>JAAONU010000003.1:41151192-43810662 GCA_012932295.1 Cyclina sinensis
ACAGGGGTCATCTATTGGTCTGACTATGAAGTTTGAACTTTGCCCCAAGCATTCTATAGTAATTCATCGGAAACCATTTTGCTTTTAAAGGTCATAGTGACCTTGGCCTTAGATCTGGTGACCTGAAAAAGTACAGGGGTCATCTACTAGTCATAAACAACCTACATTACTAAGTTTGAGGAACAATCGGCCCAAGCGTTATATAGTTATTTGTCGGAAATCATTTTAATTTTCAAAGTCACTGTGACCTTAGCCTCTGACCTGGTGACCTAAAAAACTATACGAGTCCTCCTCTGGTCATGACCAACCTACACACCAAGTATGAAAAATCTCGGCCCAAGCGTTCTATAGTTACTAATCGAAAACCGTTTTGTTTTTCAAGGTCACGATTGCTTTTCAAGGTTATTGTGACATTGACCTTTGACCTATTAACCCTAAAAACTGCAGGGGTCATCTACTGGTCATGACCAACCTGCCTGTGAAATTTTGGGGAGCTGGGCCTAAGCATTCTATAGTAATTCATCGGAAACGGTTTTGTTTTTTCAAGGTCACTGTGACCTTGACCTTTGATCTGTTGACCTAAAATACTTTAAGGGTCATCTACTGGTCATGACCAACCTACGTGCCAAATTTCAGGAATCTGAGCCCAAGCGTTCTATAGTCTTGCTTTTCAAATCACTGTGACCCTGGCCTTTACCTAATGACCTGAAAAACTGCAGAGGTCATGTACTGGTCATGATCAACCTACAAGCCAAGTTTGAGGAAACCGAGCCTTAGTGTTCTTTAGTTATTGATAGGAAACCGTTTTGGTTCTCAAGGTCACTGTGTCCATGCAAGAAACCTCTATACTGAATATCAAAGATATTGGTCTATAAATGAAGGCTCTATGAGGTACAGTAGATAAATCTACTTTTAGCCTCCGCGACCTTTAACCTAATCTAATAATTTAAAAAAGCTTGATAAAGCTTGCTTCGTGCCAAATTTTAAAATTCAAGGTCTTGTGGTTTCAGACAAGAAGAATTTAAAGATTTTCTTCTATATTGTTATTTAAAACTTGTGACCTCTCAGGCGAGGCCAATAGTGACCCCAGGGATATTTTTCTAACAAACTTAGTAGAGGTCCACTAGACAATGCTGCGTACCAAATATTTTAACTCTAGGCCTTGTGGTTTCTGACAAGAAGATTTTTCAAGTTTTTCCTATATAATTCTATGTAAAACATGTGACCCCTAAGGCGGGGCCTATTTGACCATGGGGCCATGATTTGAACAAACTTGATAGAGGTCCATTAGATAATGCTGCACATCAAATATCTTAACTCTAAGCCTTGTTGTTTATGACAAGAAGATTTTAAAACCTTTTCCTATATAACTCTATGTTAAACAAGTGACCCCTGGGGCAGGGCCATTTTTGACCCAGAGGCCATGATTTGAACAAACTAGGTAGAGGTCCACTAGACAATGCTACATACCAAATATCTTAACTCAAGGACTTCTTGTTTCTGACAAGAAGATTTTCAAGTTTTCCCTATATAACTCTATGTAAAATCAACTGACCCCTGGGGTCGGGTCGGTTTTGACCCCAGGGACAACTTGGTAGAGGTCCACTAGATGATGCTTCATACCAAATATCAAAGCTCCAGGCCTACTGGTTTCGGAGAAGAAGATTTTTAAATATCCAACTTATAAAATCTATTTTTAGCTCCAGTGAACCAGAAATGCAATAGACCAGAACCATTTGAACAATCTTGGTAGAGCTTCATGCAAGGAACATCCCAGGCAAGTTTCATTAAATTTGCCCCATTGGTTTCAGAGGAGATGTCGTTTGAATGAAAAGTTGACGACGGACGGACGACCGACGGACGACGGACAAAGACCGATCAGAAAGTTCACCCCTGAGCACTTTTGTGCTCAGGTGAGCTTAAAAACAAATTTGCCCACTCATTTACGATGAGGCATAAAATGCATTTATGTAGAGGAGAAAACCTGGACTTTTGTCTTCACCGAAATACATGAAAAATCAAAAGACTTATTTTCATTTCACAAGTACCCTAGACGTGTAAGAAAAAAAGAACAACTCTGAAACCACAAGGTGCCTCTATCTGTTTAAGTTTGTTGTTTGGATACCAGTTACCCATATGTCCGAGCCTCCCAGAAGAGTATAGTTATTTTATGTTGTGGTGCGATAGTGCAAGAAGCAGCAAAAAACCATTCAAGAGACACACAACATTTGGTTCTCTTTTTATGATTAACGACTGACGTCGAACAGCCGAAGATAGACAACGGATGATGGACCACAGACGATATAACACCGATGACAAATATCTAACGATACATATAAAACCAGTCAACAGAAGATGGAAACACATTATGAACAAAAGATGACAGACAACAAACAACTGACAACAAATATTGGACAACAAAGATTAGCAACAGACGACGAACAACATACGCCGGACAACAAACGATATACAAAGTTCAATGGTTAACGATGGATAACAAGAGCACTGCTAGTCAGACCATTATAAGCCCGAAGGGTGTTTTTTCTAAGTATGATGCATTTGTGTTATAGGGGAAGAAACCATAGGCTTGGCGATTAAATGAACTGCTTTATTTTTATTTTATTTATAATATTTTGATTTTTACCATTTTTTAATTTAAATTTTAGCATTTTATATATCTTTATCATATCTGAATTTTTAGGTTTTATAATTGTATAAATATCAGTATTTCAGAAGTTATGATGTCCATGTTATGATACATGGTTATCAAGTTTTATTGCAGAAATATTGTTTGTTTAGTTGATTGTCACCTTGACCTTTTATGTACTTACCCCGAACAGTATATGATGGTAATCATCCTAAGTTTGAAGTCTTAGAAATTTATGTTTTCCTTTCTAGTAGTCTATTAGTCAAGTTAATCGAATAGCAAGAACATTGTAAAACAAATATTCTTTAACAACATCATATCAAAGAAACCTATGTCAAAGGACAGCATTTCAAACGAATCTTCATTTAACAATATCATGCCAAATTTACCAGTGTATAAAGTCATCATGTCAAATGAGCCCTTATTTAACATCATATCAAACGAACCTCTGTTTAACAACATCATGCTAAACAAATCTCTGCAAAAACGACTGACTCACAGTCGACAATGCATAAAAAAAGAAAATGTTTATACATATAGAAATTCCGAAGTTAAGAAAATATCTAAACTAAGTTACTTACTTTCTTTTTTATTAATATTTTTTATTTTGTTACAGAAACACATCATAATATAAAGTTAAAAGCACTATTACCGGTAAAAGTATGAACCGTCATTCACGAAATAGATACTTTGTTTATATTGTTAATTTTGACAACTGGTAATAACAAGTCTCTGTTGTTCAGTGCGCTGTTCTTATTTTTTCTGACCGGAAGAGCGCGGGTTCGAATCCTGTTAAAATATTTTTTCTTCAGTTTTTTATAGTGTATAGAAGCATAAAATTATGTTTTCCATAGTATATGATCTTCTCTTAAATATTAAAGGAAAACATGTTTTAGCAGAATTCTGCGAGTCAGTTGATTTAAACGACAACATGTTAACGTAACGGGCGTTCAACGGTATAATGTCGAAGTTACCAGTGTTTAGGAACACCAGAGCGACACCAGTTCAAAAACAGGTGTTTGACGACATCTTGCCGGAAGGAACTTGTGCTCAAAAAATCATGCCAAATGAACATGTGTTAAACGACATCAAGCAAAAGAAACGTGTGTTTAACGACACCACGGTTTATTTTTCCAGTACATTTTACAAATATTTATCCGGAAGCGTTAGGTTTTAAAAGTCGTTAATTCATTATCATTAGTTGCGATGGCTATTGAAAAATGAAAAGATGACAAATTGTCAAAATAGCTTGTATTTTCTCGCGTTCATAATTACAAAAGGCCAGTGCAACATTGATTCTTTGGCTCAGTGGTTAGAGTGTTGGCCTGTCACGCGGGAGATCGGAGTTCGAATCCAGCTCTGGGTTCTAAGATGCATGGCATCTTTCTGTTACGGACTTTTATGTTCGTAAGATGGGGCCTCGTCCAGGATTACCCCCTCCTAGACATACTTGTAAAAATTAAGTAAAAAAATCTTTCTGTCTGATCTTCTGATCTAAAAAATAAGAACACCATGCATCATCCAAAACGATGACTTCTCAAGACGGGATGTATTACGGTCTGGTGCAAACCTTCCTATAATTGTATAAATACAACATCTGATAACTGCGTCAGTAAATCGGAATTTTGGCTCAGTGGTTAAGTGTTGGACTGTCGGAGTTCAAATCCCGCATCTTTCTCTTATGGACTTTCGGGTACGTAAGACCAAATACATATAAAGGGCAACATTTACATCTACAGATGGGTTATATACAAAGTTGTCTAGTTCAGCAAACTCACCATTAACAATACTGTTCATAATACTATCTCTGTATCTATGTTCGTCATCCCGACCCTTAAAATTATAGACTAATTTTTCTTCAAGTATTGCATCTTCCTGTGAACCCTCAATGAAATTATTTATTACATTTAGACAAAATATTACTGGGAAATGTTTACAATCTGCTTTGCTGTCTACAAAAATATCTCTCAGAAAACACTGATTCAGATCATATGATTCGATGCCATGTAAGTTTTCAAACCTAGGAGTGGACTTGAATTTGTATTTACAATAAAAATGTCTTCGTGTGATACCTTACCATAAAGCATAACTTCAAGAGTAGCTTTACTATCTACTTGGAGGCATTGCCCACATGCTGTAACGGTTCAATCAATAGGTATGACAGGATCACGAATTCCTATTACTTCCATAGAACTATGTTGATCTGGGAGCCTGTATCAAGCTTAAATCTAACATTTGTAGCATTGGGCCAACAGTTATGGTGCCAAATGCTTGATTTTGTCTTTTATTGTAGGTTATTTATCAACAATGAGGGAATTTTCCGATCTAGAAGTAAACAACTTACTTCATTAATGTTATTCCTTCTTGATTTTGCTCTATACACACTTGCAAAACTATTAAGTGTTTTATAAAATGAACTCATTCGCCTTTGTTCAAGGCACTTTATTTCCTCTGATTTCTGTCTACACTTTCCACATTTATTTATTGACTTTTTCCTTTCACTGTAAATTAGCCGAGGTGTAGCTGAACCAGTGGTCAGCGGAGGTCTGCGATTCGATGATTTTTGTTAAGATTTCTGAGCTGGAATCCTAGAATTTGAATTGTACTTTACTGCATTAATATCTTCTTTAGTAGAATTTTGCATCAGTTCAACTGTTCTAGCAATGGTCAAAGTTTTCTGTAAAGTTTAATTTGAACCTTCGTTGATCAATTTCTCTCTATCTGGTCTCAGATTAAGTCGTCATGAATATCAGTATTATTGTATCCGCAATCCCTGATAAGAATTTTTGGATCGGTGACATACCGCTCAAATGTCTCTCCTTCTTGCTGTGTTCTTGATCGTAACCTGGATCCTGCTTAGATGATGTCCGATTTAGGCTCAAAGTATTCCTCAAATTTCTGGTAGTGTATATCCAGTGATTTCTTATCATCTTCAGATAATTTCTACATGGCATAAATTCGTCTTTCATGGCCTTCTGCCCATAGCATAAGATAATTCCACTTCTCGGTCTCTTCCTTTGCTTTTAGTGGCTGCAACCTGTGTCGCTTGATGAGGGGATCCTGGTGGTTGAGTGGGCTTTCTTTGGAGAATGCCCGGTAATATCTCCAGGCCTGCAACACACTACTTTGGCCCTAAACTGAGTTAAACAGGAGGTCAGGAAACCCGTCCTCGTTCAAACGGCTGGTTATGCCGAGCCCTAGAGCTTTGATATTCTCTTCACCTGCACCTGTTATATCAGTTGTTGTTTTAAACAATTTTTAACATGCATCTTATTTCTCTTTCTCAATCAAGGCTCTAGAAGGCGGTGGCAAATGGGCTGATCAGTTGAAAGATTTCTATTTGACTGATTGATGTGTTTCTCAAAGATTATCCATTCTTGGAAGGATTTTCTGCGAGACCACATTAGTCCAGCCAAATACTTTCATGCTGAGTATATCTCTGATGGATCCTTTTTATGATCTAGAGTTGGTTGCCCCTACGATCATTTCCTCTTGTTGAGCTCCGAGGTGGGTGAGGAGCATCGGTGATGAAATTACTCCCTAAACATGGCAAACTCACAAAATAGCCAAGCGTTTTCTATCGTCGGAAACGTCCACCATACCACCAACTGTCTTTAATTACTGCAATATTTTTTCTTACATGTTTATTTTGTTTTTCTTGAAATTGTGATTCATTGTCATTTTTTGTATATAAAACAGATACGTTTTGAATAGGGTGATTCTGCATTACTGTAGGGAACTAAAGGGATAAATCTACGTCACAGCCAAAACTAGCGGCGGAAACTACCAATGTCGTGACGGAAACAGGCGATCATCAATAACACGTTTTTTTCTCATCAGAAGCAATATTTTCATAATTATTTAATTAAACCATTTTAATCATGACGTTATGATTATTTTGATGAGGTAAGTCGATATATACATGTCCAATGACCCTAAAATAACATTATAAATGTAGCTGTTTTTTCAACATGAGGGACAGCAGTTTTCTCCTCCGAATCGAGTCAAAAAATGCTGCTCGCGACAGCCTAACTGACATCATATGACCACCCTGTTTTAGTGAAATTTGGCGTTGATGAGGAAATTTTTTTTCAACCTAAATGCAAAAGAGCGGAACCGCTTCAGCTGTTTTAAAAAATACAATATAAGGAACGCTTCTATAAAATTTGATCGGATTTGGGTAAACTGTTTGTGAAGAGATGTAATTCGAAGTCTTATGTTGATGAAAATGTATTTTTTTGTTCTAGAGGCCATTTTGTGCAACAGAGAGTCCACTTGAGAAATTTGGTGAAAAGAAACAATGTACATGTAGTTAAGTCGGGAGATGTCGTTTGAACCAGGGTCCTATTCGAAAGACCCTGTTTGAACGTATGTACTTATGTCAGCTTTTGCAGCACATATTTTCAATGGTTGAGCATTAGGAAAATGACATTATATGGAACACCTCTGTAAGACAATAGCTTTGCGGTTTGAGAGGAGATGGCATTTGATTCCACATAATGCCGAAAATCAATTTTTAGCTATGTCGGCCTATTTGTGCAATGGAACTGAACCATTTTAATATATGGTAATAAATTAAGGAACTTTCTGACAAATTTGATGAAAAAAAGACCTTGTGGCTTTTGAGGAAATATCGTTGGAATTTTTCTGTCTTTGGCAACGGAGAGGAAACGATTGAGCAATATATGGAACATTCAGTAAATTTTAAGGCAAAATGGCTCAGAAATTTGTAAAGTAATGTCTCTTGAAATGACACACTGACGACGGATGAAAAGCGCCGGACACCGGGTTATTCCAATAGCTCACATTGGGCATATGCTCAGGTGAGCTATCATAGAACAAAGGTGGTTTTATTATCATTTCACTCACGTATAGTATCTGTCAAAGCAAAGTTTATGCAGGAACTAACTATGCGTGTAGTTTGTTTTTGAAGCTAAGTTTTAGGACCAGATCAAAAACAAGTATTCAGCCATAAAAAAGAAGTGATAGGGCTTTAGCAAAAATTACGAAATCTGTCTCTGAATAAGTATTGTAAAAAATTACGTCAATCTGATAAAAAAATAGTAATCCTTTTTTTTTTTTGGGGGGGGGGGGGGGGGGGGGGGGGGGGGGGGGGGGGGGGGGCAGGGAAAGGAGGGGGACGGACGCTGGTTATGAATGTGTTTTGGTATCTTTGTTATGCATGGAGTTGTTTAATCGAAATATTTTTTTTTCCTGAAAATAATGAAGTTTATTCATCCGAGAAATAGTTTATGCGTTGCTAGGATTTTTCGTGTTCTCTCGATTTTTTAATCAACGAATAATCTGGTTCCTATTTCAATACAGTTAAGTGTATTATTCATGCTTGGTGAACCAGGAATATGACTAGTTTTTGCGCATAAAAGGCAAAAGCCTGTGCAGCATTGTCACTGTATTGTACACCTCGTGTAACGTCCAGACAAATTTCTGATAGAGAAATATGCCACGTGGAAGATTGCACAGGCTAGTGGAAACCCACAACAGGCCGACCATATAAGAACCAGAGGGCAAAAACGCCGTGCAGGGGAGCTTGTTGGGGACAAGGAGTCATTAACTCAATGTATGCAACCATTGTATGAATTTTGAAATCTATATGACAAATGGTTGTCGAGTTACAGTGTAAATGAATCTAAACATTTAATTCACTGTGACCATGACCTTTGACATAGTGATCCCAAAATGTATAGGGGTCATCCACTCAGCGTTTTCAAGTTATCATTCAGAAACCAAATTGCTGACGGACGGACAGACGGTCGGAAGGACGGACGAATGTCATAGACCATAACATAATATGCAGCCTTCGGGCATATAAAAAGGACACCCGTTAAGATATAACAGTGTGGCTAGGGCTTTTGAAAAAATTAACGGTATCTCTCTTCCACGACCCTTACTGGGTTACAAACGAGGATGCCCTGCTGTTTTCTGGTAGTGCTGATAGTGCTGGAGGTCAAGGTTTGGGCTTTGGAATCTACTCTCAAGGTCACTGGTGTCAGGCAAAATGGCCAGCCACTTGGCATATATGTGGCCTTATGTCGGACATAACAGTTCTAGAATTATTTCCAATTGTTGTTTCATTGCTACTTTTGGGTACTGACCTAGCCCATAAGAAAATTAGGTTTAATTGCGATAACACGTCAGTAGTTCAAATTTAAAACAAACTTTCATCCAAGTCAAGTCAGGTCATGTGTCTTGTTAGGATTTTGACTTTAAGTTGTCTTCACCTTAATATCTAAGTCAAAGCTACTCACGTTCCTGGTCATTCTAATGACATTTAAGATGCTCTGTCTCGCTTTTAGTTGGCCAGGTTCAGGACTCTTGCGCCAGAGGCAGACACAACACCTACTCCAGTCCCGGACTTTCTCTGGAACGTCTTCGATTTATAGCTAGAAAACTGCTTCAGTCGGGAATCTGTGCAAACTCGTTGTTGTCCTATAATACCGCCTTACGGTCTTTTGAAAGGTTTAGGCAGTTATACAAACTTGAGATATCAAGCCACCAAATAATTTTCTACATGACCTTTTGCTTTGAGAAACCTACATCCACAAATTTAGCATCTGAAGGTCTTAATTCGCAGGTTATTATGAAACTTGGTAGTTGGACTTCCTTCGAGCTGTTTTGGACTGTACATCCGTGTCTAACCGTATTAAAGTTTCTGTAGTTAAAGTTCCGATACTCCCACGGGACTATGTTTTAGGCATTTGCTTGGCTAGTCCTTCTCTGACTAAGTCCTGTTTACCTGTAAATACTGTTATGGTACGCATAAATAGCTAAATCCATTAATCGTGGCCTTTCCATCTTTGAGTTGTTTTGTACGATATTATCTTCAGCTTCAGCCAGTTGTTTCTGTCTCTTCATTTGCAGACGTTTGGGTACTCGGGGATCGATCCCTTTTTGGGACGGCGAAAGAGCCGGAAAGGCTGATCTCAAGCTTGATGGCAGGACGATCGGCTGGTGGGGCGTCAGAGGTCTGCAATTGGATGATTTCCGCCGTACCGTCAAGAGCTAGGTACCCCTCCCCTTTCAGTAATCGTCCTGCATTTAGGTGGCAATGTCCTACATGAGCGGTCAATTTACCAAATCAAAAGAAACATGACGGCCGAGATCAAATTCTTGAGAGAAGCCTTTCCAATGTCGTGACTATTTGGGTGGATGTTTTGCCAAGAAGGCTTTGGAGTGGGGTCTGGACTTTAAAACAGATAGCCACGAAACGTAAAAGGGTCAATCGCTAAATGGTAGAGTTTATTAACAAGGTCATGGAGAGACGACATTATTTGCCCATTGATGTCACAACTAATTTCTTTAGAGCCAATGGTGTCCACTTAAATGATGTCGGGCTTGAATTTTATTTGGATTACTTGAGATTTATTCCAAAAAAATCTGTAACTGATAGATAGCTTTTGGGGGATGATTTTTTATACAAATTTATTGTGGCGAAAATTCTATCTATCAAGCGGGAATCAAGTGTTACACACAAAAAAGAGCGTTGACAAAGTATTAAATGAACAAGAACAATATAGCAGACGGAATAACATCCGAATTAATGGAGTGACGGAACAGGAAAAAGAAACTATTGAACAAACAACAACCAAAGTATGTGAAATTTTGAATAAAAATATGAAGTCAATTGCTCTTGACTTACATGAAGGTAACATTGATATAGCACATAGAATTGGAAAAAAGAAAAACGGCAAAAGGCAGATAATTGTTCGTTTTCAATCCAGAATGATCAGGGATAAGATAATGAAATATAAAAAGCTTATGAAAGGTACAGGTATTTTCATCAGTGAAGATCTGACAAGAGTAAATAACTACGTTCTAGCTTGTGTACGTGAAAAGTCTCCAGATGAAGTTGAAAACGCATGGTCCGACAATGGGAAGATCTTGTATGAGGATAAAACGGGTAAAATAAGAGAAGTGCGATTCAACGATTATCAAGACTGGATAGATATGAATTGGCCGGATAAGAAAGAAAGTGAAAAGACAAAAAAGGAAAATAACCAGACAGTCGAAAATGAGAAAAACAATGCATGACACAAAACTTTTACTATAGTCCATCTTGAAAAACAATCAGTAGAAATGTTCGTTTTTATATGGCGAGTAGTCTTTAATAAGGGTCCGTTTTTTTTCTGTTGCAGTATATTTTTACCATGAAATAACTGAGCCGGAAAAATACTGATCTATTGTGACAGATTAGGCCAAGGCTATACTTGTTTTTTGTCTTTAAAACAAACTGTTTGTTTTTGTTTGTTTCTCTGTTTTTTAAGATGAATTCAATTTTGTATTTAAATGATTGTTCCTATATCAGGTTTATCTCTCAAACTTAATCACCATTGAGATGGATTGTTAATTAAGTAAAGAACTCTATTAACAGTTTTTTGTTTTTGTTTTTTTTTTAAATTTTCGACTTTGATCAGTCAAAAAAAAAAAAGGTGCTTATTGACACGATTATTTTTGTTATTACATAATCCTGGTATTTTTGATTATGAATTAATCTAAACACGTATTTGCATGAAATAATGACACATTAAGTTTTTTTTTTTTTTAAGAGAAAAAAAAAAACACGGCAAATGATTCGAGGATATTTTGTGTGTAGGGAATTATTATTTTGTTTACTTATTGAAAGGCGGTGTTCACTAACCTTTTTATTCCCGACAGCGATATTGCTGCGACAATTATAATGATATTTGGTTGAAATGTGCCTGTTTATTATACATTTGTATGAATTCCTATTGATTCATTTAAAATAACAAGGTTATCTCCCTTAAAGAAAAATAATGCTCTAACATTGTCATTTTTTTTAGAAATGGAAGATTGGATAAAAAACTTTAATGAAAATGGATGTTACTTCGTACTTACAACGGCGATAGTTACTTATGACCTTTTAATACAGAAACTATATGTATATACAGGAAATATTTAGAGTATTAATAAATGATCTACACCATCTTTGGAAAAAATATATTAAGCAATTTTCTATTCTGAATGATGCAAAAAAAGTAATGATTTAATAACTTTGAAATTTATTTTATGTAGAAGGGTTCTTCATTCTTCATCCAATATTTTATCCAAATATAAGACTTACGTATAAAGAGAAAGAAAAAAAAATGTTGCACGGGAATATATATAATTGTCAAGATTATTAAGACCCCTTTTCTCTGTTACTTGATAGCACCATAATCATACAAATAATGTGACAAAGAAATATAGCGAATTATAGTATAGAAATCAAACTTTGAGTCGTCAATTAAACGACAATGACTTTGTTTTCTTGTTCCTTTATTTTCGTTTTTTTGTTGTTTATTTTGTTTGTATTTTTGTAACCACCGTTTTTGATGTTTATTTTTCTCCAGCTCTCCGAAAAATACTAATGTAATATGATCCAAAAAACAACCTTTATTAACTTCTCATTTTTATTTTTATTTCATCTTCTATTAACCTTTTGCTTCCCAAGATTGAATAATAGCTACTATAACAATTTTCTTTTCGTAAAAATGTGCATTTATGAGCCAGACCCTCTTACAATATATGAATTTAAATTTTAGTACTTTTAATGTAAAGGGACTAGCGTCAAAAGAGAAACGTTTAAAAATATTTAATTATTTAAAAGAAAAACAAAACACAATCTTTTTTCTACAGGAGCTTCATTGTGTTCCAGATGATCATGACTCTTGGAAGAAACAATGGGGTGGGGATATATATCTTAGCGGAAATAGCAGTAACAGTAAAGGACTTGGTATTTTTATTAGCCAAAATATTATTTACAATAAGCTAGAATATAAAGAAATAATAAGTGGTCGATTGCAACTACTTAAGTTAGAATTAGGTGAAAAAATACTTGTATTGATAAATGTTTACGGGCCAAATAATGAAGATGTAACCTTTTTTAATATTCTTGAAGAAACAATTATTGCATATAATAGTGAAACGCTTCTCATTGGAGGGGATTTTAATACTATTCTTGACTACAAAACAGACAAATTAAATGGTAAAAATGATAAAATTTCAAAGCGCTCTGAGAAGCTTAACAAAATAATTGAAAATAATGAATTATTTGACATTTGGCGTATACTTAATCCAAAAATAAAAGAATACACGTGGCATTCAAATCATAGACCCCCTATATTTTGCAGGTTAGACTTCTTTCTTATCTCTTCAGATTTGCTTAATTCCGTTTCGAAATGTAATATTACGACAGGTTACCGCTCGGACCATTCAATAGTTAGTGTTCAAATTCAAGAATCAAAAAAAGATAGGGGGCCGAGTTATTTTAAGATTAATAGTAGTCTTCTTCTTCATGAAGAATTTCAGAAAAATATTAGAAAAGCAATCGAAGAAATAGCTGAAATAAACAAAGAAGCGAACCCAAACACATTATGGGCAATAATCAAAGGAACAATAAGAGATATAGCAATCAAATATTCAGTAAAACATAAAAAGAAACAAAACGAATTAACATCGCAATTAGAAAAGAAAATTAAAGAATTAGAAGAAGAAATATATAATGACCCAAATAATGAATTTTTAGCAAACAGGTTGACCCAAGAAAAAAATGAGCTAAATAAAATTATTGATGAAAAAATTAATGGAATACTACTTCGGGCAAAAGCCGAATGGGTTGAAGGAGCAGAAAAAAATACAAAATACTTCGCTAATCTAGAAAAGAAAAAAGCTGAAGGGAAAACTATTAAAAATCTTAGAATTAACGATAAAGAAATAACAAATCACGAAGATATTTTAAAATATATAAAACAATTTTATGAACAACTATATAAGAAAGACAATAATTTAAATGACAACGATGAATTCTTTCCAGCGGACCATCAGAACAAATTAGATGAACGAGGTAAAGATATATGTGAAGGTCTGTTGAATGAAGATGAAATCGGTATTGCACTGAAAGAAATGAAAAACATGAAAAGCCCAGGCTCAGACGGAATTACAGTAGAATTTTATAAACTATTTTGGAGAGACATTAAAACATTTTTGATACAATCTCTAAACTACTCTTTTCAAATTGGTAAACTATCTGAGCTTCAAACACAAGGAATAATTTCACTACTTCCAAAAAAGGATAAAAATCTGAATGATATAAATAACTGGAGACCTATATCCCTTTTAAACGTAGACTACAAAATAGCGTCAAAAGCAATTGCCAATAGAATTAAAAAAGTCATAGTCCAAATTATTAATAAAGACCAGACAGGTTTCATTAAAGGCCGATATATTGGTGAAAATGTAAGAATTATATATGACGTCATAGAAAAACTGAATGGAAATGATGAAAAAGGTCTTATCTTCTTTTCAGATTTTCATAAAGCCTTTGATAGCCTTGATCATCCATTTATTTTTAAATGTCTTAAATACTTTAATTTTGGCGATTCTCTAGTAAATTGGGTAAGGTTATTTTATTCAGATGCTAAAAGTTGTATCTCTAATAACGGATATTTTTCTGAATTCTTTGATATCCAAAAGGGGGTAAGACAAGGCTGTCCTCTTTCACCTTACATTTTCATAATTTGTATTGAAGTTCTTTCAATGGCTATAGAAAACAACCAAAATATTAAAGGGATATATTTGTCAAATGTTGAGGTCAAACAAACTCTCTTTGCAGATGACGCTAGTTTCTTTTTAGATGGATCCAAACGATCTTTTGAAACGTTAATAAGTACGTTAGATAAATTTAGTGATATTTCCGGTTTACAGTTAAATCAGACAAAATGTAATGTAATGAGGGTCGGCTCTCTTAAGAATTCTACTATCAAATTTTGCCATGAAAAACCTTTTAATTGGTCAAATCAAACAGCAACTTTAGGTATCACTTTTACGAATAACAAAACAAGTATTCACAATTTGAATCTCGAACCAAAAATAGCGCAGTTTAAACACACATTGCTAACATGGAAAAGATGGAAACTATCACTCATTGGCAAAATAACGGTTCTTAAAACGTTTGCATTCCCAAAACTAATATATCCACTAACAGTCTTAACGAATCCTCCCATTGCACTGGTACAGGAAATAAACAGATCAATGTTTGACTTTTTGTGGGACTCGAAACCTGATAAAATAGCAAGAGATATTATAATACAAGACTATGAAAATTGTGGTCTATCTATGATAGACTTAAATTCGATGTTAATATCATTAAAAGCCAGTTGGGTGAAAAGAATCATATTTGAAAACCATTCTACGCTTAAAACTATATACATAAATGAGTTACAAAAGAGAGGAGGTTTATTATTTTTTAAAAGTAATTGTAACAGTGAGCATGCAAAACGATTAAATATTAGTTATATTTTTCTGAAAGAAATTCTGTCTGCATGGTGTAGCTTAAATTTTTGTTCCGAGATTACTAATTACATGAAACAAATAATTTGGAATAATTCCTATATTGTAAATACACATGATACACCTTTTTTCTATAAACAATGGTATGAGTTAGGGATTATATACATTGACCAGATATTTGACTTCAAAAATTATCGGTATTATACTTTTTCTCAATTGCAGAGACTGTATAATGTGCCAGTGACAGATTTTCTCAAATATCACACATTACTCTCATGTATAAAAAAATCGTGGAAGGAAAAAATAATTAACAATGATAGAAATAGAAGGCCTGAACCAGAATACCTAGTATTAAGGATAAAACCAAATACAAAAATAAATAAGATGCTTTATAACATCGAAGTAAAGAAAAAAATAAATAAACGAAACATCAAAGTTTTAGAGAAATGGATGCAAACTGATATAGACTGGAAAGAAATATTTATAACACCCATAACTTGTACGATAGACACAAAACTAAGAGAATTTCAGTATAAATATATAATGAGGATTGTTCCAAATAATGTCTTTCTATTTAAATGTAAACTTGTTCCAAGTAACCTCTGTGACTTTTGTAATATGGCCACAGAAACAGTTAAACATATGTTTTGGGAATGCTACATAATTCAAAAGTTCTGGGTTGAATTGCATAGATACCTTAATATAAAGGGAATACAAGCTAGGTCTTTGACTTTCCAGATGATTTCTTTCGGTACTTTTGAAATAGAACCAGAACCATGGAAAAGAAATATTATTAATTATTTAATGATTTTGGCTAAATACTATATTTTTAAAAGTAAGTGTAATAAAATTTTGCCATCCTTTGTCAATTTTGTACCTTTCTTACATCAAAAGATCCATGTAGAAAAAATAATCGCAACTCAGAAAAATAAGTTAGGTATATTTTATAATAAATGGAGTGAATTTCTGTCTAAATAAATTACTAATAGTTATGATAATTACGAAAAGGTTAAGCTAAATGATTATATGAAATTGGAAAGCAAAGAGAAGATATCTCTCTCTCCCTCTCTCCCTCTCTCTTTCTCTCATGTTTTTTTAATAGAAACAAATCCTATCAGCACTGAGTATAATTCCATGTGTGTATTTGCTACATTTTTTAGTGTTTTGAATGCTATTAAATATATTATGTAAAATGTATTGTGTGTGTCAAACACTCTCAAAACATGTGTCTTCTTTTTTGTATTTGTGTTGAAAGGAAATAAAAATGGTAAAAAAAAAAAAAAAAAAGTGTTACACACATAGGTCAGAGCTAATTGGAGTTCTTTATAGAACCGGGTTTTTGGCCATGGGCCTTGGCTTGCTATGTGGCACCGGTTTCTGGTGCATAGCTATTGTAAGTTGAGGTCTGTCGTCACGCATCCGTTTCAATTTAGGGTATTTAGTTTATCTAGTGTAGCGACTGGTCCCCTCTTGTGTGAGAAATTACACTGAGCAGACTAAGCACGCCAACATATATATTAGAAATGTATAATTTGTTATGGCTGAATATTTTGCCAGTAATTTTGACATCACATTTGCACATGGCGTTATAGACATGTTATTTTGTTTTCTTTGCTAATAAAATGAGAATGCTGCATATTCTGTTATTTTATTTGAGTTATATAGAATAAACAAACATAAAATAATAAATAAAAAAACGAGGCCAGAACTTACCTGCAATTTTTCTAACATGTCCCTTTGAAAAATTAGAAAATAATTTTGCCAAGACCGAAGTTTATCAAGTTTATAAAGAATCAGGATGTGTCGAAAATGCTATCAGCACCATATATAGAAGCGTGAGAGTTGGTTTAACAATGCGCCATTGGTTGTTTCTTTAGGACAAAGTTCCCGTTTACCATGCTTGGATTGGAAATCATCAACACATATTTGTCCAATACTGTATTGTTTGAGGTTTATTAAAATATTTCACAAGAAATATTTAATTTGTGTTATTCTAATTATTCAGATTAAATAGACGTTTTACCACCACATTCATTCTCTCTGCATCTTATACTTATTCTGTGTAATAGAGTTGTATGCATAACATGAAAGGTTTAATCAAAATTTAAATAAAATAATATATTTGGCAAGACCTGGAACAAATAGTTCTGATGATAAATATATTAAGAAAAATAGAAATGTCTGGTTCGCTTAACAGGAATTGCCAAATCTGTATTTCATTTCAGTTAGCTTTTAAAATGGGTAGGGTAAAGAGTTTTGATGGACCATACATACATGCAGAAGATGTAAACAGGACAAATGAATCTGCAATGTTTATAAGTTATCTAGATACATCTACATGCATACAGTTAGTAAATAATCATGTTCCCAGTGCGATTCGAACCCACTTGAATAATCTTAATGGAATAATCAGATGCTTTAGTTTTAATGTATATTACATGTAACCCTTACATGAGATTTAAATGACAAAGATAATGCAATACAAATTGGATACATATTTGACTTTTAAAGAACAAATTTTCATCATTTTTAAATTTATTCTAATGAAATATTAATGGTAATACTGGACCTTATTAAGAAATATAGTAAAAACAGAAAAAAAGGAAACAAATGTGGCATCAAGGGTAGTAAATATCCTCTCATTCCTGAAAAAAGATTTTTTTGAGGGGGAAAGGTCGTCTGGTGGAGTCAGGGAGTGTGTGTGTGTGTGTGTGGGGGGGGGGGGGTGTTTGTGCTTGAGGCAAGTATCTACGCAGTAAACAATATCATTTTAAAAAAATTCGGGAGGGGGTCTGGGGTGGAGTCGGAGGTCCCATCCCATGTAAGTAAATAGTGAAATTCTAGGCTTTGTGCCAAAATTAAAAGTGGTTGGACAACATGATGCAAGAAGGAGTAATTATTCCTGTTAAAGAGGCTACGTCATGGATAAATAATACTGTTGTTGTCGAAAAGAAAGGTGGAAATATACGTCACGCTTGATCAGGACTTAAACAAGGAATGAAACGACATCACTTATAAATACCAACACTTAAGGATATTACGTCACAGCTGAGTGGTAGAAAAGTGTTCTCAATCCTTGATGAAAAAGACAGTTACCACCAAGTGGAACTGGATCATGAAAGATCAATGCTATGCACTTTTAGATAGATATATACGCATGCCCATGGGACTTTGAAGCTCAAGCGAAATATTCCAGATGAAAGATCACGAGGCATTCGGTGACACTGAAGGTGTATTCATGATAGCTGATGATATGCTCATTGCTGGGAAAGACAATAAAGACTGTGATAAAATCCTAGAGACAGTGTTGAATATGTCTGAACGATTAAACATCAAGTTTAAGAAGGACAAAATTCAATTCAAAGTGCTTTCTGTGAAATACATGGGGAATGTCATATCGGCAGAGGGTATGAAATTTGAAACTGACAAAGTGAAGGAAATACTAGAAATGCCAGAACCTGTGGATAAACCTGGTATCCAAGATTGCTTGGGGCAGTTAACTTTTTAGCGTCTTACATACCAAATATGTTAGAAGTTACAGCTCCTTTGAGAAGAGTCTTACGTAAAAAAAGCACCTTTCGTATTTGAGAATGAACAAAGGCAAGCAGTTCAGAGCATCAAGAACATTCTAACACAGGATCCAGTGTTGAAATACTACGATCCATCGCGTGATGTAACAATACAGTGTGACTGATCGATGAATGGGTTAGGTACTTGTCTTCAACAGGACAAACACCCTATAGCTTACGCATCACGAGCGCTCACAGATGCAAAAAAAAAGATATGCAATGTGTCAATGGTGTTTGCATCATCAAAGTTCAATGACTACATTTATGGTAAAACTGTTGTAGTGCAAAATGACCACAGAATACTTGAGAGTATCATGAAAAAGAGCTTAAATGATAGTCCGCCGGACTTCAGAGGCTTTTACTTCGGCTCCACAAGAATGACATTAAGCTAGCCACTCGACACATACTGAAAAATAAATACTTAAGAGATTATAAGTAATACATTAGAGATAAGACATAAGAAATAAACCATCAGAGGTTATACATAAGAGATAAGACTTAAGAGGTTATACATAAGAAATAAGACATCAGAAATTATACATAAGAGATAAGAAATAAGACATAAGAAGGAAGTGACCATAAGAGCTAAGATTTCTATGTGAGGAGCAGTATGTCATTTCTTAAAGAATGATTTTTTTTCATTCATAGAATGTCTATTCCGTCATATCTATGTTGGGTCAAAGACCTTGGAAATAGCCAAAAATTGTCATTCTGTGCTTGTCATCAGTCTAGTAATTTCCTTTTTTTTCATCAATGGTAATCAACCTTGGTCAGAAGTTGTATCTAGATAAATTCAGGTCAAATGCAAAAATCTGTAATATCTTGTCAAGATCAATGTGATTTTAGGAATAACCAATAATGGCCATTTCGTGCTTGTCATCACTCTAGCTATTTAATCATTGCATGAAAAAAACTCAACTGAGGTATTTTGTTGGTTAGAGAATAGAAATAAATTTACGATCCACTGAGGTACATGTATTTTGTCCTTTAGAGATTAGAAAAAGATTTTCATGCCGTTTGATGTAGATCATATCAATAACTCATATGCAAAGTTTCTGATCAATATCTTACAACGTTTTTCCACAATTTTTTTGTATGGTGCAAAGTGGCCTAAAATTGAAGAGTGTTTCAATGCTTTAAAACAAAACTGGCATACAATTTAATTGAACATCAAATCAAATTCGAAAATGGGCAATATTTCATCAACAACTAGGTCGCCGCAATTTTGAAAATAGCCAACTTGATCGTTTTGGGCTTGCCATTGCTGTAACAATTTCATCATTAATATTTCTAACTTACCGGGTATGTAGACATTAGCTTTTATTTTGATAAATAATATCATTGCTGAATTGCCGGTGAGCGGATATAGGATCTTGATATTCTTGTCTGATGCAGCAGAATATTGAATTGGATGTTGGTAATCAGTCACCTTTGTATATTATCTTTACTTTTTTATCTTTACAGTGAAAACGAGGTCAAGGCAGGTATATAAAATACAAGATTCAGATTGCCTGGCTCTGTTACAGGAATAAAAAGGAAACAAGAGGAAAGAATAACAAAAAATATACATAAGTCACAGCAAGACAAGGTTGTGGTATATGGACATACCATTATCCTAAGGATGAGCCGCAGACTGTTGAACATTTGAGTATGGTAAAAGCCTGTTTTTCGCTGGTGGCAAAAATGAGTGGGGCAATGTTTCAAAAATGGAAGTTGAGTACACATAATGAGAATGTTATTGAACACTTTATTAATCATGATGGAATAGAATGTTCGCTGCAAGAATACTTAAAATGTATGGGTATTCATCATTGTTTTTTGTGTATTTGAAGACTCGAGATCTGTCAGAAATTACAAGTGATGGCAATGATGGGGAACAGAAGCAAAGGCAGGAAACCCCAGAACAAAATCAACAAATGCAACAAGAAAGCCCAGAACAACAAGAGCTTGTCAGAGACAAAGCAACAGTCCCCTACCGGTGCAATGTCCATCTCCCTAACTCCAACCCATATGTGAAATCTGACTAAAGAATTTGTCTGAGACATGCATAATCTCCATATGATCCTCTATCCATGTACAAAGTATCATCAAAGAAGAAAACGTCATAGGTCAAGGTCATTAGAATAAAGGTCACAGAAATATATGTTGTTGAAAAGGTCTTATCGAAGGGGTTGTTGTGACCAAGTTTGAAGTAATTCTGTTCAGAAATAAGGAAATTATGGCCAAACTTATAGTTTTTGGACAAGAAAACTTTAAAGATCAAGGTCATTCAAAGGTCAAGGTCACAGAAATGTAATTCATTGGAATGGTCTTGTCCAAGGTATTATTGTGGCCAAGTTTGAAGTAATTCCATTCAGTAGTAAGGAATATATGGCCAATGGTAAAGTTTTCAGAGGAAATGACTGATAAACAGACGGACAGTTCCTCCTTTAGATTCATAAAAAATGAGGTGGATATTCTCCATACTGCCATTTATCCATATTTCAAGTTTCATAAATATATTTGAAGTACTTTTTGAGTTATCACAAATATTGCTATATTTGCCATATTTTAAGTCTATTTGTTGCCATAGCAAACAGATTTTCAACACAGGAAGAAAAAAAAGACGTGTATAATCTCCATATATCAAGTTTCATAAATATATTTTCAGTACTTTATGCGTTAATTCGAGATCCAGTTTTTGCGGACTGACGGAAGGAGGGTAAACCTATAGTCCCCTCCGGTGAAATCAGTAGGGGACTAAAAAAGGTCGCAAAACTAGAATTTTGTCACAGATTCTGACTAATACCCCGCACTGCCTTGTCACAGGATGCTAGCCCAGTTGGAAAAAGTTGCACATAATCTTTAATACTAAGTTTCAACTATCATCTGACCTTGACCTCTGTTAAAAATTCACGAAAAACTAGTTCCTAATGTTTAAATTTTCTCAGGATCGCTATGTTTAACTTATGTTTCAACTTTACTTTATTCTCAGTAAATTTGTTGGAAAAGTTCCAAGTACTTCAAGAGTGATCTCTGCATGGACACAGTTTTTAGGGAAGAAAAAAATCAAAGTTCAAAGATGATAATTCTGACAATTTAGGTGCTAGAATTATGAACCTTGTCACATATGGTGTGGGTGATGATAGGAAACCAATATTTAAAGTTTGAAGTAGATACATTAAGAAATAATTAAGTTATATACAAAAAAAACACATTTTTTCATGAAAATTCTAAGTTCAAGGGGGATAAATCTAATGATTTTGTAGCTAGAGTTGTGAACCTTGAGGTGCATTATCTTCATACTGCCACCTATCCATACTTCATGTTTCCTAAAATATTTTCAGTACTTTTTGAGTTTTACAAAAAAAAACCAACATTTTTTTCATGAAAATTCTAAGTTCAAGGGGGGATAAATCTTATAATTTTGGTGCTAGAGTTGTGAACCTTGATGTGCATTATTTCCATACTATCACCTATCCATATTTTATGTTTCATAGAATTATTCTTAGAACTTTTTGAGTTATCGCAAATATTGTTATATTTGCCATATTTTAAGTATATTTGTTGCTATAGCAACCAAACTTTTCAACATATGAAGAAAAAAAGACGCGCTTAATCTCCAAACTGCCATCTACCCATATTTCAAGTTTCATTAAAATATTTTCAGTTCTTTTTGCGTTATCACGGGATCCAGTTTTTGTGACGGACGGACAGACTGACGGAGGGTAAACCTATAGTCCCCTCCGGTTAAACCGGTAGGGGACTAATTACTACAAACTGTTGATGAATTCAATAATGATGTAAAGGGAGATCAAAATCAATGTGACAAAATGACAAGTTGGCTTCGGGTAGTGTTGCAAAGAACTTCTTTGAAAATGTGGTTACAAAATACAAAGTGAATGGTGACAGTCCTTGGGAAATATATGTGCGGTACGCAAAAGGTGTAAAGTCATTTTTATGGAAGAAGAATCATTTCTAAATTTTTCATTGGAAGACTGTTACTTGCTAACTAGTAACATGGATAGAAATATAGTTAAGGAGGACTTCAACCTATTGGATTATGGCTACAGAGTGACTGCTGTGAGAATAAATGAGAACATATTTTTGGATCTAAAAGAAATTAACAATAATTATGAGTATCCATTGGCTCCTCCTGAATCAACTGATAGTGTCATTCTTCACAACCCAGATCAAATTGTTGGTGTTGAAAAATGAAACAGTAATCCATTGGTGCTTGGAGTCATAATGAAGCCACATAATTCTGGTGCATTCTTTAGCTGGTTTCGATATGATGAACCTTATGCATCTGGGACTTACCTTTGTTTTGTTCCAGTTAAAATTCCTGGACAGTATAATGTACATGTGACTGTAAATAGTGCTAGCGGACAAACACTGTGCATATGTCCCCATGTTGAAGTTTCAGATGCCATGGACTCTAAGAAGTCACTCAGTCGGACAAGTGAAGTATTGGATGGAAACGCAGCAGAAGTTAAGACGAAAGGCAGTTTATCGACTGGTCAGGTCACATACTCAGGATTTATGTCAGAGGTTACTGATAGCTCATTTCAAGAAAGAAAAAAAAAAGAAAGAAAGAAAAACAGTCATGTAGTGAAAGTTCTGTGCCAGTCAATAATTATGGAGTCAGTAGTCAGACAAGTGAAGTATTGGACGGAAATGCAGCAGAAATTCAGACGAAAGGCAGTTTGTCGACCGGTCAGGTCACAGACTCAGGATTTATGACAGAAGTTACAGATAGCTCATTTCAAGAATAAAACAGTCATGTAGTGAAAGTTCCGTGCCTGTCAAAATGGAAGTCAGTAGTCAGACAAGAGAAGTATTGGACGGAAATGCAGCAGAAATTCAGACGAAAGGCAGTTTGTCGACCGGTCAGGTCACAGACTCAGGATTTATGATAGAAGTTACAGATAGCTCATTTCAAGAAATAAAAGTCATGTAGTGAAAGTTATCCCAAAACAAGAGGGCCATGATGGCCCTGGTTCGCTCACCTGAGTACTTTGACTGTAGGTTTGCTGTTAAGCAGTATTTCATTTTTAATTGAAAATATGTAAGTGCCTACAAACCAAATATGTAAAATATCAGTCAATAAATAAAGGCTCTATGACAGAAAGTAGAAATATCTATTATAAGCTATGGTGACCTTGACCTTGACCTAGTGACCTCAAACCCTACCCATGGGTAGACGTCCATGCAAGGAACCTATATACTGAATATCAAAGATATTGGTCAATAAATGAAGGCTCTGAGGTACAGTAAATCTATTTTTAGCCTCCGTGACCTTTAACCTAATCTAATTATTTCAAAAAGCTTGATAAAGCTTGTTTCATGCCAAATTTTAAAATTCTAGGCCTTGTGGTTTCAGACAAGAAGATTTTTAAAGATTTTCTTCTATACTGCTATTTAAAACTTGTGACCCCTCGGGCGGGGCCAATAGTGACCCAAGGGAAATTTTTCAAACAAACTAGGTAGAGGTCCACTAGACAATGTTGCAAACCAAATATCTAAGCTGTAGGCATTAAGGTTTCCAGTAACTATATGTAAACCAAGAAAACCCTGGGGCGTGGCCAATTTTGACCCAGGGGACATAATTTGAACAAACTTGATAGAGGTCTACTAGACAATGCTACATACCAAATATCTAAGCTGTAGGCATTGTGGTTTCTGAGAAGAAGATTTTTAAAGATTTCCTATATAAGCCTATGTAAAATCAATTGACCCCCAGGGTGGGGCCAAATTTGACCCCAGGGGCATAATTTGAACAAACTTGATAGAGGTCCACTAGACAATGCTACATACCAAATCTTAAGGCTCAGGGCCTTGTGGTTTCAGACAAGAAGATTTTCAAAGTTTTTCCTTTAAGTTGCCATAGCAACCAGAGTTCTTGATGGAATTGAATTCTTTGAACAACTTTGGTAGAGCTTCATTCACATTCCAGGCAAGTTTTATTAAATTTGGCCCATTGGTTTCAGAGGAGATGTTGTTTGAATGAAAAGTTGACGACGGACGGACGGACGGACGACCGACGGACAAAGACCGATCAGAAAAGCTCACCCTGAGCACTTTGTGCTCAGGTGAGCTAAAAATGGGAGTTTTGACCTTATCTGAATAAAACTTGCTTAGAATGTTTGCCCCATATGAAATCTAGGTCAAATTCTAAACCGGGGAACTTGGGCTTAAAGACTAGGTCACTGAGCCAAATCGAAGGAAAACCTTGTTAACACTCTAGAGGTGACATTTTTGAAGCCATTATCATGAATCATGCTCATGATATTTGTCGATGTTCCATAGGTTTACTTCTTAACTAGGTTAACACTCTAGAAGTTAAATGTTTTTAAGAAATCATCATGAATCTTGCTCAAAATGTTTGTTTTGGTGATTTCTAGGTTAAATTTGAAACTGGGTCACTTGGGGTTTGCTGAAATGGCTGCCAGAACTAAAAAATAAAAAAAGCTTTAATCAGTATGGATCAGGTGAGCGATACAGTGCCATCATGACCCTCTTATTTGATTCATGTGATTAATGAATATTATTTCGGATGTAAACCTAGATAAGGTATTTTTCATTTGATTACATTTAGTTATGTTTAATTTGTATGACTTTTGATATCAGTTTCATAACTGCTGTTTGTTGTTAGTCACCGACCTGTATTAAGAACTGAAGAGGGGTATAGGATTACCCTCTATACATATATTTGTCTGTACGTCCGTCCTCTGTTACATTTTCCTTGTAAAACTTTAAAACTTTTAAATCGATTTTGACTTGGTCAGAACTAGTATTACAATGATCTAGGTCAAGTACAAACATTGGTTATGTGGGGTCAAATTATAGGTCATGGTGACCTTGAAAACGCTCAAATTATAGAAAATGGGGAAATATCTTACATAAGGTACTCTGTGTTGTATACAAGAGTTATTATACCCCTCATAAACAATTTTTGCAGGGGCTATACAGTAATCCTGGGGGTATACTGGAATCAGCTTGTCCATCCATCTGTTTGTAGACAAGACCTTGTGGCCATTATAAGTTTTTTTTTTTTTTTTTATAACTTGACAAGAACTTTTTCTACAGATATGAAACTTCATATACATGTTTGTTTACAGTAGTGGAGGTTCAATTAATTTTGGGGTCACTGAGTCAAAGGTCAAGGTCATAGGGACCTCTTACTTGATAACTTTTTGGCCAAATTAACTTGAAAAGGAATTATCAGACTGACATGAAACTTCATATGCATGTTTGTTTACAGAAGTGGGTGATCCCTACTAATTTTCTGGTCAAGGTCACAGGGACCTCTTGCTTGAAAACCCTATGGGCGCAAAAACTCAAAAAAGAATTTCCAGACAGACCTGAAACTCAAGTAAAATAGAACGTATATGGAACTTCATACACATGTTTTTTCTACAGTAGTGGACGATCCCTATAAGTTTTTGGGTCACTGGGTCAAAGGCACCTAGTACTTTAAAACATTGTTGGCACAATAACTTTTCATTATATTGGGGGAAAACTATAACATAGAGTGAAAATTCAAAAGTGTTACAGGATAGATGGGAGGGACAGAACACAACATGACAAGCTTGAATCCTATATAGCTCACTTCACTTACTGTCGCAGGGGCTATAACTATATGGCTGATATGAAAGTATTTGGTTGCTAAGGAAGTAGGTCGCTATGCAAGTGAAGGCTGTTGTGTCGTCCAAAGGTACTTGAAACAAGTTTCGTTGGAACAGAGTTATTCAAACTACAAAGTTGCTAAGGAAGTACTTGGATGATTATGACTTTAATGGTTACTAAGAAGAACTAGAAATGTGTCCATAGGACACAGATGCCCCCACTCAACCTAGCTACTCATATAGCTAGCAATATGGCCACGAGACAGTCATTCACGCTGAATCAATAATAAGATTGGTGAGCTGCACACACTGGGAATAGTTATTCAACTTCTGTGACAGTCTTGTATAATTTGTAGAATTAAAAGCTAAGTTGAAATCTCCAAGAAGTACATCTGGAGAACATGTCAAGCTCCACCCAACACGCTGATAGTACTGTACTTGATTCTAATAGACATTTGCTTCAGTCAGACAGCATGTCAACCCTGCTCAGAACTGGGTGACTCTTGCTCCAGCGCTTTTGCAGGTACAGGCGACACAAGTTGAAAATTGCAAATTTTGAGTATGTAAGGGGCCATAACTCTAACAATTCCTAAAAAATCTATACGGGAAACCCAATGTGCACAACTTAACATGCTGATCAACATTCGTGTTAAGTCTCTTGACTGTAGGTGCGGCGCTTTTGCAGGTACAGGCGACGCAAGTTGAAAATTACTACTTTTGACTAAGTTAGGGGCCATAACTTAAACAGTTCTAAAAAAATCTATACGGGAAACCCCAGGTGCACAACTTTACATGCTGATCAACATTCCTGTTAAGTTTCTTGACTCTAGCTCCAGTGCTTTTCAAGTGTGATCTTGACCTTGAGCTGGTACAAGGTACATTTCTATCATGAGGTGAAGATTTGAGCAAAGTTTGCAGAAAATTCTTCAAGGGTATTAACAGAGCGGACATGAAAATTATCTGACCTTCCAGTTTGTGTGACCTTGACCTTGACCTGACACAAGGGCAACATGGGTTCTGCACATTCCCATGTTAAGATTAACATCAAAAGCAAGTATATGATTTATTGAGTAGACAAGGTGGAGACCGACCGACCGACCGTCGCGACAAAGCGATTCCAGTATACCCCCGCCCCCCCCCCCCCCCCCCTTTATTCGTGGTGGGGGTATAACAATTAATTCAAAAACTATATGGTTGCTTATAAGGTAGTTGTTTGCTAAGGAAGTCAGTGATTGCTATGGACATCTAGGCAGTTCCAAAGATAAGTCTCATCCAAAGCTACTCAACAAATTGTTTGGTTGGAATACAGTTAATCAAAACTAAATAAAAAAAAACTGATAAGCATTGGCACAAGGCCATTTGACTCTGGGGTCATGAACAAACATGGCAAAAGTCTACAAGATAATATTTAAGCCATGTGTCTTCTAGTTCTGGAGATTTTCTAAGAGATTTTCTTATATAATTATATGTAAAACTGATAAGCCCTGAGGCAGGGCCGATCTGACCCCGGGGGTCATGATTTGAACAAACTTGATAAAGGCCCACTAGGTTATGCTACATGCCTAAAATCTCGGCCCTGTACCAACTAGTTCTAGATAAGATTTTATTAGATTTTCCTATATAATGTAATGTGAAACTGATAATCCCAGATGCGGGGCTAATCTAACCCCAAAGACCATTTTATATAACCCCTATCAAACGTACCGCCACTTGAGATACCAAACATAGCTACTGACATGACTATCCTGCCGGTTGATTTTTTGATGGCGTGAAAACAGAATCTACAACATCTATCACAAGTTTCGTCATAATATGTAATTACTAACACGTAAGACCTACGACATTATACTTAAGACGTAATAAATAAGACATAATAGGTAATACCTAATTCAAAAGAGCTAAGACAAAATGATGAGAAATTATCTTTTACGGAAGCCTATGGAAGCCGTGCAGGGCCACTTTTAAGTTCGACTTATAGATTTATTTTACTGTTTTCTTATGACTTTTAATTTATGACTTTTGATTTTTGACTTATAGATTCCGTAATTGTCCCAAATGCTTGCCTCATCATTTCCCAGGAAATGGCGGATTCTGACGACGTTTCAGATGATGTAAGTTCAATTACCTAAGATTGTTCGTGTATTATCGGAGACTTATTTAAAAACAGAACATGTAGGCTCATATTCAAGAACAGTATATTATATTTATATAGGCCTTTTTATTTAATTCAGAAAAGAAAATACTTTGCTTGCACTGCATTGCATTGGGTACCCATTTTTTTCATTTCAGGAACAGAGATTCATTGCTACATGCGTATTCTCAATTTGACATACAGCGTATAAATCAAAAGCTTTAATTTTTTTTTTATATGGGATCGAGTTTTAAAACCCAATTAGACTAACATTGTTGTTTGTTTGCTGCAGTTTCAATCGGGTCTTATCCTGGTTCATGCTTCGCCCGTCGTATATTAAATATGCGTAATATCAACACTAATAGCTAATGTTAATGCCTAAACTGGGACAGCATATTACATGCACAACAATTAACCGGTTTGCCATACAGCAAACCTAATAATAGAAATTTATCAATGTGTATACCGAGGAAAGGCGAATTTACGGAATTCCATAAATGACAACCTACTGCCAACTGCCTCCTGCCAACTGTCAACTGCTCGGCTGCCGCCTGCCAACTGCATCCTGTCAGCTGCCTACTGCCAGCTGCCAACAGTTGGCAGCTGGCAGGAATCAGTTCGCAGCTGACAGGAGGCAGCTGGCAGGAGGCAGTTTGCAAGAGGCAATTGGCAGCTGGCAGGAAGCAGTTGGAAGTAAGCTGTCGTTTATGCAATTCCGTATGAACGCGCTACACGTTCCAGTAGAGGTTTAACACTTGGAGCTGGCATATTTAAGCGGTTAGTTTGAAAATATGTGTTCTTAAAAATGTGTTCATATCGATAAATCCAGTGATATGGAGGGTGAGCTAAATAGCGATGATAGCAGCATTTACTGCGACAATAACACTTCTCCTAAGGAAATGGTGATTTTAAAAATGACATTATTATGGTATTGTAAAGCCAAAGGAAACTATATGGATGAAAAACATACATGTACATGTTCTGGTGAATTTTACATATGTTTCTGTACATGATTCTATGTTATCTGCCTAAGTCGTGGTCGTTCGCTGTGTGGTTGGAATTTATGTTGTTTTTTTTATATTTTAACTTCTTTCCAACACAATCGATGACAACTCATAACCCAGTACTTAACTGAATTAGAAACTGGCTAAAATTTGACATGCATTATTATTTAGTTCACATTTAAGCTAATTGAATTTGTTATAAAATTATTTCGTTCAAATAAATTTAAACATGGAATTTAATTAAGCTGAATGCACAGTTTAAATTAAACGTAGATTTGGAAGAATACTTTTTCGTAAATTCAACATTAAGAATAAATGTGGAAAATGATTTCTGCTTGTATCTGGTAATAAGCGTTATCGGCTATAGACGATAATGCCGTTTATAGAAGGAATAAATTAATTTGGATGCTTTAACAAAGGGACGTAAATTATGATGAATGTTTTAGAAATACCTTAGGAGTTACGTTTGGATGACGTATGCATTGACGTCATTATCACATGTCAGCTAGGAACGAAAACGACTTGTCAAATAACCCACAGGCACAGCGCGATTAAAGAACTCCGACATATGCACGGCTGATAAACTTCATTATTTGCAGAAAAGACGTGAGCGGATTAAAGCAGTAATTGAACGTAATTGCACTCGTGGTACTCGAGGTAAAAAGCTGAACATGAAAGCTCAGCTACCTGCTTCTAAGAAAGCCGATGAGTCAAAAGAAAATAAAGAAATGGTAAATACTTTTAAATGTATTTTGTCTTGACAAGTGGAGAGAATCACAGGGTATTAAAAAGTATTTTTCATTAAAAAATGTATACGAGTCAATTTCAAAATTTGCAGCTTTTCTTGTCAGCGCATAGAACATGTAAAATGGTGTCAGAAAAAAGAAAATAACATTAAACTAGTTACATATGAAATGTTATGATACAATCTTTTAATAATGACTACACTTCTTGTACCACTATCAAGTATATTTTAAAAAAGAATTATAGCTAAAATTAATTCAAAACGGCTGTCAATGGACTGAAAACGTTAAATATGCTGAATTTTGCATCGACCTAGATTATTTATTTCAATCATTTTGATATTCATTTTATCAATGGGAGGAAAGATGATCCGAACACGAAAATGCGAATTAACAGCGAGTTCATTGAAAATCAGAGCACCGCAGGCTCAGAGATAGCAGCTTATCAAACATATAGTGATCCTCCTAGTGCAGGCATTGTCACGGAAATGCCATCTCGCAGTGAAATGAGTGAAAATCAGAGCACCACAGGCTTAGAGATAACTGTTCATCAAACATATAGTGATCCTCCTAGTGCAGGCATTGTCACGGAAATGAAATTTAGCAGTGAAACGAGTGAAAATCAGAGCACCACAGGCTCAGTGAAAGCAGTTCATCAAATATATAGTGTTTCTAGTAGAGAAGGTTTTGACAGTAAAATGCTATTTCGCAGTGAAGTGAGTAAAAATCCAACCAAAACAAACTCAACTGCCGGTCCAAAAGATGGTATTACTATTTGTGCTCGTAATCAAATAAATCGTACGCATAAACAAAAAGAGAATAGTAAGGTGACACTGCACGCGACCTCAGCTGATAATGGCTTTACACTTGAATCTTCAAAATGTGACAGTGTTGGTGCACAAAAGGATAGTCATGAAACGAAGACAGTTATGGAAGCAGTCTTTGAAATCCCAAGTTCTTATTTACAGTTGAAGAAGGAGATCAACAAAGGTGCATTTTGAGTTGTGTGGAAAGCTGTTTAGAATGAAACTATTGTTGCAGTAAAGAAAATACCAGTAAACAACTGAAGAGGAAGCTCTGAGTACTTCTCAGGCTACGGATGACGGTTGGACAACAGTCCAACCACGGAAGAGGGCTAGGAGAGTCTAGCCCATAGATTGGGAGGAACTAAAAATTGTGTACGGGGAAGGATGTTTTAAGTGTGGGGAGCATTGGCACTACCAACGGGAGTGCCCAAATTAGTGGAAGTATCGGCCATGTTGAGCGGTACTGCCTCAGAAAAAAGGCAACTGCGAGGTCTACCGCCACCAGTACTTCTGGTAGCGGTGCCTCAAAGGTACCGCATAAACAAAAGAGACAGGGCGCCGGCAAGGCAACTGCGAGGTCCACCGCCAATAGTACTTCTGGTAGCGATGTCTCAAGGGAATTGCCTAAGCAAAAGGCAGAGTTTGTAGTGAAGGCCACTGCGAATACTTCTCGCAGGGGTTTAGAGGTGCCAGATCTGAAGGAAAAGGCACAGCCAAGTGGTTCAAAGGAAGCGCCATCCGCTGCTGAACCCTGTATGACACCTCCCAGGAAAAAAAGTGAGGTAAAGAGAGATATGGCCGGTGTGCCGAAGAAGGGGGAGGAACCAAAGAGGACAGGACATAAGTTCAAGGAATGCCCTGTTCCCTGGTGTGGGAAGAACTTCTATCACAAAAAGGGACATATCTTTGGAGGACAACAGGGCAAGGGCACGAGTGCTTGCTCTCCAGTACATTGCAAGGACTCTTGTTGGTTAAAATGCGAGCATCGACGACCTCCTGAGATTTATCAACAACTCAGGAGTTCTGGAGGGCGAGAGGAGTGCCAGGTGGATGAGTGGACGAGGAGGGTAGCAGCAGATCTTGCTAATGAGATGGAGGTGTCAGTACCCCAGCAGTTAACATGCAACCCCATTAACTTTGCTGGAATAATTTTTCAATATAAGGTAATGTTGGCTGTGGTAAGTTTGTTGGGGGAAGCAGGGCATGCAGAGTTTCTTGAAATGTTCTCTGCGGAAAGATGGCCAGAGCTTCCAATGGTAGTGGAGGTTGACACAGAGGGTCGGAGGGAAGTCCGCATTCGACAGGAAAGGATGCAGGTCAGCAGTACTTCTGCTATTGATACCCGTGAACAGGAAGGTGCAGTGTCTGGCAGTGGGTTGACTGTCAGCACAGAAGAGGTGAAAGAGGCCGAGGTGAGCAGTACTTCTGTTGGCGCTCAATCTGATGTGGAGGGAGATGATGGGATCAGTAGTATTTCTGGTGATATCCATGGAGAGATGATTGCGGCATCAAGCAACTCGGAGGATGAATTTCCAAGAAGACCATGGCTTCAAGAGCATAGCCGGGAGCTGAACCTACATTGGACATTCATAAAACGAGAACAACGCCATATCGACCCTCATCAAACGGGCAAGTGGAACGGTATAACCGTACATTAATGGATGCCGTAAGATGTTATATCGACGGGAACAGACCAACTGTGACCTTCATTTGCCACAAATTGCGGGAGCATTACGAGCATCGGTAAATCGTAATACTGGCTATACCGCAAATAAATTGATGCTGGGGCGGGAGGTTAACACGCCTGCGAAGCTGATTTTCCCCACTGTACAGGGAAAGAAGAGTGAAACAGTGGATGAGTATGTGGTAAATCTAGAACAAGAGATAAGTCATGCTCACGAGGTGGCTAGGACGAAATTGAAGACTTCACTCAAACGAATGAAGCGGAATTACGACCTGCGGATTATGACCAGGTCATATGTGTACATATTGGACACTGCGACACTGAAGGGCCAATGCAAGAAATTATCTTCGCCGTGGAAGGGCCCAGGAGTAATTGAGAAGAAGATATCCGCATATATTTACAGAGTGAAGATGAGGAATACTGTATTCGTGACCAATCACGACAGACTCGAGTCATGTCGGGATCGTCAACTTCCCAAGTGGATCACAGAATGGAAGGTGGACCCACAGGTGCAGGCCCCTGATGACCCTGAAGAGGTGTTTTGCACCTGTCGCCAGCCCTGGAATGGACGTTTTATGATTGCATGTGATTATTGCGACGAGTGGTTTCACGGTGCGTGCGTAAATATTTCTCCGACCGAGTCATTAGCGATCGATAAGTATAAATGTACTAAATGCAAGGAGGGGGCCCGGTCGGACAAGTCATAGCATCAAGTTGGGATGGAGGCGCCACGTTACTTACGTGGCGGGACTCCCGGTGTGCTGTCATTTTTAAGAGAGGACCAGTTAGAGTGACAGGCGTCGCGGATGGAGTTGCGCTACGTGAGATCATGGTGTGTCCATCTGGACTGGTGCCACATTACTTATGTGTGTAACCAGGTTCTTTTGTCCATTTCAGGTGGCGACAGTAAATCTCACATATCAAGATACCGTTGTAATTAAAGATGCATGAAAGACTCGATTATGTTCAGGGAGCAACAGAGGGGCGACTGATAGATCCCGAGACATTGATCGAGGATCTCATACTGAGTGAAGCCTCAGTTTGCCACCAACGCCAAGTAATTCTTGGTTAGGGGGCATTGGCAGTGGATCAAGTTGCGGGGCAGTGGATTTCTGATGTGTCAGGATTCTGTTTCCGTAGTGGGTTCGGGTGGTGTAGCGAGGGGTGGATCGAGAGGCATGTCGGAGTAATTCCGAGATGGGCCCGAACCCATACAGGGAGGCCTCCACGTCAGCAGGCTGGAAGCGATGGAGTGCATGGTGATGCTTCTAATGAGGATGCGAGTACTTCTCGCACCTCAGAGGAAGCATGGACGGTGATGCGATCTCCGAAGAGGGCTCGGAGGCTGTCACCCATAAAGTGGGAGGAGGTGAAGGTCGTCTACGACCCAGGATGCTTTAAATGTGGGGAGCCTGGACATAAAAAGCGAGAATGTAGAGGTGAATGGCTGTGCCATAGGTGCAAGAGACAGGGTCACAAAGCGGTGGACTGTCCTGGACCACAGCCAGCACCCAAGTCGGCAGCTGCGAGTACTTCTCGTAGTGGTCCGTCGAAGGTGCCACAAGTGTCAGCAGGGACAAGGGAGAAAGTATCAGCACCCAGGCCAGCTGCTGCGAGTACTTCTCGTAGTGGTGCTCCTGAGGTGCTGGCCTCCAAGAGGAGTGGAGCCCAGAAGAGGGATGCAGAGGGTACACCCAAGCCTGTAGAAGAACCGAAAGGGAAGTGCCCAAAATATAAGACTTGCCCAGTTCCGTGGTGTAAGTTGAACTTCTATCACAAGAAGGGGCATGTCTTTAAGTGCCATTACCCCACAGCCCTTGCCATGGATGAGGAAGTCGGTAGTACTTCTACTGACACCCGTTTTAGATTGCGAGTGTCAGCCCTTCAGTACCTCGCAAGAACTCTGGTGGGGCTAGATGCGAACATTGGGGACCTGGTGGACTTCATTAACCGCTCTGGGTGTCTGGATGGGTGAGAGGGATGCCAGGTTGATCAGTGGACGAGGCGGGTAGCAAACGAGACAGCGGAGGAACTTGGACTGCTGGTACCAGAGGAGTACACGTGCAACCCCATTAATTCACCTGGAGTTATTTTCCAGTATAGGATGATGCTGGCAGTGGTTGGTCTGTTGGGGGAAACTGCACATGATGATTTCCTCCAAATGTTCTCTGCAGAACTGTGGCCGGAACCGGTACCGGTAGTCGTGAGGGTAGATGAAGAGGGAAACAGAGAGATCTGCATCCAGGAGGAAGTGGTTGATGCCGGCAGTACTTCTTTCAGCAATCAGCCAGAGGTGGAGGTGAAAGATGGGGTCAGCAGTTTTTCTGTTGTTTCCCATTCCTTGGCCGTACCAAGCCTGAGCGAGTCGGAGGAAATGCCGTCTCCACGGAGGTCGTGGCTCCTAGAGCACAGTCCGGAGCTCGATCTGAGTGATATGGTGGTTGTGGATGAGGTGGTTGAAGCAGAAGAGGAGGAGCCAGAGAGGGACCTCAAGGAGATACCATCGGAGGCGTCTTTTCCATTCCAGTGCGTGGACTCTCACTTTCAGCTGGACCGCCTGTGTAAGAGGATTGGAGTCCATCCGTTCAACTACCAGGATGCTGTAGGTAGGGTGAGACCACAATCTGGGGAGGAGGTGGAGATAGATGGTGCGGTGGCGGTGTGGTGTGATTCGAAGTCATATCCCACCAAACGTCAAGTGGCAAGACTTCGGAAGAAGAGGGTGGTATCCGTACTTGGGATAAACCCTGTGAAGGTACAGGAGGGAGATACCATGAGACTGGCGAGGATGCTCGATACTTTCGAGGTTGCAGGGTTGGGGGAGGTGGGGTTAGACGGTACCAAGTAGGACCCCGAACTTCAGAGGAAGATACTTGATGAGACTCTTGCCTTATTGAAGTCACGCCCGCACTTCGTATTGGTGTTGCATTGTCGCCCAAGTGAGGGAGAGAGTGTAACGGGAGCTTATTTCGAGCTGTTCTATCGTTGCAAGGGATTTCTCCGCCCGGATCAGCGCATTCACTTGCACTGTTTCAACGGCACAATGGAGAACGTAAGTTTGTGGTTGGAGTACTTCCCCAACACATACTTCGGGTACAGTTTGATGGTGACCCGTAGCTACTTTCGTGCGGATAGTAAGCAGGCTCTGGGCAGGATAGATGCCAGTCGTATTCTGTTGGAAACAGATGCACCCTACTTCCCAGCTGCCAGGTAGGAGATCTCGTCGCCATCCTACATCGGTGTGACAGCACGGGAAGTTGCGAGGGTTAGAGGATGTGACTGGGAGGAACTCTTGCGACAGACCGCTGAGAATGCCCAGCAATTATACTGGGGGTAGGCAGATCGAGATAGGCAGGAAAGGAATGCACGTACTTCGTGCATAACTTCCAGGTGTCCAGTCCAGTCTCAAAGGAGGTTAGAGGGATACCATACGTACTTCGTGTGAAAATCCAAGATGTATGAAGGAAGTCGAGTCGGTGGAGTTTCAAGGGAAGTTAGGTGGACGGCACACGTACTTCGTGTTGGAAACCTAGAGGCCGGTGGAATATTACAGGGAGGAAGGAGGAACTTTTAGGGGGATGACTAACCAAAAGTGGACAGGATGCCTATAGCACGTACTTCGTGTTCGTAGGTATTGGACAAATGTTTCAAGGGATTTCAGCAGCACGTACTTCGTGTGATGGTTGTTTATCCAAAGTCCACTCAGGTAGAATGTTTAAATCTGTATGTATTTATTCTATATGTAATATTTTAATTAATATTTTGTATTATTCATATTGAGAGATGTGGCACCGCCTTACAAGATAAGGTAGGGGTGAGTGTAGCATTCGCTACCGTCGGCCCTTTCGGTACTTTGATTTTTTCGCAGGACTGAGTGCGCGCGCATGCGCATCGGTGCAGTTGAGCAATGTTGATAAAATGAAGCAAAAAAATGAAGCACCTTTCTAAATTTCATCTTTTTGTAATTTACAGGACACACATAGGAAACAACGTATAAAGGAAATCCTAGACAACATTAACAAGAGGGCCATGATGGCCCTGTATCGCTCACCTGAGTATGACTGCTTTTAACAAAGTTGCTATGGACCTTTTTAATTGACCCCAGATGACCCATATTCGAACTTGACCTAGAAATTATTGAAACAATCTCTTTGACAAATTTCTAGGATATTTGGACTGAAAAAGTAGCATCTAGAGTGTTAACAAGGTTTCTCGATATTTAGGCTCTGTGACCTAGTTTTTGACCCCAGGTAACCCATATCCAAACATGAGCTACAAATCATCAAAGCAACCTATCTGACAGATTTCCAGGACATTTGAACTTAAAATGTAGCCTCTAGAGTGTTTACAAAGTTTTTCCATATTTGGGCTCTGTGACCTAGTTTTTGACCCAAGATGACCCATACTCCAACTTGAGCTAGAAATCATCAAAAAAAACCTGTCTGACAAATTTCTAGGATATTTGGACTGAAAATGTAACCTCTGGAGTGTTAAAAAGATTTTTACATATTTGTACCATGTGACCTAGTTTTTGATTCGAGATGACCCATATCCAAATTTGAGCTAGAAATCATTGAAACAACCTTTCTGACAAATTTCAAGGACATTTGGACTAAAAATGTAACCTCTAGAGCTTTTACAAGGTTTTTCTACTTTCGGCCTCTGTGACCTAGTTTTTGACCCCAGAGAACCTATATTCAAAACTGAGCTAGAAATCATCCATAGAATCTTTCTGACAAATTTCCAGGTTATTTGAACTGAAAATGCTACCTTTAGAATATTAACAAGGTTTTTCCATATTTGGACTCTGTGACCTAGTTTGTGACCCCAGATGACCCATACTCGAACTTCATCTAGAAATCCTCAAGGCAATTTTTCTGACAAATTTCCAGATTATTTGGGCTGAAAATGTCATCTCTAAAGTGTTAACAAGATGTTTCTATTTTTGGGCTCTGTGACCTAGTTTTTGAACCAAGATGACCCATATTAGAACTTGAGCTAGAAATCATAGAAGCAACCTTCCTGACAGATTTCCAGATTATTTGGTCTTAAAATGTTAGCTCTAGAGTGTTAACAAGGTTATTCAATATTTGGGCTCTGTGACCTAGTTTTTGACCCCAGATGACCTATATTTGAACTTGACCTAGAAATCATCAAAGCAACCTTTCTGACAAATTTCAAGATTATTTGGGCTGAAAATGTAACCTCTAGAGTGTTAACAAGATTTTTCTATTTTTGGCATCCGTGACCTAGTTTTTGAACCCAGATAACCCATATTTGAACTTGAGCTAGAAATCATCATTAGAACATTTCTGACAAATTTCCAGGATATTTGGACTGAAAAAGTAGCCTCTAGAGTGTTAACAAGGTTTTTCTATATTTGGGCTCTGTGACCTAGTTTTCCAATCCTGATAACCCATGTTCGAACTTGTCCGAGATATTAATGAGACAAACATCCTGACCAAGTTTCATGACAATTGAGGCAAAAATGTGACCACTAGAGTGTTAACAAACCAATTGTTAACGGACGGACGGACAGACGGACGGACGACGGACGACAGACAAAAGGTGATCAGAAAAGCTCACTCTGTCACTACGTGACAGGTGAGCTAAAAATAGAAAGGCAAAGAAGAAAAAACAGCCCCCAGCTACTAGTTCGCTGCTCCAAGAAATGGAACAAAAGGTAAAAGTAGTTCAGTTTTCATCTTAAGAATTCATCTAGGGAAAGTTTATTTCCTCTCACAAGTAGGACATAACTGTTATAATTATACAACCGAACAGCAAAATATTTTATTTATATCAGTAAATGTAAAAAGAATCTATCCCAAAATCTTTGAAATTTTCCTAATGGAGAACTGGACCAACATCCTCCCCCTAGCATCTAATATCTAAATACAAATGTGTTAAAATAAAAAGAAAAACAACAAAAACAGTTTTTAAAAACTTACCCTTGGTAACTTAAGGTACTCAAAATGTTGGTTCAAAACTTGTGTGACACCTCTTAGATTATACATGCACAACACACACATGTGCCACACATGTACTTGCCTGTGTGCATGTAAAAACATTGAGATAGAAATAACACATAAAATTATGATGTATTGTAATGTAATCATGTCTTGTTGGAGTTTTTAAAAAAACGTAATTATAAAACTCTGTATATTTATATTTCTAAAATTATTCCCCTTTTACACTCAGAACATATCTCTATAAGGTTATCACCAATCTGACACAAACTACACTAAAGTTCAAACAGTATTAGTCTGAAATACATGAAAACTCAGAAGAGGCACTGTGCATGACACAATTTTATACATATGACAATGCAAACACTTAGCTCACCCTGTCACATAGCCTAAGGTGTGTTTTTGTGATCACTCAGCATCTGGTGTCTTCTGTTGTCCATCAACAATTTTGTTAAATGACATCTCCTCCTAAACCAATGGTCCAATTTTGAAAAACTTCATACAAATGTTCCTTTGGTGGCCTTGTACCAAACTTGTTCATGGAATTCCATTCCATACAGAACTCTGGTTGCCATGGCAACCAAAAAATCTTTAAAAATCTTCTTCTCAAGAACAAGAAAGCCTAGAGGTTAGATATTTGGTCTGTAGTATTGTCTAGTGGACCTCTACCAAAATTGTTCAAATCATGACCCTGGAGTCCAAATTGACACCGCCCTAGGGGTTTACAGTTTTACATAGACTTACATAGGGAAAATCTTTAAAAATCTTCTTGTCTGAAACTGTAAGGCCTAGAGATTTCATAATTGATTTGAAACAACATCGAAGGTCCTTTACAAATATTATTCAAATGATGTCTTTGGGGTTGAATTTGTCCCCGCCCTGAAGGTCACTTGATTTTCCATATGGTTCATATAGGAAAACATGATCTGACACTCAGTAACTTAAAGTTTTGTAAGGAAACCTCATATATAGAAAGCTTGCATGAATACCCAAAGATTTTGAGGTCAAGGTCAATGTCAATTTTACTGAAAAAAAAAAGAAAAATGCTTTCTGCATAGTAACTGAAGTTCGGATTGACGTATTATTATGAAACCTCATATATAGAAAGCTAGCATAAATACCAAGGGGTTCAGGGGTCTAGGTCACTGTTACTAAAACATAAAACTGTTTTCCGCTGTATAACTGTTGTGGTTTTCATCTGATTTTCTTAATATTTGGTTGGGATTGTATCTGGATCAACTGAGGCCAAAAACTAGGTCTTTTTTTGTTTTTGTGTACAGATTTCAGTATTTACCATGACTGACCTTGAGCTTGACCTAGTGCCCTTCTTTTTTTCATTTTACAAACTACTGCAATGAAACTTGACATGTATGAATAATTATGTTTGCAGATTTAATTCTTGACACTGACAGACCTTGATCATGACCCAATGACTTATTTCTTCATTTTTGAAGCTCTGATACTAAGGTGAGCAATATAGGGGACATCGTCACCCTCTTGTATGGCTCGTCTGAACATTATCTAATGAAATAAACTAATTCCAAATTACAACTTAATTGGTTGAAATTTGATGCACTTAATAACAAATACCTGTCAAGTTGCTTGCAGGAGTATGAGTGACCTCGAGTTACAGTTTCAGTTAAGCATTCACTCTACAGTTATACTACAGCTACAGGAATTCACACTTCAATTCAGACACATGCACAGAATCTTAAAATGTCTTTCTATTTGTTTTACAGGCTGGCAATCAAGAGGAGAGTTCAGCAAAAAAGGTTAAATGTGGCCGCCACAAAGAGCACAAACTGCATTTTGGTTGGCTTCATTATACTAAAGGGTCCTATAAGCAAGTCAAGCATAAACAAGGTGGTGGAACAAGAACTTTGAAGTATGTGATTGATGACAGTCAGACGGTAAACTCCCTGATATCCTTAGGAAAGCAGCTGTTCTTCCCAGAAGGGAAAAGTCAACATGGCTTGCTACATGAAATGGAAATAAGTTTATCACATTTCGATGGAACAGATACTTCAAATTTCAAAGACAGAAGTGGTAAGGAGTGTTCTTTCCAAGACTTTCTGAGATCCAATGGTCTTTATTCATCCCAGTTTTATTCATATATAAGACAAAGAAAAAAATCAATGAACAGACAACAGATATTGACGGAAATGTTGAAAACATTGTTTCGAAATCTGAAACTGAAAATAACAGAGAAACTTTGGGTAAACCTGAAACAGAATTAGAAAACATTCAAGACACTGATACTCATAAGAATAAAACTTGCAATTTACTTGTGAACAATAACATCCTGGAGATGATTTTGGTGAAATACACACGTGATACCATTTCTTCATACAGTGGAGATGTTAGCTCATTAAGTTGTTACTCTGTTAGTGAATGTGAAACTTTCTCGGGAACACCCTTGCAGGATAAGGATTACACACCCTTTGAACATGGATTTACTGTAACATCTATCACAGTTGGTGATAGACATTACTTATACAAAGATGCTGAAGGACATTATAAATTTCCCCAGAGAAAGGTTCACCATTCGACTGATTTTATCTTACATGGACCAGCTGAAATTTGTGGAATCGAAAAGGACAGATCAATCATTATTGGTGTAATAACAAAGATACACAAGGAAGGCACATGTATGTTCACCTGGTTTAAAAATGGTCAAATTTTTGTAGCAGGAATAGATCTTTGTTTAGTAAGGGTAACAGAAGAAGGTGAATACAATGTTACTGTTGGATACAAGGATACTGTATACACATTCGATTCACCAATTGTTGTTTCAACAGCCAGTGAAGATCACATGCATGGAAATACTGAAGTCTCAGAATCTGTGAATAATCAGATAATTGGCAGTCAGTTAGCAACAGGATTTGAGAATGATCAGGTAATTGAAAATCAATTAGGAACAGGATCTGTGAATGAAAAGATAATAGGAAATCAGTTAGCAACAGGATGTGTGAATGAGCAGGTAATAGGAAATCAGTTAGCAACAGTATCTGCGAATGATAAGATAATTGAAAATCCTCTAGCAACAGGATTTAAGAATGATCAGATGAAAGGAGGTCAGTTATCAACAGGATCTGTAAATGATCAGATAATTGGAAGTCCGTTATCAACAGGATCTGTGAATAATAAAGTAATAGGAAGTCAGTTAGCAACAGGATCTGTGAATGATCAGATAATAGTAAGTCAGTTAGGAACAGGATCTGTAAATGATCAGATAATTGGAAGTCATTTATCAACAGGATCTGTGAATGATAAAGTAATAGAAAGTCAGTAAGCAACAGGAACGGTGAATGATAAGGTAATAGTAAGTCAGTTATCAACAGGATTTGTAAATGATCAGGTACTTGGAAGTCAGTTTTCAACAGGATCTATGAATAAACAGGAACATGGAAGTCAGTTAGCAATGGGGCTTTTAAATGAACAGGTAGTTTGAAGTCAGTTAGCAACAGGATCTGTGAATGATAAAGTGATAGGAAGTCAGTTAGCAACAGGATCGGTGAATGATAAGGTAATAGTAAGTCAGTTATCAACAGGATTTGTGAATGATCAGGTACTTGGAAGTCAGTTTTCAACAGGATCTATGAATAAACAGGAACTTGGAACTCAGTTAGCAATGGGGCTTTTAAATGAACAGGTAGTTTGAAGTCAGTTAGCAACAGGATCTGTGAAAGATAAGATAATTGCAAGCATGTTGATGCAAAATCTGGAATTCTGGTAGCTGCATTAGTGGTGTTGAACAGTCTGTGCCACTTTTTAATTCTTTCACCTTTGAGCATGTGAGAGAGTCAGTTTTGGATACAGAATCTGATATTAAAGGAGATACTCAGCCCGCTGTTCAGACAGTAATGACTGGATTGACATGCATATCTGGTAAAAAGACGAGAAAGAGTTTTAACTTAACTGACAACAGTGCTGTAGGGCAACCAACAGCTAAAAAAAAGCTCAATAGTGTGGAGGATAATATTAGTAACTTACATGTAAATTATGGAGACTTCAAAAGTCTTAAAAAAATTGGGGAGGGTGGATTTGGTGAGGTCTACATGGGAGAGTACCTTGGTACAAATATTGCTGTGAAAAAAATCAAAGTTAAACACATGAAACTTGTGAAACAATCAGTTTTACAGGAAGTTAAAACTAATAGTCACATAAGGCATCCAAACATTGTTTTACTGATGGGTTACTCAATATTGGCTGATAGTCTTTATCTTCTTACTGAATTCATTAATGGTCCAAATTTGGATGATGTGCTGTTTGGGGACTCAGAACATGATTTTCTATTGACACAGAAGCATTCAGTTGCACTTCAAGTAGCTCAGGCAGTAGCATATTTACACAACCACAACCCCATTATCATTCATAGAGATATAAAGCCAGAAAATATTTTGCTGTCAGCTAGTTTGAACATTGCAAAACTTTGTGACATGAGACTGTCTAAAGTTAGAGTAATGAATACCATGAACACTACAATTGCAAATGCTAGAGAAATGCAGCCAGGTACCCCAGCTTATCAAGCCCCAGAGATACTTCTTCACTGCCATTCAGCAAAAAAACAGTCGGACATTTGGAGTTTAAGTTGCACATAAGTAGAATTGTACACTGAAAAAACTGTTTGGAACTTAGATAATACATGCTGTGATGATGGTGAGGGAGATAACTCTGTGCAAATAATCATTAACTGCATGGAAAAGAAAGAAATTCCACATGGAGTACTTCACATGGAAATGATGCAACCTTGTATTCCATCTAAAGTAAGTGCCATTATCCAAGAAGGCTTACATTATGAAATGTCCAAGCGCCCATCTGCATTAGAATTTTGCAAGGTGCTCTGCAAAACATGACAGTTGAATACATTGTATCATTAATTAGATTTCTTTGCTCTCATGTAACTTGATAAATTCACAACCGATAAACTGATAAAAGCACTGAAATTGCAATAGTGAACATCAAGTATAAATCCTAACAGTTGCTTGTGTTGTTGAATTCAGGCTTTGTGTTATGTGTTTCTAGAGTTCCCGTTTTAGCAAAGTGCATTTTATTAGCTCAACTGAGCACCTGAGTACGTTTTATTCATTCTATGAAACTTGAAATATATGGTTAATGCTTGCTGATTTTAAACTTGACAGTGAATGATCTTGTTTACATTTATGTGGAATGATACTCAGGTGAGCAATATAGGGCCATCATGGCCCTCTTGTTTATCTAGATAGATAAATCTTTGTGAAAATACACTCATTACTAGCTTTACTGTTCAAAGCTTAGTCTGAGCTATACATCAGCATCAGAGTTATCTTTCCATTGCCATCACACCTTGGTTAAAGTTTTGCATGTAACATTTTATCTTAGAACTTCATTTATGAATGTGATGCATTTAAACCTTCTCTTAATTTGTTGGAGTCATTAAAGTTGCTCAGAGGACCAAGTTTTGTATGTTCACATAATTATTCTTCTTTTTGAACTTAGGAAATATATGTTAAGTATCTTGAATATAAAATATTACATGTATTTCTGAAACTAGTGCAGATACATGTATCAGACATGGGGCTGATTACATTCAACTGTAACTGATTGAATTACAATTACTCTAGAATATCTTGATTACATTTACGAATAATTACTCTGATTTTTTTTCAGTAATTGATTGATTATACCTGAAGTACCTTTTAAGTTTATTTGTTGACTGTTTGTAAAGTTATTTTGTGTGTAGGTACCTTTCATGGAATAATTTACAATACTAGATGGGTGTCCGGTGGAACACTTGTGTCGCCCTTGGGTACTCTGTTAGAATAACTAAAAAGGTAAACAAGAGCCTGCTGGAAAAGACAGCATACTAGTCAAAGTACAACAATACCTGTCCACAGACAGCATGCTCCACTTTTCTCAGTGCTGGATAATTAATTATAAGCCAAGTTAAACAAGAGGCCCAAGTGAAAAAAATTTGACTGGGACAGAGCAAGTACCTAGTCATACAAGATGAAAAATAAATTTGGGTCAAGTAGATATGTATTAAAAACAAATAAAAATTTTGGGGGCCCCGATAGTGGTGTATGTGTGTGTGTGTATGATGGGAAGTGAAGTACCTATGTATTAAAATTAAAAATAAAAAGGCCCTGGGGGGGGGGGGGGGGGTAAAAAAAAAATGGGGGGGGGGGGGGGGGGGGGTGGTTTTGAGGATGGATCGGGAGTCAGGTACTTATGAATTTAAAAAAAAAAAAATTGGGCCCCGGGATTTGGGGGGGGGGGGGGGGGGGGGGGGTTTGAGGGTGGATGGGGAGTCAGGTACCTATGAATTTAAAAAAAAAAAAAAAATTGGGCCCTGGGGTGGGGGGGGGGGTGACTGTTGGGGGGGAGGCGGGGGGTTGAGGTAGGATGGGGAGTAAAGTACCTATGTTTTAAAATTAAAATAAAAAAAAAAAATTGGGCCCGGGGGGGTAGGGTCCCCATGCAGAGGGGACGGTGAGGGGGGGAGTACTTACCCATCTCATGTCAGTTAATATTTTATTTCTAGGCTTAAGAAGTTTTTTTCTATATATAAGTATAAGCACAATCAAGTGACCCCTGGGGGTGGGGCTAACTGTGACCCCAGGGACATGGGTACCAACAATCTTTGCAGGGGTCTTGCTGGTGATCAAGTATTCCAAGTTTGAATGGAATATCCTTGACACTTTTTGAGACATGGACATAAAGAAAAAGGTTAACAAAGAAATTTTAACTTGAAAAAGGGGCATAACATTGCAAAAATGAATTTGAGGGTTATCTGCCCTTGAGAAATGGTGTTGTCTTAAGTGATACAATTGTAAGCATTACAACTGGAAAGTTTGATAAAGAAACATTAAGAAATGGCATAGTTATAGCCAATGTTAAGTTTTCATGACAAAATCCAAGAACAACAAGAGGACCATGATGGCCCTATATCGCTCACCTGAATATGACTGCTTTTAACAAAGTTGCTATGGACCTGGTTAATTGACCCCAGATGACCCATATTCAAACATGGCCTAGAAATTATTGAAACAATCTTTCTGACAAATTTCAAGGTTATTTGAACTGAAAGCGTAGCCTCTAGAGTGTTAACAAGGTTTTTCCATATTTGGGCTGTGACCTAGTTTTTGACCCCAGATGATCCATATCCAAACCTGAGCTAGAAACCATCAAAACAACCTTTCTGACAAATTTCCAGGACATTTGGACTGAAAATGTAGCCTCTAGAGTGTTTACAAAGTTTTTCGATATTTAGGCTCTGTGACCTAGTTTTTTAATCCAGATGACCCATATTCAAAGTTGAGCTGGAAATCATAGAAGCAACTTTTCTGACAAATTTTCAGGTTATTTGGAATTAAAATCTTAACTCTAGATTGTTAACAAGGTTTTTCCATATTTGGTCTCTGTGACCTAGTTTTTGACCAAAGATGACCCATATTAGTACTTGAGCTAGAAATCATCAAAACAACCTGTCTGACAAATTTCCAGGATATTTGGACTGAAAATGTAACCTCTGGAGTGTTAAAATGGTTTTTACATTTTAGGGCTCTGTGACCTTGTTTTTGATTCCAGACGACCCATATCCTAATCTGGGCTAGAAAACATTGAAACAACTTTTCTGACAAATTTCAAGGACATTTGGGCTGAAAATGTAACCTCTAGAGCATTAACAAGGATTTTCTACTTTTTGGCCCTGTGTCCTAGTTTTTGACCCCACATAACCCATATTCAAAACTGAGCTAGAAATCATTAAAACAATCTTTCTGACAAATTTCAAGGTTATTTGAACTGAAAATGTTAACTCAATGCGTGTTAACACCCTTTTTCCATATTTGGGGTCTGTGACTTAGTTTTTGACCCCAGATGACCTTTGTTCGAATCTGAGCTAGAAATCATTAAAACATTTTTTCTAACAAATTTCGAGAATATTTGGACTGAAAAGTAGCTTCTAGAGTGTTAACAAGTTTTTTTTTCTATTTTTGGGCTCTGTGACCTAGTTTTTGATTTCAGATGACAAATATTCAAATTTAACCTAGAAATCATTGAAACAACCTTTCTGACAAATTTCCAGGATATTTGGACTGAAAATGTTACCTCTAGAGTGTTAACAAGGTTTTTCCATATTTGGGCTCTGTGACATAGTTTTTGACCCTAGATGACCCAATTTTGAACTTGAGCTAAAAATCATCAAAACAACCTTTTTGACTAATTTCCAGGATATTTGGACTGAAAATGTAACCTCTAGAGTGTTAACAAGGTTTTTCTATTTTTGGGCTCTGTGACCTAGTTTTTGAACCCAGATGACACATATTCGAACTTGAGCTAGAAATCATAGAAACAACCTGTCTGACAAATTTCCAGATTATTTGGACTGAAAATGTTACTTCTCCTTCTACAAGAAGATTTTCAAAGTTTTCACTATATAAGCCTATGTAAAACCAATGACCCCGGGTTGGGGCCAAAATTGACCCCAGGGGTATAATTGGAACAAACTTGGTAGAGGTCCACTAGACAATGCTACATACCAAATCTTAAGGCTCAGGGCCTTGTGGTTTCAGACAAGAAGATTTTTTAAGATTTTCCTATATAAGCCTATGTAAAACCAATGACCCCAGGGTGGGGCAAAATTTGACCCCAGAGGTATAATTTGAACAAACTTGGTAGAAGTCCACTAGACAATGCTACATACCAAATATCTAAGCTCTATTCCTTACGGTTTCTGACAAGAAGATTTTTAAAGTTTTTCCTATATAACTCTATGTAAAACAAGTTACCCCTGGGGCGGGGCCATTTTTGACCCAGAGGCCATGATTTGAACAAACTTGGTAGAGGTCCACTAGATGATGCTTTATACCAAATATCTTAGCTCTATGCCTTACGGTTTCTGACAAGAAGATTTTTAAATTTTTTCCTATATAACTCTATGTAAAACAAGTTACCCCTGGGGCGGGGCCATTTTTGACCAGAGGCCAAGATTTGAACAAACTTGGTAGAGGTCCATTAGATGATGCTTTATACCAAATATCTAAGCTCTATGCCTTACAGTTTCTGACAAGAAGATTTTTAAAGTTTTTCCTATATAACTCTATGTAAAACAAGTTACCCCTGGGGCGGGGCCATTTTTGACCCAGAGGCCATGATTTGAACAAACTTGGTAGAGGTCCATTAGATGATATTTTATACCAAATATCTAAGCTCTATGCCTTACAGTTTCTGACAAGAAGATTTTTAAAGTTTTTCCTATATAACTCTATGTAAAACAAGTTATCCCTGGGGCGGGGCCATTTTTGACCCAGAGGCCATGATTTGAACAAACTTGGTAGAGGTCAACTAGATGATGCTTTATACCAAATATCTTAGCTCTATGCCTTACGGTTTCTGACAAGAAGATTTTTAAAGTTTTTCCTATATAACTCTATGTAAAACAAGTTACCCCTGGGGCGGGGCCATTTTTGACCCCAGGATCATAATTTGAACAAACTTGGTAGAGATCCACTAGATGATGCTTTATACCAAATATCAAAGCTCCAGGCATTGTGGTTTCTGACAAGAAGATTTTTAAAGATCCAACTTGTAAAATCTGTTTTTAGCTCCTGGGACCCAGAAATGCAATGAACCGGAACCATTTGAACAAACTTGGTAGAGCTTCATGCAAGGAACATTCTAGGCAAGTTTCATTAAATTTTGCCCAGTGGTTTCAGAGGAGATGTCGTTTGAATGAATTGTGGACGACGGACGGACGGACGGACGCCGGACAATCAAGGATCCTAAAAGCTCACATGAGCATGCTCAGGTGAGCTAAAAAGGGGCATAACTCTGTCAATTGTGACCTTGACCTACACATTTTGGCATCATCATGACCCTGTTGTCGTAAGCAATATAATTTGAAAGTTTGATGTTGAAATGTTAAGAAATGGCAAAGGTTATTCCCAACGTTAAGTTTTCATGACAAATCCATGTATAAAAAGGGGCATAACTCTGTCAAATGTGACCTTGACCTAGAAATTTTTGCCTCAACTCGACCCTGTTGTCATAAGCATTACAATTTGAAAGTTTGATAAGATAATGTTTAGAAATGGCAAAGTTATAGCCAAAGTTAAGTTTTCGTGACGGACCGACGGACTGACGGACAAAGCGATCCCTATGTATCGCCTTTTCTTCGAAAGGGTGACACAAAAAGGACTTCAAGCTATCTTTAGTTAATGCAAATTTATAGAAATTTCTTCTATTTACTTTAGTGACTTTAAGATAAGATAAGATATTCTTTTATTATTGTGACATTTGTTATGGTACTCATAAGATACATACATACAATTTGAACAAAACACTGGCCATATGGGCCTATAAGTCACCTTTAATTCTTAGTGTCATAAATAAAATGTATCATACACAATTATGGAATATTAATTTTAAAAAAGCTATGTAAAATCCGCTGTTTTAGGACAAAATGAGATTAAATTATCTATTATTATTGACACAACTTTATTTATTGACAGAACTATATGTTTGACTAACAACTCAAACTTGCTCTACTGTCAGACATAATTATTAAATCCTTTGTCAAAAGATTAAAAAGCTGCTCTGATAATTTCTAAAAACAAATGTAGTTCTAAAGGAAATGTAATTAAATTGTTTTCACACATTTGAAGTAATACTCATGTTACTTTACTTTTATAATTTTTAACATGTTTAGAAATACAATGTATTATCATTTCTTGCATAGAGTTCTCTTTTGCTTTTAGAATTATGTTGCATATTAAAGCTAAAATGCTTCAGTGGGACACATTCTAGTTTCATTTCAAGTCCCAGCTCCTAAGGGTTGAAAAATATATAAGCTATATTTTATTGTTAAGTGAGGAGTTGCATGTGAAATAACTGCACCCACTTTATATGTTTTTAGCTTTCAAAATCTTGTGGAGCTAATACTGTGGGATGTCTCACATTAAACGAACAGGTGTTATATAAAGCCTGTCAAGTTTAGATGGGCTTTACGAAACCCATTCCCCTTTTGTCCATGTGAATAGTTCACCTTGGCCTTTTATGTGAGCCACCCAGGACCATTTGATATGTTTGTTATTGATCTGTAAGGCTGTCACTGGATATTTTAATAAAGCCAGACTAGTTTCAGAGTTGGTCAAAAACTAGGTTACATGGTCAGAGTATAGAGAAAACTTGCTATTTTAGGCCATCTTGTAATCACATGTACCAAGCTGAGAAGCCCAGTGGCATTTGGTCCTCTTATTTCTTTTGATGCCCCCGAAGGGAGGCATATAGTTTTTGAACTGACCGTCTGTCAGTCCGTCGGTCAGTCATTCTGTCCAAAACATTGGCCATAACTTTCTTATTAGTAAACATATTAACTTCATATTTGGACACAACATTCCTTGGGACATTGCCTTTCTGTAGGCACATACCTTGATGACCTTGACCCCTGGATAAACTTGACCTTGAACATAGAATTTTCTTAAAAAAACTTTAACATTGGCCATAACTTCCTAATTAGTAAACATGTTTACTTCATATTTGGACATAACATTCCTTGGGACATTGCCTTTCTGTAGGCACATACCTTGATGACCTTGACCCCTGGATGAGCTTGACCTTGAACATAGAATTTTATAAAAAAAACTTTAACATTGCCCATAACTTCCTCATTAGTAAACATGTTTACTTCATATTTGGACATAACATTCCTTGGGACATTACCTTTCATAAGGCGCATACCTTGATGACCTTGACCCCTGGATGACATTGACCTTGAACATAGAATTTTCTAAAAACTTTAATACTGGCCCATAACTTCCTCATTAGTGAACATATTTACTTCAAATTTGGACACAACATTCCTTGGGACATGACCTTTCTGCAGGTACACATATTGATGACCTTGACCTTGAACATAGAATTTTCCAAAAACTTTAACATTGTCAAAGCGCGCTTCGGGGGCATTGTCATCTTACAGTGACAGCTCTTGCTATGATATGTAATTGTACCTGGTGATTTTTAAACACTGATTTTTTTCTACTTCAATTGTTTATTGCTAAATAAAAGTTCTTTTTTAAATCAATATTATAATAAATACTGATTTTTTTCTACTTCAATTGTTTATTGCTAAATAAAAGTTCTTTTTTAAATCAATATTTTAATAAATACTAACATTTTTAAAAAGATATTGTCATTTTGTGTTAATCATCCTTGATTTTACATCCTGTAATTTATAGCTCGACTATTGGAAGAATAAGGAGAGCTTACACCTCATCCGGGCATCGGCATTAGTTTAATGCTCTGTCCAATTTTTCATACCACATCAAATATGTTCCAAGTCCCTTAAGATATCGCTTTGAAATTTTGCAGACTTGTTAACCACCATGACCCCAACCCCTAGACAGGGGTAGATTACTCTGTCAAGCATTTTATTAAAATTGACTGCCTTGTGGACTAAGATGGTTTTCATTTTACTACCAAGAACTAAGAAAAGTCAAGTGTGCTGCCCATGACGCTCTTATTGTAGTTGTTAATTCGCGTGAGCTTAAGTAGAAGCTTTGCTGAGAATGATATTGTTGTCATCTAGAGGAAAATATAACAAAAAGAACCACCTTCCATGTGCTGGTGTCTCGTATCCAAAGCTGTGCTATTTCAATGTTAAATTTGCTAGAGTAAAATAGGACTGGTGGATTAGGACAAAAAATCATAGTTTTGGTGCATGACCTTGCCCTACACGAGCGCTTTATACTAGGGCTAGAAAAATTCTAGTTGTTTAATCCATTTTGAGGGCTTATTGCGAAACGGTTGTAACTTAAACTAGATAAAGAAGGAGATACAACTGTTTTGCACCAAGCCCTCGAAATTTAGTTGCATTTTATGATACACGTACAGCTTCATGGCGGTTGAATATCTGTTCCTTTGCCAATCCCCAAACCATATATTAATTCCATGCATTTGTAATGGAGGTCGATACGTAAAAAGTCAAGATCACAAGTGTTTGAAGTCACTAGTCACAAGTAGGAAGTCAAAAGTCACAAGTAGGAAGTCACAAGCAGGAAGTCAAAAGTACGAAGTCACTAGTCACAAGTAGGAAGTCAAAAGTACGAAGTCAAAAGTCACAAGTAGGACGTCACAAGCAGGAAGTCAAAAGTACGAAGTCACTAGTCACAAATAGGAAGTCAAAAGTCACAAGTAGGAAGTCACAAGCAGGAAGTCACTAGTCACAAGCAAGAAGTCAAAAGTACGAAGTCAAAAGTCAGACCATTGTGCACGAAGTGTCATTGCAATATCGTTTAAAGTGGCCTAAGCTTTACAAATGCGTCATCCTGGAAATTTTTGAAGCTGACCTTACCACGGATAACTACCTATTCGCCCTAATAAGCGCAAATGCTTCTATAAGCACCCATCCCTTCTTTTCCATTTGTAAGTGGTTAAGTGCCCAGGATAAATTGTCTTAAAAGAAAAAAAATCAACTGACCACAATCGACATTTTAAAGTTTTATGCATGTCCGCGGGCCTAGAAAATTTCACTGTACAAGGAAAGACTGTGAATATTCACATTTCAAACCCATTGTAGTGATTTGTCAGTAAACGGGACCACTTTAAATACGAGGTACCAACAGAATTTGCATAGCTGTGACTCTTACATATTGTATACTTTTGTAAGACCTGACTCCTAATAAGCGCCCACCTTTCACAATTTTCAAAGCGCCCTGGGCGATTACTAGGAAAAATACGGTAGTACTGGCTAGATATCCTGTGCAATTTTCGTACTAGGGCGTTTGGTCTACAAAGATGAACATGAGGCAGGACAAGTAACAGAGTGCTTCATGCAAAACTCTGATGCAAATGGGACTGTCTAGTATGACCTGGGAACGGGATCTCTTGAATAACCAGACTGAAGAGAAAAATACCTTTGTTTAACAAAGGCTTCATCCAGCAAAATAGACTTATTGGCATTATGACCAGTGTAGACCCAGTCTGGCATAGTCCAGTCTGAGTTATTCAGTGAATATATTTTAATAGCCAGATTCTAATTAACTGAAAGTTAAGTGTGTAAGCCCTAGTAAGTCTGCACACCAGCACAGACTAATTCGGTCTACACTTGTCACAGGTCCGTAGTTTTTCTTGACTGAAACGTTAACGGTTACAAACAGACCTTAAGTTTGTGAGCCATGATGTATTTGAACGTAGAAATAACATTTGACTTACGTGACATATTCGTTTGTTATAATTGACTGTCAAACATAAGAATAAACATATGCCACTTACATTATGAACTATTAAATATATTGAACTATAGTTTACAACATCATCACGATTATCATTCTTAATATAGTTATCATCATGGTCATGATTATAATCATTATCATTGAAATCAACTTCTGCTTATCATCAACAACATAATTATTTAAATTATAAAGTCGACCTTCATCATGAGGAGCAGCATCATGACAATCATCATTGCAGTCAACATACTTATAATGATAATCATGATGATGTAGATGATGATGATGATGATGATAATGATGGATCGTGTTGATCATTTGTTCTCTCACAAAACAACTTTATGGCTTAAAAAGATAATAACATATTAGACGAAAATAAAACAAAACATGTATTTACTCGTGTAGTGAAAAATAAAGTCTTTAAATCTGAAACAGAATGCAAAATAATTCTTCTCCGCCAACATCTTATACTGTCTTGTAAGAAGTGTGTTAACTGACAAAGAACATTAATAACCTTCGTTATTTTTATATACTTCAGTCTTCATACAAGTTTGCCACTAAATCATTCAACTCAAGGAACAAATTCAATGCTGAATCGGCATCTACTGGCATTTGGAGGTCGGGCTTTAACAGATTAGCCAATTCGCTGAATTCGTCAAACTTTCTCTTTGGAACTGAATACATGTCTTTACAACAGGTCACATCACGTTTGTCAACCACCGTACCATAATCAAGCGCGCCAAACGTTTCAGGTAAAAAATACATAATGTCAGGTTTTCCGTAATGTGCGTCGGAATTGTGCTGAGGTCTAATTTCATGTACATTCCACTGTTGAGCAATTCTATCCAGGTGTGTTTGTATTAGGTTCATAAAACAAAATTTCAAATTTTCACAATGTATCAGGTCGAGTTCATTGAAACGACCAGAATCACGCAAATCCTTAAAAAAGTTAATCTACCACTGTATTCCTTGTTGACGTAGCGTACCCCACCATCTTTCAATGCGCTGGTTAGAAGTGCTTCTTCCAACAATAACGCTGCGACTACCAGCACAGTGGTCAGTTGCTTCATTCCGAAAGAACTGCTGTAGAAGACAAACAACACTGTTTTCTGTTCCAGCATTGCAACGAAGTATGCGAGGTGTTTTTTCAATGCGCTTAAATACATCCAAATAATATCTCGCAATCAGTTTTATATCGTTGTTAGTGTCAGAAACTTCTAACCAGATAACTTTCCTGCTAAAACCATCTATCGCTATGTGTATACAAAATCCGAATGGTTTCAACTTATCATAACCATCTAAATGCCAAATATTGTTTGGCCCTTTTGCACAATAGAAACGTCTTTTAAGTCGATGTGCTTTTCTCATTTCAACACCATTTGGATCTATTGCCTTCATTATGTCAATAACATCTTTATGGCTTACATCCATATTATGATTCACTTTCAGCCGGCGCCATATCGTCCAATAACCGACAGACTGTCCGCTATAATGCATTTCCGTGCCAATTACAAGAACAACGTTTTTCAACTGTGATTGCAAATGTACTACTCGACGTTTCAGGTTCAACTTCTTCAAGATTCTTTTCAGCTGACGCAGTGACAACAAAATACCATGCTTAAGTAGCAAAAATCCAAGAATTTCACGGTATTTAAAACCTTGTTTGAAATATTCTTCAATGAGTGATGCTTTTTCAACATTCGGAGACGACAAAGGCAGATAAGCTGGCACCACACCAGCTGTTATCTCCAACAGAGTGCACAGAAAACAACACGCAAACACGAATTTCATATTTTGGCACAACACAGCCGTCTTCGCTCACGTGCTCTCTTAAAGTGTGGTTTAATTAATTAATTTCACAACTAAGAAGTAATAAGTCTGGAGTTAAAAGTCATAACTCCCAAGTCAAAAGTCATAACTCCCAAGTCAAAAGTCATTAAGTCAGAAGTCAAAAGGGCCCTCCAGTGCTTCCATAAAGCCGTGCAGGGCCACTTTTGAGTTTCGACTTATAGATTTATTTTACTGTTTTCTTATGACTTTTAATTTATGACTTTTGATTTTTGACTTATGGATTCCGTAATTGTCCCACATGCTTGCCTCATCATTCCCCAGGAAAATGGCAGATTCTGGTGACGTTTCAGACGATGTAAGTTCAATTACCTAGAATTCTTCGTCTATTATTGGAGACTTATTTAAAAACAGAACATGTAGGCTCATATTCAAGAACAGTATATTATTTTTATATAGGCCATTTTATTTAATTCAGAAAAGAAAATACTTTGCTTGCATTGCATTGCATTGGGTATCCATTTTTTCATTTCAGGAACAGGGATTCATTGCTACATGCGTATTCTCAAATTGACATACAGCGTATAAATCAAAAGCTTTATTTTTTTTTATATGGGATCGAGTTTTAAAACCCAATTAACTAACATTGTTGTTTGTTTGCTGCAGTTTCAATCGGGTCTCATCCGTGGTTCATCCTTCGTCCGTCGTATATTAAATATGCGTAATATCAACACTAATAGCTAATGCTAATGCCTAAACTCAGACAGCATATTACATGCACAACAACTGACCGGTTTGCCAGACAGCAAACCTAATAATAGAAATTTATCAATGTGTATACCGAGGAAAGGTGAATGTACAGAATTCCATAAATGACAGCCTACTGCCAACTGCCTCCTGCCAACTGCTAGGCTGCCGCCTGCAAACTGCATCCTGTCAGCTGCCTACTGCCAGCTGCGAACAGTTGGCAGCTGGCAGGAATCAGTTCGCAGCTGACGGGAGGCAGCTGGCAGGAGGCAGTTGGCAGCTGGCAGGAAGCATTTGGCAGCTGGCAGGAAGCAGTTGGCAGTAAGCTGTCGTTTATGCAATTCCGTACAAACGCACTACACATTCCAGTAGAGGTTTAACACTTGGAGCTGGCATATTTAAGCGGTTAGTTTGAAAATATGTGTTCTTAAAAATGTGTTCATATCGATAAATCCAGTGATATGGAGGGTGAACTAAATAGCGATGATAGCAGCATATACCGCGACAATAACACTTCTCCTGAGGAAATGGTGATTTTAAAAATGACATTATTATGGGATTGTAAATCCAAATGAAACTACATGGATGAAAAACATACATGCACATGTTCTAACATGTAGTTTACATATATTTTTGAACATGATTCTATGTTATCTGCCTAAGTCGTGGTCGTTCGCTGTGTGGTTGGAATTTATGTGGTTGTTTTTTTTTATATTTTACCTTCTTTCCAACACAATCAAAGACAATTCATAACCCAATACTTAACTGAATTAGAAAATGGCTAAAATTTGACATTTATTATTATTTAGTTCACATTTAAGCTAATTGAATTTGTTATAAAATTATTTCGTTCAAATAAATTTACACATGGAATTTAATTAAGTTTAATGCACAGTTTAAATCAAACGTAAATTTGGAAGAATACTTTTCTTAAATTCAACATTAAAAATAAATGTGGAAAATGATTTCTGCTTGTATCTGGTAATAAGGGTAATTGGCTATAGACGATAATGCCGTTTATAGAAGGAATAAATTAATTTGGATGCTTTAACAAAGGGACGTAAATTATGATGACTGTTTTAGAAATACCTTTGGAGTTACGTTTTGATGACATATGCATTGACGTCATTAGCACATGTCAGCTAGGAACGAAAATGACCTGTCACAAAACCCACAGGCACAGCGCGATTAAGGTGGTCCACTGGTGACGAATTTGCTTCTAAGAAAGCCGATGAGCCAAAAGAAAATAAAGAAATGGTAAATACTTTTAAATGTATTTTGTCTTGACAGTGGAGAGAATCACAGGTAATTAAAGTATTTTTCATTAAAAAATGTATACGAGTCAATTTCAAAATTTGCAGCTTTTCTTGTCAGCGCATAGAATATGTATAATGGTGTCAGAAAAAAAAGAAATTTAATAACATTTAACTAGTTACATATGAAATGTTATGATACAATCTTTTGATAATGACTATACTTCTTGTACCACTATCAAGTATATTTTAAAAAAGAATTATAGCTAAAATTGGTTCAAAACGGCTGTCAATGGACTGAAAACGTTAAATATACTGAATTTTGCATCAACCTAGATTATTTATTTTAATCATTTTGATATTCATTTTATCAATGGGAGGAAAGATGATTCCGAACACGAAAATGTGAATTAACAGCGAGTTCATTGAAAATCAGAGCACCACAGGCTCAGAGATAGCAGCTTATCAAACATATAGTGATCCACCTAGTGCAGGCATTGTCACGGAAATGCTATCTCGCAGTGAAATGAGTGAAAATCAGAGCACCACAGGCCCGGAGATAGCAGTTCATCAAACATACAGTGATCCTCCTAGTTCAGGCATTGTCACGGAAATGCCATCTCACAGTGAAATGAGTGAAAATCAGAGCACCACGGGCCCGGAGATAGCAGTTCATCAAACATATAGTGATCCTTCTAGTGCAGGCATTGTCACAGAAATGCCATTTAGCACTGAAATGAGTGAAAATCAGAGCACCACAGGCTCTGTGAAAGCAGTTCATCAAACATATAGTGCCTCTAGTAGAGAAGGTTTTGACAGTGAAATCTATTTCACAGTGAAGTGAGTAAAAATCCAACCAAAACAAACTCAACTGCTGGTCCAAAAGATGGTATTACTATTTGTGCTGGTAATCAAATAAATCGTACGCATAAACAAAAAGAGAATAGTTAGGTGACATTGCACGCGACCTCAGCTGATAATGGCTTTACACTTGAATCTTCAAAATGTGACAGTGTTGGTGCACAAAAGGATAGTCATGAAACGAAGACAGTAATGGAAGCAGTCTTTGAAATCCCAAGTTCTCATTTACAGTTGAAGAAGGAGATCAACAAAGGTGCATTTGGAGTTGTGTGGAAAGCTGTTTGGAATGAAACTATTGTTGCAGTGAAGAAAATACCAGTTAAACGACTGAAGAGGAAGCTCCGAGGACTTCTCAGGCTTCGGATGACGGTTGGACAACAGTCCAACCACGGAAGAGGGCTAGGAGAGTCTAGCCCACAGAATGGGAGGAACTGAAGATTGTGTAACGGGAAGGAAGTTTTAAGTGTGGGGAGCATTGGCACTACCAACGGGAGTGCCCAAATGAGTTGAAGTGTCGGCGGTGCTCGAGACTTGGCCATGTTTAGCACTACTGCCCTCACAAAAAGGCAAATACGAGGTCTACCGCCACCAGTACTTCTGGTAGCGGTGCCTCAAAGGTACCGCCTAGACAAAAGACACAGGGCGCCGGCAAGGCAACTGTGAGGTCCACCGCCACTAGTACTTCTGGTAGCGATGCCTCAAGGGGATTGCCTAAGCAAAAGGCAGAGTTTGCAGGGAAGGCCACTGCGAGTACTTCTCGGAGGGGTTTATAGGTGTCAGATCTGAAGGAAAAGGCACATGTAAGTGGTTTAACGGCAGCGCCATCCACTGCCAAACCCTGTATGACACCTCCCAGGAAAAAAAGTAGGATTAAAGAGAGATATGGCTGGTGTGCCGAAGAAGGGGGAGGAACCAAAGAGTGCAGGACCAATGTTCAAGGAATGCCCTGTTCCCTGAAGTGGGAAGAACTTCTATCAAAAAAGGGGCATATCTTTGGATGCCATAACCATACGGCCCTGGCCATGGAGGAAGGTGCCTGTAGTACTTCTACTGACAACAGGGCAAGGGCATGGGTGCTTGCTTTCCAGTACCTTGCAAGTATCGACAACCTCCTGAGATTTATCAACAACTCAGGAGTTCTGGAGGGGCGAGAGGAGTGCCAGGTGGATGAGTGGACGAGGAGGATAGCAGCAGATCCTGCTAGTGAGATGGAGGTGTCAGTACCCCAGAAGTTTACATGCAACCCCATTAACTTTGCTGGAATACTTTTTCAATATAAGGTAATGTTGGCTGTGGTAAGTTTGTTGGGGGAAGTAGGGCATGCAGAGTTTCTTGAAATGTTTTCTGCGGAAAGGTGGCCAGAGCTTCCCATGGTAGTGGAGGTTGACACAGAGGGTCGGAGGGAAGTCCGCATTTGGGAGGAAAGGATGCAGGTCAGCAGTACTTCTGCTATTGATACCCGTGAACAGGAAGGTGTATTGGCTGGCAGTGTGTTGACTGTCAGCACAGAAGAGGTGAAAGAGGCCGAGGTCAGCAGTACTTCTGTTGGCGTTCAATCTGATGCGGAGGGAGATGATGGGATCATTAGTATTTCTGGTGATACCCATGGAGAGATGGTTGCCGCACCAAGCAACTCGGAGGATGAATCTCCAAGAAGACCAAGCAACTCGGAGCATAGCCCAGAGCTGAACCTCAGCGATATGGAGGTGGTCGATGAGGTGGGAGAGGGTGAAAAGGAGAAAGTACCAGCAGGGGAGGTAGAGCCTGAAGGAAATGCTGGTAGGATGTCTAGTTGGGAGGTGCCATTCAAATTAGAATGTGTAGACTCCCACTCTCACTTAAACCGTCTTTGTAGAAGAATTGGGGCTCACACACTGGATTAAAATAAGGCCCTGGTCCAAGTGAGACCAAGTGAGGGAGTGGAGGTTGAGCTGGTTGGTGCGGTAGCTGTGTGGTGCGACCCTAAAACGTACCCAACGAAGCGACAGGTGGCTAAGTTGCAGATAGAGAGGGTCGTATCAGTGGTGGGAATACACCCTGGAAAGGTTGAGGAGGGGGACGTGGAGAAACTGGCTCACATCCTGGATAATTTCGAGGTTGTGGGGCTCGGGGAGGTAGGGATAGATGGAACAAAGGAGGATCCCCTACTTCTACAAAGGATTTTGGATGATGCCTTGGGTCTGCTCATGTCTCGTCCACATCTCGTGGACTAAGATAGACATATGACCACACCTTGGACTCTTCACATCAGTCTTTGCAGTAGAATTGATACATAAAACTAATAAATCTGCCAATAACTGCTGCTCTTTTATATAACAGTACCTTTCACAACCTTCTTTTCTTACAAATGCAAGTGATTATTCTTATTTGATCTCATATACAATACACTTACAGGGCATAACCCATTGGATGCTTTTTAGCCAACTTGTTTCATGAGTAACTCCTGAAAACAAAATGCAGTATTAACCTTCCAAGTGGTCATAGTTTAAGGTCAGAAGTTCACAATTACCCCTTCTTTTTAAAAGAAGTAGTTTTAATTGCTTGATTATATTGTGACAAGAAATATTTACAACCAATCATTCTTTTTTAAGGATGGTTTATAATGATATCTTAGTAAATTTGACTTCTTTGGCCAGTGAATGTTGAATATAAAAGCAAAAAGTATTGACTGATGCAAAACAATAGACCAAAAGCTAAAGATGCAACATGTAGATTCTAGTTTCTTTACTTTTTTAAGTTCATTTTGAAAACTATTTACAATACAATTCAGTATACATGTAATATACTCTGAACAATCAATAAAAGTTCCAAGTTAACCAGGTAGCTCAGACAGAAGAGCAGCTTAGAACTTGCATAGACATGGTTATAGCATTCAAGATCTGATTTTGCTGTAACTTGTATACTGTAAAAATACTTAGACATTTCAATTTGTTATCTAAATCTTTCTGAATGTTTAATAAATTTCTGCATTTTGTAAAAACCAAATTCATTTTTGACATCAGTAAGTTGTGGCTTTGCAAATGATAGCTTTTCTGTACTTAATGGGTGAATATTTTTGTCAGATATATACAGACCAACGTCTTGGCCCTTGAAACTAGCCGAACTTTAATCAGAGCACATGCCAGTTCTTGAAAGGAAAACCAGAAAACTTTGTTACTTACTGCCTTGACAGGATGCCCCCGAAAGTGGAGGACATTGAAATCAGCTGGAATTGAACAAACTGAGAAAGTTCCACTGATTTTTTCTATATCCAGTCAATCAGGGAAAGAGTACCAGGTAAATTATGACTCCAACATACCTGTATGCTCTTGTACAGACTTCTCTAAGCACAATTGGCCATGCAAACATGCTTTAGCAGTTTCTGCCATTTCCAACAGCATGGATGGGAAAATCTGGACAGTGGCTATACAAACAAGCCATATTTCAATGTAGATTGTGATGTTATAAAAAGTCTTGACAAACAAGATCCTTTGGAAGCATGCAGTTCTGTGGAAAAGGACTCGTTAGAAATGAAAACACCAGAATTACTGTCACTTGAACAGGACAACATGGATGTTAAGGAAAGCAAAGGGGAAAGTGAAATTATTGCTAAAAAAATGCAGATGAAGAAAGACAAAAATGCAATGAACTTTTGAAGACTGTACAGAACAGCCTTTATGCCACTGGAAATAGGGAAGTGCTGTTTGAAGTAAGACTAATGTTAGAGGAAATAGACAAATTCCTCGATGAAAAGTCAGTTAGAATAAGTGGAATACCTACGCAACTGAAACAGCTAAAAAAACGGAAATATTTCACACCAAAGAATGTAAAAATGACTCTAACAGAAACACATCCTAAGTACCTTTCATTTTGATGAGATGCAGATTTCTGATGAACCTGGTCCTGATCAGCCCTTGCTTCATAAGGAATAATTATGTTCCCTATCTTGAAGGTATGTTTATTAGTCATTTTTTTAGTGTTAAGTAACCTCCACTTATAAAATTGGATGGGGGATACTAGATTTTCCAATTTTCTTGAAACTTGACAGGAATGTATTAATCAATATTACAAGAACTGTCACTCTAATGACCCCGAAGTTGTGATTTGACTTTGAGCTAAGGACCAGTCATTCAAGAGTCAAGGTCAAATAAGTATAGGTCAATGGGTTATTGTGTCCAAGTATGAAGGAAATCGACTTTTGTAATAAGGAGGTTATGGTCAATGTTAATGTTTTTGGACAATTGGATCTGCCAGGTGAAGGTCATTCAGGGGTCAAGGTCAAATAAATATAGGTCAGTGGAAAGGTCTTGTCCAAAGGGGTGTTGTGGCCAAGTATGAAGTAAATCCGCTTTCTAATACAGAAGTTATGGCCAATGTTAAACTTTTTGAAGAATTGGATCTTCAAGGTGAAGGTCATTCAGGGGTCAAGGTCAAATAAAGTGGGAAGTGGGAAGGTCTTGTCCAAAGGGGGTGTTGTTTCCAAGTATGAGTAAAATCCACTTACTTATAAGGAAGTTATTGTCAATGTTAAAGTTTTCGGACGGACGGACGGAATGATGGACAGACAGTTCAAAAACTATATGCCCCCCTTTGGGGGCATAAAAATGAGGGTCACCAAGTGCCATCAAAATGCACTCAGAGGGATCTGAGTTATGCCCCTTTGTTACTAAAAAAAAGCACTTTTTTTTAATGAAAATTACCATTTTGTGTTTTACAAAAGGTTGGTTAGATTGTTATGAAACTCAGCATGGATGTATACAATAGTAAGAAAATGATACTTATTTAATATAATCAAAATCTGAGATTGAATCTGAGTTGTGGCACTTGTTAAATTTAAAATAGGCATTTTTGGAAGGAAAATCAGTCTGTCTCGAAATTGATGTATTGGCATGAATGTGTATTTCAATAAGGATATGATTCATAGAGAATTTCATCAAAGTGCATTTGTGAGTTATTGAATTATGGCCCTTTATAACATTGAAATAGCCATTTCTGATTTTTAAGAGAAAAAAATCTATCCATATGTCGCGGGGTCAGAAAAATCATTTACCCAGGGTTGGACTCGAACCCGCGACCCCCCTGACTTGCAAGTCAGGTGCTGTACCAACTGAGCTACCCAGGCTGGTGATAGTACATTAGTAACCATATCACCTAAATCGGTCCTGTGACATTCCCCCCTGCTCTATAAGAATTTGTCCTCGAATTCACAGACAAAGAGACTTATAATGGGAGCACATGCGTAGCAATGTAACAGTCACAGACCACTTTGGGCGCCAATGTTGCAGGGTCAGGAAAATCATTTACCAAGGGTGGGACTCGAACCCGAGACCCCCCACTTGCAAGTCATGTGCTCTACTGATTGAGCTACCCAGGCTGGTGATAGCACATTAGTAACTATATCACCTATATTGGTCCTGTGACACATAGCCAAATATTGAACTGGTTTGCTAGTGTTTAATCAAAATTGACATAAATGTATATTGATGTAACAATATATTATAACAAGCACTGGTGTCAAACTGTGTCAGAAAAGGAATCAGAGTTGAGAACCAAGTCGGTCTTGAACACATGGTCTGTGGTACTTCCATCCCTCTATTTAGACAAATGCTGATCAGAGTACCAGTTACTAAAACTAATTAAAAGATTTACGATTTGAAGTTGACTTTGTAAACTTGAAAATATTGTGTAATGTTTAATTATTCTACAATTTTTTTTCTGTAACATCTTTTACAGTTCTGCATAATTTCATCCTTAGATTTATATATTTCTTGTTTTTTTACAGTTGTGGAAGAGACTCAGATGTCAGTCATCATGTGAATACCAAGTTTGGAAGATTGGCCAATACACTCGACTTGTCAGTCAATCAGAAATTTACAAACAACATTATCTGATGAGGAGTAAACATTACTGTTACTTTATGATAGACTTAATCAGAAAAAATATGTGTACATTCTTGTTAATTTCAATGACCTAAATCTGACCTTGACGTTGGAGATAGGGGTCTGGGTGTTGTGCATGACATGTTGTCTTATTATGTAGAACATTTGTGCCAAGTAATGTCAAAATCCCTTGATGGATGAAAAAGTTATGGAACAGACACAAAATATACCCTTCAACAGAAAATGTTGACCTTTGATCTCCAAGTGTGTCCTTGACCTTGGAGGTAGGGGTCTGGGCATTGTGCATGACATGTCATCTTATTATGTAGAACATTTGTGCCAAGTAATTTCAAAATCTCTTGATGGATGAAAAAGTTATGAAAAGGACACAAAATATACCCTCCAACAGACAACGTTTCCCTTTGATCTCCAAGTGTGACCTTGACCTTGGAGGTGGGGGTCTGGGTGTTGCGCATGACACATCATCTTATTATGGTGAACATTTGTGCCAAGTAATTTCAAAATCTCTTGATAAATGGCGTAGTTATGGACCAGACATGAAGTGTGATGGATGGATAGATGAACCCATTTCTATATCCCCCTTTTTTCTTTGAAAAGGCGGGGGACAAAAAAAATGCTCTGAAATTTCAGGCTAAAATTATCAAGAATAAAACAGCATGAGGAAACCTGATAAAAACTTATAATATTATCAAATACATGTACAATATTATACAATACCTATACAGTTTAAAGAGACCCTTCATGGTAAATCTTACAGTCAGTATTTGAAATGCTTAATTCAACTTTGTTAATACTTGTACTTGAGTCTATTACATAATTGCCTTATGAAAAGTATTGGTTTAAATGTACATCCTGATAAAAAGAGAATAATTAGTCTGTCACAGTTAAGAAAAAATGCAAGAACTAAACCAGATAAAAAGTCAGGTTGCAAGAATAAAAGTGATATAGATAAAACTGAAGTTAATACAGCTCCTGATTCTATTTTGGCACAAAGTTTAGTACGGTCCGACTCTGATGAATCTTTTGAACTGAAAGTAAAAAAAATAATAAGAACACTTCAACAGCACATTCGAGTCATAAAAGTTTTGCACACTCAAACTCTAGTGAAAGAACTCCATCAAAAGATGCACTGTTAACTCCAATCGAGCCTGCTGTCAATATTCAAATGCCTAAGTCTATTTTAAAAACCAGAGCAACAAAACCTGTTAAGACTAGATGGGTGTTCGGTGGAACACTTGTGTCGCCCTTGGGTACTCTGTTAGAATAACTAAAAAGGTAAACAAGAGCCTGCTGGAAAAGACAGCATGCTAGTCAAAGTACAACAATACCTGTCCACAGACAGCATGCTCCACTTTTCTCAGTGCTGGATAATTAATTATAAGCCAAGTTAAACAAGAGGCCCGAGTAAAAAAATTTGACTGGGGCAGGGCAAGTACATAGTCATACAAGATGAAAAAAAAATTTTTGGGCCCCGATAGTGGGGTGTGTGTGAGGGTTGAGGGTGGATGGGGAGTCAAGTACCTCTGTAAAAAAAACTGGGGTGTGGGGGGGGGGGGGGGGTTTGAGGTAGGATGGGGAGTAAAGTACCTATGTTTTAAAATTAAAAAAAAAAATGGGCCCAGGGGGGGGGGGGGGGGGTGACTGGTTGGGGGGGGGGGGGGGGGGGCTGGTCCCCATGCAGAGGGGACAGTGGGGGGGGGATTGGCAGTACTTACCCATCTCATGTCAGTTATTTTTTTATTTCTAGGCTTAAGAAGTTTTTTTCCTATATATAAGTATAAGCAAAATCAAGTGACCCCTGGGGGTGGGGCTAACTGTGACCCCAGGGACATGGGTACCAACAATCTTTGCAGGGGTCTTGCTGGTGATCAAGTATTCCAAGTTTGAATGGAATATCCTTGACACTTTTTGAGACATGGACATAAAGAAAAAGGTTAACAAAGACATTTTAACTTAAAAAAGGGGAATAACATTGCAAAAATAAATTTGAGGGTTATCTGCCCTTGAGAAATGGTGTTGTCTTAAGTGATACAATTGTAAGCATTACAACTGGAAAGTTTGATAAAGAAACATTAAGAAATGGCATAATTATAGCCAATGTTAAGTTTTCATGACAAAATCCAAGTACAAAAAGGGGCATAACTCGGTCAATTGTGACCTTGACCTATACATTTTGGCATCATCATGACCCTGTTGTTGTAAGCAATATAATTTGAAAGTTTGATGTTGAATTGTTAAAAAAATGGCAAAGTTATTCCCAACGTTAAGTTTTCATGACAAATCCATGTATAAAAAGAGGCATAACTCTGTCAAATGTGACCTTGACCTAGAAATTTTGGCATCAACCCGACCCTGTTGTCAAAAGCAATACAATTTGACAGTTTGATAAGATAATGTTTAGAAATGGCCAAGTTATAGCCAATGTTAAGTTTTCGTGACGGACCGACGGACAAAGCGATCCCTATGTATCGCCTTTTCTTCGAAAGGGCGACACAAAAAGCAACAAAAATAAACCAACTTGCATTTAGTAATGCAAATAATAATGAAAATGAAACAAGAGGGCCATGATGGCCCTATATCGCTCACCTGAGTACTTTGGCTGTAGGTTTGTTGTTAAGCAGTATTTCATTTTTTAATTGAAAATATGTAAGTGCCTACAAACCAAATATGTAAAATATCAGTCAATAAATAAAGGCTCTATGACAGAAAGTAGAAATATCTATTATAAGCTATGGTGACCTTGACCTTGACCCAGTGACCTCAAACCCTACCCATAAGTAGAGGTTCATGCAAGGAACCTATATATTGAATATCAAAGATATTGGTCTATAAATGAAGGCTTTATGAGGTACAGTAGATAAATCTACTTTTAGCCTCCGTGACCTTTAACCTAATCTAATAATTTGGAAAAGCTTGATAAAGCTTGCTTCATGCCAAATTTTAAAATTCTAGGCCTTGTGGTTTCTGAGAAGATTTTTAAAGATTTCCTTTTTTACATATTAAGGGCCCCAGGGCCGGGCCAATTTTGATCCCAGGGCCAACATATACACAATACTGGTAAAGGTTCTCTACACAATACTCCACACCAAATATCAAAGGTCTAGTCCTATTAGTTTTGGAGGAAAATGATTTTTCATGTTTTTCCTATATAACTATATGTAAACCAAGAGAACCCTGGGGCGTGGCCAATTTTGACCCAGGGGATATAATTTGAATAAACTTTGTAGACATTCACTAGACAATGCTACATACCAAATATCAAAGCTGTTGACATTGTGGTTTCTGAGAAGAAGATTTTTAAAGATTTCCTTTTTTACATATTAAGGGCCCCCGGGGCAGGGCCAATTTTGACCCCAGGGCCAACATTTAAACAGTACTGGTAAAGGTTCTCTACACAATACTCCACACCAAATATCTAAAGTCTAGCCCTATTAGTTTTGGAGAAAAATGATTTTTCATGTTTTTCCTATATAACTATATGTAAACCAAGAGAACCCTGGGGCGTGGCCAATTTTGACTCAGGGGATATAATTTGAACAAACTTCGTAGACATCCACTAGACAATGCTACATACCAAATATCAAAGCTGTAGGCATTGTGGTTTCTGAGAAGAAGATTTTTAAAGATTTCCTTTTTTACATATTGAGGGACCCCGGGGTGGGGCCAATTTTGACCCCAGGGACAATTTTTAAACAGTACTGGTAAAGGTTCTCCACACAATACTGCACACCAAATATCTAAGGTCTAGTCCTATTAGTTTTGGAGAAAAAATGATTTTTCATGTTTTTCCTATATAACTATATGTAAACCAAGAGAACCCTGGGGCGTGGCCAATTTTGACCCAGGGGACATAATTTGAACAAACTTGGTAGACATTCACTAGACAATGCTACATACCAAATATCAAAGCTGTAGGCATTGTGGTTTCTGAGAAGAAGATTTTTAAAGATTTCCTTTTTTACATTTTAAGGGCCCCCGGGGCGGGGCCAATATTTAAACAATACTGGTAAAGGTTCTCTACACAATACTCCACATCAAATATCTAAGGTCTAGTCCTATTAGTTTTGGAGAAAAATGATTTTTCATGTTTTTCCTATATAACTATATGTAAACCAAGAGAACCCTGGGGCGTGGTCAATTTTAACACAGGGGACATAATTTGAACAAACTTGGTAGACATCCACTAGACAATGCTACATACCAAATATCTAAGCTGTAGGCATTGTGGTTTCTGAGAAGAAGATTTTTAAAGATTTCCTATATAAGTCTATGTAAAACGAAGTGACCCCTGGGGCAGGGCCAATCTTGACCCCAGGGAAATAATTTGAACAATTTTTGTAGAGTTCCATTAGAGGGTGCTAAATGCCAAATACCTAAGCTCTAGGCTATGTGGTTTCAGACAAGAAGATTTTCAAAGTTTTTCCTTTAAGTTGCCATAGCAACCAGAGTTCTTGATGGAATTGAATTCTTTGAACAACTTTGGTAGAGCTTCATGCAAGGAACATCCCAGGCAAGTTTCATTTAATTTGGCCCCTTGGTTTCAGAGGAGATGTCATTTGAATGAAAAGTTGACGACGGACGGACGACAGACAAAGACTGATCAGAAAAGCTCACCCTGAGCACTTTGTGCTCAGGTGAGCTAAAAAAAAAGAAGAAAACTGATGATAACACAGAACTTGATATTCTTTTAGGTCAGACAGCTCAGAAACAAACAGCCCAGATTTAAATGTTAGTGAACCATTCTGGAAAAGTAACCTTTCTTTAACAAAACTTGATAGGGATCTGTTGACTAATAATAAAAAACTTAATTCAAATCATATTGAAGCAGTGAATATTTTACTCCGCAAGAAATTTTCTTTTACAGTTTCTGCAGGGTCTATGACAATACATTGACAGACAACTCATCGAAATGACATCTCTGCGACATGAAAACACATAGACACGACAACTGGCAGAAAGATAACAGATCAAAAAGCCCTGTTGATCTGTTGTCACACCACGATTTTGTCGTGTTGACCTATTTTTACATCAAACTACCGGTATATATTATTTTTTATACTGAACTTGATGTTCTCACAAATAATCCATGAAGGTAAAAGCCATTATTCTATTGAAATTTTAATATTGCTTTGGGTATAATTACAAAATGTATACTAGTATATAGATTGTAGTATATAGATTGTTGCTATTCTTGCATTTCACTTCTAATTATGGAGTATACAACTTCACAAAGAGGAAATTGGAGGTTTTGCTTACAGTAAAGATCGAACTAGAGAAACATCAACATACCGGAGATGTGTACCTAATAAAGTTAAAGTATCTGCAAGATAAATATATATTTTTAGTATACTTTCTTTTACAGTTTTTGTATACACTTGGTCAGTTGTCAATGTTTTTAGCACTACTGTCATGTCGATTTGTTGTCGTGTCCCAGCCATGTCTTTTCGATGAGTTGTCTGTCGATGTTTTGACGCATTCCCTTTCTGGACTTCAACTTCCTGAAAAAGTACCAAATCTATTAAACACAGAGGGCAGATGGCACATTGAAAATCCCATGAACCCTGTTCATTCTCCTGCCTGTCAAGTTCACCATACACACAGAGATCACTGGATGACTTCAATTTTTCATGATCAAAAATTGTATTTATCAGATAGCTTAGGACATGACAGAAACATTGATCTCATTAGTCCTGATGCTCTTAACATACAACTATCTTCATTATACAGTCAAAATTCTGATGAGGTAAATATTATTGTTCCAGACATTATGAAACAGTCTAACACATATGACTGTGGACTTTTTGCCATAGCTTTTGCTACAACTTACTGCTTTCAGACAAATCTTACCTTTGATTTAATTTATGATACAACATAATATAGCTCATATTTAGTTGATTGTCTTGAAAAAGAAGACATAAAAGAATTTCTTCTCATCACCGAAACAATTAGTGTATGTAGAAGAAAAGAAACAAAAAAAAAATAAATATAAAAAACTGATGTATCTGTAATCTCCCTGAATGTTATAATGACATGGTTCAATGTGAAAAATGTGAAACCTGGTACCATGAACACTTGTTCAAGCCCAAGCCAATGTTTCCTTTGTAGACTTAGTATTGCAAAAGCAATAAGGTGACATGGCTTTGGTTTTATCGAGAATTTAAATTATCATCTTAGCTGTAAACTGCACATTAATAATTGGATAATACATGGTAAATCTGTTGTTGACATTTAGCTTTGCATCGTGATCAATGAATTTATGAAAATATACTTTCCACGATAACAAAGAGTAGATCTGCAATGTTGAAGTATCCTAAGATAAAGGTATCTGTAAATTTCTAACTAAAGAAGCAATGCCACTGAGGTCTTAGTACTGTCATCAGTGATTTCCCACTTGGATTATTGTAACTACTCTCTATGGTATCACGTAATGTGTTCTTAGGTATATATTTCAATATCTTCTCCAAGTTACATATAAAACGTACTGCTTTTTTTTTTTTTTTTTTTAGCATATTTCAATTCAATGGTACATTTTGGTGCTTTTTAAGCAGAAATTACATCATTTTCAGAAGATATGTCACTGGCATTTTTTTCGGACATATTTTAAAAGATTCACAAATTAAAGAACTTGAAAGTAAACTACTAGTAAAGTCTATCAAATGTGGAGATTGCCTTCTTCGGACACTTGGGACTGATTGTAAACAATGCATATATCATTTGTTGGTCATAAAAAACTATGTTTCAATACAACAACACACCTTTCTTATGAGACCGAGCTGATCAATAAAAGTCGTGAACAGTGAATGTTTGATGGAGAGTGCCATGGATACCAAGGTCTTGTCTTATATTTTTGTATAAATTTGCAATAGCTACATATTTCCCTAACGGAAAATACAAGAAATACAGAATTACTCATTTGGTATATATACTACTTGTTAAACCTCATATCTATATAGGTTACTTGCCTTACAGGTATGATGTTTCTTATGTTCACATTGACTGTGATCAATTTTTGTACTTGGAATTATTTAATGAATATCTTTTACACTAATTCCTGGCTAAAATCATCTGGTTTGTTATGCAAGTAGTTCTTTTATCATATGGAAGTTCAGAAGCATTATATTTATAAAAGTTATAAACACGTTACCAGAATTTGATAGTCAAAATAATTCAAATGACGTCTTGAGCATATTCTGAGATATTTTTGTTTTGGGTCAGAATCTCGTGGAGGCGAGATATTGACCCATACAAAAATTATACAATATCTCGACTTGTGTACAATTAGTTGGACTACAGAATGTGATTGCTTGCTTCTAAAAGTCTACATTTTTATTTAGACCCTCACCTAGCTCATTTGTATAATTTTTTTCAGAAGAGTCCGGTTGAAAAGAATTGAAAGAGATTTTAGGTGATGACCGATTTACACAAATAGTTCAGAAGATACTGCGAGCACGAAACACACTGTCAAGCACTCCAGATGATTTCACCAGGGATGTACACAAAGATACACCACCAACACCACCAGTATCGAAGTCAGGAAGTAATGTAGGAAAGAAGAGAAAACATGAGGTTTGAATATAGATGACATAAAGTGTTTTTAACTTGCAAATTATTTGTAGTTATTACATGTAAACAACCACAACTGAAAAACTTCCATTACATTTATAGTGTAGACATTTTACAAAATATTTCATTGAATAGTTTATAATCTAAAATGTAACAGGCTCTTATAATATTTATCCTTTTAGGGAAAAAGAAATGAAAGTGGTAAAATGAACCAGCTGGAATTTGAACATGCAGCAAATGAGTTAGAGTTAACAGAACTTGAAGCAACTTTGTCAGGTCCAAAGCAAGTTGCATTGGATGTGGACGAAAGTAATAATGAAACAGGAATCAATGAAGACAGGTCAGTTTTCAGAGCATAAATGCCATCACTGTGATTGGTCTTTAAAGGAATCTTCCCCACTTCATTGCCTTTAATGATCCAGCCTTCCAGTTTAGACACTAACCTGATCAGTGATGCTCAGGAAGTCAAAACACTTGCCAAACAAGTGAAAGACAAAGGCAGTTTATATGTTCTGTCAGGCACATGACTTCCAGTTTGTTATAAATTTAAGAATCTTAATTTCAGAGTTCGTTTTACTTTTAAGTACTTTGGGCCAACAGTCGAATGTTAGAGTTAAATTTTACTCATAAATTTGATTAATACAAACAATTTATTATATTTCATACTGTGATTGCTTGTTTGATTCATAAGCACTTGCCCAACAGTTTTTGTGATGCAATGGAAAATGATATTGGTGATCAGTTGGCCGCTATTAAAGTACTTTAACAAAAAGAAAATAACGGAAGTCCTTAACTCCTTTTTTCTTCCCAGGTTAAAGGCGCTGTAAGAAGTTTTGAGTTTAAGACTTGAAATAGTGTATTGTCTATATTACGTTTCATAAGATATCTAAACATCAGTGATTATTTACATCTGTTCTTTTTATTTTTCATTTCAACAGTTTTGTCAGACCTCAACAAGGCTTACAGTTGACAGTGAGACAGTCGTTAGATATGGCTGATGGGTACGGTTCACCTGAGAAAGGTAGATTTGAACTTCAACAATTAACGAAATTTACCTTTACCTATCCTTGTTAAAATACAGTATCAATATTTGAATTACAATGATAACATATACAGAATGTTGTGATAACAATATTGGTCTAGAGCTTAATGTCAGTTTGGATATCAGAATTTTATTTCAAGGTTCCATCTATCTGTTTGTTTTTATTTGATTAAATTTTAAAGCAACTGACTCACAGATTTAAGCTGTAAAATTAAAGAGAAGTTAATTTACAGTTAAATAACCAAAAAGTTTGGCCTTTATATGAATAAAACCAAAAACTTCCTTTGAGTTATTTGATCAAATTCTCATGCCATAGAATTAAGTATTTTGCTTTCCATTAGTACCTAGATATCAAGAGCCAGCACTTCAGCCAGTTCATATACCTGCTGTGAATGGCTATACGGAACAACAACTGAACATACTCCGCCAGGAACTTTACCTGGCAAACAGCAGGATTGCACATTTAGAATCCAGCTATACCTGGTTATGGAATGTTGTTCAACAGGTTATTTAAGATTTCATTTTTTAACCATATAGGGAGTAAAGTTTATGTATGAATCACCACATTGTTTGCCTTTAGGTTGACAATACCAAGACTCAGCAAGTGTGAGATAACAATGAAATACAGGGTATAGTCAGATACAGTTTTTAGAGTAAAATGTCTGCTGACAAACTACTCTGTCATGCTTTATCTTTCTTTAAATTATCTAATTAACGCTTGGTCTGGGCATTAAAAGCTCTTTAACTTAAGACTATTTTAAGGATTTGAGTTTATTTTTCAGACACTGAAAGACTGTACTAGTGCACTGACTACTTAATTTTTTTTCAAGGAACAAGACACTCTTTGACTGGTAAAATATTATGTCTAGCTGAAAGATCACATTTCAGTTTATTCAAATTTCAGATGGAGTGCAATGGTGCTCAAACGCAGCAGTGTGCAAATACATCTGGACTAGAAAGAGAGAGTTCATTTGGCAGCAGTCCTGATCCACAAGTAAGTTGATTTTTTGTATGCATTTATGTGAAGTTTTTCGTCTTGATTCATGAGCTAATTATGCTTTGGTTACAATTAGCCTTTCCCTGATGGTCACTTATTTTGCAAAGACATACTACTGATGGGAATAAATTTTATTGGCAGCTTGGGACATATATATTATTCTTACGAACAAGAAAGCCCGTAGCAGAAGATGCAATGCATCTTAGTATACACTACCCCAAGTGGGTTTTGTGGTAATTGTCACGGTATTTTTGCAAAAAGAATTAATATTTATTGTCGGTTAAATATTTTTGTTTTCGCAAAACTTATATTTTTCTTTAGAACAATAAGCATTTTAGTAATGAGGCATGTTTTCATATCCATATGTAATCTTGATTTTTGTTTGCACATGGTCTTACTGTTTTTCATGGCAGGTGATGTGGAAAAATATCCAGGCCATGGAACTGGTAACACTCATGTATCTTTATCCGTTCTTAACCTCAATATTCGATCAATACGTAACAAGCTTAACTACATTAAGGATTCATTTAGTGACTTCGACATTTTATGTTTCATGGAAACACATCTTTCAAATAATATATCTGATGATTACTTGAGTATTGATGGTTTCATTGATAATTTTTACCATAAAGATACGTCTGCTCATTCCAGTGGTTTACTTGTTTATATTTCGCAAAAGTTTACTTCTAAACGACTCCTGGAGATAGAGCCTCCTCGTTTAGATGCTATAGTAGTAGAAGTCTTTTCTAATTGTAAAAAATTTCTCATATGTTGTTTTTACAGAACTCCAAATACTAATGTCTCTTTTTACTGACACTTTAATTGAGTTTATGGAGCGTCACATACCGTATAAACGCGTTACAATTAGAAACAATGATAAGCCCTGGTACGACTCTGTAATTATAAATTATTCAAGAAAACGCAACAGGCAGAGAGCGAAAGCTATAAAAACGAAAAATATTAGTCATTGGAATACTTATAAGAAATTAAGAAACAAATTAAATAATTTAATAAAGCATGCCCGTGAATTTTTTTTTCGCTAACCTAGAAAGCAACATAGAAAATTTAAAGTCATCAAATATTAAAGAGTACTGGAAGATGTCTAAAAACAGAAAGAAATTCTGACACTATCCCTACTTTAAAAGTAATTCATACTGACAAGTCGTAAACCCTCTATTTTAGTGATACAGAAAAAGCCAATTGTTTAAATAATTATTTTGCTTCTATTTCACAAGTTGATGACTCTAATTCCATTTTACCTGATTATTTTTGTAAAACTAATGAGTCCTCGTCTTTTCTCCAGTTAAACGAACAAGAAATTATTGATATAATAAAAAGTTTAAACCCCAACAAAGCAGTAGGTGATGATTTGATTAGTCACAAAGTTCTGAAAAAGATTTCGAACACTGTATGTAAACTGCTTTGTATACTGTTTAACAAGTCAATTTCTGAAGGTATTTATCCTGATAGATGGAAACACGCTGTTATCATGCCATTGTTTAAAAAAGGTGATTCCCATTTAACCAATAATTATAGACCGATCTCACTTTTAAGTTGTGTTGGGAAAATTATGGAAAGACTAATATACAAGTACATTTACATTACTTAGTGAGCAACAATCTCATTTATAATAAGCAATCAGGGTTTTTAAGTGGGCATTCAACGGTATATCAACTAATCGACATATACAGTCAAATAGTTCAATCCCTTGACAATAAATTGTTTATTTGCATTAACTTCTGTGACATATCAAAGGCATTTGATCATGTTTGGCACAAAGGCCTATTATTTAAACTTAAACAGAATGGTATCAATGGAATTTAACTAAAATGGATAAACAGTTATCTAACAAAACGTACTCAGTCTTTGTTGGAACGTCGTATTCCGACTCACAAGTAATAAATGCCGGTGACCCTCAGGGCTCCGTGTTAGGCCCCCTTTTCTTTTTAGTTTACGTAAATGACATTATTGAAAACTTATTAAGTATTACTAGACTCTTTGCAGACGACACTTCTTTGGCCTGTACAGCATCTAGAATTTCCGATCTTGAGGGAATCTTAAATCATGATTTGACAATGATTGATCATTGGTCCAGAAGTTGGCTGGTTGACTTTACTCTGAATAAAACAGAAGCTATCCTATTTAATCTCAGTTCTAATGATTCGAAACCAGACTTATCATTTTCAGGGACTCCCGTATCGTTTGTTGAACACCATAAACACCTTGGTTTAATTTTAAGTAGTGATGGCAAATGGCATAAACACATTGATGGCATAACAAAATCTGCATAAAAAATTCTGGGAAAAATGAGAAAGCTAAAATTTTCATTGAAACGTAGATCACTTAATCAAATATATCTGTCTTTCCTAAGGCCTATACTAGAATACGCTTCGATCGTTTGGGATGGGTGCACCAACTATGAAAAAGATACACTTGAAAAAATTCAAAACGAGGCTGGTAGAATAGTAACGGGGTTAACAAAATCTGTTTCACTTTCAAACCTGTACAAAGAAATAGGATGGGTTAAATTATCCGAAAGAAGAAAATACCAAAAGTTAATTACAATGTATAAAATGCATAATGGAACATTGCCGGACTATCTTAATAATTTATTACCAGAACAAAATCTCAATAATATTATATTTCATACAATCTTAGAAATCAAGACGATTATCTAATTCCTAATATGCGGAGTCAGATTTATTCGAACTCTTTTTTACCATCAGCTATCACTCTTTGGAATAACCTTGATGTTTTGGTACGTGCAACTTGAACGCTAAACGAATTCAAATCTGTATTACGAAATTCTTTGTTCAAGACCAAAAAAATACCCGTTTTCTTCATTTCTGGTAATCTCAAATTAAATGTGATTCATACAAGGATAAGAAATGCATGTAGTGATTTAAACTTTCACAGATTTACTAACCATCTGATTCTCAATGCGTCTTGTAGTTGCGGCAGCGGAAATAAAGACGTTGAACATTTCTTTTTCAAATGCCCTTTCTACACCGAACAAAGAGTAAAACTTTTTAATACGACGTGTTTATTTCATCCACTTTTGCCTGTAACTATACTTTTTGGCAAAGATAATCTAAGTGATGATGAAAATATGAAACTGTTTTCACATATACAGGATTACATCCGTGACACAGGTCGATTCTAACTTATCTTGTCTCACGTATCACAGTAGAACTTTATTTTTCATCCAGGGACCCCAAATATTTTTCTTTTTTCTTCTTATCCTTTTAGATTGATTGCTATTTTTTTCTCATATTTTATCTCTTTGTTTTATATTTTCCAGAATAAAAGTAACTTTACTTACTCTGTAACCCAAGTTCTATATATTAATGTATATACTTGTACCTAATGTGCAAACAATCTGTGTTTGGGAAGGGCCACTATTATAATGTGGGCAGAACTTTTGGCCCAACCCTTTTGCTGTATGTTTAGATTTGTATGCTATACTTGTACATGTGTTATTTCTTGCAATAAAATATGTTTAAACTAAACTAAACCAAAAGATTATTATTCAAAAGAAAATATAACAAAAACAAATTGTTTGACATAACCTATTTTTCTTTTCTAGTTTAACATCACAACCACAGTTGTAAAATTGGAAGACATTAAAGACATTTCTACAAAATATGGACAAAGACGTCTACAAAATGTTGTTGTTGCAGATGAAACTGGATCAAAAACAATCTCCCTTTTGGGACCAAGAGCTGGTACATTACAACTAAACAAAACCTACAAAATCTCACACTTATTTACCAAAAGTTTAAATAGTGAAATTCAGTTCAGTACAACATCAGAATCAAGATTCGAAATCAGACAAAACATTGAAAACCTTCAGTATACCGAATAAAAATGCTAATTACATCAGAGTCTCTGGAACAGTAGTCTCAGCAAACACTGTCTCTAAACACAGGTGTTTGCAGTGTGGAAAACAACTGAATGCAACAGCTGATGAAATAAATGATGCAAATTTCAGAATAAAATGTGACGCATGTGGAGCCAAACAAAAAATCAAAAATACCGACCAGTCACGGTATTGTAAGTTACAAATAAAAGACGAAAAAGACAACCGAAACATGAAACTTACAGTTACTTCAGAGTGTTTCAGAAAATTTCTTGTAGACAACGACCTAAGTAAACAAAAAGACACTGAAATTGATGATTTCTTGCTTGTTGTAGCTAGACTCAGTGTCTTATTCAAAGAAGGCACAGATTTAATAACAGATATGACAATGTGAAGTACCAAACTACAGATGATATACATTGAAAACCTACAAAGTTTTCTTTCTCTGTGTAAAAAGCAAACATCTCCAAACTTACAGCATTGCGGAACTGAAGAGCTTATTTTTTTCTGTATTAGAGACAAAAAAGTCTTGTCTAATATGCTCCAACCTATGTAGTCTGTTAGTCTGTTCACTTTTTATTACCTAACTAGTTTTTAAGTTTGTTGAGCCTTCAATCTTCATTAAATTAAAACTTGACTTATTACACTGGAAATTAGAGAATTTATCATCAAGGTCACAGCCATTTTAATAGTTCGAGCTTTGTAAAGATTATCAACTGCAATTTTAGAGATTTTTCCAGAAAGATTAAAGATCTTTCAATAAGATAATTGGTATTTATGGTCACAAGGTCACTGGCACACTATTTTTTAAAAATCTGTGGGAAGCCACAGTGGTCCTAGAAGCTAGGATCTAGTACCTGGATAGATTATGTATCTTAAAGGGTACCGAAAGTCAAAAATTTCGAATGTATATTTTAAATCAACTCCTCGTTTTATTTCATAATTCAAGATATTACGAAATTCTGCAATTTCCAAATACATGAATTTTGACTTTCAAAATCAAAAATTGAGATTGTCCCTCGGATTATAGATGGCACCATTGTTGCAAATTTACATGGCCAGAGAAAGCGAGACTTAAGATTTGTAATGTAATTCTACCCATTGGAGAATGGCATAAGTGTACTCATCGTGACTTGTAGATATCATCTAAATAAATTGTTGTATTTATATTTCGATTAATGATGTAAATCATCATCTAAAGCAATTAAATTCAATCATACAAAGTTCAGTCCGTACAAAAGACACATTGTTAAGCTAAATTATCTATTCGTTTGAAGCTCTACCTATATACAAAAGATCTGCGGACAGAACAAGGCATGTCTTAAAATATTTTTTGATCATTCATAATAAGAAATACCAACTGTATTATTCTTCAGTTCATACAACTTATACCTGGATTTATCTATTTGCTCATATGAAGCTGTGTTCTTAGAAAAAAAGTTAGATCCTCGGTGAGAACTTATCCTGTATTTAGTCACACCCTGGGTTGTCAGTGGTTTTGTTTAACAAAATATATCATGAATCTGACTTTAAAGTCTGGTTATTTTTTATACCATCAAACTTTTTTCAGAATCATAATTTTATTTGATTTATTCTTTCAGGTTCGAGCTTCATTTAAAAATATTTAATTAAATATTCAAAGTCTTGATGAACTTACCTTGTTTTCTGGCAAATAAAAATCAGCATGATAATACGAGTGTAAATTACAGTTATTACATTCACTGCATTCTTTATTTTACATCCAAAGTTGAACATTTTTCACTTCAGGAAAAACTAGAAATGTGTCCATAGGACACAGATGCCCCCACTCAACCTAGCTACTCCTATAGCTAGCAATATGGCCATGAGATAGTCATACACGCTGAATGGCATTAATAAGATTGGTTTAACAAAATGACAACTATAAGAAACTTGTTGTGGTGTGAAGCCTCAAAATACTGTCTCCAACACTGTGACCAATGGATGAAAATTATCCTTCACAATTCTGTATGCATAGTTGGACATTCTTGGAGTTTGCAGATGGTAAACAGGTGTTTTCATGTCTAATTTGTACTAAGTTCCTAAGTTATATGTTCTGTAAGTCAGGCTGTTTATAAAATGTCCATTGTCATCTAAATAGCAAACATTTTTAAGCAATTGTTGGAACAAAATTTTACCATTTCCATACTTAAATGTTGAATTCTGCTTAAGCTGGTGCTAATGGGTGTGGACAGTAACTTGCATTTTCCATTACATGAACATGCTCAATCAAACTGAGTCTGCAATTTGACCATTGGAACAGCATTAAACTCACTAAGAAGAAGGAAAAATTTTTAGGTATCAAACTGTAGGGCAACAATGCTGTTGTCTGAGAAGTAGATTGACAGGCAGAATAATCTGGGTTGTAGAATATTATCCTGTATGTAGACAAGGTCAAGTGTAGAACCACCTCTGAGAATTGGGAGCTGTTAGTGATTCAATTTCTGTGACAGTCTTGTATAATTTGTAGAATTAAAAGCTAAGTTGAAATCTCCAAGCAGTATATCTGGAGAAGTTTGGTCTGCAATATGTGCTAGATCATTAATAAAGTCTGTTATGTTCGAGGATGGAGATCTATAAAGAAGACAAAATGACCTTGGATGGAGCTCTGATGAGATGGTAACTGACACTTGTTCCATATGAGGTTGATGTAAAACACTGGAAGTTGTCACTGGCAATTTATCTCGTGTGTAGAACAACAAACCATGGCAGTTGTCTTCCCGTGACATAGGCAAACATGTCAAGCTCCACCCAACACGCTGATGGTACTGTACTTTACTCTCATAGACATTTGCTTCAGTCAGACACAGTATGTCAACCCTGCTCAGAACTGGGTGATTCTAGCTCCAACACTTTTGCAGTTACAGGCGACACAAGTTGAAAATTGCTAATTTTGAGTATGTAAGGGGCCATAACTCTAACAATTCCGAATAAATCTATATGGGAAACCCCAGGCGACAACTTTACATGCTGATCAACATTCCTGTAAAGTTTCTTGACTGTAGGTGCAGCGCTTTTGCTGGTACAGGCAACACAAGTTCAAAATTACTATTTTTTGGGGGCATAAAAACAGACTTTACTTCTTTCAGTTTGACGTTTGCACATTTAATTCAAATAAAAAATTAAAAATACAATGCCAAATCTCTGGGGAAAAGACATTTAATTCAAAATAAAAGTTCCAATTGTTAAAGTACTATGTCTGTATCAGGGCTATAAATGCTAACAGGACATCAATTATAACTATATTGCATAATAGAACAGAACAGAACAGAACATTTCTTTTATTTAACCCAGGTATACAAACATATACAGCACGGGTAAAGATATACATATACAAACAGAACATATACAAAGGTTCCGGTAATAGGATATAATTTTCTTTAACACAGTGGGCTCTTTTAAGTTCGAAAGTTGAAAAATTAAAACAGAAAAAGGGGGAAAAAGCAATTGATAATTCTTTATCAATAGACGACATTTAGACTTAATTTCAGACTATTGATTCTTTAAAATAGATAATCCAGCTGAACACAACACAATTTTTTATAAACATAAAGTAGCATTCTTGTACGAAAAGAACGAAAAATTGTTGGTCACAAAAATGTTTGAAACATGCTATATGTTTAGAAACATAGTAACTTTCACCAAATAATTACGTACAATTGTTTTTCTCAAAGGATACAAAATGTCATCCTAAAAATTTCATTGATATTTTCTTTTAAAAAGACTGGGCTAGACCAAGCGAGCATCGATAATATACAAAGAAATTTGAAAAGGACTGTAGATGACCTCGATTTTTCTACTTCAGTTTACAATTAATTAATTAACAAATGTCAGATAGTCTCAGACAACAGGTAATACATAGACGATAATTATGAATAGAACTAACATTACATACAATTTTAGATAATTCACAAACATGCACAAAAGTGACATTGCAGATGTGGATATAGATAAATTGTGAGTAATGGATTCGTTAGAGGTTTACACACTCCCACGTCTGACGTCATTCGGAAATAACCATGCACGGGGACTCCGTGATATGCAATCAGACGCGTGTGAACTTAGCTTGACATAAAAATTACAACTGTAGCAAAAAGTTTTAGTTATTGGAGTCACGTTAATGTGAAAGGCATATAACGGGACATAAAATTCATTTAATGGAGAGAATCTTTTCATCAGTGATTGAAGATTAGTCACGTGTACGGAAATGTTGATATTGGAAGGGCGCGGGAATTTATTTGAGGACAGTAAAAAGTGGAACGCATCTACGTTGGATAAAAGGTAACTACAACAGCAAAAACCAAACTTATAAAAAGGAAACATAGTAAATAAAGTTTTGAAAAAAAAAATCATTGGAATGTTAAGAACTAAATTTTTTCATGATAATTCTTATAAAAATACAGGCACTTTTCAATATAATTTCTGAGCTTGAGGTTAAGATGTAACTAATGTTCCTTTGAGCAGGGTGTAGGTGGTTATACAGATAGTTGGTTCTGTCTTGATCGAAATATGGGCATTCAAGAAGATAGTGTTCCTCTGATCCAACTTGATTGTTTGTACAGAGAGTACATGTACGATCGTTAAACGGTATTCTATCATAGCGACCCGTTTCTACGGGAAGACGGTGATTTGCTGTTCTATATTTAAAAAGAGTCAGAACATCATCTTCTGGTAAAATTTTTATGTAGGGTTCAAATAGCCTGAGACATATATGTGTTTGGATAAGCCACGGTTAATTGCCAATTGATCTGTGAAAATCCATTATACATGATTGGTATCAAGTTCAACCTAATTTCCCTGTTGTGAAAAATAATGCCGCAGGTGTTAATATCCCCTGTAAAATAATGGCAATGCTAATTTACTGGCTTTTAAAAAAGTCACCTAAGTTAACACCTACTGTAATTACTATAATATTGTGTTTTGTAAATATTTGTACATTGCTGAAAACATGCGTTTGTTTAATGTACTAAAATGACTGATTGATAGTTACACTGAATTTGATAATTCACATAGTAAATCATTGAAGTGCAAATACAATTTTGGCGGAAACAGTGCGTACAAATTATTTCTTTTGGAAAAATACAAAGTAAGCCATCAATTTATTAAGCAAACTTTCGTGCAATAAACAGGCATTCTTCTGATAATCTTACCTATTGTAGACATTATCAATTTAGATAAAGATAAGCAGGTCACAACCTAAACGGTCACATGACAAAATGGCGTGTTCTATTTGTCGACTGAAAACTGAAAAAAATCGCCACTTTTAATTAAGCATTTCTAAGTAAATGTTCTTTTAATATTAGTAAAATTTTCAAAACTTAACAACAAATGCACAAACTTTATTGTGGCGTCAGTTGAATTTTTGACTTTCCTTTCCCTTTAAGGTAAAATCAGTTCTGATTTTTCAGTGGCATAAAAACTTTTTGTTATGTTTATTTTTATTATGGCTGATGGAAAATACTAGTAAAGTATGGATTCTGTGGTTCATATCTGGGTTTGAGACAATGAGGATGGTTTGAATTCCTGCTTAAAACACAGAAAATGCAGTGAGTTTCAAACAAACAAAATTTCATGTGTAAACATGAAAAAATGTAAGTACTGTTTTTCTAAAACATGACTTTTTCCTCTTCTAATACAAGTTGTTTTATAATTTTGATATGAAAGATGTCTACAGCATTTCTACTGCAGCCATGTCAAGCATAGGCAATTCATGTCACTGTTAAACACTACCTTTTATTAATTTACAATGTTCATTTGAGTAATAAACATTTGGGCAATAATATTTTGAAAAAAAAAATCTGATTCCTATTTATTCCCAAATTTGTAAAACAGCTGTTTTTACTTGATAAATTAATCTTTGTACATGAAAATAGTTATTACTTAAAATCCTAAAATTGAAGATTTGGTTTCTTATATACTGAACAGCAGTAGATCCACCAGCTCCCAGTTCATACACAGGTTCAGAGACTGGGAGTCTTTCTGTTTTGTGTCTCTGGCCCATCATACTCCCATGTCCTTTCTGGAACAAGAGATATGCTGCACACTCCATCAACTCATGCAAGCAAATATTCTCTGTCAGTCTTTAAGGTATATTCCTAACTGCTTGATCACTCTAATCTTGTTCATGTACAGTTATATTCTAGCATTGCATCCACCTTGAGTGACTATGTGCATAAAGTGTATGAAATATTTTGGAGATAAATTGTGTTCAGCATGACAAAGGTATTTTATCTTCAAGTTTTTTTCATAACCACTGCTCTTCATACAATTACCTCACTTGTGCTAAAATATTATAATAACAGTCAATGATATTATATAATATTGTCCAACTCCTGTAATCAAGAAAATATAAATTGTTCAAAAATGTTTAAAAAGGACAAAATTTGAATAAAGTATATCAAATATCTATGACTTTCAAATAACTTGGAATGGTTTGTAAAATGTTAAGTAGAATAATGCTTTTACATAATTTAAATCATCAGTGATAGCTTCTCCTGACTAGTGGAAACACAACACTGGAAACCACTCACCAAAATATTCATGTCAGGAACGGTCATGCTTAGGAAAACAGTAATTTCAACCACTTTCATTATAAAAAATATGCTGTGTAGTGAAATATGCTGTGTGTCAATTTGAACAACTTTCCCCGTAACAAGAAACTGGTAAAACCAAATAATGCTCCCCAAGTATTTTTTGTTCAGAATTGCAGAAAAGTAAGAAATGTAATATCAACAGTATTTCAATGACATGTGAAATTAAATACTTTTTAAGTTATAGTAAGGATAATCATGATGAAACATATTTGAGGATTTATAGTACGAAAACACACATTTATACATGTAAGGACAGATGATTTATTACAAAATTAACCTGCTACTTGTTTAATCTGTGAATGTTTGCCAGAATTTTTATAATCACAAGACATGTGAAGTGCTTGGCTGGCAGGTGTAAAAACTAGACCTGTACTTCATATAATCAATGTTGTTCTCCAGAATTCTAGCTGATAAGCCACTGATTTATCTATCAATCAATTTGCTATATTAAAGGGAAACAAAAGTCAAAAATTCAACCAACACCATAATAAAGTTTCTGCATTTACTGTTAAGTTTTGAAAATTTTATGAATATTGAAAGAATATTTACTTAGAAATGCTTGATGAAAAGAAGCGATTTTTCAGTCATCGGTTGACCGACAGAACACGCCATCTTGTCACATCACCATTTAGGTCATGACGTGCTTCTTTTTATCTAAATTAATAACGACTACAATAGGTAAGATTATCAGAAGAATGCCTGTTTATTGCACGAAAGTTTGCTTAATGAATTGATGGCTTATTTTGCATTTTTGCAAAAGAAATAATTCGCAAGCATTGTTTTCGCCAAAATTGTTTTTACACTTCAATGATTTACTATGTGAATTATCAAATTCAGTGTAATCATCAATCAATCATTTTATTGCATTTAACAAACACATTTTTTGAGCAAAGTACAAATTTTTACAAACACAATATTATAGTAATTATAGCAGGCGTTAATTTGGATGACTTTGCAGTAAATTAGTATCATCATTATTTGACTGGGGATTATAATTAGCCTGCAGCATTTTTTTCATGACTTACAAATTAGGTAAAACTTGTAACCAACCATGTAAAATGGGTTTTCGTAGATCAAACGGCAATTAACAGTGGCTTATCCAAACATGGATATGTCACAAGCTATTATGCAATCACATTATAATTGCATAGTTATAATTGCAATCCTGTTGGCATTTATAGCTCTGATGAGGACACAGGACTTTAACACTTGGAAATTTTATTTGGAAAGAAGTAAAGTCTATTTTTTTCAACCTAGGATTAAAAGTAAAGAATGCAGTGCATGTAATAACTGTCATTTACACTTGATCGTATTATGATGCTGATTTTTATTTCCCGGAACACAAGGTAAGTTCATCAGAACTTTTAATTTTTAATTTAACAATTGTAAATCAACTTCAAACCTGAAAGAATAAATAAAATAAAATTACAATACTGAAAAAAGTGTAATGGTTTAAAAAATAACCTGCAGACTTTAAAGTCAAAATCACGTTATATTTTGTTAAACAAACCACTGACAACCAGGGGTGTGACAAATTACAGGATCTAAGTTCTGACCGCTGATCAAAGTTTCTACAACAATTAATTCAGATGAATTCTACGAATCACGGTATGTACACTTCTGCCATTCTCCAATGGACCACATTTACATCACAGATCTTAAGTCTTGCTTTCTCTTTTCATGTATTTTTGCAACAATGGCACCGTCGATAAACCTAGGGACAACTTCAATTTTCGATTTTAAGAGTTAAAATTCATGTATCTGGAAATTTTCATAATATCTTGGATTATGAATAAAACAAGGAGTTGATTTAAAATATACATTCAAAATTTCTGACTTTCGGTACCCTTCAATTTTTTATAATTTTTAATCTCGACAGAATTTTGTTGCTTTACAAGTATTAACCCTTTACTCCATAGATACGTGTTTTAACGCATATGCGACCAGTGCACTGTTCGCTTTTATGTTCATAAAAGAATTTCTGACTGAAAAGCGGACAGTGGAGATCCTGATCAGATTGCAAGGATGTGCAGGCTGATCTGGATCTGCACTGGTCGCATATGAGATTTGACACTTAAACATGTGGTAAGGGTTAAATGATTTGATATGTATGAAATGTGTTACATTTGATTTTAAACTTTGCACTGTATTTGTATTGTATGATTCTGATTGTGACTGCAGACGAATAAACATCTTTTCAACTTTGAAATTGTCTCTTTAACACTTTTCCAGGAAAATAGCCATATAAGAGTGTGATACCTTTACAACTGGTGGAGAATCCGGGTAAGAAGAGGTTTGTGAATGGAGTGACATATGTCCACGCCAAATAAACATCTTTTCAACTTTGAAACTGTCTCTTTAACACTTTTCCAGGAAAATAGCCATACGAGAGTGTGAGACCGTTATAACTGGTGGAGAATCCGGGTAAGAAGAGGTTTGTGAACGGAGTGACATATGTCCACGCCGATCAATCATTATTACTTGCGATCAACAACAGATCAAGCTACTAGGGGAGCAACAGGCCTAGAAGCTGAAACTATTTCAGAGGATTCATTAGACCTGAGCCACCTTGAGGGTTCTGTAGTTATCACAGATGAGAAGGAGCCGGAACCACAGGAAATGGCAACTCCTCATATAACCATATCTCCTTTCCATGGCAACCCTTGGGAGAGGGCAGAGGAATGGCTGGCTTGGTATAACAACTTTGCCAATGTTTACAACTACAATGAGGACAAAAGGCTCCAGATGCTGCCATTCTATCTGAAGGACCATGCTGTTGCTTGGTATACATCCCTGCCAAATGAAACTAAGGACAATTTCACTGATTATGTACTTATAATCAAATGATGTAAAGAATACCATAGGTGATTGATGTGATAGCAGATGGATTACTGAGGAAGTTATACATTACAACTCACTGTCTTTCTCTCAGGAGCCCTTTCCATATTAGGAATATTTTCAAAACAGTCACAAGATAAGAGTTTGTATCTGAGTGAGCACAACCCTAAAACAGAGAGTGCACTTAGTAAACTGAGTCTTTGCAGACACCTTGTGAAAATTAAGAGTTTGTGAATTCCTTGGAGATTACTGGATCTGAAACTTACTTTAAGGGTATTCAGCTAACACATGTGAATGAAAAGGCCAGTGTATGGAAAATGAAATAAAAGGGCCATATTGGCCCTAGTTCGCTCACCTAAAATACTTTGTCTTTGGGTCTGCAGTTGAGCAAACATCAGAAGCTTTTTTAAGATTCTCCCTATATAAATCTTTAAGAATTAAAGTGACCCTCAGGGTAGAGCCAATTTTCACTCAAGGGGCTAGTTTGAACAAACTTGGCAGATGACCTTTAGCTTATGCTCCATTAAAAAATATTTAAGTTCTAGGCTTTGTTGTTTCATACAAGAAGTTTTTTTTAAGTTCTGCCTATATAAGCCAATGTAAAATCAATTGACCCCAGGGCAGGGCCAAATTTGACCCCAGGGGCATAATCTGAACAAACTTGGTAGAGGTCCACTAGACAATGCTACGTACCAAATCTTAAGGCTAAGGGCCTTGTGGTTTCAGACAAGAAGATTTTCCAAGTTTTCCCTAAGCCTAAGTAAAATCGACTGATGCCCCTGGCGGGTCCAGATTTGACCCCAGTGGCATACATAAGAACTCTCCCGATTCTGGCGGAAGACTACCGATTTTGACCAATCAAAATCCCTCTCCCGCTTGAGGCTTACATTGTACTGACTTTTTTCATAACATCCAAAAAAAAAAAAATTACAAACACCTGAGTGATATTGATGAAAGTAAACAATATTTTGACCGGTTCACCGATAACGCTACAAGTACCATGCTGCTGTATTGGAAAATGAGATCCAGTCTAATTATACCTTGACCTTAGTATTGGAAAGTTTTATTGTTTGTATATTGTCAGTTTGACACTTTAAGCACTTGCAGTTATAAAGTTGTTAATTGCTACGCACAGAAGGCACACATCAAAGACACAAGGGAGACCAGAAACTGGTAATTACTGTACTTCCACTGCTGCTTGAAAGATTGTGTACTCTATGGTTTATATCAAAAGTTAAACAAACCATAGTCTGTTGGACTCTGAATGTATTGTTGTGCATGAAATTCTGTTGCCAACTGTTATGACTTCCATGTGACCAAAGAACTGTGTGGTGTAGTGGAACTTAATGGGACAGTGTGAAGAGTAAAGAGAAAAGGTACCAATGTTTAACTTCAGTGTAAATAAGACAAATAATATGACAGTTAACAGATAAAAGTAGACAGACTTTTCAGTGTAAATAATGAACGTTTACTGTTTATTTTCGATACATATTAAACCCAAGACAGTTCTTTTTCTGTTTTCAATACATCCTTAGCATCTGTACTTGGACCATGCCTGAAATAATTTTGTGTCAGTAAATCTCCCACTTGACAGACCCAATCTCCCTACTTTCTGAGTCAGATCTCCCTACTTGGCATTAGAAAAGGTTCAAATGTATGTTTATGATGTTACATCTGTTTACAAAAAATGGTTTAAATCTGTCAAGCCTTTCATGAGTTATTATCCGGAAACCAGTTTTTCTATCTTTAGTTTAAGCAAACAGTGACCCTGACCCAACTGACAAAATTTTCAATCCCAAGCATCATCTTCATAGAAGCTACCTTTACAGCAAATTTCATCACAATATCTCATGCTTAACTCAAGTTATTGAGCACAAATCATTTATTTTTATTTTTAGTAACAGTGACCTTGACCTTGGCCCCACCAGCCCCAATATCAAACTTGACCTGTATCCTGTGATGTTACACCTGTGTACCGATAACTGTTTAAATCTGTCAAGATTTCATGAGTTATCATCCTGAAACCAGTTTTCAACCATTTTATTATTTTTAGTAACAGTGACCTTCACCTTGGCCCCACCAGCACCTGTGTACCAAAAATTATTTAAATCTGTCACACCTTTCATGAGTTATCGTCTTCCATTTTCTAATTTTTGTCACAGTGACCTTGATCTTGGCCCCACCAGCCCCAATATTCTTATGATGTTACAGCTGTGTACCAAAAATTGTTTAAAATTGTCTAGCCTTTCATGAGTTATCGTCCAGAAACCATGACGGACCAACCGACCGTCCATCCAACCGAGCGTCAAGCTCACTCCTATATACCCCCTAAAACTTTGTTTGTAGGGGTATAATAAAGACTTTTTATAGCTTTGTCATCTTAAATAATGTTGTGGTTTATTTTTTCCAGATTATGTAGAGTCACTAAAAAATCTTAACTTAATTAAGATTGTTGGATGGTATTGTCAACATGGCCAAGCAGGCAGAACATGTAACAGTTGGTTTAAAGACCAAGTTTGACAGAATTTCAGTCCATGCATACTCCAAAAACATGCCTGTTGGAACATAGACTGCATTTGCTGCAATGGCACCTGCAGACATGAGTGCACAACAAAAAGTGTGTTTCATGGTGATAGTGGCTTCCTCTATGCAGGAAAAGCAGAAGGTAAAAAAGTCTTTAATATGGCCAATGGTTTTAAGTTTAACTATTTAAAAACTAAGGAAAGATATTGTACTCAATATGGTGGTTTCGTTGCTTTTTATGCTAAGTTTTATGGCATGCTTCCTATTTTTCACTTATTTAAATTACCATTGTTTCTATCATTACCAGACATTGCATACTGATTAGTCTTGGTAAGAAGCAGATACCCTTTGGATTTTGGTCAAATTAACTATGGTCAACATATTTTTCATTCTCACAGGAGCTACATCATAATGCCAAACAATATAGATTTGTATTCAATTGACATTTCCTACAATTTCAGGAAGAACATCACCAGTGCTTTCACAGGACTTGAAGACAGACTGTGACTCAGAAGATTTAAAAGGTCAAGGTGAGAAACTAAGCCATAATCTGTATGTTAGGGAGACATACTTTTTTGGGGCAGCACCATCTGTTTGCCTGCAATAGTTTATCCAGCTTTATCTGGATTTAAATGGATGATTGGATGAAAGGAGTTTTATGGCCCATCGGCAACTAGGATTTAAATGGTATTTAACAGGAATGACTGCTTTCAAGCCTAGCCATAAATATGTTCTGTTAGTTTTGTGGTTATTTCTCATAGATTTATGTCCCTAAGACTTAATTTAATATTTGTATTAAAATTAAGTGGAAAACTTAACTGTAGTGGGAAAAATATCCAGTTTTGAAAGGTTTTCAATTATTTGCTAGAGATTATAAATTCATTACTGTATTTTTTTTATAGAAAATGGGGTATGGTTTCTTTTTCATTTCAGGTCGTGTCATATGGACCAATGAAGCCATCCTCCTGTTGATTCACAGATGATGTGAACTAGGACACATGTTTGACAACAATGCTATTACACAGGGTCAAGCCTGGAGGAAAGAGGCTGAAGAGCCTAAAGTGAAAGGTTACAAATACAGCAGAGATGACTGTAGCCAAAAACTTCATAGTTTGAGAGCAAGGTAACGAGTGAGTATCATTCATGCACTATGCTAATTGCAAAATGCCAACTTTGTTTGATGATAAGTGCAATAGTTGCCAAAGAGCACACAACAATATAAATAGCCAGGATTTGAACTCAGGATTTGTAGCTTCAAAGGAAAGCATCTTAGTTCTCGCAACCAATGACTCGACTTATTATTCTACAGGTTATACATGAAAGGACTATCAATTTTTCATAGACTGTCTGTTCATCAAAAACATGCGTCTCTTTTGATAGTTGACAAAAAATGTAAAGTTGGGTTGAAAAATGAAGGACTAAAAGATGATGATGTGTACAGATGCTGGAAGTCTGCCCCTCTTCAGGCTAAAGTTGTTATGTGTGTTCATAAAATGTCGACTTCATGTAAGATATCATCAGCTGTATATTAGGAATTTAAATTGATATGAATTATCTCTTTCATCTCTCAGGTACAAAACAGTAAAAGAAAGAAACAGAGCGACAGCCTTCAGTCATGGAGGTATTTTGATGCAATGGAGGAAATGTTTGCAAGAGATCCAGCAGTACTACCCACACATGTTGTGTCTTCAATGCATCCAGAACCTTACCATCTCCTGCTGACACTGCTGATACTTCTCAAATATGTAAAGAGGAACCCCCTTGTGAAACGCCACTGACATCAACACCGCAGAACCCACACAAACAACCTAAAACTGCATATCAGAAATAGATTCTATCACTTCAAACCTTGTTCTGAAATTCTACAAGTCATGTGACATAATTATATAAATAGCTGCTGTAAGTTGACTTAGAGTTTTTGAAACTAATAGTGCCATGAGACAAGTTGAAAATCTTTGAAAGTATTTTTGACAAATTAAAAGTCTCATTTTCATGTAATCCGTAATAGACAAAAAGAAAAAAGAACTGTAACAATTTCTGAAAATCGCATAAATAATCTGCATGAAGGGACAAGTCTCGCACCACACCGTGCCGTAAGGCGGGCCTTTAGTTGTACGAAACACTCAAAGAAACTAATAATATATAGTAATAATCATTGTTAATCCTTATGTTTTCTACAGACATGTCTGGGGGACTTGTCCAAGATGGGTACTTTATTTGTGTGAGTCTGCGTTTGTGTGTGTGTGTGTGTCCAAACACAGTCCTTGGTTTGCAGTTGGAGCCTTATTTGGTAAAAAGCTGCAAGAAGGATTAATGATCATATTTAAGTAAATCACATTATAGTAAAACCAGGAAAATCACGTTTTTTTCTATGTGCTTGGCAGAAAGCGTAATTACTGAAACGTAATTAAGCGGTAAACGAAACCACGGGGCTGAAAGGTTCAAAGGAAGGATAGTGTTGGAAAAAACTTTCGGATACAATATTGGACTTTCAAATGGACGGTTTGTCAACAGATGCAGGATAGTTGCCAAAGAGGAAGGAGAATTAATAACTGCTTTCCCAATTCCAGGTAAGTTTTATAAAACTGCACATAGCAATTTTACTCCTTTACTTATTTTATTCTATTTTATGTTATTTATAATTTTTTTTATTTTATCTTGCCATGGCCTTAATAATGTTCATTTAAGACCCGAGTACGGGAAAAATTCATTATAATTATAATAAGGGCCAATATTTTCTCGGCGCGTAAACAATTGTGTATTGATACTTAATCTTGTTTTGTTGTAAACAGAAATTGGGACTGGATAGGCGTCGAATTTGATTGGTTGTTGATGTGTCGCTCGTATAATTCTATGAATACTAATGTGTCGCTCGTATAATTCTATGTAGTCTGATGTGTGCTTGTATAATTCAATGAATACTGATGTGTCGCTCGTATAATTCTATGTAGTCTGATGTGATTAAGTGGTGTACTGAACAATGAACTTAGAGGAAATGCAGACGTTCATACTGATTTAAAGTGTCCGGATTGCGATAAGGTGTTTAAGGCAAAAAGTGGTTGTAACCCTCACGTAAAAGAAAAGAGATGCGCAGTAACGTGCACACATTGTAATAAGGTCATTGGCTCTACGGGGATGTTACGAAAACAAATGAAGTTGCACGAATATACTTGTCCCGTGTGCAATATAATTTTCACCGACAAACAATTGTTTCAAGCACATGCTCGTGGTCATTTAAACAATGACTTTTTAACTGATGCACAGGTTAACAAAATTTGTTCATTATTAAAGGGCGTTATCAACAGGGTCGGCTAGAGATCCGCCTCTGCCATCTGCAACGACAACGTCAACAACGTCGTCTGCATCCAGATCAAATCAAGAGGAAGATACGGCAGATACCCCAGCATCCGAACAGACAGAAAGGGGTAATTTTAGGAAGGAGTGCCGTTGTGATTAGCTTCAGACCAACTGGAATTGAAAAACATTCCATGTTGGAGTGTTTCACACGGTGAAGACGCCAGATCGAACAAAATCTAGAAAAAAGAAGAAAGAGGTACCCGACAGTTATTTATTATTCGTGTTTTTTATCAGTATGGTTGGATGTGATTAGATATTTCAATTTCTAATGAAAACAAAAAATAATGACATTTTAATTTCACCCTTCTTGCTAATACTTGTGTTCTCGTCATGGTAAGTAACTAGTAAGATGGTGAGCCGCTATTATGAAACAGTTATCTTTTTCAGATGGGGCAATATCCGTTGGTATATGACAGTCACGGCAAAAATGTTAAGAATGGACAGCGAAGGAAATATTCGGTAAGTTTCTGTTAATGATTTTATCGTAGTAGTATTAATAATAATACATGTAATAATAATAATAATAATAATAATAATGCTGATGATAAACATAATGATAATTACAATAACGATAATAGTAACAGAAATTACTAAGGCCGGGAATTTTATTCGAATATTCAAACATGAAAAAAAAAAATTAGATTATTCGAAAAAAAATGAAATTATATATATTTCTGTTAAAAATCACCTAAAAATCATATAAAGTCCCAACTTAAAACCAAGTTTTGTTCAAATGTTTGCGTAATATGTGTTTATCGGAAGTTTAAAAAAATGGAATTTTTAAATTTATGTCTATCATTTAAATGAAAAATATTAAAAGTTACCGAGATATAATTTATATAAATTTCGTGAGCAACAGACTACTCAATCGAATAACTAAGAGTTACATCCCTTCCACATTAAAGCTACCAGCACGTTTTGTAAAAGTTGACTTGAATTCCAGTGCTTTCATCAGAGAAGGTTTCATATGCAGTCAATTAAACTCAAAGAACACTATTAATGCAACAGGTTTTCACTGTAGATTTTAAACGTTTATCGGTTCGAAGTAATTGCAATTCTACTGAAACATGCATAGTTTTCTGATAAAACAATTTCGGTCATGAAGTAAACAGACTGGCCATGTTGCATTCGTCCAAACCCTACCTGAAAACGAATATTCGAATATATTCAAATATGAAAAATGAATATACGAACATTGTGACAACAGTATGCGCATGTTCAGCAATGATCTGGTGGCAGTGCAGATGCACCGGGTAAATGTTTAGCTGGACTCTCCAATCACTGTCAACTTTTCTATCCTGGAACTATCAAAACTGCGCGTGTACTTGTTTCACTAGGACTTCATAAAACCCGTCTTAGCTCAAGGCGGTCACGTGCAGTTTCTCAGTGGGGATACAGATTCACTCATATTGAAATTCTGTGGTGTTGCAAACCTCACGGAGAGATTCTGCCAGTATAAAAGTTTGTTTGACTTCTCGAACCTACCTCCAGATCACGAACTTTATGACGTCACGAACAAAAAAGTGCCCGGGAAAGTTAAGTTCCAACTCCCTGGGCATGTGTGTGAGGAATTTTTAGCTCTCTCTCCCAAATGTTATTCCATGAAGTCGGATAAAGGATTTAAACAAGCCCGTAAAGGTAGCACCAAAGAACTGACACACAATCTTTATAAAAAGTGTTTACTCTTCGAGACATGCCATCGCGATAATGTCATGGAGATGGAGACATTATACAGTGTATCTGTCAACAAAAGGATCCTGTCTGTTCTCGACGTTAAAAGATACCACCTCAATTCTGTTGAGTCATTAAGTTTGGGACATCACTCCATCGTACCCCCAACAACTACCGCTGCCTCTACTAACTCTTGGGTAAGTTGAATGGATTTAAACCTTTTTTTTACTATTTTGTATGCAAAATGAAGTTTAAGATATATGAGCAAAATAATAATAATAATAATCATAATCACACTCATAATAATCATAATGATATTCTTCAGAAGAATATTTTAGTCGCATACATAAAATGCAGGTTAACTTTTGAAAAAGCAAATGCCACCGCTGATATACAACAAAGAGTCCCGCTTTACTTATAATTGATTGATTACGTCAAAAGCGGCAATTTCTTAAGAGTAAAGGTGGTACACACTTAAGATCGGGTGACATCGGCACTTCGTCTGCTGATTAATTGCATAATGCCGGACTGGCAGGGAAAGTTTTCCGATTGTAAAATTGACCAATCATATCTTTCGACCAATCAAATCTAACAAGGGCCCTGCTGACTTTTTTAATTGACCAATCAGAGGTTAATGAGAAACCTATTTCTTTAATTAATTAGAAACAATTTAAAGTTCCAACTCACAGTCTCATATGATGGAAGTAAAATTTCTTATCAACTTGCTTGTGATTACTATCCTGACAGGACCAGTGACAGGAATCTGCCGGAAAGATGGGAAGAAGGTTCTGTGCTTGGGCAAGTTCACAGGCCATGCACACTCTAAATAGTCAGTAAGACTTTACGCATGGTCAGGCATGTGTAGTGACCTGCCAAGAGCTGGCAAAGTGTTTGTGTATGGCGTATCGGCTTGCAAGGCTAAGCTGTGTTCCAGTGCTATTTCAGAAACTACAGTCCACCTTCCAGAAGGACAGTGCAAGAGCCAGACCACCACCACTGGAACTATGGTATGTACAATTCTTGATAATTAGGTGTTCAAACTATTTGAATCACGTGCTTAAACAGACTTGTTCCTTTTTGACTGTTGAATTTTGTATGGCGATATAGTTTACACTGAAAGTTAAGTGCATGTTTCTTTTGTTTGTCGCACTGCAGTCTCTGTCCAGTGTAGAAGTGAGTGATTGTTCATTTATTCGTTCATTATGTTTTGCATTATTATTATATTTAATTTTTATTTATTTTTTTTTTTTTTTCCTATTTATTTACTTATTTATTTACTTATTTGTTTGTTTATTTATTTATTTAGTTATTTATTAATTTATTTATTTATTGATTTGTTTATTTATGCAAATTCAACATTCTTTTTTTCCAAGAATATGTCGTCTTGGATGGTCAAAACATCACACTCGACATCAACATTCAACCCGTCGGCACCGAGCCCATCCAATATGTAAGTAAAATTTACTTTCATTACAGCGTTCATATAGGCATGTTAGTACAATATGTTTATTGGGTTTAAGCTGTTATGATTCAATACCAGAAGTAATTTTAAATAATGATGATTATTGTGAAAGATGTGTTGTCAAAATTATAGAACAGATTAATTCACACCTATTGAATGTGGCCATTAGCCCCGACAAATAATCTGTATGTATTGCATATGACAGGTACATAATGCGTCCCACATTGTCAAATGAACTTATAAAGAAAACATTTATGATTTTAGTACCACAATGGGCTCCAGCGGCGATAACAGGTATTACCCTGGCACTGGTGGGAACATTATTGACCATCGTCTTTTACACTATCTTAGTAAGAAAGAAACTTCGCCGGTCACATTGTTCTTCTTCTTCTTGTTGCTGTTGTTGTCGTAAAAAACACCGGACAAGTCCACCACCTTCAAACACGATATCAATGGACAGCGTTCTCCTATACCAGATGCCACCTGCCGAATTTGTGTAAAAGACATATTTGTACTTTTATCAGTGGCCGTTATTGTTAGGGTGCTGACGTGGAAGATTTATGGACTTGTTATTTACGTAGCATGAGACATAACTTCCTTGACTGCCGGGTCAGGCAACGCCCCATCCACATCCGCAACAACAACAACAACTAGTCAGACAATCATCACAGACCAGACGACCCATTCACCGATTGCAATACACACGTTCATAAGTGCTATGTAATAAGAAATTCTTCTTTTCTTGTTCGACTTGAAATAAATGTGCATCATTTCATTCCTTGAAGAAACTATTTTTTATTACAATGTCATTTTCTTCAGAAAAATCCAATTTTATTGAAACATTTTTTTTCACTGTTTAAATGTAAAAAAACTATTACAAAAAGTTTTTGGACGAGTTTTCTGTTCTGTTCTGTTCTGTTCTTTATATGCAATATGTTAAAAGTACATTTGAAAATCACCTGTCTCATAATGTATGTATGACTGTAATTGTTTCTGCCTGCGTGTGTATGTTTGTGTTACCCGCTGACCGATTGCAATACACTTATACGTTTATAAGTGCTATGATGAAAGACGTGTAAGACTTCATAATTAATGGGTCCAGGACCCAACAATTTTCGACCCACTAATAATAAATCATCTAGATTGGATTTTTTCCAAGGATGCGTTGTAAATAAAAGGTAATGTAAAACTCCACTTGTTGGGTCTATATGGTCCATGGGGGTCATTTTTGGATTACGATGTTGTCTGGTTCCCTAAAGTGTGACAAGACACGCTGAAAAACTAGAACCAGTGAAGCACGCATGCGCACTGTAACTAACAACAACAACAATAGCGCCAAAAAGAAGACGGAAAGATGATCGCCAAAAAGATACAGCAGTTAAACGTAACGTATCCATCCATAATCGCTTAAACTCAGCTTGAACAATAATATATCTATACTTCCACAAATATTCTTCTATGTAACCTTTTTCAGAAAGAATATATTACAATGGTACTCGATATATTTTCGACCCACGTACTGGGTGAAAATATGAATGCAGCCATTTCAAAATGGAGGGAAACAGTACTAAACCATGTGATTCTTTACATTTAAAAAGAGTTGGTTTTTTAAGAACAAAAAAATATTCTGCTTTTGAACAATGTTACATGTTTTGTTTAAAACATAATATAGATTATCATTCATGTCATAGTACAATAGAACATGTTAATCAAGCCAGAGATTTCACTTTGCATTTTGTGTTTTTATTTACTTTGGAAAGTGAAATGGAAGTAGCTTCTTTCATGAATAAGATGGAACAGGACTTTATATATGTGAATATCATTGAACAGTGTTGAAGGTTTGTAGCACCAAGAAGATTATAAAAGAAGATTTTTAGATAAAACAAGTGACCAGTGGTGACTATTCGTATGGGAGTTTTCAGACAATATTGTTTAGCGGGCGATTTTGGCCAATTTTTATTTAAGATACTTATTGTAATTGACAGCAATATTGTTTATAAATGATACCGATAACATTTTGTGTAGATCTTATTATAATATAATTTCATGAATAATTAATATACTTCTACGACCTCGGCTGTTGTTGGTTTAATTACATGGATCAAGTAGCAGAGACTTTTCTTTTAAATAATAATTTAAACATTGAATACAGCCTATTTCAGTAAGTATTTATTGTTTTGGTTTTTTTTTAATTATTTTTTTAAGCAAAGTATTTTAACAGTTACTGGTATGCGAGTAGTTTTCGTACAGAAATCACACTGATTTTGAAATCTTTTTAAAATGTAAATCACAAGAAATTACTTGTTACATACATCAAAGTTCAGTTTGTCACACGCAATCACGGATATCTTGTTGTGTTCTAAATATAGAATTATGTTAGATATGAGGTTACAAAATAGCTCTTTATTTTGCATGAAGAGAAGCAGTTCCCGTATAAACATAAAAATTGACAAGATTATGCTATATCATTATATCAGCGCTCCCTTAACCTAAAATCGATGAGTAGAAATAGTCTACAGGCTGTTTGTACGGGTCCGTACGAACAGTCGATTGCTTAAAAAATGCTTATGCCGCCTCAAATTGATTTTTTGTTCTTTGTTTTTTGTCCCCAAAAAATGTGCAGCGAGAGAGCAAATTTTTTGCTCTATTTTCCTGAGGCGAGTACTTTTTACATGAAGCTAGCAAAGATGTTTGTAATAAGAAAACATTGTAGTAAATTAATACACACTTAATTCAATAGGGTTGCAAAACATAGAGAACACTTTCATTCTGACAACTGTTGTGACATTGTAAAACAAAGATGTTGTCAATGGAATTTCATATGAAACTTCAAAAAATGAGTCTGCAGTCTTCACCACCTCCATTAACAACCTTTAAGCATGTGCACAGATTCCCCCCCCCCCCTCACCCCCCACCCCACTATGGCATTTCATTCACAGATCATATTCTTTAAGTATTAGCCACTATTATCTAGCTGGGTTATCACAGTTATATGTTTTCATGTATATACAGTACACGCAGCGCGGACTTTGACGTTGTTAACATTGTCGCGGGGGCCGGTATCGTCTCCGGGTGGCCAGTCGCGGTGGACTGAACACCCGAAATTTTGGGTGTCCGCTAAAATGACCACCGCGACAACTGCCGAGGGGTATGATCACCGCGTGTCGCGGTGACAGAACGCCGCGCGTCCCCGCGATGTTCTGACTTGGAGATTACTGCATTTAAACATACTCAGCGTACAGTACATGTACGTGTTTTTTTTTTTTTACTCATTCTTATTTTACTTACATGTATTTTGTGCCTAACTTCAGTTGGTCAAATTAAAACCAAATTTCAAGTACATATCGGTGTAGGTTTATTGTGTACTTTCGTTTTTGGGATTTTTGAAAAATGCTTGTTACTATATAGCAAAATCGATCAATAATTTTTGCCAAGCGCCTAGACGATACAGATGTCGAAAGAAGTTAAACACGTGTTGACCTAAAAACAATGTCATTTTCTGAAAATATGACCAGCTGTTTCCGGAAGCAACTGCTTTGAATGGTCATTCTTTGCGTAAACAAAAAGGAGCGTTCGTACATAAATGCATCATAATTAGAGTGGATTTGTTCGAAGTTTGACAGTTTTAATTAGATCTATTAACTTTTCGCAGTTTGATGATCGTTAGTAATTTATTTGTGTGTAATTTATTTGCGAGTGGATTAACGCAAGCGCGGCACCGACTGAAGTCTTGAAAATATATTAATTGCAGCAATTAAAGTTAACAAGATGGCATGTAGGTGTGTAAATCGATTCATAATCGGCTGTGTTACCCTCAATCATACAACCAAACATCGAACGTCAACAAATAAAAGTTTAACCGGATGGGGTATTAAAAAGAAAAAGAAACAACTTCAACTGGTAATAATTACGTGTTTTTTGTAACTCATCTGAAAAAAAATAGGGGAAAGTAAAATTGTGTTGCGACTTCGTTTTTTCGGACACCGCAAACCCCCGCGACCCGACGCCGCGACATGGCGCGGTACTGAACACCGCGGACGGCCGCGCTGACCACCGCGTTTATTACGAATGAACACTCGACGCGGTGGTCATTTTGGTCTTCAACGCGGACAGTAAAATCGCGGGGACGGGTGTTCGTTGTCAAAGTCCGCGCTGCGTGTACTGTATCAATTACCTCCTTTTGACAAAGCTTCATGTGTTAGGGAGTGGGGGTGTATTCAAGCCATGACAACGGCAGTTCTAGTTTATTTCTGATTCCAGATTCAGAAGAATGTCACCTAGAAAATGTGCCGAGGAGTACATAAAACTAAAAAGTGACCCAGGTTTTTTAGAAAAATTTTGGGTGAATGACATTGTAGGTGAGTATTCATTTTACGATGCTTTTCTGATTATACTCCCCACAAAACAAGGTTGTGGGGGTGGGTAGTATTCTGGAATCGGCTTGTCCATCTGTCCGTCCTTGGACACAATTTTTGCATTAAACTACTTAGAACTACATTTCTCAAGCAGACCTGGGTTCAGTTATAATTTAATTAAATATAATTAATTACAACTTATCTAATAAATGAAAATAATTATTGAACACAAAATCAATTATTTTAATTGTAATTAATTAATTAAAATCATAACAAGAGCCATGTTACACATGGTTAATCCCCCCGCCGGGAAGAAGCTACCTGAAGGTTGTACTTTCAAACACTCAATGTAATAATGTTTGAAGAAAATCCCACAAAAAATAGGCAAGGTATAGTTATTGTTCTTGCAAACTGCACTTCCTACCAATGTGCTATGTCAGTGTATCAAGTTTGAAGAAAATCGCTCAAGCACTTTTGGAGTTATGCTTCGGACAAAGCTTTTCAATTAAATCTGATAAAGGGAAATAATTCTAAAAGTAGGCAAGGTAGAGTTATTATTCTTACACACTGCACCTCCTCCAAATGTGCTCTTTCAGTATATGAAGTTTGAAGAAAATCACTCAAGTACTTTTGGAGTTATGCCCCGGACAAAACTGGAATGGACGCACACACGGACAGACAGAGACCATTTCTAATATCCCCTCCGCCTTTGGCGGGGGATAATAAGTTCAAGAATTCAAGAATTAGATATACATGTATATGCTGGGATTTTTAAAATGTAAACAAGTAAATCTGATAAAGGGGAATAACTCTTAAAAATAGGCAAGGTAGAGTTATTGGACTTGCACACTGCACTACCTAACAATGTGCTCTGTCAGTATATGAAATTTGAATAAAATCCCTCAAGTAGTTTTGGAGTTATGCTCCGGACAAAATTTATCAAGTAATTCTGATAAAGGGGAATAACACTAAAAATAGGCAAGGTAGAGTTATTGTTCTTGCACATTGCACTACCTACCAATGTGCTCTGTCAGTGTATGAATTTTGAATAAATCCCACAAGTAGTTTAGGAGTTCTGCTCTAGACAAAATTTATCAAATAATTCTGATAAAGGGGAATAACTCTAAAAATAGGCAAGGTAGAGTTATTGGACTTGCACACTGCACTACCTACCAATGTGCTCTGTCAGTGTATCAAGTTTGAATAAAATCCCTCAAGTAGTTTTGGAGTTATGCTCCAGACAAAATTTATCAAGTTATTCTGATAAAGGGGAATAACTTTAAAAATAGGCAAGGAAGAGTTATTGGACTTGCACACTGCACTACCTACCAATGTGCTCTGTCAGTGTATGAAGTTTGAATAAAATCCCTCTAGCAGTTTTGGAGTTATGCTCCGGACAAAATTTATCAAGTAAATTTGATAAAGTGGAATAACTCTAAAAAAAGGCAAGGTAGAGTTATTGCACTTGCACACTGCACTACCTACCAATGTGCTCTGTCAGTGTATGAAGTTTGAATATAATCCCTCAAGTAGTTTTGGAGTTATGCTCCGGACAAAAATGTTTTGGACGGACGGACGCACAGACGCACGGACACAAGGAAGCACAGACGGACGAAGGGCATTTCTAATATCCCCTCCGCCTTTGGCGGGGGGATAAAAAAAACAAAATAATCGACAGTTACATTCAATTATTTAAGTCTTTTAAACTTAAATATACATATTGCCCATCTGATGTGAAAATCAAAATGTAAAATTCTGAATAAATTAGTCAGACAACACTGTAAGATTATGAATAAGTAACTTTTCTTGGCTTTTTAAAGAAAGTTTTAAAAGAAAGGTAATACATCATCTCTTTATGCTGGGCTTCCATTAGGCGGTGTCCTGGCGTAATATACGCCATAAAATCTTAGCCGTAGGCCAATATACAACTTGTAAGACATACGCGGGACTCGATCAAACTCCTAAATATAAAAACATACTTAAATCACACAGCCAAAAACACACCTGTGTGACAAATATATGGAATAGTGCATCGGTGAAAAAAACGCTTGATGCACACACTTCACATTCAGGTATAATTTGATTACCAGCCTAATGCTTCAAGTTGTCATGTTAAACTGTTTTGTTTCAGGTTTTAGATACCTGCCCATTTGAATCAGTAATTCCTGTGGAAACACTTGATGAGCCGAGTGCTGAAAAAGGAGAAATAATTGGATTACAATCACTTCACACTTACAACAGCTTCCAATTGTGTTTGATCATTTCCACGTGATCAAGTTGTAAATTTCTACAACTTTTTCAGATTTTTTTTTATTTCAACAAAGTTTCAAGAAATAGTGTCTTTAACAAGTATTTGTTAAAGCTTGTACTATATAACTGCATACACTAAGTCTTAACAAATACTTTGTTAAACATAAACCAAATTGTTGTGGTATAATATCAAGGCTCTTTAACAATTATATGTTCAGATCGCTTTTGCTTAGACTATCATCAATTGGACATCAGAGTTTAACAAATCTTTGTTAAACTATTCTCGTCACTTGACAGAGATGTGGAAAGAAAATTGGCTGAATTGTTAACAATTATTTGTTAACATCTCTGTTCGCTGTTACTGAATCTACCGTCAGTCAGAGTTTAACAAATCTTTGTTAAAGCTTATACCATTCTCAGTGAAAGAGATGCAGAAAGAAAATATGCCGAATTGTTAACAAAAATTTGTTAACATCTCTGTTCTCTGTTACTGAATCTACCATCAGTCAGAGTTTAACAAATCTTTGTTATAGCTTATACTATTCTCTTCACTTGACAGAGATGTGGAAAGAAAATATGCCGAATTGTTAACAATAATTTGTTAACATCTCTGTTCTCTATTACTGAATCTACCATCAGTCGGAGTTTAACAAATCTTTGTTAAAGCTTATACTATTCTCTTCACTTGACAGAGATGTGGAAAGAAAATTGGTCGAATTGTTAACAATAATTTGTTAACATCTCTGTTCACTGTTACTGAATCTACCGTCAGTCAGATTTCAGAACATAACAAATATTTGTTAAAGATTATATGAGAATCATCAGTTGGCAAAGATATTCAATGGGCATCGGCTGGATATCAATGATTTTAACAATATCTGTTAAGATGTTTAATCTTTAATGTATTAACATTCTGATTTCAGAAATAAACAAACCTTCATAAAATTTTATCATTGTGATTATTAGTTATTAATGATGAAGAATAAACATCAAAGTGATTCATATTTCCCGTCAACATATTTGTCAAAAAAGCTAAAATACTGAGTGAATAAATTTTGAAAAATAAACTTAATATGGCATTTATAGAAACAAATATTAATTTTACCGGTTTAAAGCCATAACAAATATAGTGTGAACAATGTGTTTTGCTGATAACCATGAATTAAAAAATATATTATATAAAAGGCCTTCACTTTTATCGGTAAAGAATTTACCCCTTTAGTCACGGGGTAAATACTTTAGTTATAACATTAATGTTGAGGCAATCTAGTAACTAGATGCCGTGGCTCAGTGGTCTAAGTCGTTGCTCTATATTACTGACTGAAAGGTCGTGGGTTCGAATCCTGGTAAAGTCAAAACTGTTTTTTTTTTCAGTTTTCATAGTGTATAGAAGCATAATATTATATTTTTTTCCATAGTATATTAAATCCTCTTAAATTTGAAAGAATAAAACATTTCAGCAAAATTTTGTGAGTCAGTCGCTTTAAATAACCTTAACCCATAACAAAATTATATCCAGTCAATGCTGTGTAACATTGTCTATACAAATATATCACTGTATCTAAAATCTAAAAATGAAAGAATGCAATAGTTAAGCAAGAAACATAACATTCAACTTGAAAACACAAATTAAATTCGTCCATATATATAATTTCCTTTACATTTCTGTCAGTATTTTCCACTTAATTAAAAGGTACCAAAAACATTTTTTTTGCCTGACCATTATAATATTGCAAATCCAACATTACTTACTTTATTTAACACAATCTTTTGATGACCCGAATTCCCCTTGAAGATGAAATGTCTAAGCACACTGATTTTTTCTGTCCGAAGTTTAATTACCACTAAACCGCTAAATTTATGCCTTCTTTTCTTCTGTGAGAGTGTTTAATTTAATGAGCCCTTTACAAAATGAAATCATTTGGTACTGTGGTGTAAATAGGACACTCTTGGTTGCTACTCACTCTTTGTTTACACTATTCAGCATTTTATGATCTCCATGGGAATTGTCTTGATTTGTTGAACTGTGGCTGCTCAAGCATGTAATGTTAATTTCACCTCAAGCAATGAAAATCCCATTTAACTTAGTCATGGCACTGGTCAGAAAACCAGATTCATATACAGTCCTATGAAATACCAGGGAAAATCGGCTCAATCTGAGCCAAGTCTTATCAGTAAGCATATCAGTGAGAATTGCCCCTAACAGTTATAAATCAATTAGCACCAGCTTGTGTTTGTTTATAGTCTGCTGACCACTCCAGTAATGTATTAATGTTATTCCTAAGATTTTACTGCAGCAACATCTTCATTATCTGTGTTTAACCAAATCATGTAGAAAATTAGAAAATAAAATTATAAGTAGATCTATTGATTGTTAGCATACTATTCATTTTTGAGTAATAATGACTTCTTTAATATAACAAAATCAATTTTAATAATTGATTTTGTTGTATTATTTTTGTTACAAACAGGATGAGATCATTAAATTTAAAATGAAACCTTTTTATTTGTATACATATAGGATATCAAAGTGTTTTTGAGATTTTATTATTTTATTTTGCTTTGATTTTTATCATACCTGAATTAAAGAAGTACTTTATTTCTGGTCATGAAATAATTTTATTGTGTTTGTTTTCAGCCCTTTTCTGAACTACATGTTCTTGAGAATAATGACAATATGTTAAAGCCAGTGTGTGTGTGTGTGTGTGTGTGTGCTCTCTCACCAGCCTTCAACTGAGGACAAAAATCAGTTTACACAGCAGCGATTGAGGACAAAGTTGGCAAATGAGGACGTCCCATTTGACATTTTTGCAAAAGTGCTTCAAAATGCTTAAAATAGTTTAAAAAATATTAATAATTGATTTTCTCATTTTGTTCCCAATTGGTGGTAGTTTTGGGTTGTTGTGTATAGTTTGTGTATGATACCACAAATTTTCGACTATAAAAACACACACAACTGTCCTAAATCGCGGGTGTGTATACTTTTTTGTCCTCGAAGTACAATTCTCACAGGTTTGTCCTCAATGGAGTGTGTGTAGACATTTTTGCTGTCCTCAAAGGTTTGTCTGTATCATGTCTTTTTTCTTGGTACACAAATGACCTGTACAAGATGAACCATGAACCCGTGCACTTTTATATGAAAGGACGATTCAGTTCAAGGTAGTTTTTGTAGCGGTTACTGTCCGATATTGCGTTTGATTTTATTTATCAATCATTCAGAATAAATGTACACAGACTTTTTCATTTGGTAAAAGAGAAGAATGAGGACTGTTATACAGTCAGTCTTGGTTTGAACTGTGTTTTGGTTATCGTGGATGAGAGAATTGGGTGCAGTATTATGAACCAGAAAATAGAGCCCCTGAGTTGACAGTGGGTAGAACAGGAGTCTCTATGGCCAAAGAAGTCAAGGACTTGACCATATGCTGACAATGCGATGGACACAGTTTATTTTGGACACAAATGTTGTTTTTACCTTTGAAAAGTACAATAACCAGAGCATACTATGCAAATTTGCTAGACCAGCTAATGAACGCCAATTCCACCAACACCGTTGGTCCATGTGCATTCCCTTGGAAGAAAATTATATTGAAAAAGAAAAAGTAGATCTCAATCTGAGGTTAAGCTGGTTAATAATTGACTCGCCCTCGTACATCTCTAAAATATTTTCAATATACATTCTATATGAGATTACAACCAACAAATAGATATTTGTATACATGTAAATTAGTGTCAAATAACTGTTAGATTTTTAAAATATGAAACATAGAAACACCAGAAACAGAACATTATTCTATACTGGGGATGTCAAAATGTGCAAATTGTATGGAAATAACTTCTTCATGAACAAAAAGCAAAACTTTACGCTATACAGTCAACTTAGAAACCTTTGACTCGCTTACAAAAAAAAACAAAAACAAAAACAAACGCAAATTGAAAAGCTCAATAATTTTTTTACAATTATCCTATTTTTCTTTTTTGAATGAAGTATAGAATGTTTACCTATCTTTGAACATTTTCGCTTATCCATAGAAAAAGAAATGACGGAATGTATAAACATAAAATCGGCTTTATTGCCGGAAAATAACTTTTGAACCTCTAAAACAACATAATATTTCTGTCTAAAGTAGATATGGAGACAGTCCAAATCTTTTTTTTCTTCCATTTTTTTCTTCTCTCCTAGGACATTAGATATCACCATTCCAAAATAAAAACAAATAAAGGAATAAAAAGATTAAGATGTCTCATATTTATACATGCAATATCTATCATACTTATAAAATGAATAAATAAAACATGTCATTTTTTGTAGAAATTGTACATTTAGTTCTTTGTACTCTACATTATTAATATAAATGTACATAATATGATAAAGATAAAATGGACAGTCATTATAGTGGTAGGGGTACTAGCAGTGAAAGGCAATTTTTTTTTCTATATAATGTAAGGTGCACCATTATGCTCTTTAATATATCTTTTTAAATTAAGTCACATGTAACTCAAATATGAACAGCAAGCGTAAATTATCGACTTGTCTAATAGCAGACGACACTTTGACCAGCATGCAAAATATTCTTTTTTTTTATTATTTTTCTAGACTTTTCAATAATTTATTTTTACACCAATCATCTCTATTGACCTTATTTTAATTACCGTGGTGATATATTAAAGCCGCGTTAAAACTAACAAAGCGCTGACACGACTGATAAAAAACAACCACCTGCCGTATGTTGACATGTGCAACAACAAATACATGAATTAAAATCATATGGTCTCTTGTAGATGCCGCACCTTTCGTAGCGAGGGTTAGAACCAACACTGACGAGGAATCATATGATGCCACTTATTACAGCAGAAGACGGGAGATCCAATTTAACACAAAATATTTTATTCTTGCGATAATATTACCATTGTCTTTCTTGAAAAAGTAAATTCACATACAAAGAGAAAATATGATTAATTGATTCATTTTTTGTTGATTGGTTGATTTTTTGTATTAATTGTTTGATTGATCGATTGATCGATCAATTGATTGATTTATTAATACATCGAATCATCATTCATTCACTCACTCACTTGCTCATTCATTTATTTTCTGATAAAAAATGTACAAGATTTCATTCAGCGCTTACATGGGCTTCAACTAATTCAAAAGAGTAATAAAAGATCTCAGCTTTGGTGATTATGAAATGTCAAGATTTTTTAGCATAGTAAAATTATGAGTGTCCTGTTATTTTTAAACCGGGATATCCTTTTCGGTGTAGATGGACATGCGTTACTGTTTAATAATTTTAATTTTTCTCAATAAAACCAAACGATCTTCACTTCTTATAATAAGGTATATAAAATTGTTTGTTGCGAAATTTTTTAATGACTTAATAATACCGTCAAGATCATATTACCATTTCTGTGTTAGTCGCTTTAACTTTATAATCTTTAAATTGTTGCATATTATCATACATCCATAAAGATATTTTAAAGGGTTAAAAAGATATGTTCATCAAATTCCTAAACTGTTTGGTGTATTTTGCATATAATAGTCGAACTTGCATATCAAAATTTCTTTAAAGCTTCATAATATAATTACTTGGCAAAAACAAAAAATAATAAAAATAAATAAAAAGACGTTGAAATCTCATAACTGGAGCCGTGAAGAATTAGGGTAAACAAATACGTCTAGTATGCTAACAATCTTGTTTTTCTAGATAATAACACATGTGTATTTGTTGATTATGGTGGTAAAAGCCATGAGGTTAAATTCTCGAATTAAAAACAGCTTTTATGCGTCATATTTTAGTTTTTATCAATGTTGTCATGAGAGAGGAAGGGAGGGAGGGAGGGAAGGGAGGGAGGGAGAGAGAGAGAGAGGGGAGACTTAGAGGTTTACAAGTTTGAATTGTGTTTGTTTTAGAGGTTTACAAGTTTGAATTGTGTTCGTTTTATCATTTAAAATATTTCAACAGAGGTGTATTTAATTCTTTGCAACACATTTTATATGATTTCAAATAATTAGAGAAAGCGATATTTCTATAAATACCAGAGCCTCTACCTCCAAAAGGAATAGATACAATAAGAGAAATCGTAGAAATGTATTGTGTTAAGAATTGTGCATCAGTGTGTAGTAAAGTGAGGGTAATGACTTTTGTAGACAAGTCATGTCATGAACAACAAAACTGACTGTTAATTTGCGTTGTCCTGGGTAGCGTTTTACTAACATTTTGTAAGTTTTGCGTAAGTTTTTACGTAACTGTACGCTTAAGTAAACACTCGCGTAAATTGTAAGTGCGTTAAACAAAACTTGCGTCAAGTTTTTCATAGACGTACGTTGAAAAAATTCGTAAAACATAAGAAGAGTAGTATTCTTTACTGTCAATCAATACAATAACCGCTAAAAACAGCAAAAATGTTTACAACTAAGATTGTTTCGATATCTAATTGTAAGTATATGTTTATTTGAAATATTTTGAATAATATCCACTAACATATTTTTAGAAGTTGTTGTCTAATGAAAGAAATAAGTATTCTTATAACTTCCCTGTACATAAAAAAGAAGAAGAATAAAGAAAGAACAAAAACGCGCAAAGGATTTCGCTGAAACATTTAAAAATGACAATATTTCATATGAAATTGAAACATCAAAACATATTCAGTATGTTTGAAAATTTTTATTCATTTTCTAAATCCAGTGAATGTAATTTTCTTCCCGCTGAATTTATATTGAAATGATAGAAAAATATGGATCTCTGAAAATTTAAGGCATCAAAATGATTCTCCTGCACAAACTAAAAACAAATTTTATTAATCTAATATGGGTATTATAATGCAATACATGTTGTACGTATAGGCCTTTACGGTGGGGAAAAACTTACATTTATATAATATATGTTTGAAAATATTAACTGTTTTAAAAATATCAACAGGTATAAAAAATGTGTGCACTTAAATTACGTGTTTGGATGCCAAGAAGTAAATTTTTTATTGTTTTTGTAAACAGATAAATATAAGCTCAATTTTTTATGCACATGATTTAAGCTATATCAAAATTATGTGCGTATAAAAAAGATTTCGTAGTCCATAGAAAGCTAATTTGACAATATTTTATAGAAATACTTATGTTCTTGTATTTTTTAAGAAATCTCACTGTAGGAATATCCCTCTCAAATTGAATCTATTTTAAAGTATTTCCTTAAAATATTCTTACATTTTGCGTTCTTCCTAACAATATGTTTGCAATGTTTACATAATTTCTAAGGCTGCCAAATTTGTGCGTAAGTATACGTTAAAAGTTATGAAATTCGCAGGTGCACAATGTTTTAGTAAAACACACTTATGCAACAATCTCTAACGTACGAAGAAACATACGGATTTTTTGCGTAAGTACGTTCGTACATTTGTAAATGGCTTCCCTGGACATTACTTGTCTTCAAAAGTCAATTCTGGTTGAACCATCTTACAAAAATCTTAAAACAAATTTCATATCACATATTTTGACAGATATTTCTATAAAAACTTAAGTTTTCGTATTTGCAAACTACAATGTATACTGCGAGGTAGCGTTTTTTCAGAAGGCAAAATCAAACGAATAACATCCATTTCAAAATAACTTCAAAATATTCAATTCCCAATTTTTATACACATAATCGAAATTGAAACTTACGCCGGATACAAAAAATCTATATCATTGTATTTGACATTTTTTGTTTTGTTGATGTTGTTTGTATTCCTTTGTTTATTCCTTTGTGTTATCGATTGTTTTTATGAGGATTGCCCACTATATGTTTTGCCTTTTCACAAAATATAATTAACCGTTGAATCTGGCTATTTTTTAGTTTTTTTTTTCCCATGAAAAAAAAGTCGACGAGTGATAAGAACACGTGTTTTTATTGTTTTTTAATTCGGTGATACATGCTGTTGGGTCTAAACAAACATGACCTTAGCTTTGTTTTATGTCAGCAGTTATAAATGTTGTCATATGAAATTTACCCTAGCAGATAAAAGCACCAACCTTTAATTGATGAGTTTCGCTATCAATGTTGGGGCGTATCAGATGCAAAATTTTTAGGGGATACTTACATCAGCTCGAAGAAATATATACACAAGTGATGTGTGACGTATTAAAAGTGAAAAAATGAAGTTGTTACAACATACATATAGACGAACATGATAACTGTATTTGTCTTTGAGTACTGTTGCGTAAAGTGCGATAAAATTAAGCCGCATGTATAACCATAAATCAATATGTGCATATATCACCCTTCTTAGCTTCTTAGTATTAGACTTTATTAATTCTTTAATAGGATTTACTTTCTATGTTGAAAAAGAAAATAAACCTCGAATTACCAATAAACTTGTTTATCGACATCTATTATGTAACCAAATATTTTCATAATTTGGTATTTCTATCAAATGTTGTCACAAACTGGTTATTTATTAAACTTTTGTGTGATTGTTTGTGCTTCGCATATGACTGTCTGTGTATCGTTCAGCTTCCTTGATTTTCTTAAGGAATAATGTTGGGTATCATTTGCTAAAACTTTTGCTTCAGACGTTGCTCTCGAATTAACTTTATATTTATGTATTTGTAATGAATTGAAATACTAAGAATAAATAATGATTTAATTTGATCGTGTTACATATTCCATTTATATTTTTTGTATTTATTGCAACCAAAACAATACAGTAATCATTAGTCTTCTCATGCGTTCAATAATGCATATGTTATTACTGTACACGTATAAAAATAAATTCATTTCTTACATGTTGCACTATGACTTTTTATTTATGGTATAGAGCCGCCCCTTGACAGTATGAAAAAGTATACAAGTCACGCGATTCGTGATATGCGCGATGGAATTGTAATTGGCATTTCAACTTACACGTTAAAGGGAAAAACATGTCTCAAACTCCACAAGGATATTTTTTGATCGTCTCAGGGGACGGAGACTTTAAAAAACTAATCACAATTTTGAAGGACGATGCTATACCATACGAAGTAAGTGATAGAAATTAAAGATATTTTTGAAGTAATTATACGGGCGGTTGTCAATTTATTCGATTATGTTGAAATTAATGCACATACCATTCTGCTATTTAGTTTAAACTTCAAACATAAATTATAATCTCTCAACAATATTTCAAAAATAAATAAACATCATTCTGTTAGAACAGTTTTTAGATAACAATGGTTTTGTCTTTTATTTGGGAGTTAACGTAATTTTATATAATGTAGCTAGTAAATTATCCAAAATTGTTTCAAATGTATATAATGACCTTCTTAAGTATGCGCCCGTATGCTTATTTTCTGCGCGTTAGTCTGTATCCTGCAAATATCAGTGAAATTATGAAAGAAAAAGATTTTTCAGAAATGATACGTTTTTTTTTTTTGTACAGACGGAGGTTTCTAAATAATTTTGAAATGCATTTTATTTAATGATATATTATGAAGAGATAAGCTTAAGTCATTCTTACACATATTGTTCTTATGCAAATTAAAAACAATTAATTTAATGTATGTTTGTCCTTCAATCTGTCCTGACGAACAGAAATTGGCCAAATTTTGAAAAATTCTGGTGGCACAGTGTGATATAAATATAAATCCAAATAGCGCTTATGAATTAATGACATTATCATTTAAACAAGTAACAATACTTTTTATTGTTTCTTTTTAGAAAGAATTAATGTTTTGCATTACATATTTATATATTATGTCTATGTCTGAAAATGTTTAATATACAACCTACAAATTTTACGCGTTTACAACTATTTTAAATTTAAATTTGATAGATTAATCACATTTTTTAACACACCATTAATGTGTATATATTCAATATCATAATTTATGTTGTTTTTGAATAGTCAGTTCTTTTATAATAAATGTCTTATATCGCTCAAAGGGTAGAATTTTGATGATAAATTGATTAATTAAGTAAAATCACATAAAATGCATGTATATTTTCCACGGATTGTTTATTTTTATGCATTTCTTGTCACTTGCATGTAATTTTTATTGAAATCAAAATGTAAAAGATTTCTTAAACCATCAGGCCTCGTGTTCATTAAATAAAGATCTTGATCAGATTTAAGTGATGCTGATTTTATTTTTATTGATTTATGAAACTAAAATTAATTGCAGTATGCAAGAATTAAAATTAACACATTTGAATTTCAAAATTATTGCTTATTCGCAAAAGAGATTAAATCAACTTCAAAAAAAAAAACCAGAACAAATACAAAAATAATTGTATCAAAAACTTAGTTTGGATCAACTGTAAGTGGCCATTTCTTGTAAGAATAAAAAAAATTCTAAACTGTCTTGAATATGCTTTTGAAGTCAAAGTTTATCAATTTAAATGTAATTCATATTTAAGAATAGATAATGGATAATATTTGAGATTTTAAATTAGATCCTGATTTTAATCATTTTTAACACGGGACTTGGAGTTGACTTCTTTTTTAAAAAAAAAAAAGAACTTAAAGTTAGCATTGCCAAACGATTATTTCATTTTATCCTAAGGTGTTATAATATTATAATGTTGTGGAAATGTGCTGATAAAAATCTGTGATTTTTCATCTGAATTGAACTTTTTTCCCATATCATAAATATGTCTGTTTACAAATATGCATCATATTTTTTGTTCACTTGTTGACCAATGATACATGTTTAGATGGTACATAAAATTATGTTTAGTGTTTGTTACATATATCTTTATTAATATCTAAAACATAAGTAGATTATAATTCACGAGAAACAACTAACAGATTGTTCACAATTATTACTTTTATATATTCACAGATAAAAGATGAAAAGGAGAGGAAAATCTTGTTCGCGGACGAGGCGGAGCTTGACAGGGCGGTAAAGCTCTGTGAGCGCAACCAAATAAAGACAGTTTAAAAAGTAAGTTCGTCTACTCTTTTTCAACGAATGAACGGCAATGATTTTTTTTTTTTTTTTTGAAAATACAATTATTAATTTCTGCTGAGCATTGTGATGATTGGTGAAAATAATAATAATATATTTGTTGTGTGTTATTTTGAAAAAGGTTCTACGGTAGTTATGGTTGAGCCTCGTCATTCGTCGTTTCGTAAAATTGCAATTCTTTTTGTTTTTCAAATTTTAAATGGCTGCTTGCATTAATGGATTCAAAGCTGTCTTCCGGTGTATGCTCATTTTTTTCTTCTTCAAAATGGACTCTTAAGGCTGGCACACTGGCTATTTCAACTTAAAACATACGTTTCGAGCACTTAGTTGGTTGAAAAAAGAAAATTATAAAAGGGATGCAAAAATGTTCTCGCAGGTTATAAGCATAGGAATGATATTACCATCGACTTTTGTGATCTAAAATCGAAAAAAGTATTTTCTTTTGGTTCTCGTATTGTGCGATATATTTATATATATATATATATATGCGATAGAATATGTCTAAAATTCGCTGAAGAGATTTTTGTCTAAATTCTACATGTTTTCTTTTCAAAATTAGGAAAGTTATTGATGATAATTTCTTGCAAACATTTAAATTTTCTTTCGATTATAAATATCAATCATGATATTAAAATGCTATCAAAATTAACCCTCATCTAAGGAAATGCCTTTAAAATATTCAAAGTTTTGAAAAGATAATAATTCTGACTTTCTTTTTCTTACAGCTGACCAGAGACCAAGGACCAAGTAAAGAACACGACAGTCTGGCACATGTGAGGATACTTTATTCAACAGAAACAATTCAAGACTTTTACTTATGGAATTTATATAGTGTTTGATGTGCTTGTGAATACAATTTCTGTGTTAAAACGTCAATATTTAATAATGAAAAACGCTTATCAATAATTATTCAGATTCAAAAACTTTCTGAGCTTTCTTCTAAGTTCACATACTGATAATTTTAGCTGCACTATTGTTTTCATTACTTGGTCTTTGAAAGACCAGTTTCATTTACTGATATACGCCTTATGTAGTTTTGTGCATGCTTTTAGTTAATATATTCGTCTAATGACATACAGTCGACTCCGCTTATAATGATCTTACTATAAACGAATTAAAGGGAATAATGAACTAAATTTGAAATCCAATTTAAATTTGAATTACAGTTGCTATAAATGCAAATTTGCCTACATAAATATGACTTCAAATTTTGTCGTAATTTCGCTTCTATCGAACTTCTGATATACCGGTAACCAACGATATTTTGAAGTCTTTGTAAGCGGAGTCAAGTGTATCTTTTTATACTTTTGTCATACTTAATCATTCATCAATGTTGACTTTTTTTATTCGCGCCCCTTTGATCGTTTTATTTTATTTTTATTGCAGTTTTTGAGAAATCTTACATTAAATTTAGACGTGTGGATCTTGTTACGTGATTGTACACTTTGATTTGAGCTTAAATGAAAACACAAAAGAAAGACACTATAACTACCGTAAATTCCGCGGTTTTGGCATTTTTTGATTGAATAATCAATATATGTTTGTTCTTTGTTTGCATAAAGTGCTAGAAGTTGTTCCGATGCTAGATATTAATTCACTCGTGTTCGCACTCGTGACTTTAATTATTACGCATCCGAACTCCTGTCCGACAAAGCACAAAACATATTAAATATGTCTTAAAGAGACCGTTAATACTTTTGTTAAAAAATTGTTTTTAAAAAACGGCTCCACTTTATCTTTAAACATAACAAAACGGAAAATTTTGTTTTCGGACGAGGCGGAGATTGACAGGGCGGTAAAGCTCTGTGAGCGCAACCAAATAAAGACAGTCGTCTACTCTTTTTCAACGAATAAACGGCAATGAATTTCGATATTTATTTTGAAAATACAATTATTAATTTCTGCTGAGCATTGTGATGATTGGTGAAAATAATAATAATAATAATAATAATAATAATAATAATAAATTTGTTGTGTGTTACTTTGAAAAAAGCTCTACGTAGTTGGGGTTGAGCCTCGTCATTCGTCGTTTCGTAAAATTGCGACTCATTTTGTCTTTGCAAATTTCAGAAGTCGAATTATTGTTCATCCTAAAATTGTAAAAAAAAAATGAAAAAAGTGGTATTTCATCGCATTTGCGTATAAATTTATCATTGGGATTCTAACGCGTTTACATAAGTCACTCAATTTTTAGTACCGGTTTTTTTTTACAAGCAAAACATAATGTTAACCTAGGTGTTTTGCATTAAAGTATAGTCTGTCGCTGTAAATTTAAAACACTTATGACTAAACCTTCTTGTGATTCATAATGCATGTGTTCCATTATAGCCTCTATTGTATTGTAGTATTTTACCCCTTTCTTTCCACTTATGTATTCTAGTATAGCTACCTTTTACCTCTTATGTACTTAAGTATATTTCGTAGAAAATAAAGACATAACATTGATCACAGCGTTCTTTTATCTATTTCAAATTAGTTTATACAAAATTTATTCTAGTTCGATTGTGTAGGAACCGTTTAGCTTACAGATACACTCTCGAATCCGTTTGTGGAACCAACCAGTACTAAGCAACATGTGTAAAGTTTCTTGCTCAAGGAAACAACGACATGCCGTAGGCTGGGTCGTCTTTGCCGACTCTGAATAAACATATACAATTTTGCTATGAAGTTATTTGAAGGTCGCTGTCACAAAAAAATATATATTGAAACGTTAAACAAATATAAAAAACAATGACTTCATAACATTAATGAATATATATACGCTTTTATACATTCTAAGTATACGCTTTTATACATTGTAACCTGTGTAAAGTTTTACAGGCTTTATTTTCTTATAAATTCTCCTGACAATGAACTAAAAATGAATTCGTCAGCTTTGTTGTTATAACATATTAGTCATCTAGCTAGCAGAATAAATACATTTCCCTTTAATAAGAAATAAACATCCAGTTTCAAAATTCTCTTTGAGCAATAAAATTGGCGATGCAATTAATCTCTTAGCAGCTTGCCAGTATGGTTTCTTTCTAATGACACTGATTTATGACCTCTGGTCAGTCTCGCAAATTAGAGAACCCGTTATGTGATTAATCTAACCCGTTGACCAGATTGTGTCTAAAGTCTTGACCAGATTGTGTCTTTAAAACACAGTTATGATGCTGCCGTCAGTAAGGAACTTAAAAAGTTGCATTTTCAAGAAATGTCCGAGGAGTCATCGACTATTTGTAATTGGTGAAAAAATTGTAAGAAGTGCTGTAACATAGAATAAAACAATTTGACAGAGGAAATGTAAATTGCTACAGCTATGCAATTTACGAAAATGTAAATTTATGAAAATTAGCAGGAATTCTGTACAAGAAACTGCAAGGCCAGGGAAAATTCGCTAAACATTATATGTAATTTTTATCCTTTCAATTTGTTTGTACTTTAACATTAATGATACCTTAAAACGCAACTCTGCTGTGATAATTTAAACAATAAAAAAAACGTGCTTAGATATAGGCACGGGAACATTCACTTTAGTTTCATCATCATAACTTAGATTCTTTATTCCTGCTAATTTTCATAAAAGACATTTTTTTCTGAAAAGATTTTCAATATAAAAGAAATCGTTGTTCAATCGGACAAAATCGAACAGAACAGAACAGATCTTTTATTAAGACTTGCACATAGTACATTGTCTGATCTGAAAGAATAAGTTTTGAAAAAGGAATCTGTTTGTTATGCTTCTTTTGTGTATAATAGTTATTTAATTGTATTTTTTGTGATAAAATGAGCAAAAAATCTAAAGGTTTGGGTATTTTAGCAATAATCACTGTTGAAAATCAATGTTGGTGTCATTTATTCGACTACAAATTTAAATCAATTAACATACGTTGTTAAATGCATAACCAGCTACTCTTCTGCATAAAACATCAGTCTATCACTTAACATATTAAAAGGATTTTCGTCAAATTCATTCATATAAATAATTAATTGTATTTTTAAAATAATCCTGAAGAAAGTTATATTCACAATAAATACAAAGAAGTCATTGCCAGAATCTTGCACTTTGATGTATGAATTACCGGTCTGTTGATACGTCATGTCAGTACTGACCGTTATGTCATTACCGGCCGTTATGTCATTACTGACCGTTATTTTACTTTCATGGGCATCTGGGAAGAAAACTGATCTGCCAGAGCTAGAACCCATTAGCTTTATGGTTAAATTGACCTGGGCGAACACGCGTGCCTAGAGCGCACAAATTGCCGATCTTTAAGTTGGGAGGACGTGTATTTTCGTTTAAAGTAAGGTGTAAAGTTGAGACTATCAATAATGTCGGCTTCACGAAGTAAACGGATGAAAATAAAGTAAGTGTAATTTAATAAATTCATATTTATCATTAATATGCTAGAAATTAATTAATGCACTATGCAAAACAGGTCAGATAAGGTACGGTACGATTTTTTCTTTCGATGTTTGCTAACCATACACATATGACTTTCTAAAATAATACCAGTCCTATTTTATTCTACATTGTGTATATAAATAATGAAACCGATATCTTCAACTATATTTTTTTATATTTTTTTCACATTTTTCTGTTATAGCACTGAAAATCAACTTAAACAAGCAAAAGCAGCATGTAAAGCCTACTGTGACCCACCAGGATTTGATGTGAGATACATAAATGATACAATAGGTACGTATTAAATAACCATAAAATGTTTTTGAGTGGTGCACGCAACTTAAGCATCTCGATCTCATGCAACTTTCTATGATTATGTTTTCAAGCATTGCAAACAGTTTGAAATTTTGAAAAAAATAACGTTCATGTAGTATGCTATTTAACAAGGAAACTAAAATATATTGCGACACAGAAAAAAATATTTGAATAAAGCAATTATATCAAACTTATAAAAATACTTAACAGAGCGTATTTAACAATTTCCATTTTTCCCAATTTACTTACAATTAAAGTTTAAATTTCAAAACTGGAAACTTTAATACAATTCATGCACTTTTAAAAGTACAAAGAATCCACTAATGTTGTATTTTACAGCTGTGTTAGGTAAGGCGTAGGTGCAACACTTCGTCTGATAAGGATTATTTTTCTTTCCTTTGACTTTGTATAATTTTGATATAAGTAGCAATTTTGATATAATCTGTATAATCAGACGTTTTAAAGGAAAAAAAAAAATAATATGTAGAAAACTGGGGGTAGGGGTACGCAATTTAAAATATTACAAATCACCTACATTAAAGTACTATAATTTTTGTTTTTCTTAAAAATCGATATATTAAAGTAAATTATGATAAATATTTGAGATGGTTCCATTTAATTAACACATGCGATCTAAGGAATGAAAATTGGCATTTTTTTTAAATACATTCCGAGATTAGTAACTTGTAGCCTGAAACCATTTTGTATTTACTTCACGTACTTAAAATTCTGAAGATATATATAAAGATATATATATAGGGAATGAAAAATACTCTTAGCTTGAAAAATGTCTAAATGTAATGAAATGGCTTATTGTATTAAAACTAAAATATTTCATAGTTTTACAAAAACATCTGGAATTTGGGATTCCACATGAAGATAAGTTCTAAACATGACCGTTAAAGTAAAAAAAAAAACTTAATGTATTTTTCTACAATTTATATATGTATGGTAACTTTTAAATTTGCAGGTGAAGGCGTTTTCACAACCAAAACCTTTGCTAAAGGAGAGTTCCTATTGGAGTATAGGGGTCAATTAATTGATAAATACAGCCTTGCAAGAAAGTTAGAAAAGAGCTATGACGAGAAAAACGAAGGGAGTTTTATGTATTTCTTCAAATACAATAGTAAAACTCTATGGTATGTTCTTTTACTGTTTAACATGTGAATATTTTCAGCTCACATTTGTACAAAATGCTCCAACTGAGCTATTATGATCAGTCTTAATCCGTCGCAAATGCCCTCAAAGATCATATTCAGTTGATATGTAGACATTTTTATAAGTGTTTAAGATTCGATTCTATTGGACTACTTGGCTTTAACAAAACCAGTATGTTCTTGAATAACAATATAACTCTATTACTAAATGTTAATTTTACTTTCAGCATTGATGCAACTCAGGATATATTCTATTCCGGTAGAATGGTAAATGATTCAAAGAAAGGTACTGTTAAAAACAATGCAGAGATGAAGATAATACCAGTGGATGGAAAGCCTCATCTTTGCTTGTTTGCTAATAGAGACATTGCCGTCAATGAAGAGTTAAGATTTGACTACGGCGTAGACACTTTACCTTGGAGAACGGTATGTTTATGCTCCAATTCTACATCCTGGTGAATGAATTAATAAAAAGGGACAATTCTTTTTACGAAATTACTTAAATATTACTGCTCGTATTTCCAAATCAATACATCAGGGAATTGTTTCTGTTCAAGTGCATCGTTCTGTGGATGTCTACATATTCTTTTCAAGTCTCAAATTCAGCAAACGCTTAAAAAGTGAATTCATATGTTGATAACAACATAGATATGTAAGAATTGTACGGTGTTTATTGTCAGGATGTGTTTTCTACTTCAGAATAGTTCACAATTTATCATACGCAATTATTTACTTCATTAAATGATAGGTTAAATCATGTTTACATTTGTTTTTATTGTGTTAATATTTCTCTTGAACTTTCGCTGGCTGATTAGGTCCTAATTCATAAAGTGAGTGAAGCAATAACCGACCATTTACAGAACGATGCACTGGTACATGTTTCTTTAATACCTATTACCATGTTAGCATTCGAATATGATAGAATAAGTATTCATTGTAAACATATAAGTGCCCATGTAGATTTTATCTGAGGTAATGACGACATATTCTTTATAGTACTGTGCATAATTTATGTTTATCCGCATTTTTGCTATTCGTTATTTAGTTATTGATAAATAAACAATGATGCAGACATGTTACATTAGTTAAAACATATTCTATTCCCAAAATATATAGCATTTACATATACATTTATATAGCCATACTTTAACATAAATCAGGACAGGATGAGAACGAAAGACATAGTCATATAGAATTTTCTCTTTGTAACATTAACAATTGAAAACAGTGAAAATTACAAAAACGATGATTCAGTTGCAAATGTTTAGTTTTTTTATAATTTATTGAATTTAGTGATTATCTGTTATGTGTATTTTTGTCTTCATTTGATTTGTTTGTCCTCATTTTGATGTGTATAATTTTGGTTCTTGGTAGGCTGATAAAGATGTCGGTAATGGCAGAAATCACTTACATATCGAAGACCCAGAGGATGTTTTTGTAAGTTCTACATTAATGCATTTTGTCTCAATATTGGCTAAATATAACTTTACTTGTTTTGTGAAAGTGTAAAGTCCACATTTTCATTGTAAACTTTCAGTAGATTCAGACAGGAAATAAATATGGTTTTAGGGTATCACAGTAGAGCAATATTTTCAGAATCGTTGAGTTTTCAACTGTATCATTTTGCGTTTAAAGATACCAAAATATCTTACAGAGAAGCTGACGAATCAGGCATTATCTGCATAAGTGTTATATACTGGAAAGCATATAGTAATCCTGTAATTCGTCCGTTTTTCCACCTGTCTGCAATGAATGTAGTCCACAATTTACTTATCCCTTAACAATCACAGAACAATGTGCTTAACAGTGTGCTTTGGCAGTAATGTTCTTTGTTTTTCTATCTGATCGATTGATATAAATCTAGTGTGTGTAATATTGTCCTCATTTGTGCGCTTTGTCCTTATTTTGATGTGTGTGTATTTCATTCTTGTTTTAATACAGGCTTATATAGATCAGTATCATGTTATAAACCAATAAGCTCAGAAAATGTTGTGTTAAAGTCTACAGTGATATAAATTGGTCTAAAATCAGCTGATAAATTTAACGATTGTCTACGTATTCATTTAAAGATTTAGCAAATACTTGACAAATTAATTCATATTTTCGTAACAGCACAGATATATCAGAATTGTACGGTATTTTATGTCGAAAAGTGTTTTTCTTTGTACCTCAGAGAAGTTCACAGTTTATCATATGCAATTATTAACCTTATTAAATGATGCTTTTTAAAATTTGTTACCATTTGTGTTTTTTTTGTTCTCGTTTGCAATTGGGATTATATTACGCTTGCACTTTTGCAGACTGTTGAAGTCCTTATTCATAAAGAGAGTGGAGTAATAACCGAACATTCACAGAACGATACACTGGTAAAATGTTTCATTAATTCACACACGACTATGATAAAATTAACATTTAAAGTAAACATTTTAGTTCCCAATTTGGATTTAATTTCATGCTGAACATCCTTTATGGCTTTACATACTTATCTGGATGCTTATTATTTATTGCGTGTAATATAACTTTTTTTTATCTTATCCACATTTTGCTATACGTTATTTCAATATTGTTAAATGAACCATAATGCAGACAAGTTACATTCATAAAAAATAATTAAATTGATATGGGAGTCATAGAACGATGTATTTATCATTGTTTTTCAGTTGCAGATTGTTAAGAGCTTGCTCATTATGTATATAATTTACTGATTTTCTGATGTGTGTATTATTGTCTTCATTTTATTTGTTTGTCCTCATTTTGATGTGTATTATTTTCACTTTGGTTTTTGGTAGGCTGATGAAGATGTCGGAAACGACAGAAATCACTTACATATCGAAGACCCAAAGGATGTGGTGGTAAGTTCTACATTCATGCATTTTGTCTAAATATTGGCTGAATATAACTTACTTGTTTTATCAAATTGTTAAGTATCTACAGGAGTGACCACAAAGTCTTTGTAAGTTTTACTAGATGCATAGAGAAAATAAATATGTTTTTGAGAGCTGCACAGAAGATATTTTTGTCAGAGTCGATGCATCATTTTGCATTAAAAATACTAATCTAACTTACAGAGTAGCTTATGGAGCAAATTTTTTCCTTATAAGCGGAATGTACCAGAAGGAACATAAGTATCACACTGTCCGTCCGTTTATCTTATCCGTTTGTCCGCCATAGCTCTTGTCCGCTTTCCATCTCTTTCTAAATACACATGTCGGAATCAGAGAACAACGTGCTTAACAGTATGTTTTGACTGTCAGATTCTATTTAACCTTTGTGTTTTTATATGATCGACTGATATGAATCTAGTGTGTGTGATATTGTTCTCATTTGTGCGCTTTGTCCTTATTTGAGTGTGTGTTTTTCATTCTTTTTTTATGCAGGCTTATTACGATAAGGGCCATGTAATAAACCAAGAAACTCAGAAAAATGTTGTGTAAAATTCCTTAGTGATATAAATTCTTCTGATATAATCTAACGACTGTCTACGTATTCTATGCAAGATATAACAAACGCTTGGAAAATGAATTCATCTTTTAAGAACAATAGAGGTATATAAGAATTATACGGTATCAAGTGTCAGTGTGTGATTTCTACTTCAGAATAGTTTTCAATTATTTAGTTATTGATAAACAAACAATGATGCAGACATGTTATATTAGTTTTAACATATTTTATTCTTTTTTTCTTTCTCTTTTAGATTTCATCCGCATTTTTTCTATTCATTATTTAACTATTATTTAATAAACAATGATGCAGAAATGTTACATTAATAATTGAAAATAATTATAAACGTTTTTGGAGTCACCGAAACGAAGTATCAGTTGCAAATATTTAGTTGTTCTTTTTTCATAAGTTATTGAATTTAGTGATTATCTATTATGTGTATTTTTGTCTTCATTTGATTTTTTGTCCTCATTTTGATGTGTATTATTTTGGTTCTTGGTAGACTGATAAAGATGTCGGTAATGGCAGAAATCACTTACATATAGAAAACCCAAAGGATGTTTTGGTAAGTTTAACATCAATGCGTTTTTTCTCAATATTGGCTGAATATAACTTTCTTGTTTTATGAAAGAGTAAAGTATAAACAGAAGTGTCTACATTTCATTGTAAATTTTCACTAGATTTAAAGAGAAAATAAATATAGTTTTAGAGCTACACAGAAGAGCAATAATTTCAGAGTCGTTGAGTGTTTTCAACTGCATCATTTTGCGCTTAAAGATATTTATATATCTTACAGAGTAGCTGACGAATCAAATATTATCTACATAAGGTCATATACCGAAAGCGTATTGTAATCATGCTGTTCGTCCGTTTGTCCGACTGTGTGCCATGAATTTAGTCCACACTTCACTTATCTCTAATTAACCATGTCGAAGTCACAGTTTTCTTTGTATTTCTATCTGATCGATTGATATAAATCTAGTGTGTGTAATATTGTCCTCATTTGTGCGCTTTGTCCTTATTTGGGTGTGTGTGTATTTCATTCTTGTTTTAATATCGGCTTATAAAGATCATTATCATGTTATAAACTAATAAGCTCAGAAAATGTTGTGTTAAAGTCTACAGTGATATAAATTGGTCTAATTTCAGCTGATAAATTTAACGATTGTCTACGTATTCATTTAAAGATTTAGCAAATACTTGACAAATAAATTCATATTTTCGTAACAGCACAGATATATCAGAATTGTACGGTATTTTATGTCGGAAAGTGTTTTTCTTTGTACCTCAGAGAAGTTCACAGTTGATCATATGCAATTTTAAACCTTATTAAATGATGCTTTTTAAAATTTGTTTACATTTGTGTTTTTTTTTTTTTGTCCTCGTTTGCAATTGGGATTATATTACTCTTGAACTTTTGCAGACTGATGGATTCTTAATTCATAAAGAGAGTGGAGTAATAACCGAACATTCACAGAACGATGCACTGGTAAATGTTTCATTAATTCAAACACGACTATGATAAAATTAACATTTAAAGTAAACATTTTAGTTCCCATTTTGGATTTAATTTCAAGTCAGAGAGACATATTCTTTATAGTTTCGTGCATAGTTAAACTATATATGTTGTGAGTAGTTTATGCTGAACATCCTTTATGGCTTTACATACTTATCTGGATGCTTATTATTTATTGCGTGTAATATAACTTTTTTTTTTATCTTATGCACATTTTGCTATACGTTATTTCACTATTGTTAAATGAGCCATAATGCAGACAAGTAACATTCATAAAAAATAATTAAATTGATATGGCAGTCATAGAAAGATGTATTTATCATTGATTTTCAGTTGCAGATTGTTAAGTGCTTGCTCATTATGTATAATTATAATTTACTGATTTTCTGATGTGTGTATTATTGTCTTCATTTTATTTGTTTGTCCTCATTTTGATGTGTATCATTTTCACTTGGGTTTTGGTAGGCGGATGAAGATGTCGGAACTGACAGAAATCACTTACATATCGAAGACCCAAAGGATGTTGTGGTAAGTTCTACATTCATGCATTTTGTCTAAATATTGGCTGAATATAACTTACTTGTTTTATCAAATTGTTAAGTATCTACAGGAGTGTCCACAAAGTCTTTGTAAGTTTTACTAGATGCATAGAGAAAATAAATATGTTTTTGAGAGCTGCACAGAAGATATTTTTTTCAGAGTCGATGCATCATTTTGCATTAAAAATACTTATTTATTTCACAGAGTAGCTTATGGAGCAAATTGTTTCCTTATAAGCGGTATGTACCAGAAGGAACATAAGTATCACACTGTCCGTCCGTTTATCTTATCCGTCTGTCCGCCATAGCTCTTGTCCGCTTTCCATCTCTCTCTAAATACACATGTCGGAATCAGAGAACAACGTGCTTAACAGTATGTTTTGACTGTCAGATTCTATTTAACCTTTGTGTTTTTATATGATCGACTGATATGAATCTAGTGTGTGTGATATTGTTCTCATTTGTGCGCTTTGTCCTTATTTGGATGTGTGTGTTTTTTATTCTTTTTTTATGCAGGCTTATTACGATAAGGGCCATGTAATAAACCAAGAAACTCAGAAAAATGTTTTGTAAAATTCCCTAGTGATATAAATTCTTATTATATAATCTAACGATTGTCTACGTATTCTATGCAAGATATAACAAACGCTTGGAAAATGAATTCATCTTTTAAGAACAACACAGGTATAAAAGAATTATACGGTATCAAGTGTCAGTGTGTGATTTCTACTTCAGAATAGTTTTCAATTATTTAGTTATTGATAAAAAAAACAATGATGCAGACATGTATCATTAGTTTAAACATATTTTATTCTTTTTTCTTTCTCTTTTAGATTTATTCGCATTTTTTCTATTCGTTATTTAACTATTATTTAATAAACAATGATGCAGAAATGTTACATTAATAATTGAAAATAATTATAAACGTTTTTGGAGTCACCGAAACGAAGTATCAGTTGCAAATATTTAGTTGTTCTTTTTTCATAAGTTATTGAATTTAGTGATTATCTATTATGTGTATTTTTGTCTTCATTTGATTTTTTGTCCTCATTTTGATGTGTATTATTTTGGTTCTTGGTAGACTGATAAAGATGTCGGTAATGGCAGAAATCACTTACATATAGAAAACGCAAAGGATGTTTTGGTAAGTTTAACATCAATGCGTTTTTTTCTCAATATTGGCTGAATATAACTTTCTTGTTTTATGAAAGAGTAAAGTATAAACAGAAGTGTCTACATTTCATTGTAAATTTTCACTAGATTTAAAGAGAAAATAAATATAGTTTTAGAGCTACACAGAAGAGCAATAATTTCAGAGTCGTTGAGTGTTTTCAAATGCATCATTTTGCGCTTAAAGATACTTAAATATCTTACAGAGTAGCTGACGAATCAAATATTATTTACATAAGGTCATATACCGAAAGCGTATGGTAATTATGCTGTTAGTCCGTTTGTCCGACTGTGTGCCATGAATTCAGTCCACACTTCACTTATCTCTAATTAACCATATCGAAGTCACAGTTTTCTTTGTATTTCTATCTGATCGATTGATATAAATCTAGTGTGTGTAATATTGTCCTCATTTGTGCGCTTTGTCCTTATTTGGGTGTGTGTGTATTTCATTCTTGTTTTAATACAGGCTTATAAAGATCAGCATCATGTTATAAACCAATAAGCTCAGAAAATGTTGTGTTAAAGTCTGCAGTGATATAAATTGGTCTAATATCAGCTGATGAATTTAACGATTGTCTACGTATTCATTTAAAGATTTAGCAAATACTTGACAAATTAATTCATATTTTCGTAACAGCACATATATATCAGAATTGTACGGTATTTCATGTCAGAAAGTGTTTTTCTTTGTACCTCAGAGAAGTTCACAGTTAATCATATGCAATTATAAACCTTATTAAATGATGCTTTTTAAAATTTGTTTACATTTGTGTTTTTTTTTTGTCCTCGTTTGCAATTGGGTTTATATTACTCTTGCACTTTTGCAGACTGATGGAGTCTTAAATCATAAAGAGAGTGGAGTAATAACCGAACATTCACAGAACGATACACTGGTAAATGTTTCATTTATTTACACACGACTATCATAAAATTATCATTTAAAGTAAACATTTTAGTTCCCAATTTGGATTTAATTTCAAGTCAGAGAGTCATATTCTTTATAGTTCCGTGCATAGTGAAGCTATATATGTTGTGAGTAGTTTATGCTGAACATCCTTTATGGCTTTACATACTTATCTGGATGCTTATTATTTATTGCGTGTAATATAACTTTTTTTATCTTATGCACATTTTGCTATACGTTATTTCAATATTGTTAAATGAACCATAATGCAGACAAGTTACATTCATAAAAAAATAATTAAATTGATATTGGAGTCATAGAACGATGTATTTATCATTGTTTTTCAGTTGCAGATTGTTAAGTGCTTGCTCATTATGTATATAATTTACTGATTTTCTGATGTGTGTATTATTGTCTTCATTTTATTTGTTTGTCCTCATTTTGATGTGTATTATTTTCACTTTGGTTTTTGATAGGCTGATGAAGATGTCAGAACTGACAGAAATCACTTACATATCGAAGACCCAAAGGATGTGGTGGTAAGTTCTACATTCAGGCATTTGAATAAAATTAACATTTAAAGTAAACATTTTAGTTCCCAATTTGGATTTAATTTCAAGTCAGAGAGTCATATTCTTTATAGTTCCGTGCTTAGTGAAGCTATATATGTTGTGAGTAGTTTATGCTGAACATCCTTTATGGCTTTACATACTTATCTGGATGCTTATTATTTATTGCTTGTAATATAACTTTCTTTTATTTAATATTATCCACATTTTGGTATACGTTATTTCAGTAACGTAAATGAGCCATAATGCAGACAAGTAACATTCACAAACAAAAATATATAAAATGATTTTGAAGTCATAAAACGATGTATTTATCATTGTTTTTCAATTGTAGATCAGTGCTTGTTCATTATGTATGTAATTTACTGATTATCTGATGTGTGTATTTTTGTCCTAATTTTATTTGTTTGTCCTTATTTTGATGTGTATTATTTTCACTTTGGTTTTTGGTAGGCTGATGAAGATGTCGGTAATGACAGAAATCACTTACATATCGAAGACCCAAAGGATGTTGTGGTAAGTTCTACATTCATGCATTTTGTCTAAATATTGGCAGAATGCATAGAGAAAATAAATTTGTTTTTTGTAGCTGCACAGAAGAGAATTTTTTTCAGAGTCGATGCATCATTTTGCATTAAAAATACTAATTTATTTCACAGAGTAGCTTATGAAGCAAATTGTTTCTTTATAAGTGGCATGTACCAGAAGGGACATAAGTATCACACTGTCCGTCCGTTTATCTTATCCGTCTGTCCGCCATAGCTCTTGTCCGCTTTCCATCTCTCTCTAAATACACATGTCGGAATCAGAGAACAACGTGCTTAACAGTATGTTTTGACTGTCAGATTCTATTTAACATTTGTGTTTTTATATGATCGACTGATATGGATCTAGTGTGTGTGATATTGTTCTCATTTGTGCGCTTTGTCCTTATTTGGGTGTGTGTGTTTTTCATTCTTTTTTTTTTATTCAGGCTTGTTACGATTAGGGCCATGTAATAAACCAAGAAACTCAGAAAAATGTTGTATAAACTTCCCTATTGATATAAATTCTTCTGATATAATCTAAAGATTGTCTACGTATTCTATGCAAGATATAACAAACGCTTGGAAAATGAATTCATCTTTAAGAACAACACAGTGATGTTAGAATTGTACGGTTTTGTGTCTTCGTGTGTGGTTTTTACTTCAAAATAGTCTTCATTAATTGATGCGTTTTAGAATATGTTTACATTTGTGCTTTTGTCCTCGTTTTTTAATGCGTTGAAATTATTCCTGTACTTTTGCAGACTGATGCAATCCGGATTCATCAAGAGAGTGAAGTAATAACCGAACATTTACAGAACGATGCACTGGTAAATGCTTCTTTTAATTACATGACCTTGTTAACCATCGACTATTATAAAATAAACATTTGATATAAACATTTTATTATCCAATGTAGATTTTATCTGAGGTTATAAAGACATATTCTTAACAGTTCTGTGCATAATTAAGCTATATATGTTGTGAGTATTTAAAACTAATTATCTATTATGACTTAAAATATATATTCAGCTAACTGCTTGATTATTTGTTGTTCGTCATATTTATTTTTTTAATTTTACCGCATTTATGCTATACGTTAATTTACTTTTGTCAAATAAACAACGATGCAGAAATGTAACATTAAAAATTAAAAAAATAATGAAAACCTTTTGGGAGTCACAGAAACGACGTATTATCTTTGTGTTTCAGTTGCAAATGTTTAGTATTTTTCATCACTTCTTTTGGTCCTTTTAGGCTGATAAAAATGTCGGTAATGGCAGAAAGCACTTACATATCGAAGACCCAGAGGATGTTTTGGTAAGTTCTACATTAATGCATTTTGTCTTAATAGTGGCTGAATATAACAAATTTGTTGTATTGATGAGGGTATATATATGATATTCTACATATTCTTTGTAAGATTACACTGGATGCAAAGATGAAATAGATGTGGTTTTGAGAAATACACAGATGTGCAGTATTGTTCAGAGTCGATGTATATTTAAACTGCATTGTTTTGGGTTGAGAGATACAAATTTAGCAGAGTAGCTGATGAATCAAGTATTGTTTTCGTTAGTTTCATATATAGTGATCCAAATGTCCATCAGTTTGTCCGCCATGAATCTTGTCCGCGCTTCATCTCTCTCTTAAGAAATACATTGGAACCACAGAACAATGTACTTAAAAGTATGATTTTACTGTAAGATTCCATGTAACCTTTGTATTTCTGTATGATCGACTGATACAATGTTGATATGTGTAATATTGTCCACATTTGTGCTCTTTGTCCTTTTTCGGGTGTGTATTTATTCACTTTGTTTCAATGTAGGCTTATGAAGATCAGGGGCATGTAAATAACCAAGAAACCAAGAAAGAGCTTATGTTAAGTTCTTCTATGATATAAATTGTAAATAGGACATGAGATTTTTCGGATTTCTAGTGAAATCTAATAGTACATCAAGTGTTGAAAAATAGCATATTAGGTGGTTATGCATATATATACACAAACTTTTGATAATTACTTTTGATGGACTCAAGTCTGTAAAATAAATATGGAAAATACATGTATTAAGTTCAAACCTTTTTTTTTAAGGTTTTAGTACATTTGCATTCATTTAAATAAACGAACATTTTTTACTTAATGGTGGTGTGTATGATTATTCTCATTTCACAATAAGCCATTTGTAATACCGTATTTCGACATTCATTCATGCACAGGCTAATGGAGACCTTGACCATGAATTTGGGAAAGACGATCAAACAACAGTGGAAGTTCTTGACTTTTGTGCGCCTGATCTCCCAACAAAAATCTTTTTTTGTGGTGTTAGACCAAATAAAGTAAGTTTTTTTCTTGAAATGAGTTTTTATCCTGAGAAACAGTCATGTGTTTGTTTGGAAAAGAAATAATTATATATATGTATGTTTTCTGTTTTGGTTTGGGTGTTTTCGTTTGCTGTTTTTACAATTTGCATATTTCAATACTGGTTTATGAAATCAATCTACGCAGTAACTTGTGCAAAACAAGATGTTATTATACAATTTGCTTAACTCAAGTATTTTAGTAGCAACATTTGAAGGTGTTTTGTTATGTTCAAGGGCATACATCTAGAAACAGTAGTAGTTTGCTCTTTTCAAGTGTGCTGTTTACAATAAACATGAAGACAATTTGTCTTTACTTTATTTTTAGCCATCTTGTGACTGCTATTGATAAGAAAAAAACGATAATCTACCAGATTCAACATTTTATTCAAAATCCTTTTCCTAATAAAGGAAAATTATCCTGCAACAAGAATGCGTATTTACAGGACAAGAACAGAATTTATGTTTCCCCATCTCAAAATAATTGAATGAAAAGATAACAAAATTATAAACACAGTTTATACACTTGGAAAATCACTTTATGCATACAGGACAGTCGAAATCTTTGATTTTCAAAACAGTTCTTTAATTAAAGATAATTATAGATTCCTCAATGAAATTTCGTGGTGTGTATGCTGATATTTTAAACTTTACAGGGATTTTTGTTACTGTTCAAACAGTTTCTACTCACAGAAAATGTTGACGATGCCAAAGTTGTTGTTGTCCAAGCATGTAAGTGTAATTGTATTAACTAAATTCAGTAATAATTAATGCATATAGCATGTAAAACGTACTGAAACAAAATATGAAAGTTCAATCTAATTATTTCTTATGGAATTAGTAACATTTCATGTAATCTTGTGTCAAGAAGCTGAGTGAAGTTGGCAGTAAAGTAGTAACAGCAGTAACAGCAGTATTACTGCTACTAGGTTCTGGCAGTAACAGCAATAATAGCAGTTATACTGTTGTTACTGCTATAAATGTGTAGCAATAAAGCATTACTGCTTAAAGTCTGTATTCTTAAAAACAATAGTATCCTTAATTTAGATATCCTTACAATTAAGTTACAAAATAAAATTCGAGGTACATCAATAATTTAATTGCCTACAGATGCCGTCGACAACCGTTCAAAGAAAGAGCAACTATCAGAGTTTGTCTTGTTTGGTGGTCTTTTACTGCTGCAAATCATTAAAATAATATTGTCTGTAACAAAGACCCTGCAAGATCAGTTAATAGAGGAATGCTGACTGACATCCTCAGTTTATTTGTTCTTCGTGTTCCATTTATTGCGCACCGACGACAGTTAATAACACATACTAAAAACTTTTTAAGATTTAACCATTTTCCTTGAGACCGAAAATACGCTCAAGACTTACTGCTGTAACTCGTTTCGTTAAACAGGATGAATTATAAATTTAGATACCCTGACAGATTGTTAACATTAGTCTTCAAGGAACAACAATATTTCCATTACCATCGGATATTTGAATTCCCGACGGCAACCGTTCAAATTTAAGAAAAACAATCATAATTTTCCATTTTCGGGGGTCATTAAATTCTGCAAATTACTAAACTGTAAACATGCATGATCAGTTAAAAGGAAAATACCATCTGACATCCTCTGTCAATTTGTTTTTCAAGGTCTTTTCATCGCCGCCAATGATAGTCCGACAAACATACTAAGATTTTACAAATTGTTAGACTTTTTCTTTCGTCTTCAAATACACTCGACAGTTCATATTTTAAAAAGGACAATATTCTTGAATTAACTATCCTTAGAAATTATTTACAACATTCCTCAAGATTTATAAAAAATCATTGCAGACAGTTCTTTAAATATCCGACGACGACCCTTTAAAGTAAGAGCACCAATCATAATTTCTCTTGTCTGGGTAGTATTTCATTGCTGTAACTTACTTGCAAACTTTGTTCTGTAACAAAGACAAATAGAGGAATATTGACTGACATCACAGACCACAGTAATTCAGGAGTTTACTACGCTATAACAATACAAAATATGATTCTTACTCCCACTATACCATAATTACATATATGGTATTTATGGTTTGTTAGAAAAATACAATCAGAAACATAAAATAATGGTATAAGTTTAAGATGATTATAGTAGCTTTTGCACTGTTTTACTGCTGTTACTACCATCTACAGCTTTGTGGCAGTATCAGCAGTATTACTGTTTTTACTGTTGAAACTGCAAGGTCTTAGTTGCAGTAATACTGCTGATTCTGCTGTTACTGCTTTACTACCAACTTCACGCCGCTGTGTCAATAGTGCATAAATAAATTACGTTTATATCGTATCTGCTTTCAGTTTTCATCATTGTTACTTTCCAAAATAGCCACAATCTAAGTTTATTTCTGTAAAAATCATCATTACATTCATTACATTCATTACATTAAAAAAATCATTTGATGAATAAACTTTCAGCTAACCATGGACAAACTGACTGCACCTCATTTGAGTTATTCGACAGCTTGGTTAAAAGGAAAACAATTGTTATTAATAGATGGGTGAAAGAATCTCTGCTTGCAGGCACTGCACTAAGTATGGTGAGTTTCATTTTCTCACAGTGCTATTGTTTAATTTTTTAAAAATCATTTTGATGGTAAAATATACATCGCATGAGCAAAAATGTGACGTTATGGTTAAGAATAAATTATTGTTGCAGGAGAACTATTTGGTCACTAAGATGCATAAATATGGAGACATATGTAAAGAAAGTAATCACCAAGACTTTGAGTTTGAATTGCGTGGAGACAAATGGACAAATATAACCAAAGGTTTGTAAAATGTACTAAGTTCATTAACGGTGTTTATTATTTTACAATATTAAAATATTAACTTCAATAAAGTATACATTTGGGCTTGTCAACCACATAAAGATAAACATCTGCATCAAAAACTGTGAACATATAGTTAGCAACATAGTTAACAACGTGGTATCTTACAAATTGTTATTTCTCATCAATCATTAAGGAGAAACTGATTAATTACATTCAATGTATTGATTTTAGATCAGCTTTTGAGACTTCTGAAGGATATTGGTGGTATAAACGTTATTAACTCCACAGATGATACAGTTGTTGTGTGTGCAGACGACATGTTACATACTTCAAGTAAGAATATACAATTATTTTTCTGTTGAATATTTTATTTATTTAGAATCATTGGTCATTACATTTCTTTCTATCGACTGTTAGCTGAGAACAACAAACTTTTTACTTTTCCACAATTTAAACAGTCAGTGTTTAAAGTATTTCGTAAATCGCATAAATGAGAAAATAGGAATTATTTTCTTGCATCAATTGATTGAGTAGTTCTCAAAGACGGAATTTGCAGAACACATGAACCATAACTCTTGCTAGCTTGCTTTTTGACATTTTTTGCAGTACTGAAAGGAAATGCAATGGACAAGAACCATAATTGTTTTCTACCTTTTGAGTTATTGCCTTTTGTTATTCAAATTACACAATTTTGCCCGGGTATTAGAGATATGGACTTAAAACTTCTTAGATATATGGATCTTACTTAAGAAAAACGCAATGTACAAGAGTCATAACTCCAGCTTTCCTACTTTTTTAGTACACTTTATTACTTTTTAAATACTAAATGTTTGTCAAAGGCATATCTGAAAAGAGTATTTGAAGGATGTATAGATCTTACATTATTTTAATGCAGTGCCTATAACTATTTATCGAAACTTATTGAGTTATTGCTGGTCAGGCGACACATGTGACTCGCTAAGGTATTGTGTTTGCATAACAGTTCACAAAATTTTTTATTCTAGGACTAAACCAAAACCGAAATATTAAACGTCATTTATATCTTTTTTTAAAACCCTGCATCTTTGCTATGGTTGCTTACTTATATGTATGTGACGCAGAAAAAAATAGATGCTTAAATTTGACGAAACGTCGAGAGTGAAAAATATTAGCTCATGGAAAATGGATGCAATATCACTGTCATATTGTCACTTCCTATCATTTTTTGTGTTTTAGATAAGTGTGTTTCAAAAGAGTGGGTGTTTAAATCCATCGTTGAAGGAAAGCATGCGACCACCGAGGAAAATACAGCCGATGTAGACATTGTGTATGACAGTGATGAATCCTTGTGTGTGACCATAAAAGATTCACTGACAAAAATACAAGTTGCTTCTTCAGGGTCTTCTGGCGGAAAGCGTTCGCAGAAACGCCAGTGCTGTGTTTACTGTGAAAAACTTGATTTGAAGTTGGCAAGGCATCTGGAACAAGATCATAGTTGTGAAGTTGAAGTTGCCAAAGTTTTAAATATGAAGAAAGGATCAAATGAAAGGAAACGGGCCTGGGCAGTAATAGCGGCTAAAGGCAACAATTTATATAATACAAAAATTAAAAATAAAGGATTTGGGACTTTAATACCAAAATACCGTCAGAGAAAAGAGCAAGACGTTAGAAAATACCTCCCATGTGAGTTTTGCAGAATGTTAATAGTATCGTCAGACCTTTGGAAACACCACAAAAGTTGCGTCGGAAATGAAAACATGGTTAAAAGCGATGCCCCTGTTAGAAATTCAAAATTGTTAGAGGCATGTTGTTCCACTGACAACTCGGGTCTTGGCGAAATATTTCGAAAGAAAGTTGTCGCAAACATGAGAGATGACATAATAGGCCAGTGGGCAAAAGCTGACAGATTGATAATGAAGTTTGGAGAAAGGCGGTTCGAAAAAACGGGAAATTCCGAAACCTCACATGCACATATATCTTGCCGCATGCGTGAGCTGGCGAGATTAGCAGTAGCTATGAAGAAGAAAATACCTACTGTAGACAATCTAGAAAAATGCATCCAGCCTGTCATGTGGACTTCACTTTTGGAAACAATTAAAGAGGTTGCCGGATTCGACCCCGATACATGCTCCTTCCAGTCCCCATCATATGTAGAAAAGGTTGGAAATAGTTTAAAAAAAGTGGCTAAAATGCTCAGGACACAGGCTTCAGAGGCGGAAGACACTGTGCAAGAAGAAAGAATGACACGATTTCTAAAATGCTACGATGACGAATACTATGAAAGTATGGTTTTCATGGCCAAAGAGTCCTTGGCCATTGAAAGGTTTAATAAACCTAAGCTTCTACCACTCGTAGAAGATGTTGTGAAACTCTCAACTTATTTGCGTGAGGAAGCGGAAAAAATTAAAGCCAGTGTGCAAGATGATGTCAAAGAAATGTATTCGGCACTTTGCAAGTTATCATTAGCCGAAGTTATACTATTTAATAGGAAGAGGTCTGGGGAAGCAGAACGGTTGAAAAAAGAAGACTTTCTAAAGGGCTGTGTTAATGAAAATGTAGACAAAGACGTTTCAAAAACATTAAGCAAATTTGAAAGACAGTTATGTAGATCTCACTTCAGAGTTGAAACGCGGGGTAAGAGCCTTAAACGAGGGAGGAGAGTTTCCATACTTTTCACGAAAAATATGAAGGAAAACCTTGATATCCTTTTGAAGCTTCAGTCTAGGTTACATATAGAAAGTGATTATGTGTTTATAAGACCGGGCGGAAGGAAACCTTTTAGGGGGAATGACGTTCTGAAAGAGGCGGCCGAAACTGCAAATGTTACGCATGCTTCTAGAATAACATCAACTAGTTTAAGGAAACAGTTGGCAACAATGTCGCAGGTTCTGAATCTAACAGAGAGCAACCAGGACCTACTAGCAACGTTTATGGGACACGATATTAGAATTCACAGGGAATATTATAGGCTTCCAGAAGGAACGCTAGAAGTGGCGAAAGTATGCAAGATCCTGCACCTTTTAAATACCGGCAAGATAACTGAGACTGAAGCTGCAAAAATTCACGATAATACCCAGTCTTTTATCGGTATTTTTTTCTTTTTTGTATGTGTTTTGGAAAATTCTCAGATATAATTAATATTTCTTAAAATGAGATAGTGTCCGTCAAAGCATTAAAATCACAATTTTAATATTCATTTGAGTAATGACCGTATTGTTTGATCATTCAAAATGAAACGGTCTCTTAATTTACTATCTAATATCTTAAAACATTGATATCTGGTTTTGATGTGATTGTCTTTTTTGAATTATTATCAGTAAGTATGTTTCAGATAAAGAAACGACAGTGACTGACGAAGAAAATTCAAGTGATGAAGATGATGAGCAGTCAGATGGCCAATGCGATGGTGCAGAGCCTAGTAGACTAAGTGTTGTTTCTCCACCGAGATCAGAACCTACTGTCAAACCTCGATATGGTAATTATTTAGATAATTCAGAAACAGATAAGTGAATAAATATAAGAAGTTCATGTTGTTAAAAAATGTTCTCCGTATTTTTTTCATTTTTTGTCATTTATTCCTCACAAATAAACAAGAAAGATAGCGTCATTAAGTATTTTATTTACCAGAAATAACAATTAAAATTATTTATACTTTGTCTACGGATGGCAATTTCATGAATATTGATATATATATGTTCGGTTCCTTTTTGCATTTGAATGTGTTAAAATTATTTTCAAAAATTACATTAGCCTATATTTATCTACTTTCTAAATCTATATGTTTAAGTATGCATATCTTAATAAAGTATAAATGGTTGGTTGGTTCCATAGTGTATCTATAAGCTATAAGCTTCCTACACAATCAAACTAAAATAAATTCTGTATAAACTAAGGAAATACACATTTGCTTTATCTTAACAAAATTAAACATAAATTTGCAAATAACAATATTCCAGTCAAGTAAGGGTTAAAAGTATTTTTTAAACGTCCGCAAATAATTAAAGCTGAAGTTCTGCGAGTGGTAATTCATTAAGATGTGTGCTTTGGAAGAGCAAATTTTGGATTAACGCATGTAAGAAATAAACACAAGGCACCGCCATCTCGTTATTTTTCTCGCTATATATATATATATATATATATATATATATATATATATATATATATATATATATATATATATGTAGTTTCTTTTAACATATTTCAGGGCTACAGAACACAGGAGATTTTGACTCCGATGATGATGTGGGTGATCCTGACTGGGTTAACAATAAAAGACAATATGGTAATTGCTTGCAATTTTTCCTTATTTATTCCTACGTGTTGTTAGTATCAGTTATACTCGGAAATATAAAGTTTAAGGCAAAAATTAAATACGAATTGGCAGGGGTTATTGACCAGGTATAAAGTTCTGCTTCGAACGAGAAGTAGCTGAATTGCTCATTTCATTTGTTAGAAATGGAATGTGAAAACTTGCCATTTAGTTTATAAAAATCGTAGCATATGACGCACGCTTCTGTTTATAAGCTTTATAACCATACACATGTTTTTCTCTAATTGAAAAATACACTAATTTCGACCAGTAAATTTCTCAGCATAACGCTCGATTCACAGGAAAACAATTGCAAATTATTAGAAAATCAGTATAGCGTTTTAATCATCTGCAATGTAGTTTTTTATAAATTTTTATTGCAGACAGTGATGAATCCGATGATGACCTAAAAACAAGAAAGAAACAAAAGAAAAACTGTGGTAAAAAGCTAAATTATATATGTTGACAGCATTTAAATTTAAGCTTCTATCATGAAATTGTAATTGTTCAAAGATATCTTGATTTTAAACACAATCTCTTATGTTACATACCAAATTTGGTCGACTTTTGATTTAACATTCAAATTTTAACGGAATACAATTGTCATATAAAGTGCTTTCCGGTTATAATGGGGTAATTTTTCTGGGAGCTGTTTCTTGCTTGTAACTCTGAGATCTTCAGTTGTTATTTCATCAAAAAAATTTCTACATGTATGTATCAAAATATGAGGTACATGATGATTGTATAAATGTTGTCTTCTCTCTGTTTTTGTTTTGTAAATGTTTAAATTTCTTTTTTTTTTCAGGCAAAAAAAAGTGGACACCAGAAGAAGACAGAGTTGTGATGACCGCATTTCAAAAATATGTCTACCTTAACAAATTGCCAGGAAAGGCTGAATGTGATCGGTTGCTAAACGAAAATCCATGTTTGGGCAGAAGAAGTTGGCGTAACATTAAGGACTTCGTTAGGAATAAAACAACAAAATTGAATAATGATTTAAAGAAGAAACAGAAATAAATCTGAATTGGTTATACAATCCTGACGAGACGGAGTGCATGCATAATTGTAGATCCAAATGACGTATAAGTATTAGATGGTATTCATATTTTTATAGTTTGTGTAATGTACGCAACAAAATGTATAGATCATTACTATTACTATTCTAAATTATAAGTTTCACTCCTGTGATTAGAATAAGTATCATTAAACGTGTTAAATGATATTTATCTAATACGTACTTTACTATGAAATGTTATTATACAAGCATGTTACTGCAGCTAATGTTTTCTTCAATTAAATAGAATTGTTTTAGACAACAAACGTATTTAAATCATATATCGTAAATATGCAGAATTAATAAGTACATGTTACAATGAAAAGTAAATAATCAGGATGTTGTTTTACATTTTTTAAGATTTAGATCATTCAAAGCGAGTACAAATGTTCCCCATGTACATCAACTTTAATTCATTCTAACGTCTATATGTATTCAAACCCTGTCAGAATAATTCTAGAGTTATTGATTTGGTAGTGTACATTTCAAAGCGAAATTTCACACAATTATTTGTTTGCTTTGAAGTATTTACTTGGAAGTTTAAAGGCAGTTATGTTTAAACTCGATTTTGACTTTTATTTTGTTTCGTAAAAGACATATCCTTAGCGTTTAACTTTACATTATTGTTTTGCCATGAATGCAAAGATCATAGTACTATAATATAATAATAACTAGCTTTCCACTGGAGATTTGTCAAGATCAATAATTCAAGATAAAACATTATATTGCCTTGGATTATTTACATACGTAACAGTAACTTTAAACCGTGTCATACAACGCAATAAGATCTTTTTATATAGTATACACATGTTTCAATAATTATAAATGTATATAATATGAATATACATTATGCACATTGTATGTTATTTTTCCGAGGGCGGTCGTATTGGCCCGAAGCCGTAGGCCGAGAATCAATACTAATTTCCCAGGACAAAATAACAAGACATACTATCAAATCATTTATCTAATGATAATTGAGTTTAATAGATAACTACGATCTATTATGACGAGCGGACTAACGTTTTCGTACTTGTAATAATGTTACTGCCAAGATTGCATTACTGTAAATTAATTCTATGGAGAAATTATGAGCTAGAGTTTCTTTGAATAAGAAAAATACAACAAAGGCCGTCATTTTAGCTCAGATCTATATCACTCTTCGGCACTACTCTAGCAGCCAATCAGATTCCTTAAAATATGGGCTTTATATCTATATCACTTGTCGGCCTCGGGCCGGAAGAGATATTGATATTGGCTCGCTTATTTGTAACGCACGTGCGTTCTTACGCTAGGCTGTTAGCAAATTACAGGGCTGATAAATAAATAGTTATTTAATAAAAAATTGTGTTGTGTTCTTCGTATTCTTTTTAATGTTTAAAGTATTTTTTCATGATGCAGTTGTTGAATTCTAGTAGTTTTCTTCTCTATTTCCAATAATGCTAAATGTGTTATCTTAGCATACTAGCTCCTCCGAGTCATGTTATACAAATCATGTTTTATGCATGGGTAAGTCCTCTCATATAGCCTTGTGCAAATATAACATTAATTTACTTCGTTGTACTGCCTGTTAATGCTTTTAAAGCAACAGTCCATAGTTGTTTACAGAAACTGGTGATGAAAAAATTATTTATCATTTTAAGGCCGATTAAAGAATTGTTGCCGGAAAATGTATTTGTTTTCTGATTAGAGCCACTGAATTACTGTGCCAGATGATATACGAAAATCACTGTAAATATCATATACGAAAACTTAATAAACAAATTATATAAAATTCATTTCTTAAAAGATCTCTTCTATTTTGAAGGTATTCTACTTTTTTTTCAGATGCACAAATATTAATGCTTATTTCATATTGTTTTAACTGTAGTTTGCTTTATGATAGAAAATAAACCCTTCCCTTTATACGCTATTTCTATTTTCATGTGCAGTAATTAAGCTATGTTTATTGTTCTGAAAATAATTATGTTTTTAATATTGAGAAATAATTCTGTAAAGATTTTCAAAATGAACTAAAATGCAAAGAGGTGTATCATTGTCTTCATTTGGATAGTTATTAGCCCAAATGAGGGTGTGTGCGAGTTGTCTTCACTTGGCACGTCTGTGTATCGGTTGTCTCCATTTGATGGCATAACGACCGGTTTGAAGCCAATAGGTTTAGCAGTTTATTAAACAACAAACTATGAACTTGTGCTTTTTATATGCAATATAAAATGATTTGGGTAACGTATCATGTCTGGAAATACATGTACCGAATTGACGGTGTCTCGCCCGACGTCCTCATTTGAAGGTGTATGTACGTACGCGTGTGTGTGTGTGTGTGTGCATGTCCAAACACAGTCCTTGGTTTGCAGTTGGAGCCTTATATGGTAACAAGCTGCAAGAATGATTAATGATCATATTTAAGTAAATCACATTATAGTAAAACCAGGAAAATCACGTTTTTTCCTATGTGCTTGGCAGAAAGCGTAATCACTGAAACGTATTTAAGCGGTAAACGAAACCAAGGGGCTGAAAGGTTCAAAGGAAGGATAGTGTTGGAAAAAACTTTCGGATACAATATTGGACTTTCAAATGGACAGTTTGTCAACAGATGCAGGATAGTTGCGAACGAGGAAGGAGAATTAATAACTGCTTTCCCAATTCCAGGTAAGTTTTATAAAACTGCACATAGCAATTTAACACTTTTACTTATTTTATTTTATTTTATGTTATTTATAATTTTTTTTATTTTATCTTGCCATGGCCTTAATAATGTTCATTTAAGACCCAATTACGGGAAAAATTCATTATAATGATAATAAGGGCCAATATTTTCTCAGCGCGTAAACAATTGCGTATTGATACTTAATCTCGTTTTGTTGTAAACAGAAACTGGGACTGGATAGGCGTCGAATTTGATTGGTCGATGATGTGTCACTCGTATAATTCTATGAATACTAATGTGTCACTCGTATAATTCTATGTAGTCTGATGTGTGCTTGTATAATTCAATGAATACTGATGGATGTGTCGCTCGTATAATTCTATGTAGTCTGATGTGATTAAGTGGTGTACTGAACAATGAACTTAGAGGAAATGCAGACGTTCATACTGATTTAAAGTGTCCGGATTGCGATAAGGTGTTTAAGGTGAAAAGTGGTTGTAACCCTCACGTAAAAGAAAAGAGATGCGCAGTAACATGCACATATTGTAATAAGGTCGTTGGCTCTACGGGGATGTTACGAAAACACATGAAGTTGCACGAATATACTTGTCCCGTGTGCAATATAATTTTCACCGACAAACAATTGTTTCAAGCACACGCTCGTGGTCATTTAAACAATGACTTTTTAACTGATGCACAGGTTTACAAACTTCGTTCATTATTAAAGGGCATATCAACAGGGTCGGCTAGAGATCTGCCTCTGCCATCTGCAATGACAACGTCGTCTGCATCCACATCAAATCAAGAGGAAGATACGGCCGATACCCCAGCATCTGAACAGACAGAAAGGGGAAATTTTAGGAAGGAGTGCCGTTGTGATTAGCTTCAGACCAACTGGAATTGAAAAACATTCCATGTTGGAGTGTTTCACACGGTGAAGACGCCAGATCGAACAAAATCTAGAAAAAAGAAGAAAGAGGTACCCGACAGTTATTTATTATTCATGTTTTTTATCAGTATGGTTGGATGTGATTAGATATTTCAATTTCTAATGAAAACTAAAAATAATGACATTTTAATTTCACCCTTCTTGCTAATACTTGTGTTCTCGTCATGGTAAGTAACTAGTAAGATGGTGAGCCGCTATTATGAAACAGTTATCTTTTTCAGATGGGGCAATATCCGATTGTATATGACAGTCACGGCAAAAATGTTAAGAATGAACAGCGAAGGAAATATTCGGTAAGTTTCTGTTAATGATTTTATCGTAGTAGTATTAATAATAATACATGTAATAATAATAATAATAATAATAACAATAATAATAATAATAATAATAATAATGCTGATGATAAACATAATGATAATTACAATAACGATAATAGTGACAGAAATTACTAAGGCCGAGAATTTTATTCGAATATTCAAACATGAAAAAAAGAAATTAGATTATTCGAAAAAAAATGAAATTATATATATTTCTGTTAAAAATCACCTAAAAATCATATAAAGTCCCAACTTAAAACCGAGTTTTGTTCAAATGTTTGCGTAATATGTGTTTATCGGAAGTTTAAAAAAATGGAATTTTTAAATTTATGTCTATCATTTAAATGAAAAATATTAAAAGTTACCGAGATATAATTTATATAAATTTCGTGAGCAACAGACTACTCAATCGAATAACTAAGAGTTACATCCCTTCCACATTAAAGCTACCAGCACATTTTGTAAAAGTTGACTTTAATTCCAGTGCTTTCATCAGAAAAGGTTTCATATGCAGTCAATTAAACTCAAAGAACACTATTAATGCAACAGGTTTTCATTGTAGATTTTAAACGTTTATCGGTTCGAAGTAATTGCAATTCTACTGAAACATGCATAGTTTTCTGATAAAACAATTTCGGTCATGAAGTAAACAGACTGGCCATGTTGCATTCGTCCAAACCCTACCTGAAAACGAATATTCGAATATATTCAAATATGAAAAATGAATATACGAACATTGTGACAACAGTATGCGCATGTTCAGCAATGATCTGGTGGCAGTGCAGATGCACCGGGTAAATGTTTATCTGGACTCTCCAATCACTGTCAACTTTTCTATCCTGGAACTATCAAAACTGTGCGTGTACTTGTTTCACTAGGACTTCATAAAACCCGTCTTAGCTCAAGGCGGTCACGTGCAGTTTCTCAGTGGGAATACAGATTCACTCATATTGAAATTCTGTGGTGTTGCAAACCTCACGGAGAGATTCTGCCAGTATAAAAGTTTGTTTGACTTCTCGAACCTACCTCCAGATCACGAACTTTATGACGTCACGAACAAAAAAGTGCCCGGGAAAGTTTAGTTCCAACTCCCTGGGCATGTGTGTGAGGAATTTTTAGCTCTCTCTCCCAAATGTTATTCCATGAAGTCGGATAAAGGATTTAAACAAGCCCGTAAAGGTAGCACCAAAGAACTGAAACACAATCTTTATAAAAAGTGTTTACTCTTCGAGACATGCCATCGCGATAATGTCATGGAGATCCGCCATTACGGACAGACATTATACAGTGTATCTGTCAACAAAAGGATCCTGTCTGTTCTCGACGTTAAAAGATACCACCTCAATTCTGTTGAGTCATTAAGTTTGGGACATCACTCCATCGTACCCCCAACAACTACCGCTGCCTCTACTAACTCTTGGGTAAGTTGAATCGATTTAAACCTTTGTTTTACTATTTTGTATGCAAAATGAAGTTTAAGATATATGAGCAAAATAATAATAATAATAATCATAATCACACTCATAATAATCATAATGATATTCTTCAGAAGAATTTTTTAGTTGCATACATAAAATGCAGGTTAACTTTTGAAAAAGCAAATGCCAAGAGTCCCGCTTTACTTATAATTGATTGATTACGTCAAAAGCGGCAATTTCTTATGAGTAAAGGTGGTACACACTTAAGATCGGGTGACGTCAGCACTTCGTCTGCTGATTAATTGCATAATGCCGGACTGGCAGGGAAAGTTTTCTGATTGTAAAATTGACCAATCATATCTTTCGACCAATCAAATCTAACAAGGGCCCTGCTGACTTTTTTAATTGACCAATCAGAGGTTAATGAGAAACCTATTTCTTTAATTAATTAGAAACAATTTAAAGTTCCATCTCACAGTCTCATATGATGGAAGTAACATTTCTTATCAACTTGCTTGTGATTACTATCCTGACAGGACCAGTGACAGGAATCTGCCGGAAAGATGGGAAGAAGGTTCTGTGCTTGGGCAAGTTCACAGGCCATGCACACTCTAAAAAGTCAGTAAGACTTTACGCATGGTCAGGCATGTGTAGTGACCTGCCAAGAGCTGGCAAAGTGTTTGTGTATGGCGTATCCGCTTGCAAGGCTAAGCTGTGTTCCAGTGCTATTTCAGAAACTACAGTCCACCTTCCAGAAGGACAGTGCAAGAGCCAGACCACCACCACTGGAACTATGGTATGTACAATTCTTGATAATTAGGTGTTCAAACTATTTGAATCACGTGCTTAAACAGACTTGTTCCTTTTTGACTGTTGAATTTTGTATGGCGATATAGTTTACACTGAAAGTTAAGTGCATGTTTCTTTTGTTTGTCGCACTGCAGTCTCTGTCCAGCGTAGAAGTGAGTGATTGTTCATTTATTCGTTCATTATGTTTTGCATTATTATTATATTTAATTTTTATTTATTTATTTTTTTTTTTTTTTCTATTTATTTACTTATTTATTTACTTATTTGTTTGTTTATTTATTTATTTAGTTATTTATTAATTTATTTATTTATTGATTTATTTATTTACGCAAATTCAACATTCTTTTTTTCCAAGAATATGTCGTCTTGGATGGTCAAAACATCACACTCGACATCAACATTCAACTCGTCGGCACCGAGCCCATCCAATATGTAAGTAAAATTTACTTTCATTACAGCGTTCATATAGGCATGTTAGTACAATATGTTTATTGGGTTTAAGCTGTTATGATTCAATACCAGAAGTAATTTTAAATAATGATGATTATTGTGAAAGATGTGTTGTCAAAATTATAGAACAGATTAATTCACACCTATTGAATGTGGCCATTAGCCCCGACAAATAATCTGTATATATTGCATATGACAGGTACATAATGCGTCCCACATTGTCAAATGAACTTATAAAGAAAACATTTATGATTTTAGTACCACAATGGGCTCCAGCGGCGATAACAGGTATTACCCTGGCACTGGTGGGAACATTATTGACCATCATCTTATACACTATCTTAGTAAGAAAGAAACTTCGCCGGTCACATTGTTCTTCTTCTTCTTGTTGCTGTTGTTGTCGTAAAAAACACCGGACAAGTCCACCACCTTCAAACACGATATCAATGGACAGCGTTCTCCTATACCAGATGCCACCTGCCGAATTTGTGTAAAAGACATATTTGTACTTTTATCAGTGGGCGTTATTGTTAGGGTGCTGGCGTGGAAGATTTATGGACTTGTTATTTACGTAGCATGAGACATAACTTCCTTGACTGCCGGGTCAGGCAACGCCCCATCCACATCTGCAACAACAACAACAACCCCATACAACAACAACTAGACAGACAATCATCACAGACCAGACGACCCATTCACCGATTGCAATACACACGTTCATAAGTGCTATGTAATAAGAAATTCTTCTTTTCTTGTTCGACTTGAAATAAATGTGCATCATTTCATTCCTTGAAGAAACTATTTTTTATTACAATGTCATTTTCTTCAGAAAAATCCAATTTTATTGAAACATTTTTATTCACTGTTTAAATGTAAAAAAACTATTACAAAAAGTTTTTGGACGAGTTTTCTGTTCTGTTCTGTTCTGTTCTTTATACGCAATATGTTAAAAGTACATTTGAAAATCACCTGTCTCATAATGTATGTATGACTGTAATTGTTTCTGCCTGCGTGTGTATGTTTGTGTTACCCGCTGACCGATTGCAATACACTTATACGTTTATAAGTGCTATGATGAAAGACGTGTAAGACTTCATAATTAATGGGTCCAGGACCCAACAATTTTCGACCCACTTATAATAAATCATCTAGATTGGATTTTTTCCAAGGATGCGTTGTAAATAAAAGGTAATGTAAAACTCCACTTGTTGGGTCTATATGGTCCATGGGGGTCGTTTTTGGATTATGATGTTGTCTGGTTCCCTAAAGTGTGACAAGACACGCTGAAAAACTAGAACCAGTGAAGCACACATGCGCACCGTAACTAACAACAACAACAATGGCGCCAAAAAGAAGACGGAAAGATGATCGCCAAAAAGATACAGCAGTTAAACGTAATGTATCCATCCATAATTGCTTAAACTCAGCTTGAACAATAATATATCTATACTTCCACAAATATTCTTCTATGCAACCTTTTTCAGAAAGAATATATTACAATGGTACTCGATATATTTTCGACCCACGTACTGGGTGAAAATATGAATGCAGCCATTTTAAAATGGAGGGAAACAGTACTAAACCATGTGATTCTTTACATTTAAAAAGAGTTGGTTTTTTAAGAACAAAAAAATATTCTGCTTTTGAACAATGTTACATGTTTTGTTTAAAACATAATATAGATTATCAATCACGTCATAGTACAATAGAACATGTTAATCAAGCCAGAGATTTCACTTTGCATTTTGTGTTTTTATTCACTTTGGAAAGTGCAATGGAAGTAGCTTCTTTCATGAATAAGATGGAACAGGACTTTATATATGTGAATATCATTGAACAGTGTTGAAGGTTTGTAGCACCAAGAAGATTATAAAAGAAGATTTTTAGATAAAGCAAGTTACCAGTGGTGACTATTTGTATGGGAGTTTTCAGACAATATTGTTTAGCGAGTTATTTTGGCCAATTTTTATTTAAGATACTTAATGTAATTGACAGCAATATTGTTTATAAATGATACCGATAACATTTTGTGTAGATCTTATTATAATATAATTTCATGAATAATTAATATACTTCTACAACCCCGGCTGTTGTTGGTTTAATTACATGGATCAAGTAGCAGAGACTTTTCTTTTAAATAATAATTTAAACATTGAATACAGCCGTCTTTCAGTTAGCATTTATTGTTTTTTTGTTTTTTTTTAATTAATTATTTTTTTAAGCAAAGTATTTTAACAGTTACTGCTACGCGAGTAGTTTCCGTACAGAAATCACAATGATTTTGAAATTTTTTTAAAATGTAAATCACAAGAAATTACTTGTTACATACATCAAAGTTCAGTTTGTCACACGCAATCATGGATATCTTGTTGTGTTCTAAATATAGAATTACATTAGATATGAGGTTACAAAATAGCTCTTTATTTTGCATGAAGAGAAGCAGTTCCCGTACAAACATAAAAATTGACAAGATTATGCTATATCATTATATCAGCGCTCCCTTAACCTAAAATCGATGAGTAGAAATAGTCTACAGGCTGTTCGTACGGGTCCGTACTAACAGTCAATTGCTTCAAAAATGCTTATGCCGCCTCAAATTGATTTTTTGTTCTTTGTTTTTTGTCCCCAAAAATGTGGAGCCAGAGAGCAAATTTTTTGCCCTATTTTCCTGAGGCGAGTACTTTTTACATGAAGCTAGCAAAGATGTTTGTAATCAGAAAACATTGTAGTAAATTTATACACACTTAATTCAATAGGGTTGCAAAACATAGAGAACACTTTCATTCTGACAACTGTTATGACATTGTAAAACAAAGATGTTATCAATGGAATTTCATATGAAACTTCAAAAAATGAGTCTGCAGTCTGCACCACCTCCATTAACAACCTTTAAGCATGTGCACAGATTCACACCCCCCCCCCCCCCCCCCCACTATGGCATTTCATTCACAGATCATATTCTTTAAGTATTAGCCACTATTATCTAGCTGGGTTATCACAGTTATATGTTTTCATGTATATATCAATTACCTCCTTTTGACAAAGCTTCATGTGTTAGGGAGTGGGGGTGTATTCAAGCCATGACAACGGCAGTTCTAGTTTATTTCTGATTCCAGATTCAGAAGAATGTCACCTAGAAAATGTGCCGAGGAGTACATGAAACTAAAAAGTGACCCAGGTTTTTTAGAAAAATTTTGGGTGAATGACATTGTAGGTGAGTATTCATTTTACGATGCTTTTCTGATTATACTCCCCACAAACAAGGTTGTGGGGGTGGGTAGTATTCTGGCATCGGCTTGTCCATCCGTCCGTCCTTGGACACAATTTTTGCATTAAACTACTATTTCTCAAGCAGACCTGGGTTCAATTATAATTTAATTAAATATAATTAATTACAACTTATCTAATAATTCAAAATAATTATTGAACACAAAATCAATTATTTTAATTGTAATTAATTAATTAAAATCATAAAAAACAAAATAATCGACAGTTACATTCAATAATTTAAGTCTTTTAAACTTAAATATACATATTGCCCATCTGATGTGAAAATCAAAATGTAAAATTCTGAATAAATTAGTCAGACAACACTGTAAGATTATGAATAAGTAACTTTTCTTGGCTTTTTAAAGAAAGTTTTAAAAGAAAGGTAATACATCATCTCTTTATGCTGGGCTTCCATTAGGCGGTGTCCTGGCGTAATATACGCCATAAAATCTTAGCCGTAGGCCAATATACAACTTGTAAGACGTACGCGGGACTCGATCAAACTCCTAAATATAAAAACATACTTAAATCACACAGCCAAAAACACACCTGTGTGACAAATATATGGAATAGTGCATTGGTGAAAAAAAACGCTTGATGCACACACTTCACATTCAGGTATAATTTTATTACCAGCCTAATGCTTCAAGTTGTCATGTTAAACTGTTTTGTTTCAGGTTTTAGATACCTGCCCATTTGAATCAGTAATTCCTGTGGAAACACTTGATGAGCCGAGTGCTGAAAAAGGAGAAATAATTGGATTACAATCACTTCACACTTACCAGGCTTGTCCAAACAACAAGTGCTATAATAAGAAACTTAACGATGGCACATGCTTGAACTGTAAACAGAAATGTGATGGCTCCACACCTCCCAAACGCTCGCTAATTTGCTCATTCATGGTAGAAAAGGAAAAAGATGAATACACAGACATAACGCTGTTCACTGAACAATTCAAAACTGTCTTTCCAGATGTCCCACTTGAGAGCGATAACCTTCAAGAGGAAGTTATTACCTCCCTTCCGAAGAAAATCAGCTTCACACTTTCACCAAAGAAGAACGATACTGTCTCATACATTTCATGTCAGAAATAAGGAACCAATTTTTTGTTGCTTTCAAATCGCACATGCCAGAAATTTGATGGTTCCACACTAGTGTGCTCGTTCATGGTAGAAAAGGAGAAAGAAAACTACAGAGACATCACACTTCCCACTGAACAATTCAACTTCATGCTTTTACCAAAGAAGATTTAGAATGACCCTGTCTCATACATTTTATTGTCACAAATAAAGTAGTTATTATGCCCTATGCCCCCTTTCGAAGCAGAGGGGCTATATTACTTTGCAAATGTCAATCACTTTTTGGTCAGTCCATAGACAAACATTGTCTCAGTAAGTTCAAAATCCATAGGCCTAGGATCTTCAAATTTTGCATAGGGGTTGGTCATGATTAGTAGATGACCAATGTTGATTTTAGGGTTATAAATCAAACGTCAAGGTTAAATTTGGAACTAGTCCAATCAATAATTGAAGAATAAACTGGTCTAAAATTTTAATATTTTGCATGTAGGTTGGTCTTCACCAAAGATGACCCTATATGACTGGGGTCACTTGGTCAACGCTCATAGTGACATTGAAGTTCAGATTATTGTCAGCGGCATATCTTTAAAACTATAATATTAAGAGCTTTCAACTTGAAACTTCATAGAAATAGATCTCAATTTAGGGAACTGTAATGCGCAGAAACCATAACCTTGCTATCATATTTGTGGAATTATTGTCGTTTATAATTTTTGGTATTTACTTTTTGATCTTGTAGATTAAAAGGTCAAAATGGCGTTGGGGGGCATATGTGTTTCATGAGCACATATTGTATTTGGTTGTTCACCTTTCATTAGAAATAGAAATCTCAAGCTAAAAGGTGCTAACTTTTTATTATTGGTGTGTACTTGTAAGTAAATTTTGTAAATTTTGTTGTTTGATATATCATTGTTGACAAAATATTAATATGACAAATTTATTCTTTTATCAAACATGTGTCTACAGCCTTGCAACTTGACATTTATTTGTAAAGATGTCTCTAAACACCAAGTTTTTAGCTGTACATTTTTCTTTCCATTGACTTAATTAATACAGATATTGTCAACCATCCAGTTAGCATCAGCATTGTATAATTCTTTTTTAATATCTACTTATTCCATTTAGCAAGAGCAAGAACAACATTACCATACAGTTTCAAGTTCAATCCTAAAACATCAAATAAATTGGTATTCATTCTGATGTTGATAAGCTGTATTATTAATGTTGTTTATTTTTTCTTCATTTGTTATTGCCATTGAATTGCCATTGACGTAGTGTAGGTCAACAGTTTTAGACTTATATATGCCTTCAGAAATATTGCAGCAAGTACAATGTTCTATTCATGAATGTGTGTAGCTCTAAACTTATTCTGCTGTTCATGAATATGTGTAGCTCTAAACTAATTCTGCTGCAGTACTAAATTTAATGACGGCCTGAGAATCTTCCTCTTTAAGCTAAGATAAAATAAAGTGTCTTAATTTTCCTACATCAACATGAAGATTACATGTTATTGCAAAATTTGTGCAGGTAGTTTTTCTTCACAAACCTGTATTCTCAGGCCTGATTTATCTATCTGCCCAATGCATATATTTGTACCTTGTAAATATTTTTTAAATGTTTGTTTTATTATCCTTTTTTCATGTACATTTTGTTTATTGTGTTCATTTTTATGTCCCCAGTTTGGAAGATGGACATTTACAAATGCCCTAGTTTATCTGTCTGTTTTTTGTATTTCTACATTATTAATTCAGTTATTACCTTGTCAATGCACAGATTTTTAGAAAAGTCTCCACATGCAATATTGTCCACAAAATGAAACATAAATTTATGAAAAGTATTTAACTTCTTGATAAAAATGATTACCTTGTTACAAAAATGTTTAAGTGGGACATAAGATTCTATGTCTTTTACGTCTTTTATGCATTTATATGCTTCTACATAAGTGCTTCTACAACATTACGTAGAAAGAAATTTACTCGGAATACGACACTTTAATACAATAGAAAAGCTTATTTTATTCAGTATGACTTTTTCTTCAAGTCTACTCTTTCAAGACTGTGTCTTGTTTTTATTACATTTATAATGTACTTTCTTGTTGCTTCATTATTTTTTACTTTGCATGTGCAATATACTTTTTGTCGAGCCCGCTTGCAGACAGCTCGACATAGTTGTCACAATGGCGGTCCGGTGTATGTGCATGCGTCCGTCCAGTTTTTCCATGTCCGGATCAAAACTCGCTTATTATTTGCAAGAATTTAAAATAACTTGGCATGAATGTTAACCATCATGACACGGTGTGTCATGTGCAAGAACGGTTGGGCTTGGTCAAAGGTCAAGGTCATACCTCAAGGTCAAATGCAAAAAATCGGTACAAAACAGCTTGTCCGGACCATAGCTCACTCTGTGTTTGGAGGCTTTTAAAATTACTTGGCAAGAATAATCACCATCATGAGCAAAGTGTCACACGCAAGAACAGTTGAACTAGGTCAAAGGTCAAGGTCATACTTCAAGTTCAAATGCGAAAAAACAGCTTCTCCTGATCATAACTCGCTTATTATTTGCAAGAATTAAAAATAACTTTGCATGAATGTTAACCATCATGACACAGAGTGTAGCTTGCAAGAAGAGTTGGGCATGGTCAAAGGTCAAGGTCATACTTCAAGGACAAATGCGAAAAATCGGCCAAAAACAGCTTGTCTGGACCTAGCTCGCTCACTGTTTGTGGGATTTCAAAATAACCTGGCAAGAATGTTCACCATCATGAGATGATGTGTCCTGCGCAAGAATGGCTGGGCTAGGTCAAAGGTCAAGGTCGCACTTCAAGGTCAAATGTGAAAAATTAACAAACTTGTGTTAAAGACCAGCGGGCTCAACATGTTGTCTGTGACAATCTAGTTTGTAAATAGTACATTCTATGATGTTGATAGTAATACTGTATTATATGTGTCATGCCATTATTTGTGATAATCATATGTTGTTTTCAGTATTTGTTTTGTAAGTTCACCAGATCACAAAGTTTTGATCCGATCTCAATGACATTTCGTAAGAATGTTCCTCTCAACAATATCTAGGTAAAGTTAAAATCAGACTCACATGGGTTGAAAAGGTAAGACATTGGGTCAAATTTTACAAAAGCCTGTGAACACTGAAGTCATAGTTTTGATCCAATCTCAATCAAGCTTGGTAAGAATTTCCACTGGACATTCCTACCTCCAGTTTGCAGTTGGGTAAAGTGCAGATAAAAACTAGGTCACATGGTTAAATCTTACAAAAACCTTGTGAACATTCTAGACAACACTCTTTTCATGCAATGTTCATAAAACTTGGTGAGACTGTTACACTGCTCAATATCTACGTCAAAATATTATCTGGGTCATGTGGTGCCAAAAACTAGGTCACTATGTCAAATTCCAGGAAAACACTGTAGAGCAAAGGCAACCCTTGTCAGGATAAGACCAATGATCTTCAGCCTCACCTGACCATCCCAGGACCTTGATGGTCCTCTTGTTATAGTAAATTTATGCTATTTATCATTGTTCCCTTAAGATTTTTTTATGCCCCCGAAGGGAGGCATTATATTTTGAACCGTCAGTCTGTCCGTCAGTCTTTCCGTCCGAAAACTTTAACATTGGCAATAACTTCCTTATTAGTGAACATATTCACTTCATATTTGGACACAACATTCCTTGGGACAACACCTTTCAGCAACCACATGTGTTGGTGACCTTGACCCCTGGATGACCTTGACCTTGGACATAGAATTTTCAAAAATCTTTAACATTGGCCATAACTTCCTTATTATTGAACATATTCACTTCAAATTTGGACACAACATTCCATGTGACAATACCTTTCAGCAACCTTATCCTTTGGTGACCTTCACCCCTGGATGACCTTGACCTTGAAATTTATGTGAACATCGCTATTGAAGAATTTTCATATAAACTTGATTCAGAGCACCAATTCGGGGGCATTGTCATCTTACAGAGACAGCTCTTGTTTATTATTGTTATGTATATTTTATGCTAATTATCATTGTTGTATTTTAAGATTATTTTAAAATTGTTACCTGTTCACTTTAAATGTATACTGAGTTGCCCAACATTATACACTTATGCTACCAACGAAATGTGCTCTGAGAAAGATATTTTTAAGAACTTCTGTCCGAAGTAATTTTCAGTCAATTTTGAAAGATATTCAAAAGTGAATAAAGAAATCCAAGAAAATCAAATACAATGCACTTTCTAACAGCACATTGATTTCAAACCATTCCATTACTACTTAATGATATGTTGGGCAACTTGCAATCTATTACATGAGGTCAGAGTTAAAGAAATCATTACAAAATCATTAGCTGTCTTGTTAATTTTTTGAAGAAATGATAAGATTATTGGCTCTGTTGTTAATGTATCATATAACAAGTGCATGTTTTAATGTTTAATAAAGTTTTAATGTACAATATTCTCCTATCTTGTCAGTTGTCTTGTGCCGTTGACCTTTTGTTGTGGACACTGTAGAGGCTATGTATATTTGATCCGTTTTTAATGAAACATGCTAGAAATGTTCATCTCAATAATACCTAGGCCAAGTTCGAGTCTGACTCATGTCTGGTCAAATACTAAGTCACTAGGTCCAATCTTAGAACAAGCTTCTGCACATTAAGTATATTTGTTTCACTATTACTCATAACTTCCTTTGCACCCACAAAGCTGCGCCAGTTATCTTTTTTAAATATAGTTCTTGTTTTGGCCTTTATGCATTTTCAATGTTTACTGTTTATCTATATCAGAACAGTATATGTCTTATTCATAGACCAAAAATACTCGTTCTGAATTTTACAGAAACTGAAGTATAGAAATAAGACATATACTTAAGCAAATACTTAAAGTTTGTTATATCGAGCTTAAATAGAAATAATACAATGTACCATATTTGCATGACAGAAAGAAGTACTGCATACAGACTACTAACCATTGTTTGTTTAGGCTGTAAGTAAATTGTTCTAGAAAAATATCAGCATTTGATAACAATTACTTAAGAAATAATGGACTTGACCTAGTAATTTTTTTTAGCCAGATTTGTACTGTGGGACATGTATTTGCATATAATGAATCTCTGTTTCAAATATTTTGACCACATTCAGCTCAAAAGATTAACAGTCACAATCTCTTATTATAAGAACATCGATTTTTATATTTTGCTTTATTTTTTGGTTTAACACCACTTTTCAAAAGTATTTGTTATGGTGCACAGTTTACCTAACCAGTGTTCCTGATTCTGTACCAGTTCAAACCTGTTCTCTGCAAGTAACTGCCAACTTCCCCACATGAATTATCAGAGGTGGAGAACAAATGATTGTAGACACAATGTCTTTCTTCAAATCTTTTTGGAGAATATAGCCCAGCCCTACTAAGCTAAGCATGTAAATAGCTAAATATGCATTATTCATTATAGTACTCTCAGTATACTTTAAGCAAATGCATTTCTTCATACAGTCAAAATTTTGAAAAAGTTTCGACTCCGTTGCTAATCAAATTCATCTGGTATAGGAAATTATAAACTCCTGATACTTGGACAAGTTAGTTCCACTTTATATATGGACTCTTTAGCTCATAATCAAAATGTTCGTACATATTTTGAAAGAACCTTATCTTGGACAATATTCTAGCCCATAAAAATAAAAGCCCTGAAAGCAAATATGTTGGTCCTTCCGTCCATCCATGTTTGGTATAGTCTGTCCAAAGATAAATTGGTTAAAGGTCAAAGTAATTGTATGGTTTTCCGTCCATCCATGTGTGGTATAGTCTGTCCAAAGACTTGTTGGTTTAAGGTCAAAGTATCTGTTGGGTTGTCCATCCATCCATGTTTGGTATATTTCTTGTAGCAGTCTTGAGAGTTTCTTAGTTGGGTAGTCTGTCCAAAGATTAGTTGGTTATACATCAAAGTAATTGTTGGGTTGTCCGTCCATCCATGTTTGGTATAATCTGTCAAAATATCAGTCGGTTAAAGGTCAAAGTAATTGTTGGGTTGTCCGTCCATCCATGTTTGGTATATATTTGGTTATTGTTGGGAGTTAAGATTAAAATAGAAAAGTATCACAGATATACACTCAAAACTTGGAATAGTATCTAAAGGAGATTTCTTATTATCACAAGGGCTTACATTACACCCTTACATTATGTTGACTAGAGTTATGCCCCTTTTTCGACATAGAATTTTCAACAAAAATGAAGGACTATGTATACTGTCAAGCATGGAGAAAAAACGAGTAGTTTTAAAAACCATGTTGTTTATATTGACAATTTATATACAGAATTGCTTTATGTGTACACATTTGAAAACTACATTGAACATGTATAGAAATAGAAATTAAATTGTGGAATAATCTTTAATACAGAAAATAACTAGAGCTATCACTAAATGTGATTAATACCCCCAAAACACTGCTACAAAACAGGGGAAGTTATCAATTTAGTAACAGAATACTTCGTAAAAAAATTGAAAAAGAGTTATGGCTGTGGGCAATTAAAGACACTGCATTTCCTCTCATTGAACTTGACTATTGTATGAAGTTGCATTGAATTCCAACCAGTAGTTTTTCAAGTTACGCTCCAGACAAGGAAAACTTGATAGAGGTCCACTAGACAATGCTACATACCAAATATCTAAGCTGTAGGCATTGTGGTTTCTGAGAAGAAGATTTTTAAAGATTTCCTATATAAGCCTTTGTAAAATCAATTGACCCCCGGGGTGGGGCCTATTTTGACCCAGTGGCTATGATTTGAACAAACTTGGTAGAAGTCCACTGGACAATGCTGCATACCAAATAACTAAACTCTAGGCCTTGCGGTTTCTGACAAGAAGATTTTTTAAAGTTTTTCCTATATAACTCTATATAAAATATTTGACCCCTGGGGCGGGGCCATTTTTGACCCAGGAGCCATGATTTGAACAAACTTGGTAGAGGTCCACTGGACAATGCTGCACACCAAATATCTAAACTCTAGGCCTTGCAGTTTCTGACAAAAAGATTTTTTAAAGTTTTTCCTATATAACTCTATGTAAAACATGTGACCCCTGGGGCTGGGCCATTTTTGACCCAGGAGCCATAATTTGAACAAACTTGGTAGAGGTCCAATAGATGATGCTTTATACCAAATATCTAAGCTCCAGGCCTTGTGGTTTCGGAGAAGAAGATTTTTAAAGATCCAACTTTTAAAATCTAATTTTAGCTCCAGTGAACCAGAAATGCAATGGACCAGAACCATTTGAACAATCTTGGTAGAGCTTCATGCAAGGAACATCCCAGGCAAGTTTCAGTTATTTTTGTCCTTTGGTTTCAGAGGAGATGTCATTTGAATGAAAAGTTGATGACGGACGGACGGACGGACTGATGGACGGACGACGGACAAAGACTGATCAAAAAAGCTCACCCTGAGTGAAGATGGAGTTATGATTCTTGGACACTGCACTTTCTCTTATTGTGCTTGACCATTGTATCAAGTTGCACTGAATTCCAACCAGTAGTTTTCAAGTTATGCTCCGGAGAAGGAAAACCAATAAAGGGCAATTACTCTGAAAATAGTGAAGATGGAGTTAAGACTCTTGGACAATGCACTTCCTCTTATTGTGCTTGATCACTGTATGAAGTTACATTGAATTCCATCAAGTAGTTTTCAAGTTATGCTCCGGACAAGGTACACCAAGTTATGCTCCAGACAAGGAAAATGAATTAAGGGCAATAACTTTGAAAACAGAGAAGATGGAGTTATGTTTCTTGGACACTGCACTTCCTCACATTGTGCTTGACAACTGAATGAAGTTGCATTGAATTCCAAACAGTAGTTTTTGAGTTATGCCCCGGACAAGGTACACCCGACCGACCAACCACTAGGTGACTCCTATATACCCCCCAAACTTCGTTTTGTGGGTATAATAAGGACATATTATCAGTTGTTTGATTTAAAACCAAATTTTGTACACTTGCATTTTTGAATTCTCATTATATTTCTGCATATTTCGTGATATCTGGCTTATTTTTTCAGCATCATCAAATGAGACAACTAGTCAACAGCCTAACAGTCAACAACCCGAGATGTCCAGTCAGTCTGACAAGTCGTCCGGTAAATTGTGGAATAGTCTTTAATGTAGAAAATGATAAGCACTAACTTTCAAACAAAAAGCACTTACTATCAAACAATAAGCACTTACTATCAAACAACATATTCTCGAACAGTCTTAAGAAGTTATAACATAGTCAAGTACTTTTTTAAAAATTTCATATTCAATAGTTATTAGTTCACTAACTATGCATAAATACACTATAGGTACAGAAATACACAAAAGTCACCATAAATTGGATGAAAAGTATGCTTGAACTGTTCAATTTTAAAACATTCAAATAAGGAACTTGATCATTAATGCTTAAGATATTTTTAGAATTAAAGGCCAGATGTAACTTGTGATTAAAAGCCAAATATTGTCCACTTGTACTTCTGCATTCTCATTAGTTCTGCATTTTCAGTGATTTATGCCTTATTTTTTCAGCATCATCAGATGAGACATCTAGTCAACAGCCTGACAGTCAACAACCTGAGAAGTCCAGTCAGGCTGAAAAGTTGTCTGGTAAATTGTGGATTAGTCTTTCAGTTTGTTATAGAAAACAATTAACAAGCACTTATAATCAGTTGTTACTTATGACTAAAAACCTAATTTTGTTCATTTGTATTTCTCACTCTGGAGGGGACTGTAGGTTTGCCCTCCGTTCTGTCTGTTTAAAAAATCTGGTCTTCAAAAGTATGTTAGCTACGCTGCTAGGTTGATGGAACCTGGTTTGTGAATATATGGCACTGTATAGATAATGCACATCATTTTTAGCTCAGCTGAGCACAGTGCTCAGTGTGAGCTATTGTGACCAGCCTTTATCCGTTGTCTGATGTCGTGCTTCGTCAACATTTTCACTTAAACAACATCTCCTCTGAAACCACTTACTAAATTTAAACCAAACTAATAACAGGAATGATCATTGGCAGGTCCTCTATCAAAGTGTTCAAATGGTTAAATTTATTTATAATAAGGTCATGAGGGTCAAAAAAGGGTTTTAAAAAGCAATTTTCATAAATATAATTTTATAATATATACATTGTACATATTCTGCAACCAGTAATATACAGTGGAGCTGTATATATACCTTAATCATTAAGTCAAGGCTGTGCCTGGGGAAATTACATGTTATGAGCAACACTCAAGTCACTTGGTTTTTTTTTTCAGCATTATCAGACAGGACATCTAGTCTGCAACCTGACAAGTCCAGTCAGTCCAAGTCATCTAGTAGCCATCAGCTTGACAAGTACTTTTCTAAGAAAAGCAGTTCCAAGAAGCGCAAAGAAAGCAGGCAAGCTAAAGTTTATACCTCCCTTTATCAAAGTTGGGTTGTATTGCTTTGTCTATAGATGTTGGGCCTTTTTACAGCCACTAAGCCCATAGAACATGAATAACATACATGTGACAACTGAAATGGGCCAAAACTGGATTTTCAGCTGGATTTTGGGGCTCAAAACTGGATTTTTATATTGACTTAAATTTCAATGCGTGTTAAGCAAATTTGGTAGAAACCTTTTACATCAAGACCATTTTATAATAACAATGACAGAAAGTAAAAAGTAAAGTTTCTATTATTTTATTCATGATCTAATCAAGCACATTTAACAAAACAAAAACATAATACTATTACATGTCCTATAACTAATTTCTAGTCACATTTTCCCACCATAGCAGATCTTGAAATCTAAATTGCACCATTTACAAAATGCAAATTCAGGCCCCTTTCTTTCTTCAACCATTTACATTCTTTCTCCCAATCAGAATTGTATTTTGTTTTAAGTTTAGAAGTTTTTGTCTTAGGGTCTGATACCCTAGCAGAAGGGGATAGTGCACGTTTAGGCATTTTTCACCAATATGCCAGAAAAGGGCTTGACAAATCATTTTATTCTCCATCATTAAATAATTATACAAAACGTGCTAAAATAATTAAAGTAGATCAAAAGAAGAATACTTTTTCTCCGACAGTGTCCTATTATCCGGATATAAACATCTTTTGGACATCACAAAATACCGCTGCATATGAAACAAATCCGCTTATTGCAGTCAGGTGGCTATTCAAAGACACGCTTAACTTGTGATTTCAATAATTATTACCCATACAAACAATCAATTATCCAATTATCCAATAAACAATATCATAAAGTGTCACTTTATCGTTAATCCTCTCATTCGGCACACTTGGACACTTATGTCCGAGATAATCGGCACACTTTGACTTTACTGAAGGTGCGAGATATGGTCAGAGATGTGTGAATTTTACCAACGATTGTTTTTGTTTTTTGTTTTTTGTTTTTTTTTTTTTTTTGTGAGAGACAAATATCGATTCATAAGCTGATATCGGGAATCGGGATTAGGGTCTTAATATCGGGATTTTTAAAAAACTTGTCGGGATATCACATGTATGGAATAAATCGAACTAATACCAATCATGCCTGAATCCATTATTATGAAATATTTTTATTTGAATGATGCTTTTTCCCTGTTAAGTTTCTAAGGTGATTAACCTGGTGTACTTATCATGTTTCAGCTTGGAAGAAGAAGTCAAGTCACTAAAGAAGAAAAGAAGCGCCGCAATGTGACAAAAACCAGGTTTTCAACGATCAAGTATTGATGTGACAGGAATTAGGAAGAAATATGGCATTGAAGTAAAAATGGTGCTGTTATTTTGGTACCAACACAGAAAGTTGGTTTCAATAGTTCAAAATAAAAATAAATCAGATACCTGATTAGCAATGACAGGCTGTATTTTCATGTAAGCTACACACATGCCAAGTTGAGTATCAATAGGTCAAAGTGTGCTGAAGTTATTAAGTAGAAGCTGAAAATTCTATTGTAAGCAAGTGACCTTGATCACAGACACCTGGGTAGCAATCCCAAGCTGCCTCTTAATATAAGCGACCCATATACCAAGTTAAGCATCAATAGACCAAAGCATACTAAAGTTATTGAGCAGAAACTGAATTTCTATTTTTAGCAACAGTGACCTTGACCTTGATCACAGACACCTGGGTAGCAATCTTAAGCTGCCCCTTGATATAAGCTACCCATACACCAAGTTTGGGGTCAATAGGTCAAAGCAAACTCAAGTATTTGAGCGGAAGCTGAATTTCTATTTTTAGCAACAGTGACCTTGACCTTGACCACAGACACCTTGGTAGCAAGCCCAAGCTGCCTCTTAAAATAAGCTACCCATAAACCAAGTTTAGCATCAATAGACCAAAGCAAACTAAAGTTATTGAGCAGAAACTGAATTTCTATTTTTAGCTACAGTGACCTTGACCTTGATCACAAACACCTGGGTAGCAATCCCAAGCTGCCCCTTGATATAAGCTACCCATACACCAAGTTTGGGGTCAATAGACCAAAGCAAACTAAAGTTATTGAGCAGAAACTGAATTTCTATTTTTAGCAACAGTGACCTTGACCTTGATCACAGACACCTGGGTAGCAATGCCAAGCTGCCTCTTGATATAAGCTACTCATATACCAAGTTTGGGGTCAATAGGTCAAAGCAAACTCAAGTTATTGAGCGGAAACTGAATTTCTATTTTTAGCAACAGTGTCCTTGACCTTGATCACAGACACCTGGGTAGCAATCCCAAGCTGCCTCTTGATATAAGCTACCCATACACCAAGTTTGGCGTCAATAGGCCAAAGTTAACTCAAGTTATTGAGTGGAAACCAAAAGTTGACGCCCGCCCGCCCGCCCACCGACTTCAGCATTTCAATAACCAGTTTTCGTTGAAAACCTGGTTAAAAATGAAGAGATTGGAAGAGAGACTTGCAGCTGTAGAAGAAAGCTGCACAGTGGCAAAACCTAAGAGTGAGGATGACATTGCCAACGACATGGTGGCCCACCTGGGGGAATCTGATGTGAATGAAGTGATTCAAACACTGGCAAGGCACATCTTCTCCAAAGAGGAAATCAGGAATTCATCCAGGACGGAAGGAAACCATCAAATCTGGCGAATGTCCTCAACCTCCATTGAACCACTCAAAATTCCTACGTTTAGAAAGGCTGGTCATCATGAAAACCAACGTAACAAAGGAAATGTTCATTAAAAAGTTTGAAAACTTCCAAAAAGTTTTAAGAAGAAAATAAAACATTAAGACATTAAATCAGACATTAAGTGAAACATTCTAACAATAAAAGAGGAAAAGTTATGTAATGTATAGACACTGATGTTTATTTTGTATGCCCCCGCCATTCGAAGACACATCTAGTTTTTTATCTGTTTCCAATTTTCTTGTCAGTAGGTAGTGAAAGCAGTGTGTTTGGTACATGATACATAGATAAGCACTGTAGCACTCCCTGGAACTTTGTTTAGTTATTTTAACAGCTGACTCCTGATAATTTGGTATAAACAATTTTGAAAGGCTATGTTTGTTCTGAGCCATTGTATTATTTGCTCACCTGCATGGAAGTGCAGGGCAGGATTTTGTGATGGGTTTTTTGTCTGTTGTCCTTGTCAGTAACAATTTTCAGACAAAATGTACAATAACTGTTTTCATGAATGGTTTATTTCCATAAGACCATAGTATGTCTTCAACCAGTTGCTGAACTGCCAATGGAATAATTCTAGAAGAGGTCTTTAAAAAAAGTAAGTCATAGAATTGCCAGTGTAGTATTCATGAATTTCCAACTGCTCATGAATTGTTCATAAATTTTTAAAGAAACACGTCAAAGTAATTGTTGGTTTGTCTGTCCATCCATGTTTGGTATACTTCTTGTAGAAGTCTGAGAATTTTTTATTGGGTAGTCTTTCCAAACTGGATCTAGTATTTAAATAATACCTGTTGAAGTGCTGATATGTGTGAAATGTTTATTAATGTGTGGGTTGTCTTAGTAAGTTGAAATTACTGTTGTATCTGTTGGGTTTTCTATTCATACTCATTTAGTATGGACTGATAACCAAGATATGTCCAAATGTTAGAAGCATTTTTTTTTTCTATACAATAATGTTTTAATTGTACCCAACAGTAGAACCCAAGTTAGGTTTGGACAAATGACTCAATATATGCCAATATGTAGGTCCGTCTATCCGTCTGTCCTGTAAAATCTTGTCCTAGCTTCATCTCCAAAACCACTTGAGGGATTTCATTGAACTTAACAGGAGTGTTTGTCACCAAGCTTAGTTGTGCATATCATCAGGAGTTTCTGGTCAGATTATATTTGGCAGTGTTAAGGGCCTTTTGTCATTTTTTACTAAAACTTCTATATTAAAATCTTGTCCAAGCTATGTCTCCAAAACTTCTTAGGGGATTTTATTGAAACCAGAATGTTCGTCACCAAGCCTTGTTATATATATATACACATCAGTAGGGGTTGGGAATAAAACAATATTGTTAGTATTCAAGGCCAAACTCACAGCTTTTTATTTCACTGAATAATTATGTCTTCAACATTCATATAAGCATCTGAAGCAGAAAAACATTACTTTGCCATTTACCTTCAGTTCATGCTCTATTTTTTGTCTGATCTCTTTTCCACAGGCATATTCAATTATACAGTACGCGCCAGGAGGAACTCTCGTTTTCCTCGAGGTCGTCGCGGACTACCCATTCCTTAAAACGCGACCAAATCCGCCGCATTTCGAGGATCACCGCCACGGACATGGTCACCAAATATCGCGGCGGACGTCCGCTAAATGGTTCCGCGAACTTTTTCACAGGTAAGAATTGACGTATCGAGGCTCACAAAGTTCCTCATTACACGCATTTCGGCGGATTTTACGCTTTAAAATATCATTTAAATGTATTAAACTCTCATTCTGATGCATATGTTTACGAATGCTCGTATTTGTTAACGGAAGGAATGACAATTCAAAACCGAAAGTAATTGTTGCTTCTCGGAACAGCTGACCCTATTTTCAGAAAATAAATTGACTGGTTTCCGAATTACACGTGGTAAAACTGCATTCCTATATTGAAAGAAAACATACAACATGTAAACCATACTGCGACATCTGTATCGTCTATGCGCTTGACAAAATTATTGATCGATTTTACTATACAATAACGAGCGTTTTCAACGACGTTAGCACAGCAAATGTATTAGAAATTTGGTTTTAATTTTACCAAATGTCACAGAATTGGCAGACGTAAAATGCACAGTTTCATTACGGTCATTTCACTAAATGTTCAGCTTATCCAGGTGAGTTATGACCCTAATTATTTTCGCGCTGGTCGTCAAATATCGCCGAGATATTTCGCGATGTCGAGACATCGAGGAATTCCGTTTTTTTCCTCGATGTCGCGGCGGATATTTTTTTTTCCGCGTCCGCGAAATAAAGCGGAAAATGTGAGTTCCTCCTGGCGCGTACTGTATATTTACACCAGTTTCATTTCAAAGTTACATTTCGGTGGCATATGTCAATTTCCAGTGACAGTTTCTTAATATTTTGATTGATAAGAAGGGCACTTGAACATATATTTTGTGAAATTCAATAAAAAATTTTGGACAGTGTCAGTTGAACAGACCCGGTGCCACTTTTTTGTGAATTTGTTTACCAATTGTGAAACAATCAGTAAAAGTAATATAAGGACAAAAATCGCTGAAAGAAGATGGATAAAATATTTCTTCATTTGAATAGGGAAACTTTTCAACATAACCAAAAAAAAATTTTGTGACTGGCCTTGATCCTGAATTATCTGACCTTTAAACTTAGAAAATATCAAAAAATGCTCTTTTCTAGGCCACATAGATTTTTATAATTCAAGAACGAGGATGACCAGTGACCTGTGATTTTTTATTTCATATTTCTGCTTTAGACTTTTCAAATAATATACAAACTTTAAACAAGAGGGCCATGATGACCCTAGATCGCTCACCTGTGTATTTTGGCTGTAGGTTTGCAGTTAAGCAGTATTTCATGTTTTAATTGAAAATATGTAAGTAATGTAAATATAAATATGTAAATATATAAAATATCAGTCAATGAATAAAGGCTCTATGACACAAAGTAGAACAAGAAGCGCCGCAATGCGACTGAAACCAGGTTTTCAACGACCAAGTATTGATGTGACAGGAATTAGGAAGAAATATGGCAGTGAAGTAAAAATGATGCTGTTATTTTGGTACACAGAAAGTTGGTTTCAATAGTTCAAAATAAAAATAAATCAGATACCTGATTAGCAATGCCAGGCTGTATTTTCATGTAAGCTACACACATGCCAAGTTGAGTATCAATAGGTCAAAGTGTGCTGAAGTTATTGAGTAGAAGCTGAAAATTCTATTGTAAGCAAGTGACCTTGACCTTGCTCTCAGATATCATAAGAAGCAATCCCAAGCTGCATCTTAATATAAGCTACCCACACAGCAAGTCTGGTGTCAACAGGTCAACACAAACTCAAGTTTATACGTGAAAACTGAATTTCTTTTTTAAAGCAACAGTGACCTTGACCTTGTTCACAAACACCTGGGTAGCAATCCCAAGTTGCATCTTGATATCATCTACTAAAATACTAAATTTGGTGTCAATAGGTCTAAGCAAACTCAATTTATTATGCGGAGACTGAATTTCTATTTTTAGCAACAATGACATTTACCCTGATCACAGACATCTGGGTAGCAGTCCCGAGTAGCGTCTTGAAATAAGCTACCCACACACCAAATTTGCTGTCAAGAGGTCACAGCTAACTCAAGTTATTATGTGGAAACTGAATTTCTATTTTTAGCAACAGTGACCTTGACCTTGATCATAGACACCTGGGTAGCAATGCCAAGCTGCCTCTTGATATAAGCTACCCATACACCAAGCTTGTTGTCAATAGGCCAAAGCAAACTGAAGTTATTGAGCGGAAACTGAATTTCTTTTTTTTAGTAACAGCTTGACCTTGATCATAGACAACTGGGTAGCAATGCCAAGCTGCCTCTTGATATAAGCTACCCATACACCAAGCTTGTTGTCAACAGGCCAAAGCAAACTGAAGTTATTGAGCGGAAACTGAATTTCTTTTTTTTTGTAACAGCTTAACCTTGATCATAGACACCTGGGTAGCAATGCCAAGCTGCCTCTTGATATAAGCTACCCATACACAAAGCTTGTTGTCAATAGGCCAAAGCAAACTTTTCAACAAATTTGGCCAAGTTGTTTAGGAGGAGAAGTTGTTTAAAGAAATTGTTGATGGACGATGGACGATTGACAATGGGCCATCACAAAGGCACACCTTGCGGACATTGTCCTCAGGCGAGCTAAAAAAATTATCAGATGATGGGAAAAATTTTCCCAAATATTCTTACTGGAAAAGGTATCATATGTCTCTAACTGTAAGGAAGTAGAAACTTGTGCACATCAATCTTGATTGTTGTGCAAAAGAGGAAAATAAAGAAAACAGAAGAAAAGCAGTCCAAATACCCCAAACTAGGAAAAGAGACTGAGGTATGCACATGTACCAGTCACACTGATTGGTACTTTGACCTTAAAATGGATTGAATATCATTTAAAACTAACAAAAGTATCAACACGATAAATCTGAAAAATGTCAGCTTGTTCCTCAAATTTTGTTACGTAGTCACATAGAATGTATTGAACTTTTTGTACAAAAAGCAGGTGCTGTGAATGCAAAACTCAAAAAAATCTACTTGATGTGGCATGAAGGGGGAGCGGAGGTCTAGTTGTAAAGGTGTCGGTCCCTCAAGGTTGTGTGTTCCAGAGTAGTTCAAATAAGCTTAAAGCTTTCTTCACAATCTAGCTAAATAAATTAGTATAAACTAAGAATGCTATTTCCTACACATTTATCTCAAGGCAATGAATAATTATGAATGAAAAAAAGACAATATCTGTGACACCACAATTCAGTGACACGACTTTCCGGACTTCAATTTTTGTGAGCAAGTATGACTAAACTATAAATGTGTTACTGTGATACTATGAGTAGTGTAAGATGGTGCATGCAAATTACATCACAGACACTGCAGTGCCTGCCATTTCAATCAGGTCTTAAAACTAAATCATTACATGTACATGTAGTTGTTTCTTTCACAGCTGAATTCTGGTTCATGGTAAAGTTGTTCTATATTAGTAAAGCAAGTAAAAACTCTAGTGTTGAATTCTATCATGGTACATTGCTGTATTTTACAGGACCCAACACAGAATAGCATAGTATGGATCAAACTTAAAGGCATAAAAGTGCTCTGGCCAGCCAGGATTGTTTGTACCAGTGAAGACATTTACATGGCATATACAAATTCAGACAATGACAAGTGAGTCTCATTAATTTATGTTAATAAATTAATCAGCAACTTGAAAATGTTCTGATTTCAGAGCAGTGAAACATACATCAATACATGGGTGGTAAAACAGTAGTAAAACATTTTGATTATCTATATATAGCATGTGTGCCTTTTATCTGTTTGTATTGTACCTGCATTTTTGATGCTTGATGAAATGTTGGTGAAATTTGAGTATGGACCAGAAACTTGGTCACAAGGTCAAATAAATAATAGAAAAAACATATACAAAATATAGACTGAATTTTCTATCTGGCTTAATGAAACTTGGTCAGAAAGGTTACGTTACTGACATATTGGCTTAGTTTGAATAATACGGGTCATCTGGGATTAAAAACTAAGTTACAAGGTCAGATCTTAGAAAAACTTTGTATGTTTTACATTTATTTTGACCAAACTGTTGTGTATTGCAGTGTATGGGCTCAAATTAGGATGTTTGAGCACCTTGATCACAATCTTATCATTACGGGCATAGGTACTAGGGTGAGCAACGTAGGGCCATGTACATGTAGTACTCACAGAACTTGATGACTTCAGTAGAATTCTGCACTTTAATGTAGGCCATATCTGTAACTTATTTCTACGTACAATTAACCAAATTGCAGAATGTAAGTAAGGAAATCAGAAGCAAGAATTGAGAACTATGGTACACTTAGAGAAGAAGGCATTGGTAATAAAGCTTTTGCATTTTGACAATTTGTTTCATTATTTCTGTATACATACTTGTATTGGCGATAGAATTATTTGGCTATATTGGCAGTTTCTTTTCGGTGTGCAAAATAAAATCCACAGTATTAAGATTTTCAGAACTACTTTATACAAGTGGATATTTCTGTTTGTTGAAAAGTGTGCAAATTTGAAATTCATGATATTCAGTGTATGGAAATATTTGCAAATGGCTGATTGCTAAGTTTGATATATTCAGGTGTACTTTAAACTTTTAAACCAATTTTCTCAATCTATCTACACCTAAACACATTTTGGACATGTAAATATTATAATTATGGTCACAACAAAAACTGAATGTATACACAATTGTAGTGATAATTAGGATGTTTGAGCAGTATATGTACATATATAGTTTTATAACACCGTAGCTTCAGGCAGACTAGACACCAAGTAAAGTGCTCTGTATTCTTTGATGTTCCATGCAGTTTGCTACTCATTCAATATTTGTTCCAGTATATGAGCTAATCCTACAAATTCTCGAGTCGAGTGTGCTGTCTTACGAACAGCTCTTGTTACACTTAGAAATTCTGTCAGATATCTCTAAAACTATCAAAGCTTTTTACTTGAAACTTAAAATAGTTACCCAGTTGAAAGTAGAAACAATCCCCATAACTCTGATTTGAATTGTTACAGAATTATGCCTCATGTTAATTTACAAATCAACTCCAACACATTGTTTCTGTGTATTAATCTATTACGAATGTTAAGGCCGCAGCCTTTTCCTCCAAGTTCACTTCAAAATTTTTTGATGAAGTCAGTCAGCCTCTCCACCTGACAAAACTCTTATTCATGAGTCCAGCACAGAGAATTCGAGCACGCTGATGGCAATAACAGACTTACTTTTAGGTTGTATCATTTGATGTTGTGATTTTATTTGCTGTTTACGACTGTATTCAATTCATGTTTTATCTTGTAGATGATATTCATGATGAGTATGAATTTGAAGAGGATGATACTGATGAGGATAAAGGTGAAAAGACTGCAAAGAAGAAAGTAACCAATAGAGTAAAATGGACATTAAATGAAGAGACAGAAATCAGAAAATATTTCGAAAGAAATCTTGAAACACACATAACCCCAGGGAAATCCGAGTGCGAACAGGCAATTGGTGAAAGTAAAGCAAAAAATGGTTTGATTCATAGAAGAAGTTGGGAAACATTAAAGAAAAAAGTCTGGAATATGATAAAAAAAAGTGATTCAGACATTGACAAAACTGTGGAAATGTCTCTATTTTTTGAAGAGTGAATGTGAAAGTGATACATGAATGATTTCTAATGTTAAAGTGGTGTCCTGAGAAAAACCAACATTTATCTCAAGTGTATTGACAAAGAATCACTTTATCTTTTTCAATACTGTATATGTAAGTTGTTGATAAAAAAAGTAACAAAGATGACATCTAATAGAAAGTGATGTTTGATGATTCATTGTTCAATGGGCGAGTTCATATGGAACTCGGGATCGATCTAAGTTAACGGGGGTCCCATTCGAACGACCTCGGTTTCGACACTACTGACGTCATTTTAACCTTTTGACCTCGATGCTTCTAACCCTGGGTCAGACTGGAGTTACTCGTATTCCAAGATGGCGGAGAAAGGAAATAATGAAGAGTTCGTAGATAAAAATTTCTTTATTTTACTAAAACTGACTTTTGTTATGTGTGATATTTAGTTTTTGAAAGGGTTGATCATATCTGTTAACCGAATAAGGCGGAATAAGGTGTATATATTTGCATTTTGTGTCGATGTTTTGGAATCGTGCCTTGCACATGTATGTCATTGAACATTGGTTGTTGGTGCAATTGGATGTGAACGAAAATAACGCTTCCCCCAAACCGACCCGGTGGCCTAGTGGTAGAGCGTCCAACTCGGGATCGGGAGGTCGTGGGTTCGATCCCCGGCCGCGACATACCAAAGTCGTTAAAATGGTACCAGCTCTTCTCCTGCTTGGCGCTCAGCATTATAAAGGAGAATCTGGCTTCTCTTCTGTCATACCCTCGTGGCGATGGATACCATCAGGAATGACGTATCGAGAGTGATTTAAATAAGTTGGATAACTTTCTTCGCAATCGACCTTAAATAGGTTAGTATAAAAAATATATAAATAAAAAAGGCCATCACATATATCACCAATTATCTTGCATATAATAGATTATTTTATTGCTTTTAATGTTTATTTGCACCCCAAGCCAAAGGGTGGGTAAGGGGGGGGGGGGGGGGGGGGGGGGGGGGGGGGGGTGAAGATGTGATCTATGCACTAGTTAAATGAGTCAAGTGCAACAACTCGTCCCCCCCCCCCCTCACGGGGAATAGTGGAAACATTGACTTCTAGCCCAGCAACCAGTTAAATGCTCACTCTGCAGAGACATTTGAATGGTAACTAATAATAATATCCCAAGTAATCCCCAGCAATGTGGCAGTAAGCTACTTTTAGCGTGAAAGCAAAACCCCGAAGTTGACCAGGTAGTGTGGAGGAAGGTGGAGGGTAAAATCACGGCTCTTTTTCCCTTGCTATCCCCTGCACTCCCCATTAGTCTTTAAAAAGGAAGAAATTTTAGCCTACCCACTCTATTCCAAATAACTGTACTCAAATAGGCGGCTTATTTTGCATTGGGTCAATTTCTGCCAGCGATAATCGCATGTAGTGGAGTCTCAATATTGAGATTTTACCCGCTCATGTTTGTACTTGCCTTTTTTATTTTTCAGAACTTTCTTGCTGAAACTTCCAATAGATGGGAAGGAGGTGTTGGTGAGCATCACTGCTGAAATAGTTCAGGCATTGAACTCTGATGGTACATTTCAAACTTATCAATATGTTGAGTGTCTAAAGATAGTTTTGTAGACCAACGACCAGCATAAAAATGTTTGTAGTAATTTGACCAATCATATATTGTCATCTCCATTATTTTTAATATGTTCTTTCTGAGTAGGCAAAACATGTTTTTTCATATTAATATGAATAATACTAAATTATTACTTTTCATAAAACTGTGTGTGATAATTTGAAAATTGTAATGAAATGACTCGAGACTGACTCGCCAGCAAAATTTTGCTGCACAGTGACCTTTATACTGTTAGCATCACCCATTCTGCAAGAATGGTCATTGTCTCTAAATTTTGGCCCACTTTAAATCTAAACCCCTAACTAAGCTTAATAAAGGTTTGATGAAACTTGAATCAAATGTTTATTGCATCCTACTGATTGAACTGCACAGGATTTTTTGACTACCTTGTATTTATTTGATTAAAACATGTTTTTCTTCCTTTCAGATCCAACAGTCAGACAATTTGCATACGAGTATGTGGCAAGGACAATGAAAGAAGATCAGCTGGAACAAGGTTGGAAAAAAACATTATACATGTATTTATACAAGATATTATATTTAACAATTCACTGAAAGCTGTAAAGCCATGATATTTAGATTAAGAAATATGCGCGAATTGTTGGAAATCAGACTTGAAATGTTGGTTTTCCTGCTTTAGTTCTAGTATCTCATGGTAAAGACACAGGGTGCTCCTAATCATGATAATCACTGGCCAAAATGACTGTTTGAAACAGTGTTCAGGCTGGTTAGGACTAGCCACAGTGTGATAAAGAAATACGAGCTGTGTAGTGCAAAAAACAACATAGTGGTCATTGCGCCTGGTGTGGACTTTTCACATCCAGATTGTTGGATTTGGGCCCAACTCCTGTGGTCAGTAATGCATTTTTTATGCCTAAAAATGTATTTATGAGGGTTCCTTCCTGCTGACAGTGTGGACCCTGGTCAGACTGCGAAATGTGCAGGCTGATCAGAGGAATGTCCAGAAGACTGATTTTTTCACACGACATGGCTTATATGTCTCAAAACCCTACCACTGTGTACCAGGCCTGTAACTTGCATGCTTTGAGCCGTTGAGCCAAAACAAAATGAGCACCATTTTACCTGTAGATAAGAAAACATAGTATCAAACTTTGATGGTGTGTTGTATTACAACGTTTGTTTGTTTACAGGTAATTGCAGTAACACACTCGACACACCTGGGGCTAAAAACCCCAAAGGTAGTTGCAGTGCCTCACTTGACACCAACAACAACATTACTTGTCATATGAGTGTACACCAGTCAGCCTCAAACCTAGAAGAGAATCAGAAAGATTTCTGTCCAAGTCAGGTACATAAAATTCTGTGCTTGAGGTATTGTTATGGCAACAACATTGATGACAGATTTGTGAAAAACATCCAGAATTGCAAAAAATGTGTGGACCAGCTTTTAGAAACCGCTCAGGCTGCTGCATCTCCTGCGTCCACAGTATTTTTTTCAGACGAAATGTCTCCTTGTAGTTACTGTTCTGCCAATTTTGAGACAGACACTGTTCAAATTGGAAAAAACATCTGTGTTGAAAGAGATGAATTTTGCCAAATTGTTGTAGAAAAATTACAGTGACACTGATAGTTTTGGTACGCTCCTAATCAGTCAGTAGGAATTTTTTAAGACTAGTATGTATGTCATTGTAGGTTCACATCTGGAAGGAAGATGAGGAAAAACTGTTGCTAGATTTGAGACTTGGGAAAGATGTCGAGTTTAATTCTGCAAAAAACCACGAAACACTTTGGACACAAATTACATCAAAACTTCAAGAATATGGCGTTAAGGTTTCAAAACATCAAGCGCGAAACAAATTTAAGAGTCTGAAAAAAAAGTACAGGGAAATTGTTGACGAAAATGGACAGACAGGGAATTGCACACACAAGTGGAAGTACTTTGAATTATTTCAGGCTGCTTACGGACATAAATCCTCAACAACGCCAGCATTAACATTTGATAGTCATGCTGCCGTGAATGAAAAGAACCCTGTCCCAGCTCCATCAAAAGGCAAAGCGTCAGCAGGTAAAAGAAAACACCAGAATGTTGATCGTGTCATTGAGAAAATTGACGAGACTAACACGAACCTTCTGAAGGAAATGCAGGAAGAACATCAGCAGAAGATGCAAAGAATGGATCGGTTTCTTGATCTTTTTGAGAAAAGTGTGGGTAATAAATCTGAATAATTTAAGGAGAAGAGTTATACATGTTATAATAGACTTTGAACTGTTGTTTTTAAAGGGAAACTATTGACTTGATGTTACGGTTAAAATTGTTGGAAGTTTATAATTGAGGGAGATTTATAAATGTTGAGTTTGATGTTATGTTAAAACTGTTGATTTGCTTAAACATTCAGTTTTTAATTGACATGATTAAGGAAAATTATACATGCACTATAGACTTAGAATATTCTTGTTAACAGTCTAGAGGCCACAGTTTTGTCCCAGTTTCAATGAAACTTTTTGATGATGTTTATCTTGACAATATCTAGGCCACTTCAAACTTAGTCACAAGGTCAAATCTTAGGAAATCTTTTTGTCACACTGCAGAGGCCACGTTCATGACTCAATTTTGATGAAACTGTCACTGAAACAATCAAGTCAAATCTTAGAAAAAACCTTGTCCACACTTCGTAGTTTTAACCCAGTATCAATGAAACTTTATCAGAACATAAGCCTTTGCCAAATGTAGGTCAAGTATGTATATAGATTACATGTACATGCTGTAATAACTAGGTCATAGTTTATTTGGAGGTGATGGCTTGTGTGTTCCTCAGTTGAGCGATTTAGGGCCATCTTGGCCCTCTTGTATGTTTAATACGGTTAAAAGTTTCACTTACATGTACTTTCAGTTTATAATACTGTTTGAATTTTGTAATCAGGAGTTGATGGTTGTACAGCTCAATAATGATCATGAATGAAGAAACACTTCGGCTGTAAGAGTTATTTTGTTGAAAAATTTCCTTGCTTTCTTTGTTGCATATTATGCTTTGAATGATTTCTAATTACTTAACAAAGTGCAGGAGTTGCACGTTTTGCTCAAGCAATGATTTTAGTCAGGGAGGGGAAAACCAGGGGATTTTATTTGGTCAGAGTGTTAGCAACGGTTTAATCTATACGACAACCACTTAACGGGAAAGGCGGGGCTAGCTGGTCACGTGGTTATGCACTTGCGCAGTGGTAATGTTTCAAAATGGCGGACGAAAGCATGGAAGGTCCAACGCGTGTAGTATTTTGTGGCGAAGACGCCCAACAAAAGCTCCAGGATTATTTGTTTGAGTGGGAGAAGCGGAGCTTGACGAGATTTGTAAAGGTCAAATCAAAGAACATGGGAAAGCCAGGTAAAATGGCCTTAGCTTAATAATAAAAGCAGCAGTAATTCCAACTAAGCGCGGGAAGTTAGCCTATTGTCCGTATTTCTCAGTAGCGTATGGTATATTGAGAGTCTTGTGCTAGTTTTTGACTTGGCAGACCCTCATTTTGTTAGACAGACAGATATAGTACATCGTCCATATATGAGCCTCTGTGTTTGGAAACGAAAATGGGAAAACAAATCTCATTTATGTTGAAACAGAAGTTGAACACTAGAGGAGGGAAATGTAATGTGCATTGCTTAGGTTTATTTTTAACACAGGTTATAGATGATTCAGTATCAGTCTCAAAACAAAAAATGTATACATGAATATACTAAAATTTATTCCAGAACAGGATGGTAAGTAGGCCTATTTGCTTTACAGTGGTTACTGCTGGAATCAGTTTCTAGTTATATGTTTGATCATTTTGCGCAAAAGCTGCCGTGATATGAAGTCATTTATAGACATAAATATAGTTGAGTAAGTTTCTATTGTTTTCTGCTTTCTAGTGATTCTATGCAGGATTATTTACTGGTAGCCTTGTAAATGGTCAAATTTACATTATTCTATTCTTTAAGAGCGGTCGCTTCTGAAGGTGAGTCGGCTGTACTGGGAAGATCATTCAAGTACAGAGTTGCCCATATCATTTGATGGAGTCCCTTTCATTGTTATTGGGCACCAACTCCAAGAATGTGCCAATGGTCCTGACAGACACAGAGCAGAAAAAAATAAAGCATCAGAACACAAGGTTTGTTCCTCTGAAGCTGAATGTATTTTAACTGGTCATTGTTATTCATTATCACATGACTTCCCTTGTTTTCTATATAAAATACACAAATACATATTTTTTATATTAAACATAAGTAATGTAAAAAAAACAAATAAACTTGGAATTTCCATTAAAAAAAAAAGGGTTTTGTTGTTGTGAGTCATGTGATAAAAAGAATCATTACTTTCGTTGTCAATAAATACTTAATTGTTTTAAACTCGTCCAGGAAAGATGTTAATAAGCTTGCCAAAGACTCGCTCACTCAACCTTCTGTAGTACAATTTTAAAATTATTTGGCATATGTGCATAGGTCGTCACCTAAGTGCAATAATGGTATATCTCCTTCATATTTCAATGGAACTTATACCGTTATTGCGCCAAGGTGAAGAGGTATTCCTTGAGTGACTGACCGTCACTACCAGATTTGCTTAACCAATTGCGATCAGTCAATTTAAGTATGGTTTGTAGCCAACTTGTCAGGGTTCTCGCGAATGCTTATTTTTTGCGTATTTTTACGCATAAAAACTGAAAAATAGGCACAGAATATCAGTGCTGAGAGTAAATGGACACATGTGCTTTACCACTGCGATTAAGACAATCTGTGACATGTACACATGTATGTATTAACCAGACCAGCCATAAGATCATACTGCACAAGAACCGTTTGGCTAGGTCAAAGGTCAAGGTCACAATTCAAGGTCAATATGAAAAATGGCCAAAAAAAACTTTGCCATTAGTTTGGGGAATGCATATGAATGATACCAAGCCATTGTTTTCTTAAATCAGTTAAAGTTGTTTCTATCTGTTTTCAGCCTATCTACAGTCTAAGAAATTGTGGAGCACTCTGGAATGTTTTAAAAAAGACATTGAATGGGCTGAAACAGAAGATATGTATAATGATGGTGATCGCAGCAGTAATTGTAGTACAGACAAGGAGTATGTTCCAGAAACCTTGGAGAGTACTAGAACCAAACATCCTGAGGGAGAAAAAAGTGACAAGGACAATAATGGTGACCACAGCGGTAATTGTAGTACAGACAAGGAGTATGTTCCAGAAACTTCAGACAGTACTAGAACCAAACATCTTGAGGGAGAAAAAAGTGACAAGGACAATAATGGTGACTGCATCAGTAATCGTAGTACAGACGAGGAGTATGTTCTAGAAACTTTGGACAATACTAGAACCGAACATGTTGAGGGAGAAAAAAGTGACAAGGATAATAATGGTGACTGCAGCAGTAATTTTAGTACAGACAGAGAGTATGTTCCAGAAACTTCAGACATTACTAGAATTGAACATCCCCAGGGAGAAAAAAGTGACAAGTATGATGGTGAGGGCAGCGGTAATTGTAGTACAGACGAGGAGTAATTTGACAGTACTAGAACCGACATCCCGAGGGAGAAAAAAGTGACAAGTATGATGGTGAAGGCAGCAGTTCTTGTAGTACAGACGAGGAGTATGTTCCAGAAACTTTGGACAGTACTAGAGTTAGGATATTTGATTCACGCCTCGATCCGAGATAATCTGAAACGAGGCTCTTAACGCAATCTTGTCAAAATGGCAGCTGCTAAGGCAGGTCTACGTGAACCCGGTTGGTCGAACAATTTAAGTGCTGTACCTAATATTTCTATGAGTGATGTTGTTCAATTATTCAAAAACACTCTAAGGTTCCTGAAAAACATCTTGACAAAGGCTACAAATTCTTCCATGGAACGTACGTTCATAATATAGAAGGTAAGTTCAAAGATCAAATGAGTTCAACCGTGGCTTTGTCATGACTAACATTTACTAAAAATAAAACACTATATTTAAGTCACTGTATTCAAACACACAGTACATGAGTGTACGCGAGGATAATTTCTTGTAGTTTTAAAAAAGTATTGTTCTAGACTGCATTTATTTAAGCCAGTCAAGTTTATCATATATCATAAACAGCATATCTGCGCTTGCAGTATTTATAACCGCATTCGTGTTAGAATGTCTCTGTATCTGTAGAACACTTGAAATCTAAACACAAGATAGAAATTAAATCGATTTAAAAACCCTTTAAAATGTATGATTACCAAAAATTCTACTTGTTTCTTTCAGTGAATGTTCACATTGGAGGATGTCATGTAAGGGTTAAATGCTACAGATAAATGAAAAAAAATGAAGCTCCTTGGTCACTACATCTAAGTGTTTTTCTTTTAGTTTTTTTTCTTAGCTGGAGCATAAACGAAGCATTTAACTTAAAGTTTATCCTAACAAGAGGCCATGATGGCCCTGGATCGCTCACCTGAGTACTTTGGCTGTAGGTTTGCTGTTAAGCAGTATTTCATTTTTTAATTGAAAATATTAAGTGCCTACAAACCAAATATGTAAAATATCAGTCAATAAATAAAGGCTCTATGACAGAAAGTAGAAATATCTATTATAAGCTATGGTGACCTTGACCTTGACCCAGTGACCTCAAACCCTACCCATGGGTAGACATCCATGCAAGGAACCTATATACTGAATATCAAAGATATTAGTCTATAAATGAAGGCTCTATGAGGTACAGTAGATAAATCTATTTTTAGCCTCCATGACCTTTAACTTAATCTAATAATTTCAAAATGCTTGATAAAGCTTGCTTCATGCCAAATTTTAAAATTCTAGGCCTTGTGGTTTCAGACAAGAAGATTTTTAAAGATTTTCTTCTATACTGCTATTTAAAACTTGTGACCCCTCGGGCGGGGCCAATAATGACCCCAGGGACATTTTTCAAACAAAATAGGTAGAGGTCCACTAGACAATGCTGCATACCAAATATCTAAGCTGTAGGCATTGAGGTTTCCAGTAATAAGATTTTTAAAGATTGCCTTTTTTACATATTAAGGGCCCCCAGGGCAGGGCCAATTTTGACCCTGGGGCCAACATATAAACAATACTGGTAAAGGTTCTCAACACAATACTCCACACCAAATATCTTAGGTCTAGTCCTATAAGTTTGGAAGAAAAATGATTTTTCATGTTTTTCCAATATTACTATATGTAAACAAAGAGAACCCTGGGGTGTTGCCAATTTTGACCCAGGGGACTTAATTTGAACAAACTTGGTAGACATCCACTAGACAATGCTGCAAACCAAATATCTAAGCTGTAGGCATTGAGGTTTCCAGTTAGAAGATTTTTAAAGATTGCCTTTTTTACATATTAAGGGCCCCCAGGGGCGGGGGGCAATTTTGACCCCAGGGCCAACATATAAACAATACTGGTAAAGGTTCTCAACACAATACTCCACACCAAATATCAAAGGTCTAGTCCTATTTGTTTTGGAGAAAAATGATTTTTCATGTTTTTCCCATACATGTACATTTGTATAACTTTGTAAATCAAGAGAACCCTGGGGTGTGGCCAATTTTGACCCAGGGGACATAATTTGAACAAACTTGATAGAGGTCCACTAGACAATGCTACATACCAAATATCTAAGCTGTAGGCATTGAGGTTTCTGAGAAGAAGATTTTTAAAGATTTCCTATATAAGCCTATGTAAATTCAATTGACCCCCAGGGTGGGGCCTATTTTGACCCAGTGGCTATGATTTGAAGAAACTTGGTAAAGGTCCACTGGACAATGCTGCACACCAAATATCTAAACTCTATGCCTTGTGGTTTCTGACAAGAAGATTTTTTTAAAGTTCTTCCTATATAAATCTATGTAAAACAGGTGACCCTCGGAGCTGGGCCATTTTTGACCCAGGAGCCATGATCTGAAAAAACTTGGTAGAGGTCCACTGGACAATGCTGCACACCAAATATCTAAACTCTAGGCCTTGTGGTTTCTGACAAGAAGATTTTTTAAGTTTTCCCTTTATAAATCTATGTAAAATCAACTGACCCCTGGAATGGGGTCAGTTTTGACCCCACGGTCATAATTTGAACAAACTTGGTAGAGGTCTACTAGATGATGCTTCATACCAAATATCTAAGCTCCAGGCCTTGTTGTTTCTGAGAAGAAGATTTTTAAAGATCCAACTTTGAAAATCTATTTTTAGCTCCTGTGGCCTAGAAATGCAATGGACCTGAACCATTTGAATAATTTTGGTAAAGCTTCATGCAAGTAACATTCCTGCCAAGTTTCAGCAAGATTGGCCCATCAGTTCAGGAGAAGAAGTTGTTTGAAGAAAAAGTTGATGCCGCACGGACGGACGAACGACGGACATCAGGCGATCACAAAAGCTCACCTTGAGCACTTTGTGCTCAGGTGAGCTAATAAAAAAATGTTCATTTTCTTTAAAGAACACTTGAATTACTTTTTAGTGAAATCAGTCTAGGTAACAAACTTCAGAAGTAGCATAATATGTTGACTTGAAAAATAATTTGCATCAATATTTTGACTGCCAAGATAGACTTTATTTGTCATTTGACATTATTTTCATATGCCCTATGGGCCTCAATATATAAGCATGTTAGTCCACCAACCGTAACTAGCCTGCTTTTTACAGACAGAATTATGTCCTCTAAACCATGTGACATAGTCATATAAAACCTGAATCCCTCGTGCAAGCCACCATAGTTTTTCTAGCGACCGTCTAGCTCGCTGTTTGTTAAACAGCTGACATCTCTATTTCTTGTTTCTACACAGAGATACTGTCTACATGTAAGTTTGTACATGTTTTGTTTTTCAATACGTGGTAGTTTTATTCTTTTCTCCAACGATGTTGGAATTCTTTCAGCTTTCAGTTTGGCTTGAATTGTTTTCAGTTTTGTCTTTTGTTTTTTATCTACTATTATTTTGTGTCATTGTTGTTTGTTTTTTATTTTAGTTTCCTTACGCCTCTCCTGGGTTTTCCCGGAGCCTCGTTTTCATTTTTATGTTATGGAAGCCTCAAAAAAGAACTCCGCTGGGGACGATGTCCTCAGTATTTTTAACTCAGATATAGAGTCTTTTTCTGGTTTTGAGTCAGACTCTAATGTTCAGCCTTTGAAACCAAATAAGAAATCGGGGTCAAAGGGAAAAGCCCCTGCTAAAAATAGCAAAAAACCTAAGGGTCATAGGTCATTGGAACTGAAGGTTTCCGACAATACACTTCCGGCTACTTCCAGTGAAAAAACAAGTCAGAATACTTTGCAATTGTTTTGCTAAATTTTTCGCCAGATGAAATAGGTAGGTTAAGAGAGTTACTTGGCTTGACAGTGCAGGTCAATAATGAAGGTCCTTATGAGGATGTTGACCGCCTTTATGACGACCATGTAGCTGAACAGACTGCGATTCCAAACCTGTATGAACACGAACCCAGTTCAACTCAGAGGGTTGATAGTGATTTAAATCACCTTCTCTTTGATTCGTCTTCTGTGCAAGTTTCTGCTGAAGACTTGGATGATGAAGAGTGGAGCACGTCAAAACTGAAAGCTCCCGAGAGGGGAGAATGTATCTCAAAATCTCTGGCTAAGTTGATATCTATGGCTTGCACACAGCAGTGCCAGGTTAATGATACTGTACAAAAGTATAAAGTCCCCGAAAATTGTGAACATATTTGCGCTCCAAAGGTTAATGATGAGATTTGTGGGGAGCTGGCTAGAAACAGACAAGTTCAGTCTTCTGACCGTGCTTTCAGGGACATTCAGGGGCTTGTTACAGCCAGTATGTTGCCCATTCTTGCCTTAGCAAAGCTTGTAAAGCCTTTGATTTCTAAACTTCCTGAAGCTAAAAGTCTCATTTCAGATGCACTTACCATCATGGGCCAGGTTCAGTTTAATATAAGTATCAGAAGGCGATATTTAATGAGACCCTTTTGGAAGAGTAAATACTCTAGTATTTGTAACATCAATACTCTTTTGACCTCTTTTTTGTTTGGAGACAATGTCTCAAAAGAAATTAAGAAGTGTGAAAATGTTCAAAAGATTGGGAGGTTTTTTCCCCAGCAAAGATTTCAGAGTTCTTTTAACAGAGGTAGAGGTTTTGCTCAAGGGAGTAGTGGTGGTAGAGCAGGACCCATGCGGGCCAGAGGAAGAGGCTTCTACCGTACCAGACCGTACACATTGCCTCCACCTGGTCCATATGGGCAGTTTGGGTACCAACATCAGTTTATCAATCAGACTAAACCAGGTCAAAAAGCTACAGCAACAGAAACAAACCCAAACTAGTTGCCCAAGGCATTAATGCAAAGGTGAGTCACTCACAGAGGGTTCTAGATAGCTATGCAGCATGGAAAGCTTTAACCACCGACACCTGGGTGTTGAATACTGTTCAAGGTTATCAGATTCATTTTGACAACATTCCTTCCCAGTCTTTTTTGCCAAAAGAAATAACTTTTTCTCCAGAGGAGCAATTACTTGTTGACAAAGAAGTTCAAAACATGTCAGATTTAGGTGCTATTGTATGGAACGCCATGACTGCCTGAACATGAGCAGAACTTTAATGTGCTGTAAATGTATAGTAAATTGATGTTCAGATCTTTAAATACACTGTTCGATTGTCATTATATGATGATCGTTTGCCACTATACGATGTTAGTGCGTTATTTAATTATGTATGTTATTATTATATGTTGTCCATTTTCTTTTCCATGATGCTAGTTTATTTCTGTATGCTGCTTATTTTCCATTATTAATTGTCCAGTTTCCGTTATATGGTGTCAGTTTGTCTTATGTGCTGTGAATATATTGTAAACGGATGTGCAACTTTTAATATGTCATGTTTATTTTTCATTATACAATGACTTTTTGTCATTATACGCTATGAGTACGCCATTATACGATGCCAAAAATTTACCTTATCATGTGCATTTTTATTATGTAATGGTATCTTGCCACTGTGATATGGCCATTTCGCCTTATATATTATGTGTTTTTCATCCAACGCTGGACTTTTGTCATGATATGTTGCCCATTTGCTACTCAGTTCTGTGCATTTGTTTTCATACGAGCTTCACCTTGGCTTGATATTGTGTACAATCCCTGTTATATGTTGCTTGTTTAATGTGTCATTAGTTCATCTGAAAAACTACACTGTGCATTTGTTAATATGAGCTGCTTGTTCGTCAATATATGTTGGTCAATTGCGGTTATACGATGTCCATGTATTATAAGCTGTCAAATCACCGTTCTATGATGCGCAAATTTCATTATACGATGATCGAAATTGGGTTCGACTGTTTCTTTTTATCCTGTATGGGCGACTTCACTTAGGTACCTAAAACGTAGGTACCAGTCTGGTAAAGTTTCCGCACAGTGACCTCCCTTCGTTTCAATTTTTCCATTTGAAAGCTACGATGGCGGGCCGACAAACTGTAGAAGTTGTTTTGCAAGAAATCGGTCTCCACGGGCTGTTGGAAAACTTTAACAGCCAAAGAATCGAGTTCGGCTCATTATTGAATTTATCAGATAATGAACTAAGTCGTCTTGGCGTCACAACTATTGGCGACAGGGTTAGATTAAGGGAGAAGGTTCGGGAACTAGGACAACTTCAAGACGAGACGGTCACACAACTTCAAGGCAACACGATCAACAGGTTAGTAAAATAGGTGAATCGAGAATTTTGCCCGCATGATACTGATGTATATTATCTAGTTAATAAAAATAATTCAAGTGACGTCTTGAACAAACTCTGTGATAATTTTGTTTTGGCCAGAATTTTGCTATATAACACAAAACCAGAAAGATACTTTAAAAGATAGATTTCAGTTTAAATGTGTAAAGCCAGCAAATTTATATTCAACAATTGTAAAACAAAGTAAATACCTTTTAGGATGCAGAATTGTCTATCAAGTTTAAAAGTGTCAACCACTAAAGTTATTTTTAATGATTTTTTTGTACTGTACAAACAGTGCAATATTTATATGCTGAAACTATAGTGAAACTTAAGCAATTAATGCATGTGTATATATTCCTGTCAAGTTGGTCTCTTTTAGAAGTATTTACACAAACAATGCATTGAATTTATATAAAAAAAATGGATATTCTTTAAAAGTATTATAAAACCTTTAATTGAGTATTTATTTTACGGTATGACTAAAATACAAAAACCCCGAAATATGGTGAAAACCTCGAATTTTGGCAAAAACCCCGCCGTTTACATGGCATATATAATAAAGAACGGATTATTAGGTGTTAATATTGATTATAGTAAGTCATTTTTTAATATTTGTCTGCAATTGGTACTGTACAAATGAAACAATGATTAATTATGTTGATTTATGTAGAGGCGAAACCCTTGATCTTAAATACACCAAGATGACATGTCCTGTACAGTCCAGGTTTGACCTAAAAGGTGTAGGTCACACATCCAGGGACTTTGTATTGCAGAGCAATGCTTTATTCACTTTTTTTTGTTTTATCCAGGTGTGTTGGAGGCACTGCAGGACGAGAGCGACACATGTTATTCTCTAGCCGCTCAGGAAGGAGTTCACGAAAAAGAGCAAATGCTGAAGGTAACCATCGGCCATGGACTGTGACATCAGTGTGTCTAAGTGACAAAAATTGTTCAAAAATCCCAACAGCTGATGTAAAGGAGACATTGTTAAAGGCAGGGCTTGGATGTAAAAAAATACAGTTCAGTTCTGATGACAGTGGAAAAGATATGTTCAGATGAAAAAGATGAAAACAATGAGTACATTGGATTTCCCCAGCTGAAACATTGTGGTGGTTTCGAGTTGCTGAGGTGCCAAGCAAACAGCCGTGTCTTGACTGTTATAGACTGCCCATGGACCGTTAAAAGCTTGAAAAAATTTCTTGGCACTCAGGCAAAAATCTATATTCGACCTATTCAGCAAAATCTATCTACAGAACCTATCAGAACAGAGACTGTTGATGCTGAAGTCAAAGAGGCATGTAAAAACTGCGGCCAGATGATACCAGTAAAAAATCTAAGGTCTCATTGCCTAGAGTCTTGTCAAGGGACACAACTCCAGATTGACACCACTGTTGAGACAGCCCAAACAGGGACTGAATTAGCTGTTACATCTGTAACAGCTGACACAGCTCCAGGAGCAAACTTGGTTTATGAAACTGACAGTATTGTCTATGTCACAAGTGATGTCACTAATAGGGAAGTTGTTACTGAAGCCGGTGAAAACAACATTCACCCACAGTTAGATCTGCAACCTGCTGATATGACTGTTAATCAGTTGGATATTAACAATTATTCAGCATTTGATGTGAATTCTGCCAACATAGAAACTGTTGTTCAGCATGCTATAGAACACATGGTTAGTCAGAATATTGACAATCCAGTTGAAATACTAAGATATCTTCAGTCAGTACTTGTAACTGGAAGAAAATTGGATATTGACACTACAGATGATATTATTTCAGGGGAAACAAATTTCATCAATGTTGACAGACATAACATTTTGGAGACTACTTTCGATGAAATAAAAGTTATTACGAACCCCAGATTGACATTAGAGGTACAGTTTTATGATGAGGTAAGTTCTGGTTTTATAAATTAGAAAAATCTGATACTCTTAAATATAATTTTAATGTACTATTTACCTACAATTGCAGCAAAAAAGAAATTTTATTAAAACTTGTACTTTCAACAGAAGATGCTAATCTTTGTGACTAGTTGATGCGCTTAAGAATATTATTCAAACAACTTTAACTAAAAAAATCCAAAAAGGGGTATAACATGTGACTGTGTAGAAGGAGCACTTGTCGACTGGTTGGGGTTATACTCTTCTGACAAAGTCCCCACCCAGTAGTCACTTGTAATTAGTTTGTCGAGGTTGACAAACAAGGGGAACAGACTTCAGACAAACACTGTGTTGTTGGTTTGATGAATTTTTAATGTTTCTTTTCAAATAATAATTAAGTAAATTTAATAAAATTTTGGGCTCATATGCCCTTGCTGGCATAACATATGAACAGTGTCAAGATTTATCTGACCTGAGAGTATAATGCACATATACACTGATCAGTAAAAGATGACTAGATGTGTTCATTCTTAAAGCTTCATGCAATGATTGTCATTACTATCCAGATGTGTAGACATATGTTGATTAGTGAAATAATAACAACATGAATATTGTAAGAATTTTGACCCTTTTTTATACTTATCAAGACTGTGCAGTCAACTGACAACGTACAGTAGAACCATGCTTTAAGACCACCCCAATATTAAGACCAGCCCCACTAATCAGACCAATTTTGATAGTCCCAAATAAGAAAATTTTGTTGATTTCAGCCCTGATAAAGAGACCACTCCACAAAATAAACCAATATATAAAAGTCCTATTGGTGGTCTTAATAGCGGGATTCTACTGTATTGAAAAGTCAAGCCTGCTGTCTTAGCTCTTATTTTTTGCTTTAGTCATTTTTACAAATAGCAATTGTGAAGACAAATGTTCTGAGAAAATATTAAATGTTTGATTTGTTTTACTTTATACATTACTTTATACAGATGTCTGTTGACTATGGTGGTCCTAGAAAAGAATTTTTCCAGCTTGTACTTCAGGCAATAAAGGAAAAGTACTTTGATAATGGACTCCGTGAACACATGAAAGAGGACTATATTACCATTGGAAGGCTTTTCAGTAAGTGGCGTTAGGTGTTATTGCTTGAGGTTGGAAAGAAATAACTTTCTTTTTTATATTAGAATACACATTGTTATAATCCTGTAAACGAAGTTTGAGAGTGGGGTATATAGGAGTCACTGTTAGTTGTTGCTTTGTTGACTGCCTGTTGTAACTTTTTGGATCCACTTCTAGTTATATTTTGGTTGTTTGTTTGTTTCACTCGGGCTTTACGCCAGTTTTTAGCATTTTTATTTGACTATATACTAGTGGTCAGTTAACCTATCCAGTGTTCTTGGACTAAGAATTACTAAACAATTTTCTACACAGGTAACTGAAAAATTTCTCTCACATGACTTAACGTTAGTTCTGATAGGTAAGGGACCATTCAGACACAAAGTCCTTCATCAAATCACCACAGAGAAACTTTGCCGGCCACATCTGGGGATCGAACTTGTGACCCTTGGATTTGTAGCTCTATCAGCTGAGCTATCCCTGCCTGTCCAGCATCTATAATTATGTATATAGTAAAGCTTTGAAAAATCAATGGGGTGTCAATAAAAGGAGAGTGTCTGGATTAAGCTCTTAATTCTTTTTTAGAGTAAAAAATTGCATGAATATACTTATGTAAGAAAGATGCTAGAAAACTATGGGTAGAAGGTTTTTGTGAAGAGTTGGTGGCAGAACAGGAAACAAAGATTTTTAAAAATAGCTTAATGTTGTTGTTTTACAAAATGTTACTTTTAGCTTTAAGTAACTGAAAGTGTTAAGTATAACCCTTTTTCAGGCTTGAGCATCTTGCAAAATGGAAAAATCCCAGTTTTCATTAATGACTTGGAGGATCAGATCTTTTCTATGGCAGAGACAAATTCTGAGTCCATTAGAAATCTACAGATTGGTTTAGACTGGCTTGGACTGTATACAGTAAGTAACATAATATACAATCTCCCCAAAAAGTCAAGAGATATGTCCTTCATACTTGATATGTATGTTCAATATCAAACGAGAAACCAATTTCACAAAGGCAGGAATTCCTGAAGTTAATTTTGTCCCAGTTGTGTGGCAACTTGGGTCCCATTTTGCACATAGGGTTTTTATTGTTTGCAGTATTTTGTTAAAGTGCATTCCTCAGAAAATATCAAAAGATATTTTCCTACATCATTGCATAGAAATGTAGCTTGTGATTGTATTTAAAACCAGTTGGTTCAAGGTTAGGGTCATTGATGCTAAAAATAGAAAAAAAAACTGGTTTCTTGGCAATGTTGTGTTTCTTGTTACTTTGTTAAAATGCACAGTTCATTTGAAGAAGCTGTAAATCATTTACTTAAAACTTTGAATACATGATTAAACTCAACCATAGGCAATGGCAGATAACTCCATCAGGAGTTACATTACTTGTGTTAAAGTTTTATATGTAAAAGTGAGCAATGTTTTTGTTTTGGTCTTATCCAGGTTGGAGTAACCCTTCCAATGTTCAGAAATATATTCAGACCAACCACTACAACTTTGACAGTCAGACTGCTTAGCCATTTGTTGCGTCCTGCATTTTCTGATACTGGTTCCAACAGTAGAGCCCATGAGAGCAAAGTGTATGCTGCGTTTACTCGATACATGAGGGAAGCTGCTGGTAAATAAAATTTGATTTCCATATTACACAGGAACATACATGGCGTTGTATTGCTTATTGTAAGTCTGATAGTTCAATACATATACTATTTTCCCAGTTAAGAATGAGAACAGATGCAGCTTAACCATCTTAAAGTGAGATTCTTCCTGCCGTTTGAAGCTCAACTATTCTAAGAATAGAAGCTATCCTACTCACCCTGGCTCACCCTGGCATCAGCATTAGTGTTAGCACCAAACTCAGTTTACCAAATAATTTCAAAGTCCATTGATATATTGACGTCAAGGTCACCCTTACTTGTTTAAGGTCAAAATAGTGGTCTGGATTTTGTTTCCAGTGCATAACTTTATCATTTCCTGTGGATTCTAAGTCATCAATAATATCTCATTGAAACTTCACACTGTTATAAAGACTAGTTTGAGGAAGGGTAGTGTCAAAGAACAATAACTCTACATTACTTAGTTTATGAATTATCTCTTTTATGGTAATTGTCCAGAGAATAACTTCAAAACTATTTAAGGAATTTTATTAAAACTCCACACAGTGTCAGAGGAATTGTTCTACCTTGTTTAATTTTTAATTATCTCCCATAATAATATTTACAAAAGTTAAATAATGTTTGTCTGGAGTATTTTTTTTGAAGTATCAGAGTTATCTCATTATATCTTTACACAGTTACAGAAACTAGTGAGAGGAAATGTAATGTTAAAACACCATCACTCTACATTACTTAGTTTTTTTAACTATGTCCCTTTATAATACCTAGTAATGCTAATTAGGAAAATAACTTGAAAAGCACTGAAGGAAATTGAATATAACTTCACACATTTATAAAGACCAGTGTGAGAAAGTGCATTGTTAAATCACTTTACATCTGTTAGTTTTTTAATTATCTCCCTTACAAAATTTTATTTAGCAACCCCAATCGATAGATAAATCAATGGCTTATCAGCTGGAATTCTGGTGAAATCTACTGCCTACCCCACTTCATTTAACATAAAAACATTATTTGAAAGATTTTTAAAACTTTAGATTGAAAGAAAGCACATAAAATTCTCTTTAAAAATGGTCTAAAAATTGTTTATTTCAGTACTATAAATTAAAATACCTGTAGTAAGTCGATAAAATTGGTATTTTTCACTCTTGCAGCCAATTATTTATCACAGCTTGTGATTGTAAAATGGTCTTGTGATGTAATGATATACCATTGATAGTACATTTCTTACTTTTCTGCAATTCTGAACAAAAATACTACCAATTTATTTAGATAAGCCAATATATTTGTAATGACACAATATTTGTATGACACAACATCTTGGCTTTAGTACTCCAGTAGTATTTTATCATTTTTGTTTAGGTGGTAGAAGAGGGCCAGTCACATTGCGGCACATCCTTAAGTTTGCTACAGGGGCAGAGGAAGAACCTGTGCTAGGATTCAGCCTTCATCCCACCATCCAGTTTACAGAGGTGTCCACCAGCTTTGTACCAACAGCCAACACTTGTGCCAACACTATGAATCTTCAAAGACCTGAGACACCTTTACCATTGGACGAGACTCTGTTTTATTTTTATGATTTAGCCTTCTCAAACACCTATTTTGGTTTGGTTTAACTGTACACTGGTGAACGAATACATATTTGCAAAAAGGCGTGTATCAAAAGTTTAGAGAATAAGAGGTTGATGCATAAGTGTTTCTGCAAGTAGGTAGAGATGGGGCCATAGATCTTGCTCATGGAAAGCAACATTCAGCAAATGATTTCCGGCTGTATTGTTTTTTGAGCTTGACTATTTAAAAACAAGGAAAGTTGTTAAACTCACCTGGGCATCGGCATCGCGATAAGGCTATAGTTAAATTTTTGTGTGCAGCTATATCTGCCTATATTTCAGTAACTACTAGAGAAATTGTATTGAAACTTCACATAAGGCTTCTTCTTGGGCACCATATCCTTCATAATAATGCTGAAAGACAACTTTTATTCGATGTTTTTGTTCAACAAAGAGCTTTTGTCATGGTTAAATTTTTGCTTGCAACTAAGTTCAGTACTTTGTCATAGTAACCACATGATTTATTGGATTAAACTTCACATAAAGTCTCTCAGGTATCATACCTTTCTGAAATACAGAAGAAAGACAATTCTTGCATTATGTTTTAACAAAATTATGGACCCTGTTACACTTAATATTTTTTCACTTTGTTTAAGTTTTGTGTGCTACTGAGTTCCATGCCATTCCTAAGAAACCACTTGATGCGTTGAAGTGAAACAAGACTTCTCAGTATTTGTTAAGGTTTCTCAAACACAGCCAAAGATATTTGCTTCAAACTTCATATGCATGTTAACAATCACAACGGGAACCCAATTTATGCCTCTTTTTGATTTAGATTTTTCAAATGGTTAACTTTTTTTGTTAAGGTCCATTTTTCAAAGAAATTGTCAAAGATATTTCTTTCAAACTTGGTATGCATGTTTTCTTGACAAGGGCAACCCATTTTACAAGGGCAGATAACCCTAAAATTAAATTTGCCACCCTTTTTGACATAGATTTTTCAATGTTGGGTAAGTTTTTTGTCAAGGTCTCTGTCTCAGAAACTGTCAGAGACATTTGCCACAGACTTGGTTTGCATGTTAACCATAACAAGGAGAATCTAGTTTGCAATGGAAGGTAACCCTTAAATGAATTTTTCCATACTTACTCCTTTATCATCAAAACAGTTATAGTTTACAACACAGATAGTAATAGTTGCAACTACACTATCCAGCACTCCAGCTACACTATCCAGGATAAGAAAGTTGAACATGCTGTCTAGGGAAAGCTATTGTTACACTATGAAAATGAAAATGGTCAAAAATGCTGCCTTATGATAGCTCTTGTTTAAGGTATTTATGTTAGCATTGGTTTGTTATATGTTAAATGTTTATTTAATTGTTTATTACTCAAAGTAGAGAAATTGTCTTGTTCACAAACTTGTTGCCTGCCTTGAAAAACAAATTTTAGGATCTTTGGATGTGAGTCGTCATAAACCGTTTGCTTATGAAATCTCTAAGAGATCTCATTTTCAGTCAGATGTTCAACCACCCTTTTTTTGAAATTTTTAATCAAATTTTTTGAAAGTGTAATTTTTAGTAAAACATGGACAGTCTCCTTTAACAATGTAGAGGCCATATTTTGGAACTGACTTTGATGAAATTTAGTCGAAATGTTTGTCTTGACAATAACTAGGATGATCCCACTAGTTTGGCTCTTTTTGAATAAATTTTGCAGTTTTACTGCAGTGGTTCTCAGCTGAGTGATATAGGGCCTCCACAGCCATCTTGTTTGACAGTTTGTTCTTTCCTGTTAAGTGTTTTGTTAATGTTTTATACCATTTAAATTTTGTTCTGAATTATATCTTCCCCTATAGATAGGGAGACATATTGATTTTGAGAGAAATAGCTGCTGTCATTCCATCTGTCTGTTATCAAACTCCAATGTCACTTGGAAGTATTTTCATAAAACTTGGGTCAAATATTCATCAGATAGGTAAAAATGCATTACATATGAGCCAGCAATACTAGCTCAAGGTTAAGGTCACAATAAGGTCAAGTGTTCAAGCATTAGATTTCATGTTTGCTCCATCTCCTAAACGCCTTACAGGATTTCATGAAACTTGAATCAAATGTTCATCCCATCAAGACAAGAATCTATGACCCAACCATTTCAGCTCAGGCATTGTAACACTTACAGGTAAAAAGATTGAACTTCAGATTTTGTGTCGAGTCCATAATTCATTAACCTTATACAGTTTGGACGAATTTTAAGGATTCACCCGTTAAGTACAATGCAGTGTGGTGTATGGTGAGTGGTGTGTGCTGGCTTACAGTCACACTTGAAGGTCAAGTTTTGGAACCTCAGGGTCAGAGCTATAAGGGAGCTGTGTTTTTAAATCGAAAAACAATCTTGTAATTGAAACCCATGTAAACCATAGTTGCTAAATCAAATGTTCTTTGAATAATTGGTTACAGAATATTTACTTAGGGTTTTGGAAACCTGGTTATTAGATTTGTGTATTAAAGTTTCAAAATAAGGTTTCCCCACAGTAACCTGTGTTTGGATAGAGGTATTGGGACCAAACATGGTCGATAGGTACCTTATAAAGAAGAGAGGAGGGTTTGAATTGCTTTTTGGGTCAGCAGGGTCAAGGTAACTGTAAGGCCAAAAAAAAAAATATGTCTGGTTACGGTGACCCGACCGACCCTATTTTTACCCGCCGACCCTAAACTTTTTTTCCCGATTTTTGTAAAAAAAAAAAAAAAAAAAAAACAGCAAAGGTACGAAAATTACTGGGTACGAACGAAAGGAAGCGGCGCAAGCGTCTACACTACAAACAAAGATGGCGGACGAACCAGTGTGCATTTTAGCCGTGTTTGCCGATAAATGTATTCATCGCCATGAGGCGTACAGAAAAATGTCACCTTTTCCCCTAAAATATACGTTCGGGGATGTTTTTTGTTCATTTCATATTCAACCAGTCAACAATTTGTCCACAAAGGCATCCAGCATGATGAACGGAGAAAATGCTTACGAGGTTTTTATTTTAATATATTGCGATATTGTGTCAGTAAAAATTAAAATAAACTGGCGGCTGCCGGCCAAATTTTTTTAAAAGATATAAATGCAGGGTTCTCAATAAATATTTAAAAAAGCTGGCCACTTGTACTGGCCAAATGTTTTTATAAAAATTAATCGACTTGTACTGGCCAAAATGTTTTTATAAAAATCAATATAAAGGATGATGTGCCAAACAAATTTCAATGATAGTAAGTTTAAATGGGGGCTACTGCCCTAAACCCGTGGACAAAACCTTGCACCCATGTATGACCACCCGTTCCAGAAGCGGTGCCCTTTCACATAGTACAATTGATCTAAGCCACTCAGACTGACATCACGGGGAAACTAATTCTCACTTTAATAGTAAATTAATACATTTAACTACAATATGACAGAATTTAACAGCAATTATTATATGTCAGACATGCAGGGTGAATACATTTAGCTACAATGAAAACAGCGATATGCTGTCCAACAAGCAAAACTAAAAAAAAAAAAAAAAAAAAAAAAATATTTTTTTTTAACATGTCACAGTAACCAGACATTTTTTTTTTTTTTGGCCTAAGTAAAAAATGAAAAAATAGTTTCACTCAATAACTTGAAGTAAGAGGGGAGGTATTGTGACAAAAATGAATAAATAGATAGTTCATATGATGCAGATGAACAGATGCCATGGTGCCATCCAATGTCAAGGTCAATATTACAAAAGACAGAATAAATTATTTTCACTATATTATTTTAGTTTAGAAAGATGTGCTAAGACTATTTTTTGTAAATACATGGTTGGTGTATATGAATACAAAAGATGATTGTGGTGTTGACATTCAACTCGAGGACAAGGCTACCATTACTGAATATAGAAAAACGGTCACTTTTGTCAAAGCAGTGCCAACACCAGGTATTCATGGAATTTCATTGTATCATTATTTACATAAATTGAAAAAATAAGAATAATTTTATTAACTGATTGATGTATTTACATTATGTCAATTTTCATTCATTTGTAATCCAAGCATCGGCTATATTTTTCAAGGTACATTCTCTCTGTTAAGTTCAACGGATTCAGTGTTGATATTTTAATAAAGATTTTAAAAGTCCAGTGAGTTATTGTTCGGAAATTTCAGTCAAACATTCTGTCTCTCCAGCCACGAAATGAGTTAGGGAGACATTTTGATTCTGTGCTAGCTGTTTTCATGAATGGATGGATGTCGCAGACCTTGGCTGTGCTTTTCCTAAACTGCTTAGTGGATTTTACTGAAACTTCATAGGAATAATTGAAGACAAGTCTAGTTGTGCATATCAAAGGGTTTTCTGATCAAGCAATTTTTGATAGAATTATTACCGTTTAATGGCTGGCATATTCTGTCAAAAGCTTTAATCGGATCGACATGCATGAATGAGAGAGACAAAGGTTTTTTTTTCTTTTTCAAAAGCGATTCTAGTTCTACATTGCTAAACACCAGTTTCCAGGACTGGTTATTAGCTCACCTGTCATGAAGTGACATGGTGAGCTTTTGTGATCCCGTGATGTCCGGCGTCCGTCGTCCGTCCGTCCGTCAACATTTCATTCAAACGACATCTTCTCCTAAACCACTGGACCAAATTTAATGAAACTTGCCTGGGATGGTCCTTGCATCAACCTCTACCAAGTTTGTTCAAAGAAATCCATTCCATGCAGAACTCTGGTTGCCGTGGCAACCAAAAGGAAAAACTTTAAAAATCTTCTTGTCAGAAATCAGAAGGCCTAGAGCTTAGATATTTAATATGTAGAATTGTCTAGTGTACCTCTACAAAGTTTGTTCAAATCATGACCCTCGGGATCAAATTGGCCCCGCCTTGGGGCTTATCAGTTTTACATAGAAATATATAGTAAAAACCTTTGAAAGTCTTCTTCTCAAAAACCATAGGGACTGGAGCTTAGATACACATGTATTTGGTGTGCAGCACTGTCTAGTGGACATTTACAAAGTTTGTTCAAATCATGACCCTCAGGGTCAAATTGGCCCGCCTTTGGGCTTATCAGTTTTACATAGAAATATAATTATAGTAATAACCTTTGAAAGTCTTCTTCTCAAAAACCATAGGGACTGGAGCTTAGATATTTGATGTGCAGCACTGTCTAGTAGACCTCTACCAAGTTTGTTCAAATCTTGACCCTTGGGGTCAAATAAACCCCGCCTTGGGGCTTATCAGTTTTACATAGAAATATATAGTAACAACTTTGAAAATCTTCTTCTCAAGAACCATAAAGTCTAGAGCTTAGATATTTTGTGTGTTGCATTGCCTAGTGGACCTCTACCAAGTATGTTCAAATCATGACCTTAGGGGTCAAACTGGCCCCACCTTAGGGCTTATCAGTTTTACATAGAAATATCTTGTAAAAACTTTGAAAATCTTCTTTTCAAGAACCATAAAGTCTAGAGCTTAGATACTTTGTGTGTAGCATTGCCTAGTGGACCTCTACAATTTTTTTTCAAATCATGACCCCTGGGGCCTATAGACGCCCTGCAGTGGGTCTTATCACTTTAACATAGAAATATTGAGTAAAAAATTTTAAAATCTTCTTCTCAATATCATAATACCGTATATACTCGCTTATAAGACGCATTTTTAGGAATCATATTATAAGGTTGTCGAGGGGGGAGCGTCTTATAAGCGCGTCCTTCAAGAGAAAAAAAAATCCCAACAAAAATCTGGCTTCTACAGTCAAGATTTATGTGCTGCAAACTGTTCAGTAACTTACCGGGGCTAAACAAAAATTAACAAGGCAAAACATTACCATTCCTGTAGAAATTAATCAACGACTTTTAATTAGTATGAAAAGTATTGCTAGATGTTCTTGTTTTGGTCTAACAAAGGCTTATTTCTCCTTTTAAGACAGCGTCAGCGTTACTTTCATTTCAACATCAGCCATTTTGCTAGGAGTGCTAAAGCGCATCCCGGGCCGTACCGCACCGTATTAAATTATGCTCAATCGGCGTATACTACTCGTTCTTTCTTTTACATTATTTTATGTTTTTAAATAAAAGAATGTTTGGCAATAAGTTAATATTTAATTTTTTTTTCAATTAAAACATCACTTTAAAAACTGTAAATCGCAATTATTGCTTCAAGTCACGCTAACAATAATGTTAAATTCTCACATTTAAAAAACTGTGAAATTTAGTAAAGGGGTCTCACTAATGAACAGACTGTTATTTCAATGATTCGCAGGAGCTGATAGCCGAGACCCTTTTACTGTTAATTGTCTGGCATTGTATATTAATTATACGCCAATTAGATGCAAATTTTCAGCAATTTCTTATCGAAGAACGTAATTGTTGTGTAAACACAACCAGCTTGTGATTGCCTAATTGTGTCTGATTGGTTTGAATTTGCTGATTGACAGTTCAGTATGCATGACTACCTGCTCAGACCGCAACATGATTGGATAATATATCGATATGGGCATGTTTTATTGCTGATACTGCCGTTGGCGTAAATGAGAAAATGGTTCGTGACTGGCAATCAAAACAAAGTTAATTGATGAATGTGATAGCGCCGTCGGTAAAAAAAAAAATTCGCGGTTGAAGTTAAAAGTGAAAGACTCGGTAAATGATACGGGAAATAGTTTACCGATCATGACTACCTGCTCAGACTGCAACATGATTGGATAATATATCGATATGGGCATGTTTTATTGCTGATACTGCCGTTGGCGTTAGTGAGAAAATGGTTCGTGACTGGCAATCCAAACAGAGTTAATTGATGAATGTGATAGCGCCGTCGGTAAAAAAAATGAAAAAAATGAAATTAAAGCGAAAGACCCGATAAATGATACGAGAAATAGCTGACCGATCATTACTTGTGATACAATACGATTAAGGACATTTCAGCTTGCCAAATTTTAACTGTGAAGTAGTGAAACCAATAAATTGTCATTGTTATAATTGGTAATTATGGCAATGTGATGAATTGTTAGTGCTACGGCTTGTATGATCATACCTTTAGGAAATTAAGTATTAAAAAATAATCCGGTACCGGATGTATACAGTTGCTGTTAATAAATGGATGTCACTGTATTTGTAGGAAGTTTTTCTTGGGGTTTAAGAAATAAAATTAATTCAGACCTTGTCAAAAATTAAATAAAATATGTTAAAATTAATTTTGTTTAAATATTTTCAAAATACCAAAAACAAATACAGCAGTTGGGTTTCCAAGTGAAAGTTCAAAATTTCATGAACCCCGTGACCTCGGACGATGTGAAAATCTGACCGCGTCTTATAAGAGGGTCAATGCAAAAAGTACATATTTTCAACTCAAAGTTAGGGGTGCGACTTATAAGCGAGAGCGTCTTATAAGTGAGTATATACGGTAGTCTAGAGCTTAGATAGTTTGCATGTATTAATGCATAGTGGACCTCTACCATGTTTGTTCAAATCATGACACTGTCGTCTATAGAGGCCACAACATGGGGCTTATTAGTTTTACATAGAAATATATATATAATAAAAACTTTGAAAATTTTATTCGCAAGAACCATAGGGGTCTAGGGCTTAGATATTTTGCGTGCAGCATTGCCTAGTGAACCTCTACCAACCTTGTTTGAATAATGATGCTAGGTTTAATAGAGGCTCTACCAATGGGTCCTATAATTTTACATAGACTTACATAGAAAAAAGCCTAAAGCTTAGATATTCGTTATGAAGCAATGTTTAGTAGACCTGTTCCATGTTTGTTCATATAATGACCCTAGGATCAACAGAGGCCCAGTAAGGGGGTCATTGTATTTTACAGAGATATAATAAAGTTAAGATATTTTGCATCTATTATTGCCTAGTGGACCTCTTCAAAGTTTGTTCAAATCATGAGCCTGGGGTCTTTAGAGGCCCTGACATGGAGCTTATTAGTTTTACATAGAAATATATGGTAAAAACTTTCAAAAGCTTCTCCTCAAGAATCTTAAAGTCTAGAGCTAAGATATTTTGAATGTGGCATTCCCAATGGATCTCTACCAAGTTTGTCTAAACCATGACTTTGTGGTCTTTAGAGGCCCTGATATGGGGCTTATCACTTTTACATACAAATATGTAATACGTGGTGAAAAAGTCTTGGCTCAACTGGGACTCAAACCCAGGGTCTCAGGATTACCTTTCCTGCACCCTACCAACTGAGCTACCGAGCCTTATGTCGAGTTGACGTACCGATTTATCACCATATATCTGTACTGAGTTACAAATATATAAACATTTTGAAAATCTTCTCAAGAACCGTATGGTCTGGAGGTTAGATCCTCTTTGCATGTGGCAATTCTTTTGCATGTGCCATTGCCTAGTGAACTAACGAGTTTATTCAAATCATGACCCTGGGTTTTTTAAGCCTTGACATGGGGCTTATTAGTTTAACATAGAAATATGTAGCAACTTTAAAAATGTTCTTATCAAGAACCGTAAAGTCTTGAGCCTAGATGTTTAGCATTGCTGCATTACCTACTGGACCTCTTCCAAGTTTAATCAAATCATGACCCTTGGGTCCATAGAGGCCCCACTCATAGTCACTGGATTTTACATAGGTTTCTATAGGAAAAACCTTTAAAAAAATTCCTTGTCAGAAACCAGAAGATATAGAGCTTAGATATTTGGTATGTAGCATTGCCTGGTATCTCTGCCAAGTTTGTTCAGACAGAGGCCTTGTCAGCATGTCTTCCTCAGGGTACAATACATTTTTTTTGGCTGATGAAAGTGGACTTGGGGGAGCTATTTGTTACATAAGACCTATCCAGGAAAGTCTCTCTATGGAGCCAATTGTTAATGTTGAGGTAATTTTCATCATTTTGTATAGTTAATCTAGATAAGGTTCTTTAGTCCTTAATAGCTCATCTGAGGATATGCTAAAGATGAGGTATACTGATCACTCTACCCTGGTATGTCTGTAATGCTTGATTAAAATTTTAGTTCAAATGAAATCTCCTCCAGAACTACAAGGCATTTTTCAACGAAACAGACATTACATTGCTCAAATGATGTGCTTGGTTGCACATAAGGGCTGTTAAATCTAAATATAGGAAATTTCAAACATCAAGGTTACATCTAAACCACAAGGGCTTTTTCTAGCCTTCTAAAAAAATTGCTCAAATGGTTCTGCTCATTTGCAAAAATGGTTGCCATAGCTATAAATAGATTTTTTTTGTCAGTTTCTAGGTTCAAATTACTTTTTTAGCTCACCTGTCACATAGTGACAGAGTGAGCTTTTCTGATCACCTTTTGTCCGTCCGTCTGTCCACAATTAGTTCGTTAACACTCTAGTGCTCACATTTTTGCCTTAATTGTCATGGAACTTGGTCAGGATGTTTGTCTCATTAATATCTCAGACGAGTTCGAACGTGGGTTATCAGGGTTGGAAAACTAGGTCACAGAGCCCAAATATAGAAAAACCTTGTTAACACTCTAGAGGCTACTTTTTCAGTCCAAATATCCTGGAAATTTGTCAGAAAGGTTCTATCGATGATTTCTAGCTCAGGTTCAAATATGGGTCATCTGGGTTCAAAAACTAGGTCACGGAGCCCAAAAATAGAAAAATCTTTATACACTCTAGAGGTTACATTTTCAGCCCAAATAATCTGGAAATTTGTCAGAAAGGTTGCTTTGACGATTTCTAGCTTAAATTGGAGTATGGGTCATCTTGGGTCAAAAACTAGGTCACAGAGCCCAAATATGGAAAGACTTTGTTAACACTCTAGAGGTTACATTTTAATTCCAAATAACCTGGAAATTTGTCAGAAAGCTTAATTCTATGGTTTCTAGCTCAGGTTTGAATATGGGTCATCTGGAGTCGAAAACTAGGTCACAGAGCCCAAATATCGAAAAACTTTGTAAACACTCTTGAGGCTACATTTTCAGTCCAAATGTCCTGGAAATTTGTCAGAAAGGTTGTATTGATGATTTGTAGCTCAAGTTTGGATATGGGTTATCTGGGGTCAAAAACTAGGTCACAGAGCCTAAATATCGAAAAACTTTGTTAACACTCTATAGGCTACTTTTTCAGTCCAAATATCCTGGAAATTTGTCAAGAGATTGTTTCGATAATTTCTAGCTCAAGTTCAGATATGGGACATCTAGGTTAAAAGACTAGGTCATAGAGCCCAAATATGGAAAAACCTTGTTAACACTCTAGAGGTAACATTTTCAGTACAAATAACCTTGAAATTTGTCAAAGAGATTGTTTCAATAATTTCTATGTCAAGTTAGAATATGGGTCATCTGGGGTCAATTAACCAGGTAAATAGCAACTTTGTTAAAAGCAGTCATTCTCAGGTGAGCCATACAGGGCCATCATGGCCCTCTTGTTTCACAATATGCTGTCACATTTTCCATCAAACTTAACACTTTTTTCATGTTTTAGGAAATAAGTGTTTTTACATGTAACTGGTACTCTTTTTTTCAAAGCCAATGGGTACTGGAACCTATTTCTTAAAGATCCATTGGGCATGCTGACAATGACTTGAATCCAAATGCTACTGGAGGGTAAATTATTAAATTGCCTAATAATGACCTTTCACTCCTCATTTTATAGCCTACAGAAGACTGCATCAAAGAACTTTGTAAAGGATGTGGACAAAATATTCCAACTGTGTCTTTGAAAGAACATGCGGCAGTATGTTATGAGGTAAATATATTGATTTTGTTCATTATGTTGTACATTGTATTAGTATATCAACAGAAAATCATACTCAGTACCAATATTAATTTTTTATGAGCATGGTATTTGAAATTATGCATTTGTCCTAACAAAACTTAACAAAGTGATATTGATAAATGTTCTTGAACATTTTGTAAGTATGAAACAGTTTGCATTTTGAGATGGTGTTTACATCATTCTTGTTATTTGCATTAAAACTGTAAGTATTCTAAATGGTTTTTGAAGAAAAATGTCCACCACCGTGGTCCAGTTGATAATGTCCCTGACTTGAAAACCACTATAAGCTTTCACCAAATAAGTCATGGGTTCAAGTCCAGATCCTGACTGGATTGCTATGTGAGAAAGTTGGCATTTTCTTACAGAGGCAGTCTATGAAATTAGGATTTGGAACTACTTGTCCGAGTTACCTAATATGAATAATTTTCCTATATACTCTTCACAAATTTTGGAAAAGCAACTTGTCCGAAACAAAAATTACTTGTCCTGGGCAACCGGTAAAGTGCTAATTTCGCAGACTGCAGAGGTAAGGAGTATGGTACTGGTTCTTCACAGGGGTATGGTTACTTGCAGAGAAATTGGTAATTACTGGTTAGATATCTAGGAAAGATATCTGGTAGGTGGACTGACCGCCAAGATATGACCAAAAAGATGTTAAAATTGGTGTTAAACCCCAAACAAACAAACAGTACTTTGGTTATGTAAACTGGCTGCCTTTATAACTGAAATATGTTGAAGGACATTGAACAGAGCAGAACCAAACTAAACAAGAGCCATGTAACACATGGTTAATCCCCCCGCCGGGAAGAAGCTACTTGAAGGTTGTACTTTCAAACACTCAATGTAATAATGTTTGAAGAAAATCCCACAAAAAATAGGCAAGGTAGAGTTATTTTTCTTGCAAACTGCACTTCCTACCAATGTGCTATGTCAGTGTATTAAGTTTGAAGAAAATCGCTCAAGCACTTTTAGAGTTATGCTTCGGACAAAGTTTTTCAATTAAATCTGATAAAGGGGAATAATTCTAAAAGTAGGCAAGGTAGAGTTATTATTCTTACACACTGCACCTCCTCCAAATGTGCTCTTTCAGTATATGAAGTTTGAAGAAAATCACAAGTACTTTTGGAGTAATGCTCCGGACAAAACTGGAACAGACACACGCACAGACAGACAGAGACCATTTCTAATATCCCCTCCGCCTTTGGTGGGGGGATAATAAGTTCAAGAATTCAAGAATAAGATATACATGTATATGCTGGGATTTTTAAAATGTAAACAAGTAAATCTGATAACGGGGAATAACTCTTAAAATAGGCAAGGTAGAGTTATTGTTCTTGCACACTGCACTACCTACCAATGTGCTCTGTCAGTGTATGAAGTTTGAATTAAATCCCTCAAGTAGTTTTGGAGTTATGCTCGGGACAAAATTTATCAAGCAATTCTGATAAAGCAGACTAACTCTAAAAAAAGGCAAGGGAGAGTTATTGCACTTGCACACTGCACTACCTACCAATGTGCTCTGTCAGTGTATGAAGTTTGAATAAAATCCCTCAAGTAGTTTTGGAGTTATGCTCGGGACAAAATTTATCAAGTAAATCTAATAAAGCGGAATAACTCTAAAAAAAGGCAAGGAGAGTTATTGCACTTGCACACTGCACTACCTACCAATGTGCTCTGTCAGTGTATGAAGTTTGAATAAAATCCCTCAAGTAGTTTTGGAGTTATGCTCTGGACAAAAACTGTTTTGGACAGACGGAAGCACGGACGGACGAAGGGCATGGGGGGGGGGGAATAAATTAAACAAGAGGGCCATGGTGGCCCTGGATCGCTCACCTGAGTACTTTGGCTGTAGGTTTGCTGCTAAGCAGTATTTCATTTTTTAATTGAAAATATGTAAGTGCCTACAAACCAAATATGTAAAATATCAGTCAATAAATAAAGGCTCTATGACAGAAAGTAGAAATATCTATTATAAGCTATGGTGACCTTGACCCAGTGACCTCAAACCCTACTCATGGGTAGACGTCCATGCAAGGAACCTATATACTGAATATCAAAGATATTGGTCTATAAATGAAGGCTCTATGAGGTACAGTAGATAAATCTATTTTTAGCCTCCATGACCTTTAACCTAATAATTTGAAAAAGCTTGATAAAGCTTGCTTCATGCCAAATTTTAAAATTCTAGGCCTTGTGGTTTCAGACAAGAAGATTTTTAAAGATTTTCTTCTATACTGCTATTTAAAACTTTTGACCCCTCGGGCGGGGCCAATAGTGACCCCAGTGACATTTTTCAAACAAACTAGGTAGAGGTCCGCTAGACAATGCTGCATACCAAATATCTAAGCTGTAGGCATTGAGGTTTCCAGTAAGAAAATTTTTAAAGATTGCCTTTTTTACATATTGAAGGCCCCCGGGGCGGGGCCATTTTTGATCCCGGGGCCAACATATTAAGAATACTGGTAAAGGTTCACAACACAATACTCCACGCCAAATATGTAAGGTCTAGTCCTATTAGTTTCGGAGAAAAATGATTTTTCATGTTTTTCCTATATAACTATATGTAAATCAATAGAACCCTGGGGTGTGGCCAATTTTGACCCAGGGGACATCATTTGAACAAACTTGGTAGAGGTCCACTGGACAATGCTGCACACCAAATATCTAAACTCTAGGCCTTGCAGTTTCTGACAAGAAGATTTTTTAAAGTTTTTCCTATATAACTCTATGTAAAACATGTGACCCCCGGGGCTGGGCCATTTTTGACCCAGGAGCCATGACTTGAACAAACTTGGTAGAGGTCCACTGGACAATGCTGCACACCAAATATCTAAACTCTAGGCCTTGTGGTTTCAGACAAGAAGATTTTTAAAGTTTTTCCTATATAATTCTATGTACAACTAGTGACCCCTGGGGCAAAGCCATTTTTGACCCAGGGGTCATGATTTGAACAAACTTGGTAAAGGTCCACCTGATGATGCTTCATACCAAATATCTAAGCTCCAGGCCTTAGTTCTGGAGAAGAAGATTTTTAAAGTTCCAACTTTGAAAATCTAATTTTAGCTCCTGTGGCCTAGAAATGCAACGGACCTGAACCATTTGAACAATTTTGGTAAAGCTTCATGCAAGTAACATTCCTGCCAAGTTTCAGCAAGATTGGCCCAGCAATTCAGGAGAAGAAGTTGTTTGAAGAAAAAGTTGACGATGCACTCACGCACGGACGGACGACGGACATCAGGCAATCACAAAAGCTCACCTTGAGCACGTTGTGCTCAGGTGAGCTAAAAAAAACCCATACATTTTACTTTGTAAAATGACAGGACTACGATGAAGACATAAGTGTTCCACAGTTAAAGAAGCAGAAGAAACTTTGCTTGTCTAAGTATTATAAATCAAATATGAGTCATTAATTTATTAATAAATGTATTTGTAGCATCAGTAAGTGATGCATGTTAGGTGTTACTACTATTGGTATGTAGCATTTAGTTATCTTGGTTAATATTTCTCCGGATTTAATTTTGGGAATCAAATCATCCGCAGAGTGGCAGTACTTAGTTTTTGTAACAGGTGGTGAAAAAATCATGGCTCAACTGGGACTCGAACCTAGGGCCTTCCGCTGACAGGGCGGACACTCTACCAACTGAGCTACCAAGCCACACGGTCGATAGCCAAGTTGATTTATCACCATATACCTGTACCCGGCTACATACACCCCTCCAAATTTAGAATTCATCCAGAATTCACAGTCACGGAGAAAATATTTGTGGAACATTCTCAAGTAGCCATACTTTACATTAGGTAATTTTGCATTGGGTGCCAAATGTTACAGATGGTGAAAAATCATGGCACGACCAGGAAAGGAACACAGGGCCTTCAGCTGACAGGGCGGACACTACCAACTGAGCTACCAAGCCACACAGTCGATAGCCAATCAATTTATCACCATATACTTGTACCCAGCTACATTATTATCATGACATTTTCAAGCAACATGTAAAATTTCATTTTTTAAAGCGTAACAATACCTGTTTCACTTTACAATTACATGTCCTTATTAACCAGGCTTTTAAAAAAATGGTTGCGTGAATGGGTTGTGTAGTTGGGCAGATGGCTAACAAGGATCAAAATGTTTTCTGGACAATAACTTCAGTTATAAATTGGGTTTCATAGAGACATTTGGCAGCCATATAATGCAGTGTTTTGTGTTGCCCTTGTTCAGGTGTATTTATTAACAGTAAACTTGTTTTAAAAGGATACTTTGAGGTCTCTGAATGTGAAAAAAACAATTTTGAACTAAAATCTATGAATCATTAGTAAACACAAAACATGTAGTAAGCATAGGAAAAAGAACATACTGTTATATAGAATTTGAGAACTGACACCAAGGAAATGTTCAACATTGCTCTTCTTGTCAGTAAGAAAACGATTGTCAAACTTGTCGGCAAAGACCACCATGGGGAATAACAAAAAGTGGTCTCTATATACATGTATATAGGTGGTCTTTGTCAAAGGTAATTGTATTATTTAAATCAGAAAATGGGACATAGAATGCTGGTCTTTACTTTTATTCAAAGATGGTCTTTAGCACACGTTTGACTGATTATGTGATTAAGATACACATAATTATGTAATGAGTTAATATTTTTTTTGGATCTGTAGGTAACCACTGGTAGTGCTGGAATGTCTGCAACACAGTAATTAAAACATGTTACTAGTTTTAAGTTTGAAGGCATGTTTTGACTGTTGTAGTTTGTCATTGAGATCTACTCTACCCAGTCCAAGTGGATGAACCATGGCAACAATGTTAATTTTATGATCTTTTTCAAGTCTGATAGAAAACATTAAATCCATATATTAACTGTAGTTCAAAAGTTGCCATTAGCACCAGTGAAAAAAATCTAGTGTATGAAATTTCAAGACACAGAGATTTCAACTTAGTCATGGAATGTCATCTTGAGATCCTTTACCAAGTTATGTCAAGTTATGCCCTAAGGGTGTGTATTACTGCCGCAAGAGGGGACACATGTTTAACATAGACTTAATTAGGGAAATGCAGTTAAACTCATTGTCTTTACATTGAATGTTTTGATACCAGTAATTGACATGGAGCTTAGTGTTGGGCCTCATGAAACCCATGGATGGGTCACATGTTAAAACATGAATTTAAAGGGACATTCCTTTGTTTACTTTGAGAAAAACTGTCATTTCTGGCTTCTATATCATTTGGAGATACACTCTCAAATTTTGCATGTGAGCACCAAAGACTGGATTCATAAAGGGACCTCTGTTTTGTTCTCAGTTACTTGGCTTGTCTTTGAATTTTGCATGTTTTGTTCAGTTATCTCAGTTAACCCCACCCTTCGGATGGAGACGTATTGTTTTTGCCTTGTCCATGGGTGTCTGTTTGTCTGTCTGTCTTTCACACTTCGTTTCCTTTCAATAACTTGAGTACTAGTTGACACAAAGTCTTCAAATTTCACAGGGTTATTGCCCTTATTGAGTACAAAAAATCCCATTTGTGTTTTGAGTCAGTAGGTCAAAGGTCAAGGTCAGAGGGACCTCTAGAGTGGAAACCGTTTCCACTCAATAACAGGATTACCATTTCACCCAGAGCCTTCAAACTTCATAGGATGATTGCTTTCACTAAATAGAAGAACCATATTGTTTTAGGGGCTAGTATGTCAAAGGTCAGGGTCACAGGGACCTGTAGAGTGAAAACTATTTCTGCAGAGTAACTAACGGACGGACGGACAGTTCAAAAACTAAAAACTAGAAATGTGTCCAAAGGACACAGATGCCCTCACTAAATGACACTGGACACAAACTTGGTAAATCAACACTGTGGGCAAACATGTAAATATGGCATAAAATATGACAAAGCAAAGATATCAGGTATTTACTTTTCTATTGTTATGTACCAGCCTTTCCAGAAGACAGCATAAGCAAGGCTTTAAAATTAAAATTTTATGGAAATGATAACTGCTGATTTTAAACACTAGCCACTCCACTGTATCTAGCTACATAACATGCATGTATCTAAAACCAAGCCAAGCTAAATGCATTATAGACAGAAAAAACAGTATCTCTATAACAAACTCAAAAGCTAGAGGTACGCCAGAGTGTGGAGATGTAGACATGGAGACAGGGATAGTGACATTGACTTGAAATCAGACAGGTTCTGAAAATGGAGGCATAAGTGGTAAAGACTGAGAGACAAAAGATAAGTTAAATGGTTGAGAAGAAAATTATATAAACAGCGTTAGAGACAGAGTATGAAAATGAATGCATTGACAATAAAAGTAAAACCCGAAAGGCAAAAGCTAGAGATGTGCATGATTTGCAGTATAACAGTGATTTGTCTGATAGTTACTATAATGAACAAAGTGACACTGCAGATGAAACATATAAGCCATCCTCTTGTGACGATACAGACAGTGACGCAAATTACAGAACCTCAATACAAATGTCTAACAGAAAGTCGAAACAAGGCAGGATAGTTGAAGAAATAAGTGAAGTTGAAAACAGTTGTTCTGATGGAGAACTTAGTGACACATACCCTGTTTTAACTCAAAGTGTGATAAGCAAACAATATACAGCAGAGAGGTTGGAGACTGAATATGATAGCGACACTTCTGATATAGATTCAGAAGAGGAATCCATTCTGCGAGACCCACAAAATCCAGATATTTACATAACTAGAGTTCAAAATTCAGCAACTAAGACTGGGAAAGCAAAGAAACAAACTCGAATGAATAATAGTTACCAATACTGTGGAACTTGTCAGACAAAAGTTTCAAACCTGTCACAGCACTTAAACAGAAATACAGATATCCATCATGTGCGTGAAACTATTCCAGAAATAAAGGCTTTCAGGGAACAAGTAGATGAACAAAGGAAGAGAAAGCTTCAAATACAAATTACCGGAAAATTCAATCATGTATTCAATATGAAAACTCTTAAAAAAGACAAAGGGGAAATTTTGTTAGAGAGACGACCAATTTCTCAATTTATTTGAAAGATTATGGACCATGTCGAAAATGTTTATTTTGGTACTCAAAGAAGTCAAGAAACATGCTAAAAAATGCATTAACAGAAAGTCTACATTATACAAATACGGACTTATTAGCTGGTGAATATGATGTGATATGCACCTTAAAATTTTATATTGATGGAGGCCATACCCTAAGTCAATAATAATTGTTTGGGTACATACCACACTGTTTACTAGCTAAAAGGTCCATATTTGTTTTATTATATTTTATTATATAACCTATAAATAGCTTTAACATGCCACAGTGTAAGGGAAGGGGATGGCACTTTTTTGAAGACCCCATCACCCATAAATATAGATAGATTATCAGACCCACCACCCAGCTTTATTCATTTTCTTGAAACCCCATTGTTCACAATTATGAATTTATCCACATACCCCATTTTATTTTGTGAAAACCCCACTGGACATATTAATTCTTTAAAGAAAGAAGGCTGCTTTAAATTATTGTGGTTTTTGCATGGTGAGTTATGTCTGATAACTGACAGATCCAAACACAGGTACAATTACGAAGACCAAGGACTTCCATAGTACCATATAGCATGATTATTTTGTCTGCTATATATCGATAGGAAAAATGTATTACCTCTAAATTTTGCTTCAAGATACCTGAAGCCAATGGCATGTAACCATTTCACAACATCATCTATTGATCGTCCGCCATAGTGGTTGCGAGCACAAGGGAGGCATCTATTGAATGTTAGTAATGACTTATCTCTGCATGAGTCTTTAACGCCCAGCAGGCAAAACTAATGCAACACTGATATTCTTTGTTTTTGTTTGTTTTTTTTTGTGTTTTTTTTTTTCTCATCAATTTAATTATTAAATTAATATGGGTCTAACCCCAACCTACCACTGGAATTGCCCGTAGATTTTTTGCCCTGGTTAACCGCTTTGTTAAAGTCCATTTCGCAAAAGGTATTCACTTCAATCTTAAGTACTTGTTCACTCTCAAAATGCATTTAAAAAGGGCAGGTAACATTTGTTTTAATTTTTTGCTCAGTTATGCCTCTTTTTCGACTTAAAATTTCTTGGTTAACCTTTTTTGTTAAGGTACATTCCTCAAAATAATGCTTATTTTTGCAGATCTTAAAGCCTATGTTGCGGGGGGATCCGTGTCATGTCTAGTTTTGTCCTAAGTGAAGTTTTCAGAGTTGTTTTAATCTTCCAAAGGATGGAATGCAATTAAGATCTTTAGAAAATGTGGTTTACTTAATCCTGACATTTATTCCTTGAAATATAATGTGCAGATTGAATTTAGCATACAGTTTAAAATGAAACTTCAGTACAAGTTTACAACAAATTTTGATTATCTCAGCATGCGTGAGAATAAATAGTAGTTTCACAAGAAAATTGACTTTATGTACACTGTATTGGGACACAGGAAGTGTTGTGGATTTGAATTTTTCAGCATTTTGGATAGAATGTTTTCTGCTTTTTGCATGAGAACTTATTGGCCTTAAGAACTTGTACTCACAGACTGGTGAAGCCTCAACAGATTATGAATTCAATGCAATGGAGCTTGCTGGTGATAAAGTAGAGGACTCAGCAGACTTTGCAAGGCGATGAAAGATTTGTTGAGCAAAATTTCACAGACCTGACAATTCCACTAGTTCCAGATAAACAAGACATGGAAGAAGCTGAAGCACAGGAGGCACTGCGTAAACCAGCCCCAAAGCTTCACATTCCTAATGATGAGGAGTACAAACAGATGCTGACAGACTCAGGCCCAGGTTTATACATTAATGTTATTCAAAATAAAACTGAATGTACAAAAAGTTGTCTATGAGATTTTCAGCTGTAGATAAACAGGGATTTTTAGCTCACCTGAGCACAAAGTGCTCATGTGAGCTATTGTGACCTCATTTCGTCCGTCGTCCGTCTTCGTGCATTAGCGCGTCAACATTTTCCTGTAAACAACATCCCCTCCTAAACCACTGGGCCAAAGTTGATGAAATTTTCCTGGGGTGTTCCTTGCATGAAGCTCTACCAAAATTGTTTAAAGAATTCAATTCCATCAAGAACTCTGGTTACTATGGCAACTTGAAGGAAAAAATTTGAAAATCTTCTTGTCTGAAACCACAAGGCTCTGAGCCTTAAGATTTGGTATGTAGCATTGCCTAGATGACCTCTACCAAGTTTGTTCAAATTATACTCCTGGGGTCAAATTTGGCCCCACTGCGGGGGTCAATTGATTTTACATAGGCTTATATAGTGAAAACTTTGAAAATCTTCTTGTAGAAAGAGAGGTAACATTTTCAGTCCAAATAATCTGGAAATTTGTCAGAAAGGTTGTTTTAATGATTTGTAGCTTAATTTTGGATATGGGTCATCTGGGGTCAAAAACTAGGTCACAGAGCCCAAATATTGAAAAACTTTGTAAACACTCTAGAGGCTAAATTTTCAGTCCAAATGTCCTGGAAATTCGTCAGAAAGGTTGTTAACCAGGTTTTCAATTTTGAAAATCCTGGTTATTAGATTGGGGTATGGCGGGCGGATGGGCGGATGGGCGGATGGGCGGATGGGCGGATGGGCGTCAAACGAAATTGTGTCCGCTCTGTAACTCTTCAACCCTTTGAAGAATTTTGATGAAACTTCAGACAAATGTTTACCACATCAAGATGACGTGCAGAACGCATGTTCCGCATGGCTGGCTCCAAGGTCAAGGTCACAGTGACATTAACATTGAAAATCCTGTCCGCTCTGTAACTCTTCAACCCTTTGAAGAATTTTGATGAAACTTCAGACAAATGTTTACCACATCAAGATGACGTGCAGAACGCATGTTCCGCATGGCTGGCTCCAAGGTCAAGGTCACAGTGACATTAACATTGAAAATCCTGTCCGCTCTGTAACTCTTCAACCCTTTGAAGAATTTTGATGAAACTTCAGACAAATGTTTACCACATCAAGATGACGTGCAGAAATTGTTGTCTCATTATTAAGTATACTCCTTGCAGACAGTATTGTTAGCCGAAATTTACATCCTACTCATTATCATGTATTCTCATGAATATTATCTTTTCCTTCATGTCATGTTATAATCTTTTGAATATTCATAGCAATCTTCATTCCAAAATTCATACTATAGTATAGAATCAGAACAACATTTTTGAAAACCTGGTTTCGTGGCATTGCCATGTTTCTTGTTTTAATGATTTGTAGCTTAATTTTGGATATGGGTCATCTGGGGTCAAAACCTAGGTCACAGAGCCCAAATATGGAAAAACCTTGTTAACACTCTAGAGGCTACATTTTCAGTCCATTTAACCTGGAAATTTGTCAGAAAGATTGTTTCAATAATTTCTAGGTCAAGTTCGAATATGGGTCATCTGGGGTCAATTAACCAAGTCCATATCAACTTTGTTAAAAGAGTGATACAGGGCCATCATGGCCCTTGTTTTTGTATTGTTTCTGAAAGAGATGTACCTGTAATCAGAATAATTAAACTGTTGAAATTGTCAGACTCTTTGGTAATTACAGAAGTTCTTGCTTGTTCTGGTTGTTTCCTCAGCACCAGGTTTTTTTTCAGACAGAAATGTGCTTTGGCTAAAAGGGGATATAAGCTGAAAGAAATATTGATTATAAGGATTATAAATATGTAAGCTTGTTCACTATGTTGTAAGCACATATCTTAACACTTGTGATTTTGCATTTATTCAAGTACAGCATCTTTCAACAGTGATTCAGAGTGAAAAATGATTCTGAATGTTAGCTAATTTTGAAAAAAGTAACAGATTTTGCAACAAAATGTCCCCCTATCAAAGCCCTGGTGATGGATGGGGGCCATTATTGGAGTAAAAGCCTTAGGCTTAACATGTATACGTAGCATTGACGAATGCTATATTCAGCAAGTCACATTTCAAAGTAAAACCAAAGTTAAAACCGGAAATACCTGTCACATGACCAATATGCATACACCAGAACCAGTGCACCTGAAAGACATCATTATTGACGTTTGCATGGTGAGAACAAGTCGCATTTTTGACAGTTTTGATTTTGCGAGAGGGTTATTCAAACTTAGCTGTTCGATGTTATCTCTAATCCCTTTATTTTACATTGGTAAATTGTCTCTTTGGTTTTTCGAGCTTCTCTAAGAGGTAGTCCAGAGATATTTTTTGACAAAGTTAACATAAGCTTGAGTGAGGATGAAAAATCCCACAAAAAGTGTGCACCTGAATATACACATGGTGAGACTATATCGTCTGATAGCTCTGAATTTTCTGGGTTCGATGATGAATCCATGATACCTCAGGTAGGTGCAAATGTAGAAATACAAAATGTTGACAGTTCTGCCCCCAACAGGCGTGGAACCTGTCGTTCAAGATGACCCTTTGATTATTTCCTTTGGAAAGAGTAAATATAAAGTTACAAGTAAGAAGGGTACGAAAACATAGAAAAAAGACCAGAGTAAGTCAAAAAAGGTTTCTAAGAAGGCTAAATCTACTGGGACAAATGTGGCAAGTATTTCTCTTGGAAATCAAAAAGTCTTTTTGTTTGAACATAGGTTCTCCAGCAAGCCCTGAACGGTCGTCGGCGAACCAAGTGAAGAAAAGTATCAAATGGAGGAATCCAGTACAGATGTGAGTACAGTAAGTGAGTACAGTGAGTACAGATGTGAGTACAGTAAGCGAGAACAGATGTGAGTACAGTAAGCCAATACTTGTGTATTCATTATTTTCTTCTTTCAGGAGTTTGTCCTTTGCCTAAGCTGGCCTACAGTGCTTACTATAGCATTGCAGTCGCTGGTTTGAACCGGTCAAGTACGGCATAATTTCTCCATGACAGTTTGATCTTGGACATCATGTCTGAAGGTTATTTGTGTCTGATTCAAGTGAGAAGCAGTCAGTCACATGGGGAGAAATTAGTTACTTCTGTTTGTATACCCAGGATCAGCAGTTCGGAGGACTGACTGCTGGGATATAACCATGAGTGGTTTTGAAACAAGCAGTTTAAAACCCGTGAAAATAAGACAGTTGCCCTTTTGCCTTATTTTTCCAGCACTGAAAAGTGCATTTGCCCTTTACTTAGTATATTTTTCAAAGGCTTACTCAAATTGAAATTAGTGAAGTTATGAACTATGTTATCTTCTTTGCTTATTTTTTGTTGAAATTCATTATTACAATCATTAATTCTGTCACCCAACACATCTGTCGCCAATCCGAGTGTTTGCATTTTTGCAATCACAAATTAAATTGTCAGTGGAACAGGAAGGATGTGCCTTCTGTTTTGTTTCCGGAAGGTGCTCCACATAGCAATTAAGTGTTTGTAAAAGCCACAAGTACACAATAACTGTCATATTAAGAAACAAGTCCTGTTTCTATCTTTCTATTTTGAAATATTCTACTGCTAGGTGAAGCACTGATGTTGCTGGTAAAATATAAATAATTTGAATGATCAGTAATACTCTGCATGTTGCTCTCTTTTTTGCTGTATAATACAGTGGGCCCTGACAACGTACCTGCGTATAAGAGTGTACTTGAGCTGGCCGACTTTCTGGTCACCCTGCATAAGCAGTCAGTATTGTCACCTGCCCAAGTACACCGACTGAGGGTTTTATGGCAGGCTCTGCCTGCTTACGACAAGAAAAGATCTGTATTCCCATCCAGGTTGTCTAAAACACCATTGCAAAGATGTTTCAAGAGCCCAAAGAGAATGGTTGTTCCAGGTGTTGAAAGCATTGAAAGGTATGTTTCTCTCATCTGACACTATTTGCATTTGTCTTGCCATGATTTTTTTTTATGATTTTTATCGAAAGTATAATAATTCTTTCTTGCTGAAAGACCCCAATGAAAATTATTTTTAGAACATCTCTGCTGCAAAGCTGTAATGTTAGAAGTTGATGTTCATTAAAATTGGCCTCATATAAATCTATTTATATTTTCTATTAATAAGTACCTTGAAAAAAAATGATATAAAATTTCAATCAAAATAGGTAATAAAGTATAATAATTCTTTCTTGCTGAAATTTTTATTAACTGTATTGCAGTACAGTACTTAGAATTAATAATGTTCATATTCTTTATTACTTCATGAAAATATCTACGTTTAGTGATTTACATGAAAGTGACATGTGTCACCCGATGTCTGACTTGTTTCTTTTTGTATTAATAAGCCAACAAAGATGTTTGTATATATGTCTGGCATTTCAGCTACTTCACAGTTTTCTGTTTCGAGCAATAAAGCTGTTCATTTTACTTTACAGGGCAGTTTTAGGACCAAACCTGGGACCTGCACAGCAGACGAATTGTAACAGGTACACTGAAACTGTTAGAAGTGTACCTAAGCGATCCTCGCATTGAAGTAAAGCTTGTGACAAGGTGGTCCTTAGCCCTTGGTGCGTATCATAGAATTAGAAGGACCATTCTTAACAACCATACAGTCAATGCTGACACAGACTTGCAGTTCCCTCTCCTAAACAAGAAGACACTCCAGCAATGGTAAGAACTTAAAATATTCCAAACAGTCCACATTATTGTATCTGCTTTTGTGAGTGTGGTATAGGTGTCATAATCTTTGTTTTCTGGAGGTAAATAAATCGAAGTAACTGAATAGTTTTATACTTTTTGGCCCATATATATATTTTGAAGAACTCACTGGGTGTAAAAGTCATAGTTTTAATGGAGTACACTGAACATTACTGCCTCTGAAGTCTTACTGACATCCCTGATGTGATGAATGTAAAACATGTAGTTTCAGACAACATGTACACATGACTGTGTGAACATGTTTTGGTAAGTCAAATATTTATTAGAGGTCTTTTCATTAACATACATATTATTAGCTGTGTCTGATCCAAGACTGTCAGTATAAAGATCATTTTATTTTCTCAGCTGTACCTCTTCAGTTTGACTGCCAACTGAGATGTAAAATTTGTTAAGTGTATTTATGTGGAAGCTCATTTTTTGTTCTTTCCAAATGTTAACTTATTTTGTGCTCTCCAGCAGAAAGTCCCAAATTTCAACACTGAAACTTGTCCTTAATTTTGGTGAGGAGCTGTGGGAAAGACAACCTCTAAGTATTTCTTGTTGACTGTGGTTCATAACTTTTTCAGATAGGCAAAAACTTTTGTTCACTTACATTGACTGCCTTTGATTACAGGTTCAATGAAAAGAGCAAGGAGCAAGACAAAAGGGTACTGGTACAGGGTCTGACAAGTCAGCAAAGCACCAGAAGCACTGTCTAAACAGTCAGTGCTTCCCTTTGGTACCAGGGCACCCTACTAGTTTCACAAGCCTCTTTCTACTGTCGGAATGGCCAGGCTGAAAAAAAAAAAAAACAAAAAAAAAAAAAAAAAACAAGTAAGCCTCCTGTGAATGTTGCAATTGCTCCAGTTCCTATACTTCCCCGTGAGCTGCCTGGCATGATTAGCATTCAGTTTTCAGCTTGTCACTGACGGTGGATCCAACACTACCCTGCTTCTGCCTGCCAGCTGTAGTGTTCCTTACTCTACAGAGCAGTACAGGAAATGCAAGCAGTGATAGGAGGAGCAGGGTAAACCAAAGAGGAAATACACAAGAACAGCAGTTACAGTGAAATGCAGCAAGTGTGGAGGGGACAAATTACCTCCAGCCCAACAGCAATACATGGGATACAGATATTGTGCCACCAAAGACAGTATACCATTTCTGGAGTGGAGGGAGAATTTGAAAAAAGCCGGAAAAAGGAAAGTCTGTCAACAAGTCAGCTTTAATTCATTCTTATAGCTTGTGCTGAAATTTTTTTCCGGACTTGTGAGGAAGGAATGTCCAAGCCAGTCATAAAATTTTCCAAATTTGGTAGTGATTCTGGACTTGTGAGGAAGGAATGTCCAAGCCGGTCATGAAATTTTCCAAATTGGTAATGATTTTAGACTTGTGAGGAAGGAATGTCCAAGACAGTAGAGAAATTTGCCAGTGTTAGTGATGCTGGACTTGTGAGGAAGGAATGTCCAAGCCAGTAGAGAAATATTCCAGTTTTAGTGATGCTGGACTTGGGAGGAAGGAATGTCCAAGCCAGTAGTTACAAACTTGTGTGGCAGAGTTAAAAAAATCTTTTAATGCTGCCTATTGTATTGAAAAAAACAGCAGAAGGTTCCATGCCCTTGTGTAAGTAGAGGAGAAGATTTTTAGCACAAAATGGCTCAAGTTTTATTCATGTCTAAATGGGCAAGCTTTTTTGTACAATTTGCTACATTTCAAAACTTTGCAGCATAGTTTTTGTTCAGAAGCAGAATCAGTGGATTATTTCTTTCCACAGTGCTTCTGTTGTTCAATGAAGAACACTTCCCACTGAATGCCAGCAGAAAGAGATCCAAGTTCAAGTCTTGGCAGAAGGTGCAAAGTGAAACTTTTTCTGTCTATAATTTAAACATTGCGCAAAAAAGCTTACAAACTGGAAAACAAGAGCACTGCTGGGCAGAGCATTATATGATTGAAATATGTGAAAGGGGCTCATTCATAATAGAATGGGAGCTGACTTCAAAGTCATTAATGCAGAAAGATAAAATGACCTCCTAAGTAAGAACAATTTTGTTAAATTACACATGCGACTTCCAAAACTGTTATGAAATCTTCTGCTATTTATAAGGATCTTTTTCTATAGATTACAAGGTCAAAAATCATATTACATTTATACAAAATCCGGCCTTTTGTTATATCCTAGATTCTTACACTGTTTCAATCCGCATATAAAAGATACCAGATACTGAGAAACAAATTCTCTGTCCTTGAATTGGCGAAACATGGGAAAATTTGTATCAGTTATAACTTAATACTGCTGATTTAATATGTACTGTGCAAGGCTTTCAAAGTTATGATTATTTTTTCAGGGAATTTATCTTTTCCAATTGATGTGGTTCATGCAATGGTTTTGACAAATGAGTTGAGTTGTTATTTGCAGGTTTAATATTGTCTATTATAGTTCTGAATACCAGCAATTTAATTATCTCTGATTAGGAGCAAAACTTTTATATCTGTTATTGACTTAAAACATACTGCATTCTATCTAGCAATCACACCTGTTTATACCAGAATGAAGGGATAACATATTCAAATGTAAGCTTGTACTTGTCACTCACCTTTCACCCAAGCTCAGAAGTCTATATATATATATATATATATATATATGTGAAACAACTGTAATAGCAGCATTTGAATTCTCAACTGATATATACAACCATGACTTCAGTCAGGACAGTCTAATATGACCATGGATACATCATGACTTGCATCCTTCTGCAAGTATGATCTCAAGGTTTGTATTGACACAGCGACATGAAAAACATAATTACATAATTGCAGGGACAGAACAGAATATTTCCATGTCAGTTAAGTCAACAACATTATTTAATAAGATGGATTTAGTGATTTAAATGAAATTATTTACTGTTTTCATACCATTTCAGGAACAAAACAAACATTCTTCAGTAGAGGTGGAATGACAGTAGCAGAACAAGACCCTGACAAATTTGCACATATGAAAGCATTCCAGACAAACATTGTAAGTTTTAATTTGGGAGGAATCAATATACATAGCAAGTCAAAACAGCACAGTGTAGTGATTTAGGTCAATGTAACCGTACGGTATCGGAATAGTCGTAGGCGTTTTTGAGGTACCTCTTTTCCGGAAGTCACGTGATTGATTTTAGCGGGCTCTCTCTTCTCCTGGGTTTCGCTCTAGAGGAATTGTGAAAGGAACAGGCTGCTGACAGGGAATTGAGTTTTATTTCTAAATGGCTGGAAAAAAATGAGGAATCTTGTTCTTGGCAAGTCCTGCTAAAAAATACTACTGGCTAAACAGGAAGCTTTTCTATTTGATAGACAGGGTGCTGTACCTGGGCGAGGATACGGAGGATAAAAAGTTAGTTATACCCATGGGCTTGAGGGAAAAGGCAATCAGTACCATCAGCAGCACATCAGGGGGTGACTCGGACAAAGGCAAAGGTGAAGGAAAAGTTCTTCTTGTATAATCTGTCCGAAGATGTGAAGACTTTTGTAACATCATGTGATGTCTGTAGCAAAAATAAGAAGTTGGAGCGATATGGAAGGTGCCCACTGACCGAGTTTCAAGCAAGTGCTCCTATGGAGAGAGTCCACATAGACTTCATCGGTCCTCTGCCAAAGACACCACGAGGTAATGAACATATCTTAATGATGGTGGACCAATTTACCAAATGGGTAGAATGTGTGCCTCTGCCGATGCAGAATGCAGAAGTAACTGCTAAAGCAGCAGTTAACCAATTTTTCTCACGATTTGGATATCCACTTCAGATTCATTCTGACCAGGGGAGAAATTTTGAAGGGAAGCTCTTCACAGCCTTGTGTAAAGCATTAGAGATACATAAGTTGCGACTAATGGACAGGTCGAGTGTTATAATCGAACGCTGATGGACGCAGTTCGATGCTTTATAGGAAAGTCCCAAAACAGCAGATTGCTGGGGCCTAATAAGTTGATGTTGGGCCGTGAAACGAATACCCCTGCGAGTCTGATGTTTCCCATTGTAGGGGGTGGAATCCAGGAGATTGACCCTGAAAACTATATCGCAAAGTTAACATCAGAGATTCAGAGAGCTCATGACACTGCACGTAAAAACCTGAAGACGTCCTTGAAGCGGATGAAGCGTAACTATGACCTTAGAATATTGGCACGGACTTATGAAGAGGGAGATGTTGTACATGTCCTAGACACAGCTTCGATTTAGGGACAGTGTAAAAAATTGTCTTCTCCATGGAAGGGTCCAGGGGTCATAGTGAAGAAAATATCTCCATACATTTACAGGGTGAAGTTGCAAAATTCAATTTTTGTGACAAATCACGATTGATTTAAACCTTGCAGAGACAGGAAGTTGCCTGGGTGGGTGAAAAAGTGGAAGGAAGATCCAGACTTGGTTGAGGCAGAGGAGGATGTAGATAAGGTTTATTGTAATTGTAGAAAACCTTGGCAGGGCCATTTTATGATAATGTGCGATTATTGTGGGGAATGGTTCCATGGGTCATGTATTAACATAACTCCTATGGAGGCATTGGATACTGATAAATACAAGTGTCAAAAATGCAGTAGGGAGGTCCTGTCTAAGCAGGAATAATAAGGCGTCCATGACCGCCAGATACATTTGTAATGTATTTAGTTCAGGGTTCATGTTATTTGTTTCAGGATGTCTGGTGGAGAAGATTTTGTAGAACAGATGCTAGAGGCAACAAGACGTGGTTGTTTGATGTCCACTAGAAACTTGGTACAGAGGTTAATGCTGAGTGGCAGACCTGGTGCTATAATGCAGGTGTTAGTTGGCCAAGATTTGTTGGCTCAGGAAAGGAGTAATGTGAATTGGCTACGAATGGTTGCACATCATGCTGAAACCTTTCAGTTTGCCAGCTGAGACTGGATTGATCAGCATGTAAGAAGGCAGCCAAGAAAAAGGAGACTGGTGGAGGCGGAGTCGAGGCACTGTACGTCAAACATTCGTTTAAAGATCTATCCCACTATCTAGAGGGTTACATCGAATGCGGCAGAATAACCAAATGAAGGGGTGATGGATGACCTTGAGGAATTACTGCAATATTGCCCTAATGAGGATATAGAGTCCATTGCATCGTCCTTCCAACAAAACAAAAGTCAGTGCCGGGGTCTCCAGCAGTTAGCCGGCTAGAGAAGACGAATACAGCCTGTTCTCGTACATCTGAGCAAGAGCCTGAAGGGGTGAATACAGCTTGTAGCCATACCACCACAACAGGGGCTGAAGGGACGAGTATGATTTGTAACCGTACAGTCACCGTACAGACAGTTGAGAGGCTCAGGAAAGGTCAGGTAGGAAAGGCCGGGAGGTTCTTAATACCATTTGTAGAGATAGGACCCAGAATGTAAGAAAAAGAGCAGCATCTAAGGGTAGGAGTCCAGCCAGAAAGGTGCCCACAGGTTTAGATGCTAGTTACAGGGAAGGCAGAAGGGATCAGGACAGGCAGACGGCACGTGAGACAACCAGGAAGAAGCATATCTCTAAAAATCACCGTAAACAGAGAACCAGGTCGGCAGCATAGCACCGCCAACAGAAAGGATGTCCCTTTGAATGGTGCAAGTGGGAGTGCACCTACCCAAAGGCTCATGCATTTAATTTCCATGTTCCTACGAAATTGGACATGGAGGCGAGGTATCTCTGCTCCAGTCAAGACAGGGTGAAGGCACTGGGCTACCTAGCAGATAAAGTGCAAGGAGGGTGAATGCTCCACTGAATGATTTTGCTGAGTGGATCAACAGAGAAGGTCTGGGTAGGTCTCATACTGGCAAAAGTATGGATGAATGGCTCACAGGGGTGGTAGAAGAAGTGTCTGAACGACTGGGGATTGAAGTCCCTAGCACACTTACCCTTGAACCCATCAATTCACCAGTCCTGGTTTTCCACTGGACAATCTTGGTGGAGGTCTTACGGAGGTTACCATTTCATGAATATAATTTATTCATACGATTGTTCAGTGATCCAAGGAGGCGCAGTGAACTTCGTCATCGTCTGGCTCCTGAAGAAGATCGTCCGCCAGAGAGCGCAGCAGAGGATTCAGATGGTGAGATGATGGTGGTTGATGACGAGGGTGAGACGTAAGTTGTACCGGTAGTGATACATGCTGGGGACACAGGTCGAACGGTACAGTTGGTCAGTACATTCGAGGGCCAAGGGAGTGAGACTGGGGAAGGTGAGGCAGAACTCTGTTGTATAGAGTCAGCTGAGCCCAGTATGAAAGCCTTAGAAGAGTCTAATGTGCAACTGGTCTGGGAGCCAACTGAAGTAGGCAGCAGTCTCTGTTGTATAGAGACAGCAGAAAGACAAGAGGTTTTAACAACTAGTAGTGGTCTCTGTTGTACAGAGACAGCACAACAACCGGAAGGTTCTTCAGCAGGGAGGGCTGGAGAAGTAGCAGCTCCAAGAGAAGCTTTTGACAGCCATTTCCATATAGATCGGTTGAGCAGGGATCTGACGACTTATTGCCTTAAAACACTCATGGCACAAGCCAGTCCAGTGGGTAAAAACAACCTGGTAGATGTAATTGGGGGAGTAGCGAACTTCTGTGATCCCCTCAGCTACCCTTCAGAAGGGGAGATTCGTAATCTGAGGAGGCAGGGGATTGTGGTTACTGTTGGAATTCATCCAAAGCATGCTGGCTCTGTGTCCAAGCTGCACTTAGACAGGCTGAGAGAACTTGTTCGTTTGCCAGACGTGGCAGGTCTGGGTGAGGTTGGGTTAGATCAAACAGCACCAGCCGACAAGTGGGCTCTCCAGAGTGATCTCCTTGCTGAAGTATTGAGTTTTCTGGAAGACGGGCATGTGTTAGTGCTGCATTGCAGGGGCCGTCGTCCAGAGGAGGTGTCTGGTGTCCAGGCATCTTTATTTTATCAGTGCCGGGGAATTGTACCAAGGTACCAGAAGCTCCACTTGCATTGTTTCAATGGAGACAGGAATGATATGGAGTGTTGAGCAAGGCATTTTGTAAATGCCCATTTTGGAGTTACTAAAATGGTGGCTGGTCAGAGATGCCCAAGATCACATGTGGAGGCCATCCGGAGCATAGAGCCAAGAAGGCTATTGTTGGAGTCTGATGCCCCATATTTTGCACACACAGGGTACCGGGTGTCATCACCAAGCTTCCTGGGGATGACCGCAGCTGCAGTAGCCAGGGTGAGGGGAGAAGATGTAAACAGTGTCCTGGCCAACGCTACGAAGAACGGGCTGCGTCTGTACCAGTAACATGGTGGGGCTATCAGGTTGTACATGTGGATAAATATCGAGGTATGTAGAACTGAACAGGGGTTTAGACGTGTTGTTCATGTTTGTTTTTTTAGTTAAGAAGGTGGCATGTTGTTCATGGCATTACAGTTGAATGAACCAGGTTGTATATGGTTTAAGTGACTGGTGCATGTTGTATATGTTGCCAGGAAAGTGTCTTGGAGAGTTGGCTATGTTGTATATAGCCAAGGGATGTTGGAACATGTTGTATATGTTCCTGGGACGATATTGTAGCAATGGCTATGTTGTAAATAGCTAGAGAGTATTTTTACATGTAGTGCATGGTACTCAGAGGTTTAGATTCAGCTTTGTCGTACAAAGCTGAAAATCATTAGACGTCCTGTGGCGTCTTGCAAGTTGTCAGTTACTTGCGGGTGTTTGCATACTTAGTACTGGTTATACGTCTAGGCTGGCTAGACTTGCCCTGAATAAGTATGTGTTGAACTGACCGCCATTAATTTTGGTTTTAAGGGGGTACAATGGCGTACAAGTTCCACTGTATCATTTGATCTCAGCGGGTAGAGTATTTTAGACATTTTCAGGGTTAGGGAGTTCAAAATTCTAAAATCCAAGGTTAAGCTCCACCCTTTCAAAAATAAAGTGGGGGGGGAGTGTAGTGATTTAGGTCAATGTAACCGTACAGTATCGGAATAGTCGTAGGCGTTTTTGAGGTACCTCTTTTCCGGAAGTCACGTGATTGATTTTGGCGGGATTTCTCTTCTCCTGGGTAGCCATGTTAGTGGCGGTGTACTGAAAGGCAGCTCCGGTTTCTGGGCGTATATCGTACTTATTGTGGGAACTAGGCTATAATAAGTTATCTATTTCTAACAGAATGCTTCAACAGATAGTAAAAGCAATACTGGAACACTTTGACTCACTATATAGAACAGGAGTAGAAACTGTGTATGTGGTTGAAATATGTGAAAGGGGCTCATACAAAAAAGATCAGGAGTTGCCTATAAAGTCATTTAATGAACAAAGAAGAAAGATAAATGACCTCGTATGTAAGAACAGTGAAATGAATTTTGTTAAATTACACAAGCGATTTCCAGAAGTATTATGATATCTTCTGCCATTTATAAGGATCTTATTCTATAGATAATAATGTCATAATCTTATTACAACTATACTAAATGGGGCCTTTATTACCCTAATTACTTACACTGTTTCAATCTCCACACCCTTATGATGAAAAACGAATCACAATTACAGGTATCAGATACTGAGAAATAAATTTTCTGTCCTTGAATTGACAAAACAAAGAAATTTTGTAGCAATTATTACTTTCTTATATTGCTGACTAGATATGTACAATCCAAGGGTTTGAAAGTCATGATTGTTTTTTTCTGGGAATTCACCTTTTTCTATTGACATAGTTCATGTGACTGCTTTTGAAAAATGTGTCAATGAACCCGTTTAAAGCCAGGTGAAATATTGTCTATATTGTTTCCAAATACAAGTTACAACTAATCTAATTAGCTATGATTTGGAGCTACAATTTTATATATGTTGTTGAATAAAAACGCACTGCAAACAGTCAAGCAATCACACTTGTTTCTTTCTCTGATGGAAAAGAAAACATCTTAATGTATATATTAATTGAGAATTCAAATGCAGCCATTAAGTTTGTTGCATGTTTATATTCCACTTCTGAGCTTGTGTGACAGGTGAGTGACAAATTCAACCTTACATTTAAAGATGTTTTCTTTTCCATCAGAGAATGAAACAAGTGTGATTGCTTGACTGTTTGCAGTGCATTTTTATATTAAGAAATGGCATAGTTATAGCCAATGTTAAGTTTTCATGACAAAATCCAAGTACAAAAAGGGGCATAACTCTGTCAAATGTGACCTTGACCTAAAGATTTTGGCCTCATCCAGACCCTGTTGTCATAAGCAATACAATTTGAAAGTTTGATAAGGAAATGTTAAGAAATGGCAAAGTTATAGCCAACGTTAAGTATTCGTGACGAACCAATGGACCGACGGACAAAGCGATCCAAATGTATCGCTGTTTCTTCGAAAGGGCGACACAAAAATGCTTTGAACCTGTAAATATTCAGGTATGTGGGCTGGATGTGTAATTTTACATCTTTGATAGCCCAAATATTTTGCTTAACTGATGATACAAAGTGGCAGGATTTTTAAATATAATCCATGGTAGCTGCAAATTAATGTATTCAGTTATTGCTTTCTAGATTGTCTTTATCTTTTTACTGAAGGTTGTTTTTTAATGTCTGCCAGTGTTTGAGGCTGGTTAGTTATTTGGCACTCATTCATTATTGCGTTTAATGCTCATTCAATATATAATTTGTATATTTACAACAATTTCAATTTTTAATACATCTTAAAGTCTCCTTTTGTATTATGCAAAATTGAATAAATAATTCTTTCTACCCTAAGGCCTAGACACTTTACAATTTTATGATATCCATTTGATATAGAAACATATATACATTTGGTCAGGATTGGAAATTGGCATTTGTAGTAATTTTATTTATTAGGATAAACATTGACTGACTGTCGATATTAAAATATTCATTTTTTACAGTTTTCCTAACTTAATCATGACATTCAAAAAACGGACATACCAAGCAATCAGTGAATCAGGGACAGTTAAAAAGAAACCCCCAAAAAAAGATAAATAATCCAGAAACTGAAACAACAAAATCAGACTCCAATAACTCACAAAACACAGAACAAATTGTCTCAGCAGTGATTTCAGAACTCGTTAAACAAGGTTTAATTGCAAAACCAGGCAATACTGCAAATACTGACAATATTGTTGGTGATGCAACCTCTAATAATTCTAATCAAGTGGTTGCCATGGCGAATACTGATCGGGTGCAGCAGCCGGGACCATCATCAAGGAGTGCAGAGACTTTTACACAGTCAAATACCATGGCAGACAAGCGTGTCCAGGAATCACTTGGCACCAGGTACGGCCAACATAAACAATATGGTGACTTACAGTCTAATGCAGTGCATATTTGTGGATATAAAAGTAAAAAATGCCATCTGGAATGACGAGTTTATTGAGTTAAGTGAATTAATTTCAAAAAAGAAAAATTCATCGGAGTTACTGATTAATGTTTCAGGGAAAACTGTTTTTTTTTTGTGCCTCCTAAACAAGAGGCTAAATCTTTGTCTATGGGTCAATGGCTGTCAGCTTTTCATATTTTTCTTGACATCTATAAAGAAAAGCATTCTGACCAGATCTCTGGTTTATTGGCCTATTGTAGCCTAATCAGAGATTTAGAAAGGGCTTATGGTACTGCTGCATTCAATTTTTATGATCGTTCTTTCAGAGCCCATAAACAGTACCAACCATTACCCTGGGGGTCAATCCAGCATCCAAAATACAAATGTTTTGACTTACAAAATAAGCAACTAGTCACAGCAACAGTACCAGAAAGCACCAATAAAACTCCAGATCAGAACAATCAGTCCTTTCGTGGAAAGAGGGGTAATGCCCACCCCAGTAAGAAGTGATGTGTTACACTCCTATCTAGTTGGTTATGACAAAAGTGAAGTTCAGTTTTTGGTAACTGGTTTTAACAAGAAATCAGTAGAACCGATGGATGCTCCCCGAATAAATGCCAATTCCAAAAGGGCTATTGTTTAATATGTATTTTTTTAAAGTATGAAAAATAACAAAGGGCAATAACTCCTAAATTATGCAAAATAGAGTTACGTTTCTTGCACACTGCACTTCTCCTCATAGAGATCTATCTACCAATAAAGTTTCATGTTAATATCTCTTATACTTTGTGAGATATGCCCCGGACAAAAAATAAGTATGAGAAATTTTAAAGGGCAATAACTCAAAAAATTAATAAAGCAAGAGTCATGGTTCTTGTGCAATGCACTGCTCATCAATGAGATCTATCTACTTATAAAGTTTCAAGTTGATAACTCTTATGCTTTGTGAGATATGCCCCGGAAAAAAAATGTGAGAAATTTCAAAATGGCAATGACTCAAAAATTAATAAAGCAAGAGTTATGGTTCTTGTGCACTGCACTGCTCCTTAATGAGTTCTAACTACCTATGAAGTTTGGTCTTGATATCTCTCATAGTTTTTGTGTTATGCTCCGGACAAAATTATGACGGACGAAAGAACGGGACAGACGGACAAAGCAGCAACTACATGCTCGCCCTTCGGGAAGCATAATTATCCCAAGGGTTTTCAGGTTATGCTCCGGACAAGAGTTTTCTAAAAAGTGAGATAATTCAAAAACGGGGCAAAAAGAGTTATGGTCCTTTGGCACTGCACTCCGCCTCAAGGCCCTCTACCACTGTGTGCAGTTTAAACAAATTATGTCCAAGGGTTTTCAGGTTATGCTCCGGACACAATTTTTCTAAAAGGGGAGATAATTAAAAAACAGGGCAAAATAGAGTTATGGTTCTTTGGCATTGCACTCCCTGTCAATGCCCTCTACCACTGTGTGCAGTTTAAACAAATTATATCTAGGGGTTTTCAAGTTATGCTTCAGACAAAATTATGATGGACAAAGCAGCAACTATATGCTCGCCCTTCAGGGAGCATAAAAATGGTTTTAGAATCCCTGTTGTGATGTCTACACTGGGGATCCTCAAGGCGGTGAACCACTTTTACTGGAAAACAATGGTGTAAATTTTGGGTTTCTCTTGTTATCTTTATAGTTTTGTATAATGTTTTTACTTATAACATGAAAGTATAATCTGAATAGGCACCTTATTTCCGATTGTTTTTAGATGCTTGGTTTAAACCTGTCTGAGCCGTACCTGTACTGGGTGGTATTTTTTTTTGAGGTGCTAAGGTTAGACTGTGCTTATTATTTGTCTTGAGCGTGTTGTATTAAATGCTTTTTTTTAAAAATAAATTGTCGTACATTGTGGACCTGCTAGCTGTCTGTTAATGGTATCATTCTGGTATCACTTAAGTATTTTGACCCCGGGGCCAACATATAAACAATACTGGTAAAGGTTCTCTACACAATACTCCACACCAAGTATCTAAGGTCTAGTCCTATTAGTTTCGGTGAAAAATGATTTTTCATGTTTTTCCTATATAACTATATGTAAACCAAGCGAACCCTGGGGCGTGGCCAATTTTGACCCAGGGCTCATAATTTGAACAAACTTGGTAGACATCCACTAGACAATGCTACATACCAAATACCTAAGCTGTAGGCATTGTGGTTTCTGAGAAGAAGATTTTTAAAGATTTCCTATATAAGTCTATGTAAAATGAAGTGACCCCTGGGGCGGGGCCAATTTTGATCCCAGGGAAATAATTTGAACAATTTTTGTAGAGTTCCATTAGAGGGTGCTAAATGCCAAATATCTAAGCTCTAGGCCTTGTAGTTTCAGACAAGAAGATTTTTAAAGTTTTTCCTTTAGGTTGCAATGGAAACCAGAGTTCTGCAAGGAATTGATCTTTGAACAACTTTGGAAGAGCTTCATGCAAGGAACATCCATAGCAAGTTTCATCAACTTTGACCCAGTGGTTTAGGAGGAGATGTTGTTTAAAGCGAAAGTTCACGATGCACTGACGCACGACGGACAGAGGGCGATCCTAAAAGCTCACCATGAGCACAGAGTGCTAAGGTGAGCTAAACATAATGAAGAAGCAATTTCTATAAGAGAAAATGCCCTTAGGATAGAAACTGATGATGAAATTGCTATCGGCATTGCTAACATGTACACCTGTAAATTTAACATGGTGTGTGTGTGTGCGCGCGCGCACGCACGCAATGCAACAAAAAGTACATTTGCAATATTTTGGCTAAACAGTAATGGAACAAAAGCACTGAAGTTTGCTATTTTAACTAAGTATACATTTGCAAAGTATTTTCTTTACCAATTTGTGCTTTTGTACATATCTCTGAGTAGTGAAATAACACCTAATTGTATTTTTTTATTTTTTTCCAGTTATTTACGTTATTAATCGTTAGTGAACCAAAATATAAAGAAGGAATTTGGAGTTGGTTGACAATTATTCAGGTATAAAGATTCTAGACGTAAAATGTTCACTTATCTCAAATGTACAATATACATTTGTCATTGTCTGTCTGACTGTCTGTCATTCTGTCTGTCTGGCATCCATCATGTAAATGAATGTAGCATTAAAATTTAGCTAAATTTGGATATGACCTCTATTCATTACATTACCATGGGGTTCAACATATTAATGTATGCTGATAAGTGCCATAATCTAATATATCTTTGCTATCAGTTATCAGATTATATAGTGGAAAAAAAAATCGGAAAATATTGGGGGCATAAAAGTTATCAGATTATATGAGAGACATTGCTGATAACAAATTATCTCCCTTACTCAGATAACATCAGAGGTAATCCAAATTGCACTTTGGTCCTTTCAGTTGGAATCCTCTGACTTTATCCTTGTTTCTCTTTGTGATAGTGTTGACTTTTAGTTGTGAAAATTGTCACTTACATATTAAATAAAAAGTTAGGAATATAAAAAAACAAACTTTATGTGCTAACAAAACATATTGTTAAACTAAATGTTTAATCTGACTACTATTGTTGCAAATAATAAGGTGTAATTATCACCATACCATAAAAGAAAACAGCGATGAAAGCAGAGGAATCCAAATGGAAGGACCAATCTAATATTAGAGAGTATTCAGGGTAGATAATCCACTGATGTCCCCATTGAATTACATTCTCACTTGAACACAACATCCCTTTTTGACAACACATTTCACTTTTCAAAATCTAACCTGAGTCTCGAGATCTTTGCAAAAACTTATAAAACATCAAGAGTTGCATTTAAATATTCTGTTCTTCCATCTAACATTACAGTGGTGTAGTCAGCAAACTGTGGAAGTATAAGTTCAGTTTAATAAATTATCAGTTTGATAAAATATTACATTGAGATCGTGTATTTCATTCATTTCTCAATTACAAAGTATGAATTCACTAAGACAGATACATGTAGTGATGAAATGATAAATCGATGTTAATTGATTATTGATTGCCTGACACATTGAAACTGGATATATACTTCGATAATAACATATCATTAATACTTTTTCGTCCGTCTGTCAATAATTACAATTTCCTTTTTATTTCCCCTTTCAGAATGAGTGCTCTTGATGATCAGGAATACGTTGAAAAGCTTGTTGAAAAGACAAAAAGGTTTGTTGCAGATCACTTGGCTAAAGTGCATAAGAATGTTGAAGAGATGAAGAAAAAATGTAATGAGCAAGAGCAGAAGTTCCTTTTTCTTCAACGCCAGAACATTGAGATCAAGGCGTAACTGGAGTCCGTAAGGAAAACAACGTATTTCCCTTCTAATGTTAGGGAAATATTAATACGAGTTGGGGAATCCCTTTCAAATGCATCAGGAGATCTGATGTCTCTGGTGACATGACCATTGGACGATTCAAATGTCCCAACGGATACTTTCGAGCATACAGCTATGATACTGTCTAGCACCCCTGCATCAGGGAAAAGAAAAGCACAGAGCGCAACTTCTCAGTAACCAGTTTGGACTTCGTTGTGCTGTAATAATAGACTGCTTTTAAGTGTTCATAGAGCGACCTTCTACTCTAAAGCACATGCAGTAACACGGTCTTCATATAAGCACCATAATACTGTCAAGTTTCTTCTAGGTATCACACCACAGGGTGTTATTTCATTTATTTCACACTCATAGGGAGGTAGAAGCAGTGACAAACATATCACAGAAAACTGTGGGTTTTTTAATAATATTCTGCTGGCTGATATAGTGTTGGCAACCAGAGGGTTTGATATTCAGTCAAGCGTGGGCGTAATGTGTGGAGAAGTTAGAATTCCTACCTTTACGAAAGGAAAAAACCAGCTGTCTCCTGTAGATGTAGAAACAACCAGGAAATTAGCCAATGTCCGTATTCAAGTCGAAAGAGTTATTGGACTTGTTAGACAAAAATACACTTTTTTGAGTGGAACATGGCCAATTGATACGGTTATCACAAAAGAGACAGTTGACAAAATTGCTCATATATGTTGTGCACTTGTGAATTTATGCGAGTCAGCCCTTGAATTTGATTAGATTTGCATATACCTATACCCTGCTTAACTAAGCATTCAGTTGCAAGTAACACTAAATCGAACTTCAAATGTTTAATGAGGGCCAAATTTGACCCCAGAGGCATAAGTTGAACAAACTTGGTAGAGATCCACACGACAATGCTACATATCAAATCTTAAGGCTCAGGGCCTTGTGGTTTCAGACAAGAAGATTTTTAAAGTTTCACTATATAAGCCTATGTAAAATCCATTGACCCCCGGGGCAGGGCCAAATTTGACCCCAGATGTATAATTTGAACAAACTTGGTAGAGGTCCACAAGACAATGCTACATACAAAATCTGAAGGCTCAGGTCCTTGTGGTTTCAGACAAGAAGATTTTTAAAGTTTCACTATGTTAAATAAGTTGACCCCCCAGGGCAGGGCCAAATTTGACCCCAGGGGCATAATTTGAAAAAACTTGGTAGAGGTCCACTAGACAATGCTGCATACCAAATCTTAAGGCACAGGACCTTGTGGTTTCAGACAAGAAGATTTTTAAAGTTTCATTATATAAGCCTATGTAAAATCAATTGACCCCCAGGATGGGGCCAAATTTGAACCCAGGGGCATAATTTGAACAAACTTGATAGAGTTCCACTAGACAATGCTATATACCAAATCTTAAGGCTCAGAGCCTTGTGGTTTCAGACAAGAAGATTTTCAAAGTTTTTCCTTTCAATTGCCATAGCAACCAGAGTTCTTGATGGAATTGAATTCTTTGAACAACTTTGGTGGAGCTTCATGCAAGGAACATCCCTGCAAAGTTTCAACAAATTTGGCCTAGTGGTTTAGGAGGAGAAGTTGTTTAAAGAAATTGTTGACGCACGGACGCACACACGGACAATGGATGATGGACAATCACAAAAGCTCACCTTGAGGACATTGTCCTCAGGTGAGCTAAAAAATCATTGTTTAAGGTAATGGGATTAAAAGACAATGAGCTTAGATGGCTGATAACGCATATGGGACACACCGAGAAAGTGCATCTGCAACATTACAGGGCAACGTCTGGCTTAATAGAGAGAATCGACATTGCTAAAATCATGCTGATGCAAGAGAGAGGCAAGGTTCCAAAATATGCCAGTGTTGCATTGAGTGACATTCAGTTTGAAGGTAACATATTCAAACACTAAACAATTAAAGGCATGGGATATTAATAAATTATTTGTAAGTATCAGTTATTGCCGGTTTCTATATCATGTATATTGGAAGCTTTAAAAAGGACATTACATTGTCCTAAAACGGCGTGTTTCAATCATCCATAGCGCTTGCCATTTTACCTACAAGTTACGTTTTGTACCTTAGTTGAAGATTAAAATTTCATTTTGTTATAAGTATGTTTATATACAATACGTACAAAATGTCTTGTTTACTGTGATTACTTTTCAACACTGAGGAAGCTTCATATTGTCAAAATGTTTATATTGTTTCTATTGATAGACATAGAAGAAGATGGAACCTCGTGCTGTGCCTTCCAATCAAGCAATTGGCTCAGTTGAAGAGGAAAAGATAGAAGCAAGATGGAAGGGGAAGAAGGTACGTCATTTTCTATCATGCAGTCAAAGAAAAGTCATCTACAGTGATCTGAAACTAATGTGGCAATTTGTCGTTATTGTTGTTCACATTCATATGCATGATATTAATATAGGTAGTAAAGGTATTTCCGTTTAAAAATAACCTGTCTCTGTCTGCTGCAATCTCTATTATTTTTTCTTTTTGTTTATTAGCATGTTTTTTGAAATTTTAAAATATCATTATCAGTGCTGCAAAAAGGAATATGGATTCAAATGCACTTAATTTCAAAAATTATTACAACGAATTTCAAACATATTTATGAAAATGACTTTACGAAATGAATCACAACAAAAGAGACTGATTGAATTAGAACATTCATCATAAAAAATTACCTGAAATAATATAATGATATAAATATGGCACAATGCAATCAATACATATTATAGAATTATATAACGGTATCTTGATTCTTTGAAATATTGCTTTCTTAAGCAAATTAACATAATTGGCCACAATATATGCTTTGAAGGTGGCCTTATCCTTTTGCTCCATTATTAAAACCCCTTTCGCTGTAATGGTCTGTTAGAATAACTATCTGAATTGCAAAATTACACTTCTGAAGTGTTTAAAGTCTTCAAGTGAAACAGAAATGCACATCTTTATAAATGACAAGTATCAGAGGAATTTTTCTTTCAATAAAATGCGTAGCTTCCTACAAGGACTAAAGGATTATAAAAAGTATATATAATATGAGATATTAATTATATATGACTTATATAAAATAATTCTTTTAAAAACATCACCGTCCCCTAGATCTGCACGGAATCTGTATTAAGTAAGAAGTATATCAATTTCATAAGTTTCAGACCGTAACCTCTTAAATTTATGTATTGATAAAACAAGCTGACTTTAGATTTTAACAAACCATTTTCAAGCGTTTAATTCACCTAAACATTCAGAACTATTTCGAGGTAGGGATACAGTAAAAATATTTTTTCTACTGTTTTCAGAAAATGATTTGCAGTTTTCGCCTGCAAAAAAGAAATTGAGAGCAGGTATGAATGGTTGATCACTAAATCATGCAATTACCAGTAAAGTTAGTCAATGATTTTAAATTTTTAAAGCATATAAAAGGTAAAAGTAGTGTTTGTTTATTATAGTGTCACCCTTTTTTAAAGTGCCAGCCATTCTGACTTATGAGACACCTTCATTTTGGTCACATGTACCTCCCAAATCCTATTCTTTTAATGCCAGGCATCTGGCAGGTAGGCATATGGTAACCATTATTTAACTAGCTGGCAGCTCACCAACTGGCCATATCAGAACAAACCCGTCCTGGGATTCGAACCTTCGACCTCCCGCTCCCAAGGCGGATGCCTAAACCACTAGACCAAAGAAGACTGTATCTCTTAAAACCAAAGTTAAAACAAAAAGCAGGCACTAGGTTCGCATATACTCAGTTACTCAGAAGTGGTTCACATTTATGACATTCTGGTGTATATATTTATGGTTTAATTGTTATAAAATCACAAAATTATTCAAGATTGTATCGTTTGCTTCTATCAATCTAGTTCAAAAAATGCTTGTTGCTGCTGTTGACAACTAACTTTCCTAACTTTAACGTTTACAGTGTTATCAGTGCAATTGTCATATCACATTTACATATAAGTTTTTATTACTGAGAGATACCGTACTAATATTACTGTAATGGTTATCATTATTACATGTATTATTATTATTATTATTATAATACTCATACTTGTTACATTTGTTTTGTATCATTATTATTGTTATTATTGATTCTTTACAGGAACCAGAGTGCCCTGGTTGAAAGAAGAAATAAAAGAAATAGAAAAGTACTTTAAAACGTATATTTCTCTTGAATCAAGACGTCCTTGTCCAGGGATGAGGGAAATATTACAAATATTACAACCCTGTGCAAAAAGTAGGGCAAATGGGGGAAAGATCTGGAAAAAGAAATGGGAAATGATTAAAAAGGAAGTTTCATACCTAGTACAAAAGGCGAAACGAAACAACAGTAGCCGTAATGACCGACACTATCCAGAATAACAACGTAAAAAGCAGTGCTCGTTTTAGTGATTACAATATACTCTGATCTACAATTTAATGTTATGTGGCATGACGTTGATAAAAAGTATGCTGTACAAACTGAATATATCATGTTTTATTGGAATAAATATTTTGACTTAATGACATTGGTATTGGTTGTTAATTATGACAGTTTGAAATAAAGAGATCGTTTTTCTTGTATTTTACTCTGTGGTACTGCAGTAGAACTTTGAATGAGTGTACTGTACTATTACAAGGCTGTCAGAACATTGTATGTGACATAAAAGGTCAATAGAAACTGAACTTTAACAAAAGTTTAAGCGGTTAACCAAATAAACAAAAATTACCTGAAAAACAAGTCACTGTTGAATTACCACACAAAGGGGAAATAACTCTGCATCTGGCAGCTAATCAACATAATTTTGCATTTGACTTTCTTTAAAGGATTTTTTTTACAAAAATATATCACAGCAGAGATGTTTCGTGTCTTTTGTCTGTCTTCTATCTTCTTGTTAATATGTGATCGAGAAATTAGATGGAGTCAACATATTCAAACACCAATCTGATTAAAATCATATCTTAAACATCGCTATGCTATTAGGATCTGAGGACGACCAATAGAAGGTCACCTTCTCGTGACCTATCCATCAGCCAATCAGAGCAATGCTTCCACCCTCTTGGAAGTAAATGTTCAACTTGTGAAAATCTATTAATATAGCTGGGATCCCAAACAATTATCTGTCATGTATAAACTGTCACCGAACTCAGTTAAATTTATTTGTCAAAATCTTTCAAAATAATGAGATTTATATTTGTGATGAATATCATTTTTTTAAAAATATCTAAGCACTTTCCATCTTCGCTAATAAATATTGTTATGCTAGAGATGTTTACACGCCATGTGTACAGGTAAGCTATCGAGATGCGTCATAAGCTGCAGTGTCATTGGCTTGGATATAAATAACAAAAGTAGAAATTCCAGGTTATCAAAAGATAGAAATGAATGCGTTGTCTTCAGATCTAATCGTAGGGAGATTGTGAACTTCAGTCAGATTGCCTCAAACACAGTATTCATGTGAATCAGTGGAAATATATGTTTTTGTTACAGTACAACATTTGTACGAAGGAACTAAGTAAGGTTCTTTTAGCGATATGACTGTTATTGAAAAGGTCAATAAAAATATATTGTTAATTTATGTGATCATACAGGTGACTGTAACTGGGCATACAACTGACCGTTAATGGACATACAACTGCAAGTTAGTGGGTATACAGCTCGCTGTAAGAGGGAAGGGAGCTGCTTTCTAAAGAAATTAGGTCATAACAAATAATATCCATAATTTAACTAGAGCTATCACTAAATGTGATTAATACCCCCGCAAGACTGCTTCGGGACTAAGGACGTTATTAGTAACGGAATACTTTGTAAAAGAGTTGAAATAGAGTTATGGTTGAGGGCAATTAAAGATAGTTGTGGTTCTTGTTACATTGCACTTCCTGTTAGCTGTTAGTATTCAAGTTAAGCTCCAGACAAGATAATCCAACAAAGGAAAATAACTGTGCAAATACTGAAGATGGAGTTATAGCTCTTGTACACTGCACTTCCTGTCATTGTGCTTGATCACTGTATGAAATTACATTGAATTCCAACCAGTAGTTTTCAAGTTAGCTCCAGACAAGGAAAACAAACAAAGGGCAATAACTCTGCAAGTAGTGAAAATGGAATTATAGCTCTTGTACAATGCACTTCCTGTCAGTGTGCTTGATCATTGTATGAAGTTGCACTGAATTCAAACCAGTAGTTTTCAAGTTATGCTCTGGACAAGGAAAACCAATAAAGGGCAATAATTCTGCAAATAGTGAAGGTAGAGTTATGATTAATGAACATTGCACTTCCTCTCATTGTGCTTGACCATTGTATGAAGTTAAATTGAATTTCAACAATTAGTTTTCAAGTTATGCTCCGGACAAGGAACAGACCGACCGACCAACAACCAAACTTCGTTTGGGGTATAATTATCAGTAGAAACTTTTACAACGACAGTAAACTACTTAAATATATACTGCTGGCAGTATAGCTCAGACGTAAATAGATACTGCTGGCAGTATACCTCAGATGTAAATAGATACTGCTAGCAGTATATCTCCGACATAAATATATACTGCTGGCAGTATACCTCAGACGTAAATAGATACTGCTGGCAGAGCTCGGATACGTGATACAAGTACTAGGCAAACTGTGTCCTTGACAATAGACAAGTACATGAACGTTGTAATCGCATTTCGGGAGATGTTGGAATAGCATAACGAAGTATGGAGAAGGATGCGTCGTGCTGATGCTGTCTCTGCTGAGACGCCGTACAGCTCAATGGATGATGTTGGATTGTGTAGAAGACTGAATTTTTCTGACATGGCTAGCACTGACAGCGATTCGAACCGTTCATCGACAGAACCGAAAATGATTCACAGCTACAAGACTCGCCTATGGTCAGAGACATAATCGATTTTCGGTTCTCGCGTTTCCAAGACCAAACACGCCTGAGCAGCATTCTGTGTTTCCTTTGCCATCAAATGTGGCTTCCAACGACGACCTCTAAATGATTACTCTGGGACAAAGGCGTTATACAGACACGATTGATACGTGCCATTCTGCTCATTCCGATTCAGTCGACGACGACATGTTATCACAGGTGAGCACTCCTTCGCCGTCGAGTACTCCTGATCTGATCGAGACTACGCTTTCTCAAAATGAAGAGTAGGATGTAATAGATTTGTGCGTTCCCGAGTCTACTGTTAGTGATGTCATCATGCTTACACCAGGAAATATGCATGAACTAACCGAGAGGGTGATTAACTTGTGTTTGTGTTGTAACCAAGAATGATAGTGGTGGACTTAGCGTAAAAACTTGTAAATACATTGTAAACTAGAACTATCGCTGAATGCGATTCATACCCCCCACCAATGTCCTTGACAGAAGACGACATGGAAAGGTCGTAAAGGGAATACCTTTAGTGACACAAATACATATACATAAAAAGAAATTTTCTCTGGTGAAAAAAACAAACAAATTGTACAGGTAATACTATAAATATATATTGTCAAATCATGTTCGAAACAGTTACAAATAACCTTTCATTTTCCCAATGTACTAAAACAAACAAAAGCAGTGAAGTTAAGAAAATGGCATAATTATGTCAAAATGTAATTAAAAGTGGAAAAACTTTGCATACTGAGCTTACTTGTTCTAGTTTTAGAAATATTCAAGTACATGTTAAAATTTCAGAACATTTTCTAAGTCAATTTTGACCTTCAAGTGTGACCTTGACCTTAAGCGGGCACAAAGGTAACATGGGTTCTGCACATGACTTTGTTGAGTTGAACATTTGAGTAAAGTTTGAAGAAATTTCTTCCATTGGTATAGGATTTATAGAGCAGACACGACATATTGTCTAATATTTGATTGTATTTAAATTTGAAGACTTAAAAAGGGGCATAACTTTGTCAAAATGCAATACAGAGTTATGAAACTTGACCTGCATATCCTAATTGTGACACTTCATATCAATTTTAAGTTTCAAGCAAATACGTTTTCCAGTTTCAGAAATATTCAAATACATGTTAAAATTTAAGAATATTTTCTAAGTCAATTTTTGACCTTCAAGTGTGACCTTGACCTTAAGCCGGCGAAAGGTTAACATGGGTTCTGCACATCCCCTTGTTGAGATGAACATTTGAGCCAAGATTAAAGAAAATCTTTCAATTAGTGTAGGACTTACAGAGCGGACACAACATAATGTCTAATATTTGATTGTTTGATATTTGACCTTCAATTGTGGCCTTGACCTTGAGCTGACACATGGGCAACATGGGTTCTGCACATCCCCTTGTTGAGGTGAACATTTCAGCCAAGTTTGAAGAAAATCCTTCAATTGGTATAGGATTTATAGAGCGGACACGATAATGGAGACGGACGGACGGACACACACACGGACAAGAGTAAAACAGTATACCCCCCACTTTTTCGAAGCGGGGGTATAATGAACAGTCTTATCAAATTAAGGTAACATTATAGTCAAGACATGACATCAGTGATTCAGATTAGTGGTCGCCCAGTCGCCCAACGCAACCAAAAATTCAGTTGGGCAAATGAAATTTATCAGCTGGTAGCCCAGCCAGTGAGTGTTTTCCGAGCCAAACACATTTTGTTTATCATAGAAATGATTTATTGCGGATGCACAGATAATTGGTTTAAATGCCAGACATCCCATTCTGAACCGAAATATTGTTTCTGTTAATTTGCTCCCTTTACTTAAATTCAACATGTGTGGTGATTCTCTGGTTGCACTGATGTCATAGCGGTGCCCATGAATGAATAAACAAATATCAGAATTTTTAAAAAGTCTATCAAATAATATAATGGGACCATTTATAAAAGCTGGGCGACCAAGTTTGATGCTGGGCCACCAAATTTTTTCGTCTGGTAGCCCAGCTGGCTACCAAATCTCAAATGTTAATCTGAATGACTGGACATCCCTTGTTTTAATAACGTTTCAATGAAATTACAGTCTTATTTTTACTTTAGTAGTTAGCAATATTGAATAATTAAGGAACATAGAAGGCTACATATTGTTAAATACTTAATATATATAAATATGATTAAGTCTATATAATAACAGTATAACATACTATAACCAGTTACAATTATTCAATTACAGATATCATTCAAACCTAAAGAAGAAACTGAGGTATCCTTAGCTTATTACTCCTGTCCAATTTGTCTGTATGGATTTTGTGGTCATGTTTTGGAACCCTGTACCAGCTAGCTAAGTACAAATCCTTGGGATACAAGGCACTTCCTGAGGATATTGCCAGGACAAGCCAACCCCAGACATTTCATGTGCCAAGAGGAGTGAAAATTCAGGGCAAAGATGTTCAGGACATCGAAGTGAGAGGCACTTCCTCGATTGTTCCATGGAATATTCATTCAACATTATATAATCCGATAAGAGGACATGCCAACACATTTGCAACTGCTGTACTAAATATGTTGATGTCACAAGCTTTGCAAGCAAATGACCATCCTCTTGTTGATACTCGATTCAGAAAATCACTAAAAGAGTCAGTTTTAAGTTACCAGCAAAAACTTGATCCAGTGTACATTATTAATGTTTATGATGAAGTTAAGTTTCCGCACTTGCCAGAATCCAATTTTATGTTAAATTCATATCAGGCACTTTCAGATTAAAGCAAATCAACAAGCTTGGAAAACATAAAGCTAATGAAGAATGAATCAGTTAGGGTTGAAAAACAGACCCGGTTACAGAGTCAGAGTCCAATGTGGTATAAAATCAGAAAAAAGAACCCAGACAGACTGCTTCCAAAATCGAAGAAATTTTCAAGTGGAAAAAAGAACCACCAAGCCTAGTCCAGCATTTGAATACCACTAAACATGTCACAACAGAAGCCATGCGACAAGGGTTAGCATCTGAGCCCACTGCAGCCCATGCGTATTCAACACAAAAAGCAAACGCGAATATTTATCCATGTGGGGTTGTTGTGAATCTTTGGGCTCCCTGGTTAGCAGCCAGCCCTGACTGTACAGTTTAAGATACAATACAATTGTGTTTTAGAGGCACCTTACTTGCAGAAATATGACACTGATACATTAAGGTTGAATAGGAACCATAAGTATTATTATCAACTACTAGCAAAGCTGGCTGTGACAGGATTACACGGGTGTGATTTGCTTGTCTGGTGTACTAATGACAGCCATTGTGAAACTATATATTGTAAAATTTAACAGTGATGTGTGGAACAATGTAAAAAAACAAAGTAGATGATTTCTTTTTCAGCCATTTTATTTAAATTCATGACGCCTATGATTTAACAAATGATCCTTTAAAATCTGCAGTCAAGCAAACTATAACAAACAACTGTCACCTTATTGATCTAAAATAGTATAAAACATCAATGTCAGAGCTGTTTAGTATAAATATGTTATTGGTCAAGATTCTGCAGTGTCTTACATAATGTTTTTAAATGTTATATAACTTTGATATTTCCATAAAATATAACAAATTTATTTTTGCACTTATCTACAGTTATGTGATAGCCAAAATGTACTTTTTAGATAATGTAAAATCAGAGTATTTAATGAAATGTTAAAAAACTATCAGCTTGATGTCAACAAAAACAATGGTATTTTATCTTGAAATGTTCTTCTTGCAGTCATACATACAGTACACCTCAGGAGGATTGTCCAAACAAGAGGGCCAAGATGGCCCTATATCGCTCACCTGAGAATCATTGCACAGAAACATACAAAATCAGGATGTAAGTTAGCAGGTCAAGGCCAAGATCATCCACGGTCAAAGATTTAATCTGCATGCAAAATTATCTAATGTTTCATTGTTGTAGCTGAACAGAATGTCTTATAAGAATAAGCCCTGTGACCTATTTTTTGACCCTGGATGACCCATATACAATCCCATCCTAGATTTTATCAAGATAAACATTTTGACCAAATATTAGGAAAATCAGAAGAAAAATACAGCTTCTATCACATACACAAGCTTTTTCTAAGATTTGACCATGTGACCTAGTTTTTGACCCCAGATGATTCATATCAGGCTCAACCTAGATTTCATGAAGACATACATTCTGACCAAGTTTCATAAAGATCCAATGAAAAATACAGCCTCTATCACATACAAAAGATTTATCTAAGATTTGACCATGTGACCTAGTTTCTGACCCCAGATTACCCATATTCAATCCCAACCTAGAACTCATGAAGACAAACATTCTGACAAAATATTAGGAAAATGGAATGGAAAATACAGCTTTTTTTTTATACACAAGGTTTTTCTAAGATTTGACCCCATGACCTAGTTTTTGAACCCAGATGACCCATATACAATCCCAAGATACCATAGACACAAACATTCTAACCAAATATTAGGAAAATCGGATGAAAAATACAACTTCTATCACATACACAAGCTTTTTCTAAGATTTGACCCCGTGATCTAGTTTCTGACCCCAGATGACCCATAAACAATCCCAACCTAGATCTCATCAAAACAAACATTCTGACTAAATATTAGGAAAATCCAATGGAAAATACAGCCTCTATCGCATACACAAGCTTTTTCTAAGATTTGACCCTGTGACCTAGGTTTTGACCCCAATTGACTCATATACAATCCCAACCTAGATTTCATCAAGACAAATATTCTGACCAAATATTAGGAAAGTCGGATGATAAATACAGCTTCTATCGCATACACAAGGTTTTTCTTAGATTGGACCCCGTGACCTAGTTTTTGACCTCAGATGACCCATATACAATCCCAACCTAGATTTCATCAAGACAAACATTCTGACCAATGAAAAATACAGCCTCTATCGCATACACAAGGCAAATAAGAACAGACAGATGATAGACGACAGACGACGGACATCCAGCGATCACATTAGCTCACCCTGAGCATTCGCTCAGGTGAGCTAAAAACGCGAAATTTCGAGGAATTCAATCCACACTTCGCGGGAGTAATCTGCATTTAAAAAAGAGTGACTTCGCGTGAAAAAGAGTGACTGAAGCTACTCCGAGAAAGGAGTAAAGCAGCACTTCATGGGAGTAATATCAAGGCACTCCACAAAATTTAACTGGTAAGAAAAATGAAACATTGCTATCGAAAATCGGACATTTAGAAAAAATGAAACCAATAATTCACCATTGTCGAAATTATTAATCATGAGTTTTAAAGATTTTTTTTTTTTTTCACAGACAAAAGAAGATTGTTTAAAGAAAACCCAATAAGATCTTTAATATTTACTCGTATTTTCATTGATAATCAATTTGTCTCTGAAATACAAAGGTAATGCTTCACAATGACCCTGCATATTGTTCTAAGATCATATTTCTTTATGTGACCTTTTACCTCTTTCCCACACAGATACGACATCTTAGATGATCTACACTTGTTCCTAATCTACATAAATACACGTCTCTACACCTTTGCTTTTTAGAAAAATCTAAATCTTCCTACTCCATAAATACTAACAAGCTTTTTTTCAAGGTGTTACTATTTAAAGATTTTCCGAAAATGAGAACTGAAATTCAAGAGCGTAGACATCGCTATTTTAAGAAAAGCATGCAGCTTTAGGTCATGTGATGTGGAAAAGGCAGTAAAATGGGAATGGAAAATTACTCAGGCTTGATGTCAAAGGTTATCTCTTAGAATAACAACCAATAAAAAAGATGGTGTTATATTACGTGTAAAGATCATAGGTCACGGGAAGTGTGATTGACAGGTTTTCTTTGTTTTGAATCGGAAAAAAATAAATGTATACAAGATCTGTAAATTTCACTGGTTTGAAAAGGTGTTTTAGTTTTTATTTAGGAATGTTATTCACACAGGTGTCGGCTTCTGTGTTTTTGAGTTTATATGAAGACATGGCGCCCTTTATAAAAAGTTGAAAATCAATGTTGAGTGTTGAAGCAGTTCACTTAAAACAAGAAGCGCCGCAATGCAACGAAAACCAGGTTTTCAACGACCAAGTATTGATGTGACAGGAATTAGGAAGAAATATGGCAGTGAAGTAAAAATGGTGTTGTTATTTTGGTTATACAGAAAGTTGGTTTCAATAGTTCAAAATAAAAATAAATCAGATACCTGAGTAGCAATGCCAGGCTGTATTTTCATGTAAGCTACACACATGCCAAGTTGAGTATCAATAGGTCAAAGTGTGCTGAAGTTATTGAGTAGAAGCTGAAAATTCTATTGTAAGCAAGTGACCTTGACCTTGCTCCCAGATATCATAATAGCAATCCCAAGCTGCATCTTAATATAAGGTACCCACACAGCAAGTTGGTGTCAACAGGTCAACACAAACTCAAGTTATTACGTGAAAACTGAATTTCTTTTTTAAAACAACAGTGACCTTGACCTTGTTCACAGACACCTGGGTAGCAATACCAAGATGCATCTTGATATCAGCTACCCAAATACTAAATTTGGTTTCAATAGGTCTAAGCAAACTAAAGTTATTGAGCGGAAACTTAATTTCTTTTTTTAGCAGCAGTGACCTTGATCACAGACACCTGGGTAGCAATCCCAAGCTGCCTCTTAATATAAGCTACCCATATACCAAGTTTAGCATCAATAGACCAAAGCAAACTAAAGTTATTGAGCAGAAACTGAATTTCTATTTTTAGCAACAGTGACCCTGACCTTGTTCAAGCTGCCCCTTGATATAAGCTACCCATACACCAAGTTTGGGGTCAATAGGTCAAAGCAAACTAAAGTTATTGAGCGGAAACTGAATTTCTATTTTTAGCAACAGTGACCTTGACCTTGATAACAGACACCTGGGTAGCAATTCCAAGCTGCCTCTTGATGTACGCTACTCATATACCAAGTTTGGGGTCAATAGGTCTAAGCAAACTCAAGATATTGAGCAGAAACTGAATTTCTATTTTTAAAAACTGTGACCTTGACCTTGACCACAGACACCTGGGTAGCAATCCCAAGCTGCCTCTTGATATAAGCTACCCATATACCAAGTTTGGGGTCAATAGGTCAAAGCAAACTCAAGTTATTGAGCGGAAACTGAATTTCTATTTTTAGCAACAGTGACCTTGACCTTGATCACAGACACCTGGGTAGCAATCCCAAGCTGCCTCTTGATATTAGCTACCCATACACCAAGTTTGGTGTCAATGGGCCAAAGTAAACTCAAGTTATTGAGCGGAAACCAAAAGTTGACGCCCGCCAGCCGACTTCAGCATTACAATAACCCCGATAATTAGCATGTTAAACATGTTATCATTTTAAAGAATGTACTAATCTGCAATTGTTTTGGATAATTCAAGGAAGAAAGGATGCTAACAAATGTACGTTTCTGAAATGTTTTCATTTGTTCATAAAATACTGTAGTATGTAGTTACGTGTCTACGCGAAGTCACTCCAAATTTGACTTGCAGAAACGCGAAGTCACTCTGAAGATATTTTACTCCACTATGCCTCAAAGTCACTTCAATTCACTGGAGAAAACCACCTTTTACTCGAAGTCACGCTTTTTTCAGTTCCTCCAAACTTCGCGAAATTCGGACAATCCTCCTAAGCTGTACTGTACTGAACTGTCAATCAGCAAATTCAAACCAATCAATATAAGACACAATTAGGCAATCACAAGCTGGTTGTGTTTATACTCCATATCGACAGACCTATCACGTGACCTGAAATAGGTAAACACTCCTGTGTCTTCACTACAGAGAATGCAGTTTACAACCACGCCTGAGATAATAAGCACAGTTAATCAACTGCTTATCACGGCTAATAAATAAACAATTATACTGTCATTAGCACCAAGAAAGTACAATCCCAGATTATAATTGTATTTTGTATATCATTCCCATTAAATAATCTAAAATAGCCACTAGTTCCATGAATTGGAGTAAAAAAATAAATGGAATTCCTAAGTTTTCTGTATTACAAAGTAATTGCTGGTTATATAATAGAAAGAGGGAAAAGCAGGGCTTTTGAAAAGGGATACATTTTTATAGAAAGTTTAATACATGGTGCATTTGTCTGTCAAATGATAAAAAGTTCTACCTCAAAGCTAAAATTAATGTTGGCGAAGTGAAAGGAAAACAGAATCGCCACATATATTGTCTGCAGAGGTTTGCGCTTGATGGACGATGCAGTTGTATTACCGAGTAAGTAAAATTTTGTGTTTCCATCTAAGTGGTAAATTTAAAAGCATAACGTTCGTTTTTGTATTTGTACTATTTACATCTTTTTAATCTTTATCTAAAACAAAAAAACAGGCACATAAAGATATTACATGTAATACGTCATGCAGAATGATAATAAATGCGACAATTATCAGTTGATTTTTTATTATTTATAGTTTTTAGAACTGGAGAAGCCTGCAGCCATATAGCATTGCTGTACACTGTAAATCACTAGGTTAGCAAAGAAAATGACAGAGATTCCTGCAGATATGTCATGCACAGAAGTGGGACAAGCCTGGCACCAGCCACCTGGGTACAAAATTGAGCCAGAACCAGTGATGAAACTCACCTGTGCCAAGGTTACCACGGACAGACAGTTACGTTAACAAGAACCTGTGAAATGCTATATGACGGATTTGCCAAAAAAGTAAATTGACGCTTACACCATCAAAAGAGGAGATAGCTTCTATACAGGGAAGTATTGGTACAAGAAACAGCAACATTCCCATAGTCTATTTTACAGAAGACCACTCAAATGACAAAAGTCAAATGACATCTTATTTGGAGATGTACCTAATGGGTTACCCACTCAGAAATCAATGTCAAAATTAACACTGGTCAAAACTGAAGTTTTCAGCCTATATTCCTAGCAAATTTGACATTGTTTTGCAAGACAACTTATGTTTCCCTGATATACCAATAACACAGTCAAATCTAAACATTGACATAACTCACCTTAATGAAAAAGCAAAAAAAAATCTTGCAGTCATTGGATTTAAGTAAATCTTAGGCTGAGGAGATTGAACAATCGATTTATCAACCTCTAGTTAAACTGTGGCATGAGATGTGTGAAATTAGACTTACAGTAATCAAAGTTTGGTGATGTTGTTATAAACAGAAAAAGTAAACGAAAAGAAGCATTTCTACAAAAAACTAGAACTGTGTCCATAGGACACGGATGCCCCCACTATGCATAAGTGCTCATAAACAAGAGCATGTATATCCTGTATGTAAGATTTTTTCTGTACATATACCTAAAATGATCTACAGGTAACCTTATGTACATGTTAAATTAAATTACAAATGTATAATTTATATGTTCAATTATTTATATGGTATATAGTGAAAAAATCAACAAAGGGCCATAATTCTGTTAAATATGGTCACAGCAAAAATTCCTTCCATTACTACCATCTACACATTAAAGCTGTTCATCCCTGGAAGTTTAAGCAGAATCTGCCATCCGGTTTAAGAGGAGTTGCGTTCACAAAATTTCTATATGGTATATAGTGAAAAAATTAACTAGGGCCATAATTCTGTTAAATTTGGTCGCAGCAAAAATTCCTTCCTTTACTTCCATCTACACATTAAGGTTGTTCATCCCTGGAAGTTTAAGCAAAATCTGCCATCCGGTTTAAGAGGAGTTGCGTTCACAAAATTTCTATATGGTATAAAGTGAAAAAATCAACAAAGGCCCATAATTCTGTTAAATATGGTCACAGCAAAAATTCCTTCCTTTACTACCATCTACACATTAAGGTTGTTCATCCCTGGAAGTTTAAGCAAAATCTGCCATCCGGTTTAAGAGGAGTTGCGTTCACAAAATTTCTAGTGAAAAATCAACAAAGGGTCATAATTCTGTTAAATTTGGTCGCAGCGAAAATTTCTTCCTTTACTACCATCTACACATTAAGGTTGTTCATCCCTGGAAGTTTAAGCAAAGTCTGCCATCCGGTTTAAGAGGAGTTGTGTTCACAAGATTTCGGGACGTACGGACAGACGGACAGACGTACGGACGGACGGACAAGTGCAACGCTATATGCACCCCACTTTGTGGGGGCATAAAAATTAAATACAAAAACTTAACAAATGTTGCATCAATTCCACATGGAAAAGATAAGGAGGATACTGCACAAATGTTGTACACTGAACAGATGGTGAACAACTGTCATCATGATGTGTAAGTATTTCGTACAGGACTTTCAATAAATTTGGACAGTCAATTTCTTAGAGGTTCCCCAGACGGCAAAATTTTAGACAGGTCATCATATAACCATTTTGGACTGTTGGAAATTAGGTGCCCATGTAAATAAAGAAATACTACACCAACAGAAGCAGCTAGAAATACAGACTGCTGCCTTGAAATAAAGAACGGGGAGCTGCATTTAAAAAAATCACAATTATTTCTTGTTTTTCATCATTGGGAAATTTAATATGCATAGACACATTTTCATCAAAGCCTGAAGCTTTACAACTGGGAACACATCAGTAAAACTCCATAATTTCTGGACAATTTTAATCTAAGATCATATTGTTAATCTAGGTGTATACAAGTGTTATATACATACCGGCTGGGAAACTCTCTGTTTACCTGTTTCGGGTCACGTGATAAAATCTGTCGATACGGAGTAATGCAACAATTACGTTCTTCGATAAGAAACTGCTGAAAATTGGCATCTAATTGGTTTATAATTAATATACAACGCCAGACAATTAACAGTAAAAGGGTCTCAGCTATCAACTCCTGCAAATCATTGAAATAATAGTATGTTCATTAGTGAGACCCCTTTACTAAATTTCACAGTTTTTTAAATGTGAGAATTTAACATTATTGTAAGCGTGACTTGAAGCAATAATTGCGATTTACAGTTTTTGAAGTGATGTTTTAATTGAAAAAAAAGAATTAAATACACTCGGACCCCATTACTACGCCCCCCATTATAACGCTAACCTCAATGTAATGCTCAAGGGTCATTCATGGCTCCCAAAGAAACACACAAAAAAAAAAAAAAAAAAAAAACGTACCTATTTTTCACCGACCATACTTATTTTACATGCATATCTTATGTGCTGTATCCATAACAACGCTTGTTTAATGAGTCAGCGAAGTAAGTACAATTAACTACATAATTAGGACGCTCTAGGACGGGAAAAGTGTGAAAAGCAAAGTCTGGCTTTAATCTGCTTCTTTGTTTGTTGTGATTGATGATCAGTCAGGTATCAAACTGTTATGAAAACCTCAAATTTGAAGCTCTGATGTGCAAACATCGATGAACTGAGTAACAAACACAAGCCGAAAATATATTTAAAAACCTTGCATTTTCTATTGAACGGCACAGAGTTCGTTGTATCTCACGAAGATATTACAGGACTGCATCTAAGAATCTGAGAGTTGCCTTTCAGTGTTTACTTTATTACAGTTTATTCACTAATATTGTACGCTGCTTTTTTAAATTTTCACATTTTTCATTTAACAGCATGTGTTCTGTTCTGCTCGTTCTTTTTTTTTTAACATCGTTTTTTTTTCACCTTTTCCATTAACAGTGTTCTGTTTATTTTTTGTTCTTTTTTGTGTGTGTTTGAATTTTTTTACACAACCACAAGGAATTATGGCTGCCAGGGAGGAATCGAGGAAGAGGAAGGCTTTCACCATTGTGGATAAACTACAGATTGTGGATTGAATTAGGAATGGAGAGAGGCAGGTAAAGGTCAGCAAGGAAACTGGGGTAGCGATTTTCATGGTTTTACTTTTGTAACGCTTACACCGCCATTTTCCCGGGAATTGCTTATGTTTACATTTTTCTTATGCAATTTTTATCTGTTTTTTTTTAAACAAAGCAGGTAATATTTTACCAAATAATATTTTTCTCTATACAAAATGTATCTTGAGTGGTTTACAAATACAAATTTGGTTCTTTTGAATGTTTTAACTTTAACATAATGATACAGTTACATGTTAAATAGGTGGGTGGGGTAATACTAGCAAATTCAACAGGTCAACTATACGATCTCGGTAGGCGTGTTATATATCGGAACCCCATTTTTATCGACATCTGAAACCTTGGACCCCAACAAGAGTGCTATAACCGGGTCCCAGTGTATATAATTATTGCCAATCATTTTTTTATTTAAAAACATATAATAATGTTTACAAAAGACCGAGTAGTATACGCCGATTGAGCTTAATTTAATATGGTGTGGTACGGCCCGGGATGCGCTTTAGCACTCCCAGCAAAATGGCTATGTTGAAATGAAATAACGCTGACGCTGTCTAAAAAGGAGAAAAAAAGCATTTGTTAGACCAAAAGAAGAACATCTAGCAATACTTTTTATACTAATTAAAAGTCTTTGATCAGTTTCTACAGGATTGGTAAGTTTTTGCCTTGTTATTTTTTGTTTAGCCCCGGTAAGTTACTGAACAGTTTGCAGCACATTACGGTTACCAAAAACTTGATTGTAGAAGCCAGATTCTTGTGGGGATTTTTTTCCCCTTGAATGATGCGCTTGTAAGACGCTCCCCACTTGACAACCTTATAATATGATTCCTAAAAATGCGTCCTATAACCGAGTATATACGGTATGTGAAGAAAAGTAGAGCTATAAACAGATAATTTTAAAGCTGCAACCACATCACAAAGAAGACAGAAAAAGAAATTTTCTAATAAAACATTTGAAGACTGCTGAAGAAATGTTAATTACTGAAAAATTTGATAAACAATCATTCATAGAAACAAATGACGGTAAACACCTAGTTAGCACCTACCTAGCCCGACATGTTGAAAAGCTGTCAATCCCAGGAACTCTTTAAAAATACAGGAGAAAATGACAATGAATTTGAGTGGGTGTAATTGCAAGAATTATACTTGCTATATGCACTTACCCTATACATGTAGAATTTCTGATAACAAAAAACACAAAATTTTGAGTGACAATGGTTTTAGAGTCCACAACTTGCACAAGTCAGAACACTCAACAAGTGTTACACTGGGTCCCTGAAAATGTGGCTTGATCGAATACACACCAGGAACACTGATGAGATATGTTGAGGCCCTTAGTTTAGTTTAAAGATTATTTATTTTAGCTTGATTGTGAAAAAAGCTTGCAGCTTGCTTATTTAAATCACTCTCGAGTATGCTTCCTGGAACCCACCAGTACTGGTGTCATATGAAGAAACATGATCATGACCCTGGACCTATGATCCCTTGGTTGAGAGGCAGACACCTTAACCACTAGGCCACTGCTCCCCTTTTAGAGGCCCTGTTTGGGATATTACAGACCGGACTGTCACTATAAGAGAAACATCAGTTTTGTCCCACAGGGACATGGAAGTGGTGTACGATTTATTAAAAGCTAAGCCAGACCAATCTGCACATGATCTTCGGAAACACCTGATAGAAGACGGTTCAGACATATCACTGTTAACTGTTAAGAGTGGTTAATTGTTACTTATCAGAGACAACAAACGCCTTGTTCAGTGCGTTAAACGACAGTCGATGTTGCTGAGGAAGCAAACAGCCAAGATTCATGACATCTCCAAGAAAGTTGACACACTATCGGCATGAATGACAAGTATGAACACTGTGCAACCAGCCGTAAACACTGGATACACTCAATCAGCATCCCTGGATGCAAATGATTCACAATATGCACTGGCTGAAAGAGTTGTTCACGAGATAAAAATAAAAAGCAACAATGCGGGTCACTCTGCAACTACCGTATATACTCGGCCAAAAGTCGAGTTTTTAATCCCCAGAAAATGGCCTTAAAGTCATAATTCGACGTATGGGCGAGTCAGGTAAAGAAAATGAAAAATTTTATCAAACGTTTTACAAGATACTTGCCCGTATGCACGGTATGGCAGTCATATTTTGTACACTACACGGAGGTAACCCCGTAGCGTTATAACATCATTATTATTCAGCAGGCCCCTCTAATCAATAAAGAACTTATAAAAGAGACTACCTTTGTTTTGTTTTATTAGTCTTCTTGGCAGTATGACAAAGATATTTTCACACATCTGACTGACATGTAATAAACAAAACGACCATGTCGCGGTTGTTGTAGAGTGACTTCCCTTGTTAATTGATAAAGTCTGTCCAATGTCAGGGCTCTTCCGGATGTATAATCGTATATTATACAGGTCATTATTGTTACGTAAACAATAAACAACAATTATGTAAACATAACGGCATTATGCTTTATTCAGAAATCAAAGGTGCGAACAATTACTGGCATTAATTTATTTCATAACAACCCGTATAATTTCAGTGTGATAATTCCTGTTTGAAATTATTCATGTGCTTCGGTATTATATTTCTGTGTTTGTTTTTTTTTATGCATTTGAACGATTTCAAAGTTAAATAAATTAAGAGAATAATATTGACAGCAAACTACTCCGTCACTTTCAAATTATCCCTTCCAAAATGTTTTAAAACATACTGCCGTACGTCTTCGGTATAATGAAACTACCGCACACCACTCTATCGACGTAGTTGCTTCCCTTTACTGTAGATACACTATTTGTACGATTGCATAAAATCTGAAAAATCCAACTCGACGTATGAAAGGGTCTAAGTAAAAATCATCAATTTTAACCTCAAAAACCCCTTCTCGACTAATGGTTGAGTCGACTTTTGGCTGAGTATATACGGTAATTAAATGAAAAGACTATTTCCAGAACTCTTCAGAATTTATAACTATAAACTTAAATTCAACTGGTATGGGGATGGAAAACTGGGAAAAACAGGAACTCTGCAGGGAAATGAAACAACTTGTAAGGCAGTATGTATAGATACTACCCAGAGGTATGAGGAGAGGCAACTTTAAAGGACAGTGATGTGCCTAAAGTAAATGAACTGCTAAGGAGTAAAACCAAAGAGAAGGAAAATATGGCCCCTTCAAGTCAGAGTAACACCACCACATCAGACATGTCCTTCACCAGACTTCTGAATTACATGGATATGTAACTTAAGTGACGACACTGACACCAGAAAAAAATGACATATGTACATTATAAGCATTATTTCATTCCAGAAAGAATTCAACAAAATAATAAAATAAAAACTCAGCTTTAAAAAAGTATATTCATTTTTTCCTATTATCTTGAGGAGTACTTATTACAGTGATGTTGCAAACATTAAAAAAAATTACAGGGTTCTCAATAACAGCTGGCTGCAGGCCAAAAACGGCCATTTAAAATCACGTTTTGGCTAGTTGAAATTCCCAAAGCTTAAAAAATCATTCGTTGTGTATGAGTGTATTTTCGCAAATTTTGATACTTTTCGGCAGTTCGTCCTCTTTGGGCTATTTAATGTGACCTCTGTTTAGGAATGTTTTGGATATCAGCGTTATCACGCAATGTAGATTGGTTTAATTTTTCCAATAATTTGATTGCTCTGCTTAGCGAAAAAGCGAACGCAGTCCAGTATTTTGTGAAAATGTGACCTGTCAAAATGAAAAAGAGAAAGTTGGAAGGCCAGTCGAATTTGTTTAAATATTTCACGGCCAGTAGTGAGTTTCAGCATTGATGCTTTATGTGTTCGATTTCTCTGTTGCGTATTCTTGTTTGCATGCAACAGTTTTGCGGCTTTAACATATTCCAGTAAAATTTCAGTTGCTGTGCAATGCTTTAATTTTGAACTAACTGCCAAGCTTCACTTTGCACCACTCGTTCGTAGCTTGGCCACCAGACCCCTCTAGTAGGCCTGCTAGAATGTTTACTGGGCCTGCTGGGCTGAAACTTATTAAGAACCCTGAATTAAACATTTCTTCATGCATGTTTTTTGGCAGCTTTATAATGATTTATGCAACATTCGTATTTATATAATATTATAATATGGATAATTAGTCTTGTTTTAAATCTTACAAGTTAAAAAAAATATTTGTATACAATGTTCACGTATATGAGACGTTTTGTTGATTAAATGGAAACCCTACAATCAGATGATAACTGAATGGTATCAAAGTTGTTTTGTTTGTTGTTTGTCTATTTCAGTGTTTCCTATACGGTTCACATCCTTTTTGCCAAACTTGTACATGTAAGAATATAACCACTAGCACCTTACCTGTCCTTAGTTCCCGATTTACTTACACTAACTGAAAGAAACTCTTCCGTGGTGAATGTTCACCTCATCCTGCCGAACATAAATCTTTACCTGTGTGTATGATATCAAGCTTAGAAAAATAATTATATATCTATCCTTGTATAAAATGTGAACCTGTGTGAAAAGATAAAGGTATACAAAAATGAATGACATCTGAGTTCAGAAATTATTTTTTTTTATTATTTCCAATGAAAATAATGGATAGATATAAATAAATTATCATGTATACACGATACAATAACTCATAGTACGATAAATTTGTAATTCACATCAAGCTATCATTTCAGTCAATGCAACACAAAAAGAAATTGCGGAGATCCAAGGAGAAAGTTACACTTCAAACACTGTACTGGTTGGCAAGATAACCTCGACACGTAGATAACCCCGACACTTGTTTAATTCAATCTGTTAAACATTTTTTACAAACAATCAAGCACACCGTCGCCTAGTTATATTAGGAAAGGGTAGCCCCTGACGATCTGGTCAAAGACAGTAAGTTTTTTCATATCTTTATACGGACTTTTTACTTTCTGTTTACAAAATCGACTAAAACATCCGGGGGACTCCGAATATGCTGCGCATGCGCAATGCGCTATCAACGAAGAGGCCTGTAAAAGATTCTATAGATATTGCACAACCCAAAAGGCTGGCAGACGACAAGAAGAGACTAGCGCCTTTTCAAACAATTTTACTAATTCAAGTGAAAAAGTCCACGTCGATTTAACGCGGGTCGTATGCTTTGGATATTATTTGTTGTTTTATCAGCAAAAGTAACTCGACGGCATTAATTAAGCCACAGCAATTTAAAACATGGTTAGGAACGCAAGCCATCTTTTGTTAAGTATTTTAAAAAATATGCTAAAAATATCAGTATAAGATAAGAAACATATATTTAATATCAATAAAAATGTTTTTTCTTGATTTCTAGCTGTTTCCGGCTTTAAACGTAAGGTGTCGACGTTATCTACTGTCGCGGTGCAAAATAGCACGTTTTGGGTACCTCATTCAGGGCCTCATAGAAGTACCTGTTCTGTTTCTAAAAATAACTTTTTTCGGTGTCGTGTAAAATTGATTAGCTGAAGTTTGTTTAGGTAGGTTGTGAGTGTAATTTTAATGAATATATATAAGATATTACAGAAAAACTATGATTTAATGTCGAGGTTATCTCGCCAACCAGTATTCAGAAAAAATCACTCTGTGACGCCTCTGCAATTTAGAGAGTTTCTCGGAGTTTCTCCGTGGAAATCCTCCCAGAGTCTGGGGTGGTAAGGACAAAAATGTACTTATCACAGGAGGTGTACTGTATGTCATAGAACTATAACTATTTATTTGATTTTCACAGAATTATTGCTCCTGAAAAACTTTTTCGTTATTTTCTGTATGGAAAATTGCCAGTATTATATTCCTATATGTGCTACTAGAGGGGGAATATTATGTTATTCTATGTTTTGATTGGCTGTTAGAAGATCCGGTTATTGCTTTACATAAGCATTACATATTATGATGTACTACCTGCTGAATCAATTTGCGAATGTTTGAACCTGATTCGGATGTTGTGTTATTCCGGAAATTCTCGGACAGAATCACACGACTGTCTAGTAATATTGTTTATATCTGCACATATTCTTTTCCTCATTGGATGATGAAGGAGTAGCTCACAAGTTAAGGTAGGTATACATTATTGTATGAAAGAGTTTGACTATTTCGTTGTACCATATAGGCTGAATATTAGCAACATGTTTACTGTTGTAATCATATGTGTCTTTCCAAAACGAAAACATGTGCTTGAATTAGACCTACTTTAGATATTATCTGTACCCTAGGGATTTTGGGGAACTGCAAGTGTATGAAGTTCGATGATTATGTGATTTTATCTTTTTGTGTAATGGGAAAACTTAAGCGTCTTCTGTGTTGGACAGATGGTCATTCTTTGTCATCAAAATTGGTTGTTTATATCACCTGATGTGTACGACGTTATGCTCCACTGTGTTTATATACATGATTTATGGCAAGGTTTTATGTTTAAGATTTCTGCAAAGCTTGAAGCAGCTTAACTGATGAGGTCAACTTTAATATTAAATTTGTGTTTAATTTGGAGAATCAGCATTGTAATAACAAGATCATAGTGGTTTATCATAAATACTCTGTACATACATAGCAGGTGTCCAAATAGTGGAGTCAAGGGAGGTAATGCTGAAATTGGTTTTCATGTAAATATTGTTTGAATTTTCTTGTATATTTTGTGGCAATTTGAACTATTTGTTCCAAATATATATCATTTAAGCTCCTGCAAACTTAATTTTAGGTTACAACTTCAATATTCATATGAAAAATGCATTATAATAGAGGCCAGATTTGTTAACATAATGTCCACACATGGCAAAGAAAATTACTGCTGTTCGTTTTATTTTGTCGATGTGCATAACTATTAGGAGTACGAGTAAGTAGCCAAACAGAAAATGACATTCAGATGATACAGTCAAGAATAAATACCACCAAAGATTAAAACATACAGCACATATTCCCAAAGAAATCATCTTGTGATGCATTCAATGACCTGTGTACAAATCAGGTAGTTACTGGTAAGCTGTATGAGTCCATAGCAATAGATGAACCAAACATACCAGACATAAAAAGAAATGATGTAGATTGTGCAGGTCTACCTAAAATTTTGAAGATACGCAATGGTTCAAGAGTAATGCTAATACGAAATATTTTAACATCACATGGTTTGGTCAATGGTGCACAAGAAACTATGACAAAAATATCATGGAGTAATGACACACAAAATCCAGGTGAAATACCATCATCTTATCACAGGGTCAGAAAAATCATTTACCCAGGGTGGGACTCGAACCCGTGACCCCCCGCATGCAAGTCAGGTGCTCTACCAACTGAGCTACCTGGGTTGGTGATAGTACGTTAGTAACCATATCACCTATATCGGTCCTGTGACAATCTGTTCATGTTAATTTTGACAATCCAAAAGTAGGGGCAATACACAAAGAAAAGGAGCATACACCAACTGAAATAAAACCAGTAACAGTCCAATTCATTGTGGCAAAAACAAGAATTATGGTCCAGCGGACACAACTACCCCTGGCTGTATCTTTTGGTATAACAGTGCATATAGTGCATTGATATTTGCCATGACATCTTCCAAGGTGGAATGGCATATGTGGCTCTAAGTAGAGTTTCAACATTTATTGATTTACATATATGCAAATTTGACCCCGTTCAGCTTTACCCACCTTGAAATATTTCACAAGAATTAGATGACATGAAGAAAATCAACCTGCAGATATCCTGAAATGACCTTGTACTGTATATCTGCTATCTCAAAACCTGGTCCTTTATTAATTGTAACAAACATAATACTTCCTCCATAAACCATTAGAGATACTCAGTGTGAATACTAAGGGTATCAAAACAAGAGGGCCATGATGGCCCTGAATCGCTCACCTGATAGACCATGAAACGATATTGTAGACATAATGAGGAGAGAATTGGTGAAAGAAGGGCATGTGTCCACACTTGCTGATTGGTGAAGTTTTAACTTTACATGAACTGTTTTAATAATTTCCAGTTTACCTCATTTCGTCTAGATGATAAATACATGGAAAATGTTAACATTTCAAAGTCATTAGACTTTCGATACATTTTTTTTTTCTTTGTAAGTTAACATGAAACTATTGTATGAAGTACAAATTGAAATATGGATATCTGAAACAGGTGTAATGTTTTCATTTTGGCTGAAGGTAGTTTCCTTCAGAAATGTACAGTCTAGAAGTGACTTTTGTGTTAGGGTATATGCTATTTTGAGACAGTATTTAAGTTACATAATGGTATGCAGTTAACCTGTGTTGGTAAATTCTGTACCAGTACAGAATTTGAGAGCACGTTATGACACACAAGATAGGTGATCCACAGACCATGGACTGTACGTACTGAACTCAGCAGTTGGGAAGACCGAAGCAAACTTTGCAGACTAAGATCAGATGGCTATATAAACTATATATAAAATGAATTGACTATGGGGCGGGGTCAATTTGACCCCGGGGATCATGATTTGAGCAAACTTGGTTAAGGTCTACTAGGTCATGCTACATGCAAAATTTCTAAGCTCTAGGCTTTCTGGTTCTGGAGTAGAAGATTTTTTGAAGTTTTTCCTATATAAACTCTATATAAAATCAACTGACCCCCAGGCGGGGTCAATTTGACCCCGGGGATCATGATTTGAGCAAACTTGGTAGAAGTCTACTAGTTAATGCTACATGCAAAATATCTAAGCTCCAGGCCTGCAGTTCTGGAGAAGAAGATTTTTGAAGTTTTTCCTACATAAACTATATATAAAATGAATTGACTATGGGGCGGGGTCAATTTGACCCCGGGGATCATGATTTAAGCAAACTTGGTAAAGGTCTACTAGGTAATGCTACATGCAAAATATCTAAGCTCCAGGCTTTGTGGTTCTGGAGAAGAAGATTTTTGAAGTTTTTCCTATATAAACTCTATATAAAATCAATTGACCCCCGGGCGGGGTCAACTTGACCCCGGGGATCATGATTTGAGCAAACTTGGTAGAAGTCTACTAGGTAATGCTACATGCAAAATATCTAAGCTCCAGGCTTTGTGGTTCTGGAGAAGAAGATTTTTAAAGTTTTTCCTATATAAACTCTATATAAAATCAATTGACCCCCGGGGCGGGGTCAATCTGACCCCGGGGATCATGATTTGAGCAAACTTGGTTAAGGTCTACTTGGTTATGCTACATGCAAAATATCTAAGCTCTAGCCTTTGTGGTTCTGGAGAAGAAGATTTTTGAAGTTTTTCCTATATAAACTCTATATAAAATTAACTGACCCCCGGGCGGGATCAACTTGACCCCGGGGATCATGATTTGAGCAAACTTGGTAGAAGTCTACTAGTTAATGCTACATGCAAAATATCTAAGCGCCAGGCTTTGTGGTTCTGGAGAAGAAGATTTTTGAAGTTTTTCCTATATAAATTCTAAGTAAAATCTATTTACCCCCGGGGCTGAACCAGTTTGACCCCGGAAGTCATGATTTGAGCAAACTTGACAGAGGTCCCCTAGATGATGCTTCATACCAAATATGAAAGCTCTGGGCCTTGTTATTTCAGACAAGAAGATTTTTGAAATTTCCATTTTAAAAACACCTTTTAGGGCCTCACAGCCATATTGTGCATTGGACCGGAACCATTTGAGCAAACTTGGTAAAGGGACATCTAAGGACCATTAGTATGAAGTTATTTTAAAATTGGGCCAGGGGTTTAGGAGGAGATGTCATTTAAAGAAAATGTTGATGACGGACGACGGACGGACGACGGACGCCGGACACAAGGGTATCCTAATAGCTCACTCTGTCACTGCGTGACAGGTGAGCTAAAAATGCTCTATTTAAAAAGGAAACACCACATCACCCTGCTTATAATTGTAACATTTTACTGACATTTTTCATTATAATTCATTATGTCAATACAAGTATTGATAAAAAGCACTGAAATATCAAGGAACTGCTAAATCACTCTTTCCTACTGTTCAGTTCAGTTTACACTGTATAATTTTCAATAATACTGTGTCTAAAAAACATTGTTAGTATATAGTACAGTAATAGAACCTATTACCAAAAAGTGCATTAATATAGGACTATTATACTGTTTTGCAATGACCTTAAAAATATTTAACTTCCAACATTTTAAGAAACTTAAAATATATCATAACTATAAAAAGTAAAAAAAAAGTAAAAGTAGAAAGTCACTACTTTCATGTCCATAAGTTTATGCCTTACACAGTTATACAATGTATCCCCTTAAACTTAGAAAAAATAAGAACAATGGCATTACTTCCATATGTTGGTTTTTTAGGGGATAAGGATGAAATTTAGCATATAACATATTCATGAAATGTACATATGCCAGACACACTATATTCAGTCCAGGTTTAAGGAGTTGTTTTCTTGGCCTTAAATTTAGAAATAATTGTTGAAAAAGTCTTTAGCAATATAAGCAGATAGGACTTTGTGATACATTATGATGTTGCCTTAAGACCAACTTGGCCTCTACTAAGTCAACTGCATACTGAATATTGTATTGCATACTGTAATGAACTGTCATTAAGAGCAATGGGACTTCAGTGAGCAACATAACTGTCATGGCGCTCTTCTTCATTTTCAAACATCCTGTGAAACACCACCTTTACAAAAGTCCCTAGATCAAAGTCTGTCTAAATGTATTCTTCAATATGACATTTTAGTATACCTGGATCAAAATACATACAATTTATCTTAGTCTTACTGGAATTGACAAATATGTTGATATCCAAATTATGAAGAGTAGATTTCTCCAGTATCTTGTTATACAATTGGCAACCTTTCTAAAATAGAAATATGATGTAGCTAAAGTTCAGCCCAATCCATCGACGGAAACCCATGTTCGATCCAATCCATTTCACTCTATTTATCTACCATGGGACAATGAGGGACATTCCTGATAACAAATTATCTCCCTTATTCAGATAACATCAAAGGTAGACCAAATAGCAGATTGGTCCTTTCAGTTGGAATACTCAGACTTTATCCTTGTTTCTAACTGTGATGGTCTAGACTTTTAGTTGTGAAAATTGTCACTTAAATAAAAAGTTAGGATTATCAAAGAACAAAGATAATGGTGTTAACAAAACATTGCTAAATTTAATGTGTAATCTGACTACCACTGTTGCAAATAATGAGGTTTAATTATCACCATATCAAAAGAGAAAATAGCAATAAAAGCAGAGGAATCCAAATGGAAGGACCAAAGTAATATCAGAGAGTATTCAGGGTAGATAATCAACTAATGTCCCCCATTGGTTGGTAAAATTTCATACTTAAGAATAATTCATTACCTACTTTCACTAGCATCCGAAAGATTTCCCTTGCACAATCTCAGCCAATGAAATTCCTTGTTACAATTTTGCCTTTTGAGCTAAGTTTAAATCCTGGTAAATATGTCTATTCTAAGTAACTTGTCATTATGCCTACTCTCCACACTGAAGAGTATCTATTTATAATGCGGAATCTCATTCGATGAAGAGTTACTTCCCTTTGCTAATAAATATTAATGAAAACGAATAATCTTCAGTCAATTATCCCATGGTATATAATGTAGTTGTGTGGAATATGTACTGGTGGTCACCAACGATGAGTCCAATCCCACTGCTATGAATCGCAGTATAACGAAATAACAGGGTACTACGAAAAAAGTGATAGGTCCCATCATTTTTTCTTCTTTATTCAATTAAGATAAAATGCAATTTAATGAAATGTGATTTATCGAAAAATGCAATGGAGCGAACAATTATCACAGTCCCCTAATGTAATTAACAGTGAAATAAAAATGCAATATAGCCAATCACCTTCAGACAGGTGTTTTCACACCTCTGAGTTATCCTGTTGCTCTCACAAAACACCTTGTGTTTACTGTTATTATGGAAATTATTGCTCCAAGCAATAGTGGCACAATAAGCTGCAAACAACAAGCGGGTTTGTTTGATGTAACACAAAACTTTTTTGAGTGATCACATGTCAAAAGTTTCAAACAGTCAAAGACAGTCATCCATTCTTCAGTTCACTAAAAAGGCTATCATTGAGCCTTTATCTGAGGAGTGTCTTCCTAATTCTTCTTCCTAACAACTATAGACAATAAACTATGGTTCTTTACTCATTCACAATTGTGTAAAATGTGTGATACAAAACTAGATAGGCTTTAAACTGTGTAAACTTAAATGCAACAGTTGTGTACACATTCAATGTGTAACATTAGTGCACGCATATCTATTCAATGCTAACTTTCTACGACATTATGTCAATGTACCTTTGTATATTGTTATTGATAACATGTAAATATGCATTAAAAATGACATCAAATGTTCCGTTCTTTATTTTTTATTCTTAACTGACTCCGACATATCATGACAACAATATATTACAACACTGACGGCTTGCGATAGTATCAACAATAATTAGGAATACAAACGCAATTCTACGAAAAATGCAATATTACGAAAATTCTACAGGGTCCGGTGCATATTCGTAGCATCACGAATGGACTGTACTTACAAATGTTTTGCAAGTTCAGATATGTCGTTCAACAAAGACTCGGTTTATTTTCTCAACTTATTGCAGCTTTTGTTTGTTTACTTGTACAAAAGCTATTTATTTAACAACAACAGCTATCTTACAAAACAAGCCACCTGAACCAGTCTCAGATTTCTGTTGAAAGAAGCCAAAATGTTTTACTTAGTACTGGTAGATCAGATGAAAATTCATTGCCAAAAGCCCAGTTGAAATCTGATTACTGGTACAGGTTTTTAATTGTTATAACCAAAAGGCCTTTTTTATGAACAAAATATTTCTTATGTTTCTTTCTAGAATAAAAAACTGCATTATGTAAACACCATTCTACAAATTCTATCCATGCCTTTTTTTATGCTAGAAGAGTGTCTTCTATACAAGCTACAGTCCTTTTGTTCCTTTCCATCAAGGCACATGTGATAGAAAACATAACCAATGTTTGTGACATTGTAGGAGTGTTTTCCCTTGTTACTTGGTTTTATCAATTTGTGTATTGAATAAAAAAGTCTAAGCCTTGATGGACTTAGAGAAGATTCTCATAAGCAAAACTTGTCAAACTATAATGTTCTTAACTCTCCCTATGAAAACTGTTTTCAATATATAACACTTGTTTTGTCAAATATTAAGAAATCTGTGATTTTATCACCTTTTCCTTGTCTCCATTGTATCAGAACAAGCTAAATAGATGGCAACTGATATAATCTTACTTATCTATTTGTAACAGAAAGGAAACAAAATTTTGAAAGATCACATTTTTATCACAAAGACTGGACATTTTAGAAAACTTTCAAGGGCAGTGCATATGTCCTTCTTGTCTTAACGTGACCTTCAACAACACAGCATAGATGTAATTGGAGTTTTAAACTTGAATCATAACACACAAATAAAGAACACTGAAAAGACAGAGTAATGCAACTTGTCATACAACCAGAAACTAACTGGGAAACAAGTTCTTACAAAATATATATTAATCCTGCTTGATGACAGCTTCCTAAATTCAAACCAGTACTTGTGCTGAAAGAGTGAAATGTCAAAGTAACTGGTGAATACCATCGCTGGTGGGATTCAAACAGACTGATTCTCTAACTACACCATCACTGCTCCTCCAGTTGTACAGACATTCAAAAGGACAGGCAGAATGTTAATCTATAGTTCCATCAAATAATACACTGGAAGTCAACTCATAAATGAATATACCAACACATGGACAATATACAAAACACATTGACAAAGTAACTTACCTTGTGGTAAAGCTTCTCAACTCTCTAACCTCTTGCCTCTTTAATAAAATCCATGTTAACAGAATTACAACAAAATCACTTCACCTTCCATGAAATACTTTGTAGTAGTTCCCTTTGGTCACATGGCATGAAGTAACAGGTAAGCTTCAGCAGAAAATCCAAGAACTGTTCATGGCATCCTTTATCTTTTTTACTTTTACCTGAATAAGTATGATAAAATGCATTTATTATTATGTATTTACTTTAAAAGTTTCAAATGTGGTGTTTTTTATGTGTTTGCATTATACAGGTTGCAGTATACTTTGTTAATGTTATTTATGTTATATCATGTTATTTAATTCCAAACACTAGAGATTGTATGCAAGAAAATTATGTCTCCACTCACATGTCAATTACCATGAAGAAGAGTAGTTATAAACTGTATTCAAATTTGGACAAATCAAGGCCCACAACTGCTAAAATTCATCTAACCAGTATAAGCCAATAATACGTGTAACTTCACTTGCTAATGATCATTGCTGAGAAGTTTCATCAAAATCTAACCAGCAGTAATGGTGATATGCCAAACTGTATTAAAATTTGGATAAATCAAGGGCTGTAACTTTGCTTAGATCATTCAACAGGATCAAGACAAAACAAGAGCTGTCAGTGGAAACAGCACACTCGACTGTTTAAGTACTGGATAGGTAAGAAAGGGATAACTATTGAATATCAATTTTATTCAAGATCTGTAGATATATAGACAAGAATCTTCTCCATGGCAGATGAAATATTATATATTTATTACTTTATCTTTAATACTGATAAGTAAATTGCAGAATATAATTTATCTATGACTATATAGATTATACAGTAATGGAATTAAAATTTGGGCTGACAATATACTGAGTTTAATATGAGCCTTACCACATATGATGTGGGTGATGATAAAGAACATATATTTGAAGCCTGAAGTAAATCCCTCAAGAAATATAGAAGTTATAATACAAATTATAATTTTTAAGGAAAATTCTAAGTTTAAAGGGTAGGTAATTCTGAAAATATGGGTGCTAGAGTTATTAACCTTACCACGTATGATGTGGGTGATGATAAAGAACATATATTTAAAGTTTGAAGTAAATCCCTAAAGAAATAAAGGAGTTATAAATTAATAAATAATTTACTGCACAAAAACTTGAATCAGAAATCTGGACGCGGATGCTGATGACGGGGTGAGTAGGAGAACTCTTCATATACTTGAAACAGTCAAGCTTAAAATGCAGAACTTCTCTTGCTTATAATCATTCCTGAAGTTTCCTCAAAATTCAATCAGCAGTTATGAAGCTATCTGCAACTGTATCTAAATTTGGACAAGTAAACGGCCATAACACCACAACAGAACACATCAATAAAACTTGTTACTACACTTGCCAACAATAATTTGTGTGAAGTTTTGTTAAAATCAGACAAGTGGTTATAGAGATATGCCCATATGTGTTCAAATTTTGACAAATCAAGGCCCATAACTCCACTAAAAATCAGCCTAAAGGAAAACATCAACAATACTTGTAACTACACTTGTTAACAATAATTCCTGTGAAGTTCTTTAAAAATCTGACAAGTGGTTATGGAGATATCAAGTCCATACGTATTCAAATTTGGACAAATCAAGGCCATAACTTTGCTGAAAATCACTAGAAAATGCTGATGATATGCTCAACTAGGCCTGGTAACAAAATCACAGCAAGTTCCCACGAAATCCAACCAGCAGTTATGAAGAGGAACAGAAAAATTTTGTGACATACAGTCAAACAGACGTCAAGTACAAAAATAATATGTCTCCCACCCTACTATGTGAGGGGAGACATAATGACAGACATGAGATTTTACTTGCAATGATTTCATTAGGGGCTGCAATAACATGGTTTCAGAAATAAAAAGCTGTACAAATATTACACTGGTGATCAGTATTTCTAATTTACTTATTATCCCTGCAGTCACTTAAAATTGGCAGATATTTTACATGTACTTCATGTATGACACTATAATGGCTACAGTACACACCAGGAAGAACTCTGGTTTTCCTTGAGGTTGTCGCGGACTACCCATTCCGTAAATCACGACCAAGTCTACCACATATCGTGGATCCCTGCCACAGACATGGTCACTAAATATCGCAGCGGCTGTCCACGAAATGGTTCCACAAATTTTGTTCAAAGGTAATTATTGATATCAAGGCTCACACAGTTCCTGATAACATGCATTTTGGCAAATTTTATGCTTTAAAAATATCAATTAAATGTATAAAGCTCTCATTCTGATAAATTTATTTACGGATGCTCCTATCTGTTTACACAAAGAATGACAATTCAAAGCAATTGCTTCTCGAAACAGCTGATCATACTTTCAGACAACATGCCCAAGGGCATAATGTCGAGCCCGTTCATCTTAATTCAAACTTGAACCTATAAGCTTCAGATCAAGGAGAAAGATGTATACATAGGTGAGATGTGTGCAACACATCCTCTTTATACCCAAGGCAAAATCTTGACATTGCATCATCTTAGGTGACCTTGACGTCTGACCCGGTGACCAGGTTCATGTGCATGACACGAAGTCTCATGATGAACATTTGTGCCTAAAAAACTCAATTCATGTTATTTGAAAATTCGTCCATGCACGAACAAGCAGGCACACACAATCACTGAACAGCCATTTTGACAACTATGTCAAGCTCAGCGCAAGCGGGCTCAACAAGGATCCTCAGACGACTAAACAAGATACAGCGGGGACAAAAAATTTTGAAAATCACTAGAAAATGCCAATTTTTATTTGACCTTTGACCTCTTGTGACCTTGACCTTCATTTTGCACAAGACAACTCAACACATCATGGAGAACATTTGTTATAAGTTATATTAAAATCCATCCATGTTTATAGAAGTTATACTCACAAATGAATGTTTTAATTTGTTATTTGACCTTTGACCCTGAAGTAAGACCTTGACCTTTACAACAGACACCTGAATTTTTCGCACGACACTCTGCCTCACTATGGAGAACATTTGTCCCAAGTTGTATATAAATCCCGCCACTCATGTAGAAGTTACACTATGGACCAGGGTTTTGAGCCTACCCTCCCAGTGTGACCTTGACCTTTGAGCAGCCGACCTCGGTTTTGCGTGTGACACACCACCCCATCATGGTGAACATTTGTATCAAACTATTTTGTAATCCTTCAAAGAATGAGCAAGATATAGACCGGACAAATCTAGACGGAAGCACAGACTGACAGACACACATACACCAAACCGTCAAAAGTGAAAGGCAGCCACTAAGTTGACCTCACCACAAGCTGGCTCAACAATTTCAAAATCCTCTGACTACTAAGCATAATACTTCAAAGCATAAGCAAGATACATCGCCAACAAACAAATTTTAATATTTTTATTTGACCTTTGACCTCTTGTGACCTTGACCTTGAATTTGTGCGAGACAACTCAACTCAACATGGAGAACATTAGTGCTAAGTTATATTAAAATCCATCCATGTATATAGAAGTTATACTCGCAAATGAATGTTTTATTTTGTTATTTGACCTTTGACCACTAAGTGTGACCTTGACCTTTGCCACAGAAACCTGAATTTTTCGTACAACACTCTGCCTCTCTATGGAGAATATTTGTCATGAGTTACATTGTATATTAAAATCCCTCCATGCATGTAGAAGTTAAGCTCCGGACACGGGTTTTGCGCTGACCCCCAAGTGTGACCTTGACCTTTGAGCGGTGGACCTGGGTTTTGTGTGTGACACACCAACCCATCATGGTGAACATTTGTACCAAATTATTTTGTAATCGTTCAAAGAATGAGCAAGATATAGACCTGACAAATCCGGACAGCCGCACGGGTGCACATACACCGAACTATACGCCAAAAGTGGCAACTAAGTTGAGCACACCGCAAGCGGGCTCGACAAAAATGAACTGACTGGTTTCCCATCTACAATAAACTGCTTTCTTATTTTAAGAAAGCATAAACCCTGCTGCAAAATCTGTATTGTCTGGGCGCTTGGCTCGATTTTGATGTACAACTAGAACTATCGCTGAATGCGATTCATACCCCCACCAATGTCCTTGACAGAAGTTGACATGGAAAGGTGGTTAAGGGAATAACTTTAGTGGCACAAATACATATAGGTACATAAAAAGAAATTATCTCTGGTGAAAAAAACAAACAAATTGTACAGGTAATAGTATAAATACATATTGTCAAATCATGTTCGAAACAGTTACAAATAACCTTTCATTTTCGTGAATATCTGTTCTAGCTTCAGAAACATTTAAGTATTAATGGTTATATCAGAACATTTTCTAAGCCTAAAGGGGGCATAACTTGTGTCATAATTCAATGGAATTGTAGAATTTTCGTCATCTGAGCTTGCTTGTAACCATTCATATAAATTTTAAGTTTCAAGTAAATATCTGTTCTGGTTTAAGAAATATTATAGTAAATCAGCATGCCCACTGGTTTTTTTAAACATGGGTATAGTACCCATGCATTTTGGGTACCATGTAAGAAGTTGTAAATATGACAAGATTAAACAAGGTTAAATAATTGTTTTTTTGTTGTTGTTTATTTCAACACTATTTGAGCTGTTACCATTCTGAAGGTAAGTAAGCAAAGGTTTAGTTCTAAAAACTGAAAAACTATAAACCAGGTTACATTTCAACTGTTAAAGTTTAGTTATCTATCTTCAACAAAACACTCTGTGTACCGGCACGCAAGTAAATAGTCGCTTATGGCAATGCAAAAATGCTGGGAACCATCGCCTGTTAAAAAACATTACGTGAAAACCATTTTCTTTGCGTGAAATACGCTTGTTTTTGCGTGAATGGGCATGCTGGTAAATAAATTTAAAGACATAAAAATGGACTTAACTTTGTCAAAATACAATACAAAGTTATCCCCCCCACTTTTTTTAGTTATGAAACTTGACCTGCATATCTTACATGCGACACTTGGTACATATTTAAAGTTTCAAATGATTATCTGTTCTAGTTATAGAAATATTCAAGTACAGTGATGTCTCGTTAATCCGGAAGTCATTAATCCGGAAAATTCGCAGTCCGGAGAAAATAAGTGGGAACGAATTTCCATAACGTTAATTTTGCTCGTTACTCCGGAAATCCGCGTTCCGGAACCGGAAATCGTTTTTAGGAACCAAACATATCTTTGTCTTTGCAAAATGATCCGTTAATCCGGACGGGAACCAACCAAAATCTGAGTGGCCGATGCGGCTGCTAGACGCCGCGGGAGATGTGAACAAGTTTATTGGTTTGTTTATACAATTGACAGATTAAGCGGCCTTGCAGTCGATAATTGGATTTGACAGTTAGGATATTTGCTCTTTTGATGTTTAATTGACATAATAACAATAATGACATAATTATTACTCGTGATAATCTGATCATCGGAAGATCTTGACTTTTTGTGGAAAAAATGGACGATGTACTTACAGAACGAAAATGTCAGGAAAGTAAACAGAAAAAAACTCATGGACTTTTTTAATCTTTAGGCGCTAAAATAATACAAAAGGCTTAGAGAGATAACATATTACAAAAGGTTTTTGAAAAAAAATACAGAATCATTTTATATTAGAAGTGCTTTACAATACTATGACATTTTAGTATGTTTTATTTTCTTGTATGTATTTGCTTTTAAGAATTAGAGTTAAATCAAAAGAAGAAAAAAGCAATTATTTAACAGTCTATATAAAACATGTCTAGATATAGTTGTGTTTCTTGTTTTCTTAAAAACTGCATTGTGGGGGTCCGATTCATTACTCCGGAAAATTCATTAATCCGGAAATTTTACTGGGAACAATAGTGTCCAGATTAATGAGACATCACTGTACATGTTAAAATTTCAGAACATTTTCTAAGTCAATTTTTGACCTTCAAGTGTGGCCTTGACCTTAAGCTGGCACAAAGGTAACATGGGTTCTGCACATTGCCCAGTTGGGGTGAACATTTGAGTCAAGTTTGAAGAAAATCCTTCCATTAGTATAGAATTTATAGAGCGGACACGACATATTGTCTAGTATTGATTGTAAGTAAATTAAAAGACTTAAAAAGGGGCATAACCCTGTCAAAATGCAATACAGAGTTATATAACTTGACCTGCATATCTTACTTGTGATACCTCATAAATCTTTTAAGTTTCAAGCAAATATCTGTGCTAGTTTCAGAAATATTCAAGTACATGTTAAAATTTAAGAACATTTTCTAAGTCAATTTTGACCTTCAAGTGTGACTTTGACCTTAGGCCGGCACAAAGGTAACATGGGTTCTGCACATAACCTTGTTGAGTTGAACATATGAGTAAAGTTTGAAGAAAATTCTTCCATTAGTATAGGATTTATAGAGCGGACATGACATATTGTCTAATATTTGATTGTATGTAAATTTGAAGACTTAACAAGAGGGCCATGATGGCCCTATATCGCTCACCTGAATATGACTGCTTTTAACAAAGTTGCTATGGACCTGGTTAATTGACCCCAGATGATCCATATTCGAACTTGACCTAGAAATTATTGAAACAATCTTTCAGACAAATTTCAAGGTTATTTGGACTGAAAGTGTAGCCTCTAGAGTGTTAACAAGGTTTTTCCATATTTGGGCTCTGTGACCTAGTTTTTGACCCCAGATGATCCATATCCAAACCTGAGCTAGAAATCATCAAAACAACCTTTCTGACAAATTTCCAGGACATTTGGACTGAAAATGTAGCCTCTAGAGTGTTTAAAAGTTTTTCGATATTTAGGCTCTGTGACCTAGTTTTTTAATCCAGATGACCCATATTCAAAGTTGAGCTGGAAATAATAGAAGCAACCTTTCTGACATATTTTCAGGTTATTTGGAATTAAAATCTTACCTCTAGAGTGTTAACAAGGTTTTTCCATATTTGGGTTCTGTGACCTAGTTTTTGACCAAAGATGACCCATATAAGTACTTGAGCTAGAAATCATCAAAACAACCTGTCTGACAAATTTCCAGGATATTTGGACTGAAAATATAACCTCTGGAGTGTTAAAATGGTTTTAACATTTTAGGGCTCTGTGACCTAGTTTTTGATCCCAGATGACCCATATCCTAATCTGGGCTAGAAATCATTAAAACAACCTTTCTGACAAATTTCAAGGACATTTGGACTGAAAATATTACCTCAATGCGTGTAAACAAGGTTTTTCCATATTTGGGGTCAGTGACCTAGTTTTTGACCCCAGATGACCTTTATTCGAATCTGAGCTAGAAATCATTAAAACATCCTTTCTGACAAATTTCGATAATATTTGGACTGAAAAGTAGCTTCTAGAGTGTTAACAAGTTTTTTTTCTATTTTTGGGCTCTGTGACCTATTTTTGATTTCAGATGACCCATATTCAAATTTAACCTAGAAATCATTGAAACAACCTTTCTGACAGATTCCAGGTTATTTGGACTGAAAATGTTACCTCTAGAGTGTTAACAAGGTTTTTCCATATTTGGGCTCTGTGACCTAGTTTTTGACCCCAGATGACCCAATTTTGAACTTGAGCTAAAAATCATCAAAACAACCTTTCTGACAAATATCTGGGATGTTTTGACTGAAAATGTAACCTCTAGAGTGTTAACAAAGTTTTTCTATTTTTGGGCTCTGTGACCTAGTTTTTGAACCCAGATGACCCAATTTTGAACTTGAGCTAGAAATCATAAAAACAACCTGTCTGACAAATTTCCAGATTATTTGGACTGAAAATGTTGCTTCTTCTTCTACAAGAAGATTTTCAAAGTTTTCACTATATAAGCCTATGTAAAACCAATGACCCTGGGGTGGAGTCAAATTCGACCCCAGGGATATAATTTGAACAAACCTGGTAGAGGTCCACTAGACAATGCTACATACCAAATCTTAAGGCTCAGGGCCTTGTGGTTTCAGACAAGAAGATTTTCGAAGTTTTTCCTATATAAGCCTATGTAAAACCAATGACCCCAGGGTGGGGCCAAATTTAACCCCAGAGGTATAATTTGAACAAACTTGGTAGAGGTCTACTAGACAATGCTACATACCAAATATCTAAGCTCGATGCCTTACGGTTTCTGACGAGAAGATTTTTAAAGTTTTTCCTATATAACTCTATGTAAAACAAGTTACCCCTGGGGCGGGGCCATTTTTGACCCAGAGGTTATGATTTGAACAAACTTGGTAGAGGTCTACTAGACAATGCTGCACACCAAATATCTAATCTCTATGCCTTACGGTTTCTGACGAGAAGATTTTTAAAGTTTTTCCTATATAACTCTATGTAAAACAAGTTACCCCTGGGGCGGGGCCATTTTTGACCCAGAGGCCATGATTTGAACAAACTTGGTAGAGGTTCACTAGACAATGCTACATACCAAATATCTTAGCTATATGCCTTACGGTGTCTGACAAGAAGATTTTTAAAATTTTTCCTATATAACTCTATGTAAAACAAGTTACCCCTGGGGCGGGGCCATTTTTGACCCCAGGATCATAATTTGAACAAATTTGGTAGAGGTCCACTAGATGATGCTTTATACCAAATATCAAAGCTCCAGGCCTTGTGGTTTCTGACAAGAAGATTTTTAAAGATCCAACTTTTAAAATCTGTTTTTTAGCTCCTGTGACCCAGAAATTCAATGAACCGGAACCATTTGAACAAACTTGGTAGAGCTTCATGCAAGGAACATTCTAGGCAAGTTTCATGAAATTTTGCCCAGTGGTTTCAGAGGAGATGTCGTTTGAATGAATTGTGGACGACGGACGGACGGACGGACGGACGGCGGACAATCAAGGATCCTAAAAGCTCACATGAGCATGCTCAGGTGAGCTAAAAAGGGGCATAACTTTGTCAAAATGCAATACAGAGTTATGAAACTTGACCTGCATATCCTAATTGTGACACTTTATACATATTTTAAGTTTCAAGCAAATACGTTTTCTAGTTTCAGAAATTATTAAAATACATGTTAAAATTTAAGAATATTTTCTAAGTCAATTTTTGACCTTCAAATGTGACCTTGACCTTAAGCCAGCAAAAGGGTAACATGGGTTCTGCACATCCCCCTTGTTGAGGTGAACATTTGAGCTCAGATTAAAGAAAATCTTTCAATTAGTGTAGGACTTACAGAGCGGACACGACATAATGTCTAATATTTGATTGTTTGATATTTGACCTTCAACTGTGACCTTGACCTTGAGCTGACACATGGGCAACATGGGTTCTGCACATCCCCTTGTTGAGGCGAACATTTCAGCCAAGTTTGAAGAAAATCCTTCAATTGGTATAGGATTTATAGAGCGGACACAATAATGGAGACGGACGGACGGACCGACTGACGGACGTGACAAAGCGATTCCATTATAGCCCCCCCCCACATTTTGTGGTGGGGGTATAATAAAGCATTTTCAAAAATTCAAAAATAAAAGTAAACACAATTTATTTGAAATTTGGTATTAATTTTACCAAAAGATGAAAAATGTGCAGTTTCATTAAAGCTGTTTCGTTAAATGTTCAGCTAATCCAGGTGAGTTATGACCCTCATTAATTTTGCGCCGGTCGTCAAATTTCGCGAGATATTTTGCAATGTGACTGTACGTGACATGACATTGAGGAAGTCCATCTTTTTCCTCATTGCCACGGCAGATTTTTTTTTCCTCATATGCACAAAAAAGCAGAAGATGTGAGTTCCTCCTGGTGCATACTGTATTCATGTTATAACTGCCATCCAAATGCTAAAGTATCTTCTTTAAACTTATCTTGAGAGCATACTTCTTGTTGTTGCAGACCAATCTATCCTCATACAATGAGAAACAATTGTTTTACTGAACAATAGTCACATCTGTAGCCAATGATGGATAAACATTTAAAGTCTTACCTTAGTGTTAAGAGTTCGGCAAACCTCACATCCTCCATTGTGTTTATCTTTGCTTTGCGAACTAATTAGCTTCTGTATTGAGTTTTATCCAGATCATTTTCTTGCCCACATAATCAAAACTCACACCTCCATTCTGAAATTAACATGAAAAACTTTTCTTTTTTCACTTATAAGAGGAAGGTATCTTTTAAAGTTGATAAACCCTCAAAAATGAAATACATGTACACTGCAATATACTTCAATGAAGAAGACTGTATTTTTCTTGATTGACTGAGAACAGACTTGATTGACTGAGAACAGTGTTACATCCACAACAATCAAACACTGATTAAAGGTTCATGCTGTCTGTCCCATAATTTTATAAAATTGGTGAAAATTTTTCCATTTTGGGTACAGAATCTAGTGATGTGTATTTCAAACATGCGTTGTTCTGCTGTGTTGATAATTGGCACTGCTGGATGCAATAATTATGGAGAGGACAAAAAAATTTGTATCTGTACTTTGAAAATAATGTCAAATATTATTTTTGCCATGTAATTACCCCTAATTACCCACAGCCTTCGTCTTCATATCGATACTTTAATAAAAGTGATGACTAAGCAAAACAAAAAAATAATCAGGAAATTTAGACCGGAATGAAACATACGAGGCACTGGCTTGGATGCGACGCAAAAAATTAATGCTTTGCACAACATAAATATATGTTTGACAACTGTTCTGTAAGTGGGGTTTCAAGTGTGGAAACTGAAAACATACAATCACCGAAAACGGCCAATTTTTTTGGTCACATATTTTCATGATACGAATCTCAGGGAAGATTTTTAAATAGAAAAAAAATTTCTTTCTGTTTAAAAGACAGACATAACACTTTGATGGAAATGTACAAAGGGAAATAACTCTAAAAATGGGCAAGGTAGAGTTATTGGACTTGCACAATGCACTACCTGCCAATGTGCTCTGACAGTATATGAAATTTGAATAAAATCCCTCAAGTAGTTTTGGAGTTATGCTCTGGACAAAATTTATCAAGTAATTCTGATAAAGAGGAATAACTCTAAAAATAGGCAAGGTAGTGTAATTGTTCTTGCACAATGCACTACCTACCAATGTGCTCTGTAAGTGTATGAAATTTGAATAAAATCCCTCAAGTAGTTTTGGAGTTATGCTCAGGACAAAATTTATCAAGTAATTCTGATAAAGGGGAATAACTCTAAAAATAGGCAAGGTAAAGTTATTGGACTTGCACACTGCGCTACCTACCAATGTGCTCTGTCAGGGTATGAAGTTTGAATAAAATCCCTCAAGTAGTTTTGGAGTTATGTTCCGGACAAAATTGTTTCGAACGGACGGACGCACGGACAGACGAAGGGCATTTCTAATATCCCCTTCGCCTTTGGCGGGGGGATAAAAAAAATGATAGCCAAAAGTTCAGATATACTGATACCTGCACATTTTTCTTAGATCTACATAACGCCATGGCTTTAATTAAAATTAAAGATGTTAATAAGAACAAAATAAACAAAAAATCGGTAGAACCGATGGATGCTCCCCGAATAAATGCCAATTCCAAAAGGGCTATTGTTTAATTTTTTTTTTTTTAAAGTATGAAAAATAACAAAGGGCAATAACTCCTAAATTATGCAAAATAGAGTTACGGTTCTTGCACGCTGCACTTCTCCTCATAGAGATCTACCTACCAATAAAGTTTCATGTTAATATCTCTTATACTTTGTGAGATATGCCCCGGACAAAAAATAAGTATGAGAAATTTCAAAAGGCAGTAACATAAAAATTAATAAAGCAAGAGTTATGTTTTTGTGCAATGCACTGCTCATCAATGAGATCTACCTACTTATAAAGTTTCAAGTTGATATCTCTTATACTTTGTAAGATATGCCCCGGACAAAAAATAAGTATGAGAAATTTCAAAGGGCAATAACTCAAAAATTAATAAAGCAAGAGTTATGGTTCTTGTGCACTGCACTGCTCCTTAATGAGATTTAACTTCCTATGAAGTTTGGTCTTGATACCTCTCATAGTTTTTGTGCTTGTTTCAGAGGAGATGTCATTAAAAAAAATTCTGGATGATGGATGGACGGACAAAGGACGACAGACAATCACCTTTCCTAACAGCTCACATGAGCCCTGCCTGCCCTGTGAGCTAATAAAAAACCAGTAAATGTCACAAATGTTGTTCCTGTGAAGTACCAGTACTTGCTGAAATATTCCTGTACTTGGGATTCACCAATGAAATTACCAGAAAGTAAGATGTAAAATGGAGTAGCGACCTACATAATTATCTGAATCTGAAAAGGTGGGAAAAAAATTTCTTTGAGGAGACCACCTCCCTACTTCCCAATCTGGCACTTCGCACTTCAAACTGCCCTTTTGGGCAGTCCCCCAGGCCCTTTTCTAATAATAGCTGGAGCACTATTGTTTATAGATGAATTAATAGAAATATCTGTTTGAATGCTTTATTTATTTGCTGCAATGACTTTGGTTATTCGCTAAATTTGAGGCTCATATGTTTCTCAAAGGTATGTCACCCTGAAATCTTCAAAATAAATTGTCAAATTTGAAAATTTGTCTGCAGTTTCTAAAAAATTAAACTATTATTTTCATTTAATATTTTTTGGCAATCACTGCTGGTTGGGCATTATAAACTGAAACCTTTAAAACATTTAACATAATACAATTCTTTACGCTAAAACGTGTATTATCAAAAGGGAGAGAATTCTACTTACAGTTACACGGTTCCTGTACGGCAAGTATATGGCATATAGCCATATTCTTGTTGAATCGACAATATTAATGCATGCGATATGATGCCTTACCCACTACACACTGACAACAGTACTCTAACAAAAGTATAAGAAACTACAAATGAATGGTTCCAAGATAACAGAAAACATTTATAACAGAATTTTTTATGCAAACAACTTCAATTGCCGCAGCGCGACGTTCTGTGCACAAATGGCGTACTCACTGCAAGGGAGGTAATTTGAACTTCAACTTCAATGGTGTACTAGACAATATCCACTGTGTGGACATATAACGTCGGGGAAAAGTTGTGCACAATATTGCACTGTAATTCAAACTCGCTTGAAATTTCATTAGTTTGTACCAAATAATATATCTTACCAAAGAGTCGAATGTAGATTCAACTGTTGCGATGGTAGGTGGTAGTTTGCCGGCACAGCAATAAACAGTTGACAACTTCATATATATGTTACATCTGTCCAAGCTCTGCGTTGTTGTAGGCTTGGTCACAATGTTGGGGATAGTTGCAGGCGGCATCCATTTTTGCGAATCGAACTGAAATTCACCTTCAAGACTTGTAGTCCATACCGCCGTCTCCGGTGATCTTTGTGCGCATGCTCTGCTTGAAAGAACGAATTCGGAAAAACGAAAAATTAACATTACATGTTGTCACATTTTCGTCTAAGTGACCTTTCTCGTGTTTAACCTTTTCAATCTGCATATGAAAGTGTCTGCAGTTGGAGCAAGCCAATCCAGACATTTGGGTGACTGCTTGGATTATTGCCGTATTTTCATTAGTAAGAGGGACAAATAATAGCTGATATACTGATTAAGATACACAATTTTTCAGAGCTCGAGCACACTAATGAACCACTTTTATGCTTCTTTTTAAAGAAGCTTTCTTGTTTATTTATCATTTTACTTATGTCACAAGGAACTTCAACTTCAACTTAATACTGCCAAAAGTCAATACTGACTATACTAGGCAGGCGCATGTCAGGAACATTTAAAATTATAAAAGTTAATAACAAAGAAAACAAGATTTAACTGAAGATCTTACTTAAACATTTATTTTAAGTACTTTAAAATCTATAAAACTTGTTTAGTCCACTGATAAAAGCTGGCACAGTTGGGGTAGCCTTAATCTCGGTCGGTAATTCGTTCCAGAGTCGTATAGTCCTTGGGAAGAATGAGTTCATGTGATGTTGTGTTTTTGATTGTGGAATGAGGAATTTGCTGTTTCTTGTGTTTGTAAGGTGATTGTGATCACCTTGAGGAACACAGTGGTAATCATATTTAAATCAACACCTGGCGTAGGTACGTTGTCCTTTAATATCAGAAATTCAACCTAGAATATACAAAATTGCACTCACTTCATGGAATAACACTTAGATTATAACAATACATTAAAACAAGACAATATTGCACTGTAATCCAAACCCGTCATGAAAAGATGATAATTTAGAAATAAATACCATATTTATTCTTACCACAGCGACGTCCTAATGATAAATCCCAATATAAATTGTAATCGACAATGAACAAATTCAGAATTTAACTTTTCCGTAACTGACAAGGAAAAAAATGTAGTGCGTTCAAAAAGGATTAGACAACGATTTGACTATGTAACTAATGGATCCCTGATCCCTCACATTTGCGTGATTAACAAAGAAGTACAGTTATATTTTCACCACAAACAAGTATATAATAAAAGAGCACGTGGTAATGTTTGTGGATAAAACCTATTGTTATATTTAATAGCTATGCTGTGGATCCATGAATTACAATAAACATACATGTACAGATGCGTGATAAGTGTTCAACGAGGCTAGATTTGGTGACCGTCAAAGGCGAAACATCTTCATATAAGGATAAACACCGAAAAGTCCGAAATCGGCGCATGCGCGAAGTTAGGGGTTTCAAACCTTAGGAAAGTCAAATCAGTCTAATGTGCGGTAGTTCTCAGTTTAGATCTTTCATTTTTTTAAGATAAGTACCACATTTGCATGTTTCCAATCCAGCGGGCTTTCTCCCGAAGATAGGAATGATGGAGAAAACTAGCCAAGACTGGTGCATGTTCACTTGACCAATGTTTAAACACTTTAATTTGAATCTGGTCTGGCCAAATGGCTTTTTTTTTCATTAGTTTAGACTCATTTATTTTACATCGATTGCGACACAAGTTCTTACAACTTAGATTCATCACGCTCGATGACTGCTTCCTGGGTTCCATACCAGTATTCGCGCAGCTTTAGGAATGTGAAGATCGTGAGAGAATCTCGCCTCTGACGGGATTCGAACCCGCAACCTCCGGATCCGGAGCCCTGCGCTCTACCCCTGAATCACGATGCCTCTTCATTCAAGCTATCAATGCATTTTTTACTCCATTATCATTTATGATATCGTTCAAAGGCTTGTGTTTGAATGGCAATGGACCTTTATTTGGTGCTCTTTCGTTAAGACAGGAACAAATGGAAAATTTAATAGGTTGTCTTTGCCCTCTGCACCATCCGCAAATATCTCATCAGCTTTCAATGTTCCTATACTAGCTGAGACCTGTTTTCTAGCTGTTATGTATTTCCAAAACTTCTTCGAAGTTGTGTCTTGTTCAGGGTCAAACTTCTTAAGTTCTAAAAGGATTATTTTCCGGAGCATAGCTTAAACATTATTAAAGGGATTGTCTTAAAACTTGAAGACAAAGATAGATGGTAAGAAGTAGAAGCGCAATGCACAAGAACCTCAACTCAGCCTGGTCCCATTTTTCAATTATCTCCCCTCTTAAATTTTGTTTTGGTCTGAAGCAAAACTTTAAAACTGCGAAGAGAATTGAGGTGAAACTTTAGATAGATGGTGACAAAGAGAAGTACAGTGCCCAAGAAGCAAAACTCTACCTTATGTCACAAAACTAATATAGGTGATATGGTTACTTATGTACAGTCCGGCTAGCTCAGTTGGTGTCGCGAGTTCGAGTCTCGCTCTGGGTAAATGATTTTCTGACCCCGCGACACTTATCCCGTTTTTAGTTTTCTCCCCTTTTTCTAATTTTACAATGATTTTTTTGTCCGAAGCATTACTTGGACACTATGAAAGGGACGCAACATCCCGTCATAAAACCCTCATAAAACAGCATGTTAACACATCCTATATATATCGCACTAGTTGTATAATAGCGCACCAAGTAAACGTGTTCCTATCATTATTTTGTGAACTATTAGCAATTTTATTTATATGAATATTGATAAATGTTAATTATAATATCATGATATTATAATGTATAAATATAGTTATCACTTATTTACCATAGTAAAACGTAACAACATTATTCTATCAATCAGACAACCAGCAAACGCTTATTCTTTCAATCAAACAAGCAGCTTCATACAATGATAATCTATTAGATAATGTCCACACTGGTAATGACATTTTTGTTATTTATTTTGATAATCTATTATCCACTGTCACTTGAATTTGATTCTAATGTAGGTGCCACATGACAGTTAAGTATAGGGCGCCGATACCAAGTCAAACACGAGACAAACGGTTTCATGTATGATTTTAAAACATAAATGGAAGCAAGAAAATTTTAAAATATTTTAAAAGTGAAAACACATTTAGAAAGGTTTGCTTTTAGGTTTACTTCAATATCTTGTAAAATTGAATACTGTTGAAAATAATGTTGTTAATCTTATTTTGAAACTGATGGAAATCCGCATTTTCACTGTTTTTCTTTAAAAACACTATATAAATTAGAATATATCGAGTGGTAGTTTTTCAACTCAAATGGAAGCAAGAAAAAAATAAAATATCAAATTAAATTTGGTATCATTTGATTGCCATTAAGTTAAAGATTACTTCAATAACTTATGTAACAGGTGGTGAATAATCGTGGCTCGACCGGGACTTGAACCCAGGGCCTTCCGTTTACAGGGTGGACACTCTACCAAACTGAGCTACCAAGCCACACGGTTCTGCCTCATCGATTTATCACCTATAAACCTGTACCCGGCTACATATACCCCCTCCAAATTTAGAATTCGTCCCGAATTCTCAGTCACAGAGAATATTGTGAAACATTCTCGAGGTGCCGAAGCAGTAGCCAAATTATAACGTAGGTTATTTACGTTGGGCGCCAAATGTAACAGGTGGTGAAAACTGGTGGCTCGACCGGGACTTGAACCCAGGGCCTTCCGCTTACAGGGCAGACATTCTACCAACTGAGCTACCAAGCCACACGGTTCTGCCTCGTCGATTTATCACCTATAAACCTGTACCCGGCTACACTTATAAAAACATGTGAAAATGAAATAAAAATTGCTACAGTGATTAAACAAAATTTTCACTATAATTATGTTTCTACTGACAAAAAAAATATCGATTTGCTATCATCGATTTCCCAAGGGGGACAACTTTTACCGGGTTGTAAGGGAAAGCTGCATATGTTATCTTGAAACTTAATACAAAGATATATTGTAGGAAGTGGAAGTGCAATGTGCACATCTCTATAGTCTTTATATGTTGTTTAACATAGAGTTGTGGGTATATTCTTGCTGCATTTGATGATTTGCGAATATTTTTGCAGTGCAATGTGAAATGTTTGGCATCATCACTTTGCAGGTTAGGCTGATGGGCGTATATTCTGGTCTCCTATTTGTCTTTCTCTTATCCGAGAAAATTGAATTGGGAACCAAATAGAATTGCCGTGAATAACGAAAAACGTTCATAAATTTTTTATAACAGATAGAAACATGCTAACGTAAAATGTTAAGTAAATAAAAATAAAATCTTCAGTAAAATCAAGTTTTATTAATAAAAGTAGTTCTATTACATTTCACATCGTCAAATCCATTCCGTTACTTTCCATTCTTCAGCGGTACAATGTGGTGATAATAGAATAAGATATTGTGGGTATCCGACGATAGCATTTTTTAATAGGATTTGTGCCATAAAGTAATCACCATTTCCAGAGAAATAATACGAGATGTTAGTGATATTCTCTTGCTAATATATTTATGTCGTGGGAACGAGATACCTGTCTCGTGGGAACGAGTTAGTAAGTCATTCCCACGACATAGCTAACATGCACGTTTTTTTTATCACGATTCTTTTTTTTTATTGCGCTACTCTTTTTTTTCAAATGCAATACTTTTTATTCAGATTTGCACTTCTCTGTTTTTTCAATCCGTTCCTACGACTAAGTAACTCGTTATCACGACATACTAAGTCGTTCCCTCGAGTTAGTATCTCAATTGAATTGCAATTGAAAAAGTTGTGCATGTCACCTTTGTGCCACCTTAGAAAACTGCTATAAGTATTTTATTTCTTTGTCAATTTTAATGGAACATAGCGCAATATACACATAGGCCTTGGTGATGCTTTCGTCAGATGTACAGTATTTGCTAACATTCAAGAAAACTGTCTGAGTTTGTGAAAGTTTGTTTGTTAATGCGAAAAGCACATCACTAATAATGTAAAAATTTGTTTTAGGACTCAAAACTTTGCATACATGTTGAACGGAAGCTAAGAATTGAAATACAATGTAATAGCCGTATGATAAAGGGACTGTCAAAATAAGGCCGTTTTCATTTAGAAATCAGCTGTTGTTAGATCATGCTAACACGAAAAGTAGAAGATCTACAATGTCGTATCTTTCGAGATCGAGAAAAATACGACCCGTATATCCAACGACGGTGGTATTTTTTATCAGAAGAGTTCTATATATTCTACCTTTTCCAAATGTACATGTTTTGACAAAAAAATGCAGACTAGTAAAATCACAACTGACTGTTTCTTCCATATTACTTCGTCAGAAAGAATGGCACATACAGTGAGGTATCTTATAACGTATGTATATCAACACGTAGAACAATGACACGCTAATTTCATCAACAAGTAAATACGAAAACATGTATCCAAGCTGTTGTTTTAAACGGATCATTTACGTAAAAAAAATCAAATAAACTATAAACTTATATTTACTTGGATGTATAGGGTTGTTCCGCTCTTGATATATCTACCTATTGTACATTTGAACAATATTTGAACACTTGAAAAAGTTATTTTCCACAACTGACTGCCCGTAATAGCTAGAATATTTTTTGTTTTTCGTGTTAGCATGATCTCATTGATTTCTACATGAGAACTGTCTTATTTTGACAGTCTCTTTACGGCTTTTGTTTCAATTACAGAGATTCCGTTTGACATGTATGCAAAATCTGAAGTTCTAAAACACAGATTATTGAATTTATTTGTATTAGTGATATGCTTTTCGCGATAACAAACAAAATTTCACAAACTCTGACATTTTTCTTGAATGTTAGCAAATACTACATACATCTGACGAAAGAATCACAAGGCCTATGTGTAGGCCACAATTTTCCGCTTCGCATCCGCTATATCCCATTAAAATTGATGAAGAAATAAAATACTTACAGCAATTTTTCTCCTCCGAAGATGCTGCTTGCGATAGCTTAAAATGACGTCACATACCACATGGTTTGGCGACACTGTTGAAAATATAATTATGGCTGAATGGATAAATGTATGCTTTTAGTAAATAAAATATACCTGTAATTTGAATTTAGAAAGATGATAAAACAAATACAGATGACTCGATTTTAATAGATGTGTGTCGCTGTAATGATTTATGATAGAAACACAGCGGTAAATACAAAGCTGTAGGTAATTTCAACTTTGAAGAAGAAATCCGTTCTAGGTTAGCTAATGAGAAGTGCTGAATGTTTCACGATTTCGATGTAATTGAGACGGACGCACTTTTCTCTGATGATCACTGTTCACTAGTTTGGTCAGTCATGTGTAATGCTTTATTTGATCACTCATCAAGCAATTTTAATCCTACTTATTCAAAACTGATGTGGAAAGATGGCTGCAATACCTTTATTGCAAATAATACTTACCAAGAACACATATCTTGTACATTAAATTTACTAAACATTCCAACTACAGAAAATGTGTCACTGAAATGTTTGGTTTTGAAAACTTTGAAATTCCAGAAAAAGAATTAATAATGAATTTCTCAGTAAAGTAATGAAATCTCAAAAAAGCACGTCTCTTTATATGATTTTAAAGTGAAACAGGAATATTACCTGTTTCCGTTTTTGTTAAACTTACCACGATTTCTTACTTTATTGTGGAAAGAAAGCAAAATTGCCCTTAATCTTAAGGACATGCTTGGTCAAGACAGAGTTCGCTTTAAATGGGTGGAGAAAATTAAAGAAATATTAGATTTTGTTGGCCAGTCACGGCTGTATCAAACGATTCTTGTTAGTAACCACACTCACAAAATAACCAAACAGTTATTGACAAATTTAAGTAAAACTGGGATGATCAGATGTAAATATCAATGAAAGGATTTTTTTTTTATAATAGTTTTAACTATTTTCACGAATTTGAAAGTTGTTTTTTAACACTCTCACAAAACGCGACTACATTACACATTTTAAACTTACCTCAAGTAATCACAGGTTGCCAGTAGGAACGGGTCGCTTTGATGGCACTCCATATTTAGAACGGCCGGACGTGCATTAAATGTGAAAGTAGTTCGGTCAGAAACGAACTGCATTATCTTCATAACTGTCACTATTTCAGAAAAGCACCTACTTGCACGATGAAACCGATTTACGATTAATGATGCAGACAAAGTTGTTAAAGAGGCAAAACTTAAAATTAAGGCATTCTGTTCTCTTTCAAATGAATTAAACGTGAATGATATTGAATGAATTATAACCCGATGTCAATGTAGAATATGACTCAATGACTTCTTCCTGGGAAAAAAACCAATACTTGCACCTGAAGTGTGGTAAACAGAAAGACACTGAAGAATCTCACCCCGAGACCATCGTCGGATACCTACGGCCGATCTATTAACATTTATTTTGATTAATGGAATAATCAAACGTGGATATCCGACGATGATATAGGACTGGACATCCAGAGTGTTTACATTTAGATATTACAAGTTTAACAAGGCAGTCTGAATGACAGCTAAATCCCCTTCCGTAGCAGACATATATATATAGATTATGTACTTCTTGACCTTTAACCAAACACGACCTTGATGTTGTGCCATGCATATTATAAGCACATAGTCTCATGATAGTAATTATTTGTGCGAAGTTATTTAAAATCTTCCTTAAAGTCAAAAAAGTTATGGAGAACATTTTAGCTTGACCTTGGGGGTAGCAACCTGGAAGTTGGGTTCTGCACATCGTGTCAGAGTGGTAATCATTTGTGCAAAGTAATAAAAAAAACTTTTCGTAAGCCAAGTTAGTAAGTTATAGAGCAGACGTGAAATGTGGATATTTGACCTTTAACTGTGACCTTGACATTGGGGGTAGCAAACCAGTTATTGCGCTCTGTACATTGTCTCATAATGGTGATCACTTGTGCCAAGTTATTTCAAAAAAATTTCAGCGGTTTAAAAGTTATGGAGCGGACACGAAATGTAGACTTTTTAACACTTGACCTTTAAGTGTGACCTTGACCTTGGGGGTAGCAACCCAATGATTGCGCTCTGCACATCGTCTCATAATGATGATCACTTGTGCCAAGTTATTTAAAAAACATTTCAGCGGTTTAAAAGTTATGGAGCGGACACGAAATGTAGACTTTTTAACACTTGACCTTTAAGTGTGACCTTGACCTTGGGGGTAGCAACCCAATGATTGCGCTCTGCACATCGTCTCATAATGATGATCACTTGTGCCAAGTTATTTAAAAAACATTTCAGCGGTTTAAAAGTTCTGGAGTGGAAACGAAATGAAGACTTTTTAACACTTGACCATTATGTGTGACCTTGACCCTTGGGGGTAGCAACGCAATGGTTGCGCTCTGCACATCGTCTCATAATGGTGATCACTTGTGCCAAGTTATTTCAAAACTTTTTCAGCGGTTTAAAAGTTATGGACGGACTACAGACGGAGGCCGTTCCTATCACCCCCTCCCCGCTTTGTGGAAGGAGATTAATTATAGGAATTCCTACTGCTAAATTGTGTTAGAAACTGTTTGTATCATTGTGGATTTCTACATCTGACCAGGATTACCTGTGTTGTTGAAAAAGTAAAAAGAAAAACCTTAAATCAAAGAACTTTGTCCATCTTTGCATCCTGCACAGACAATATCCAAAAGGAATAAATATTACCTCATTATACTCATGAACATACTCTACCAAACTGACCCTTCAATTTCTACTGTTTGCTTCGTACGTTTTTATTGATGCTGAAGGATCACCTTCTTTCAGAATTTTAAAGATTAATTATTCTAGTATGATTTCTCATATTCAAAATTAAATAAACCTTTCATTATCATTTTTTTTCAGCTGAAAGTAATTGTAAATTAAATAAGATAAAAAAGCAGTAGGTTACGACACATTTTTAATAAATAGTACTACTACTAAAAAAATGCACAAAGTGTAATTGTGATAATTGTAATGTATAACCACAAAATCAAGATTTATTTAATGTTTAAGAAGTTTCAATAAAGAATCATATTTACCAAGTTTCTTTGATTCTTCATGCATCATTCATTCACTTTTCTAGTAAAGATTTGCCAGATCTTCTAATTCTTTGAATCAGCAGTATTTTGTCCTTTTTAGTTGATGTTTTTGTTTCATTTTTATCAGTAAAGATAACTTCATATGGGTGGGGGGGGGATACTAATAATGTCAAATAATAAGATACAACAAGGACTGGAATATATTGATGATTTATTTACTGAATATAATTATACTGTTGAATATCAGAATCACATAAATCGTCAAACTGAAATAAAATTGATCTCTTCCTATCTTTAAATCAATGGTATAAGTCTAGGCAAAATATTGATATATGTTCAAATTAAGTACATATTTTCTTGTTAGATTTTATAAATAGCAAACAAAATTACATGAAGGTTTAAAAAATGGAATAAATCATGGAAGTTGTGAAAATGTCAAAGTTTCTCTGAAGTCTGAAGTCTAAGTAACAGCAGCATGGTAGCTTAGCATTTTAATGTGTTTTTGATTGTTTGAATTCCGTTAATGTCCCAGATACAGAGTTCATAAAAGTTATCGTTTAAATGAAAGTTTAAGTTGGAAAGCATGAACACAATTTCATTTATTAGGAAATCACTACTAAGGTATTCACAGATTACAAATGGTGAGTGCTAACCAAAATAAACACACAACAAATATCTTGAACTCAAAACGATTAAAAAATAATTGTTCTTGGTAATTTGTTAAGTCTCAATCATAATCTTTGATGGCCTTTTAAGAGTAGATCAACAGGGTGTATGAAAACTACTACTTTATAATTATATTTCCAGCTTTAATGTAACATACACACATACCTAGTTTCAAACACAAGTTGCGAACACTACACCTAGCTTTTAATGTGTTTGTTGTTTGTATTATCTGTATGTTGAGCAATATGGCACTTATATTTTACACTAGACATCTCAGAATGACATAAACATTTGAGCAACAAACCTATGGTGGTATTCATAAAGCATATTAGTGAAAACTTGCCTTTTTTAATAACAATTTTTACCTAACTGTTCCTAATCAGTAAACCAGAAAACATTGGGTAATTGATCTTGTTCTTGCAGACCTTTCTTTTATGTGACGGTACACATTGTATGAATTAAATCACTCTAAGCATAACAGAGTTATAGCCCCTGCAAGTTTAACTGCACTCTTTTTTTATTTTGACATCACAGATTTGTAATGACCTTGGAACAACAGACATGTTCTATGTATTCAATACTCAGTCTCACCAAAGTTCAAGTTTCTACTAAGTTTAAAAAAAATCACTTTGAGTTACAGCATGGACAAGCTGAAATGCACTTTATCTTTTCACCTTTAACAATGTGACCTAGACCTTAGATAAACAGATTTAGTTCTAACATGTGGCACTGCTTCTTGTCAAGATACAATTTTTTTGCAAAGATATATTAAAATCACTGTGTACAGACCCTCTCACAAGTTGTGCACACTAATGCACATGCTCACACACTGATTCACATACACCAAACCCTCACTGTGGCAACTTGTTCTGGTTACCTAGGAGATGATTTCATTGAAAATGTTTCTATAAAATGACATTTTGTATGCTCTGCTCTCCTTCACAACTATAGGTCCAGAACTGCAGGCTGCAAGTCATCTGGTCTTATTTTTTCACTGTTCGTGTCTGCAAGAAGGTTGCTCTGGAACATCGCTTTGGACAAGTTCTGCTGAACTTCAAAGACAAACTGCCAAGTGACCACTGTGTTACCAGGTGAAACTAAAAATAGAAAAATCCCACAAGATTTGATTTTAATTATTATGTATTCAAAAATACATGTGCAATGAGTCTGTGTATGTTTCAGATTACAAAGGGAGGAGTACTAACTAAGAATACCTGACTGTGAAGTCCTTTTATCCATTACTTATATATTTCAAGGCAATGTATTTTATATATTTTATATTTATTGTTTTACAGTAATATACAAAGTGAACAGACTTAGATTTAATGCTTCCCAACACAATCTTTGAATCAATAGTCTAAATAACTTTAATCAAATATTTGATAATGGGAAAAAAACCTTCACATTTAATTCTTAGAAGTCCAGTTAAACATTTGTTTTTATAGTTATATATATAATGCTCGAATATGAGCTGCAGTCCATATTTCACAGTTCATGATACTCAGTATTTCTCATTTACAAAAAGAAAGTTTATAAATCTTAAGATATTATCTAATGTTACTTCGAATTTCTCTTGTCCGTTTTGTTTCAGTTGACCATGTTGTTGATGATGACTTTTCTATCATGAATCTCAGTGAGCTTGAGGTTGATAGCTTAAGCACTTCAATGTCAAGGCCGTCTGACACCTCCCATTTATACTCAAAAGATGATTTTTCACTTTCTGTTGTAGACTTTCCCACCTTCACTTCCAGTGTATCTATGTGCTCTGCCAGTGGGTTGCACACCATATTTATGATTTTCCATTTACCCATCAATGTTGGATTTCCATAGACAAGAACCTCCTTGTCTGGATTGCTTGTTGAAACAAACTGAAACCTCATGGCATCATGGACATCTGAGTGTAATAAAACAGTTGTACCATTGTCTGGGTTTGGTTTACCACCATCAGGATGAGCAAATCTATAACAATTAAATTTTAATGAGTGAAGTTTAACATTTACAATTTAAACTTATTGAATAGTGCCCGAGGGGCAACTCTGTGGAGTCCACAAAGTGTCCTTTAGAGAACAGATGATTAGAACAGGTACAAACTAGATGTGTAATGGCAAAAAGGAAACTTTTTCTTTCCTGCAATTTGTTTGTACAATCATTTATATGCATGAACAGCTACCTCCCATTTGATATCCCTCTGATATCCTTGAGTAACAGACCTTTGAGCAATAGATCTAGTTTTGACTAAAATGTATTTCAGTATCACTCAATAAATTGCACTTTTAGCTTACCATTGTCCTTCTAGTGCGACTTTGCCCTAGACAAGACTGATTGATAGTAATACACTAACTGCCATTGTGGCAGCTATAGAGAGCACATTGCATATGGGCTAGAGGAAAACCATTCCTTTCTTTTAATATTTACCATACAGTGGCCTTGTAGATGTCTATAAAAAGTTAAACTATAAGTATAAATAAATTCAAGTGTTTACCCATTCTGCAAATATAAATAATATAATAGTATGCCATACATTATCAAACAACTTGTTTGCAATTAAGGTATTATAAACACAAATGAAGTAACAAATGTTTTATCAGAAAAATAATAGCATGTTAATAATAGCCAAGGATGTCTTTCTTTGGATCAAATACATTAATTTAAAGCAATTAATTCTCAACAAAACAATACATCCCAAAACCCATAGAAACAGTTCCAGCATTAAAGGATTATGCTAAATTTATTTACACAATGCTGTTCAGTAAAAAGATTATTCTAACACTATCCATAGTTCCCCAACAAAAAAAATAGACGGAATTGACCGTGATATATCCTACATGTTATTTCACACTGTATACTAGCATGAGCTTGTTGACATCACTGCAAACTACTTTAACTACTTTTTAACTACCTTCAGCCTTCCTGATAAAATTATTTTACTGAACTCGTTACTGTGCTAGACGGTAGATTACTCAAACTTGAAATCTATTTCCTAATTCTAACACTATCCTCAATTTGCCGACAATAAACAAAGAAGAAATTGACCATGATATACCCTACACATAATATCACGCTGGACACAAGCGTGTGCCTGCTCACATCACTGCAAACATCACTGGTAAATAGTGCACAAACTTAGGCCCCTAGTAAATATATTCATGTTAGAATGGAAATAGATTTCAGCGTTTTAGTGATCTTCCATTGTATATATCATGGTTTCTACTTCATATGTGTTCTCAGGCCTTCGTGATTAAATTACTACCCATCTGAACTCAACACATGATATATCTATTCAAAGGTATATCACTCAAACTTGAAATCTATTTCCTAATTCTCACTTTCCACCCTTGTGTATCACATGGTCATTTGCAGCATCCAGTGCAAACAACGCTCCATAGTGACGATCACTGTGGAGTATGAGCTTTGTATAATTTCCAGGTTTAAGACTTCCGCCTTTTGGATGGATAATTTTCCCACTAGACACATGTTTGATGTAGCCCCAGTGGTCTTCTACTTTCTCAAAGGTCCAATGCATATTCCTGTTGATATCACGGTGTAGAACAATTGTTGTATGATTGCTAGGATTGCAGTCACCACCACGCGGGTGAAAGAATTTTCCACTTGACCGATGTTTGATGAGAAAGTTGTCTGACATCACTCACTTTTGGTTTTCACCTGAAAGATTATTTTGAATAAATTGCCATTTGATTGCGGCAGGCAATCATGAACAACACACTGTGAAAAAAGAAATAAATTTTGCTACTGAAAATCCATCTTTTTGAAGAAATGAGTTCATTATTGGATATTTAATAAACAAGAGGGCCATGATGGCCCTAAATCGCTCACCTGAGACTCATTGCTCATGTTACAAATATCGTTATTGGTTTTTATGGGTGCAAGTTTGAGTAAGTTTGCAAGAAGTTTGAAGACTCTGGGTGTAATGGTACTCAAATTTTTTAGCAGAAATAGTTTTACTCTACAGGTCCCAGTGACTTTGACCTTTGACCTACAGACCAGAAAAACAATAGGGTTCTTCTAATATAATTACCCTATAAAGTTTGAAGGTTCTGGGTGTAATGATACTCCAGTTACTGAGAAGAAATAGTTTTCACTCTACAAGTCCCGGTGACCTTGACTTTTGACCTACTGACCCCAAAAATGATTGGGTTCTTTAACTGAGTAAAGAAAATCATCCTATGAAGTTTGAAGGCTCTGGGTAAAATGGTACTCCAGGGGTTTTTTGTACTCAATAAGGGCAATTACCCTGTGAAGTTTGCAGGTTTTGGGTCAACTGGTACTCAAGTTATTGAAAGGAAACGAAGTGTGAAAGACAGACAGACAGACACCAATGGACAAGGCAAACACAATATGTCTCCATCAGAAGGGCGGGGTTGGGGGAGACATAACAATGAACAATTGAAGGTATAGCCCTTGGTGTTTCAGAGCAGCATATTTTTAAATTTTTCCCTATATAAATCCTTGTGTAAAATCAAATGACCCCCGGGTGGGGCCAGTTTTGACCCCAGGGTCATGATTTGAACAAACTTGGTAGAAGTCCACTGGACAATGCTGCAAACCAAATATCTAAACTCTAGGCCTTGCGGTTTGTGACAAGAAGAATTTTTAAAGTTTTTCCTATAGAACTCTATGTAAAACATGTGACCCCTGGGGCGGGGCTATTTTTGACCCAGGAGCCATGATTTGAAAAAACTTGGTAAAGGTCCACTAGATGATGCTTCATACCAAATATCTAAGCTCCAGGCCTTGAGGTTTCGGAGAAGAAGATTTTTAAAGATCCAACTTTTAAAATCTAATTTTAGCTCCAGTGAACCAGAAATGCAATGGACCAGAACCATTTGAACAACCAAGGAACATCTCAGGCAAGTTTCATTTAATTTGACCCTTTGGTTTCAGAGGAGATGTCATTTGAATGAAAAGTTGACGACGGATGGACGGACGGACAGACTGATCAGAAAAGCTCACCCTGAGCACTTTGTGCTCAGGTGAGCTAAAAGTGACCTTGAATTAATTTTCATTTAAATAAAAATTTAATGATTTTATATATTTTGGGTGTTTAGTTGCTTTGACTTTAACATAAATCCATCAGAATAAAATCAAATATTAAAAGATAACTAACCTGCTACAGGAAGTGTATATAGTCTTGGTGATACTTCCACTGTAGTCTGTGTTGTTGTTACCCAACTTTATGTAAAAAAGTTTGACAACTACATAGCTGAACTTTGATCTGATGATCAAAGGTTGATGCTGTAGTACTTGAGTACTGTATAAACTGATATCAAAAAACAATCATTTGTGTTTGGTTAGTTCATGTGATTATGTAAGGAAAATGGTGAAGGTACACCTAAACTTACATCATGACGAAATAACTTAGATATGTGTTGACCTCTTGTCCAAAACATTTTTTGATATATCACTTTGTAATTGGTACAAGTTCCATTGTGTATTAATCTTTCTTTCATTATCTGATAATGTATGATGTGTATGTGAATTGATAATGATAATGTTTTTTGATAACATTTCAGTACGATCTACTTAAAAATGTGCCTTGTACATCATCAACACTTATCCAACACCTAGGGCAATGGCATTGCTCAAAACAGTTCAACTCAATTAAGACAAAACCACATGAAAATATTTCTGAAATTATATATCACCAAAGTTCAGAAAAACTGGTGGACAGAGTGACTCTCTATATGCATTAACTTGTCATATGCCACTCACTTTGATCATAGTCTAATGTCCTGTGTTTCACTATGGTGGTTGCTGCTCATTTGTTCAGATGTGTTTCATTTAACTGACAAAAAACACCTCATAGATCTTTGTTCTGTTATCAGAATAGTCATTCAGAGTTTCACAGTTAGCAGCTCTTTCATCTATATCTTCAAAATATAACTTAGAAAAGGAAGTTAAAATATTTCTAGAAATTATTTGGGTTACAACTACAAGCTGTATATGCTGCATATATGTATGCCTTGACTCAATGCTCTAAAATATTTCGCTTTTTACATGAAGTTTTTTTTTCAAGATTTTGCTCTAAACATGTATTATGATTCATTTCTTTTCGTGATTAAATATTATGTAATGAACAGTAATCAGTTATTTGTAAATTAATGGTAAAATCTAGAATTAAAATATATTATTCAATTTTGGTATCAAAATGTTCATAATTCAATGAATGTTTTAATTTCTTAAAATTCACATTTTTGAGTAAGTTATTAAGCATCTTAGTTTTTAAAATGAATTCAATGTTATAATACAACTTTACTTAAAATTATAATTTAGATTCAAGTCAAGTCAAGTCAATGACTTTATTAGCATAAACAATACATGTTCAATGCCATTACACTTTTTTAATAATGACAAATATGGCATATGAGGAAAGTATGAAATTTCATGCACACAAATAGAGTATGAGTACTGAAATGATATTAAATACGATTGTTTCTAAGGTTCTAGCAACATGTATCATAATTAATTGCCCAATATATTTGGCTAATAAACTATATGTTAAATCTTTACAATTAGCTAAATATATAAATTTTGCAAGTTTTTTTATGGTTCTTATTTGATTGCATTTCATGATGTTTCTAAATTTATTGATAGTTGGCCAAGAGCAATAGTAGCTTGGTAGATTTTCATTTCTAATCTGTCTATAAAATGGACACACAAGCAAAAAGTGATACTCATTTTCAATGGTATTCATGTTACAATAATTACAAATTCTATTTTCTCTTGCAATATTTCGATGCTGTCCTTCTTCAATTAACAAATTATGTGCTGAACATCTAAATCTACATAGTGCTTTAAAATAGTTCATATTACTTATACAACTGACATATTTCTCTGTGATAAATTCGTCTTTAAATAAACAGTAGGTACTTAGCTTTGACATATTATGAATGTCATGAAACCATTGTTGAATATATTGGTCCTTTACTCTTTGTATCACTTGATGTAGTTGTACATTAGTAATAGTAACACAGTTCCATAAATGAGAAAAACCTAGATCATATCCAACATTACTCTAACATCTTTTGACCATTTGTTAACAATATTTCCAGAATAATCAGACATACAGAATACTTTATACATTAGTGACTCTGGGTTATTCTTTAACCTTTGTAAATACTTTAATATTCTAATTTTTCTGCATACGCTAAGGGGGAATCTCTTTAGTTCTCCATAGACTACAGAGTTGACAGTTTGTTGCCTAACACCCATCAGTTGCTTCAAAAATTTTGTATGCAAACGTTCGATGTCCGGTGCTTTCTAAAACAAAAAGTGATAAAATCCTAAAAATCAACATCCTGTACTCAACCTGTCACCTTTGGAGCGGTTCCTTTAAAGACCCTGATACTTCCTATGTCAAGTATCATTCAGACTTGGACATTGGAAGTATATCTTGAAATAAAATAATATTATGGTATTTTAAAAGAAGTTTTGGTTTTTGCAGGCATGTTGATTTTACATTTTTCCTTTGTTATAATTGTTGTAACTACCTTATCTTAAGAATTTAGTAATTTTGATTTTAGGTGGAGTCTTCTTATTTTTGAGTTAAAATTTCATTTCGTTATGAATATGGGTTTAAATTATAAATAAATACTATATGTTAGGTTAATTTGAAATATTATGTGCATATGACAATTTTTCATTTATGTGTTAAGACTAATGTACAATGTTGCAAATTATACATTAGCAATTCAGTTTATATTTTGTTAATAACTAATTAATGTGATGTTCTTTGTTTAAATGTGTACCTTTCACATAAAGCAAAGAGAGTGGCTTCACTCCTGAGTAATTCCCCCATTGAAGGTTATATGTATGTTATATGTAAAATTAAAGTATCATTCAGACTTGGACATTGGAAGTATATCTTGAAATAAAATAAAATTACGGTATTTTAAAAGAAGTTTTGGTTTTTGCAGCCATTGCACGTTGAAGGTGAACGATTCACGTTCAGAGGCGAAATATTCAACTCATAAAACATGTATTTCTAGGTAAAACATGTAACCAGCAGGATGGAGCCAGGAAAACAAGAAGCCATTTATAGAGTTGAAGGATAAATAGACAATGGTGAAGACATTTTCATTATTTTTTAAAATAAAAATTGTTACCCATTGGTGGAGATATTAATAAACCAAGGACTATTTAACGGGAACAATCTTTTTAGAGAACCACTAAGTACTGGTTCATGAAAAATAACAAATCTTTTAATAAAACAATCTTGTGACAGTTACAGTCTGTGTTGAAGAAGCTCTTGGCTCTGTAGTTTCAAGAGAGAATTTAATAAATAGCATTTGATTCCCTTGCCAAAATATTTTATGTCACTTATAAGTGATTTTATAAGTAGTTTATAAGTTGCTTTGTCAATTCACCTATAAGCCACTTATAAGTATTTTAAATGCAAATTAGATGTAAATGTAAGTGACATATAAGTTACTTATAAGTCTATTTGTAAGTTACTTATAAGTCTATTATAAGTTACCGGGTACTTATAATTATGTGACTTATATGTCAAATGCTTATATATATCCCAACTTAGTGAAACTGTCACAACTGCAGTTGAATTAAGAAATTGAATTCATGGTATTCTAGTTTTTCAGATCTGAAAAGTGAAGAATATAATAATTATTAAAGTTACATCATGCAAGTTAAACTGATGTTATTGATGATGTATTATTAGGACAGTCCAGGAGATACCTTTGTTAACTCATTAACTCTGTCTGCTTGCTGCTCATTTTTACTATCTGATTTTGCATCTTTTTGGAAGAGGTAAGTATTTCTATTGCACAGCATAAATGTAATAAATTATCATATTTAAAAATTTTCAATACAGAATTTGTGCAAAATTCTGTGAGCATTCACTTATATATGAATGTGGTCAGTTTACCTCATTTCAAGTTCTGTTATATGACTTACTGGTTAAAAAACAAATGAAAAACACATAATTAATCATTTATCAAAGAAATAAGAAAATTTTAAGAGTAAATTGCTTCTAACATTGAACAATGTTTACTTAACATAACAATCCTCAAATTTTTCCTTCTTCATTTCCATTTTACTCAACTCATTCAAGTGCCATTTTCAAAATAAACAGGAAGTGTAGAGAACCAATCAAAAGATTTCTCACAACTGATAGCTACTGGTTTAAACAAGTATAAATGACTTTTAAGTGACTTTTATGTGGAAAATTTGGCTACACTGAAATGAATTATAAATGGCTTATACTTTTAACAGACTTATACAAATTTTATTTATAAGTGACACATAAGTAGTTTATAGATCTCTTATAATTCAAGTATAAGTTGCTTATAAGGGACATATAAGTCACTTAAACTGTTGCTCAAGGATCATGATCACACTGCAATGGTTCATTTCAAAATTAAGTTCAAATTCACTTGTCTGGCTAAAACTTTTTCATGCTAGGAGAGATTCTATAACAACTGTGCATGTGTCTACCTTGGCAAGACCGAGTGTTGCCTATAAGAATCAGGTCTGTTGCTTAAGGTCAATGTCAAACTGAGATGTTGAAGTTAAACCCTCAGTGTAATAATTATGGTCTGTACATGCTAGAACCTTTTCTTGCTTTGAGGGACAGAAACAATTACTTCCTACAAATGTGTACCAATGCAGACTGATGTGCCACATGTAAGAACCGGACTTGGTTCTCAAAGATCAAGGCAGCATACAAGTTTTTAAGGTGAAAAAGAAGTGCAAATTGGCTTGTCGGGATAACTTTTTCAAGCTTGGAAGGAATCTAAAACATCTTTGCATAATGTGAACCTTAACTAAAAAGTGTTCATTTCAGCCTGTTTTAATTAATTCCTCAAAGGAACTTAACTTCTTGATGCAGAATTATAATTGAATTTTGTAGTATTTCATATGCTTCAGAGGTAATTTCTGTGTTTTACAGACAACTATAGTAAAGATACCTAGCTGCCGACCATGAGAAGTGTTTAAGAGACTGACTCACAGATGGGTTGATGATCCATTAAAAAAGTAAATGTTTATAAATATAGGAATTCTAGTTGTAATTGTAAAGTACATATCTAACCCAAGTTACTTTCTCATTTTTTGTTTAATATTAAGTTTTACCCACTTTTATCAATAAAAAATTTACCCCATTACTCACAGGGTTAATTATTACTGACTGAAAGGGCATGGGTTCAAATCCTGTTGAAATCAATTTTTTTTCTTCAGTTTTCATGATGTTTAGAAGCATAAAGTTATGTTTTTTTTCAATAGTATATTTACCTCTCTTAAATTTAAAAAAAAACAAACATTTTTAAGCTTAATTCTGTAAGTCAGTTGCTTTAAGTATTTACACAAGTTTTAAAACAGACAGGAATAAAACTGTCTTGGACCTGCAAATGTCAACTCTTCCATATAACCTTCTCTATTATTCTACTGCCATACTTCATGAGTGCAAAAACTGAAACATTCAGTGTCACTAGATATAATTTATTAGTGTGATTAAGTACATATATATATAGTACTAGTAACTGTGGAATTACAAACAGTAACAAAATGTCTACTAGTATGTCAATACAAAACACAAAATTAATCCAATCAAAATTTGGGAACTTTATTTTAGCAGCTGCACCAGCCCCAAAAAACTCCAACTTTGCGATATTCTTTGACTGTTAATAATCATACAAATGGAGAATAATGACAAAAGGGGAAGCTTTTTAATACAATTATTACATGCATTTTTTTTCTTCTAAAAGTATATCTTTTGAGGCATATAGAGAAGCAAATATGATGCAAATTATGAGAAAAAATTAAATCATTCAAAATATCCATTCACTGTGGTCAATCTTTACATAAGAATAACCTATAACAGAGAGTTCATAGCTGTAGGCAGGAAGAAGACATGGGGAACAAGCGCCACCACAAGCGGGGGCCACGCTCGACTTTTTCCTATTTCCAAAGGCAAACACATCAGAGGAAGCACATTGTGGTGAAGGGATTTCAAATGAAACATCATTTGGAATTATAATCATACATAACAAAGTTATGGCCAATTTTAGCAACATTCAGAAATTTGACATTAAAGGTCAAGGTCAAGTTCAGTTTAACCTTCTTTGGAGGTATTGTCTAAAAGGTAGTTATGTCCAAGCATGAAGACACTACATCCATTAACAACAAAGATATAGCCAAGTTCAGTAATGTCAAGGTCATTTAAAGGTCAAGGTAATGCTTGAATTGTTTAACATGTTTGTTTTATTCTTGGGGTTGTTTTGTCCCTGTATAGATCAAATCTGTCCATAAATAACAAAAGTTTGGCTATTTTAGCAAAATGCAATAATCTGAATTTGACTGTAAAGGTCATTTAAAGGTTGAGGTCATACTTGAATAATTTAACATGTAGATTTTGTCATGAGCATTGCTTTGTCCAAGTATTAATAAAAAAGAACTAAAAATGATGTAATGGCCAATATAAGAAAAATTCAATAATTTGACCTTGATAGTCTGGGTCATTTGAAGGTCAAGGTCACAGTTGAATGATTCAATGTGTCAGTTTTGTCATAAGTGTTGTTTCATCCCTGTATAAATCAAATCTAACCATAAATAACAAAAATTTGGCTATTTTAAGCAAAATTCAATAACTTGACCTTAAATGTCAAGGTCATCTAAACGTCAAGGTCATACTTATAATAAATTAAAATGTCAGTTTTTTTTTTTTTTTATCAAAGTATTAATCAAATCCATAAATAAACAACAGTTAGGACAATTTGAGCAAAATACAATAATGGGACCTTGACTGTCAAGGTCATTTTAGGGTAAAGGTCATACCTGAATTATTCAACATGTAAGTTTTGTCAAAAGTGTTGTTTTGTCCAAGTATGAATCAAGTCTAACCATAAATTACACAGTTATGACCAATCTTAGAAAATTCAATAATTTGATCTTGCTATTCAAGGTCATTTTTTAGGTCAAAGTCAAAATTGAATCAAAATGTCAGATTTGTCAAAAGTATTGTTTTGTCCAAGTATAAAGCAAATCCATCAATAAATGACAAAGTTATGACAATTTAAGCAAAATTCAAACATCTGACCTGGACGGTCAAGGTCATTTTTAGGTCATGGTCACACTTGAGCTTTCAACATGTCAGTTTTGTCACAAGTGTTGTTTTGTCAAAGTATGAATCAATTCCAACAATAAATGACAAAGTTATGGCAAATTGTAGCAAAATTCAATTATTTGACCTTGACTGTCAAGGTCATTTAAAGGTCAAGGTCAAACTTGACAATTTAAGCAAAATTCAATCATCTGACCTTGACGGTCAACATCATTTTAAGGTCATGGTCATATCTGAATTATTCAACATGTCGGTTTTGTCATAAGTGTTGTTTTGTCCAAGTATAAATGAAATCCAACCATAAATACTAAAGTTATGGACAATTTTAGCAAAATTTAATAATTTGACCTTGAAGGTGAAGGTCATTTATGAGTCAAGGTCATATCTGAAAGAACCAAAATGTCGGATTAGTCATAAGTGTTGTTTGTCCAAGTATGAATCAAATCCATAAATAAATGAAAAAGGTATGACAATTTAAGCAAAATTCAATCATCTGACCTTGACGGTCAAGGTCATTTTTAGGTTATGATCATACCTGACTAAATCAATAAGTCGGTTTTGTCATAATAGTTGTTTTGTTCAAGTATGAATAAAAACCAAACATAAACAACAAAGTTATGACAATTTAAGCAAAATTTAATTATTTGACCTTGTCATATCTGAGTTATTCAACATGTTGGTTTTGTCATAAGTGTTGTTTTGTCCAAGTATAAATCAAATTCAACTATAAATACTAAAGTTATGGTCAATTTTAGCAAAATTTAATAATTTGACCTTGAAGTTGAAGGTCATTTATGAGTCAAGGTCAAGTTGAGTCTGGTTCACTTGAAGATCTTGTCCAAAGGGTTGTTGTGCTCAAGCATGAAGACAATCCACCAATTAATAATAAAGTTATGGCCAATTTTAGCAAAATTCAATATTTTGACCTTGAATTTGAAGGTCATTTAAGAGTCAAGGTCAAGTTTAGTCTGGTCATCATGAAGGTCTTGTCCAAAGTGTTGTAGTGTCCAAGTATGAAGATAATCAATCAAGGAATAAAAAAATTATGATCAATGTTAAAGTTTTCGGACGGGAACGGCAACGACACCATGACTATGACAATAACTCGATTTTTTTTTAAAAAAAAGTCGAGCTAAAAACTGATGGAAAAGAAATGAGAAGGCAGAAGTTCACAATTATCATTAAAGCTGAATGAGCAGGATGTCGGAAAAGAGTACACATTTAAAAGTACAGACAATATAAAAAAAAATTAAGTTTTCAATTGTCTTTTTCCACGCCTGGCATTATGTTTCACATCAGTCTCATTCCCTTTATGTCTACTGTCTTCTAGCTTATCATGTTTTGTTCTATTTTTCTTTCTTTCTTTTTCTTTGCTTTCTTTGTTCTGTATCTTGTTTTCAGAGTTGTCATTAGATTTGTTTGTATCATTTTTGTTGTGTTGATCTCCAAGACTTAACCTGGCCAACAATACTGATTCAGTTCCTTCTGTATTGTCTACAAATCTTGCAGCTTTCTTTGGCGCCTGAAGCAGAAAAGTGCAAACAGGTCATTTCATCAACAACAAAGAAATTCTTCATAAAGATTTGTTAAACTAACTTTCTAGTGCCAGTATAGGTCAATTTCTACGTGGATATTAGATTAAATGGTTTGAATTCTATCACACAGATGAAGTTGGTAGATTTAGATATCAGCTGCCTTTTCTGGAGCAAAATTAATCACATAATTATACATTTTTATTATTTGCATATCTAACTTGCAAAATATAATAGAAAAAGTATGTCTGATACATATTTTATTATTTATACTGAATACTAGTGATGGGAACGAATACTAATATCAATATTCCAATATTCGCTTTGCCGTATTCGAATATTTGTTTTTTCAGTTCAGTCAGTTTCCCAAATTTTGGTATTCAAACATTGGTACTGTTTTATCACCTGTACGTTGTCGGGGGAAACTGCTATGTATTATACTAGAAATGGCTTTGTTTTAAATATTTATTAAGTGATTAGCAAAACATAATATATTCCATTCTTAAAACCATGTGAAATAAGTCAAAACACGCGAGGGAGAAATTTTTGTTGTTGCTGTTGTTGTTTATACAGCTTATTTCAGTATTGTTAAGCGATGATCAAATTAAAGCGAGGATGATTTTTTTTTCTCAAATATACTTATAAGAGGAAAATATTTGAGCTATTCTACTGATTGGGCAACTAAAAAGTAATATCAGTAGAGATATAAGAGTGACTGATTGTTCGTTTTGGTAAAACATGATGTTAATCCTTGAATATTGTGAGACACACAACTTCTAAAATTTGTGAAATAAAGGGGCGCCAATTAAAATGAACAAAAGATTAAATGGTATCACAATTACGCCTGCTGCAAACTGTTAATCTGTAATGATTGCCCCTGCCAATTATGCATTGCAATTTTATTGTTAATTGGATCATTTTTGACAAGTGATAAGCACAATACCAAACAGATTGTTTTTTTTTTTTGCATAATCAGAATGCTTACATTTATGAAAATCAACGATGCTTTATTTGAACAAAAAGTTCATTATAGAATATTCTAATTTGATTTTCAGATCCAAATATTCGGTTGATTTTCGAATATTTGAATATTTGAACATTCGTTCCCATCCCTACTGAATACATTAATCAATAGTAAGAAAAGATATTCCCTTGTATGAAGTACTCTGTTCTGTGTTCATTATAAATTTGTTGATTAGAAATTACAACTTACTGGTGAAGTAACATTCCACATTCTAGGTTTTGGATCCCTGAAAATATTAGACAAAAATAGATATTTGGTTTTATGGTTTTATTGGGGTTTAACATGAGTTTTAACAGCTAAGGTCATATCCCGGCAGTCAGTCCACCTAACCAGTGTTCCTGGGTATCCAACAAGTTTACTAACCAATTTTTCTGCAAGTGACTGACAACTTCCTCACTTGCTTCCGAGGTGAGGGACAAATGACCTATAGATGCATTATCTGAGATCAATTATCACAGAGAAATTTTGCTGGCCCTGATGGGAGATTGAACCAGGATTGTCAAGATTGACAATCTGATGCTGTACCGATTGAGCTAGCTGTGCCAGGAAAAAAGAAAAAAAAAGTCTTGAAAATTAAATCAGAGATACTAATAAATGCTTCAGTGCTATTCTTAAAAGTGAACCCTGATGTGTCAAACCAATTAGTACTGTCTCAATCTAAGTTTAATCTATCTGTGCAAACTTGACCTTTAAGTTTAACCTATCTGTTCAGTACGTGTTTTTTTTTTTATTTTATTTATTCAGGGAAATATACATAAACACATACTATATTCTCAGACATATCATATGCATACGTAACACACAAAAATGCAACAAGAATAGAATTATAATGAAGTATGTTTTATGCTACCCTAGGATTGCCCATTAAGCTAAAAGCTTATTTCCAATGGGGTCCAATTAGTGTAATAAAAACATACTAAATTGTACAATTCATAAATGAGCATCAAAATACAAAATAAATGAAATATTAAAAAAAAGACAATTATCAATGTAAAGAGCTAACACTACATAATCACATATATTTGTAAATTTATATCTCAATTAAACATGAAACATGTAAATAATTATCACATACAGATCAATTTAGTAATATATAAACAATTTATTCAATTTTTTGTCAGTTTCTTTTTTTAAATACATTTTGATGTTCGTTTTAAATCTTTGAATGTCTTTGATGGCAAAGAGTTCCAGTCTCTTATGGCGTTGTAAAAAAATGTGTGTGCAACATGAGAATCATTTTGTGGCAAAACAAAATTAAAATTGCTAGATCTCAAATTACTTTCTCTACACATACTAAACAAATCCTTTAAATATGATGGGCTTCTGTTATAATACACTTTATGCATATGATTAAGTCTTAACTGCCTAACTCTATTGCTGACATTCAGTATATTAAGGTCAGAAAGAACATTATTTGTCACAGAAGTCCTGGGGTTATAATTTTTTATAAAACGCACTACCTTATTTTGAGCTACTTGAAGTTTGTGCTTCAGTGACTTACTCAGACCTTCATACCAAGAAGATGAAGAATAATCAGTGACACAGCAAAAGTGCAGGGCACAGCTGTCTCTTTAATTCCTCCGATAGGCAACTTTTGTAACGGTATAGAAAATGTAGTCTGCCGTTAATCTTTGAAAGAATGCTCTTAACAATTTTTTCTCCCGATAGTGAACAATCGATATTTAAACCAAGATATTTTACTTCAGACGAAGACCTAATTATGTGATCTTTACATGAAATGGAGAAATTTTGTATATTTTAACTTTGGATTTGGGACCAAACAACATACATTCTGTCTTGCCTAGGTGAAGAGATAATTTATTGTCAACTAACCAGTCAGAACATTGTTCCAAGACATTGCTAAGCTTTTGGGCTATAAATTTTGGATCTTTGTGGGAAAACAATATTGTACTATCATCTGCATATAAAATTAATTTGCAATCAGGAAAAAAGTTGTGGAAAAAAGTTTAAGAATTTATATATATCTGACACAATGACTTCTTCCTGGGAAAAAAACCAATACTTGCACCTAAAGTGTGGTAAACAGAAAGACACTGAAGAATTTCACCCCTAGACAAGATCCAGAATGACAGCTTCTGGATCAGAACTCTGGGGTTCTAACCCCTTAATCACTGCTCTTCCTCACCTTGCCATCTGAGCAACAGACCGGGTGCTTACCATGGCACTTCAACATGCCAAGATTTATATTTAAGCAGTTATATAAAAACAAACCAATCATGACAAAGATATTTCCCAGACAAACAAAACTGGGCTTATTTTTAACCTCAACATCTGAGTTTTACCCTGACCTTAGTTTTCACAAGTGACACTCCATCTTGCCAAACCCATGTTAAAATTCCGCTGAATCATGACAAAGTTATGATGTGGACAAGATGGGCTGAATCACATGATATTGCGAGATAATACATCAAACCACCATTGTGGCAACTATGTCCAGCTCACTGCAACCATGCTCAAACTAAAGGAAAAAAAAAGGTGATCAGACAAATAAAAACTAGAAGGGGTTTTTGTCACAAAAACATATGTCTCCCCCCTATGTATTCTAAGGATGGAACAGCGGCATGTTTTTTGGTATGAAACATAAGTTGCAGTTGGTTTTAAGAGATTTCATTGATTAAGGTGAAGCTGAAAAGTGATGTGGAAATGAGGAAATACTTCATGATTTTACAATCAGAAAGTAAAGATATTGGTTAACTAGTGACAACTGGTGTTGAACATCAGAAGTAGTTAAAACACAGATGGAATTTGATCGATCAGTTGTTCTTAGAGGCTCTGTGTTGTTGTTGATCCGAATGTTTGCAAATGTAATTGCATGATAGCTGTAATAAGTTGACACAGTTCCAGATAGTACAACTGCAAGGTTTTTCACATATGTGTGATCAATCAGCGTTTATCGAAATGTAGTGGGAGTTGTTATAAGTTGATTGAAGTTAGTCATGGTTTGTTTGAGCTCTTCAGCTGACACTGTTGTATTAAAGTCACCGAGAACAATTTTATGTGAAGTTGGTAAATTGTTAAGAATCAAACTGAGCTGTTCACAGAAATAATGCAGGTGAAGTTGTGGAGGTTTATAAACATTCAATACTGATATAGACAGAGATATTATATGAACACCAACACATTCAATATCTGCCATAGAAGTATCAATGTGCATAAAGTTAAAGTCTTGGTGGACAAAGATGCCAACACCTCCTCTTGGAGACTGGTTGTTTTGGTGTGTTAATGGCCTATGAGTGAACACAGCTTGGTATCGTGTATTTGGGGGGGGTGAGTGGTGTTGTCATAAGCACTTTTCCACATTTCCTGAAGGGCTGTATCAGCCTGGTGGAAAAACTAATTGTTTTTAATGTCATGAAAATTAGGGGGGGGGGGGGGGGGAAGTGAAAGCAGGACAATGTTTTTCTATTTTTAGCTCTGGTGGCTATTTTGTGCAGTGAAGCAGAATGTGCCGGCGATATGCACAACACGGGTTGGTACTGATCAGTCCTGTGAAGTTTCATCGAAATCCAGCCAGCAGTTTGACCTGTGAAAGCGGGACAATGTTTTTCTATTTTTAGCTCTGGCAGCCATTTTGTGCAGCGAAGCAGAACTTGTCGGCAATATGCACAACTAGGGTTGGTACTGATTACTCCTGTGGAGATTTGTTGAAATCCCGTCGGCAGTTTGACCTGTGAAAGCCGGACAAGATGTTTCTATTTTTAGCTCTGTCCGCCATTTTGTGAAGCAAAGCGGAACTTGCCAGCGATATGCACAACAAGGGTTGGTACTGATCACTTCTGTGAAGTTTCATCGAAATCCCGCTAGCAGTTTGACCTGTGAAAGCCGGACAAGCTTAATGAAGGACAGACAGTAAAGGCAAAAATATATGTCTCCCAAAAATTTTGGGAGACATTTTAACTGGAAGACAAGGGCAAAAATACAGGCTGGTTAATCTGAAAACTTGAATAATGAATATAAATGTGTAAACATACCCAGCAAGTGGAGATTTTATAACTAGCACATTTTCTTTGTCAGGGAGGTCACTGTCCAGTCCTACACCTACAAACAAACATTGAACAAGAGAGCCTCCAGAAATAAACTTAATCACTAATTGTAATTAAACAAAATCTACATTCCTCTCATTGCAAATCCATATTTTACAATACATAATTACTAAACTGAACATACTGAACCATACCTTCAGTGGTATGCAGTTACATCCTGTTATTTTTAGATGAAAAGTTTCTTATAATTAAATAAGGTAATATTAATGACTGCACATGATATTGTTCAATATTTCACCACAGTACAAGCACTGAGAATCAGAAAGCTAAATTTAAAGTTTGCGCATCATTTTAAATTATTTAACAAGGTGACTGTTGCCAGACATACGGATGAACAGTATTCATGCTCCTGAATATTATAAGTAAACCATTGACAGAAATGAGTAAAGAGCTTCACTCTGTAGGCTTACCATCTATAACTCTGGCAAGGTTGACATGTTACTTACTTGTATCAAAGTCAAACATCCTCTGGTCTGCACTTGTCTCACTGATGGGAGAAGGGGGCATAAAGGTCATGTTAGCCTCTCCGTGAAATGTTATGTTGGCCATGGCAGCAGATGGTGTACTTATGGCTCGAGAATGACCTCTGTCTGACCTTGGTTTGGGTGTGCCTTTTAGTACTGGACTCTTGAAAAAAATATTGGTTTTGATATTTTGTTAATTGTCAAGCTAAAATTAATACCTTTTACATGTATTATAACACAGAAACAATCTAGAAAAATTATCATCTTTACAATTTAGATGAGAGATACTCCTTCATTTCTACCTACCTCATCATTGTCACATTTGTCCCTTTCTGTACTGACACCTGTTGTACGGGGCTGAGTCATCATATGTCTGGCTGAATTCAGAACTGCTAATGTGGACAGTGGTGCTTCCCTGTAAATAACACAATAGTAATATATATTCATTGGAGGTTAGAACTTCAATCATTTCAAATTATAAGGAGTTAAATTTCTGTATCAGAAGCTGTCTTACAATGTTTTCTTGAGGCTTCAGTACATACACTAGCTGAATACAACAACTGTAAGTGACATACAAGTCAAAAGTCAGCTTAACAGTATCAGACAAATATATGAAATAGTTTTATGCATGAAGTTAATTTCAGTGCTAAGGATATATTTAGTGCAATATGCAAAACACACGTGAAAGTACAGGATATGTTTTGTTTCCTCCTCATTTCAGTTAATTTTCTTTGTATCAAGTACATGTGATTATGTACAATTTTATGCAAAAAGACCAACTGAACTTCCAATCACTTGCATCTCATCTAGTTTATGTGAAAGATATTTTTAAAACTGATACATAAAGAAGCAGCTGTTATTTGAATATGTGAGGAGTAATCTAGAAGGGTAATGTAAAACATTACCAGAATGGTTAAAGGAAGACCTTGACAACAGTTTGTTTGAATTTCTCATTATTTTCATACTTGTTTTATATTCTGTATGGACTGGGTCCTCTTTCATATTCTGTTAATTTCTCTTCTATTTGCAATTTCAAAGGGAAAGAAAAGAAGTTACAGTAATTTTTTTTTCAGGTATGCAATACAAATCTTATATTTCTTTGTTTTTCTTATTTTTTCCCCCAAGTGTTTGTGTATAAAAGTTTTTCCACCAAGTGAGATTCTCATCAAGAGGACAGATTTACCTGGCAGATGTGTTTCTGTTTGGTGCTATCCTCAGTATTGGAGCCCCTGTCCCCCCTTTTCCTGGTCTTGGACTCATCACCGTCGTCTTCAGTGCTGGAGTTTTAGGAGAGCCAACTGGTCTAGGTGAGCTGACAGACCCAGGTATATCTCCTGTATTAGGTGCAGGGAACTGGAGGTTTGATGCAGGCACTGGACTCTTACCACTCCCAGCAATAGGTGTACCCTGAAGTGTGTAGCAAATTACAAGGTTGTTTTACAATTATTAACAACCATACAGTCTTATCTTACAACTTCAGGTTAAAAAGATGTGTATTTCTATTAACCATCTACTGATGAATAGCTATTTTAAAATAGATATTTCTGGACAGTGACCAAGTCCAGTTTTGTTCCAAAGAAATACCAAAAGGTTACAATCAAAACTTCCCAGAAGACATTAACATGACACAAAAGGAACAAAGTTATTGATATATTATATTAACAATAACATCATTCATAGACCTAAAGTGAAACATCCAACATTTCCCAGTAGCCACCATCATGTGCGTACTGGTTGAATCAAGACCAACGAACCTGTGCACTGGCTGGAGCACTCCTCTGTCTCGCTGCCTCTAGCTGCTGCTCCTCAAACTTACGCAGGTCAAACTCAATCTCTGTCGCCAGCTGGCGGTCTGCTGACAGGATCTCTGTATCAAAAAGCAAATTTCTAATTCCAAGAAAAGCTTTCATCAGAAGGAATAAATAATTTTGAATTACAAACCAAAACTGACCTTGACCTTTAACCCCGCATTAAAAAGTCAGGATGTGTCCAAGTGCATGATAACATAAATTAAATGAAAATAAAAGCATCAAAATTTCAGACAGCTAAATATTTGCATATATTTAGTAAACTGAAACAGCTCCTGTCAGTAAGAATTAAACAAATTATTTTTTGTAATAAAATTTTATTTTTTGACTTGTTAACAGACTAATCATATCAACATGATGATGCATTACCATGTTTCAACATGGCCTTGTTATATTTTTCATAAAGGATAACAAATCAAGTTTTTACCTTTCACCTCAGTCTTGTAGTCCTTCATGAGTTCCCTAATATACATCATCAGCTCCTTAAGTAATGGTGACCTTTCCTTCTCCATCTAAAACAGCACACAGAGAACATTAAGACAGCCCTTACCTTGGAATAGTAACCATTTTTATACCAAATGTTTTGAAGACTGACACTGACACCATTTATGCTAGTAACACACAATTTTAGTACTTAAAGGGACAAACCCTAAAATTTACAGATGATATACTGCATATGAATTTGTTGTCTCATTTTCTTTACAATAAAAACAGCTGATAATTTAAACAAGAGGGCCATGAAGCCCTGTATTGCTCACCTGAGTATGACTGCTTTGTACAAAAGTGGCTCTGGGCCTGGTTAACTGACCCCAGATGACCCATTTTCGATCTTGACCTAGAAATTATTGAAACAATCTTTCTGACAAATTTCCTGGTTGTTTGGACTGAAAATGTTACCACTAACAAGTGTTAACAAGGTTTTTCCATATTTGGGCTCTGTGACCTAGTTTTTGAACCTAGATGTCCCATATGTGGACTTGAGCTAGAAATTATCGAAACAATCTTTCTTACAAATTTCAAGGATATTTGGACTGAAAAAGTAGCCTCTAGAGTGTTAACCCTTAACCTGCTGGAACCGAAAGTGATTAAGCTTTGCCACCAGTATAGAGCCAGGCCAGCCTGCACATCCGTGCAGTCTGACCAGGCTCTATACTGTTGGTTGCTCCTTTTTTGTATTTTCATATTGAAATCCCTTAAACTTTGAATGGACTGTTCCAAATTCAAAGCTGGGCTAATCCCTTAAAAAATTTCAGCATGTTCAGGATTAAAAAGGTTTTTCGATATTTGGGCTCTGTGACCTTGTTTTTGAACCCAGATGACCCATATCCAAACATGAGCTACAAATCATCAAAACAACTTTTCTGACAAATTTCCAGGACATTTGGACTGAAAATGTATCCTCTAGAGTGTTAACAAGGTTTTTCCATATTTGGGCTCTGTGACCTAGTTTTTGACCCCAGATAACCTATATTCAAAATTGAGCTAGAAATCATTGAATTAATCTTTCTGACAAATTTCCAGGTTATTTGGACTGAAAATGTCACCTCTAGAATGTTAACAAGACTTTTCCATATTTGGGCTCTGTGACCTAGTTTTTGAACCCAGATGACACATATTCGAACTTGACTTAAAAATCATCAAAGCAACTTTTCTGACAAATTTCCAAGATCACTGGACTAAAAATATATCCTCTGGAGTGTTAATAAGATTTTTCTATTTTTGGGCTCTGTGACCTTGTTTTTGAACCCAGATGACCCATATTCGAACTTGAGCTAGAAATCATCGAAACAACCTTCCTGACAAATTGCCAGATTATTTGGACTGAAAATGTTACCTCTAGAGTATTAACAAGGTTTTTCAATATTTGGGCTCTGTGACCTAGTTTTTGACCCTAGATGACCCATATTCGAACTTGAGCTAGAAATCATCGAAACAACCTTCCTGACAAATTTCCAGGATATTTGGGCTGAAATTGTAGCCTCTAGAGTGTTAACAAGGTTTTTCTATATTTGGGCTCTGTGACCCATGTTCGAACTCGTCCAAGAAATCATTGGGACAAACATCCTGACAAAGTTTCAAGACAACTGAGGCAAATATGTGACAGCTAGAGCGTTAACGAACTAAGTGTGGACGGACGACGGACATTGAGCGATCCTAATAGCTCAGCATGAGCCTACAGCTCAGGTGAGCTAAAAAGTATATGTGTTCAAAAATGTTTCCTAAAGCAATATTCCCCCAAGTAAGTGTGCAATTGTAATAAATGGCTTACCACCTAAAACAGTACAATAACTATATAAACACTAATATTTCAATGGACACCTTGACATTAGGTAATAATTCATTCAGTTCCATTCATAAATACATGATTTTGAAGAAAATGGAATACTGAAAATTTAAGAGTATGCCTCTTTAAATTGTGTTTTACTTTAGCAATCAAAGTAATAACCAATACTTTCAGTATTTGAAACTGAACAGAATCTTTCAAAAATTTTCCTCATGTTAAATTTTTAAATGAATATTGGCTCTTCTATTTCTCTACAATAAAATACTAAAACATTTGAAAGCAGTCACTACTAAAAATCTTCTCTAGTCAATCACTGACTTAACTTATTCTCACTTTGGACTTAAATGAAATATTGAGTTACTTACCACATGTTTCAGTGGCACAACTACAGTCCAATGAAATACTGAGTTACTTACCATTTGTTTCAGAGACACAACTACAGTCCAATGAAATATTGAGTTACTTACCATATGTTTCAGTGATACAACTACAGTCCAATAAAATACTGAGTTACTTACCATATGTTTCAGTGACACAACTACAGTCCAATGAGATATTGAGTTACTTACCATATGTTTCAGTGACACAACTACAGTCCAATGAAATATAAAGTTACTTACCATATATTTCAGTGACACAACTACAGTCCAATGAGATACCTAGTTACTTACCATATGTTTCAGTGACACAACTACAGTCCAATGAGATACCTAATTACTTACCATATGTTTCAGTGACACAACTACAGTCCAATGAGATACCTAATTACTTACCATATATTTCAGTGACACAACTACAGTCCAATGAGATACCTAATTACTTACCATATGTTTCAGTGACACAACTACAGTCCAATGAGATATAAAGTTACTTACCATATATTTTAGTGACACAACTACAGTCCAATGAAATATAAAGTTACTTACCATATGTTTCAGTGACACAACTACAGTCCAATGAGATACCTAATTACTTACCAAATGTTTCAGTGACACAACTACAGTCCAATGAGATACCTAGTTACTTACCATATGTTTCAGTGACACAACTACAGTCCAATGAGATACCTAGTTACTTACCATATGTTTCAGTGACACAACTACAGTCCAATGAGATACCTAATTACTTACCATATGTTTCAGTGACACAACTACAGTCCAATGAGATACCTAATTACTTACCATATGTTTCAGTGACACAACTACAGTCCAATGAGATACCTAATTACTTACCATATATTTCAGTGACACAACTACAGTCCAATGAGATACCTAGTTACTTACCATATGTTTCAGTGACACAACTACAGTCCAATGAGATACCTAGTTACTTACCATATGTTTCAGTGACACAACTACAGTCCAATGAGATACCTAGTTACTTACCATATATTTCAGTGACACAACTACAGTCCAATGAGATATTGAAGTACTTACAATATGTTTCAGTGACACAACTACAGTCCAATGAGATACTGAAGTACTTACAATATGTTTCAGTGACACAACTACAGTCCAATGAGATACTGAAGTACTTACAATATGTTTCAGTGACACAACTACAGTCCAATGAGATACTGAAGTACTTACAATATGTTTCAGTGACACAACTACAGTCCAATGAGATATTGCATTACTTACCATATGTTTCAGTGACACAACTTCAGTCCAATTAGATATTGAGTTAATTACCATATGTTTCAGTGACACAACTACAGTCCAATGAGATACCGAGTTACTTACCATATGTTTCAGCAATACAACTACAGTTCAAAGAAATATTGATTTACTTACCATATGTTTCAGTGACACAACTACAGGCACAATGTTTTCTATCACATTCTTCTTTAAAACCTGAGGTAAAAAAGAAAACTCTAGTCTTTCTGTTTTCAATAAATTTACTTCTGAGGTCAGTAAACATGGTCTGATAATTTATGTTAATCTGTATCTACCAGACTGAGCTAAAATAAAACAACTCATCCACATAAAACATACTGAATTGAAAGAACTGAATTGAATTGAGTTTAGCTATCAATAATCTTGTCTACCAGAGATAAAGTCAGTATATTTTTAGACAATCTTATTTATTCAATTTAATGTCACTTAACAATCATCATGTTTTTTTCAAAATGCATACACTCAGAAACAGCAAAGTCTCATAAATCAACTAGACAAAAAAAGTTTTATGAATCAACAGCCAGAGGTAATCACTAACCTGTGTGATAATAGTTTTCTTTGCTGTTTCTATGACAACAGCAGCCATTTCCTGCGCATCACCTGCTACATCATCAATGGAACGCACCTTCAAAGATGACAACTTTATCTCCTGAAATAAACATTTTCAATCAGTTTGATATCACACAGACGTATTCATTTAAACAATATAAAATGTATACAGGTATAATTTATTTTCACTTCCATGTAAACTTAAAATATGTCCTCAAGATATATTTTTTTCTTTTACTTATTCCACACTGCTTCCTAAGACTGTTACAGTCTTGTTAATACAAGACAACTAGATCTATTTCCAAAACTTAACTAGATCTATTTCCAAAACTTATTTACAAGAGGACTGGATCTATGTGCAAACACTTATTTACAATAAGACTGGATCTATGTGCAAACACTCTCACAAAAGGGCTGGATCTATGTGTAAACAATCTCAAAAAAAAAGGACTGGATTTATGTGCAAACATTGCAAAAGGGCATTCACAGCCTGTCTGTCAGTGTAAAACTTGATCATAGCTTACCTTACAGCTGAGTATAGCCAGAGCATCTTTAAGGATATCACTAGTGTCTATGTTAATGGGTAGAATACCATCAACAATACCACCCAGCACCTGAAGGTCAATAAATAACTCCTGTAATACTCAAGGTAAACATTACAACAATACCACCCAGCACCTGAAGGTCAATAAAAAACTCCTGTAATACTCAAGGTAAACATTACAACAATACCACCCAGCACCTGAAGGTCAATAAATAACTCATGTAATACTCAACATAAACATTACAACAATACCACCCAGCACCTGAAGGTCAATAAATAACTCGTGTAATACTCAACATAAACATTACATTCTTCTTTAACTGCTACTGGTGTATAATTAGCACAAACCTCCTGTACAAGTTTGCTCTGAAGCTGAAACCTGTGGTCATCTGACATGTTCTCCAGTAAAAACTTGTACAATGTCAACCTTTTCCTGCAAAAAAAAATTAAAAAATTATAGACCAGTCAAAATGAGAAACAGTCATGAAGGAAAAATACAAAGACTATATTTTATTATATAACTGCCTTGGCATGTTACAATTATGTTTCAACTTAGCAAATTGTAAAAGTTTTGAAAATTCATTAATGAATGGAAATAAAAGGATTAACTTTCATTCTCCATTGTCAAAACTATACCAAATTAATAGCAACAAGAGGGCTGTTATTTTTATGTTTCTACCCATAGTCCCTCAGGTGCGGTCAAGAATGACCCCAGGGTCATTATTTAAACAGTCTTGGTAAAAGTCCAGTAGATCCTACATACCAAATTTCAGTGTTCTTGCAGTTTAAGATAGGAAATTTTCTTTTTTCCGTTCTTGTTGCCTTAGCAACCAGAGTTTTGCATGGAATGGAAGTCTTTGAACAAAACTGGTAAAGCTTCACTGCAGTGAATATCCCTGCAAACTTTCATTAACTCTCATCTGGTTGTATTATTTAGGAGATATCACACTAAGTGTTGATGACAAACAAATGCCAATCATAAAAGCTCAGATGAGCTAAACATACATAAACAGATTTTCATATGAAATCATTACCGGTGATTACCAGTAGTTATTTATTACTGATTATCATGTTGTCTTTATGTTATTTCTAAAATACGAAATCAATTTTGAAAATCATTTTGTGCGCTGGTTTCATATGTCACAATTTATACCAGACATAAATCAAAGATCTATTCCACAAGAACCAAGTTAATAATAATTTCCGTTGTAAAGCCATACTTACTTTACATTCTTGTCACCTTTCAAAGAGAACAGTTCTCGATCTTTCTCAGACTGTGGGAATCTGTTATATACTGAAACACAATCTGTCACTGTATTTACAAGGAACATTCATAGAACATTGGAACAGCATGCAAAACACTCATATATGGTATACTGAAACGGTAGGCAAAACACTCATAATATATAACTCTTAAAAGTTCATCTAAGTTAAGCAAATTCAGACTAAGTACAAGTTTAACTTAAATTTCCATTAACAGCTTTCCATGATGTAATGTGCAACCACTGCCATACAGTGTAAAAACCAAAATAATTTACCTATATGGCACCCTTCACTTGGACAGTACATTTCAGATAGTCTATCAATCATAAACCCAGTCATTTTAACATACTGTCAGTAAATGAAGAAACTTGGGAACAATATTGTTTTCCCTTTATACCAAATATATTCCTCGAGAGAAAGTTACAAATTTATTACTTGTTATGCTTTCTTTTGTCGTAACTTGAACTAACCTGAGTGTTCCTTGTAGTCATTGAAATGGAAAACACACTCCATGAAGTGTTGAAAGAACATACTGGGATGTCTCTGAATTAACATATGCAGCAGACAGAATTCACCTGGAATAAAAAGAAAAGCATGGGAAACATATCAATTTGTCTCATTCTGTTATATAGCATGGTTTCGAGATTAGAATTGTTTGCAGAAAAGAAGTGCTGAGTCACCCAGGAATGGTCAGATACAGTAGTCAGATCATTAAATATTGTTTTTTGTTAATCTTTTTTTTTTCATAAAGTGCCAAGTAGGCAGTCAATCAGTAATTATCAGTTACTGAGGTGGAACAAACCTGACTCATGTTGTGGTCATTTTCTTGAATTCAGGCCTTCAACTTCCAAATCCTCGACCTATAACCTCACAGGGTAAGAGCATTTTTTTCAACCATGAACCCAACTTATTTTCAAACATGCCTACTTTTCATTCTTGATTACACCATCAATAGTGTTAAGCAACTGAAAATTGATTAAGAAACAAAAATTCTGAAGGTGAACTGACTTGCAAAGTTTGAATGGCTAGAAATTTATACAGAATTCAGAAGTTTATGTGATATTGAGTTGAGGTATCTTGTAAGAGGCTAGACCTTCCAATAGGAATGACATAATTAGCAAGAAAGCAATTTGCTTCACAAGAGATGCTATTCTACATGCAAGTTTTTGTACAATGTAAATCTTTACCTGCAGATCTTTACCTGTACCATGTAGATCTTTAACCTGTACCATGTAGATTTTTACCTGTACAATGTAGATTTTTACCTGTACCATGTAGATCTTTACCTGTACCATGTAGATTTTTACCTGTACCATGTAGATTTTTACCTGTACAATGTAGATTTTTACCTGTACCATGTAGATCTTTACCTATACCATGTAGATCTTTACCTGTACCATGCAGATCTTTACCTGTACCATGTAGATATTTACCTATACCATGTAGATCTTTACCTATACCATGTAGATCTTTACCTGTACCATGCAGATTTTTACCTGTACCATGCAGATCTTTACCTGTACCATGCAGATCTTTACCTGTACAATGTAGATCTTTACCTGTACAATGCAGATCTTTACCTGTACAATGTAGATCTTTACCTTAACAATGCAGATCTTTACCTGTACCATGTAGATCTTTACCTTTACAATGTAGACCATTACCTGCACGATGCAGACCTTTACCTGTACAATGTAGATCTTTACCTGTACAATGCAGATCTTTACCTGTACAATGCAGATCTTTACCTGTACAATGTAGATCTTTACCTGTACCATGCAGATCTTTACCTGTACAATGCAGATCTTTACCTGTACAATGTAGATCTTTACCTGTACCATGCAGATCTTTACCTGTACCATGCAGATCTTTACCTGTACAATGTAGATCTTTACCTGTACAATGCAGATCTTTACCTGTACAATGTAGATCTTTACCTGTACAATGCAGATCTTTACCTGTACAATGCAGATCTTTACCTGTACAATGTAGATATTTACCTGTACAATGCAGATCTTTACCTGTACAATGTAGATATTTACCTGTACAATGCAGATATTTACCTGTACCATGTAGATCTTTTTCTGTACCATGCAGATCTTTACCTGTACCATGTAGATTTTTACCTGTACCATGTAGATTTTTACCTTAACAATGTAGACCTTTACCTGTACAATGTAGACCTTTACCTGTACAATGTAGATCTTTACCTGTACCATGCAAATTTTTATCTGTACCATGCAGATTTTTACCTGTACCATGTAGATTTTTACCTGTACCATGTAGATTTTTACCTTTACAATGTAGACCTTTACCTGTACAATGTAGACCTTTACCTGTACAATGTAGATCTTTACCTGTACCATGCAGATCTTTACCTGTACCATGCAGATTTTTACCTGTACAATGTAGATCTTTACCTGTACAATGTAGATCTTTACCTGTACAATGCAGATCTTTACCTGTACAATGCAGATCTTTACCTGTACAATGCAGATATTTACCTGTACCATGTAGATCTTTATCTGTACCATGCAGATCTTTACCTGTACCATGTAGATCTTTACCTGTACCATGTAGATTTTTAGCTGTACCATGTAGATCTTTACCTGTAGAATGTAGATCTTCATCTATTTGCATTTCTACTAATAACTCTATGTATCTACCTACATTCATCTTTGCCCCTTATTAGCTTCAATCATGTTTCAGATAAAGTTAGACATACCAAATTTTTTTATCTCCTCACAGCCATCTAGAAGCACAGATATAAATCTGTAGAAGAGGGCACCTTTCCACTTATGAAAATCCTGTTGTAGCAGGCTGGTGAGCATGGTCAGGGTCTGTTTACGAACCAGCGGAGTTGGATCCTTCAAGCATGTAGCTATGTTGGATATATAGTGGTTAGCAATTGTGGTGTACCTGTTGTTAAGAGAGTGGAAAGGAAAATAGTCACTGTTTCATTATAATGTTGCCTTCTGTTTATCATTTATACATGTATATTCATAAAGAAGAAAAGACTACACGGTTTGACTAAAACAAGCAAAGTCCTAAAAAACTTCATGCACAAGCTTCAAACCAGTTCTTCTTTCTAGATAAATCTGTGTTTAGTGGACTATACCTTGTGCAGTATGAAAGGTTTCACAATAATGAATTTTTTATAGAGCGCTGCAGACTATACCTTAAAGAATGGAGTGTAAAAGATTTCACACCAATTATATGTACGAAGTAGACTTCTCCTTAGGCTGTGTTTAAATTTTTGACAAGTTCAACCACTATCAGAAAGTTTATTTATTTGTTTACCAGTACACCTTTCTTCTTCTAGTATCTACCAAGATTTATTACATGCTGTACGAAAATTCAAAATTTATAGCAGGTCAGAAAAAGAGCATTATGATTACACTGTGTTCAGATCCTGTAACTTCTGACATTACAGATTCTTATACATATCGTCTATTTAATGAGTTTAATCTCTCAAACATGCCCCAAATTATGTAAAACATAGATCTACTGAATACAAATCTACAGTACAATGCTGTACCTGACACATAGATCACATATGACTATCATCACATTGTTCCTAATTGCAGGGTCCTCACACGTCTTCAGCTCACCAGCCAGGGCTGCAATATACTTCTTTGCCAAATCTTCATTCTGCAGGCACAACTTTCCTGGAATATTGAAATTACTGAAAAAATACATTCTTTAACTTCAACTTTAAATTAGATTGAGAAAATACTTTCTAGATGCCAATATTCTAATGGTCATGATTCAGGTACCAAGTTCTGTTAATATTATCAACTGTGACTGTCTCCTAGTACCCGTATATAAAATTCTTATTAGCAAAATATTTGTTAATAACACCCATTTATAAAAGAAGTATATTTCCTTACATGTTTTTTTTGTTTTTGTTTTTTGTATTTTTTAAACATAAAAGATGTATAATTCTTTACATGCCCTATAGAAAAAATTTCGAAAATCCCATCCAGCTGATATTGTAGGAAAAAGAACAGACATCCCTATAAAGAGCTACTTACCTAAAGTTATAAATGCAAATGCTCTCACTCGGCTTGACATTACACAGCCCCTAAATTGTGTAAGGGGCTGTGAGGATTGGGATGACTGAGTTTCTTGAGAAGCACATATCCCCTGTGAGCCATGGCTGCTGTCTAGATAATTCAACAGAAATGTAATAAATATAGGTTATTGTTTCTATATAACAGGAACAGTTAGGGTATCAGTATAATGTTTTTTAACAGATTCAGTTAAGAAATGGCTTACATCTACCTAATATTCTGTTATATCAATAAACTGTAGGTTTTCTGAAATGATATTTTTCTCAAAACCATTGAAGGCATTTCTTTATCTTCTAAAAATGATTTCCTACATGTATGTATCTAACAAGTCATTCTGATTTTTCACTCTGTATGTAAAAATAAATCTATTCTCTGAATGAAAACCAACATGGTGGAAAAAAGTATGAATTATTTATATTACCAGCTTTATCTTTGTCAGCAGTAGGAGAGTTATTTTCAGACTGCTTATCTCCATTCTCTGTATGATGCTGTGATTGGCTGTCTCCATGATGTATCGCATGCTGTGGTTGGCTGGCTGGCAGTGAGTTTATGCATGGAGCAGCGATCATGCTCTGCACCAACAGAAACACTCTTTTAGGAACTTTGCCTGGACATAGCTGTACAACCTCACCCAGAGTGAACAGATGGCAAACAACTCGTTCCTCGTCCATTACTGCTCCTTAAAACAGAGTATGATTATCAGGAGCCTTTTTCTGCTAGGTTTATCAAGTGCTAAGTCAGAGAAAGTATATTCATCATACCACTTGTAGCAAAAAAAACCTCAGCTTCTTTCATGTTTACATGTACCAGCTAAATTCAATCATTTGATCATAATTTTTCACCTGTAGAAAACATTTAATTTGTTAAAAAAAGCCTTGTGTAATAAAGAATTGGTCTTTTTATTCATTTTTAAAAAAAAATGTGTGTTTGAAACTTTTATGTCTTGCTATGAAAAAAAATGTACTTTCCAAGAACACACTGCAGGACTCCTTGAGAATGTTTGAACTAGCATTGGTGTAAAGAACTCAAAACATTCTGTAGAAACAAAGAAACTGGGATTGTATATAAAACTTCCTTTTATATAAAACTTAAGCACACCAAAGTACCTTACCATTATGTTCCAGAACAACCCCTGACAGGTACTTGTCACAAGCCAATAACAGTTCATCAGACCAGTTGTCACCAGTCTCTTTGGCTTCTACACTACTTAGCTGGAATGTAAACAGGTAGAGATGTTATACCGAGTACCATATTTACCATATATATTGTCAGTGCATAGAATAATAAGGTAAACACAGTCAAATGGTTCAATTCTGTCTTTTCAACAATCTTTGTATTAATCATATACATATAGTCAGTGCATAGAATAATAAGACAAATTTACTACAATCTTTCTATCTGAAACAGAAATAAATTCAAGGTAAGATCATTTGCAACAGCTTTCTACTGAATTTTTTGCCTCACATTATCTTTGTCTTGACACTGACTTACACAGGTTAGTAAACCTAAGAGAAGGCTTACCTTTGCCAGAGTGTTGATAGAGACGGATATGAGCTCTGATGGAAGGTCAAACTTCAGCAGTCTTGCTTTGAGGTCAGCTTTCAGTTTTTGGCGATCTTCCACAGGTAGATGTTTAGCAATGCATTTCATCACTGTCAGAACTCTGTTCAATGTCTCATTACATCTCTCTAAAATGTAAACAGCCAAACTATTTTAATATACTTTAACAAGTGTATAGGCTTTTCTATCACTTTTACTGGCAAAAATACTGGTGCGTCTAAAACTTTGAAAATTAATGCTACGAATGCATGCACTTCTAAATTAGGAATATTTAAGAAAGTAAACCTTACAATCAGTAATCCATTTCCTTCAAAATCCTAGAAATATGAATGATATTGAATCAATCATTATTGCAATGTCAAGGTGTCAGTCATAAATTGTAAGTATAACAATTAAACTTAATGCAATTATATTAGTTTTGATAGACAGAGTTGTTAATGTTGTTGTTGTACAATGTTTGGGTTGATATGTATTTCTTACAAGTGAATACTTCCCTAGTGTCTATATGCACTATGGAAAAAATCTGAAAAAGTGTTCTCCTTTTCATTATCAATATATCTATGGAAAAACCTGAAAAAGTGTTCTCCTTTTCATTATCAATATATCTATGGAAAAAATCTGAAAAAGTGTTCTCCTTTTCATTATCAATATATCTATGGAAAAACCTGAAAAAGTGTTCTCCTTTTCATTATCAATATATCTATGGAAAAAATCTGAAAAAGTGTTCTCCTTTTCATTATCAATATATCTATGGAAAAAACCTGAAAAAGTGTTCTCCTTTTCATTATCAATATATCTATGGAAAAAACCTGAAAAAGTGTTCTCCTTTTCATTATCAATATATCTATGGAAAAAACCTGAAAAAGTGTTCTCCTTTTCATTATCAATATATCTATGGAAAAAACCTGAAAAAGTGTTCTCCTTTTCATTATCAATATATCTATGGAAAAAACCTGAAAAAGTGTTCTCCTTTTCATTATCAATATATCTATGGAAAAAACCTGAAAAAGTGTTCTCTTTTTTTCATTATCAATTATATCTATGGAAAAAACCTGAAAAAGTGTTCTCCTTTTTTTCATTATCAATTATATCTATGGAAAAAACCTGAAAAAGTGTTCTCTTTTTTTCATTATCAATTATTTGTCATTTTATAGAGAATGGTCCTATAAAGTATACATACAGTTTATCATTGGCTGATTTCAGGGTATGTCCCTAGAAAGTGGCCAATAAGTAAAACACAAGTGGGATAACTCTGTCATAATAAATTTATACATTTAACAACATATTTCAGATACTCAAAAATGTATGACCATTTCATTTATCAAGATGACATGTTACAGAGCACTAGTTGCCCCTTGTCTAATCACCCTTCAAAATGTGTACATGTACACTAACCTTGTTGTGCATTTTTCTGCCAGTAGTTCAGAACAAAGTCATGGTTTATCTTGGGAGCGGCTGGAGCTATCTCAGCCAGCAACATCCAGGCAGCCTGAAACAAAACAGACTTCCTGTAATTTTTCCATAAATGCTCACAACTAAAACATTGGTCACATAATGAAATAACATGTTATTTACATAACATCAAAATTGCAACAGATAGGAACACAAGTCTTTTGAAGAGGTCAATGCTATTCCGAATTGAAAAGACTATAAAAGTCCATTTTAAATAGTCCATGACCTTAAATGATTTATAACTTTAAATGCACAATTTTAATGATCCATGAATTCAAATGCATACTTAATACTTTAATTGCACACTTAATAATCCATGACTTTAAATGCACACTTAAAAAATAATCTAGACTTCCAATGCACACTTTAAATAATCTAGACTTTAAATGCACACTTCAAATGATCCATGATTTTAAATAAACATTTTTAATGATCTTGACTTTAAGTGCACACTTTAAATTAGGGATGGCAACGAGTAACCGGTTAACCGAGTACTCGATCGAACGTCCGAATATCGGTTAACAAAATTGATATTCGATTACTCGGAAAACAATATATAATTTTATTTCTTTTGCGATTTAGAAAGATTGGTGTATCCAATTAGTTCAGAAATTGGGAGAAGTACATGTATCTTCATAAACACCTGTTAAATGCAATCAAAACATCCTTGCAGAGGTGCAAAAATGATATCGTAAATTTAACCAGGCGATCAACAGTTTGACATGCGCATGGGATTGAACAAATGTGTCGCTTACATCTTTCGGCCTCTTATGATATTTAATTATCTTTAATTGTGTAACAGTTTGTCGCCGAAAATTGTTTTAAGGTAACGGTATTGAAAACAGCAAAGGGCCGGATTGCTATTATGAATGTTAGATTAAAGGTAGTAATTAGACCTGAATAAACGTTTGTTTTTCTTAACTCAATAAAAGAGAGTAACTCCCTTTTCTTCTTTACGCATATAAATCCAGAAATATCATTTCATAACTTTTTTATACCTTGATAAAGTTTTTGCTTAGAATAAGATATTAAAATTTCCATAGAGTCAAAATGCCGCCTGCAGACGGTGTTGATATTATGTGATAAAACTTTGAAGATCATTGGAAATCATCCGAGTAACCGAGTACTCGATCGGAAAAATGACCGAGTACTCGAGTATTGATTTTGGTATTCGTTGCCATCCCTACTTTAAATTACTCATGACTTTAACAGATAAGTGTGATTTCAAATACATGTATTGTAATTCCAGTACATATTGGCGGCAGTCCCCTGTAGAAATACATACATGCAGCCTTAATATCTGAATAAATGAAAAGACCAACTCCTTACAGAATTATTGCTGGTACCAATATGTGACTCAAGGGCTTTAATCAGTGAAGATTTAATCTTTCCTTGCCTTGACCAGTGCTGACAGGCCTTTTGCAGGTAACGTCTGTGGAGTATATGAACAAAGGCAAAAGAATATTGATTAACTATTGCAATGTATTTCATGTTGCATCAATGTCTGCTTTATATGAAAATTAATCTAAAGATATGTTTAGTTCAACTAGGATCATTTTTATTAAAATAGCAATAATTATAGTATATGCAATTATCTAACAAGACAAAATTATGCGGTTGAAGATTATGAAGTTGAGGAGGCAGACCAAGGTACAACACATTGAGGATGAAGGCTAGTACTTTCAAATCAACTGATATACCTCTGATCAACACTCTCTGGTTTAGATATGATGTCCAAAAGAGTCCAGGCTAACACATGACTCTCGGATTTCGACCTGTAATAATGTACAATTAAAAGTAATCATGTTTAACTTTGCCTGTTACTGGTAGAAATAAAGAAACGTCGCTAACATATTAAAGTATGATCAACAAATGTATTGGTCTTCATTTACAGTCTTTAGCTTTGCGCCCTTTTTGAGAAAATTTACACTGTAACAACTAAAACGTTCTAGTTTATTCATGTTCCTTTACTATTATCATATCCTTAAATCAACAAAGTCATGTAAAACACAGATGACTTCTTCCACTTCTCTTCATAAACTCCATTCTTACAACTATGTTAACTATGTTATGACTAAGTGTAGACCATTACCTCACATGCAGCACTACATTGTTGAGGATGAGTTCCTCTAGTGTTTCCATACATTTCTCCGACAGTGTTGATTCTCTGTCAATGACCAGAGGAAGGGCAGCCAGTAGCCATTTACTGGAACAAATGATGTCACAATTTACATCATGAATGTTTTATCTGTCTATCCAATCATCATGGGCAATCTTTATTCAGTAAGTTATTATTTTACAAGTAAAGCTGCTGGCATTTAAACCTTTCAGTCTGCTATTATATATCCCAGATGCTACACTTACATGGCTATATTTGTGACTTGAATGATTTACCAATCTGTAGCTGTTTTTTCTTTGCTTTGTGCCTTCACCCACGTTGCTACTTATACACCCACATTTCCTGATAAAAGTTTTTTTGCTACAAACAAATTTGTCTTCTATTCTATGTAACTACGACAAACTGTTGAAGAAATTTTGAGCATCAAATCTCAAAAGACAATACAGACAGAAACCTGAATAACTTAAAGACTGAATTTCATTTTTGATTTTGAAGTAGATCAAGTCAACCAGACATACATTACTCTGAAAATGTAACAATGTTATATACCACTACAGATTTACGCAAGAAAAAAGTAATCAATTTATTCCACCTGTAAGCAGTTCTTGGGATCTACCTGAGAACATTGCCAAAATTGAGTAATTTTGGTAGGAAGTAACATCTCAACACTGGTCAGTTATTTGGTGTAATGAACACAGATCACTACTCACCTCTGCAGAAATTTATCTTTAGGGTAGCCTACCAGTAAATCTGTCAGTGACTGTAAGGACTGTTTCCTAACAGACAGTCCAGGGTCCCTACAATGATCCTTCAACACATCCACATTCTGAAGTTTGAAAAAAAAAAAAACTTAAACAAATGGTTCTGGAAACAATAAGAAATCCAAAGGACACAAGAAGACCATGAAGGCCCTGTATCACTCACCTACGTGCATATATAACCTGTCACATAGATATAAGATTTTATAAGTCAGAGGACCTAGTTCTGAATCCATGTAACTTAAATCTCAGGTAAGCTTTACACTAATACATATACCCTCATTTAGTGTAACACTGTTGTCTAATGAAATCTCAACTGAATACACAGGTACCAATAATGTACCTACTTAAACAAATGACCAATCTAGTTTGAATACCATTATTACAGAATATATTCAGATTACTGCTATGTCTCAAGATGATGTGTTTAAATAAAAACTGGACACAGGAACGTTCCCCCAATTTTTCAACACACCTGTATGTGTAATGTGATGCTACTTTTTTCTAAGGCATGGATATTACTACCCATAAATTATTTTTGCAGGCAACTTTTATTTAAAGAATTCCTTTTTCCTATAAACAGGTTTAAAATTGACCTATCAATTACCTGTTTAGTGTAGTTAGGCATCTCAAACCTGACTGCAGCCTCAAGTGCCTGAATAGCTGACTTTCTAACATTAACTTTCAGGTCCCTTGCTCGACGTCTGATCATAGAGAATACACCCTCACTGTCTGACAGATCTACAATGAACAATTTCATCAAGCATTTCTCGTAACATACATGTAGACTGAATGACCAAATATTAAAATTAAAAGATCAATTGATTGTACGCAGATCATTTGCATCTTTAACTTCCTGCTTTATAGGCATGTTTAACCTGTTCTATAAATCCAGGTAATTCTTTACTTAAAATTTCAAAATCGCATAGTAAGAAATATAATGAAATGCCTCTTAGAACTCAAAGTTCATTGAATTTTGTTGCAAAAAAAAAAACAGACAAAAGGCAAATTAAGTTTGGTAACTAACTTGGATCAAAGCCAGGTGTAAGAACTACTCTATGTAAAGGAGTGTCTTTAGCTCCGCCCTCTTTGCTGCACTGGACTGTAGTGCTGCCCTCTACTGTCTGCTGGGCTATTGTGACCTCTGACCTCTGAGATGTTTCATCAGCTATGGTAACACTGTCTGTACCTGTAAATCATAAAATGTTAAAACAAAAACTTTAGTTACTGACACAATATGTATGCTTCAGCTACACTACCACAGACTGATATGCAGAGAATTTACATTAAGCTTGGTTCGCTAAATGATACCATTGACTAAGTTCTCTTATCAAAAATCAATTCAAGCTTACCCCTGACAGGTGGTCCTGGTGTTTTGATCAATCTTGGTATATTTGGCCTTGCTGTAGCCTGTGGTGTAACAATCTCCCTCACAGTCCCAGCTATACATTCATCCCTGGATGTTAGACACTGGGCAAAACAGCCAATAGCTCTTGCTCTTACACTGTAAAATAGATTAAAATGATTGATAACAAACCAAATGAAGTAACGGGGGTGAATTTCAAATCTTATCTTTTTCAAATTCTTGGCTAATACATTTTGACTTGTTCTTCAAAAAAGTCTTGGTCAACTAAATGTATAAAACCATGCCTTTCATTCAAATAAACATACCTATCAAAAACTAAATAGATGAATAATTCTTACAATTTCATTATCAAAGTATCCATTTATTCTCATGAGTTTAACTGAAAAATCCTTGTAAATCAATATAAATATTTCAAGTCAAGAAAAATCAAACTGGTGTATCTCTTACGTTGGAGCCATATCTGAACACCTGTCCAGCAGAATTCCAAGAAGAAAACGATGTGAAGTATAAGAACGAAGGTCAGCCGGGATCTCCATGGTAACGGTTCTCTCAGGAGTAGCCAACAGAGCTGACACTATCTCAAGTGCAAATCCACGGTTATTTACCTACATTAAAAAACAGATAAAGTTCTGTTTCTCCAAGCTTCCAAGCTTTTTATTTTCATACTGAAGGATGCTGGCAACAATTAAAAACACAAAACCTTTAACCAGCTGAAATAATTATCTAAAATAACAATCCAAACTAATTTTGAAAAATAAAAATAGTAAAATCTTTCAAAATAAGGAAAAGGAAAGCATGTCATGGTAGTAACAAGGACAAAATCATTAGTCACTTGGAAATGATTTCTTTGTCCTAGACTACAGTACCTGACTGTGTTTAGAGAGCCTGTAGAACCACTGCATCAGTTTACCATAACTGTCATCGGGCATTTCCTTGGCAACTGTAATCACGGCCTGTGCCACTTTAGTTCTGTACTCAGCACGATCTGTGACCTTGGTACACATGTGCTGAAGTAATGTTCGTATACTGACAAGCCCTCTCTCCCCGGACTGCTTCATTAGTAAACTGGAATATCAAACCACTGACATTAGTTGTATCTCATTCTTTATTATACATTTGTACATTACATATTTGTTTAATGTACTAAACAGTTGCATCATGCTGGAAATCAATTTTCCAGTAATGATTGTTTCTCTTACAAAAAATTCTTGTAGTCAAGGCAGTATTTCGGATGACAATGATAAACAAATTGAGTTTTGGCTTAAAATTTCACCAAAGATTCCCATGCCAATTTCTTGAAGAGTCTTGGACAAAGCTTACGACTAACAATATTCATTGAAAGAAATAAACCCTATAAGTTGAAAAATAGAACTGTAACTTTGAACAGGAGATTTAAACTGGCTTCAGAATATGAAGAAAGCATGTGTAAAGCTATATGTAACTTACCATATGAAGTTGACAGCATGATCCCTGGTTACCTGTAGCTGTTTGCTCACCGTCTGCACGGCCCTATCTCCAACCAACATCAGTAAGTTAGGCAACAAGCACTTACAAGTCTTAAAGAAGTAAAATCAAATTCTTACAAACTTAGCAGATGGACATTCAGTTTTCAAAATGGATCACATCTAATTAATCAGAAAGCTGACATAATACTTTTCTGTATTTCCAAAGGTTCTGCATTTGCAGATAGTAAAAGTCTCTAACTTAGCTTTGACATATTAACCAAGTCCCCTCCGGGAACATTGTACTGTCATAAATTATGAGACAAATTTGCCAAGAACTGAAAACCTTTCCAGAAAAAAATCACGACCTCATAAGCCCTACTTATGCCTCTGAATTTTCAGTAAAATTTATTGAGATAATATCTTTACTGACTTTGGATTTACAAGGAAAAAAAAAATAAAAAAATAAAACCAATCATTATAGTTTTAGGACAAAATATCAGTATTACAGCCTATAAATGAGATCTCTTTACTTTTCTATAGATACAATATTTCTTTAAACAGGCATACCCTGGAACCTTTAACTTACTGCATTCATAAGGGAGCTAACATGCCCATGTAGAGGAGAACATAGTGCCTGTATACCCTGAAATAAACAATATAAATATTACACACATATATAAATATTACACACATATATATACCACACACATAGAAAACATACATATAAATACCAGATGATGAAATATAACAAATCCTTACTCTAAACAGTTGAATACAATACTGAAATAATGAAAACTCCTTATTCTCTCTTACTTAGGAATAATTAGTACTTTTAAGTGTGATCAGTGACTAAGACAATTTGTCTAGATTTACAGATGTTGTATCAAAAAATAAATAAGCTATAAATTAGTACGATTAAAGAATCTTTTCCAAACCCATTATTTTTTTTTGACAATTATTAAATTTTGTAATACAGTGTGAATCAGTGCTTCAGAACAGCAGAATTCTTATCTTTTTCAAATCTGTTTTTATTTTTATTATACAAACACCCTTAATACCATAAACCTAGGAATTCCAAAAACAAAGTGCATTTTCTGGTACAAAGAGGTACACAAAGATTGTCTCAGAAAAACTGGACATTATTATGATCTGACTGTCAGTATCAAACCTACAGCTGAGTTAGCTAAGATTTTTTTCTTTTCCAAAAGAGGAGGATCATAAACAATTGTTGTAAATGAATTCAGTGCATAAAATATCAGTTGGTGGTATGGAATTTTTCATCAATGTTTTCTTATATAACCTTTTATTATTGTAATTTTTGGGGGCAAAAATGAATTGAAAACAAATATATATTCAGTCACCCACTTAAAAATCTGGATGGGTCTCATCAGAGGGTTAATCCCAAATCCTTTAGATTGACAGTCAAGTTAGTGAATCTGATACAACAATGTAATGAAGGTAAAAACAGAAGTTATAAATACAAGGTATTATGTTGTAATTATGACATAGTAACAAGATAATGATCTGAAAATTACAAGTTGTTGAGTGAAATACTTACTGTAGTAAAACAGAATGACACAATGGACAGATAGACAGTACTGGCATCTGAACTAGAGAAGGTGGTATATTTGGTATAATCCTAAATGATTACATCTCTCTATCCAGTCCCTTTATATAGAGGACGGTTTGGTTTGATTTAATTGGGGTTTAATGCCAGTTTAACAGCTAAGGTCATATCCCGGCAGTCAGTCCACCTAACCAGTGTTCCTGGGTATCCAACAAGTTTACTAACCAATTTCTCCGCAAGTGACTGACTACTTCCTCACTTGCTTCAGAGGTGAGGGACAAATGACCGATAGATCAATTATAACGGAGAAATTTTGCCAGCCCTGATGGGAATTGAATCAGGATTGATGATCCAATGCTCTACCAATTGAGCTAGCCGTGCTGTCTATATGGAGAAGGGCTTTCCAAAATAATGCTATAATGCTTGTTTGTTTTTTTTTAAATATGGAAATTAGGATTTTATGAACAGAACAAAAATCCTTTAAATTAATATTTTAGCCTACTTAAACAGTATGCATTTCAATTACTTCTGACAGAGAATGAATGTCAACCAGTATTTAATAACAGAAAAAAAAAAATTCCACCAAGGCATTGAGTCAGACTAAATTCTGATTGTAGGACCCATTAAAACACCTGAACTGTACTGAGCCAAAATAAGAATATTATGAGATAAATTTATAACAATCAGAATAACTTTGCAACTTTTCAGAGATTTAGTTCAATACAGATGCATTCTGTAGGCTGCTCCTCTTTAGTATTTATTTTATATGTAACCCTGATTTCTCACAATATACTACATATTAAAATTAGAGCCACAAAAAATGTAATTTTAACCTTACATACAAGTTGGCCAAACACTGACAACAAATATTGACAGTTTTGTAAATCTTCAGCAGAAATAAGTATTAAAGTAAACACTCAAACATTGAAACAGCATTACTATACTGCCCTTCAAAAGTATGAAACATGAAATATATATTACACTTCCTGCTGTAATTAACTAGGTTCATAAGCGTCTTTATATCTTTATTTTGGTTAACAATATTCTTTTTATGTAGAACAAATTAATCAACTTATGTTTTCAAAATAGTATTTTCATAAATGAAAAATTCTTTGGTGATGAGGACATTGTTTTAACACACTAAAACATAACCAAATGCTTGTTATTTTTCATTCTGTATGTGAATATGGAAAAAAAAACATAAAAAGGTTTAAAAGGGAGATTTTTATTCTAAATTCATCCTTTCAATTATTCTACAGTTTGTATTTTCTGGAAGGAAATAATTTAGTTAGATAAGTACATGTTTCAGCCTTGTACTTGAGATAGACTTATATAATGATTTAACTATGAGTTAACAGAGTGAACACTAGACAATATTGCCTGTATTTCCAGAATGAAACACATGGTTGTACATAGTAACAGAAGAAGAAATCAGTACTGGACCACATATACTGCATCATAAATTTTGAACACATAATTTTGTCTGGCATTATATTTCTTACCCTTTCAGCTTAACACTCATTGCTGTCACATACTAAATTAATCAGTTAGTATTTCAAGTCTACTAGCTAGTATATGTATCATTTTAATTTTTCTTTAAACTATTTTCAATTATAAAATACATAATTTGTAGCAAAAACATGGAAATATTTTTAAGTCACAGAAAATAAAAGGTGAGAATAATAAAATCTTGTCAATGAATTTTTTATTTTACTAGTTCTTTAAAAGCAGATAAATTAAAACTGACAAGGCTTAAATTTTCTTCAATCTGTATAAAATAAACAACTGGGTGGGGACACTATCAGTAAAACGATTATCACAATTATAACCAGTTTTTGTATAACTATCTAATTAAGACTAGTATTTCATTTACCCCCATACAAAGAAAACATGTCAAAGTGTGCCAGGGTTAAACCTAGCAATTACTGTAACATTAGATCCTTAAATTGGAAATTTGCATCCATGGGCGTTTTCAACAAAAATAATTACGATATAACTGAAAGTTTATCAAAGTTTTAAAACGTAAAAAACAAAATAATCTGCTGGATCTAAGGAGGGAACTGTTTGTAAGTAATGCAATATATTTTGGTTTTATTTTGTTTTCTCTAAGTAAAGATACAAGAAATGACAATAAACTCTTTAAAAGTTACTGTTAGGAATAATACAAGGGTATTGAATTTGATACTTAAAGACAAAAGTATTTGGTTAAATGCTTACTGACTACACTATTGTCTTTAGATGAACTTTTATAGATTTTAGTGTTAATAGCAGCTTAATGTCTAAAATGTGGAAGTTTTGATTGGAATATATAAGCATATTACCAAAAAAAAAAAAAAAAAAAAAAAAAAAATTATTTTAACAGGATTATCTAGAAACTTCATAGATTTTAAAAACTTTCTATGCCTTGATCTCACCATGACTGTCAGGAGAGTCTTCAAAGCTCATAACTTGCTATGATGACATAACCCCTGGTTGTTTCAATCATTTTAAGAGAAGGGGCAGTAACATTCATTACAGCTGTGTGTCCCCTAGGTTTAATACCCTAGGGTTTCAGCTTAGATTTGAACCAAGGAAGTACGGACAGAATGCAAGTGCCATAACCATCTTTCAGAATGAAATTAACAGCTTCTTGTATTATCCAGTTTGCTGGGAAGGCCTTTCAGTAATTAAAGTGTAAAATAAAGAACTGTAATGTTTCTTTTTTAATTCTGAAATATGACCTTACTTTAAAGAACATTGGTTCTTCATCTTTTCATAGGAGTATTATTTCCCTGAAGTCTCATAAAACTAAACAAAATGGGACTTGGTAAACATTCTATTCTGTGCTAAGGTGTATAGTATATACTGTAGTCTAATTCAGATTTTTATATGTAATTTAACATTTTAGGCTTGAGTTTAAAATGATTTATTTAACATTGCTTGGCAACTTATATTATTCCTTCTGGGTGACTGCTTGCTTGGTTCAAACAAGTACTTGCAAACAAAAGTTTGGAATGTGGATAGTCACAGGACACTCTCACCCCCTGGCAGGATTTGAACCAGCTACCTCCAGACCAGGAGTCCAGTGCTCTAACTCCTGGTAGGATTTGAACCAGCTACCTCCAGACCAGGAGTCCGGTGCTCTAACCCCTGGTAGGATTTGAACCAGCTACCTCCAGACCAGGAGTCCAGTGCTCTAACTCCTGGTAGGATTTGAACCAGCTACCTCCAGACCAGGAGTCCAGTGCTCTAACTCCTGGTAGGATTTGAACCAGCTACCTCCAGACCAGGAGTCCGGTGCTCTAACCCCTGGTAGGATTTGAACCAGCTACCTCCAGACCAGGAGTCCAGTGCTCTAACTCCCGGTAGGATTTGAACCAGCTACCTCCAGACCAGGAGTCCAGTGCTCTAACTCCTGGTAGGATTTGAACCAGCTACCTCCAGACCAGGAGTCCAGTGCTCTAACTCCTGGTAGGATTTGAACCAGCTACCTCCAGACCAGGAGTCCGGTGCTCTAACTCCTGGTAGGATTTGAACCAGCTACCTCCAGATCAGGAGTCCAGTGCTCTAACCCCTGGTAGGATTTGAACCAGCTACCTCCAGACCAGGAGTCTGGTGCTCTAACCCCTGGTAGGACTTGAACCAGCTACCTCCAGACCAGGAGTCCGGTGCTCTAACTCCTGGCAGGATTTAAACCAGCTACCTCCAGACCAGGAGTCCAGTGCTCTAACCCCTGGTAGGATTTGAACCAGCTACCTCCAGACCAGGAGTACGGCGCTCTAACCCCTGGTAGAATTTGAACCAGCTATCTCCAGACCAGGAGTCCAGTGCTCTAACCCTTACACCACTGTTCCTCCACATTTCAGGTATTAAGATATAACCAAGACAAAGACAAAACAGTTTTTTAGGGATGTATGATTTGATTTTACCTGTGTGAAAATGTGTGTACCTTTGGAAAATAGAAAAGTTTACATTTCATTTCCCTTTTAGTTGTATTTGTTTTAAAGTGGAACAATTTTGCAATTTCATCTGAAACAACCTTTAACTAAGCTCATTTTCAAATATTGCAGGAATATACAACAAAATATGAAAACTTCACTTAGTTCAGAAAGAATCACACACAGCTGAGTGCAACTGAAGACAAGTTTGGATGCGATCTGAGTGCAACTGAAGGCAAGTTTGGATGCGATCTGAGTGCAACTGAAGACAAGTTTGGATGCGATCTGAGTGCAACTGAAGACAAGTTTGGATGCGATCTGAGTGCAACTGAAGACAAGTTTGGATGCGATCTGAGTGCAACTGAAGACAAGTTTGGATGCGATCTGAATGCAACTGAAGACAAGTTTGGATGCGATGGGATATCTTATTACAGATGAAGTCATTCAGACTGTTGGACGAGGCATTGAGAATGAGTGGAAAACTGTGGCTAAATATCTGAAACTAAGTCGCTCTGAAGTTCAGCAGATCGAAAAACAAGCCACAGACAATAAACAAGCTTCCATATTAATGTTAGAAAAGTGGAGGGCCAAGGATACCACAGGAGATGAACACAAGTTATTCCTTCTTAGAAAAACTATGAGCCAAATAAACAAACAAAATTTACTCAACTTTCTTGAAAATTACGAAACTGGAATATTAAGCTTAACATAGTTTACCTATCAGAAATTGAAAGTGTGTTAATTAATGAAAATATGGTACCATATTACTTTTCACAAGACAGTCCTTGTGAAAACTTGTGATTCTTTCTAAGAAAGCAAAATGAATCTTACATTAAAATAATTCATCAATGCCCTGTAACATTTGCCAGTGTTTAAGAATTACATTTGTTTAATCATATGCACATACAATTACTCTACATATTTTTTTAAATATTTACTGTACTGTAAAACAGAGAATATAATTTTACTGTTATTGAATTAACAGCATGTAAGAAACTTTTTTCTTAAAACCCTTGAACTTGTATTATTTGTATTACTATTGAAACATTATTAGATTCTTTCATTAAAATGACATAAAAAGAAACTTGTTCTTGTAAACTGTTTTGCCTCTAATATAAAACACAAAAGCTAGAAAGACATAAATATCCAGACTCTAAAATGTTAAAGTCTATGTCTGTCAGATGAATGACTGACAGAGTTACTGTTACAGTAACAGTAAAACACCTTGAATATGCCAAACTTATGGCAACCATTATATAGGTATGTTAGTAAGTACTATTTCTATAAACAACCATTTCCATTGCTGTCGGCAATCACTACACAATATCTGTTAGCTCAAATCAGTTATAACTACAGTTAAAATGTGATTCATCGAATCAGCAAGGATCATTAATATTTTTTTTTGGAACTGCATTTTCACTGTATTGCACTTAAAATTCCTGACAGCGCTGAAGTGTGTTCTCATAGTACAATGTAAATTTGTTCTATTGTCTTTCACTCAATCACACTTTTACTGTACACTTGTGGACAAACTGTATACTGGCCTTGAAGTACAGTTTGTGTCTTTATTATTTGCAAAGGCTATTTTACAGTTATTATTACCAAAGACTTTAACCTGTGTGGATGACTATTCCTTACATATATATGTACTAAGTTAGTGCTAAGAAGTAAACTTACATGTAAGTCATCAAATATTCCATTTTAATTAATACAAGTCATTTTAAAATAATTTGACCAGAAATAATTTTGGTGAAAAGGTAGTAGCCCTTTGCTATTGCGGGTACTGGTAATGCTTACATGTATATAAAAGAACTATTTAATATCATTACTTTTCCTTTGATGATGAATCTTGCCCTTTTTGAGTACAAGAACATCTTACTACAAAAACAAACTAAACAAAAAACTTTACCTTGAATGCTAATGCCGGCACAGACAGGTTCGCCCTAGTTGTACTGAAAAATCAGAAATATCGCAATATAATATTTTGATCATAAAATATTCTTTTACATCATTTTCAAAGCAAGACAACTATGGTCTATACAGAAAAAGAAAACTCTATTTGGCAATGAGGGCCCAGGTTTTGTTTATGGAAAAAGAGTATTTACCTGAAAAGTACTGCTATGGAAGATGTAAGATAATTATCTAAAAAGAAACCTGCTGCCTGAAAACACATGCCTTTGTGATCCTCTAATTACTCATCACTTTTACAAGTCTGAACTGAATTGTCTAAATACTGTATGAGAAAATTGGCACTTAGTTCAGAGGAAAAACATTCATACATATATGGTTCTAACTGACATGAGAAAAGATCCCATGTATCAGGGCAAAAAACTGATTACATATCATTTCCCAAATGATGGCTGAATGTGAAATGATGCTTCATTGTGTAATTGCTTTGTCTAAATGGATATGCAAGTGCAGACATTTTTTTTTTTACTTAAAACATCACTTCCTTCAGTATTGATAAAAAGGGCACTAGATAACACACTGTGGTGTAGCAGAGGGGCAGCATCTGGGTGAAGCATATTCAATTTATTTAATGAATGTGCTAAAAACATTCAATTTCTTAATACAAATGTATACCGCTGAGAAACCCCTGCCAGATATCTGCCAATGCCTTTTTTTAAACTTTTTTTTCTACCAGTAATCATTTTCTTGCGATACTTTAGAAAAACTGTTTTAATCAGAACATTTTCTAAAATTTTTAGAGCCACCTGTAGGCATGTCTACTGTCAAGGTAACCAATTACTGATTAGTCTCACCTTGTTTCAAAATTACCATCAAACAACTCGGCATCCTGTCGTGTGAGTGGAGCAAGCACCTGTACACTGTGATAGGCTGAGGAGACTGATCCTCTCAGAGAAAACTTTTCTAGAAACATCACCAATTCCTGTAACATTTAACAGAAGACAGGCTGTAAAACCTAAACACATTCTTCAGTTCAATGAAAGCATGTGCTCCTTGTACAAAAAGAAATCTGTCCAATAGAGGCGTACCCTTTTAATACAAATTTTTGATTACCAAGAAACAGGTAAGTGAAAGAATGTCAGTCTCTATCTCTTTTTTTAAAATTTAGATCTGTTATGTCAAATGTTTAACATAACACATCACAACATTGTGTGTATTAGACCATATCCCCCACTGTACGTACATACAGCTGCAAATGAGAGCTTTGGTTCAGAGCTTTTTCAGTGAATGTTACAATGGTTTATAACTCAGAACTAGAACATTTGTCAACCCAGACCATTTACAAATTTGAAATGAAACACATATATCTCTTTATGAATAAAGTTTTAGCAGAAGACTGGATCATACAACAAGCAGAGTATGCAGCAGTTTTCTGAGTCGAGCCACTTCCTGTGGGGCCAGTTCCTGGATGATTTCCTCTTCCCCGTCATCACCTGCTTCCTGACTTCCACTGAAATCCTGTAACATTGTAACAAAATCTGGATTAACACCAGCTTAACCAGGTTTCGTCTGCCAGTCTGATAATAGTGAGATTATCTTGTGCACAAATTATTATGATCTGTTATACAGAGGCTTGTATATTGCCATTACATGTATATCACGGTTATTAGTATGTTGTCTGTAGATTGTTGTCAGGAACTGAAATGAAATGCAGAAATTAAAATGTGCTTTTAACAAGAAGTTTGTTTCTCTGTAGTATGACTCTTTGGAGATGTCAAATCAGAAACTGGAACTGAAAATGAAAACAATCTGAGAAATGTAAAAGAGACTTCCACATTCTTTCATGTGTATGGGTCAGAACCACAGGAAGCAGTCATAATGGGCTGAGAAAAAAATAATCAATGAACTTGTTTTACCATCAATGTAAAATGTTTAAGTTTTAACATGCCATACCTGCATAACATCATCTTGAGAAGCCTCAGGGTTCTGTTTCTTACGTCTGGATTTGCTGTTTCTCTTGGCCTGGCTAGACTTTACAGGTGTCACACTCCTTTTCCGCTTTGTGTTTCCAGATGTTCCTACAACAGGAATCCTTAAAACTCTTAAACTGATACGAAACTATTATCAGACTCCAAATGAGTTCTTATAATAAAATGTTTATATTTCATGGTAGCTTATGCATTTTGTAAATATTTACCATATCATGTGCAGTGCACGAAAGACACAAAATATTACCTAGCACTGCGAACAATTTAAGAAAGTCCACTGTTTTTTCATAAAGTTCTGGATGGAATATGGTAAAGGCCTGACTACCAGGTACCAGCACAAGTTTATAGTATGTACGTCCTGCCAGTATCCCGAGCTCCTTCTGTGTAACTTCAGCTGATTTCTGAAAATAACCACAAATTCTATTATAATGTTCTAAATATATCAGGTAAAAAGGTTTCATCACCATCTTAACTTGTTTTGTTTCAATAATACTTATTACAGTGAAAAAAATCATGCCCATACTCGTTCTTGTACGGTTAATGACTGAAAAGTTCCTTATCTACAAAGATAAAAGTCTTCTATCTGCCAGTGTTTTCATATTTTAACAACATCTCAGAGTCTGAAAGTCTACTTCTTAACATTCTCTTGTCCATTCATTAAATATATCAGAAATATTTTGACAAATTTAACTTATATAAAATAATGACAGATCCTTACAAAGAATATCATTATATTTATATATATATCTACAGATATCTACAGACATTACCATAAAATCATGCACAATCAAAACAAGCAAAAAGTAAGAGAAGGAAATTATGTTGTACAGTAAAAAATAAACACTTTTTTTTTGCTAGTAACAAAAGATGCCTTACTTGCAAAGTCACTTTACTCTGTGAATAGATTTGAACTCTGGTAATTTGAGTATGATCAGTTTCATTTTCAAAACAAAAATGCACAAAACATTGTATTAGATGAATTATTTTTGTTCTTCAAAAGTAAAGGTCCTTTCTTTAGATAGTATAAAGTTCTCTAAAGTTTGTCTAACATAACCATCAATATAATGATAATGTTTTGTTTTGTTTCAATTGCTGTCTAGATATTCAGCTTAAATACATTTTACTGTATATGCTGATATAAAATAATAAAATGAAATGTATTACAATCAAAAACTGATTCTTGTCAAAAATCATAATGTTATAGTGCAGTGCACACTGGCCTATAATTATATCAATACAACCTCTGACAACCGCATCAGGGAATCAATTCTTTACATCAGTGGTCTAGAGTGTTGGTTTTTGATGTGGAAGGACCTGACGTTGAATCCCGCTTGGGATGGTCTTTTTCAAGATGCATTGCGTCTTTCTGTTACAAAACTTTTTTGTTTTTAAGAATAAGGTCAGTCATCAATTTGAAGAATGGCATTTTGACTGAATAAAGCACTCACCTTGAGACCCGACAGGAGCAGGTTTGACAAAAATGCAACAAAAGCTTTCACTGATATTTCATTTTCAACCAGCAATGGCCACAAACCTGAAAACAAAGTTATTTTTGTTTTTTTTAAGATACCTATGCTGATATCATGCATAGTCAAGGAAGATATGCAATATTATAGGACTGTACAGCCTGTCATAAGGTAAGTCACTATCAACATCTTTTGACAGAATACATAGAAAAAAAAGCATTTAAAAACAAGGATCTAACATTATATCATAGTGTTATGTACTGGGTAGTTCACATTAATGCTGATAATAAGGGATCTGCAAACAGGTATTTACTATTAACATTGAATTTGTGTCCTGTTGTTTAGAGAATTCATTACTGCAAAAATACCTGTTAACTGGATAAAAGGAAGTGAGGACATTTAGTTAAATCAAATTAAAAAAAAAATTGTTATTGTAAAATTCTTCAAATTCTACAATTTTGGTACAACAATCTCAGGGCTCTCGCTCAGGTCAAAATTTGGGGATAAGTGACTTACATGATAACATTACGAAACAAATATCATGCACTCACTGAAACATCTAGAGAACAATCACTGCCAAAACTGTTAGACAGGAGAATTATAGATCATTCCTTTTCAATTATTTACTAAACCATTTCAAGTCCCACTGTTGTTATCTACTTTGGGAAAATAAATATAACTTTTTACCTTCATCTGTTTCCTTGTTAATCCAGTGGTTCAAACATGACAGGATACCCTCTAGTGCCTCTACCAGTGTGCAGTTGTCTATGTCAAGATATACATCTTCATTGATATTCTCTGCCTCAGTGAAGTCCGAGTCCCACACTGATTTTACCCATTCTAAACAAATAATAATATCCGTTTAATCAATTCTTAATTAGATTCTGACAATACAGTTAAATTTTAGCTAATTCAATTATTAATGTTAAATTCTATGAGGATATGAAATTATTATACCATGCATCAGGGCTTTAATTTACACTTTAATCTAAATTAAAGCCCTGCATGCATTGAGACATATCTTTCATTGAACTTATCTTGCACTAGTTGTCCTGCTCTCTGATCTTAACTGAGTTAACTCTCTCATCAAATTTAGCTTTTAACTTCTTTTATTTCATTTCTTCTTTTATTAATCTCTTACGTTTCTGATGGGTAGTCATGTTCATGTCCCTACAATGAGTTTGTTGCTAACAGCTGACAGACAGACAGTTTTTACTAGAATTAATATAAATTGTAACAAGAAGAAGAAAAGAATCAACAGTGAACAACAAAGCCTTGCTGACTTTATTGAAATTCTTAGCAAGTATGACTAGACATATTAATATACAAGTTCTTAGTTCAGTTATGTATGAGTTGACCTAGGTATGAGAACCAGCTACCTTCACTTTGTTGAAAGAGCTTGTAATTTCTCGAAATGCAAATTAGTTCAGTTATGTATGAGTTGGCTTAGGTATGAGAACCAGCTACCTTCACTTAGTTGAAAGAGTTGGTAATTTCTTGAAATGCAAATTAATATATGTACAAAACGTGTGCACATAGCAACTAGAAATAACTCTTGTTTTAGAACAGTTGACATTGATGACCCCCACTAACATACTATATTAGAAAGACATTAGCATATGTTATGCCAAGTTTCAGTGAGAATGTGATTCTCAAAGAAAACTAAAAGTAAAAATATCTCTTTAAGATAGAAATCTCTCAAGTTTTTTACTAGTATTTAATATTGACGATACTTTTGTCTTGGTAACGAAAAGTCTTGGGGCGAAACCTCTAAAAATAAATACAAAAAAAAGCATAATGAAATCTAAACAAAGTCAAAGGGTTGAGAGGAGTACATGGTTTCTATTAGTCTGTATTGTTTCATACCCTCTGGAAGTCTGTTAAATGGTAACAGTCCCAGAAGCTCGACAATATTGTTATTGTCGCTCATTTTCAATCTCGCGCTTAAATCTGTATCACTGGACGTTTTTTACACATGTAAAAACTAAAGCGCCCACGCGTCTTCAGATGGGTCTGTTGACATGTTTTGATTGGTTGATAATCACACACCTTTATAAAAAAAAATCATTAACGGTAGGAAAATATCAGAACAGTCCGAATAAAGTGAAAGTAGCCACTGAACCGTGTCAACGATGAAGCTTAGAATTTTCGATATTTCAAGATGTTTTAATAAACATCGTGGTAACTTTTACCTAATTTACATCTAGCACTGTGTAGCTTGAATATTTGACCATATCTGATGAAATTCTGCGTAAATTGAGCAAATACTTATGCTATCTTACTATGCAGTCTCGTCTTGGGCAATGAACAAGCTTGGCCAAGCTGTCAATTTAGCCTCAGGTCACAAATTACAGGATACCGTTTAAGAACTTATTCAGTTTTTAAGCGAGGTGCATTACTCAAAGCTGCGTGCTTACTTGTGAATACAACATAGAATTTTCAAATGACCTTTGCTTATAATCTTTCTTAATGGCTCAATAAAATTTATATGTATACAAAAGAAAAGGACCATGGGACAATACAGATCTTATTTGGGAACGTAACTGACCATGTTGAAAAATTATCTAAAATCACTTTCGTTCATTTAGTTACAGCCAAAATGTGTAAACAGTGAGATAACAGATGAATTTAAAGGTTTTGAATTGATTGTGTGAGGTACCTTGATTGTCATTGAAACATGACTGTTCATTTGGATTGGACAAGATTGTTTTCTTCAGTAAAGTATTGGAAAATTTAGACAAAAATCAGGAGAGATGGAAACAATAATAAATGATTATATTATCTTCATTTTCATAAAATGTATGCTCAAAAATTCTTTTAAACAGTAAATTTTGTTAGATGTAACACTTTTCTCCAAATCAAAAAATTAAGCACATGCAAAAGAGTTGAGATGTTTTTGTTTCTAAAACGCTGAGATTACTTGCTTAATGATATTATAAGCTGTAACAATCATAGGTCATTTAATGCTTTCTTAAATCCAGTAAAGTACTATCCTTTGTGAGATGTAAAGATAGATCTTCACCATAATTCAGAGCAGGTGATTTTTTAGTTTAGATTGCATAGGGGTTTCCAGTCTTCACATTTTGACCAGCATAAAATAATATACAGAAATGAAGAAAAGGAAAAAAGAAGAAAATAAAAATAAGCAGAAGGTTGCAACTGTATAAGTGGAACCAAATATATATATATGATTCAGAACTGTTTTGCAGAGACAATGTTGCCATCGATAACACAAGTCACTGGGAAGCGTATGTTGTCTGGGTGTGATATCCTTATCCCATTTCACACATTTTGTAACTTACATGTAAGGAGATTGCTATTTAATGTAGTTTATACATTAATAAGGCTAAATAGAAAAATAAATGAGGAGAAAAAGTAATCTCAAAATGGTCCGTATTGTCTGAGAATATTGCCCATATTATCCTGGAAAGTGGTACAAATTGTCCCAAATTATCTGTATTGTCTGGTTCATATCATCCTATGGTTCCATAACATCCCACAGTTCATATCATCCCATGGTCCATAACATCCCACAGTCCATATCATCCCATGGTCCTATATAATCAATTATTCTTGGGTATTATCATCACTCCTCATAACTCAAGGTTTAAGTTTCTTTTTCTTTTGTATTTCAGGGTTTAACTTGAGGAGACCATGGCTGACACAGCACTATGCAGGGACAGCTTCAGTGGCTGCAAGTACAAAAGAAGGCTTGAATGAAGAGCTAAAAGGTTAATTTTTTAAATCAGATTTTCTGTACTCCATTAGTTCTTGGTTTTACACAAACCATTTTTGTTTTGCCTGTTTCAGATACACTTAATAAACTATAAAGAAAATGAAAATGGAAAAATGTCATTTATTTTGTAGGAATAAAAGAAGCAGGTACTTTCAAGCATGAGCGTGTGATAGTGTCTAAACAGGGTGCTCAGATAAATGTTCAAGGCAGTTCACAGAAAATACTCAACTTCTGTGCTAACAATTACCTTGGATTGTCTGTAAGTATTATATGATTTATGTGTTGTAAACTATTGTTGTATTGACTGTTTATAACCTTTATTGAGTGTAATATCAGACATGTACAAACAGTGACCAGGTTTATTTAACTTCATTAGAAAACATTGCGTTTGAAAATACATTTCAGGAAAAAGCCTGCCCGGTCATATCTGTTCAATAAAGCAGTTTACTCGATTGCAAGTCTCAGTTGCAGTTTCATTTTAAAAACATTCAGAAACTTAACAGGCTTGACGACCTCACGGCATGGAAATATTAGGTCAAAGACATAAAATACGGTAATATCTGGAGCTGAAAATTTGTTACAGAAATATTGAAGGTCAGTTCTCTATTGTATTAAATTCAATTTGAAAGTAGTAGATAAAGATATTGATTATATTATTGTAGAGTCATCCTGCAGTGATTGAGGCTGGGAAGAAAGCTTTGGAGACCCATGGAGCAGGACTCAGCTCAGTCAGGTTTATCTGTGGCACTATGGTAAGGGCTTGTTTACTTATATCCACTTATCTTTTTATGCCCTCGAAATAAGGCATATAGTTTTTGAACTGTCCGTCCGCCACTCCGTCTGAAAACTTTAACATTGGCAATAACTTTCTTATTAGTAAGTGGATTAACTTCATACTTGGACACAACACCCCTTTGGACAAGACCTTTCCACTGACCTTTATATATATGACCTTGACCCCTGATTGACCTTTACCTTGCAGATCCAATTGTCCAAAAACTTTAACATTGGCAATAACCTCTTTATTAATAAGTGGATTTACTTCATACTTGGACACTACACCCCTTTGGACAAGGCCTTCCCACTGACCTATATTTGTTTGACCTTGACCCCTAAATGACCTTTACCTTGAAGATCCAATTGTCCAAAAACTTTAACATTGCCTATAGCTTCCTTATTAGTTAGTGGATTTACTACATACTTGGACACAACACCCCTTTGGACAAGACCTTCCCACTGACCTTTAATTATTTCACCTTGACCCCTGAATATCGAATTGTCCAAAAACTAATATTTGGCCATAACTTCCAAATTAATAAGTGGATATACTTCATACTCAAACACAACACCCGTTTGGACAAGACCTTCCCACCTATATTTGTTTGACCTTGACCCATGAATGACCTTCACCTTGAGGATCCAATTGTCCGAAAACTTTAACATTGCCCATAACTTCCTTATTAGTAAGTGGAATTACTTCATACTTGGACACAACCCCCTTTGGATAAGACCTTCCCACTGACTTATATTTATTTGTCCTTGACCCCTGAATGACTGGTTCTCAGCTGAAAGGTCAAAGCACTTCTTTCGGGGGCATGGTCATCTTTCAGTGACAGTTTTTGTTCATTATATTAAATATGTGTTCTAAATATGGGATCATCAGAACAGATCAAATTGTTTTCTGACTGACTTTCAACTGTTGTATGCACTTTATGAAGGTATGTTTCTTTTTAGTCTTTATTTTATAAACAGGACTATCTTACATGATATTGAGCATGGGGAAGTCCTTGTTTTTTGTTATATAACTAAGTGAATTATATGATATACTCTCCTAAACTATTCAACATATCTCAGTGTTTAATAAATGGTATGGAACATTTAGGAAATGAATCATTATTTGTCATAATTATATGCTTTACTTTTTACAAAGAATGCCACACACTATTCTTATATCAAGTCTAGGGCATATGCTTAATGTATGATAGGACCATGTTGTTCAGTGTTACTGAGGTCACAGTTTTTGAAAAAAAGAGGTAGAAATACACTGTACACTACACTACACTGTATAATCTACGCTGCAACTTGTATACGTGTATATATAAGGTTTTAGTTCTGAGATGAGAAGTGTCTGTGTGGAGAGGAGCTTGCTGTATTGAGGTGTTGTGAAAGGAGGTGTTTACTGTACATGTTTGCAGGATATTCACAAAGAGCTGGAAGAGAAACTTGCCAAGTTTCATGGTAAAGAAGATTGTATTCTCTACATTAGCTGTTTTGATGCAAATGCTGGCTTGTTTGAGGTGCTGTTGTCACAGGATGATGCTGTACTGTCAGATGAACTAAACCATGCCTCTATCATTGATGGTATAAGACTATGTAAGGCTAAAAGATATAGATACAAACATATGGACATGACAGGTAATTCTGAGTCATTTAGCAGAAAGTTTGGTCAAATAAGAAATGAGGTTTTATAAGAAATATCATTTTAAAGAAGTGTTTGAATATATGTTATTTGAATGTATTGGAGCATTATATGATTTATATCAGAAAGCCAAATTTATCTCAGTGATATTACTATTACACTATGTCAGTTTATTGTTCTGATATTACTATTACACTGTGTCAGTTTATTGTTCTAGGTGCTTTTCTCTATGTATTACATTTGAAAGAAGTGCCAGATTCTTAAATTTTTGGAAAACTAAATGTTTTATTTGTATGCAATCGTCCAGGTGTATTTCATTACAGAGTTGGAGAGTCAGTTAAAGGATGCAAGTTCTTGCAGACGTAGACTTATTGCCACAGATGGTGTCTTCAGTATGGACGGCAATGTTACTCCACTCAGGTATCTGTCTTCTGTCATGCTTCTTTGGTCTTAAATATATGGACAGAGATGAAGCAGCATTACTACTCAGCTATAACAGATCTAATTCCCAAGGCCATAACCATCAATCTCTTTGAATTTGTTTGTTTTTGGAATCACTTTTCTCCAGACTTCCTTGATCTTAGGAACTGTAATTTTTTGCACTGGACATGAAATTTAAAAAAGTGCTAAGTGGTATTCACTTTTATTTAATTTCATTTTTGTATGCACAAAGATGCTGATCTAAGATTTCTGATTTTCATGTATACAGGGATATATGTAACCTAGCAGAGAAGTACAAGGCTATGGTGTTTATTGATGAGTGTCATGCAACAGGCTTCTTTGGCAAAACAGGAAGGTAATGTCACAGAGCTACAGACTTCCTCCAGAACAATTTTTTTAATTTCTTGTCACACACTGTTTCTATTGGGTTAGGGTGGTTTGTGAACATTAATCTAGAAAGACACATTGTTTCTATTGGGTTAGAGTGGTTTGTGAACATTTATCTAGAAATTAAACGGTCTTTAGCTACAATGGTTTCACCTGATTGCTAAAGCAATAGTTTGACATTCAGCTTCACATAGCTCACTTCTTCTAGAGAGCTTAAACTTTATAAAACAGTGTTCTGAACTAGTAAATTTTTAAAACAATCAAGGTTTACAATGACACTTGTTTGAAATTTTACCTAACAAAAAGGAAGTTATCTGCAGAATATGCAGTATAGATTCTATCAGAATGTCACAAAGGGACTTTTTTTTAATTAGAAAAATTTCTCATTTTCAATGTCTTATTAAATTCTAGAGGCACAGAAGAACATTTCAACTTGGATAATAAAGTTGACATTATCAACTCAACCCTTGGCAAGGCTGTGGGTGGGGCTGCAGGTAAGCTAAAAGTGTATATATTATGTATATGAGATTTTATATGTCTCTGAAGGATTGAGTTATCCTTAAAGCGACTGACTCACAGTTGGGTTGATGATACGTAAAAAAGAAAATGTTTATACATATAGATTTTTTAGTTGTAATTGTGAAGAACATATCTAAACATAGCTAAACTAAGTTACTGAAAAACATTATTTTGTAAAGTTTTACACACTTTTATCAGTAAAGAATTTACCCCATTAGTCACAGAGTTGATATTTTATTTAAAATCAGTGAAATATTGTTCTATGAATTTACATAAACTTACTTTTAATATACAGTAGTACGTTGTGTTCAAGCTATTGTAAACAAATACGCTTCACTCATCACAGCATTTGCAAAAGTACTTTTGTCATTTAAATCTGCTAGTTTCCAAAGTTTGAAGCTAATCATTATTGCACTACTTGACAGTGCTGATGGTGGTACTATATGTTTTGTCACTATATTACACAGGTGGTTACACAGCTGGTCCCAGGGAACTAGTGACATTGCTTCGCCAGAGGTCTAGACCTTATCTATTCTCTAACTCATTGCCACCTCCTGTAGTTGCCTGTGCCAGCAAGGTTTGTTCAGAACTTTCTGATTTCTATTTTAAACAAATTGGTAACAACGTTTTGATTATCAGGATACATGAACTGTGAAATTTGGATGCATAGTTTCAAACATTTGAAAAGAAAGGGCCACTTAACAGACAGTGAGGCAAGGATAACTTTGCATTGTTAGTATAGATGTATAACTGAGATCAGTAACTAACTCATTCTCAACAACTAACCTGACATTTAATTTTGGTTTGAGCCAGTCTGTTTAACTATCAGTTGTGTTGATTAAATTAGTTGACAGGATAAGTACAATACAATATATGTATTATCTCCTAAAGAAAAATTAATGTATCTTACAAATGAAAATCGATTTCCTGAAGGATAACCACAAAAATTAATACTTGATAAAGCCTCTGAGAATAAGTAAAAGCTAAGACTTCTTACACTTGAGTTCTTGATTCGAACTTAGTACAATTCGATTTTGATCTCCTTTCTTCGAATGAGAAGGAAGTAGTCATTTACTGTTGTAAACATAAGCTGCAAGAGCTTGACTCTGTTCAAAATAATGTTAATAAGATAACTGAAGTTAAACTTTTCACCAGATTCCATCAAATTACTTAAAACAAATTAAGTGTGGAAAATATTTTAGCACTTCAGAGGTAGCCCATTGTCTAATGTATTTTGCTGATTAAAACAATATAGCATAAAGGTATTATATAGGTGTGAATGTTTCATGTTTTACCAGGCCCTGGACCTGATCATGGAGAACACAGACCTACCTCACCTAGTGTTGAGCAACACACAGAGGTTCCGCTCCAAGATGACTGAAGCAGGATTCACACTCTCTGTAAGTAATGAAATTTTTTCTTGCAGCTTTTTCACTGTTAAGACAGTTCTATGCTATATATTTATATTTCTGTAAGTACATTGTTGATAACCTGTGCTGCCTTTGTTTCTGTGAAGTACATTGTTAATAAACTGTGTTGCCTATGTTTCTCTAAAGTACATTGTTGATAACCTGTGTTGCTTATGTTTACATGAATTGGATTGTTAAAAACCGGTGTAGCCGATGTTTCTTTGAAGTTCACTGTTGATAATCTGTGTTGCCAATGTTTCTTTGAAGTACACTGTTGATAATCTGTGTTGCCAATGTTTCTTTGAAGTACACTGTTGATAATCTGTGTTGCCAATGTTTCTTTGAAGTACACTGTTAATAATCTGTGTTGCCAAAGTTTCTTTGAAGTACACTGTTTATAATATGTAATGCAAATGTTTCATTGAAGTACATTGTTGATAATCTGTGTTTCCTGTGTTTCTGTGAAGTACACTGTTGATAATCTGTGCTGCCAATGTTTCTGTGAAGTACATTGTTGATAACCTGTGTTGCCAATATTCTCTGAAGTACATTGTTGATAATATGTGCTGCCGATGTTTCTGTGTAGTACACTGTTGATAATCTTTGTTGCCAGTGTTCTCTGAAGTACATTCTTGATAATATGTGCTGCCAATGTTTCTTTGAAGTACATTGTTGATAACCTGTGTTGCCAATGTTTCCATGAAGTACATAGTTAATAACCTGTGTTGCCAATGTTTCTGTGAAGTATATTGTTGATAATATGTGCTGCCAATGTTTCCTTGAAGTACATTGTTGATAATATGTGCTGCCAATGTTTCTTTGAAGTACATTGTTGATAATATGTGCTGCCAATGTTTCCATGAAGTACATAGTTAATAACCTGTGTTGCCAATGTTTCTGTGAAGTATATTGTTGATAATATGTGCTGCCAATGTTTCCTTGAAGTACATAGTTAATAACCTGTGTTGCCAATGTTTCTGTGAAGTATATTGTTGATAATATGTGCTGCCAATCTTTCTATAAAGTACATTGTTGATAACCTTTTTTGCCTATGTTTCAATGAAGTACTTTGTTGATATGTTGTGTTGCCTATGTTTCTTTGAAGTATGTCTAAGTTTCTGTTAAGTGCAAGGAATCTGTTTAAAGGCTGTATCTTTTAATTGTTAAATGAAGGTCAACTGAATCCCCTACTTTGTCAAAATATATCCATATGGTTTTGTGGTTTTCATACATTTATTAAATGAACAACCAAGAAAAAAACTTATACAGAAATTTTTACATCTAAGTGGCAGCATATTAAATGAAGGTTCAAACACAGTGATGCCTGATTAGAACAACTCCATAACAGTTGCTGAAGTTAATGTTAGGATGTTGGAACAATGATAGAAAGAACATGATTTTAAAAGCTGTTGAACCTTAAAAACAGAAGTCGACCCTTCAGATTTTACAAAGTGAAACTTCATAAGAAGCATATTAAAATATATTTTGTTTAACCTCTGTATTACAGGGTGATCCAGAACATCCAATTTGTCCAGTGATGCTGGGTGATGCCAAACTGGCCAGTCAGTTTGCTGATGAAATGCTTGGTAAGTCAGTCATATATCAGGTTTTTTTTTTTTTCAAACAAAAATATATATTCCTATCTTTAATACAGTCTTTAGAAACTTCTTTGTTTATTGTAGATTCCTAAAGATTTGTTTCCGGGCAATCTATGGGATGATATTATAAGAGTAGTAAAGATCCAATGATATTTTTTTTCAAATAACACTGAACATGATTCATTTATATATGTGTGAAAGTCCCACAATGTCTGGGATAACATATATGCTATAATATGCATGTAATTAGTTTTTAAAACCCATAGATATTTGCATGTCTGTCTTTCAATACCTTAGTGCTCTTGAAATTCCTCATTTAATCAGTGTTCAGAATATTGTGAATGAACTTTATTGCTTAAGCAATTGTTATTTTAATTCTTATATTTGTGCTTTCTGCAGCAAAAGGAATATATGTGATTGGATTTTCCTACCCAGTAGTGCCAAAAGGTGAGAGTGAAATAAGATTTAACTCTGTATAAACTCTTAGTTGCCTTCTTGATCTGATGATCTGTACATGCTAGATATGTGAAACTCTCTGACTTATCTCTTGACATAAGAATATCTCTTAAATCAGAGTGAATCAAGAATAAATGAATGGGGGAAAAAGTACTTTTATTTTTCTAATGTGTTCTATCATAAAGTAGAGATTGTTTTGTAATGTTTAATCAGAAGACTATAAACAGACACTTAGGTCCATCTGTAATACTTTCTGTGTCACGTTTGTTCCCATTCTCATTAAAGAAACTATCAATTATACATTTTAATAGGAAAAGCACGTATCCGAGTACAGATATCTGCAGCCCACACCGAGGCTGACATCGACCGAGCTGTTGACGCCTTTGTAGACATTGGCCGAAAACTGAAATTAATTAACTGAAAGAGTTCCTTACAAAGCTGTTCTTGGTTTTAGAAGTTCACAGGAATATTCTATACATAGTTTTGAAGAGTGAAAGTCATGGTGTATGTTTGTATTGTATGTTTAATTGTTTTGATACTGTTTTAAGGGAGATCATTTTGCTAGATTACTTTGGTAAAAACACTTCAGCAATTTTATAAGCATATCTTGTTTTTGGGATTTGAACTATCATTTGACTGATTTTATTTTTAAAATGTTTTGCTGTATTTCTATTTTGAGGTTATTTTTAGACAACATGAAGTTATTTATAGACATGAAGTTATTTATTGACATCACTTTTTAAAACAGCAATATCTAAGATATTTTGAGGGTCAGAATCTCAGCTTTTCCAAACATTTTAATATTTTTATTGTGTAAATCTGTTTATTCACAGTTGTTATATTTTTATCACTTATACAATAGAATCTCACACATTCCATGTCATATTTCCCATGTATATACTATTTTTATTTTACTGCAAAATGTTTTACTTATTACATGCATTAATCAATGATTATAAATCGATATTTAATGCATTAATGCATAATATTTACACATTCCATGCAGTATTGTTAATGTTGTTATTTCCTTTGAATTTCTCTGAAAGGTTTCTATTTATATGCAAAGACATTTTACATTGATAATATTACCTGAATGTTACTCAGATTGACTTACACTTATTTTGTTTAATCTCCTAAATTGTCTACTTGGATTTTGTTTTGTGCAATGTTAAAAGTTAAGCATTTACAGTAACTGTTTGTGACTCTGGTTTAAAGATGGTTGTGATTTTTGTCTGATTTTAATGTAAGAATCTCATTTGATATAATTACTTGTGTTTACTGTCTTATGTTTTATTTTTGAATGTTACATAATACATTTGTTATTGAAATGACAGGACTCTCCTTATTGAAAAAGTACAAGATTTTCTCGTACTATATATTTTTATGACAATTTACAGTTTTGTAAGTGTATATTAAAAACTATATTTCTATGTCAGTAGTACCCTAGACAAAATCCTTGCTTTAAACCTATCTATGTTATTTTGATTGAGAATCAAGTTCCTGCAATGTATGACTTCCTGGGTTCATAGAAGTATTTATAGAGTAAGTGTGGAATGTTGGAAGTCATTAGAGACTGTTACCCCTGTTGGGAATCAAACCAGCGACCTCCAGATTACTCTGCCTGTCAAGCACTGCTTCTCCTAATTGAAAATATCTAAATGTTTACTTTTCAAATCTTCCTATTATAAGAGTCAGTGTTTTACCCCACTAATTATTAACTAATTCTTAAGTGAGTTCCTGTTCCAGAGAACAAGGCCAGTGTTTAAAGTTTTCCTGAAGATTTTGTAGAATAAAAATATATAAAAATATATTTATTTATGTAGGAAGTTGAGTGTCACTGTCTGGGCATTACTGACATTTTATAGTAATTGTTAGGTTGTAAAGGTTACAGGTTGTGTATTATTTAGTGTAGTACCATGTTACTGTATGGTGAGGGACATTCCATTGAATCTTTTTACATTTCTGACAATTTTAAGGGACCATGAATTTTTGTTGATTCTTTTTAAAGTTAAACATTCCATTTTAGATATACATGTAAAAGGATTTTACTTTGCTGAAGACCAGCCAAATATGGATAATTGTTTGTTCAGTTGATCAGATTACTTGTTTCTCTACTCAAAGGCTGTTCAGTGATTTTAATTACATTTTTACCTCTACTAAAAATTTGTACAATTGTTTGAAGAATCATGCAAGCACATGAAAATCTGGTCATTTTTTATGTCACTGTGTAATTTTGTATTTATCTTCTGGATGTTATTACAACTGTAAATGTAATTGAGAATTGGTTAAACAAAAAATATTCACAATATTCAAGATTGATTCTGAACAGCCTTTGTCTGTCTTTAAAACCACAGATTTACACTCTGTGACTCATGGAAGATTTTATTGTAATTTTGTTTTATGAAACGAGAAGGCTATTTTTATAAACTATTTCTTTGCTTCTAGACAGATGGAAAAAAATTAAAATTGACTTTTAAAATCCCAGTGGAGCATGTACTTACATATTTACAATGAAAATGTAATGTAAAATAGATTATGTAAAATGTAAAAAAGATTATTTTGTTTTATATGTACATGTAATAACCACAATAATAGTGTGTAAGTGTTAGTTTTCTTAAGGCCTACCATTAAAATATATATCTCACAAGGCAAAATAAAGAAATTTTGTCAGGAGTGTTTTTTTAGGGCAGGGTAGGGGGTCTTTTCTTGTCAAATAAACTTCTAAAGTGGTAGGTGCATTTTGAAAGAGCTTTCTAGTGTGGGATATATGGCTTTACTAGAATGACTCTAAGTAGTTTATCTGATACTGAACCATTTTTTTTTTTTTCAAAACATTTAAAATCTGCAATATAACTACAATATGCACTGGAATCTCATCTTTTTTATTTCATAGCTATTAAATAATTTTTCCAACAAAATGGAATGAAAATTTAGATTTGTTAAGTCATGATAAAATTATAATACTGGTAAACATTAATAATGATCAATGAATATAAGATGCAAGTTGAATAACTAGGAAATACTTATTACAATTGATCTGAAATTTGAAGAGAAGTTTTGGAGAATTTTTACTTTCTAAATTTTGAGTGTCTGGTAAACCCTGAATTTTAAACACTTCAGAAATTCATAAAGCCAAGCCTTCAGTTGTGTAAATGCTTGTCTGTATAAGATGTCATTGGTGTAAAAGTACCTTCAAACTTATTTCTCTTGCTTTACTTTTGGTTGTTAATGGTGCTTTATATTGGTGGCTGGTATGTTTTTCTTTGCTTTTATTCTCAAAAAGTAATAAGGTAATAAATATTTTTTACAGGTAACTTAGGATAATGTTACAGTTATTGTATAGAAATTGTACTCTGAATGTTGAACAATCTTTAAAGATATAAAATATGCTTGTGAATAAAAATACAGTCAGTGAAACATGCTAAAAAACTAAAACTGTTGCTTACTGAGATGAAGAAGGCATGTTTTCTCAGATGGAAACTGCATGAGCATTTAACTGCTAACCATGGGATTATTTGGACTTCTTTTTGCACAGACTATGATGAAACTTGGGAGAGCATGCCTTTGAAGAAATTTATTGATTACAAGTTCTTGTAACTCAAGACCAGAATGATGGAAATAGAACACTAATACACACTTGTATTCCATCACTGTCACATGATTCTAATATGGAATTTAGTGTATAATTATTATAAACAAGCAAAATTTCATATTTTACTTTAATAGCACTGTTTACAGAGCCATCATTCTCATGGATTTTATTATAAAGATACCTTTGAAACCTAATTATGTCAATATATTACCGGTACTATTATTACCCCTGTCTTTGTTATACATGTGTGTTCTGACAGTCAACATGTCATGTTTACTCATCGTTGGAGGAAGTGAATCTCGTTTTTTACAATCAGTACGGTTTGTGATGATATATGACAATTTTAACTAACAGGTTGTTTTTTCTGTTACTTACAATGAGTTTTTTTCTCAAGTTTTTCCTTTTCTTCTTCATAAAATAAATACAAAGTATTTTTATGCTTGTTTTGTTCTTTGCATCCATGCTTCCCATTTTGTCACATCTAAGACCTAAAATACAACATATTAGAAACTCCTTTATTAGACAGTGAGTCAACTTCCAAAAAATGAAAACAGTGATTGTAAATCATTGGCATATTTGGAAGTGATTATTTGAAAGTTTTGCAGAAATTCTGAACCTTAGTTGGTCAGGATGCATAAATACTGAGAAGACCACACTGTAGCATTCCTTCTCTACATGGAATGTTTTCATTTCTGATCCAATTTTGATCAGCAAGGTGTTCTTTCTTAGAATAATATGTGACCCATTAAGTTTAATTTGGTTTAACAGTCAAAGTCATAGTGGGCTTCTACTAAACTCCAGTGATGGTAAGTTGCGGTCATTAATTAAGAGGTAAAGTGATTTGAACCACCTGACCACAGAGATAGGTTGCTCTATTGAGTGGTGTTTGTTATTTTCATCAGTCTTAGTTTCTGTAATATAATGCTTACAAGAGTTTGTAATACCTTCACTTTTAAATCTTCTACAAGACTTTCTGAGATTTTGACAACTGGCACTTTGTCCATATTCATACACATTACCCTTTTAGTAAGTTCATTAACCACAAAGTTTCGGCCATGCTGATTCACTTTACAATAATAGCCAGTGTATTAGCTTTGACTTATTTCTATGCTCTGTGAGATTTTGAGCATATGTCACATCCACATTTTACAAGAGCATTGTTGCTGTAAGTTTTCAGACTGTACCCTATCAACAGCTATGTTTCATTCTAAACACACTTTGCCTTCAGTTCAGTCTAAAAATTTCCTACATAGATCTAACAATTCTAAGAGCAGGCAGAGAAAGTAACATGAAATTTTACATCTGTGGGAGGAAAAACTTCCCTGAGAATCTGCTATCTCATTGACAAAAGTTATATGAACAACAACATAATCAGATTTCATTGTATGTATTTCTAGAACAGACAAATAGATACATTGGTATTTGATCAGACATATAAATTTCTTTAAAAAATGTTTAAGGCAAGGAATGTAACATGTACAATGACTATAAGAGGATATAACTCTCTCAACCTCACAACCAAGAGAGCCCTGTGGCCACAATACTAGACTAGAATTTGATAAATAGTAACATAATTGATAACTGCCATCAAGAAAATGCAACTGGGAGAGTAAAACCGTAAGTGTCACAATCTTCCCTTTAAAAACATTTCTGGTGTGATCTTTTTACCTGTAAGCTCTGTATGTGTAACAGAAGAGGCAAAGCAATGCATAGCACAGAAAAACAAGAGGGCCATGATATCCCTGGATCACCTACCGAGGGTCTGCTGTTGGGGAAACATCAGAAGCAAAATTATATTTTCTAGACTGAAGATTCTCAAATATTTTATACAAATGACCTCAGGGGCATACTCTGAACAATCTTGGTAGAGGACCTATAGATGATGCTCCATGCAAAATATCTAAGGTTAGAGCTTACCGTTTTTGACGGGAAGATTTTCAAATATTTTAGTATTTTGAACATTAGGACCCCCTGTGTGGAGCCAGTTTTTTACCCCAGGGACATAATTTGAATGAACTTGGTACGTATTCACTAGACAATGTTACATACAAAAATATCTAAGCTATAAGGCATACGGTTTCAGACAAGAAGACCTTTAAAAAAAAGTCTACACAACTCAAGGTAAAACAAGAAGATTTTTTAAGTTTTTCCTATGAAAGTGTTCCCAAAAGTAAGTGACCCCTTGTGCAGGGATGACTGACCCCAGGGCTGTAATATGAACAACCTTGGTTGAGGTCCACTAGATGATACTGCATGATAAATATCTTAGGTGTCTTTAGAGAAGATTTTGAAAGCTCTACACAAAATGAAGTGACACCTCAGGTGGGGCCAATTCTGACCCAAGGGCCAAAATTTGTATGATTTTGGTAGATGATATTATAAACCAAATATCTAAGCTATAGGCCTTGTGGTTCAGACAAGAAGATTTTTCCTTTCAGTTGCCATGGCAACCAGAGTTCTGCATGAGATAAACAATTTTGAAAGATGACTTTCCAAGGAACATTCAGGTGGAGTTTTATTGCAACTGGCCTAGTGGTGGACGTCGTTTGAAGTTAATTGTGGATGACGGATGGATGGACAACAGACAAAAGAGCACACTGAAAGCTATAACTGACCTTCTGTCAGGTGAGCTAAAAACAACTGAGTTATTGAACTCCTAGACCAAAAAAAATGTTATCAGCTGTGTAAAATGCTTCTGTGACATGAAATTTGGTAAAAATTTATTTGCACTGAAGAATCTTGGCTTACTTTTAAACAGAGAGAAAGAGATAATGTCAACAAATACTGTGTTACAAGTACAATAAAAGAACAATGAAAGTTATCTGCCTTTTATCAGTAGCTCAGTGATGCAGGCAGACAGTGTACCAAACCATCATTCTAAGACTGCATCCTGAAAACTGTGACAGCTAAAGAGTAAAGTGTGCAACTACTTTTGAATAATAAACCTAAATAACTACAGGACAGTGTTTCAGCATCCTCAATAGCACCTGACCATAAAAACAGTAAACTTACAACTTACATTGTATTACAAAAAGTATTAAACCCACTACGTGCAAAGCTTCGTTACAATGTTCTTGGAACAGATGTCTATATGAATCTACTGACCAGGACTACTGTTACCTCCGTCCGAACTTCTCTATATCTATAAACATTCAGCATTCATTCCAAGAAAGAAAATGACAATTAAGACACATGGGCCATCTCATGAGATTATCAACAATGTGGCAAAATTTTACAGTTTCAGTTTTTTTTACTTTCACATAAAATACTATTTTGAAATTACTTTTGTATACTTTGTATTGCACCCCGCCTACTGGAAAGTACACTACTAGTGGAATAAACAATGCATATATAATATTTCTATTAATCATTTTCATGTCATGGACGACTTGGACCTCATACCTAGTAACATGCAACATGCAGTATAGTTGCTAGGCTGTTGTGTGATACATATCCATGGATCAGTAACCTTTGAAGACACTCATTTTTCAAAGACAGCATTTTATGTCAATTCAGAAGCCAGAAAACATTGTGTTTGAAGAAATCTATAATTAGTTAACAATGACATTGTTTTCTTGATGACCTCAAATTGACCAAATTGTTGATTTTGTCACATCACGTCTCATACAGCTGATATTAAATAGTGTGCAAAAAATGAGAAATACAAGGTGAATTGTGGAGATACATGAATGAAATACATTTGTGACCTTATGGTTGTAACAACACAATAATATACATTGAAAACAAATGCTTTTTTTCTTATCAACAGTAACATAATATTGACAGAATTTTTTCTAAAGAACATCTACAGTCTTCCCAAAGCCTCTCTATATATTTCATCTATTTCTATACACGACAACCTCACAATAACCAAACTACATGTACTGATACTTAAAATACACAAAGAGATCTGCTCAAAACCTTGCATTCATTTAGTACATTTAGGTCATACTTAAGTATAAATAGTAATAATATAAATAATGCAAACACCATGTGGAGATGATGATTTAAAATATGCTAATGATTTTGTTCAAATACCAAAAATTGCACGTCTGCTTAAATAGAATAAAATAAAATGGATTAGCCACACAACAAAACACCTGAAAAATTAAAAACAACTATGTTACAGGTGGGGTTAGTTCCTAACCAAAATGGTTAACAAAATAACATAAAACCTTAGTCTTATAGTTCTTACCTGCTACTGTATGCTTCAGAAATTAAGAGGTTATGAACTCTTACTTCGTAGCTAAAGTATATACCCAAGGAAATAATTATCATTTTAAACTTTAATCACAACAGATAAAATCTGTCTTTCCTAATCAGAGCTTTATTTGACTGTCAACAAAAACATGAATACTGAAACATTACTGGGATTATTACAAAACTTGTATGAAATATATAAAGTTTAAAGGAATACCCAATCAAAGCATACCTGACTGAAAAGACAACAATAAGTGTATCTCATAAAAATGGAAGAGATAAGTAATTTGGGCTTAAACTGTTACAAGTGTATATCAATGCCTGTACAATATACATTACTTGGTTAGTTAAGCAAGGCAAATGACAAAGGTCACTCCCTGATCAGACATGTTTTCTTAATCACTTTATAAATGTATGATATTCTAACAATAGGCTGTGATATAATTTAATGTCAGAGCTAATGAGAACAAGTACATGTACCTCAGGCTGATATACTATGAAACTATTTCCATCTGGTATTATAGTGAGTACCAAATGCACCACTCCACATACAGACTTATATTATGTAACGTAATGCTCAGCCTTACCCTTTATAAAACATGAAAATACAATAAACATTTGTTGTACTCTACTGATTTCATTTTGTTTTGGTCTTCTCCTTTTTCTTGCATAATGGACTTTTCCCTGACATAATGTGTATCTCTTTGTTTTCAAAAGTTTCACAGGTTTTGTCTGAGGCTGCTACAGCATTGTTTATCATTGCCATGGCAACATATTCTATTGGAATAGTGATTGCTGTAGGGAATAGTTTTGACACTGGAGTGAGCACGAATCTTGCAAAGGCTTCCATCGGTCTACTCTCCTGTCTGTCTACCATCAACACACTGAAAATGAACATTCTTACAATTGAACTTAGAATAACCAGGTGCAGAGAAAATGTCATAGCAGCTCCATCACAGAATTCTGGAGTAATACAACTTTTATCATGCCCATTGTCTTATTGCATATTAAAAAACATTTTATGTAACAGTTCAGCAAATCAGAAACATTATATCTTAGCTAACTTTACTTCAAAGATTTACCTAGAAAATATTTTCACAAGAGATATGCTTACAAGAACTTAATTGAAATTTTCTGAAATCTCCTTTAATTCAGATGTTACAATCTGTTTCATAAGTAACAGTCACTTTTTAAATTATTCACAGTCAAACACCTGTGTCAAATCTATCTATGGTTCAGAAATGACAGAAAGACAGAAATGGTAAATAACTCTAATACAGATCTCTTACCCCGGTCTGAAGATTGATAATCTTTCAAAATGCATCACCTTCAATGCCTCCTCTACCTGACCCTTTTAACATGAATAAATTATGTCATATTTACAAAGAAACCAATCAAAATATAACAACACAAAAATGCTACTGGCTATTTCTTTAATGTATATTTTTAATGAATATTTGCCAAGTCCCATCATTTGAGTTGGGACAATTCATTTCTTAGGCGACATTTAACCTTCATATTATCTTATATTATGATGATATTGATCATAATATCAATAATGTATCTTTACAATTCATAAGCTTTGCAGAAAATGCATACTTCTTGTGACTGTTAAGATCAGCAACAGACCTGATATTTTTGTTGTTGTTGTAGAATTCTATCTTCTATTGTATCATATCTTTCATTCCTAGCAAAAAGTACAGACAGAACTAAAAATATTGTCCTAGTACACAGTAATTTCATGCTGTTGTGATCTATTTGACTGCACTGCCACTGTACAAATAAGCAATCTGCCTCAACTAATCTATACAACTACATGCTGTGTGAGAATCATGTCATAAAATGATAAATGATAGTCCGCAGTAAGAATCATGCCATATTAAAAGTGAAAGGAAAAAAAGTATCTCCCTGACAGAAAGAGTGATAGTTACCTTTGTTCTAGTATAGAGAGCACTGCTGTTGTGATTAGCTCCATAAGTAGACATAAACTGCATATGTTTCATGCCACCAGACTTTGCCAGTTCAGCAGTCATCAATACATAATCATAATCCACACGCTTAAACCCTTCCTGGAACAAAAATGTTAACTCATTAACCTTTTTACAGAAGAGATGACAAAACCAATTTTGAAGTTAATATGCTTGATCTAATATCTAACTTTCAAAACCTTTGACTTACAGTCAGCAAGCAAAAAACTAACAAACACCGTCTATTTACACTTGACAGTGCTAATAATAATTCAATCATTACATATGCTACATTTTGGGTCTTCTATAACTCTAATTCCATATGTCCTAGGTTTGCATCAAAGTTGCAGTGCCAAGAGGGTCCTTACATAACACATCTCACAGCTGATCAAGCCTTGGTCCATCTAGCTATGAGTAGGTACCAGTGAAGAATGTTGCTGTCAGGACTTCTTACACTAAGGAGTGCTTATCTTAAGGGATACTTCTCATAACTGAGCCTAAATCACATGTAAAAACTGTTCTGTCATCAATCAAAATGAATTTTAGTCCACTGGTTATTAGCTTACCTCACCAGACTTTCCGCGAGTGGTTCCCAGGCACCAAAACCCAACATCATGACCTCTAAAATCTTCAGCATAATCATCTAACTTCTCAAAGTTTACGACTTTCTGTTCCTGTAATTATAAATTATAAACTGATCAGAATTGTAATGGCAAATCTAAAATCTGACAACTTATATATGGTACTAATATTTTTGTGACTGGACACAAGTTGTGGTCATTATTTGTCATTGACTTATAGATTCGCCATATCTACTGCCCAATGGGCCGCCCATGCCCCTATAAGTGCCCCTCATATGTCTTTTGACCTTCAAATGAATAGGTGCCGCTTTTTACAGTAGGGAATTTGTAAATAAACATGTTTTTGCATCATTGTTTCTTTTCAGGTTTGTAATGACATGTACAGACTTTACTACTATCCTTCAAAATAAACTTCCATTTTCGATTTTTACAAAATTTTCTTGCATCTTGAACTAGACAGTAGGCTTTATATTATTACCCTTTTACGCACCTTTTTCTCTCATATTTTCTGTGCCCTGGACACTAAATCGGATGAATACAGTAATTTTCCCTTATTATTTTAAATTTGTTCTTTTGTTCTACTAATGTAACAAATGAACATTTTTTGTGGTATTTTTCTATACAAAGCAACTTTTTTTAGAAAAGTAGAAAAAAAATAGACACAGAATATTTGAAATGAAAATTTTTTCAACTTTTATTTTCATACTGATAAAAGAAGTCTACACATTGACTTGTGTCACAATTTTTATCAAATACTTTTAGATACATTGTATTTGATATAACCATTGCACTATAGAGAACAGATCTGCTTAAAAGCTTATTTAAAACAACAAAACATCATAATTAATAACATTTTTAAATTAATTCTTATCTGTTGAACAGTAATTTTTTTAATTCAAAATTATGAAGAATGCTTTTTACAACTTACAAACTCTGGTCCAATAACTTCTCTGTTCAGTGGAACTTCCCTTCTTCCAATAAGTGTGACCTTCTTAAACAATTTTTCCCGTGCCAGTAAACTGACTAAAACTTTGCCTGTTTCCCCAGTATGTCCCAGTACAACAGCAGTCTTGCCTGCTTGGCGAAACATTTCACGCTGGTCTTGTCCTTCCTCTGCCATACTGTTTACAAAATTAACAGTTATTTATATTTATTTTAAAAAACACAGGCTTTCATACAAAACAGGGATGACAAATGCAATCAATACAGGACTGACTTAAACCCACTATCACCAAAACTACACCATGTAACTCTACACTCTGAGCTTTTAAGGTAACTGTGAGTACCCATATACACACAATACATCTCCATCCTTAATCTGTTAAGTCTAATTTTATAAAAGGTAAACTTGCTTTAGCAGAGACTATAATATTTGATGCTTTTATCATCAAAAAAGTTGAGTTCATTTTAAGTAAAGTGATACTGGCATCACAAAAAATAACCTGACAATCAGTTATTCGGACATTTTACAAATAAACTAAAATAAGGGATTTCTTTTGATTTGAAATTGAAATGTTTGCAACTGTAGCAAGCAGACAGTTACCATTTCTATGACTGTGTTGACAACAAGTCTTCAGAGTAAAAGTAAACAACATTTTAAGAACTTAAAGGCTTTTAACCATTTCACCATGGCTGTTGTTTATGAGTTGAACAGTTCTTGTCTCGTAAGGGCATGACTCTGTTACTATGCAGATATCTATTTTAGCTATAAACTACATGTAGAACTATAACTAAAGGTGATTAATACCCCCACATGAATGTTTGATACTGGAACTGGAAAGCTTAGAATCAATGGCATGAAGTGACATAAGAAACATGGAAATATGTATATATTTTATATTAATTATATTGTATATAGAGAAAACAAATACTGGTAGACCATTGAACTGTATATTTTCTAGTAGAACTAGCTTAAGTTTAAGTGAACAGTGACCTTGACCGCAAAACCATTTTTCAACCATTTTATTATTTTGAGTAACAATGACTTTGACCTTGGCCCCACCAGCCCCAATATCGAAGTTGATCTGTATGTTATGATGTTACACCTGTACACCAAAAATTGTTTAAATCTGTCAAGCCATTCATGAGTTATTGTCCAGAAATCGTTTTTCTATTTTTAGTAACAGTGACCTTGACCTTGGCCCTACAAACCCCAATATCGATGTTACACCTGTGTACCAACAAGATATCGGTAGAACCGATGGATGCTCCTCGAATAAATGCCAATTCCAAAACTGCTATAGTTTAATATGTTTTTTTTTAAGTATGAAAAATAACAAAGGGCAATAACTCTATGCAAAATAGAGTTATGGTTCTTGCATGCTGCACTTCTCCTCATAGAGATCTATCTACCAATAAAGTTCATGTTAATATCTCTTATACTTTGTGAGATATGTCCCGGACAAAAAATAAGGATGAGAAATTTCAAAAGGCAATAACTCAAAAATTAATTAAGCAAGAGTTATGGTTCTTGTGCACTGCACTGCTCCTTAATGAGATCTAACTACCTATGAAGTTTGGTCTTGATATCTCTCATAGTTTTTGTGTTATGCTCCGGACAAAATTATGATGGACGGACGAACGGGACGGACAAAGCGGCAACTATATGCTCACCCTTCGGGGAGCATAAGAATTGTTTAAATCTGTCTAGCCTTTCATGAGTTATCATCCGGAAACCGTTTTTTCTATTTTTAGTAACAGTGACTTTGACCTTGGCCCCGCCAGCCCCAATCGAACTTGACCTCTATCTTATGATGTTACATATGTGTACCAAAAATTGTTTAAATCTGTCAAGCCTTTCATGAGTTATCGTCTGGAAACCATTTTTTATTTTAAGTAACAGTGACCTTGACCCCACCAGCCCCAATATCGAACTTGACCTGTATCGTATGTTGTTACAGCTGTGTACCAAAAACTGTTTAAATCTGTCTAGCCTTTCATGAGTTATGGTCCGGAAACCATGACATACCGACTGACCGACAAGCTCACTCCTATATACCTTCTCGAACTTTGTTTATGGGTGTATAATAAAATACAATGAAGTGTCCAGAAAAATGAATAAAAATTTTAATCTTAAAGAAAGGCATGCAGTCATTTTTTTCTACTAAAGAACTCAAGATGAGAGTAAAATTTTCAACACAAACAAACCAATGCCTGGTTATTTGATTGGAAGGTGCATTATTACAGGGATTGTACCACAGATGTCTGGACCCCATTATCATTAACAAATGGTAAAGTCAAGTCTGTATTTAAGAAACAATTTGATCGGGAATGAACTGAAACTTGCTCTCGAAGATTTCATATACACACTAGCTATAATAATAAATCATTGTGAAAAAAAGTTTTCTTGCCAGCTGTATGGAGGAAGCCTGTCTCAATTCATCCCAATTATTAAAAAGATAAAAACTGTGAACTGACTATCTGATATGCATTTTGCCATATTCTGTTATGTAATTCTAATTAAAAACTGGCCAGTTTCGGTCCGCTGGATTAACTTTCCATATATTCTCAATATTGCGACTTCAGGCATGCTGCTGCCTTTAATACTCTGAAAGCGGATATCGACCATTCAAAAAATAGTTTTTAGTACAATTATTTGGACTACTTTCCATCACGACTATTTAAGATTTTGTCAGACTGACAGACAATACTTTTGAACTTCCAAGAAGCCTGTTTAGCAAAAAAACCTTGAAGTTTTGAAGTTGCAGCTTTCGTATTACAACATAAACGTTAAAGACAAAAGAAATGGCCTCCAAAACTGTATCGAGTTATCCAAAGTACGAATAATTTTCCAGAAAACCGAATGAAATTATGAATAATTAATAAATTCAAAGACAGAAGGTCTTCAGTTCGATCCTAGCTTACCTGCAGATATATTCTACATCAGCAACAGGTGTTTGCTCTTGGACAAATAAAAATCCCCCTAAACAAATTGCAATAAAAGCTACAGCAATTGCTACTCCTGGAATTATCTCGTCGCACTTGAACCATAACATTTCGTTCAGTTCACTTCCGTGTGATGTACGTCACGCAAAACTGTGTACATAAGTCTATAGTCCATTTAGCCGTACATTACCGTACATGCCAACGATTTGATAGTCCGGTTCCCAGCGTACTATCCTACGTAATAGTACGATAACGTAGTGGCAGGGGAAGGAACTCCAGACTAACGATTTGATGATCATGATAAAACCAGTTGCTGGTAATGAATGCCTGAGGAAGTGAAACTGAAAAAAAACATGTCGTGACATTTACGTTCCTCTTTGAATGTATTTGTAATTTGATATATTCCCGTATTTTCTTTAATTAGCAAAAACTCAATTTGTAACTCCGTGCATTCTTACTCTTTTTCTCAAACCAAAACCGTGTAATCAGTTGCACTTTTATTGTCGTTTAATGGGTTTATGATGAAACTTAAATTAGGTGCATTTTCTGCAACGTAGTAACCGAACGTCTATCCAAAGACCTAAAATACCATTTAAGGTCTTTGGTGTATCTAATGAAAAGAATGCCAGATTTAAACAACACAAAAATACACAAAAGTAATATGTATTCAGAACCATATTCTCAACTTTTAACACACACAAATAATATTAGAGGGAATTGTTATCCACATTTTGGAACTTTCATAGGATGATCAGGAGAATATACGTGGAGATCTTAGTGAAACAACGGTCAAACTATAAGATCTATTCTAGTTAAGGCCACAACCTTGCTTTTCCTCAAAAGCCATATATACGCCTTTACTTAAAGCCAAAGCTCTTGCTCATAAAAACTAGTTATACGAACATATCAATTGGCTAGAAAATCCAGAAAACATTTTATTTTACTTGCGCTACAGTCACTGTTCCAATGAACTAGACAAAGGCCTGTTGCCAAGTTAATGTCTGCTTGAGGCCTGATCAACGCGCAAAAAATTTTGAAATCAACTTAGACCAAGCCTGACTTCAGACCGAAAGAGGATGCAGTTCAGAGCATAAAGTACACATGTTACAGGGACTCAGACAGACGGCAACTTTAACATGAGTGCTCAATGTCAAAACTCAGAGAGTAAGTCGTCTGCATTAGGACAAAACAGCTGCACAAAACCAATGTTAAATTATAAATTTTAAAATCTACAAGAGATTACACAACAAAATTCCATCGTAAGACTACCATGATCAATCATTAATCAATTCGTAAATGCACCCAATGATACTTAACAACGACGAAGTTTCGTCGACGGGATTAATCATGTATCAACCAAGCTGACAATGCAGTGACTCTTACAACCAAAAGTTCTCATTCGTCCTCTGTTACAAAAAATAAATGGTTATTACTTTCTCTTAACGAGTTATCGTAAATTGTGCAGAAGAGCTGCAGCTCTGCGTCTGGTTATGTTTTTTTTTAATTTAGGCCCTGATAGTAAGTTTGAGTGGTAAAAAGCAACGTTTGATTATGTCTTAGTATCAACGTAATTCTATTTTCAGACAATGACAATGTGATGATTCAAACTGGAGCAAGTTGTAGACAGATACACAGCCTCTTGCGCTTGCATCAGATACAGTGAAACAAACAAAACAGCGAAATAAACTATGCATAAACTTAGTTTGCATTGAATTAAATATGACTTAAACTTTGATCGGTTCAGACCCTCGCCGTAGAATAATTTGTGGACCCTTTAAAGGTCTACAGGCTTTATTTCCGATGTGTCTGTCAGATAGAAGCTATTTGGTCGACTTACCTAATGTAAACCAACCTGCCAGTTTTAATATTCTCTTCTATATCTCAAAACACGAATGAACATAGCCAGCTGTTCGAGTGTCATTTTTCTATTCAGGGAAATACAAATTTAAGATTTTGTTGCTGCACACACATGATAATAAATTAATGACCAGGATAGACGCAGAACATATTTTTTCCAATAAGATGTCGCATTCACTTATGTCTTTTAATTTTTGACAGTATGTTTTTAGAAAGTTTATACCATTACATACGTTATATTTGAGACTGTATGATGTGAAATAGGGGTAACAAGTACTTCCCATACCCAGCTTGAAAGTCGTCTGCTCGAATCCCATCGACGAAATTTTGCCGCCTTTCGTCTCGAAAAACAGCTTAAGTGAACAGTCAACGAGTGTAGTTAATATTAGTTCGGAATACTTTTTAAGTAATACTTGTAAAATAATTAAATTTAATTATTGTCCTAAAAACTTCAAGTCTGCATTATGCATACAGAATTGATTTGCTATAGGCAGGCGGCGTAGGCCTAATAGAGAGAAAATATCACTGGCCAGAAAATTTAACGTTTTATCTTATCTTTAAATCTATTGACCCAACAAAACGAGACGTATTAGTCATATCATAAGTTTGCAAATCTCTTTCAACAGTTTTCTAATCGATTACGAACGGCAAATATCGGCTGCTGGAAAATGCATTAATGAACACGCAGCATCACGCCAGCTTCCTAGGCCCTGTAACAGCGGTATCTAAAACTTACTTTATTATTACACACAATCCCAGACTTGTAGAATATTGAAACGAAAGTGCATGTGTAATTTATAGCATTGCAAAGATACTAGCCTTGGGAACTTTGAGTGGGCTAGGAAAACAGCTGTTTCCATTCTAAATCGTGAGTATTTGTTTATCTTTACCTAACTTTTTTTTACTGCGGACTCTCCCGGGGTAGTTATCATAACGTAACACCCTGACCTAAGCTATCGTTATGAAAATGATTGGATATCTTTTTTGCGTTGTTCATATTAGATCGATGTCTAAAGGTTAGATCGAGTAAACCATTTTACGAAAGATGTTTAAGATATCTAACAGTGGATTCAGATAGCATACGTTACGCTAGCTGGACGGTCCGATATCGATTCTTCTATTTCTGTCACCAGTGAGGTTTGGACAGGGATCGGATCACAAGGAAACTGGCTGTTGTTAAACTCTTACGTCAGTGTCTCCTAACGCTTAAATAACCTTGGACATAAAAAAATGTCCTTTGTAGCAGAAATCATTTTTGAACGTTATATCATGTATTTCTGACATTCACATATGTCCTGTATTGGCAGTATGTACATGATATTTACAATTTTAAAAACATGCTGCTCTATAAACAACGTTCATGATAAATGTCAAAAACTTCAGTGCTGTCAAAAAGCTTTTACAGACAACACGAGTTTGCTATAAGGCACTTACCAGATGTAATAACTACATACATAAGTTTGCCGCTGTAGACTAAAACATTTTGAGGTAATGAATGCGAACATGTACTATCTGCTTCTTTGTTGCGTAGCACATAAAACTTTTTTACACTCAGCCCTTTGTGCAATTTATCATGTTTCTTATCTATATATCTAGATGCTCATTTATTGTCGATACCGGTTTCCCATATGACCGACGCCCCTTTTTCAGGTGTGGGGGATAGTGCAAGGTAAGAAAGCGTCCAATTCCAGCGACACTCCTGGTTTCATACATTCTCAATGTGTAGCAGCCATACATAGGACCAAGAATTAATGTTTCATCCGAAAGACAGTTGTGTTGGTGGAGGAGCGGGGGTCGAACTGGCGACCCTTGGATTACCAGTTTGCCGCGTTACCTTTGGAGCACTGATTCGCCTCCATTGCCATTACTTCACCGCCTAGTTAACCAATACTTTCTTGACAGTCCCGTATCTAGGGGTTTTAGTAAAACAACCACCATTACATTTCGGGACAAAAGAACTGTAAAAGTTTTGCCAGAATCTATCAATTTTAAATGTGATTGGCACTGCCTTCATTTACGAGACGATGAAACTAGAGTTTGTCCGGATAAGAACAACAGTGCAAACCGATCATCTATCAGATGTAGATCATTTTCGATACAACTACCGAAACATCACCGACAAATAAAAAAAACCCCCTATTATTGCTACCTACTAACAATTGGGATAACCATTAGGTCACCAAAACGATGGAGTATATCCTGACAAATGAGGCAGTGTGACCCAAACTCACTGCTGCCTGTTTTTGCTTCGTAAACAAGAAATGTTTTATACATATTTCAAATAAGATAAATAAGAATATTTCTAGGCATATACGTAGGTAAATTCTTAAGTTACACCATATATTATTAACTTGCACATCTGTCAAATGGGATACAGCTACTAACGTAAAAACACGTGAATCTTGTTTTTAAACTTCCTATATAAATTTAAGTTTTCTTGAGATTCTTTGTGTTCATGTATGATGTGTAATCATTACGGGTTCTTGAACAAACTGGTTTGTCCTGAATTATAGAGCGCTCAATTAATACGCACACTAACAAATAGGTAGGTTGTTTCAGCAGATCCTTATGTATGAGAAAAAGAAACGTGATTGTTCAACGTTACTAGTTTTGACATTTCCTGGAATTGTCCAGCAATCCGATTTTTTTATTCTTATTGGTCTGTTATAACTATGAGTTCAGGCTCTGTTTACAAGCTCAAGGGATTTGGTTTGAAACACTTTCGAAGTCCGGACGTTGTTTTAATTTTGCGTTATTCTCAAAGAGGTAAATGTGTGGTCCACTACGTATCCAAGAAAAATTAAGTTAAATTCTGTGAATCATTCGCTTTAAACGAAGAAGCCGCTTTTTGAGAAAATATTTAATCAAGCTAGAACTGGATTTAATATTGCGCTTCAGTATTGATTAGCGGTGTAGACCGTGTGGAATAAGTGGCAAGAGTCGGTATATATACCGTTGCAATAGAAATTATCTGCCGCACATCAAATAATTAAAAATTGGTAATGTTTTTCAAGTAGGATTGTCTTCATTTAAGGACGACTTCTTGTTCTCTATCAGTAAGACCAAAAGCAAAAAGACCATAGTCTCTTTTCGTGACTTAATCTGTAAAAAGACACGATTGCCTGTAGGCCTCAAGGCTGATGGGGGGATTTCCAGCAACAAAACGGTTTCCTTTATAACCTTGCTAAATATCTACAACGGACATGTTCAGTATTCATTTCGTAGGGCACCATTTGTCATTCATAGAGGTTACTGAAAAAACTTACTGACTGAATAACATACAGTGTAGACCATTGTCAGACTGCAAGGATACACACGGTGATCAATGTCTTCATTGGTTGCAAAAGCAAAGCCAGTGACCGCTAGTAGACTGAATTTTCAATGGTCTTTATTTATCAGTTATGCTGAAAATTGTGTTCACAGGGTTGTCGATTAATTGTAAAGTACACATGAATACACACTTCTGTTATATCCAGAACAGTCAAGCATCTTACACAAGCTGGAAAATGTTGATTTTAGGAATTCGAGCAATGTTTGTTATATTTCAATTTCGCAACGCCCGTGTGTTTTTATGAACTTCAGTACTATAATAATGCGATCGAACTTCTTTGGCATATCTTTTACAAACACTTTCTCTCAGGGTTAAAAATATGCATGCCAGAAAATTAGCGCTATTTTATTGAACATGCGATTGTTACCCACGCAACAAAACAATAAATTATGATAAGCTTCGCGAAACATACACTTCATAATACCTTTCTTGTTGTTTTTAGAGAACAATAAATATATTATTTGTTGAGCTGAGTGATACTGATAAAGAATAAGCAAATAATTATATGTGACAACGTTCATTCATTCAAGACTTGAGCTGCATTTAGTCGTAAATAAACCTTAGAATTATGAAGATAATATGCATTTATTTGTGAAGTATATTTGGCTGTTTTAGAAACCAAGATGGCGGATGATGAGTATGACTTTTTCGCGCCACAGCCCAAGCCTCAGCCACGACAGAAGACTACAATGTTCGATATTGTCCCAGACGCTTTCTCGCCAAAAACCATAGAGTTCACCGGTGACCACAGGCGAGTCAAGCGTGCAACAGAAACAAGTACGCCGGGTACAGAGTCTACTGACGGCTCCGAGGAGAAAGAAACTGAAGAACTACAGCCAGTTGAAGAAACAATTAAACAGTACGTCGTCTACGAGGTGGAGGCAGAAAAATGGGAAGGGGTATGTATGTATGCAATATGGGTCACTTTTGCCAAATATACCCATGAGTAATCTATGATCAGATGGTATACACCTATTAATGTATATACGCGTTCATCAGCGTTCTTTGTGGAACTTAAAAGCACCTACGGGAATGATCTTTCCGGTAAAAAACACTTTGAATTTCCACAGAATAATGCATGATCACTGATTAAGAGACTTAGTTGTAAGCCGTCTCGGACAAGAACAAGAAGAAATGCTTCATTTTATGATTCAAGTAAATTAGAAATGTCCTGAAGTGGCGTAAGCCATTAGCTATTCGTGGGAAAACGAATTCCCAAAGTTTGAACGGATATGCCTTTAATTATTGTTACAAGTAAAGGCAGCAGAGAACATGAGAAATATATTCTTCCATTGATGGGCGGTGGCTGATTATCTGACATGGACGTACGGACGACATAATGTATTAACGTAGTTTAATGTCCAACAGTAGAAAGAGTTGATAAATTGTGTACATGTATTAGTCTGCTATCTGCCAAAAAGGCAAGAATGAGTACCATGAGGGCCATGCATTTTGTCAAACATCTTTGTCTGAACAAAGCAAAGCAAATTATAGCCGGATGGTAGCCAATCGTCTGTCACAAGACAAGTGTATGCAAACGAGTTAAAATTGATAGTAATTGACATATCTGATACAGCGTAAAACAAAGTCAAAGTATCGAAGTAGTCCAAGTCATTAAGATAAATATGATATACATAGTGATAAACAGGTCTAGATGCATGCCATTTTTATCAGTGTTTAATTAATTAAGACCCCATTTTTTGCTCAGTCCAACCTGAAGTGTTTTTGTTAATCAATTACTGAGTTTAGAAAGTTATTTTACACTATTTTGATCTCTGAACTACATATTCATTGTGTCTGTTTGCCAGTATGTAGTTTTGAGGAGATGCAGTAGTCCCGGGTTTTCTCGAAAGCCATGTTGGAGGACAGACGCATGTTAAATTGATCCAACACCTTGACGATGTACAGTTGGTAAGCACGTGCATACATTCTCGTGCTCGTTCTCGGATTAGCGTTATTTTTTTCTCCAACGGATTCATCCAAATCCATCTATTTCGGTCCGATGCGAGATGTCATAGCCAATATAACGTTATTGTTTTTTCATATTCTCCCTTCCGATGTGGTAGGGATGTATTTTGCAAACGTCTGTCTATACCAGATAGTTTCCAGTCAATAGATAAAGAACGTATGTGCCTAGATACTTTTTACATGGTAAGTAAGTTTTGTGTGATAGGTAAATAATCCCTGTTTCTAAAGTCAAGGTCACAGTAACCTTCAATTTTTCAATTCATTGAATGAGGAAGTGGAGTATTTTAAGCGAGGAGTGTGTCTATGCTGAAGTTTTAGGAATGTCTTAGGTTGTGTACACAATATTTCTTTTGATATAGTGCAGAACAGTTATTCACGTTGTTTTTTTGTGTCCTTTTTTTCAAAAAAGAAGAAAGAAAATTCTTGGTCCGACTGACTTCATGTTGATATCTAAGTAACATGTATGAAAAAGCACCCTGTTTAATTTCGCAGTGTTGTTCTGGTGTAATTATCTCCCTTTATAAAGTTAAACTTTGGTTTCTATGGGAACCGTGTTTTTGTAATTAAATGAATAATACCCATTTGTTTTGAAATTGAAGCATTTTGTTTTTGTAAGAGTTTAGATGAGTAAAACATCTTCAGAGCAGTGGTGCGTTGATTGATAAAAATCTGACATTCCGTACACTTCGTTCTTAATAAATAAAACAACGAAAAGAAAAGCAACAACTCTCAACAGCCATGACTTGCTTGATGAATGTCTGTTTATATTTTAATACAGAAATGAAAAGAAAGAAACCAGCATATGGGAAGAATATATTTGAAAGCGTTTTTCCTTTCATTACTTTTTATTCAGTTCGACGCAAACATCTGACTAATATCCGAATAAGATATTTTTGAGGGTGAGGCACCACACTTCCTCAGTAGTAGGTAGGATTATTTCAAACTAGAGGTCAATAGAAAGGATATCGTAGTTCAAGTAAAATGTCATCTCGATTCAGTTATAAATAGAGCAGTCATACTTATTTGCGTTTGTAAGTAAACAATAAAAGATGTACAGCAGACGTACTTTACTGTACAGTGTTGCACCAAGGCATAGAGTGTATGTAGAGTAAATAACCAGATGAATAAAAAAGTGAGAATATTTAAAACTCCTACTAAGTTTTGCAGATGTTTTCTTGAATTCTCATTACGAAACGCGGATTGCATGTGTTTACTGTTCCACTACCAACGCTAGGTGCACGTGTGAGCTACAATCCACGGGCATGTTTTATGGGAACAAAGCTTCAGTAACATCTGCTATCATTAGTTTTTTTAAAAGCGAGCTGGAATGCAAAATTGCCGTATAGTGTATGATTCTTAGAGTCTAAGACGAAATTCTTTATGAAATGTGTCGGTGTTGATATCAGCATTCTGACATTCCGGTACTAGGTTGTTTAAGTGAGCTAAAGGGACATTCTGTGTTGTTTTTTTATTTCTATAACGTTACCTCTTTTGCCAATTTTTTATTCAAACGCGTACACACTTTTTTACATTAAGTTTAACTAACGCTTCCACCGATAGCTCTAAATATTTCCTCATTCCAAATGAATGGAAATGGCGCTCTTAGAGCGTCACAGAGCTGCGTCATTTATGGATTTTCAATGTCTAGACTTCAAAAATTCATATGCAACAAGTTCTGACTGTAATCGAAAGAGTTGTTGATTAAGACTGTATTGCTGGTGTATTCGATAATAAATTTGATAAATTTAATTATCTTGAGAAACCTGTAGGCAATTTCTGGACGATACCGTGTTTCCGAAACATCGATATAAAAGATAGTCAGCATTTTAGCCATTCCATACTAATTGACTTCCGGTTAAGTTTTGCAAATGCTCGATGCAGGGCTGAGAAGAGTAAATCAATAATCCAATGTTCCTGAGAAAAAAAGCGGAGCTCGTACCATTTGTCATTTATACATAAGTGTATGCTCCCGTGTATTATATTGTGGATTGATGTTTTATATAGCTGAGTGGATCTTAACTTCTTAAGTGCCATAAATTCCAGTGTTTGAACAACATTCTACCTCTCTAACAGTCACACGTTGAATTTGTTTTGCCGGTGTGTCAGTGCGTTTGATTAGGTCAAACTGAAAGGAAAAAGAAGAAATAGAGCGGGAAAAGTCGATACTATTTGCATATTAAGCAGATCGATTGTATGTCTGTTTGGAATTATTACTGGGACTACTCTGATAATTGTGTCCAATAGCAATAGTAAAGTTTGTGGGTGTTGGATTAAACACCAGTTGGATGTGATATAGTTTACCGTAATTACTCTAAAAGTAGGACATCTGATTAAGTGGTTCAGACTGTCCAGTCATGGCAAGCAGAACACCCGTTAAAAAAGTGCCCATTCATTTGCAGGTAAGTTGGAAATAAGTAATTGAGGACTCTTTTTAGTTGTTACTGTTGATTTTTTTTTTCAAAGTCAAACATTTGATGTGTATCAAAGCTAAGAATATTTTACAACCTAAATGGCAAGATTCAGACTCAAGCTGAGTCCAGCAATTTGTGGAAATGACAGACTTAAACAAAACAGCAGTGATTTTTTTACAGTTCTTATTAAAGTCATTTAGAGACTGTATGTGTGTTGTGTAAAGTAATATATTTTTTCTCTCTCTGGATTCCCCCTTCTATATGATACATGAATTGTAGACATGTCTAGGATTCTTTAATAAGATACTGATCTTATTCAATATTGTAGGAGAAACTGCTCCTCTCCTGAATGCAGTGATGCTTGTATGTGATTATAGAACTTTTTCTCTTGCCATGTAGTTGTTAATAAAAGGAAAGTATGACATTTAATTGGATTAAATTAAGAAGTTGATCATTATCGTTATTTACACTCTGCATAACAGTTGACAACAAATGTTAGCTATAAAGCTTCTGCAGCCTAACATGTAACTGCAAAGCTACTTGCAAATAGAAGTATTAGTGTGCTGTTGGGAGGAAACTAGAGAAAGACAATTTGGTGACAATTAATCTGCCATCTTGCACACTTTCCAGGAAGGGAATCAGTCACTGGTTACATTTAAAAGTGAGTAAGGAGTGGGCCAACTAATGCTGTATATAGATAGCCTTTGTTTTTATAATTAGTAGAATTGTTAAATTCTTTTTATGTACAATAAGAATAAATAGTTCAGACATAATTATACAGAATCTGTGAAGTTGGAACTTCAACTAAAATTCCACATTAATACTAAACAAGTCTTAAATGTACACAGATGACACAATTTCTCTTGGCAAGTAATAATTAGTTGTTTGTTACCGAGTTATTTATAAGCAAGACTTCCCCAGTGACAGGTTGTTTACAGGATTTGTTTTTATGTTTTCTTTCTTGGCAAGGATTCTCTTGCCAGCAGCCGTGGCAAATTGATAGTGCTGTGTAATACAGATAGAGGGAGAGAGAGGGTGCATGTAAATTGGAAACAAACTGGACAGTGATATAAGAATGTGAAAGAGATGTCTTTGTAAAGATTTTGAAAATGAACAAAATTGGCTAGTTTAATTCCATAAAAGTCAAAGTCCCAGATGTCCTAGATAATGACTGCTTAACTGAGTATGCACATACCATAATAAATTATTGTTCTCAGGTTTGAGAGCATAAATCATCTTCCAACAAAACTGCCTGGAAAGTTTAGTGTTACAAAAATAGTTTGGCTGTTATTTTATTTTTACAATTTTCTGCCCTGATTTGCCTCAGTCGGAAATCATGTTTGTTTAAAGCACTGAATGGGTCACATTGTTTTCAAGCTGAACTCAGTTATACTCTAAACTTGTTGGCTGAACTGTTTTTGCACAAAGGCATAGTTTTTGTGTTAGTTACTTCACAGTGATTACAAACACAGAGTACAGAAAATAGTGAAATGGTTTACAATACACTGAATACAGTGTTTACAGTTAATTGTTTTATGGTCTTGTATTCTCAATGCGCAACAACAATGTCATTAGTTTAAGGGGCGTGTCACACATTGTCAAAGGTTTTGTAAGATAGTTAGCAGATTGGTAAGCTTTTGTTTATGTGCATGTATAGGGTCTTTTTCAAATTTTGGTTTCGAAACCATTTGATAACATGATAACATTTATTACATAGTTTGTGTTCTGTTTTTATCTTTGTTGTACCCATTGCAATGTTGTAGATTATCTTTTAAGAAATTGAATCAGGCTTTAATATATAGGATAACTTCAGGCTAGTTAAAACAAATGATCACACCAAAAAGATATGTTACAATTCTCCACCTCCATGGTATTAGTAGTTACGTTCATATTATTTTTCTGAGTATAGGGAACTAATATTGTCCATTGATTTTTGATCGTGAAAATTGGGAAAATGTCAAGCATTTGAAATTTGTCATCATTTTGTATATAAGTTGAATAGAATTACAATGATGACCTATAATAGTGGTTTCATTTGTAGAAAAAAACTTAATAGATAATGCCTCTTAATGTATCTAGATTATGCATTAGGCTCAAGTGCATAAGTGTAACATTGTGCGATATAGTGTAAACTTACACAGCATGTTAAAAAATCTGTCTAACCAAAGCAATTATCAGTTCTCAATAGAGAGGGAATGATAATGAAGGATGTATTAATGTGAAAGAATGTAGAACTCTATCAAGCATCTTGAGTCATGTGTTGGCATAAAGTCAAACAGAAGTACAGTCCTGAACTGATTACTTGTATTCCATTAATTCTCAAATATTTGCACAGAAAGATATTAATTTCATATCAGGCTGACATTTGTCTTCACATCTGATAGGAAAAAGGTTTACAGATATGTCAAAGAATAATCCAACAAGTCTTTGTTTGTACAGGTGAAGATAGTCACTCTAATAGAAAATCAGTCAGTCTAGTTAATGGTACAAAATGTCTAGTTAATGGTACAAACTGTCTAGGTTATGGTACAAAATGTCTAGGTTATGGTACAAAATGTCTAGGTTATGGTACAAAATGTATTTAAGTACTAACAGCTCTGTGGTAAAGTTGTTAGTGTGTATCATTTCTATAACTGTGATTTATCACATGAATTTAAACACTTGCATTTAAATCTAAGCTACTGTTAAAGTTTAAGGTTCTTAAAATCTATAAAATCTAGATTGAGGAAGTTGACTGTTTCTTGTGTAGGATATATTAGTCTATTACAGGTCTTACGTGTTAGGACCAGTACAGTTATTTTTTCAAGTCAGTAGCATTTTAATGGTTTGATCTAAGAAAGAACTAGCTATATTAAACTCTATCACAGATCCCTGTAAGTGCACATAAAGAAATCAATGAATGAAGACCAATCAATGATATTTTACCATTCCTTTGAAGTAGAAATTGTGTATTTAACCTTTAAACATCCAATTATTGATGAATTCTGTATTGGAAAGTAAATATACATTGCCACTGTGATTTGATAATTAGGAAAGATAGATAAAATATTATAACTGTCTGCAGGTGTGTTTTCAGACTTTTATACAGCATAATGCTTAAGTTTTTTTATGATTTTTTGAACAAAATAAATAGTCCTCTAAACAAATCCATGCCAGTTTCTTGCACTGTACATTGCAAATACTATGGTAACTCTTTTTATGCTACCCGAAGGGCGAGCATATAGTTGCCGCTTTGTCCGTCCGTCATAATTTTGTCCGGAGCATAACTTGAAAACTGCTGGATATAATTTGTTTTAACTGCACACAGTGGTAGAGAGCATTGACCCGTGTTGCCAGAGAACCATAACTCTTTTTTGCCCTGTTTTTGAATTATCTCCCATTTTAGAAAAATGTCCGGAGCATATCCTGAAAATCCTTTGACATAATTTGTTTAAACTGCACACAGTGGTAGAGGGCATTGACGCGGAGTGCAGTGCCAAAGAACCGTAACTCTATTTTGCCCCATTTTTGAATTATCTCCCCTTTTAGAAAAATCTTGTCTGGAGCTTAACCTGAAAACCCTTGGACATAATTCATAATTTGTTTAAACTGCATACAGTGGTAGAGGGCATTGAGGCGGAGTGCAGTGCCAAAGAACCATAACTCTATTTGCCCCGTTTTTGAATTATCTCCCTTTTTAGAAAAATCTTGTCTGGAGCATAACCTGAAAACCCTTGGAGATAATTATGCTCCCTGAAGGGCGAGCATATAGTTGCCACTTTGTCCGTCCGTCTGTCCAGTTCGTCCATTCATCTGTCATAATTTTGTCCGGAGCATAACACAATAACTATGAGAGATATCAAGACCAAACTTCATAGGTAGTTAGATCTCATTAAGGAGCTGTGCAGAACCATAACTCTTGCTTTATTCATTTTTGAGTTATTGCCCTTTGAAATTTCTCAAACTTATTTTTATCTCACAAAGTATAAGAGTTATCAACTTGAAATCTTATAAGTAGATAGATCTCATTGATGAGCAGTGCAGTGCAGTGCACAAGAACCATGACTGTTGCTTTATTAATTTTTGAGTTATTGCCCTTTAAAATTTCTCATGCTTATTTTTTGTCCGGGGCATATCTCACAAAGTATAAGAGATATTAACATGAAACTTTATTGATAGATAGATCTCTATAAGGAGAAGTACAGGGTGCAAGAACTGTAACTCTATTTTGCATAATTTAGGAGTTATTGCCCTTTGTTATTTTTCATACTTTAAAAAAATACATATTAAACAATAGCCCTTTTGGAATTGGCATTTATTTGGGGAGCATCCATCGGTTCTACCGATTTCTTGTTTTATATAATGCCATATACAGTGGCTGCTGCACTTAGAATTTAGATGCCAGTTTATAGAGGGTGTGGCTGGGAAAAGACCTGCATCTGATGTTACTACTCACTGAGACATTAACTATGCTAATGGTCCATGCAGTGAGAATTTTGTGGCTCTCTATCAGAGATTATTAGAGATCTGTTTGTTTTATGGGCATACACTGTGATATATGTGTCATGTCATATTAGTGAATTACCCCTATTAACTTGAATATAACATGCAGGCCTTGTTAATTAGATTTTCTTGGCTATATAGAGATTTACCAGTGTCTCTCCCTCAAAGAAGCCACTGTTCAGTATGTGGTCAAAGTTTACTGTACAACTAACACTGATAGTAGCTGAAATAAATAATAAGTGAACAATATCTGCCAACAGGTAAGGATTAACTCTGTTAGTGTTCTACCTTTAAAATAAATGTGAAAGGTTATGGGTGTCATGTTGGGTACCAGGTAAAATATACTTTGTCAGTTGTTATTAAGAAATTATGGTAACTGAGACAATGATGCTTCATGAGTTTGAAGATATGGTCATCATTTACATGGATCAATTAAAATAACTCTTCTTCCCAGGTGTTTAGGGGGCCTTGTTTGAACCTGTTTACATACCAGATAATTGTTGGTACCTGTCATGCTGTGACATTTTTAACATTCTGCAGTATTTTGACAAAAATCTATTTTTTAAACAGAGTGAAAAAAAAAGCTATAATGCTTTTTTTCCCCTATTAATGATAATTGCAGAATATCATTTCCCATTATGTCAGTTTGGATGGTGTCTGTGGTTTTCACGTTCTTAATACATGCTTGATTCATTAACTCTGACTCAAAATTGTGTACTGTTACAGTACATTTTGTATTTTGTAGAGCTGTCAGTACTTGAGCATAGTTTGTTGCCTTTGTTCACTTATGTTAGTACAGATAATTCTTAACAAACATGTAAAATTTACAAGCTCTTTTAATTAGACACATTTTTGCCATGAATGAGAGTTTTGCGATGTTTATGTACTTCTGTTCTATACTCAAATGTTAATTGCTTCTTTTAGATTATATAGAACCTATCCAAAATAGTGAAAACAATTTTAGTAGTGATTTTACCATGTCTGACATGTTTCCTAAAAATTGAGAAAAATATTGATTGCCTAAAAATTTGGATATATTTCATCGTAGCAACCGGGAAAATATTTCTGTCCTAACAATTGGGAAAATATTTCTGTCTGAACAATTGGGAAAATATCACTGTTCTGATCATTTCAGTATTATTTAGATTCACCTTTGATATAAGCAAGAAGTAATGTAATAGTGTACATCCAGAGTATTATTTTTGCCAGAATAAATAAATATTATACTGGAGAAAGCCCTCACTGATAATCCCAAAGTAATACAGGCTATAAAATGTCAAGTTTTCCAGTATCTGACAATTATATAGAAGCAACATAAACAGGTTGCTTATTTGTGTCATACCAGAATGCCAGGAACACCCAGATAAAATCTGCATGATATACTTCTGTATTCCAAGGCTTTAGGCCAGTCAGAGAGATAGCCTGGGTATCTTGCTTCACTTAAAGTTCCAAAAACTGAAATTTGCTGAAATTTCTGGCAATCAGTTTAGATCCATATAGATAAAAAGTTTGTGAAGATTTTTTATTGCTCAACAGAAGAGTTATTAATAATTTCTAGGCTCCCAGAAATGCCAAGGTCATTAAAACTTTCTGGAAAAGGGGTGATTTTCAGATACAGGTGCAGAGTTTTAGCTCCAGTTACTATTATTTTCAAGGGAGACACACTAAATTTGTTGCAACTCTGAAATGTGAAACAAAACAATAAGTATCTGTTCATAGCATGGTGGGGTGTTAAATTTAAGGACACAAAGCTCTGGCTTAGCAATACCGTATATCAGACGAGAGACCATCAGTCATTGTAAGTGTTTTAAAGATGACATTCTATTTAAGGCTAACTTCAGCAGTGTATTTTAAAAACCATTCCAATTACCAGAAACTAGTAAAATATTTGATTAGACTTGGGAATATAAACTGTAACCTAAAGCAAACAATTTGATATGGACTGGCCTAATGTATCTGTTGCTCAGTATCAAAGCTGTAAAAGCAAGCTTACATATCACAGTATGTGCATAGTATTTTCGTTAACACCAACAAAAAATCGGAAATATGAGGTCAGTACCATAATTACCCTATAAAGAACCCTGTTGATTTATGAAACCAAAGTAGCATCAAGGATGTGTAAATTCTGTGAGGCTGGATTTTTTAATGTTAACCTTGTAGCCATGAGTCATACTGCTGTTTTCTTTTTCCTTGTTATATAAAACATACTGTTTACACCAGTACATAAATCTCAGACAAATAAATATGAAGTAGAAAATATATATATTAATACATCAGTCATAATTATGTTTTCCTTGCGATTCCTAAGAAACTGAGTGTAGTGTCATCACATGAGAGTGTTACAGTATCAAGTGAACATTTACAGGTTTTGTCATTGAAGTACACTATAAACATGATTGGAGACAGACATGTTCATTTTTATTATAAGTTTCAATTTTTCATTGTTATAGCACCTTTTGTTCATAGTAAAAATTTCAGGAAGATCCCAGTACCATCTCAACAAGTTTCAGATTGTGTTTTTGACTCATGGCATGCCTGTTTTATGCCATTAATAGATTGGTCCACAGAGAGAAGTGGTATGGCACAGTGATAACATCACCTTGTAATATGCTTAAATATATTCAGAATTGCCTGTTTCAGTGTTGGTGTAATACCAGTATATACAAGATCATATGTTTTCAGACAGAAAGAATTTTTGTGATCTGGTGAAGAATTCTGTGTTTTGAAGTTAATGACAATTGGAATCCGGTAACGGGCATAGTTCTGAGCACGAAAGGTTTTGTGATAGGGAGTGTTTCTGTGCTGATATATGAATTGAACAATATTTTAGGCACACAGGGAGGACTGGGATTAAAAGACACAGGGAGTACTGGGATTAAAAGACAAGCAGTACTTGTATTTGAAGAAGCAAGAGCTGCAGGTTCCTTTGTCCAATTTCTTTATTCATGTGAGGAAACACTGAAGAGTTAAGAAAAAGTACAGTTATGTATTTGAAACCTGCACTGAACACATGCTTATGACTGCAGATAATTTCTTCTTTATTGTAAATCCTTTTCATACATGATTGTCTAATTGTGGTATATATTTAGATACTGAATAAACTTTCCCACTTCATTATTACAGTGTTTTTTTACTTCAGAGTTGTATCCTAAAATATTTTAAGCAATTTCCATTTCCTATAAAGATGTGCTAATAAATGCCCTTTCCTCATGATCTTTGAAATAAATACTGAAGTACCACCACTGCTGACAGGTTGTTACCATTTAAGTTTCCAGTCTGTCCTAACCCTCAGTGTGCTGAATTTCTAAAATAGACTTGTTGATCTTTTCATTTGGACAGTAACCAGTTACCATTTTAAGGCGTATTGTGATAAAATACTGACAAATAGTGAACAGTGCAGACCTGGCCTGCACTCGGGTCTCAGTTATAAGGCAAACAAGCTGCAAGCAGGATAAATGCTAAGTTTGTGGTGCCAGTTTAACTGCCTTTTCCTGGAGTATTTTGTCAGTCACTTTATCTTCTATAACTTCTGATAACGAGACTCTGGGTAGAAATAAGAGGGTTTCAAAGAGGAATGAAAGTGATAAACTTTTCTTTTGATTGAGTTCTGAGTAGCCATGATCAATGATTTGTTTTGAAATTATAGCATCCCTGAGACCTGAAAGTGTTAAAAAAAAGGTTATACAGACATTTTATTTATTGAGGCTTTAGTTTACAGCAGTGAATGTTTGCTCTATATATTCTCTGTCTTCACAAGAAGTTAAAACAAAATGTGATTCATTGCTGACATGTGGTATATACATTGTACCCCTGGTTTATATTTGAAAAGTTTTGATTGCTGCTTGCAGCATACAGTGCAGCTCTTATGAACTTTTACAGGAACCTGTGCTGAAAAAACCATTAGTATACAGATGTAAGGTTATAGCCTGTATAGTCCAGGAATTTTCTCTCCCAGTACAAGCAGCTTGTACAGCTAACATTTCTCATTGTTTGTTGATGCTCATATGATGAATAAATAATGATTATTACCCCTAGTGGCTTTTGCAGCTATACAATTAAGATGAAACCAGTTAATGGATTCCAAATGTTCATGAGTTTCACATTCTCCTCATAGACCTGGACATTAATACTACACACTGCACCACTTTTAGTACTTAAAAAGTGTGGAAGTCCTGTGTGGAATCAAAGGTGAAAATGAATGTCACAAGATGTCTCAGTGAAAAACTCTATTGTCTTGTTATGTATGTCAGTCGACAAAGTTTGCCTCAAACCTTGTATGTGCAAATGATGTTCATGGTTAAATATATAGTCAAGGATAGTATGATTGATCCTGGTGATATAACATTTGAAATCCTCCTACAGTTGTCTGGCAGCTATTGGAAATACATGAATAGCAGAGTACGTGGTCTATATTGATTCTCGTTCAGCATTGAAACAATATTGAGAACAATGATGTTGTTCTTGGCCCGCACTTTTCTACATTATTTTCTTAAAGGCTTATGCTATTATAGCAAAGATTTGCTGTCTTTTGTTCCATTGATTTACTTGCAACCAGCCAGACTAGTTACAGACCCTGGGGACAGGTCCTAGTTTTACAATAACCCTGATTGTTAACATGTCTGTGGAATTGGCAGTTATGGTCTGTAGGGTGTTTGCAGGTTGTTCTGTAGGAGAGAAATTACAAAATAACTGCTTGCCTACCAGTATTTTCATTATATCCGGTCACAGATTGCAGCCGAATAAAAAAACATGTTTTTTTTTTAATACACTTCAAAAAGTCAGTGGTTCTGTATTCTATGAATGTTTGATGGAAATAGGATCAGAATTAACGTGAAGTATATGCAATATTACAGTATATAATACAATATTAAATGAAAACTGGATGGTGGGAAATCTTGTTACCCATCTTGTCAATATTAAAATTATGCAAGGTCAGCTTCAGGGGTATGAAACAGAATGTTCGTTAGATGCTAAGTGATGTTAATTAGTATGTTTGTTAAAGGCTGTTAGTTATTTCTGTTTTCAGAGAATTCTGGCTAGAAGCTGAACTCCCTGCTTTCTCTCTGAGAATGTTTTGTAAAAAAAAAAATTGTATGTATGTTGTATGGCCTTAAATTAGCAGTTTTAATCAAATATTTGAAAAAAAATCATGCTGATTTATAATTTTGTCTTCATGTGCAAGAAACAGAAAGAACCATAGTAAATTTTCTTGTTCTACAGCTAATAAATCAGTAATACTTTTTTATCTAAAATATTCAGAAAATGATGGGAAGCCTGGATGATTGCTGGAAAACTTTGATTAGCTGCAGTGATATTTTGTTTATTTTGAAAAAAAACTCAAGAAGATAGGATGAGTTTCTTCAGTTGAAATTAGAACCTTTAACAGACTATCATGGTGTTTAGAATTGTATTGGATTAATTGTAGTTTTACCATGCTTGTTTATTTAGAACTTCAGTTGCAAGGAGTCTTGCAACTCAGAAAGTCAATAAATTCTTAAATCTCGACTTCTCACATTGAGATGACTAAGTGGCATAATAATAATTGTGTTACAGACCTATTTGTGTGAAAAAGTAACTTTACTTCTTTATTTAATTATGCAGATTTAAGGGTTTGGGGTTAATCAGTCAGATTGTAAGCTAGCATTTCCTTTCTCTTATGCTCTCTGGGTTTAGAGCAAAATGAGCTCAGATACCCAGGGATTATGGAGTCTCCACAACTTCAAAGAGAAAACACACTGCTCCAATGATCCGAACAGAATATTATAACTGTTTGAAACACTGGGTAAATAAAATAAAACCATTTATCATCAGATGCTAGGGTTCTGTTCTGCATCAGGTCAGAGTTTGCTCACATTCTTCAGAGACTATATAAAGCTGACACCCAGGGTGCTCATTGAAATGTTTGTGTTGTTAATTACTGGTTGGCCAAACATAAGCTTACTGTACCTGATGTGAAGTGAGGGTAATTAGGAATTTACAGTATTTATACCAAGAATTGGCTAATTGAAAAATGTAGTAAGTTAAGGCAGCTGTGTTGGAAGTTCTCAGCAATGTAGAACAGGTCATAGTTCATTGTTTAGTAAAATGGGTGTTTACTGAGAATCTCAGACTGTATACTTCATGACCAATGGTTTGAGGATGAGTTTAGAATCCAGGTTGTTTTAATTTTGGGCAAGTCAAGGCAGATGTGCAGTTTGAGAAGAGTTTATGCCAGGAAGTCTTAGATGAAAAAATTATGTAAAGTAAAAATGTTAATGGTGAATAAAAATGATGGACGAGAAAACATAAGTAACAACTGTTTCAAATGTATCAGAACAACAGTTTCAGGAAATCATCATATACATGAAACTACGCAAAGGGCACTCTCCCCACATCACCACCACTCATTATACTGCTGGATAATTCTAGTTGTGCCACTATATCAGAAACTACTAATTAATTTCTTGCAGAAGTGCCATGAAGCCATGTTAATATTATTGTTTTGGCATGGTGTTATATTGCCTAACTTTGATGCTGTAGTACTCAGGCTGGTGCTGCTGCAAAAAAAATGCCTGTGAATCATCATTCTTGGCATAACTGTATGTTAAATTGACCATGGGTCCACAGCTCAAGTAGTGATAGAAGTGGACAGTTTTAAGCAATTTCAGTGTGGGATAGTTACAGACAGTTTAATGGTACTTTAGCTGTGGTAGCCACAGTGACTGGGGAAGATCTCATAAACATGGTGTGTATGCTGTTTACTAGGTATCCTTGCATGTCAGGTTTGGATGATAAGATTTAGTGGTCTGAGACATGTTTAATCTCCTAGTTGGCTTCTGCGGCAGCAAGCTTGCTGTGATTGTGATAGTTAGTGGAGTCAGTTGTCTGTTTGCACATGTATAAAGTTTATAAAGGATTTACTCATTTTACTGACCAGTGTGAAGAGGTATCAAGAGAGTAGGCTCTGACCATTCACAATAGGTTTGTAAGTTCATACTTTGACAGGTTGATGTTGACAGCACTAAGGTACTGATAAAAGGTCATAGCTTACTTTTGTAAATTAATCTCTTGTATATGTGTTTCAGCTAAACTGTGATTTATATTAATGTCCATAGTACTCTGTATATAAAACGTAACTGTCAAAGTTCTGCAAACACTTGAGAAAGAGGCTAAATACTGATATGAAATTTAAACAGAATATGTTCATTATCAATTTTGTTTTTAAATTTTATTTTGCAGTGTGTTATACTTTCATTACACTACGAATATAGGGGTTTAAAGTGAATTTGAAATTGATCTGTGATAGCTTTTTTAAGGATAGTCAGTGCAAACTGCTGTGTCACCTTCTTATTTCAAATGCAATATTACACTGGTTATGCATTCAAAAATATGTTAGTTTAGTTTAACATGCTGAGTGTGTCTTTGAAAGTGGTGGACATCAATCCCCCTGCAAGTGGTGGACATCTAGCCCCCTGCAAGTGGTGGACATCTATCCCCCTGAAAGTGGTGGACATCTATCCCCCTGCAAGTGGTGGACATCTAGCCCCCTGAAAGTGGTGGACATCTATCCCCCTGCAAGTGGTGGACATCTAGCCCCCTGCAAGTGGTGGACATCTAGCCCCCTGCAAGTGGTGGACATCTAGCCCCCTGAAAGTGGTGGACATCAATCCCCCTGAAAGTGGTGGACATCTATCCCCCTGCAAGTGGTGGACATCAATCCCCCTGCAAGTGGTGGACATCTATCCCCCTGCAAGTGGTGGACATCTAGCCCCCTGAAAGTGGTGGACATCTATCCCCCTGCAAGTGGTGGACATCTAGCCCCCTGCAAGTGGTGGACATCTAGCCCCCTGCAAGTGGTGGACATCTAGCCCCCTGCAAGTGGTGGACATCTAGCCCCCTGCAAGTGGTGGACATCTAGCCCCCTGCAAGTGGTGGACATCTAGCCCCCTGCAAGTGGTGGACATCTAGCCCCCTGCAAGTGGTGGACATCTTGTCCCCTGCTTATATATGGCTTCTTACTTGAGAAAGTTTGAAATTCCTTATCAGGGATAGAGAGAATGTGTTAACTGTCTGCTTATTTAAGTATCAAACAGCAGTGCGTAAAAGATCTTACGAACACGAAAGTCCGCAACAGAAAGATGCAATGCAAATTAGAATACACAACCTAGAGCGGGATCGAACTCCTGTCTCCCTCATGAAAGGCCAACACTAAACACTAAGCCAAAGAATCGATTCCCTGACGCAGTTGTCAGAGGTTGTATTTATACAATTATAGGTAGGTGTGCTAGACCATAACACATCCTATCTTGAGAAAGTCATCATTTATGATGACAAATGATGTTGTGTAATTTTTAGATGAGTGGATCAGACAGAAATCTTGAAAGATTCTATTTTAATTTCAATTTTTATAACTAAGTATAGGATTGGTCATCCCGGAGGAGCCCCCATCTTACGAAAATGAAAGTCCGCAACAGAAAGATGCAATGCATCTTAGAATACACAACCCAGAGTGGGATTCGAACTCCTATCTCCCACATGACACGCCAACATTCTAACCACTGTGCCAAAGAATCGATTCCCTGACACAGTTGTCTGAGGTTGTATTTATACGATTATAGGTAGCAGTACTAGCTAGGTGTGCAAAGAAGGCATGATAATTCTGGCTTTCTGTATCTACATTCCTCTTGTACAAATCCAGCTGTAGATAGATGCAGAAAATATAATATCATTGTTACTTTTTCTTGTGAAGCAGTGAAGGTGAACATGAAATATAATGCATTATTGTAAGCATGCTGTGAAAGGATAAATTTGCATACAGCTGTGACTTGTTGCCTTCTACTGGATCAATATTATTTGATCATATTATCAGGGTAGTGAATCACTGTTAACTTAGAGTGGTATAATATAATTTGTGATGTGGAGTTTCTTGCCCTTAAATAGCTGATTTGAAAATTATTTGAAATTTTTATTGATTCCTCAGTCTTGTCAGTATGTTGTCTTTACAAAGACTTGTGTAGCTAGAATCTTATGGTATGTACAAATGTAACAGTTTTGTTTTATAATTGAATTCTTCATTGATATTTGTGAGCATCCTTAGATGCAGCATGTTTGGAACTTGTTACATGCAACAGATGGTTTGCTTTCACATTACTTGAGGTATGTTTGGAATGTTTTCATGGAAACCAGTTATAATGGGTAATGGAGTATTCAGCAGTATGTTTGTACAGAGTTGCAGCCCTTTCCAGAAAAACAGTAATGCCATATGTGATCAATTTTTATGTTGTTATTCTATGAAGACCAAATTATGCTGTGTGGCTTAATTTGACACCTTTACTGATATATGTTCATTTGAAGTCATTTGATGTTTAAATTAGGATTAAGGATAAACAGGTTAATCTCCTGCCAGCTAATGGATTAGAAAAGATTAGGCACATGTGGCAGATAAAGATTATGATAATTAATCTTAGATTATATTAAAACAATCATTCAAGGCATTTTGTCTCATCATAAACCAGAGGAAGAGATATGTGCTACAGTAACCAAGCAACCAGTCAGCCAGTGAGAAATCGACCCCTTTCTGAGTAGGGCCTGAGTCAGTGAAGTATTCTGAAACTATCTAGGTCAGCTGCCGCCAGGACTTAGCTTGGTAATTTGTATGGAACCTGTGTGTATTTCAGAGAACCTGCTTTGTCACATTGTAAAAACATATATGAGTATTTATAAATACGAGATATATAAAAGATGTATCAGCTGGCATATATCACTCGTGTTCATTAGAAAATGAGTAATCTGTTCAGAAGAAGCAGGTGCTTGAACAATAAAAACTATCATCATTTGCGTATCAAAGTAATTAATTGATTGTTTTTTATTATGCAGCGATTAATGCTCTAAGACAGACATTTGTAAATTTAGAACCCTTTTAAACTTTTATTTGTTTGCACTGTGTATAAGGTTTATTTTTCATTGTACTGAAAACTAGAGGAATTGTATCAAAGACTGTTCAATAAAATTTATCCAGGTCTTTTCCTCTCCAGTATTGTAGGCAAAGGTTGGTTCTGATCTGTTCTGTTCCCTAGTTGAACTGCTTTTTGCACTCAAGTCACCTTCATAAGCCCTCTTTAAAGTAGTGGTACATCTAATATTATGGTGTTTTAATGTGATTCACCTCTTTGCCATGGATGATGCACACTTTGAAATGTAACTGTGTCAGTTTCTTAAACACTTGACAAATTGGTTTGATCTAAATTGCAAAAATAGCTGGGGAAAATACAGGAGTACAGTTTGTTAATCGAGATGCATCGAACCACATCCTATGGTTTCTCAAAATTCAAATCAGTCACTTGTTATATAGTTTTTAATCACATGAATATTAATAAACATTGGACATGTTTTTACCTGGTTGATTTAAACCAAATGGATGTGTAGTACAGTAAATTTTTCAATAGTTTGTTCACAAGTAGATATTTATATTCGTGTTTTATCAGTGTTGAGTACTTTCTGAGTATAGAACAAACAGACAGGCTATAGACACGGTATCGACCAGTTTAAATAACATAAAGCAGTTAAAAGTTCACCAGGATTTTATCACCCTGTTAACTGTTAGCTTGGCAGTTGTTTTGGAAAAGGTTTCACTTCGTTGATTAAGCTTTGAAATTTGAAAAATGGAGGGAGAACATACAGGGAAAAAGGTAAGCAGCTTGCAGATATATATTAATCATTAAAAATGCACAACTTCTTCTTTTTAGCCTTTGCATGCAGTGTGTACTACAGGACAAGGAATTTTGCATGACCCTTGTTTAGTTCATTAAAGAGTCAAGGTTACATGTACAGTATGTTTTTCATTCATGTATTTGTACAAGCTACAGGTATAAGGGACACTGAACATGAATGTGAATGATATATAGAACTTTTACATAATTATCACCTTAGGACTATAATTATGAGATCTTACATAGATACAGTCATAACATATGACTGTATAAATGCAATAAATGATGTTTTCATTCACCTATATTTATATATATATATGACCCCATTTATGTTCCTAGTAAGGAGTGGATGTGGTCCAGTGGTAATGCGCTGGACTGGTATACCAGGGGTCCCGAGTTCGATCCCCCGCTCCTCCACTAACATTACTAATAGTCTTTCGGATGAGACTTCAAACTGAGGTCCCATGTATCAGTGCTATACACTGAGCATGTAAAAGAACCAGGGGTGTCTCTGGAATGGGATGCTTTCTGCATCTTGCACTACCCCGATAACATAAAATAACTAATCTCTTCAGGGGGCGTTGGTCATATGGGCAACCGGTACCGACAGTAAATAAGCTCAAATAGATAGATAGATATGTTCCTAGTACCTGTGGTACAGACTGCATAGTCTATAAAAAAAGCAAGAGAAACTTTTTATTGGCGGTGAATGCTATAGCATTAAATTAAGCACTGTCTAGTGATAACCTAAGGATTGAAAATGATGTTTTACTTATTGCCTGTCATGTCTCAGTAATTGAGTTAGTGATAAAGTTGTTTGTGTTGTGCTCTGCATAAGGTTGACATAATGACTGACCAGATTATTTGGTTAGTTGTCATGTATTTACACTTTGAATTATTCTTAAGTAGGCGCATCATTTACATACGGAAATATTAAATGGGTAGTCAGGATTTTACAGATATTGTTGATAACTTTCACAAATAAACTTTGTATATACAGGGTTCATTCTGCATAATTTTAGACAAGTGTATACAGTTTTTCTCTCATGAAGACTGAAGGCTTGAACAATTTAATCACATAGAGAAGAATTGCTCAAAATATTTTACACAGTTGTGCATGTATGGTAGTGGTGGCAGTTCATCTAGAGTGATAGGTTTATAAAGGGCTGGCTATGCTATAACTGACCAATCCTGCAGTTATAGCCTTGCTGAATATACCTGGGCAGTAGTATATCTGAAAAATACACAAAGAACAAAGAAAATTGCAGTTCAGCATAGTATAACATGAGCTTGTAGCTACCATCTGGGCATTTGTTTTCTAATGAGTGTGAATGGACAGTTTTAAGTGACCTTTTTAACTCATTGCCCTAACAACTACAGCACAGCTCTGTCCTCATATGAAAAAGTGGCATTTAAATAGAAGTTTGATCATTTTATTCCAATATTGTTTTTATCCTTTGATGGACTACAACATTGTTTGTGTTTTATAACTTGCCTTGCAGATTGACTGGCTTTGATCACAGACGTGTTGCATAATCTGTTGCTTGCTATGGTTATGTGATGAATCACCCACTATTGATTTTGTCCTGTGCTGTAAATTGTCATTTGCTTTCAGGCCTGAGACTTCTGAATGAAAATTTTACCCTCTGTCTGAGTGATAAAACTGAATAAGGAAACTGCAGTCAGTTTTATATAATATGATCACACTGTATGTGGCAGCTATACATTTTTATCAAGCTGGAAGCTTTGCACTGATGAACACAAAATGATAGATGACTGAGCAGTGTGAGTCGTGGATCAATGCATTCAAATTAATATTTTTCAAATAAAAAAAAGTTTTCATTGCCATAAAAAAATCTTCCATTCAGTAGGTTATTTTGCTTGGTTGTTTTTTGTTGTTGTTTTTATTACAGGTCACACACCACTAATGAGATAATTTGCGAATGGTTTGTTACAAAACTATAGTATCATCCTGATTGATGTTAGGTTATCATATGGTTATGCAGCCCTAAGAGAGGTGAGGATAGGTGCCTGTTAGTCCATTCGGCTGTCTGTCCTTGACTTTTTCATTACGAGGCTCTTTCTCAAGAAGCATTGTCTTGAACTAAAACAAACTTTATGCAAAACTTCCTTAGCAAAAGATGTGCAGCATATTGTCAGGATCTTCTAGTTGATGAACATACATTGGTTATGGCACCTTCACTGTTAAAGCATTTCATTTCTGGATAATTTCTGAATTATGAATGGCAAGAATTCAGACTAGCATATGGTGTTTTGCATATTGTTTTTATGTTCAAGTCAGATGATTTGGACATGGTTATGGCCCTTTGGTTGTAATATAGAGTAGTTCTGCTTTCCAGGTTATATTTCTGGAGCTAGTGGCTTGAATTTAAACAAACTTTATGTTAAGCATCACTAACACCAGGAGATATGCATATTGTTAGGACATTGATCTCAGATGGAGTTTCATGTATTTATGTCCCTTTGATTATAAAATAAAGCAGTTTCATTCCCAGGTTATATCAAACTTTATGTAAAGCTTCACAATCTAGGGAAGATGTAAATATTTTTAGGATGTGTGGCAGTATAAAGGTTCACTTGGTGATATACCTTGGATTGAAAATAAAGCAGTTTTTTTTTTCTAACATATTTCTCAGGAACCAGTGACTTGAATTCAGACAAACTTTCTGTGGAGCTTCTTTAGCAAGGGGAGGTAAACACGTTGTCTAGGTATTCCTGTTCGAAAAGTGGAGCTGTATGATACCCTACCAAAACAACAAAAATCGGACACATGACACTTTAGGTGTTTCTAAAGGTGTTGTCAGTTTTCTTGTTTTAAAGTGTTGTAGCACTGTAAAAAGCATGATTATGCAGTGCTTGTTTCTTTGTGCTTTGAAATAAACTGTCTGGTTCCAGGTCATTGTAGTCTTTGTTACTGTATCGTGGCCCCTGAAATTGTCTTTAAGTCATATCTGGCAGTATTGAGCCCAGTCAGTGAGTCAGTCATTATTGATTGTGCAGTAGGCTGCCATGTCAATACTTTCAGAGACTCATGTGAATGAATTTTTATCTGAAACATGCAGACACCATGTAACCGTCTGATAAAACACTCAAGATCAGCCTCTCTGGCTTCCGGTGCATTTTATATTTTGGATTCATTTCATTCACTATCGATTAGTTTTAACTTATCAGAGTTCAATCATTGGCAGTGTTTAGAAGTGAAAAATTAGTTTTAGTTTCAAGCTGTATTACTTTTCAGGAACAAATAACTACCACGTCTTTATTATTCTGTTTTGAGTGTTGAATATTTCATAGTTGTTCACTACATCACCTCTTCAATCAATAAAGGTCAGTGAAAGATCTGAAACCGAAAGCTGTGAGTTGCTCTAAATTCCTGTTTTAAATTGATTGTCAAGATTGGAAAGTTGATTACTTCAAGGGCAAAGGGAAGTGAGAATGATTCATTTAGTTTCTACATGAGGCAGTCTGTAACATTGTAATGTTGAAGTGGTTGTTAGTTGTTGTAGTTATTTGGTGTTGAAACAGAAATTGACTTAAAAAATGATTGACAGACTGCTTGTTGCAACTTTGTTTAGAAAGGCTGAAAATAGGCAACTTTGTTAAGAGACTGGAAATAGGCAACTTTGTTCAGAAAGGCAGGAAAAAAGGAACTTTGTTCAGAAAGGCTGGAAATAGGCAACTTTGTTCAGAAAGGCAGGAAAAATGGAACTTTGTTAAGAGGCTGGAATTAGGCAACTTTGTTCAGAAAGGCAGGAAAAAGGGAACTTTGTTCAGAAAGGCAGGAAATAGGCAACTTTGTTAAGAAAGGCTGGAAAAAGGCAACTTTATTAAGAAAGGCTGGAAATAGACAACTTTGTTCAGAAAAGTTGGAAATAGGCAACTTTGTAAAGAAAGGCTGGAAATAGACAACTTTGTTCAGAAAAGTTGGAAATAGGCAACTTTGTTCGGAAACTGTGATTGTGTTGACATGTCTTTCTTTACTTGATTTTAAAGTATGTGACATGCACTGATTATTTAACAATACCATTGATTTTTACTTCTATTGTCTCACTGTCAGTCAAAGATTTATTGTGGAAAACTTTTCAATCCAAACAAGAAATGGATTAACTTTCGAAACATCTGTTGTCCAACTGGAATAAGTAGTCCTGGCAACAACATAATTCTCTTGAACTGGCAGATAGATCTGATGGTTTAGCCTGAGAAAGTGGTTGTGACAAAAATATGGCCGAATCTGAACAAGAAATAAACAATAATGGCAGTGATGGTCAAGAGAATGAAAAGTTGCACAAATGTGACCAGCGGAGGATTTGTAGTTGTTGTGAACACTCTGTAAGTTTCCTAAACAAGTTTAATTTGGAGGAATTTTATACACGTAATGTTGAATATGTGGTAAGACTAGAATTTGATTCCATTTTGAATTAGTTTTGTTGCAGTCACTACCAGTACTGTATTAAATAGTTAAGGATCAAGATTAGATTGTGTCACAGTGGGGAAAAATAGTAAAGTGGTTAATAGTAAATGACCTGTCAGTTGATCTTTTGTGTACATTAAATGGAGTGGGTATCAGTAATGGTTACAATAATAGCTTCTTTAATGAACTGTTGGAAAAATTCAATTGAATGAATAGCTGAAGGCCAAATAAGGTTTTCTTAAACCAGGATCAGGTATTGTAAATGTTTTTATAGGGCATAGATCTGTTTCACAAGATTTAACCAGTTGTAAATTGTTGATGTTTTTTGTTTTGATACAGGATAAGGTAGTAAAACTTCTGTCAGAATATGGCCCTGTAATGAGCATAATTATGATGATGATTACAGTTTATGAGAGAAACTGACCACTGATCGGTTAGTTTGTTTTGCCTAGTAAGTTGCATTAAAAAAAAATCAGCTTGGATAACTTGATACTGAGACACTGTAGATTATCAAACCTTGACCTTGGCAGGGACAGTCAGCAGTTTTCATATTGGTGAACTGAATTAGAAGACATTACACTTACAAGATGCCTTACTGATGCCTATAGTGACACTTCTTACCATGATTACTTTGTAATGTCTGTGCTGTGAGTTTCGAGTCATGAGTAAGTACAAAAAAAAATAATGTAGTTGCTAATATGCTGTCTTAAAATTGCATTTGATGCAAAGAATGAGGGAAAGAAAATAAACATTGTTTGGAGAAGGACTAATCACACTTTGGTCAATAAAGTTGAGTTATCCATGATTAAGTGTGTTAAACAAAATTCTGATATGCATGCAAATAAAAAAAATATATGCTATGTTGAGACCTGTAAGTGTAAGTAGTTTGAGGTACTAATGGAGAAATGTTTGTACTAAACTTCTCACACAAAATGCTTTCGTCTGAGGAAGCTGCCACTTTTAAAATCATTTGCAGGTTGGATGTGGGTCACAATGAAAATTTAAGAGATTATAGAATTAAGTTTATTTCCTTTAATGTATTGTTATTTGCATGATGACAAGTGCCACTTGCCCCTGTACAGTTAAGCCAACACATATTGAAAGTGAAACAATACCTTTTGAGTTCTGCTTATAAAGTGAGAAACAGTCCAACTTTTTAAAGTTTTATACTGATACCTCACAGGAATAATAGTTCCTGAAATTCTGTGAAAAGATTTTGAAATGAAAAGAAACATAAAGGACAAGCAGTAGGGTCACTGTCAGTCAAAACTCCTATATACATCAAGTGTTGATGATCATTTACTAGGATATTGGTTTGATAGTTACTCAGATGTCCAATACTAAGTTGTATTCATTGACCTGTTCTTGTTTTCAAAATCCACAGTGATCTAAATTGGCCGATTCACTGTCCCCTACATGGTGTACCACTGGAACCAGATTTAGTTTGTGTTGTATTTTGGTTGATTGACATCTTTTTTGCCAACACTTGCATGTGTTTTCCAGCAAAAGCCTTCTGTTTTTAACCTGTTTTTAATTCTTGAGTTCAGTAGCTTGGAATCTGATATAATTTGAGTGTTTCCCTGCAGAGCTAGATATATTAAATTTTTGATTCTTGAGATCTTTGGTCTGCTACATGTGTAGAGTGGCAGAGATAAGCTATCTTGTAGCGGATACAGAAAATCAAAACAGAGAATTAGGAGGCCAGTAGATAGGAAATGATGTGTTGATTAAATCATGTCTGCTTTATGTTTCCTATCTGTTCATACTTACATCATGATTGAAAGCCCTTCATGTGCCCTGTTGTTTGTAGATACTGGGAAAAAAATTGAAAAAATCAAAACATCCAAAGAATTTATGTCAGATTTTAGTTTTATTGCTAGGAATGTACTGTCTGAAATGAAAAGAAATATAGAGACCTTTGTAATGATAGTGATTTATGGACTGTTTCAGTAATGTTTCATTTTGGAGAATGTTTCAGAAAAACAATACAGTCAGCAAATATTATATGTATTGGTCTTAAGTGAGTTATGGACTGTTTCCATAATGTTTCAGTTTGGAGAATGTTTCAGAAAACAGTAAAGTCAGCAAATAAATTGTATGTATTGGTCTGTAGTGATTTATGGACTGTTTCCATAATGTTTCAGTTTGGAGAATGTTTCAGAAAACAGTCAAGTCAGCAAATAAATTTTATATATTGGTCTGTAGTGATTTATGGACTGTTTCCATAATGTTTCAGTTTGGAGAATGTTTCAGAAAACAGTCAAGTCAGCAAATAAATTATATATATTGGTCTGTAGTGATTTATGGGCTGTTTCCATAATGTTTTAGTTTGGAGAATGTTTCAGAAAAACAGTACAGTCAGCAAATATTATATGTACATGTATTGGTCTGTTAAAGTGCTTGCCATTCTTTGTTAGCACAATAAATTTTATTGCTATTATATTGATCGTACATTGATAATACTAGTATATGGTATTTAGATGTGTTTTTCAGGGTTCATTTTATGCTTTCTTTTCACAAAAACAAGATCCATAAAAAGTGTTTTATAATACATTTATAATATATTCTTTAATGGAGTGTGCCCTGTAGAGCTACCTTTTATGCTCAGACTTGTTAATCTTCCATTGAGCTGTTGGTAGATATATTCAAGGACTTTTCCTTAACTTCCATTTAAAAACAACCCTGAAAACATTGCTTTTTTTAGGTCACCAAATATATTATCCTGAATTTATCTTTGGATACCAAATTATCTGTGGAAAAACTCTCCTGCAATTGCAAAACCTACTCTAAGCTTTCAGAATAGGTCTTATACATGTATTTGTTGTTTTAAATCAGTTTGATAAACTGCACAGTTTTATGGGAAAAGTATTTTATGCCCTCGAAGGGAGGCATATAGTTTTTGAACTCTCTGTCTGTCCGAAAACATTAACATTGGCAATAACTTCCTTATTAGTAAGTGAATTTACTTCATACTTGGAGACAACACCCCTTGGACAAGACCTTCCCACTGTCCTATATTTATTTGACCTTGACCCCTGATTGACCTTCACCTTGAAGATCCGATTGTCTAAAAACTTTAACATTGGCAATAATTTCCTTATCCGTAAGTGGATTTACTTCATACTTAGAGATGACGCCCCTTTGGACAAGACCTCCCCACTGACATATATTTATTTGCCCTTGACCCGTGAATATCCAATTGTCCAAACTGACATTTGGTCATAACTTACGTATTCGTAAGTGGATATATAATTCATACTTAAACACAACACCCCTTTGGACAGGACCTTCCCATTGACCTATATTAAAATTTTATTTGACCATGACCCCTGAATGACTGATTCTCAGCTCAAAGGTCAAAGCACCACTTTTGGGGGCATTGTCATCTTACAGTGACAGTTCTTGTTTTAGTCATAAAGTTAAATGATTGGATCAATTGTGTGTAATGGAAAGTAGCACTATTTGAGCACTTTCATGAACAGAAAAATAAACCAACAACTAAATATAGCAGAGATACAACAGCTCACATTGAACGTGCTGTGAGTGATCTTGGCAGAAATTGTTCACTTGACTCCTTCCATCTTAACTTGTAGAGTTTAGGTCAGCATACCAGTAACTTGTGAAGTTCAAAGAAAGCTTCTTCAGGGATCTGTTAGTAGGATGTGATTCCTGAAAAACTTCCCACAGTTATGTTAAAGCCATGCTAGGATTTAAGATAGATTAAAAACATTTATTCAGAATGTTTCCAAACAAGAACAAAACATTTAAGAGGCATGGACTAGATAGAAACTTCAGTCACTTTTAGGATTGTATTGTTTGTTTATGGTAAAACATTATTTTGGATATAGATTTCAGCTTCTTTTGTGTTTTATTGCCTTTTAAGGAAAATCATTATGCTCAAAGTCTATTTACATTTGTGGTTACATTGCTAAAAGAAGTTTACCCCAGTTGCTGACTTCCAAGTACTCTATGTGCAAAGGAAAAACGTAGATGCAAATAAATAGTAAAATAAATGTTTGTACTAACAGCTGACTTGTTCTAAGGATTATGCTTGTTTCTGTCTTTCAGAGTGCACAGTCTAGGCTCTTCATCAAAGGAGGTAAAATTGTGAATGATGACCAGTCCATCTTTGCAGATATATACATTGAGGATGGAATCATCAAGTAAGTGTTCTTAGTATGAAAGAAACAACATTTATCTTGAGAAAGACCTTAGAGTACAATATTTGTAGGTCAATTGAGTTATTTCAGTAAAATCATATTAGCCTTGTTAATAGACATAGAACTTTATTTCACAAGCATTCTTAATGGAAATTGATTGTATATGACATTAAATAATAAAGCTAAAAGCTATGAGAGGTTAATAAATTGAAAATTCCTAATTGCCTGAACAATTATAGAGGGGATGATTACTTAAATGAGTTTTATTTAAAGCGTATTCTTGAATTTTCAGACAGATTGGAACAAACTTGGTTATCCCGGGTGGTGCACGAACAATTGAGGCTCATGGCAAGTTAATCATACCAGGTGGTATCGACACGCACACACACATGCAGCTTCCATTTATGGGCACACAGGCAGCTGATGATTTCTATTCAGGAACAAAAGCTGCACTTGCTGGTGGAACCACAATGATCAGTATGTAGAACTTTTTCTAGTTTTACGTTAAAAATTCTAATTAGGTCACAGAGTTAACTTTCTTACTCATTGAGAATGACAGGTTCAAACTCCACCTATTTTGGTGAGTAAATAGGCTGGTTTATTTGACAGAAAAGTGTCAAGTACTGACTCTTCCAATAAATGGTGGTCAGATAAATCGCTGTCCTTTATAAGTACATGTACATTTTTGTTGAAAGCTGATTAAACAAGCTGCACAATTGAATGTTCCTGTCCTCCAAGTGAAAATTATAGATACCTGAGGCAAGATCGGAATTCATTCTCTTGCAATGTTTCTGCAGGTTAAATTCCCAGTATATTTTCTGTATTTCATGTAAAGATATCTAACTACTGATAATATATTTAACACCATTAACAGACTCCAGCAGGGAAAGTGTAGACATCAAATTTAATTAATTTTCTGTTTAGTATGTCTGTCACACAAATGAGAACTTCTTTATTTGTTGTTCAATATGTTTTCCTGAACAGTATAGTTTTTGTTAAGTCAGAAAGGTATATTTAAAATATAGTGTTGCTTTGTTCTTGTTTTTAGTTGATTTCGTGTTGGACCAGAAGGGTGTTCCACTGTTAGAAGCCTATGATAAATGGCGTAACTGGGCTGACAACAAGGTTTGTTGTGACTATGGTCTACATGTAGCTGTCACTTACTGGAATGATAGCGTATCCAAAGAAATGGAAGTCCTTTCAAAAGAAAGAGGTTTGTACTCATCTGTTTGAGATAGAAAAACAAGTAGTTTATGTTGCATATTGAAGTAATCCATTGAAATATATTCTACATTTCTTGCCATGAACTTTGTGTGTTAATCCAGTATTATTCTGATGTATTAATGTGAATGACAAGAAGCATTCATGCCTTTCTGTAAAAAAATAGATGAGACCAGCATTTTTTAAAATATTTTTATTACATTTTTTTACACAATTTACAAAGTCGTAATCCTTAGATATGGCAGTTTTGGAAAGGGAGGGGAGTCACTTAGTTTCAAGTTATTAAATTGATGTTTGTTAGGTGTGTGTAAAGTATATTTAACCATTGTCTTTCCCTTTCAGGTATAAATTCCTTTAAGATGTTTTTAGCATATAAAGATGTATTCATGTTAGATGACAGTGAGTTATATGAAGCCTTCAAAAGATGTAAGGAGCTTGGAGCTCTGGCCATGGTACATGCAGAGAATGGTCATCTGATTGCAGAGGTAGGTGTTGAGAGCTAGTGGTGTCCCTTCTAATCTGTGGTACTTTAAGATAAAGGCATTCTACTGTTGGCCTATCAGCAAGCTTTTATATGGATATGGCAAAGTATTTTGATGACTACAGGTCCTGAGTTTGAATTCCAGTTCAGTGACATTATTTAATGAAAACAGAAAATACAGGCACCTTTAAAACTTGTTTATAACTACTGCATTTTATAGAACCTTATTCCTGTTTTTATCAGTATGAAATAGCAAATTTTCATGTTATTCCAAAACTAGTTTTTTTCTTAGAATTTTCTTAGAACGTGTGTAAACTGTGGATTTGGAAAATCGTTGAATATATCATGTAAATTTCATTTTTTTTCCATTTTTCTTAGAAATCAAGGGAGATGATTGAGGCAGGTATAACGGGACCAGAAGGGCATGAGATGTGTAGACCTGAGGAGGTACGTGTACATGTTTTATTAAAACCATCTGATATAGCAAACCTAATTACATGAAATTAGTCAAAGAGCTGTTCTTCTTGTTTAATGATTGTGCATTAAAACTGTACTGTAGAATAAACTATTATCTAAATGTTTCAAGATATGAAAAAAAAATGATACGAATATCTTACATTTGAATTTCAATTTAAGTTTTATAAAATACCACCATTATGATAAATAGATTACTATATTATCAGCTTATTAGTATGTAGCTTTTACCTTCAGTTTTGACACTTGGCTTTGTTGGCACATAACCTAGACATTTAGCTGCAGTAAAGTGTTCACCATTTAAGTTTGTAATCATTTGTAGTCTGTTTTTATGCCTCCGAAGGGAGGCATATAGTTTTTTTTTCTTTAAATTTTTGTGTTGTGATTTTTCATTTGTATGTTTACAATGTGAGCATGTCAGAAAGTTTTAGGTTATTTTTGCACAGGCATTCCTAGGTTTTGTTTTGTTACATGTAATATTTATTACAGTGGGCGGGTCACAAGTAGGGTGTTGTAGTGAACTATATCTATCTCTAGTGTATACTTTGAAGTTACATTTTACTTTAAATGTTGTGTGGGCATTTTATTGAATTTTGATACAAGTCAGTAGTCAGTCAGCATTTAGGGCTTTCAAGAATCAGAAAACAGTCCACTTGTATCAGGATGTTTAGGTGGAGTTGGGGGTATACAATGATATTGGAGTTTGTTTATAATAAGTTCCTCTCCAGTTAACATCATTTCAGAAAGCAAAGTGTGTGGTTTTGATTGCTAAAGAATAGAGTACATGCCATGACTGTAGAAAAAATGTATTAGTTGGGTTTTTTTTTGGTCACTCATTGATGTTTGGAATGAAAATAAAGTTTCATGTTAGATTGTATTCCCTTCTGAAGTCTGAGCACTAGCTGTTGACCTCTGATGAGGGTATTTATGAATAAATCTTACAATACTAAATAAATGTCTTTTGGATGACACTTCAAACTGAGGTCCTGTGTATCACGATGCTATACACAGAGTATGTAAAAATCAACAAAATGTCTCTTGGGTGGAATGCTTTCTTATCTTGCACTATTCCCCAGAATCTAAAATAACTTGACTCTTTTATATGTGCCTTTCATGTAGACAACAACTACTGACAATAAATGCAGTCAAACAGATAATTGAAGGTCAAATGCTTACATTTCTCTGTATTAGAGGTTGCTTAATGATAGATGTTGTACTTGCATGTGAATGTTGTGTTTTTGCACGCAGGTAGAGGCGGAGGCTACCGGTCGAGCTATCATGCTTGCTGATCAGGCAGGCTGTCCACTTTATGTTGTGCATGTTATGAGCAAGTCATCAGCAGACGTAATTTGTGCTGCGCGAAGAAAAGGTAAGATTTTTTTTTGCAACTAAGTATACATTAACAAACAGCAGGTTACAAAGGTAAGTCTGAACTAAATCTGCTGGGTGTGAATGTGAGGGGAATACATCAGACTGGGTCATGAAACATTCCCTGTATGCTAGCTTTAGTATTGTTTGGTTGTTGGAGGTGAAGGTTTAGTTCCTGTCGCATTAGTGATGTTAGAATACAGTTAGTCTTGAAGTAAAGGTAGGTAAGAGCTACAGACATTCTCTACTTGGTAAAGAACTAGTGACCTCTAGACTCCAGAATTAAAAAGGTAAGACTTCTAGCTAAAGATGTGTTTAGTGACTGTAGTGTCTGTTGGCTTGTCTTGTTTGCTTGTCTTGTTTGCTTGTAGTATCTCACTATTAAGCATGCACATTTTGTAGTGATTTCATGTCGGAAGAAAAGATTATATTCAGCAAAACATTAATGGTAGTTGTCCATGTGACTGTATTATTGTAGGTGGAAGGTGAAGCAGTGAATAGAGCTATAGCCATAGCTAACCAGTCTAACTGCCCTCTATACATAGTTAAAGTGATGAGTAAAACATCCGCACAAAATATAGCTGATGCCAGAAGGAAAGGTATGGTTGAGGTTTTTCATGTTATGTTTGATGTATGGGATAGTAGCATTTTAAGAGGTCTAGTTTTTATGTGGTTTGAGTTCTGGTAGCTATACCCTTGGTGTCATCTGTTTGGAAGAACAGGAATTTTTGGTTGCATGCATTTTGGAAAAAGGTCTATCAATGATTGTTAAGGGTTTGCTTCAAGACTTGGATTAGTGTTATTTAGACTGGCCTAAAGCCAATAAATAAAGACGAAGGCCATTCATCTTTAGAAGAAACAGGCTGCACTATATCAAAACCAGGAAAATATATCATCATTATACCCCCACCAAATTTTGTTTGTTGGAGCATATAGGAGTCATCTTACTGTCTGGCGGCAGGCCCGTCCATTGCCAAAATCTTGTGATGCAATCTTCATCCACATTTCTAGAACTCTCAGTTTAAAACTTGGTGTGTATCTTCATCAGTAAGTGTAGATTTGCGTGACATATATTTCATGCATGCCTGTGCCCACTCTGCAGTTTTATAGCTTGTCATAACAAAATCTTGTGAACCGAACTTCTTCCACATTTTTAGGACTATTGATTTGAAACTTTGCGTGCAAGATCACCAATAAGTGTAGATATGTGTGACATTTTTTCATGCATGCCACTGCTGCTATAGGACACGCCATAGCATAATCTTACGATGCGGACAACTTCGACATCTCTAGGAGTGTCAGTTTGAAATTTGATGTGCAAGATCACCAATAAAAATAGATGTGTGTGTCACATTTTTAAATGGGCAGGGTAGCAAATTTAAAGCAAGTCCTAGTAAAATCATGTGACATCTACAATTATAGGATTATCTATTTGAAACTTAGTGTACATCCTTATCAATAAGCATAGATGTGCATGACACATTTCATGTGCACTAATGCGCAATTTGTGAATTTACAGACTGTCGTGCAAACTATATCCACATTTCTAGGTCTATCAGTTTGAAAGTTTATCAGTAAGTGTAGATGTGCGTGATAAATTTTTCATGCATGCCTATGCCCTCTCTGAGGTTTTGCAGTTACCGTGGCAAAATCTTGCAACGTGAACTACTTACACAAGTCTAGGACTATCAATATGAAACTTGGTGTGCAGGATCACCAATAAGTTTAGATATGCATTGCACTTTTAATGAATGCCAGTGTGACCTGTCACGTAAAATCTTATGATGTGAACAACTGTGGAATAGTGGTGAATTTAATCACATTCAGTGATAGCTTTAGTTACAGATTGTCGGTAATTATAAATTCTGTACAAATACAGAAAGTAAAGGCAACAGTATACTTCAGACTTTCATACCTTTAGCCATTGTTGGCTTTGGTTCATCAGCTCGCATAAATACAGTGTGTTCCTTTTGCTCATCAGCTCGCATAAATACAGTGTGTTCCTTTTAAAAGTCAGTCTAAACATTGGAAACTTTGACAGCTGTGAGAGAACCGTTCTACCTTCTTTGTGACATTATTACAGTATGCTTGGGCATTGTGAGGTTGATTTGGTGAAATTACGAGAAAATAAATACCATCTTCCTCACTTGATGCTAATGCATTGGGTATTGAAGCAAAAGAGTTATTGTATACTAGGTTTTTCACATGCTTAACGCTTACTACAAACAAAATACTTTCTCATCAAGATCCCAACGTCATAGTTTACCTTGCTACAGAATCTTGTCTATCCTAAACATTTTGAATTGAGAAAGGTTTAGTATAATGAAGAGTACATTTCATGACTTCTTTGAACATATAGCAACAACCAGGACATCATGAAAACATGATGTTTGTATAGAACATGACTGTAACTGATTAGTGCAAAGACATTTATTTAAAAAAGTTGGATTTTATGTGTGGAAAAAAAATCCCAGTCAAAGTTAAATTAATAATTAATAGAAACATTGAATATGGAGCATTTAAATCCATTTGCACATATGTAGAACATTTGAATGCATGAAAAACTTTACATCATGTATGATTTATTACAGGCTGTATAGTATTTGGTGAACCAATCGCAGCTAGTCTTGGTACAGATGGCACCCACTATTGGAACAAGTGTTGGCGCCATGCAGCTGGGCACGTTATGGGTCCGCCTCTCAGGCCTGACCCCACCACACCTGGGTACCTAATGGACCTCTTAGCCAAGTAAGTGTTATTTCACTTTCATCTTTGTAATTGAATACTATTAGTTGGCTGTCAGTAACCCTGGACAGATAGATGCTTGTGAAATGATTGTTATACTTTATTTCTTCCAAAACTACACGGTACAAACCAGGTGGATGTCTCTTTGACAACAGGTAGGTAAATGTATAGCTTTAAACATGTATTTGTTGTTTTCAAAAGACTTGCTTATGGGATTATACAATTGAACATGTACTGTTAAACTAGAAAATTTGAGATTTGGAACTCACCTGAGTTACATTTAAATAAATTCAGGGTGTTATGTCCAACTGTATAGGAAAGTAGTTACACACTCTAGTTAGTAAACTAGTTGCTATACTGAATTTATTTTTAATGAGCACATTTGTTTATGCACAGTACCTTGGTCTTATAAAAAAATCAATAAAAAAAGCCTGCTGATTGCAAATGTAAATAAATTTGATATTTTCACATCTGTGTAAAGTTCAAAAGCTGTTTTTACCTGGGATATTTTTTAAGTAACAAAAAGGAATATAATATATGTGGCTTTTGAGTCCAAATCATGTTTCTTAACACTCTCGCAAGGCTGCATTGCCTGTTGGGAGAGAATATTAGCATTTTTAATGAATAATGGGACTTTAATTGAATGGCATTACTGGTAAGTTTCATTCTGCAGTGTATGTTAGCATTTTTCCTTGGCAAGATTTCATTTATAAAAACCAGTTTGTTGTAATGTTTGTTGTAATTTCCTAGATGTAAGGTAGAAATTTATATTTGCAGTGGTGATTTGCAAGCAACTGGTACAGACAACTGTACATTCAATGCTGATCAGAAGGCCCTAGGTAAAGATGATTTTAGGAAGATTCCAAATGGAGTAAACGGTGTAGAAGATAGAATGTCGGTGATCTGGGAGAAAGGAGTGGTAGGTTACTTCTGCTATGGATAAAATTATTCTGTGTTAGGTATTTCAAACCTTGTAAAGTTAGAACTACTGTGAAGTCATTTAAATTCACTGGGATGAAATTTGTGTGAATCGCAAAAATCGGAAGCTTGCGCGGTCCTAAATTTGCGCATTTCTAAGCTCAGATATTTTTTAGAAAAAGAAAAATAACAAAAAGACCAGTTTATTTCAGACATGTCCTCAATTCGGATAATTATTACGATTCCTGTTAGTTTTATAAGAGTGCACACTTAAATTCACACTTTGTTTCAAAATGGAAATACGCAAACATTTGTCCTACATGAAAAAATATGATTTCACAGTATTCCTTTCATAAATTCAATTTAAATGTGATGGTGTTAACATTTTATAAATGCATTCCACGTGCTCCAAACATATAGGTACATTATCTATGTTTTCATTTTCTTGCATGAAAATAAAGTGATAAAAATGTGCATGGAAGAAAGGAAGTTTCTGTGACTTGTTGGAATATTGAGACAAGTGTACAGCATTATGATATATGAACATTAGACAACATTTTTTGTGGTCACTATGACCACTAGTATGTAAAGTCAAAATTCAAGCTATAACCATCTGTTTATAAAGTCTGAATTCAAGCTATAACCATCCGTTTATAAAGTCTGAATTCAGGCTATAACCATCAGTTTATAAAGTCTGAGTTCAAGCTATAACCAACCGTTTATAAGGTTTGAATTCAAGTGATGATCATCTGTTTATAAAGTTTTAATTCAAGTGATGATCATCCATTTATAAAGTTTCAGTTAAGTGATGATCATCTGTTTATAAAGTGTGTATTCAAATGATGATCATCTGTCTATAAAGTTTGAATTCAAGTGATGATCATCCGTTAATAAAGTTTGAATTCAAGTGAGGATCATCTGTCTATAAAGTTTGAATTCAAGTGAGGATCATCTGTTTATAAAGTTTGAATTCAAGTGATGATCATCCGTTTATAAAGTTTGAATTCAAGTGATGATCATCCGTTTATAAAGTTTGAATTCAAGTGAGGATCATCCGTTTATAAAGTTTGAATTCAAGTGAGGATCATACGTTTATAAAGTTTGAATTCAAGTGAGGATCATCCATTTATAAAGTGTGTATTCAAGTGATGATCATCTGTTTATAAAGTTTGAATTCAAGTGATGATCATCAGTTTGTAAATTGTGTATTCAAGTAATAATCATCAGTTTGTAAAGTGTATATTCAGTTTGTAAAGTCTTTTTTCAAGTGATGATCATCAGTTTGTAGTCTGTATTCAAGTGATGATGATCGGGTTGTAAAATGTGCATTCAGTTTGTAAAGGTTGTATTCAAGTGATGATCATCAGTTTGTAAAAGTTGTTTTCAAGTGATGATCATCAGTTTGTAAAATCTGTATTCAAGTGATGATCATCAGTTTCTAAAATCTGTATTCAAGTGATGACCATCAGTTTGTAAAATCTGTATTCAAGTAATAATCATTAGTTTGTAAAGTCAGGTTATGTCCATCAGTTTGTAAAGTCTGTATTCAAGTCATGACATCGAATTGTAAAGTCTGTTTTCAAGTGATGAAGATAGATGAAGTACATTTCACATTTATTTGAATATTTCAGAACTCTGGTAAGATGGACCCATGTAGATTTGTAGCTGTAACTAGTACAAATGCTGCTAAATTATTCAACATTTATCCACAGAAGGTATGTTATGATTTGATGTTTATATGCAGTTGGTTGTTTACAAATAAAGTTGAAAATTGCACTCCTTTTTTCCGATCCACATATTTTTCAGAATTAGATTATTGTAGACAGAAGAGACTGTTGACAAAAGAAACATTTAGCACAGTAAAGGTCTCATTGTTGGTAATGTCATCCTGACCTGTAATGTCGAAGATTAGAGTATCTTTGCTGTTTTCATGGTTACAATATTGAATAAAAAGTCAGTGGCTACTGTAGAATTTTACAGGACAGAATTTACATTAGGTAGACATGATTTTAGTGTACCTCTTCACTCTGGGATTGAGAAAGGTATGTTCTGAAAAAGAGCTGTAGTATACACAGTCAAAACTTGTTTCTTCAAATTCATGATGAATCTGCTCATTTTGACACAGAATAGCATTTTTATTTTATAGCATCTTTATTTCATGCAGATAGTACCGACAGGATGAAAGTTTTCACAGCTGTTGGTATTCTTTGTTTAATCCCAATCTGTTTGATCAAGTTTTGTCTGTATGTAAGATACGGAGACAAATGGTTTGGTAAAGTGAGGTGATCACTAAACCAAGTTTACATGTTTTCGAAAAAAAGAGGAAAAAAAGCGATGTATTTTGTGTGTTTCAGGGAAGGATAGCAGTGGGTTCAGATGCTGATATAGTTATCTGGGACCCAAAGCAGACACGTACAATCTCCGCTAAAACTCATCACCAGGCCGTAGATTTTAACATATTTGAAGGAATGGTGTGCCATGGTGTTCCATTGTATGTCATCAGTAATGGACATGTGGTGGTCGACGAGGGACAGGTAGGTGGTTTAATCCTAACAAAATAACTGTACAATTTATTACTATCTGCTGTCCTGTAAATGTTTAGGAAGTGTTAACAAAGTGAGAAGAAAGGAAGGGAAAATGTTAAGTGACAGGAGTGGGTCAGGTAGTAGTCTTTAGTTACTGTTTTGTCTGAAAATTAATCAGAAGAAAAACTGCCAGCCATGCTAGCTTAAGGTCAGGAATTATTTCAGACCTTAGGTTTAAACTTGATGGAAGTACATACATGTATAAAGAAAGTCCTTGTAACAGTTTGGTCAACCTATCACAGAGAGATCACAGTTGTTCATTATTCAAAGTTATTTTGATACCTCCATGAAGTAAGCTGTAATCAAAAGATAAAACTTAGGGAATGAAAATGTAGTCAGATTCGCTTTAATGGTGTTAAATTTAATGAACATTTTTGTGATTGATTTCAGTTGAAGGTCACCCAAGGTCAAGGTCGATTCATACCAACACCATGTAACGCTGAAGCTGTGTATGGAAGGATAGAGGCCAGAGAAGTTGTAAGTACTTAATTGAGAAACTATTTTCTTCACATCTGATTATAATCATCATTCCGTGAACTGTTCTATGGTCTGCAGAGTAACCAGGCAGAGAGTGATGGTCATATTATCCACCTGCAGATAGGCTTGAGGCAGTTATACTTGACATATTTAAAGATCATTATAGCTTATGTTTATTTGCAAAGTAGTATTGTTATTACCACATTGTAAAAATCTGTAAGGTATACAGATATTATCTTTGTTTTAAGTCTAATACATGTTATGAGCTGTTCATATTAAAAAATGTAGGCCCGCAAACCAGCGAAGGTTGACAGAGAGGTGTATGAAGGTCCTGTTGTTGAAGTGAAGGCTGACAGTGTACAGATGTCTGCCCCACCCACACACCGTAACAAAGTGGACAATGTGTTGATGGGAGATGACATGCCGGCAGAATTCCACAACAGACCACTTACAAGATCAGGAGGTCGAAACCAACAGGATTCTAGCTTTACTTTCAGTGGTAGCTAACATTCTGCCTTGCGCTTTTTCATACAAGCTATGAGGACATTGTCAGTTATTGTACCGTGTATTTTTGTGAAATGCGCAAAATTCTGTTTTCATCATGTGAAATCAGTAATCATCTCGTTATCTCACTCATTGTAAGAGGACTTTTAACCAATTATCATTCCTGTGTTGAATTGTGGCTAACAAATATTTAAGGAATTAAATCTAATGGTAAAACCTACAGTCATTTGGCAAATGAAGTTTTGAAAAGTCTGCTTTATAAGTTATGAAGCTTGTTAATGTTGATTGAATGGAGTAGTTATAGAATGAACATGTAACCTTATAGCTGGTAATTTCCATTGTTTATTTCCTCTAGTAAAAGCAGGCATTCTTGAATTGAAATTTCAATTTCAGACAAAAAAATAGAGAAGAAAATCACATAAAAAATAATCAGTTTGATTGAAGTAGAAGATTCTCCACTATTTGTCAAATGGTTGCGAGTTTGTTTCGAAATCAGATATTTGATTTTGTAAAAACTGTTTCTGTGGTCACTGGTCAAGTCAAATTTTGTTCAGTCATTTAGGAATGTCTACAATGAAGCATAATCAACCCCCAACCTTAGTTTTTCTCTGGACTGTGTCATTACTGTTCTAAAGTAACTGTGATTTTCTAATAGTTAGTTACCTGGAATAGCTTCAAGATACTCATTTCTGATGTGTATTGTAGGTTAACCTTTTATCAATTAAATGTTTAGCAGTTTGATGGAATTCTTACTTTATTAATTTTAGCTGATAAAATTCTACGGAAAATATTATTACGCTGTGAAGGTGGGTGTAGCGATATAGATTCTGGAGGGGAATACGACTCCAGTGGAAATTATGAGCTATACGGTATGTTTTGGTCGACTGTAGGCAATCGCTCACAGAGATCCAACCGTGGACCAAAAATTGATCAAGTGTTGTACAAGTGACAGTACCTAGCAGATTTCATTTTGAGCTTCTCAGTATTGTTTCTTAAAGCTTCTTCAGTTGTCGTAGCTTAAGTACTTTTGCACCAAAAAATCATTGATAAACATTATTGTTTGTTGGAATCTGATTGGTTAAGATAAAGATTAAAGAATGTGGAAATAGTATTCACTGGGTTAGGTCAGCATTGGTATGGTCAGGTGATTGAAGACTTTTCAACGAATGAAATGTTAATTGGTTAAAAGTGTCTGCTTAACAAGCTGTAAACAGGAATTTCCTTTTAAGTGTATTTTCATGTTTTACTCAAATATTACATGAAATCATGTTATTAATCCAGCTATCAATATTAGCCTGTTTGGTATTTATGCATCATACAAAATTGACTCAAAATTTCAAAATGTCAGTGTCATATACTTCAGTGGTGCTATTGTAAATGATAAACTAGGTCAGGAACTGGACACACAGGTATCCTGCCTGATATTTGTACAAGTATATTTATTTTGTTAAATTTTGCTGTAGGCCTTTAATTGGTCTTTCCATCTTAAACAGATGGAGTATTCATAATGGCATCCGAGTTTCTTGAGGAAACCCTAATGTCATTAAAGAAATCGTTTCAATTTATGATGTTATTAGATCTAATATTTTGGCAGTTGTATATTTCTGATAATTTTGGGTGCAAACAGTAGCACTGAAGTATGTGGCTTAAGTTTGAAAATAAATGAACAAATGAAAGATGTCCTCATAGGCTAGTTCACCTAACAAGAACCAATAGGAATGGGATGTGTTACAATTGTTCTGAATGGTCAGTCAGTTAATTTTCATCTTTTGGTGGATTTATTTATCTCTTGATTAGAAATTAATCGTAAGTTTTTATTTCTATGTTAATTGCAACCAAAGTAGCTCAAAAAAGATTGTACTATGAACACATATGCAGAATTTTTGCTAGCACCGCGGGACCTATACCCTAAAACACTGGTGGCATGCTAATATATATATATTCGCATGGTGGCATGCTCAAACAAAAACCATAAACATACTATATTTTAAGGCTACTCAACTTTCCTTTCTCTCAGTCTTTCTCACTTTTCTTCAGATTTACTATTATTTAGAAAATTTTAAACTCCTATATTTTAAAAACAATATAGACCAGAGAGATCTACAGAACATTTTACTTGTGCTTTTTGCAAGTATTATAGTATCTCTAAAATTCTGTTAGAATTTAAGTATATCTGATGAATGGAAAGTTAAGGTGCATGAATTTAAGGGTTTAGTTGATAATATAATCTGATGTGGACAATTTGCTTATTCTGTTTGAGTTTTTTTTTCTGCTTAGGAATAAATCAAGATTTTATTTGATTTTAAAGGTACTTTCTAATTATGCTTTTTATTTTCTGACTTTATCTTTAGCATGGCATTACCTTACCTTAACAGAGAAAATATTTTCACGATATACATGTTATGTTGCTTTAGTTACACATGTTCTTGTTTTTCATTACTCTTTTGAAGTTTTACTAACAAAGCAGTAAATGTTTTCTTTGTCTTTGATAAAATCTTTTAACTCTCATCTCTAACTTTCAGGTTCTTAAAAAGTAACAGCTGTTTTATAGTTGTGTCTCCCACCACGAGACATACTGACTTGGTGTTTCCATTTTTTCCAGCCAAGTTAAAAACTGTCATACTAAGTAAAGAAAATAGGTCACAAGGTCAAGTAACAGAAAAACATTGTTTCAGTTCTACACACCAGGCTTTTCCAAACTTTTTGTGAAAATTTTGCAAAAGTTGAAATGGAGATAATCGTTATCCTTAATTTTATGTGACTGACATTTCATCTTGTGTTTAAATAGCCAATCACTACTAAGGCATGCCTATTTGAATATTTGCAAATGAACAAGTTTATTTCAGTGTTAAGTGGTGGGAGATACATGTACGTAGCAATTATTCTTGGGAAACAATCATAACTTGAAATAAAATGTAACTAAAAATAGGTTATGGCTTAATCAACATATAAAACTTGTCCTTGGACTCTCTTTTTTTTTTTTTCACAAAATAATTTTCTGATAATATGTGTAGAAGAAAGTACATGTATGAGGCTTGATGTACAGTTTTAATTCTGTAGACTTTAAAAATACCAGTCTTTGATCAAAGAAAAATCTCTTTGAATGTTGTTCTTTTTTTCTTCTTATAATCTTGATAATTATATTAAATGTACGCATCAGATATGCTCAATCCAGTTTTATTTGAATTTCAGGAAGTCAGATAGATGATGATATGCCAAGACGACAGAAAATCCGAGTCTCTAATCCTCCGGGTGGGAAGTCATCCAGTCTCTGGTAGAATAGACATCACGTAGAATCTTCAAATTTCCGATGTACAATTCTATACAGACATTTAGTTACGCATTACTACAGCAAGAACACTCTTGCACTTATATTCTATTTCATAGGGAAACTGACATTAATCTTTGTTTGATCTAATTATTAAGTAAAGACATTTTTAGAGATTTCAAAGGCATGCAGTTTGCTGCCATTTCATGTGGTTCGGTTTCGGGGCCATTTTATTGTGAACATTTGATAGTTAACAGAAATTCTAAATATTTTATTTGTCAAAGGTAACATAACCAACTTTTTTTAAGAATAAAAATGTAGCATTATTGTAAATTGAGATAAAAAAAAGAGAAATATTCCATTATCACTGGTAAAGAAATATTACATACAGGATACTGGAAAAGAAGCAAAGAAATCAAGTGATGTCCTGTTAACTGGAAATGTGTTGCTAGGCAATAATATATTCCAAGTATAGTGATGTTTATATATTGGTCATTTGATGTCCTATAGGGCTAAGTCTCAGATAAGTTATTGAGATATAATTGTGCAAGGTGTTTTTAAAGCTTATGTGTTCAGCATATACGTCATGTTAACCTGCTTCCTGTAACTTTAATAACGCTCAACATTTTGTTCAGTATGTCATTTCTATTGCTGCCAGTTCATTTCGAGTCTTGCTCTACTGTCATTCTATTTTAAGCATTACAAGCATTTCTAATGATAAAAAAGTTTGATATATATACTTACATAACCAGATTAAGTTTTCAATGATAGCATTTTAGTACAAGTAAATCATATCGAGGAGGCACTGTGGTCCACGGGTAGAGCGCAGGGCTCCGGATCCGGAGGTCGCGGGTTTGAATCCCGTCAAAGGCGAGATTCTCTCACGATCTTCACATTCCTCACCTCTGCGCGAATACTGGTATGGAACCCAGGAAGCAATCATCGAGCGTGGTGATTCTAAGTTGTAAGAACTTGTATCGCAATCGATGTAAAATAAATGAGTCTAAACTAAGTAAATCATACTTTATCATACTGTTTAAAGTATCTTTGACCACAGAGAACATCATGTTACGGTTGTGAGCAGTTAGTTGTAACTGAAGGTGTAAACTGTACTGTAGCTGGTAAGAATGAAATACAGGACTAAATGTATGACCTGTGCTTAAGCAGTATTTTTTATAACTTTCTGGTCGTATACCTAGAAAAGAAATAATTGTCTAGAGAGTACATGCTAATCAGACTTGGATAATATGTATTATTATTTGGATTCAGTACCAAGATTTTGTCTTTTATTGAAACTCCATTTTACATTCATGTATAAGTTGCCTTGCTTAATGAAAAAAAATTGGAAGAAAAAATCATGAAAAACAGTGTCTGTTTATATTGTCTGTTTTAGTAGGATAATAAATTGTCATCAATTTTTGAAATATTTTATGCATGTACAAGTTTTATATTTCATGTTGAATGTTCTCATACACTTGTATGATTTTGAAAGTATTGTTCAGATTTTTAACTCATGTATATGTAGAAATTGTAGAAATATTGTAAATGCTTTAGTCTGAGACCGTAAGAAAACCGGGCTAAGTTTGCCAAATTGGTTTTTGAAAATGGTGCCATGAAATTATAAGGGAAGTAACTTGAAAGCTTATTGGTTAAATAAATATTAAAAAATTACAGTTAAGGTAGTTTACTGCTCTAGAACAATTTTTAAGCCGAGTTATCTGTTTAATATTGTTTAAGCTATGGCATGTTTGAGCAACATTTCATCCAAATGTTATCGTGTTAGTGATAGTTTTATTCCAACGTGTTTGAGATAAATCTCATTACTGGTCCTTACCTTGTGCCTGTTGGTTTCCAGGGAAGGTCAGTTATGTTAGTTAAACAAATATTTGCTAGTGTTATGGCCAAGACAAAACCATTTTTTTCGTACTTGGTGTAGTAGATGTGTAATGAATTTATTTCTCAGTGTAGTAAATGTGTACGTCAAGTGGTAAAAAAAATTCTTTCGTTCAAATTTGAAGCCTCACTGTATTTGTTTTATTAAGTTTATACTTGGCTAAAGATTAAAGTATACCTAGTAGAAAAAAGTGTTATTTATTAATAGTTTCATCACTGTAAAAGTATGCTCTCATACTAGAAGTAAAGACTGTAAGTCGACTTTACTGAGTCACTGTGGGAGGAACTTAGCTGGCTGTGCCATTGGGCATGTTACTACGTCAACAAATATAAGTTGATTAATGGATAGAATGGACAGCTTGTGTTTGATAGAGTTTACACAAGTGAAGTGGATCATTTATTCTGCCAATGATTTCAATATACTTCCCATCTAGAGAGGAAATAATTTTGATAGGTTGTGGGTTATTCTATCATCCCCTTAAAGTGATGGGGACTGGAATCTGCTTTTTCATGCTGATGATACCAGACCAAGATGAATGAATTCTCTTGAATATAGTGTTGCTTATGCTAGGGGTACATGCATGTCTTACGTGCATCAGTGTTTTCACGAACAGGAAAGTTGATAACCAGGCTTCCAATTCAGGGTTCAATATGAAAAAGTTTTAAGTGCTAGTAAATAAAAAAAATAGACACAAACCTTGCAAGTCTAGATACCTAATCGAACTAATGACTGTTATTCCAACCCTGTGGAAGTGTTTTGTATAAATCTCATGGATCGGGGTTGCTCTTTGCAGGTGGTTGGCAGTCTTGCAGAACCTATAAAAATCCTACATGTTTTGAATCTCCAACAATCTGAAGTCCCTTTCACACCCAACATCCTTCCTGTGGGTAAAAACTTTGTACACAGAAATTTCAACATACCTCTAGCTTTCACATTTGCCAGGATGGTAAAGCTTAGTAGATCTGTACTTTGAAAATGGTTTCCAAAATCAGTAACTGGAGAAGAACTGTTCCCATGACATTCAAACTTTACACGATGGTTAGGCATAATCAGTAGATGACTCCTACTGATTTTGGGCTCTTGGGACTTTACTTTGTAGAAAATTTCCTATTAAAAAAAGAATAACTGCCCCCAGGACTTTGGAACAATACAGGATGTTTGGGCATGAGTGTTTTTGTGCCCAATGGCTCAGGCTCAAAAGTTTTGAAAATTCTGAACAGCTTCCAGGACCTTAAACTCCCCAAGATGGTTAAGCATGATCAATAAATGACTTGGATTGCTTTTTGACCCACAGGTTGAAACTCACAGGGGTCCAACTTGGAAGGTTTCCAATCTACTTTACATAGATCCCTTTAACATTTCCTGATAATTTGGCACATGTAGATCAATCTTACTTACATAGTGCTCACTGCATCAAATGTGAAGTTCACAAAGGTCTTTTCTTCTTAAGTGGCCTTCTTTGATCATTCACGTGACAATGAGTGGATCCAGGAATTTTACAAATAGTTCAGCCTAGGTAACACAAAAACTCACTGCTGAGTCAACATACCTCAAAGATACTGGAGAATTCTAATGTTAGGTATTCTGACATCTTGTGTTCACAAGGTGCTCTAAACACTCAGCTGGATGCATATTGATGTGTGATGGTTCAATTATGATCATTCCATACTTGAAAGATTATAGTGGCAGAGACAATGAAACAATCTAGAACGATTATAGTGGCAGAAGACAATGAAACAATCTAGAACGATTATAGTGGCAGAAGACAATGAAACATATTTGATCATAAAATTTTTGGAACAATTACTGTTCAGAAGAATATAAATTACTCTTCCCTCACAATACTTTTGGAAGAATACAACAGAACAATAATAAACACATACAAATTTATTCTGTATTATACAGCAAAACATGGTAATCATGAACAACTAGATTACAAAGAGCACAAAATCTGTAATCAACGTTTCAACATTTCTCACGTGATCTGCCATTTCTCAGTAAGCTCCCTCCACTAACAAGGGGACAAAGCCACCTTTCCTACTTTGTTAAACAAATGAGCATTCTGTTGTCTAGCCACATTCATTCTAACAGAGAACTGGAGTTTTAGTATACTTACAGTGTCATAAACAGTCTGCTCTAAATGGATGCTGAACAAGTATGTAAGATTTAGAAATAGCATGTATGTCTGTTCTCTGAAAGAAGAATGTAAACAACAAGTTTCTAGTCTTCACAAGAATGTACTAACAGCTGGTATAAATCAGGCTTACGTGTTTATGTGTTGTGGTTGACATCCTACAAAAATCTCTGTAACCTTTCAGATATCATGAACACTTCATCAAACAAGGTAATTACATGTATTAAGAAAACGACAGGAGCTAATAGTCAGCCTAATACAGCATGGTAACTCTGTAAGCATCCACACATCCACATACAACATGTGATAGCACTTTGGTAAACAAATTATAGACAGAAGTCACAGTATCTATATGTATATTAACAACAGATTCTCAGCTTCTTGTACAATGATGCATTTTCGTACAAAATGTAAGCATGCAAACTCGATATCACTGCATACAATTATTCTTGTTTGGCTTTGGGATACTCGTACCTGTGACCTGACCATCTCTGTACTGAAACAACTAAGTTATCAGTGTGACAAAATCATATATGTCAGCGGCTTCTGACACAACAGTATAGAGTAATTTTAGAACTTAGTTTGTCTGAAAGGATTTGTTACATAGCGTCCTCTTGATCTGACAACTGAACACGGTATTCAGATAACAACAGCATTCAGATAACTAGCACATCAACAATTTCAATCTTGGCATGTATTCTACACCATTCCTTAACTGTCTATTAAACCATGTTTCCTTATATATATACACAAAACAAAACGATAGTTTAAAATAGTTTTTGCCACTATGCCAGATACAGTGACTGACTCTGATATAATGTTTAGAGGTAAGAACAATATCTTAACTTCAAGCTGTTTAACTCACTAGCTTTACATAATGTTCAAATACTTTAGGAGCCAATATGGGCAAGCAATGGTAGGCATTAGTAATCTTCAATAAATATCAAGAACTAATGAAAGATTTTCCTTATGTTTAACAGAGTACACTGAACATCCTACTACAACAAGTGATTAATGCCCATGACAATGAATTTATCTATACATGTTATGTTTGACCCCTTTAGTGACCCCTTTAGTGAACAGTAATAACAGAAACAGTAATCATAATCCCACCTTGTTAAGTTACATCAGGCACTTCCAATCTGTACGTTTGCTAAAATATTTATCCCTATAGTAGAATATTTGTCATGAATATCATTACCTACCTCTGCACAACAAGGAAATCTGAGGAATAGTGTTGACAAGATAACTTGCAGAATTTAAACACACAACAAGTTACAGGAGGTAATATCAGTACAGAAAGATGATTTTTTTTACAGTTTTGTATAGATCTGCATTTAAATTGTTTGCAAACAATACAAAGGTAAGGACAAAGTAAGTGAGAGCACTAGTGAATTCTGGTCAACTCTTCCACCATTTTGACAAGATCATCGACTGTAGCATCTCGCTTCATACCACTGCCATCATCAATCTGTAAACATAAACACTCTTACAATCTGAGTGAATGACACAGAACTTCAGACACAGTACCTAAACTAAACCTGGCCCAAACAAATTCAGGCAATTGTAACAAGTGGGTAATCAGAGGACCATTTGAAAGTAAACCTGGCCCAAACAAATTCAGGCAATTGTAACAAGTGGGTAATCAGAGGACCATTTGAAAGTAAACTTACACAGAGAACGCTGACTGACAAAATCCCCACTAACTATAAAACATGTGAACAGCTACTCTATTACATGTCATTCAACTTTCTACTTCTTTTTTACTTCTTGTAAAGAGATTTTTAAGTTTAAACTGACAAAACAACTAAATTATAAACATCTCATGTCTAAAAGAAATTTAAAAGAAATAAAATGAGAATCAATAACATATACAGAAAAGTTCCATTATCAAGGCCACTTTATTTTAAAATCATGCAAAAATCAGCAATTTTAGGAACCCCAAGTCTAAAATCTAGAACAAAAAAGGTCCTTTAGTAAGACCATGACAGATTATTTATTTGACTTTTTGACTGTTTTTTTTATTAGAACTTTACTGTATATAAACACAGCAAATGTTTTAATACAAATACCTTTATGTCATGCTGAAAACATGAATATCACAGTATGTTTAAATGAAGTTGATTGTTGCTAAAGCTGATATAAATCTCTCTTCAGACAAGTAATGATGGGATAAAACATTGCATTAGCAGAGATCCTTTGTATTGTAATGTCCATTAAGATCTAGGACACTGTTTATAAAAAGAATTAATGACTTAACATCTGAGAGATATAATCAAATCTTTTGGTGCAAGCGGACAAGAAAGAAAAATAAAATTCTTTTTTTTTGGTACAAAACATGCTTTACATTAAAATGTGCTTGGTCTTTAATTAATAAGGGCATATTTTCTGTTCTGTTTTTTCTTACTGGTAAACATGTATCAAATATAAATTTTCATCTGTGCAAGAACTTTGAGGTTCATTGAATGTGGCAATTTATAAATTCTAAAATTTTACCTGTAAACCCTGCACAACTTCAGACATTTTATCACGTGACAGATCCAGGAAACTTTCAATGAGATCTCCATCTATAAAGCCTGTACATAATTCTGTCTTACGCTCCGTATAGAACGATCGCCAGCTGTAAGGTTTGTTAAGGTAAACACAGATACATGAACTGAACAAATCTCAGAGAATGTAAGGTTTGTTAAGGTAAACACAGATGTATGAACTGAACAAATCTCAGAGAATGTAAGGTTTGTTAAGGTAAACACAGATACATGAACTGAACAAATCTCAGAGAATGTAAGGTTTGTTAAGGTAAACACAGATGTATGAACTGAACAAATCTCAGACAATGTAAGGTTTGTTAAAGTAAACACAGATGTATGAACTGAACAAATCTCAGAGAATATCGGACAACTGAATTACACAGGTATGTACCCATCTTTATTGGCATCACTATTAATAGTGAGATATTATTAAACACTGCAATTCTTAATATCAGATTGTCAAAAATGAATTCAATCTGTGAAAGTTATGTCTGAATAACAAACATTATGTACTGCATCTTTTCTCTTAGTATATCCATGAAGCAAACACAGCTATTAAATCTCCATAAATCTTTGCCCCATTGACCAAAAACCCTAGAATACATTTTGGGCAGACAGCTCTAGGTATGTCTTTTAGAGCAGGTGTCTGTCAGAGACTGTTGAACAAAACCCAACTACATTTCATATAGAAGACCTTACAAAAACAATCAGTGTTTACAGAAAGACGTAGATAGCAGTAGAAAGGATACAATGAATGGTCAATTTTGCCAACACTTTTAATCACTTTGGCCAACCTGCTCTGCACATCCAGTAAGAAATGGTAAAAGTCTGGGGGTAGCTGAGTAACAAGACCTGGAACAATGAAATATAACATAATATAACAATAGATCTTTAATAGATTATAATAAACATTTATGCAGCTTATCTAATAATCATTCTTTTGAGCATGTACACAGAAGAAGAAGTGGATATTTAACTTAAGGCATCATTGTTACTAAATGACCCTCTTAACAAAATATTTCAGAAACCTGTTTCCAGCTTGGTTACATGTAAATGTTTCTCACTTAAGGAAGTTTTAGTAGCTTGTTTTCATTAAAATCCGTAATTATCAGTATCAGTAATTCAAACCTTAAAATTATAAATGGAAAATAAAAACAAAGAATAAATTGACCAGAAGCTAAATAAAAAATTATTCTTCGTACCTACAGCACCGTTGACTGTACCAAACAATACTGAGCCCTGGGTTGGTGTACTGCTCTCAAATGCATGCTGCATCACCAACGAACCTGTCACATGGAAATCAAACACTTATCTACATGTACTGCTTTCATACATCAGTGTCTGAGAACAGTCTGGCAAGGGTGTGTCAGGATGGAAATGAACATTAAATAAATATATTCATTTACTTAAGAGCCCTAACATGTCCCACCTGCTTAGATACCTATTTAAGATAAATACTAAAGCAATAAAGGCTATGCAAATTGTAATTCTTTGCTTTTAAAGCTTAAACATTAAGAATATAGCCTTCTGTAGATTGTGTACAGCATAAGGTGTCAACCAAAAAACAGTTCATGTCTGAACCCAGCTGGCTTTGAACAAAAAAACTGTACTGTGTATACAAGAACAGAACACAAGACCCTGATGTCATTAACCATAAATCATTTTTTCACAGTATGGCTGGAAAATAGTGTGGCAAATGTTACCATGTCTGAAGACATTGACAAACTCTCCCAGGTGAAAGAGACCAGTCTCTTGTAAGTTCTGTCTCTCCTCGTCTGTGGTGGCAGCACTAAATTATACATGAAAAGTCTTCAAAAGCTGAGTGGAACAATGGATTATATAGAAAGGTAAGTCAGTATACAAGTGTGTATGTTGATAAAAATCTAAACTCCATTACTGTGTTGCATATATTAAACAGTTACCTCTACTTTTAATAATTTAGGAAGCTCAATGTTATAAACCTAGCCTTACAATTTTATTGAACATATATGTTTCTCCATGGTATAACTGGCAATATAAAACCTATGCTCAATTTATTCATTCTCTTACTTACAATTACATGCTTTTTAAATGCAGTCTTAAGTCTTCGCAAATTCAGTCTTTCCTGAATCTCCGGAAGTGAAATAACCACATAATTACCCTTACTTTCAATATAACAAAAAATCCAACTAATATTTTAAACATAAAGAAAAGGGAAGACATTAACTCTTGAATGAAGATAAAGTTAGTTATTTAACTACCCCTTTTCCCTCATAACTAATTCATCACTACTGTACATTACAATTCTGATTAACATACTGTACCTGTCTTTATGGCAAGTAAACAAGTTAAAACTATTTTCAGCTCCCAGGAAAATATCATCATCCAGAATCTCTACAGCTGTCATCCAGTTAGGATTACAGTCCCTAGCAATCTATAACAACAACGTTGTTTGTGATAAACCAAAGAAAGTATCTGTAGAGTCCGTGTTTAATGACAAAACAAGGTCAAGTACAGACTGTTATCTATCTGGAATAGGTTCAACCAGTTAACTCAGAATTCAAGTATGCACAAGCTGTTACAGAAAATTTGCAATACTGCTTAGTTTAACAAACCTTCATTATTTTTATCTTTATACTGATTAAAAACAGAAGGTAATACAAACAAACAAATTAATATTCATGGAAATACTTTCACCTCTTCAAAAGTTCCCTCCATAGATTTGTACAGTAGCAATGTTATAGATCTCATGAGATCTCCAACTAGAATAAAGTCTCCTTTGGTTTTCAGGTACAGGGCTATGATATTGTTGTAGTGACAACATTCCAGCTTCAGTTCCTTCTCTGCAGTACGCCACTCAAACAATCGCACCTGTAATGTTTAGTGTTGTATAATTAACAGTAAGGAAGAAACATATCTGCACTGTTATGCATATGCATAATTATGTCAATCATTTAAAACCTTCTTTAAGCTGATCTCAATCAAGGCAAAAAACATCTCTGAAAGTCATTTAAAGTTTGTAAAATCAGTAAAAGCAAACAAGAGAAAATTTTAACAAGAGCACTGCTGGGTGGAGCAGTATATGTCTAAAGGATGCTTTTTCTAAGTATGACCCAAAATCAATAGGGGTCATCCAGTCAATGCGGGCAATAATCATATGAAGCTAAAAGACTGTAGGACTAAGACTCAAGTTAACCTCCGGAAACCAAATTGCTAAAGGACGGATGCCCAGGACCCCTTCGGGCATATAAAAAGGAACATGTCATATAAAGATTCAACAAAGTGACAATTGCTTCTGAGCTACTTCTGGCCAAATTCTAGCATTTTTAAGAACTGTCACCTTAGCAAATACATCGTGCTGGTCACTCTCGGACACATTAAGGGTTATTTCTTAACTAGAATGATTTTGAACTTGAAATAGGTAGAGAAAACCTATAAAAAAAGGCCTGTAACTTTGAACAGCCCATGCTTATTAGTGCTGGTAAGATGTCAACAGCCATTTAAATCTATAAATACCAAGTACACTACTTACTGTACTGTTAACACTGGCTAACAACTTCCCGTTAAACTCACACAGTGAATATGCTGCTCCTGTAATCTCCTCCTCAGCAATCTGTGTCACTTTTCCTGTTAACAACAAATGAAATAATGCATTAAGACACGATAGCAACAAGACTGATGATAAGAAATCTGTCCTTTGAAAGTCGTCTTTGATACATCCTGCTGAGTTAAACAAGGAACATGCTCTGAAGATTTATCCACAAGACACTTCTTCAATAATACTCATACATGTATAAAGTCCTTTCATGAGAAAATCAAAGCTGCAAATAAACTGACCAATAAACAATCACAGAGTCCATTACAAACATGGCACGTAGAAAAACAGCCCTCAACTGTTGTCTTGTTCAAAACACTTCATTCATTGGGCTCTTTCTATCAAACTATATATCACAATGCAGAGATTCCACACCAACTTAGTTAAATGACAAACAAATTCTGTCTGTTCAGTTATTTACCCTCATGACAATGGAAAACAATAATTCTTCCTTGTTTTGGCTCTGCCTCCTCTGGGTTGACCATGGCTGTTCCAACAATGAAGTAGGTGTTTGGATCATCACCTAGTTTAGCTGAGAGCAGACTGGTGGCAAACTCATTAGGGAGCAGAATATGTGCATGAAGAACTGAAAATACAGCAACAACATTTTGATAAAAAAATACCACATCACTCTGTACGATGAATATTACTGGCACATAAAAATATCTCAACACCTGAGAGCAATTCTTTACTCTTATTTGTGACAACTAAACAAGCAAGATTCCACCTGAACTAAAATCATTGCTTCTACTGAAGTGTATTTTCACAATCTTGGCAAAACACTTGCTGACATGATTCTGTTTAGTATGCATTTAAAGTAACCATTCCCAATGCCCTTTTGTTGGGAAAGAAGTGTCCTAAATATACATATGTATCAACAACTGACTAAAAACAATAAATTTCAGTCTGAAATTGGAATGTATACAGAATCACTGGCATACCTTCAAATGTATGTTGATCTATCACAAGTAATGAATGGACCTCCACCTCATCTCCAAACGAATGTTCTCCAATCATACTGGTTCCTGTGGAAAGCATCTTAGAATTACTGCTACTGGATGTCGAAGAAGCATGGGTACTTGCACTCATACGTGTTGGATTAGAAGTAGACCCATCCTGCATATCTAATCGCATTGAGATCACACCAAATGTTTGAGACGACTCCTGATATGCTATTCTCCTGTCATATAAGAACAAATTTGACTTTCTATTGTACAAATAAAACTGTGTACCTTCTCTGGTACAGGTCTGCTTCAGTCACATGACCTTATAACTATAACCAAGCAAAACATTGGTAAATGTAACTAAGTTTGTAAAGAAAGCATCATATATCAAAAACAAGGGGGCTATTATGGTCCTAAACTGCTCACCAGTCCCATTGCTCAAGTTTCATAATTACAGTTGGTAAAAGTTATATATACACCGCAAGCTTGGAAAGTTGTTTTTAAAAAAGTAGCTTGTTCTGCGCCCTAGTATAAAAATCAGAACAGGCCATACCAGTTGCTAGATATAGAAAGAGGTTTACACTATTACAAACCTTGGGGATTCCTCCAGTGGTATTGTTCGTATGTGCAGTTTCTGTATTTCATCTATCGTTCCAATTGTCAAAGTACTGTCATTTGCAATGGCCAAGCTAGAAAAATGTCAGAACAAAATGCACTTTAAACCCTGGTTCAAAAACAAAAACTTTTTGTGATTCCTTTTCGAAGCTCTATCAAAGTATCTTGACAAACATTTGAACTAAACAGTAATACAGTAGAAAGCAAAGCATAACACAAACATGCAAAATCTTTTGACTCAAAGACTACCTCATCTGGAGACATTCTTACTTTCTTATTTTACATCACAAATATTGCAATGTGATTTATTCTTTTGAAGATGTTAATTCAAGTCAATGTATCTTTATCCATAAATTATTAAAATTCTACCTTCATCATAAATTACAGAATTTTTTAAAGGAACTAATACTCCTTTTTGTTTGTTTTTTAATGACTAACCTGTCAGGGTAGCCTTCAGAGTTCAAGGGGCACATGTGGTTCACCTCTTTCAGGTTTACATTTGAGAAGACAAGTTTGTGGTTGCTGGAGTATATCACAGTAGGTCTATCAGAGCAGGCAAACACATTGGTAGTGGACAGTGACCTAAATGTCCTCAGAACTGTAGGCTGGGTGCCCAGTGTCACCTTCTTCTTGTCTGTTAAATAACCTACAAAAACACAGATATTTCATCAGTAATGTTTCGTTTCCAGAAGTTCTGAATACGCCTCTTTTTTACAGACAAGCAGATACAGAACTCTGGCATTCTAAGAATTACTCTAAAGGGGGACATCTAAATTAAAAGCATCAAACTAAACATCTATAATACAACAACTGTGTATAGCAGTTCTTTGGTTGATTTTTTCCAATTATTTTTAGCTTCACCTGTAAACTGTAATGCAATTTTTTTAAAGTAATATTTCTGGCCTGCTTTTGCATTATCAAACAATTCTTACATCAGATTTACCTGGAGAGAGACTTGGGTATCAAGAGATTTCATTCAGTAGAACATTGTCTGCTGAGTATGAATTCACGTACCTGTATGTATGTTCAGGTGGAAATAGAACAAGGAACCATCTCCTAGAGCACACAGTAAATAGTGGATTCCTTCAAATGTTGTCATGAGAATAGACCGTGGGATTATCTCTGAAATAAGTGACCATTATTTCACTACAAACTATGTGAACAGGAATAATGTACCTTTGGACTAACTGCTTCACATTTATCTCTACTACCACAATATGATTCAAGCAGCCTGAAAAACTTGATTTTCTGATCTAAATATTTACTTACACCACTTCAGTATAATAAAACAAATGAATGGATTAACTTTTAAAGAAAATACTGTATTAAAAAATCTATAATTATTCACTTAAAAGAAAACAAACAAGCTTGCTAGTTCAATTTTGAATATGTTGTTAACAGGTTGCTAGATTGACCTTTATCTTTCATAACTGTGCATACCTCCACCCAGCATTTCCACATGAAGACTCTCAAAAGATGGTAATTTAAGAATCCTGGCTGAGATATCAGTCCACAGTCCTATAGCACAGATGTCTGACTTGTTCTGTCCCTCAACTTGTGGTGTTATATCTACACAAGCTATCTCATGATCCACTACAGTTGTGCTGTAAACAATAAATTATATCAGTCAGATGATGTGACAGTTAACAGTACAATAACACAGGCTGAAATTACCTACATCTACAATGAGTCACCCTTTTTGTAAAAAGCTCATACACATTGTATCTACACAGATGCAACCAGATTTCTATGCTGGGTTTCAATCCTTAAAACAAAAGGCCAGAAAAAAATATCTGACAAATGCTACATGACATAATGGCCATTCAATCAGAACTATATCTGACAAATGCTACATGACATAATGGCCATTCAATCAGAACTACATCTGACAAATGCTACATGACATAATGGCCATTCAATCAGAACTACATCTAACAAATGCTACATGACATAATGGCCGTTCAATCAGAACTACATCTAACAAATGCTACATGACATAATGGCCGTTCAATCAGAACTACATCTAACAAATGCTACATGACATAATGGCCATTCAATCAGAACTACATCTGACAAATGCTACATGACATAATGGCCATTCAATCAGAACTACATCTAACAAATGCTACATGACATAATGGCCTTTCAATCAGAACTATATCTGACAAATGCTTTATGACATAATGGCCATTCAATCAGAACTATATCTGACAAATGCTTTATGACATAATGGTTATTCAATCAGGACTATATCTGACAAACGCTACATGACATAATGGCCATTCAATCAGAACTATATCTGACAAATGCTTTATGACATAATGGTTATTCAATCAGGACTATATCTGACAAATGCTACATGACATAATGGCCATTCAATCAGAACTATATCTGACAAATGCTACATGACATAATGGCCGTTCAATCAGAACTATATCTGACAAATGCTACATGACATAATGGCCATTCAATCAGAACTATATCTGACAAATGCTTTATGACATAATGGTTATTCAATCAGGACTATATCTGACAAATGCTACATGACATAATGGCCATTCAATCAGAACTATATCTGACAAATGCTACATGACATAATGGCTATTCAATCAGAACTTCAGAACTATATCTGACAAATGCTACATGATGGTCCTTCAATCTGAACTATTTTTACCTGCACTGTAATTCTATGTGCTAATCTGTAATAAAAAGCAGAGTTTTCTCTATTAACTCATATGTTAAAAACTATGTATAAAATTACTTTCAACAATCCCTTCAAAATAAGAACAAATGTACACCCAGCCTACAAGACTACATAGACCTTACCTGACTTGTTTGATGGCACCAGCATGTATCTCTAGCAGGAAAAGTTCACTGCCAGCAGCCACCACCACCTGGGTCTGGTTACAGCTACCCAGGGAAATGTTCTTACCCCTTGGGTGAGACCACTCACTCACTAACTTCTTTGTGGCTGTGTTTATCAATCTTACAGATGGTGGGGTAATCTGTAATTCCATGAAATACATAAATGCAGTATTAGATGGCAGAAAATACAAGGAAATCACTATGCCTTGTTCTATATATCAAGGTTGTAGTAATCGTACCAATATTAAAGAGTATCTTTAGAATAAACCTTTCTATCTTTCTCTATCACTGTATAGTGCCAACCCCTCTCACGAATGTTACAGGCATGACTGTGCTTTGGACTGTTAGTAAGAGGTAAGAGAAGTAAAAACTTTCCAAAATTAAGCAATGCAATTCCTGTCTTATCGCATATCATCATGTAGGACTGTGATACCTCCAGTGAATATCTATGCAGATATGTTTAGTAATTTTCCAAGATTGTATCCCTACCAAGGCCCCTATTTGCTGTTAGAAACTTCCAACATTCTCTCACAATCTAACACCAATGACCACTCAAACAGGGACAGTTTTCAGGGTTTAATTGAACACTGAAGATATAAATCATTTCGCAATGGAGGCAAACTAACACTGAAATGAACCACAGACACTGAAAATCTGTTCAATACTGACAGACTATACCTGAACAATCTGTTCACCAAACACATTTGCACACAGGAAGGTTTGTTGTTCAGAGTTAAATCCAGCCACTTCTGTCTCTTCTACTTCCTCTCCTGTCAACTGTAACACCCTGGTGTAATATAAACATCACAGTATCACTAGCACTGAGGACAATTTGAAAACATTAAGCTTTAGTGAAAACATGACTGATAATGCAAGGGTTACAAGATTCACTCCTGCTCCTTTACTCATATCACTTGTAGTAATTCAGATGTGACAATAATCAAAGATCCCATATGTACCATGCCTTATGCATGCTATGTACACCACAAATCAGAATTAACTTTTCCAGGTACAGGAAAAACAACCTTAGGGAATCTATAAAGTTTATTTCTTCAGTAGATAAGAACCAAACTATTGCAAGACAGCTAGCTAACATGGCATTATAGTATACATGTATGAACATTCTCAGTAAAGGAATCATACACATTGATGCTGGATCTATTTCAGAACTCAACACAAAAATATCACTAGTCATAAATTATTATTCATTTACAAGTTTTGTCTTTCTTTAAACATATCTAATTTTTTTACACACACTGAACATGTTTTTCCTTTTTTAGAAATATACAGAAAACAACAGAATTATCACAAAAACCGAGAAATTTACATTTAAACACATAAAAATGTAAAACTATAAATACTTTACCTTGTCTGTCCAACAAATGACAGGACAAGCATGTTGTCATACTTCTCTGAGTCAATCTGTAGGGACCAGATACCTACAGCAATAACAACTTTGTTCTTTATAGATATTATCATAGATATTACACACTTTCACAATACGAACAGATCCTTGTATTGTTTTACAGGTTTTTTTTATTAGTTATAAAGTTACTCTATTCAAATAATAAGCTCAAATGACATTAACCTTTCTTACCAATGCTTCAAAGAAATTAAGAGTCAGCAGACCAACTTTTGTGTAGATACATGTTTCAAAGAAGATATCCAAAACTACAAAGGTATCTTCAGATTTTATATATTATGTGTTGAATTCCCTGATTTTATAACATCTTTTTCAACAGTAAGAGTACAGCACGTTAACTTCTGACACACCTTTGATTCCAGGCAGATCAATGCTGGCATGTTCATGTATACCAATACCATTCCTTATAATCCTCAGAGAACCCTCTTTATATGCTCCAGAACATGTCACCAACTGGTCAAAGAATGCAGAGCAAATTACATCAGAACTGGTGTATTCATAAAGATTTCTGTGCAATAAAGCTGATATCTATAGAGCAATAAATACACTAATTTCCACAAAGGTGCTTGACTGTGACAGATAATAATGCAATCCTTTCATATATGCTACTCCAATCTAAACATTGAAGTTATTAAGATACTAAACATGATTATAAAATAAGTCTAAAGCAAAAATCTTTCAAGCACAAATCTACCTTTGTTACGAAAGTAAACATGAATATTTTGAAGAAACAATTTACCTTCATCAGACTTTTCTGTTAGTTTTAAAAATTTCCTTCTCAAATAATGAAATTTCACTGTATTTTTTTCAATCTAAGGTCACATAAACTCTATTAAACAGCTGCTGAAAACTTTTTTAACAAATTCCATAATATTAGAATAAGCTGCCTCTTACCTGACCCTGACCTTGTCTTTCAAGGTCAACCACACACATATCGACTATTGGTCCTAGATTGGTAAATGTTTCCATGACCTGTACATAGGAACCTTGCTCATCTGGGGTTATGTTCAGCTGAAACACAAATATAAATATACTCCTGCATATATATTTAGAAAAATGTGACACTGACACCTTCACTGCAAGGTCACCCAGACTGATATGAAGAAGTAACCTTTTAAAACAGATACAAGGTTAAAAGAGAGTGTGCTGTATGTTGGTGGATGTCTGAACTTGTAAATACTTGTATTGTTTCCTTTCCTAAATACACATACATACAATATTTTTTTTATTTTGACTGTGCTCAATTATAGAGATCGGACTCTCACCTTACTGAAATCAGAAACTATAAAACAAAGCTAGCTTTCTTAACAAACTAATCTTTTACTTTTTAAAACATTTAAAGCACCTGACTCACAGATGGGTCAACAATGCATAAAAAATAAAATGTTTATACATATAGAAATCGTAGTTGTAATTCTGAAGAACATACATGTAAACTAATTTTTTTTTTCGTAAAATTTTACCCCATTAATCAGTGAGTAGATACTTTATTTACATTGTTAATTTTGAGACATGGTCATACCATGGCTCAGTTGTTTGGTGGCTTAGTTCGCCGCTCTATCTTTGAATGACCAGAAGGAAATGGGTCTGAATCCTGTTTCAATCAATATTTTTTTCTTCTGTTATCGTGGTATATAGAGGCATAAAATGATGATTTTCCATAGTATATTAATATCAACCTCTTTAATTTTAAGGAAAATTTTTTTAAGCTAAATTCTGTGAATCAGTCACTTTAAAACTAGGGATGGGAACGAATGTTCGAATATTCGAAAATCGACCGAATATTCGAATATGAAAATCAAATTCGAATATTCTAAACTGATTTTTTTTTCAAATAAATCATCGTTGATTTTTATAAATGTAAGCATTCTGATCATCCAAAAACCCAATCTGTTTGGTATTGTGTTTCTTTATCGCGTGTCAAAAATGATCCGATTAACAATAAAATTACAATGCATTATTGGTAGGGGCAGTCGTTACGGATGAACAGTTTGCCACAGGCGTAATTGTAATACCTTTTAATCTTTTGTTCATTTTAATTGGTGCCAGATTATTTCACAAATTTAAGAAGTTGTTAGTCTCACAATATTCAAGGATTAACGTCATGTTTTACGAAAACGAACAACCAGTCATGTTTATAACTCTATTGATATTACTTTTTAGTTGCCCAATCAGTAGAATAGCTCAAATATTTTCCTCTTATAAGTTTATTTGAAAAAAAAACATCCTTGTTTATGTTTGATCATCGCTTCACAATAAGCTGTATGGGGAAAAAAAAACATGCACCCCTCTTGTGTTTGGACTTATTTCACGCGGTTTTGATGAACGGAATATATTATGTAATGTCAATCACTTAAGAAGTATTTAAAACTTCCATAAAACAAGCCATTTCTATGCCATTTCTAGATAATACATAGCTGTTTTCCCGACAACGTACAGGTGATAAAACTGTACCCATGTTCGGATACCAAAATTCGGATAACAGACAGAACTGAAAAAACGAATATTCGAATATATTCGAATATGGCAAAGCGAATATTCGAATATTGATATTAGTATTCGTTCCCATCCCTATTTAAAACAACAGTAAATGAGACATCACATATGAAACTTCAAATTTCAAAATTCACCTTAATAAGTTGTGAGTCACCCAACCTACTTCCAATATATACAACACCATTGTCCAAATATGTGATACATTCTGCAATGCTTGTCTGAAAAATATCAATTTTTGTAATCCAAATTAAAAGACCTCTTTGTTAATACAATATCATTTTAAGTGAGACTAAAAAAACAGACATATAAACCAACAGGTTTTTCACAGCCTTTGCCCTATGACTTTTTATTACATTTTTTGTATGCCAAGCACCTACTGAGAATAGATCTTAATTTGCATGTTCAAAAATCAGCATAGAACAAAAAACTGGCAACAGTGTACAATACTCCTTTGAATGATGGCATATTGCTGTAAGATACAGGAAATCTTTTTAGTGTTACCACAGAGTTGAGTTAAGCATGAAAAAAGATTATAAAAAAGGGGCTAAAACTTATATCAAAGTAGCAATCTTGAATTGGATGAAGTCTTGAGATAAATTAAAGTGCAAATTAAGACATTGAAATACAGAGATATTGTTCATGTATTAAGTCAGCCCATTTATCTCACCTCTCCAAGCAGTTCAACTTTCAGATCTTTGATGGTTGCTGTGCCATCCATTTTTTCTTCCTTTTCTAACAGTAGCATGAACAATCTACCAGTCATGTCTCCCAGCAGGTATCTCTGACCATTAGCATCCACCTTTCCACAACATGTGATTGTACTTTGCTAAAAATGTCACAGAAAAGTGAATACAGAATGTCCGGTAAAAAAAAAATAATCTCTTCCAGTTTTTTTAGGGTCAGTTTTAAAATAATCTTAATGAGATTTCTTCCAGCTTCTTTTTCTTTAAGAATAGTCAATTACTTTTCAATTAAAACACTTGATACATACACAAATGTGTACCTAATACAGATTAGTATGTGACTGCCCTTAAATTTTTTTAACATATTAACTTTTATCCACAGAAGACTCTCAAAAGATGTACTCCTTTTCCTGTTTCTTGTACATTACTGTTAATGTAACTACACTTGCATAAAAAACTCAAACAAGAGGGCCATGATGGCCCTATATCGCTCACCTGAATATGACTGCTTTTAACAAAGTTGCTATGGACCTGGTTAATTGAACCCATATTCAAACTTGGCCTAGAAATTATTGAAACAATCTTTCTGACAAATTTCAAGGTTATTTGGACTGAAAGTGTAGCCTCTAGTGTTAACAAGGTGTTTCGATATTTGGGCTCTGTGACCTAGTTTTTTAATCCAGATAATCCATATCCAAACCTGAGCTAGAAATCATCAAAACAACCTTTCTGACAAATTTCCAGGACATTTGGACTGAAAATGTAGCCTCTAGAGTGTTTACAAAGTTTTTCGATATTTAGGCTCTGTGACCTAGTTTTTTAATCCAGATGACCCATATTCAAAGCTGAGCTGGAAATCATAGAAGCAACCTTTCTGACAAATTTTCAGGTTATTTGGAATTAAAATCTTAACTCTAGAGTGTTAACAAGGTTTTTCCATATTTGGTCAATGTGACCTAGTTTTTGACCAAAGATGACCCATATTAGTACTTGAGCTAGAAATCATCAAAACAACCTGTCTGACAAATTTCCAGGATATTTGCACTGAAAATGTAACCTCTGGAGTGTTAAAGTGGTTTTTACCTTTTAGGGCTCTGTGACCTAGTTTTTGATCCCAGATGACCCATATCCTAGTCCGGGCTAGAAATCATTGAAACAACCTTTCTGACAAATTTCAAGGATATCTGGACTGAAAATGTAACCTCTAGAGCATTAACAAGGATTTTCTACTTTTTGGCCATGTGTCCTAGTTTTTGACCCCACATAACCCATATTCAAAACTGAGCTAGAAATCATTAAAACAAATTTCAAGGTTATTTGAACTAAAAATGTTACCTCAATGCGTGTTTACAAGGTTTTTCCATATTTGGGGTCTGTGACCTAGTTTTTGACCCCAGATGACCTTTATTCGAATCTGAGCTAGAAATCATTAAAACATTTTTTCTGACAAATTTCGAGAATATTTGGACTGAAAAGTAGCTTCTAGAGTGTTAACAAGTTTTTTGCTATTTTTGGGCTCTGTGACCTAGTTTTTGATTTCAGATGACACATATTCAAATTTAACCTAGAAATCATTGAAACAACCTTTCTGACAGATTCCAGGTTATTTGGACTGAAAATGTTACCTCTAGAGTGTTAACAACGTTTTTCCATATTTGGGCTCTGTGACCTAGTTTTTGACCACAGATGACCCAATTTTGAGCTTGAGCTAAAAATCATCAAAACAACCTTTCTGACAAATTTCCAGGATATTTGGACTGAAAATGTAACCTCTAGAGTGTTAACAAGGTTTTTTTCTATTTTTGGGCTCTGTGACCTAGTTTTTGAACCCAGATGACCAATATTCGAACTTGAGCTAGAAATCATAGAAACAACCTGTCTGACAAATTTCCAGATTATTTGGACTGAAAATGTTACTTCTCCTTCTACAAGAAGATTTTCAAAGTTTTCACTATATAAGCCTATGTAAAACCAATGACCCCGGGGTGTGGCCAAATTTGACTCCAGGGGTATAATTGGAACAAACTTGGTAGAGGTCCACTAGACAATGCTACATACTAAATCTTAAGGCTCAGGGCCTTGTGGTTTCAGACAAGAAGATTTTCGAAGTTTTTCCTATATAACTCTATGTAAAACAAGTTACCCCTGGGGCGGGGCCATTTTTGACCCAGAGGCCATGACTTGAACAAACTTGGTAGAGGTCCACTAGACAATGCTGCACACCAAATATCTAAGCTCTATGCCTTACGGTTTCTGACAAGAAGATTTTTAAAGTTTTTCCTATATAACTCTATGTAAAACAAGTTACCCCTGGGGCGGGGCCATTTTTGACCCAGAGGCCATGATTTGAACAAACTTGGTAGATGTCCACTAGACAATGCTGCACACCAAATATCTTAGCTCTATGCCTTACGGTTTCTGACAAGAAGATTTTTAAAGTTTTTCCTATATAACTCTATGTAAAACAAGTTACCCCTGGGGCGGGGCCATTTTTGACCCAGAGGCCATGATTTGAACAAACTTGGTAGAGGTCCACTAGACAATGCTGCACACCAAATATCTTAGCTCTATGCCTTACGGTTTCTGACAAGAAGATTTTTAAAGTTTTTCCTATATAACTCTATGTAAAACAAGTTACCCCTGGGGCGGGGCCATTTTTGACCCCAGGATCATAATTTGAACAAACTTGGTAGAGGTCCACTAGATGATGCTTTATACCAAATATCAAAGCTCCAGGCCTTGTGGTTTCTGACAAGAAGATTTTTAAAGATCCAACTTTTCAAATCTGTTTTTAGCTCCTGTGACCCAGAAATGCAATGAACCGGAACCATTTGAACAAACTTGGTAGAGCTTCATGCAAGGAACATTCTAGGCAAGTTATATTAAATTTTGCCCAGTGGTTTCAGAGGAGATGTCGTTTGAATGAATTGTGGACGACGGACGGACGGACGGACGGCCGGACGCCGGACAATCAAGGATCCTAAAAGCTCACATGAGCATGCTCAGGTGAGCTAAAAAACCTACCATGATTAAGGGAAAAGAAAATTAGACAGAAATGCCTTTATGTTTCTCACTGTCTTTACTTGACACAAATTATTTAGTGTGTTCATATTTCACATGAAGTAAGAATAATGAGAAGTAAACTACAGATAACTACAGATAGATGGTACCTTGATGGCAGGTGGAGCTATAGGTATGAACTGGTCACCTTTGTGGTATGTGATAGATTCTTGACCAACTATTAATGCTCCTCCAAATGGTGAGGGCACTGAAACAGTAAACAGGACGATCAACAACTACATGGTCCTTCACGTTCTACTACATTCACAGTTTGTCTGCTACGTTATACACTTAGGAAAGCAGTAATACACAAAACCTTTTAGATGTTTTTAGATCTTCAAGGATTATTGTAAATAAAAGTCTCATCCTTTTTCCCTTATCTAGTATTATCAACTACAACTTTCTTTTCTGATCATAAAAATAAAACAATCATTTTCATGTGGGCCAAAACTTTATAATGGGTTAGTCTTAAAATTTTTTGGTTCAAATGATTTTACAAGAACAACAAGTCTTGAGAAGCATATTGGCATAGCCTGAAAGTTCCGTTTCAAAGTTAAAAATCAGCTTTTTCAATAGGGAATGCTGGATCACTAAGCCTGAACACAAGACAAGGCTGGAAAACAGTTGGCTGGTAAAAGAATGTGTAATTCTGATAGATGAAGATTTAAGGTAACCACCTGCTATTAGGATGCAAGCTTCAGTTTCCACATTATCCTGTTTCCAAGGACCCTTGCTAAGATCTTTATCACGTAATGATATCTCATACGTCTTCACATGTCGCCCATGCTGGTCCTGAAGTAAGAATGGTTTTCATTTACTCCATCATTCAGTATCTTAAATGTGTCAGAACAAGATGATATTATCTTAATATTCATTTCATGATACAGTATAAATATACTGTTTTAAATATATTAGATTACAAATTCATAGTTGAGCTACTTATATTCACTGTTCTCTAAGACAAAACCAAGTATCCTGACCAGTTCTTCTACCAAATTAAAGAATGTAAAAGTGGCTGTCAAACTCTGGTGACAAGATCTGAATCACATCCTTTTGGGTATATACTGTTGTTTGCTTTAAGTAACTTAAAGTTTACTTTATGGTATGTCTGCTTTTACATATGTGTCATAATATCAAGGGAAAAATGTAATAAACAGAAGTTTTAACACAATGTGACAAATGCCCCCAAAGGTCATGTATCAGTCAAAAAGACACAAAGGTTTCACTAAAAATGATTTGTCTGTACTTTAGGGAAAGTTTGGGGTAAATATCAACGCTTTATATAGAAAGAGTTTAAAGACTTGCTGTAGTTGTGTGCCTTATACATAAAAGTCTTTCTAAATATTTTCAAAAAAAAAAGGTATTAAATATTCATCAACAAATGTAGATATGTAGCTATGAATGAATATACAGTCCAACCTTACTTAAGCTGCCAGCAAAGGGAAACAGTAATTTTGGCTGCTTAAGCAAGGTGACCACCTATTTAGGGGGTAATGTTGGCTTGGTTTCTTTAGTAATAGTAGGCATGTGGTTACTTTGAACACAGAATCATAACACTTTTTCAATTGTTGTATCTTCATTAACTTTTTAATATGATAATTCAAGTTCAAAATACAATCCAAATAGTATCTTGCAGTCATTCAAATTCTATTAGATATTATCATTATTATCACTGACTTTCTAATCGCGGCACGAGCGGTCTCATCTTTACTCCAAGAAAGTCAAAACATTTGTTTCTTAAAAGCTATCTTAAGTAACGTACGGCTCAGTAATAGCATGTTTGAAAATTTCTTTGTTCTAAGTTTACATTTTATCTTTGAAAGTAACAAAACATTCTTAAAAGACAGAAATTGATATTGATTTGATTTGATGGCGAATCGAGAAAATTCATTCATTACATGGTTAAGAGTTCTTTCCCTTCCGCGTAATCGGGACGATTCGCACAAGAAGGTGTTTTCCTAACGAGCCGAGATATAGAATAAAGCATAGTATTACTTAGCTTCGTTTTCTTTTACTCCGTGACAGATTTAAAATAGAGTTCAATTAAAAAGCATGTTTGTAAGGTGCTTATATTCATTTTAATTAGGGATGTCAACGAATACATAAATCGATATCCGGATATCCGTATAGACTATCCGGATACTATCCGGATACTCGTATAAAATCGACGACTATACGACCTCAATGTTCCAATTCCTATGCCAAGCATTACATTTGACGTCTGTTTTTCATATTGTTCCGGTAATCCTATTACTTGTGTTTTACAAAAATAATGTCATTATGTGTAAATAAAGTTAATAAAACAAAGACATGTTGTTTACTGTTTTTTTTTTCCTCGTGTCTCTTTAAGTATATTTTCCCGCCAATACGCATTTGCATTAAGTCTAAGTGTCTAACGAAAACGATTTACCATCCGTTTTTTTGTTTTTGTTTTGGCATGGTCTGTCTTTGTTTTTTAAAAAATTAAACTATCTAGATCTAATTTGAAAATATCGTTTAAAATCACCGTAGATCAAAACGCTGTTTTATTTGTACCCTGAAGTCTATGTCACATTATCGTTTTTGTATAACGGAACATGTATTTATGCAGCTTACGTGACTAAGTGAGCGCTAACAAAATAACAAAAAAAACCAATGATTTCGAATGTGTCAGAAGTTTTAAATGGGTTTAATATTTTTGAATGGTTCAAAGTTTTTAATGCGAATGCTTTAGCAAAGAATGATTGTTTGACATATTAAAATCATAATGCTTGTTTTAGCAAATCGTTGATTGGATACATCATTTGAGTAATCACATTTTGATAGGACATTCTTTTATTAGTCTTGCGTTAAAACTATCATAGAATCATTTGCGGAAGTTACCGTGAAACCCTTAATTGGCATGTTTGACACTGCTAATTGATTAACAAAGGGGCAAGATACTCTAGTATAGGTTATATAAACACCATGGATTAAAGTAATTGCTACACAATGGGATGTCGAGTAAGGTCCCAGCAGTTTGCAAGACGAATAAACACATTAAATGGCGTGCGACAGACAGACGCTTTATCAATAAACCAATCAATGGTTATGCCACCGGCGGTTAATAGACGCGATTATGTTTATGAAATTGCAAAATTAATTTTGCCAGTGTTTGAATTTTTTATCAAAGTTAAATTTCACCGTTGTTGTTGTTTTTTTTCATTTTGTATACGAATATTCGGATACCAGATTTGTATCCGGATACCAACATAGTATCAGGATATCCGAGTTGACATCCCTAATTTTAATTTCCGTTAACCGTTGAAATCGATACCTTTTGTAATTATAAAACAAACTTCTCAACACCTAATGAGATCAAAGGTTAAATCGACCGTTTACCTTATAGCATGCGTAACAAATAGTCGCCGAATTAACACACTGATACATTCAAGCAATGTGTATCAACATGTGTATTGTCACGTATTTGCCTTCGAGGGTTTATTCTAGGGCTTGTCAAAATATATTCACACATTCAGCAGACAATACGTGACCGCTAAATCAGGTCGAATCCTGGCAAATTGAATGCAGTAAGTGTGGCCGCTGGCCGCAGACGTAAGGTGACCGTTTAATTAACGTGTTATTTAGAAGGATTTTCGACGGGAGCCTCATGAAATGACCGTTGACACCAGGTGACCGCCGATATAAGGTTACCGTTAGGGCAGGTTATACTGTAGGTAAAATGAAATGTATAATTCAAACTGCATCAAATTGATGTATTACTGAGCAGGTGACCTAATCATGGTTGCCATAGTCACAGACTTATGTATGTATAGCTTTGTTGAGTAAACAGTATCCTGATGGGATGAATGCAACTTTTGATCTCATCCTTGACCTTCACCTTGAACAGAGCCAACCAAGTTCTGTCAATCATGTGCCTACACTTAATAATTCTACCAAGAAGTTTCAACATCCTTCTGGTATTCAAATGATACAGAGCATTGTACTGTGTGTCTTCCTTAGGTGCGTAAAACTCTTCAGGTATTAAATTTCCTGGCAAGAAACTGATAATATATGTCAAGAGTTTGACTGCCATGCTAATTGTGTCATAGCATTTGTACAGAAGAACTTACCTGATGTACCAGTATAATAGTCGGTGTAGTACAATCATGTAGGAACTGGACGTCAATCACTGTGAGTTCCTCTAACCTGAAAAACAACAATGTCAGTGACAGTGTAGCTTCCTCTGGTATTATATTAATTTTTTCAAATTTGAACTTATAACAGTCCTAGTGCTTATCCATCAACTACTGTCTACATTCTCTTCATACACACTAATTGATACTTCTATGACAGATCTGAGTTACCTTATCAAATCGCCTCAGTATTTTCCTGATATTCTCAAGTATAAATGCAAACCTCTGTTGTCAATTTTAACAAGCAAAATAGACAATCACTGAAGGCACAGTATGCACAGGGGCTTATAACTCTTACCTTCTGACAAAAATACTATAGTATCATGTGTAACAAATTTCAGAGCAATTCATTATAAAACTACTGACATTCACTTCATACGATTTTGTTTTCAAATGGTACATTTGAATGTTAATATCTTACCTGACATTAAAAGCCTTGAGTTCCTTGTTATCTCTGTCTAAAGGTATTACTTTAAAGAGGCCATCATACAATCTCAACCCTATCATACGACACAATGGGTCTATTATACCAATAATGCCCGTCTCTGAAGGTCGACCAATACGATCCTGTAAAGGTACAAAAAACCCTCATTTTTACTGAGATAAAATGTTCATGATACAGTAAGACCTCTAACCTGAACTCCTCTGGACCATTAGATATAAGTTAGGGGTTAGAAAGGCTTCCACACTGAAAGGTTTCATTCACAAGAGTTTAAGTATGTTACAAGTTATATTTAATCACTGTACTTCTAAACTCATTGTTCAATTTTGTTTGTTGTAAAGGTAATAAAATTTCACTTCATATATTTGGAAGTTTTCATAACAGAAACAGAAGTTTTTCTATTTATTTTAAAATCACTGATCTGACATTGAAAAAACAGAGTGCATGCATGCACCCAAACTGGAAGATATAGAGTGATATACATGGAACAGTCCATTACTAGTGAGTGGTCTTGACAAAAATGCAACTCTAAGGATGTAATAAACAAGAGCTGTCATAGGACAGCGCGCTCGACTATTCTCAGTACTTGACACTAAAGGGTTATAAAACCTTATAAACTCAAAATTTACACAAAATTCTTGACAAAGTTACCTCCTCTTGTGGCTGTGTAAAGCCATGATGATAAAAAAATGTTTTAAGTTAATCTGCAAGGGAAAAGTGACTAGTTCTACCTTGCCAAAAACTTTAACCAAATTTCTAAGTCAAAAAGGGGCCATAATTCACACATAATGCTGGACACAGTAACCCTCTATTGTGAGCAGACTAAGTTCTTAATGGTAAACAAGTATTCTGAGTTTCAGGGCTATATCTGCAAGGGAAAGGTGACTAGTGCTACCTTGCCGAAAAACTTTAACCTAATTTCTAAGTCCAAAAGGGGCCATAATTCACACAAAATGCTGGACACAGTTACCTCCTCTTGTGATAAGACTAAGATCTTGAGGGTAAACTAGTATTGCATGTTTCAGGTCTATATCTGCAAGGGAAAGGTGACTAGTACAACCTTGCCGAAAAACTTTAACCAAATTTCTAAGTCGAAAAGTGGTCAAAATTCACACAAAATGCTTGACAAAGTTATCTCCTCTTGTGAGCAGACTAAGCTCTTGATGGTTAACAAGAATTGTAAGTTTCAGGGCTATATCTGCTAGGGAAACGTGACTAGTGCTACCTTGCCGAAAAACTTTAACCAAATTTCCAAGTCGAAAAGGGGCCACAATTCACACAAAATGCTCAACACAGTTACCTCCTCTTGTTAGCAGAGTAAGCTCTTGATGGTAAGCAAGTATAGTAAGTTTCAGGGCTATATCTGCTAGGGAAAGGTGATTAGTGCTACCTTGCCAAAAAACTTTAACCAAATTTCTAAGTCAACAAAATGCGCAAGTATTGTAAGTTTCAGGGCTATACCTGCAAGGGTTAGGTGAATAATGTTACCTTCCCCTAAAACTTTAACCTGAACCAATGCCGACGCCAACACCGACGCCAGGGCGAGAACTATAGCCCTCCTTATTCTTCGAATAGTCGAGCTAAAAAGTACTCTTGAATTCAATGGTAAACATGTACCATGATGGGGAAAGTATTTCAGTGATGGTCAGGTGATTGCTGTGTCACAAGTGTAAATATCCTAATGGCATCAGAACTAGATTTTTTGTCTAGCTAGCTTAATGGTATTAATCTTCCTGTCATCTTAAGAACTGACTTCTAAACAAGGCTGTTCATAAAACAAACAAATGTTGTGTTTCAAATTGTGTTTAAATTTACCTGTACATTTCCATGAGCTCTAGTAATAATCTCAATACACTCGCCATCCTGTTGACACTCTAAGATCATAGCATTATACTTGGAAGTCAGGATAAACATCAGATCTTTCAACTCTCCCTGGATACAGAATACAAAAATATTTACAACCTTCAGTTCAGTCACAACTGCTAGTTAATACAATCCTTCATGAAACTATTCACATACTTACCATAGCAGCGACTTAGCAGAGACATCACTACATTTGTACCTATAGCATTATTTCAAGTGACAATTTTACAACAGCTTACTTTCTATAACGTAACAATCACTTTGGATCTTTAGAATGTTACAAAATTAACAGAATTCAAATGTCTACAAACCAGTGATAAGCATGAAACATGCTAGAAGAGGAGAAAAAGGTCCACTTACAGGAGGCCTATATAGTTCCAGCACCGCAATACGTCCATAGATGCCTACTTCTTTCACTGGTCTTAGTCCTTCGGGAGTCACCACATAGATTTCAAGGCGAGTGTTCTTGGCAATTATAAGATTCAAATCATCGCTTGATGTAAAGTTACCTGCATTAAACAAAATCAGAATGCGTTATGTCGCAAGATGATATAATTGTATCAAAGTCCTATTTTCTTTAACAGTTTCGAATTACAAAATATTTGAGTTAAACTTTGTGTCTGTGAGTGGCTTGTATATTTCTGTTCAAGCCAACAGCTATTGCAACTGAGTAAAAAAAAAAGTCAAATTTTCAAAGTAACCACTAGCATGAAGTGGCTGCTTGTATATTTCTGTTTGGGTCTAGAAACTTTGGCAAACTGTAAATATATCCAACTGCTGCTATAGAATTCCATCTTTTCTCTATTATATTACTCAACTAATATTAAAAACTGAAGATTTATAGTTTACTAGCAATTATTCTTTATATTTCTAAAAGTATTGCACCTACTGGTGTTTAAAAATCCTGTTTCACTTACAAAGTAATTGTAATTCTGAATTTGTATGTGTCAACACACATTTCCAAGAAACAAACAGCTAAATACAATCCAAAATCTTCAAAAAACCAACCTTTTAACTAAGTAGAAGATACATCCACCAATATTAGCTACGATCAAGCGGGTAATCAAGGGACATTAAGTAGGTCTAAATTTGTAACAAACAACCAAAGTCCATGGGCTAAGTTTAAGGCAAAAGTGTGAATGAAAGACAGTATCAATAGTAGGATACTACCTCATCGTGCACCTGCTCTTTGTTCCCAAGCGGACCATGTTTTTGTCAACAATCCATAGCTTGAAATGTAAGATGGTCTTTTTTGATAAAAAAATCTGTAGAATTACAAAAAACAATGTTGTGGAATGAAGACTGGCTTGTGTGCTTTGTATTTACATAAAGAATTTTTATAGTTTAAAATTCTAGTTTAGGCCTGAAAACGGGTGGAAGTTTTCATTCTGAATGCTCCCAGGCATACTCTGGTAAAAAAGCACTGTTAATATAATAGAAACTTCATTGCAAAGCATTGTTCAACCAACAATAGCAAGACAATAGATATTAAGAGAATTCAATGCTTTAGTTTGTCTTTTTGCTTCGAAAGCAGATTTTCATAAAATAAATGCCCGACTCTTGTTTATAAAATCCTAGTGAGAGCCCTGGTTGTATCTTAAAGCGACTGACTCACAGAATTCTGCTGAAAATTTTTTTTCTTTAAAATTTAAGAGAATTTAATATACTATGGCAAAAACATAATATTACCGTAAAAGCTCGAATATAATACGCACTTTTTTTCAAGAATTTTCAGTATCCACAAAGGGGTGCGTATTATACACGAGGGTGGGCCGTCAGACAATTTTTTTCCAGCTTGAAAACCCATAAAATACCGGCCAAAAGTAAATAATTTCTGTTCAAATGATCATGTTTTCTTTTTTGGTGCACCTTCTTTTTGGAGAGCATTATTAAGGGGAGAAAACAAATGTCATCAGTACTGAAAGTACGGTATCGTAAAAGCCATTATAACGCTGTTTTTTGTTTTTGTTTGTTTGTTTGTTTTTTGTTTTTTCTTATTGTTGTTTTTTTTCTCTAAATGTATAACTGCTAAAGATTCAATCATATAACCAATGCTTACCGGTATTATGCCAGTCAATATTCGCACTCACACAATTATCGACCAATTAATTTGATAAAGGAGTCGTCCGTAAATTAAACAAACATGATAATTAGTGTCGTTTGATGTCGCCATAATTACAAGATGTTTGTTTACACATTCAGTAGGTATTGAGAAGGTGTTGACACTTTGAGATAATGCCATGTTTATTCGATATTTCCGAAAGAAATAGTTTCTAGCACTAATTGTCGTTAATGAAATAAATAGTTAAATGCAACCGTAGCGATATTCACGCGATGTAATTATTATGCGCACCGACAATGGCCGCTTCCTGAACGAAAACATGGACAAATGGTAACTCTATTTCCAGACGAAATTTGTGTGCGTATTATATTCCAATGCAAGCTTTTTTCCCCAGATCTTGAGGCCAGACCAGGGGTGCGTTTTAAACACGCTAGCGTACAATATTCGAGTGTTTACGGTATGCTTCTATACACCATGAAAACTGAAAAAAAAGTTTTGACTTAACCAGGATTCGAACCCACGACCTTTCGGTCAGTAAAATATGGAGTGACGATCTAGACCACTGAGCCACGGCGCCTACTGTGAGGTTGCGTCAAAATTAATGTTATAACTAAAGTATCTACCCCGTGACTAACGAGGTAAATTTTTTACCGATAAAAGTGTGTAAGACTTTATATTTTGATGATTTTCTGCATCAAAAAATGAATCAGTAACTTAGTTTAAATATGTTTTTCACAATTGCAGCAAAACTTTCAAGATGTAAGAACATTTTCTTTTTTTTTCATCATCGGCCCATCTGTGAGTCAGTCGCTTTAATAGTGCAACAGATTTATAAGTAAGTTTTCTTCTGATTTAAAGATAGCTCAGAGGTTCTGGGTTTGGGTCCTAGACTGAGCTCTAGGTGCATCTCTTGCTCAGACACTTTAACCACACATGCCTCGGTTCACCTGTGATTAGAGACCTGTAATGAATGTTACTGTCTCTTCGGTCATGTCTACCACCCTTCAAGGAGTTTGACATTAACAGCAGCAAAAAGACATGCATTAAGTTGCCATTCCGTTCCATGCCCATCGAGGAAGAAATGGACAATTTCATTGGTGTCGATATTTGTGCATTGTAACACTATTTGCTAAGTAACTTTAAGTTGGTAAAACATTCTTATAATTTACCTGTGACACAGGCGTTAACCGCCGTAGGTTTATGTGCAGTCACAAAGTAATTAAATGCCATCGTAAAAAGTTTTCTTCTAAAGTGTGATCAGATATATCTTGTAAACGCTCATAAAAGTTCCTCTGATCATACTCACGGCGCGCTACGACCCATATAAATAACGGAAATAGCTTATTTCCGCGAAAATAACCTACTGTTTACGAAATTAATATAAGTTACTGATTCATTTTTTGATACAGAAAATCATCAAAATATAAAGTCTTAAGATCAGTATAATCTATTTCTTTATTTCTATATAAAAATTCATATTCCGTCTTGTAAAGTATTATATTTGAGACACAATTACATAACTTCCATTCAACAGCTTATAAAATATGCACATAATTAAACTTTATTTATCTTTTAGCCTTGAATCTCTGTGCGGAAATAACCTACTGTTCACGAAAATAGCTCAGTAATCTATTTCTTTATAAAAGAAAGATAAATAAAGTTTAATTATGTGCACATTTTACAAGCTGATGAGCGGAATTTAAGAAATAATGACTCAAATGTAGTACCTACAAGATGGAATATACATTTGTTATAAAGAAAATAAAGAAAAGATTATACTGAGCTATTTTTGTAAACAGTAATTTAATATTTGCATGACGCTTCGAGGCTGAAAGTTCAAATTTCTAGAGGCCAAATGAGTCCATCTCATTAAACACTTGGTTTCTTCAGGCCCATACTTGTACGTTTTCCCTTTTACAATATTTAAACTTTTAAACATCGAAAGTTTACTTCCGGTGCGTAAATTTGTGAAGTTAGTGAAGCATCTCATCATTTCCACACAATCATCTTTAATCATGGTTCTATTAAGGTACAGTTTCCAGTACTAACAGTCACACACAGCAAGTTAAAACACTTATTTACACTTCTTCACTGTTCGTTACTTTCCAGCATAACAAGTATCTTTGGACTTGAGGGGCAGGCCCACCAAAAAATGTATTTAAACTTGCCTTAAATGCATTCACAGAGGGAGCAGAAACAACTTTATCTGGTAAATTATTCCAGGTGTCTACAACTCTTTGACAAAAGGTATTTTTCCTCAGATCCAATTTAAACCTTTTTTTAAAAACAATTTATACACATTCCCCCAGTTCTTCCTTGACCTGCTAGTGTAAATAACTTATTTTTGTCTACATGCTCACAACCATGCAGTATATCTTATAGAACTGCACCATGTCTCCCCTTAGCCTTCTATATTCCAAGGTATCAGACCTAATTTGCGTAGTCTTTCGCTATAAGGATGTTCACATAGACTTGACAATAACCTAGTTGCTCTACGTTGTACATTATCTATTGCTATTATATATTTTTTAAATCTTTGGCACCAATAACGGAGGCATACTCAAGGTGAGCCATGACTAGGGACTTTTATAAAGAAAGAGACGTAAATGATTTAAAAATAATACTTAAATTTCTATTTGCCATTTGCCTTATTTATCTTCTAATAAATATGTATTGAGAACTTCATTTCAGAATCAAAGGTCACTCCTAAGTCCATTTCAGATTCAACTCTTTAAATCTTTATTATTTGGTTTTGTTCATTCTTCATATAGTATGAATCTACATTTTGTTTATTACCTAAATGGAGATTTTTACATTTTTTAAAAATTGAATACCATTGGCCATTTTTTGCCCATTCACACGCTGCAAAAATACTATCCTGCAACATTAATTCTTTATTTGTTTCTCCTACTGCTGAATATAGTTTAGTATCATAATCAAATAGTTTCAGGACACAATTCATGTTTCTGACAAATCATTGATAAAGATCAGGAATAGTACTGCACATAGCAGATATCCCTGGGGCACACCACTTTGTACCTGTTCCTAGGCACGATATAGTTGTTCCATTGATTATAACCCTTTGTTTTCTATCTTCTAAAAATCTTTAATCCAGGCATAGATTTTCCCTCTAATTCCATATCCCCAGATCCTTTTCAATAATCTTTGATGGGGAACCTTATCAAAGGCTGCTTTGAAATCAAAGTATATAATATCCACATCATGTGCATTGTCCATTGATTCTATCCAATCTTCAACAAGTCTAATAATGGAGTGACCCGTGAGTAGCCCTGCCGAAAACCGTACTGAAATATTGAAAACAGATTGTTTAATTTTTGTTTTCATCCATATATAATATATTTATAATTACCTCCATTAACATTCTTTCCATGACTCTACAGCAGATTGGTGTGACACTTATGGGTCTATAATTTTCTGCTGTACTTCTCTCGCCACTCTTATGGATAGCTGTGTCGTTGGCCATTTTGCACTGTTTCGGTAATTTTCCTTCATTTAAAGATTTCTTGTACAAACTTACTAGTTTCCCTTTTAAGGCCACTTCGGATTCCTTGATAACTCTCGGATGCATTCCATCTAGTCCAGCAGCTTTAGATGGTATCACCTGTCGATTGTCTTTGAAACTATGTCTTCATTAATCTCCATGGTTTCCAAGTAGGGTGAACATTCTCTATTTGCAAAATTGTGTATGCTACTATTGTTTTCTTTTGTGAATACTGAACAAAAATGTTTATTGAGCAATTCTGCTTTAATACTGTCTTCATAATTTGGTCTACCATTTCCATCTTCAGTGCTACCTACCACCATACTAGTCTCAGTATTTTGCCTATCATATTTCCAAAAACTTTTCACATTTTTTTTAACATTTATAGCCATGTTCTTTTCATGTTTATACTGACACCTTTTTAATTCATAACTAACCTTATTTCTAGCTGATTTACGAGGGTGCATCAATAAATTCGTAAACTAATTCAATAGCGGGGAAATGATTTAATTTAAGTACCTAAAATGATTACTCCTTCTAAAAGTAACGTCCCATGCACGATTTGCACTTGTCCCATCTCTCGACCCATGACTCGAACACGTGTTGTAGCCAGTCACGTGACATCTCCCACAGCTGTCAATCCACGGCACACCTCAGTTCCTCTCTTGACTCAAATTTCGTACCACGAAGACTGTTTTTTAAAGTTGGAAACAGCCAGAAGTCACAAATTGCTAGGTCCGGGTTGTAGGGTGGGTGCGGTAACAGTTCGACGTCGAGTTTTTCTAGTGTATCCATGACAACGTGGCTTAAATGGCTCGGCGAGTTGTCGTGATGTAATATGAATCCGTACCTAAGTAGATGTGGGCGCTTTCTCCTTATTGCCGCCATGAGTTCCGTTCTAAGTAATGTTGCGTAATAGTTCCCAGTGACTGTCGTTTTCGGAGGAACAAAGAGGTTTAGCACTACACCGTATGTATCACAGAATATAATGGCCATAACCTTCCCGGCTAACTTGGAAATTATCGCTTTTGTAAGGGAAGGCGAGGAAGGATGCTTCCAGACAGAACTCTGACGTTTGCTTTCCGGTTCAAAAAAGTGAATCCACGTTTCATCACATGTTATCACTCGATTTAGAAAGTAATCGCCTTCTTCACGATACCTCCTGTCGTACTGCTGACACATTTTCACCCTTACCCCCATCTGCTCCGACGTCAACAAACGAGGCACCCATCTTGCTGAAACGCGGCGCATTCCTAATCTATCAGTCATAATGCCCTGAGCTGTACCATATGAAATAGCGAACTTATCTGCTACGTGCTCCACACTTACTCGTCTATCTCGGAGTATGTACTCCTGAATGGCAGCCACTGTTTCTTCATCTGTTACAGTCACTGGTCTACCTGCACGACTGTCGTCTTCAGTTGCCTCTCTACCGTCTTTAATCCGCTTCATCCACTTTGAAATGGCACCTTTTGACAGAGCAGCCTCTCCGTAAACTTTCTGCAAATCTTCACGAATATCGGAAAAAAACTTTCCGAGTTTTGTGTAAAACTTTATAACGATGCGCTGTTCGTTGACGCTGTGTGACGCCATTTTCGAACGGACGACCGTAACGTGACGTCGTTTACGGTTTATGACGTCATAAGTGATGACGTCAAAGTTGTGTACATAGTACGATTCAATTTGAAATAATCTGTTTTCACAGCATTTAAAGTTTCATTTTAAACGGACCATTAGTTTTGACGCTATTAAATTAGTTTACGAATTTATTGATGCACCCTCGTATACTTATTATAATTGTAATTTGTTTTACAATAATGATACTTTCGCCATTTGGTCCTTTTTTGCCTAACTGCTATCAATGCTTCACCATCTACCAAGGGATTTCTTTTCACATGGGCAACTACCTTTATCACTGGTATATTTATCTCCATTAATTGATGCATGGTCTCGGCAAAGACATCCCATGTGTCCTGAATTCCTTCATTCTCACTTAAACATTCATAATTATTTAAACCTTCTGAAATTCCTTTGTAATTTCCCATATTGTAATTTGTCCTTACTAACTTTGATCGTTCTTCCCTAAACCTGCATTATACTGTATTGATTCTATCAAATTAGACTCATTTTTAAAGATTAAATCCAAAATGGATGGATTATTTCCCTCTCTAAACCTTGTAGGTTCCAAAACATGTTCTTTAATACATTCAAGGAACCTGTATGAAACATGATTTTCACTTGTTATTGCTTCTCTTCTAACCCAGTCAATTTCTCTACAGTTGAAATCACCAAGAATCAATAAATGAGTATACTTCTTAGTATATATAGTTTGCAATAAGGACAACAACTCACCGTTCATGTTTCCTGAAGAGACGGGACTCCTGTAAATACAAACTATTATCAAAGAGTCCACCCCTCTCAATTTTATTCGAAACCACGCCGCCTCTTCATACCGAGTTTCTACAGACATCTCATAGGCTCCTAAGTCAGATTTTGCATAAATAACTGTACCTCTACCTGTTCCGTTCGCTGCTAAAACATATCATACCCTTTGATTAAAAGATAATCTACCACAGGACCAAATACTGAGCTTTTAGGGAATATTTCTGTCAAAGCAATAATATAATAATCTTCTTTATATATTAAGGTCAATAACTCAGACTTTTTGTCCTTTGATAAACAATCAACGTTTGCGTAGAAAATGTACAAGATTTTCGTGTACCCTTCTAAATACAGAAGGTATGTTGCTATTTAAAACTTGCTTATTTTTACACTTTAAAACCGTTCCCTGTCATATATTTTTTCAAAGCTAAAAGACTTAATTTTCACACTGATTATGTACAAATGTATTGCCCCGCCTTTCTTGAACTCCTTGACTAAGGTCTATTCCTCCAGCCACAATCTAATTCACTCCATCTTCTCCTGTTTCTTCATTGTGTTTATTGTCGTTGCTGGCCTGTTGTTGCATCAGAAATTTTACCCTTCGTTGGGATTTTTCTAACACCAATGATTCATCTGCAACTAAATTATACAATTTGTCTTCCAATGAAGCGACTTTCAAATCCATTTCTCCACCTGATTATCTTTTTTCCTCCCCTTTTGTCCTTTTCATCTTTATTTCCTTTCTTTGCTGTTCTGTCATATCCTTAATAATTATTACATTTTGAAATGGAGTTTCGACCTTGTTTTTAATATACTTGGCATTTTCTAACAAGAATTTTTAGCTAACCTACTTAACAGTTCGTTTGAGATTAAGTTGACCAATGTAGGGCAGTCCCCACTCTTGGTGCATTAACTTAGCAGACTCAGTATTTTTACTATTAGGGAGAAGTACTCAAAATCCTATAAAACCATTTCCTGGCTACTGTATTAATAGAGTGTAGGCCATCTTTGAGTAACGACTGGTGATATGAGTATCTATTTTTCCTTGTTCTTCCTGGCTGGTTTTGATTTGATTAGATCACAACTAAATTTTGGTGAAGTGTAACCTAAATCTTGATAAGCTTCTTGTATTCTTTTATTAAGGATGTCTATCTGCCTGTGTAAGTCCCTGTCGTTAATTCCCTTCCAATGCGGGTCTCCTTTTAATTCTGTTCCACTCTTTTGTAAAGATGGGTGGGATTTCAAGTATACCAATGTCTACTTAGGAATACTGCTGATGTACTAACTTCAGTTTTGAAATAGATGATTCAAGAAATTCCAGCAGCTCCTCCGGTGTAAAGTGCTTTTTGTATATAAATTTTCCTATCTTGTTAGTCACATCACAGGTAAAATGCCAAAATACTACTAGGACCTTTTCTTGAAAGTTTGCAGATAAATAAAGTTAAATAATGTGCTTGTTTTACAAGCTGTCGAATGGAAATTTATCAATTTTGTCTCAAACGTAATACTTTACAAGATGGAATGTGAATTTTAAAAAAGAAATAAAGAAAAAAATATACTGAGCTATTTCCATATTGTAAATAGTAGGCATGGATGTTCGAGGCTTACAGATAAAAAAGTTTAATGATGTGCACATTCTACAAGCTGTTGAGTGGAATTTAAGTGATAATGTCTCAAATGTAGTACTCTACAAGATGGAATATGAATTTTCATAAACGAATACATGAAGAAATAATACTGAGCTATTTTCGTGAACAGTAAGTTATTTCCGTATGGCGGTTCGAGGCTGAAAGATAAAGTTCAATAATGTGCATATTTTACAAGCTGCTGAGTGGAAAGTAAAAACTTTTGTCTCAAATACAGGCCCGGATTTACCGGGGGGGCTTATAGGGCCCAAGCCCCCCCAGCTGGCCCGTTTGTAAAAAAATAAAAGGGCTCATTTTCAAAGACTCTTAAACATTTTATTCAGCTCTTTTCACCTCGTAACAGAAACACAGTCAACTTTTCAATTTGCAATGGTCATGCAATATTGCGTAACAACTGATAAAGAGTTTGCAACTTTATAGCCGTGTATATTACACAATGTACCGTATATTCGGCGGCACGGATTATCAGAGAATTCTCCAGACTGATCATGATGTATAGTTTCAAGCGTCTAGTAACCTTGACGTATTTGATAAAGTTGTTAAATGAGCGTCTGCTGGCCATGATCAGTTGCCTGATGATATTGTGCAAACTCCAATCGTAACAACTCGGCCTTTTCCGACAACTTCGTATAAAGACATATTGAAGTCGCCAGAGGTGTTCCGAATGGTGCAAACTCCACACAGCGGTTCCATACTTTCAGTACAGTAATTACTGCCGAAAGTCATGTCACGTGATGATGGTCGAAAGTAAATAAACAAAATTTTAAACTTTTTTTCAAGTTACATTTTTTTAAATTTCATTACACACAGGCATGTTTAATAGATACAGTTCCAATTGTAACTATACTAAACAGAGAAAAAAATAAATTCTTAAAAAAAAGTTCATACATGTTTATATAGCTGAAACCCAGATAAGGGTAACCCGTGTCTGCAGAGATCTTTCCAAGAATGAAGGGGAGATCACTGCGAGGAAATTGGATAATGTGATTACGTTGTTATTTGTTATGAAAATTAATTTATTGATAAATTATAAATTTGTTTCAGAGGACTTTATAAAAATAAAATAAAAAAGTTAAAACTTGTCATATGTTTTTTGCTTTAGTTGAACATTTCAAAAAATACCAGTATATTTCTTTTAAATTCTCACACAAATTTCATTATATTTTTATGCCTAAAATGCACCAAAATGGGCCATTTAGTCCACCTTTTTAGAAAATTTTCTTGGGGGAGGCCCCCCAAACCCCCCCCCCCCCCCCCCCCTACAGAAGGGGGTCACCCCCTCCCGTACCTTCCCCCAAGCCCCCCCCAGTCAAAAATTTCTGGATCCGGCCCTGAAATATAATACTTTATAAGATGGAATATGATTTTTTTAAAGAAATAGAGAATTAGATTATACTTGGCTATTTTAAGCAGTAGGCTATTTCCGTGAAAAAAACTTATTTCCGTTATTTACGCATAGGTTGGCGGGAATGAAGATTACTGCTTTCTGCGGCAAAGATTGAAACCAGCATTGAATCAAAGACGGTCATTTAACCGTGGTTTTTTAGGTTTTTAGACAAAGTTGTGCATTTCTTGAAAATCTTATGTCTTTTGAGGAGTTTTCTGGCTTTCTCCATTGATAAAATACAACACAGCAATTGGATGTATTTATGTTTTAAACTAAGACCTAAAATACTATTTTCTATTCTTGCTTCAAACAGGGACCGTATATTAACAAAATATGACAAAACTTACATGTTGAATAATTCAAGTATTACCTTGAACTTTAAATGGCCTAGACGTTCAAGGTCAAGTATAGGTCAGTATAGTCAGTATTGACTTCTGGCAGTAATCAGTTGAAGTCAATTTATTGAATTTTTCTAAAATTGGCCATAACGTCATTTATAGTTCTTTTTTTATTAATACTTGGACAAAACAACACTCATGACAAAACCTACATGATAAATTATTCAAGTATAACCTTAACCTTAAAATGACTGAAATTATCAAGGTCAAATTATTGAATTTTGCTTAAATTGTAATAACGTTATCAATTTACAGATTTGATTCATACTTGGACAAAACAACACTTATGATAAAACTAACAGGTTGAATAAATCAAGTATGACCTTGACCTGAAAATGACCTTGATCCTCAAGGTCAAGTTATTTTATCAAGGTCAAGTTATTTTATTTGGGTTTGATTCATAATTGGACTAAACAACACTTATGACTCAACCTACATGTTGAATTATTAGAGAACGACCTTCACCTTAAAATGACCTTGACCATCAAGGTCAAATTATTGAATTTTGTTAAAATAGCCAAATATTTTGTTATTTTTGGACGGATTTGATTTATACTGGGACAAAACATCACTGAGAATAAAACAAACATGCTGAGCAATTCAAGTATTACATTGACCTTAATATGACCTTGACATTGCAAAACTTCACTATATCTTTGTTATTAATGATTGTAGTGTCTTCATACTTGGACATAACTATTTTTTAGACAATACCTCCAAAGAGGGTTAAACTGAACTTGACCTTGACCTTTTAGGTCAATTTTCTGAATGTTCCTCTGATGTGTTTGAATTTGAAATAGGAAAAAGTCGAGTGTGTCCCCTGTTTCGGTGTGCCTTGTTTCATACTTAATTTTTGTTGGGAATATAACTCAAAAAGTATATAAGGTATCAACAGTAAACTTTATACGTGCATAGATGTCACTGAGGAGAAGGGATATAAATTCAGCATTTTCCGTCTGGCTGTTCGTTCGTCCATCTGTCCAACCATCACAGTTTTTATTTGGAACATACTAACTAAAAACTATTAAAGTTATAAGTTAGATCTCATTGAGTAGAAGTGCAGTGCATTGGAACTGTAACTCTTCACTTCAATTTTTTTAATTATTTCCCTTTGCTATTTTTTCATTTTTAATTTTTGTTTGGACTATAACTCTGTATTTGAGGTATCAATGTTTAACCTAAAAGGTGCATAGATGCAGTGCATTGGAGCTTAAGTCTTCACTTGATAATTTGAGTTATTGCCCTTTGTTATTTTTTATAACTTAATTATGTTCAGAATATAACTCAAAAAGTATTTAAGGTATCAACTGCATACATTTCATTAAGGAGTAGTGCAGTGCAAAAGAACAGTGACTATTCACTTCATAACTGTGGAGATTTTAAGGGATTGCTTTGAAGGTTTTATGAAGACTATGACAGGGAACATATTGTACCATTGGTTTGTGTTATAAACATTGCTTTGTGATATAACTATAGTGTGAATTGTAGTTCTGTACTTTGAATTGTAGTGCATTTATAGCTAACTGTGATTTAACCTAAGTGTTTAAATATGTGACTAAATTTGCATTATTTGGCGGGGAATATAAATTCACCAAATTTTTCTTGGTTAATTATGCAGATTAGTGGACATTGTTTTGAGCAAAAGCTGTTTCGTTTTTATCATTCCTAAAGTTGAAAAGTTGTTTGTACATGTAGACTTCAGTTGCTTCTGCTGCTACAAAGAAATGTTTTCTATTTTTTTATGCTAAGTATTTCATGTGAAAAGAGGTTTAGTTTACAAGTGGATAATGGCATTCAAGTGTCATAATCTGCTGTCAATACCATGTGAATCTGCATGTAGGCTGAATAGACTATATAATACATGTCATTAAAAATCCTTGCACATAACTTCAGTGTGAACATAAACACTTTCTGTGTACCTGTACGCTAAACTTTTCTGACATTTTTAGGCATTCGTTGTTATGAGATATTGCTTTTTTTTGCCTTGACACATATTTATAATACACATTTCTAATAATGCTCCTTCCAGAGGCATTTATCAAACAAACAAAAACAAAAAATATACAGCCTCCGTTTCAGCAGCATACAATAAATACACTATTAACAATGCAATCATTCTGCATATACATTGTGCTATGGAAGGGTACAAAAGCATTTCCTGTCTCCTGTGATGCTATACTGAGATAGAACTTCCACATTTCTACTCATTTTGTTTAATCTTCTGAGTTTTATGTGTTTTAGGTTTTTGGTAATGACGGTGTCTTAAACAAATTGTTTGGAAGGTACAAGAGTGTTTCCAGTCGTAAGTTGTGCCTGTCTCAAGCAGAACTTCTGCTTGTGATCATTAAATTTTGCTGGATAGTGACATGTTGCCCAGTCAGAAGCAAGCTTCATGAAATTTGTATAAAGATCTTTTATAATATGGAAATTAGACGTGTATTGATATTTATTTGACTAAATTTCTGGCTCCTATGACATTGGGAGCTGTTAGAATTTTGTTTTGTTAGAAGCTAGAAAGTATAGAAGCTAGATAGAAAAGTAGAAAAATTGGTACTGTACAATAGTTCAGATTTGTTCATTTAAATAGGCTAAATTTCTTGTTTCTATGAAAATGGATGTTGTGAAAAAAATTTCATAATTTCTTAAAAAGTATAATACCAAAGCTTGTTACATGAAACTTCTAAGTATGTGGGTGGACAGCAGTTATGAATATTATATAAATCAAATCTTTCACTAAGCTGAATCTGATTCCTGTGAAAATGAAATTCATATGAATACCAAGTCAAAATATGGGTCATCCTTAATTAACTTTTGCTAGATTCAGGAAGGTAGGCGTGTGGAAAGTTGCAATGTGAACATAATGATAGATATGATGATTTTATCAAGCTAAATTTTTAAAATTCTATGGTAACAAGACTCTGTCACAGACAGTAAATCCCCTGCCGGTCAGTGCTTGTTTGGAGAAAGGGTAAAGTCAGATTTGCATATAAAGAAAATGGGAAAAAAATCAATAATAGGTTTTTCAAAGAATAACTTTCTGGTTTTAATCTTGATCAAAGAGCAATAACTCCTTCAAAAATTGTGCAATCTCAAAAAGTGATGATATGCGCTGCAGTTTATGTTGATAAATATTCTGCACACAGAAACATTTATATAATAATTATAACAAGAAGGCCATGATGGCCCTGTATCACTCACCTGAGTATGATTGCTTTTAATAAAGTTGTTTCGGACCTGGTTAATTGACTCCAAATGAGCCATATTCAAACTTGACCTAGAAATTATCCTAACAACCTATCTGACAAATTTTCAGAATATTTTGGCTGGAAATGTAACCTCTAGAGTGTTAACATGGTTTTCCATATTTGGGCTCTGTGACTTAGTTTTTGACCCCAGGTGACCTATATTCGAACTTGACCTAGATTGAAACAATCTTTCTGACAAATTTTCAGGATATTTGGTTTGAAAATGTTACCTCTAGAGTGTTAAAAAGGTTTTTCCATATTTGGGCTCTGTGACCTAGTTTTTGACCCAAGATGACCTATATTCGAACTTGAGTTAGAAATCATTGAAACAATCTGACATTTCCAGGATATTTGGACCAAAAAAGTAGCCTCTAGATTGTTAACAAGATTTTTCTATTTTTGGTTTTCATCCCAGATGATCCATATTCTAACTCGTCCAAGTCATTACTGGGAGGTGAGCTAAAAATCATTGAAGGGCAATAACTCCTTCAAAAATAATGCCATCACAAAATCCTGACAATATGCACTTCAGCAAAAATGTGAAAGTGTGGTGAAAAATGCATGGAAAATGTAGGACGAGTTGCGAACAGAAGCATTTGTAGATAAAACAAGCTTTCTTATGCAAGAAATTTATACAATTCTCAGGAAATCATGGAACAACTTTTAGAAACAGGTTTTTTTATATTTAAGTCTTTAACTTTTATTTTTTATACAGGAATGGTAAATATAACTAAACATACAAGTTTTATCAAACATCCCCATTTTAATAATAACCCTGTCAGTAATGAATAACACACTTGTTTCTTACTTTTCAAATTTTAGTCAAACCACTGATCAGGAGTGATAATGCCATTCTTGGTCATTCATTTTAAAATACACACTAAATTTTAATATTCAGCTACAAGAAAAAATGTTATTCTTGATACATACTGAATAACTATTCAGGGGCCATAACTCTGTGTTAAATGATCCAACCGGGACATTCCAATGAAATGCACATCTCCTTTTGGTAGTGATGATTCCCATAAAGTTTCTTTGAAAATCCAGTAAGCAGTTGCCAAGAAATAGCTTGGAAACAAATGTTACTGTGATAACATACTGAATAACTAATCAAGGGCCAAAACTATGTTGAAGTGTCAAACTGGAACAAGCTAAGGATTTGCGCATCTCCTTTTGGTGTTTAAAGTTCCAACTAAGTTTTGTTGAAATCCTTTCAGTAGTTGCAGAGAAATAGCGCGGAAACAAAATACTATTCAGAGGCAGGCCATAACTCTGTCTTAAATGGTCTGACTGCGACATGCCTGTGATATGTGCATCTCCTTTTGGTATTGATGGTTCCCATAGTTCCATTGAAGTCCAGTAAGAAGTTGCCTAGAAATAATGAATGAATGTTACTTTGTATACATACTGTATAACTAATCAAGGGTCATAAGTCTGTGTTGAAGGGTCCAGCCGGAACATGCCGAGGATATGCGCATCTCCCTTTGGTATTGAAAGTTCCCACACGGTTTCATTGAAATCCAGTCAGTAGTTGTCAAGAAATAGCATGGAAACGAAATTCAGATGGAAGGACAGATGGATAATGCCAAAACAATATCCCCTCCTGATTCCATCGGCAGGGGATAATTAAATTTGGGATAATATCACATTAAAATCAGGATCCTACAACTTCATATGAAAGCTAGTTTTAAGCTACATGGATTGTGGAAAGGTAGAAAGATGGAGGTATTACATGTTTAATAGTTTATTCAGACTTTTCTGCTAGCTGAAGATGAGAATAATTGGTTTTCACAGTAAATGGATTTAATTTTTACTTCATCTCGAATTTATTTTGTTCACATAAGCTTGAATACTGGACGAGAGGCTCATTCATTTCAAAGGTTCTTTGAGACTAATGACTTCAGGACTCAGTATACTTCAGTATACTTTTCTTCTTACATTTGGCATTAATGCCTGAATATCCTTGATTTCAAAATAAAGACAACAATATTATGTGTTTTAGTCAAGTATTTTAATAGACATATTTCTATAACTGATAAGTAACAATAGAATATTTAACATCAGCAGCTATAGCTAAACTGGTATAAAGTGTCTAAAACAAATAGAAAATAAACAAAAAAATGAACGAAGTGTTACGCAATGGCCAAGTTACACTGTACAACCTACGGTGGATTTCTATCTGCTGAAGTACCAGTTAATATAAATAAAAAATATTATGTGAAGTATTTCTGGAAAAGAAAGTTTTTAATCATCAAAATACTTAAAATTTCAATATTTCAGTGCAATCCTAAATATTGTCTCACATCATTCTGTAAATGGCAAAATCAGTTTCTTACAAACTGTCGAAAATTTGTAACTTTTCTTCTCCCCAGCACAAAGTTGCACTTATTTATAGACTACTGTTTTATCTAATCCATTTGTTTCCCTTCAGTGAGGTACCAAGATAAATCACATAAAGTCATTACTTTTTAAGATTTTTTCACAAAAAAATATTAGAATCTACATTTAGTGCATCTCATTTCTACAAGTATTTCATCTAACAGAAGTGGCCAGCATCTAAAGAAAAATACAAAAACTGCAAAGTTAACAAAACTGAAAGAAAGGTATTTGTGTTACATCTAGACACTTGTCACATGGACTTGCTACAAAATAGCAGTTGAGGATACATGCAGACTAGAAGCAAATGCATTATGGGTAATGTTGTCATGGATACGTTCAAATGTGCTGTCGGTGAACTGAACAATATTTTTTCCACTGAATATTTGATATTTGAACCTCGTTTCCACAATAACTAATAAATTTGATGAAATATTAACAATATATGTTTTTTTAAATTCTGACATTCAACTATTACCTGACTTATGCACCCTGTCTGACAGTTATCTTAGTTTTAAAGTTTATTGAGTTTGTTTTAGTACTGGTGAACTATAAACGGATTTACCTTTTACATACACTTAAGGGTATTCCTCTTTGATTTTGATTTGCATGACTACAAAAGCATCATTCTGGTTATTTTTTGACTAAGAAATAGTAACTGAATTGTATTAAATATTGAGAATGTTTTCCATCAGAAGTAAAATGAAATGTTCCATTTAAACTGAATACTCAATGCAAGAAATATGTTTAGTTTTCGAGCACGTCTTATACCAACCCTAACGTATGTTACAGCTGAAATTCTCCCAATCATATACAATCAAATATCTAAATATATATATATACTAATATAAATTCACAGTATTTATAATTAAAAAGTGACATTTTATACTATAAAGAAAAAAATCATCTAAAAATATCAAATACTACTAAATCTATTATTTATTTTACCCGATTAAAACTTGTTCACGCATATCACAAGTGTCGTGTCAAGGGGCTGAAAAAAACTGAAGGCTTGGTCGATCATTTTTTTCTGAATGGCGCTAGATCCACATGTACGTATGAATTTTATTTGAACATCAATATAAGAGCCAGTAAACATGCCAAAATGTTGCACAAGAAAAGTAAACTTACTTGTGCATTGAAAAACATCTACTGATCTTAACTGAAGTACAACTGGTTCCAAATAAAAAAATAAGTGTATGTTAGATAATAGTGTGACCTGGTACCAGGTCTTTTGAAATTCTCTGGTACTCAAATTGCTCAAGTTTTGGAAAGTACCTCTGCAGGACAGAACCAGTCTAGAATTTAGTGTACTTAAAAATATACCAGGCTTCACTACCAGGACACGTAATTTTTCAATGAAACATGAGATCAACTGGGAAGCGTTATATGTAAAATTGACTTATTATTGAGACAACATAGCAAATTACAAAATTTCTTGTCTAGAGGGCATTCATGCATAAAAAAGTCTGACCTTTAAAATCTTCCAACATAATGTCATTTTCATATGTATGTATTTTGAGTATGCTTCTAACAGTAGGCAAATAAAAAGAAATCTCTTTTAAGGACACATGTGATAAATGGATTTCAAAGCAGGAATTTTTAAATTCAGCATAAAACTGAAAATTGGATTTCTTTTTATCATACAACCTTTAGAATTGTCTAAATATTTTTGAATATTATTTTTTATCTTTTGTAATTTTTAAATATATTTAAATTTACGTAGCAAATGTTGTTCTGTTCAGTTTGTTCATATCTATAATATTTCTTCATCATCAATTTCTAAAATTTAACTTTGATTATTAAACAACTTTGAAATTAAACAATAAACAGTACAGACATAACTGGAAGACAGACGAATCAGTTCAAAATGTCTTGAGGATTCAAACTTACACTGTAAGGTTGGTAATGACTAGAAGCTTACAGCACATTCCTATAATATTTAACAAAAAGTCATGGCACTTGAATGGGTAAATCTGTCAGTAAACAAACAAAACACTGCATTAAAATGTTGAGCATGTAGGGCCTAACATGTCCTCCATTACAAAGTGAACACATAAAAGTCAATGGCACTATAGGTTTAAACTCAGAAAGTGGTTTCTGTCTCAATGCTTGAATCAGTAAGTTTCCATAGATTTTTTTTTAAATATAAAAATATATAACTGGACTGTTTTCCAGTTTCTTGTAACTTAATTCCTTGTTTCCTGATTCAAATTGATGATGAAAACAAAATAGTTATTTTGAACTATCTGAATATTTTGCAAGACCATTGAAGTTTGATTAAAACATTAAAACAGAATCCAGATTTTAGTTTTAATATTGAGAGGCATCTGTCAACCACACAGATTAGAAATTTATGACCAACTCAATAATTTAGTACTTAATACATGTACCTTAAGAATATCTTAAAATAGAACAGGCTCAATACAAGGTCTGTCCCCAGGTGACTTGGTCAAACGATATGAAACACCCAAGTAATAAACAATCACCCTTAGGAAGCTTGTGAGAAGATGCACTGAATAATCACTTGATTGGTTGTAAGTAAAAGTATAGACAGGAATTTTTTTAGAGAAATAACTGCCTGAAACTATCATATAAAACTGTTTTCTGTTAAAACTAATATTGATCAACCTATTTCAGAAGTAATGACTGACAATTTTTAAAGCATAAACCTTAAGAAACCTCTGTAATTCAGTCACATGAATGTAGAAATTCTCGTTTTAAACTGAAAGAGTTCTACATATATATATATACATTGATTTAAGAATAAATGAAAAAATAAGATAAAACTATTGAAAGTGACTGATGCATCAGCAGAATTAGTGAATTTAATGCATGAAATTTTGGCATGTCATGTTCTAATTGGCAACTTGAAATGAAAACAGTTTTAATTTACATATAAAGACAAGTTGAAAAAATTTGAGACAAAAGGAGAACTGATCTGAGCCTCACTGTAAAATCAACCTCTGCTTTACATGTATGTAGATGCTGAACTGTCCAGTCCTTAATCTTATTGGCACATCAAAGTGTTAAGCAAGCATAATAAACTATGACTAATTCCAGGGGTCAATTGGAAAAATGTTCTAAATGCTACAAGATAAAAAAGCATTTTTTTTTTAATTCACCCCTGAAAATATACAACCATCTATGTCCAGATGTGGTCTTCAGACAATGTATTCCATTTGATACTATATATAAAGCACTGCATGAATGCCTGCACTATAAGTATCTATAAATATAAGTCCCTGACATGGAAAAAAAATCTAAACACCAAGTTAACTAAGGATTTCTTTCTTTAATACAGACAAAAGTGGATTTCCAGTATAGAAACAATCTCATTATGTTAGAACATTGTTCATTACAGCACATTTAATACAAAACATTACATACAAGAATAAGGTTAGTTAGCTTGGCTTGTCAGCCAGTCTACTTTCTACTTTAAGCAATGCCTACTTGAGTACTGTACATTATATTTTTTTCTGAGACATATTTCATTAACAAAAAATATACAATCAATGCCACATATCTAACAAAATTCTTAACAACTGAACATATTTAAATTTTTAACAGTTCTATACAATGCTACAATAGCAACCAGCTATTTGTCAGAACCCAAAAGTAACTCCAATCAATGCTGGTCAAGTACCAGACTCCTGTCTGTATTACAGTTTCATCCTCCATCTAATTTCATTCTTCACTGAGATTGTTTTTCACCATATTTTGGCCTTTTCAGTAAATGGCTGCATTAGTCACAACTAGCAATTAAATTTTTTTAGCACCACACAACCCCTCTTACAATTTACAGCTTTCATGCCTGGTTCTAAATAAACAGACGTTTTCCAAGTCTGTTCAAATACGTTATAACTAAGTGGAGACTTGCTGTAAATCTGGTCCATTTCCATTGGCTAAATCAGAGTCATTTAGGTTACCATGGTTATTGTATGAGGCGTCCATACTAGTGTCTTCTGCCTGGTCAAGGTCGTCACTCAGATTATCTTCATCACTATGGAGACCAGTGTCTACATGATCGTGATCAAGCATGCTGACATCTTCTATGTCACTCTGATCACTGTTACCACCAGCAGCATGCTCCCTGTTGTTATGGCCATTTTCCTGATTTAAACTGGAGGCTATTTCTGATGGGGACATCAATCTTGAAGAGTCATACCCTGAACTTGTAGAACTAGGAGCACCTTGGCCATTAGAATCTGTAATTTAATACAGTATGTGATTAGATTCTGCTGCACTCTTTTTACATTTATGTCCACATTATAAAATATTTTAGCTATTCATGACAAAAGTACCTGTATATATAACAAGGCCGTTATTTGTATGTAAGAATTTTATGTAGCAGATAATTTCAAGATTTCATTTTATGAGAATTTTGCAATCACTAAATAACAAACAGAATGAACATAACTGCAAGTTACTCGAATATATGAATAAATAAGATTTTGACACTTACTGAGCAATCCCTCAACATATGTGGTCCCCGAATCTCCGTACCAAACTCGACGTATGTCCTGTCTCCTTGAACGCATCAGATTCTTGTACTCAGAAATACGAAGCTTCTTCCCATCAACTATACATGTTCTCTTAGGGCGGGGTCTGTGAGGGAAAAATCAACAACATTTAACAGTTAGTTCACTGTATAATTTATTTATCAACTAGTAAAATTACACCTTTCATTGTAGGAGAAATCTAGGTTTCCCATTTGGCTGCCACAGGGTTCCTTTTCTATATTCAGAAAAACAAAGCTATAGGTCTTTAATAATTTTTTTGGCCATTCTATAAAACATAATCCCAAAATATCACTCCATTAAATACTGCCTTTCCAAGCTGACACAAGGCTAGAGACCCAGAGGCAGAAGTATAATATTACTGTTTCCAGCTTCTTGTCTGAAGTCATAATGATTATGTTCGTATTTATAAAAGAATTAAGGTCAGAATGGAAATTTGTCTGCAAAAGAACAGTGTTTGAACTACAATGCACATCGGCAGGAAGTTAATGTCAGACTGTACCTGTATCTGTAGTCAGGGTGTTTTTCCATGTGAAGTTTACTGAGGCGTGACTGTTCCTCGTAGTAAGGTTGTTTCTCAGCATTTGTCATTGCCTTCCACTTGGCACCTGAAATAAACAACAATTACAACAATAGTTTCTTCCTATACATATCTATTTGAATTATTTCATTGTATTTTTTGTTCTAGTGTATATGTGTACTATCCAGGCACTTGCATTTAAAACCTGAACTTTTATGTAATTATCCTGTAAGCTGTATAGCAAACATTTTAGTTTCAAAACACATTAGCAAAATACTTAAGCTGTCTTGTTTTCTAAAAATAAAAACCCATCAATGAAGTATGTTTCTTCAACTAAAGTGCATGGTAATATAAAAGAAATAATCACGTAAAGTTATACTATTCTTGCTAATCATATTGTATCAAGGTTTCAAACATTACAGTGAATTCATTACAGAGTTATTACAATCAATCCATCAAAATTAGCTTTAACATACATCTGGTAAAAAATCAGAATCAACATGGCACTTATCTAGTATTTTACTGATGTCTGAGTTAGGCATATCAACAAGACACTTACCTAGTATTTTACTGATGTTTGAGTTATGCATATCAGGACATGCTTTGAGTATTTTACGTCTTTCTTCACGAGCCCACACCATAAAGGCATTCATTGGACGTTTAATATGTGGTTTGTTCATATCTTGTTTCTCCTTCTGTGCTCTGATGATTTTGGCCCCAAACATCTTAGCTAAAAGATAAATGGTATGTTATTCTATATATCAAGACCTTTGAATTATTTAAGTTATTCAAATAATATGACGTGTATGAACGATGGAAGCTTTAATTATAGTTAAAATGTAGAGCATCTTAGTTCATAACAAATAGACCAGCTGTGTTTTTTTCTGTTTACTACAGTTCTACTACTTCAATATCAGAACTAGACAATCATCTGGAAAATATTGGAAATGATGTTCGCATGTGTAGACCCTTGAAAATTTTTTCTCTGTTGTTTTATTCATTCATTGTTTTTGGTTTGAGCATTTCATTCAAATTTATTTGAAATTTTACAATGAGAAAACAAAGGCATATTGTGCGATAGAGTAATAACAATTGTTTTTTATTAACTTTAACAAATTAAAAGCCTGCTTCTTATTTCCTGTTCCTACATCTTAACAATCCCCTGCTGTTACGTTCCCACTATAAAATTCCAGCATTTTAACATCATCAAGTGGTACCTAATTGTTTCGCAAATGTTCCCAAAATCAAAATCCAATTTCAAACATCATTGTAAAATACCAGGATGAAAGAACAATATACCAGACTGGTTTCACAAAACCCTAAAATAATATAATTCCAAGTAAAAGAATAGCTGCCAAGTGGCACCTGACTTGGATTTTTTTATACCTATTTCAACTGCAATTCTACCGATCCTCAAAAAGAGGATTGGTTGGGTTTCTATGTTTTTTTATAGATTTTTTTGCCTTTCTGATTATTACAGAAGATACTATTTGGTATTCACAAAAAAGACAAGGTAAAATTTCACAAAGTTTTCTCAAAGTGAAACTGTGTTGAATCTCTACTATGTGTTTTGAGGCAATAATTTGTAGAAGAATGGAACAACATTTCAAATGAAGCCTTACTGTTGGATCAGACTTGATTAAGTCTCATTTGAAAACATTATTTTCTCAACATTGTCATATCAATGGAAGCCCTATAATGTATTATTTAAATCACACAATTAGGTGTTTCTCATTCCAAGCATTTACAAGGATACAATCACAGATTTTTTTCAACTTTTTTTAGCTGCAAGTTAAGACTGCCTATCAGGAACCTAATTACTTTTTATTATCAAAGGGAATTAACTCCTGAGAAGATACTTACAGTTTGGTGAAGTGTTGTCTGCCCTAAGTGGCTCATTTCTTTCCTTGGCCATGCTGTGAGGGGAAAGATGGGATGCTCCTGGGTACATAGAAAGGCCAAAGCCTGGAAATACAGGGGGTCCATGTGCTGAGTGCTGGGCGGCAGCATACTGTCTCGCCAATGCCTCATGTACCATGCTCTCCTGCAAGAAATGAAGGAAGTTGTTGGAATGTAAAAGGAAACAGTAGACAATGTTCACTCTGATAGGTAAATATTCTCAAGCAGAAGAAAAAACCTGTTGCCTTTTCAATTTCAAAAATTCTTGGTATATTTCAATACTTAAGTTAAATCGCAGAATGTTAGTAATTACCTTATCAGAATCTAAACTTGGAAGCTTTCCCCCATTCATCAGGTAACTGTGAGCACTAAAGTTGTTGTTGAGGACGGACACCGGCAGATGACTGGCAAGACCCAGGAATGGACTGTACTGTGGTGGCAGGAACGGAGGGCGGACACTCGGGAACAGTGGAGATGAATTTTCTGTCACTGACACTTTTGGTGGTGTGGATGGTACAGGTGGGGAACTGATTTTGGTGGTAATGTTGTTGCTGTTGCAGCTGGTGGTGTTGATATTCAAACGGTTGTTACTGTGAGCAGGTGGGGGTGTTGTAACCTTCTCAGTTCTGTCATAATGTTGTGGGTAACTGTATCGTTCCTCACTCTTCTCTCTTTTCGGTGCATCATTCCTAGGTTTTGAGAGATTAAGTGGACCATCTTGGTCATTAGTAGAAGAATCCCTAGATTCCCTTGCATCTCTGGGTGTTCCAAGCCACATGGGAGTGTGTGAAACCTGTCCTGATGGACTGGTCATAGCGCTATCATGTCGAGGAGATGGTGTTGAATGATGGTCCGAGGGCAGTGGGCTGGAATGTGTCACAGGTGACATGTGGTATGGTGACGTGGTATATGGTGGTGATGAGTGGTGCTTTCTATCCTGGAACGCAGAGCTTGTCAATGGTGACATTCTCGATGGGAGAGTCAAATGAGAAGGAACTGAAAAAGATGAAATAATTATTAAAGCTTACAAAGAAATAAAACAAGTAACAATACAACTTATATAACTCATGTATATCCTGGAATTAATTGTTTAATAAGTGCTCAAACTTTCAAAGCATCTTTCTATTCAAGGATCTCTACAGTCATTTTTCTCAGAACTTACTCTGAAGTTTTCCCATGCAGTAAGTCAAGTTTTGCCATCCATCAATCAGCTTTCATTACATTTCCTTCCTCTAATGTTTGAAAAGAAGCAATCTTCAACAAAAAAAACCCTTAACAATGAAAACCATTAGCGGGTGGGGGTACCGTATATTACTATCATTTGCAGCAACATCCATAAATCTTTAGGAAAATAATGAGACAGCTTTAGCACCCATACAATTGCTGAAGAATAACAAACCAATTATGCCAATTACAATTCTGGAGTATAATGAGACTAGATAGGATTCCTCAAACACCAAAAAAATACCAATTTTACATTCCAAATAACCCATATTTCTTGAAAAATATATATTAACTCTTACTATAAAATGTTAATATTTCTCAAGTACTTTTAATAATTTGAAACTGCTTTTCAAAAGCTGCATAAATGTCAGAATTCTAATTACTGTCATATTCTGAGAAGAAAGATTTGTAATTTCCACTCACATAAAAACAATATTAATTATTTTAACCATGATTTTCAGTGAACCTGTTTTCATTTATAGGGTGGTCTGATTTCTTATAATAAACTGTATACTTTTTTTCAAGTTTCTGCTTTTTTTAATTTTATCTAATAAACAGCAATTAAAATTTACAACCATTGTTTTAATCTCCAGTCTAAGAAATACACTGAGGAAGTTGGAAAGACTGGGCTGGGGCTCTACACTAAACAGCTAGGCATACTGGAAAAATATTTTTGCAAGGTAACTTTCCCAGGATGAAAAAACTAAGCTCTTGGATCTTTTTAACCTATTAGCCTGAAAAAGCCAGTAAGATATTTAAGACAATTTTTAGCAACTGAAATATTTCCTAAATTCCTACCTGATAGCAAACAAGACCTAGAAATATCATTTCTAACAAAAAAAAAACTCCAGAAGACGTTAATGCATATGAGAGTATTAATCTCCCATTTTGCCATTTATCACAAAATGCTATCCAACTAAAATGAGCAAATTACAAAAGATTTGTAGTTTGTCCATTAGAAGCCAAATATGATTGATCCGCAATTTCTCTCGGGGTCGTATTTCTCCGACAATTCATTTGTTTAATCAGACCGAATGACAACCTAAAATATCTTAAGATTCCATTCTGACACAAAATACAAATTAAGCGCTTTATTTCTTAAAGTTTTGAGGTCCACAATGAGTACAGGATCTTGTGCATTTATCCTAAAATGTAATAATGATTATGATGATAAAAAAAAGAGAGACGTATCTTTTATCATCCTATCACACAAGCACTGCAACAAGCAGATTGGTGATTAATAATAACTCTGCAGTGATTGATGGACGGGTCCTAAACTTGTTAACACAGCAACAAAATACAAACTGCAGGGGTGACCTCTCGTCAAAACATCCATTTATCTTCAATAAATTGTGTAGATTGGAACCCTTGGATAAGAATTATTAATGCACTGATGCAATGTGTTGTTTTTCTTCATTTATATTTCCATCTACTGCTAGCTTTGAGGACAGAATAGATGAATTTCAGCTTCATCTTTTATTCGTCCTAGAGCAGAGCATACTATCCACTCACTGGTTCTAGGAATGACTGCAGAGTAAGATCTCTCTGTATTATGGAAGAGTAACAGAATCTTATCATGTACTAACACTGCAGAAAGTGTTGATTTCACTTCTGTTTTCATCTCATACTAGTTAAAACAGTACTACCTTATATTCAAAACTATCTTCAGTTTTCAGTATAGAAAACAGTGCTAATCTGTTGTTTCAAAAATGTTTTGTCTTGAGAGTTTATGCCTGATATTGTTAGCTAAAAATGCTTTTACCCCTGTATCTCCCTCTTTCATCTAATATCCTTCAAGAAACAGTTTGTTATCAGAAGAAATGGGAGCATAGTTTTAACATTTTCATTTCTTCATAATTCCCCATAAACTATTTAACTCTCGGCATAACAGTTTCTCGGTATAATAATATCCCAGAACCCTGCCGAGTGTTTATCTACATTATATTATTTCAAATGGAAAACAAAGCCAGGGGCCCTATTGTGTGGCACTCTTTCATCATTCAAGGGAGATAATCGCTGATCTGGGTCATCATTAATCATAATGCCTATCTACGTTATGTCATATTCACGCTGTTTTAAAAGACGTTATATATTCCTTTGTGCTTGGTTTGAAATCTTTTGTTAACGGCAGCTGTTAAGTCAGAATGCCAACATGATTCTCTTTTTCCATGGAAAAAAACGCATGAGAAAGTTGTATTAATTATAAAAGTATTTTACCTAATGTATAATAAATGCAAATATTTTGCACAATTGAAGTTCCCACTTAGAATCTATATGTTTTAAATACATGATGCAAATTTCAAAATGACTGACTCTTATTTTAAATTACGTAAAGACATTAATTTTGTTCTTACCCATACTGCATAAAACATTACACTTTTACTGAAAATATAATCTTGGTTCAGTTCTTTAGACATTGTTATAAATGCTTCACCTCAACATAGATTTAGATAGATAGTTAATTGATGTAAAAATCCAGTTCCACTAAAAACAAAACTTAACAGAACTTTTTGTCGTGCCATAGGCATGAAGGCACCAGTAAATAATAGACTTTTATTAATTAGATTAATAGAACAAGGAAAAGTAATCATCATAGTTCTTCTGGTTCATTATTTTCCTTGTACATTAGTAAGCTGATTAGGATTCTAGCTATAGGAAAAGGTTAGAAAGGGGGTGTTCTTTATCTCATTAACAAACTGCTCTGATACAAAATTTATATAAAAAGTATCTACATGAAATATAAGCAAACAAAACATGGCTCTGTTAAAAAGACTAGAACTTGTACTACTTGTTACTACTAGCACCCTAAAGTTATTGTCATGTCAATATTTCTGCTATGTGCTTTACTCTGCGATATAGACTACTGTCGTTACAGTCCAATTGTATTCAGCACTGATCTTCTTGTAAAACCTAACTACAAAATTGTGGAAATAGACTTGCTTTGACATTAAAAAAACCCATTTAAGTTCTTTTTTCCTTTAATATTGACTCCCATATAGAAAAATGAAATCAAAAGTGACAATTTCTGTACTTGTATTTAAGACGGGGGTCAAGTTGCAGTTGTACTTTTACTTACTTTTGCTTCTTTCTCATATGAAATCTTGGAAAAACACCTGCACATTTTGGACAATATGGTACTTTTTTGAGTGAATAAAATGGAACTACTTTTTGTAAATGATATTTATGCACTAAACTTCCTCCACATTTTTGTGCATTTAATACTACATATCTGATTTTAATCATTGGGAAATATGAACATGAATATGATACAGCCAACGTTAAATGTCTTCGCACAGTTTTCAGAACTCAGAAAACCATTTTTTGTGTGCGAAGCCATTATGAAATATGAAGATAAGAATGGATGTTTATCTTGCGCCAGCAGCTGACAGTTGTACTAAAACCTGTTTATAGAACTGTGAATTCCAGTACAAAGATAAAATTAAATGCTGATTTTATGTATACTGACGAATTTTGACATTTTCATAATTTTCACCATATGTACGCCAGGCCATCTTTGTCTTACGTAATGCTAAAAAGCGGATGTTTTCATTCCTAAGAGATGTCGGCCATGAAAATTGAATAGACTTGTTTTCGGTTGTTTTTCTTTTTTTCTCTTTCAAGAGCCATTCACTTCAATTGTGCTTATTTCAAATAATTTCATTGTTTTCTTTCTGTTCCACTTCTCAGTAGTTTTTGCTACTTTCTAATTTAAAACTCTTTTTGGAACAATTTCAAAACAGTTTAACACTTACTCTGTTAAATATATTCAAGGCCGCTTTCAAGTCTCGTGAATTTTCTATGTGTTTTCTACTTGTTTCAAACTTGTTTAATCACTGATTAATTTTTACACTCATTAATATGAGATGTAATATTGTATGTTATAACCGCCTTCAAAATGATATTAACATATTTGCTGCAGACATAATATGTTTTTTTGTAATTTTAACAAAACAGGAAAACTTATAAATTACCTTTTCTTATTATTTCGCTATCTGGTGATACCAGAGTAGACAGAACAAATCCAGGAAACAATTAGAATCCTGGGATTGCTTTATTTCTTAACCTGATATCCATTAATGAAGAAATTTACCCTAGGTAAAAATTGATCATTGTCAGGGTTTAACTGACACCAAATACTTAACTGAAACCAGAAATACTGTATCAAAATTCCCTAGTAAAATAATGCCAAAATACAGCATTTGGTACACAGATGTCGAAAAGCTGTTACAGACAATGTTTTTACAACTTTTTGTGTGAATTTAGCTGCTGATAGATAAATGGAATAATAGAATTCAGTCATTTCTTTCCTCTCGAAAATCACAAGGAAAAATTTGAAAAATATTCCAACTACCTGGGCTTAAAATTCTTCATTTTAAATTGAACTTTTATATACATAATGATGTGAACAATTCTTAGAATACTACTTTTAGCATAAACTAACAATTTGAGAGAAGATAAATAATAGTGCATCTTACTAGTTAAGTTGAACAATAAATCATTTTATTTAAACTCAGCTGTGTTATAATGAAGCAGGAAACTAGGGTGGTCTGTGTTTTGTTTTTTTTGCTCTTTCCTGAACAAAACGCTTCTCTCCTAGTAAAAACCTAACTGAAACTCTATCACCACAAATCACTTGGTAGATAAATTATGAAACAGTTAAAATAAATCTTCTGTGATAAAATACAGAGGAACTGATTAAAATCTCCATTCATTTTTCTTCATTTCAGATGATTTAATTTTAATCTAATTTGACACGAATTGTCTGTTTGTAGACATGCTAATACATCAGTGTCAATTTCCTGTAAATAATTCCAACAAAAGTCAATTAAAGCCGTTTTCATTTTTTTCTTCTTGTTTCTGTTTATTTTGCAAAATTCATCTTAATTTTATCAATAAAAATTAATAATTTTGTTAAACTTTTTCTAGAGGAAGACTTGCAATACTGTTTCCAATGTTGTTCCCTAGAATTACAATGCTGTTACAGTTGTTAAAAAACAATTGCTTCTCAAATTTTCTAAACTGGAATCTTAAGATATGTGTTTAATTTATATCCTTATTTCATGTACTTAATACTTATTTTTGCTGGTTGTGCATTCTTGACACCCATTATTTTACAATGCCCTTTCAAAAAAAAAACACAGAACAAATAATTACACAGGCTGAAAAACAAGGAGAAAAATTCTTGATGAATAAAACCTATAAGATACTGTTGAACAGTGGAAAGGACTTTACCGCCCTGTATGATAAGTTCAGGGCAAGTGGTCTGACTCACTTACACTTTTTCCTCAAACAACAAAACATTTCATGAACCTAAGATGGATTTCTCTTCTTAAATTCTTTTATAAATGATGTTAAAATACTGTCACCATTGTTTCGGCCAATGAAACAATAGCGAGCTTTTTGTGAGAAAAATGTTAAGTATTCTAATTTCCACTTGGTGACAGCTGAAAGAATTCATTTAAAAAGACTTCAGACAATGATCGCAAAGGAAATGACACTTGCTTTAAACAATGGACAAGAGAAATCTTTTGTTTTTCTTGTGATGATATCAAACAATTGAACTTCAAATAATACAATGATCTCGTGATGCATTCTCGTGCATTGAAATAATTTACTTTTGTCCTCTGACCAACCTTATTAACACGCACATACCATGATTAATTTCCCAACATGAAAATCAGCTTAAGTATATATTAAATGGATTACATTTTAACATCAATGAACATTTCAAAATATAAATTTAACTGCTTTAAAGATCATTCAATAACTATTGAGAAATCATTAAAAACTTGCCCAAATACATTGTGTTTAGGAAATACTTCCAAGTTATTTAACATACTGTCTAGTTATTTAAGGACGATTTGTCTTTCTTTTAAAATAGAACATTTGGAAGCACTTGTACCCACTACACTGGACTGACAGTTCAAGTATTTACCCCACAAATGCCAATGGCTTATCAGCTCAAAAATTACATTCTAAAGAACTTATACCACTTATATTCTGGCCTGTCACTTGCTGAATTAATGACAACATAATTAATATTCTTTGAATCCTGGCATTTTAATGTCATCTTAATGACTTCTTGATTATAATACTTACAAGATAAGTTGACTGTTTCTCTTAATTGTTTCCCTTATGTAGAAAGTCAAAAAAAGGCTCCTAGCCCACTATCACAGTCACCACTTCAATAATGTATTTCAATTAATATTTCAAACCAAGACTTAGTACTGCCAATAAAACTGTTATAAATCTCAAGTTATTATTTAGATTTTAATGATTTTGAGGAAACAGACTGATTATTACTTCATCGTTAGTGACACATCATCATAATGAAATTCTACAAAAATGCTTACACATACTTGAGTTATGAAGAAACATTTTCTTAAGAAAATTGAAAGGGAATAAATGGGAAATTCACTCCAGTCAGTTCCCATATTTGTGTCTAACAAAAAAGCAGTGTTTTATCAAAAAAGACTGGTGAAAAAAAGGCAAAACTGCATTTAAAAACCCAAACCTTTAAAATGCACAGATCAATTCTATTTCAACAAACTATCGAAGACGTCTATAATACACTTCAAAGTGCTGGTGAAATTTACCCTGCTGCTGCCATCCAGTACTCTAAAATAATTACAGTAGTAAGATATACTGACAAAATGTAACCAAAAACATAACAATCTAAATGAAGAACTTCAATAAACTTATAAATCAACCCAAGCAGAAAGACTGAGATTTTCAGTCTGAATTCTAGAGATCAGGAATTGATCTGGCAGATTCAGCATCAAGAACTAACTTAACTGTTACTGAATCAATTAATTATCTTGACATGACAGCTTATTGTGTCTTGATAAATTAGTAGTGATGTAGATTATCTTATGATAATTAGCAAATTAAGCTGACACCTTAAACAACACAGTTAAAGGAAGATAACTGTGTGTGTTAATTAAACATCTGTAGATGTAATTTGTGTGACAGGTTACAAAGAAAGTGTTATAATGTTATTGTATCAATATATCTATTATTTGCTCTACAAATATATTGGCATGAGATCAAATAAACCATTAAAAGAGGTGTCCACAAAGGGAGATAATCATCAAAACCTTGTTAGTACATGTACAATCTTTACATGATCTGATGGATCTGGACTGCTGATACAGATACAGTTTCAATGTTGGTAGACTAAACAGAACTATTGACGCTTGTTTATATCTTTAAAACAGTCTTTGATTACTATAAACCCAAGTTTTAATTATAAACAGTTTCAACATTTGAATTTACAAAAATCAAACAGATTTCAAATCAAAATGATAAAAGTTAAAATAAAAACTGATAAAACATCACACTCCTTTTTATACTTATTACACAAAATCTAGGACATTTAGCCCCAAGTTCAACATGTAACAGTGAAAGTTACAGTTCATGTAACAGTGAAAGTTACAGTTCATGTAACAGTGAAAGTTACAGTTCATGTAACAGTGAAAGTTACAGTTCATGTAACAGTGAGTTACAGTTCATGTAACAGTGAAAGTTACAGTTAATGTAACAGTGAAAGTTACAGTTCATGTAACAGTGAAAGTTACAGTTATGAGTCTAGTCTTGTTTTCTTTTTTTGAAATGTCGACATTTATAATAATAAAAATAATATTTCTCATACTTATGTTTATAAATATAATTGTGTTTTTATAAATATCATTGTGTTAAATGCTTACCATAGTATGTTGGTATAGGTTTTACAGGCTGATAAAAAGCTGGTTGATATACTGACTGCTGCTGGTGATACTCGTAAAACCTGTTAGCAACCATTTTTTCGCTAGTTCCAATACAATTATTTTATATTCAATTCCAAATGTTGGATGTGATCCTTTTAAATTTCTTGATACTGTCTTAACAATTTATAACTTCATGAAGTCATTTTCACATTTATCAAGTGTGTATAAGTAAGTCCGTATTCTGACGAATGAAACATATATTTCCTCCCTTATTACAACCGAAAGTACAAAATTCAAAGTCTCCTTGTTAAACTTGATTGCAAAATATGATCAATTATTGTCTCCAGACAAATATATTTTCCTATAACTTCTCCATAAACAATAAGGCTTTTTTTCTACCAAGTCGAAAACTCAACTGTAACCACTTCAGTAAAATGTGTGCACTTAATACCCTCTTGGTTAAGTCCCGCCCACTTCTCTAAGATGACAGGGAGAGACAGTAAATAAATCATGGCAACAATAGATGTTTGTTAACCAATTAACTAGCTAAGTGGATTATCTCCATACCCCAGGTATCCCTGTATGACCCCTACCCTACAATATGGTGACATATTACTGGCCAGTGATAACAATCTGTTCCAACAAGTGTCAGCTTCCTTATCTATATTTAGCTAACAAGCATTCCCGTTCTTCTGCACTCACTTTAGGTTTATTGTTCTTTTTTTTTTTAAACAAACATTTTTTTCATACTGTTTAGCTGATAAAGGAAAAATATTAAAATATCTGCAAGAACACTCTTATAAGAAGTATAATAAGATGAATTTTTGAAAAAGTTTGAATTCTTTAGAAACTATGAGGCCATTACCATATCTTCTCTTTTCACCAACTGAATATTTATTCTTTTTCTTTAAATCAAGAAAGGAAGCAAATGTTGAAATCTATTCTAGTTTCAGGAATTTTTGCGAGATATCATGGCCCCTTGGAATGGATATTGTGAACCTGAGAGTTGATCGTAATCTCAAGCACCAAAATGGCTCTCTTCAGGAAGGAAGCAGTTGACATTAGTTAAATAACTTGTTTTTGTCACCGTATTTCTTCAATTACTTCCATAATTGTATTAGACGATTTCAAGATGGTGTCTATTGTAATGTAAGGGAGCTGTTAGTGTATAAGCCCTGCGCCTATAATCATTATATATCAAAGAATTTGGTCAAGATGTCATTCATAAAAATAGCAAAAAGCTTGCTGAAAATAACTTTTTCTTTGGTTTTTGTTTATAATTATCTTGTGAATTACTACCACGCAAATATCAAACGGCATATATCATGAGAACAAAATACATCAAGTGGACCACTGTTGTACTGATATTTTACTGAAAAAGTCTTTTTTCACAATAAGTATTGAAATATTTTTATTATTATTTTTTTAATTTTTTTTTTTTGCTCTTAATGTATTTTTTCCCACTCCATACAGAACTTTTTATCTTTGTTGGCAAAGATACAGGCAGTAATAACACAGACACATGTCACACTTGAGTGTCAAGTTTTACAGCATCAATTGGGGTCAATTCAGCATGTTCATAATGCCATCAAGAATCCCAATTACACATACTGCTATAAATACTTTGGACTTATATTGTTTATTAATAACAATGACATTATACAGATATTTAATTAATCAGATCTGTGCTTTAAACTAGTCAGTGAAATATCTGAAGCTTAAGTATACTTCAAAAGTTATAAATTTAAAAAAAAAAAAATCTTATTTCAAAAGTTACATTTTTTTTTACTTTTAAAATGTCTGTCTCAAAGTCACCTCTGAATTACAAAACCAACAAATCTCTGTCTCTTATCTTGGTGGTATCTTCTTTAGCCCTTAATTGTGACAGTAATCCAATAAGGGATCAAACAAACAAATAAAAGGCCCCCTATCAGTTTAAATCTGGGGCGAGAACAATCCAGTATGACCCCTGTCAACTTTGCAGGGAATTCAAAGCCTTTTTGTGAACTTTTCACTATCCTGACAATAGGACGGCCAGTTGGTTGTTGTTATTATTGTTTCAGTAATGAATAAATTATAGTCTGAATTTCTACAGATCCTGAGATTTAGCAGTAACCTAGCAATGCACTTCATGAAAGTAGACTGCATAAAGGCCACTTAAAGTACTAATTTTAATACCACCATGACTGTGATTTGTGATTTCTAAAATGTGAAAAACTCTGTATAGAAAAGATTTAAAAACTAAACCCCGAATTACAGGCCCAATATTTACTTTTAAAAAACTAAATGAAATTTTCAATCTCTGATTGAGGCTGAATGAAGCTGAAACAAAGGGAGGTAATTTAAAGCAATGTACATTTTTATGACAAATATTTTTTCTTCAAATCTTCACACCTATGTACAAGGTGTCTGTGTTTGATTATTATCTGTTTATTTGTTGAATTATCAATATTAATTAAGTCCCTGTTTTCTGTCAGAAGAACAATATGGAAATAATCTCTGTTACAAAACCCCCTGCCACCTTAAGCCCAGGAACAAACAAACACCCTGTGGTGATCACACTCCATGACAATAGCCTTGTTCTTCTGGACAAGACAAAAGGAATATTACATTGACCACTGGTCACCTTGTGGCCATAGTGAACAGTCAACACTGTGACCACTTGAATCAGCTAAGCATCAACACTTTCTAGCCACTTGAAACTGGCAATGGCATTTGGAAATGACCACCAGATCAGTGGAGTGGAAGCATGGCCATTTACAGACAAAAGAATATGAATGTGAAAGTACAATAGATGATGTAATAATGTCACTTCATATCTACTTAATATCATTCTTTTAATTTACATATTTATAATAAAGTACAATGAAAGTGGAAGATTTTAAGTTTTGTTCTGATGGTAAAAGGCCAAGTGACTATTTTTGCAGTGAATAACTTTTGTACAAAACGGACATCATCTAATTTAATCTAATTAAATGGATAATTTAATTTCTTTTTGTCAATCACATTGCTTATCTAGATTATGACAGATAATCAATTTTATCAACTATTATCTCTTTAAACCTGAAATTAGTTAAGTCAAGGAGATTATTTTTGACTGCTTGAAAAATAAATCCATGTATAACATTGCTGTTTGATTCAGGTAAATAAGTTATCAGTTATCCAGTCTCATGTAACAATTGTAGAAGAATTTACCTCCTGACCTTGACTACTCACAAATCACACAAAAAAGCTTGTAAAAATAATGCTTTATTTACTAAAAAAAAAAAAAAAAATAATATTACTATTGCAAACTTTCCTTCCCTCATTTTCTTTAAAACCTGTCTTAAGTGTGCACTTTTTATTACTCAATTTGACAATGACCTTCTATAAAAAAAATTGTGTTAAAAGCACGATAATAGACCATAAAAAGAAGTTTGTTTCCGGTTAATTGTTCTTCATCAGGTCGAACTAATAACTGCACACCTATAATTATCTTAACTTCTTTGCACTTAATTTCATAAGCATATAATAGTCTTTGTCACCCTTGAAATTTAACAGATCTGTTCATGCAGTTTTCTTTTTAAAACATGATACTCCAAACTCAGACCTTAGTAAACTTTAATGCATTTTTTTTTTTGGTATGAGAAAAATAATGAAGAAGTGGCACAAAAATTCAGATGTCTTGATATGCATCCAGTTGTTAAAGTGTGTGTTTGAAGTATCATTGACAGATGACCCATACCCAAAGGTGCAGACAAGAATACATTACTCACAAGTCTTATTGTTCCTTTGTAGTTAAGGGATTAAAGTGTGCACTTGGCTATTATATGTAACATGAGAAGTTACACCTATTGTTTCGGAGCTATGACTTTTAGATACTTGAAACTAAAAATAAAATGGGGGGGGGGGTGCAGTTTTATATTTTCTTACATATTTTATTTTACACTTTAAATGTACAAATTTTCTGCATTTTAAGACACCTTGTGACTCCCAAACTACTTCTAACTTTCTTTATCACAAAATATCGCAGAATTTCTTTTTCCAAATAGTAAGCAGCAGTTTCCATTAACTGAAGATGAAAAATAAATGTCACTGGGACATGCATAGAAACTGGCAAAGATCTTCAGTACCACAGAACTTGAGGCAAAATCTAGTTGGTCATGTATTTGGAAGCAGCATAACAATTTGGTCATATGTGTTTTTTTGTTTTTTTTCGTCTTTTGTAAATTATAAGCTTTTTTTACTTTAATTCTTTCACATGGCAATTTCCAGACAACACTTCTGCTCTTCTGGTCTTCAATGAGTAAATCAAGGGACTTCAAATAGAAAAACATTCATAAAACACCATGTATCTTGTTAACAATTACTAACACATGAACATTTCACAGTGATGCTATTTTTTTGTTAATTATAGTAATGAATTGAAAATTCCATGGGAATTTCATCACTTTCGCACGTTTTCATCTTAACCTATCCATTTGTTGTATCTTAATATCAATAATTAATCTTCAGATGAAAGTGTAACATCATAAATGTTATAAATTACAAAGAAAGGGGATTGTACTAAAATGCTCATTTTAGCAACACTTTCTGTAGCCCTAAGCAAGGCTTAATTATTTATGGAATATTAATCTGGCTATGAAAAATTAATACAATGGAGTGGTTTTAATTCTACAGATTTTTAATGAAGCTGAACTGTCTTTTGTTTCAGTTTGTTTTCATCTAGAAAATATACATTAATAATACTTGCCGACATAAAAGCATCACATCGTAGGGCATAATTATTGCAGTTTACATGCAGTATAAACAAGGATTTTATTTCTGGTGTAGACAATATTTAACATCGTAATGTTGTTAGCCATTACTAAGTGAGAAAAAAGTATCTTTTTCATGACCTCTTTAAATATCTAAATTAAAAAGAAACGTTTCTGGCTAAAAAATGGGTTAAACTTACGGAACACTTCTATTGTAATGGATTTTGCTTGTTATTTTTCTACTGATTCTGAAAAATGTAAATCCTGCAAGTTTTACTGGTTATAAGATCTTCTTGTTTATTTTTGACACGTGCTTCATTGCCACACACACTCCCTTTGTTGCGGGCATGTCATCTTTTTATCTTGGTTTTAACTTATCTAAATGATAATCCAAACTTGTTAAGATAAAAAAGCCCTCTTGTTAAAACAATATCTGCTCATCAGTTATTGCCTGACTTTACTATTAGCTAATCATGGAAAAATCAACTTAACATTGTAAATGTTTCAAACAAACAATTACAGAAAGGATACTTTAACACTACTGTCAAATGGATAAGAAATGAAGGTGTCAGTTGATACCTTTTATGTAAAATGTCACAAACAATTCATTTGAAAATGGAATGCTTTTTCTGAATGGTGACTGGTTTGAAATCTACAAAGAACAAGTTATAAGAGAAAATGCAATGATAGCAGAATAGCAACAAGCTAAAATCTATAGTTAATTCATAAAGGCCTCTTTAAAACTATATACAGACAGAGGGGCTTGATTTCTAATGACTTCAGCAAACCTAAACGTAATTATTAAAATTAAGACAATTTAGAAGCAAAAAAGGAATGAGAACTTCTTATGTAATCTCTATTCTTGTTCAATTAGTTTTTCTTGAAGTATCTAGAAAAAACTTTTAATGATTTTTAATTAAATTCTAAACAAAGTTCAGAAGTAATTTCAACTATTATATTCAATAAAATATAATTCTCAATATTAAAACGGTGACAGAACTGCAAGTTCCTACCAGGGAAAGAAAAAATGAAAGAAGAAATAGTTTCACCTGTATCATTACCTTCATAGATTATGTAAAAACATGGAATTCACCTTCAACAGCAATTGTTGTTACATACATTACAAATGCTCAATGCACACAGTTTCCTTGATGAAAGTGAGTTCTCCTCACAAAACACTTAGAATAACTCATCTAACTTGTACTACTAATGATATGAAATATTTACTGTGTGGGAAAAAAATCTACATAAAACAAACATATAGCTAAATAATCAGCCCTTACTCACAGCCGCTTTTCCCAAAATCGAAAGCATTTGCAGTAATTACTTGATTAATAAGCGAAGCTTTAGGCGTGAAGTGGTTAGGACAATAGCAAGTATTTGTTGAAGCGGAAATATTCAACCATAATACACTTGAAAAAAACAACCCTTGACTCCTGTATAAGTGAATCAGCTAATAAACCCCTTCATCACATAATAACATAAATTGCTGTTTTCCGCAAAATTGTGCCACTTGATTGCTAAATAAGAAAACATCATAAAACAACATCTCATTCAGTTGGCAAACCCATGGACCATCTTGACAAAAAAAACTTCACTGGCTCCAAAACTAATTATAAAATTATAAAAATATATAAATTTCCTTTGATCTCACTACTCAAATGTCTAATTGATACAATGAAAAACAATTGTGTTATATTGTGTTTAAATAAGTACTGGAAAATGAAAAATTTGTAGCCTAACATTTATTTCCAAGTAGATTCATTGGAAATGAAAGCTTATGTGTTAAAAGTTCACTCTGTTCTCTTAATTGTGCAATCACCTATAGTAATAAATATAAAAAGAAAACTCATAAATATGGTAGAAAATAATTTCCAAAAATGAAAAAAAGAATTAATATTCTCTGCAACTGTTTCATTAGAAGCTGTCTAAAACTCAGTTAATGTGGTACAACAACCTTCACTTCAGTTCTTTTGAAAATCGGGGAATAAGAACTGTGTAACCTCAGAAAAAGAAATTACAGAACTCATAAAAAGCTTACAGGTATTATTTCAGAAAGCTATTAAAAGCGAAATTATGAATGAAATAGGTATGTTCTGTATATTTAGCTTTTAATACCCTTGTTTTGAAAATAATTATTGATTTTTTTGTCAGTAAATCAAAGCACTGCAAATGTTGCAGATGACTGTGACACTGTTCCATGCATGGTTGTCTAGGCAGGTACCCTTGTTAAGGTAAAATGGTAAACCAGACAATGATACATCATCTGCTTTTTAAATCTTAGGTTGATCTGTGGAAACTTGTTTAACAACTTTTTAGCTGCATCCTATATTATGGTAGAATGTCCTTGTTCATGCCTGTGACATATGGACCACAAGAAGACTAAACTTTATAGGCTATTAAACACTTTAAGAAACCATCCCTGCTAAATGACTAAACTTTTAATTGTGCCAAGCAGGGAAATTATAACCCTATTTTATTTCTTGGTATGTTAATTTAGAATTTATTCAAGAGAGGATATTCATTCAATAAAAGAAATATAATATTTAGTTATATATAATATTCTGTATAACTACAGGCTAAATATTAACATTGTAATGTCAAGAAGAATAAACATTGAACGTATAAAAACATTTATTCAATGGTCTGACTGGAAAAATTAACCCAGAACTTGTGAAAACATTATGTGAGATCTTATCAACTATTATATCCATCGGGGATATCAAGATTATCACAGGTCTGGCGCCAATATCATTGTTCTTCTAACCTGAAATAACTTACAATAGTCTCTCCTGTTAAGATAAGCGATTTCTGACAATTCCCTTCATCACAAAAAAACAAATTGACTGTGTTTGTTTGTATTAGCCGATATACTGACTTGCGTCTGTCAGGCCACACAAAATAATTTATTCTTCTACAGATACTCATGTGTGAAAAGTGCTGCAAAATGACAGTGACATTTTTAAAGGAATCTTATCCTCACTGCAGATCAGTGAACAAAAGTTTAGAAATACCAAAGATTTTGCACACTGAAATCTTTAGTTCTAGGCTGAACTTTTTCTGAAACTTTTCTGTAAGACTTTTTTCCAATAAATTTGTCAAAATGTCTGTGCCATCACAAAGTGATTAAAATGAAAATAATACAACTGTTGAGAGTGTTTGTGTTTCAGAAATTATAAAACCTCTGGGAGTACATATGAACTTGTGCCTTTAGTTCACGGCACAAACTGATTTGGAACAATGCTCAGGAACAACTGTTATTTGCCATTTGTCCTGCCAGTCATAAGGGGAGATAATTGATTAACATACTGATTTCACTAATTTGAGAACAACGGAAAACATGAATAACCATCAGACAAAATCATCATTACTGTTGTTGTATGAAGATCCTGACAATGTGTGACGGCCAATTAGCACATCACCACGTTTATCTTTGCCGTGTGTTGAATAATATGACAAATGAGAACAGACAGTCAAAAAATGTTGCCATCGTCAATGTGAGCTTCTGTGCAATTTCTGTCTTTTATGTCAAACTTTAATACTTAGTATCATTTAAAAGATACCCCTTTTTTTGGTGATTATTATGAAACTAAAAAACATAATTTGATCTTTATATTGCAAGTATTTTTTCATGCAGAAATATTTCAGTTTGACTGCTCTGCAACTTTCAACTTTGTTACCCCTCTCATTCTGTTTTATTTGATGAGAAAACATTTTGTTTGTGGTTGTCAGGGGTCACCTGACCTGTTATTGGGAGTGAAACATGCAAGCGTAACATAGAATGTACTCAAAAATCTTAAACAGACGCGAAAAAGCAATGAGGCGGTAAATTATACACTTACTGCTGCATTGTGGGAAATTATTGTTATTACATACAATGCTTCCAAGCCTTGTGAATGAGTTTTCAGGAATGGAAAATTATTCATTTAGTCCTGAGGAAAATGTAAACAGCGATCAAACTTGAAAATGTACTTGTTTCATTCATTTTAATTATCTAAATACAGTCTCCCACAGCAAAAAAATCCATAATGGAAATTATTCTTTATTTGAACATAATATTATTCAAATAAATTATAATTGATTTGATTTATCATAAACAGACATTGCAAAATTCTTTCAGAAATTATGTCATTTAAGATAAGAAATAATAGCATAAATTATCTAAGGTATATAATTTTATTCTTTTCCCCTGTATTTTTATTTCTCTTTTTTATATTATAAGATTAAAGCTGCTTTGGTATAAGTATGTTTGCACTTTAAAATGTTAATACTTAAAGCCCTACAATCATGTAAAACAGTAGGAAGAAATTATCAAAGCACATTTCTGACAGAAATCTACTTTAATAAAAGAAACTACATAGTGGCTTTGCTAATTAGACCCCATTTATGCTACAATTGCTCTTGTTTTGTAGAAAAGAGAAAAGAAGAAAAACAACAGAGTAAAAATTCCCACAAAGGGGTCTCACAGTTCTTGTTAACCTGGGGCCATAAAGCTGCTATCCCATGGTGCCTTAGCCTTTCTCCATCAGAGAGCATAATCTTAAAGATTTAACGGGCACTTATATTTAAGTAGCTCAGAATGTAACTATTTGAATTTACGACTCCGACCATGATTAGCTATCTACCAAGAAATTATTCATCGCCACTGTTTTTAATAATAACCTATTGAAGAATAAACCCTTCCATCAGATTAGCATTTGAGGGGAAAATTTATCAGAAATGTTTCTTTTATGACAGGTACTGAATAAAAACAAGTGCCTGATAATGAAGCCGTTCTCAGGGTGGTCAGCACTTGAAACTGTTCTCACAAATCAAATTAATTTTCATTCTGAAATATAATAATGCTGGATTGATCGAAAATGCATTTTCCATGAAGAAATTTCTTCACTTTCAACAAAAATTATTATTAGAGGGTTTTTGGAGTGTAATTGTTCTAGAACCATTACACTGCAACATTAACTATTTATTTTGTTGTTGTTCATATGTATTGTATTTCTACAATCACAAGGTGTTTCTTTTTCTCATGCTTTGTTGTTATCATTTAGAAGTACTGATGTATTTACTGCCAAGAAACAACAAAGCTGCCTATCCCTGTCTCTACAAGAACAGCAGGCAACACCATTATAGCTAATCCTGTACTGGTCTATGACCCCAGCTGGCTGCAGCTTCACAAAGACCCATAATCCTTGAGAAACAATCCCGGAAATTACCGAAACAACAGAGAGAGATCAGCGTAGATAATCCCAGGTGATTAGAGATAAACCTTTTATACCATCATAGAGAACAAGTTCACATTTTATGACCATGAAGAGTGCTTAAATAGTTTATTATCAGTTTTAATGAAATTTTTGCACCACCTGAACAACAACAACAACTACATACTTTTCTCACATGCTCCTGCTATAGGAAGAACTTCTGCTTCTAACAAACTTTTAGCTACATTTCAATATGACTGCAGAATAACATGCTGAATAAAAAGATGCTTTGAACCTTTATGTGAAATATTGGAGTAAAGACATTTTATACAATTTAATTTTAATAAAACAATAATAATGGATTAAACCATGTATCATGACTTAAGAATAGACAAATTTTTAATACAAGAGGTATTATTATTACAAAACCAATTGTTACCTTCATTACTTCGGTCATCTGGACTTGGGGACCTTTCTTCTGAACTCTGAAAATACATAGAATTGTAACTTTTACAAAAAAAATCTTGCACAATTAAGTGTGGAGAAAAAGAAAGTTCAAGCGATTTGGAACAATCTATTGCTTGTACGGGAGCTAAGCATAAATAAATTTTAGCAAAAGTACAGGCAAAAACTGGCAATTGGCTCTGAGACATGGCTGCTCATCTAAGACACATATATGGCCATCTTTCAAAGAACTTTTCTAGCTATTTTCGATTTCCACTTTCAGTAATGACTGACCTACATGATAAGAATTTTTCTTTTACACCTTTAACAATTCTTCAGCTGATTATATAAAACTCAAAATCTCCAGACTTTACCTGACACTAAACAGAAAACTGAATTTCAAGAACAATGATGTATGGTAATTGTTTTAAAGGTTTATTGACTGTGGTAATTCAGTCACATTATTTAAACTAAACTTTTAGTGAGATTGTATTGTACCGTTTACCCCTGGAGACTAATGGTTTTCGTTTCAGCAACCAGAAACAAAGCCTCTGACTTTGACTGACCTGTGACCATTCTGCCTTTCTTACATTTCTACTTATTATACAAATATTAAAACTGACAATATTATCATAAAACTATACAATTTCTTTATATTATCACTCACAACAAATAAATCAGCCTTCACTTCAGACCCCCTATAATTACAACTTTTTCCTTTCATCAAAGTTTCAAAAAATATAATTGTCATAAATAAAAGGTACATTTTCAAATATAAAAAAGTTAGTCTTTCAAATATAAAAAAGTTAGTCTATGTGTGTGCAGATTTCCCTGATTTTTCAAATAACTGTGATACTTGAGACAAAAAATCATCAAAACTGCAAATCAGAGACTCAGTAATGTGGGCCATGTTAAAGTCGGGACTAAAAAGTTGAAAAATAAATCAAGCTTTGCTAGTGAAAATGTTTTAATGGCCATATTTTTCTTCCTTATATGTAATTTGTTTTTTAGCCATGAATGACAGCTACTACAAATGTAGCACCATTAAAAATTAAATTAAAAATTAATAAGTATCCATTACTAAGTAAAATTAAAAAAAACAACATCTTGACTAGATGACAAGTTGTGAAATATGTGTGGAGGTCTGCTTACACTTATAAATATAGGAATGTCACTTTCCCCTTTGGGAACAAACTTATAGTACAATCTGCACACAAAACGCTTTGAATGTTATCAAAATCCATTTCATTGCCAAAAAAAGTTTCACCACACATCCTTCATTTTAGAAAATATAAGCCATTTTATCTGTGGGTTGATTAGGTGTAAGGGTAGGCATAATCTTTTACCGATTCCAACTATGTTACGGAATATGCCAAGAAGATACATAATAATACAGTAATGGCAGGAATGATATGATAACTTTGACAGAAATTGTTTCAAGTTGATGAACCCTGCAAACAATTGCTCATTCTTTAAGTTATGCAGTTGCAAATATCCTACCAGAGATGATAATACAATTTTTGAGAAGAAAAGTATCTGGAATACCTAATTATTTCAATTTTGTTGAAAGAACGTTATCATAGGAAGATTTAGAAGTACAAATGTAGGGTATAGTGTGCACCTTTCTGATAAAAAAAAATAAATAAATAAAAAAACAATATAAAGCTTTATAAGCAACTTCTTCATCTACAGCAAGTGGTTAAGGTCAAAACTGTCGATGAAGGGCACAATAAATTAAAACAAGATAAATAAATAAAATGCAGAAGAAATAATTATTGCCTTTCCCTTTCATTTCATAAGTTAACATGTATACCAGATAAATTTTGTTTCCAATTATCATCTACAATTAATCACAAGCAGAAGTAACCTTAAATCAACTCCAATTGAAGATCCCTAATTAATCAGCCAAAAATTAGCCCTTAGGGAACCTAGAAATGTTTGAAATCATCTCCACATGTTGTTAATTTGAGACAAAGAAAAGGAGATATCAGTAGCTATCATCATTAATTTAGGGATCAGTCATTAGATACCCAAGATGACCCTTAAATGCCAATCAGAAATCCCAGCCAATTTTGTCATCTGTAAATTTTAATTCTGAAATAATGCTTCTTCCAGACAAGGATGAAAAAGGTCAATAAGTCTATCTTTCCTGTACAGACAATAAAATCCGAGACATTTGTTGAGATGAGCACCTTTTAAAGTCCAATCAGAGTATATATAAAATTATGTATTCTAAAGAAAGATATTTTTTTCTAAAAGAGTGTTTGTCACTATGGGTAACTGGTGCCAGCTATAAACAACACCACACAGTCAGTATGAACTAAGAAATAAACAGACTTGCAAAGTCTCTAAAATATTTCTGCACTAAGAAAAATCTATTCAATTTCAGATTAAAATCTCTGTGCCATCTTCCTGCTTTACTGATGTCTTAAAATCAAAATAATTATCTTTCATACTGCTTCACTGATTCTCTTTGAAATATGTTATATAACTAAATTACATGGCAATTATCCATTAAGGAATTTTTAAAAAGCTTTATGGCACAAATCTTCATTTATACTGTTATATTTGTCTCTAATAAAAGTGTTTTAAAATGACAATGATTGTGTAAAAAGTTGCCATAATGATAAATATAGGTTATGTTAGAAGCATGATTAGAACCTTACAAAGAACAGGGAGCATAATGCTGTCTGGAATAAGGTGGTTAATGAGCTAATGGAACCCTAATGTTAACATGTATGTACACTCTGATTACAGGTTATGTAAAATTCAAAGTTCCATTCAAATCAGGTTACATATTCTCAAAGTGTACGAAGGGGTTTGTTGTTTGTCAAGATGAAGCAACCGTAAGATTTAACTGGAAACTGGGCTTCAAAAATTTATGAACTTCGAAACAATTCATACAACCATTTAACAAAACAAAACAAAAAAACCCAAAGAACAAAAACAAAACCTCAAATTTAAAAACAATTTGTTTGAAATGACATGTAAGAGACTATCTGATTGGCAGAGAAGTCCAGTTATCTGTATTATCAGGACTTTGAGGGTGGTTTCCTAATTGAAGTTAGGACCTCAGGTGTTCTGCCTCATTTACAGGTGTGCCATAACATTCACAAACTGTGATAATTCTATTGCAATCACTTCAATGGTTGCACTTCACATTGTTCTGCAATTTCTGTCTGTGTAACTGCTTTTTTTCCACCTGATTTTCATGGGAAAATCTACTGCAGAATGTTTTGATGTTTATTCATTACTCTGGTCATCTTGTTTGTCTTATTTCTTGATTTCTCAGCCCGATTTTTTAAAGGGTTTCACTAAATGCAGCAAAAGCAAAAACTTACATAACTGTGTTGTCTCACTGTAAAGTTTCAGGTTTATAAAAGAAAAGGAGAACTTTTATGTGCCAAAAGACAGTTAAGTTTAACAAAGCTTCACACTACCTGCAGCTGAAATAAGAATATATTTCAATCACTTTAGTTCCTGGTTACCCTTTTTCAAATGGCACAAGAGGGGGCAGATTCTAGTTTTGCATCTAACCAAATCTATCCTCAAACAAAAATTCAAGCAGTTCCAGAATCAGGAACAATTGTAAGATAAGCCAATCAAGCAGGCATTTGATTTTAATTCTCTGGTATTTTATTTGTCTGCCTCTTGTTCAGATTATACCATACAGTTGCCATTTCATTCAATTTAATTTCTCTAACCTTCTCAACCTAAAACCTGGAAAATTTATATTCAGATAATAAAGATCTTAGCAAGGGGTATCAAAATTCAGAAAAATGATTTGAATTTGTTACCAATAAGCTAAGTTCAGAATCTGCCATTAAAACTTAATAAAATAGGATTCAAAAACAAATGTCATATTCTCTGAAGTAGCATTGATATTTTTTTAAGATTCACTCCATGTGTATGAATCATATAAAATAAGTGTACCTGTTTATCTTTGCGTATACTCTCTTTAATGTTCTGAAGTTGGGCAATCATCTCACTGAGTTTCTTCTCCTTGTCTTGGACTGTCTCATCACTGAGCAATTGTTGTATATTTGAGAAAAGATGCATGTCTGCTGATGTTTCATCCGTAGTCATCTTTAGACATTTGTCCAAATATTCACGTTCAGATGCACTCTCAGGTTTGTGTGTGTTGAGTCGTCGCAAAACACTTTCCATGGACTTTTTGTGCAACCCAAACGTGGGCTTTGTTGTATTATTGTTTAGATGGAAATTATTTTCAGGGTCAGAATCAGAGTCAGAACTCGTGCGAATGCTCTGCAGAATTCTCTGCTTCTTGTTTCTAGGGCGATCGTTGCTACTATCTGAATCCTGGTTTTCGATTCCGTTTAAATTTTCGTGATGTTCAACAATATGTAATGGAGACTGGTAATCTAAATCATGATCGTAAGTGTAATTGTGTTGTTCTTGAGGTAAACTGTTGAAGATTGGTCGTTCAGTTACGACGTCGTCTCGAGGCAGTTTGGTTGGCGTATTCTTACGCTTTGAAGACATGCTCCTGAAAAAAAGAATACAAATTCAAAATCAAGCTTTTAATTTATTAGTATCACTATATCCCTAAATTTTGTAACAATAGGCAGATTATTTTTGTTTTATTTCTTCACATACATAAGGATTAAGAAAAAAGAAGTATTTACACAATAAAAAAGATCTGAACCAAAATTTCCTGGAGGTTGTGTAACATTTTAAGCATAAAATTCCCGCTGTGTGAAATAGTTTGATAGACTATGAGAAACTCCTGACATTGGCATAATGCTTCTATGACTTTCCATTTCATGACTACAAGACATGCACCACAGTTTGAAGACAAACACTGAATGAATGTGCAAACTTTTTGTCATTTTAATGTTATTTCAACAATTTCTTCATGAAGATTAGATTAACCTTTTCTTTTTCTGCTGACGAAAACATATTTTTTCCATGATTCTGTTTGACGTTAATTCATCTCTCCCGTCCTTCTCAAACTATTATTCATCAAACAAAACTCTAGTTTGACAAACAAGGGAAGCATTATCATCATAGAGCACTGCACAACTTGATTCATAAAAATTGTAAAATATTGCACACACGCACAAAATACCAGTCTGCAATGTTGATAATCATAGATAATAATCAACCAGAAAATAAAGAAGCAATTGTCAAATTATTGTAAATATGAGCATTTTTTCTCAAGTTGACTTACGTAGTTCCTGAGAATCCCCGAGATAAGACATCATAAAATATTTTAACAAGCTGATCTGAATATGATAAAATATGGTAGACAACATAAACACAGCCCAAATATCAGTAAAACTACGAATGTTTATTACTTAAATATTTATAATATTCAATGTGTTAAACCATTTTAATGTCTATTGAATGAGGGTAAAAATTTCAGTATTTATACAAGTAAATGGCTTCTTGAATTGCTCATTTATTTTAATATCTACAAATGCAGTTATTGCTTTTAATATTTATTCTGTAATTCAGCTTGATGGCTAAAAAATGCAAGAAAAAAATAGAAATAAATAAAAATGACTGGAAATGTAACCATTTGTATTAGCCAATGTGTGTAAGTTAAATAAAGCAACATTATAAATTTTAACAGTCTAGTCTGTTGTGATATGAATGCCAAAAAATCCATACCTTTTTGATAAATCAATTTTGTAATTCCAGTTAATGAAAGGAATTTTATATAATCAAAAATATATATTCCAAGAGCCACCAGTAGATTGCTAATTTTGCATGGTTTCAGTTGTCTTTTTGTATAATTAATTATGCTTTACTTTTTTTGTTTCACAGTCAACTACAGAACTGATTTAAAAATAACAAACATTAAATATGTTTTGACAAAAACTCAGGAAATCATTTTAATTTATTATAATTGCCCATTACTTCCGTTATATTCCCTTCTTCTCAACATTTTGAGCACCTGAGGCAGTTGTTGTGGACGATTGTCACCAGCTCTATCATTGTTGATGCCTTTTGGCAAATTAAAATAATTATGACAAATATAATAACGGATTTCTCCGCTATTCTCATCTAATCTTGTAATAATATGTCCCGTTAACTGACAACTACCTGTCATCCATATTATCCTAGACATGTAAGTAATATGTAACGCAATTAATAATCAATTAACTTTCAATTTCTCATTATGAAATCATTTGGAGTCTGATTATATTGATGGATCAACCTCTAATGATGTATTTTGTCAGATGAGAGATCAAATATTCAGACTAGTTTAAACATTATTCATGCATTTTTTTTCTTTCTTTTAGTAAATGCAAAAAGATGAAAAAGTACTATTCATTTTGTGATTGTCCAGTCATACCTTATAACAAGTATTACATTTTTTTTCTGAGCAAAATGCATTTTCATTTTACCAGAATTGTGGATTCTAGATAGATCATACTTAATTTCTTTCTTGTTTTTTTCTGCAAAAAATAAAATCCTCCTACCTGGCAATAGCAAAGATATAACATGCCTCAATGTATGTTTCAATACATGTGATAAAGTCAGAACGCCTGACAAATATATTAAGTTATATCCAAGACATCTACAACAACTTCTAAATTCAATAGAAATAAGACAGTATACATACATTCATTAAGAGTACATTTCACACATTGAAAAATTATTATTCATATTTTGGCTATTTTCGTCAACCACCAATTCATCAAACTAGGTCTTTTCCAATTCAGCCCTCACCCCACCCTCTCTATTGTAGTTGCATAATCAGGCTTTGGACCATTGTATTCTCATACTGCGCACACTTTAGCAGTGCTTCTGTATTGACTTAATGAAATTTTGATGCATGACTGAAAGTTCATAATGGTTATTCCTCACACTGAGCTTCAGAGGCCCTTCCTGGGTACAGCAAAACTTCAATAATTATTAAAGCCAAGTTGAAATATAACATACCAAATGTGGTCTGGAATTTCTCATGAGTGTAGCTGAGTGTTTAATACCGTCATGTAGCAATACAGAATACATGGAAAAAACAACTGCTCCTGTCCATATAAAAAACTACTGCGGGTCTCATCTGTTTCACAACAAACAGTACTGGGTGGGGAGCTTTTATGCCCTAGTCAATGTTGACTGGGTTTGAACTTTTAATCACTTCTGATATGACCATGGTAAGTGCTTTAAAAATAATTAAAAAGAAAAATCAAATTGTAATTTTGTAAAAAATAAAAGCAACATTAGGAACATTGTAGTGGTTTATCTACAAATATACAAAGACAACAAAAACTCTACTTTTGTTACAAAATAATAAAACTTTACAGTTTCAATTTTTCACTTAGAATCATTATATATTCAGCAAATACTCTTACATTCTTATTTGTTTTTGAACATACAGAGAATATCAGAATTCTGCGTAAGGCAATTCACACCAAAGTAAGTCTGTTTTCCATACTTCAACAGAATCTTTTTTATGCTGGACGCCAATGCAACAAAATACGGTAGCAAGGACCACTTCTATACCCTCATAATGATGGACTGAACAAGAAGTAAACAGTCAATAAACAAGTGAAAACTAGTGACAATATTCACAAAAGATGCTCCAGGGAAAGCCTCCAACCATAACAGGATTTTCTCCAATCTTTATACAAAAATAATAATCCCTTTTATTGAGAATAAGCAATATGAATTTCAATGAGTTATTGTGAAAGCGGTCTATAAATATGATACTGTAGAAAAAAATTTAATTGAAATGTGACAAAAATTCTGAAGTTATGAGCTGTAGTCCTTGACAAAAAATGTTTAAACTTGCTTGACTATGAATACTGACAGTTTAAGATTATTTTTACAATTTCTCTTAATTCCAACGCTAAAGTTAATTAATTTTCAATAATAAACTCTTAAAATAAGTTGTTTTAAATCTACAGAAATATAATACATAAATCACTATTTTTTAAAGTCAGGTATAATCCTTATCATTGATTATATTCTTTTAATTAATATTATGTAATACATTAATAAATTTATTTCTGGAAGTGAGAATAAAATGTCAATTTCTTTGATAATAATAAATACAATTGTTGATGCATAAAGACTGCCAAGCACCTTACAGATCCTAAAATACATTTCATTTGCATCCAAACAAATAGACTTTTCCACCTTTTTTTCTTTCTTTTCGAAAAATGATTGAAAATTATAAAGAATGTTTTCTGTAAGTCGTGATTTTATTGTTCCCACATAATAACGTTATTTTGTGAGTTTTTCCATCTATTCTTGTATTTGCGTAATACTGCGTCAGATGGTCTTTTCTTGTAGCTGCAATCGGACCAAATATCTCTTCTTAATAGACGGGGAATCGGCCATTGTAGTCTGTCTTCAGCTTCTTTTGTCAACAATTTTTACAGCTTTTATGCAGTTTATAGAAATGGTGACAGAAAATGAAAAATCCGTTTTTGTGTTATATAGACAGGTTCTAATGGGACACCATTGTTGCATTATCTTCCTCAACGATGAATTATGGGTAGAACAATGCCTTGCGATTTTTTATTTTGGATGCATATTGTTAATTTTGGGCTAAGACTGCATTCAGACATAAACCATTTGAAAAGTAATGGGTAATTCTTTGTTCGCTTTATGAGTTTTGTGTAGTACAACAAACAGTAGAGAATAACCCTTATCTTTTCTCATGCAGTTTTTAGTCATCCATTAAATCTAATTCATTATAAAACAGGTATTATGCATTTAGAAGTTTTGCGATTACAATTAATATGATAAATGTATTTTCAACATCAAACAGCAAACAGAACATTTCTGGTCCAATGTATAATGTGATCTAAAAAGTTGCTTGTATTTGAATTCAGATGATGAGTGCCATAAAGAATGATAAATAGAAAAAAAAAGAATGAAATAAGTGGTCTTGAACATCAAAATAATACTCAAGTCATTTTTTTTTGGACAAACTGTAAGAAATGTTTAAATCAAACCTTAGTTACGAGTTGGTATTTCGAAACATACTGCCAGTAAATTATGCAGTCACATTTAAATTTGTACATTTATATTCTATGAAAGTAATGACTGATCATTTCAAAAAGATGAACAATGAATGACCAGTCATCACATGACTGGAAACACTGACCATGCACCAAATTATTAATGTGCAGGTAAAGAGTTGTATTGTTGTTAAAACAAAGCTGCTATTGTTTGTGAAAGTTGTGTCCGACTCATTGTGACACCTCAACAATCCAACATGGTGCCAGTAAGGCCAGGGTGGATTTTAATGCAAAATTAACATGCGACCTCACATCCTGGCTAAAAAGATAAAGAATTCCAACTTTACTTTGTGTATTTTTGTCCCAGTAGTACTTGCTTGACAATATTGGGTTTATTGCCAAAAATATCTGCAAACTGTAGTTTTGAGCACTGTACACTGTACCATACTGTACACAGAGCATTGTACACTATATGAAGAAACTTTTGAAATTACTCAGGCAACAATTATCTCCCTTCACATTTTTCTCACTGAGTTACTGTTCTTGTTTCTTACAAGTATATAATCAAATGGACAAAAGAGTTCAACAAGAAGCACATTTTTTTGTCAATTACTTATGTGAACCAAAATAACTCTTCATTTTCTACATATATCTCATAAGTCTGCCACTTTCCAACCCTAGTTCTCACTGTACAGATGTTTTTGGTACAACCAAAGGCTGCACTTCCATCTGCCAGTTGCCATAACCCTTATAGATAACTCTGCTACAATATTCCTGTTTTGAGTGGCATATCTTCTAAAAAAAAATTTAATGTGAAATAAAACCAGACTTCACATGCCATTTAAAACATTAAATAATTTGAAATACACTTAAGTCATGCTGCTTCACTGTTTTAAAACAGTGCCAATTTAGGACGTAGATAATTTCTGTTGATAATTTTCAACAAATATTGAACAACAACAGCATAAAACATGATAGTGGTAAGGTTGAAATAATGACAGATCAGGACAAGATCATAAATCATACTTGATACACCACATGTCAAAGTTTTAAGTCAAATTTCCTTGTTTTTAACTGTAATAATACAAAATAATTACTCCAGGATTGTATACCCCAGGCAAATTATGACAACACTTCAACCTTTGTTTTCAGATTTCACTGCAGTTAAACAACTATAAATATCTGAAATATATTTCAAATAATAAAAGTATGAAATTTCAAGAAATTATGAATATTTTCATGTTATCTTCACAAAGATGTTGGCATCACTGGTAACTGAGCGAGCTGGTAACAGGCCTTGACCTTGAGAAAGGACTTTACTTCTTGAGTCAAACATGAGAAAAATGGGGGAATTCAGCTTTTTTGTAAGACTTGAAAAAAAATCAGAGTGAAGCTACTCATATCTTTACACTTGAATTGGAAAATTAAAATGTAAGGACTAGAGAAAAATTGTGTTTGAGCAATGAAGGAGTAAAATTACTCTTGCCTTCTATACATTTTCTGCCATTCACAATTTTTTTTTCATAGTAATGGGTTGCCCTTAACTTCATTCATAATCTGTGGCTGATTATTTGCAGTCATTCGACAGGCAAGTGTTTTTCTTCCAGTCTTTTTTATGCCCTGTTTATAGACAGTATGGTCTCATGTTACCGATGTCCTATTGTTCATTTCACTTAAAAGGTAACTGAGTAAATTCAATTCATCAAGTCACATTATCAAATCAACGCCCCCTGCTCGTTGACAATGCTCATTTTGAGCGCACCTATCATTAACGTTCTATCTTTGCTGTGTAGCAGATTTTATCCCTAACATACACCAAGTAATTTCACCCCTCAAAAGATACATTATGATTGTCTATTGTAATGAAATTGTATGGGTTAAGATCACATCATGTTTTGTAGAAGTAACAATTGACTCTGTCACATGTTTGCTTCTTGCCACATAATTAAATTGTTACTGATGATTGCTTTGTACATGCAACAGTTAAACAAAAACCTGTATATACCCCTTCAACATTTTCAATGTCTGGGAAATTGTAGTCAAAGATATGTGTAACAGAATGTAAAAGGGAAGTTGAAATTAAAAAGCAAAATTAGAAGCTACTTTTTTTAATGCATATTTCTGTTGGTTATCATCTTTGGGTCTTTGAGTTGAATGATATCAATTTCCTGGAAATTTAATGTCTGTTAAGTCTATCACATTTTTTGAGTCCTTAGAAACTTTCTAACTAAATTATAAAGCTGCAATGAGTTAACAATGTGATTTATATATATATATCTCTATTATGACTAACAAACTGGTAAAATTAGAAGTTTTACACAAAGTTTTGTATTCACTGAGAAAAATTGTCTAACAATATATATTGATGATAATAAGGTTCTCATTTCAGAGACACACCCTAACATTTCAAATATTCCATTTTCTTCAAAATAATGTAAATGTGAATGGTATTGACTGAATTACTACCGCATGTCAAGATGTCAAAATTCTATGTACAACTGGCAAACTGAATGCAAAAATTTTTATCTTTATTATGAAGAGTTGTTTTTGTACCATTTTTCAGTTGATAGCCATTTCATACAAATGTGCACTTATTTGGTTGCTGTATGACTTAAGGAAAAGATTTTTGAACACATGTTCTTCTTTCAATTATTTTTTTTTTTTTCATTTAAAGAGAAAGAACCAATAAAATACATATGCAGAATATCGTTGGTAAATTTTACGGTATGTCCCTTTAAGTCAAAACATGACCAGAGATGCTAGTAAAAATTACCGTGACATATAACTTCTTTTAAGATGGTATTTATGCACAAATTGTTCTTTTTTTTGAAGGCTTTATTACAATTATTACAATAGAGCGAAGTAATTGATAACTTTGTATCAGTTTTACTCATTACAGTTAGCGTAATTAGAGGGCGCTTTATTCTCAGGAAGCTCGCGTCGTGAAACACAGGTGACAATATCCGATATGTACTTGATTGGTCGATTTAGCCATTGTCTTGAGGACTTGTGACATGAAATTGTATCGTTAGGTAACAAGAAGTCATCCTAAATATAACACATTTAGGGACCCTAATGGATATGATACTCATCAAGAAAGACGTTGTACTGATCATTTCAAGAAATACAGTACAGGAAGACAATTAGTTGAAATCAATCAGTTTAAAAGGGTCATAATGAACAATAATGATGACATCTAAAAGAGAAGCTGTGATAAGGACTAATTTCAACAAAAGATGATGTAAATTGAAACAATCAATGATCGAATCTAACTTGTCAACACCATTATTCTCTTAATACAGAAAAAAAGTTCATCTGATAATTGGCTTCAAACAGATTTTATAACTTAAAACACAGACAGTCTAATCTCCTATGGGGAAAATCGAAAATAATTATGTTAAGAGTATTTTCTTAATTCAATTTAATTATACAATTACTTCTTTTTTTTCTTGTCATTAAGTTATCTTTGGGTACATTATTAAACAGTAACACTTCCTGTTTTTCTCATGGAAAATTTTAATGTCAACTAAGAAAAAGGTAAAATCTATCAAAAATAGCTTTTTCGAGAGGAGAAATGTACACAAACTTACTGTAAAAATCATCTCTTATTTCCACTTTTAATGATCACATAATCTTTGTATAAAACAACAACAACAACAACATGGTAATGATTATTTGCTACAGGTGTAAAATCTCCATCGAGAATAGAATGCCTTGACAAAAAGCTAGCTGTATTTGTTTTTTTTTCTAGAACAAAGACACAATAAGACAAATGGGGAGAGAACATTAAAGAAACCCCCACCTGGCCCTACAGCCAGGCTGCACCTCTTTGTTATACAATAATATACTACTGCATTGTTACACTGTGAGCATAAGACCATAGTTTGTTAAATAAGACAGCCTAATTCATGTGGCTACAATACATAGGCATTATTATCATCATCACTATCATCAATATCACCATCATCAACAACAGCATCATCATTTATCTAAATTAATAAGTTTTTACGATTTTATTTTGCAACAAAAATTTGACACCCAGAAACTTTAACAGGGGTGTTATTTAAACACTGACTTGAATTCCAAAATCTCTATGAAGTTTGAATCATCTTAACAATGGAGACGTCTGTAATTTGATTGCATGATGATACTTTCTTAGAAAAACTGATGTTTATTATCTGAAAATATTACCGACAAACAAATTTGAAAATGAGTGATAACATATGCTTTTCTTTCATACTGAAACTGCCATTAACTATGTCTGTATCAAAAGGGTGAATACAAAAAAGGTTCTAAGCAATATAAAATAAAAAAGCAGATAGCACTTTCTGCATTCACCCCTTGGTATGTATATATTCCAACCCTTTTCTGCTTGTCGTATTTTCAGATGTGACAGTATCCACTTTACCATCAGCCGTAAAGAAAATCACTAGTCTGAACTATTAAGTCAACGGCATTGTCACCACGGAAAACACTTCATTCTACAAGTCAGACACCGCTATTAAATGCACGAGAAAGTGGATATTGTGACAAGTTTAAATTGAACTCCCGATTGTCAAGTGATTTACCGAGCTGAAAATGACAGGAAGTGCCGTCAAGAGAAGACAATTCTGACAATCAGTGTAGTAAACATTAATGTCTTTTATGTGGCAGTAATGAGTCCCGTCTTTTGTAATGGCATGTTTTCGCTAGATCGCATCAAGGGCAATTCATTGTGATGTCTTTATCTGAACATGTCTCCTAATTTGTCTCACTGATTGCTACATGACAATACAAGACACAGGCACTTTTAAATGACTTTCAGATTAGATATATGTACTTACAAAGCAGTATAAGAAGTCAATGAAAAAAGTGTAATCCATTTGACAGGGCTCAGAAAATACACCATATAAATTAAGAAAAGGAATTGTGACAAAGTGCAGTCAATTAAGGTGTCTCTTAAAAGAACATTTTGCTTTCCTTTGACAGAAGGAGCAAACAAAATACTTTTCAAAGAATTTTTTTCTAACATATTTACAAATTTAATTGTCTTAACTAGTCCTCTATTTTGCAGGATAAAGTAGATACCTGAGCTCCCCTGATGTCACTGGTGTTTTTTTCATTGGCAAAGACTTTAGCTTTGACGTACTTCAAGTTATGGTTTTATTAAAGTTCACAGCAAAATCTGATTTGTCTACCCCGGATATGGCTACACCTTTGTTTTCTTACACCTATAAGAACCTTGACAGAGATGCTACTGTATGTCCATTGAATGACTTTAACTGCAAACACATGTACTTTTTATATGTACTATTTAATTAGACATTCCATCAGTTTTTGAAAGTGAAAACATCTGGCATTATTTTATTGTTCAGAATATTAATAAATTTCTGTGAATTTAATAGCTATTCAGGCCTGTTTATACAAAGCTGTTTAAGCAGGGTTAGGTATCAAGTTTCTACATGAGCAAGACATCATTTGGCAGTAGCCATCATTTGCCTGACTTTACAGCTCTTTTACAGTCTCTAAGGTTACAGCTTTACGATTATTCAGAAGTAATCAGCCGGGAATGAGCAGCTTTTATCATATGCACAGTTTTTTTTTCTTTTTTTTGAGAAGTAATTTCCCTTATACCCCCTCTGTTACATGACTGATGTATGTTCACTTGCTACAGGCATCTGGGCCATTTTACAGAGACCAGTTTTTCTGTATTTAAAATTTCAAAAAGTTATTTCAAATTTCAAAACTGTACCATTTAAGTCTAGTAACCAATTTATTGAGAAAATTTCAGTATTTTTACTCACTATTTTGATTTTTTCTCTGAAGTGATGATTAGATAAATAATGATAGAATATTTAACAGATTAAATAGCAATGTAGACTATGTGATGGCAGTCTACATGTATGTATAGACTAATCAAGTCTTTGTTTCATTAAAAAGCTGAGGTATGTGTTTATCATTTTGCTAAATCCTTCTGCCCAGTTCTGTCCATTGTCGTTACAAAAATGAGGAGTTTTTTCACACCCCAACATAGAAATAGAATTTGCAGATCTTCCAATCTAGAATTTGCAGATCTTGTATTTGATTCAACTGGTTTATACCTTCTATCAGAAATATCAAGCATTTCTTCCCCTGCGGCTAACCTATACACCACAAACCTGTGCACTACAATAAAACTATACACCAGTATCACTTCAAACAAAAACCTTGTAACAATAAAACATATTTTTTTGCAAAATCACACTATCTTACCAATTGTCAACATTAAACGCCCACTAAATCATAATTTCTTGTCAAAAACTGATTCATTCTCTTTGAAATGGTACTTGGAAATCAGCCATAATTGTTCTAACTTTTGTTTATAGTTGGTTTGAATGGATACATAAAGATTTATAACAAAGATACAGAAGTGAAAAACAACAGAGTCATTGTTTTGCAGCAAGTAAAGAAGGCAGTATTCTCTGAGATAGGCCATCTAAAGAGAAGTAAAAGAATTCTGATGCTGAAATCTCTCCCAGCCACAGGGCTTATCAGTTTCAGTGAACGGAAGGAGAGTCCAGAATGATGAAAGATGATGATTAAGTGATTTTCTTACTCATATCTGGAATTTAGTATAAGGTAACACAATTCACTTAGAAACTTAAAAACCTATATTAGGTAACACAAATCAAAGCAGAAAATTTGAAACCTGATCAGCTATTTCACATCAAATACCCTTACATGATTCAATGCAGATTCAATTCAGAAAATTAAGTTTTTAAATAATACCAAGTTAAAACTAAGCTCTAAGCTTCTCTTTAAATTTTGAAGGAGGAACAGCTGATTACATGAGACATTTATTTCTCTTCTATTTAAATATAAAAATTTGTGCCTGATTTAAACTGTATTATACAATTTGTGCCTAAGTAAATCTATCTGTAATGACCTTGTGCCAGAGTAAAACTGTAAAGAACAAATTGTGCCTGAGTAAAAATGTCACAACCAAATCATGTCATTTTAAAGTTTCAATGAAACTGTTCCCAAAGCAGGCAATCAAATAGAAAAAGCAGCTTGATTTTAGTAGGGTCTTCCTGTACCAAACTAATATATTAGAACCAAAGTTCTCCCATTAAAGTTCTAACTACTGGTATAAAAACAAACCATGATGTTTTTCAAGTGAGACACCTTAACTGTAAGTGCATATTCAAGAGCAAAATGGGCAAAAATTACCCACACTGTCAAAAACTTGAGTGAAGTCTCTTTAAAACCACACTGGGTAATAAATCCAAAGATGTTATAAGCATAATGTAAACAGGAACCACATACATAAAACAAAGGCTTCCATTCACCAAAGTACAAAATTTAACAAATATTTAGGTTACAGGAGCAGTTTAGCTCTGTGAGAGATTTCCTCATTCTTTTGTCTCATCATGGTTCATGGAGTCAGCCATGTCATATTTCTTTCATTAAACAAAAACAAATACAACAAGTTAAAGCACTTGAAACATCCCTGTCCGGGCTGGGGGGTGAGCCAACCCCTTCATCAAACAAACAACTGATAAGCCATCCTGGCTGCTGTAGCCTGCAGCGTCAGCAGTTGTTCTTGAGTGCAATTGAATGAATTGTGAGCTATTTAAATGCATGAAGCATGCTTTGTTTCACCATTTCATCAGATAAGCTATTCTTTATGACAACACACTTCATCAACATAAAAATTGTGGGATTGTCTTAAAATTAACCTCAGGGTTGTTTCAAATACTTTTTATTTGGAAACTGCATTTACTTGTCAGCAAGGTATAATAATTCTACAATTGCATTTTGCTTTTTTCAGCCTCCATGTCAATGTAATAAAAAAACTCCTCATAATGAGCCTGTAATTCCGAAATCAACTTCAAGTCTGCCTCTGGAAAAACAGTGTAAAAACTATTAGAATAATTGCATAGATACGCTAAAACCTGTTTTTCATATGGAAACTAGTTTAAATAATATGCCAAGAACACTTGTAATTGACATGCCATCTTTAACAAGCGGCAAAGACATTTTTCTATGATTTTGATTCTGTGAAACTTCTATCAGATATGGTCTGACAATTGTGGCATAATGAAAACTTTTACAATTACTTCTCCACTTGGAGAGCTCAGCATTTAATCTGCTAAATTTTTATGCTGATGGAAGCCAAGTTGACATTAATTGTTGTGGAGCTGTATTCCATATTATCAACAAATATCTGTCTGAAAAGATTGCTAATGAAACGAAAACAAGAGTAAAAGATAGACATGCCACTACCTTGATGAAATACGTCTTTCATGAGCTAAAGAAAGGTCTTTGATGACCTGTCTCAGTGCTTTTGAATTTTTAGAAAATATTTATAACTTTTATTATCAGGTTTTGTCATTACTTTACTGAATCCAGAAGCCATACTATTTACTTGTAGCTGTAATGCTGGCAAAATTTAAAGGCTGAAATCTGGTGGTGTTTTTTTTATTCAAAGAAAACGCAGGAAAACAAAAAAATATTAGTTTAAATAGATTGCCTAAAATTCAAGCTAAAATGCTAAGCTTACCACAGAATACTCTTATCTTTCATCATTAAAAAAAACAGACTTGCATCTCTCTAATCTAAATTAAATACAGTTTTATTAGAATTTCCACTGGGATGTATACCCCATGAAATATATGTCAAGTTTTAATGTAGGTTTAAATGGTCTTTTAAATAGAGAAGCCATAAATGCTACATAGATTTACAGAGCCAAATTGAAATTTATGAGTATTGTCTACATTTTGATACTGATAGAATTTTATTGAGGCAAACACTTGAAGATCATACAGTAATTAAAATATATTTTAGAACCTACAAAATATGCCATTTAAATGAACTTCCATGTTACGACTGCTTGAGCAAAAATAAAAATAAAAGCTAAAAAATGTAGCTATATACCTTTCACAAGGTGTTCTACTGAACAATTAAATAAAAGTTTATTGATATTGGTATATAGGATTAAAATAATCAGAGGTTATGGAAGACAATCTGTTTATACTCAGAAGAGAGCCTGAAATTCAAAGAGATTTCATACAAAACTTCTTTTAATGCACTTAATCTTGCTCTTGCATTCATTCAATCCTGTCATTCGGCACAATTCTTTTCCACCTTCTTATAACAACATTTCATTTTCAATTCCGTATAAAACCCACAATTTTCACCTCTTGATTTTCATTTTGCATTTTCTTCACTTGACACATTTTTTGTCACACTTTGATTTGATATAATATTTTGTTATAATATACTCAGATATTTAAAAGGACTTTTTTTTTAAGAAGACACTTTTTTAAAGATTTTCCCTTTCAACAGTTTGGTGGCAATCAACAAATGTCTTCCTTAACAGACCACAATTTTGCATATTCAACTGGAAAATAATTTTGTATCATATTTTCCTCTACAAGAAGACTGAATTTGTATGGACCAGTAATTATTTCGAGGCTTTCAAAGTGACAGCTGACCAACTTGACTGAGCTAATATGGGCATTAGTGTAATACTGACTCTAAGCTGGAAGCAAGTGATCCCAGGATCAATATAGTAGATTTCCTACCCTGTAATTATACATTAAACTTGACTTCTTTCTACCTAAGTGAAACTTTCCAGTAATTAACCCATCCCATATAAGTGATTGCAAGCACTAAGCCAAAAACAAAGCTCTTCATAAATCATATGATAAAGAAGAATGTAATTTTTGAAAATTTTCACGAGGAAAACCTTTAAATTTTCTTTCGTTTTTATTCAGTTTTTCCAAGTTTTATTTTCACTATGAGAATGAAATTTCTTTTTCAGATTCTGATAAAAAAAAGACCCAAAGAATAAGAAAATACATACAAATTCAATTTGAATTGCAGGAATGTCCTTAAACTGAGAATTCTGACAGATTTGTGACCTGAAGCACAGATATGTAAACAGCCAGGATTTATCCTGATTTAGTTTAAAAATAAAATTAATCAATATCACCCAGATGCTTTTTTTCCAATTTCATGCTTTTTGGGAAAAGGAAGCATTTAGAAGCATTTAGAAGATAAAGGGAGAAATATATTAGAATGATAGATTCCAAGGTGACGGAAGTGTTCCTGATAATTGTAAGGGTGCTAAGATAATTGTTATAGGGCTAAGATAACTGTGTGACAGATTAAGATTGATCAACATTGATACAAGAAGCATTTCAAAGACTGACAGCCTGCCTGATAAGAAAATTAACAAACTGACATGTAAATTATACATGGTTAGTAAGTTCTTTATCTAGATATCTTGACTGATTGCAGTTGTTATATATGGTGCATTTTTAAGAAAAAGTGCTTTAAAACTAATCACATAAAAGTTCTAAAAAACTGTTTAATCTGTCTTCATAGACAGTAAATGAGCAAATCTTAATCAAATGTTAAATTGTTTGAGAAATTGCTAGAATTCCTATCAAAAATGACTAAATCAGGTGACAATGTAACAACAGTAAAGTTGAAGATTAAGTCTTAGACTTGGGGCAATTTTTCTGAAAAAATATTCAATCCAGATTGAAATTTTGTATATGGGTTTCGGAATTTAACTTTAATTCATCACTTTTAATTTAGTGTTTACTTTCAGGATTTTTGAGATTGAAAAAGGCAATTACAGTTTTAATTTAAAGAAATAAGATTCAGCAATACAGAAAGATAACTGTATAAGTCATAATACATCATTATAACAATGTTACATAGTAGTAATATGATCAAGAATTGAATTTAAAAAAAAAATGAATTTGCTTTTTTAAAATATTACAAACATCAATTCTTGCTAGCTGATACGTGAAACATTAATGTTTCCTTTCTTAATTACAGAGTAATTCTAAGAAATGATAAATTGTTATCAATTCTCAGATTAAAAACAACGTTTTTTTTTCTTTAGTTTCAGTATAACAAAATAAATAATTATGAAAACTATATGAAAAACACCAGATTTTCCCTATTATTTGGTCTAAATGACTGAATTTTTTAAATTGTAATATGATAATTACTTTAACAGTAACACAGAAATATATTGTATGCATTATTTGTACATTAAATGGCAATAAAAAGTGAAAATACCTCATAATATCGCTATATATTTCCAACATATTTGCACAGCAGTTAATATGGCAGTTTTAGAACAATAATCAATGTATAGGAGCAGTCACAGTAAGCCCGACACGTTCTCTCACACGTTATCAAATCATTTCACCACAACAAAACAATCATGCCCACTGCTGCTGTTCTAGTCCAATACTCGTTATCCAATCAGAGAGCTGCACTATACAACAGCCGCTTGTAGAGCTCTGCCAGCAAGTGGGCGGAGCCAAGAACAATACAACTCTTTTACAATGAGCAGTATTCAGTAGCAACTTGTTAGGCTAAACATAGGAACTTTATTGGGTTCTTTACATCTGATCTAAGTTTACTTAAAAAAGGCATCTTTTTGAGTGACACTTCTCAGTACAGTTTGTCTGGTTTCTTGGCCTTTTTTAACTAATTAAGGTAATTAGAAAACTCTAAACCTCAACTGATTTATACAAGTCAACAGACAGAGTTTTCATGTTTAGACTTAGTTTTAATAAATGAGATGTCAAGCTAATCAACACTATGCATTGGTGGTAGAACATTAGTTATGCAAAAAAAGCACAGGCAATTCATAATAACAGTCAGGCACAACATAGAAGCAATAAGACCAAGATGAAAAAAATTGTATTTGTTTGGTTTTTGCCTTTATTCAATACCTTCATCTTGGTAGGGGTGTGTGGACCAAGGCTGCACAGCTGTACTATTCTTGTGTGAAACTGTACTCCTGTATAAAACACCAACATTTTCAAACCTTTTGTTTCAATTGTTATGCAAGAAAAGACTAGATTTATTTGCAGAAAATCTATGATTCTAATTACCAGTATGGGGGTACTTAATACCTGTGAAGAATTTATGATTTATAATGAAAAATGATTTGCATAAAATAGATTTTTTTAAAAATGATTTTTTAGTTTTGTAATTTAGTTCCTGAATTGCATAAGTTTTGTAACTGAGTGCCTATCATGTTATGAGATAGAAAGTTGTAAGACAAGAGAATAATATCTTGACCTGTGAGAGAATTTTAAAGGGCTTGAGCTGATTGGCTTAAGTTGACAGCACTTCAATGGTAAGTTATTTTCATTTTCTGACTAAAAGACATGGCAATGGTCAATAAAACACTGCCAGAATTGAGAGGTATGGATGAGAGCTTAATGAGTGATACTATCATAAAGTACAAGTGTCTTCAGCTACTTGAATTGCTTATCTTGTACATCTAACTGTAAACATGATGTCTACTCCTGTATCTCCACTATCCATCTCTCTGGCCATCTAAACGGTCAATCTCTTGTTCTGACCACTTTGGTCAAGTGGCTGACACTTGTAGTGCTGTATCTGTAAGACCAATCTCTTGTTTGGTCAAATATCTGATGTTCTGAGTGATTAAGTAAATATGGTCAAACCGCTTAATGGCACATCAGTATAAACACAGAAAATTTATTGACATTTGTTTCCTGGTCAAAAAGGAAAAGAGACAGAAGAAATAACATTTAAAAACAGAAAAAGACAAGATTGATAATTGTGGAACAGCTGGAATTGTTTTTTACAAAAACTGTACAGTACTGACAGAGCTTAACCCTGACCAAGCTAAATATCTTAAATGGACTCATCCATCTTTCAATTTGGAATTATTGTTTACAGGGGTGCTGAGTGAAAATTTACCGACTGAATGGCAAACAGTGCAGACCATGATCAGACTGCATAGATGTGCAGGCTGACCTTGGTCTGCACTGGTTGCAAAGGCAAAATTGCCACCTGAGGGTTTATTAATTATTCCATAACATCAAATATCTGGTCAATCAAAGGCTTTGTTGGTGTTTCTTTCTGCAAGAAGAACAGAAAAAATGAAAAAAAGGAAATTTTTGATAATTTCAGACTCTCCTCTTTTTAAAAAAGGAAATATATGTATTGAACTTTAGTAATTTGTTAACTTCCGTAATTTGTAACAGCTAGTAAATATTTATGTGTTTTTCTAAATAACATGTTTTATACATTAAAGAGAAAAACAAGAAAAATATCATGGCGTACACCTTTGCACCTCTGGCATCATAAAGCTTGTATATTTACCAACAATTCTGAGCTAGCTATGATATAAAGAAACAATATTTGAGATATACAGGCCTGTTGGCATCAAATAAAAGTGGTTTCCAAACAGTGAGATGAGAAGCCTTCCTGAGGTGACATATTATTATACTTCACTTTGTTGTTGTTGTTGTTTTTTTATTATTAAAATCTGTATATTACAATCTTTGAAATACTGCTTAATATTGGTCAATAATTCATATTAGGAATGTGGAATAAGGCTGAACTTAAACATCTAATGTAATGACTCAATACCAATACCGGTATTTCATTCAATGTTTTCAAAACATATTTTGTGATATTTTGATTCTCAGTGGTTTAATATTTATTGTATATTAAAACATTGTCACACTCACACCTAGCCATGAAAATACATAATAAGACCTCTGATAGATATTCAGAAACACCGTAATGCTTTTCTTTTATGACGTCTCAAGGGTACCTTCATAAAAGACCACAAAAATATAGTTATTTTTTTACACCAGTCTTTTCCACACTTGATCAAAACCAGCAGGCATACCTATAACAATCTGTCTCAAAAAAAAAGGTAACACTCCTTGGAATTCTTCTAATATCTCTACTATGCTAATTTCTGCTCATTCTTGTTTTACATTTATGTTTTTTTCCCCTGTAATTAGCTAGATTCTATTATTTCCAATAACAAAAGCTTCCTGTCTGAATTATTCAAGGAAATAACTGCAACAGCACTTGTTTCCAAATTTTCTGATATTGCATTGCATCTGTCTGTAATAAAAAAAAACTCCTCTAACAAAGTGCCACAGTAACTTTGAAGGTCATCAGAGTAGTATCTTTGTGTGTTCTCTGGGAAAAATGCTGCCTCATAAAACAGTTTTATTCCAATGTCAAGTGAGGAACAAAAGTGCCATAAATACAGCCTTTTGAGAAAATTATTAATTGTTTGGATTGTTTTAATCAAGCTCAAGTTAGAAGTAAATATTTTCTCAGACTGTTCTTGTTAATTGTAGAGCATTTAAGTGCAAAATGTATGTTCAATGATACACATAAGTATTTAATGAATCAATTACTATTGTCTTTCTACTGAAATATCAATGAAAAAAGCTTTCTAAGATAAAATATGGTCCTTTATTCCAACAACAACTATGCCTGGAACATTATGCAACTGTTTCAGCCCATGCAGTAATAATTCCTTTGATGTATAAAGGGGTATAGTAACACTGTGCAAGTGTTGTAAACATTCACATATCCAGGTACACCCTGACCATTGTAGCTGATTACTGGCAATCAATTAGCAGAGCACCTGTTGACAGGACTTTCACTTGTTAGCATTATTTCTAATCAACAAGTCCATTATCTCATCAGTATCTGTGTCTAGATGTTCTTGTTGGCTGCTGTAATACTATTACCATTCTTCCTGGCAGCTAACCCCAGTCTTGTCTGTGTTGGCAGACTGCAAACAATGCCATATCAACTGCAAACTATGGTAAAGGAAAGAGCAATATGGAAAATCTTTTTTCCTATGGTATGTGTCTAATTTTAGTATCCTTAAGCTATAAAACATTGTTTTAATGTTATAAACTTGTTTTTGTCAGTTTTATACATTAAGTAAAATTTATGATTTTGTAATAGAGCTGAATCATTAATATCAGTTAATATGTTTATACACTGGTGCTGTATTTTTTTAAACAGGATTTGAAACATTTAGAGAGAACTGCCATGTTAAGATCCTTTTAGCAATGGCTGTATGCACAGATGGTGTCCTCAAAGTTGACCATTATAATATTATGAACCTTTTGGCAACACAGCATCTAGATCACAAAACAGGACTTTCTGTACCTTACAGCTAATCAATACTTCCAGTACAAAAAAGAATAATGTTGCTGGAAAAAAAAAACTGACCAGTACAAGTAACTACTTCAGAATGGCTAAAAAATCTTTGACAATAAAAGCCCTAGTAATGCCCACTTACATCCCATCACAACAAACAAGTAGCCAGTGTGGCCAAAGGTGAGAACTATTTTGATCTATCTCCCATTACTGGCATACTTTACAACCATTCTCCTGATTGTTCCAACAATAACAACACATTAAAGACTGTCTAAATGGCATTGTTTTCATACTTGCTTCACTTTCCTGGCATTGCACACACTACAGACTAGATAAATACCAGTGCATTCAGATTCCACACAGCTGGACCCTGGGCAAGTCTTCCAGTATTTCATGATCTATGTGATAAGTCAATATATAACAATACATTAACAAGATTATATTGGAACCTGTTTCACAATTTTTAAACTAGGTCATTGAAAATACAGCAAAGATATCAAAACAAATTGGCAACTCTAGTTCCCTCTCACAAATCAGATCTCTTTTAGGAATTATTACTTGTATATATCTATCAGAAATACTTCCCCCAAACAGAATTAGGTAGCTTAAGATATGAAACCAGTAGGCATGGGCTTATCAGCAATTTTATCAGGTGTTGGTCAATTATGAAATATGACCAATGGTGTGGCTGATTGACCATTATGGACTGGGGCTAACAGTCAAACAGATCAGAGATAGATGTGAAGAGTGTGGCTAACTGTCAATGGCATGATTAGTGTAAGATTTGGCATTAGATAACTCAATGTGGTTGCCTTCCCTAAATACCATCACATTTTGTTCCTTTTGTGCTGCATGGACTAAGGTAAGCCGATGAGATACACCAAGGTAAAGACTAAGAGAAAGAGAAAAAATAGGAAGCATTTCTAATAATTATCTAATAAACTAAACAAAATGACTGCTTTAGAAGAAACTCTTACTTATTTAGCTTTTTTTTGGAGGGAAAGGGGGGGGGGGATAAAGACAACTTTTATTTTGAAATTCTATGTTCACATCAAGGCTATTATTTCTTGACAGAATGATCCATGAAATACTTACTACCATCTGTTTAAGCAGATTAAAACCATCCATAAAGAGCTCTTAGCAAGTGAGGTGTCAAATGAGTTCTGGGAGCTTTGTTTGACAGGGAAATAAATATGTGAGCTCTCAGTAAGTCTTACAGTGTTGTCAGAGGTGACAGGAGTAGAGATTATCAGGTGTGTTATCTCATATACATCCATTTACTAATCACCTGACTGACAGATAGCCTCCTGCCCTGGTCACTTTCATCTGATACATGCCATCATCAGCCTTGTCTGGACACTGCTAACTACTTACTGACCACTACTGACCACATGCTTCTCTGGCTACTGTGTATCCTGATATCTAAGATAATCTCTCAAAACTTTGACAAGACAAACTTACACCAGAATGATCTTAAGGTATTGTTTAGGATCCTGTTCTTAGATTGGAATTTTCATACTTCTTTTAATGCACATACTTATAAGGCAAAGACTGAAAATGTTTAATTTTATCCTATAATAATATTATATATTTATAATACAAAGAAAGATTTTGAATCAGTATGAAAGGCAATGCCTGACATACTCTTACAGATACATACAAAAAGTTGGAAGAGCAATTTCTGTGGTAAAAGGAGACATTAAATAGTGAGATAAGAAATCTGAACATTTGTTACAGACACACAGTCTCTGGAGCTGATCCCAGAATGAAGTATAACAGTATTAGACACAAGGCCACAAACAAGGTTTTCTTTTCTATGAAACAAGATTAATTACAAAATCGAAAATAACTAAAGCTAGAAGTAAAACAAATACATCAAAATGCTCCAAAAGGTCAAGATTAGCACATAATTAAGCCACAAGTGTTTGAGATTAGCATTAATCATCTTCAGCAGCTATTTTCCTGATATCCTTGATTAATTAGCCCTCAGACAGGTTCACCAATTCACCATTAGATTGGACTTGAAACAATTTATTTGTTCTGAAAACCAAGATTTCAGGAGATTTTCCAATGAAATGAAGCTAATACCCAAGCACCTGTTTCCATAGAAAATATAAAAATGGCAAAATAACCCCGAAAAATGATAAGCTATAATAATTATTTTAGTTCTTCATAGCAGGGGTTCTACAGATTTTTGTTGTTGATGCAATGTACATAAATCGTACTTCAAAGTACAGGTCCACAGCTGCTGTTTTTCAGGGTTAGATTTAATTATTATCAACAAGGCAAATCTATAGTTCTAGGCTTGGGCTGATCAGTCAATGCCAGTGAGTACACCTGGGCTTATCAGACCAACAAATATTACTTAACGATAATTTTTTATAAAAGATTTTCTTTTCAGGCAAATACTTTGAATCTTTTAATATGGTCAGTAAAGCAGATTTCTGGTAGATAGCACAGGGTTACCTGGTTCAAAGGAAACAAACATACTTGGAAAACAAATAAAAAGAAATGATTCAATTTGTACAGAAGGTATAAAATGCTCTGCTACTCTCTGAGAAACATAAATTAAAACTACTTGACTTTTCAAAGACTTTTTAACTTATCATACACATTTTAATTACAATATAACAAAGCCAATGGAAATTTCAATTTGTCTGCAACAAATAATTCTTTTTCTTTATTTACCTGTAGGTGAAATTTAATTTTGTACTTCAAAGGAAAAGTTTTAAAGATGATCAATTTATACTTATATCAGTTCTGTGACTCAGTTCAGAAAGGTTTCTCTACACGAGCTACCTTTAGTGCTGAATTTAAATAATCCATATATTTTAGAATATTCTAACAAATACCAAAAACATTGGACTGAGAAAAAAAGTGAAATAAAATGTTGAAAAGTCAGTACCAAATTCTTTTCAATTTGACATCTCATCATGCACTCATTTCATTTGGGAGAAAGGCAAAACATTGTTAGAAACTCAGCAATGCTCCATCATGTTTAATCTAGGCAATATCTTGCCAGTGGGTGTCATAAAGTAACTTCATAACAATGTGTATATTGTGTTTGGAAACAAGAAACTCATGAGATCCTAAACATTCCAAAGTCCCCTTTGCTCTTGTTTACACAAGAAAAGGGATTAAGATACTTATCAAATATGATTGCACATGATATAAGAAAAAGCAACATGCCAAGAAAAAGCCAAATTACTGTCTAAATAATGTGATAAGCAGGTCTTACATTGTTTGGGCTAGAAGATTCAATTTCACAATTCAGCACCATTAAGACAGATTTTTTTCTATAATAAATCTGTAATTTACTGCAGAGAAAATCATTTCAAAGTGATAAATTAAAACTGCAGTAATATAAATCAGAAATAAAATATGGCAGTTGTAAATTCTTGTTGCAACACTACACAGTCTTGAGAAGGCTAAAACAGGGAGTATTCTGACAGCTAGAGGTCTACAAAAGATTCTTGCTAGTACAGCATGTAAAGCTGATTACAGCTGCAGGAATGGCAGTAAATGTTTTAACATTAAAATATTGTAAGACATTGTCATTTAGGTTCATCAGCCCTATATCTGTCACTATCTGATGGCCCAACCTAAGAAACATTAATTATGTATGGTTGAATGAGGCAATGTGCAGTTATCTTCTCTTAACACCTATCTAAAGCAATTGCAGTTAGCACCCAAAACAAGCAGCAACCAAAGTTTGACAATGAAACCAAGGACAGGAAATTGAAATAAATTCCACAAAAGGTAAGAGTAATGGCAATGATCAGTCACAAAGGTAATGGCAATGAACACCTGCAAAAGTAAATAGCAATGAACACCCACAAAAGTTAATGGCAATGAACATCCACAAAAGTTATAATGGCAATGATCATCCACAAAAGTTAATGGCAATGAACACCCATAAAAGGTAAAGGCAATAAACATCACAAAAGGTAATGGCAATGAACACACACATAAGGTAATGGCAATGAACATCCACTAAAGTTAATGGCAAAGAAAACACCCACACAAAGTAATGGCAATGAACATCCACAAAAGGTAATGGCAGTGGACACCCACAAAAGGTTATGGCAATAAACATCCACAAAAGGTAATGGAAATGAACATCAAGAAAAGGAAATGGCAGTGAACACCCACACACATTAATGGCAATGAACACCCACATAAGTTAATGGCAATGAACATCCACAAAAAGTTAATGGCAATGAACACCCATAAAAGGTAATAGCAATAAACATCACAAAAGGTAATGGTAATGAACATCCACAAAAGGAAATGGCAATATAAATCCACAAAAAGGAATGGCAATGAACCCCCACAAGAGGTAATACATCCACAAAAGGTAATGGCAATAAAAATCCACAAAAGATAATGGCAATAAACATCCACAAACATAATGGCAATGAACACCCACAAAGGTAATAATAGCAATGAACATCCACAAAAGGTAATGACAATGAACACCCACAAAAGTTAATGGCAATGAACATCCATAAAAGTTAAGGCCATGAACACTTACAGACAAAAATGGCAATGAACACCTACAAAGGGTTATTGGAAAAACATCACTGAAGTTTATGGCACTGAAAGCCTATCTAAGGTAATGGACATAAACATTCACCTGAACAGAACTCCAGTTTAGAACCCTTCCATTGTTGAGCTAATTCAACATTAGCAAATAACTGTTGTAACCTCATCTTACTCAACATGAAATTTGCCCCCCACCCCTCTCACACACACACACCATGAATATTTCTATGCAATTAAACTAAATCTGTTTCACTCACTCACTTGTACTGTTTTATGGCTGAGAAATGGTGGAACCTCTCAGCTTTCTACTTGAGAACAAAAAAACAAAACAAATGAAAAACTTCCTCTGAAAATGTTTCAAGTAACACCTTACAGAAAGGGATCTAAAAGGAACACATAATGCTCCAAATCAACAATATCAAACAATTATATAGTTATAACAATGCTCTGATGGTCTCTTTCAAGGCACCATTATAAGACATTTCCCAAGGATAAGAACTGCTTCAGAACAAAGCACATCCAAGAGCAAGAAGTCAAGAGCAGACAGCAATAAATAAATTTGGTTCATATACAAACAATCTTTGTATTGAGGAAAAGCCATGGCATTATATTATCTACAATAGGCTATAGCACAACAACAGAAGGCGGTTTCAATTTCCGTAATCACCTGTCAAGCAATCAAATACTGATTGTGTTTATAGTAGTCTGTAATTGAATGGTTTCTGCAGTTATCAACTCAAAGACCCAGGGCTACCAATATCTGATCTTGTTCTGGACTACTGCCATTTTCAGGAGGTATACATGGCCTGTGCACTTCCTATGGACAACTAGTGTCTCTACCTCTTAGAAAAATTGTTGCATATTCTGGCTTTTAATTCCACCAAAACATGTTGTGTTCTTCCATAATTATTACTTCTTAGTTTACTATCTATTATCTGTTTATAGTTTTTCCATCTCCTGGATCAGCTTTGTTTTAAAGCAGTTAATGTACAGCTTTATTGTTTTCAACATCTATGGTATAAAAACTATCATTACAAAGTGGCCGAACAGGATTTCCAGGTATGATTTCCGACAACCATAATGAGCAGTATGATAAAGCAGCTGTAGTTACTGGCTTCTATAAAGCAGCTTTTCTGGGTATTGTTCCTAACTGCTATGGGCCTTGCTATGGTTTCAAATGACTATGAACTCTGCAATGGATCCAAGTGGTTATGGACTTGGCTAAAGTTTCAAATGGCTATGTTCTTTGAAAAAGTTTCAATATTAATGGCAATGGACTGAGACTAAGAACTGACTGTTGTTTCATACTATGAGGAGCATTTTCAGCAGTCTAATGTTCCTGGGCACAACTTTAATTTTCTTCACCAGATTTCAAAACAATGAACATAGTTCAAAAATAGGCCTGGGAACATCTGGATTCTGCACACAAAAATTACATAAACTTTACAATAAGCACATGTTTATTGGTAAGCCTTTTGTATATTGTTCAAAGACACAAGAAAGACAGCGGCTGCTCTCTAATGTTTACATTAACTGCAATTTGAGTCAGCAGGCACCTCTTATTTACAATCTCCAATTACAAAATACAGGAAGGGGAGATGAACTTATGCAATCAACTGTACCTATTCACTGATAATAGCTGAAGAAAATAAATTGACCATTGTGTACAAGGGTTATATATCAATGTAAAAATAGGTTAATTGGCAGCAAATGGTGCCAAAGGCTCTGAAAGAAAATGCTTACAAAGGAAATGATATATGACCTTGAACAGCCAAAAAGTCCTGTTTGAAATCTCCTTTGTCCAGTTTGTCAGTTTAAAAGATTAAAAAAAAAAAGTTTCAGTCATTGGTTGGAAGATTTAAGATAAGTTTCAAAAAGTAAAAAGAAAAAAAACCTTTACGTTTTTGCTGTCATAGTGTATTACCTGGAGAGACTTTAGCTTTTCACACAAACTTATTTCTGTTGAGTACAATGTCACAACCACTACCAGAAGGGTCCAAGAGGCAAACCAAATTTCTGTTATCAAATGTCAATGTTTCTATTCCAAAGAGAGAAAATTAAAAGGCAATCAGGAGAGTGCCACAATGCCACAATAATGGGGCAAACAGCAGGTTTTCCTCATCGTTTCTCACCCTGTTAGGCACAAATTTACAAACACAATCAATCAGGCATGTTTGTATGTCAGCCTAGTCATTACCGAGAAATTGAAACAATCTTTATCTGTGCTTTCTCAAAACAGGGACAAGAATTTAGTGTTGTACTGATACAATTTGATATATTTAAAAACTCAGCAAGGTGAGCTGATAGTGTCATTAGATGGAGATATATATCGTTTGTTTGGAATACTTTGCAGAGGTTTGCTCCTAACTCCCCTTGCACTTGGCTATACATATGTCAACACTGTGTCAGAATTGCAACACAGTATTTTTTTTTCATAACTCAAAAACTCTCTTGAGAAAAATTTCACTATACATTTTACATGGTACTGCTGTAGATATGTTGAACACGCTGACATAGGTTAAAACCTCAGTATTCAGAAAAGGTACAAATTTTGTCACTTCACTAAGGTGACATTATCTGATATTCTTTATCATACTGTCTTCAATATTTAAGGTATTACTATGTAATATTGATGTACAAGGTAATTAGTCGAAAACACCTGAGTGGTATCTGGAACAATCAGAAAAGTAGTCAGCAGTGTCTGCCACAGTGAATTATTGGACTGAATTATTTTCCTGAAAAAATATTGAACAAATTTTTAAGATTACTTGCAAAAACTTTCTAAGATCTAATGTTACTTGCTAAAACTTTCTAAGATCTAAGGTTACTTGCTAAAACTTTCTAAGAATTAATGTTACTTGCTCAAACTTAATTTCTAAGATCTAAGATTACTTGATCAAACTTTCTAAGATCTAAGATTACTTGCTCAAACTTTCTAAGATTTAAGATTACTTGCAAAAACTTTCTAAGCCCTAAGGTTACTTGCAAAAATTTCTTAAGACCTAAGATAACATGCAAAAACTTTCTTTCTCCCTATAATCCAGGCCCATCAACTGCCTAAATACTGCTACTACTAGAAGAAAATCTGCCTTTTGAAAATCCTTTAAAAAAGAAATTAATCTTTTGATAATGCAGCCTCTTCTGTGGAAGCTCTGTTTTAGGAGCTGGTTCCCTTCAAGAGACTGTTTTACCCATAAACATCACATACTACTGGGAAAATGAAAAAAAAGAACAATATAGAATGATTAATGACATAAACACATGCTTTTACGAATGTTCCACTTGACAAAATAGGACACTAATTGGCCAAGACAGAAGCATAAAAACACTTGTAGAACAATAAAAACGTAGATAACCCGAGTGACAGCGAGGCGATCTTGTCGGCAAACTTCTAGATAGTGCTACTGATGGCAAAACACAGGGAAAAAAATCTACTGGCATCACAAGCACAAGAAACAATCAGCTATGACACAATAGTTGCAAAAAAATGTAAAATGCTTTCACAATAGAACCAAAGATAAGATATCTTATGTAGATATATCAAAGAGTCAGGTGTTAGGTGAAGCTAACTGTAAATAATGTTAACTGGTTCTCCACACATTCTCCTAGAATAAAGTCATTCAACTTTACCATTATTATGAAAATTTCAAGCACAATTATTACTTCTAATGTAAAACAGTGAAATCATATCATGAAAATAGTAACTTTGACTGTCAACTTTTCTACAAGTTTGAAATGAATTATTTCTAATGCTATTATTTTCTCTATGTAATTAACTTCACTTAAAATTTCTTTGACTATTTTATGTGTGCTTCCTGAAACAATTTTATAAATAAACTTTATTACTTCAACTGGCAAATCTAATACGGAAATTCATTAGAAACCAAAGATAAATTAACTTTGCCATGAGAAATTTGTATGTGCAGACCAGTGCTAAATTCGTAATATGAAAATATCTACATATTTCTAATGTTCTGATCTTTTGTAACAGAAATCAGCAATAAATGTTTTGTGCTTCCATTTTAGTTTTTTGTTGTACCTGATAGGTATAAACTGACTAAATTTTTCTTGTAGAAAACTCAACAGATGCACAATGCTGACACTAATTGGTTTAGACATAGAACAATTATACCTCATACTGCTACATAATGTAAATGATAAAACAATAGAAATGCAATAAATACAAGTGATAAAAGATATTTAGTAAGTCATTACTGAAAAACAATGCTACCATTCTTCCTTCTGAAGTAAAAAAATAAAACCTCTCAAATACATGTGTGATATGGCCTTATCAAATCACTTCCTAGCAAACAGTTTTTGCATATTTTTGTATAAACGTCTATGTGAATGATGCATCTTTGTCATGAAGGCATAATATCACACCAGTAATAAGTAGTTTTAGTGTTTATTTCAACTGCTAAAAATGTCCAGTCTGAAAATGCTCCTGCAAACCTCTTTGAAGACAAGAGCAGCAACCTTCGTATTACACTAGAACAGATTCTTACAGTGAAAACTGACAGCAACTTATATACATGTACACTAAAGTCATTCAATATGCAGAACAAGAATATCCTTTATAAATTGGAATTATCTATCAGGGATAAATTCATCAGGGTCTTTCTAAGACTGGTTGTTCACAGAGACCATACTGTAATTACTTACACAGGCACCTTAACCATGTCATCAGTACCTGAATATACCCACCTCCCAACAACAACAACAACAAAACTCAACAAAAACCTCTTGATAAAAATCAGTTACAATTATTTGTTTTTGTTGTTTTAAAATGTTCTCAGAATGTAACCCTATCTTTATTACAGCATAGAAGAGCTATGAACTTAGGTAATAGACTAAAACCACCAAGTTCAATTAAAAGCCTAAACAAACCACATAAGACAAAATCATGGGGTTGTGGTTAGAACTGAGAGGTTTATTTTGCTGTTATTATGTAAGGATCATGTCTGAAACTAGTAGAAGAAGTCAGGTTGTGGATTATCAGCTTCAGGATTATAAGAAATGATTGGCAGCTTTGAATCCAGTCATACTTTTACATCAGAAACTATAAAAATGATTCTAATGCACACTGAATATGAACATTTAGAAAATAAAATGTTCAATGCATAAGCTCTGGAAGTAGGAAGAATGTAAGAGGAATCTTTTTTTCTTTTTGAACTTGTTTTTGCAGTTAGAATAATATAAGGTATTGCAAAGCTTTAATATTTCATAACGAAAGATACCTAATTAAGTTTGTAATAAGTGTATGTCATTCATTGTATTTTAAGTAAGTGTTAAGTTTAAAGCCCTTTCAAGTATAATGCTTTCCATGCACAAAGACTATACAGAAAAAAGCAAAAGAGTATTATAGATGGTATAACCCATAGAATAAGTCATTTAGATTATAATCCTGTGAAGCATGAGTGTCTGGGTGCCTATATCACTTTAGTAGAATGGGTATTAACAACATAAAGGTTCAAGATCATCCTAAATTAATGCACTTTTACGACAGCAGGTTTCAGGAGTGGTTTTTCCATAATTCCATCACTAAACATGTTCTCTCATTCATTAAGAATGTTGTGGGAAAATGCGACTTTTTAATAGTTATGTTCTTCTTATTAACGCAAACCTTTGTTCTCACTAAGTCTTGTTTATTTTCTTGAACGTAAAGTTCCGTTCACAAAGAAGCAGTACAGATTTATGCTGTTCCCATTCCCACAATTCTTGCCAATCTCCCAAATATTCAATTATTTGCCCGCCTTTTGTTTTGAAACTAAAAGCCTGTCTTATGTAAGTTTATATATTTCATTGAGACATGGGCTTTCATTTAACATTGCTAAAGTAATCTTAACAGTTTGTTTCTACAAATCATAGGAACAACATATATTCAATATGAAACAAAAATCCTTTGAATCTTCTTAATGCCATGGTTATAATCAAAGACAAAAATCAGAACTTGTTTCATCTGTACTCATGTAAGAGTTTTCACAATCAGGGGATTATTATAATTCTGGAATGTAATACATTTAAAGGAATCTCTTAATCCGAGACAGCTGAGAGTAAGGAATCATTAGAAATGTTACAGAGATCATTCTTTTTTCTGTTTTCATGATATTTCAACACATATTTGTTTTCAGAAACTGCTTTGGCCCCTATTTCATTTATTTAAATATTTATACAGGGACTCTTACACATCTACACAATACACCTAAGAAAAATGCCATCTGTTTGAATACTTCATTCACTTTTGAGTGCCATAAAACAGAGTGCCAAAGAAATACATTGGAAATTTCAAAGCTCTCACTGGCAATGGTGTTTACATCCTGGGTGACAGAACTTGGGTTGCAGGTGCTCTAACAAAGAAAAGAAAATTGGCTGTGTTGTGCAATGTTTTTTTCTAATTGAACATATTATGTTATCAGCAATGCATGGTCATTCTGTGTCAGCACAGGCACCAGCAATGCAGCAGTCCTTTAGTGTCAGCATAGCTTGGATCAATGCAATAATAGTGTCCTTTTGTGTCAGCACAGGCACAAGCAATGCAGCAGTCCTTAAGTTTCAGCATAGCTATGATTAATGCAGTAATATTGTCCTTCTGTGTCAGCACAGGCACCAGGAATGCAACAGTCCTTTAGTGTTTGCATAACTAGCATCAATACAGTAATATTGTCCTTCTGTGTCAGCACAGGCACCAGGAATGCAACAGTCCTTTAGTGTTTGCATAGCTAACATCAATACAGTAATATTGTCCTTCTGTGTCAGCACAGGCACCAGGAATGCAACAGTCCTTTACTGTCAGCACAGGTTCCAGCAATGCCATGATTTTTGTGTGTGTCAACATTAATACAAGCAATTCAATGGTCCTTCCAGGTCAGCATAGGTACCAGCAAAGCAATGTTCCTACAGTGTCAGCATAGGTACCAGCAAAGCAATGGTCTTTAAGTGTCAGCGTAGGTACCAGCAGAGCAATGGTCCTACAGTGTCAGGATAGGTTCCAGCAATTTAATGGTTCTTCAGTGTCACAAAGGTATAAAGCAAAGCAATGGTCCTTTTGTGTCTGCATATGTACAAAGCAAAGCAATGGTCCTTTTGTGTCTGCAAAGGTACAAAGCAAAGCAATGGTCCTTCAGTGTCAGCATAGGTACAAAGCAAAGCAATGGTCCTTTTGTGTCTGCAAAGGTACAAAGCAAGCAATGATCCTTTTTTGTCTGCAAAGGTACAATGCAATGAAATGGTTTTTCAGTGTCAGTATTGGTCCTGGCTTCCTGCAGTGCTATAGTACTACAGTGTTAGTATAGGTTCCATCAACACAATGTTCCTTATGTTAGTTCAGATATAAATAGTGTAGTGGATTTATCACTTAAACATTGTTTTAATCTGGTTTGTCTTCATAATTTGTTTCTCCTATAAATAAATGTTGGAGCAACAATAGTATGCAGTCTTTCAACATCTAATCACTTGCAATTAAACTATTAACCTATATGCAGTTAAAATGGTCCACTTGTAACTTGTTCAGTTGCAAACAATATAAAAAATTATTATTTGTTTAAATTCTAAAATACCTAAGGTATCCAATCCTCAAATGCCTGCATTGTGAAGATCTAAGGTGAGAAGACAGAGGGAAATATTTCCCTGTGAATCAGGAAAGGTTCTCTTGTAGAATGATAACAATGACAATGTGTTACATTTTGGTTCCCAAAGTCTGAATCTTGTCTGATACCCTGTTGATAGGTCCCTGATATATGGTTTTGTGATGTAAACTAAAACATGTAGCAACAATTAACATGGCAAGATAAATGATAACAAAGTGGAGGCCTATCACTACTGCACAACAGTACAATCTTAAAGCTTTTTTTGTTCTTCATGGGAAAACAGGTTGAAGCTAAGGCATGCAAATATTTCTGTGAATGAATAAAAAAAATCTCCCAGATAATAATTTGTTCTATCTGTTAAGACTGTTCAGTCAAGATTTAGTCGTCCTGGTGGCCCCACCTGGAGTGATTCAAGTTTAAGTATTCACTGTGTATTCCTCAATCATAGACCAAATTATTTTTCAAGTAGTCTGAGATTGTTATCCTTAATTCTGAAACATTTTAATTTCTTCTTGTATCTTTTTTCCAGTCATAAAATGCTACACATTTCTAGAATTGTGCTACAAGATGTGGGTTTGTTCTAGTGATAGTGCATTTCTATATAAAAATATTTTTCTCTTTTTCTGATACAGAACTATTCATATTAATTAAACAATATAAGGAATAAGGTATAATTTATTATTTTGTGTACCCTCAAATATGGGAACGAGGCATTATAGCAAGACTCTAATAATGCAATTTCACCTAAAATTTAATACATTTTTTTTTTCGGAAGTCAAAATCAGAATATAATATGACATAGCATGTTCTGCAAAATATCAGTCTGCTCTAACAGAAAGAGAGTGGATAAAATCTTGGAGTGTCAGGAAAATTGAATTACAGAAATTGTACTGACAGAGTAGGTAAAAGTCATTTATTACCATTTTTCAGACAAGCAAATGTAAAATGTAATCTGTACCGAGACAAAATGTATACAAAGGTCTCAGAGTTAAGACGGGGCCTCCAAGTAAGGTTTTTATCTTTGATAAACAGAATTATCAGAAATCTATAATAATCACAGAACAAAATATCAAAACAGCAAAAATCAAGAAAAGATTTATTCCAAGATGGTTAATACATTTTTTTTTTCAATAGATCTAGTCTATCCTGGTAAAAAATGAATTTATTCATGAAGGCAACTGCCTAGGTCATTTGACTTCAGAGTTAAGAGACCTCTGAGTATATTCATACAAAATAAAATATATACCTTGAATATACCTTGAATATATTTAAAATAAAATATGATTTAATGTATCATGAATAATCAATTCACCTTCAAGCCTGTAGAGTCTATTATGACCTTTGCTACAATCATGCTGGAGTTTCACAGTGTAAAAACTACAGGTCATGTAAATGCCTTTCTTTCTGAGATGGATCATTATCCAAAACTACAAAAAAATCTTAAAACATTTTCTACTAACTCTTTTCTTATATTTCATTTAGACAATTAAACCCAAAAATCCATACATCTTTATAAGATGATTAAAAGCACATTGGAAACATACTTTGTTACTTTTTTTCTCGACACAGACAAATGGTTTTGCAGACATGGAGTAAAGCCTTTTAATTGTACCAAATGATAACAGGAAGATAACATCGTAATTACTTCAAAATGTGCCCTATGTACTGTTAAAACATTATTGGCACATGCCAGAACTAGAACTGAAAATCTAATATAATATTCAACAATCAGAAACAATTCAGTATATACATCTAATACATAAACAGTTAAAAATCAAGAATTTTGGAAACTACAGCCTACTGTATCATTTTTCTACAATATCCAGGCAGAAATGGAAGCATAAAATATTTTTAAGGGAATAGGTCTTCAAGAATTCCTTGAATAAAAATACAATGAGACAAGGGCCCTTAACTGCTCACCAAATGACAAGTACACTGTCAAATAACAGGAAGAACTAGACAGTGCTGCATGCCAATACCAAGCTTTAAGTGATCTGGGTTACAAAAAGAAGATGCATAGTAAAACCTGTGACCCCACCACCTGGGCGGAACTAAAATGACCCCATGCGCATAATTTGAATAATCTTTGGTCAAAGTTCAGTAAATAATGCTACATACTACATTTGATAACTCTAAGCATTACAGATGCTTATAAAAAAACTATCTAACATTTGACCCTGGGGTAAAGCCTGAATATTAACAAAGTGCATAGTCTCAAATACCTTTGAAGAAGATATCAGACATTTTGTAACATTCTCCTATACACATCTCCATGTAAAACATTTGACCCCCTTACCCACCCTGCAATGGGGCAGGTTTGAAAAAAATCTGCATAGGCCTGTGGTTCCAAATTAGGGAATTTAACAGATTCTCCCTTATATTTCTGTGTTAAACATAGTGCACATGGTTTGGCCTAAAGTGATATAATTTTAAAAAAAATCTTTGTAAATGTTCACTAGACAATGCTACATACCAAATTTCATAAATCTAAGGGTAATGGTTTCAGATAAGACTCATAAGTATATTAATTAGAACATCTGACATCCCACAGAAGAGGAAATAATGACCCAGGAGAAGAACATTTGAACAAAAGGTCCACTGCATTATAATGCAGGATTTCAGAATAAATTAACTGGCCTCATGGTTTCAGACAGGAAGAGTTTAAAGATTTTGCTATACAGTAAAACATGGCAGCCTATGGATGAGGCCATTGTAACTCCAGGGATATAATTTTACCAATCTGCTCAATAAATATTAATTTCAAAGGTCTCATCATTGTGGTTTTGGATAAGAAGATTTTTAAAATTTTCACTCCAGTGTGTCAATAAGCAGCCTGCAGCAAGTTCTGCAAGGTTTCTTTGAACAACTTTGGTAGAGTTTCAGGCAGGAACATTTCTGGCACGTCTCTGCTGATTCTGCTCTCCCTGAGTTGGGCTGTATCTTTGCCTTCTATCTGTCTTTGTTGGGACTGACACACTTGTCCCCAGAAGTCAGTTCAGATAAGTCCTGTTCTGTACTTCCACTGTATGTACTGTTGCTCTCTTGTCTGCACTCAGAAGCGAAGCTGATGTTGTCATTCTCATGTCATTAACCAGTACACTCTTGCTTGAATAATCATAGATAAGCATGGTTTACAACCTCATAACACAGATAAGACCTGTTCTTGCTCAAATTCTTACTTTTGCCACAGTCATAAACAGTTTAACCTTAACAAACACTGTTTTCTTTGCATTCTTGGAGAAACCTTGCAAAGTGCAAACTACATGTATATGTATTAGCATTTATTTTTATTTATGTACTGATTTTAAAAGGGCAATAACTCTTGAGAGTCACTTAATCTAAATTTGTGATTAAAAAAGGTAACATTTTCTTTATAGGCATCCATAACTTTTACAAATATTAAGTTAGCAGATTTTGAAAGTGCATGCAAAAATGTTGAAATTTATTGTATTGTACAGATATCTATATATACATTCAGGCAAAAACAGGAAAAAATTGTTGTTTTTTACAATTTTATCATTGAAGAAACTGTCATTTAGTCAGGATAAATGAAGCATATATGTCGGCTATTTGTCATCTCAACAAGCAATGGTGAGCAACTTTAATTGCAGTATATCTATCAACAGAAGTCATGCAAATATTAATTCGGCATTGCCTTATGTCATCATCCATAAATAGCTTAAAAGTGAGGTTAGACAGCTATGCCGAAAAAAAAATAACAAGAGGGCCAAGATGGCCCTATATCGCTCACCTGAGAATCATTGCACTGAAACAAAAAAAAATCAGGATGTAAGTAAGTAGGTCAAGGCCAAGATCATCAACGGTCAAAGATTTAATCTGCATGCAAAATTATCTAATGTTTCATTGTTGTACTGTAGCTGAACAGAAGGTCTTCTAAGAATAGGCCCTGTGACCTATTTTTTGACCCTGGATGACCCATATACAATCCCGTCTTAGATTTTATCAAGACAAACATTCTGACCAAATATTAGGAAAATCGGATGTAAAATACAGCTTCTATCGCATACACAAGCTTTTTTCTAAGATTTGACCCTGTGACCTAGTTTTGACCCCAGATGACCCATATACAATCCCAACCTAGATCTCATCAAGACAAACATTCTGACAAAATATTAGGAAAATCCAATGAAAAATATAGCTTCTATCGCATACTCAAGGTTTTTCTTAGATTGGACCCCGTGACCTAGTTTTTGACCCCAGATGACCCATATACAATTCCAACCTAGATCTCATCAAGACAAACATTCTGACAAAATATTAGGAAAATCCAATGAAAAATATAGCTTCTATCGCATACACAAGGTTTTTCTTAGATTGGACCCCGTGACCTAGTTTTTGACCCCAGATGACCCATATACAATTCCTACCTAGATCTCATCAAGACAAACATTCTGACAAAATATTAGGAAAATCCAATGAAAAATATAGCTTCTATCACATACACAAGGTTTTTCTTAGATTGGACCCCGTGACCTAGTTTTTGATCCCAGATGACCCATATACAATCCCAACCTAGATTTCATCAAGACAAACATTCTGACTAAGTTTCATAAAGATTCAATCACAAATACAGCCTCCATCGCATACACAAGGCAAATGTGAACAGACAGAAGACAGATGACGGACGACGGACATCCAGCGATCACAATGGCTCACCCTGAGCATTCGCTCAGGTGAGCTAAAAATGGACAACATCATAAAACAGAAATAGGGAAAATATTAAGAATATTACACAAGGAAGATGGAGAAAAAATCTAAGATTATGTACCTTCAGGCAGCTGGAGAAAGCTTTTCTTGTCCAAAAAAGTTTGTATTTAAATATTAGGACAAAGTTACTATTTCATTCTGGATCATAAAACTAAAATTGGTGAAATTTCTGCCACTTGAAGTGCAGTAAGTATGGTAATGCAACAATTACCTACAAATGATTTTTATAGCCTTGTTTCTTGCAGAATTTATGACAAAAACCCATAAAATTCACACACAATTATTATTTCATAACTATGGATACTGCATTATAGTGCATATTTATTACATGAATATCAATTTAAAATGAATTATCAATACCAATCTGGCATATTTAGGGCCTTATTATCTGGTTAAAACCATCTTTAATTTGACAAGGGCGGCTTTTTTCAATTCTGTTTTAGTTTTTTTTTTTCAACAGCTTGATCTGAATGTAAAATTTAATGTGTTTTACAAGCAAACAACTTGATTTCTGATTTAATAATACAGGCTAGTAAACTTGGGACTAGAAAATACAATTTTATCCTGTATTACAAAGAGGCAAAAAATAAAATGGAAAATAATTTCATTTAAATTTGCACATCACTTCACTGAAATGATAGATAACAAGGTTGTGTTAAATTTAGGTGTGCATTTGTTCAAATTTTGATTATTAAGTTAAATGTAGTCTTCAATATAAAATTGTCTGATCCATACTGTTCGTCTTTTGCTTTTTGACATGCCACAAATTAGGCAGACAACTTTTAAAGTAAAAACAGATTATGATTTTAAGAAAAGTTTCTCTGTCCTTGAAAATATGCAATATCTGTCCACATTTAGAAAGAGAAGACTTTTCAAGAAGTACTGTCTCAATAGAAATCAGGACTAAAATCTCAGAGAAACAGAATAACCTAGGTGTATGAAAGTTGCAACATGTGTTTCATGTAGAGTAGTGAAGAACTAACCTCACTTGCCACATGATGACATCTCGTCAAGATTATGGTTATAAATTCATAAACAATCTTGACAGTAAACAATAACTTCGAGTAGAAATTCTCATTTCTTAAACTAACACATATCTAACTTGTTATCTCCCCTAAACACAGCCACAAGAGGGCGCTCACAACATTAATCATTCCTTTAATAAAGCTGAGAGTAATATTTATTCAAAAAACTAAGTTCCATTTTTTTAAACAGAAAACAGTGTGTGTGTTTTTTTTTTGTGTTTTGCATGCAGGTATATATATATATATCTGACTGAGATGAAAAGTGAGCATTTTGACTTAATTTAAATATGCTCTAATATCAACATCCTTAATTTTGACCGACTCCAGCACATCCGCAATAAGTAGCCTTTATGTAATACTTTGTATTTGATTAAATAAATATTATAACTAAAGCATGTGTCAGTTTAGTTTTAAAAATACACATTCTGCAACATCAAAGACAAGACAAACCTATACTTGCGATAGCTCCACCTGTCCACTTAATAGACCAATTAAGACTTGGTCAGTTATTGCATCCTGTCATCCTGTGTATGATTTCAGCCAGTCAGAGGCTCCATAAAACATAAATATGTGAGCAGTCACAGAGATGGAATCAATACCTCCTGAGACTGTGTCATATAAATTAGTACAAGACAAATTTAGTATCAGATTTAAGTACCAAATGATTACATAATTGATTGTAGGGTAATTGTGATTCAAAAAAGGACAGAGAAAAGTGTCAATCGAAAGGTTGGTATACAGCATATCTTGGTTTTTTTTCTGTTTGATATGTTTTTGCTTTCCACAGAAGAAGACAGGGTTCACAAAAAGGCTGCCTTGCTTTAATATAGGTTAATGTGAAAATGGTTTCACAATCAATGGAATAGTATATTGTTAATCGTATTGTTTATTTTCTTACTTCAGCTGGGACAATTGCAGGATAACAGTTATTTTTTTATCAATTACTTTTAATGAGAAATTTATACTGATGTTCTATAAAGGGATCACAGAAATGCAGAACAGAATTTTACTGGACACTTTTATGCTTATCTTGTATAAATGCTATCAAATATATATTATCCTAATGTGATTGCATGGCATTCGTCAGGCAATGAACTTCTCGGTTAAACATACATATATATATAGAAATCATGTGTCTCACTTTTGCACTGTATAATGTAAATCAACTATAATTTTGTTGTTACAATTTTAATGTCGAATAAAAGTTACGTTATGTTATGTTATGTATAAGACAACTAAAATATTAAAATTTTATAGTATTTATGCCAACAAAAAGGCATGACTCAAATTTTGCATGATTGGACCAGATTTCTTTTGACATAATGATGGCATAGAAAAACACAAAGATGTATTTTTGGGGATTGTAACTTCTACAGCAAACTGAGCCAGGGAGCCCGATAGTCTAGTGCCTAAGCAAAACAGAGGAAAACTATAATTTGGTTACATACCTAATGATGAAAACATAAGTCTATAAGACAATATAAGCCAGTAACAACAAAGAAAAGCAAAAATATATTCTGCTAATAATGAAAACTAATTTGTGAAAAGTAATTAATCATTTTAAATGGAGGGTGAAACTTGCTAGACAGATTTTGTAATAACAAACGATTTACAGTCATATTTTGTGAGCATAACCATTGGAAACAAAACATGTGAATCTTTTGTTCTGAAACTTAATAGTGCTGAGAAATACATTCTTTTCAAAATTGCCACATCGTTATATCACAATATGCTATGCAAAAAGACATTTTACAGTTGTGTAAACAATCTACGGCTTTGTAAGACAGAAAAATCACATTAGAAATTCCCGCTTGACGTCTTCCAGTATTAACAAGAAACTCTAAAAAATGCAAAGATGAAAGACATGCTTAAGTGTAAGAGCTAGAAATAATACAAATTAAGTGTTTTTACCCTGTCTGAAAAATTACCCCTAAACAAACAAACCTGAATGTACAAGGAGCAAAAAAATCATTATCTAGTAGGAAGTAATCATCTCCTGTTACAATATAATAACCATTATTTGTTATGACTGTTTCTTAACAATTACTGAGACCACTTTTGCTGTTGTACATGTAAAACATCAGAAGGTCCTGGAATTAACTTGACAGTCCATGCTTATTACATAAGCAGTATCAGGTCAGTACTTTCAAACAACTGGAGACATTTATAATTGCAGGACAGGAAACAACTAGCTGACTCATAGTAAGGAACTTTTTAAACTTGGTAAGTAGAATAGTAAAAGAACACTCTCCATGCAGGTGGTCCATTTGGGCCATATAACTGAATAATACGAAACAAATCTTTATGTGTTTTAGTGTATTCCAACCTTTTCACATGGGGAATAATCTTTGACAACTGATTAGTTTTGCAGAATCATATCATGAGCAAATTATTTCCCAGGAAAAAATAAAGATGTTTTTCTGTTGTTGGTCTGTTATATGACCATGGTAACAGCAGAATTACTTTAACAAAATCTGGGTACTCTAGGTTCTTGGACTTGTTATACAGTACACTTATATAACCCTGATGCTTGACTGGCACCATTATTATTTTGTGAAACAAAATCTGGGTGTGCTTGGTGCTTCCTATGAGTAAACCAGCCAATCTGGTAAAAACATCATAGTATATCTAATTAATTGCTAACCTTATATTTACAATTAAAAGCAATAAACTTATAATTGTTTCTTTGATTTTGCTCAAGTGAAATATCTGTTTATCCTTTTTACAAAAATTTGTTCAGGTTGCAAAAGATTTTGCATTGATAGAACAAAATTTAAATGCCACCATGTAGTCAGTCCTGTAAAAAGAGTGATGTACATGGATATTAATACAACACAAATAAGAAAGTAATTTAATTCCATGTAAAGAATCTTTACCAGTATATTAATCGAAAATCTATCCATAGTTTGAGGCATCTTCAAGTAGTCTTCTTCTTCTTATAAAAATAATAATAATAATAATAATGATAATTATAATTATTATTATTAAAAATTAAAGACTGCATCTGTCAAAAGCATGACAGCCTGGGAGCAGACATATGACACCATTTATCGACACATGTTTAAAAAAGGTAAAAGATGAAAGTAGAAATAAAGTAACTAAAGCATATGTTTTATATTTCATAATGATTGTTCAGAAGATTAATTTCTCTCCCATTAAGTATTTTTATTTAATGATAAGTAGAAATATAATGAGGAGACATGCCAAAGTTTAAATCTACCTCAGGTGTGAACGGCTCATACTTTTGAGAAAAAAAAATGAGAGAAAGAGAAAAGTTTGGCAATGGAAAGGATGTACTTCATCAATGTTAGAAATCTAGTCATCTTTCATTAATTTACTTGCCTTGTTAGTTCCATTCTGACTTCTTACAATGCTCTGCTAACAGTAATTAATATCAGTTTCTCAAATAGAAATTTGATAAAAACCAGACATTGAAATAATTTTTCATTTTCCTATTTCTTACATAATGGTTCACTGAACATTTCTCTACTTCATCACTGTCTATGTTATATGCTCTTCGAGTCAACACTCCAGATCCCACTGGCATGTCACAGACAGTGAAAAGGTAATTGAATTAGACAATACCTCCTCCTTGATTGGAGCAAGATGGCCGTCATTAAGGTCATTAGGGTCAGTGGTCAGATTTTCAATGACCAGATCAGGTCCACATCAATTTATAAATGTCATCAACAATTAAGTGTTGATATGTGAACAGGACTCAACATTCTGCAGTGAAATCAATCTCTTGTGCCATTAAGCAATACAGGAGTCAATCAAACTTGAGTACTGAAATGACAAAGGCCTCTGCTACACTTGATGCTTTATAATTCTAATTGGAAAAATTTAATTTGCTAATCAAAGCAACAATTTTTACTGTAAATGCTTAAATGACAGAAAACATAGCACTAACTTTGTGATAAAACTCCTCTAATTTAACCGAAATGGTCAGAGGCATCAGTTTTTGGCTATGCTGCACATAAACCATTGTTGAATCCAAAAAACAACAAGAGCTCCGCATAGCGGCGCAAACGCTCGTCTGTTTTACATGGGGGCCATAGTTATGGTTTTTGTGCACTTCTCTTGAAGGACGTTCTTCTGACGTTTCATGTCAAGATGTTGATATTGTTCATATTGATACCTTTGATCATTCAACTTAATAAGCAATTTTGACAAAAACTGTAAGTTAAAAAGTGACATAACTCCAAAACTATAGCTTTCAGAATAGTGCCCCTTGTGTTACAACTGCCTCTTGTCATGATAAGCAAGCATTCAAAGTTTCATACTGATATCTTTTAAATTGTTTATGTAATGGGCTACATTAAAGTTTTTGCACAATGACGACAACAATGACAACGATGCAGCCATCATAATAGCTCAACATTTACTTCAAAACAGACCAAAACAAGGCAATCGGTAAAACCGACATATGCTCCCCGAAGCAGAAGCCAAAGGGACATGTGCAAGGCAAGAACATACAGGCAGTCATCAAGTGGGCACATTTTATTTTTCATAAACAAATAAAGATGTAAAGTGAATGATTATATCTTTTTCAGTGTGCAAGGGAGATAATTCAAAATCGGGGGAAAATTTAGATATGCTTTATGTGCCCTACACTCTTTCACTGCCATCTACCAGTATGTTAAGTTTAAACTAATTATCAGCTACAGTGTCTAAGTAAAGCTCCAGACAACATTTTGTAAAAGGCAGGTTATTCAAAAACCTGGCAAAACCAGGTTACAGCTCCTCTGCACTGCACTATTGCTCAATGCCATGTACCAGTGTGTGAAGTATAAAGTAATTATCTCATATAGTTTTCAGGTTATGCTCCGGACAAGATTTTTCTTAAAGGGGAAATAATTCAAAAATGGGGCAAAATAGAGTTATGGTTCTTTGGCACTGCAGTCCATCTCAATGCCTTCTACCACTTTGTGCAGTTCAAACAAATTATATCCAAGGGTTTTCAAGTTATGCTCAGGACAAAACGGACGGACAGATGGACAGACAGATGGATGTACGGATGGACGGACAAGGCGGCGACTATATACTCTACCTTCGGGAAACATAAAAAACAAAAACAGACAAGAAGAGTGATACTTGAGCTGTAGCTGCAAATGACTCCTTGCCTGTTGCTCAAGTCTGACTTTATCACTCATTTCAACAGGTCAATACAGTATAAAGGAATGGGCCATCTGAGTTTTACCCTGTAAAGCTTCCAAACATAGGTTAAAATACATGCTACATTAGATAACAAACCTTCAACTGGAATGCTTCAAAGACAAAATCTAATTTCCATTATATAATACTTTTAATACTTTCTAATTCACAGAATGCACTGACTGGCACTCATTTAATGCCAATCTTAATTTCTATATAGAGGAAATGCTGGAAGGCACTGTTGTGAATACAATAGAATCTTTGTATAAAAACAAATCATTAGCATGACATCTACAACACAGAAAAAAGTAATTATCATAAACTCTTAATCATGATGAAATTGTTATATTAACTTTTATGGCCTATGGAGTGCCAGAGTGCCGTGATTCAGCTGGATTACGATCCTGAAAAAATAAAGAACTTCAAAGATATCTTTGAAGCCTCTAATCACTAGCATCTATAATTTTTGGGTTTTTAACAGTTTATATAATTTTTGCAAGGTTTGATGAATCTTATTTCATCTATACATTTATATATTAGTTATAGTTCATTGTTTTGTAATAAGTAATTTAGGAGGATGTTTGCTGGGGAAGGTTTTATGGAATATTTTCTTAACACAGAACAATTCTAACATTTTTGCAGTGTATGATTTAATTTAAGCCTCACATAAATACTTTTTGATGTTGATTTATTAACATTACTTTTTCCCTCTCAAAGTGATTTGCCTTTGGTGTTTTTAATAAAAATCTGTGAATATGAACAAAGTGTTTTAAGGAAATATAGTGCTTTGTCAAACAGAGCAACTCAATTTCACAAAAAAGCAGCAAATAAGCTGTTTTATAAAAGCTACCTCTGACAAGTTAATAATATTATATGAATAACTGACACACATCCATATAAACAATGTTCAATGTTCCAAAGGAAAAAAATACATGTTCACAGATCTTTTTTGAAGATTGCTGAGGAAAGGTTTCATGTTTAATAATGCCTGAAATTCCAAGAATATTTCTAAATGTATAAACTAGTGTAGAATTAATGTAAATATAATAAAATGAAACAAGATCATGGCTGTGTGTCTGTCAGCTACTGATAGTGGCTTCATATCTCCTCCACACATACAAACACTCAGGTGACTGCATTGAATATGGTTGTGATCCGACATCAAAATATTCTGTGCAATACCAGTTAAACCACCCTTTTAGCTTCACAGCTTAAATCCGACATCAAAATATTCTGTGCAATACCAGTGAAAACACCCTTTTTGCTTCACAGCTTAAGACATCTTTTCGTTCTTTACTAATTTCTAGTTTCAGTTGTATGGTTGGCAAAGGTTTTCCTTATCAACAATAACAACAGTACTAAATGAGCTGAAAACTAAAACAATGTTCCAAACAAAAATAATTATACAGGACCTTTATGACAACGTTCAGATGACAATACAATTATAAATAACTTAATATTTTTTATGGAAAGCATTTTCCTGTTAATTCAACACTACCATTATTTATTTCGTCATAATTTCAGTTTACTAAAAATATATTCTATTAAATGTTTTTGCACAATGGAGCCAAAATAATGATGTCTCCAGATAGCAATATATAACCTCTTGAAATCAAATTAACCCTTGCGACTTAAATAGAGACATCTTCAAAAGACAGAAGCATTTTAAAATATTATTGAGGAAATAACTATTCTAGTTTTATGAGTTATACTAGATAGTATCTTCTTGCATCAAAGTTCATAATTTCAACCTAATACTGACAAAACAAATCAAATCTGCAGACATAGTTTTGTGCAATAACTCTCTCAATGAGCCTGGGCATGTCTTTCATTCTGGCAGAATGATCTTGGATCAAAGACTGCCATTGTTTACAATTGAATTCTTCTGTTTTCTTAGAACAATTACTTTCAAATAAAATGAGCTATCCAGATATTGTTAGAGATAATAAATAAGACAATGATTCACTCAGGGAATTTGAACAAAGGCTACAATATTGCAATCTAATCTTTAGGGTTCACAGGGCACCCAAATTTGATTTGGGTCATTGAAAATAAAACATTTCATACAGAAGCCCTCTAGCATTATCAGCCACAGCTAAAACAATAACCATTAGTTACAAGAATCACCCAGCAGCTTTGTTCTGTTATTTCAAACTTCCATCAACTCAGATCAAAGACTGGCTCCGCAATCATTATTCCTTCTGTCAGAAGACATGCAAACAGACTTTAGAACCAGTCTGTATCAATGTTAAATGCATCTCTACCTAAAGACCCATGCCAAGTAAAACAGATTGTATTTAGATGAGTAGGCAGGTATTTATTAATACAAATCATAATTGATACCCAAAAACTACATCTGTACAGTAACAGTAATGTATTATATGTTAGGCCAAATAAATAGAAACTGCCCAATGATGTTAATAAGTCAAAGAAACAGACTGACCCAATTCAACCAATAAGTAGAAAGAAAACATACAGATCAAAGTTAACAAAAATTTATTTTCCCCTAAGCTCTCAGAACTTCATCAATTACATGAACTGAATACCAACAAAATTATAGAAATATGTTACAAATATTCACTTATTTCTTATTTATTTTAAAGATATTCTTTTATTTATCAATGTATCAGTGCTTCAGTTGATGCAAATGTTTGAAATCTATGAAAGCTAAATCAGATGACAGCATTGCCAATTCTTACAAGATTCACAAGGAAAAGAACATGTTTAAGTTGTGTTCAAAGTCCAGTGGCAAGAATGTTCAAAATCTGCAACCTGCAGGTCAATATTTACTTGTATGTTAGATATAGTAACCATGATAAAAAAGATTACTTCAACACAAGCAAATTAAGAGAGAATTAAGCTTCTTTAAAATAATCATAGCAGAAGCCTGATTATACAATTCAAGGCATGTCTGATCATCTTCTTTTTGTAAAATTTAATTTCTTGTTTCATTCCTAGCAAAAAGTACAGAAGGGACTGAAAACTGATTATAAAATTTCAGTCTGTTGTAAGTCTTTTGACTGGATTTCAAAAGTACCATATATTTTTTTCCAGTTGCACAACTGCTGACAATCTAAAACATGGGCAGGAGCATGGTCACGATTCTGGTGATTAGCTCTCTATGATTTATTCTCTCATTCATCTATTATCTATCACCATGAAAGTTAAATTTGGAGACCATGACCCTGCTTTTGTTGCTCTGGCTTTCATCTGCCCACAATACATCATGTGACTTTGAAGCAACCCCCTCCTTTTCTCTCATAATTAAAAGCCCTTTTAATTTGTTTTATCATATCAGTGTTCTGTTGCAATCAGTTGGAAATAATTACATTTTGTTTTAGAGAAGACATTTTTCTTTAATGTTTATCAGTACAGATAAACTCCCTGTCATATAAATCATAACTGGTTCACCTAGAGAGCTCAGCATGCATCCCTTACTGATTGTTTGATGCCCAGGTCTGGTGCATCATAAAGAAACTAAAACAATAAACAATGCCAGGTGAAATGTTTGCACATCCTCAGTTATCAAAATAGGTTTTCTCAAAGATATTTGGAGAAGTGATAATAACAGTCATCTCATCCATAGTTCACACTGAATTTAAAAAGGTGGAATCAGAGTCCCTTCTGGTTGATTCTCTGGCCACACTTGTCAGCAATATGCACCAGTTTTAAAAAATGAAGAACATGCTCTTGGTTCACAAACCTTATGGAACTGATGATTTTTTTTTCAGCTGAGAGGGACACAACAGTAATTGTTCCGCTGAAAATGACAAGCTGGTTTTATTTACTGTTTCTAACCAAATAAGAAAGACAACAGTGTACTCTGCTGGTACTGCAAATGAGTTACACCTCTTAGACTCGAAAGACAAACTTGGCGCTGTTCTTGTATCCATATGCTGTCATTAAATTGGTGTAGCCAAAAACAAGAGACTGGGTACAAGACTGATACATGTTCAACTGCTTTAGACAAAACACAACAAGAATTCTGTAGAAAAAGAACCGTTCAGCATGCCCGTGCAAGTACATTTTGCTTTAAACATCCTTTGAGAGTAATGTAATTTTTTTTTTTTTTTTAAATTTTCAGAAAATAATGAGGTGAGCTGTAAGTAAGGTTAAGAACATGGTACCATACAAGAACATAGCCACTTTGAAACTCTGGAAGAAAATCTACAGAACAATGGGACAGAGATCTGGTCAAAAAACGTAGGAGGTCTTCGGACTTGCAAATCACTGAGACTTTAAAACCAACTATTTTATATCTGAATGCTGAACATTCAGATTGGTCATTCAGATCGGACTTGCAGATTGGACATCCAGTAAATAACAATTATTTAAAGGTGGAAAGACATGGAAGTCAACATCCTGTCAGAGTCAGACACCGCACATGTAGCACTTCAAAGAACTAAACCTTAAATACCTTAACAACTGCAAAACATTGTGTAGCAAGAAACTAGAAAGAACTAAAATGTCTTTCTGAGTCAATTTCATGAAAAAAGTATGACATACAAAGTTCTGTGGGTTAATCTAAAATTTCAAGTTCCAGGATATGATTTTGGTTTGAAAACAGGTACTGGAGTATGTAAAACAGTTTATATCATAAAGAGTCTTTGATGTTTATTGATGGGGAGGGAAGGGCTTACAATATTTTGTAGTCTGAAGTACCACTGGATCATTTACAATGGTTCTCATTATCAGCCTGTTGTCTACAGCCCAGTGAGCCATTTTGGTGATAAAAATAATAATGTCTCTCTGTTCAAAGACAATGATGCCATTTGAATCTAAGACAAAATAGACATCCCACTGTTTTGTTATGCCTCTGCCTTCTCTACTGCCTTTAAATGCCTCATTAAGAGACATTTAACACCCCATAACAATAGGAGGCACAGAGGCTGGGAACTATTTTTCTGGATTTTTTTTTATGAGTAATAATCAAAAGAAAAGTAGTTCTACAGATCAGAGTTTGACTCAAATGTTTATGCAAAAGAAACAAAAAATACATTGGACAGGAATATAAGATTTCAGATTATAAAAACATATGTTCTAAAAACAAAAGTCTCAAAGAAAATATAGCAACATTGTTTGAAGTATAGATGATAACTCCATGGAGACGGATATAAAAACAGATGGTTCCATGGGAAATTCCTTCTCACCGAAACAATGAAAATTTTGATTTCTGCAAGGCAGTTTACCACTATTTTCTTTCTTTTTTTGTACATCTGAAAGGGATATGCCTTACACTGTGTTTTCATTATGAAAAAATAATTGAAAACATCAACACAGTTTTTGGTTTTCTTCTTTTTTTCAGTTTTCTGACCACATTTTCTTATAGAATTTAGCAGCTATAGGCTTTTGAAAATCAATTTATCATTTAAATTTCATACAACACTGAAAGAGATTAATCTGTTCAATTAAAAATAAATTTAATTAGATTTTGCAAGACAAATAGAAAAATATTGACTAAGCATTCTTTCTTTCATATAATAACTATTGTATATTCAATGTATTTTCTTCTGCATTAACTACAGGTTCCTAGCATGCCTTTGAACATAGAAGTGGACTATTGAAATACAAGTCCAAATAATAAATAAATAAATCAACAATATGAAATTAATAAACATTGTGTCATGGTTTTTGTTTGGCTGCAGACAATATGAAATTTTATTTCTGCGTCTTTCAAATTCAAATAAATGCACAAGTCATAATTCAAGAACTAATTAAAGTAAACGTATGACAGTATAGTCAAATATCACAAAAGTTTCTTAAGAAACTGTTTTGTCATTTGAATGATTTGTGAGCCAATAATGCATCTCTTATGGTTCATATAATGCCATCTTTTGCCAGTTTTTTTCTTTTAATTTCATTTCTAAAATTGAAATCATATTATATTAATAATAAATAATATCAAATGAAATGCAAAGTTATGTGTACACTGGAATGAAGTTTAATTAGTGACAATTTATTACCCTGTTTTTTTAAGCTCTTTTGATAAATATACGTATATAAAAAATAGGAAAATCCCCAACAAACAGAAACAACAGTTAGCCCCCTGTATAATATTCAGGACTTATTGTAGCTTTAGTCTTTGTTCATATTTTCTGAAGAAAAGCTTAATTTCTCTTTAGTTATTTTCATGTACATTATATCCTCTTAATGTTTTGTTCTGGTGTGGAAATGTTCTACATACCAATCCATTCTGACTTTAAAAAACTCAGTAAGATAATGACAATATACATTTTGCAGAGTTTGTGAAATGTACAGTCTATTACATAAAAGGTAAGATTACATACTTGTCACAGCTAAACCTGTCAGCATTTTGGTAGTTCTGTGTGATTTCAGCAAACATTTACTTGGAGGCTGATGTTAGGGTATGCCACAATTATGTACATGTATGTGCAAAAAAATATGCAGAGAAAAGTGTGGATTGAAAGGTTAGTATGAATGCAATTTGATAATGGCTTTGTTAGCCTTATGCTAAGGTAGATAAGATTGCTGTACTACAGATTTTCATAAGATTGTTGTTCTACAGATTTGCATAAGATTGTTGTACTACAGATTTACATAAGATCGCTGTACTACAGATTTTCATAAGATTGCTGTACTACAGATTTTCATAACATTGTTGTACTACAGATTTACATAAGATCGCTGTACTACAGATTTTCATAAGATTGCTGTACTACAGATTTTCATAACATTGTTGTACTACAGATTTGCATAGGATTTTTGTACTACAGATTTGCATAAGATCACTGTACTACATATTTATATAAGATCACTGTACTACAGATTTTCATAAGATTGCTGTACTACAGATTCTCATAAGATCACTGTACTACAGATTTTCATAAGATCACTGTACTACATATTTACATAAGACCCTGTACTACAGATTTTGATAAGATCGCTGTACTACAGATTTTCATAAGATCACTGTTCTACATATTTACATAAGATCGCTGTACTACAGATTTGCATAAGATCGCTGTACTACAGATTTTCATAAGATCACTGTACTACATATTTACATAAGATCGCTTTACTACAGATTTTCATAAGATCGCTGTACTACAGATTTTCATAAGATTGTTGTACTACAGATTCTCATAAGATCGCTGTACTACAGATTTTCATAAGATCACTGTACTACATATTTACATAAGATCCCTGTACTACAGATTTGGATAAGAATGCTGTACTACAGATTTTCATAAGATCACTGTACTACATATTTACATAAGATCCCTGTACTACAGATTTGCATAAGATTGCTGTCCTACAGAATGCATAAGATTGTTGTACTACAGATTTGCATAAGATTGCTGTCCTACAGAATGCATAAGATTGTTGTACTACAGATTTGCATAAGATTGCTGTCCTACAGAATGCATAAGATTGTTGTACTACAGATTTGCATAAGATTGCTGTCCTACAGAATGCATAAGATTGTTGTACTACAGATTTGCATAAGATTGCTGTCCTACAGAATGCATAAGATTGTTGTACTACAGATTTGCATAAGATTGTTGTACTACAGATTTGCATAAGTTCACTGTAGTATGTCACAAATTCTTCATGAAAACTGTAAGACTTATGTACTTTATGAGCAAAATCTAATATATTAGAAAAATTCTAACTAATACTGTGTACCCTATATATAATGTAAAAAGAAGAGAGGAGAATATCATGGGTTGGACTGGGCTACACAAGTCAAAAATACAGATGTATGACTGGGCTACACAAGTCAAAAATACAGATGTATGACTGGGCTACACAAGTCAAAAATACAGATGTATGATGAAAGAATAAAAACTTGCATCAATGTAGATCTATACATAAAATCAATATAAAAATTATGTGCAGATTGAAGCATAAAAACTTTTTTTTTAACTGTTATTTGATAAATGCATTCACTAAACTCATATATGTTTGATGAATTAACTTATTAAGAATCTTGTACTGGCTATCTACCCATGTCAAGCTCTCATAAATAATGCAATAGTTCTGTACATTAACTTAAACACAAGCTTACCCCACCCTGCCATCTTTGGTTCCATACACCAGAAAAATACATTCACACAAAATCAACAAGAAAGTTTTCACCTAACAGTATGAAGTTGTGATTCTGCAACATTGATAACAGTAGATAAATTCACTATTTCAAATGATAATTTAATTGAAGTGTTTTGTACTAATTCTTTTATCATTTTTCATTGTACTTTCGTTTTGTTGTTGACTTTATCAATTGACAACAGGTCTTCATGAGTCTGCAGTAATTTTAATTCAGAATGTGCAGTTTCTAATGAAAATCTGTACAAATGTGGTATGTTTTCTTCACTTTCATACTTTCTTCAAAATACTGTTCCTCATAACTAAGAAATAACAGATGAATGAAGAATGTCACCATCTCAGATACCATCAACCTCCCAATTCAGATGATTTGCCAGTGTCACTTTCAACAAAACTTACTGCGTTATAAGTTTTTGTTTAAAGATTTTCTAAAAACAGTTAACAATACAACAAAATAGTGTCATTTATCTGAAAAAAATGTACAAGAACAAAGAAAACTATCATCACATAGTTATAATTTATAATCTACCTTCAAGATCATATTTGTGTTACTATTTATCATTAACTGTAAAAGTTACAAGTTAACATATGTCCTACAGAAATTATCAGTTATTATTTAAGATAACATTAATATCTTAACAGTGAAATTACATTGTTTCAAGATAGCTTGAAAGATATGCCAAGCACAAGGATGTTGAAATAGCAATTCAAAAAAATTATATTCAGTTTCACTCTTTGGTTTCAGTGGAAAAGAACAAAACACTGTTGAAACACATATGAACTAATTGCAATGTGACATTCTATGATCCCCTACGCTCCTTTCAGTACATTTGCAAGGAACGAAAATGATTTTATGAAAAATTTTCTGGTCGCATGCAATTTCAAGAGTACAGCATTTTGACTGGTTATACATGGTATTTGACACTAAAAGCTAACCAGTCTGATAAAAAGTGCCAAAAACAATGGTTTGTTTAATAACCAGTTCTGAGCGAAACAGCAAGCTGAGGACTAAATCGAGCATGGTGACAACAGTCTAACGAGAACTGACTCGTGTTTGATCACAGTTATCAGTGTTTACCATCATACACTTACAATCACAGTTAAAATTATGGTTTTTGATGGCTGACTTCGTTGTTTCATGGTTGGCAATCAAATAAGCATGTGAATCATTGGTGACCATGGTGTACTACATTTCATCTGGGTAGTTATTAAGAAAGAGAATGAAAGGAAAACTCCTAATCTTTCATAAGAGATACTGGTTTAGTTTTTTACATGTTTCTCTGTGACCACAAGCACATGATCACAGATTAAGGAACATTATGGACACAGGTGTTTTCGGTGTTTGTGATTCCATTATGGTGATCTCTGTAAAAATACCTTTATTTTATTTTCTTTGGTACATTCACTTATGACCAACATGGCACCAGGACAGTGGTTCAATCGCTTTTATATACAGTCATGTCTGGTGCTGAATCATCTGCCAATAAAAGCTGTGAACAAATATTTTTATCAGCCTATAGGTAATAAGTTAAGCATCACAATGGCCTGTGGGTATAATATTCATTACCAAATTTATTTCCAAAGTTATATGAACGATAATGATTCAGGCACCTGCTCCCTCGCAAATGATCTTCTGCAATGGTAGTGCTCATTAATAGCGAATTATTCAACATCAATCGGACGCTTATGAAACGTACCCTAATACCTCAGCTAATTTCCACAGAAAAAATTATCTGCTAATCAGGCTTCAAAAAGAAAATAGAGGGAATATAACAGCAAGCAATAAACATATATTATATTGTCACATATCTTAAATCGATCAAATTCGAAGCAACTGTTTTCACTTAGAAATCTCATCGGCCTGATGTGCCTTTATGATCTGAAAGAGAAGGATTTTTATACTGATCTTATACAAGTTTCCCCATTATCAGCAAATCAATGATAAAACAACAGCCCTCTCTAAGAAATTTTGTGTCCATCTTTTTATATACTAGAAGCCCATGCTGTGTTTTTATCGGTTAATAATAATTTTGTTGTTTGTGATGATAAATTGTGAAAACATTCAGAGGATCTGTAAAAGAAAAAAGTCAAGTGTTCTCTCATTCTGATCTTATCACAGTGATTCTAATGATATATCTTAAAACAGGCAAAGGGGAACAACTCTTACAAGCATTGCAAAAAATAATCTTTTTTGAAGAAAACAAACGTCTAGTAGAAAATGGAATTATGAATTATAAAAAAATACATGCTGGCATTTTAGCAACACTAAGGGACTCACAATATTCCTATCAGTTTTTTTTTCTGTCAGGAAAGAGTATTTTTCATTCAAAATTTAATTTTTTTGAGTCAGAATGAGTTGTAATTCATCACTGAATGATCTTAACTTAACAAAAACTTTGGAAAATAAAGTCTGTAAACTGTAATTTCAACTACTGGTAAATATCTCAGCTATGTTAAATGATGGGAGTCAGAAAATGAGTTAAAACTGTTTTTTTTTTTTTTCAGACACTGAGTATACATGAAAAATGCTAAATGAACAGGCGATCTTAAATCTTAAACTTCCTGTGACAATCAAAAAAGCTTTAATCCCAGTATTTGTTGATAACTACCAACTTTCATTTTCTATTTTCATCCTCCCAAATGCAGATTTTTTTCTCAACTTCTTGTAATTATTAAAAATATTTAAAAAAAAAAGAGTAATGGTAGTTACTCACTGTCTATGAGGAAAGTCAATCCATCCCAATATCGCAGATAGTATCAAAGAAATTTTCTAAATATATTCCCTAACACCTTGATAAAATTCATAACCCTTCAATTTTTTATGATTTACAAAAAAAGTGATTTAAGAAACCAAATTACCTGACAATATTAATTTCGTTTTTGAGTCTATTTGGAGGTGCATGATATTGTTATTTAATGGCTGCTCCCTACTGCTAGTAAATTAAGCTGCAATAAATGGACATAAAACCACCACCATACCATTCAGCTGCCTTATTCTTTATTCAAATCTCTCAAAATGACAACCTTTCTATCAAAGTATGACAGCAATAAAACAGGGTAGTGCATAACTCACTTCAAACAAGGAAATAATTGAATCAGACTACAGACTTGACAATTACTATAACTTCTCACCCATAAAATCACTTTCTCTTCTCTACTTCTTGTTCATAAATTCATTTTGTCTAAGACCTGTTGACTGGGATCAAATCAAGTTGGATATATGCAAATTAACATCAGCAGTACAGTAGTAATATAATATCCAACTTCAAAGAATTTCAATATCTAGAAAAAAAACATTAATGCCACAGAATAATAAGCAAACAGACCAGTTATATATACACTTTCTATCCGAGTCAATAAAAAATATATTAAAATAAAGATGTCAGAATATTGCTGACATTTTTTTTTAATGTTTACTCATATCTAGTTTCATTATTTTACTGGTATAAATAAAACAGCAATTTAAAAACAATTTATTTAAGACATTTCAGCCTCATTTGAAAGAAAACATTTAAATATTTTGGTATCATAAACTTCTGAACAAATTCTTCCAGAAGTTTTCAACCTATATCTCATGTTTTATCACACAGATCTGCTGAAAGGTCCGGGTCCGACAATTATTATCGAAAAGTTTTTTATTTTAAAATTTAAATCAAAGAATAAATAATTTCCTTTTATTTAAAAAACAAAATCTATCACTCATGTAAAAAAAATTGAATTGAAATTTAAGACAAATAAGATTCATAGTAATGAAACATACCTTTGGTCGCCATTTTTAATGATGCACAAGTTTTCATGGAATCTGATGTAATTTTTCACAAATATAAAATCCTTCCTCTATTTTTTTTGTCAACTGATTAAACAATTGTTTGAAAAGAAATATCAGTGACACTCAAAATGATCCAACAAACTGAGTGTCTGTTTTATCTGTTAAATAATATTACAGTCCAAACAAGACTTCTAAATAATTACACAACAGGCACAATATTTGAGGCATTTATTAAAAATCTCTTTATTAGAGAATTATACTCCTGCCTACAATAATAATTTGCTGTGTTATAATTTTCAGTTCTATTTTTACATTTGGTCAAGTGATTGTGGCATATTTAAGGAAGCATTTATAATTTGCCATCAGTCGAGAGATAGGGCTAACGATATGAAATAAGAAACTCAAGTGAGTAAATACAAGCTTTGACAATTGTGTTGTGTACGTTAACGATAATAGATTGTTGTTGCGACATTTAATTCAGCGACTCAAGAACCCTGGCCCATTTTGATTGTCTGTGCCGATATTCGATTACGACAAGCAGTTAGCTTGGCCTTGTGATAATGATATCAAACAAATTATTTCCAAATAAAGAGTGAAAAATTAAAGTTCACAAGCCCACACTTAACACTATTGTCATACAACTTAAACAAATTTACATTCTGAATTAAGAGTCTATTTAAATCTCTAAAATACATAAGTAGACAGTTAAACAATATCATAAGGACGTTGCTTCCTGTGGACAATGCAACTATTTGATTGCCGAAAAAGATAGTCAGACAAACTGTTCAAATTTTCCTCTTCAAGGATTTATCTTCTGGAAGGGGTGTTTGTTTCAGTTTAATCGCTTATTTCGGACAAACTGTAAAATTCTGTCACAGATATTGAAATACACTTATTTAAATTTCTCTGTGTAAATTGCATGACAACTTCAGTTTTTTTTTAAAAAGGTGGAGGTGAAAACTTGTAGGGTACATCATTTATGACTGACTGAGAGTCCTGGCTGAAGTCTTATGAAGGCAATGGTAGTTTCCTAGATACAGTATACAGTTTACCTTTCCAGGAACAACATTCAGGTGAACTACCTCACATGACAACCCAAATACTTTTGAAAACATGCATTCAGCCAGAAGCAACTAATCTGTCAATTACATAGCTGTTAGTGATACTGAATGATGTATCATGAACACTATACAATATTTCTTACTGTCCTGTCCTGTGCTATTATATTTGCTGCTTTAAAGACTACAAATGACTGTTAAGTCACGCTCTTTCATTAACACATACTTCAGCTTTTTTTTTTTTTTTTTTTAAAGATAAAAATCCATTATGAAAGATTTATTCTTATTATAAATCTTGAGTCTTTGAAGTTCATTTATTACCATCATAAAATATCATCAATAGACATTTTATGCCAAATTTTACTAAAATGCCATTGTTCTGATAATATTTATGTGAAAGTAAGCAGCATATAATATTTTTCCTTTTTTTCTTTTAAATCTTTCTAATCACCTTTTAGACATCATTAACTGCAGTGGTGTAACTGACATTAAGAACACTCAGAAAATCTATAAAGTACCTTTGCCTCATATGTTCCCATTGAAATCCCCAACACCACCTCAAAATAATGCTGTCATGAAAACAATATATTATAGCAAACAATTGAAAAATAAAATCAAACTTTGGAAGGGACAAAAGATCACAAAGCCCATACATTATGTATTATTTAAACAAGGACGATCTAAGATCCCCTGAAACCAATACCTTCAAGGGCTCGTCATTTTGTGTGTGTCAAACCACTTACGTCTCATATGATTTCATCATTAAAAATATGCTTTTTGTTCCGATAAAAATTAAACAATTATTTACATTGTATTCAATGTCACAGTTGCCGAACAAATTAGAAAAAGAATATGACAATAATGTTTTCTTTTAAATTTCAATTTATGAAATACCATCACTCAGACAAGGCATCTTTCATGCATTTTTATTGAAAAGTTTTAGTGAGGGGTTGACATAACAGAGTTTAGGCTAGATTGAAATCTTGCTAAATTATCATATAAATTCATCCTTTACAAATTTCATGAAAATTCACATCAGAATTCTTATCCTTGTATTATGCAATCATGACAATATGGTGGCTATATTTCATTATAATTTTCTCCGGGATAACAAAGAAAACATTTTGACAATTGAATTGGCACCACCTACTCATGACAAAAGGATCGTCAAAGTTATAATTGAAATTGTACACCACGAACGGTGATACAATGATGATTGTTTGCTGTACAAGACGGGCTCTGTGTAGCTAGTCGGCACAATACGGTAGCGTCTTGTTTCCAACGTGTCGTAATGATTATACCCCGCTGCAGACACAACAATAGCTCCGTGGATGTGTAACCTAAAGAATGATATGACAATCTATGAACATAAAAGATTTTTATCACATAAATAATGCACAGGTTAATGTAAAAGTTGAGCTGTTTACATTGCGATACTGACATGGTATTGTCAAGGAATTTCAATAAACAGCATCCCTATTTCACATTATCAACACTCATTTATGTTGAACAATATGATTCATATTAAGTACAAAAATTGCAGATGTAACAGAAAATCTGTTCTATAGGAAAGCTAGGTATACTGTCCTGGTGTGATAAAGAAACTGAGTGATGTGACACACATTTTTTTACTGATTCTAATATCAAGCTGTCATTTAGTTGATACTATAGTAAGGTTTAATCACAGACTATCTATTAATTCATCAAACCAAATTTGTTTGTCTCCTTTAAATAATAATGCACTGAATAACAAGGGACATTCACCAGAACCTTACTTCACATTATACCATTTCAACAAAACACAAGTCTGTCAAAGGTTCAAAGCTGTAGGTTTTCTATCTAAGCAAGAACAAACCATAATACAATGTAATTATGATGAACATATCTTCAGTGTAAATATTTGCTGTGAAGATATCCCCTAGACTGACATGTTGTTGGACCCATCACACGGTAAATCTTGGAAAAAGACAGTTCAATTAGCATACAATTAGTGGAACAATTTTCCAATTTTGATAAAAAAATCTTCCCCAATCACCAGCAGACAATGCTACCATCTTTTCTGAGAATTTTCAATATTTGCCTGCCATATTGTAAGCCTTACTGATCCAACTTGGACGCTATCGCTAACAATAGTCATATTCTATTATTCTAATTTTTGCCAATACACAATAACAAAACCAAAGACGTTGTTCACCTCTATTGTCTTCCACATTTCATAACTGATATTTCTGCAGACATATAGCTGTTCAGAAGTTCAACAAAAGTTTTTAACATAGATGCTAGAAAAGCCATCACCGTCCATTCATATACGGAATAAGATTATCAATGAGGGACAAGTGTTATCATTCAGATTTTGTCCTTGAAAAATGCATTACTCATAGCCAAATAAACAATTATCTATAAGTATTTCTGCTTGTTTTTCTCTGTGGCTTCACATTTCATTCAAGAAAAATAATCTGAAATATCCAAAGGGCTCCTACACTTAAGTATTTTCACACGTTCCTGGTCTCCGAGACTCTGAAAATCACAGAGCACTTCACACCTAAACGGATATATCATGATAAGTTGTTTCCTAAATACTCAAAATAATGAGGCATATTCAACTTATTAACTCAACAATTCAATTGTTATAATGTTTCAATGACAATCTTCAAATGCATGAGCAATTAAGGCCCAAGTGTACAAGTAGCTGTGTGCTTGAAGTGTTTGACATTAATTATAGCAATATCTACAATCTGTTTTTCACATAGAATCAAAGAGTAAAGGCTTCGGAACAGTTACAGTCATGAAAGTCAAAAGAAAAGAAACTCAGGTTTCACCTAGAAAGCTTCTAAGCAATTGAAAAAATATGTAATAAAAAAATATCAGTTGTGACCTTGACCCTTGCAAAGAGCACATTAAAGAAACCCTTTGTGAGTCTCATGTCTAAAGTATTCTTTACTTCTCTTTTATATGATTAACTTCAGATCTGATTTTCATCATGATATATTTTCTTTCTGTTACCATGTTATAGGGCATAAAATATCGTCTTGTTGTTAACTCTGAGGCTGACATGGGTCTACATGAAATAATTTCAAAATACGAAGATAAGACAACTGATGACCAAAACTGACCATTTCCAACTTATCCAGTTTGCAGCTATTCTAAAAAGCATAAAAGCTATTTTCAGATGGTTAAAAGTAATTGAACATTATGCAAGAACCCATAACAGGGATTTATGTTGACTGTACCAAATGGCTGACAAAACATTCAGAATCAACAACGCCATTCCTATAAACCCCTCCCCGCTTTGCGGAAGGGGATTAATAAATGGGGACCAGACAACCATCAAGACATAAGAGAAAAATTTGTATTTCACTTTTGATTCCAGAAGATCATAGATGGAGGAATTTCTGAACCAGATCTGCTGAGAAATGACTTGAGCCTTACATATATCACTGTCTGATCTTGCAGAACTCATGTCAAGAGGTCATCACCAAGTTAACTTTACCTTGTCTTTTGTTAGCACCAAAAACAACTTATTGTATCGTAAATCAATCACATCAACTTGTCAGTGGACTGTCGGACAATATTTGCCAAGGAGAACAATTAGACGAATGCAAATATTGCCACAGACTTTGATAAAGCATCCAAAAATGACAATAGCAAATAAATGTCAGGAAGTTGTGAACAGCAAATGTTTGGCAGAAGACCTTTGATCCTTCCATCATTTTTCTACGGCAGCTTGTGTACTTCAGAAGTACTCCCATTTCAGTACTCTCTCAGATCTGGCGAAACAGTAGCCAAAAATACTGCAAAAAGCCAGATACACACATGTATTGTAAATAAAAATTGGATGATGCAGCAAACAATGTATATGTGCATAAAAGAATTATTTAAAAATCAAGAAAATATCTGTATTTATATAATTATATACTATGCAATGATAAGAGGCGGGAAGAGTTGCAAATTATCAACTGGAAAAAGATGTTTCTTTTAATCGAGAATAAAAAAAGGATATGATCAAATATTGATTAAATTTAAAGTTAAGATTTTATATTAATGATATACAAATATTATGTACACAGGGCACTTGTCATTTTGGGTGGCCTTTTCTATGTCAATTAACGGTTACAGCGTAGGAAGCAAAGGAAGGATTATATCTCAAACATACAATTGAAAAAAAAAGTTAAGACTCCTTGTTCAAGCTTTCGACAGTTCATGACGGGAATAATAAAAGTCTTCATCATTTTTCATACTAGATGGATTAAATCACATAATATATAGTATCATTTATCCTACAATACCTTATTTGAAATTGAAACCTCCAACCAATCGGAAACGTACCGAAAATCTATTACTTTTGGCTCTTTTATAAAAAGCTGCATGAGACTCTAATAGAAATGTAATGATTTTACACACAATAGACACTGATGACTTTATTAGCACATTGTAAAAAGCAAATCCCCACATTGTTCTCAGAATAATGATTCTGACCTTTTTCTCAATTGACGAGGTGAAGTGCGTCCAATATTTTGTTTGAAGCCAGTAGAATAAAGCAGCACTGTTTTATTACATTCTTATATTCAATAGAAGAAAATGGAATATCCCTGCTTCTATTTTTTCTCTAGATTGGAAATATTGTTTTTTTGATTATGAAAATATCAATATGGCTGAACACAATAAGAAAATCACCAGGGATTAAAAGTTTTTTGTTATTTAGCACCGTCTCAATGCACAAGGTATTGTTATCTGGAAATTGAATTCGTTGACAATATTGTTCAGCGTTGTTCGATTAAATACGTGAAGTTGAGCTTTATTCGTGACAAAATAGGCAGAAATGTGTGAACTGATTGCTGCCGATACAAACAACCATCTTGGGAATTTTTACAATGAAAATGAAACAAATGCAGCAAGAGAGACCAAATTACATGCACATTTTTTTTCCAAAGAATATAACTCTTTTTTTCAATAATGGGCAAATTTGAAATGATCAATGTTAACAAAGTTAAAAATATGCGTTAACAACTTAAAGGCTTGCCAATTTCAACATGGAGTTGAGAATTCAGCATTTATTTCCATTTTCTTCCAAATACATGTAAGGATATCAGAGTTTAGAATAAAGTAAACCATCAGGTTTTAATCTACATCATTATTTGAACTGTTTCAGTAAATTAACAATGTAGAAATAAAAAGACTTTTTTTTTTTCATTTTTTAGTTTAGTTTGAAGTAATATGGGTACTTGATTAAAAAGCATTTTGTTGGCCTGGCCTCAGAAATGACACTCATAGTCCCTTCAACTGATCAACACATTAAGAACACAGAGTTCATTCTTTTGTTTGAATTAATAGAATAATTTTCCACTAAGGAAATTACTTCACACCGGCATTTTTCTGACATCACTGTTAAGTGTGTGGACATGTCAGAACTACTGTTATATGTCATAATGTGTCTTTCTGCGACCTTGTCACAAGATTGTAAGTATTACTCAGTTAATAAGTGCGAAAACCAGACAATACAAGTGTCAAATAGCGGCGTATGTGACCTAGTGCACAAACAGAAAAAGTTTCTGGAATTGTGTTCATCAAAAGTATCAATTAATTCTTTTTTAAAAATGGAGAAAAAAACATCTTTTACAGTAGAATGCTTGTTTATTTGAAAATACAAATTTGTGTACATTAAGAAACAGCTGACCAATTTTGAGACAACTAACACTTTTGTTTTCTTTAATCCTTTAACTGTTGAAAAAAACAACACATTACAGAAAAATGAAAAAACAATCATTGAAAATGAGTTTCATAAAATATTTAATAATGAAAAGATTTCTACTTGAAATAAAATCTAAGAAGACGACATCAAGATATAAAAAAAGGAGTGTGATGACAAATAAAATGCTTGAAAACCCTTCCATATCAGGATAACAATGTCGTAAGATCTATGGACTACTTTGGTTGGCAGATAAAACATTTCACTTCTAGATATGACACTAGACAATGTCAATGGGGTTGATAAGTAAATTGCTCACTCAGGATTTGTGGGGTAACGCTGTATTGTTATCTTGCAAGACAATACTCATCATGATTAGGGAAATTGCTACTGTATAGGTGCGTTACTCTGATATACCAGGTTAAATGTAGAACAACCTCCTTGCGTGGGTCTCTTTTATCAAATTTGGAAAACTTTATTGTTTCTTGTTTTTTTAACATTAACATAAAGGGTCTTTAAAAAATTAATTAATTTGTGATATATTCAAATTTTTCAAGTCATGTTATAACAGATATATTTTTACTGCAGATATTTATTTCTTTAGAACTTCAAAAGACTTGACTTCTTTAACCTTTTTCTGTCTAAAACCATACCTAACTGATGTGAAGACTGGATTCAGACATTTGCCTATTTATGGAAAAAACATAAAGTGAGGAAAAGTATAAAATTATTGACTATTATAGTGTTGCCCCTTCTGAAACTGCCAGCCTCCAAAACACCTCTTATTCAATAGCACATTTATTCTCAAATTCCTTGACCTATGATAGATAGTAACCATTCTTTAATCAGCTGGCAGCTTATTAACCAGCCTCATCAGAACAAGTCCCTGATGGAACTCAACCAGCCTTAACCATAATGCCATAGAGATGGTACAAATATGTAGAAGGAGGCCCAAGCTGACAACTCTTAGAAACAAATGGAAACTTCTTTAGTCGCTTAGATACAATGAGTTCCCTAATACCATTTTCATCACACTTCATTATCTTTTCATCAGTAGCAGCTCCAATCAAATGAAAAACAATGGTGTCAAAAGTGATATCTCCATAATGGTGTCTGCTATCATCTTGGTGAAACAGAAGCTTGCAATTCTCCTCAGTGAAGCAGATAAAGGGAGATAATCTCTTGATAAAGCAACCATTATAAAGCAGCCAGAAAGAAGTGTTCTCCACTTAGCAGGTCTGGTTATTGTTAAAGAATCAGAAATAAATGTAGGAATACATTAAGTGCATTCATTTGTCAAAATCTTTCAACAGTAGTGCATTTAGAGTTTCACTAAAACTAACAATAAATCATGGTTTGGAGCTGGAATCCTGTGAAAGTTCATTCAGGTTAGATTTTTGGAAATATTTCAAAAGCAATAAAGACAATGAAAGAATAACAAGAAAACCTATGGAATGTATAATAAGTGTACTGTTTCCCTTTACAGCAATAGAAAAGAAAACTATTACCTATCATTCATTGTAAAAAATTTCAACATGTATCCACCCAAAAGCTCTGATTCCAACTTCACTATTCCACACTGTTAAGTCATAATCATTGAACTATATAAAGCCAACATATTACAATATATTCATCAAAGTCAGTATCACTACCATATCATTTCAGAAATAACAATCGTGCCAAGTGAAATAAAACTTATCTCTTGCTTTCTTCCCAAACAATTTAACATAACAAAACATTATCTTTGATACACTACCCATTTTATTCTAATCTACACCCGTATTGACCTATTAGAGATTTCGATGGATTTTCTGTGGCCATTTTCCCCCTTGCGGGGATCACTGATAGGATTGTCTGCACAGAGATCAGAGAATGCTACAGGATAAGTCCATTGTTGTTGTTGTTTTCAATTCTCAACCTCTCATGTTCTAAAGCCCTTAAATGACTTTCATTGTTAGATAACCTGACGTCTAGACAAAAACGCTATCTTAATTTCCACCATTATGGAATGAAGTTTAAGGATTTGTTTTGTGTATTTAAGCATTATCTCCACCCATATCAAGCTCCTTTCAAAGATTGTTGCAGTCACTTCAAATACAGTCAGTAGGATGCAAACCAATTTGCAACAATTAACAAATTTTCATGATTAACTGATCATTTTAATTTTTTGATTTAATTAATAAATACATGTAATAACCTTTTAAAATAATTATATTAAAAGTGTAACACAAGCATCATGGACACAGGAATTCATATCCATATCTGTTGTGCATTATTTACCAGCTTACAAGAAAACAGAATTACATCAACAATAAAAAAAGAACGATATTCCACAAACGGTTTCATCTTCACAAAGAACATCTAAATTAAAACAACTAAGGAAAAATTATGTTGTGTTGACTATAAAATTAAGTATCTTTGTGACATGCAATGGAATATAATCAAATGCAATCAACATATATATTCCAGTAAATATATAAAGTCCTTGTTTTGTAAGCACAGAACTTAATAGGACATAATTATTATTTCTCTGTTCAACTGAAGAACTTTTCTCAATTTTGATACAGTCGATCAAAACATAATTTTCAAATCAGCGAATGACCGATTAAACTTTTTTTGTAAAATTGTTTTATTCATTGTATTATGTCTTTTGTTCTGAAGGGACCAGTGTTTATGTTTCTATAGTATTCTATTATTTCATACTTACCCAATTGTCTTCACTGTAATTCATTCATTTTTAAGCTATCTTGTGTTTTCAGTAAAGACATGACATCAACTATTCAACATATCCAAAAAGAAATTAAATGCCATTCAGAAAATCTTTTCTTGCAGGAGTTGTTCTAATACTTACGACAGAAATAAAAAACGGGGACAAAATCTAAAACAGGTCATTAAAAGAGACAAAAGAAAAAAAAAGAGTTCAAAGATTTGTTATCGCTTATCACTGCCACACAATAATGGCAGGTATTATATCCCGCCACCCCTAGATACAGCACAAGATTTTGCTATTACCACTCTACCAATGTTTGATGTGTCAACACGCTAAAGAAATGTGGGATTGAAAAAGTCAACAGTAACATTGTTTTATCTCCGAACAAAACACTTTAACCGTTCACCGAGACAATGGAACTTCTTGTTTAAAACCTTACAGATCTGTCTCTATATTTTATTGCTTCATATTTCTGAGTACAATTGAAGTTGTTTTATTATGAAACTTTTGATTTATAATGATACTTAAAACAGACTATATATGCTTTCTGCATTGTACACACTTAACTTTAATTCATTTTTCAAACGTTAAGAAGGTAATTTTGCAAGACAAAACTTTTAACTACAAAACTGATTTTCAAGAGTTTATCGAGAGAGTAGCGTAAATCTTATACCTTTAGATTTATGTTATTCTTAAAATTTCAATGCTCTATAATATCATATGCTAAGACAATATAATGTTCTGTACAGATTTATCTTATATAATTCTAAAATTTTAATATTTCATATTACATGAAGATGATGTAATGTGCTGTACACTTATGTAACTTCTGTAACCATGGTACTAATTTACAATTAAAGTGAGGTGTGTCATTTCTCTTGTACCTTAAAGTTGTGACCTTCAAATTAATCAAAGATTTATAATCAGGCAATTTGTACTTTTTATGTAAGTATAGAATCTGTACTTGAAGTGCAATGCACTTATCAAGTGTAATTAAATCTATTGCAATGTAATGAAGAAGATATCTTGTTAATCCTCACACATCAAATTACAGTTCAACCTCTACAGAGCAAACTCTGATGAGACCTTGGTTTGTTGAGGTTGTTAAGTAGAGGGACTAATTTTTCAAGGAATACGAAAATGTTTATCTCTCCCTCTATAATATAAGATGTTTAGGAGTTTTCAAAATAGGGCTGATATTTATCATTTAGAACATTTACATTGTCATGAAATATCTGTTCACACTTATTGTATTTTTACTCTAAACATTCCTATCATTATTAAATGGCTTCCAGGCAGAATGGAAGACAGGATAGGATAAAATAAAAAAAAAACAAACCTTGTGTCAAATCTGTCCCATGTATCAAATTACCTTTCTCTATATCTGAAAATATATAAAGTCAGCCATCTTTAAAATACAGAACCAACTCCTGTTACAAGTTACCTTTATTAAGCAGCCAAAACTGATGTATCTTAAACAGATAATTTACAACACATAATATTTGCAGGAACCTCTGTAAAGCAATTTAACTTAATTTAGAGTTATTTCCCATTTGGTGATGTCAATTTCTAACCAATCAACACACACAAACTAAAGATTTAATATTTCAACATATCTTAAAAATAAAAGTACATTCAGTATATATAGGAATTGCACAGCTGCACTAGGTATGCTGGTACCTTGTTGATCTAACTTAGAGCATGTTCACAAACAAAAGTTCCATTTGATAAATAAGTCATATTTTTATCCCTTATATTATTTGTTCAAATCACATTCAACATGAAGAACTTTAAATTCCTAGTATGTTTGTCCACATAAATAAAGTCAAATGCATGTTTGAATGTAAATTTATGAAAGTTCTTTAACAGAAAGAAATACGCGAACAGAATCACCAAGTTATTTTTAAATAGCTCAAGTGACAAAAACAATCTATTGGAAAAAAAAACAACAAACATGGCAGACATCGTAAGAAAATTGTAATTCTACATCATTATTTTAATGTTTCTGAGATAAACTGAAATGCATTGAAAATATTTAAAACATATAAAAACAAATGTTTTATTGCTGAATCAGTAGTTGTTTTTGGTGGTCTGGACATTGTTATTTCAAAACGAGACGGAGTAGAGTATGTGACAAGTACTTCAACCATCCCAACATTCATTGCGAAATTTAGCATGAAATCTAAACTTTCTATCTAGAACCATGTTGGTCAAGTTAGAAAACCACCCGGATTTTCATTTAAAATGAGGATATCTTTGTAACTGGGACTGATCATTGTATTTATTTTGATCACATTTATAGTTTATTGATTGAAACAAGGGCGATCAGTGATCACATGTGTCGCCTGATGACAGCCAATTAAGCAGTAGTATTGAGAGGTGATAGGTCAGTCTGTAGGCAAAAACACATTTTTTTTATTCAAGGACCATAACTCAGTCAAAAATCATTCAACCAAAAAGCCCGTTAAATATGCGCAAGTACTTGAGGTACAGAACAATCCTGTAACATTTCATTTAAATTGCATTAGTAATATAAGAGAAGTAGTCCAGACAAACTTTAAAAATAAAAATCATTAAAGGGGCATAACTCTGACAAAAATTACTGAACTGGAAAATGCTGACGATATGCACAACTAGACTTGGTACTGATCATTCCTGTAAAGTTCGGATGAAATAAAACCAGTAGTTTCTGAGGAGTGGTCAGGACAAGTTTTGTGATGGACAGACAGACAGACAGACAAATCATAGGGAAGTGATCCCTATATGTCATGGCTACTTTTTAGCATGTTGCAGCTACTGTGAAGCCTGCAACACAAAATTCATTATTTGGCCAAAACGACTTTTTCATTCAAGGGCCATAACTCAGCCAAAAATGATTCAACCAAAAAACCCGTTAGATATGCGCAAGTACTTGAGGTAATAATCAATCCTGTAAAATTTCATTCAAATTGCATTAGTAGTATAAGAGAAGTAGTCCGGACAAACTTTAAAAATAAAAATCATAAAAGGGCCATAACTCTAACAAAAATCAATGGACTGGAAAATGCCGAAGATATGCACAACTACACTTGGTACTGATCATTCCTGTAAAGTTTGGATGAAATCGCACCAGTTGTTTCTGAGGAGTAGTCTGGACAAGTTTTGTGACGGACGGACAGACGGACGGACGGACAGATGGACAGACAGACGACAGAGAAGTGATCCCTATATGTCGGGGCTACTTCGTAGCAGGGGACAAAAAAATGAGAAAGAAAGAATAAAACTTTTGCCTGTATATCCCTTTAAGCACTGAGAAATGGGACACTGTCTTTAACTGACACAATACCAGTCATTATAGTAAGTATACTTTTGCCACTACTTTCATTTTCACATTGTTCATTATGATAAACTGTCATATGTTCATAAATAATGCTAGATGTTATAACAGGAAAATAACTTTTGTTCAAAGGAATCTAAACAAGAGCCATGTTACACATGGTTAATCCCCCCGCCGGGAAGAAGCTACCTGAAGGTTGTACTTTCAAACACTCAATGTAATAATGTCTGAAGAAAATCCCACAAAAAATAGGCAAGGTAGAGTTATTGTTCTTGCAAACTGCACTTCCTACCAATGTGCTATGTCAGTGTATTAAGTTTGAAGAAAATTGCTCAAGCACTTTTTGAGTTATGCTTCGGACAAAGTTTTTCAATTAAATCTGATAAAGGGGAATAATTCTAAAAGTAGGCAAGGTAGAGTTATTATTCTTACACAATGCACCTCTTCCAAATGTGCTTTTTCAGTATATGAAGTTTGAAGAAAATCACTCAAGTACTTTTGGAGTTATGCTCACGACAAAACTGGAATGGACGCACACACGGACGGACAGAGACCATTTCTAATATCCCCTCCTCCTTTCGCGGGGATAATAAGTTCAAGAATTCAAGAATTAGATAAACATGTATATGCTGGGATTTTTAAAATGTAAACAAGTAAATCTGATAAAGGGGAATAACTCTAAAAAATAGGCAAGGTAGAGTTATTGGACTTGCACACTGCACTACCTACCAATGTGCTCTGTCAGTGTATGAAATTTGAATAAAATCCCTCAAGTAGTTTTGGAGTTATGCTCCGGACAAAATTTATTAAGTAATTCTGATAAAGGGAAATAACTCTAAAAATAGGCAAGGTAGAGTTATTGTTCTTGCACAATGCACTACCTACCAATGTGCTCTGTCAGTGTATGAAGTTTGAATAAAATCCCTCAAGTAGTTTTAGAGTTATGCTCTGGACAAAATTTATCAAGTAATTCTGATAAAGGGGAATAACTCTAAAAATAAGCAAGGTAGAGTTATTGGACTTGCACACTGCACTACCTACCAATGTGCTCTGTCAGTGTACTGAGTTTGAATAAAATCCCTCAAGTAGTTTTGGAGTTATGCTCCGGACAAAATTTATCAAGTAATTCTGATAAAAAGGAATAACTCTAAAAAATAGGCAAGGTAGAGTTATTGTTCTTGCACACTGCACTACCTACCAATGTGCTCTGTCAGTGTATGAAGTTTGAATAAAATTCCTCTAGCAGTTTTGGAGTTATGCTCCGGACAAAATTTATCAAGTAAGTTTGATAAAGCGGAATAACTCTAAAAAAAGGCAAGGTAGAGTTATTGGACTTGCACACTGCACTACCTACCAATGTGCTCTGTCAGTGTATGAAGTTTGAATAAAATCCCTCAAGTAGTTTTGGAGTTATGCTCCGGACAAAATTTATCAAGTAAGTTTGATAAAGCGGAATAACTCTAAAAAAAGGCAAGGTAGAGTTATTGTTCTTGCACACTGCACTACCTACCAATGTGCTCTGTCAGTGTATGAAGTTTGAATAAAATTCCTCTAGCAGTTTTGGAGTTATGCTCCGGACAAAATTTATCAAGTAAATTTGATAAAGCAGAATAACTCTAAAAAAAGGCAAGGTAAAGTTATTGGACTTGCACACTGCACTACCTACCAATGTGCTCTGTCAGTGTATGAAGTTTTAATAAAATCCCTCAAGTAGTTTTGGAGTTATGCTCCGGACAAAATTTATCAAGTAAATTTGATAAAGCGGAATAACTCTAAAAAAAGGCAAGGTAGAGTTATTGGACTTGCACACTGCACTACCTATTAATGTGCTCTGTCAGTGTATGAAGTTTGAATAAAATCCCTCAAGTAGTTTTGGAGTTATGCTCCGGACAAAATTGTTTCGGACGGACGCACGGACACACGGACGCACGGACGGACGAAGGGCATTCCTAATATCCCCTCCGCCTTTGGTGGGGGGATAAATTAACATATCAAGGGGTGAATGCAAAAAGGTTTAAAGTACTATAAAATAAAGAAACAGATAGCACTTTTTTTAATTCATCCCTGGATATAATGATCGTGAAACTATCACATTCCTGGATATAATGATCGTGAAACTACCACATCAATTTTTATTGTGCTGATTGTGATTTCTGATCAGTGAAAAAAATTAAAGTATTAATTAATAGGAACTATTTTTGCGTTGTTTTCTGTCACAAATCTGATTGTTCTATTAAGAAAACTAGGTCAAGTAGCTATGCCATTCCTTGTATGGTGCACCTCATGTCAACATTTGTTAGCTCATCCTAGGTCTCTGTCACTGAAGCCTGACTATGAGGTCTCTGTCACTGAAGCCTGACTACAAGGTCTCTGTCACTCAAGCCTGACTACGAGGTCTCTGTCACTGAAGCCTGACTACGAGGTCTCTGTCACTCAAGCCTGACTACGAGGTCTCTGTCACTGAAGCCTGACTACGAGGTCTCTGTCACTCAAGCCTGACTACGAGGTCTCTGTCACTGAAGCCTGACTACGAGGTCTCTGTCACTCAAGCCTGACTACGAGGTCTCTGTCACTCAAGCCTGACTACGAGGTCTCTGTCACTCAAGCCTGACTACGAGGTCTCTGTCACTCAAGCCTGACTACGAGGTCTCTGTCACTCAAGCCTGACTACGAGGTCTCTGTCACTCAAGCCTGACTACGAGGTCTCTGTCACTCAAGCCTGACTACGAGGTCTCTGTCACTCAAGCCTGACTACGAGGTCTCTGTCACTCAAGCCTGACTACGAGGTCTCTGTCACTCAAGCCTGACTACGAGGTCTCTGTCACTCAAGCCTGACTACGAGGTCTCTGTCACTCAAGCCTGACTACGAGGTCTCTGTCACTCAAGGCTGACTACGAGGTCTCTGTCACTCAAATCTAACTATGGGATTTTCTCAAATCCAATCTCTGACTGACCGAAGTCTTTCCCAGAATACCTTACTCTGTATGAAAATATATATTACATCTGATTTTGGTTTTATTTATCAGGTCTCTAATACTGAGTATTGCACTGTTGGTATTTAGATGAAAAGAAATGTCTGTTTCCAAAATATATATTTTTGTATACTTCAAAACCAGCATGTCTTGCACTTCAAACAGTGTGATAACATACTATCATTTGAGAAATTACCTACATTTCAAGGTATTTTAATGGAAAAGAATTGCAACAGATATGCAAAGCAAATATTATTTAAGTAGTTATTTGATGAAGTCCTAAGTATTTCATAACAGTTTTTTAATAAGTCTTAAATCTACAAGATAACATTACGACTGTGCTTTGCAGTTAAATAACTTCATTGATTGAGAGAGAACAGCGTAATTTGTACTCTTGAGTTTAATCTAAATTTGTTTTTCTATGTTGATTGTATAAAGAAGCTCCAGTGTTATTCCTGATGACCATTTTCTGGCACTCTGATTAGAACATTTCGAAGGTTGAAAGCACTTTTAAGCATTTACCTCTCAACTTGTCAAAAATAAGAAACTAGATGTCATTGACATACTCTATAAATTGCTTTTTGGAACAAGCACAGCCTCGCGGTCTATACCCACAGTCCAAACAATATTTTCCCATACATTGACATAACCTTGTGATTAAATATTTCAAAACTGTGAGGTTATTCGCCAGTTTCTGTATTACACATTCTGCTTGACCTCTGCCTGCAATATGAAAAATGTACTGAAGACTGTCACTCTGCAACAGTTTTATAAAGGGAGATAATTCAGTAGTGAGTAGTTAGGATGGGGGCAATAAGCAACAACTTTTATATGTATAATAACATATGACTAAACAATGTTGAATACTGAAAATCACTAGATGTGTTACTCATTGCTGCGTAAATTCTAACTGAAAGACCTAAAAAATTTATGTTCAAAGATTTCATCCATCCTTCTAACATTGAACAAAATGAGGGCCATAAAATGTTTCCTCAAGACCTAAAGATAACATACCATTATGTTTTCTATCTTTGAGAACAAAAACCAGATTGATTTCACAGATTATTTGTCCCTTCATTTTTATATTGAAATCAAGATTTCCTGTTTCTAGTATATAACTTATTATTAGATCACAGCTGCGTGAGAGCGGCTCCCCTACATGCAAGCACCTGTTACAATAAAGGGAACCAGCCATCAAAAATATATCAAATATAAATATTGCTGTTGTCTGAACGTTTGAAGTTGGTAAGATATATGTGCAGATAGGGTTCTAAGAATTAAGTCAATTCCACATGATACAATCATGATTAAATGTGATAAGTGCAAGCTAATATTCTTGCAAAGAACAAGTGTTAAAGTCATTCACGCAAATTGGGCCCCTGAGAGCTTTGTCTGAGAGAAAAAAACACTGTTGTCTGTTGAAATACTTTAAACATTAATGATTGTGCCATATTATAAATTATTTTTCAATTCCTGCAGAATAATTCAAAGTTGATATTTACTGATTCTCCACTTGATTTTTAAGTATATCAAACACCGGCTCTGTAGAATCTGATAAGAATTTATAAAGTCAGAAATACACACTTTGTTCTCTTCCATATCTTTTATAGAAGACAGTCTAAAACTCTACAGCTCATTAATATGTCATAAGGTTCAGATATATCATGAACTCAACATGAGGTTTGAACCTTCCATCCCGTTCTTGCAAGGCAGGTATTTTACCTCCTGCACCTGAGCCAGGCAGGCAATAATATGCTGTAACCAAGGTCGTGGTTCTATAAGTTTCAATCACAAATCAAATCTCTTCAATACATGACACTGTCAACCAGGCAAGTTGTTCAGTATGATTTTTTTGATCACAGGTAGATCAATGCTGGCACCATGACTTGTTGCAATTCTGGAGGACAATATTTCAACAGCTAACTTACAGACTACAAGTGCTTTTGTTCAAATCTCTGTCTACACAGCTCCTAGGCTGGCCTAAAGTCCTTCAATACCACAAATCTGATATTCTAGGTCTTTTGGTTGCACTAAGAAATAAAGGTTTAAGTTGAAAAAATGTCTCTTTTTATCGAAAATACTTTGTCATTTTGAAAAAAATCAAACAGGATAATTATTGTTTAAACATAAGGCTGAGGCTGCTCTGCTGAAATAATGGCAAAAAATACTTATGGTGAAGATACAAAAACAGTTAATGGTTGATATTTTAAATATTACTCTTCATCGAGGGACCTTCTATGAGCAAGTATTTTTCTCCTATAAATGCTTTAAATCTGAAGTATCCAATTCATTTTATCAGAAAGTGTTACAGCAATTTTTTTTTTGCAAATCTATACAACTGAACAAAAAAGATTTATTTTTAAAAAATCTATGAAACAATCTAAAGTATAACATTGTTTTCCATAAAACTTCCTTTTTATGGCCGGTATGTGCAAAAATCTTGATCTTAAATGAAAAAAATGTCACAGAAAATACGAACTTTAACGAGATTAACTTCTAATTTTTTGAGACACTGAATCTCAGTCAAGTTTCTTCCATCACGTAATGATCAGCATTTTGAAGTATAATGTCAGACTTGCAGTGAAATAAATTGCCAAGTTTGTCCATGAAAAATAAATGTACCAATGTATTAATGGCACTTAAGGTTTTCATTCTTCACTTCATGTTTAACACAAAAGAGCCCTTCCTCTATTAGATGAAAAGATTCCATTACAATTGTCATAAACTTTGGGCCAATAATAAGAACTCTTAAATACAAAAAAATGACAAACGAAAGACCTCAGTGCATTTTCAGTGATAATGTCTCAATTAATCACTTAATATCATCGAGGACAACAGTCTATCCATATCTTTATCTATTTTTGTATTATTGTACACAACAATGTCATAGATCTTTACAACTTTTACAATAATTAAGTCCTTTAACATTTTTGTCAAAAAACGACATTGGATATAGTCATACGATATGGACAATTGATTGATCAAAAAATTAATTGAGACACACAGCAAACAATATCATCATTTGGACGCAACAACTTGTCATTGTATAACTCAGGGTCAGGGATGGCAACGCTATGTCAAAACTGATTCTTTTACTGAAACACAATAGATCATTCAATTCTGCTTTAATTTTTGCAACAATTTAAGAACAAGGATACAGTTTCGCTGTCCATTATAACACAACACCGCTCATTTGGACATGTATGAACTTACATAAGCATGAAATGCAGACAGCTTTGAGAGTTAAAATACCATAGTCTGATCTCAATCTGAGGTCACTTTCTTCACAGACTGTCCAAAAAATTTGTAGTCAAAGATTAAACTGCATATCAATGGCTTCTGTGTGTACAGTTACATAGGATCAAACCATAAACATATATATTTATAATCTGCACTGACCAGCACAGGAAGGGAAATTTGATGTTCTACATATATATGTGTGACACATTGTAGGAAATGATGGCACAAAATCTGAGCTCTAAGAGTATGCACTTTTTTGCTTAAAAAAAAAAGAAGAAGAAGAAAAAAAAATATTAGAAAACAACAATGGCTTTGACCTTTGTGACAGATCTATGACAAATGACTTAGTCAAAGGTCTTAATATAACTGGTCAGTATGAAAGTTTATAGATAACTTCAAAATTGCTTAAAATAACTGATTTAACAGAACTGGCATTTCTCTAAGGGAGATAATTAAGCAAGAGACTATCAAGGTCCTTATCAATTTCCAAGATGGACATCATTCCTATAAATCATGAAGTCATGGATTGCTGAACTAAGAGTTCAAGGTCACTAGCCCTAATGTGATTCGAATTTTACATAAAGAAATATGACTCTCTTACTAAGCTTTACAGGATATTTCATTAAAGTTATGGTTCTTGAAAATCAATTGTAATCTTTTTTTTTCTTGGAAAATGGAATGAACAAGAAATCGGTAGAACCGATGGATGCTCCCCAAATAAATGCCAATTCCAAAAGGGCTATTGTTTAATGTGTATTTTTTTTAAAGTATGAAAAATAACAAAGGGCAATAACTCCTAAATTAGGCAAAATAGAGTTATGGTTCTTGCACGCTGCACTTCTCCTTATAGAGCTCTATCTACCAAAAAAGTTTCATGTTAATATCTCTTATACTTTGTGAGATATGCCCCGGACAAAAAATAAGTATGAGAAATTTCAAAAGGCCGTAACTCAAAAATTAATACAGCAAGAGTTATGGTTCTTGTGCACTGACCTGCTCATCAATGAGATCTATCTACTTATAAAGTTTCAAGTTGATAACTTTTATACTTTGTGAGATATGCCCCGGACAAAAAATAAGTATGAGAAATTTCAAAGGGCAATAACTCAAAAATTAATAAAGCAAGAGTTATGGTTCTTGTGAACTGCACTGCTCCTTAATGAGATTTAACTACCTATGAAGTTTGGTCTTGATATCTCTCATAGTTTTTGTGTTATGCTCCGGACAAAATTATGTCAGACGGACGGGATGGACGGATGGACAAAGCGGAAACTATTCGGTGAGCATAATAATAATGTCACTTCAGCAAATATTTGGATATTTACAGAGAACTGCAATTTATACAGTGAGAAATTATTATATAAGTTTACACAAATAATACAGCTCATTTACTGCAGACGTATAAATCCCCTCATGAATTACAACTGTAATACCTTTTGAAAAAAAAAGATTTTTCACATAAAATTTGCATTTCAAAACTTACATACTGCAAAAAATAAGTGAATGAAAATTTGTTCCTCCACTAGTAAACTAATAATAGTAAAAAGTCCATTATAAATTGCTCACTAAACATCACATATCAATACATCTTATTCTTAGTATTTCTGTTCAATCATGTATAAGGTAGACATACAAAAAAGCACTTTAAAATGCTTCAATTGTTAAATCAAAAAATAAACATGTGAAAATGCATTTGACAAAATTCAACAATTTTTAATCTTACCCTGAATATCAGATATCCTGATGAAAACATATTTACATCTAATGCATTAAAAAGATCTTTCTTTTTGATCTATAATTCAGTCTCCACATTAACAATGAAAGCCGCTGTCAAAATATGGGTGCATTGTGGGGTATGTATGGATGAAGAACAGCTTATTCCATGATCGAGCGCATCTTAGCAAATTAACACCTCCATCAAAACTCCACCCCATCTCAGTCATCGTCTCACGGTGAGTTTTAATCAAATTTCAGTATCATTTAATAAGTTTTGTTACAGGGTAAGAGAGTAACAGTGGTAGGGAATATAATATATGTATTCTAGTAAGTTTCCCAAGCGCAAAACATTGTTTGAGAAATCATCAATCATATTTTCATCAGAATCCCTTTGATGTTGACATTGTATTAAATTTCCCATCAGGTGACTTAAAGCATAACAAAAGCTATTATTTGTTGTATTAAAATTGACAATTTTTTGAATACCAGATTCTATTATAGATTACATAAGCATTTGTACAAGCTTATTCTAATGACAATTTTAAAAAATCTACGAAACTTTGAAATTACCTTGTAGCCATAATGACGCAGAAGTATCTATGTTTATATCATAACTTGCATACACTTCCGTCTACCACCTCTTCAAATAAAACCCTTCTCTGTAGTGAATGCTTTTTAATTTCACAGACCGATGCAAATCATGATAATGACCTCTTAAAAACAACCACCTCTTAACAAACTTATGGGACCTGAAATGAGTTCATCTCTATGACAACATCCATGTCTACAGTTCATCGCTATGACAACTTCCTGCCTACAGTTCATCACTATGACAGCCTACATGTCTAAAGTTCATTGCTTTGACGACTTCCATTTCAAGAGATCATCACTATGACAACCTCAAAAACCAAAGTTCCATCTTTTTTATGTTTACAGCTCATCACTATGACAACCTCTGCAGCTACAGTTTAACACTATGATAACCTTAACATCTACAGTTCATCACTATGACAATATCAATCTCTACAGTTCATTACTATGATGACCTCAACTTCTACAGTTCATCACTATGACAACCTCAACCTCATCATCTACAGTTCATCACTATGACAACATCAACCTCATCATCTACAGTTCATCACTATGACAACATCAACATCTTCAAATCAACACTATGACAACGACAACCTCATCATCTACAGGTCATCACTATGACAACATCAACATCTACAAATCATCACTACGACAACCTCAACCTCCACATCTACAGTTCATTACTATGACAACATCAACATCTACAAATCATCACTATGACAACCTCAACCTTATCATCTACAGTTCATCACTATGACAACATCAACATCTACAAATCATCACTATGACAACCTCAACCTTATCATCTACAGTTCATCACTATGACAGCCTCAATTTCTACAGTTCATCACTATGACAGCCTTAACTTCTCAGCAACAAAATTAAGAGTAAATAATCCCAAATGAATTTATATGACTATTCCAGCAGGGAAAAGAGGTTTAAAAGAGGTTTAACTAGGAAGAAGCAGTTATCAGTGAAAATTTTGTAAGGCTTCTAATGGATTTATTTAAATGGACAAAGTGTTTCTGTACCAATCTGTCAAAATGAATGTTCCAAAATTGAACTCTAAAACTGAAAATTCAGGTAAATCTTGAAATACACTGCAAAGTCGTGGAGTGGCTAATTATCAAAGAGAAGTTTTGCTTACAAATAAAAGTTAGAATGACTAGGTATTGGTCACTGTACAACTTAATTAACAAATCTAGAACACTTTTTTTCATCTATTGTTTTTCCAAATTTTACAGAATAATTAAGGGTGTATTATGATCGATGTTAATAATGTAAAATAATGTAAAAATAATCAAAGTCACTAAAGATGAAAATACTTATTTTTTGTTCAGAATGCCTCTTTTTCTATGTCATTGTGACCGAACAAAGTACCTGCCTTTAAAAGGTGAGTTATTTTCTGGATTTAGTGTTGGGAATATACAAGGACTGACAAAGTCATACCCATGTAACCATGTACAAGTACACCTTTGGTATGGAGGATACTTCCTTTCCAGCAATCCAATGCTTCATTGACATACTCTAATTGTTTAGCTTACACTCCTGTCATATTACAATAATATATTTTTTGGAAAAAAGATTAACGCATTTCTATGTTGTAGAATGATGCTTTAAAAATGTGAATCTTAAAATATTTAAGTTATATAATTAATGCATCTGAAATGTAAATCAAGTTGGCTTTAACAAAAAACAGTCCTTTATTTATATCAACTGAACAGTTCATCCACATATAGAAATATGGATCGTAAGAGTTTTACAAGGGTTGACATCTGTGTTACAAAGACCCGGTGAAGTTAATCATTCATGTGCTGAACATGACGTTAAAACTCTAAGCAACTTCTGAAGTTTTCATTAGCAACAAAGTTGTATAATTGTTCTTTTTAACGGATCAAATTAATTCATTCAGTAAAATAACGTATTTTTTGACAATCTTCATGGATCCAATCTTAATTCTATCTTGAAAGCTATATTTTTTGTCTCATTTGGACAAATCTGAAAGAAGGAAACTTAAAACTACTTCAACTTCAGTTATTTTCTAATCTGCCTAATACAGTTAAACCCTAAAGCCATGTTATGCACTAATAAAATTGAGTAAAGGCTATTTACTTGGCACTGAAGTCCATATAAGTGCATATGATCCAATTAAACTTCAGGAAATAATACACCTTAATTGGTTACATCAAAACCAAACACAGCTGTCGTTTGAAACATATTAACAATCACTTCCTTTTGGCTACTTTATAAAAGATTTGGGTTAATAATACTGAACTTGGATTCTTTCTATTCATTGTTATGACATCTTTTGAACGTACACCAATATGGGAAAAAATGAATTCCAGGTCCTGGTCTTGAGTACAATAGGGCTTGAATGTATCATTGTTATACACTCATATTGTCTCATCAGAAAATTTGCTGTCTCACAAATCGAACCAAAGTATTGTGAAAATTTCCGTTTCTTTCAATTCAAACACTTGAAATTTCATTGTGTCATGAATAATATATCTGATGAACTGTTTGCAAAAGAAAGAAATAATTATGTAACTAGCACTTGAATCTTGAGCAGAGACCCTGCCTACAATATTTGTGTGTTTTGTGATAAGAAAAATGGTTTACTAACGATGATGCAGTCTTTGTCATAGCAAATAATAACAAATTCAAGTTGTATTTTATCCTTGCACAACCCTTATAAAATATATAAAAAGATTCAGGATTGTGCAAACAGTTATAAATCTATAGCACAATGCCTTTTGCTTGTTGCACTTTAACAATATTTAAATTGTATATCAAGCCAAGTGTTTCTAATGTCATAACATTTAAACCAATCTACAATCTGTTTTGATGCTCCAAACTTTGTATTTCTTTTCTTTTCAAATATTACAATAATCAAATTCTTGAATTATTTTGCTCTGACAATAAAAGTTTCATGCATGAAGACAAGTCATTTTCAAATAAAATTGTCAAGTTCGGTTAAATACATAAAGAATAAAAATTTCACTCTGATCAAACAGTAGTGACATAGAAACATGGTTAAAAGTACCAAATATTTCAGCAAAAAATAATAATACAAGCAATACTTCACAACTGTCCCCTGTAAAATGGAATGACTTCATTGTTACTGACATGGGTTTCAAATATGAAATTCTAAATTCTCTCATATCTTATGTAAGGGTTGAGAGTAGGGGCTCAATGATTGTTGAATCTTTCTGACCACACATAAATTCACTTTGAGTTTATGGTGTCTTTCAGTAAAAATTCTATCATATTTGATGCTACTTTAAACATTGATATTAAAATGTGAACAAGCGAATTTTAAGAAAACAATATCCCCCGCTGGAAGATAAGTTGCATCGACAAGTGACAGATGAAGAGAAAAAGCTTTATAGATTAACAGATTTACTGAACATTATATATTCATATATGTGAAAGAAAACATACAAAATTTGTTTGTTTTCTGTGCAAGTACATAGGACAAAGACTATAGTCAAAATATCTTTGAAGGAATTAAGGAATATGTACTTTACTGATCATGCTGACTATATGGGAGTCCTTGTAATTCTTAAAGTTTCTCCCAATGTCATAGACAAGCATAAAAAGTTTCAAAATCAACTGTAACAAAGCACTAAAAGTAATGGCTGTAGATGGACCTACTGCTTACATCTGTTAAACATCAAAGGGCTATAACTCAGCTATGAAAATGTTAAACTATACCAGCAATTGACATGCATCATTCCCTTATTATCATTTATAATCTATTAAGTTGCAGCTTAATCCATATAAACTGTGATACTCTGGATATATGGACAGACTGCCTGCATTTGTAAAACAAAGGGTTATAACTCAGCTATAAGTTTGTAAATTATAACAGCGACTCACATGCATCATTCCCCCTACTTTTATTTATAATTCCATCAAGTTACAACTAAATCAATAAGAACCATGACAGACAGATGCATGGACGAACAATGCGAAAACAATATCTTTTGCTAAAAATATATTACAAAAATTTAAAATGATATTTTGGATGAAGAGGGAAGCACTGAAAGCAGTGACTATTGTGTTTTGATTGTTTGTTCTAGTTACAGATCATAAAGCAAAACAGGTTGTAGACTATACAAGTTTTTAATGATTCAATAATAAACTTCGTCTTGATTAGAAAGGAGAAACCACACAGACCATCAGTCTATACAATAAATCCAGCAATTTCTTTTTCAGCTTCTAAATTCTGATCTGACAGAGAGCAAGCTTAACAAGTTAAGTATCAACCTGAATGCATGTCATGTGTGACCATCCACTGCTCTGTGGTCATCGTGCTCTATTAATAAAAGATTTTCATTCTTATACTTGTTTCTCACTCCGTATTTCCTTACCGTAACGACAGGTTTGAAGAGTCATTTCTAGGTAAAAGCATTAGCAATAGTGTTTCAAGAGTTTCAATTAAACATACTATGAACATTTACAACTGATGTCTTTGCTATTTTCCTGGAGAAAGCAGATTCCGGCACAGACATGGTACCGATTTATAGCGGACCTCCCAAATAGCAACAATAGGTGTGATACCATCTCTCACAGATGCTGCGATGCTCATTTGTCTACCACAGGGCAAACTTCCCTCCATGATCAAATATGCACATGTTATACTCATAAAACATCTATAGTTATTGTCTAACTTGACAGATTTACTTCTAAGAAAAGGTGCGCCATTATTTATTTTTATTGTGATCATTTTACTTCTTTTTTGTTCTAGTAATTGTAAACCAAATTATTTTCATTGCCAACTAAATTTTCTGAAAGTCATTTGTTCCATTAAATTTTGTAGGGAGCAGAGTTTCGATTCTTAAGAGGAAACAATAAAACCTCACACAAACTTTCACTGAGCACACCCAAACTCTTAAAACAATCTAATAAAAATTGAAACAAAGCTTAGTCACGGAACTGTCAGTTTGATGTCTACAGTATCTAATTTTAGAAACAATTACTGACTTAATAAATGTGTGGTCTTAAATTTTGAAGCTTTCAATTTTGACATTTTGAAATTTAGTTAAGAGACTAAAAGAATACAATAAAACATACATATAATAAAATTTATTAAAGTTATTAGTTGCATGATATTCTTCAACATGTTTGCTAAGCTAATATTTGAATGTCTGGGCTGGGTTATTATGGTTTGAAGTGCACTACTAGCTGTATCTCTGCTATTATTTATTATGGATACAATGCAAGGATCAATCATTAAAAGCAAGTGTTTTCTTCTACACAAAGCTGCTCAAATATTAGTCCCTGTTGCTTGTTGTTACATCAGAGTTTAACAGTCAAATGTTCTAACAAAAACTCATAATGTTAAATGTCAGTGAGCTGAGACAGTACACATGATCTTTAAATTCTGTGGGCTAGCAAAACTCATGCTGTAGGTTCTATAAGCTATAATATAACTCACTGCTATAGTCATAATTCTATAGTTTTATAGCACTCATGGCTATAGTAATATATTTTTTAAAAACACTCATGGCTACCGTCATATGAACTTACAATCAGTGGTTTGTTTATACGAACTATGAAATCACTTACAATATAGTATATCAACTTAAAACAAGATGGCCATGATGGTCCTTTCATCAATCACCTAGGTTAAGGATGAGAAAGGAGATCTATAGTTAGTAAATGTTTTGTGAAAGTTTTGTTGTAATTGAAACTTATGGGATAATAACACAATGTTGTAAAGCAGAAAAAATCTATTTTTAGCTCGTCTGTTTCAAAGAAAGTCAAGCTAGACATGTTCAAATGACAGTTTGGCAAGTCAACATTATGTCTTGACATGTAAACACGCTGAAAAGAGAAGTTCACATGTCCCACTGACAAGTTACCACGAAATGCGTGAACAAAAGACAGCTGTGGCGTTCCATATATTATGATCGCTGCAGCCTTGATGTCGTTGTCATGCAAAATCTTTAATGTAGTCCATTACTCAAACAACTTAAAAGGTAAAATATAAAACTTTGAATGCTTGCTTATCATGACAAGAGGCATTTGTAACACAAGAGGCATTATTCTGAAAGCTATATTTCTGGAGTTATGCCCCTAAATTTTAACTTACAATTTTTATCAAAACTGCTTAGTAAGTTGAATGATTTCAAAACAATCAAAGATATCAATATGAAACTTGGACTGCTTGCTTACCATGACAAGACTCAGTTGTAACACAAGAGGCATTATTCTGAAATCTATATTTTTGGAGTAATGCCCCTTTTTAACTTACAATTTTTGTCAAAATTGCTTATTAAGCTGAATTATTTCAAAACTATCAAAGGTATCAATATGAAACTTGGACTGCTTGCTTATCATGACAAGAAGCAGTTGTAACACAAGGGGCATTGTTCTGAAAGCTAAATTTCTGGAGTTATGTCCCTTTTAAACTTATAATTTTTGTCAAAATTGCTTATTAAGTTGAATGATCAAAGGTATCAATATATACAATATCAACATCTTGACATGAAACGTCAGAGGTATATAGACCTCCTTCAGGAGTAGTGCACAAGAACCATAACTATGGCCCCCATTGTGGACATGTAAAAAAAGATGAACGTTGGTGCCGCTCTGCGGAGCTCTTGTTAACCTCTATGATCTTGAAATGGACCCCAGTGACCTCAAACTCCACCAAGTGGTAAAGGTGCCTGCAAATTACCTACAAAAAAGTATCTAAGATATCTGTCAATAAATGAAGGGTCAATAATGAAAAGTAGAAAAAAATCTATTTTTAACATTTGTGAACTTGACCGTGACTGCAGTACATGGAAGAGGTTTATGGAATTTGCCTTCAAACCAAATATCTAAATTATCAGTCAATAAAAAAGGCTCTATGACAGAAAGTAGAAAAATCTATTATTATCCTCTGTGTCCTTGACCTTGACCACTTGACCTCAAACCCATGTAAGGATAGAGGTCCATGTAAGGTACTTACATACCAAATATCTAATATATTGGTCAATACATGAAGGGTCCATAACAGAAAGTAAAAATACTCTATTTCTAGTCTTGGTTACATCAGTGAACATTACTCCAGTTCATGGTAGCGGTTCATGAAAGGTGTCTATATATCTAAATATTAAATACTAAGTTATTGGTAGATAAATGAAGACTATAAGGGGAAAAGTACAAATATCTATTTCTAGTCTCAGTGACCTTGACCTTGATCCCAATGAATGGAAGAGATTCATGCAAGGTGCCTATTTGTTTAATACCCAAGATATCTGTCAAAAAAATGAAGGTTCTGTGACAAAAAGTTGGAAAGTCTATTTTTAGCCTTGGTGACCCCATAGGCATGGTCAATTTTGACCCCAGGGCCAAGATTTGAACAAATCTGGTAGAGATCTACTAGGCCATGTTACACATGGTATATATCTTAACACTAGGTCTATTGGTCTAGAAGATTTTTTCCTATGCAAGTCTTCAAGTGTCACCAGGGGTGGGATAAAATCGGACCCCAGGAACATAATTTGAACAATCTTGGTAGAGGACATCTGGATGATGCTCTATACAAAATATCTATAGGCCTTAGATCTTGTGGTTTCTTAGAAAGAGATTTTTCAAAGTTTTCTCTCTATTAGCCTTTATTAAATCTTTGTAGAAGAGCTCTGTGCAAAATATCAAACCCTTAGGCGTAGTAGTTTCAGACAAAAAGATTTTTCAAGTTTTCCCCATATAAGCCTATGTAAAATCATGTTGCAGCTGAGGCTGTGGCCAATTTAGACCCTAGGGTCATGATCTGAACAAACTTGGTAGACTTCCACTAGACAATGCTAGATTCCAAACATCTAATAGCCCCATGCCTTGTGGTTTAAGAGAAGATTTTCAAAGTTTTTCCTATGTTAAATTATGTGGCCCCTGGAGCGGAGCCAATTCTGGCCCTGAGCCATGATTTGAAATAACTTGGTAGAGGACTACTAGACGATGCTACATACCAAATATCTCAGCTCAAAGCCTTGCAGTTTCAGAGATGATGATTGTTGAAATTTTCACCCTTAAAATCTACTTTTAATTAGCTTCTGCGGCTTAAATCTGCAATGGACTGGAACCATTTGAACAACTTGGTTAGAGCTTCATGCAAGAAACATTCCAGGCAAGTTTTATCATATTTGGTGTCCTGGTTTCAGAGGAGATGTCCTTTAAAGTAATTGTTGACAATGGACGGACAGCCTGATCCTAAAAATTCACATGAGCTATGCTCAGGAGAGCTAAAAACACTCATGGCTATAGCCATAATGAGCATTAAAGCACTTATGACTATAGTATTATGAACTATAAAAGAACTCATGGCTACAGTAATGTGAACTTTAAAAGATCTCATGACATGAGTAATATGAACTTTGAAAGCACTCATGGCATTAGTAATATAACTTTGAAAGCACTCATGGCATTAGTAATATGAACTTTGAAAGAACTTATTGCTATAGTAATATGAACTTTGAAAGTACTCATTGCTATAGTAATATGAACTTTGAAAGCACACATGGCATTAGTAATATGAACTTTGAAAGCACTCGTGGCATTAGTAATATGAACTTTGAAAGCACTCGTGGCATTAGTAATATGAACTTTGAAAGAACTCATGGCATTAGTAATATGAACTTTGAAAGCACTCATGGCATTAGTAATATGAACTTTGAAAGCACTCATGGCATTAGTAATATTAACTTTGAAAGAACTCATTGCTATAGTTATATGAACTTTGAAAGTACTCACTGCTATAGTAATATGAACTTTTAAAGCACTCATGGCATTAGTAATATGAACTTTGAAAGAACTCATTGCAATAGTAATATGAACTTTGAAAGTACTCGTGGCATTAGTAATATGAACTTTGAAAGCACTCGATGCATTAGTAATATGAACTTTGAAAGCATTCATTGCTATAGTGATATGAACTTTGAAAGCACTCATGGCATTGGTAATATGAACTTTAAAAGATCTCATGACTTAGTAATATGAACTTTGACAGCACTCATGGCATTAGTAATATGAACTTTGAAAGCATTCATTGCTATAGTAATATGAACTTTGAAAGCACTCATGGCATTAGTAATATGAACTTTGAAAGCACTTGTGGCATTAGTAATATGAACTTTTAAAGCACTCGTGGCATTAGTAATATGAACTTTGAAAGCACTCGTGGCATTAGTAATATGAACTTTGAAAGAACTCGTGGCATTAGTAATATGAACTTTGAAAGCACTCGTGCGTGGCATTAGTAATATGAACTTTGAAAGAACTCATTGCTATAGTAACATGAACTTTGAAAGTACTCATTGCTATAGTAATATGAACTTGAAAGCACTCATGGCATTAGTAATATGAACTTTGAAAGAACTGATTGCTATAGTAATATGAACTTTGAAAGCACTCGTGGCATTAGTAATATGAACTCTGAAAGCACTTGTGGCATAAGCATTATGAACTTTGAAAGAACTCATTGCTATAGTAATTTGAACTTTGAAAGTACTCGTTGCTATAGAAATATGAACTTTGAAAGCACTTGTGGCATAAGTAATATGAACTTTGAAAGCACTCGTGGCATTAGTTATATGAACTTTGAAAGCACACATTGCTGTAGTAATATGAACTTTGAAAGCACACGTGGCATTAGTAATATGAACTTTGAAAGTACTCGTTGCTATAGAAATATGAACTTTGAAAGCACTTGTGGCATAAGTAATATGAACTTTGAAAGCACTCGTGGCATTAGTTATATGAACTTTGAAAGCACACATTGCTGTAGTAATATGAACTTTGAAAGCACACGTGGCATTAGTAATATGAACTTTGAAAGCACTCATGGTATTAGTAATATGAACTTTGAAAGAACTCATTGCTATAGTAATATGAACTTTGAAAGAACTCATTGCTGTAGTAAAATGAACTTTGAAAGCACTCATCGCATTAGTTATATGAACTTTGAAAGAACTTATTGCTAAAGTAATATGAACTTTGAAAGTACTCATTGCTATAGTAATATGAACTTAGAAAGCACTCATGGCAATAGTAATATGAACTTTGAAAGCACTCATGGCATTAGTAATATGAACTTTGAAAGCACTCGTGGCATTAGTAATATGAACTTTGAAAGAACTCATTGCTATAGTAATATGAAGTTTGAAAGCACTCCTGGCATTAGTAATATGAACTTTAAAAGCACTCGTGGCATTAGTATTATGAACTTTGAAAGAACTCATTGCTATAGTAATATGAACTTTGAAAGCACACGTGGCATTAGTAATATGAACTTTGAAAGAACTCATTGCTATAGTAATATGAACTTTGAAAGAACTCATTGCTATAGTAATATGAACTTTGAAAGAACTCATTGCTATAGTAATATGAACTTTGAAAGAACTCACTGCTGTAGTAATATGAACTTTGAAAGCACTCATGGCATTAGTAATATGAACTTTGAAAGAACTTATTGCTATAGTAATATGAACTTTGAAAGTACTCATTGCTATAGTAATATGAACTTTGAAAGCACTTGTGGCATTAGTTATATGAACTTTGAAAGCACTCGTGGCATTAGTAATATGAACTTTGAAAGAACTCATTGCTATAGTAATATGAACTTTGAAAGCACTCATGACTATAGTAACACAAACTTTAAAAGCACTCATGGCTCTAGTTATATAAACTTTAAAAGCACTCATGGCTATAGTTATATAAACTTTAAAAGCACTCATGGCTACAGCTTTATGAACTTAAGGAATGCTCATTGCTTTAGTCATGTGAACTTTAAAAATTCTTTGGCTGTACCCTTATTAGGCTATAAAGCAGTAACTCCAGCAGACTGACAGTAAAATCACTGATTGAATTTGTATAACTACATCAACTTAAATCACCAGACCAGCCCAGTTAAGGTTGAAGCCTATATAATTATATACTTTGTATAACATGAACAGTGAGTGGTTTGAAAACCACCAGCAAAAGCATTGAGAAAGTATGCCTAGCCCCATTTTTATTGTATAGTCCTATTAAAAAGTAATATCAAATAGTTTTTTTTTACGATAATCAGAAATTAATATTTCAAACCTTTAATGAACATCATTATAACATGAACTCAAGAATGACAAAACAGACATTAAGTTCACAACATGATCAACCGAAGAATTCACTTTCCTCACAACTTCATAAAAAAATTACAATGAACCATTCTCATCAACAAAGGTATAATCAGTTCACGAGTCATTTACCACATTTCAAAAATAATATATCAGGGGTAAAAGCTTACGTATATCACTTATGCTGAAAGCCACAAAATCTACACAACTACAAAAGGCCCAGGTGAGAACTTGTTAGTCCTTTGAGGTCTCTTATATGGAATTATGTATGCTATGATATAAAGGCTGCATGTTACAAATAATGTTTATCTTGTTATTATTTCAAAAGCATCAGTCGCTTTTTAACAGCTTAACAAGTTAATTTAAAATTCTGAAGGTAAATCATTCATTTCAATCTTTGAGATTTTAGAATGTGAAAATTTTGTTATAAGTTTTCAGGATTAAATGCATAATTTAGATGACTTTTCACATCGATTATCATTATGTAAGTTTTAAATGTATATTCATGCATAAGGTGAATTTAATGAGCAAAAAATCAGTGAAAAAAAAGTGAGGAAATTCTTGTACAATCATCATATGTGAAGACAAATATCTTGTTTTCAAGGAAATATCATTTACTGCTAAATGATCTGTTTGTTTGAATTGCTGCTATGTAAAAAGAAAACAATTTTCTATTAGTTTGATCTGTTTGTCTTACATCTCAAGGTATTTAGAAGTTTTTTTTTTCTTATAATGTCATGGTAAGAGATACAGAGATGCATCACATATGTTTTCTTTCCATCTTACAAGCTATCCAATGCCTTTGGAGAATGCATGTCAGTAGGAGCATGGTATCTATGATAATTAGTAAGTTCTTCTTTTTCAATACCCCAACAGAATACAGTTTTTTATACTTGTAAAATAATTGAACTAACAAAATTCTGTGTACTCTGCTAAAGCAGAAACGAAATAAATCCATGAGGCACTTCCTGCAACATAAAGCAACCACCATTCAGTCTGCAGTTACACTTGTCAAATATAAGGTACCACATCTCTTTCTAATAATATTTTGGGGACAGAAATAATGCAAGTCGACAAGCTGGCAGAGAATCAGTAGACATAGAGCCTTTCACTGGCCAGTGTTTGGAAATGGTTGACAATTTACTTGCCAGACAGCCTTTTAAAAGCTAAGATCCTCACTGCCAGATGAGTTCCAGACAGCATCCGTAATGCATCTGTAGAACTAACTAACCTAAGTCAATCAGTGTATCCACTCAGATATCAAGGGCATTGGGGAGTGAGGGTGCAAAGTTTTGAACATGCTCAAAGTTTTTCCATGGATAATATATATCAGGAAGGAATCCGTTATAAATCCGTAAGAGCAGATCTTAAAATACTGGAAGACAATCACTGTGGTGAAAAATAAGAGCCATTATGGTTTCATTCCAGTTCTAACTAGAACTGCCACTGTCCTGGCACCAATACCCCCTGCATGCCGCTTTGTCAATAGGGTACTGATATATGGGAACATGTTACTTTATGCCCCACACTAAAATTAAGTATGAAAAGGCAATAACTCCAAAATTGGGCAAAAGATAGTCATGGTTCTTGGGCACTGCACTTCTCCTAATCTATGAAGTTTTGAGTTGATATCTTCAATACTTTTTCAATTTTCTGATCACCTTTTATCCGTCGTCCGTTCGTCTGTCCGTCCGTCCGTTAACAATTGGTTTGTTAACATTCTAGTGGTCACATTTTTGCCTCAATTGTCATGAAACTTGGTCAGGATGTTTGTCTCATTAATATCTCGGACGAGTTCGAACATGGGTTATCAGGGTTGGAAAACTAGGTCACAGAGCCCAAATATAGAAAAACCTTGTTAACACTCTAGAGGCTACTTTTTCAGTCCAAATATCCTGGAAATTTGTCAGAAATGTTCTAATGATGATTTCTTGCTCAAGTGTTAACACTCTAGAGGTTACATTTTCAGCCCAAATAATCAGGAAATTTGTCAGAAAGGTTGCTTCAAAGATTTATAGCACAAGTTCAAATATGGGTCATCTGGGTTCAAAAACTAGGTCACAGAGCCCAAAAATAGAAAAACCTTGTTAACACTCTAGAGGTTACATTTTCAGCCCAAATAATCTGGAAATTTGTCAGAAAATTGCTTTGAGGATTTCTAGATCGAGTTTGAGTATGGGTCATCTGGGGTCACAAACTAGGTCACAGAGTCCAAATGTGGAAAAACCTTGTTAATATTCTAAAGGTAGCATTTTCAGTCCAAATAACCTGGAAATTTGTCAGAAAGACTCTATGGATGATTTCTAGCTCTGTTTTGAATATAGGTTCTCTGGGGTCAAAAACTAGGTCACACAGCCCGAAAGTAGAAAAACCTTGTAAATGCTCTGGAGGTTACATTTTTAGTCTAAATGTCCTTGAAATTTGTCAGAAAGGTTGTTTCAATGATTTCTAGCTCAAATTTGGATATGGGTCATCTGGGATCAAAAACTAGGTCACATGGTACAAATATGTAAAAAACTTTTTAACACTCCACAGGTTACATTTTCAGTCCAAATATCCTAGAAATTTGTCAGACAGGATTTTTTGATGATTTCTAGCTCATGTTGGAGTATGGGTCATCTTGGGTCAAAAACTAGGTCACACAGCCTAAATATGGTCAAAAACTAGGTCACAGAGCCCAAATATGGAAAAACTTTGTAAACACTCTAGAGGCTACATTTTAAGTCCAAATGTCCAGGAAATCTGTCAGATAGGTTGTTTTGATGATTTGTAGCTCAAGTTTGGATATGGGTTATCTGGGGTCAAAAACTAGGTCACAGAGCCTAAATATCGAGAAACCTTGTTAACACTCTAGATGCTACTTTTTCAGTCCAAATATCCTGGAAATTTGTCAAAGAGATTGTTTCAATAATTTCTAGGTCAAGTTCAAATATGGGTCATCTGGGGTCAATTAAAGAGGTCCTTAGCAACTTTGTTAAAAGCAGTCATACTCAGGTGAGCGATACAGGGCCATCATGGTCCTCTTGTTTAGTTATACTGCGGGCAAAAATTAAGTATGAAAAATTTCAAAGAACAGTAATTCCAAAATGATGTGAAAGAGAGTTATGGTTCTTAGGCACTGCACTTTTCCTCAATGAGATCTATTTATCTATGATGTTTCAAGTTGAAACCTCCAACAGTTTTTTAATTATGCCCAGGAAGTATGAAAAATTACAAAGGGCAATAACTCTATCAATATGCAAAAGAGAGTTATGGTTTTATGGCTCTGCACTTTTACTCAGTGAGATCTATCCATCTATGAAGATTCAAGTTGATATCTCCAATAGCTTTTTAGTTATGCCCCAGACAAAAAATAAGTATGATAAATTACAAAAGGGAATAACTCCAGAAATATGCAAAAAAGAATTACGGTTCTTGGCATTGAAGTTTTTCTCAAAGAGATCTATCTATGTATGAAGTTTCAAGTTAATATCTCCAATAACACTAACAAAACTTAAGTTTGAAAAATTACAATGGGCAATAACTCCAAAATTATGCAAGATAGTTATGGTTCTTAAGCATTACACTTTTCCTCAATGAGATCTATCCATCTATGAAGTTTCAAGTTCCTCCAATAGTTTTTGAGATATGCCCCGAACAAACAAAACCTGACAGCTGGAAAAGCTGATTCCAGTATACCCCCTTACAACTTTGTTGTGCGGAAGGTATGATAAGGTTTACTGAAGTTCTGTTACAACTGTATTAGAGATTTATAAGGGTTTCTTACAACAACAAATTCACAAAACCCTTTTTTTTCTTACACATCCATCCTGAGCAATCCAGGGATTGGAATCTGGAACTCATCCACAAGCCCATCGAGGGCAAAGTGATTCTTGCTAAACAATGCTTATTTCTAGAACAGACAGTCCATTAAATAATAAACAAAGTGTTGTGGCAAATTTCTACATCTATGATAAAAAAATAAATGCATTATGATTTAACTGAAAGGTATCTGTCTGTACTAGGCTACAAAACATTTTTACTACTTAAAAGCCTTATTATTACGGGTACAATAAAAGCTGTAAGTGATTATTTGGATGCAATGATGTGCGAAATTATACAAAACCTATGAATATAATGAGAAGATGACATCTTATGGGCTTAGCAACAAAAATAATAATGCATATTCACATGCACACTTTTAAATGTTCAGTTTATTGCACATTAAGTTGCTGTTCGCTTGGAAATATCTTGGCTTTATATCAAATGGAAAATGAAATACAGTAATAACTATTCGTCATTTTCCAACACTCTGTCGCACTGAAATATGCCAAAAAATATGCCCCGGACAAAAAATAAGTATGAGAAATTTCAAAAGGCAATAACTCAAAAATTAATAAAGCAAGAGTTATGGTTCTTGTGCACTGCACTGCTCATCAATGAGATATATCTACTTATAAAGTTTCAAGTTGATAACTCTTATACTTTGTGAGATATGCCCCAGACAAAAAATAATTATGAGAATTTTCAAAGGGCAATAACTCAAAAATTACTAAAGCAAGAGTTATAGTTCTTGTGCACTGCACTGCTCCTTAATGAGATCTAACGACCTATGAAGTTTGGTCTTGATATCTCTCATAGTTTTTGTGTTATGCTCCGGACAAAATTATGACCGACGGACGGATGGACAACTATATGCTCGTCCTTCGGGGAGCATAAAAACTAATGCCACTTAATAACACTTTGACCTTCTCAATAACAGGTCCAATATTAAGAGCACTTGTCACAGGCTGCAAAAGTGATACTAATACTGGTCCTCAAATGAAGTGATATGATTTGCTCAAAAGGACCAGACAAGTTAAAAACGAAGTTAAAATGGCAGCCATTTTATTTTCTGTTAATGAGTTTTAGGAATATTTTAAGCCGCTTTATCTTTCAGAAACAATAATTTAGAGTACATAAAATGGGTAGTTGGACTGCATTCTTTACTGGTTTAAGAAGCACCGACAACTTGTAAAACTTTAGACATTTCACTTTTTAAAACTGTTCAGATTTTAAACTTCAATACATATTTTTTTTGTTTATTTCCAAACAGTAACAATCACTGTAGTATAATGAACATTTAGTTTTGCACAGAAGAGTGAGTAGGTGATATCTGATGATAAATTCCTCAGCAAACTGATTTGTCATTGTGAACTTATTTGGAATGTTATTCATTTATGTGCAGCACTAACTCTTATAGACGGTCAATGGAAACGCTCACCAATTACAAATGTGAACAAATTATAAGTATTTTAACATCCATCCAAAATGCCAAAGCTGCTCTTTTTAAAGCAACAATAAGAAAGTGGGGATCAGATATAAGTCAGTCGAGCATCATTTTTATTAGTCTTCATTCTTGTAAAACTGCGAGTGAGAATAAGGACATTCATAATTAATAATGCGACTTGAAAAAGGAACTACTTTGTACACAGTCTAACAAGAGTAACAAGTGGTATGTTGTAAGATAAAATTCATACAACATAAACAAGCAGATGCCAAGAATTCTCTAAACAGTTTATCATCTCTTTTTACTATAAGTAATTCAGACTTTTTATAATTATATGTTATAAAACCAAACTATTATTTGATTACTGTTACTATACTAAAGACAGGAATACTGTCCTTCCACCTTGGGTCCATTAAAACTACCTTCAGACAAATAACAGGCCCTAGACAAAAACACTTACCATAAAATAATGTAGTTCAATTTAAGAAAAGGATAAAAAGCAAACAGCAAAAATGAAAAAAATAAAAATAATCCCCTCCAATGAGTCTGAAAGCAAATTAAAAATGTGTCTCATATCGGCGTATTTGAACTCAGAGCAAAAAGAGCAAAGAGTAAATCATACACTGTATAGCAAGTATGATAAAATGACAAAAATCAAAGTACTGTGCAACTAATGTTATGAACTCCTCAGTCCCCTGACTTTGCCATTATGCTCTCAATTTGAGTTTATTTATTGTCGGTGCAGGTTGCCCATATGACCGACGTCCACTTAGGTTAGTAATTTTATTTTTATAGTGCACAATACAGAAAGCATCCAACTGCTGTAGCCAGACCTGAAAAAACACTGAGGCAGAACATGTTTAGGGGGATCCGGCATGGTCCCCCAGAAATTTCTTTTTGCTAGGTAATATTTCCTGCAATTTGGAGTAGTTTTTGGTGGAATTAAGGCAAATTAGAAAGCTTACTGGGAGTTATTTTTGGAGCTATTGAAAATGGTATATGCCCCAAAAAAGCAAGGCAGCTGCCTTGGTGTGCCTCAACGTAGCTACGGCACTGCATCCCATTCCAGAGACACCCCTGTTCTTTTGCATGCTCAGTGTACAGTACTGAAACATGGGATCTTGGTTTAATGTCTCATCTGAAAGACAATTTAAGTAATGTTAGTGGAGGAGCAGGGAATCGATCTCGGGACCCCTGGTTTACCAGTCCAGTGCATTACCACTGGACCACTGATCTGCCCCTTTATGCAATGAAGGTGCTGATACCTTTTAATAAGGGTTAATTTACCTTACTTTAATATGACTGGTATCATTAGTGATAACACTCGTTTCCTTTGACATCACAGCTGTGACATGAATCAAAGACTAGTTCCTGATTGTTGAAATCAGATACAACAGATAAAGACAAACAGTCAAAACAATGAAAACAAATAGAACATTTAATAAAGATATCAAAAAACATAAACTATTACCTCTAAATCCCTTTTCTATTGATTCCAAAGATGATTAAGAAAGTCTGTTGCTAAAATCCTGTACAGGTTTGTGCCCAGAATCCAGAGTTTGCTAGGAACAATGGTAAACAATGTTCAACAATTGTTCAGGACAAAAGGTATTCATATCCTTGGATTAGTGCACCATCTTGTTGCTTTGTTGTTTCCCCTTTCTAGCCAACCATAAGGAATTGTCAAAGGAGTGAGAATTGTAAAGCCATATTGTTAGGAGTTAATCATGTTGCTTTTGTGTAATCTTGTCACCACAATAATTTGTTTTCCTGATAATGTAATGAAGTTTATTGTAACATTTTGTATTAAAGATATCTGCACTTTCCTTGTTTCTTTGGGAAATATTAGAACTTTTGCAAGCTATTTTGCTTTTGTGTGTGTTTTTCTGTTTGTTTTTTCTTACACTAACACAATAGTGTTGTTGCTTACAAACCTCAATAAACAATTATATTTTCAATGTATAACTGTGTCTGCAGGAAGGCAGAAATGCAGGTTGCAGTAAGAATTTCCCTGTTGTTTAACTCTAATTTCCATGAATTTATGATTACTATTACAATATTACTACAGTGTTTAATGAAGATAATATGTTTATACACCAAGATCGACATCATGGATAAAATCATAAGGTGAAGACCAACAAGAAAAATGGCAGCAAAGAGGTACAAAACTAAAATGGATTCATCAATCATGAAATGGAAGGTTTCATAATGATAAAATCAAATGCATAAACTATTATCAATTTGACTTGTTAAAGCAGGCAAAATAATGCAAATACTTGTGTTAGTTGTGTGCTAACAAAACTCTAATTTACTGAACAAAATATAATGTCAATATTGCCTTAAAATGCTTAAAATGAAAACTCCTGAAATTCAACAAAATACCTGTACTTCCTGAACTTTAAAGAATGACAAAGTATTAAATGAGGCATCCACCAACAAGGTGATTGTTGTATTGGATTAAAAACTGTTTTGAATAATTTCAGAAATAATTCTTATTTCAAAGCATGCATAAAATTGAGATTTAAATGATTAAAATGCTGGGAAATTTTCAAATTTCTGGTTATATCTTTAAGACCTGACTTGTTCACTCCCACAGGTGTTGTAAGCTTTGCCCTTAATGTGAAAATAAATGATATAAATTGGTACAAAAAGAGCATCAAAATGGCTGTCCTTCTGTGATTTCATATAATAACACTCAGGGATACCTAGTTATGGTTAATATGACAATTAACAAGTAGGTGAATGGGGTTAAGTTCATTTACTTCTGTCAAACTGCTCTAAAAACATGCACAATGTCAAAGAAATACATTAATATAATAAAACTTAGAGCAATCACAGAATAATACGTGATAAGCCATCATAAGGGCCCTTAATGATGCCCTTCTTTGATAAGGGTATCTCATATGAGAGTCACTGTGGCCTTCACCTCTGTCACTTAAAAAAGAAGTGGGTATTCAAAATGTTATAAACAATTAATTTGTACTAAATCTGAAGATCCTTTGATAAATCATTTTACTGTTTTAAACTTTCTCAAGTGGTGGTCACTGTGACCTTGACCTTTGACCAGGTGGTCCCCTATCTCATGAAACTGTTACTCAATTGGTTGTCTTTGTTACTTTGACCTTTAGCTAAGTGACATTAAAATTAATGAAGATAAAAGACAATGCAATAACAAAACTGCCATACCAAAAAAAATTGAAGTCTTCTGACAAAGGTTCTAGTTACTTGCTGAACAACATCTGACAACAAAGGTCCGAAATCACAACAAAATGATAGATATCTGTTTCAGACAAGACGGTTTTTAAGATGTTCCTTCTAGTTGCCATAGCAATGATATTTCTCCATGAAATGGAATTCTTAGAACAACTTTGGTAGAGCTTTATGGAAGATACATTCTTCACAAGTTTCATTAACTTTTAAGGAGTGCAAAAGGAGGAGAGGACATTTTAAGCAATTGTTGACACACACACAGGTTGCTCACAAGTTTAGTTAGGTCTTATATCATATTTCTACTCTTGATATATAGTCAAACATGGTATTATCATTATAAGTTACATAACCTCAAATTAACAGTTGCAACTTATTTACAAATTTTTGTTTGGAAACTTTGACACAAAACAACCAACAGTTCATACAAGTGAAACTAATGCAAGTTTCTACAAAAGAACAATGATACCACGGACAAACTTTCAAAGCTTCTTTTATAAACTTGTCAACTAAATTACAGAAAATTGAGACATCATTCACTAGTCAGTTTACTATTTCTGAATTTATTGGCTATAAAAATTGCATTAATCATATGTAGTGTAGGAGTCAGTCACGTCTTAATTTATAAAATGATATGTCTTATTTTGTAGACAGATCACATTCAGTTATTAATTTTTCATTTTTTGGACAAAATAATCTTTTTTTTCATTTTGTAAACACCATATTGCATATAACATTACATATTACAACAATTGTAAAAATTATTTGTACCTAAAGTATGCTTCAACTGTTTCTTTTAAGGTCTATGTATGCATTTACAAACATCAAAAGAATACAAAATTAATATAACAAGAGACTAACTTTCTGCTGAATCAACAGATTCAAAGACTGATAAATTCACACAAGACTACCATGTTCACACTGGAAAATTTTGCTCAAGTTTTCTTTTTTCTATTGAATGAATTTCAAATTATCAAACCTAACAGACATTTAACATTAATCCCGCACAACTGACTGCTTCCCGTTTCAACCTGAGAACTCAAGCCAACAAGAGGGCCATGATGGCCCTGGATTGCTCACCTGAGTACTTTGGCTTTGGGTCTGCTGTTAAGCAAACATCAGATGCAGTATATAAACTTTTTCTAATTCAAGATTTTTAAAGATCTAATATTTAATACAAATAAAACCCATGGGGCAGAGGCAATTTTAAGCTAGCAGCTTGTGAGAAGATGTTTTCTTATACCAAATATTGATGAAAATCTATTTTTAGCTCTGGTGGCCTTTTTTGTGCAGTGGAGCAGATCAATATGACTAATTTTAACATAAAGCTATATAAGGAACATTTCTGTAAAATTGGATAGAAAATTATCTTGCCCTTTCAATATAGATGTTGTTTGAATTTTTTTCTCTTTTTTAACTTTTGCAGCCCTTATGTGCAATGGAGTGGAACAGTTTGAGCAATTATAGAAAAGGGCAATATAAGGAACGTCTCTATCAAGTTTGGTTAAAAATAGTCTTGTAGTTTAGGAGGAAACGTCATTTAAAGCAAAATGCTGACAATGGACGATGGACGATCACAATAGCTCACTCTTAGCATTTGCTCAGGTGAGCTAAAAAGTTGAAAAACAAAAATTCTCCTGGCAGGGCTTGAGCCAGCTATCTCCAGATTGGGAATCCAGCACTCTCACCCCTTGACAACTGCTTCTCCTGCCACCAGCACTGGTCAGCCTCAGAGGAAGCAGTCATCAAGGCTGTTAAATAGGGATATAGCCTAAAACTAACTAATGATTTCTGTGACTCATTCTCTATTAAAGAATGAAAAAATAACTGATAATGTATAGAAGAATCTATGTTCAAAACTTAAGTTATAAAGATACTAAAAAAGTCTTCCAAAAGAAATAACTCTATATACAAAGACAAATACTAATGGATTATGTTACCTGTTGTACTTAGGATGTTTGATTGGCACCCAGGCAATGAGTACCGGTAATGATTTCTTAAAGGGAATGGACTGCTCTAAATTTAGGGTACTGGTATGCCTGTAATGTAGGTAGAAAAATTTATAATTGTGTTTTAAGATTAAATTAGTTACAACTGTTTTTGTGTTGTTTTTTTAATATGATCTGTACTGAAAACATGAATATTGGAGAAATGTCAGCAACTTTCTTGACTTTCACCAAACATGCTCTTGCAACAAAGCCTGTCAAAACTTCAGTGATGCACAAACTTTTCTGCTTTATTAAGATTTATGGACTGTTCAACACTTGATTTTAAATCAAGCCTTTGAAAAGTCACTCAATTGTAAATGGGTATTAAAATAGATTGGATAGCCCATAAACTTTTGCTTGATTTGATATGTACTATAGAATGGCACCCTGGTTATGAATTTTTATTCTTCCTATAGAAATTGAAATTTCTTTTTTATGTGTTATTTTTTTGACAGTGAAAAACAATTTTAATTGAAATTTAAAGGAGATTAGGCATTCCTCCATTCTGAGTTATAGAATACAGAGCTCATCAACTTTGGACGTGTTCAACCATCCATGAAAGAAAATGAAGACAGATTAAAGTAGTTGGTAATTCTCAGTCTCTGAGAGATGACTGGCTCTCTAATGCTGGAAGGGTGGGAAGGTGATGAGGGGTGCTGGTGGGGTGTAAAGGAGAAATTCATCTGCTGAAGTGAGGTGTGACAGTGTGAAAAGGAAAAGGTAAGGGAGAATTTCGAGGTGAGGGGTGAAGTGGGATGGGGATGAGTAGGGGTTGGGGTGTAAGTAAGAAGGTAAAACAAAAAAAAGTGAAATGGCAATTATTCAAAGTGAATTTATGCAGCAGATAAAATTAATACCCAAAAGTAATTTTTCAGCTTCAACAAGCACAGTCTATAAATATGGCCATTACAATGAATATCAACCTTGTTGCCATATTCTATATAGACTGATCATTGTAATTTAGATATATTTAGACCTAAATGACTGTGAAACTATTAGAAACATCTTTCATGTACAAACAGCATAAGTTTTAACATAAGATGGTCAAGTATTGCTACCCTGAATAGGATCAGAGAATGTTTAGTATGTTCTGGTTTGAGTTTTGCTGATGAAATCAATATATATATATACAGAATAAGGAAAACCTGTCCCACCAACCTTCAAACAAGATTGTAGTCCAATGTATTTCAGTCTTATTATAAACAAAAATGATCTGAAGTTTACCACAATCTAACTTCAAAAGCACCTCCCAACTTGTCTAATAAATGCTGACATCAAAATAGTTTGTTTTCACTCTGGAAAGTCACTATACTTTTCTACCTACCAGGTTATAAACAATCAAGCTATAGAAAGAAATAACATGCTTCATTTTTTAAAATATATCACTTTTCTGGAAACAAATACAGTAAATCTTACCTGTTTCTCTTAGCCAACTCTTGGCAGCTTAAAGATGTCACATGTAATATGCTCACTTTATTTTGCGGGAAGTCAAATCCACTTTAAATCATGGGTCGAAAGCAGGACTTTTCTCTGTCTCCGTCAGTAACCTATTAACATACAACAATAACAAATATTTCACTTTTATTGCGGTTTACCAAACATTAACAAGTTATAATACGTTGTTACGGGTATGTGAAGAAAATGTGATAGCATCTATACATAATAACAGCCTCTTCAAATACTGCATGGATGTCGGGTTTATATTTTTTTGTATTATAATTTGTACTCTATTTTCAGCAACTGTCGCCTTTATTTTTTTTGGTGTGTATCATAGAGCGAGAAGGTTATTAGCAGTTTTCTCACCAGTGACAATAAATAATATTTATTTCATACAACATCGGAATACTCAATGAGATTAATATCATAATTCTTTTAAAAATTTCATCGTTTCAAATAAAAGCAGTACCAACATATTCAATTAAGTTCATCTCTATCACTTATGATACTGTGTAAAGGGGAATTATAACAAATTTCACATTCAATAATCGAACACAATAGCATTAAAACTTATACATTTCACCAAAATGGGAGGGCCTACAAAGGATGAATTGATTTTGTTATTAAATCTATTTTTTTTTATTATCAAACAGCTACTTGTAGAGCTACCATTGTTAATGTAAAAATTTACAATATTTAGAATTCATTGCACGATTGCTTATTATCATACAAATAACATTTTAAGATATCTTTTCATACAGAATGATTGTGCTACTCAAATAGCTGTGTGTCTTTTAAATATGAAAATTTGAAAATTCATACAAGATATGTCTAGGTACGTTTAATCCATTTGTAACATTCTGTGACACTGTAATGGAGTGAATCATGTTTTGATAATAACGAAATAATATACTAAAGAAAAGAATATCTTCCGAAACTCAGGGTATCTTCAAGAGCTAACCTACATGAACTTAATATACCTATCTTGTTCAGTAAAACACCCTTCATTTGTACATCAAAGACACACTCAACCATTGTGCTTAATTTGTTTTGGACAGGTACTCCATGAGAAACTGCAAACTTTTTTCATATAAAATGTTTAGTAAGAAACAAGACACAAAGTTTCAGTAGCATGAAGATATTCAAGTCAGGAAATAATGCCAAGCATATTTTTAGAAATCCTTCACTTCACTTTAGTCTTGCTACTTCTAGCTAAACCAGTTATGATTCATTAATTCCATGCTAATTAATGGCCAAGACATTTAATTTTGAAATATATGCAGTCTTAAATACCAATCATTGTACATGTCAAATTGTGACATGCATGAAAAAAAAATGAAATCCAGGGCAATATATGAAATGTTGCTCTCAGCCTGGCATAAATGCAGAGCAAAAATTTTCTTAGCTGTGTGATATATCAGGATATGGACCTCAGTTTGTTTCCACGTGGACGGTATCTGGATGAGTTAAAGCTTTTAAAGATGGGAAATTTTTTGTAACAGGTGATTTTTGCCTGGATAGGCCTAAAACCCCTATCACCAAAGTAGACATGGCTGCTATAAAACCTGTAGAAGAACAAGATGCCTGATTGTTGGAATAAGATAAAGCTAGTAGAACAGATATATCAGATGGCAGTCTGCAAACTTTTCTACAGTAACATCTGCAAAAGAAACTGCCCCTCAAATGTCACAGGAAACTTCTGAAAACCGACAAGCATGGAAAGTCAAGTTTTCTCTTCTTTTTTTGCTAACAGGTGACAAATCCTTCGTATAAATGTCTGAACGAAAAGCAAATTTCAGTCAGAAAGATCAAGCTAGCCCATGTATTGCCAATAGAACAATCTGTGCAAAGATGTTGTTTACTACTTCCTTTAATTCAAGTGGGCCAGTAGTGTTCAAGTGACATGTCCATCTGGTCACTGGATGTTCAGTGGGCCAGTAGTGTTCAAGTGACATGTCCATCTGGTCACTGGATGTTCAGTGGGCCAGTAGTGTTCAAGTGACATGTCCATCTGGTCACTGGATGTTCAGTGGGCCAGTAGTGTTCAAGTGACATGTCCATCTGGTCGATTGATGTTTCTGTAGGAAATCTGAGTTAAGAAAATTCGAATGGTTTAAAAATGGGAGTGTTTCATTTTCTTCATGAGAATGCCTCAGTCTGCAAGTGTTAAGAAGTTATGGCTTTCTTTGTGTCTGAAAGTGTTAATGTTGTAAACTATCAACCTTACTCCCTGCACCTGAGTCCAAGTGAGGAATAGTAAGGAATACAACTTCAGAAGTTATGCAGGCAGCACTTCATACCAGCATCTCCAACAGACACCAAAAGACTATTTAAATGTATTCTTACATAAGGGTAGCAAGGGTAAAAAAGAGTGGTGCAGTAACATGGGAATTCATGGAATGTTTGTAACAGTAAGATTTCTGATACAATGCTTCACTTCTAAAATCAACTGCAATGAGAACTTTATGCCAGGCACTCACAGAGGTTTCCAGGTCCAGAACTTGTAACATCTGACTAGAAAAATCATTGAAAAATTCCCCTCTCCCCACGCTCCATATTTGTAAGAAAAATGTTCTCATAGCTTTGTCCCTCTAACAACAAGTGGCTGTACATACAGATCTCTTGATTTCTTTCCTTATTAGCAATCAAACAGAAGAAAGAATAGATACCTTTTCTTTTACTTCTATTGACCTGTAATTCTGATTTGCATATGTGCAATAACTTCCAGCAGGATATGATATAAACATAAGGAAGCAACCATTTATCAGATATTGAAAAAAACAAAATCCTGATAAAGAACACTTTTTATTACAAATCATTCAATAAATTATTTTGCCATTCAACAAAAAAAAAAACCTAGCTGATGTAACTCTGTCATCTCATTGGCTGAAAGTGACCTCAGTTTCAAAACTGACCAGTCAGAAGCTTGCAATATGAGACTAGTACTAAAAAAGCTTGGTATTTGATTCTTGTAATATACTTTGCTGGTGGTGAAGGAAATCCACCACCATATAGTCAAATTCTCTCTGAATCATTTGTTTAAAGTATAATTAAGCAAGATAAGTAAAGGAATTAATTTCAAATGATCTAGAATGAAGCGTGTTAAATTTCACAATCTGAAGACATTTTTGGTTACAGAACTTTTCAATAATGATATTCTGACACCTGCAGAGCAATCAGTTGTTTCTGGGTTTTTTGCCCTAAGTCTAGAATTGGCTAGATTTGTAACAAAGTATTAAATAAATTCCAATGTTGCGAAACTATTAATCTCCCCTGCATTTTATGTAAGATTTCGGTTTATTAAGTTAAGTGCTATTTTTCTTCTGACTTGTGATTCAAAACCTTAAAATCTTCTACTGCTCTTAATCTAAGGATTCATCAAAGTGTGATTTTTCTTTTAATTATTCTATTCATAAGTCTTTATTACTGATCGGTATTAGAATGGTATTATGAACAGGTAATCCCATTTACAAATGTAACATTTCATAACACTTCTTTTAACAGTTATTTCAATCAGAAGCTATAACATGTGAAAATAAACAGTCAATTAATTAGTGGTAATTACTTAACAAAGGAAAACTAGTCCTCTCTCAAAGGCTTAAAGATTAACTAATTAAGCTCCCTCACATCTCCCACTCCTCCAAAAAGAAGATCTCAGAAAGTAAGTGGATTTAACTAAATTGATATGAATTCAGTGCATTGTATAAAGTATATTTTATTTGGTAAATAAAATATACTATAGATAAATTAAATATTTTATTTAGTAAATGCAATTTTACTTCCATTAATGAAACTTGGTACAATAAGCAAGAAAAAAGTGCCTAAAAGTTCTGCAAAGAACAAATTTCTAAGAGATTAATACCTATCATGCATTTCGTTAATAAAACTGATTATTTCATAATATGAAAAATTTAATTCACATCACAACTTTATTTCCAATTTCAGGTTTATAAATCTTTCAAACATGCAAAACCATAACAACGTACAAATCAGCCATATATTGTGGCATCCAATTTTCTGTAAATATTATTGCAAAAAGTGAACATTTTAAATGCTAAACACAAACTAAAACTAAATAAACTACTATCATGAATAAGAACATTCTGGTGCAGTTTTTGTCTTCACACTATTCTATTCAGTTTAATAAAAATTTGTAAGTCGTTGAGATTGAAATCTACAAAAAGAAGCAATTTTTTGTGTCCTTTTTTTTTCTTTCTTATCAATTAAACTCCTACACACATGAATTATATTAGTTTTTCTTTCATAGTCTGATAGAGGACAACTGTAAAGTTAATATAATTTTTTTCCAACAACTAATAAAAATCAAAAACTAGTACGTACGACAATAATTTAAGAACTTAATCCAACAGTAAACGAAATAATTGACGTAAAAACTCAAAATTCGATTTACATGTTATTCCTAAAAGTATAATGCTCGATGCTGGAATTAAAATCATTTTCATATCTTGTTTTATAACAAACACTTTTAACAATACTACACAATAGCATTAACGAAACAGATATCACTAAACTAAACATGGTCCTTTGTGCGATTATCTTTAGCAAAACAAAAGATTTTAAGTATTGAATCGCGACTCTTGAAAAGTAAACATAAGTTTTAACAATACATTTAAGATAAAAGCCCAACCAACATCACCATGGTTGAAATGGCATTTCGTTGTTAGACCCATTTCTTAATATCAGTCTCTATAAACGGTAAGGTAAACAATACACCAAGATTTGTTAACTTCAACAATGGACTTAATTGTAGCCCAGATTTTAGATGTCTTATCAAAAATATAGTGACAAAGACGATTTCAGGAATTTAAGTTTCTACTAAATCTCATATAAGACTAGTGAGCATCTACGGACAGATTTTCCTGTGACACGTGAACTAGCTAGGTATAATATCAGAGGCCTTTGTAAACATTACAACTTCTGTAATTAATTTCACCATCTGCAAAAAAAAGGCCACTTAGAACGTATTTACTACGTAAGCAATTTCATTCGAATCAGGTTATTAAATTCCAACATTTGTTGTCTGCCCCACATTTGTAATACAAAGCTCTTAGTTTCATATAAACAAGAGGGCTTTATAATGGCCCTTAATCACTCACCTGATTTAAGTAGCTACAACTATATAATAATAGTAGTCTCAATATCATCAATGAATTATCCAACCAAGGAAGTTCATAGGAAAAGGCAAAATTAATCTTCACAGATTTTTTCCTCAACAGCTTTTGCAAAACCATAGTAAGTATTCAAAATTTCATCACTACTGGTATATAATAAACAAGAACTGTCACTGTAAGATGACTATGCCCCCGAAGTGGTGCTTTGACCTTTGAGCTGAGAACCAGTCATTCAAGGGTCAAGTTCAAAGAAATATAGGTCAGTGGGGAGGTCTTGTCCAAAGAGGTGTTGTGTCCAAGTATGAAGTACATGTATATCCACTTCCTAATGTGGAAGTTATGGTCAAATGTTAGTTTTTGGACAATTGGATCTTCAAGGTGAAGGTCATTCACGGCTCAAAGTCAAACAAATATAGGTCAGTGGGAAAGTCTTGTCCAAAAGTGTGTTGTGTCCAAGTATGAAGTATATCCACTTACTAATGTGGAAGTTATGGCAAATGTTAAAGTTTTCTGACAATTGGATGTCCAAGGTGAAGTTCATTCAGGGGTCAAGGTCAAACAAATATATGTAAGTGGGATGGTCTTGTCCAAAGGTGTGTTGTGTCCAAGTATGAAGTACATCCATTTACTAATGTGGAAGTTATGGCAAACGTTAAAGTTTTCTGACAATTGGATGTCCAAGGTGAAGTTCATTCAGGGGTCAAGGTCAAACAAATATAGGCCTGGGGGAAGGTCTTGTCTGAAGGGGTGTTGTGTCCAAGTATGAAATAAATCCACTTACTAATATGGAAGTTATGACCAATGTTAAAGTTTTTGGACAATTGGATTTTCAAGGTGAAGGTCATTCAGGGTCAAAGGTCAAACAAATACAGGTCAGTGGGAAGGTCTTGTCCAAAGAGGTGTTGTGACCAAGTATGAAATAAATCCACTAACTAATACGGAAGATATGGCCAATGTTAAAGTTTTCGGATGGACGGACTGACAGACAGACTGAGGGATGGATGGAATGATGGACAGACAGTTAAAAACACTACATGCCTGTAAGGGCATAAAAGCAAACAAAAGGTAAAGGTCAAGCTTTCTTCAAGATCAAGATTTCTTCAACTAAATGATGGAAACCATAACTGCCTCTTTTTAAATTCTGATTAGGTTTCATAAAAAATGGAGCTTGTGAATAATATCTTCACACACTGCCTGGTCAAATGACTGAAGACTTTGTAAGTAAAGGAGGTCATTGTAACATTCTTGCAACAAACATGCATATGATACTATTTTATTTGATAGTATGATGTTATAATAAAGTGTAGTTTATTGTCATTTTATCATTTATTTATCATTTTTTATCTTTGACCAGTGACTGTGACCTTGACCTTTGAGCTATGGACCTAGGTCTTACATGCATGGAGAAATTATTGCCTGCATAAAGTCTGTCATCAAAATTATTTACCTTTGACCTGAATGACTTCCATCTTGAACTTTGAGCTATAAACCTGGGTTGTGTCTCATCTATATGAACAAGAAACCAGTAGAACCGGATTTAGAACTTAGTAGAGGAAAACAATTAAGTGTAGTTTATTGTGCTTAAGTAATCCGAATGGAATTGAATTTAATAACTGGTTCAGATATGAATGGAATGACTTTTTAAGCAAAATGTGTGAGTATTACTTAAATTAGTTCATTTAATGACATACTGCACTGTAAATAAACATTTACTTTAAATAGAAATTATTGCCTTTATATATAATGTATGTTTAAATGAAAATTATCTACTCAAATCACTAAATCTGAAAAGTAACTATACCTTAATAAATAGGCCCAAAAGCTATTATAAAGAGTGTACAAGTTATGGTCCAGACAAAATCTATGAAAATCTACAAAGGGCAATAACTCCAAAATTATGCAATGGAGAGATATGGTTCTTGTGCACTGCACTTCTTGTCAATGAGATCTATCATACTGTGAATTTTCTTGTTGATGCTAGACAAAAAATAAGGTGTGAAAATTAACACAGGGCAATAACTAAAAAAATACACAAAGGAGAGTTCTAATAGTAGTTTAGTTATGCTCCAGATAAAAAATTAAGTATGAAAACCAAAAAAGGGCAATAACTCCAAAAAATGAAGTTCTGAGTCAAGGTTCTTCTGCACTGCACTTTTTTCTTTGATAAGATCTATCCACCTATGAAGTTTCAAGTTGATAACTCTTATAGTGTGTAAAAGTTATGCTCCGGACAAAAATTAAGTATGAAAAAATCAACAAAAGGCAGTAACTCCAAAATGAGGAAGTGCAGAGAAATGGTTTTTAGCACTGCACTTGTCCTCAAGGAGATCTATCCACCTATGAAGCCTCATGTTGATAACTTTATTAGTTTGTGAATTATGGTCTAGATAAAAAGCATCATGGACATGCAGAAAGACAGGACAAAGCAGCAACTATATGCTCCTCCGAAAATTTTTGAGATAAAATAACAAATATGTCAAGGCATTTCAAATTCTCCACACATGGAGAAGTAATGGCCTGGACAAGTTCTATAATCAAATTGTTTTACCTTTGACCAGTGACTGTGACCTTGACATTTCAGCTATAGACCTGGGTCTTACATGTAACACTGTCTCATCAAGATGAACAAGTATGCCATAGTATTTCAAAATTCTTCAATGTATGATCAAGTTATGGCCTGGACAAGGTCTATCATCAATATTTTTGACCTCTGACCAGTCACTGTGACCTTGATCTTTTAGCTATGGACCTGGGTCTTACATGTAACACCGACTCATTAAGATAATATAAGCACTTATGGTATTTCAAAATCCTTCCATGTATGGAGAAGTTATTGCCTGGACAAGGTCTATCATCAACAATTTTGACTTTTGACAAGTCACTGTGACCTTGACCTTTTAGCTATAGACTTGGGTCTTACATGTAACACTGTCTCATCAAGATGAAACACTTTGCCAAGGTATTTTAAAATCTTTCCATGTATGGAGAAGTTATGGTCTGGACAAGAAACAGGATGACAGACAGATGGATGAATGGAGGGCCATCAAGGTGAATCCAATATAGCCAGTTACTTACCTCCCCTTGTTGTGACCCACAGCATGCATGCATCCATCTAGTGCTGGTCAGCCCTGTGAAATATCTGAATATCGAAATTATACAATATTCAAGCAATGTTTTCCAGTAAACAAGGCAACAAGAACTGATACGATTTTTCAAGAGGTCATGAAAGTGATTATTCTAGAATTCTTTATCAATTACAAAGAATGACTATTAGCAAATTATCATTATTTTTTTAACAAATTTCATCATCAAAACACCCAAAGTCTAGAACAATGCATTTATCATGCACTATATGGAAATCTTTAGTAAACAAGTGAAAACTAAAGTTTCTTCTATCTTGTCATATACTTCATACATCTTACCTTCAACTTGTAATCGTTTCATCACCTATTTCACTTACTGAAGTTTTTCTAACAATGCGTTTCAGTATTAAATTTGATACAAATGTGAGATTTTGAAGGTAATTAAACCCTAAAAATTGTCTGTCCATAAAAAACGTATCTGACAATGAAAACTTTTACCTTTCACAGGAGTGGTAGTTCTGCTCAAGATGTTTTTCCCTTGTCAAATATTTAAACAAGAAACAAAATGTTTAACGCCTATTTGATTAAATGTGAAATAATAGAGGTATTGTGATAATAATGCATGTACAAGAGAACTATATGAAACAAAATCTGTAACCTAGATTAACAGTGGAAAACCGAAACAGCTAAAGGTTTTCAACACAGTCTTAAATGAGTTGCACTGTGTTTTTGTGCTTAGAAAGATATTAACTTACCAAATAATATTGTCCTTTTTTTTAAATAATAAAACCAGGAGGCATTAATCATCAGTTAGATGAATTAAATTGACCTACACCAAGAAATAAATTGCTGATGTATGGGTGGGTGTTCTTAAAACCCGACTTTTCTTTTGGTTTGGTGCAAGGTACATTCCGATATAAATATTGTGTGTGAGAGAAAAGGATATGGACTCGCAACTACCAGGAATACTGTTTGATTGACACAGTACAAATAATAAATGATTTGACTTGTTTTTCTGATAAACAAGATCAGTGGGGTCTCCATCTCCAGTCTGTCCAACAGCCAAAACAGAAAAGTATACAAACTGAAACGTTGCACCACTTATACACTGTAAAATAAACAATAACACAAACCAGTATTACCTACTGTTAATAGTCTATTTTTCAATATACATATATATATATACTTAAATATCAGGGTTTACATACGTTACAACTATGCTATTAACAAAATTTTGATTGAAATATTGATGCACTCAGGGGTTTTTTTTCTCACCATTTTGGGAACATGACGCGACCCTTACAATTAGGAAATATTTGTGTTGTTTTACACAAAATTGGGAAAAACTCACACCTTCCACTTATTACAATGGTGCCATGTTTAAAGGAACCTGTTACAGATATTAATATGCCGGGGTAGTGTACCAGTCTAAAAATGCGTTGTCATTGATTATCTCCCTTGTATCATTCGAAATTGCTAATTTAGCACCTAAAAATGGCGATTTAAAAAAACAAACTGTTTAGTTCTTTGAATTTGGATGCTGACAAGCTTAAACAAATTTTAGCAGTAAGTTAATTATTTACTTTGAAAGAACATGTCTCATGTTTTCATTTGGTCTATCTCACTTTGTAAACAGGAATCAAACAAAAACAACAACTGGACAGGTGCTTGTTGTCATATAAATACAAAATCAGGGATGAGAATGACGTTCACTAAAATAAAGCTGAAAATCCCTACACCCCCTTGCAAAAACACCAGATCTGAATAGATCAAACTGAATCTGCTACATTTTATAATCTTATCTGTAAAAACAAATTTCTGAAATCATCTAAAAAGCTCAAGATTCTCATCCCTGGAAAATTAAATATAAAAATTCATTTGACAAATTTTATCTTAATAAAAAAATTATAGAAAAAAGACCCTATTTTAGCAGACATAATTGATATTCATATGTAAGGGAAATAACTGCAAACAAATGATTAAATTAATACTGCAAGAGTTGTCTCCATTTTACCATAATCTATGGTATCAGAATTATATAGTCTCAGCAAAGAAACCCTAAGTTATCACTTCAGGCAAAGACCATAAATACCACAGATTGGCTACTTGCATAAATCTCAAAAAATCTTGCTGCAGCTGGATGAGATCTCTCTAAATCTCATTTGTTTTATATCTCAAAAACTATTTAATTAAGATGAAAACAAATTTCATAATGCAATATACACATGTATCATTCGTGCTACAATGCTACATTTCTTAACAAAATCAAACCAGAAATGATAAGGTATTATGCAAAGAAGTATACTACCTGTGTGGTAAGCAGTGTTCTGTGAAATTCATCAGCATTCTGCCTCTAGATTAACTAAAAATCAGAATTTCTTCTAGGTATCAAAATTTTTTTAAAGTAAAATCTTTTCTTTTCTACTGCAATGGTCACTTTATAAGATGCCACTGACTTCTAGTTAGGTTTTTTACAGGTCCGTTACTTTTTGGAGTAAACTTGCCATGTGATTAAACCACGTATTTATTTGGCTTATACAGGAGTTTCGAATCTGAGGTATTTTAGGTCACTGCTTCTAGTGTTTTACTTAATAAAAACATGTTTGACAATTTATTGTACGTATATCTGTATTTTGCACACATAAAGAAAAGAAGTTAAAAAAGATTAAACCATAACAAAAAGTACTTTTCTACCGCAGTACCTACTGTAATTACCAACAGTCACAACACAGATTTGTTCTTCTGTTCTCCCAAACTGATTATAAGCCATCACGGATGACCTGAAAACATTTTTTATAAGTGATAATGGGATAAAATCTTACAGCAAGATAAAAGGAGTCTATTGGACAATAAAGTCAAAGTCTCCTTGTAAAACAAGCCTGGAACTTCAATGCTCTATATAAGCCATCACGGATGACCTGAAAACATTTTTTATAAGTGATAATGGGATAAAATCTTACAGCAAGATAAAAGGAGTCTATTGGACAATAAAGTCAAAGTCTCCTTGTAAAACAAGCCTGGAACTTCAATGCTCTATATAAGCCATCACGGATGACCTGAAAACATTTTTAATAAGTGATAATGGGATAAAATCTTACAGCAAGATAAAAGGAGTCTATTGAACAATAAAGTCAAAGTCTCCTTGTAAAACAAGCCTGGAACTTCAATGCTCTATATAAGCCATCACAGATGACCTGAAAACATTTTTTATAAGTGATAATTGGATAAAATCTTACAGCAAGATAAAAGGAGTCTATTGGACAATAAAGTCAAAGTCTCCTTGTAAAACAAGCCTGGAACTTCAATGCTCTATATAAGCCATCAGGGATGACCTGAAAACATTTTTTATAAGTGATAATGGGATAAAATCTTACAGCAAGATAAAAGGAGTCTATTGGACAATAAAGTCAAAGTCTCCTTGTAAAACAAGCCTGGAACTTCAATACTCTATATAAGCCATCACGGATGACCTGAAAACATTTTTAATAAGTGATAATGGGATAAAATCTTACAGCAAGATAAAAGGAGTCTATTGAACAATAAAGTCAAAGTCTCCTTGTAAAACAAGCCTGGAACTTCAATACTCTATATAAGCCATCACGGATGACCTGAAAACATTTTTAATAAGTGATAATTGGATAAAATCTTACAGCAAGATAAAAGGAGTCTATTGGACAATAAAGTCAAAGCCTCCTTGTAAAACAAGCCTGGAAATTCAATGCTCTATATAAGCCATCACAGATGACCTGAAAACATTTTTTATAAGTGATAATTGGATAAAATCTTACAGCAAGATAAAAGGAGTCTATTGGACAATAAAGTCAAAGTCTCCTTGTAAAACAAGCCTGGAACTTCAATGCTCTATATAAGCCATCACAGATGACCTGAAAACATTTTTTATAAGTGATAATGGGATAAAATCTTACAGCAAGATAAAAGGAGTCTATTGGACAATAAAGTCAAAGTCTCCTTGTAAAACAAGCCTGGAACTTCAATGCTCTATATAAGCCATCACGGATGACCTGAAAACATTTTTTATAAGTGATAATGGGATAAAATCTTACAGCAAGATAAAAGGAGTCTATTGGACAATAAAGTCAAAGCCTGGAACTTCAATGCTCTATATAAGCCATCACGGATGACCTGAAAACATTTTTTATAAGTGATAATGGGATAAAATCTTACAGCAAGATAAAAGGAGTCTATTGGACAATAAAGTCAAAGTCTCCTTGTAAAACAAGCCTGGAACTTCAATGCTCTATATAAGCCATCACAGATGACCTGAAAACATTTTTTATAAGTGATAATGGGATAAAATCTTACAGCAAGATAAAAGGAGTCTATTGGACAATAAAGTCAAAGCCTTGAACTTCAATGCTCTATATAAGCCATCACGGATGACCTGAAAACATTTTTTATAAGTGATAATGGGATAAAATCTTACAGCAAGATAAAAGGAGTCTATTGGACAATAAAGTCAAAGTCTCCTTGTAAAACAAGCCTGGAACTTCAATGCTCTATATAAGCCATCACAGATGACCTGAAAACATTTTTTATAAGTGATAATGGGATGAAATCTTACAGCAAGATAAAAGGAGTCTATTGGACAATAAAGTCAAAGTATCCTTGTAAAACAAGCCTGGAACTTCAATGCTCTATATAAGCCATCACGGATGACCTGCAAACATTTTTTATAAGTGATAATGGGATAAAATCTTACAGCAAGATAAAAGGAGTCTATTGGACAATAAAGTCAAAGTCTCCTTGTAAAACAAGCCTGGAACTTCAATGCTCTATATAAGCCATCACAGATGACCTGAAAACATTTTTTATAAGTGATAATGGGATAAAATCTTACAGCAAGATAAAAGGAGTCTATTGGACAATAAAGTCAAAGTCTCCTTGTAAAACAAGCCTGGAACTTCAATGCTCTATATAAGCCATCACGGATGACCTGAAAACATTTTTTATAAGTGATAATGGGATAAAATCTTACAGCAAGATAAAAGGAGTCTATTGGACAATAAAGTCAAAGCCTGGAACTTCAATGCTCTATATAAGCCATCACGGATGACCTGAAAACATTTTTTATAAGTGATAATGGGATAAAATCTTACAGCAAGATAAAAGGAGTCTATTGGACAATAAAGTCAAAGTCTCCTTGTAAAACAAGCCTGGAACTTCAATGCTCTATATAAGCCATCACAGATGACCTGAAAACATTTTTTATAAGTGATAATGGGATAAAATCTTACAGCAAGATAAAAGGAGTCTATTGGACAATAAAGTCAAAGCCTTGAACTTCAATGCTCTATATAAGCCATCACGGATGACCTGAAAACATTTTTTATAAGTGATAATGGGATAAAATCTTACAGCAAGATAAAAGGAGTCTATTGGACAATAAAGTCAAAGTCTCCTTGTAAAACAAGCCTGGAACTTCAATGCTCTATATAAGCCATCACAGATGACCTGAAAACATTTTTTATAAGTGATAATGGGATGAAATCTTACAGCAAGATAAAAGGAGTCTATTGGACAATAAAGTCAAAGTATCCTTGTAAAACAAGCCTGGAACTTCAATGCTCTATATAAGCCATCACGGATGACCTGCAAACATTTTTTATAAGTGATAATGGGATAAAATCTTACAGCAAGATAAAAGGAGTCTATTGGACAATAAAGTCAAAGTCTCCTTGTAAAACAAGCCTGGAACTTCAATGCTCTATATAAGCCATCACAGATGACCTGAAAACATTTTTTATAAGTGATAATGGGATAAAATCTTACAGCAAGATAAAAGGAGTCTATTGGACAATAAAGTCAAAGCCTTGAACTTCAATGCTCTATATAAGCCATCACGGATGACCTGAAAACATTTTTTATAAGTGATAATGGGATAAAATCTTACAGCATGATAAAAGGAGTCTATTGGACAATAAAGTCAAAGCCTTGAACTTCAATGCTCTATATAAGCCATCACGGATGACCTGAAAATATTTCTTATAAGTGATTTATGGGACAAAATCTTACAGCAAGATAAAAGGAGTCTATTGGACAATAAAATCAGTCACCTGGAATTTCAATGCTCTATATGCAAGAAACATAGGTGGAGTTTCACTGTTTGGGGAAGGTCAGAACAATGTATGTAAAAAAAAAAACCCCAACCCATTTTACATAAAACATAACTTTAGCAAGTTATTCTGAAAACAAAGAAAAATAGAAAGTGCATTGATATTTTCTCATATCTGTATTCCATTCAGTGCAATCAATATGACATACCGGTCTTTTTTTTATCAAACATGTAATGCAAAACGTGGCACCATGTGTGCACATTTAAAAACATCAGTTATGTAGGCTTTAAATGAAGTATATAAATTAATGTAACGTAATTAAATTATATTTTGCAAAATGGAAAATATGTGGTTTCATGACATCTTTGTATTCTACAGTTAAAATGTTTGATTGAGGTTGGTTGTATTTTTTATCAGAAAACGAAAAATAGAAGTTAATCTTTTTAAATTTACATCATATGTTAGCTAAGAATCTCGATTTGATACGAAGGCTTGATTGTTATTTACATTATATTTTTTTCTTCCACTAAACTGTGTCATTAGCAATACTATCAGATATGCTATCAATTACCTCATTTAATTTGTAGATCTGATTCTCAATAGTTATTTTCGTGACACATTTCATCAAAAGATTTCGCACTACCATATACGATCACATATTTTGATCCATTAACTTCATGGACTTTTGTAAACAAATAGCACGAAGGAAATATATTTAATTTGAACCAAGTGCTGTGGAACATGTTATTTCACAAATACCTTTGATATACAGAATGACTTTAAACGGAAAATAGAAAACAAATGTCAGAAATAGCCTACTATACATGATAGAGACACATCTATAAAAGGAATGCTTTTAATTATTTTACTATCTCAAACATCTTTCAAACGTCTAACAAAGTAATAGGAAGATAATATTACAAAGAAAAACGTACTTGTATTCTGTAGTTACGAATATTATATATTATTTATAAACTACAAGAGTAATTTTCAAGTCATAACCATCCTACACACAATGTTTGAAGAAGGTAGAACTAGGAGTTCTATAGTTATTGATCGGAAACCGTTTTGCTCTTTAAGGTCACTGTGACTTTGATCAGGTGACCTGAAAAACTAAACAGGTCATCTACTGGTCATGATCAACCTACATACTAAGTTTGAACAGCCTGGGACAAAGAGTTCTATAGTTATTGATCGGAAACTGTTTTGCTATTCAAGGTTACTGTGGCCTTGACCTTTGATCTGGTGATTTGAAAAAACTATAAGGGCTATCTACTGGTAATGATCAACCAACATAATAAGTCTGAACAATCTGGGACCAAGGGTTCTATAGTCATTGATCGGAAACCGTTTTGCTATTCAAGTTCACTGTGACTTTGACCTGCAAGTTTTTGGATGACAGTAGTACAAACGTATTTTCTATTGAAAGTGGTTTCGTAACTACTTACATATACGCTAAAAGAGATGACATTAATTTTAATTGTGTTAATTATCCATTTTTAGATGGTGATGTATCACAAGCTACATCACATGGGGTTTATATTTTACAGCTAGTTCGCTTTTCTAGAGCTTGTTACAATGTTATAGATTTCAATGAACGCGATCTTTGCATAACAGCAAAGCTTTTTAAACAAGGGTGTCGGTACCACAAATTAGGAAAAAAGTTTTGCAAGCTTTATCGCCGATACCAAGATTTAAGTCATAAATGTAATTGCACTTGGAAGTCACTACTGCAACAAGATATTTCTCAACCAGTGGAGATTTGATTTATTAAATAGAAAAAATAAAAAGAAATATCAATCTTTGCGTTATTCGTAAAAAAAATTTGTAAATTCAAAAAAAGACTGTACAGCGCTCTGGCTACTTGGTGATTAATCCGATTTGGAAGTTGCATTAATTGTCCTTCACAACCTACCACCTCTGCGAATTTAACGATGTTTCTATCGAAACTAGGTTGTTGTTTTTTTAAGAATGGCGTGCATTTCGGGATTTTGATGAACAAGGCCTTATGGTATAGAGTTTAATTTCATTTTCTTAATAATAGGCATACTGCAGTATGTCGTTGTTCATAACGAGATGTATCATTAAGTAAAGAAGGGCACACATGAAACAGGAATGAAATTAAAAGCACTCGTAAGCGTTGGTCTCTAAGAGAACATAATGATCAGACTTGAGTTAAACATAATATGGACAATAAAAAGGTGAACAAGTGTCTTCAAAGAAAAACTAATTATAAACTTTTAACTAGATGTCCTTGTAAGGTTCATTTTTGTCAAAATTGATAGTCGTTACTGTTGCAGATTTTTCTGAATCTTTTTTTTTTATTTATTTCTTTTTTCCTGTAATTGTGTCTACTGTCCCCTATTATGTCACCTAGGTGCTTTCACTCAAGACGTGTAGAAATCTGACTGCAAGCGCAAGTTTTGCAATGCCACTTTTTATTGTCTTATCATCTCGAAGTAATTGAATTGTTGTAAGCTCCATCCACGTTTATGATACTTTAATGCTCTTATATGAAGACATATAAAGTAAGTCTAAAAGTTTAGCACGTAAGATTCAGTCAAAATAATATATCCGTCTGATCCCATATGCAGCTTTGTTCTAGTGTTATTTTCAGCCTGGTGGTTACTGTTATATTGAGTAGAACGCCTATATTTAAAATAGCGTCCCGGGACAACGTCCCGTTGTCTCAGCAATCTTAATGTTAATATTATGAGCAAGATGAAGTGTGTCAGTTATATTTCTTTCTTAAAGGAAGCTATGTCTTTGGCATAATTTGTGCTTGATATAAAAGTACGTTGGTACACTAAAAGTAATGAAGCACACGACAAATTTCTGTTGCTGTCATAAGGGATTCCTTAGAGGTAATTTGCATTACACTCATGTTCGCGAGACTTATGACAATATCATTTAAACGTTTAAGGACATGAATAGCATGAAAAAGACGCCTGGATGAAAGTACCCTAGCTAAACAATTAACATGAGACCTGTTGTGAATATTCCACAGAAAAAAGGTAAAGTCAAATAGGTATTTTACAAATTAAACGCTATGTAATGACTCGGAGAATAAAGTGAACCAAAAAGCTGAATTATTTATTTTCTAATAAAATGACAATTATACTGTATACATATCAACTATATCCATAATGTCCTGATCTCATAGAAATTATTGTTAGTTAACTAAATATATTGATATTTTGGTTTCTGGCAAGACGCCCAATAATCAGGGTCCAATTCAAATAGATCTGATGTTTTTTGGCCAATTATCTCTAACTTTTAAGTAGCAAATGAATTCTAGTTTCGTGAGTAAAATGAAATTGCAACGATACTCCATTGTATATTTCTATCTAAGAGATTTTATTTATTTATAAACTTTTAATTTTCAATGTAAAATACTTGAAACTGTTTACATCAGATAGAACTATATTATTGAAAGCAAAAAGATATATTTTTAGTTAGAATAGGGATGTTCAAAGAGTTTTAAAATAAGCTCGGAGCTTTTAGGTCTGTAACACATCCATTGGTGTCATTGTCGAATTATTGCTGTAAATAATTGATTTCTTGAATAATACATGTACATTGCAAAAAATAATGGCACGACACAGACCAATATCTGTTCTTATTCTACCAGAACATTTAGAGATTATTTTCTTTGTTTCACCGTTCTTATTGTTAATGATGTAAGTAAATATTCCAGCATCTTAATAGATCCATGCTTTACAGTTAGTGATTGTATGTTTGTACAAACTTGCAAGACAGATTATTTCTTAAATTGCATCTTGTAATTAGAGACAAGACAAAACAAAACTGTTTCTCACATAACACTATTTGAGATAAATGACAACAGCACTACGAGAAGCGGTATTCAAATATCCCAACCTACCTGTCTAAGAAAAAACTTTAGAAAAATCTACTGTACCACCATACCTGAATGTCTTTTATAAAGTCTATTAATGCTATGTGATCTTTAAATTAAGTGTAACAGATAAGCATATTCTACCAAATTTAGGTGTGATAGATCAGTACATTCTACCACAAAAATCTACTGTATAATAAAACTACATAACTACATTACTATGCATAGTAAATGTTCACCCCATCCTGTGAAATGAAAGAAATTTTAAACTGAACATAAAGTGTCTTACAGTACATCCTTAGTCAGTACTTCCAGACAGAGTTGTGAGTTCCAGGCATTGGACCAACTTTACATACATAATAACACAATACTGCACATTCCTTGCGAAAATGTATTGGTGCCTTAAACTAGTTTGTCTCAGCTGAGGTATAATTTGAACAAACTTGGAAGAGGTCACCTAGACAATGCTACATACCAAATCTTAAGGCTCAGAGCCTTGTGGTTTCAGACAAGAAGATTTTCAAAGTTTCCCCTATATAAGGGCATGTAAAATCAATGACCCTGGGATGGAGCCAAATTTCATCCCAGAGGTATAATTTGAACAAATTTCGTAGAGGTCCACTAGACAATGCTAAATACCAAATCTTAAGGCTCAGGGCATTGCGGTTTCGGACAAGATTTTCAAAGTTTCCCCTATATTAGTCATGCAAAATCAATCAACCCCCAGGACAGAGCCAAATCACCCCAGCGGCATAATTTGAACATGCTTGATAGAGATCCACTTGACAAAGCTACAAACCAAATCTTAAGGCTCAGAGCCTTGTGGTTTCAGACAGGAAAATTTTCAAAATTTACCCTATATAAGCCTATGTAAAATCAATGACCCCAGGGTGGGTCCAAATTTCACCCCAGAGGTATAATTTGAACAAACTTGGTAGACAATGCTAAATACCAAATCTTAAGGCTCCGGGCATTGTGGTTTCGGACAAGAAGATTTTCAAAGTTTTCCCAATATAAGCCTATGTAAAATAAACTGAACATTAATACTAGGGATGGGAACGAATGTTCAAATATTCGAATATTCGAAAATCAACTGATTATCCGAATCTGAAAATCAAATTTGAATATTCCAAAATGATTTTTTTTTTCAAATAAAGCATCGTTGATTTTTACAAATGTAAGCATTCTGATTATGCAAACAAAAGGGCCATGATGGCCCTAGATCCCTCACCTGAGTATTTTGGCTGTAGGTTTGCAGTTAAGCAGTTTTTCGTGTTTTAATTGAAAATATGTAAGTAATGTAAATATAAATATGTAAAATATTAGTCAATAAATAAAGGCTCTATGACAGAAAGTAGAAATATCTATCATAAGCTATGGTGTCCTTCACCTTGACCCAGTGACAGAAAATCCTACGCATGGGTAGAATTCGATGCAAGGATCCTATATATCGAATATCAAAGATATGGTCTTTGAATGAAGGGTCTATGAAGTACAGTATATAAACCTATTTTTAGCCTCGGTGACCTTTAACCTAATCTAATAATACGAAAAAGCTTGATAAAGCTTGTTTGATACCAAATCTTAGATCTCAGAACCTTGTGGTTTCAGACAAGAAGATTTTTAAAGTTTTACTATATAAGCCTATGTAAAATCAAATGACCCCTGGGTAGGGGCCAAATTTGACCCCAGAGGCATAATTTGAACAAACTTGGTAGAGGTCCACAAGACAATGCTACGTACCAAATCTTAAGGCTCAGGGCCTTGTGGTTTCAGACAAGAAGATTTTTAAAGTTTCACTATATAAGCCTAGGTAAAATCAATTGACCCCCTGTGCAGGGCCAAATTCGACCCCTGGTGTATAATTTGTACAAAGTTGGTAGAGGTCCAAAAGACAATGCTACATACCAATTCTTAAGGCTCAGGTCCTTGTGGTTTCAGACAAGAAGGTTTTCAAAGTTTTCCCCATGTAAAATAAGTTGACCCCCGGGGTAGCGCCAAATTTGACCCCAGGGGCATATTTGAAAAAACTTGGTAGGGGTCCATAAGACAATGCTACATACCAAATCTTAGATCTCAGGGCCTTGTGGTTTCAGACAAGAAGATTTTAAAAGTTTGACACCTTGTGGTTTCAGACAAGAAGATTTTTAAAGTTTTACTATATAAGCCTATGTACATGGTAAAATCCATTGACCCCCGGGTAGGGGCCAAATTTGACCCCAGGGGCATAATTTGAACAAACTTGGTAGAGGTCCAAACGACAATGCTACATACCAAATCTTAAGGCTCAGGGCCCTGTGGTTTCAGACAAGAAGATTTTTAAAGTTTCACTATGTTAAATAAGTTGACCCCTGGGGCAGGGCCAAATTTGATCCCAGGAGCATAATTTGAACAAACTTGGTAGAGGTTCACAAGACAATGCTACATACCAAATCTTAAGGCTCAGGGCCTTGTGGTTTCAGACAAGAAGATTTTTAAAGTTTCACTATATAAGCCTATGTAAAATCCATTGACACCCAGGGTGGGGCCAAATTTGACCCCAGGGGCATAATTTGTACAAACTTGATAGAGGTTCACTAGACAATGCTATATACCAAATCTTAAGGCTCAGGGCCTTGTGGTTTCAGACAAGAAGATTTTCAAAGTTTTTCCTTTAAGTTGCCATAGCAACCAGAGTTCTTGATGGAATTGAATTCTTTGAACAACTTTGGTAGAGCTTCATGCAAGGAACATCCCAGGCAAGTCCATCAAATTTTGCCCAGAGGTTTCAGAGGAGATGCTGTTTGAATGAAATTGTTGATGTATGACGGAGGACGGACAAAGTCCGGTCACAATAGCTCACCATGAGCCAAATGCTCAGGTGAGCTAAAAACCCAATCTGTTTGGTATTGTGTTTCTTTATCACGTGTAAAAATGATCAATTTAACAATAAAATTGCCATGCATAATTGGCAGGGGCAATCATTACAGTTTAACAGTTTGCCACAGGCGTAATTGTGATACCTTTTAATATTTTGTTCATTTTTACTGGCGCACGTTTATTTCACAATTTTAGAAGTTGTTTGTCTCACAATATTCAAGGATTAACGTCATATTTTATGAAAACGAACAACCAGTCCTGCTTATAACTCTATTGATATTACTTTTTAGTTGCTTAATCAGTAGAGTAGCTCAAAAATTTTCCTCTTATAAGTACATTTGAAAAAAAAATCATCCTCGCTTTATGTTTGTTCATCGCTTATTGAAATAAGCTGTATGGGAAAAAAATCAAGCGGTTTTGATGAACGAAATATATAATGTATTGCCAATCACTTAATAAGTATTTAAAACTTCCATAAAACAAGCCATTTCTACACGATTTCTAGATAATACATAGCTGTTTCCACGACATCGTACAGGTGATAAAACTGTACTAATGCTCTGATACCAAAATTCGGGTAACTGACTGAACTGAAAAAACGAATATTTGAATATTCAATATCGCAGAGAATATTCGAATACTGATATTAGTATTCGTTCCCATCCCTACTTAATACCAAATCTTAAGGCTCAGGGCCTGGTGGTTTCAGACAAGAAGATTTTCAAAGTTTCCCTATAAAAGCCAATGTAAAATCAATTGACCCCCGGGGCAGGGCCAAATTTGACCCTAGTGGCATAATTTGAACAACCTTGATAGAGGTCTACTAGACAATGCTACAAAACAAATCTTAAAGCTCAGGGCCTTGTCGTTTCAGACAAGAAGATTTTTAAGTTTTCTTATATAAGCCTATGTAAAATCAATTGACCCCTTCGGCGGGGCCAAATTTGACCCCAGGGGCATAAATTTGACCCCAGGGGCATAATTTTAACAAATTTGGTAGAGGTTCACTAGACAATGCTACTTATCAAATCTTAAGGCTCAGGGCCTTGTGGTTTCAGACAAGAAGATTTTCAAAGTTTTTCCTTTCAATTGCCATAGCAACCAGAGTTCTTGATGGAATTGAATTCTTTGAACAATTTTGGTAGAGCTTCATACAAGGAATACCCCAGGCATGTTTCGCCAAAGTTGGCTTAGCAGTTTAGGAGGAGGAGTCATTCAAGTCAAATTGTTGATGACACACAGCCGACCATCAATGATCCTTTGTGCTCTGGTGAGCTAAAAAACATGTTTGACAATTTACATATATCTGTTTTTTGCACACATAAAGAAAAGAAGTTAAAAAAGATTTAACCATAACAAAAAGTACTTTTCTACCGCAGTACCTACTGTAATTACCAACAGTCACAACATAGATTTGTTCTTCTGTTCTCCCAAACTGATTATAAGCCATCACGGATGACCTGAAAACATTTTTATAAGTGATTTATGGGACAAAATCTTACAGCAAGATAAAGGGAGTCTATTGGACAATAAAGTCAAAGTCTCCTTGTAAAACAAGCCTGGAACTTCAATGCTCTATATAAGCCATCACGGATGACCTGAAAATATCTTTTATAAGTGATAATGGGATAAAATCTTACAGCAAGATAAAAGGAGTCTATTGGACAATAAAGTCAAAGTCTCCTTGTAAAACAAGCCTGGAACTTCAATGCTCTATATGCAAGAAACATAGGTGGAGTTTCACTATTTGGGAAAGGTCAGAACAATTTATGCTAAAAAACATGTTTGGTGACTGTCTGAGGACGTTCTTATACTGAAAAATTTACTTGATTTACATAGAGTTATATAGGGAAAACTTTAAAAATCTTCTTGTAAGAAACTACAAGGCATGGAGCTTAGATATTTGGTGTTGACCATTGTCTAGTAGATCTCTACCAAGATTGTTCAAATCATGGCCCCTGGGTCAAAACTGGCCCCGCCCAAGGGGCCACATGTTTTACATAGAGTTATATAGCAAAAAACTTTAAAAATCTTCTTGTCACAAACTACAAGGCCTGGAGCTTAGATATTTGGTATGAGGCATCATTTTGTGCCCCTCTAAATAGATCGTTCAAATTATGGCCCTGGGGTCAGAACTGACCCCGCCAAGGGCTTACTTGATTTACATAGAGTTATATAGGGAAAACTTTAAAGGGGCTGTGCTCCAGATGACAAAAAAAAAGAAAGTTTTCTTATATTATAAATTTCTTGTAATATTTATGAATAATGATTAAAAAATAACTTACTGACAAAAAATAAGTCAAATAATTACATTATAAATTGATTTTTTTCCCTTTCAAAGTGCTATACCGTAACACGACACTATAACTATATCGTATAAGATTTAAAGTAAATATCTGTAATATCACATGCAGCGATGGTGGTGACAGTAAAAGCGTTGGAAATATTTTGTTAACATGACGGTCCAGAGTTCAAATCAGGCTGGAGCGAAAATATTTTTATTATTCTATTTTGACTTTTATAATCAGTTTTGAAGTAAAATATTATGTTGTTATAATCTCACGGCATCTAAATATATAATTTATGAAAATTTTTTTTTATGTCAAATCTGGAGTACAGCCTCTTTAAAACTCTTCTAGTAAGAAACTACAACACATGGAGCTTAGATATGTGATGTTGAGCATTGTCTAGTAGACCTCTACCAAGATTGTTCAAATCATGGCCCCTGGGTCAAAACTGGCCCCGCCCAAGGGGTCACATGTTTTACATAGAGTTATATAGCATTAACTTTAAAAATCTTCTAGTCACAAACTGCAAGGCCTGGAGCTTAGATATTTGGTAGTATGCACTCTGACCACAGTGGGGTCATCCCCCCTCCCCTGGGGGTCACTTCCCCCCCACACCCCCCGCCCAAAAATTTTGTTTTCTCATTTTTTAAGTTTTTCGCTATGGCAATAAAATTTGGACCATTTGTACAGTTTTTCAAGATGATTTCAAAAACATTATTCCTTGACCTATATTTTTGACCTACTGACCTACTTTTTTGTTTTTTATCTACAGCAATGAAATTTGGACCATATGCACAGTTTTTTGTTTTGATTTCAAAAATGTCATCGAATGACCTATATTTTTGACCTACTGACCTACTTTTTTGTGTTTTAGCTACAGCAATGAAATTTGGACCATGTGCACAGTTTTTCATTTCGATTTCAAAATGTCATCGAATGACCTATATTTTGACCTACTGACCTACTTTTTGTTTTTGGAGCTATGGCAATGAAATTTGGACTGTGTGTACAGTTTTTTGCTCCGATTTCAGAAACGTCATATCATGACCTATATTTTTTGACCTACTGACCTACTTTATTGTTTTAAAGCTACGGCAATGAAATTTGGACTGTATGAATAGCTTTTCGTTCCGATTTCAAAAACGTCGTCTCATTACCAATACTTTGACCTACTGACCTACTTTATGTTTTTGGAGCTATGGCAATGAAATTGCATTGGTCCATTTTTGTGATATACATCATTACATTCATAAAAATTTCTTTCATCTTTGAACCCAGGTGAAAGCTTTAGGGCCATTGGCCCTCTTGTTTTAATTTTTAATTTTGATACAAACAAACTCAACTTGTTTATAAAGTTCAACAGGATGATTTATAGTCAAAATTATCAGACTCTTTGATATGAAAGTAATCGAAAATGTAATCGATGATTACAGCACATTTTAGACCAGTAATCGATTCTATTACGATTACAAGTAATCGAAATTGGTCTCGATTACAGATTACTGTCGATTTCTCCACAAAATGCAATTGATTACACTCGATTACGATTACTGATTACGATTACACCATCCCTGCTGTAAATCATAAAATTCACTAGACGTTAGTGCCTTATGGCTGAGCATGTATGAAACAAGTGTAATATCTTAACCAAAGGTGTCCTGGCTTAAGTTTCCATTGACCTAAATCGTAAAATACTTACTGAACAAAACTCGACAACAAACACGTATCCGCACAATGAACACGTTTTTCCAAATGGTGGCATACGTAAAAAGGGCATGAACTGGGTTGTTTTGGTATATTCTACAGAGTTACTTTTCCGAACAGTAAGGGAAGTAACCGCTGCAGGAAAGTTTTACAAACTACAAACGGAGTTACTTCCCCTATCATTAATTAATTGTTAAATTATAGGTAATGCTCCTTTCACTTAAAAAAATATTTTGAATGATTCAGTCAACTTTTAAGGTATCGAAAGAAAGATCTATAAAAGGAAAACAGGGGAATTTCTGAAGGAAAAAAGGTGACAGGGAGCGAGCATTATTAATTACAGATAATGGTTTTGACATAATTTCCAAACAATTTTAAGGAATAGAAATATTAAAGTGTTTAAGTATGTCAACACTCACTTGGATAACTGTGGTCCTAATTCGGGCCACTTTTTAACGTTTTATACTTATAAGTAAATTTAAACAGAAGTCATACATTTGGAAGTTAAGGAATGTATTTTTATTCAATAAGAAGAAATTATTTTGACACTATTTAGATATTGTCAAGCCAATTTACTTGAGACTTCTAAAATTAATATTTTGAGAACTGTTCCTGCTGATCTGGCATTCTTAGATGAACATCTTAGTTTTAAAGATCGTGTTAAAAGAAAATGTCTTACTGCAGTGTATGATTATCTCCGAATCAAAAAAACATCAGGAATTATCTCACCAAAAACGCTTGCTTCTCTGCTTCTCAGTTTGTTGTGTTATCCCTTGTCATTTCACTTCGCATTCTTAAATGTGATATTAAAAAAATGCAGATGATAAAAAACATGTGTGCAAAACTTGTCTTCAGATCCAGCAAGTATGAAAGTTCAAAATATGGCTTCTTACCAAAGGCAGAATTGAATTCAAAATTTTAACGGTCATATTTAACTGTTCAAAGGGCCATGCTCAAACTTATTTGACTGAAATATTTCCTGAACAAGACGTAGGTTAAGATCATCAGACTATGTTACAGGCTGTTCAGACTATGTTACAGGCTGTTACAGACTATGTTACAGGCTGTTCAGACTATGTTACAGGCTGTTCAGACTATGTTACAGGCTGTTCAGACTATGTTACAGGCTGTTCAGACTATGTTACAGGCTGTTACAGACTATGTTACAGGCTGTTCAGACTATGTTACAGGCTGTTCAGACTATGTTACAGGCTGTTACAGACTATGTTACAGGCTGTTCAGACTATGTTACAGGCTGTTACAGACTATGTTACAGGCTGTTCAGACTATGTTACAGGCTGTTACAGACTATGTTACAGGCTGTTCAGACTATGTTACAGGCTGTACAGGCTATGTTACAGGCTGTTCAGACTATGTTACAGGCTGTACAGGCTATGTTACAGGCTGTTCAGACTATGTTACAGGCTGTTACAGACTATGTTACAGGCTGTTACAGACTATGTTACAGGCTGTTACAGACTATGTTACAGGCTGTTCAGACTATGTTACAGGCTGTACAGGCTATGTTACAGGCTGTTCAGACTATGTTACAGGCTGTTACAGACTATGTTACAGGCTGTTACAGACTATGTTACAGGCTGTTACAGACTATGTTACAGGCTGTTACAGACTATGTTACAGGCTGTTACAGACTATGTTACAGGCTGTTACAGACTATGTTACAGGCTGTTACAGACTATGTTACAGGCTGTTACAGACTATGTTACAGGCTGTTACAGACTATGTTACAGGCTGTTACTACGTACCTCCCAATAAACAGATCTTTAGAGATAGGAGTTACAATCTGCGGGTCCGAAGTTTTGGAATGCAGTAGACACTTAAGAAAAATCCTTTTACGCTGTTTTTCAGAAATTTTGAATCTTGGAATTGAGTGATTCTTGTGTTGATAGACTGAACATGGAGAAACTGCTTCTACTTTGCTAAAGTGACCATTTTGTTAATAAATTTTTCATAGTGAATGTGTTTTAGATAATTCTAGGAAGAATATGGTTTGCATTATGTCTGAATTTTTGAGTCGATAGTACTTTATTATATGAATTTTGCAACATTCTCATATGATTCACTGTTTATTTTTTATAATATAAATTTGTCTCTGCTGGATTTTTATCTAATCTGCAACGCCAGTGTGAAATTAGGCGTTGAATTATATAAAACAGTTTCAGATTTTGATTGGATATCTCACTGTTTTTTCCTCTGCTCTTCTTTTAGACAAAATAGAATTTGATTGAATATTGTTTAAACATCGAACGCTGTGGCTCACACGATGGTAAATAGTGATGGTTCAAAAACATTCACGAGTCACTAGCTTCCCTACAGTATCTCACTTGAACCTAGACGTTGGTATTGCACTATGGGTCATAAGTACAGATTTTGGGCATTTTTCTGATCTTGGTTGAGTTTAGAACCGTCAAATAAGTATTTCAGAGTCCTTTGAAGGGACAATGCATGACACATTTGAACCCGGGGTCTAGAGAGGTATTCAGGGGAAGGATCGAATGCTGACAGCTCCTTAGTAGTTAGTAAATAACACAAGAATCTGGCCAAGTGTCAATTCAATTCAGTTTATTTGCATTAAGGCCACCGGCCCATACACACACATATATATATACAGTATACATAATACAACTTCATATTGTCATGACAGACGAATCAAATTGTTAAATATGTCTTAAAATCGGTATACAGTATACAACATTATCATGGCAAATCTAACAACTCTGAACGAAGCTTAAATGCATAATATATGAACATAGCAAGATTTCTTAACACATCTTTGTTCTTACATGACATTAACAGATTGAATTTATGTAAACTTGGATTTTCATAATATTTCTTTTGTATATATTGTAAACGTAAAGAGTTATATAATGGACATTTTAAAATGAAATGATATTCACATTCAATTATCTTATAACAGTGTATACAAAAACGGTTTTCCCTTGGTATACCAATATGCCTTCCCTTTTCAATCATTAACTGATGGGAAGAAGATCTAAAAGCTGGCAGACTGCGCCTGAATTTAATAATGTCTATGCAATCAAGATATAATTCAAAACCAAAACTACTTTTAAAGTTTCTATAAAGCAATAACTTCCTATTTTCAAAATATTCATTACTCCAAATCTGCAAATACTGGTCTTTTAACCTTTTAACATATTCTGAAATAAATAGATTTGGATTTTGAACTGACTGTCTATCCCATTCATAGCCAAAACCATTCATGTAAAGATTCAATCTAAGTGATGTCACCCAGTTTTTGTATCCCAGTTCATCCAAACGTTTAAGCATCAAATAACATTTTTTAACATATCTATCAGTACTCATACATAAAATTCTTAACCAAAATTTAATACACCTTTTTGAAGAATATATATAAATAGGGTATCTAGCACAATCGCCCATTACAGCTGCATCACAAGATCTTAAAGATACATTCATAAATCGTTTACATGCATATGCATGCACTTCTTCAATACACTGACTTGCTTCCAGGCCCCATATCTCAGAGCCGTATAACAAATTGGACAAACCTTCGCATCAAAAATTTTAAAGTATGATACATGTGACATTGGTAAAAGATCATGCATATTATTCAAAAGCGTTATAAGCACCTTTTTGGCTTTTACAACCATTTGTTCAGCCATTTGGAACAAAGATAATTTGCATGTGAAATTTAGACCAACATACGTAAAAGCATTTATAGTTTCAATAAGTTGGCCGTCATAAAACCATTTTTCTCGTTTAGACAAACAACCACCATTTTTGAAAACAACAATTTTGGGTTTTATCTACATTAACATTTAGTTTCCATTCTAAACAATATTGATGTAAATAATTTAACTGAGATTGTAGACCAGCAATGGTGTCTGAAATTAATCCTATATCATCAGCAAACATCAAAAGAAATATTTCATCATCATATGGTTGTAACTGTATTCCATGAGATACATTTCTTCCTATAAACGAGTCTAATTCATTAATAAATAAACAAAATAATATAGGACTCAGCTTACAGCCTTGACGTAATCCAACAGGGCAATCAAAAACATTTGTGTTTTCATTATTACACCTTACACATGATTTAACAGCTTTATATACACTTTGTATGGACTGTAACAGCTTCCCCTTTACACCTTCATGTAACAATGCATAATAAAGTTTAGATCTATTTACAGAATCAAATGCCTTCTTAAATCTACGAAGGCAACATAAATTTTTTTTACCTTTCCTACTTAGGTATTTACGAACTAAAGAATATAATACAAACCCATTATCAATGGTAGAATAACAAGCTCGGAATCCTGCCTGTGACTCTGTAATCTTATGAAAAACATCAGAATAAAAAGTTTCACGTGTAGTGAGTATACTTATATACAACTTGCTAAATATATCAATAAGCGCAATTCCTCTATAATTATCAGGGTTGATAACTTGTCTTTTCTTGAATAATGGTACTATTATTGACGTAGTCCAACTTGACGGAAACTCACCAGTACCATAAAGTCTATTGAAAAGTTTCTTAATAAAAGGCAGTAAAATACACCCCTACTAAACGGTGGCTCTTTCACATTTTGGTGATCTGTTTAAATGAGAGCCCTCGACACTTCCGTTGTAGAGCCCTCGACCAAAACAAGGCTGAAAAAGGTAAGCACGTTTTATAAAAATATACGTTTTTAAAGAGCATCCTTGTTTTTCAAAAATCGAAGAATGTCATGCCACGAAGAACATTTTTCTCATCATTTTAGATGCAGTTTCGATAAGAAATACCCCATAATGACGTTGCTAGAACTTTTACCAAATATAAACTCGTGTGTTTTCTTTTACGAGGAGACACATCTTGAGTGATTTCTTTACCGTGAAATAGATGCTGACCTACATAATCGTCATGTAACATTGTTTCAACCTCCTCTTTGGCTCAGCACTAAAAATATTTCACAGAGCTCGGTTAAAAACAAAATACTCACATTTTTTTCAAATGTGATCGAGCCATCGACAATGTGATGGCGCCATCGGCAATGTGAATGAGCCCTCAAAAATGTGATGGAGCCAACACCATCATTCAATAAGTGTTAATATTGTATGTTAAAAAGCACGAAAAAAAGCGACGATCAGATTTCTTTTTTTTTTCAAAATTGGTAAAACTTTATTGAAGACACCGGATATTGTTTTGTCTTCAATTCCAGCATCATTGGGTATATTGTTTTTAATGTCTTCTGCTTAAGTTCTTAGGTTTAGATAGGTTCTTCAATATTTGCTACATCGCTATCTGTAGAAATGGGTACAAATAACGTCTTCATCACTGATTGAATGGCTTTCAAGTGAACAATTCAATGTTCTTTTTGATGTGTTTCTAGGTGTAAAATGTTTAGTTGCCGAAAATATTGTCTTTAACATAGAGTATTTGATTTGCTTTGTAGAACTTGAACCTTGGATGCGTTTTCTTTTATTCGTTTTCGCCGATGTGGTGCCTCGAAAAATATTTCTCCCATGTTTCTTTTATTTATGTTCATTGTTTTGACAATAACTTCTGAGTCGTGTTGCATTGATTTGACGAAATTTTCTTTTTCGTGCTAATCGCTACTCTCTTCTTAGTTTACTTCTCAAGACTGTTATCTGTAATTAAACTATGCATAAACAATTATAGAGTAATGAAAAACTAGTTCATATGAACGAATCTGATTGAACAATTATTCGAAACATTTCAAGAAAGTAAGTATAAACTCATGCAATTTAATCTATACATGAATTGAATTGGTATAATTCCATAATATTAACACTTAATGAATGATGGTGTTGGCTCCATCACATTTTCGAGGGCTCATTCACATTGCCGATGGCGCCATCACATTGTCGATGGCTCGATCACATTTGAAAAAATGTGAGTATTTTGTTTTTAACCGAACTCTGTGAAATATTTTTAGTGTTGAGCCAAAGAGGAGGTTGAAACAATGTTACATGACGATTATGTAGGTCAGCATCTATTTCACGGTAAAGAAATCACTCAAGATGTGTCTCCTCGTAAAAGAAAACACACGAGTTTATATTTGGTAAAAGTTCTAGCAACGTCATTATGGGGTATTTCTTATCGAAATTGCATCTAAAATGATGAGAAAAATGTTCTTCGTGGCATGACATTCTTCGATTTTTGAAAAACAAGGATGCTCTTTAATAACGTATAATTTTATAAAATGTGCTTACCTTTTTCAGCCTTGTTTTGGTCGAGGGCTCTACAACGGAAGTGTCGAGGGCTCTCATTTAAACAGATCACCAAAATGTGAAAGAGCCACCGTTTAGTAGGGGTGTTTTTGGAAGTGTTTGTAGTTAAACACATAATTTTACACGTTTTCCCCAGAAGCCAAAGAAGAGACATTCATTTATTACATGTTATTCACACACAATTTTTAAAAACAAATTGTTTTCATGCAGTGTATGTTGTATACATGTTTACATGTATTTAAAATATATTTTTTTGACAAGCTTATCAAATAATTTTTGAAAAATACACGATCACAAAATAAACTGCTGTTTTGTAAGAAAAAACAACATGTTAAATATGTATAAAAAAACAACATAAACAAGCAAACAAACAAACAACAAAGGGGAAAATAACAACAAAAAATGAAACAAAGAAACAATATTAAGCTGACTTGTATTTTATTGTATATTTTGTATATTATTTTATTTATGGAACGGACATTGACATGTTGAATATGCTCCTGTTGTAATGATACTGGTATGCTGATGGTTTTGTTATATCTGAGTCATAATAATTAATCAAAGGTATGAAAGTCCTAACATCGCGCTAAGTCCTAACATCGCGATAAGTCCTAACATCGCGCTAAGTCCTTAAACATCGCGCTAAGTCCTAACATCGCGCTAAGTCCTAACATCGCGCTACGTCCTAACATCGCGCTAAGTCCTAACATCGCGCTTAGTCATAACATCGCGCTAAGTCATAACATCGCGCTAAGTCATAACGGAACGAAGGAAGGTGAGAAAAAATTGTGAAAAAGTAGTGAAGACATCACAGAATAGAAAAATCACTAGATTTGTCACAGAGTTACCTTCGTATGTCTTGAATACCTTTGCTTATGTCTTAACATTCACCAGATACAATATAAAATTATCACTATTTCCAAACTCATTCATTTACAGTGCACGAATAAGTTGCTACAAAATTGCTTTTAGTAATCTCCAATTAGGATGTATAAAAGCGAGTACTGAAGACACAGATTTACCTGTAGATACGCGAGTATTGCCGTGTAAGACCGCATAAAGCTTATGGCGCATATAGCTAACGCGTGAGTTGTATGCGTCAGTGTGTGACGCATAGAGCTCACATACAAGGTAAGCCTTATGCGTCGAAAAAGCATGGTCGTTACGCATAGAGCCAAATATGGTTGATGATGATGTGCTATGTCAAATCATATCTAGATAAGATGCATCCCCACGAAGGATTTCGGGAGCATAAAGAAGTCGACCTTACGTCCATACAGTGTGCAGTTGCTTTTAAGTCGAATCTTGCTCTTTCAACGACAATTGCCACATTAGCACCTTCAGTGCTCTGCCGATAAAGAAATATCATGATATTGATTGGGATAAAAGTAAGAATGTGTTTTGCAAGTATCGATTATATTGCACAGCTATTTATATACAACAGGTTTCAACAGTGTTTTGAAAAAACAACAGTGTAATAATCGAAGAAACTGTGATTCAGTCAGAATACTTTATCAAAATTTCGTGAATGTGAAGCATTTCAGATGGTTGCCGTCACAATAAACAGTTGTGCGTATTTTTGTTTAACTTAGTATCTACCAATAGATGTCGTGCAAATATTCATTCGGCATTCATCCCTAAATAGGTCAAAAGTGAGGTTAAACAGCTACGCCGAAAAAGGGTTTACATCTTTTAATTTGATAAAGTAACGTTCATTCCAATTCTGCATAATTCTATAAGACAGGAAAATAAAAGCACTGACATATTATTTAATTCACTGTCCGTAAGGCATTGAATGCATTTCACGATTGCATTATATAAACCGAAAGTGGCATTCAAGGTTTTACTGAATGAGTTTTGTTTTGTCTTGTGTGAAAATTGAACGATAATTAAAATTTTTCAAGGCTCGATTATACTGAGATATTTCTCTGCATTAATACAATAATCCTTTATGTAACTATTTGAATAGTATCTCGTAGATTATAAGACACTGGAACTGAATCTACATAACAGAAATCTACTTATTAATAGATCTAGTGATTTCCTACTAAGTTCTTTTTAATGTTTCGTAATTTACGTCTGTACCACCATAGCTTGTCGCGATATTAGGACAGCCAGACATTAATTGTCATTATCACAGTTATCGTATAAAAACTACGTCAGACTCTAAAGTTATATTAGTGGTCAAAATGACTGAAAAAAAATGGACTTATGTGTAAAACTTAGAAAAAAAACCCAATCGTTTTCCTTTAATTCATTCACAGAATTTTTTTATCCGAGATAAATACTAGTATTGTAAGAAACTTCTATAACTTGCCAAGTAATAAGTTAAGTTCACAACTGTACTCGAAAGTGTATTTTCATTTATATGTAGAAGTTACTTTAATCTTACATGAATTCTGAACATTCAATGTGTTCTCAGAATTTATCTTGACTGTCAGGCATCTTTGTCAGTTTGAACACTTATATAATTTTGATATAAAGTCATTAGCCCACTTGATTCTGTGTGAGAAGCAGAGTTGTCATTCAACAAGACTAGAAATAAAACATCTCCTCTTGCTTTTTCTTTAATTGAAACAATATTGAGATATTAGGAATGTACACTTACAAATCTTACCACAGTAATAAAGTCTGTAATTATTTACAATAATGCAAACCTGATGCCTACTGAGATTGAAAACAACAAAAAGTACGTCAAATAGTTAATGGGATTGTTCTGTTATTTTTGCAAAGGATACCTAAAATGTTTCTAAATATCTTTTTCTGTTTCCATTTCCTTAATCTACCCCGATTTTCATTGGCTAAAAGAAAATAAATATGGAAGTACTAGTAGATATATTTAGATTTTATGGTACCGTGTTCAAGTCCTTGTTATTATGATAAAACTGGGTCAGAAGCAGCAACAGTTGTACAAGACTTGCCTCTAAAAGTTTTCACAAACTATAGTCTGCTTCTACACTGTAGTCTGTTTTCTTAACTATAGTTTATTTCTTTATCTTTTTACCTGTTTCGGCGCCCTTTGATATTTACATTGATACTTTTCTAGTAACTAGTGCAGTACCATAAGGTGCCTATGCAGTGTCTTCTATAAAGCTTTTTCTATATCCACTCAAACATTAAATATTTGCTTTTAACTTATTTCAGTTTTATAGTTTAGTACATGTACAGTTTCTTTGAGTGTTTGTTGCATTTTCGTGGGTAATAACACAAATGTTGTGAGGTTGCAGTATTATGTAACGATTCAGGAATCCAAAAGGTACACTTCGTGTTGTCTTGTACTCTGAATAAACTCTGGAAACTATTAAAACATTTGTAATTAGAGGTCACTTCGAAGTACCTGAACAATAATCAAATGATTTACGATCAAACGGACAACAACGCTTAATGTCCGGCCGTTATAGATAACTTAATTACCCTTTCAAGTCATTTTTTTCTCCCCTTGAACAATTCCATTCATTACGTTTTATTTTCTGCTGTCAGACACCAGAAGTCTCCTGGCGTCATTTCATTTTTAGTTGTATTTTATCACATTCTCCCCTTCTTCTGTAGCAACTGAAATGAATAAAACATGACTTGTTTTCGCTTTCATTAACTGAAAAATTGATAGAGCTGTGAATCATTCTTCTCACATCCGCCTAAATAATTTTTGTTAGGAAGAAATGATGTAACAAACAGTTAAACAAGAAATGATGTAACAAACAGTTAAACAAGAAATGATGTAACAAACAGTTAAACAAGAAATGATGTAACAAACAGTTAAACAAGAAATTGTGTAACAAACAGTTAAACAGAGTAAGCCTCTGTGTTACACAGACAAAGTAAAATGCAAATGTATTCCACAGTGTACAAAACATCCAGTGCACTTTGCTGGTATGAAACTGGCAAGGATACACGCTGATCTGTGTCACAGTGACGCTGCATGTGGTTTCTGAAACGTTAAAGGATTAGAGTTCGATCCCAGGAGAGAAAGGAAACTGCATGAAAAATGTTTTGGCCAGGATATGCAACTATTCTACCAGCTGTAATCGACAGGTAATGAAAGTTACTGGCATATAATTTCTAGTCTACCATTATCAATTTCTTAATGAATATATCTGACGTTTGATTTATAGTACACCATTATCAGTTCCTTATAAATATTATTGGTGCATGATTTCTAGTCCAACATTATCGATGCCTTATAAAAGTCACTGGTGTACGATTTCTAGTCCACCATTGTTAGTTTCTTTTGAATATTAATGGCGTATATTTTCTAGTCCGCCATAATGAATTGTTTATGAATATTGCTGGCGTACGATTTCTAGTCAACTATCATCAATTCATTTTAAACAGTATTGACGTATGAATTATAGTACACCGTTATGAATTCCTTATTAAAACTACTGACGTATGATTTCTTCTCCACTATTTTCAATTCCTTTTTATAAGTAATGACGTATGAAATCCAGTACGCCATTATGAATTCCTTATTAAAAGTAATGAGGTATGGTTTTTAGTACACCATTATGGATTCTTTATAAAAAGTATTGGTGTATGATTTTTAGTACACAATTATCAAATCATTATAAAAAGTACTGACGTATGATTTTTCGTACACCATTATCAATTCATTATAAAAAGTACTGACGTATGATTTTTAGTACACCGTTATCAATTCATTATAAAAAGTATTGACGTATGATTCTAAGTACACCCTTATCAATTCATTATAAAACGTACTGACGTATGATTTCTAGTACACCATTATTAATTCATTATAAAAAAAATATTGACGTATGATTTCTAGTACACCATTATGAATTCCTTATTTAAAGTACTGACGTATGATTTAAAGTCCACCAGAATCAATTCCTTATAAATATTACTGGCGTATGATATCTAGTATACCATAGCCAACTCGCAAATATTATGAACGTTACTGGTGTATGAAATTTAACCCACTGTTATCAATTCCTTTTGAATGTTATGAATGTTACTGACGTATGATTTCTAGTCCACCATTTACCTCATGAATGCTATGAAAATGACTGTCTTCTGAATTATTGTCCACTATCATCAATTCCTTTTAATTGTTATAAAAGTTACTGGTGTATGCTTTTTAGTCTCCCATTATCAATTAATTATGAATGTTGTGAAAGTTACTGACGTATGGTTTCTACTACACCATTATCAATTCCTTGTAATTGGTATGAATGTTACTGGCGTATGATTTCTAGTCCACTATTATCAATTCCTTATGAATGTTGTGAAAGTTACTGACGTATGGTTTCTACTACACCATTATCAATTCCTTGTAATTGGTATGAATGTTACTGGCGTATGATTTCTAGTCCACTATTATCAATTCCTTATGAATGTTGTAAAAGTTACTAGCGTCTGATGTTTAGTCGAACATTATCAATTCTTCATGAATATTACTGGCGTATGGTTTCTAGTCCTCCACTGTCAATTCCTTATGAATATTATGAAAGTTACTGGCGAATGTTTTAGTCCACCATTATCAGGATCTTTTTTTATAAATCTTATTAAAGTTGATGGCAGGCCCGGATATACCGGGGGGGGAGCTTATTGGGCCCAAGCCCCCCCCCCCCCCCCCCAGCTGGCCCGTTTGTAAAAAAATAAAGGGGCTCATTTTTAAAGACTCTTAAACATTTTTTCAGCTCTTTTCACCTCGTAACAGAAACACAGTCAACCTTTAAATTTGCAATGGTCATGCAATATTGCGTAACAACTGATGACGAGTTCGCAACTTTAAAGCCGTGTATATTACACAATGTACCGTATATTCGGCGGCACGGATTATCAGAGACTTCTCCACATTGATCATGATGTATAGTTTTCAAGCGTCTAGTAACCTTGACTTATTTGATAAAGTTGTTAAATGAGCGTCTGCTGGCCATGATCAGTTGCCTGATGATATTGTGCAAACTCCAATCGTAACAACTCGGCCTTTTCCGACAACTTCGTATAAAGACATATTGAAGTTGCCCGAGGTGTTCCGAATGGTGCAAAATCCACACAGCGGTTACTTCCCTTCCATACTTTCAGTACTGTAATCACTGCCGACATAAATGTCACGTGATGATGGTCGAAAGTAAATAAACAAAATTTTAAACTTTTTTTCAAGTTACATTTTTTTTTAATTTCATTACACACAGGCATGTTTAATCGATGCAATTCCAATTGTAACTAAACTAAACAGAGAAAAAAAATAAATTCTTAAAAAAAAGTTCATACATGTTTATATAGCTGACCTGTGTCCGCAGAGATCTTTCCAAAGAATGAAGGGGAGATCACTGCGAGGAGATTGGATAATGTGATGACGTTGTTATTTGTTATGAAAATTAATTTATTGATAACGTTTCAGAGGACTTTATAAACATAAAATAAAAAAAAGTTAAAACTTGTCATATGTTTCTTGCTTAAGTTGAACATTTGAAAGAATATCAGTATATTCCTTTTAAATTCTCACACAAATTTCATTATATTTTTATGCCTAAAATACACCAAAATGAGCCATTCACTCCACCGTTTTAGAAAATTTTCTTGGGGGAGGCCCCCAAACCCCCCTACAGAAGGGGGTCATTCGCTTCCGTACCTTCCCCCAAGCCCCCCCCCCCCCGTCAGAAATTTCTGGATCCGGCCCAAGATGGAGTATGATTGCTTTAACCATGGTTGCTAAATCTTGAAACATTAAATAAAATATTCATTAAATATAACCATATAGGAATATCCTTGATTTTGAAGGGAAACTAATTTGCGTAAACAACCAGTAGTTGATGCACATCGTCTTTAAAACTAGAACCTTTCTAACAAATAACAAAGTGAAAAGGTGTCGATTGTGTTTGTGCGTTCACACAATGACGTCACTTTTTACGTCCACAATCGTTAGCCTGATGATACAAACCTGCTTTTGTCTCTTGAAGCGTGACTGTACCTTTCACAACGGTGCCTTCTCCTTTAGCGATACATGTGTAATTCCCATAGTCTTTATCTTCTATAAAAACTTTCCTTTTGATCAATGTTAAAAACCTTACAGGCATACCTTTTCCTCCTTCTGCGACTTGAACCTGTAACATTGGTATTGCTATTTTAGTCGTAAACAATTTCCAGTTTCCCAAACTTGGTTTAATCGCGTAAGATTGCTTTATCAGTGCAGTAGGCTGCCGTTGGTTGAGAAAAATAAAGGTTAAAATCCTCTATAGGCCCTGTGTCATGGCTTAAGCTAGGAACTCCTAAGAGAGATCAGGTCTAGAACTTTCAAGGGAAAAAAATGTTACACCATCCATCATGATTTCTGAGGATTGTTTACTGTGACCCAATATAAGATAAAACAAAATAAACCCCAAATCTTCCATTCATTGTTGTAAAATTCTTGATTATAAATTTCTGTCATTTTTTTAAACAACCACTTATTTTCAGATGATCTGAAATGAATTTGATTAAGTTTACCTGTCGGCAGCTTAACTCTTCATGTCAAGGTGTAAATTATTACTTTTGAACTTTGCTCACAGAAACCAGAACTAGCTCAAAAAGTCTCAAACTATGACTTACAATGTATTTCCAGTTCGTACTTATTTTGTCTCCGTAAACGTTTGTTCCAAACGTCCAGTACGCATCATTGAGTGGAGACGCTTGCACGACACACGACATGACTGCAACTTCTTTCCCAGAAGCATACACTTCCGGTTCCATCACGGTCACTTCAGGGGCAACTGAAGTAACAGTTCAGACAAGATTAAACGTAAAGTTTAAATGACCATGTTTTGCACTTCTTTCCCAAAGTGGCTCTGCCATGAAATTCTTAAATAAGTACTAATATGTTACGGTAATTTATAGTTCGTAATAATAGTATTACAGAACGAACACTGCTGAATGTTAGTCTTTCTTGTAAAATCTTTACAGTTTGGTTGCCATAGCAACCAGAGATCTGTACAAAATTGAATTCTTCTTAAACCTTTAGTAAGGAAGTAACCAGTGGAAATTTTTTGACATAATCTATCAAGAGATTTAAGAGGAGATGTCATTTAAAAATAAGTTGACGCCGTATGGACGCCGGAGAGCCACAGTAGTGCTCAGGTGAGCTAGATATTTAAGCTCTAGACCTAGTGAATTCAGAGATTTTTAAAGGTTTCCCTATAAATGTCTATGTAAAACAAGAGACCCTGTGGACGAGGCAATCTCCATCGAAGGGCAAGATTTTAATAAACTTGGTAGAGGTCGACTAAACAATAATGTACATTGAATATCTGGGACTTGTGAGAGGAAGATATTTGAAGTTTTTCCGTTAGAAAAAAGATTGCCCCGGACTGGGTTAATTTTTTCCAGTACTTCATGATTTGCACACTCTTGCCAGAAGATCACCAGGCAAAGCAACATGCAAATATCGAAGCTCCAAGTCTTGTGGTTTCAGAGAAGAATTTAAAAGGTTTTTCTATCTGTTGCTACCGCAACCACAGTCAAGAACGAAATGGAACTCTTTAAACAATTTAGGAAGAACTCCATGCAATAAACATCTCTGTCTAGTTTCATCAACATTTATCAAGATTAGAAAAGAAAAGAAGGTGCAAGATTGTACCAAAGGTACATATTGATATTTATGTTAGCTCAGGTCGTAATTACTCTGGAAGAATTGAATTAATCAATCCAATCGTACATTTTCTGTAAATATGGTTGGAATAAGTAAACAAATGCCAGTGCTAAAGTGTAAACATTGTTAAGTATTGCATTCTTTTTTTTTTTTGTTAAATCAGGGGCCAAAATTCAAACAGTACTGATCCGATCAAGAATCCCTTAAGTGAATTTATCCTTGAATCGCATGGACCTGTACATAAAGTTCAACTTTCATTATGATTGCTTCAAAACACAGAGAGTAAACAAATTAATTATGGACGGATTGGTGTACGACCGAGTTAAATATCAGGCAAGTTTTCTCATGTCCGATTCAGTCCATAACTTAACCTGGCCAATAGAATGAAGCAATACATGCATGTATTATGTGTAAGTTTGGCCAATAGAATGAAGCAATTCATACATGTATTATGTGTTAGTTTGGCCAATAGAATGAAGCAATACATGCATGTATTATGTGTAAGTTTGGCCAATAGAATGAAGCAATACATGCATGTATTATGTGTAAGTTTGGCCAATAGAATGAAGCAATACATGCATGTATTATGTGTAAGTTTGGCCAATAGAATGAAGCAATACAGGCATGTATTATGTGTAAGTTTGGCCAATAGAATGAAGCAATACATACATGTATTATGTGTAAGTTTGGCCAATAGAATGAAGCAATACATATATGTATTATGTGTAAGTTTGGCCAATAGAATGAAGCAATACATACATGTATTATGTGTTAGTTTGGCCAATAGAATGAAGCAATACATACATGTATTATGTGTAAGTTTGGCCAATAGAATGAAGCAATAAATACATGTATTATGTGTAAGTTTGGCCAATAGAATGAAGCAATACATACATGTTTTATGTGTAAGTCTGCTTACTATTTCTATTTATCAATGATTGAGGCCTACAAAGAGTAAAAATAGTAAAACAAGGCAGGTTTTCTCACAGGACAGCTCATTATTTTGTTTCAAGTATATTGAGGACATCATAACTCACAGTTTACTGTGATTCTAATCCGTTTCTCGGCCTGGTCATATTCGTTCGAGGCACGGCACACGTACTCGTCCGCAGCATATCTGGTGATGTTCGGTATTTTCAGTACGGGCCCAGTAATTCCAATATCTGAAAGAAAAGCTTTTTTTAAAAGTTTTTTTTGTAAAACGAAGCATTAGGTATTTTTGGATTCCAGCATGTCCTTTAATAACCTGTTTTTATTGTTTTAGAGTGTTATAATTTACTCGAATCTGCTTTTATTTCAGAGATCAAGGATAGGAAATTTGCAAAGGATAAGTTCTTCATTTTGAGACAATAGAGAAAGCAGTGAGAGTAATTATAATTTCTCTCAAAAGATCTGGTGTTTAATTCTAAACAATGAATTTCAATCCCATTTTGAGGGATGCCACTTTGGGATTAAATTCCATTATTGTCATGATTTAACTTCGTTCGGGCTGTCATGTGACTATCCATCTTTTTTAATTTATCTTCCGTACCAGTTGTCCATATGACCGCACCCACCGACGCAGCGTTTTGTTATTTGTGATTGAGGTAGTGCAAGATACATTCTAGAGACACACCTGGTTCTTTTTCCATGCTCAGTGTATAGCACTGATACATGAGACCTCGGTTTAACGTCTCATCCGAAAGACATTAACATTACTGGAAGAGCGGGAATGGAACGTCTAGCACGTTACCGGAGCATGCGCACAAAGATTATTGGAGACTGATTCTAAAGATATGTAGGTCTTCAATGAAGTTTAACTTCAGTTCCATACGCAAAAATGGATGCCACCTACAACTGTCCAAAAGATGATCTCTCCAATAATAACACGAAGGGAACCAGTCTGATAAATACCTGTTTCCTCACGGTACCATTTTATTTCCGGTTCCGGTGTTCCTGTAACAACGCACTTGAGTCTAGCTGTTGAGCCCTCAGAAAACGTTTCATGTTCTGGTGACGATTGGTGTTGGTCAATTTTCGGAGACCCTAAAGGTACAAAAATGTTATTGTATAAGTATATAAGTAGGTTAAAGTGCATATCTGGGAGTTTGCATATCTGTTCAATGCTGAACGGGATCTGGTACGCTTATCTCAATAGTCACTCAAATGTAATGCCAGCAATTCAAGCACACTGACAGAGGTTAAACTTGCTTTTAATGCCTATAGAAAACTGTCTGAAAAAAAAATGTTTTGGGTACGACTTTATTGCACAAATGTAAATCATTGGGGTAGAAGAAATTCTAAGTCGCTCCTCCCGGTTGAAGACGACATTTTTTAAAATAAAAATATCGGCTTAAACTGAAAAAGGCCATCATATCCTGTCAACCTTCAGAAGGCCGTTTGATGACAAACAAGTTAAGGCAATTGTACACTTTATGGTGTTCTATTGCTAATATAACTCACTTCCAATAAGAAGTTTCACAAATGCAATCAGTTTTCCTTCCCCTGTTTTACACATGTAGTCGTCTTCGAATGACAACTTGACTCGTCTGATTCGAAGGTTCCATTCGTTTGGCGCCGGCTGGTCTACATCCAACTGACCGTGATGTTTGGAGACATTCGTTCCCGATGTCAACAAACCGTCTTTCCCGTTAAACCATCGCACCTGTTAGTGCGAACTATCCGTTACTATATGATTACTTTGCAAGTAATTTACATTAAACTACAAACATCAAAGCAAACCATTTCTGCTGCCTTTCTTCACTTCTGTATTTTCATTAGACAACTTCAAAAGTAGAAGATTTAGCAAAGTTATCATTATTCATTTCAGAACTAAAGGAATGCAAAATGGAGTTGCCTTTGTAAGAGTCTAATTTGTAACGACAATGTTACTGCTAAATATGAAACACATTAATGTTTACAGTGATTACAGTTAGCAGTTTGATAAATCTTACATACAACAAAACTATGAATTAAATAGTGCTGTTTTTTTATATATATGTGGATGTGAGGACATTCAGTCTCGTATGACGTCTTTTTTCAACATACCTAGTTAATGCCACCTAGGGATCAAACTTGTGTACAGCCAGAGTCCGCAATGTTTATGCCTATCCGCTATGAAAAACAATATTAGTTAATTTTCCACATCCGAATGTTTCAAGGTACAGTTTCAGACATAAAAAGAAAAAGGGTTAATACATACTTCGACACCACTGTAGTTTTGCATGAGAAGTCTGCATTGTAGGTAGGCATCCTGATTCAGTCGTACTATAACGGGATCGGGATTTGATATACCAACTACAGTCCCTGAAAACAGCAACTTTCAGCTACATCGTTTTGTTTTGTCAAAGTTTATCATACTGTAGTTGTCTCCCTTTCTGTGCTCATATTGTTATGCTATGCTTCTTAGAACTCTGATTTTTTTTACTATTCATGTAAATACTGTTTGAGCTGAATAAATTAACCCTACTGTGTCGGCTCTTTCGTCTGCTGCTGCTAACTGTTCAATTATAATTATTTATGCTAAATTTATACTTACTCCAGGCCTGGCCCCAGAACCTGTGAAAGAGGGGAACACCCCTAGGTGTGGTTATTTGATTTGAAATAAAAATTAAAGCAATATCTTTAACATTAAAAGGACTATACACTTGTAAGCAAACGGGCTGGGTAGGGGGATTGAGTTTGGGGAGCACTTGTCACTCATACTTGCTTACCGACCAGTACACGGCCGTTTCAGGTTAGATTTAATAAACATGCAGACTTTAATGCTTATTTTTAGTTAGCAATCATTGATTTAACCTTAAATGAAAAATTCAGAAAAAGCGGCTTTTTCACAATTAGCTGACGTGGTCGTCTGCCAAAATAGAATGACACATAGATCTACCGAGAAAATTACCCCCCCCCCCCGCCAAAATAGAATGACACATAGATCTACCGAGAAAATTACCCCCCCCCCCCGCCAAAATAGAATGACACATAGATCTACCGAGAAAATTACCCCCCCCCCCCCCCCCCGCCAAAATAGAATGACACATAGATCTACCGAGAAGATTACCGCTCCCCTACCCCACAAAAAAAATCAAACAAATAAACTAAAAATGGCGAGACGGAAATATATCAAAAATGAATTTGTTTCGCGTGAAAAAAAAACCATACGTATTTAAGCCAATACTGAAAGTTTAGAAATTCCGGGTAAATGCTATATGTTCGTCTACAAAAAAAAAATGATTTACTGTATCAATATGTACGTTAAAAATGTCAGACTGAATCAATGAAATCAATAAAAATAACATATGGAACGTGAAAATATGAATTATCTTTTTAGACAAAAATAATTCTCAATGAAATATTTAACGTATAGTAATGTTGTTCACTAAATTCTGCAGAAAAAATATTTATCAAGGAAAAAATATACATACTGATAATCGCTATGTATAGGTATACATGTAGTTTCTCCATGCTGTGTATTTCTTCGATGTTTAAGCGAATATATATAAATAAATATATATAGTTATGAATGCAACATTCCTAAATTCATCAATGTATAAACGCCTGTTTCGTAACATCCGAGTTACAAATGTGTGGGTAATTAAAACACTAACTGATTTTCACATGTATCTTTATAACTTGAAGTAGATTCTTCCGGTGTTGTGCGAGAGGAGATTAAATGTGCATCGTTTGGTTTTGTTGCCTCACTTCGAAACGAACGGACGAACGAACGAGCACACAAAACACGTGTACGGGTTGTAATGGAACATTTTTTCAACTCTCTGATTACTAAACATACAAACAATCAGTGACAAAATATAGAAAATAAGAACACTTGTACCAGAGATGTTAAAGATAATCATGACAAGAATGAATGAATGAATGAATGAATGAATGAATGAATGAATGAATGAATGAATGAATGAATGAATGAAAGGAGTTTTATGGCCCGTCGTTAGTAAAGGTCATTTTGGGCGCAAATAATATGTAAAGTTCAAAAGTTGTCGACAGAATATAACATATGATGTATTCAAAAGTTCTAATGTAAATAATTGAAATGATTATATTTTGTTAAGAATGTTGATATCTTTTAGAAATTTAAAAGATTAAGTCTGGACGAACAGAATCAAACAGCTCATGCATGTTTTGTACATTGAAATATTTATTTCGTATTGGAGCAAAGTCCACAACGTCAAAACAAATGTGTTTAACTGTAAGATCTGTAAAACAAGGAACACACTGTGGGACTGGTTCCCCTTTCAGAAGATGAGAGTGAGTAAGGTAAGAATGTCCAATACGTAGACGACAAAGGACAATTTCTTCTGCGTGATGGTCTAGAAGATAACAACCGCTCTCCTAGGCCAGGTTTTAATAGAAAACAATTTATTTGTTCGATTCACAGGATCTTCCCAAGTTGTCTGCCAGACTTTTTGTATAAAGCTATTTACTATGGGTTTAAAATCACTATAAGGAACTTGGAATAGTAAAATCTCAGTATTGGGAGCTGTTTTGGCAGCTTTATCTGATGTCTCATTACCCTGACTGCCAATATTGCTAGGAAACCAACAAAATGTTATCTCAAAATCCTGAAGAAGATGAGAAAATTTTTGAAACAAATCAACAACGAGAGGATTGTCAGTATTTTCATGATCAAGGGCTTGCATAGCTGATAAAGAGTCAGTGAAAATAAGATATCTAAAATAACCATCAGTTTCAATAAGATCCAAAGCTAGTCCAATTGCTTTAAGCTCAGCTGAAAAGAAGAATTATCAGGAAGACGAAAAGAAAAAGTTTCATCTGCTATTACAGCTGCAGCTGCTACACTGCTGTTTTATTTATGATAATTATCAACTTCAAATCTCACCTATCAAGCAAAGAAGTAAAACATTTCAAAGTCCCTACTTCCTTTCTGAACATGGCCATAAAAAACTACTGTAATATAATTTGATAGAACTTCAATACATATCACAAATAAGGAAGACGAGAGAGGACAACCTTGTCTTACTCCACGGCGAATAGGTATTGGTTCCGAAAAATGTCCATTATCTAAGATCACACTGACACATTTTATGAACGATTCGCCAAAACGTTTTGGTTCTAAGTAAACACGAACGTTTTCTCCGGGATCATTGTTAAAGGGCATACCTAAAGTTGTTGCTGATTGTGAAGTCCAAAGGAACTTTTTTGTTTTTGCATTATATAAAGTTTGCGTGACTTCTTAGAACAGTTGATGTTTGGCTATTCAGTTTTAAACTTGAAGATTTTTCGAAATTTTCTAGTCCATCTATTAGTTTTTGTCGGTTATGTCAAATTGTTTGGATTGGTCCCAACGACTTTGAGCTGACGAGATTTAACCTTTTTTTTTTTTTTTCTTTGCAGCTCATCTGTTATACTATACTTTTGTTGTTCGTATATGCAAAATCGTCTTAATATTATAATGTGCATGTGTGTGTGCACGCGTGCTTTAATACTTGCAAATTGTGTATTATTGACATATGTGTTTATCCTTGGAAATTTAATATTGTTTCCATTGTATATATGTGTATATGTATATGTGTATATAGACTCTTTCTCTGTAGTTTCCCTGTTGTAATATCTATGCTCTCTTGTTTTGTTATTTTGTCATGCATAAATTATGTGCTCTCCTGATGGAGGAAATAAAGAATATCTACCTAAAGAAAGTTTAATCGTGTGCAAATAGGGTTTGTTTAATTTCCTTTTCATTTATCATAATCCCCTTGCTACCTTTTTAGAGTCAGTTAACCCTGTAACATTAAAGGAGTTTATTAATGTTGCCGTGTATGATTTTGTGTTAATGTTTATTTGACTTATACTTAATAACACCGACACTCACTCCAAAAATGGTCATTTTATACATCTACAAATAATATATAGGTACAAGAAGGTCTAAGGTGTCTAAACATGCTGTTTCTGTCTAACAAACTAATTAACTGTAACCAAAATAAGAGAAAAAAGTGGGTAAATATAACTTAAAGAGATAAGATATCTTATTATCTTATCTATAAGTATATGAGAACAACTGGATCACATTATTGATGATAGCTTTGTTTCCTTTTTTGCATTCATTCTTGTTGTTACAAAATATATCATTTAATTTCCTTATTAGTACATACGATATAATACAAAGTATTTTTGACAAGAGAAATAATTGACTTACAAAACACCTGTTAGTTGACTGGATTTATAGAAAATAAAATGTTGTAGATGTCATTGTTAAAAAAAATGTTGATGAAAGAGCATGCTTAAATCTTTTAAGACAAGTCTAATAAAAATGATATCTTAGTGAACAAAGTTACAAAAATAGGAAATAACACTGTCAGAGACTAGACTTCACTAAAATTTAAAGTTGAATATGTTCTCCAAAAGCTAGAGTAAGAATTTGTTTTAAATTGACGGACGAACATGTTATAATTTTCCTAATAAAATCACAAAAATGTAGTTTAAATTGCATTTACATTCAATTAGCCTAATTTTAAATACGGTTGGAAAAATACATTAACATTTTGTGGATATTTTCAAAATTTAAAAATTTGAAAATAATCACATAGCTCATCAATACTTATCCAGGTTGTCGGTACAAATTGTGATTTTAACTACCTCTTTCAGACCTGTTTTCAAAGTTCAGTTAACTTTTGAGAAAAAAATGTAGAGCGTCACAGTGAAGTGAGTTGAATACAAAATGCTTACAATTTTTGTATCATTGTTCACTTCTTTTAAAAAGAACTGGATAAAGTGAAACATAATATTAATCATGGATTACATTTTGTTATTCTTTTATTGTTTATCTATTTCACACAAATCTGATGTACTTCATGAGAAAAAGTTCGCAAGTGTAAAACTTCATTATTGTTCAATGTGCCCAAAAATATTGAAGTTTAGCTTTTGAAAAATACTAGCAGGCACACTTTTTTTACCTTGGCTTGGGTATGGATTGGGTGAAGACGTACTAAGGTATGCGTTACCTTTTGTTTGGGTGTGATGTTAATGGAACTGATCATTTATTCTTAATCAGGATACAAAACGGTTAGTCTTGCCTATGGCTATAACCAATGTCTGAAGTTACCTAATGTTTTTTTTAATTCAGCAACAATTAGCTATTGCGGCTCTTAGTTCAGCGACATTTGGCTGTTGCGGCTCTTGCGTTACCTTTTGTTTGGGTGTGATGTTAATGGAACTGTTCATTTATTCTTAATCAGGATACAAAACGTTGTTCCAAAAGACTTACATGTAGATATTTTTCAAAGCAAGGATACCCTTAGTCTAATCTTGTAAGTATTTTGAGAGGTAGAAGTCTCTGAACACCAGGCTTAATCAGGTTTTTGTGTGTGTTTTTTTATTTGTAGATTTGCTTAGTAATGTAGTTTGAATTTATTTTCATTCGATATAACTTAAACCTTTAGTACAATTTGAGCATTTCAGTCTAAGACTAACTTCATATCATCATGTATACATACGTTTATTAAAGTCTCAACAACATATACATATAATTATAATTCGTTAGACTACATATTCACCACTTAAGTCACAATGTCGCCGTTCAGTAACTGAGCTATTTAGAGACCTATTATGTAAAGAGAATAAAATCCAGCAACAAAGTAAAATTTGCCTGTCGTGGTATAATAACAAATGTAAGCATCTTTAAAAATAGAATACAAAGAAGAGAATTACATATGTATAAATAAGGTCTTTAAGGTCAGTTAACAATGGGACATTTAATTTTATTTAACCTATAGGTTTAGATGACACACTTTTCTCCTCGTACAATATGATTTTTTATATATAACAAAATCATCTTATCTGATACACACGCCGACATTAAAGATATTTTGCTCTTAACCAACACATCTTCTTAAGCATTTCCGTAAGGAAATTAAAACAGTATGAGACAATGATAATAGTTTCAAAGTTCATCTTAAACACGTCATATCTCAGTCTAGTAGACAATGGTAGCTTTCTGTGGACATCACAACTTCAACAAAAATATCGCCTACTTGTCTGTACCTAAAATAGAAAAAAGTACCATGAAATTGTTTTAATCTTTATAAGGGCATTGTTATTAGAACACTGCCCTTACAAGTTCAACTCACATCAGGAATTTGTTCATTGTCACTAAAAATTTAGCTCGCACAAGAATACCCTTTATATACTTCTGGGACGTTTGAATGCCAGAACTGGCTTAAAAGAATGTACAAAATTAACACTGTCTTTCTGTGAAAGCTTCAACAAATCCCAGTACTTGTGTAATATAGCACCTATATTTGGTAAAGAAGAATTGTATTCCATAACAAAAGGTACATAATATACGTTTTTTTTTCATTTTCGGACACCTTCAGCTTTCACAAAAAGACAGTGTTAATTTTGTACATTCTTTTAAGCCAGTTCTGGCATTCAAACGTCCCAGAAATATCAAGGATACAGGTTGTAGAACAACACATTAAATGTCCCTTGACCATTAACACTGAGGTTTTTACCTTCTGAAAAATATTCAAAATATTGAATTACATTCTTTCACGCTCAACGTTCAGATTGCTGTAGCTGGATAAAAAATAACTTGGAAATGTAAACTATAGCCGGACGGTTAGTTTTGCCTATGCCTATAGCCAATGTCTGAAGTTACCTAATGTTTCTTTTTTAATTCAGCAACAATTAGTTATTGCGGCTCTTAGTTCAGCGACATTTGGCTGTTGCGGCTGTTGCGTTACCTTTTGTTTGGGTGTGATGTTAATGGAACTGATCATTTATTCTTAATCAGGATACAAATTGTTGTTCAAAAGACTTCCATGTAGATATTTTTCAAAAGCAAGGATACCTTTAGTCTAATCTTGTAAATATTTTGAGAGGTAGAAGTCTCTGAACACCAGGCTTAATCATGTTTTTGTGTGTTTTTTTTTATTTGTAGATTTGCTTAGTAATGTAGTTTGAATTTATTTTCATTCGATATAACTTAAACCTTTAGTACAATTTGAGCATTTCAGTCTAAGACTAACTTCATATCATCATGTATACATACGTTTATTAAAGTCTCAACAACATATACATATAAATATAATTCGTTAGACTACATATTCACCACATAAGTCACAAAGTCGCCGTTCAGTAACTGAGCTATTTAGAGACCTATTATGTGAAGAGAATAAAATCCAGCAACAAAGTAAAATTTGTCTGTCGTGGTATAATAACAAATGATGCGCCACTCGTGAAAATATCATATATGGTGTTCACTCGATGAAATAAATTCCCATCTTCCACTAAAAAACAAACAAATTTTCTTTTTATTTTATGCCAACACGTCAAAAATGGGTATTTTATGACATTTTTACTCGGGGCCTTCAATAAATTCCCCATGGTGAGCCCCAAATCAGTTAATGCGTACTTTGGTCAAACCGTTACTCCGCACAAAAAAAGTGCAGACAATCTCCAATACATATGATAACTTTACTTCTGCTGAAATAAACTGAATACACTTTCATCAAATAACATTTATTTTTCTCTACACAGTTTATCAATATTTATTGAATTTTAGCCATACATACTTTAATTATAAAAGCGGATTAATACCGAGTAATATTCAATCAATTGAATTGAAAGTCGGCCATATTGGATATTGTCCATGTGAGTTATGTAAACAAATTAGACATTTTAAATAATTTATGGCGAATTTCATCATTGTTCACAACTAGTTAGGCTCAGGAATTCAATATTATAACTGGATTTAACAAGGTAAATAAATTTCACTCGCTGTCACTGTTTGAAATACAGCGGATTCTCTTGTATTTACGTGGTGGGGAAATTCCTGAAGTTTCATCAAGCCTTGATAAAAAAGTAGTTCCGGCACAAACAGTGTATTATCAAAATGGTAATTTCACTGATTCAAAACAGTGGATTATCACTTTTATCTCACTGATATTTCCCTATATTTCATTGGTAGGCATAAAATAAATACGTTTATTAAAGTCTCAACAGCATATACATATAAATATAATTCGTTAGACTACATATTCACCACATAAGTCACAATGTGGCCGTTCAGTAACTGAGCTATTTAGAGACCTATTATGTAAAGAGAATAAAATCCAGCAACAAAGTATAATTTGTCTGTCGTGGTATAATAACAAATGTAAGCATCTTTAAAAATAGAATACAAAGAAGAGAATTACATATGTATAAATTAGGTCTTTAAGGTCAGTTAACAATGGGACATCTAATTTTATTTAACCTATAGATTTAGATGATACACTTGTCTCCTCGTACAGTATGATTTTTTGTACATAAAAAATCATCTTATCTGATACACACGCCGACATTAAAGATATTTTGCTCTTAACCAATACATAGAGGATATTTGTTTGTTTTTGTAGAAGATGAGAATTTATTTCATCGAGTGAACACCATATGTGATATTTTCACGAGTGACGCAGCCACGAGTGAAAATATAAACATATGGTGTTCACGAGATGAAATAAATTCCCATCTTCCACTAAAAAACAAACAAATTTTCTTTTTATTTTATGCCAACACGTCAAAAATGGGTATTTTATGACATTTTAAATCAGGGCCTTCAATAAATTCCCCATGGTGAGCCCCAAATCAGTTAATGCGTACTTTGGTTACTCCGCACAAAAAAGTGCAGACAATCTCCAATACATATGATAACTTTACTTCTGCTGAAATAAACTGAATACACTTTCATCAAATAACCTTTTATTTTTCTCTACACAGTTTATCAATATTTATTGAATTTTAGCCATACATACTTTAATTATAAAAGCGGATTAATACCGAGTAATATTCAATCAATTGAATTGAAAGTCGGCCATATTGGATATTGTCCATGTCAGTTATGTAAACAAATCAGACATTTTAAATAATTTATGGCGAATTTCATCATTGTTCACAACTAGTTAGGCTCAGGAATTCAATATTATAATTGGATTTAACAAGGTAAATAAATTTCACTCGCTGTCACAGTCTGAAATACAGCGGATTCTCTTGTATTTACGTGGTGGGGAAATTCCTGAAGTTTCATCAAGCCTTGATAAAAAAGTAGTTCCGGCACAAACAGTGTATTATCAAAATGGTAATTTCACTGATTCAAAACAGTGGATTATCACTTTTATCTCACTGATATTTCCCTATAATTCATTGGTAGGCATAAAATAAATCTTCTTAAACATTTCCGTAAGGAAATTAAAACAGTATGAGACAATGATAATAGTTTCAAAGTTTCATCTTAAACACTTCATGTCTCAGTCTAGTAGACAATGGTAGCTGTCTATGGACATCACAACTTCAACAAGAAATATTGCCTACCTGTCTGTACCTAAAATAGAAAAAAGTACCATGAAATTGTTTTAATCTTTATAAGGGCATTGTTATTAGAACACTACCCTTACAAGTTCAACTCACATCAGGTATTTGTTCATTGTCACTAAAAATTTAGCTCGCACAAGAATATACCAAATATTTCTGGGACGTTTGAATGCCAGAACTGGCTTAAAAGAATGTACAAAATTAACACTGTCTTTCTGTGAAAGCTTCAACAAATCCCAGTACTTGTGTAAATATAGCACCTATATTTGGTAAAGAAGAATTGTATTCCATAACAAAAGGTACACAATATACTTTTTTTTTCATAAGTCTTGTTTTGAAGGCTTCTCACAAGTATGTTCATTTTATTTTTTAGAAATGTTTAACACATAATTATATTGTTACTTCGAACTGGGCTGAAAAAGTTAAGATGGTCTTTATTAAAAAGTGACACATGTATTTCGAGAACATAACTGTATTCAGCTTGGAGCGCATTCCTTCAGTAAATGTCCACCCTGTGTTATGACCTTGTTTGAGAGAGGTTTGACCAGTGCATTCTAGCAACTGTTTAACAATGCAGAAATACTGTAGCAGTAGATTGAACAAAAATAGTTGAATCCTTGGAGATCAAAGTTGCAACTTAAGTTCATGCACATAGTAGCTTACACATAGGTGGAAGAACAGTTTATTGGATATTGATAGCCCGAGGTGTTTAAATTGTCCAGTGAAAGAAAGAAATGATTTTCCCATACATTTTGTTACCAGCTTTGATTCAGACATGCGACGTGTCTTTTGTTTGATTTTTTTTAGCTAAAAGTAAAAGATGCCTGTCTCATTCAGCTGTTGATTTAAAATAAACTTGATGATTTTTGTCTAAAGTGTGTTTTTTAAATATGCCAGGATATTAGTTTTAGATCTGTAGATGCTGAACGTTTATGTTTACTATTAAATATACATGTTTTATCTATATAATTATATATAAATATATATAAATGTATTTTTTGAGGCCCTGAAGGGTAACCCCGTTTATTTTTTCCCCCACAAGATTATCATTACATATATATAATACAGAGGCAAAAACTTGCGTTATTGAAACATGTTATAATTTATAATTATGAGGGTTAAACAAATTCTTATTTAGAAATATTACTTTTTTACCCAATTTAAAATGTTAAACACATATTCCTCAAAAATAAGTTAGTCGAACTGGAATAGGCATATTCATCTTAGCCTTGCAGGCTTAACAAGTTAATGTGCTAGGAAAAGATCGAAAAAGTTATCAAGGGGACACAACTGATCGAGAAGCGGCTGTTGAACTTTCTTATCCTCTTGTGCGACCTCTTTAACTTTTTCATTTCAGCAATGTAAACTACACTCATCGTTGAAAAAGGCAAATGTCACGGCAGTATTTAAAAAAGATGATGTTGCTCTTCTAAATAACTATAGGCCAATATCCTTACTAAATTAAATAATGTCGAAAAGGTGTTCGATCGGATTGTTTTTAAACATGTTTTCAAACATCTAAGAGAACTTCAATTTCTTCATCCTGTTCAATCTGGGTTTATTCTAGGCGAATCTACAGTTAAGCAACTAATTTATTTATACAAAACATTGTGGAAGGTACTTGATGATGGCCTAGATGTTCGATCAATATTATTTTATATCAGTAAGGCCTTTTACAATGTTTGGCACAAGAGCTTGCTGGCAAAACTTCGATTGGCAGGAATAACGGGACCTTTATTTCTGTGGTTTTCTCATTATTTTTCTGGAAGACGTCAGCGTGTTGGTCTCCCAGGAGCAGTTATCCAGTGGTGTGAAATAAAAGCAGGCGTTCCACAGGGATCAATCTTAGGTCCTCTGTTGTTTCTGATCTTTATCAATGGTACTGTAGAAGAAATCAATTCTTCAATCAATCTGTTTGGAGATGACACAAGTCTGCATGTTGCAGTCCAAGATTCCACCATTCCTGCTAATCAACTTCAAGTTGATATTTATAAGATATCTTCCTGAGAAGAGAAGTAGCTGGTATCTCAGCTAAGTCTGAATCCTTAGTTGTTTCTAGAAAGAGTAACCGTCCTATTCACCCTGTTCTGCAAATGCTTGGTCAAGACAGTCCAGATGTCAAGGGTCATACTAAACATCTTGGAATGAACATTTCTGAAGATGCTAGCTGACACGTACATATTGACTTTATGACTGAACATGGAATAAGGTAAACATAATGAGAAGACTGAAAATCCTGCTAGATGGTAAATCACTGGATACCCTCTGTAAATCATACATTCGCCCAGATTTTGAATATGCCGATATACTCTGAAACAACATCACGAAAACAGATTCTGAAAAACTTGATAAAATACAAATTGAATGCCTGTATCGTTACAGGGGTTACGCGGCTTGTCTCTTTGGAACGTCTCAAAGTCGAAGGCAACTGGGACTCCCTATGTGGTAGAAAATTTAAACACAGGATGACACACTTTAACAAAATGTATCACAATATCGTACCTTATTATATGTCTTTTCTGGTTCCTCGTCAACAAAATACACAGTATAATCTTAGAAAGAAGACCAAGAAAATATTTTCATTTTTAACCAGGTTCAATGTTATACGTGATACAAGCGTTTCTCATGATCTGTGGTGCGTGCTTGACACGTTTATCTATTTCCTCTTCTTCTTTACTTTCTGTTTATCTCTGTTTATCACTCCTATCTCTTCTGCGAATTTTGATTTTTGAATTCCGTATATTATATAACAAAATTACAATTCCTTCGATAAAATAAGTCATACAAGTTATTACAATTTATAGTTATCGTAAATTACACAATATTCGTCCCCATATATCACATTGGTTTGTTTCATAGAGCGTAAATTTACCAAAGAAGTCAGGAGCAGAAGAAGGAGCAGAATTTTATAAGACAGGATTGTCTTCCATTCTTATCCTTTTTGTACAATTATGTATTTGTTTTTGTATGTGTAATTATATATATTCAGCAATAAAAAAATGTTCAAACCAAAATTGATCGGTCGGGCTTTGTTTTGAATTTTAGTCTGGTTTTTAGCGCTAATGCCCCAGTTTAAACATAATTATTATTTTATCAAAATAGTAAAACTTGTGTTATACCCATACATTATAAATTAATTGATAAATTGGTTGAACCACAAGCTCAATGCCCAATCCTTGAGAACACTTTTATGTTATACACTAAAGCTTTATTGCTTCTAATCATAAGAAACATTTCCGTGATTTACCCTGTACCGTTTATGCGGATTGGGTGTAAGAGAAGGGAGACAAGTCATACTACGCTCTTTAGAGGAATTTGACTAGATAGCGTCCCATAATGTATGTTATCCCTAGATAGAATATCTGGGGGCTATATTGGATTCACGTCCGTTGGTCGGTCCTTCGGTCGGTCTGCCCGACCGTAGACAAAATTGTCCGCAGTATTTCTCAGTAACTATGATTCAGATTTTGATAAAACTTTACAAGAATCGTAAGTACCAATCATAGTTATGCTTATTATTTTCACGTTCCAACCCGATGATTTTTCACCTTTGATTATTAGCTCGTTTGTTTTCGAAGAAAAAGTCGAGCTATTATGGTAACTGAATCGTCGTTGGCGCTGATTATTCATAAACCATAAGGCTTAGAGTTTTGATATTTGGTGTGTAGCATACTCTACTGGACTTCTACCATGTAGGTTTAAATCATGACCCCAGGGTCAATGTTGGTTCCGCCATAGGGCTTATATATAGTTATATAGGGGAAAAATGAAATCTTCTTCTCTAAAAGTGCTTGACACGTAGCATTGTAATTTAATGCGAGACATCCTCAAGATTGTCCATATGTCCGTGGGGTGAAAATTATCCCCACCCGAGGGTCACTTGGTTTGGCATAGAACAAAAATCTTCTAATGGGAAAGCACAAACCCTAGAACTTAACTATTTACTTCCATAGAATTGGTAGGTGCTTCCTTCCCCCACTCCACTGCATGGAACCTCCTCCACCGTTACTCCCTACACGGTAGTCCCCCCCCCCCCCCGACAACACCACTTACCCCCCAAAAATGTTTCTATTCATTCTTTTTTTCAATTTGTTTGATGGGTTGGTTATATTTTATTTCTTTTCTCTTTTTTCATTTCTTTTCTCTTTTTCAGGAATCATAAGTACCAGCCTTTGTAGTGCATATTATTGTGGATTCCACTGCCTTGATTTTTCAATGAGTTATGGGCCTTTGATTTTTTTAACATATAAATTTATCCAGACCATACCTGAGCCATACCATATTTGTCAGATTTTAATAATACTTTGCAAGAGTCATACGTACTTAGCTTTATTGTGCATGACATTGTTGTGTTCCAGTCCAATGAATTGTCGCTGAGTTATGGCCCTTGTTTTTTACACATAAAGTATAAGAAGACTGTAAAGATATGAAGACTACTCTATCAAGACGGTATCTGGGGGTATTCATCACATTAAGTGATAGTTCTTGTTTTGTTGTGAAGTGATAGAACTGTTTTTAGAGGACAGAAAGATGATCATCAGAGTTCTGCTTCGCACGTCAAACTTTATTGTAGAAATCATTATCATTATCACATACTGTACAAGCATAAAAATATTTTGGTGTAAACAAAGCAATTTCATCACACAAAAATGTAATACTGTGATACAAACACTCTAAAACTCTAAAATGATATAAATGCCGTGTCAAAGCTGTACCTAGGGGTATTCATCACATTTAGTGATAGGTCTTGTTTTGTAGTGAAGTGATAGAACTGTCTTAATAGGACAGAAAGATGAACATCAGAGTAGAAATTTATAGTATACATCTTTATCATTATCATATACTGTACATGAATAAAAAATATTTTGGTGTAAAAAGTCAATTTCATCACACGAAAATGTGCTACTGATACAAACACTCTAAAAATCTAGAATAATATAACGGTAACGAGTAAACTTAAACGTCATTAGTCCAGTCAGGGTCTTTCAAACAGCTATTTGAAAGACCCTGGTCCAGCGTTCATTTCATTTCGCTGCTTTTTTTAAAAGAAATTAGCGATAAACTTCTATGGAATGGCTACATGGTACAAGCAGCCCATACAGGCATGTTCTTTATGTAATCAGCAGTTTTTTAGAAGCAAAATACAAGGTGTTTATATTTGGTCATGTCTGATGGTCCTCTAAACATGTGGAGGGAACAAAATATTTATAATGGTTCTTGGTCTAACTTGACCCTTTGTTCAACACCGAATCTAAACTTTGAGTGTCCCTCGATGTCAAATATGGCCGTTTTTCCTTCGATTCTGTAGCCAGAATAACCTTTCGCATTAGCCAGTATTTGTGAAATGTTACCTTCTGTCGAGTGAATAAAACTGTTGTTGTCACGAAGATTTGTGAAGGTAACTATGACCATTCCTCGCACTCGAACGTTCAGTTTAAATTTTCCGTTAAATTCTTTCTCTTTCACCACCATTCTGGCGGTGGTTTTATGTTTGGCAGGGACTTTAATGCTGCTGTCCACAGCCCATTTAATAGACTGTTCTTTAGTGGTTTCCTCGGTACTTTCAACTGAGGTTTCTCGTCCAAATCCTGCAGTTGCACTGGCCACTTCATCGGGAAGGCCAATTTTCAGTTCCAGATTGAATCCTTGGGTGTAGCCTTTAGATATTGAAGTGGTTGAAGTACAAACCGTTGTTCTCTCTGTTGTAAACGAATGCTCTTGCTCAGAATCAGTATTATTTTCAAATGTAGAAGTAAACACAACTTTTGAGTTTGGTTGGTCGACCATTTTCGCATCGGAATATTCTGGACGGCTTGGAGTAAATCGAACTCGGGACCAGTTGACATCCATTCTTACCTCGTCATATTTAAGCTTCTTGAGATCTCCACCTCGAGTTTTATCGAAACTTGTCCATGCCCAGGTCTTCACAATTTCTTCTATGTCTGTCACATTTGCCATTGCAGGATCTGAAAATACACATAATACGCTCCAATGTTACCCCGAAAAGATACAAAAAGTCTTGTCAAATAAATTATGAAATTCGTTTTTCACACCAAATCTGGCATTCATTTTATCTATATCATGATCTAATCCTCTCTCTGCGACGTCTCGGTAAACACGTACAGTTTAAGCCTTATCAATGTCATGTGCGACGTCTCGGTAAACACGTACAGTTTAAGTCTTATCAATGTCATGTGCGACGTCTCGGTAAACACGTACAGTTTAAGCCTTATCAATGTCATGTGCGACGTCTCGGTAAACACGTACAGTCTAAGCCATATCAATGTCATGTGCATTGTTCCCAGTATCATTTTCAGCTAAAAAGCGGCTATTTTACACGCGAAAAAGACAAAATTGATTCGAATTACAAAAGTGAATAAATGTGTAAAATCATAAAATGATACATATAAAATGATACACATAAAAGAGAAAAAATACAAAGCGCTTTACTTTTTTAAGGATAAAGTCTATTTTACCCTTCAGACATACAAAAAATGCGTACAGTGCGGGTGTGTGTGTGTGGGTGGTGGGGGTGGGGGTGGGGGAATGATAAATCGTGTAAAGATAATATATTTATTACACGAGTCTAAGAACGTTTTTAAGGGAGACAACAAGTATAGATAAATTAGTGCGATTTTCAGATTAATTCCCTTCTTTTTATTTAGACAAATAAGAAAAAATGTCAGCATAAGATTATCACATAAGAATGATTATCTATCTCTAATCACGAATAATTTGTAAATCGAATGTTAAACAAGCTCTTATCATATATGAACATAAGCAATGTCAACTTTTTATCACTTTTTAAAAAAATCAAAGGTACTAAAATTGAGTTAAAATTCATGTAACAAACATTGCCGCCAATCATTTTTGTCAAATTGTATGATGAACATGTCTTTATGTATTTGAAATCGTTCATGATTAATATACTAAATTTTCATTTTTCAGTCAATCAATCAATTAAATTATTGGCATTATTCAGTACTTGGCCATTTTCAAAATACAAAGATTAAGTATGACAAAGACAACGAACATATTCAAATCAGGGCTTTAACTGAGACCTAAACTGAGGCCCTGTTCGAATACAATGTACAATCATTCCAATGAATTTATGAACGCTCAGGAAACAGTCTTATTTACAAGGGGATTTTTACGAATATCAAAAGCTTCTTTTACAAATTTAGCATTATAATATAACTGTTTCTTTTATTACTTGAAGACATAATCAGTAGCTACTGATTATTTATAACAGTTTCAATAGATATTATTTCAAAATGGCTTCTTGTCATTCTTATGGTATAAGATCCGAAGTTTTCCAAACATTGATGAGTTGATATATTTCAAGAAACATATCGCCTAATGTATTCATCATCAGGTACTTATTAAAAAGCATTCAAAGTTATAACAGATATCAGCATTAAGTCACACAGGTCAGGCTCAATTTTCAAAATATTTTGTTTTAGATTGAGCCATGGCAGATAAGAACTAGCTTGATAAAAATGTCACAATACACCAGGCTTTTAAAACTGGGGCATGATTTAAAGGTACAATTTCAACCCACCCAATTACATGATGATACTGGAAAGATTTCAAACTTTGAACTGAGGCTTCAAATCAGCTTTTATTATTTTAAGTTATATAATTATACTGTTCTGATTATTTGGGCAAAAATATCAGATTTACCACGGAACTCTTTGGATAACTGATGAACGAAAAAGGCTTTAAAATGTGTACTGCTTCTAAGTAGACATTATATCAAAAGAAATCCAGTTTCATTAGAAAAAAAAGGTAAATATCTGAATACAAAATAAAAAAAAAGTAAAGAAAAAATGCTCCAGTTGTTTTTGAACCCACTGCCTTAAGTAAGAATGTCTCTAACCTAGTACTCTTCCAGGTGGAGGTAATGCATCTACTACCTTAAGAAAAAAATTGGACAATATCGTTTTAAATAATGCTTGAATTCTAATTTTACATATTCGTTGCCAGAACAAGATGGTATTCGAGTATCAGATATACTGCCTAAATATCTAGCTACTAAATCAGTTTGAAAACTGTTTTGACTCGAGTTTAGTTTTCTATTACACTTCTAATGTCAATTTTCACATTTTGTTTTTACTTTGAGTTTCTCATAATTGTTTCTACACGGCAGCATTAGTTATTTTTTTAAAAAATCTTACCACAGTATTCTATTTGACTTTACATAAACATGAGATTAAGTGAACATTCTTGTTATCGTGTCATGGGTTTCAGCCACTGTCATCCCCTCTCATCAAAATGTCATAAAGCTTTCACCCTGTATTCAAGAAACAATTACTCGGTGGCTGAACTTACATACATGCATGTCTTAAATGTCAAAAATGTAGAAATAATTGTTCTTACTCAAGAACACCTTTATGTAATGTACTTTTAATAATAGGCAGTTTTTGGTTTCGCATTACCATTATTCTAGCTGTTACAGACATTTTTATATATGCTAGTAAACCAGACCGCCTTCCTTGTTTCTGTTACGGCCGTTTTAATAACATTATATATAGATAACACACCTAACTTTTGTCCCTTTGAGGTACCGATATAAGGCCAACCTATTCCATGAAAAAAAAAACGAAAAAGAATCAAGTCAGTCATAGGGTCGAGCACTTGATCCTAGAAAATAGAAAAAAAAAAAGAAAACGAAAAACATCGTTCAGCTGTAGATCAGGTAAGTAGCGGCACTGTGCTCTTATGTTTAAAGGTGGATTTGTTTATTTGGAAGATCTAAACCAGTTGTTATCTGAATAGGTTCGGGAGTTTTCTCATAATATTTATCCATGCAATGTTTATTGTCGGATTTCGAAGTGCTACACAAATAGACAGAACAGTACTTCTCCTCTTTCTGACCAAGTTCAAACGTTTACCATTCGCCATAAGAATATTGCATTAATAGTTTAAAAACTAGTCCAGAAGTATAAAGTTTTATCATCTGTATTTAGTGAATTTAAAAGGGATAATTGTTTGTTGCCCTATTCAATAATCAAATGATTAATGTGACGTTAGGTCTTCAGGAGTTAAGATTACATATATCGTCGATACCGGTTTGCCACATGACCTACCCTCTCTGAAAGAGTTGCTGGGAATTGTGCGACCATGCCATTCCAGAGATACTCTAGGCTCTTTTACACGCACAGTGCACAGTGTCCCATTACACAGGACCTCAATAATAATTATCTCTCTAGTGGAAGGGCGGTGAATAGAACTTGCGAACCCTGGTTTACCAGTCCTGCGCGTTCGAGCATAATCAAGTCTTCAATGTTTCTTTCTTGAAATCCTTTAGTGATTTTGTGTCGGGGTATTTTGATCTTATTAAGATTTTATCTCATCAATATTTTTTGTTCAAGCAGTGGTGTAATTGACCATCATTTAGTGAGGACTCCCTTATTTTTTTCTGTTGTTTCTAGGCGCACTCAAACTGACATTTCGTAGATTGTATTATTTTCCTGGCATCTTTAATCAAGCAGAAAACACTCATTTCTTCATTAGCTTGGGGAATTGGCAATATCTCTGTTACGACAACTTAATTGTTCGACCACGGCTAAAGTTATTAAATTATGTCAGTTCTGAAAGAAGAATCATTGATCAAAATATGATCCCATGCTATTGGAAGATGCACTTTAAGATATTGCCATATGTAGCAGAAAAGAAAAAAAGCAAATGATAGATTCTTGAAGCTTAAAAAAACCAACAAAGAAATGCGGTAGCCTGTTCTAGATGTGTACAAAGAGTAACATGTGTTAAACTTAAAAGCCACCTTAATTTTTCGCCACACAGCAGACATTTAGAAAACGTGCGTTCCTTAGGTGCAATAAACTGACATAGGAATTTACCTCTGCTCGAAATTCACAATTTCTAACTTGAATATCGATATCAGAGCTGGTCCGATATTGGCAATATTTCGAAATTCCCCTAAACTGAATATTGACCTCAGAGCTGGCTCGAAATTCACCTCAACTTGAAATTTACATCAGCTGGAAATTTACCTTATCTTGAAATTTACCTTAGCTCGGTATTTACTTCCGCTCGAAATTTAACTTAGCTCGAAATTTATCTTATCTTTAAATTTACCTTAACTCGAAATTTACCTCAGCTCGAAATTCAACTTAGCTCGAAATTTACCTTATCTTTAAATTTACCTTAGCTTGAAATTTACCTCAGCTTGAAATTCAACTTAGCTCGAAATTCAGTATTCAGTTCGATTTTGAATTTCGATTTTCGATTTCAGTGCTAACGCATCTGTCTTCACTTAAGTTTTCTCTGACATGAAGTACATTTATTTGCTGTTCAACAAATTACACACTCTGGAACTATCAAGTGAACAAACTGACAGTTTGTCAATGTCATTAAAAAGTGCTGAAACTGTAACATACAATACAGGCTGGCCCTTGTCCCTTTTCTATACAGGCTTACCTCTCTTCATCTTTAGTAGGAAGTAAAACAGTAGTTGCTTGAGGTCGGCCAAGAAGTGAAAAAAGGCAAACATTTGTAACATTATAATGTTGTTTAGTGTCAAAGACTTATCACTTGTGACTTTCCCTTGAATGCCTAGAAGCTAGTCAGAACCACATATCATGCAAACTGATCTTTGGAATTTTTCTCGGTACTAGTCAGACGAAAAATCAATGCTAGCACGTAATTTTGGAGATAATATCAAATTAGGTCTCTGAGGCCTTGCTCGGAAAATGGTAATTACACGACTCTGGTCTTGTTATCCAGTTACACTTGTCAATCGTAATGATGTTATACTGTCACTTCTTGTCTGTGTTATTATCATTCACTGTGATCAACTGGCCTTGTCTCTATTATGATCATATCCAGTGATATACTGGCCTGGTGTAACGGTCTACAGATTACAGGTTCTAGTCAATTTCTACCTCCCTTCCTCCATTCTTTTCTTCCTTCCTTTTATAGAAACCTTCGGTTATCAATGATTCATTAAAAAAATAAAATAATAAAATGATTCTTGTAAGTTTTGCCTAAAGAAAATTTAACCAATCACTTCTGCGTTAAAAACTTGTTTGGTACTAAGAAAAGTTGGTTCACTAGTTAGTTGGTATCATGGCTCTGCTCTATCAAAGATTTCACCGTATATAAACGTATCATTCACTTTTGTTTCTTTATTAAGTATAATCTGAATGAAAGAAAATATATGATCATGAAATCTTCCAAGGACATTAGCGTATGAATGTACAAAGAAAAGTGTAAACAGCTGTGAGCGGTAAATGATGAAAATGTTTCCTTTAATCAATAAGAATATAATAAGTGAACCCGTCAGCTGCCATTGTCTTTCTGAAGCCAGGTAATATTCCTTTTCCTATCTACTCCTTGTCTTAATTACCAGATTAAATGTAATCTGTATAGGTTATAATAAAAGCACCATAATTCAGTTTAGACATTTATTTTGCATCAACTGGGAAATAAGTTCGTGCAACTTAAATAAAACCAACTTGATGCCTGCTTCCTGTGTTCGAACCAGTACTTGCGACGAAATTTACTTGTACACCGGAATTTACAGCGGCTCGGCGAGAGTACTTGTACACCGGAATTTACAGCGGCTCGGCGAGAGTACTTGTACACCGGAATTTACAGCGGACTGGGAAAAATCGTATTCAGAAAAACTTTGTCACCATAAGCGAGGATTCATTTAAAAAAGACTTATAAAAATTGAAATGACATCTGTCTTTATGATCAGTTTTGGTTCCCATTTAAAAGCAGTGGAAAAGGTCAATGTCATTGAAAGATTTTTTTTACACTTAGGCGGATTTAAATGATTATATACGGTACTTGAACGGGCGCGCGCTGCCTCGTTTGTAACAAAGTAAGTGTAGTGAAAATAATGAAATCATTTTGAATATTTTTGACATTTGTTACGAGTTACTGAGTACGCGAAGCAGAAACAGAGGTAAATTAATGAGGGAATTTCATGTACCGAATGAGTTTGCAGTTTCTTAATATTACCTGGTGTACGCGATTTTTTTATCATCGCGAATTATCTGATTTTTGAAATAAGCAAAACTCACTGTGATTAAATTTTCCTAACGCCTAAACGTCAGGTACCCGCAACCATTTGGTATATAAAGAATAATTAACGTGGAAATATTAAAATTTCATTTAATTTGTTTTTCGCTTAAGTATGTAAGCAGTTCTTCTATTGACCATCATGTCTAAAATACTTGTATTATGTATTTTTATATGATCCGTATGATTCGTTTAGTGTCATTTCGTAGCTAAGGTCTGTCTACACTATGAATGTAAGAAGTTGGTCAGCCTCTAAACACTGTGTCTAAACATTGGAACTTCCCTTTCGAAGACATTTTTGTTAGTGCATGTAATATTCTTCACAGCCGTACAGAAACAGACTAGGAATAACAAAATCGGGCTCAATTTTCTACGACTGAACAAGTGTTCAGGGATATTACGTGGGCTCCGTTATTGCAAATAGCTATAATAAAAATGAACCCAATGAATATACCTTTTACCCTTTTTTTTATACAATTATATAGCAAAATACAAAAATAATTATCTTTCTTTGATGAATATTTTGTAAGACTTCTTATTTGCCCAGTTTTAAAGGAAAGAAAAAATAAACCCCCCTAAAAACATAACTGTTGTGTTAAAATAGAACCTATAACAATTACAGAACTCTGGGCTCTAATTCTTAATTAGCAGTGGAATTGCTAAAGTTTTGAAATCTATTCATTCCTTTTGACAAAAGAAATGTAAGATGAAGCCCCCCCTGTATGCAATGTCTTTGAATTGTGCAGGTGATTAACGTGCAGAAATTCTTTAAAAAGTCTGACAAGAAAATGAGATTGTATAGAAGCATAAGTAGACTAAAGTATTCAGTATTTGAACGGAATAATTAACGAATTCCTTTGTAATGACTTGTGTATTTACATCTTCTGTTTTGACAACCGTTTCAGATGGCATACTAAGTTACTTGTATTACAATGTTCATGCAATTGTCCTGTCGTACAAATCCAACAGTATGGGAGAAGAATCTTTTTACCAATTACATGTAGTTCATTATAGGATAACGGCTCGAATCCACACCTGTCTGTACGTTAGTTTGTCTTTCTTTGACCACATTCGGCCATGCGTTCGCAATATGTGCCTCACAATGGCATGAATGTTAAAATATCTTCAGACAATATTTGCCACACAATGGTATGAATATTAAAATATCTTCAGACAATATTTGCCACACAATGGCATGAATGTAAAAATATCTTCAGACAATATTTGCCACACGATGGTACCAATATCGACATATCTTCAGACAATATTTGCCTCACAATGGCATGAATGTTAAAATATCTTCAGACAATATTTGCTTCATAATGGTATGAATGTTAAAATATCTTCAGACAATATTTAGCACACGATTGTACCAATATCGACATATCTCCAGACAATATTTGCCTCTAGCATGTGGAATAACAACAAACAAATCCTAGCTGTCAGCTTTCAAAATCCCAACTACTCTTTATACTTATAGTGATATGTATCTAAAGTACAACATTGTTAAAGTTGAAGAATTCCAAGTTATGTTACATGAAATTCAACCATAACAAAATTGTACCTAGGACCAGACATTTTGTGCCTGTTGGTTAACATAGAACTAACAATAACCATTCCTACTTAATACTGTGGTATAAAACGTACATCGCAAGGAAAATTTCGTTTTATTTTCGACTGTGCTTTGAAACCACTCTCACACAAATGGTAAACATAGATAGATTTGGTCCTCTGACCATTGTGAGGCCAGTTATTGAACTTATCTAATAAATGCTACAGAATGACGTATGCTGTAAGTATCTAACCGCACCATTACTTGTATAAAACGTCGGCAGTGCTCCATTCATAAGGATAAAAAGACATTATTTTCTAGAAAACCACGAGTCAGTAGAGAAAAGACTTCTATATTTTCAAATTATATAATTGAAACTACACACTAGCTTGGTCCGTGTTATATGATAACCTGCTGGAAAAGTTTTATGGTCACGTGATTGTTCTTTCCCACTTTTTATGAGTATGTAGCCGATTGTTTGGAACCATTATGTATTAATGAGACATATGGACTTACAATGCCATATTTCGTGTCATCCTATTGACGATCGATATTTGTCGGTCTATGAGCAATCGGTCGGTCTTATATCTACCAAGCATTTAATTAGTTTGAACAAAAATTTTCAATTTCGTTTTATCGCAAATAGTAATTTACATAGCAATTTCACGACAAATAGCCAACCACTCGAGATTGAGTTTGGGGATATTGAGAGTAGATTGTTTCACCACGATCACCCACACACACCTGTCAAGGTTCCAAGTTATTAGTTTTGTGACATGTACAATGGCTCTAGACTTTAAAATTATGGCAGGTTTTGTCTGGCCAAAAAATTTCTTGCGATTAAGATTCTAAAAAAGACTTTAAAAATATAAGCAATGATGAATAGAAGCATTTTATTTAGCAGAGTAAAGTTGTTTAAATTTTACCCTCCCCAATCTCTGGAATAGAAGAGCAAGGGGCGCAGTAATAATCTAAACCAAATCTCTTTTTTATGACATTTTCAGCCATACTTACGACAAATTTAGACAAATCGTTAACTAGCAAGTCATAAGTACTGCTCGAATTTTAGTCAGCTTTATCGCTTCACAATCACTCTTCAGGCGATTTTTTTGTTCACGGTAAATTAGTAAAATTAAAGATTTTACGAGCGATAAACCAAACATTTATCAAAGCTTTTAACAGCTGGAAAAATACAACTATTCAACCATATAAGTATCTTCTTTGATGAAAATGGTTAACTATTTTTTGCTAATAGAAATATTTTCAGCGTATTAGTCCATGTTATTTTTATTGAATTTATAAATTTAGGATTTTTATAGCGTAAGAACCAACTGACGAGAAATGTGTTGGTTTGTTATTTGACCTGGAGAAACAATACTTACCAGTAAAGACAGATTTGTCTGTGCTACATTGAGAATACTGATTTTTTTCAGGATTTTATTATCTGCGATTTATAGTATAATCATGTATTTCATCACCACAATTTATGCAATTCTAAAAATTGTTTCCATTCATCCGTTAACTTTGAACCTAAATCTCTATGACTAGTGTCAAGAAATGACAAGAGCTAGGAATATGGCTAACGCTCTGAACGTATGCATAAACGAAAAAATCTCAATTTTAAACAACCTATTTTCATATTGCACTACAAGTTTACATTTCTATTTCAAATGTATGCTGAGGGTCCAAGCTACGCTCCCAATACATGTGCCTATGGAAGGGGAGTCTGTGGACTAAGGTACATATAGATGAAGTTACGTGGAAAATATGTGTATCAATACTCTCAACGTTTTATACATCACTGATACATTTGACTTGAAATAAATCCCTAATAATACCACTACAGTAACATATGTGTGCACTCAGTTATACACTAACAGAAACAATAAACCCTGTGTTTGTAGCCTGTATACATCCATTATATTTCCACAATGAATATATAAACAGAATACCTCTAAACAAACTCCATTGTCAGTATTTTCAATGCTGAATTGTTCACTTCGGTCCTTGAAATTATTCGTACAATATTTTAAAACATTCAATATTAAAATGCAACTTAAAATGCACATAAAATATAGACCGTTGTTGATAGCAGTATCTAAGAATCGAACAGTAATTGTCAAAAAAGAAAACAAAAAATAAAGAAAAAAAATACAAAGGGAGAACGTAACATTTTAATATACAGTAAAAACTCACGATGCGACCAACTCAATATACAGACCAACTCAATATTACGAACATTTTCTTCTGGTCCCGATTTTTTTACTATATATTCTATTGTTAGTTAAACTCAGTAATAAGACCAACTCAATACTGCGTATTGCGACCGCAATTTCCGGTCCCGAATGAAAATACAAACCTTTTTTGAACTCGAAATTACGACCGCGACCAGACTTTAGCTATTCATCAAAGGTCGAGGTCGGCAAACTTGTTTACACAAACATGTACATAATGGGCACCTCGTGTTAATCGGTGTTAATTGATAATTTGACAGGTCAAAAGGATCCAGGTGTGGATAATTTACTTTAAGGTTGGTAGTTATCGGTTTAATTGTTTATGACACCCTTATTAGAGTAGACTGCGGCTTACTGCACGATAAATTTTCTATTGTTATAGTCACTAATTGATGCGCAAACGAATTAATGCAACACTAAAATCCAAAATTTTGTGAGATTTACGTATCACTTTACATTTTTATTTTGATTGATACACATTGTACAACTTGATTACACTAAATATTCCTCCTGAATTTTGACTAAAATGAGCAAAAAGCGGACAGAGCTTTCTCTTAAAGAGAAAATAATTTGATAAATGAAAGTATACCCAAACAATAATTTTTTTTTGCAATTTATATAGATTTAACCATATATTGACCATTATTCTGATCAAATAACTAGTTATCAAAGTAAGGACAAATAAAACAAATAAGTTATGCTCAGTGACACTACAATTGACGCAAAACACACACTGGGTCGATAAATCTACCATACACCTTCATGTCATCATCTGAACTCAATTTTAGGACCAACTCAATATTAAGACCACTTATTGCTGGTCCCAGAGATGGTCTCATTATTGAGGTTTTACTGTACTATTATATGTTGTAATGACCAAAAGCATTTTTGCCAAATAAACCGTGAAATGAGAAGTAAAGACAATTATATTTATCACATTGTCTGACAATTTCGATAAATGGTGTTTCAAGGAGACACTGGCTAATTTCTGAATATGAACTGCCTTTAACAAAATGAATGATAAGAGAAGATTACTTTTCTGACGTACATAGGTTATAGGAATAATCATGAATTTCTGACTCAGAAGTATCAATGTTGACAAAATAAAAAGCAAAACTCCGAAAATGAATAGAGGACAGCTTTCATAGTCATGGAATGTGAAGAGAATGGAGCGATCATTACGGGTTCTGTGATTTGTTTATCATCGCGAGAAGTGACATGCCCGGAATCTGTTTATACCATCATTACAATGCTATAAATCTGTATCAAGCTGAGATCTGCTACATCACCGGAATACGAATGGCCAAATAATTGTTTTTTCATGATTTTTTCGGGAGGAATTTGCGATAGAAACTCTGAATGAAGCAGCAGACTATCTGGATATGCCATGTATAGAGACTGATTCAAGAACTGCTTTATTTTCTTTCACTTAAAAAAATCGCCACATTTATCAAGCAAATGGCGTTTTGATTTTCGAAAATAGCCTGATGAATGTTTTACCTAGCAGTCACCAGATGTTAAAATTAAAAACAAATACAACGAGGAAATCGAATCATATTGTCTCTTCCACTTAACATGAGTAAATCTTCATTTTACATCCTTCTAGTAATCAAGTATCATACTCTGAACCTCTTATATGCTGTTTCCGTTTATAATAAGAATTCTACTTGTATACACATGCCATGTTGCCAGTCATTCATTCATACACGATTTGTACATGTATACAATCATGCGAAATAAATTTCTTCAACCTAAACATTGTCTTTCTGTTTTACTGTCCAATACACATCGACTGACTAATTTAGAAATTTAACATGACGTAGGACTTCTCGTAAAAAAAGCTTTTAGGACTTACATGTTTTAACGAAAATGACAGTTTTGGTCAGAGTTATGCTTGACAAAACGAGACTGGGGCGGAGGCGGAGATAGGATCGGAAGTTCCGTCCAGAGACTTGGGGTGGGAGTGGACGCGAAGATGGGATCGGGAGTTCCGTCCAGAGACTTGGGGTGGGAGCGGAGGCGGAGATAGGATCGGAAGTTCCGTCCAGAGACTTGGGGTGGGAGCGGAGGCGGAGATGGGGTAGAAGTTCCGTCCAGAGACTTGGGGTGGGAGCGGAGGCGGAGATAGGATCGGAAGTTCCGTCCAGAGACTTGGGGTGGGAGCGGAGGCGGAGATGAGGTCGGAAGTTCCGTCCAGAGACTTGGGGTGGGAGCGGAGGCGGAGATAGGATCGGAAGTTCCGTCCAGAGACTTGGGGTGGGAGCGGAGGCGGAGATGAGGTCGGAAGTTCCGTCCAGAGACTTGGGGTGGGAGCGGAGGCGCAGATGAGGTCGGATGTTCTGTCCAGAGACTTGGGGTGGGAGCGGAGGCGGAGATGGGGTAGAAGTTCCGCCCAGAGACTTGGGGTGGGAGCGGAGGCGCAGATGAGGTCGGATGTTCCGTCCAGAGACTTGGGGTAGGAGCGGAGGCGGAGATGGGGTAGAAGTTCCGCCCAGAGACTTGGGGTGGGAGCGGAGGCGCAGATGAGGTCAGATGTTCCGTCCAGAGACTTGGGGTGGGAGCGGAGGCGGAGATGGGGTAGAAGTTCCGCCAAGCCAATGAACTTTTAACAACCTACACTAATCATGTCAATATGTTGTCTTTTATCTTTTTATGATTTGCGAAAAAAGGTAACAGCTGACAAAACAACGGTAACAATCAGCATAGAATAGTCTTAGCAAGCCTTTAAGTTTAACAATAAGTCATAAAAAAGATAACTGATCAGAATGAGAACAGAACAATTTGTTATTCTATTGCGTACATCGACCTTGACCTTTCATCAGTAAATAAGATGGCGTCGAATACTTCATACATATTGAAACAAAATCGGTTTGAAATTTCATTTTTAAGAGAAAAAGAATTATTCTTTCACTGTGGATTGTATTTATGTCATTTTATTCTTGAAATAGAATATGTTCATTCTTAGTTTTTTCATAACTTTAGGAAACTGCAACATAGTAATCTAATTTCTCTTTCATGATCCTGCTTAAACTAGAAAATATTTCTCAAATCAAATGTATTAAATTGATAAATCTATCATGATTTTTATTAATTAATCTTTTATTCAGTTAATTGTTCTTGTGCGTACAAAGATGTAAAGCATCAATTTTTTTAAGGCGCTGAAAAATATATTGTGGAGAGAAAAAAATATTTAAAGCCCCCGTAAAGCTTTATTTACAGGCCCTGCATGGTTGTTATGGAAAGCAATGCTAAGGAAAATTTTCCCTATCAACCATTTTGCAATATTATGGCAGATACCTGCACAAATATTGATTGAAAAACAAGGATACGCGGAAAAAATATGAGGACACCATGTAAAATAAAATAAGCGTATTATGTATTAACAAAAATACTGTTTTTTTGTAAGAAGATATGAATAAAAAATAAGTTTTACTTACTTTTCTTTCAATTTTATTCCCGTTTTACTTGTTAGTAGTTGCGTAAAAAGTAAGCAATGAGAAATGATAACTCCCAATACAGCACAACCGGTCGCCGGGGGTACAGATCAATAACTAGACAGCTCGCGAGGATTTGATTGGTCTATCGATGTCACGTGGTATTAGATTTCATGCATATTTAATTAGAATATTATCATCGCATACCACCTGTCCAATACAGCACGTGAGTAAGTGAATTATGAATTAGGTATTACATCACTTATTTTGTGATAATTACACCTACTTTGACAAACGTGTATTCACATGTATAGGGTTTTCTGTTGGCTAAAAAGATATGCAAAAACTATGTTTAAACAACCTCCACATATTTCCAACAGAATAAAAAGAAAACCAACAGATTTTTTTCAATAAAGCCAAACCAAACAATAAGTAATTTCTTAATGAAAAACCAAACCTTAAATTGAAACGAGGTTTCAGAATGATTGAGACAGGATTGAAACTGAACACAGAGACTTGTACATGATATAAACTAAAACAAATACACAATTTGATTAAAAGGGTATGCACTCTCATTAATTTTGTTGTTGTTGATTTAACAGATAATTATTTTGGGTAAAAAAACAACAACAGATGTCGTAATTATTCAATAAAAAGAAAACCTTCTGTATTTACTACAATGAGGTGAAAATGGAAGCACCCAACCATATTCCCATGTTAACTTGCGGCAAAACCCGTTTTCGTGAAAACATCAAACTTATCTTTTCCGAATCTTATTACGGAAAATGAAAAAAAACTATTTTACAATGCTATTTGAAATTTATACGAAAAGGGGTATTGTACAAGAAAATTGTTCAGTCATACTCTAAAGAGAAACACCAGATTAAGTAATATTCCATCTGTTAAAATTGGTACTCTTTACATAAGCTATATGGACTCTTTCTCAAATCGAGCAACAGTGTAAAGACGGTGTCTCACTTTCTCTACCTTCAGTCGACCTCAGTTTCTAGAATTTGCAGAATTCTAATAATTTGATTGATTTTATCTCCTTATTCACAGATTCTTCATTATACCGTACGGTTTCTTTCATAGAACAAAAAAACAATCTTGAGTGCATTGATATCCTAAGCGAGTCCAGATTTAAGGGAGCTAACACAATTGAGTTTTCTTCAATGTCTACATTGTTGACCTCCCTTTATAAGTCTTGAAATACCGAGACCAACCGTCCAATTATTGTATTCTAAACGATAATGATACCCAGAAACTTATGCACCCAGAACAAGGGTGCCTATAGTCGCCGGTTTGTCCGTCTGTCTGTCTCAATATTGTTTAGTGGCTCGTTGAATGTCGGATGAAATTTCACATGGTTATTAACCTCTGATTGTAAAATAGAGCGGTTTCATGTCAGAGCTATTTCTCAAGATCCGATACATTGAATTCCACCAAACTTTTAAAGCATCTTCACGATGTGATATTGTGCGGAGATAACCTGTTTTTTTTATAGCCCTGTGATTTGTAACGGACTTTTATAACTGTCCAGACTGAAGGCCAATATTCACAAAAATCTCCGGTATTTCGGAGGAATGTTTCGGGATTTTTCGGTTAGAGAAATGGGACATTGTTTATATTTTTTGCTTCTGTCAGTTCCGGGTGTGTACATCGATATTCTTGTATCTGACGGTTGTACATCAAGTGTACTGGAATTAGGAACTTGATGATTCAGGCATCGACTTGTGACCAAAACTAACATAGGCAGAAGAGGTCAGTTCCATCGCGGCCACATTTGACCGCGAGGAACTTGGAACACATGATCCCAGTTGCAAACATGTATGTGACATCATGTTTCACTTTCTGTAAACTATCCGCAACACTTGCAAAAGGGAACGTAATGCGACAGGTAGTTAACAAAGATACAGTGAGTTTTCTCCCTTCTATAGGTTTTCTGTTACAACTCTCGCCCATTGACTAAGGTAAAATTACACTTTGCCTACTTACATTATCAAAAGACTTCTACAACAACAGAAGAACATATGTGACAGTGACGAGAAAGTCTTTTAGAAAGCCACAAATGTCTTTTGGTGAAATTTAGATAAAATGAGAATGCTTCATGGCTTCTAAAGGGTTCAGAGAACTGCTTGTAACTTATGAACAAATTGTAACCACAACAAAATTGAAATGTAAGTGTAAATAATTCAAATGTAAAACAAGTGGATAAAATCATTTCAATCTAAGTACTAATGGTCGACTATAAAGCAGAAGTTTCAGTTTGAATAATGATCTTATAAAAGTTGTTCTCAACTTCAGTTTGAATAATGATCTTCTAAAAGTTGTTCTCAACTTCAGTTTGAATAATGATCTTCTAAAAGTTGTTCTCAACTTCAGTTTGAATAATGAGCTTATAAAAGTTGTTCTCAACTTCAGTTTGAAAATGATCTTATAAAAGTTGTTCTCAACTTCAGTTTGAATAATGATCTTATAAAAGTTGTTCTCAACTCTTTCCTTACTGGGTGATGCTAAACAATAATGTTATAATCTGTAGGTATTGCTTGTGCTCGACATAACTGACCGAGACAGGTTAATTAATGGCATGCTTGGAAAGGGTTAATAGTTTGAAGTTTTGAGGAAATAGTCAATATTGTCAAAGAACAATCAAATTCAATATTTGTTCCACGTGTGGACTGTGAATAAGCCAAGAAAAAGGAATACACATTGTCACAATGTCTGAAGTAAAAGGTTTTAAGATAGTAAGACCCTGAAAGGGTTTGTTTTCTACGCTTGAACGAACAAACTATCACATGTTGCTTTGTGATTTAGAAGGTTCCGCATATTAATTAAATGAAACGGCACAGGAGAGGAACATATTTCAAAATTCTTGTTTTGTAGGCGTCTAATGTAATAATCACATTGATTCCTTCTGTATTTGCAGTAATGAGAACCTAATGACTGAAACTACAAAAAGTACAGCCAACAGTGAGAACAACTGATAAATGATTATACTCATGGTGCTAATTTTCTCCACTCACTTCATGATCAGGTAAACATGTCAAAACAGACTTTGAAATATATCAATATATACTACTCAACTTTTGCAAAGCACCAAAAGTTTCTCACGATATTATGAAAAGAATAAAAAGATTTCAATTATTTATTTTGCATAGTTTGATTCGACAATGTTTTGAAATGACACCTAACCTAAATGATATGTTTTATCGATTAGGTCTCGTCACGTGGTCAGGGAAAGCATGCACCCCTCGTTTTTGGTTGTTGTCGTTTTTTTTTTAATGGGAGCAGACCTTATTGACCGGCATAACAAATTTATGGTCATTCGAAGGTCAGACTTTTTTACATTGGTCACTTTGACATGGCAAACGCTATGATAAGACAGCATTTGAGTGAAGCAGATGTGGAGGGTTGTAGGGATGGTGGAGCAGAGGGCCACACACCGTGAGGTTGGTGTGGCGCTTGGTGTACACCACACCATCATCACCAGAGCCTGGGCAGGGTACCATCAGAAGGCATGGCGGAGGCAGACAAAGGGCGAGAACAGCAGCTGAAGACCGATCTTGATTATCTAGGCCCGTCTAGGACGGTTTGCAACAGCAACGCATCTTCGTAATGACCTTCTAAATGCTTCTGGGGTCAATGTTTGTATTCAGACGGTGCGTAGAAGGTTGCACAAGGGTAATCTGCGATCAAGAAGACCCTGTATAAGAATTCCGTTGACTCATCGTCACTGCCAGACCCTTTTGGAATGGGTGAGAGAGCATGTTAGGTGGACCAGACAAAACTGGAGACGTGTTCTCTTCTCTAATGAGTCTAGGTTTTGCCTAGACTTTACTGACAGACGTGTGAGAGTCTGGAGATGACCCGGGGAAAGGTTTCAAGCCGGAAATATTGCTGAGCACGACTGCTACGGGGGTGGGTCAGTTATGGTATGAGGAGGTATTAGCTGGGAAGGACGGACTGACCTCGTTGTGCTCAATAGAGGTACATTGACTGCTCAGCGGTACATCGATAAGATGTTAGACCCAGATGAGGCTGTATGCCGGGGCAGTGCGCAGTTCATTTTAATGGACAATAATGCGCGTCCTCACAGGGTCAGGCTGGTCCATCACTACCAGCAGATGGAGAGTACTGAGCGCCTTGATTTGTCAGCTTGGTCAGCCGACCTAAATCCAATTGAGCACCTGTGGAATAAGCGGCGGGTACGGATATCAGCTCGCCAGATCCTACCTAAAAGCATCCAGGAGCTTGAGGCCATTTTGGTGCAAGAATGGGCCGCCATCCCCGGCAGGACTGTCAGAAACCTCATAGGGAGCATGAGAAAGTGTTGCCAAGCAGTTGTCGTTAGCAATGGGTCACACACGCCCTACTGAGTCTAAACTTGTAAACATAAATGGGGTTGTGAAAATTTGGAAAACAAATTGCATGTCCAAAAATCTTGGATATAGGGGGTCTTCCTCTTCTCTGAAACATAACTAATGCAAGATCAGTAAAAATGTTAAATTTGTCCGTCAATCAAATTGATTAAACATGAAACTGACATTAAAAAACATTTGTACGATAGTAATGAAATCTTTGCCGAAAATATTCACACTTAAACATTTGGTGCTTAGCAAAAGTTGAGTAGTATAGTTCGAGATAAGCTACAACATATTGACAATATAGAAGGGGCCTATAAAAATTAATACCAAAAATGATACGCAATATATATTTATTCACTCTGTTAATGTCCTTCGAAATAAGTTTTTATATATAAAAAAAATTGTCTAATTTCATTAATTGTAATTTTAAAACAAAAGCGAAAAGCACAGAAAGTAAAAAAGTGGCTCGAGTGAGGTTCGAAAGCATGACATTTTGTGAAAAAATGTTTTATCTACATAAATCAATGAAAATTAGGCGGGAAAAATGTTTAAGGCATGTTCTTTCCCTCACATTCGTCCGTCGTCTGTTACAGGTGTAGTATTTATGTGCTCAATTGTTGAGTGACGTCATGTGTGCTGAAAGATTCCAAGCAGACACAGATGACCAAGCCAGTGTTATGGGCGTTGCAACTTGAATTGTTTCCAAGTCAACTCGTCTGTTTTAATAATCAATTCATAATGTTTACTTTTCGAATATTTTCGCTAATTTCCTTTAACAGATTTTCGTCAATTTGGTCATCAATTGTAAAATCGTATTTAAACAGACCTTGAACAAATACATTAAGATACGCTGAGCAAATATACGTGGTCATTGTCCATCGTTTAACTGCCACGCCTATTGACCAGTTAGAAATGACGTGGTACATGAGAAATGCTTTTGTCAACATTGGTGCATCGATGTTTGTCGCTCTCCATGTTGGTTTACCATGTAGCAACGCAAACAAGGGAATGCCAAATGTTCAAGTTTTATTATCAGAACAAGTTGAATCCATGGCGCCATCTTCTCTGTGATTGTCTTTGATGGGTTTTCTTTTATCATTTGATTTCTTTCTGTTCTCCAGCACAAGGAAGAGTCGGAACCGTGCCAACATCAAATTAACTGTAATCTTTTATCATTGTAATGGTTCATTTCTTTTCATATAAACATTAAGCTTGCAACAGATCTTAAATATGCCCCCATTTTCCCATTTCTGGAACTTCGAGTACATATAGTGTAAGACACATGTCTATTTCAAAGATTCAATACGATAGTTTGAGACTTTCGGGGAATCGTCAACACTGCAAGGTAGCGCTGTAGTTCAGTGAGTAATGGTGGAGACATCTCGAATAATACTAGATCTTTCTCTGAGATAATGTGAGAACTTCTTCAAAAAACGAAAACTTGACATCCAAAATACAATGTGGCGACGATAAGAGTCGTTAAAATATAATCACTAAATGGTCAATGATCATTGAAGAGTGGTCAGTGGCCATTGTAGAGTGGTCAACACCCTCTTAAAGCCACAATACCCATGACCACAATGAGTCATCGTACTTGAAACGGCTTGTTTTGTTACAGTGTGGTGTTCGGCCGGTCATTATCTACAGAGGTAACTGTTTCTATCCAGTGGATATCTTTAAGGGATAGCACCGACAAACTAAAGCTGACATTGTCGAAAAGAAAAGAAGGACATGTATACTAGTATATGATCATGTGACTGAAATAAATATCATTTATAAAAACGTTTCTTATCGAATAATAATATAACGAAACCCTTTAAACTTCAGTAATACATCGGAGATTTGAAAACATTCTTCAAAATATTTCGTTTAAATATGCAATGATTAATACTATTTGTTACTTGCGAAAACAGATGTTAAGCCATAAATAGCTTTTTTATTAGGTTTCACTGAAAAAACGTTACTTATGAGCAAAACAAGGTAATATCTGACCACATCAAAAATATCCTGATCCGAAAATGATTTCTTTATTTTTCAATATAGTTTGCGGAGAGCGGCCGGTGACTTTAGAAAGGCAATTTTATTCGTTTGTTAAGGGCGGGCCGTCATTGTTGCTTTGAAGTCTTGTTGAATAAGTAAACCATTTCAAACACATTAACGAACATTCTAAATTTATATCTAAAGATTTAAAAAAAGGTGTTAGATGAAGAGATAGAATTGACCAGAAAAGTTACTTGTTATGAAATATTATGCAAAGAAGTAACTGAGAGCGTATAAATGTGATATCTTTATTCATCATTATTCTCTGCTGTCTGGAACACTTCCGTTTCCTTGATGTTATGATTTGTAACGTCACCTACGAATTAAATAATTAAGCTCAATGACAAAATGACAAAACCACAGCTTTTTTGCATTTATTTCAGATTTATTACTTTGAATTAATTTTAATTAGATTTGTATTCTGTACTACAGTTCTGCCGGCGTAGCTGTTGCTATTAGCGAAGAAGGTTTTAGACAAAAAATAATAATTCTAGGCATATTCTTAAAACGCTGATATGCCGTAAAATCACCGGTACTACATGCATGGTATTCCTGTGTTAAACGCTGTGGAATGTTGTTTACTAAACACAGGAGCTAAAAATGTTTGTTAGTATAACAAACCTAATGTCTGGGATGAGAACTTGACAAAAGTCCAAGACACTGCTTTTTCATGGGAAAACATTATGTGTTATATACGTTAACAACACCTGTCATGCGACATCTAGCTTATATTATCGTGTCTTCAATAAACGATTGTTTGAATTTCTGTGTATGTATTTAACAAATTTGTAAAAAAGGTTGCTTACAATAGCTCTTACAAGATGTAAATAGAGAAGTGGATTTAGTGGTGCTATTGTCATGGGGAGTATCTTGACGTGTATTATAAACATATTTGCAAGATTATGACGTCATTAACACGTTAAACTTGTTTCGTATTCTCGGTGACAAACGTCATCTTTCGCGCAAACCGCTTTTAGGAAATTTAGGCAAACGTCATACATCCCATGTGCCATGCTGCGCATTCTAACTGTTTTTAGCGATTTTAAACAGACCAATCAGCGGACACCAAATATTCATTGCCGCTCTGCTATTGTCAAATTGCCAGGCAAGTATTACAAGTTTTAAACTTGCGATATTCTGGTATTCTGGTTAGAAGTATCTTAAATTTATTTAAGAATAATCCTGCCAAATTACCTCAGAGCTGTTGAAGCCTTACTACTACATGTAGTGTGATTCGTTTGTTTATCAGCATTCCTTTCAATTTTCGAAGTCTTTTCTTGACATGACTTTAAAATGTGCCAGTCATTCTTAAACATGTTATTTATATTTTATACGACCACTTCAATCCCGAAAAAAATCTTTCTTGTTCACCTTCTTTAATTTATTACTATGATAAATTACTTGCGAAAAGCGAGCGAAATTACTGTACCGACTTTTTTCCAACCCTAAAGTTTGTTTTTCTCAAAATTAGTCATTTTTTTACTAATAGCCTTTTCGATAATATCTGCTGAGTAAATTAAACCTATTTTGAAACACGTTTAAATCGTGCACACGACGGGTTGATGATTCTGATATGTTTTCTTTTATGTTTTCAAACTTGTCGTTTATTGCAAAATTCAGCGATCCGCGAATAAGTTTATATGATTTTAATATCGTGAGTAACGAAAATATTTGAACTCCATATAACGTAAATATAGCGAGTAAATTTGTTTGTTAGAGATATTATAATAGTTACTAACTCTTTGACATCTCAGTACTTGAACAATTTTGAAGGGTTTGTTTTTACAATCGAAATGTTATAGTCACGGCGGTTTAACACTGTAGTATTTTAACGTGTTCAACCCTTAAGGGGCTCGCACTTCGATTTTTGATCGATTAATAAGTATATGCTAGGACACAGGAGAAAGATATCAAGAACTGTTAGGCGGGCGCCATTTGACATGTGAACACTGCAGTTTGATGGATTTGATGGACTTTTTGACATTTCTCATGTTTTGTAAATAAAAAATCTATTGATTCAATTATTAATGACTATTGTTTTTTGGAGCAATGATACTTGATGAATGCATTTACGAACACTTGTGACATGTAAGGTGAAGTGTACAATATGTGTTACAATATATCACTGCGCCATATAGGATCGTGGTTTTGTTATATCAAATTTTAATATGTTTAAAGGCATGACTTTATGAACTTTTGATCTTTTTGATGTGGATTTGAAGTGTTATCTTTCACTTGGAAACAGTTCTATATATCACCAGAGGAATCTAGATCTGCCTATATCCGTGATCAGCAGACGACATTTCCCTCATTTGATTTAACATCCGGGGAACGATGGGTTCGAGCAAGCAGCAAGTGGATATAGAAGGGGACTACGTTGTCCTTTGCGAAGACGGATTACTGCTTAACACAACCTCTGAGGCAGACACACAATCAAAGAAAACAAAGAGCAGACGAAAGGTTAGTTATTCCTTTTTTTCATTATTAGTTTGACAAACAATGGTTTGTAGCTAAAACTGATGCAAGAGGCTTTTGCTAACAGCCTTCACTACCATTGAAATCTATCTAAAAATAAGGGGACATGAGGGCTCAGGCTAGTAAAATGAAATTTCAAATTTATTTGTATACCAATCAAGACAGAACTGCTTCTTTTACACTTTAATTCACTTTGACATCATGTGTTTCTTTTTAAAAGATGTTGTTTCTGTGCAATTCAAGTGATTAATTTGTCGTATTTAACGCCACTTCTGAATGCGACAACTCTTAATATTGCAGTCATTTAGGAACAATGTTCAGGGTTTTGATGATTCGTGGTTGTAACATGGTAGCTAGATTTAGATACCCACTATACTAGTATTGCGCATTCACATGTCGATTATGCACATGCTAGAGCAGGGGTTAATGTTTATAAGATGTTTGTCTCAACTTCGTGATTTCACCAGATATATGTCGTCCTAAGGTTTGTTAAAACATGGCTTCTTATTTTGTTTCCAGTCTATAGCCATACATATATCTTTGCCGTCTGCCCATTATTTACAAGACAAAACAGAACAGAACAGAACGGAACACTTGTTTCCGATTTGCACACAAAATTCATCATCGTTATGAATATATTATCTAATCATTCCAGTCGTTTCTATATTTTACATGCATCGACATGTCATCATAAATACTATAGTTGTCTTTGTTAGCTACAAAAAAGCATTTACAAAAGGAAAAGATATTTCCACTTTTTTGTTTTCTTACAATATTTGTCTGTCACGCGTCATTATTAACTTACCTCTAATAGCCTAATTACACAAAACCACTTTGAAGTCAATTAACCAACAAATCACGCACAATTTGAAGAAAAGCTTAAACATGAAAGTTTTGAAAACCTGTTAACAAAGAATGACTAATTGATAAAACATAGTTCAACATTATATAGGCTTTGTTCATTCAGTTATGATGTTGTAATGTTACTTATGTGATATCTTAAAACAGTTTTCTTTAAAATGTAAAAAAAATTTGTTTCATACTTAAAACAAATATTCTTTTCAATACAAATTAAAGTAAGTTATGAAGGCACTATTTTGCTTTTTGTTTAAAAAACTTTAAATCAACATTAAATATCTAGCAAAGGTAATCTGAGTCTAGAAAAATATATAAAAATGTGTTAATTTTGATTAAAATGTTAAACACTTTTAACTTGCCACTGACATGAATTCTTTGCATAATTCTCACATTTGCATTACATCTGCATTACACGTGTATGTTGCGATATATGTTTGGACCGCTTTTTAACAGTTAGCCATGCTTTTTAAAATATAAAATTTAAACCTCTCAAGACAATTTCTTTTCTTTAAACTTTATGCAGATTTTTCTTCGACAAATATTCTTAAATACGTGCTACATTTTACTGCATACGAAGTGCCAGGGTGAGCTTTGGGTATGATATGCTATTTTGTCCACAGTCCGTCCGTCCGGCGTCCGGTAACATTTGCTTGAAAACACTCTAGAGGCTGTAATTTCAATCGAGTTCGAAACTAGGTGACATGGGGACAAAAACTAGGTCACTGGGTCCAATAATAAGAAAGCTATTTTTCTCCGTAGAAACCATATTTTTGGTCGGATTTTCACGTAACTTGACCTGTATTTTCATCCTAATGAAATATTGGAGAAATATAAAATCTGGAAAATGTGGGGTCAAAAACTCGGTCACTAGATAAAGTCATAGGAATCCCTTGCTAAAACACAAGAGATCACAGTTTTACCCATTTTAAATGAAACTTCGTCTGAACATTCGCCTTGATGAATTCTTGGACAACTTAAAACTGGATTACATGGTTTTTGAAATTTTAAAGGTCAAATCCTAGAAAACCCAAGAGGTCAAATTTTTATCAGATCTGAATGAAAAATTAGTCAGAATGTTGCTTTGACGGATTCTTGGGCTTATTTGAAACTGGATCACATGGGTTCAGAAACTAAGTCAGCAGGTTAAATCATAGGAAAACATTGTTGATATTGTAGAGATCACATTCTCTGACCATGTGTTCCTTTGGACATTGTACATTTCAGGTGAGCGACCCAAAGCCATTTGGCCCTCTTGTTTTCTTTTGTCAGTGCAACTCCTCCTAAATTTATCATCGGATTTTAATCAAACCTTGTAAAAATGTTCAGTACCTATTGTAGTTGTACATATTTTCACGATTTTCTACTTGATTGGTGTTTGCAGGAGTTACAGGATTTTGATTGTTATCTCTTGTCAGAGCAAATTCTCCAAAATTTATCGTCGGATTTTAAACAAACCTTTAAAAAATGTTTATTATCAATTGCAATTGTGCCTTTTGTTTGCAGACGTTATTGGACTTCTTTATACACTTTCATATATACATGTATGTATTTTTGTCAGATTAACTCCTCCTGCTACAAGCATTATCGAATTTTGATCAAAGTTGATGAAACCTTACAGAAATGCTCAGTGCCAAGTGTAGTTGTGCATATTGTCAGGATTTTCATGTTGACCTTTTTTTTTTGGGGGGTGGGGGGGGTGGGGTGGGGTGGGGTGGGGGTCGGGGGGGGGGGGGGGGGGGGGAAGACAAGCTTTTTTATCACATTAATCTAGTTCGATTCTGAAATTGTGTCAGAAAATACAAAAACAAACAACAATGTTAGAACCTTCAATTAAAAAGAAAAAGCCAGATTTATTTTACAGGCGCTTTATTTGCGGTAAGTCTAGTTAACAAAGAAATCATCGGGGTTTGTGGTGCGTAATGGAGAACGTTAAACAAATGTTAAACCTCCATGTCGTAAATTTATTTAATAATCTTTAATATTTCATTTCATTTTTTTCTATCGCAATTTTATTCTCATTAAGTGTTTGTCGACAAAAAAAAACTTTGATTTTTGCACTCAACGTGTTAGTTAATTGACGGGTTACGATCAAATATTGACATAGGACGGGCGATGCCGAAAACCTTTATATCAGATAGAATAATTTATATTCATATGTAATTCTAAAAAAGGAAATTGCTTGGGAGTTACTGAACTTAGGTCTTTGAGATACTCTTTTATTAGATGTTGAATTATTGAGTTGAATAGAACAACTTAAACTAACGCCACCTCCTTTTTATAAAAAGGCCACTTAGGTGTGAACCTGGTGACCCGTATTAAAAATAAATATTTATAGATTTTAATTTGTACCTATATTAATTCAGAGCAACAAAACCTTTTTACTTTTTCCATTTCCTTTAAATATCAGCTTCTCCTAATGTCGCTATATATTCTTCCCCTGTATAGTTTTTCCTTATCGGCGTACAAAAATGTCAGGGCCACACACTAAACAATATGATGTCATAGAAATTTGAAGAAAAATATTTGGCACGAGCCAAAAGCCATAAAAATCTGTCATTACCATTACAGATAATTTGAGCTATATTATTATAACGTTTGTCACTGCACAAGTATGGCGATATGACTGGTTACACATACTAGTTTATGGATATCATTACATTCTTCAAATTATTGCCAGTATTTTAAACTATTTTTTTTTTTTATACTATCAAGAAACAACAACAACAACAAAAACAACAACAACAAATCATGTAAAACACAAGATCATTCGTTTAACGTTGTGTGTTTTGTATGATCCTGACATTATTATAACTTGGCTTTTCAAAGTTAAAGATTTAGGCAAAACCACGGCTACAATGACTACAACAACAACAACCATAACAACGATGAGAATGACCTGTTTGTAATCTACCCATGATTTTATTGATATTTTGTAAGACGAGACCTATATTGTGTGGTCCTCTTGCTGTCCTGTTACCCAGACTTTAATGGGATTCACAGATGTGTAGGTTTTAGACTTCTCTGCCATAAAATTTATTGGAATTTTATTGATTTTTTTGTATTGTTGTTATTGTAGCTTTTCGCATAAACTTGTTTACAGTATCCCTAACAATCTTATGACTGTAACTCGTTATGCGGTGTATTTGTTTCATTTAAGACATTTATGGCGTAAATTTGACCGTAATAAGATGTACTTAAAGAGGGAGAGGCCGTTGTGGGGATGACAGTTGGTTGTTTATTCTGCTTAGCGCTTTCTTTAGTTAGCAATATAAATATCTCGTATTCTATGACTTGCTGATTCATTTATTTTGTTCGCAGATTTTTTTTAAGTCAGGTGTAGAAATCAAGACCATCTGTTTATAGTCACAATCTGATGTATGACTTTATTTAATTATTGTTTCCAGGGAAAATAAATAAATAGATGAGAAAATATTCATTTGATTATCATCAAAATAAATTGCAACGGTTTAGTGAAAAAGTTGAAATTTCAGGGGTCAGTTCTGAAATAACTAAGCTCGTGTGTACCTTAAAGTTAATGAAATACAAAGAAAACGACAACGTTTGCTGATTTCCATACCGCTAGCAGAACGTCCCAAGGTTTTTCTCATTTTCAGGACGAGGGAATATTTTTATATTGCATACGAAACAAATTCGCAGTTTATAAAGCCATTGAGAAGATATTCCAAGTACCCTCATGTGACACACCCATATATTAAAAGTAGACAAAAATAGAAAAAGTGATACAATTATATTTGAGAGTTAATGGAAGGTCACTCTTTCTGTCGTATTGCAGTGTTATGCTAAGATAGCTTATAAATCTTAAACGCATTAAACTTTGGCTAATTCACCCTAAGTTAATTTTAATGAGAGTTTTATGTGACTCAGATACGTAATGGTCAGTTTTAAGAGTACATGCCTTTATTTTTACTGCAGGCTTTGGTCAGTTTTAAATAAATGTATGCGTAATCCGAGTGAGTTCCTCGTGTAAAAATTGAATTAAATCGCCAGATTATCTTAACCTCTCCTAATTTTCACTGGGCATATGTTAATTTTACAATATCTAACTGCTTTGTGAGATTTACCTATTGTGTTAAAATGGTCATTTCGCTTTTAAAAAGCTTTCCTGAAAGGCATAATTTACAATTTCTCTTGAAGTGCAGATGGTTTTTACGACGACAGCAATTGTTTGATTATTTTGGTGAAAATACATTTGAATTTTTAACGAAAATTTAAAGAATAATTTCTGTAAGGCTGGTAACTGACAGTGTTTACAATTAAAATATTACTTGTTTTGCCCTATGTGAAAATTGAAAACAGGAGTTTTAATGCGATTCAATTTTTTGTCCGATTTAGAACTTAAATATTTACATTTCAATGTTTGATTTTCGACAATAAATCTTTTCTTCTATTTATAGAATTACGTGTTCAATAGCACTAAAATGTTATAGGCGATAAGTCAAAATTTAAACATCTTTCAATATGGAAACTTGGACCTAATACAGTCAATGAAAATATTTGATATACAGCAATTAAACCTTGTATAGATGAATAAACATAGAACTGAGACCAGATGGGCGAGAGAACAAATGGTTTTGACTAGTGAAAACAGTTTCATCGAACAAAATCATAGATTGATCTAACTCATACGCATGCGCAGAAGACCTCGTTGCACTTTTATATGGTTTCGTTCCTCTAACCTCCTCATTAATAATGTTAAAGTATACTTGATTACAGTTTGCTAAAGCTACGAACAAAAAATGCAACTGGAACAAGGGAGACAACTTGTAAATTCTTTTTCGATTTGTCGTGATCTTATCCGTCCAAGTTTCATTTACTTTCGGGTATTGTAATACGACGCCAAAACAGTAAACATACATATAACACTGGTAAACGAAAGAACACATCTTTGTTCCGTATTCATATCAGTTTTTTCCTAACTTTAAGATATTCTCAGCGGATCTTTGATGGAACGCAAACATTTCGTTTGTGGAATGGCATGAACATAAAACAGTCGGCGGCCAGACATGACGGATGTACCTGTTAGATTCAGCAACTTGTCAGAGAATGCTGTAACGTCGATGATTTTTCAAAGAAATTTTTTTTTTCCTTTACTCATTGAGGTTTTTTGTTTATTCCTTTTTGTGTATCTTTTTCTTTTCATAGGGCGGCTAATGAATTAAGATTTTCACACTTCTATTACCCATAAAAGGGCAATTTTAAAGTTCTATGAAACAATCGAAATGACGTCACAGAGTGACAGAAATAGATATGAATTGGTAGAGGAGCACATGCAGATAAAAAGTAGACTTCTGACAAACACAAAATAAGTTAGAGGCTACAAAAACAGTGAAGAACACATTGTCGTTCCCTGCCCAATATCGTTTACATTTTACAGTTTAGTCTTTAACTTATACTACGAGCACAGTTATTTAATAAAACAAAATGGGTTCCTTGGCTTTATTCTCTAAAATAAACAAGATTATTAACTAGCGCGTATTATGTGTGGATTGGAGAGAAAAAGAGAAATGTGGAAAGTATTACAGCTTACAGTATATTTCCTGGAATCATTGTCTGTAAAGCATAACCTGTTATGAAAGCTTGCTGATTCTCAGGCATGATATAACTATATTGTTTCCATAGGGTATTGGTTCGTTCGCCAGATAGCTGTTTCTGTGTGTCAGACTGAGGCGTGAATTATTGCTCGTTCCAGCATGTTATTCTTGTTGTACCATTAGATAATTAGACATATGGTCCTTCTGGAATAACTGACAGGTTGCTCAAGTAGGTGATTTTCGTTGTTAAAAGTTTTCCAGTTATATTTACTAATAGAGTCTACACGTTAAAAAGGAGAAGTTATAATGAACAATAGAGATCTACCATAACTTCATGGTTAATATTTTTTAACCACATAAATGGGAAGACTATTTATCTTTCTATAATTGCACCAGAATAATAAAGACCAAAGTTCTCCGTATAAGAATGAAAAATAGCCTGACTGATTTTTATAACGCAAATAGAATGTTAAAATCAACTGATCGTGTGCGACCAGCAAAGGGTCGAAGAATTTAACAAGTATGCATAGTTGAAATAAATGGACCCTGACAAAGGGGCCGCTAGTTATCAGTGCGATACTTGCGGATTAGTCATGACTTTGAAACCTTTTAATCGTTTAAATCAGCGTAGAAAATTGGATAAACCGACACAAACTTGGCCATGTAGCGTCGTGGTGAGTCAATGTAGGAAAATATTTGTATTCGACGGAACGCTGTGAACCTGTTCAAATGATATCAGAATACTTCAATAAAATATTTGATCGGAATAATTCAGAGCTCAAAAGGCACTGGTTACTTCTTTACACGTCCAGTATAGTGGAAAATTTAATTTTAAACTTGAGCGCTGAGTGTAGCCGAAACGAACACGAATCACGTGATGTAGTATTTAAACGTTATTTATTGCAATTAAACCATTTTTGAACAGGTTGTAACTGATAAGATTAGAACATGTAATAGAGAACAGACTATTTTACTAGTGAGGTTTATTTACGTGGAAATTAGTGCAGGAGAAATAGTGGGATATAAAACTGAAGAAGGTGAGTTACAGACAAATTTCATATTTGATTTCTTGTCACTGAAATATTAACCCGCAGACTAGATTCTTGTATCTTTTGTAGAACAGTGAAAAGATCTTTTATATATTGTATACTGTCTAGAAAATGAAGGCGTTTGATTTTATGGTCGTTGGCGAAAATGGCATAAAAAGTCCGTCACATCACACGAGGAAGAACATATCACACAAAGAAGTTAACTTAGTTTTTTTTTTTTTTTTTTTAATTTAGTTTCATCTGGAACAAGTATATGAAAAGTTCTAAATCCTGGCAAAGCAGTTTTCGTTCAGTAACTCACATATATATAGGCCTGTATTGAAAGAAATGATCTTACACAAATTCGGATAGTGTTATACATACATATGCATTTAGGGCAATAAAACGCTTGTTCAAACCAATTTTCGTGGATTTCAAAAGAGCACATGCTTTAGTGAATAATATATTGCCTGTCGAAATTTTTCTTTGTGTGCGCGAAAGTCATAAAATATTGATATTGTCGACTTTATTGACAAGATAAATCAATTACTTAATCATTCTTTATCTACTTTGTGTCATCTTTTTCTTATTACCACACTTTATTAGCAGCATACACAGATAGGGGGAAATATTTGTGTTTGCTTAAACTTTTATTGTTGTGGTCTTGAATCATATGATGACCTGGGACTTTCTTAGAGTAATTGCATTATTAAGCGATACATTCTACTTTCTAGTGTCACCCGAAAAGTCAGACCAAAGTCAATTACTCTGAGTAAATATTGACTAGTAACAGGAATTTCGATACCCTAAAATATACCGATTATTGGAGAAAGTTTCGGTCCCATTTTTAAAAAAGAAGGTTAAACACTTGAGTCAGTTCCACCTTGTTTTGTTTAGTAAAAGGAAATGAATAGATGTGTTACTTTAGATAATTTAAAGGAGATGAAAGACTTCCTCTTTACTGTGTAAATTTAACCTGATAGGTTTTATTCAATTTCTGTTTTGTATTTTGTAGACTGATCTTTTTATTTATTTTATATATGACATTTATTAACTATTTATATGATTCATTTTATTTTCTAAATGTCTTTTTTTTTGTAGAAAAAATGGATGAAAATATAATTTTGAATTTACTTCATGTACACAGTTTCTACACATGATCTGTGTTCTCTTTTAACGTTCCTTCGCTGCAGATAAAATATATAATTTATCTTTGAATGTAGAGCATTAGTTTTCAGTAATAATCCATAATAAAATGTATCATGATCATACTCTGTATGCCATTGTTTATGATAGAATCGTAACTATCGCCGTTTGACAAAAATAAATTGAAGAGAACAAAAAATAGATTTATCTGTGGTTGAAATAAACGCACGTATGAATGAATATATTTAACGAGCTGTTAACCATGGTAACGGATGTCTTCACTTCAATAGAAAATAAATTACCAACGCATCTCAACATGTCATTTTCATAAAAGGATTCACTTAATTTTATATGTTAGTGGCTGCCAGCCATTATTAGTGTCTTATAATCTTGTTTTTCCTGTTATTTTGATAAGTGTCCTGTTATTAGTGGCAACAGATATGACTGAAATTGAAATAAATTGTTATGAAACAGATTTTTTTTCCCAACAGATGATATTAAATTACCTTATCTTGGATTATTTTGACAGAGAAGAGTCGTTCAGATATCCGGTATAGTAGACCAAATAATATTCGAAAGTACGGTTAAGTAGAAAAGCAGGAAAACTGTGCAACCGTTTAGAACAAAGCCTTCCGTTCTTGACACATAACTCGGCATGTGGTTCTTGGTTCTTGAGATACAGTTGTCGTTTGTATTTGGTCAGTGTGTGTCATGAGTGTCCTGGCCTGTCTTAAGATCCATTGTGGGAATGTGGTCATGTGGTGGTTCCGGACGATGTTTTTATGTTTTTGGCTTATTTTTTCCTTATTCCATGAAATCCGACAGTGTTACCTACAGCTCACCTACATAAAAGATGACACACCTGCACCAGAGGATGACGGGTCTCCCCTTTCATATAAAAAGACCATAGTTCCTTACGAATATGATTTCGTTCGTTATTTGATCATCATTATTTTTGACAATTTGAGAAATGTGTAATCAAAGTGTGGGAGGACTTCTTTTAATAAAGGTTCCACTTGATTTCTGTATTTGATCTAAAGCAAGGGAAACTTTATCTTGTCTTTAATCAAGTAGGCCTGAATAGAGGGATAAACACTTGGACAGTTTAAACACCGATATCCCGTATATAATCCGGCTACAAATATAACCTCCATTTATCATTAAACCCATATCATGTCTGTATATTTGACAGATATTACACAAAGTTTCACCTTGCATTTAGAACTCTTTCATCGCTGAATGGCTTTGGATAATTTTATCGCGTCCGTCTAAATATTTTCTCCCAATTTCAGCCCCGTTTAACGAGATTAAAAGAACTAATTGCAGTGTGATCGAAATGCATTATGATTTTATATGAAATAACCGTATAATTTGATATTCAGTTTAGAGAATTTCAAGCCTTTAAAACCGCGAAATGTCAATGAAATTTCAATTGCTAAGGACAACATTTAAAACTTCTCTGAATGAAATAAAATGGCCTCACATGAAGGAGGAGTGTTAGCAAGGACAAAAAACAACATTTAAAAGGTATTATCATGGAGAGTTAGGGTTTGTTAAAGAAGTATTGATTACACTCATTTCCGTAAGACACAAGTTCACCTCAATAAACGTGGAGGTGATATAGCGTAATTGACACCTTAGCTGTTACAGTATGACATTTCAAAGGACGACTTGAAGCCTTCATAACTCTGTACTCTCTCATTTTTTCCACATTAAGGTGTTGAACTTCCTGAAATTATTGATCTAGCAAAGTGCAAGAAACGTCTGCTTGCGTGCCGTCTGACAATATTGCAGGTTATTATGACATTTTTGAAGCGACAACAAGGTGTACTGTTCTACGACCACAGAATAAAAGTCTAAAAACAATGCTAGTCCGAATGATTCTCTGGACCTGGCCAGTACAACGACAAACATATTCAGGGCAAGTAAAAGGAAACAGCATTATTTCTAATGACATTATATCATACTGCCTGTTAGATCTGTATTTTTCTAGCCCTTAACCTACCCCTTTGGTGTCTTTGATACAGACTTTGACCAAAAACGGAAGATGTCGAGCAGGTATGACTCCAAGCATTATGATAAAAACTTTCCTGCTCTGAAACATTTTTCAGTATTCTCTCATGTAGTAACATTCCAAGGTCTTTGAATTTTACACTGATGATAACATTTCTCAATAAGTTATCAAAGACATGATCTACAAACTGTTTTTTAAAAAGTTAACGACTATATAATGCAACTCACAATCGTATCTAACACTAGTTTGATCAGCTCAGAACATGAAACACTAAAGGGAACCAGTGTTCTATACATTAACGGGATCTTAGACTATCAAAAGCGTGAAAATGTTCAAATTTGAAGATATTCATCATTTCTACTTGTTGGTATATGAAGTGGTTAAATGTTTATTCAGTCACACCTACGATCTTAAACATATAGCCTAAATTGTATGCACAGCTCTAAATGCTTGTCATGCGGTTTACTAAAGCCTTTTATATAAGCCTTTTAATTCAAAATGTAGGCTGCACGTAAATATATGAAAAATCTTATAAACACATTGAGCATCCTACATATATACAGGTATATTCAGGTGTTCAAGCGTAATCTTCACATTTATCTAGTTGTGTACGTAAATTCGCGAGCAGCAAGTACAGCCTCTATCATTATAACATTTTCATTGATAAAGAACTGCAGGGTTCCAAGTCAGGTGTAAAAATCTACATTTCTTCAACCGTCTGCCTTCTTTATACAGTTCAGGGTTTTTTCTTGATATTTTATGAAGTTGGAAACTTTCATTCATTAATTCAGGTTCAGTTTGAAGCGTGTATTTTAATTAGAATAAATTGTGTGTGCGTGTCATTGAATAAGTAAGGTAAATGTCAAGGTTGTAAATTAAGATATCTACAAAACGGCATCATTTTATATGTTACCAGGCCTTAAATATTCTTACAATCAACTCTTGGTCAATTAATTTAGACCTTTCCAATAGCCCCCTCCCACTTTTTTTATCAAGTTATGTTTTCCTCACTGGTACCATGTCCGAAGTATGGTCTGTCCACCTTTTGTTTCAGTTAGTTGAAGTCATTTTAAAGATTCTCAAACAATCTGCTTTATCACTGTTAACATTTCAAAAATGACAAGAGATGGTTGATGACAGATAGTTAATGATTTTAGTCAGTTTTATCCAACCCCCTCCCTAGGGGCACTCTACAGTCACTTAGTTTGCCAGGCTTCTCAAACAGATACAAAATATTTTTGAAGCGTTTTTGGATACCTTTCATACTTTGTCACTGTTATTTGAAGTGTTCAAATTGATTTGGTTATATTTAATTCAACCAGCGTCTTTGATGTTGTCCAAGGGGTTAGAAAATAAATCAGGCGGTATAAAACCGATAAATGCAGTGATTGATACAGGAATGTTTGTTTAAGTGGTCAAGAATTGAATTATCTGAAGTACCGGGCGATGACAAAGTGAATTTCTGTTTGGAAGTAAATGTGGACATTTGAACTTAAGAGTGGGGAGGGGGGGCTTTTTTTTTTATTATTGCAAATTGAATACTAGAGAACTGGAACATACCTGAACATTTTTTTAACAATAGAAGGCTTCTGTGGTAAGTGCATAATTAAACCTTATTTAAAGTACATTTCCAAGCCAGAATAATGTAATCTTTCTAAGCAGAAATTTCTTTAGTTTAATCGAATTTTCACAATTTAAATTCCAAGTTGTTTATAGGCGAAATCCTGGCAGATTGCTGTTTGTCCAATTGTAATTAATGTCTCTGATTTTACGGTCTTACTTCATCGCCTGCAAGGTCCAGTTATTGACCAGAGCAATTATTAGGTCATCCTTTTTCCCCTGCCAGGAGAGGGTGACAGGTGTTTGTGAAATTATTATGAGACAAGCTGGCACAGAAAAGAATGCAGTGATTTACCGGTGTAAACTAAATTCGATTATCTGTGATAATACGATGGTTATCTTTGAATTATCTGGCCTGTATCGACCCATATTAGTTCTGTCCCACCCGATATTGTAATATGATAGCTGACATCTAGGTCCATGTAATTGTGTAATTGTACAAATTGTACCCAGCGATTTTCTGCTTCACCCGTCGCCATGATTGTCATTTTGTTTCGGGGCTTTAATTGATACTCATCAATTTGTCTCTGTTTAACGGTATGGACACGGTAGGCCGTCCTCTATAAAACCCTTGCAATGGTTTTTGCACGTAGTTTAATTAACCTGTTGTGCAAAAACTAGAGTGTCGGCACATCTGTGTCTATTTGATAGCGGGATATGTTTGAAGAAAAAACACTCCAGAGATTTAAGCCTAGTTTATGGCGGTATTGTGTTCACAGATAGACTTGCATGTCAGTAACCATCAGTCGCATTGTCAGCAAGGTAAATTACAGTGGTAGGTTATTTTACAGTTTGACTGATGTAGGTAACAGTAAAGACCAGTAATTAAGTAGTTTATTTTGTATTTCCTAGGGCTATAACATTCTAAACTATGATGTAATCGATAGTAGGCTAACACAGTCATCTTGTGAAAATCTGCATGAGTATTGACACTGGCATCTCCAAACATACATAAGTTAGGTTCTTTTATCATTAGCTATAGCAAACGGACTAAGATACATTTTCAAAAAATCATAAAACCCGTTTTTGCCTCCCTGACGTCAGACTTTAGTCTACTTTCTTAGCCTTTGCCATATCGGAATGGTACGGTTAACGGCTTCTATCCATGCCAGGAGGCAACAACTCTCAAACTCCCGTGTCGATTTCTTTTCAGACTTTTTTTTTCAAAAGAAGTTCTGATGTAATATTTTACCATAGCTAGACGTAAATAACAGTTGTTTTGCAACGTTAAGGTTATTATCGTGGAGTTCAAGTTCTAAGATCGATTTGGAAACATTTCAAATTTTAGTCGGTTGAACCTTTCATTCACGTGCCGTTTACATTATGTATGTAAAACATTCTGCAGCTTGGCACAAGAAACAAACTTATCATCCTTAATTGATTTAGAAAGATTTATTACCTAATTTGCATAATGGCGTCGAGATAAAAAAAATCCGAGTTTTATTTGAGTAGATTTTGAAAAGTTAAAGTCAAGTATGTTAGTTTATGTTTTTCACACCGTGTAGAAAACATAAATCTTCTTTATTTCATCTAGAACTTACCGTTATTTTATGTATATCTCTGTCACTTATAACCATGTTATAACTTATGTTACATTATGGTGCTTGTCTCAGTTTCGCGACTTTAGGCGGGATGGCCGAAGGCGGATATCGACCATTAAAAAAATTAGTACGATATTCAACTTTTCGAGTACAACTGTTTAGACTAGTTATGGTGCTAGAATTGTAACTGGGGTCAGATGTGGTCAAAACTTGACAGAAATCACAATGTCACTGAACGTGTGTGATTATTTTTTTATAGATAACTATGGTGGCTGATTTCGGACATTTTGTTGTTTCGTTCTGTCGCGCGCGCCATTACGAAATAACGCCATTTTAAAGATTGGAAGTTTCGTTTTGGCGCGCGCGAAAGAACGAAACAACGACAATTAAAATGTTTCGATTTTTCGTATTGGCGCGCGCGACAGAACGAAAAGACGACATCAAACTGAAACCGCGCGCACGACAAGACGAGATTCTGAGTATCGTTTTGTCGCGTTCATAGTGTCGTTGTTTCGTTGTATCGCGCGCGCGGTTTATCGTTGTATCGTTGTGTCGCGCGCGCCAAAACGAAACTTCGAAACTTTAAAATGTCGTTGTTTCGTATTGGCACGCGCGACAGAACGAAACAACGAAATGTCCGAAATCAGCCACCATAGATAACAGATCCGAAAATTAACGATTTAGTTTGTAATTATGCACTGTACAGTGACAAGTTTTGACAAAATCTGACCCAAATTACCATCCTAGCACCATACCATCCCTTTTGCTAAAAACCTTATCGTCTATCAGTAACAGATCTTGACTCCATCAAAGTAGCCTAAACAGGGTTGACTATAGTATATTTTAGAGAAAATGTGTCACGAAAACATGAAATTTGGGCAAAAAAAGTAGGTTTCAATATTAGAAATATATCCCTTTTGAACTAAAAGATATAAACACTGATTTGTTTACGCTGCTCGTAACAGGAGTTTTTGAATACAAGAACTATACCTGTATTAAGTGACTAATGAATGTAATTTGAATCTGTATATAAATCTCACAAAATGCATTATATTCGGAATTTTATCTAAAAAAAATATCATGTATGCTCGAATAATCCCTAAAGGGTCGCCGAATTTGCTTTAACTGATTAAAAAAACATAACTAAACCGTTTTTATGACTAAAACAATGACATGTTTTACGTTTTACGATCACTATAAGCGGATTTCTGACGGAGATTAAAATCTGAGGTCTTTCGCATTGTGACTGAATTGGTCCAAGATAGCTGCGATAAGATTATGAATTAAAAACCCTCCTTAACAGGTCGAGCTTTGTTTAGCGAACTTAACTTATTTTGGTTGAGTTACTCGGACAAGAATGGTGTTAAAATTTGTTTTTAGTTATTGTATTTATTAGTATTTGGATATATTCATACACTGTTTGGCTTCGACTGATATTTATTGCAATCAATGAAGGCATTTCTCAAAGGTAAAATATTAAAGACAAGTTTATTTTTTGTAAAAACTTTTCTTTTAACTTACTGGTACATACATATTTTTTTTTACAAATGCTACTTTCCCGATTTGAAACTAAAAGAAACTGCCGAGAGTGTATTGTATGTTTTAGTTTGAAATATAAACTATCAGAATGACCTTTCACTGGATGTGGCTTGAACATTATTACGATCTGGAGACTGTCTGTCCCTGTTCAAACCTTGATATGATATAGATGTTGATGTTGTTGTTGTTGTTGTTATTGTTTACAATTGCTCGTGCTGTCATTTTTGCCTCAATTGCTGATGCTGTTTTATCCACTGTTATTTCTGTCTCCACTAAACTTACAAAAATGCAGCTATAACTTTCTCAAAGCGTAAATACGAGAAGTGTTTTTATTAGCTATATTCATGTATTATATTTGAGGAAAACTCTTTATAAATGAACGCTGATAATTTCTTAGAAATAAATGCATTATGAATGTTACATTACTATAGTTCAGTATGCTCTGAACTGTAAAATATTTTACATAGCGATATACATACACTGAATTAAAATTGGAGCGAGACATGTTTGATTTGTGTGCATGTAGGAGATTTTAAACTGGCTTCCAATCCCTCCCTATCTAGTTGACAATCTACACTTGCCTACTTCGGAGATTAATCTTCGTGGAATATCTTAAGATGATTATCATACTTACTGTAATCTTTGTTTTCAATCGGCAATTTCAGATCAAGGTGACATTCAAACTTTAAATTTATAACGATGTCAATACTGAAAATTGAAATGCAAAAAATGCAGGTTTTTGATAAATGGTAAAATGTCGTCTTTAAAACTACCAGGTAACTGTTCTATGCTTTGTAAAGTTCGGAGACTAGTTTCCTTGTTTGCGTTACTCCGTAGCAACTGTACGATAATTTTTCATTTTATTATTATTATCATTCTAGAAAAAAAATCTATATTATATTCAATTGAAAATACAAGAATGCGTACTTTAAGAGTGGTGTTTGTCAGACTGCGGTTGGAAGTCTTATGTTCATGGCTGAAAAACAAAGGATGCCATCTATTTTAATGCATTATTATATGAACAGGGAAAATAATTGATGTGAAGTTCAATACATAGATACAAATAGTGCCAACTGCACACTGACATGTGACTAAACTGCTTTTTGCGTTAATTAGATTGATAGTGATCGATTTCACGGTTGCTTGTCTGAGTTTAGAAACATATGGCCTTGTCGTGACATATTCGGAACCACTCGGTGGTGATCATGAATATTTAACCAGAACATGTTACGAGCAACAACAAATGCCAGAATGTATTGCATTGTATTCTATCTGTATTGGTTTCGATTCAGCTCACTGAAAATGTTACATTCTGCTTTTCATGTTATTGTAGCAGTGTTGAAAGGGAACTTATGTTTTCTGTTCATTAGACAGTTTAGAAACAGCTGTGGTGCGGTGATGGAGACCTTTGTACACGAGGTTTTGGTTTATTAATCAACACACTTTTTCTCGCCTAAAAAGCACAATACGTAATTAGGGTCACAACTGAATTTGACGGAATATGTGATATTTTTGACAAAGGTATGTTATCAATTTCCTCTTTCAAACAGGTCGTAACAAAATAAATAAATAAATAAAATAAATAAATAAATAAATAAATAAATAAATAAATAAATAAATAAAAAAACATAAAAAATAAATCATTAAGTTGTCACCATTTTTTTGCATATGTCAAATCTGCCTACCATGCTAAATGTTTATTAAAGTTATCACTGCGTGTCCATCAGAGGTGATTTTAGGTAAATCTGTCTATTTCCAATGTATACAATATCCATTCATAAGCCCGTCAGTTAAAGTTTTTTTCCAGATCGTATAACGTATTCATATGTAGGATGAATATTTAATTAACGTTATATGGTTTTGCGGATTGGGAGGTCTTGTTTCACAAATATTTCAAATGCAGATAATGTATTCTCATTTACATAAAGTGTCGTTCTTTAAAACAGCCTGATCCTCAATTTTCATGTTCTTGCATTGGTCTGTAAAATTTGACAACATACCTGCATTTCAGTGCATATCATATGTTTGACTTGTCATTATAGCGAGGTATCAGACGCTCACATTTCATTGAATACAGTCTATGTGATAGCTGAAAATAATCTCTAAAAATTTAAAATGTAAATCTTCATTCGTTTGTTCCCTTCCTCCGTTTGCACGAACACACGCTCCTTCTCACTCACTCACTCACTCACTCACTCACTCAATTAATCAATCAATTAATTAATCAATCAATAGATCGATCGATGAATCAGTCAATCGATCAGTCAATAGATGGATCACTCAGTCAATCACTATTACATTTATTCGTTTATTCTAGTTTTTAGCATCTAATGCTCTTTGAATACCATTTATATGAAATATGTTTTATGCTGAGATTGAATTTTCAAATATTTTTTCTAAATTTGCTATATTTGTATATGACACCATTTACATAGTATGGTTATATTTCTTCTTGGTCGTTTTATATCTCTAGTTTCGGCAAGTAATGTTTGTTTTGCCTTTACAAACTCATTTCCAAAGCTGTTTAAATCCGGCCTATTTCTTTCGAAATTTCAACACTATTTGTACTGAAAATAGAATGGGTATTTATTGAATTTTAAGAGTTTCTCACACTTTACGAGAGAGATGATCTAATTTTTGTTACGCAACAAATCAATGCTAAAGGGAGATACAAAAAGGTCAACTTGGAAGTGAAAATTAAAATTAAAGTTGTGAAGTTTGATTTATTTGAGTGAATAAACAGTCTTTTTCTAACGATACAAGCGTGTGAACATTTCAATTTCATTTGTAATTTGTGTGAACTTGAAAGTACAAAAGCACGAGATTTTTACTGTTATTATTTTACCTCCTTAATAAAGGTAAGCATTTTTTATTCCTCTAAATTATTCCTGTGAACATAATGGAGAATAATAAAATGAAAAAGGCTTGGTTGCTAAGCATATTCTTCAAACAATCAAGCAGCAGCATCGGTAACAACAACAACAACAACAAAATCCATTACAAAAGAATGCAAGAAAAGCAAATAAATTTAACAGTAGCGTGGTACGAAGGAGATCTTTAAACCAACAGGTTAATGATTTTACAAAGGATCTGTGTTTGCTTTAAACATCCTAAGTAGCGCACTCAGCCCTCTGCTGGTTCTAATGTATGAGTTATTTGCAAATGCCACCATCTTTACCTATATAATCTAGATTCAGATACACGTATGCAATTAGAGAATAGTTTCTTTGAGTGCTGTTTAAACATGTGGTCGCATAAATTATAGTTCCCGCACTCTCTACTCAGTGATCATGTGTTTTCTCCTTAGAAACGCGCCTTTAATGAACATTTTATTATCATAAGAAGAAAGATCAGAGATTGAAGATTTCTCGCATAGTACAATACAGATGACACAACGACAAATGTAAACAAATGCGAAAATCATGCAAGGAATAAATTATAAAAAAAACAACAACAACAAAAGAGTCACAATAAGGGAAATATCATTGATTTTAGTTGATGGTTAAACAGATGGTAAAATAAAGGGATTGTTAACTCGTGGTAGTAGTTTCACTAATATATACACCCGTTCACCAACGCGAAAAACATATTGACTATTTTTATGGGATTTGTTAGTGCAAAGTTGAAAACTCTTAAATAACATCTTCGAAATTTCCTTTTGCCAAAATAGTTTGTACTAGGCATACAACAGCCTGTCTGTTGTGTCCATAGATGAGAATAGAGCAAGGTTTTCTAAACAGCTCTGTGTTGATAAGATCTGAAGTGTTTCTAATTAATATAAAGACAAAAGAGATAATTTATCTCAAAACTAGATAATCAATTTTCTGATAAAAGGTCCTTGTTCAGTGTAGACCATAGCGTGAGAAACGGCCATTCATTACAATAACTAACAACTATAAAATTGCACAGTAATTTGGTGGCGTAGGATAAATTATAAATAAGTTTAGTTCGAATTAAGATTTCAAATCATCGGCTATTACTAAGCCAAAGAGAAATATGTTAAATGAAGAAATGGAATTAAAAAGATTGAAACATGTAGAAAGTAAGCTATCAAAATTTTTCCTTAATTCACGTTTGTCATAATAGCGATGTGTTCTTTACTAATTTCTGTATTTAAAATGTATTATAGACTATCAAGATATTCAGTAATACATTTTCACTGAATTATTTATGAAAGGCCCTTCCGTCATACATAATGAAGAACATTCACAAGGGAAACATTATAATGTCTGTTTAGTTAATTTATTCCTATTAACAGAATTTTAATTCACGCTTTAGAAGAAAATAGTTCCTGCGTCATGCCAGTCTGCATGTGCGTTTATCTATCATTCATATTTTTGGTATTGGTATTGAAACGAGTTTGAAATGATAGACTTATGAAGTGGATGCCTTACACGGATTAAAGGATAACTTAATCTAATTCTAAGTTGACTTTGATGGACAGTTGAACAGAGTGAACAAAGTCGGGATTCGTGTGCAGGATTAACGCGCACGTGCTCATGCAAGCGTCTAAGCCGTCCTGACGTTTCTTCAATATACCTTACTCAGCCTTTTTTCTGGTTTATCTAAACTATTTATCCTAGGTATCTCTGTATATTAGAAAAATTTGGTTTGCATTTTACTCGCACTGTTTTGGATTGATTCAAATTCACGCGAGATAATTATAAATAGATTACTCTGAGTTGGACGTATTTATTTTACTGTAACACTTTTTAAGTGAAATTTAATGTTTTGTTCTAGATCGGTTTGAAGGTCTGCTTTGTTGAAGTGAGGAGTTATTCATCGATAGTCAAAAGACACAAATAGATCACAAAGTTTTTTATTTATCCTATTCTGTGAAAGATTCATTGTGATGTCGAGAATTCATATTGAAACCGGAAACGGCACACTCGTGATAAACACTAGTTTGTGAAATATGATACATTCCTTGATGAAATGTAATAACTGTTTTTTATTACTGGAATAAAGCTATGTAGGATATCTATAAAATGTTAATCATGAATTAAAAAAGGGTTAATGGATAACCCCTAAAGACAATGGGTCAAATGTATACAAATTGTCTGGTTGTTGATCTGGACGATGATACACTTTATACTTTAATGATACCGGTCAATACAGGCATCAGCATGTACATTATGACAATTCTAATTAATATTGGTCGTTTTATACCTGACCTGAGTTAAAAATGGACATTCTATTGACATGGTTTGTGTATCATTAAAATGGACTACGATTAAAGAAGAATATTTTAGTTCATGCTTGTTTCTTTTTTTCCACTATCTATTAGTTCTCTTATATTTTTCTCTCAAAGACGAGATAAGTATTATGTTTTCTAAAAAATAACTACCATGTAAAATATTCCAGAAAGAACATGTTTTTATTATTTTTTCTTTCTGCCTTGCTCATTGATAAATCGACCTGGTGAATTGATGGGTTAACAATTTCGTCATGATGCCAATAACATCTGCTTTTTGGTGTTCTCAGAAAAAAATCGTCTGCAGCAGATAGAAACGAAATAAAACTCCCTCTTGTGTTTCAGGTCTAGGTGTTGGTTTATCTGGTTTAGAAAAATCGTTCTTTAAGACATGAGAGTTATTGCGCAAAGGAATGTTGTTGAAAACAGTTTGTTGTTTCTTGATTTTATCGGCATTTTATTGGAAGTTTATATCATTGTTGATGATTGCTTGAAGGGTGGAAGCAAAGCTGCTAAATCTTTTTGTGGAATCTGTGAGGGGAATTTAATATAAATACCACACCGAGGAAAATGTTTTATGATTTGTTGCAAAAGAACGAGGTTTGCGCTGTTTGTTTGAAGTTTTTTGTTTTTTGTTTTTTTGTTTCATTGTATGATTTTTTTTGTTATGTTACTCCTTGCGGTTGTGTACTGAGGTTGAATGTGAAATATGCGCACGTAGCACATGTATAGACAGGGAAGTAGGACTTTGATTTCTTCTGAAGTCTTTCATATTTATCTCTCAAGAGTCCTTACAAGGACACGTATAGATACATTGCTGTGTCCTTATTTGATAACAGATTACTGTATTGGGGTTAGATCAGGGCTGCGGGGTAAAGGGGGTTATTTATTTCAGATAAGATAATACAGACCAAAACGAACTAGTAGTCAGTGTAAGTATAGTTGTTGTTTTTTTTTTTTTGCCTATCCATATGAAGATATATTTATATTGTGTTTAAGTTGTTTTGATAGTAATTATTTTGTATATTTTCAGATGGCGTCTCAGTCAGCCACCGACACTGAAATTCCTATTTGGGTGAGAGGAACCCAGAAGTGGGTAACTGGGCTCACAAAACGTACCACGTGCGATGATGTCATTTATGCTCTTCTGTACCAAGAAGGACTGCATGAACATGATAATACGTCAGCCTACGCCATATTTGAAAAATGGCGGGAGGTGGAACGTCCGCTACAAGGACGGACTAAAATAGTTAAAGTGTGGAGAACATGGGGTGCTGAACAGAATAATGTGCATTTGTCAATGAGGAGAATTGACGAACTTGAATATAGTGGCGAATTTTCGTTAACAAGACGGAAAAAGAGGTCTCGCCATAAAACACGTGACCGAGAACGCGAAAGAGATCGGGAACGGGAACGACGTCAACGTGATCATCGCCATCATCATTATTGTCATAATGCGTCTGAAAGACTTCGATCAATGGAGACGCTTGTAAAACTAGTCATTTCACAAGAACGTAAATTGAAAGATATGATTGAACATGCGGACGATACAGACAAATTGATTGATAAGTATGAGTCAAGATTACACTCAAAAAGATTACGGCAAAATGGTGACGAGTATGTGAAGGATGCATATTTGGATAGTCAGTGTGAAGATAGTATGGATGAACTGTTCTCTAATGCGAATGTAGAGGAACTAGAAATGTACGTGAACTATTGTGATAAAATTCTTGACATAGAAGAGAAGATTAAAAACGAACACTCTAAAATCGAAGACTTGGCTTATCAGATTCAAACTTGTGCTAATAAAAGTATGTCTGAATCTGATCGACCGAGTGAATCTGAAGATATCACTAAAGTGCAAGTTGATCTAAATCGTGCCGTTTCTTGTGCAATCATGCAACAGTATAAATTTCAGGATTTACAAAGAGAGCTTCAGTTTTATGAAGAAAAACTCACAGACAGAGAAGACCTATATAAACGGCTTCAGGTTGAAATTTCCGAGCTGGAAAATGGCCATTTAAAATCTAATGAATCATTAGACAGTACCGCCAGTGTAAATAGTGCAGGCTCGGGTGGTTCTGGAACCGGAAATCCGTTACCACTGCCAGAAAGAACTAATCGTGTTCAAAACCAGTCAAAAAGTACACCTCCCCCGCTGCCAGAAAGGACTCGTCAGAAACCCGAACATGAAATGCAAAGTATTCCGTCTCAGAGAGATTACCAATCAAAACACAGTATTTTAAGGGAGAATGAGCTAAAAGAACAAGTTATTGAAAGGAAACCTATCTTAAAAACAAGTGCATCCGATCACAGAAATGGTTATAACACACCAATCAAGCAGACTAACAGTGGTGAAACGAAAGTTCGATTCAAAACTGAAAGTTTAATAGACAAATACTACTGGGAGGAGTCTAGTCTTTCAGAAGGAATAAGTATTGACCAATCAGATTGCTCGGATTCTAAAGATCTCTTCGATTACGTTACAAAGGAGTCTGACTATTCACACTTTAGGACAGGGATAGCTGATAAGCCCTATTTGACTGTAAAAGTAGAGGACAATGATTCTAATTCAGACACTGGTTTAAGTTCTATGCATAGTGATGATTCGGCAGTTTATCATTTAGAAACATTAGTTTGACACCAACTGATCCCGTATCTCGTTTTTTTTATATATACATAGCCATTATTGTCTCGCAGCACATTACTGTATTATAACACGCTGCAAACTGTTTTGAAAAGACATTTGCCAGTTACAATCTATTAATATAACATATTCGTTTCCATTGTAGAACAAGTGTCTTCACACTTGAAATTAGGAGAAATATTTATAGAGATAAAAAAATCACGTTCCGATACGTTCAGTTGATAATGTAATAATCGTACAACATGTGACGATTAAGGTTAAAATACAAAGTACATTACACGATGTAGACATTTACCCCTGTACTCGACATACTGAACTATTTTAATAAGGAAATTCTTTGCCGGGATTTCTGTGGTAGTTCGTTGAATTAGCTAGTAATAACGACGGGAAAAATATTGAATTTTCCGTATTAAAAACTATACAAGTATATATAGTTATAAATCGGTCACATTGATATGACGGTTTAAAAATGCCAGATTTTTATACGTTTTCTATTTCTTATTTATGATCCTATTAGCATCTATTTGACAATTTGCGAGTTGTTTTCTTAAACGACCTTTTTAGAAAAATACTGAAATATCATAAACACAATTAAAATGTAAAAACCTTAATGCTGATTTTTATCTTAATTTGGCCAGGTGGTCATTATTTCTTGTACCACTTGATAAAAAAGGTATAGAGATTTAACTTTTCTTATTGGGGTCAAACAGTGCACGTGATTACAAGCCTTTCCCAATTGAACCGTGTACTTAATGGCTAGCGTATATCCCTGTTCGGCTTGGCTGTCCCCAGGTATGAAAGAATCATAAGCAATTAAGTTTCCTGTTAGCAGCATCTTTGAGGCAAACCGGAACAGCCAATCTTTCATATATATCTGGAGAAACCAAGGGTTACATGTACTTGCGATAATTTCTGGATTCCAATAATAAACATCCAGTCTAAGTCGTTAGCCTTTTAGAGTTCTTGGTCGAACTGTTCGGACCTGTACACCTCTTAAACATCTCACTGACTGAGTCACGGGTTCGAGCCTGCCACAAGCCTAAATCCTTATGTTTAACAGAGAGTAAGTAATTTGTAATGGGGGATGTAAGTCTGGTTCTTGTAAACAAACTTCCTGTCTAAGGGACTTGATATCGTTGGAGATTGTTTAGCAAATTATCAGAAAGATATGATACATAATTTAAAACACCTTAAAATATTATAAAGATAGATGTCAAGGCTATATAGGAGATATTTTCTGTGACGACAATCTATCAAGGGAGGCAACTCAACTAGTTTAATCCTAATATAAGATTGCAGGAGTTATTTCCCTTTCGACATCTAACAATTTGCCAATATGGCGGGTAAAATATACGTGTTGTTGAGCATTGCTTAATGCTAGATTTCTTCCCTAAATCAAAAATGCCATGGCAAATAAACATTTTTTTCAGACATTCAGTCGTGAACAGTTGAAAGTCGCTCTAACCTTGAACTGAAACTATTGACATTAAGTATGTAATATAACATAATATTAACGATTTGGTATAAATGTTTAAAGAACCAGAAAAAAAATCACTTGATAGGTTAGTGTATTCTTCTCATATGGTCTTATAACAACACACTACCCCTCAAACGTGTTCACAAACAAAGCATGGATAAATAAGAGACAAACACAGTAAACTGACACATGGATTTTTATATTAAAATGTCTAAGATTTTGTCAACATTCATTGTAATATTTTTAAAAGATTGTTCCAATTTCTCCATTATAGTAACATATGTCTGTTTTACTTTTGGCGTCTGGACTGCTTTTAGCTTGTAAGCCTCTATTTTTTTCGCCTGTGACAGAACATTTTCTAAATCCTTGTCGATCCACTGGAGACGTTGTTCAAGTTCTGTGAAGGTAACTAATACAGTGTATGACTGATTAAACATTTTTGGGTCTGCTGTTTGGATAAAATCTGAAAGCGTTGAGTTTCTTGTCTTAAAAAGTTTGTCTTGATGGTCTCTCACTACCTTCAGTGTATCGTAAAATTCAGCAGTTAATCTGTCAGCTTTAGCACGAAATTCTCGGGATTTCTCGTTGTAAATGCTAACGTACGTTAGACTAGCGACAGAAAAGATGATCAAAGAAAATACCAAAATATATCGTAGCTTTTTGCCACAGAAAACTAGTAAAATAATGCTGTAAGAGAATATAAAGATAACAATTGTAAGAACTGAAGCGGCGTTGTCGCTCTCTCGTTCAGCTTTTTTACTGAAGTCATTAGCCTTGTCCTGCAGTAGATACGCCAGTTCTCGCCTTTTCCTCAGAAACGTGTCAAAGAAATCGAATTTTACCTTGTGCCCAACACCCGTTTTATTTGAATTTTCATGTATTTTGTGTTTAGTTAAAAAATCTATAAGTTCTGTCCGAAAGAAAACAACATGTTCGCGTAACTTTCTAAATGGTTGTCTTACTTTTCTGGATAGTGTCTTACTTGTTTCCCAGTTTATATTCTGTTCCTCCTGCACGGCATATAAGACAGCTGTTAATTGGTGGATCTCACTTCCTTCTAAAACAGTAGTTTTATAGAAGATATCACATAACTGGTGAGCGCTGACGACTAAATCCTGTATATCATCTGCAGACTCATGAGTTACTAGCTCTTGAACGTAAACTGGAATCTTCAGACCGGGACCAGGCTTATAGTCAGGTATGATGTTATTCTGAATACACACGTGATAAACGTGAAGCGTGGTAGTGGCAATATGAAGGACTACAAAAAGTAGAACAAATCCTGAAAATATAAAAGTGTGACCCGCGAACATTACATAATTGAAACAATACGTTTCTTTCATCTAAGTCTCACTTTTTAAAATTACGGAAAAGTCGCTCCAAAATCCCTTCTTTTTGTGATTAGTTTGAAATGGTTCTAGAAATGTGTTTATCCTAAATCAAAGTTTAATTTTAGACTGCGATGGTAAAATGACTTTGTTATTAGGCCGCGGCGGTTAAGAGACTTTGTCACTAGACTGCTATGGTTTAGTATTTTTGTAACTAGGCCGTGATGGTTTGGAAGCTTTGTCACTAGGCCGCAACGATAAGGTGGTTTTGTCACTAGACCGCGACGCCTAGGTGGCTTTGTCACTAGACTGCGACGGTTAGGTGACTTTGTCACTGGGCCGCAACGGTTAGGTGATTTTGTCACTAAGCCATGACGGTTAGGTAACTTTGCCACTGGGCCGCGAGGGTTAGGTGGCTTTGTCACTAAGTCATGATGGTAAGAATAGCTTTGTCACTAGATTGCTACGGTTAGGCTTTGTCACTAGACAGCCACACTTCGGTGGCTTTGTCACTAGGCCGTCACAGTTCGGTGGCTTTTTCACCAGGCCGCAACGGTTAGATGGCTTTGTCACTAGACCGCGACAGTAAGGTCCAACTTCACGAACACCTTCTGACTAAGTTATCGTAAATGATTCATGACGCTAAAAAAGTAAGAAGTCTGCAAAGGCTGAATTTACGCAAATCAAACCGTTTAAGCCGCTGGGCCGTTAATTGCCATACATTGTAAATAATTATTTTCATTTAAAATCCTCCTTCTTATTTTGTGTAATTTCATCTTAGACCCGTCTTGTTTGTTTGACTGTTTATTGTTTGTTTGTTTGTTAGAAGTTCAAGAATATTATCTGTACGGTGATACATAAAGCACATGCAACATACTGATAGCAAATACACCATTTCATTAACATTTCCTTATTAATTGAAAATGGGGGAATCTCAGTACTCCTATCTGTTGATTTTTTTTACTCAGTTCGAAAATATTAATTTTACTACTACTAATAATAATAACATCCTTATTTAAAGAAAGTGACATATTAAGGTTATACATGAAACCTTATTTACAATATGGCCCTATTAAACATAGACTATAATACATGTTATTTATACATTTAAGCTTCACACATACACAATACACATCGACAGATATTCAAAATTATATACTATGTAATATCAATTAACAATAGACCTTACCCGCTTAAACCTAAACCAATATGTACGGCAAAGTGGTATCAGCAGAATGCAATAATTTAGTTGTGCACATTCATAATATATCAGTTAAACATTTCATTACTATGATAAACATTGTACATGTAGGCAGCTGAGCCTACTTAACGATAACAAATACATGTAAAAAATAGTCAGTCTTAGGTATTGTGGACAAAATATACCATCATAGATGTGCTCCCTAAAATGTTAAGAGCACTTTATTTCTTTTTGATGAACAATATCCGTTTATTTGGTAAAGTCATCACATACCACTATTGTGTTAATTAAATGTTTGACTGTGTTCAAAGAAAATATTTCATCGATTGTACACAGTGTTCATTTTAGGCCGTTAGGGACTTTCTTTTCTTTTAAAACTTTGGATAAGTCGTCCGAAACCCACTTTCATTTTGTTAGCTATGGTTATCTCTAACTACCGAGTCACCAGCTTCACAAACATTGAATCTGTTGACTAAGTTGTCATAAATTATGCACGACTTAAAAAAGACAAGTAGTACTCGTAAGCTGATTCAGGTTTGTTTGTTATAGGCAACTACATAGAACCGTATCAATCAATCAATCAAGCAAACAATCGGCTGGTCGGTCGGTCAGTCGGACAAATTTCTTTGGACAATCTGTTTAAAATCATATCTTCAAAATCGCAACGCTTACCGATGGAAGGAGATCTTGTACTACAGTAAGATTGTTCTTTTGAACTGAATTCGAAAGCTGCTTTAATTGAATGAATTGAAATTAAACATAAACTTTAATTTCAGCAAGGCAATAAAACTGGGAAGATTACAAATGATTCGCATTGCTTACAAAATTAAGAAGAATTATTAAGCTAATGAATAATTACAACTTACGTAAAACTCTGTGACAATTAATCATGTCCATTTTCTGTCAATGTTATCCGTTAAATGGAGATTTTAAAAAAGAAAGGATATACAGGAAGTAATAATCTGTTAAAAAGCTTAAATACTATAAACATAATAACATCAATACCTGGAATAAGATTATATTTGGTCCAGTTATTCAGTCAGTGGTTTAACCTATATGTGATCATATGCTTGTGTTAGAGATAAAATCTGATGGCATAGTCGTATCGTGTATCACACGCATGTATGTTTATGTTTTCACGCTTATGTAAAGTAGTCAGATCAGACACTTTGATATTGACCAATCAGAGCAAAGATATTGACCAATCAGAGCAAAGATATTGACCAATCAGAGCAAACAGTCTGAACAACAAAAACAACCAAAATTGCACGGACATGTCTAAACATGCAAAAAAAAGACTTTTAATTGTAAAGAATATACATTATTTTATTATATTAATACACTTTCTTTTCTTTTAATAAAAAAATATATTATACATTATTTTATTATATTATTACACTTTCTTGTCAGATTATACATTTGCAGCGGTCTGTAAGAAACAAAAAAAGTAAAACTAATGTCAATAACTCGTTTTTTCAAACAGGTTTAAATTATAGGTACACCTAAATAAAACAGTGTGTACATAACAACTGTGTCTAAGATTTGTTAAAACTTGATAAAATAGATTATTTTTGTATGAGAAAAAGCTGTAAAAAGCAACTTAGGATTTACACATATTGTAAGGTAAGTGTTACAAGGTTTTATTATCAAGTAGTAAGAATGGAATGCAGTTTAGATTACAAATAAAGGTAAACCGTAGTGAGAAAATTCACATATCTGGCCTAAAACTAAACCTCTCTTGAACAAGAATATCATGTCACGACGTGAATTTCAATTTTCTATTAATTTTATATTTCCTCTTATAAGCACCTGTTAAGAATAGTTTGCGTTTCCTCCCATACCATCGCCTGACAAAAGGATTGTCTTAAGATTTTTGCTCACATAACAAGTACCTATTGGAACTGTTTAAAATTAGACTCAACTTTTCTGTTATTCAGAGAGAAGACGCAAAACAAGACGAAAATGATGAGTCTAAGCGAACTGAAGAGGAGCTTCATTCGTGTTGTCTCAAATTTCACTTTCTTGGATAGAATGTCACAATTTTGCTTCATATTTGGACTGGGCGGTATAGCGGGTTTCGGGGTGCTCTTCGCATTGCCGTATCTATATTACAGTTTCGGTACGAAAGCTGTGTTTATTTCGCGTGTTATAGGCTGTTTTATGGCTTTCCAAATGTTTATAAACTGGCTTTGTGTGAAGTTAGTGGACACAACTTACAATCCAGTGCGAGACGGTACAAAACCGGATGGAGTAGAGATGGGACAGAATATTAGCCGTATTCCGACTGCAGACGACCAGCAGACCGAGGTTATAAAAAATAACAGAAACGGCGCTTCCATGACACTGAACAAGAGAAGAGATGGTAGTTTGATGTACGTAGCCTCTGAGATGCCTAAGTCTGCAGATGAGCCACCGAAACGAACGGCTTATCCTTACTTCTCGTGGACGCCATGTTTGCGATGTAACAGACCACGCCCTCCACGATGCCACCACTGCCCGCAGTGTAATGTTTGCGTGTTGAAACGGGATCATCATTGTTTCTTCGCTGGAAAATGTATTGGATACAGAAACTTGCGACATTTTTCAGTGTTTTTATTTTGGGCATCTGTTGCTACGATATTTTCAACACTTCATGCAATTCCTTATTATTACTATCACGTGATAGAAAGCACGAGCTTCTTTGACCTATTTTTCCCCGTGGCAATTATCAGAGCAGCTTTAGGATACATTTGCTGGAAATTTGCTTTTTTTATTCTACTTGTTTGGATTCTTGTTATCTATTTACTTTGGGCGACATCGTTTTTACAAACTGTTGTGAATTTGATAAGATTAGGAAAAACTACATTTGAAGTTGAAAATAAAATGGAACTTACAGACAGAAGAAGTCTTGCGGACAAGTTGAAATCAGTGTATGGACATTACTGGTTGCTAAACTTTATCATACCTCTGCATTTTTTCTTTGAACCGATTGACGATCCGCTTAACTGGCCATACGTAAAGGCATAATTATTTTTTTATTTAATAATTCAATATTCTGAAGGTCACTGTGTAAATACATAAAATACCTCAGTGAAATAGATCAACAATTCAATTTATAGAGTTCATTTTCTTCTGCTTCATTCTGGTTTTCTGTAACGTTCCGCTACTACGACCACTTTTATTTTTTCAAATCACGTGGTAACATCTATTGGAAAATACAAAAGGCTGAATATAAACCCTGTAGGGTCCCTTAAAAACTGATATATTGTTAAGACCTCATTCTTTCTGTCTGGTCTAATTAATGGAACTTTTTATTGTTTTGTGACGTCGCTATGTAGAACGTTTTCGGATTCATACCCAACTTGCAGCTGTTTTCTCTTCATGTCTTTTTTTACCTACAATAAATCATTCAACAAATCATTTAACGTTTTCAGATGTTTATGGTATTGTTAGCACTTCAGAATTTGAAGAAAACCGTTTTGATCAAAATCACAGGTGCATACTATTTTCAACACAAAGAAACCCCAGTATACTCACAACAGAAGAACAAATATGAAAAAAGAAGAATAAAAAACTTCTGTAGGACGTTATTAGCTAAAATGTTTCATGTTCTGCATTTGTAAACAGTAAATGGAGATTATAAATATTATTAATTGTTTTCTCTCTGTGAAACACAAAAACAAAATAGTAGATAACGTTATTCAAATCACGTTAAGATATTTTTCAAGCATAACGTCACTTAATAGAGCGAGAATCGATCTTTTAGCAAACAATGCTGCATACTATACCCGGGGTAAATACATATGTATATTTGATCAATAAGTCTTTCTCTGTTAGTCTATACAAATCGACTGCAAGTACGGACTTAGTTAATACCAATATTGGATTTGTAATGCGTTATTACAATTCATTCAAATGTTATAGATTTACTTCCTGTGTTTAGCTGTTAAGGACTTTCTTCTGGGACAGATTTTAAAATTAAAGTAAGTTTACTTTTGAATTATTTCTGGTTTTGTAAATATTTGTAGATTAAGGTGTTTCAAAGCAAGGCAGCTTATTAAATAGCATCTTCGGTTTTTTTATCAGTCAAATCACACTTATGAAAAAAATTTAAGACTTAAATGTTTAACTTAAAATTTATATTGACAGAAAACTGCACACAGAGAACATTTTCACTGCCTATTAAGACGATTAATAATTCATACATTAGCTTTCGTGTAGAGTGAACTAATCCACGTTGAAGATTGTAGTCCCATTATTCGGTACCGCAGAACTACTACATTGTCGTATGTCCCATTATTCTGTACCGCAGAACTAAATTGTCGTATAATAATAAGAATCAGTTACGTATCAAAATCACAACAACAACAACTACATAAAAAACAAAAACAAAACAAAACCACTATGGTTAATTAGAAGCATGACAAAATCTTGATGCATGCACAAAGGACGACGCTAAATGTGAGGTCGAAATGAAAACAATATTTATCTTTTAATTTGAAAATTCAAATTTGCTAGTGATAATTTTTAAATAATTAAAAAAAGCGTGCGGCTTACATATGTACTTCATTATGTACATTTGTATTAAATGAAATAACTTTTAAACAATTAAAAAAGTCCCATGGTCATTGACAATACTAAATTCTTCCAATTTTACTGAAATCAATGTTCATTTTGTCACATTCTACTCTTGAAATTTAAGCGAAACTATTCACTGCAATTTTGTGTCCAAAAGTCACAAAAATGACTTCAGATCTACGAGCAGCAAAGTAATTTCGATTCACAGACATTTTATCTACTTTCCATATCATCGCTAGAATTTACTAAATGGAAATTTTGTCAGTCTTAAGGTCTTTTTTAGATATTTAAACGTCTTTTAACATACATGTCAAAAAACTTTTCAGTGCTACCGTACCAGATAAAATTCCGTAGTAAAACAAAGACTCTTCACGGTATGTAATCGTTCCGGGTTGATTCGGACTAATTTCCCGTTCTCGAACTGATTCGGATTTCAAGCACCGGATTGATTCATTTAAAATGGAATGTAGCTTTGGGAAGGCAGAGAAAAAAACAAAATAAAATCGTTTATAGCTGTACGTCTTTCAATATCTTAATTGCACGGAACATGACATAGCTAAAGAAATATATATACAACTTTATAAGGTTGATATGCGGTCTTTTAATTGTTAAAATTGAACAAAAAAATTACACACGTTGATTCAAATTTCATAAACACGCGCAAAAATGTAAATAAACCGTCCTAATAATATTTTTTTTCATTATTTTTTGGTTTAAGAAATAAATAAATACATTCCGCTGCACATTAATGTTTTTGTTAGAATAGTCTTTCCAATAATGAATTTGTAGTTCGTCTTTTTATTACTTCCATGTGAAAATCTGGAGCACTGGATCCAAAGGCAGCCCGTTTCCATCCAGACAATTGCATTTTTGACAATTTGCTTTACAACAGAATGGTTTTAAGCATTAATTTTTATTTGTATTAACTTTCCTAGTCAAAATGGGTCTTTCTGACATCAGTTACACATTTTCTTCTATCTTTTTCTGCTTTAAAAAGGAGTAAAAACTAATAAAATTAAGTTTACATGTTGTTTTTCTTGAAAAAATCACTTAAATCTTTTAAAGCAAGCAGGAAAATATAAGGACGTTTGTGCTTACATACTTACTAAACATCTTAATGTTCTGTGGTACCAGTTATATTACGAATAATAAAGTGAAAATAAATTAAAAGCTATTTTTTTAGAGAGCATCAGAAAATCGACTCACCTGTTTGGATCGCTGTCATTGAATCAATCCGGTGCTTGAAATCCGAATCAGTTCGAGAACGGGAAATTAGTCCAAATCAACCCGGAACGATTACATACCGTGCTCTTGCAAGCGTCGAACGAAGTGGCTAATAAGATAGCACGAGCCGTCTGCTCTCAAAATAAGTCTGTTCTTGATCATGCTCATTATAAGACCTCAAACAACATTGAAGACTTTCGGTCTAAACAAGGCTATTAGTAACGTTCCTTGGCAATACTGTTCAACAGTAACCTGCATATAATTCGTCTGATATTTGGATACGTCTTTTAAATAACCTTAAACCTTTAGCAAGAAGCATATACGGAGAGTCTGACCGGAACATTAACTGAATATTTAAAGCAATTGCATTGCTGTAGAGTCTAAGCGCTGATTCATTTGTTCCTTGCCTGAGTTTATGATTCGTGAGTGATTCACACCTCCAGATCGATAGAAACTGATTTACTAAATTTACTGAAGGGTGTCAATTTATTTAAAAGCAATCTCTTATTGAATGGTAGAATCTGATTTCCTGCAAGAACACGTGTTTTTCCCGGCATTTTGGGACAATTGAGAGTACATGCTTTCACTTCTAGGTGTACATACAGTTTGTCTGATTTCAGTAGTGAAAATGCCGTATGAAAGCAAGGGCTTCAGAGACGACATGAGGAGACTGAAGAAAGCGTTAATAGCTGTAGTATCGGACGTTTGGTTCCTTAACAGAATATCTCAAATTTGCTTCGTTGTTGGTCTCTCTGGAATTGCCGGTGTTGGGATAATATTTGCAATACCATACCTATACACAGACTACAGTGAAAATGTAACGTTTTACATTCGAATATTTGGATGTTTTCTAGCGATGCAATTAGTGACAAATTGGCTTTGCATGAAATTTGTGGATTCGGGGTATAATCCTTTTCATGACGGTACTATTCCGGATGGGGTTTCAATGGGTCAGAATATAAGCCGTCTCCCACACTTAGACGAGAGTCAAAACGGTGCCTTCAATCGCGCCCGTAAAGACGCGACAGTTCTAAATATGAATAAGGAAAACAATGGAAGTTTAATGTATGTCGCGTCTGAGATGCCTCAATCAGCCGATGCGGCGCCCAAAAGGACTGCTTATCCATATTTCTCGTGGACGCCGTGTGTGCGTTGTAACAGACCTCGCCCTCCAAGATGCCATCATTGTCCTATGTGCAATACGTGTGTACTGAAACGAGACCACCACTGTTTCTTCGCAGGAGCATGCATAGGTTACCGGAACTTGCGACATTTCTCTGTGTTTCTATTTTGGGCATCTGTCGCAACGATATTTGCGACGCTGCATGCGCTGCCCTTCTATTATTACGACGTTTTACCATACACAAGTTATTTTGATTTTATATTCCCAATAGCTATTACGCGTGCAACATTCGGTTACATCGATGTTAAATTTGCACTGTTCATTGTCCTGGGATGGCTTTTGTTGGCTTTTCTATTCTGGGCAACGTCCTTCCTCAAAGTTGTGATAAACTTGATAAAAGCTGGCAAAACGACATTCGAACTTGACTATCAAATAGAATTGACTGACTTGCGTGGAATTATGGGTAAACTAAGAGCTGTGTATGGAAACTACTGGATACTTAACTTCATAGTTCCACTACATTTTGTTTTTGAACCCATAGAAAATCCTATAACATGGCCATACATTAAAGCATAGATGATGTTATATGTTCAGAAAGAAAGAGTCAATTATTATTTAAACATCATAACGATGAAAGTCTTTATTGAAATCTCGTGTTCACGTCCATGGGTTTGAATCACACATCACGACACCTCGCAGTAAGCTTAAGTTCAGCGGCGCAGATTGCATACGGTGAATGTGTGAAATGTGCATACGAAAAAAGCAAGAACGTCACTTCTTTCTACACTGGATTTAAAACATAGAGAAGTTTAATTGTTTGGATTTAATCAGTCTATTGATAACCTCAGGGTAAATATGTATGTATGATTACCGTATAATGAAGACATCAAAATGATTTAGGGAGTTAAAGACGTAACCTTCAGAGACTGGACAGTATTCTTCATCAGTTCTTAGAAATACATTCCTGATGATATTGATGTCAGTACTCTCTTTTGTTCTGAGACTAAATATTACCTGAAGCACAGCACACATTAACTCTTTGACCTTAGCAACAATGATGCCTCATGGTTTTGTTTTAACTTCACTGTATTACATTTGATACGCGTGTTTACATGTAACTCCGATACGATGTGATCTCATTGCAGTGCGGTGCGACATTAGTGAAAATTAAGTCGAACTGTTAGAACTAAGCAATGAACCAGAACACATATTGAATATTGAGAAATGTAGCCTGGTTATTTGTACTGACTATTAGCTGCTGCTGAAGAGAACAGTAGAAAACTTTTGTAAATTCTTTGTTTTCAGAGATGATTCAAAGCTATGGCTTCCTGTAAAAGACTACCCAGGAATATTTTAAAGGGAATAATATTTATCGCAACACACCCCGGTATTCTTAACAAAATAGCCCCAGTGTGCTATGTTTTTGCCCTTGTCGGAATAGCTGGATTCGGTTTAAATCAGGCCATTCCGTATTTGTACAGCGATTACGAGGATTGGGTGACTACAACTGTTCAATGTCTCGGTTGTTTTCTCGCCGTAGAATTATTCATCAACTGGTTATGCCTCACATTCGTGGACTCAACATACGATCCCATCAAACACGGAATGCCCCCGGTGTTGTTTGAAAATGGAGAACCGTTAAAGCAGGAACTAGAGCAGTCAGTTTCTGGAAATTCCAGCAGGCAGCGGAAAGATGCCATGTTTGTTACAATGAACGCAAATGAAAGTGGTAACATCGGCCGCGTGGAAATGACCAGAACGCTAGCAGGTATTGATAAATCTGTTGTGGCCTATTTTACATGGTCGCACTGTATTCCATGCAACAGACAAAATCCGCCACGCGCACACCACTGTGTTTTATGTAAACGATGCGTTTTGAAACGTGATCATCACTGTTATGTAGCTGCTACTTGTGTAGGATTTAGAAATCTGCGATACTTTTCTACATTTTTATTCTATGCTGTTTTAGCTACAGTTTTCTCTACAGTGCATGCACTGCCTTACGCTTATCTTAAGGTTATCCCTAATGTGCAGTTCTACGAATTATTTTATCCTGTTACTATTGTACGAGGTTTGTTTGGTTATATACACTTTAAAGATGTTCTCCTAATTATACTTGGTTGGATGCTGTTAATATATCTTATATTCAGCTCATATTCTTTGTTTAGGGTTTACACATGGATAACAACTGGAAACACATCGTATGAAATAATTCACAACATTGATATCTATGATTCTCGGGATATGTCCGGGAAGTTACGGGCCGTGTACGGCTATTATTGGCCGCTAAATTTCATCTTTCCCACGCATTGTGTATTCGAACCTATTGACGATCCAGTTAGATGGCCGACATTTAAAAGGCGTGGGCTCAGTGGAACTTTTTACTTATGATTTTATATGCATTTACATTTTATGTATTATACAAGTTCGATTTGTGAATAAAATGAAACTGATCGATTTTTTTATATTAGGTTTTCTTTCGTCGGTATTCATTCAGAACAAGTGGTTAGGTCAAAGTTAGCATTTGCAGGGACCGTCACATTGACTGATGACATAACAAGCACCTGTTACCAGAATATAGCTATCTACTGGTTGTTTGTTTTTGGGGTTTAACGCCGATTTCAACATCTAGGTTGTATCTCGGCGGTCAGTCTACCTTACCGGTTTTCCTGGATAACTAACCAGTAATTACCAGTTTCTCCGCAAGTGACTGCCTACTGTTCCCACATGATCTACTCTGAATCAGCGGTGAGAGACAAATGAACATTAGACACAATGGCTGAGATCAATTGTCACGGAGAAAGTTTGCCCTGCCCAGGGCCGATGGATTACTAATCCAGTGCTCTACCTATTGAGCTAAGCGGGCGGCAACTGGTTGGTAAAAAGAGTCAATATTTATAAACATTTGATAGCAGCAGAATTTTTAACTTTAGATAACTGTTTTCTTTGTGAGCCTAATTTTAAGATTCTTATGTCATTTGAAAGCTCTTTAATTCCATATTTTAAAAATATAATCAGATTTTGAATTTTTGCTTTTAAACAAGAAAATTAAACTAATTTATACCTGTCGTTTCCGCATTTTTCTAGGAGCTTAGGTTCTCTAAGTTTAACCATTTACAAACAAAAAAGTAAATAGTTTTGACAATTATTTTTTAAATATATAAAATATGAGTTTACAGAGCTTTTAAAGGATATAAAATATTGATTTTTTTTATGAAAAATGACTTTATAACTGTAATTACAAAATTACTAGCTTTTGCATTTTTATCAACCGCCATATTTTTGCCAACCTTCAATTACCTGTATCTCTTATCAGTTACTTGTTACTATTAATAGATTTCAAAACAATAACATTCAACTTTCAAAAATTAAGTCCAAGGACAAGGCATTAGCTAAAGATTTCGAAGTGTGCTACCTTTTATCCTGTTACGAGGCAATAATGATGTCATAAAATACCCTAAGATTCGACAAAATAAACAAGAGGACCCATGACGGGCCTTTTTCGCACACCTGTAACTTGATTAATTCCAAAGAAAGGACTGTCGATGTTAAATATATTTCAAAATTGTCCATGACTTTAAAATTTCTTTTAGCCATCCTAACTCACACAAATATGGTCCACCAAAGGAATATTTCTGTGAAATAACCTTGAACTTTGTCCAGGGGTTTCTGAGGAGATTTTCAAAGTTTTTCATATAGTGGAAACTTATGGAGGCCAGTTTTCTTACTGGTACCCGGATTTATGATATTCAGTAATGATACTTTTGGCACTTACCGGTAAACTCGATATCAATAACTGACAAGGAGCAACTCGAATAGAAAGAATATAACATCTTTCAGGATAAACTAAAAATAATAAAAGATACAGTTGAATACTGAGAGAATCCACATTTACAAGCCATCATAGATTTTTACACATAAATTTCTTTGCTTTATTGTATAAAAGATTAAGTAAGAAGCACAGTGTATTATGAAATAATATCTATACTGACATAAGAATGCAATCAACGTACATTAAAGACTAACATTCGGAATGAGCATACAATCATTATGCATATGGATGAGTAAGTAAAAAACACAACGCATCATGATGTAATATTCATGATTGAGAATGTAAACAGCCCACATTTACAAATAAGAATGCAATCATTATGCATATACTTTTTGCGGATATTCACCTCCATAGAAACTTGCCCAATACCGTCAAGTGTTTTAACGAACCAACATGGCTTCAAAGAATTTCATTAAATGTCACTGCAGGAACATTTATGTGAGATCATTTTGAAATTTGGTGAAGGGTTTCTGAGGGGAAGATTTTTCAATTTATCTACATAATAATTGTACACTGAAAAGTTGCCCTGCTCCCTACTGCCAACCAGCATGTCTTGAAGGAATTTTTCAGGGCCACATAAGAAACAGTTTTGAAAAATTAATTTGAAATTGTGTCAGTGGTTTCTGAGAAGATTTTCAAAGTTTACCATATAGTCATATTGTGAAAACAGGCCCGCCCTCTCTAGGCCATATTTTTAAGGGTCACCTTAGAAACATTTTTTTCCTGAAATCAGGTTGGTGGTTTCTGATATGATTTTCAGTTTTCTGTTTAGTAGTATAGTGGTACAGGCTCTGCCCTCTGTAGGCCAGGTTTTTAACGGACCTAAATGGCTTGAAGAAATTTGATACAAGGCCTTCTAAGAAACATTTTTCTAAAATTATTTTGGGCTGGTGGTTTCTGAGGAGATTTTTAAAGTTTTCCATATAGTCCTATATAAGCCCTATACCGAGTAGGCCAGGTTTTTAGCTCACCTGAGCATATGCTCAGTGTGAGCTATTGTGATCACCCTGTGTCCGGCGTCCGTTGTCGACATTTTACTTTAAATGACATCTCATCCTAAACCACAAAGCTATTTTTAACCAAAGAAATATTCCTTAAATTGCCCTTTTTCTAAAATTGCTCAAACCTTTCCGCTCCATTGCACATAAGGGCTTCGAAAGCTAAAAACAGGAAAAAAAAACCCATCTCCTAAACGGTTGGGAGATTTTCACCAAATTTCACAGAAATGTTCCTTACATCACCCTCTAACTGCTTAAATGGTTCCGCTCCATAGAACAAAACGGCCGCCAGAGCATAAAATAGATTTTCGTCAATGTTTCGCTTTAAATGACATCTCCAAAACCAATCGGCCATTTAAATCAAATTTGACAGAAATGTTCCTTATAATGCCCTTTTCTAAAATTGCTCAAACCGTACCGCTCCATTGCCCATAAGGGCTGCAAAAGCTAAAAATAGAAAAAAAAATTAAAACAACATCTAATCCTGAACGGCTGGTTGGTTTTCCACCAAATTTCACAGAAATGTTCCTTAGACAGCCCTCAATTAAAATTATTTAAACGGTTCCGCACCATTGAAAGAAATGGCCGCCAGAGCTAAAAACAGATTTTCGTCAATATTTGGCTTCAAATGACATCTCCTCCTAAACCACAAAGCTATTTTTAACCAAACTTTACAGAAATGTTCCTTATAATGCCCTTTTCTAAAATTGCTCAAACCGTTCCGCTCCATTGCACATAAGGGCTGCAAAAGCTAAAAATAGAAATAAAAATTAAAACACTCCTCCTGAACGGCTGGGTAATTTTCCACCAAATTTCACAGAAATATTCCTTACATAGCCCCCTTTTAAAATTGCTGAAATGGTTCCGCTCCATTGAACAAAATGACCGCCAGAGATAAAAACAGATTTTCGGCAATATTTGGCTTCAAATGACATCTCCTCCAAAACCAATCGGCCATTTTAAATCAAATTTGACAGAAATGTTCCTTATATTGCCCTTTTCAAAAATGCTCAAACTGTTCCGCTCCATTGCACATAATGGCTGCAAAAGCTAACAAGAGGGCCATGATGGCCCTAAATCGCTCACCTGAGTCTCATTGCTCATTTTATAAGTATTGTTCTTGGTTGTTATGGGTGTTCATTGTTTGCAAGTTTGAATAAGTTTGCAATAAGTTTGAAGACTCTGGGTGTAATGGTACTCAAATGTTTAAGCAGGAATAGTTTTACTCTACAGGTCCCAGTGAACTTGACCTTTGACTTACAGACCCAAAAAACAATAGGGTTCTTCTAATATAATTACCCCATGAAGTTTGAAGGTTCTGGGTGTAATGGTACTCTATTACTGAGCAGAAATAATTTTCACTCTACAGGTCCCTTTGACCTTGACTTTTAACCAACTGACCCAAAAAATAATAGGGTTCTTTCACTGAGTAAGGACAATCATCCTATGAAGTTTGAAGGCTCTGGGTAAAATGGTACTCCTGTTATTGAGTGGAAACGGTTTTCACTCTAGAGGTCCCTCTGACCTTGATCTTTGACCAACTGACCCAAAAAACAAAACGTTTTTTTTCTACTCAATAAAGGCAATAGCCCTGTGAAGTTTGAAGCTGTCGAGTCAACTGGTACTCCAGTTATTGAAAGGAAACTAAGTGTGACAGACAGACAGACAAACAGACACCCATGGACAGGGCAAAAACCCGACAGGGTGGGGCCAGTTTTGACCCAAGGGTCATGATTTGAACAAACCTGGTAAAGGACCACTAGACAATGCCGCACATCAATTATCTAAACTCTAGGCCTTGTGATTTCTGACAAGAAGATTTTTCAAGTTTTTCCTTATATAACTCTATGTAAAACATGTGACCCCTGGGGCGGGCCTTTTTTGACCCAGGATCTAGTTTGAACAAACTTGGTAGAGGTCCAATAGACAATGTTGTACACCAAATATCTTAACTCTAGGCTTTGTGGTATCTGAAAAGAAGATTTTTAAAGTTTTTCCTATGTAGCTCTATGTAAAACATGTGACCACTGGGGCATGGTCATTTTTGGACCCAGGGGCCATGACTTGAACAAACTTGGTAGAGGTCCTCTAGACAATGCTGCATACCAAATATCTAAGCTCTTTGCCTTTTGGTTTCTGATGTGAAGATTTTTAAAACTTTTTCCTATATAACTCTATGTGAAGAAGTGACCCCCGGGGCAGGGCCTATTTTGACCAAGTGGCTATGATTTTAACAAACTTAGTAGAGGTCCACTAGACAATGCTACACACCAAATATCTAAACTCTAGGTCTTGCGATTTCTGACATGAGAAGATTTTAGTTTTTCCTATATAACTCTATGTAAAACATGTGACCCCTGGGGCGGGGCCATTTTTGACCCAGGGGCCATGATTTGAACAAAATTGGTAGACGTCCACTTGACAATGCTGCACACCAAATATCTAAACTCTAGGCCTTGTGGTTTCTGACAAGAAGATTTTTAAGTTTTCCCTACATAAATCTATGTAAAATCAACTGACCCCTGGGGTGTGGTCAGTTTTGACCCCAGGGTCATAATCTGAACAAACTTGGTAAAGGTCCACTAGATGATGCTTCATACCAAATATCTAAGCTCCAGGCCTTGAGGTTTCAGAGAATAATATTTTTAAAGATCCAACTTTTAAAATCTATTTTTAGCTCCAGTGAACCACAAATGCAATGGACCAGAAACATTTGAACAATCTTGGTAGAGCTTCATGCAAGGAACATTCCAGGCAAGTTTCATTAAATTTGGCCCATTTGTTTCAGAGGAAATGTCGTTTGAATGAAAAGTTGATGACAGGTGGATGGACAGACGACCAACACACAAAGACCGATCAGAAAAAGCACTTTGTGCTCAGGTGAGCTGAAAATAGAAAAGAAATCAAACAGCATCTCCTCCTCAATGGCAAGGTAATTTTCCATCAAATTTCACGGAAATGTTCCTTACATACCTGCATTAAAATTGCTTGAACGGTTCTGCTCCATTGAACAAAATGGCCACTGGAGCTAAAAACAGGTTTTCTTCAATATGTGGCTTCATTTACATCTCCTCACAAGCTGTTATCACGAAATTGTCTCTGCCCCATGGATTTTTTTTATAAAATGAGATCTTTGAATATCTTCAATTAGAAAATGTAATGTTGCATCTGATGTTTGCTTATTGGTAGACCCTCAAGCAAAGTACTCAGGTCAGCGATCATGGCCCTCTTGTTAAGGGATTTAATTGGCTTAAATGAATTTAATAAAGGATCACCTGTGGAACATTTTTGTGAATTGTTTTGAAAAACGGCCAGGTGGTTTCTGATGAAAAAGTTCTTTCCATTTTTTTCCCTTATGGTTGCCATGGCAACCAGCAACCAGCGTTCTGAAAATGGAACCATTATATTTTATTAGTTTTGAAAGAGAATTAACTGAGGAACAGTCCTGTGAAATTTGTTTAAATATAGCCTGGTGGTTTAGGAGAAGATGTCATTTGAATATGTTGATGATGGATGTCGATGGATAGTCACCTTGCTAACAGCTCACCCTTGAGCACTTAGAGTTATGAGCAGTAAGATGAGCTTATAAAAAGCAATTTTTTCCGAGTTCATGTGTACACTTTCAATATATGTTACATTAACTTTATTACTTCAGTATTTCAGTTAAAATGAACATGTAAATACATATAGAAATTCTAGTCATATTGGTGAAGAACACTTAAAATAGTAGTTACTTTCGTATTTTTTTTTTGGTCAAGAAAACATCCAAATTAATAGTTTTCATATTTACCCCACTAGATACAGGACAGAGACTTATTTTACATTGAAAAAAAGAAATTGTCAATAACAAACCAATTACAAACATTTCAAAGTTTATTGAAAATATTAACAATTATAAAAAACGCTATACAAACTAACGCAGCTGGCGCAATATTTGATGCTTCTGTTATCAACCAGTACTATTCATAGTACACAATTGTTCAAACATAAGAATGTTATTGCATTTGTATTTTGGTGAAAAAACTTCTCTCGAACCATTTCTGTATGACTAGTGTACAAATGTGTACTTCATGAAGAGTGTTCATCGAAACATTACTTACGATATATTACATGATTTTTCATGAGCAACACAACCTCAATTGCATAGGTATGAAATTCTATGTCAATTCTGGCATTAAAGCAACAAAAACATGTATATAAACTGACAGTTAACTTTTAAACATTAAAATACTCTAACTCAGTGAAATAGGCAGTGCAAATTAAAAAAAATTACTAACATATATTACGTATTTGTTGAGTGTAAGTACTGGCATTTAGATCATACATAAGCTGCAGACAACAAACTGAAAATGTCTGTTTGTTACAGTATAACAGTACTGTCAACATCAACTGTACATGGAAACTGACTTCAGATCTTTATAAGAAAGTATATCTTGCAGGATTTCGCAGGTAGTTTGGTTGTCAAGGTGATACCACATTTTGCTATGTCATCTCAACCAGCCTCATGAAGTCTTCAAAGTTCTGAAATAGGAAGTTTTAAGAGTTAACAGTTACATAGATGACAATCTAAATTCTGAACTAATGTGGTGTTAAATAAAAAAAAAAATCAGTCAATACAAATATTCTTGAAAAAACAACAACAACAAAAACATAACCAAGTGAACTGTTTCAAGACAAAAATCATCAGCTTACAAACAAAAATATTCCCAATCCTTGCAGACTGATCAAGAAGTACACTGTTAGGTGTTCAGTAAGTCAGTTCCTTAGCCCCATGATAAATGGATCAGTCCAAATCAGTTAAATGTGAGTAACAGTCAAGTCCATCATAATACTTTAATGAGGGGAAAGGTTAAGGCTGCCATGATGGTCACTCACCTGAAGTACCCAAGATTTGTTACCAAGACACTCATCCATAATTCTCTCCACCTGAATATCACCTTCCAGCCTGTCACGTATCAATTTTATCTACAATCACAAGCAATTTAAACATAAATCACAAATAAATTTACATACATACAATTATGTAAATATCCTGAAGTGTGAAGTGTGTAGTTTCACAAACACACAAGAGCAACAATACCTAAATATTTTTATGGAAAAGGGTAGTAAGGTTTCTTGCAAAATTATCTAATATTTAATTATTTGGTTCTATATTGTCATACCTAACTAACAGGAGGTAATCTAGTACTGAACGCTTAAATCTTAATCTTCAATTAAAATGAGCAGCATTTACTGTATTTAGTGAAACATTTTAAAAGTGAACACAGACTAACCTTGGCTAGGCATTTATCATAAAGATTATACCGGAAGTGGCACAATTGGTGGTAAGAACTGATATGTTTGACAGCTGTCTTCCCAATCCTGAACTCCTGCAATATATATATACCACATCTTTGAAGCTGTGCAAAATACCTGCCTACCTGGTCTACACATGAATAAATTGTTAAAAAAAAAAATTCATTCCTATCGCTTGGAAAATAAAATGGCTGCCATTTAAAATTGAATTCTATATTAATTTTTTGGCCCTGATCTATTAGCCAATCAAATTGAGCTACAAGAGAGCCAATATAAATATCACTTTTTTGGCACGGGGCCAATTAGTGTTATTGATATTGGCCCTGATATTCAGAAAGCCCATGTTTTATTAAGTCAAATGTCTGGTATGTTATGGGTTGGATAATTAATGGTTATGAAATAATAGGTTTTATAGCATCTGACAATATACATTCTGATGTGACTAATAAAGAATACTGGTCTACTGTCTTTTGATAATCGGTGATAAAAGGTTTAGGTGGATATGGTCAAAAAGGTGAGGCTCTATCAAATCTTTTTCTGGACCATATATGCTGAACTTAATATCATCTGTGATCGACAGACAGTTGAATTAAATTCTATTTATCATACAAAATCAACAAGTACAATTTTGAAACCTTTGACTAAAATAAGAAATTACGCAATATTTTCTGTCGAAGAGTTTTTAGCATCTGCCTGCAGCCAGGCAAGTAGTGCCCAGTACTCTTAATCAAAAACTTAAACTCTAGAATTATTAGGCAACAAAAATGACTCATTTCCTAATTTTGCTATGAATCCCCATTTCTACACAGTATGATTCAAAATTGTATATTGATTTGCAAAAGTTCTGTTATACCTGAGCAACATGACTGCTTCCTGACTGTTTCAGTGTATCTTTATTGTACTCAGAACCGAACAAGAATACTGACTCCTCCACTGATTCATCACCGTCCAAAAGTGCCTGGAATATAAACACATTTCCTCTAACTTGAAGTTTCAATCATCTTTTCAGCAATTTACCAGAAAGCAGTTTCAATTATTTCCAGGAAAGAACCAGTACAAACAAGACCTGTCCATGGACAACATACTCCACTTCTCTCAGAGCTAGATAATAAAGTATAAGCTAAGTCAAACAATAGACCCATGTGAAAAGGGAGGGGGGAGGAGGGTGTACTCATGCAAGAAAGATTGGGCGGGGGTGGGAGGGGGTTACTCATGCAAGATTGAAAAAAAGATTTTTTTTGAAGTGGGGGAGGGGGGGGGGATCATGTACTTACAAAAAAAAAATGTTAGGGAGTGGGGGAAGTACCTATGCATCCTATGTAAATTAATAGTTTAGTTCTAGGCTTTGTGCTTTGCCATAAGGTTTTTCCTATATAAGTCTAAGCAAAATCAAGTGACCCCTTGGGTGGGGCTAATTTTGACCCCAGGGACATGGGAACCAACAACCTTGGTAGGGAGGGGTCTTGAAGGTGATCAAGTATTCCAAGTTTGAAGTGAATATCTTTGACATTTTTTGAGAAATGGACCTAAATGGTTAACAAAGAAATTCCAAGTTAAAATAGAATAAACTTTAGGGTTATCTGCCCTTTAAAAATGGTGTCACATTTTGATAGTGAACAAGTATTCCAAATTTGAAGTGAATAGCTTTGATAATTCCTGAGGAATGGATGTGAACAAAAAGTGCAACCAATGCTAATGCCCACGAGAAGGTTATGGCAATAGCTCCTCTTTTATTTATTTATTTTTTTTGAAATGTGGAGCTAAAAATGAAACATGGTCAGTGGTAGACTGTGCCTCATGACCATTTACCAGAAACAGATTAGAGTGATCTTATTGCAACTAATTTACCCACTTGAGAGCTGTGTTCTGAACTCCCCATGCATTTACTCTACATGTTTTTAAAGTGACAGTATGTCTTAATCTTACAGATAGAACATGGTTCTATTTGATCTGAAATGAACCCGACAGTTACCTAAATGTCAATTTGATGTTCCTTTTCACAAACATTACTAATCTGAAACTAACCCTTTCTATTTTTTGCAATATCACTGTGAATTTCCAATATCTATTTTTTGATACTTGTGCATCAGTGCAACAGTTAAATCACAAAAGAAAGACAGAAAGAAAGGAAGAAAAGAATAAGGATCGCAAGTCTTGACCCACTGGAATGTTAATGATGAAAAGTTTGTTGAGTCCGCCATGCTTGTTTAGCATGAGGCTAGATCAAGAACACTTGTCCGGGTCACATGATCATTAAAGCGTAACTGAACTATATTTGTTCTTGTACTTTCGTTTTAAAAATATTTTCAAAAGTAAAAAAACTTGTTCGAGTGTTTTACATTGATAAACTGTTCATTTTCGATGGTTAGAGTTGTTTGTGATTACATAGGTCAAAAAAACTTTTAATGTAACAGAAAAGGTATTGCCTCTTTAAGTGAACTGATGCATCTATAGAACACAAAAGCAGCAGGAACAGATAAACCTGTCACCACTGTTTTGACAAGCTTCTGCAAGATGGGAATAAAGAAAGATTATAGATTAGTTGTCATTTTACTAAAATAACCTTTCATATGCAAATGCATATTTGTCAGGGCATGACCTACATTCTTTCATCATTTGACTGTAGGTCATTCCAGTTAAACAAATATACCACCAGAGGAAGGCACTTTCAAAATGTACCAAATCCCTTAAGAAGTTTGACACGAAAAAGATCCCACTAAAAAAATCAGATTTCTTTATTTTGACATTACTGGAAGTCCCTGAAGACGGGAAGAGTAATCTGACAGGAAATTGTGAAAGTTTTGTATTATTATCTTACTTCAGTTTCATGTACAATGCACAGAAATACAGAAAGTCTATCAGTAAAAATATGTCATGTATAACTGATGAATATGAATTATGAAGATATAAGTGAAACCCACCTCACATTTTCTTTTGTCATCAGGCTTGTTAACTTCTCTGAGGTAGGGACATTTCTTTAGAGCATCCTGTAAAAGTAATACCTTTGTTATTCACAAAATAAACACCTTTCTGTTCAGAAAATAACTTGTCTGCATTATTCTTCCAGAAGGCTTAGAAAATGCTTAAAATATTCTCTGCCATATCCTAAGTCAAAAAAATGTTGAAAACTTGCTGACTTACCTTTACTCTATCCACCCACTTGACCTTCCTCTCAATATTTATGGCTTTCTGGTCAACAATCTTGTCTATTTCTCTGAGAGGAAACATGTAGGTAGGATCTGTCAATGGATGGAATAACATGTTTTACATGTATATTTGTATGATATCAAAAATCAATAGTTTTCTATGTCTTTGTGTTTATTTATCATTATTTCTGGTTGATCATACCACCAACTTCCCTTGTCTTTAGTTATTAAAGGTTTTTTGGGGAAAGCAAGATCTTGTTAATACACTAGTTCCTGACTTACTGCTCATCATTTAGTGGGTGTCAAACCTGTGACTCAAAGATCACCCACCTATCATATTATCACCATACCATAAATAAAACTGGGGACCATTCATACCATAATAATGAAGAGCTCTAAAATCAGAAGAACATGTACTAGCTGAACTACATGATGCATCAAAAGACAATAGAAATTAATGATGGAATAAAAATAGAGCTGTTTGAAAGTCAACAAACATATTAACTATGCTAAAAATTGTAAGGCATGGTTTTTGAGGAGAGAAAATTTTTGGACACAAGACTGGTATTTTATAATACGGTACTAGAATACTAATAAACATGTTGTCAGCCCTCACTGGATTGGGCTTTTTTATGAAATATACTATCCTGGACAAAATATAATTATACAAGACATTTTTACCATGGGAGTTTCAAGAAATGTCTAGTATTCACTTCAAACCTCACCTGACTTAATGGGTTTGTAAGGTATAGAGAAACACAATGACCATAAAAACAAGTGTTACTTGGTATGTAATCATTAACGTTATGAAAACCTACTGACTGCTGACAAAAAGCAAAATAAATGAAAAGCAGAAAGTGAGAAGAAATATGATTATAAACATAGCATGAATTTACCCCACCCACTTCATTATGGGGGAATGTTATTAACATAAACTTCAACATTAATCTTCGGGCTTCAAATTGAATTTTTTTATTCATGTACTGTTCTAAACAAGTGGGAAAAACATTAAATATTTTTAATTGGAGAAATTAATAACTGAAATCACAGATACCCAAATTTCCATTGATTTACCATGTTGAAAAGCTTTGTTACAATTGAAATACATTTAAAAAGAAAGAAATTGAATTTAAACTCTATAAAAGTTACTGATGTAAACCCAAAACAATGTAAAACTGCCAAAACCAACAGACAAAAAATTGGCTTGAGTGGGGGTTTGAACCCATGTCCTTCAGTGAAAATGTCTCAGTCCTACACAATTTAATGGAATTGAATACTCTTCTGAGTGGAGGTAAGGTATTAGGAATCTAATACCTTAAAACATTGACAGTTCTGAAAATTACTGCAAATCAGATGTTTTAACTCTATCTATTTGAACTTGTATTTGTCTCTTATCCTGCTGAAAGCAATATACTCTGCCTTTGTGATGACTGCAGACCAAGATCAGCCTGCATATCTGTGCAGTATGATCATGGTCTGCACTATTTGCCATTCAGTTAGTAAATTTTAAATAAGCACACCCATAAACAATTAATGGATCTGTCCCAATTGAGAAATGGAAAACTCCATTTTAGATATTTAGCAAAGTAAGGGTTATCATAAGTTCTGGCTGCCCACTGCAATGATCAACATCTCAAATAAAGAGCTGGGTTATTTCTGTTTTAGGGGTTAGTGCAAGACACATTCCCACACTCCTGGTTCCTTTTTTTTTTATCATACTCAGTATATAGTACTTTAACATAGGACCTTGGTTTGATGTCTCTTCTATAAACAATTAATAATGCTATTAAAAAGAGAGGGGGAGACTCTCGAGAATGGGTCTTGTGTGATAAGGTTAGATCAATGATCCACTTGTTTTTTCCAGTGCCAAGCTACTGATTTAATAAAATGGTATGACCATAATCAAAACATTACTGACCATTAGTTTTTCTGACTTCATCCAGAAATCCTGGTTCTAATGCCTGACTAAGGAACACTTGCAAGTACACGTAAAAATGTCGCAGGAGTGGGTTCTTCTCATACTCCTCTTCCATCCTGTAAAATGATGCAAGAATATCTAACATCATTCACATAACAAATGAAACTACCAAACAACTGGTGGAGTGGGGGTGGCACCTAAGGGATGTGTCAAATGGCTGACAGTTCCAATACCCCATTAGATATAAAAAAATATTTTTAATTAAAAAAGGTCAATAGTTCAAGGTAAACCAAAGACAATTTGAAGTTGTATGCAAACTTATACAAATAGTTAAAATTTCAAACACATATCTTCGAAAACAAGGAAGTAGGTCAGTAGGTCATGGTCAGGCAAGGTCAAAATTGAAGTCTGCATGCAAACTTATACAAAACAAATAGTTAATATTTAATTAATTTAGCTTCAATAAATAAGGAAATAGGTCAGTAGGTGACATGAAGGCCAAGGACAAAGATGGATGAAGGTTAAATACCTTCCTACCCTATCCAATGATTTTTTTCCCCACTGGAGTGGGGGGTGGGGGTACCCATGTGAGGCAAGTGGGGGCTGGGTACCCCTGAGAGAGCCAAGATCTTCCAAAGTCCATCTAATTAATAAGGCAATGCTGGACCATATGTATCTAAGCTTGATTCCTTTCACTTCCTTTAAAACTTTCCCTATATATCTCAATGTGAAACCAAGTGACCACTTGGGCAGTACCAATTTTGACCCAAGGGCCATGATTTGTATACACTTGGCAGAGGTCCACTAAACAATGGTACAAACAAAATATTTAAATCCTAGGCCTAATGGTTTCTGACATGAAGATTTTTTAAAGTTCTTCCCATATAAGTCTATGTTAAATCAAGTGACCCCTGGGCTCGGGCCTATTCTGACCACAGAGCCATGATTTATCTAACTTTGGTAAAGGTCCTTTAGATGATGCTAACAGCCAAATATGTAAGCTCTAGGACTTTAAGTTTCAGACAAGAAGTTTTTTAAAACTTTTTCCCAAGATCAAGTGAAGCTTGGGGCGGGGCCAATTTTGATCCAGGGGCAATGATTTGTATAAACTTGGTAGAGGACCACTAGACAATAATACACACCAAACATTTTAACTCTTGGCCTTATGGTTTCTGACAAGAAGATTTTTTTTAAGTTCTTCCTATATAAGTCTATGTAAAATCAAGTGACCCCTTGGCTCAGGACAATTCTGACCCCACAACCATAATTTAAACAAGATATGTTTGTAAAACATGTATGCCCCCTATCGGCAGCCAATTAGTCATGTGGCCAGATTATTGTGACTGACTTTTGACCTAGTGACCTACTATACATGTTATCTAAAATGTAAGTCTCACAGTCCACAAAACCCGATGCCATTTGGTAGCCAAGTTATTGGTCTGAATTGTTTTGACATACATGTGACCTTGACCTTTGACCCCAAAATCAATAGGGGTCATCTACTGGCCAAGACAAATGCAGATATGAAGTTTGAGGGTCAACGGCGCATGGGTTGTCAAGTTATTGATTGGAAACCGTTTTTTACCTACAAGGTCAATGTGACCTTGACCTTTGACCCCTTGACCCCAAAATCAATAGGGGTCATCTGCTGGTGATGGACAATCATCCTACCAAGTTTGAAGTTTCTAGGCCTAAGCGTTCTCTAGTTATTGATCGGAAACCGTTATTAAGATGAAAGTCTCTGTGATCTTGACCTGTGACCTAATGACCTCAAAGTCAATAGGGGTCATCTACTGGTGATGACCAACCAGTATACCAAGTTTGGTGAACCAAGGTCAAAGTGTTCTCTAGTTATTGATCAGAAACCGTTTTTAGGATGGAAGTCCCTGTGAGCTTGACCTTTGACCTAATGACCTCAAAATCAATAGGGGTCATCTACTGGTGATGATCAACCAGCATACCAAGTTTGGTGAACATAGGTCAAAGCGTTCTCTAGTTATTGATCGGAAACCGTTTTAAGGATAAAAGTCTCTGTGATCTTGACCTTTGACCTAATGACCTCAAAGTCAATAGGGATCATCTACTAGTGATGACCAACCAGCATACCAAGTTTGGTGAACCTAGGTTAAAGCGTTCTCTAGTTATTGATCGGAAACCGTTTTTAGGATGAAGGTCCATGTGAGCTTGACCTTTGACCTAATGACCTCAAAATCAATAGGGGTCATCTACTGGTGATGACCAACCAGCATACCAAGTTTGGTGAACCTAGATCAAAGCGCTCTCTAGTTATTGATCGGAAACCGTTTTTAGGATGAAGGTCCCTGTGAGCTTGACCTTTGACCCCTTGACCCCAAAATCAATAGGGGTCATCTACTATTGATGGACAATCATCCTACCAAGTTTGAAGTTTCTAGGCCTAAGCGTTCTTTAGTTATTGGTCGGAAACGGTTTCTACCTACAAGGTCAATGTGACCTTGACCCCTTGACCCCAAAATCAATAGGGGTCATCTACTAGTGATGGACAATCATCCTACCAAGTTTGAAGTTCCTAGGCCTAAGCATTCTTTAGTTATTGGTCGGAAACCATTTGGTCTACGGACCGACGGACCGACCGACAGACAGACAACTGCAAAGCAATATACCCCCTCTTCTTTGAAGTGGGGGCATAATAAATTTGGTAGAGGTCCACTAGAGGAAGCTATCAACCAAATATGTAAGCTCTAGGCCTTGCGGTTTCAGACAAGAAGATTTTTTAAAACTTTTTTCCTATATAACTCTATGTAAGATCAAGTGACCCCTGGGGCGGGACTGATATTGATCCAGCGGCCATGATTTATACAAATTTGGTAAAGGTCCACTAGACAATCATACGCATTAAACATCTTATCTCTAGGCCTTATTGTTTATGACAAGAAGATTTTTTAATTTTTTCCTATATAAGTCTATGTAAAATCAAGTGATCCCTAGGGTATGGTCAAATTTGACCCAAGGGCCATGATTTATAAAACTTTGGTAGAGGTCCACTAGATGATGTTAACAACCAAATATCTAAGCTGTAGGTCTTGTGGTTTCAGACAAGAAGATTTTTTTCAGTTTTTCCTTTCAGTTGCCAAGTTGCCATGGCAACCAAAAGTTCTGCATGGCATTCCCCCCCTTTTTTTTTTACATAACTTTAAAATAGGACCATACAAGCATCATTTCTGTAAAGTTTAACTGCAACTGACCCAGTAGTATAAGAGGAGATGTTGTTTAAAGTCAACTGTGGATGACGGACAAAATAGCATACTACCTGTAATAGCTACACCTGATCTTTGGTCAGGTGAGCTAACAAGTTACAAAAAGATTATAATACATTGATGAAATAAAATATTATCCATCACTTTTAGTGGACAAGAAGTTATTTGAAAGCAGGTATTCTTGTCAAGTATTTTCTAAAACATTATGTAGGCTGACATTACACTCTATGCTCTGGTCAAGACACTGCCCATACTCACAGGGCCCCGCTTTATTTAAATGCAAGCTGCAAACTTAAAGACCCTTGATTAAAATATTTATCAAATTACAACACAACTGTAGAATGGGTCTCACATATTCCTAATAAGATAAGATCTTACATATTTTCAACTGGCCTTCTATCATCATGCAAGCATTCTGCCACTTCTATTTACATTGCTTTTAATATAAATTCTTTTTATTTTTGCAAATACAGTAACTGAAGATGTCACAAACATGTAGCATTCTGAATTATGAACTGTAAAGAAAACATACTGGATAAAATAGAACAAGAAACATGGCAATGCCACGAAACCAGGTTTTCAAAAATGTTGTTCTGATTCTATACTATAGTATGAATTTTGGAATGAAGATTGCTATGAATATTCAAAAGATTATAACATGACATGAAGGAAAAGATAATATTCATGAGAATACATGATAATGAGTAGGATGTAAATTTCGGCTAACAATACTGTCTGCAAGGAGTATACTTAATAATGAGACAACAATTTCTGCACGTCATCTTGATGTGGTAAACATTTGTCTGAAGTTTCATCAAAATTCTTCAAAGGGTTGAAGAGTTACAGAGCGGACAGGATTTTCAATGTTAATGTCACTGTGACCTTGACCTTGGAGCCATCAAAATTCTTCAAAGGGTTGAAGAGTTACAGAGCGGACAGGATTTTCAATGTTAATGTCACTGTGACCTTGACCTTGGAGCCAGCCATGCGGAACATGCGTTCTGCACGTCATCTTGATGTGGTAAACATTTGTCTGAAGTTTCATCAAAATTCTTCAAAGGGTTGAAGAGTTACAGAGCGGACAGGATTTTCAATGTTAATGTCACTGTGACCTTGACCTTGGAGCCAGCCATGCGGAACATGCGTTCTGCACGTCATCTTGATGTCGTAAACATTTGTCTGAAGTTTCATCAAAATTCTTCAAAGGGTTGAAGAGTTACAGAGCGGACAGGATTTTCAATGTTAATGTCACTGTGACCTTGACCTTGGAGCCAGCCATGCGGAACATGCGTTCTGCACGTCATCTTGATGTGGTAAACATTTGTCTGAAGTTTCATCAAAATTCTTCAAAGGGTTGAAGAGTTACAGAGCGGACAGGATTTTCAATGTTAATGTCACTGTGACCTTGACCTTGGAGCCAGCCATGCGGAACATGCGTTCTGCACGTCATCTTGATGTGGTAAACATTTGTCTGAAGTTTCATCAAAATTCTTCAAAGGGTTGAAGAGTTACAGAGCGGACACAATTTCGTTTGACGCCCGCCCATCCGCCCATCCGCCCGCCATACCCCAATCTAATAACCAGGATTTTCAAAATTGAAAACCTGGTTAAAAACAGAAGTGATGGGCAGTTTTCTAGAATTTTCAAACTTTATATCTAATACTGATGATATATTGTCCCCATCTGAAGTTAATGTTACCTTGAAGTGACAGTAATTTTAGGTTTCGTGTCTTCTGTGACCTCAACATATTCCTCATCAATAATATCCGCACATCGGTTAACCTTCACTGGTAGGTAATGCTTGGCAATATCTAGGTAACCACGGTACTGAAAATTTTTAACAACTTCTATAATAATTCTCATACAAAATCTAATCAAATTCATAAACTAAAAAAGTTATATTTCAGTTTATAGTTAGTACTTATATCTATTTCAAGGTAATACTGCTGTTTCCTGATAAGTGATCTATATTGACTGGTAAGTTAGTAACTGTCAAACATACTCACAACTTTCTCTGCCTTATGTAACAGTCTACCCTGCCTTATGACAGCTTCATACTCACAACTTTCTCTGCCTAAGGTAACAATCTGCCCTGCATTATGACAGCTTCATACTCACAACTTTCTCTGCTTTATGTAACAGTCTGCCCTGCCTTATGACAGCTTCATACTCACAACTTTCTCTGCCTTATGTAACAGTCTGCGCTGCCTTATGACAGCTTCATACTCACAACTTTCTCTGCCTTTTGTAACAGTCTACCCTGCCTTATGACAGCTTCATACTCACAACTTTCTCTGCCTTATGTAACAGTCTGCCCTGCCTTATGACAGCTTCATACTCACAACTTTCTCTGCCTTATGTAACAGTCTGCCCTGCCTTATGACAGCTTCATACTCACAACTTTCTCTGCCTTATGTAACAGTCTGCCCTGCCTTATGACAGCTTCATACTCACAACATTCTCTGCCTTATGTAACAGTCTGCCCTGCCTTATGACAGCTTTATACTCACAACTTTCTCTGCCTTATGTAACAGTCTACCCTGCCTTATGACAGCTTCATACTCACAACTTTCTCTGCCTTATGTAACAGTCTGCCCTGCCTAATGACAGCTTCATACTCACAACTTTCTCTGCCTTATGTAACAGTCTACCCTGCCTTATGACAGCTTCATACTCACAACATTCTCTGCCTTATGTAACAGACTGCCCTGCCTTATGACAGCTTCATACTCACAACTTTCTCTGCCTTATGTAACAGTCTGCCCTGCCTAATGACAGCTTCATACTCACAACTTTCTCTGCCTTATGTAACAGTCTGCCCTGCCTTATGACAGCTTCATACTCACAACTTTCTCTGCCTTATGTGCCTTATGAAATAGTCTACCCTGCCTTATGACAGCTTCATACTCACAACTTTCTCTGCGTTATGAAACAGTCTACCCTGCCTTATGACAGATTCATACTCACAACTTTCTCTGCCTTATGTAACAGTCTGCCCTGCCGTATGACAGCTTCATACTTCTTCAGAAGAATGTGGCTCTCTATCTTCCAAATAGGAAAATTGTCCACATTCCTTCTGTCCTTCACATCCAGAACATACTGGCCAACCTGGAAATATCATTAACATAGACAATTTTAGCTTAATGGTGAGGTATTTCAGTCTGTAATACAACTTTATCTGATAAACAAGGCGTTTCATTGATACAAAATGAATTTTTTCACTTATGTTACTTCTAACATTTTATTTTGGCAGAAAAATGTGGCAAAAAATGTGTTAAAATATAATACAAATTTACCAAGCTGAATTATGATATATATATTACTGGTACCAACTAACAGCTGACTAGCTTAACAAAATGAATTCACAAATGTAACAAGGTGTACTCACTACTGATCTTTCTGAGATTCAATCAGGAGATTCAATACAGAGTTGGCACACGGTAATATATATTAACTTTATAAGTGAGGTCCAAACAAACTAGAACTACCACTGTCCTGGCACAAATACCCCCTACATGCCGCTTTTTGTCAGTAGGGTATTGATATATAGGAACATGTCACTAAGTTTATACCAAATTTATTTTAATTCAATTGTGTAGGAAGCTTTTAGCTTATAGACACACTCTCCTCACTCTGTTCCTGGAACTAACCAGTACTAAGCAATGAGTGTAAAGTTTCTTGCTCAAGGCTTGCCCCAGACTGAGTTTGAACCCGTGTGGCTAACAATCCTTTGATTACTAATTTGACACATTAACCACTCGGCCACACATACATGTTACTTTATGCCTTGGACAAAAATTAAGTATGAAAAATTTAAAATGGCAATAAATCCAAAATTATGGAAAAAAGAGTTCTTGGGCACTGTACTTTTCGTCAAAGAGATCTATTTATTTAGAAGTTTCAAGTTGATACCTCTAATACTTTTTGCAGGACAAAAATTAAGAATGAAAAATTAATGAGATCAAGTTCATACCTCCAATAGTTTTTGAGTTATAGTAATATTAAAGGGGTGGGGCGGGGGTGGGGTGGGGTGGGGGGTATAAAAACAGTTTACATACTTCCTCTTAAAGGCTGGTGATGTTTTTACACTTGCACTCAGGAAAATCATATATAAACTTATTCTTGAGGCAAAAAGTATGGTAAGAATAATGAAGAGTTTAACCTGGAAAGGATCCTGAGTGGTTGAAGAGATTTCTTGCTCCTGAGTTCTTTCTGGTGATTCAATTATACTTGACGATTCTTTCTGCTTTTTACTTGTGTCTGGGGTAGATACTGTCTTTGGGGTAGATGATTTGTTTGTTTTTGATGATGATCCTTTTTGTCTTTTACTAGAACTTGGGGTAGATTCTGTTTCTGGTGAAGTAGAGTTGGTTGCTCTAAAAAGGGTCAAATGAAAAAACTATATGATGTTCCTTTAAGATATACATGTTCACAAAAATATACACTGAAAGTATTGTTCACCTTTATAAGTATTTCAGATAATGTTTCACTTACTTGACAATGGTTTGAAAACTGAAACAACACAATGCTCTCAGCATGTTCTTACTTTCATAAGCATTATACATTTTTGATATTTCTCTTTGAACAGTCTGTTCAAACATATGCTCAGCTATTGACAGGCTTGTTCATATAACTATATTTATTAGTATAATTTTCTGAATGACCTGTACTACACCTGAATTCTCCACGGGAAACTGCCAACTTACTAACATATGACTCTCCAGTTACCTGTTTACGAAAGCTGAACGATTGATATTTTTAACTATGTATTTATAATTCAATGCAAGAACTATTGGGAAAATTATGACGAGTTAAACACAGAGTAAATATTAAATACATTTTTTGTCCTCTCACTGCAGGATAAATATCACCTTTTTTTAAAAGTTCATATCATCAAAAGTACTATGTTGAAACACATATATTATATTGCAAACTATTCACAAACATGTGTTCAGTAAATTTTCAGCTTTCATTTTTATCTTTAGGATGTTTAAAGACACTTGATGCTTCGGCTAAATAGGTCATGAATTCAATTTTGCACCTTAAGATCCACCATTTCCCTCAAATTCAACAACACTAAAACAATATAATAAATAATCAACAAAAGGGCCATGATGGCCCTAGTTTGCTCACCTGAATACTTTGCCTATGGGTCTGCTATTGAGCAAACATCAGAAGCTTTTTAAAGATTCTCCCTTTATAAATCTATATGAATTCAAGTGACCCCCAGGGTAGAGCCAATTTTCACTCAAGGGGCATAATTTGAACAATGTGGTAGATGACCTCTAGCTGATGCTCCATTAAAAATATGTAAGTTCTAGGCTTTTAAAGATTTTAAAGTGTTGCCTATATAAGCCTATGTAAAATCAATTGACCCCCGGGGCAAGGCCAAATTTGACCCCAGAGGTATAATGTGAACAAACTTGATAGAGGTCCACTAGACAATACTACATACCAAATCTTAATGCTTAGGACCTTGTTGTTTCAGACAAGAAGATTTTAAAAGTTTTCCCTATATAAGCCAAGGTAAAATCAATTGACCCCGCGAGCTGGGCCAAATTTGACCATAGGGGTATACTTTGAACAAACTTGGTAGAGGTCCACTAGACAATGCTACATAACAAATCTTAAGGTTCAGGGCATTGTCGTTTCAGACAAGAAGATTTTAAAAGTTTTCCCTTTCTGTTGTCATCACAACCAAAGTTCTTCATGGAATTCAATTCTTTGAACAACTTGGGTAGAGCTTCATGCAAAGAATATCCCAGGCATGTTTTGTCTAAGTTGGCTTAGCGGCTTAGGAGGAGAAGTCATTTAAGTCAAATTGTTGATGACGGATGCCGACGGACAATCAATGATCCCAATAGGTCACCCTTGGGCACTTTCTGCTCAGGTGAGCTAAAAAAACATGAAAATATTTTCATGACAAAATCTGATGCATTATCCACCATTTATATAAGTTTTAGCAATCAGCAATCTCTGATTTAAGCTTGATGACTCTGCAGATAATATACATGTATCACATAAGAATGTAGCTATCCACCATTGAATACTCTCTTTGAAAAGAATGCATGTGACCTGCACGACATAAAATATATACATACCTGTTTTAGATGTAGTGATTTTAATTTTTCTTCACAATTTTAATAAATCTTAACATTTTAAAAATGATTTTGCTCAGCCCCCACAGTCTTGTAGTTAAGGTATGCTGACATGTTTAAGGTTATGTCTCACTGGCTTAGGGTTTTAGCACTTTCTCTATCTATTCAAAATTATTTGTCATTTGTAACAGTTACAAATATGACTGACACCCCCTGCAGAGGTTAGTTATTTTATGTTGTGGGGGATAGTGCAAGATACAGAAAGCATCCCCTTCCAGAGCCACCCCTGGCTCTTCCCAGGCTTAGCATATAGCACTGATACCTGGCACCTTAGTGCAACCTCTCATCTGAAAGAAAATTAGTTGTGTTAGTGGAAGAGGTGGGATAAAACTTGTGACCCCTAGATTATCAGTGCAGCACAATACCACTGGACCACTGATCAGCATTTCTAACAACCTCTCCCACTTTATGAAGAGTCAGTTAAGGCTCCTGTGATGATGTACCCAAGAATTTATGGTTAGGTTTATGCCCCCTAGCTCACTCATTATGATAACAGATCTGAAGGAGGCATGTTAAGAAATTAGAACATGAAGAATGTCATACTGTTCCTGTTCTGTCTCAATGACTGGTTCACCAATTATGATGACCTTCTCAGAATTCTTGGTTTTAGACAACATCTGTGTCTTCACTTTCTGGTATTTATGTGCAAAACATGACCACCAGTCTGAGAACTGTAACAGAAAAGAATTTCTTTCAATCTGATCCATTTACAATAAACCTTGCACTGAAACCTTTATTAAAAGTTACACCTAGTATAATGTATAAAACAGGGTATTGTAGTTAAAGACAAAATTGTTAAATTGTAAATCTTTCTCTCAGTGTATGATAATTCCACAGTTAAATTAACATAATGTAAGTGTATGCCCTGGGCGGACCATTCACTTCACTTCTGTGACAGTCAGCTAACTTAAGCAAAAGTTACACCAATCATCTGACATATGAGTTCCTTGTTGATGTGTGTTTAAGAAAAGTGAACTTTGTAGAAAGGGAATCACATATACTGAGCTATTAAATACAGAAACTTACAGGTGTTCATCGTGTTTCTTTACCTGCTACACTACACTAGCAAATATTAGTCTTTAAGCAAAAAGAGCCAAATTGAAACAGTATGTGGCCTGAATTAACTATAACTAACTTTAATAGGATAACCTGTTCTTAAACAAGGTCACCACAAAGTAAAAGTAGGATTTAATTTACCTTCTGTAGAACAAACTGGTTATTAGTAATTTTACTTAAAAGTATTCATAGATAAAGATCCTATCGGCTCTGACAAAAGAGAATCAGTATTTCTTACACTTAATGCTTTTTCAAAGATGACTTTTCCATTTTCTTCTCCTCTGTTATATTTTTGAATAAGCCCACATTTTTTGTAACACCATATGAATGGAATGTATCCATTTTTACAAACTGCTTTCTCCAATACAAAATCTCCCACTTCAGGCTGAAAATAAGTACAATATTTACAAAAAAAAAAAATGGCGATGATGACCCTTAACAGCTCTGTCCTTCTGAAAACAGACTAATCAAAAATAATGTCATACAGTGATATAATTTTATTCAGAGAACCTTGGAAAAAATGGGTAAAAAAATTGGCTACTATAATCTTCACATGCTTTTCAACTGATTTGAGCTGGTACTCTAATTTTTGAACAGTAAAAAATTCACAAAAGAAATTGTTAGGACAACATTCTGGGCAAATTTCAAGTAATTGGGCAAAACATCTGACCTCAGTGTAGATCATAATGTTTTCATCTGATCTGAGCTAGTGACCTAGATTATGACCCCAAATGACCCTGCTTTACCATCATCATGGAGATCATCAACACACAATTATTCTAACAAAATGTCTCGAAGATCCGACAAAAAATTAAACAAGGTTTTCCACTTGTTTGAACTGGTGATCTAGCTTAAGACCGAACATGACCCAGATTCCAACTCTTCATAGATACCATCATAACAAACTATCTGACAAAGTTTCAAGAAGATTGGTAAAAAGGATGTGACCTCTAGAGAATCACAAGGTTTTTCATTGATCAGAGCTAGTGACCTAGTTTAAAACCATTGTGACCCAGTTCAAACTTGTCTAAGAGACCATCAAGTCAAACATTCTGAGCAAGTTCTATGAAAATTTGGGGTTTGGGGGGTGGGGTGTGGGGGGGGAAATGTTACCTCTAGAGAGTTCAAGCGTATTCCACTGACCTGTGTTTATGACCTTGTCCGTTGATTCTGTGTAACCCAGTTTCAAATTTACATCAGGACAAACAATGTACATGTAGGTAAACAATCAACAGCAAAAAGGCTGTCTGCTAAAAACTTCAAAAAGGTTCAAACTGATACAAATATTTAGAATGTCTGAAGAATCAGGACTTTTTTTAGGCTAATATCTGAAGATTTTGATAATGAATCTTCATTTGAAATTGACAATTTATCATTTAATCAGTAAGGACATTATGCTTTTCAACACATTTATCAGTTATAGTCAGTACACACATTTTCATATGATCTTTGACCTCTATGAGTGACCTTGACCCTGGCCACAGGGAAGTTATAATAATATCCCTCTATGCATGTAGAAGTTTTGCTCCAGACAAGGGTTTTCATCTGATCTCTGTGACCTTGACCTTAGACCCAGAGACCTGGTTCATGCGCATGACACTACGTCTTATGATGGTGAACATATGCAATACTAACAATAAAATCTCACCATCTATGTAGAAGATATGCTCTGGACAAAACTGGATGCCAACTGCCTGCCTGCCATGGGCGTTTCCATAGTACAACACATTTTTTGAAACAGGTGTATAAAAACAAATAACCTCTATGTATTTATATTAGAGCAATATTTTTTAACAAATGATAACCAGTTTTGCTTCATGAGGAGCATGTAAATTTAAACAAGAAAAGGGATCAATTGGGCCTATGTAGCTCATCTGAGCAATACAGGTGAGCAAAACAGTGTTTCATAGCTAAGTAACTTCATAGGTTACAAGGCTGAAGAACACTCCAATATCAAGTAAACATGAATCTCCTGTGCATTAGAAGATATCAAAATTATTTCTAACATGTCTCCACATCATTTCAAAGGTAATTTTTGTGATGACATCACAGAGCAAAACTCTCAAATGTCTATGCCAAGAAGCTACTGGAAAAACTCTGAGATGAACTGGTAAAATCGTTTTGGAGAAAACATTGCTTGAAGTTAGTTGTTGTCAGACTGCAAGTACCTACTGAAACTAATCACAATAGCTCATACTAAGGACAAAGAACACAAAACTGAAACATTTTGTGGTCCCACACATTCTTATTTGCAATAACAAAAGAAAACTAGTGGTCAAAACTCTAAACAGAATCTGTCTTCACTGAAGCTGCACTGTAATTCCATGCCAAAAATAATTTCACTGAAAAAAGTTATTTTAAACATTTATAAATCTTGATAACTTGAAAGAATGGAAAAACCTAACATTAAAAGAGAAAACTATCTTACCTCAGGTCCAGTTGGGGTGTTGTCAATGATGATAAGATTTCTGGCTTCACTGCTGGAAACTGAATCATCTCCTGATAAAAGTTTGCTGCTTGAAGCCCCAGACGATATTTTGGTGGGTGGGGAACAACTGCTCTTCAAACTGTAATATATTCAGTGAGACATGTGACTAGGAATGGTAAAATAAACATGGAAAAAAAATCTATTAAACACATTTATGCTACTTCTAAAAAGAATTTTCTTATGTTCCACAATGTAAAATATACATCAGTTGTAATATAACTTCTCTTAATGCTGAGGAAAAGGTAAATTTACACACCTTAAAGCAAAATTTCCCTTTCATTTGCCTGTTTTTTCAAATTGTTTGTGATTTACAGTATCCATTAACAGTTTTAATGAAAACTTAACCAAATTAAAATTTCAGTCCTGTTACACAAACAAAAACATCAGTGAGAACATATATATATCTATGATCAGTTATAAGATCATTTCCATGGCAATACCTAGTTTTTGGCAACTTTCTAGACTTTGTAGATTTCTGTTTGTTTATGAGACCAAACGTGACTGGCGTGTTCTTTTTCTTCTTGTCCTAAAACATAATAGACATATTAGATAATTTTGTTTTCATTTATCAAGCACAAAATTTCCCAACAGCTTTTTTGCCTAGCTGTTCTTATACACTTTAAATTAAAGATTTTCACAACTGTTAAAATTCTGATTTATTTATAGGTTCATGGAATCCATACAAATTGATGCTCATGAATCATTTATTAAACATCATAAATTTAATAGCAGCATCATAAAATTCACATACATTACAAAAATTTCAGCTCATAATTATATTATGCGATTAAAACAAGCCAAATGTTGGCATTTTCAAAAAGTCTGTCCCTTAAATCTAAACCTTTGGTCCCTTTATGACCTTGACAACTTCAACTATACACATTTTTTACAGAAGAAACCAGTGTCTTAAGTTATTTTTCTGAACCTCTAAACATTTTACTGGTGAAACATAAATGAAGATCTTATTCACCCTCCAAATGACCTGAAAATTGACAGCAGTCATCCTCTATTTTTTTCTCTTCTCTTCAAATAACCAAACATGTACAAATACATATGTTAACTGTTTGATCATCATCAATCTTGGTTACAGATTCTTTACTTAAGAAATAGATTTTATGTTTAAGTGATATACCATCCTATATTATATATTACAGTGCCGTGTTTAGATGCTTAGTAATTTGACCACAAAGGCGGTAGGTCCGAGCAATTAAATAATTATGCACATAAACAAGAAACCATGATATATACAATGGTTGATCACGAAAACTTTAAAATCTATTTCCATTCTAACATGTACATATATTTATATGGGGCACAAGTATGTGCACTATTTACCCGTAACATTTGTAGTGACATCAGCAGTCCCACAACTGTGCTCAGCATGATATAAAATATCACAGTCAATTTCTCCTTTGTTTACTGACGGTGTTAGAAAGTAAGTTAAGAAATTCAAACATGATGATACAAATCGTCAGAGAAAATGACCTCTAAAGGTCACATTACCGTGGTAACAAGAACATTATACCTGAGTAGGTGACCATCCTGGATCTTCATCCGAGTCCTCAAAACTTTCCTCTTCTAGTTCATCTGACGTTTTTTTTGGTCCGACATCTAAGTCAGAGTCTTCAGTTTCTACAATCACAAAGTTATCATTGGTCTGTATTGGAACGTAAATATAAATGAAAGTTATAAAAAACACAATGATCTTTTATGAATTTAAGTAAGTAGAAAGCATATAAATGTTTAAACAAGCACATTATACTCCTATTAGGTCTGGACCTAACATAATTCAAAAAAGTAAAAACACCAAAATCTTCAATTAGAACTATAGGTCCAGAAGGTAAAAGAGTATTTTACATTTGGAATACTTTTAAACCTGAGCCAAAAAAGACAGTGTAACATTAATAGTAAAAGATGTCACTGGATACCATGGATACTGCCTTTAGCATATGCTTTAGCATATGCTATTCTATTATAAAGCCCTTTCAGTAAATAAGTATAGAAGAATTGATTGCCTTTATAAGGTTTATAAGGTTCTTCAAATTGTCATCAAATCTAAATTGTTAGTTTCATGAAAATCCTTCAGCAGCCTGACTTTAATCTCAAATCATGCTAGTAATATACACATCTCCTCATGGTACAGATGCCTCCCGGCATTCCACCAACTAGTTGCTAAGAAATATCCTAGACACTTATAGTAGTCGTTAATTACAAGCCTTCTTTTTTTCTATGTTCGTGAGAAATCTAAACAGTGGATGTGTTAAAAATGGTTTAACATGCAAAGTACTTGGTAAAAATTCTCCAACTTTCAGAAAGTGTTTGTGGGATATCAATCTTTCAGAGAAAATGCTTTTTCCTCATATAGCAGGTTTTTTTTGCTGACCTGGTCACTTATGTTGTAAGATCAAAGGGCCTATAGCTCTGTAAAAGAACCATTCCTCACAATGCAGATAATAAAATTATGCATTTCTCCCTCTAATGCTGAAGATCCCATATAAGTTCCATTTAATCAAAGCCAGTAGTAACTGAGAAATTTCTGTAAAAAATAATCAGTCCTGTTTGTGCTAGCAATATGCACAGTTCCTGGTACTAAAGTGTCCTATTAACTTTCATTTAACTCTTTGTGAAAGTCCCAAGTAGCTTGAGAGAAAAAATGGCTTGGACACAAATAGTTCTGAAGAATATTATATGTAGGAAATCAAAGAGCCCAGAACTCTATGAAAAATAGCCAATTCAAATGGTGATTGTAATATATGCAGCACCTCCTAGTGAATACCGGCCAGTGGTTACAGAGAAATAGTCTGGATATTGCTGCATGAAAATCAAAGGGCACATAACTCTTTGTGAAGTCCCAATTGTAACAGGAATCTTCTTTTAGTGAATTCCTGCCAATGGTTACTAGGAAATAGACCAGACAGCACTGCAGGATAATCAAAGGGCCCATAACTCTATGTGAAAAATAATAAAAAAAAAATAACGATGGTAACATGCATAATAAAATATTTTTAGTGCAGCATGTCCCTGACCATCTAGATTGTGGGCCTTCTTATCCATACAAGTCCTGCTATGCCTGTAACAAGTTATAAACAACACCATTAGAAAATGATTGAGAAGTGCATGTAAAAAACGGAAGAAATTATGTCACCTGGAGTCCATCCTGGGTCTGCATCTGAGTCCTCTATCTCATCCTCAGAATCAAAGTCATTGACCTCATTCGCATTTGCAAAATCTTTAATTTCACTGTCAACTGGAATCTCTACCTTGATTTCTGATTTTGAAGCTAAAAAATAAGGTGATGAGAATTTGATAAGCCCTTTTTGCATTTAGATTAATGTTACAGTTCAAATGTTATTTTACTATAAAGAATCAACACTTTCCAACTTCTATCTTAAGGAAGATTGTTCTGAAGAAAAATATGTATTCCTGATCTCAGAAAGAAATACTAGGACCCCTGAAGCCCGGGACAAATGCTTTCTACAGTGCAAACATCAGTAAACCTCAGTACATGTTCATCTGTTTCCCCTGTATATTTAGGACCTTTTGTTTCCAAGAAGAACTTTGGTACACCAGCATCTCTTGTTTACCTACAAAGAAAATGTGTGTCAGTTTGTTTATGTTGTTTACCTTTGATAGTAATGAATCCATCAGGTGTCATATCTTCAGGTACATCTTTTGTGTCCATTAACACAAACACTGTCTTCCAGTGTTCTGGAATCTTTGACTTTCCAATGATATAGGATTTAGATACTGCAAATAATATTATAAAAAGCAATCTCTGAGAGAGAAAACCAGCATACACAGCATAACAGCCAACAGGCCTTAGACATTAGTTTGACAGAAAAAGGCTTTCAGATAAAACAGAATTATATCAACAATTTGATGACAATAAGGGTTTCACAAGACTATTTGTAATCAGCAAAAGTGCATCGACAGAAAGCCAAGTTGAGATAATTGCTCATTTTTCATAACAGAAGAGCTGTACAAACGAACAATTCTATATGATGTGGAAAGCAAAACAACAGATGGAAACTATATTACATGTCAGGGCTCCGGATATTTTCAAATCTCAATCAGTCCAAGACAAGACATGCCCCCCTTCCAAAAAACATGAAAATTAATCGCTCTAAAACAATATTTAATGTTAGTTTGCCTATATGTGCAATATATGCTTGAATGCTCTTCACATATTGAAAATACGAACAATTTATTGTCACTGACAACTAAAACTGAATTATGATGCTTACATTATACGGTTTGTCAACATTGAGAAACAAACGTTTTGTTCAGAGTGAAAGTTAAAATAAAAAATAATGCAAGTTTTACGACTTTATGATTTTACAACACTGGTTAATGAAATTGATTCACTAGCAGCGAATCAAGCACACTTTTTGACAGATGCATGTTTACGACATAATCAGTTAACTGCCTTGGCCCACTGGTCAAGTACATTATTCTTTTTTTTTCTCTAATTTATGAAGTCTCACAGTTTTACCATTTCATTACCAACATACAAAGTCATATAGTAACATGGCCACTTATTGCACAAGATCATAGATGTTCCTACATCAAATAAACAGAGCAGCGAGCAGTGATTGTTTTTTTTGCTGCAATGTGTTGCAAAGTGATCTGTAGTATAATATTATCTATCATTTGAAACATACATATATACTTACAACCTGAACGTCCAGTCTTAGCTTTTTTACTTGACTGAGGGGATTCTGAAAGGTAGCCTCTAAGATGTTACTTGATTTTTTTCAACATAGTAATATATAATGCAAATCCAAAATATTTAGTATTAGCAAAACACAGAGAAACAACATAAAAAAACATTCAATTTACTTTTCGAGCTATTATGTAACTAAACAAAGAAGAGCAAATTGAGTTTTTGCTTTGTTCTGATTGGTTATTCAGATATGTTTATGGGAATTTTCTTAACAGAAATTTTAGGAATTACCAGTTCTAAACACCTAACTTTAATACGACACTGCCTATTGCCACACAGAAGTAGTCAGGTAGTCAGCTGGCTTTGAACCTTTGTTCTTTAAGCTGTGAAGGTTTTACAACTCAAGGGGATGAATGCCAACTGCTAATAAATCAAGTTTAATTCTTACAAAATCAGAAAAAATAAAACAAAATGAAGTCTGGAAGTTTCTTTAAAAGACAAAACAAGTTGGGAAGATTTCTATGTGATTGTGTCTGCCTCAACTTTTCCTGAGGTTGAGGAGACTTTCCAGACTTATATGCAAGTTTACCTTCGGTTTGTTTTCTCTTTTTGATGTTTTGATGTGTTGTAGATCTGTCCATACTATCTGGGTCACTCTCAATCTGTTCATCCTCTTCTACCACTGTGCCAAAAGTTTTCACAACCTGTCTCAACCTTTCCTGTAATGAATACTTCACACTTCAGTAAAGACATAATCAAATCATACAAGATGAATTTCATCCACCTTTTAGTAGTTTTAACACATATACATATGGCAGGCCAACAGGAATGGCTAGTGTGTGTCTGATAACTGCCTACTTTGCCTCACTATGAAAGTTCCTTGAGCTAGGTTAAACTATATCTCCCTCCTTGATTTTAAAAAATAATGAGTCGTTGATTCTAACATATTTCTTCTTCTTTGCAAACCATTCATGCCTAAGCTAAAATAGTGGCATTTAAGCATTTATGGTCCATTTGGAAATTACTTCTTTCAATTCTCATATACATGTAAACTTGATCCTTAATCCAATAAAAAAGCTGTAAATTGTTACCCTGGTGGTCATAAACTGTGCAATTTCTGCCTTGGCCACAGCAGACACCCAAGTTTTCTTTGAAGAGTAAAACATGCCTCCCGGTTTACACTCAGGCACATCTGGTCCCTTGTATGGCTTCACATTCCTTGGACAAAGACATGTAAAGGAATCAAATATCTAAGAGGTCATATAATCTACAAGCACATCTGATAAGAAATGGAACCACTAAGTTTTTTTCTTTAAAGATGCAATGAAACCAAACCTTGAAACAAAACAAAAAACAGAACAGCAAGCTTTGTTCTCCTCAACAATAAGTTTACAAAAATGATTCTGGAAAATAAAAACAAAATTATTATATTCCACCGATAAAAAGTTTTGAAAACCTCATTCCAATCCATAACAATATTATGCTCAAAATTAATTATGTTATGTGCATATAGTTTACATTATTAAACTTTCTAACCCTTCAGCAAACATATGAAAAGATTACCCTGACAATTGTAAACTGACATTTTAAATTAAATCAACAGAAACCTTGCAGTTTCCAAATTCTACACAACTGTCACAACAGATACATGTAACAGCTTAAAGTTTAAAACAATACTTTTTCTTCTCGTATTGATGAAAGTTTACATCAACATTAGCCAAGAATGATAACTAAAAATATCTATGCTGGAGCTGACAGGTAAACAGAGAAAATGCATTAGATGTAAAGTTCATTATTTAACAGTTACTAATATTAACCTTTCCAAGTTCATTATTTAACTGTTACTAATATTAACCTTTCCAAGTTCATTATTTAACTGTTATTAATATTAACCTTTCCAAGTTCATTATTTAACTGTTACTAATATTAACCTTTCCAAGTTCATTATTTAACTGTTACTAATATTAACCTTTCCAAATTCATTATTAACAGTTACTAATATTAACCTTTACCCTACTGGAGGCAGTTGACTCTGCCTTTGCAACCTGTGCAGACCAGGTCAGCCTGCACATCTGTACAGTCTGATTATGGACTGCACCTCTGCCATTCAGTCAGTGAATTTTCAATTAGCATCCCCATAAATGATAAATAGATCTGTCCTAATTGATTTAGACATTTAGTAAAGTAAGGGTTAAGTTACTAGAACTCTAAACTGACAGACCTGATCTCATTCTTTGCAAAACAAATAAAATGTTAGATTAACAAGAGGGCAAAAATGGCCCTATATCACTCACCTAATCATCAAGTAAAACATTCCAACAAAGTTGCATGAAGACAGGGTTGAAAATGTGGCCTCTAGATTGTAAAAAAAGGTTTTCCTAGAATTTGACCTGGTGACCTAGTCTTTGACCAACCATGACCCATATACAGAAAGAATTTTTAAGTTATCCAGACTAACATTCTGACAAAGTTTCATGACAACTGGATGGAAAAAGTGGACTCTCAAATGTTTACAATTTTTTTCTATGATCTGACCTGGTGACCTTGTTTTGACCCAACATAACCCATTTACAAAAAGTACCTACAAGTTATAATGACAAAGTTTAACATTCTGACAAAGCCTCACAAAGATTGGAAGGAAAATATCGCCTCTAAAATATTCCCAAGGGTTTTCTATGATTTGACCTGGTAACCTAGTTTTTGACCCACCATGACCTATATACAAAATAAATCTATAAGTCATCAAGCCAAATACTTTGACAAAGTTTCATGATGTCTGAATGGAAAATGTGGTGTCTAGAGTGTTCACAAGGTTTTTCTATGTTTAGGTTTTTTGACCTAGTGCCCTAATTTTTTAACAAACACAATCCATATATAAAGAGCCTAGAAATCACCAAGGCAGACATGCTGACTAATTTTCAAAATATCTAGTTTGAAAATGTGGCTTCTTGAGTGTCACAAGGTTATACTATGACTTTACCTGGTGACCTAGATTTCGACCCTACATGACGCATATACCAAAGGAACATAAAAATCATTAGAGTGGCCTTTAGAGTGTTCTCAAGGAATGTGGCTAAAATCACATGGGCCATAACTAAAAGACCCATGGTGCGCACATATGGCTGGTTTTTGAAAGGAACTGAGATTTTATATATATACAAGTTGCATATGGGTTTGGTCAAAATGAAATAAAAAATTGGGTCTCTATCATTTGCACAAAAAATTGTGGAATGACAAAGTGTGATCACAAAAGCTCACCTTGTCACTTCGTGACAGGTGAGCTAAAATTTATTATTTTCAATTTACTAAAACTGAATGGCTTAATGGTAAGAGTAACAGTTTTAAGACTTTAACCCTGAACATGCTGAAATTTTGCAATGGATTTGCCCAGCTTTGAATTTAGAACAGTCCATTCAAAGTTTAAGGGATTTCAATATCAAAATATAAAACTGGAGCTACCAACAGTATAGAGCCTGGCCAGACTGCACGGATGTGCAGGCTGGCCTGGCTCTATACTGGTGGCAAAGGCTAATCACTTTCGGTTCCAGCAGGTTAAGGGTTAATATGCCAAAGCTAACAGGTACTGTAATGCACATGATAATAATAAAAACTGAAGCTATTTACATATTATTCATTAACTACATACAAAGAAAGAACTAAGTTCCAAGCTTACCTGAGTTTCACCCAAGCATGAGTTGTAGGTGTGGAGAAGAACTGTACATGTAACTGAGTCCATTTCTTGCCCTTCTTTCTGTGAGTATTTTCCTGCTGGCACTTACATACAAGACTAGGCCAGTATGGATGACCATCTAACTTGGCCCACACTAGATCTCCTGGTTCATAATCTGAAAAGATTATTTGAACCACAAAAAATATTATAAAACAAGTATACATGCAAGTCAAATCTACATTTTCCTCTTAAAACTTCTCACAAATTCAACTGTATAAGCCCTGACCAGTTACTTTGTGACACAATTTTACAGAAGTCATCCTGAAGAGTACTCAAGTTATCCTCCAGAAACCAAATTGCAAACGGACAGACTGACTGACCGACGCCCTGGACCATAACACAATATGCCCCTTTGGGTATATAAAAAATTGACAACATGAACTTTTTACACACATTCCTTATACCTAACTAGAAGTATTAGTTACAGATTCTGGAAATCCTGAAAAAAAAAGAAAAAAGTATCAATTACAGACTGGAGTAAGATACCTTACCACTTAAAACAGATATACCAGTAACCTCAAGACTTACATTCATTCCAAAGACATACAATCAGAGTTCACACAAAGACAAGAGTAACTTACCTTTGTCAGACATCTTCAATACTTCAGACACACATAACCTATAAAAAAATATGTTCCTCTTAGTAAGATTTAAAAAAATGGTACAGTCATGAAGATCATAGAAAACTGAACCAATAAAAATGGTACAGTCATGAAGATCATAGAAAACTGAACCAATAAAAATGGTACAGTCATGAAGACCATAGAAATCTGAACCAATAAAAATGGTACAGCCATGAAGACCATAGAAATCTGAACCAATAAAAATGGTACAGTCATGAAGATCATAGAAACCTTAGCCAACAAAAATGGTACAGTCATGAAGATCATAGAAATCTGAACCAATAAAAATGGTACAGTCATGAAGATCATAGAAATCTGAACCAATAAAAATAAAGATAAAGAGAACAGCTTTCTTATCAAAACACTCAACTTTTTTAACAGTAGTGCCGTTAGTATTTGGGCATTTTGTTTGCTACAGTATATTTTATGGTATAGAACATGTATCCCTGTTTATAGTGCTGACATTATCAAGGTGCCTTTTAACATGAAAAAATGCTTCAGAGAATGGAAATTTAACACTAGACAAAATGTGTACTGGTCTGAATGATCAATGCCAGGTAATATCTCCATAATGTACAGTACAACATTAAACAATCATATAGTAGCATGTTTCCTTTTTGTTATATGCATAACTGGACACCTGGAGGGGCTGAATTCCTTATCCTACTCTAGCTCCCACTTTTTTCACCTATTCAGATTATTTTGTAAGGTAGCGGACAGGTTTGCAAATCTCATGGCTAGGTATATTGCAGTATCATCTGCAAACAGACAGAGTTTTAAGTTAGTTTTCTTTGGGAGATAATTGATGTAAGCTAGGAATCAGAGAGGTGCTAGGTCTGATAAACTAGCTTTGTCACACCACAGACTGTAGCAGAGTAATCCCACTATTTCATCTCCAAAAGTGAACCGATTTTATGGGCTGGTATCTTAGGCTTGTTTTAGTTTTTCAAGTTTTGGTGAGATGAACTCTAAGAAAATGGAAAAAATTATGAACTCCAGTTTCAAAAACCTTAACTACAATCCTTACAAATATGTAGGTTAAAAACATTGTGAATGATTAATAAAGAAACAACAGCTTATCTCCATGCCCTTGTTAAAAATAAAAATGGTTCTTATTCTTTTAATATACTAACAAAGCGGAAATCCCACAGGTAAGAACTTAAGTTACGGGTTCAACTCTTTCAGTAAAAGTGCTGTCAGGCTCTGGAATTTGTTTTCTCACATTTTTCAAGAAGAAATAAATTTCAACCAATGCTGAAGCCTTTTCAGGGCTTGGAAATTTGAGTCTCAGATGACACTGTTCCTACTGCAATGATTAATTTTGTTTTTATTTAGTTCTCCATACCTTGCTTTACCTCCGTTTTTGTTTGTGCTTTAGTTTGTAATTGCTGCCTTGTCATCTTATGCCTTCATTTCTAATTCTAATTAATTATTATTGCTTTTTTATTTCACGCATATCTGAGTCATCAGTGTTACTCAGTTCAGTTCAGATATGATCTGAGGTGATCCTCTTTTTACCTTCAGTATCTTAGATGCACTCTTTTATCAATCTTTCAGGCCTTGGTCTTGTTTAGCTCTGGCATATGCATAACTGAGCTCATTTTTTATGTTTTCAGTATCTATGTGTTTAACATATGCACTTCTTACATGCATCTTTTTAACAGACTTTTAGGTCTAGGTCTTGTTTAGCTCTGGCAGCATAGTTTTAATGTCTGCTGTATATATGTGTTAAATGTGTGCTCCATTATGCATGTATGTCTTTTACTCATGCTTGACTTTAAAAACTATAGTAACCCGACTGGACAGGTGACCTTGGTTTCAGACACCCATCTAAGTACTAACCATGGATAGAGCTGCTTAACTCACAAACATTCCATAGTGCTAAAGAGCTAGCCCCAAAGCAAGGCTGTTGGAAGTGCCTAATCTATCTGGTGTCCACTACACTCACTCCCCCACCCCACGTCTTCAACCTTCAGGAGCTGGGCATCAACTGTACAGCTTCCTACTGAGAGCCCTTTCTGCTCAAACCATGCAAGGGACTTAACCTTGCACTTCCAGAGCACACAGGCACTAACCAGAGAAAAGGCCTGATGGTTTTTCATGGAAGACCCCTGCCACCATTATAGTAACTTGGCTAATGACGTCAGTTTTGGACACCAAGTGTTTGGAACATTTGCGAGGTAACCAACATTATCCCAGCACTGACCATGGATAATGTTGGTTACCTTGGAAATATTCCAGACACTTTAACCATGTCATTAAAGAGTTAGCCCAACAGTGTGGCTGATGGAAGTGCCTTATCTGTCCGGTGTCCATCGGCTTTACGCAAGAAATTACTGACAACCTAGATGAAGGTCAACAAACTGATGTCATCGTCAAAGACTTCAGTGAATTATTCAACAAATCCAACCAGCACAAACTCATACACAAGCTAAAATACATGGGAGTTCATCAACACATCACTTCATGGATGAAAGATTTTCTCAAAAACCTATCACAACAAGGTTTCTGACAGGCTCCCTGTGCTTTCTGGCATCCCTAAGGGATCGGTCCTAGATCCATGTCTCTTTCTCGCATACATCAATGACCTACCAGGAAGTGTCAGGAGCCAGGTGGGTCTATTTGAAGATGACACCATAGTCTTCTTAACAATTAAATCACAAGCATCAGCACAAAGCTTACAAAATGATTTGCACAACCTTGAAATATGGGAAAAAGAATGGCCAATGGAGTTCAACATCGACAAGTGTGAAGTACTCAGAATACACAGGAAAAAGAAACCTGTCATGTTTCCCTACACAGCACTATTCTGAAAACCACAGAAAATGCAAAATACTTAGAAGTTACTAAGTAGACTTGAACTGCTCCCACACAAACAACATAACAAATAAAGCAAAAAATCAGCTTAAGATTCATCAGACAAAATGACAAAACACAAAACAAACATCTCAAAGAAGCAGCATACAAAACATAAGTCAGACCACAGGCTGAATACTGCTATACCATATGGCACCCACAATAGGAATACCTCACTCACAGAATAGAAATAGTCCAGATGTCAGCTGCAATGTTTATAATGATTACCACTATACTAGCCTGATTTATTATGCTCACAGCGTTCAACTGCTTTTATAGATCTGATATTTTTTTGTTGTTCAACATTTAAGCTTAATTTAAAACTGCAAATAACTGAGCGTAAATCTTGCGGAAGGAACGTTACGGGTAATTTCCTCTGCAACAATCACATCATTGCCTAAACCACTCAGGAATTCTGATTGGCAATATTTAAATAAAATGGTGCATAAACAAGTGTTTCAGTTTATACTTATATTATCTGTGACTGTGTTTTTTTCTTAGATGAAAGGGACTGGTATAAGTTAAGTTATTGTATTTTGTTTTAACGTCATCATTTTTGTTGTAAACTCTGCAAAATATAGGACAAACAAGCGATAAGATGTGCCAAACTGCATCTGATTGGGGGAATCTGCAGATCAAAGTGTGATGTAGAAGGTGAACAACTATAAAGGCAGTGTCTAGAGGTATGGATCTGTATTCCTAGACAATTTACTAGTAGGCATGTCTAGGGGAAGGACCTTCGTTTAACTTAAAGCTGTTTCTGTTGCTACAAAATGAAGCAATTGCAACTGTAGTTCATTGGATCACCATCCCGATGTTTAGGCCGGTTGAAAAAAATCGTTGTCGTCCAGCAGGCTCATTAGAAATGACAATTCGTGAAGGCAGCTATCTGAACTAATCAACAATATAAATACTAAATAATGAGTGTAAAAATAACAATGTACATAGTGACTTTTATAACAAAACAACAACAACAACAAAAAATGAAAAAAGAAAAAAAAAAAAAAAAAGTAAACCGGACATTGCATAAACTTGAATGAATTTTTGCTTGAGAAGTGTTGAAAATGTATATGATGACTGTAAAAAATCTACAGCAACACAGATAGGTTTATATGAACTTTTTATTGAGACAGTACTATGTAGAATCATAAAAAAATGTAAGTTTATTTATTTTAATAACTCATTCAGTCTTATTCGTAAGCGGATATTTGCATTTTGGATTAATCCCATAATATTTATCGTCAGAAAAAGTGACTGAAAATAACTTGTATGTCATCGTCGGTCTACGGGTACCTCTAGACACTATAAACTATAAAACTATAAAATGTCGACCTATATTATCGGTTAACCTTCGGAGGCAAAATAGTTGACACTACCACAATACAAGCAGTGTAACAAACACGATTAAGGAATTTAAATGGTAAACACTCCAAAGGCGAATCCAAGGCAGCCTGGTCATACTAAACAAAATAAAAATGTCAGAGTTGATCATGATCACCTTACAGACACAAGAAACAACGTATTGTAGTAACCTGGCATATGAGCTCAATTTTGGACACCCATCCAAGTGCTAACCATAGATAACGTTGCATAACTTGGCTAACGTTCCAGACACTCCAACCTTGTTGCTAAACAGCTAGCCCAACAGCAAGACTGTTGGAAAGGTTGCAAGACACTCCACCCCCCAAATTTTGCAGACACTTCACCCCCCAAGACACTTCACCCCCAAAAACTGGTAAGACACTTCACCACCCAAAATTTATTTTTAGAAATATATGTGAACCTTAACTTTTATGTAGGTATGTAGGCATATTTGTTATATTATTGTAGTAATTTTGCATATAAAACAAAAAAACATAAATATGACAAACAATTTATTTCTGATATATTTTTGTATAAAAAAATTAACTATTCAAACAAAAAACATGACAGACTATTTATTCATGTCAACATTTAAACAGTATAAATAACATTCACCACAAATGCAGCCTTGGATATACCTGTTAGATTAATGTCCATACTTATACTTCTTATATGAGTTATCATAATATGGTATAATGGCTTTGTGCAGTACCGGTCTGAATGACTTTTTTCACAAATTAATAGCTACATGTATTCGTTTAAAACTTTTCTGTAATGTTTAAATAAAAATATTCAGTTTTTAATTTTTTGTACAGGGCTCTCGTGAGGGGGCGATTCGGGCGAAGTCGTCGCTTCGCTGTCTCAAATTTCGCCTTACGTGAAGATCAAAGCGAAAATCAAGTCGCCTTATCAAAATTTAGTTGCCCTTGGCAAACAAGGATAAGAGTCAATGGTGTCATAAAATGTGGCAGTTTTTTTACGATACACAGTTTTTTTACAATACACAAACAATCGCTTGCCAGCCACTCATTAGGGAATCCCCATAAAACTCCGCCTCTCGCTATTTCTTGCCTATAGCCATGTGTGACGTACAGCAAAGACTCTGCCCATGTTATTTATATCTTTTCAACCAGAACATTCGATACCGACACTTAGGCGAAATAAACCAATCAGCATTTAGTTTTTAAAAAACCACTATTAAGTAATGAATAATAATGAGTTTCCTGTCGGATATTTTTAGCTGATTTCAGTGTTTATAAATTACCACTAATTGATCACTATTTGATTGCGATGTTTCGGCAATTATGGGTTTGATTAAGATCAGGTACCCTCTGAGCAATTACGGCGATTAAACTGTGTAGGTATGTATATTGTATCACACGACAAAAAAGGTGCAATCTATCAGGTTTTCTGTGAAAAACAAGTCAACAATAAAAGGTTGATCGTCGGAAGTGTTACAGAATTTTAATCGTCGATCATTGTTTTCCAAAAGGTCTGCATATCAATAGTTGATATTAGTTTCATTATGTTTCTGAATACTGGTTGATAAAAGGGATCAATTATTAAAGGTAATTTATTATTACATAAGCATACGTTGTCAGAAACAAAGAGTAACGAAACAATATCCACTTCGCTCTGAAGTCTGTCCACTTCTCCCTAACCTTCAACCCAAGGCGAAGTGACTTCTCCCAAAATTCTGAGTCTAGCGAGAGCCCTGTTTGTATATTATTTTGTAGAGCAAAACTGTAATTATTGTACATATTTCTAATAAGATTAAAAGAATCTATCTATATAATCATGCATATTCTCATCAGACAGTTGTATATTGTCACATTGTATATTCAACATTATTTGGCTAAAATCTGTTTATTGAATTGCATGGTACATGTAAGTGTGCCACCTCCTATCACATGGCGTAATTACGCCTGAAGAAAATTACTGCAATAACAGTTTATAACAGTTTATTCATATCAAACCAGAAGGTCAACGACCCATGAGGCAAAATATACAATATAAATACAAATATGGCAGTATACATAATAGCATGTAAAATCTATATAAATGAAAATATTTCCGTTCTAGTTTACATAACATTAAACCTAAATTATTTAGCAACAAGTAGATAAGTATTATTTAAGTCTTGCATTTGAAATAGTTTAACATAATTACAAACATATAGAAACGAAACTGGTGACAGGTATAAATATAAACTGTCCAAAATACATAGATAACTAAGTGATTGATACAGTTTACCGAAAATATATCACATTTAGAGGCAAATTACTGGTAACAATGATTCGCTGAATGAGTGTGATAACATATGAGAAAACCATATTTGTCAGCCTTGTCCGAAAAACGAAGAGCGGCAAGATTGACTTATGGTATATCACGTTTAGAAGCGAATTACGATTTTAGAATTACTGGTAACAATGATTCGCTGAATGAGTGTGAGATAATATAACATCTGAGAAGACCATATTTGTCAGCCTTGTCCGAAAAACGAAAAGCGGCAAGATTGACATATGGTAAATCAAAATGTTCCTTAACAATAATATGTATACACTAAAATCAAAGACTTATTTGCTAATTTCATTTTACAAATACTTAAGTTGTACGATTGACAAAGTTTCATACACCTTAATTACGTTGAGTGAAAATAGTGCTGTTCCTAACATTAAAAGCTTTTTCAATATAACACGCAAGACGTTTTATGATAGTATCATTGTCTGAGTTCATAAGAGCAATAAATTTTATCATATTTGGATGTCTCCAATAATATGGCGATATAAACTGCTTTCTTAAGTCAATATATCTATTACATTGTAAAACAAAGTGAAACTCGTCCTCTAAAACATTACATTCAGAACATTTGCGATCATCATAAGGAATAGCCCTTGGCTGATGCCATCTACCTGTTTCAACACATAATCTGTGTGATGACATACGTAGCAATATGCAATGTTAATTTATTGTATAAATTAACTGACGCAATAACAGGCGCTTAAGTTTAAAAGTGTTCAGGTAAATAACTAGATACCTAAGCTTAATTATGTAATTATCCTGGAATAAGTTAATATATTTAATTTTATTTATAAAAAGATCAAGATAATTTAAATATACTCAAAATTGAAAAGTCAGTGAATATTTGCATATCTTTTTAATCTTCTAATTACTCGTTATGGGTCAGTTGCTGTTTTTATAAATTACTCTAAATATAAATCAAGCACAAAGACTATTTATTTATTGATGCTGTAATATACACAATATAGTTTTTTACAGGCACCTCTGAACTAAAACAGTAAATGTTTTGATCAAAATTTAATTTGATCAATTAACAACTTTAATTTCTGGCCATTAAATACATACATAATGGTATTAGTCTTTCATCCTGTGTCAGTGTGTAATCAGTTAGAGATAAAAGGAGGTGTGAAAGGGATTATATTTGTCATATTGAATAGAACATAGCTTAATTATTCTGATGTAATAAATAATATTTTATAGATTTTAAAATTTTAAAGTACTTAAAATAAATGTTTAAGTAAGATCTTCAGTTAAATCTTGTTTTCTTTGTTATTAACTTTTATAATTTTAAATGTTCCTGACACGCGCCTGCCTAGTATAGTCAGTATTGACTTTTGGCAGTACTAAGTTGAAGTGATATTTTTTAGTATTAACTTATAATGTAATATTAATAGACATTTATACAATGATCCTATTCCCAGTCAAACACCAAAATCTATATGTGCCCGGACAACAAAACCATTAAAAATGCTATACTGTATGATTCATAAGACACAAAAAAACATAGAACTATGAACACCTTTAATTGTCTGTAAGTAACAAAAAAATGGGGAGTGAAGTGTCTGAGTCATTTTTCATGAAATGAGGGGTGATGTGTCTGGGGGGTGAAGTGTCTGGAAAAAATGGCTTGGTTGGGGTGAAGTGTCTGTAAATCGTTGGAAATGCCTTTCTATCCGATGTCAATCAGAATTGGAACTTTTCCAGTTAGAAATTGCTTATAAAAGTGTTATGCAAATGTAAATAACTTATATGAACTGGCCAGGGCGCATGAAAAAACAAAATGTTACCCTTAACTGGACGTCATTCAGCAAGAAAAACTAATAACTATCAATTGAAGACAAGACGGATTATTTGTACCTGCGCACCGTCTTGAATCGTTACTAAACAGCGGAATGAAGATATTATGGCGAAATGGGCGAAAATGCAGATTCTAAAATCAAAAATACGTCGGTACGCCTAAATATCGGAAAGGACTCCTTCTCGAATACGTATGCGAAAAGGACTATCATTTAATCAGTTTGTGATTTTTTTTTAAAAATTTTATTTTGAATATAATGATGATGTAGTGCCATAAATACGATTAAAAAGAAATCAAATTTTGAATAAATAATATTTTTAATGTTTTTTTTTATTCTAGAATCAGTATGAACAAAAAGCGTATGCGAAAAGGATTTTCGAATGCGAAAATGACTATTAATTTGTTAATTATTTAATTTAACATACTTTTAATACAACAACGTGTGAAATATGCTATATTCATACTATAATATAAATAAAACAAATGTTGAACAAGTATTTAAAAAATGGTAACGCTTTTTTTTATCGGTATTAATTATGATAAATGAAAAACGTATTCGAAAAGGATTTTCATATGCGAAAATAACTTGAAAGCTTTAGTAAACATATTTTTCTTAAATACATTGAGTGTCTTGGGAGTGGTGTGTATTCGGGGTGGGGGCAGGATTGTCTGCAAATTTTAGAGGTTGAAGTGTCTTGCAACCCTCTGGATATGGTCCGTTTCGTCTCAAAATGTGGTACGTTTTGTGTCATAATATGGTCCGTTTGTTTGATCCTTTTCGTCCCAGGGTCCGTTTAGTCCGTAATTATTTTCGTTGATATCTAATAAGAAAGCATAAGACATATTTACAACACATTATCTTTGTTTATATTTTAATATTGTGTGTCTTTAAGAAAAGAGGTCATATCAGTTATCTCCATTTTGCCCATTTCGTCCATTTCGCCATGAAATCTTCATTTCGTTGTTTATACCAACCCTTTGGAGTTACTGCCCTTGTAATGGCTGCGCCCAGTTAAATGGAGATTTTTTCTTGGTAAATACCACAGATTTCTAACCAATAACAAAAGGCTGTTTATTTTAATATCTACGGCAGTCAGTCACATAACCTTAATATACGATGACCTGATCATGTGATCAGCCAGATAACTTTTTATCAAACATCTACCAATTTAGTGGTTAAATTTTGTTTATTTTTTCACAATTAAAATTTAAAAGAAAAACAGAGAAGGTGACAAGATAAACAGAATAATACATTGGTGTCATGGATGGAAAAAGTTTATCTGGCTCGACTCCAGGGTTTGCCTTCAGTTCACTAGATGATTTCGGTTTCCAGACGTTTCACCCCACGACTTTTCCTCACCAAGAAATTTCACCCCTGAGACTTTTCCTCCCAAGACTTTTCTCTCCCAGTTTTTTATTGACCAAGACATTTCACCCCCAAAATATAAAAGGTTTGCAGATGGAAATTATATTTATATTTTCTTGTTTATTTTTAAAGTTAATGGAGTTAAAAAGATTATTTTCATAATCTTTAAGAGATAATGGCTTTTGAATGACTGGCTTAATCACATTATCAACACCTTTTTACACTTCTCACCATTAAGAAGCATGCATTGTTAGGATTGTTTATTGTGCATTGCCCATGATTGGCAATATACAAAGTCTTCACACATTTCAGGATGAGGTGCTGATTAAAGAGGGGTATAATTAAAACTCAATCAGGTAGTTATTTCAAAATTTTGTCAATCTTTTATTTAAAAAAAAAAAGCAAAGGTGATTTATTGACGATATAAATAAAACTTTTTAAATAGACAGACATAAAATACATTTTAGGTCTTTGCAAATGAATAGTTAATTGATAGAACAATAAATATATGATAAGTATACCAGTTGCAACTTGCTTAATATAATATATATCATAGATATATAACAGAGTATGTCAAAACTGATTCTTTTCTTGTCCGTGTAGAAAAAATAACTGATCATGACCAATCTAATTCTTTTGTGAGTCTAAAAAAATAACTGAGGATGACAATTAACAAAAATAATTGATATGAGTCAATACAATTATACTAATGAGCTCTTATTAATACTACATAATTATTTCATTCCATTACTAAAAATTCCGGAAAATAAAGTATCAACAGGATTAATATAATTCATAATCCATTCATTAATAAACATGATTAAATTAAGACACCATATATTATTAATTTATAATTCATTTACAAATTTATCTATGTATTATATCATTATTTTTTTAATATTAAAGTAATGCTTTTTTAAACTTAAACTTTTACAGAACACTTCAAAATTTAATATTAATCATTTGTTGAACGATTTATATTTATTTCATAAAATAAAACGTATTATATAAAATATTTTTTTCATTATATATATTTATATAAAAAATACATGTATATAACTTAATTGATGATCATTTTCATATCTAATACACATTATATTTCACTAATTTTTCAGAGTTTTACTTCGAATTATGATCAGAAAAATAATCTTTTACCTGATTGTGGAGATTTATCAGATATATTTCATGTAATAATATCAAGGATATATCAATTTGAAACATGATAATGAATATATTGGGGGTGAAAAGACCCAATAAGTATAGACATTTCACCCCCAAAATGGGGGTGAAATGTCTTGGGAGGAAACGTCTTGGGGATGAAACGTCTGTCAACCATGATTTCTTATACACTGCCAGATAAATTCAGCTGATTATGTGGCAAGGGCAAGGAACTGCCAAACCATATATATTGTATTTGGTTCTGTTAGTTGAAGTTGCAACACTTTTGTTCATTTTTATGCTTTTGCCCCCACAAAGTGGGGTGCATATAGCGTTGCACTTGTCCGTCCGTCCGTCCGTCCTTCCGTCCGTCCGTCTGCACGTCTGTCCATACGTCCCGAAATCTTGTGAACGCAACTCCTCTTAAACCGGATGGCAGATTTTGCTTAAACTTCCAGGGATGAACAACCTTAATGTGTAGATGGTAGTAAAGGAAGGAATTTTTGCTGCGACCAAATTTAACAGAATTATGGCCCTTTGTTGATTTTTTCACTAGAAATTTTGTGAACGCAACTCCTCTTAAACCGGATGGCAGATTTTGCTTAAACTTCGAGGGATGAACAACCTTAATGTGTAGATGGTAGTAAAGGAAGGAATTTTCGCTGCGACCAAATTTAACAGAATTATGGCCCTTTGTTGATTTTTTCACTATATACCATATAGAAATTTTGTGAACGCAACTCCTCTTAAACCGGATGGCAGATTTTGCTTAAACTTCCAGGGATGAACAACCTTAATGTGTAGATGGAAGTAAAGGAAGGAATTTTTGCTGCGACCAAATTTAACAGAATTATGGCCCTTTGTTGATTTTTTCACTGTATACCATATTGAAATTTTGTGAACGCAACTCCTCTTAAACCGGATGGCAGATTTTGCTTAAACTTCCAGGGATGAACAGCTTTAATGTGTAGATGGTAGTAAAGGAAGGAATTTTTGCTGTGACCATATTTAACAGAATTATGGCCCTTTGTTGATTTTTTCACTATATACCATATAAATAATTGAACATATAAATCTTACATTTGTAATTTAATTTAACATGTACATAAGGTTACCTGTAGATCATTTTAGGTATATGTACAGAAAAAATCTTACTTACAGGATATACATGCTCTTGTTTATGAGCACTTATGCATAGTGGGGGCATCCGTGTCCTATGGACACAGTTCTAGTTACCATATGTACTTTTCTATTTTTGTTTTACAGTTGATGCCTTGTGAAAAAAACAACTGATATACATCTGGTATCGTCATGAATATGGATCCAGCACTACAGCAGGCTGTCAAAGGAGGTATGGTTTAGATTTGTTTGTGTAATTTTTAACACATACTTCAAACATTTTGAAAAGAAAGACTAGTGCTGACATATTGAGTCAGATGTAACTATCTAAATGTTCAGTCAGAATCTATAGAGACAGTGTGATGTTGGTATAGAGCAAGAGGCTCCCGTCCACCATGAAAGGATTCAGGAATCTGTAATCAATCATCAGAGTTTGACCTTGACAGTCCTTGCCTTATGTTGGTGTATTTGTTGAATTTGGAAAAGAGACACCAAGAATAATTAGAAATTGAGTATTATAATATATTTTCATATAAAAAGGCAACTATTGAATTTAATGGCATAAATATGTAGGGTATCATTATTTGAAATGGCATAAATATGAAGGGCACAGGTACTTTAAACAGCATAAATACGAAGGGTACCAGTATTTGAAACAGCATAAATATGAAGGGTACCAGTATTTGAAACAGCATAAATATGAAGGGTACCAGTATTTGAAATCGCATAAATATGAAGGCTACCAGTATTTGAAATAGCATAAATATGAAGGGTACAGGTACTTGAAATAGCATAATTATGAAGGGTATAGGTACTTGAAACAGCATAAATATGAAGGGTACAGGTACTTGAAACAGCATAAATATGAAGGGTACAGGAACTTGAAACAGCATAATTATGAAGAGTATACTTGAAATAGCATAAATATGAAGGGTACAGATACTCTAAATAGCATAATTATGAAGGGTATAGGTACTCAAAAAAGCATAAATATGAAGGGTACCAGTATTTGAAATAGCATAAATATGAAGGGTATAGGTACTTGAAACAGCATAAATATGAAGGGTACAGGTACTTGAAATAGCATAATCATGAAGGGTATAGGTACTTGAAACAGCATAAATATGAAGGGTACAGGTACTTGAAACAGCATAAATATGAAGGGTACAGGAACTTGAAACAGCATAATTATGAAGAGTATACTTGAAACAGCATAAACATGGAGGGTACAGGTACTTGAAATAGCATAATTATGAATGGTAAAGGTACTTGAAATAGCATAAAATAGCATAAATATGAAGGGTACCAGTATTTGAAATAGCATAAAATAATACAAAGGGTACAGGTACTTGAAATAGTATAATTATGAACAGAATAGAACAGAACTTTATTTCAGATTTGTACATAGTACATCATCTTCAAAACAATTACAAAATGTAAATACATATTTTACGTAATAATGGACACAAGAATATAAAATTCATTTGCATTCATAAACAAACATACACTAAATGTGTTTGGATAGTAGAAGAAAACTTTAGAATACGAAAAATACGAAAAGATGCTGGATTTAACTTTCATTCATATTAATATTATTTCTGGATTTAAATGCTTCTCGAATGAATAAAGCAAAATTACAAAGTTTTTTCTCATCACGGCACGATATTAGTTCGTTGAATTCGAAAACCGATGGTCTTACATAAAAACGTTGATCTAAGTATCTTCGTCTTAAATTTCTGTAAAATGGACATATACAGACAAAATGATAGATATCTTCAATATCATGTAAGTTACAGTATAAACAAATTCGTTCGTGTCTAGGTAATCTGTTTTGTCCAAACCTACCTGTATGTATACGAAGACTATGTGCAGAAATACGTAGTTTGGTGATAAAGAACCTTAAATCATTAGGGACTAAATCAAGATAAATTTCATAAGCAAACTGATTTTTAAATTGTTTATACTCTTCGAGAACATTATTGCGATCCACCGATGCAAACCATTCCTGCTTATAACAATCAATGACCCTTTGTTTGAAAAGGACTGGAAACGACTTAGTATTATACACACACATATAGGTATCAATATTACAAAATACATCAGAAACACCCATAGTCATCTAACAACTTTTTCACTTTACTGACCCAGTTTGTATGTCCAGACATACTATCTTGTAGAGCTAATTTATACAGTTTAACTATAATTATGTTATCTGATTTTAGAATTTTACACCAGTATTTGATAATTCTATAAAAACGAGAAATATATAAGGGATACCGTTCTAATTCACCATATATTGCAGAATTACTGGAGTTTAATGGTACCTTTAGAATACGTTTGCAAAATTTCAGATGCAATTTCTCAAATTCTTTAGCTTTATTAAAACCAGTAACTTCACAGCTATAGTTTAGTATAGAGCCAACGAATGAGTCAAACAATTGACATAAGGCTTTAAGTTTCAGTGGTAAACAGTTACAATTAAATAGCAATACATTCATTGCCTTCAGTGCTTTGCCTGACAAATATTCAGTATACATAGTAAATTTACCGTTATACGAGAATAATGTACCAAGATAACTAAAATTGTCAACTATTTCTACGTCAGTGCCATTGTACGTCCAATTTTCATCTCTTTTCAAACCACCTCGTTTCCTAAATACCATGATTTTTGTCTTAAGTGTATTTACTTCTATGCCCCATTTCATACAATAGATATATAACTTGTCGAGATGATTCTGTAATTCTTCAGGAGTTTTACCAAATATGGCCATGTCGTCTGCAAAGAGTAATATAATTAGCACTATATCATCGATTGTCAAGCCACTGTCAATACTGTCTTATGAAAATAATTCTAAATCTTCTAGAAAAAGGGATACTAAGATGGGAGACATTATCTCACCTTGTCTCAAACCAATTGAGTACGGTACTCAAAAAAATCCGAATAAGAATTACAGTGTTTGATGCATGACTTTACAACGTTATACATATCTTTAATGATGCATAGGACTTTCCCTTGAATACCAGAATTGTAAAGCTTAAACCATAATGCATTTCTATAGATAGAATCAAAGCATTTCTTTAAATCTATAAACCCTACATACAAACGCTTATTATTATTCAAGTAATGTTCAGTCAACGTATTTAAAGCAAATATAGCATCAGTTGTAGCACTGCCCTTTTTAAAACCAAACTGAGCATCACTTATACAATGATTTTCTTCACAAAACGACACTATTCTATTATTTAAAACAGATGTAAATAGTTTTGACATGCAGCTTAACAAAGTTATGCCTCTATAATTGTTAACATCATTTTTATCCCCTTTCTTATGTAATGGTATAATAATACCCTCTCTCCATGAGTCTGGAAAAGTTCCAGAATCTAAAATAACATTAAATATGTCACAAATATAAGGTGTTAAAATATCAATTGATTCTATAAAATATTCATTTAGAAGACAATCTTTTCCATAAGGTTTATTAGTATTTAACTTATTTACTGCTTTCAAAATTTCGTCCGCACTTATCGGCCGATCAAATTCATCATTCACAGAATTACTATTAAAATTATGGTTTTTACAGAATGTCTCAGACTGGACATTTTGACAAGTAAAAATATCGTTTTCAAGATTAGAAAAATATTGAAAAAAGTCATCAAGAGACAATGAATTCTCTGTCCTAGATTGCTTCTTTTTAAAGTTCTTCCAGAACATTTTTGGCTTACAATGCTTCAGTTTTTCAATATCTTCCAATTTTTTATGCATGAAAGATTTTTTCTTTTTTTTAACTAAATTCTTATATATCTTCTTACGTTCACAGCAGTATATTCTACTTACGTCCGTTTTACAACGATTAAAAACCCGTAATGCTTCTAGATAAACGTTTCTAGCATTAATACATTCGCCATCAAACCATTCGGCATTATCAAACTTAGGTAAATCAACAAAAGACACACAGTACGATGGATTATACGTTTTTAAAAAATAATTATCGGCAATTTTTTTCACAATATCTGTAAACCCAGATACAACCTTATTTATACAATTTTTTTTTTTGGCTCAATATTTTCCAACAACTGATTAAAAACAGGTAAATGCCCAATGAGATCTGATCTAAAGGCATCACGCTGATTAAGCGACCATTTATATTTCGACATAAAAAGATTTTCTTTACACTCAATCATGGTATTGCAACATAGCGAGAAAATAATAGGTGCGTGATCACTCCATTCATTCAAACTGTTCACACTAAAACTCGTGATTTTCGTAAAATTGCTTTCTTTACATAAAAGGTTTACATAAAAGGTAATCCACCACCGACGCACCATTATGCGAGATGAAAGTAAACTGACCTTGATCATCTCCGATTCTACAGTTAACAATTCTCATGCACGTAGATTTACATAACTCTAATAACCTTAATCCAGAACTGTTACATTTTTTATCAAATGAGGCCCTGCTACCATTTAAATCTGGTATATAATCTTGATCATCAAAATACTCATTTACATTGTCATGCCTAATAAAATCGTGTTTAAGACCAAACCTGCTATTAAAATCGCCACAAACATATACATCACCAAGTTCGTCATAATAACTAATATCATTTTCTAGTAATTCGAAGAAATCCATATTTGATACAGTCATTGTACATAGGCGAATCTTCATTCCATAAATATATACCACCTAAATAAATATCTTTACTAGTTTTAAAGAATAAATGATCGAGTTTAAGCCATATCATAGAGTTATAATCATTTTTGATAATTTTTATGCCGTTTTTAATAGACTCTTTATAATAGACTACAAAATGAAGGGTATAGGTACTTGAAATAGCATAAATATGAAGGGTACAGGTACTTAAAATAGCACAGTTATGCAGGGTACAGGTTCTTTAAAAAGCATAAATATGAAGGGTATAGGTACTTGAATTAGCATAAGTATGAAGGGTATAGGTACTTCAAATAGCATAAATACGAAGGGTACCAGTACTTCAAATAGCATAAATATGAAGGGCACAGATACTTAAAATAGCACAGTTATGAAGGGTACAGGTTCTTGAAACAGCATAATTATGAAGGGTACCAGTACTTGAAATTGCATAAATATGAAGGGTACAGGTAGTTGAAATAGCATAAATATGAAGGCTACAGGTATTTAAAATAGCACAGCTTTGCAGGGTACCATTTCTTGAAACAGCATAAATATGTAGGGTATAGGTACTAGAAATAGCATAGATATGAAGGGTATAGGTACTTGAAATAGCATAAATACAATGGGTACAGGTACTTGAAATATCATAAATATGAAGGGTACAGGTACTTGAAATAGTATAAATAAGAAGGGTACAGGAACTTGAAATAGCACAGTTATGAAGGGTACAGGTTCTTGAAACAGCATAATTATGAAGAGTACCAGTATTTGAAATAGCATAAATATGAAGGGTACCAGTATTTGAAATAGCATAAATATGAAGGGTACAGGTACTTGAAATAGCATTATTATGAAGGGTACCAGTATTTGAAACAGCATAAATATGTAGGGTACAGGTACTGAAAATAGCATGAATATGAAGGGTAGAGATATTTGAAATATTATAAATATGAAGGGTACAGGCATATGAAAATGGCTAAATTTAGCAGTTCTTGCTCAGTTTTCAAACTTTGATATACTTATCATTACTTTGTTCAGACTGTTCTATCTTTTATGCAGGTATAGCACCACTACAGGAACACCTGTTACAGGGTAGTATTGTAGATACCTCTAAAGATGTCCTGATACACAGGCTGAGGGGTCTGTGTGATAATGCCGACACCCAGCCAGATACCTTCCAGGACCATGAAATGGTGTTTGTACTCAGTAAGAACATAATTACATGCATATACATTCAGTCTTATTTTGTAATGATACTTCAGTCCCATTTAGAAATCTGATATTGTCATATTTTAATTCATCAACAGTTATTTGAAGATGTGATTTTATTTATATTAATTTGCAAGAAGAAAAAAGAAGTGACTACATGACTGCGAATGATTAAAAGATTCTTACACTGGTTACCGGTAAAGACCAGAATATCTGGTTTGACTGTAATGGTGTGAGGTGGTAATGAGGCTCTGTTGAGTTACCACTAAACAGTTATTCGAGAGCCGGATATTCCCATCTGTATTGCAACCAGTGTTTGATTCTTTTTCTTGCATATCACACATACATTAAAATTTGGAAGAAAATAACTAAAACTAATATTTTTATTCAACACTATTTTCTTACAGTAGTGTATGAAGTTACAACTTCATTCCTAAAGGAGCGACGTCATTTAAAGCATGCAACTTATCTTACATGGGAGTTGCAAGATGGGTTTTTCTAGCACTGGTGTAAACAGTAGAAAATCCAGATATGCAAGAAAATGATATTGATACTATTTTTATTTATAAATTGAACAAGGTCACAGCATGGTATATAGGCAAATATACCAGGGTGCAAAGTTTAGATGTATAGTAATTTAAACTTGAGAGTTTTAACCCAGGTGGTAAAATCGTGAGGCTCTGAGAGCTATACCATATTACTTTTGCCAACTTACCACACCGTGAAATTGTTTATTTTAATTTTAACATGTTTTGTTATTTTCGGTTTTAATCTTGGTGGGAATAATTGTCTTGGTGATCTTCAGTCATATTCAAAATGGGTTGCATTTGCTGCTGAATGTCAGAGGTTATTTTGGTAGCCTTTGATTAAATTTTGCCATAGCAGCAAAAAATACACATTACTGATAGAAAATATGACCCTTCAGCTAAAATTCTGAGGGTCAAAATATGGCTTTCTGGAAATTGAAAGGGTCAGAAGGTCAAGTCCCTTGTCAGATGGAACCCCTGAAACAAATGGTAATATTGGGTAAAAAACTAATGTACCAGTGTGTCCTGAGCTTAGATGAACAATCTGGACACTCACAAGGCATTATTATATATTTTTGACCCAGTTTTCATAGAATTTGGTCAGAATGTTTGCCCCCATAATCTCCTTTAAGTTAATAAGTTTGAAATTGTGTCTCAAGGTGGTAATAACCTAGTTGAAAATTGAGATCAAAGATAAGCTTTGTGAACATCTAAACAGGCCTTTTTTCACTTTATTTTCCTAAACATGAACAGAATATTTGTCTTGATGATCGGTGTGTTATTTTGGAGTCTGGTTCACACGGTTGAAAACAAGGAAACCATCTTAGATAAAATAAAACTTTACAATCCTTTAAGTCTTTATTTTTGGTCTTATCTTCTTGAATTTGAGTAATTGCCCTGATGATCTTTTGAAACTGGATTTCACTGGGTCAAGAACAAGATCATATGATTAAAAAAAAAAAAAAATCTTTTAACGCTGCTTTAGTCAGATCATTACATTTTATGTCAAAGAGAGGACAATGGTATTCAGGGGACCAATATAGAGCCATGGTAACCCTTTTGTTTGAATTTCTGATTACATATTTTGTTTTCTTACTGGTTTTATATAAGGAGTTTCAAAAGAAACAGTTTGCATATCTAAATGAAAACTTTGTACATTTTCTTCTACAGAGGGCAGTCAGCAGCAACAACAAGTGATGGTATACCTCAGGCATTCTCTGGTCGAGACAGAATCTTGGTATGTGTAATTAATATATTATTAATATACTTAATGTCATTCAGAGCTGTATTTAAGCAGCTATTTATAGCAGTCAAAAGAAGCAGTGAAGAAACTAAATTATGTTTTTTTAAGGTGTCTGATAGTAGAAAGGTTCTTTTGGCTGACATTGCTGTAGGTGTTTCAAATTTTAACAAAGCTGTACAAATACACAGACGCATAAGAAAACCTCAGTTATTCATGCTTTCACTCATCTATACTTGTATATAGCATATACTTGCTGAAACCCTTTTACCAGAGAGTTTTGCTGGAGGGGACCAAACAAAACCAGTTAAATAGATTTTAATTTGAAAAGAAATTTCACTTACCTGGTTGCTGGTTGTGAATGAATGTTTGTCTTGTTAAAGCATGTTCCTTTATGCTAGCAGGGCCTCAGTTAAGGCCCTGGTGCTAGATAAAATTATTTTTTGATACCTATTTATTATAGTATTTAAGTGTGGGAGAAGGTCTTGGCATTCTCTGAAGGCTAGTAATTTATAATTATTGAATAAACTGGTAGCTCACCTGCTAAAACAAGCTTCAAGGTCTGAACTTTTAACAGTCCTTTGTGCTTTGTAATGGTCAATGATGACATAATTTTAAACTTACTTTAAATTTGTCCTGAACTTCAATATCTAAATACTGATGGTTTGCTGACAGTTATTTGTTGTCTATATATTTCAGGCATTTGCGATATGTTGGTACAGCAGAGATAGGTGATAAAAGTCGTCAAACACTTCTGCGTTCATGTGTAGACATGGGTGTATCTGATTCTGTGGTGAAATTTCTCAATGAAATCGGCTTTAAGTAAGTAGAAATGAAATGAAATGTGGTGGACATTGTTCAGTTTATCTCTGTTTTTGACATTATAAGTTTTTTTCTCTTTATGAGACTGCTGAAAATCATTCTTTGAAAGAAATAAATGGAAATATGTAGGTATTTCAGTGTTTTTGCTTCAAATTTTCTGCTCTTGCTTCCCTACTTAGAATATATGCCAGAAAATAGTGACATTTTTTAATGTTTAATTTTGTTAGATATTGAATATTCATCATAACAGTAGTTAGATAAAGAAGTTTCAAGTAATCTACATATAGCAAGACCGTATAACTGTACAATGGCTTTTATTAGAAACAGTTGTAACACAATATTTTTTTTGCAGACTGGAGTATGAGTTTGTGGCTAAGGGGTATTTCTTTCATAAGGGCAGAATGAAAGTGACTGTATCCAAACTGTTCAAGGTAAATGTAATTAGTACATGAAAAAAAAATCTTTAAGATTTTCTTACACTTATCAAGCTGTCATGGGTTTTTCAGACAAAGATTTCAAAATCTGCATGGAAATGATACTGATGATAAAAAATACACAGTGTACTAAGCAGTGATTTTTTACCGAGATACTTCTATCTGGAAACATCATTCATAAAACTAGAGTCAGTCTGTATTAACCTTGCTTTGTTATTGCTGTTGCCACAGGACTCTTGACATCACTGGTTTGAATCCCACCAGAGTTTTAAAGAAAGTCTTGTGTTGATTGATGATTTTGCACTCAAAGGTAGAAATAATCAGTAAGACTAGATTAACAGAGTTATTTATTGTGTGTTATACAGATGAATCAGCCAGGAGATGTGAGCAATCTGGAGCCCCTGTCACTGTCATGTCTCGTGGAACTCAGTGTGGTGGCACCGACAGGACAGGAGCAGATTGGGGAAGACATGAAAAATTTTGCTGAGCAGTTAAAACCGTATCCTTTGTATTTTTTTGAAGTAGATGGATGCTTTCTGAATGGTCAAGGAAAAAAGTTAGCTCTAAACCAAATTCGGTGAAAGAAACTGCCAATTTATAATTGACAATGTTTTTTGGCCTCAATAATGACAGAGAAGTAACAATTGGTCCAAGTCATCTTAACTTTATCACTGGACCAAAGCTTAATACTGAGTTAACAAAATTTGTCATCACAAATTATTTTAATATATATCAGTTAAGGTCAAAAATATTAAGCTATTCTTCAGCTTCATTTTAAGTCTTGAAGAGAGGTCAATATGCTGTTACTAATATCTCTTATTCAATGATATATTCAGGTTTGCTATTTTCCAGTCCTCGATTTCAGGCCTTGAGAAATTGCATATTTAAAAAAAAATAAGTTGTTGACTTTTCAAGTAGTGAAAATAAAGATGCCATGCTTGAAAATACTTGGTCAAAAGCAAACATCTAAGTACAAGTACTAAAAACACTGTACTGAGGGCAAATGTTAGCCTTGAATCTGTGACTGGGGCCATTTGTTTTATATTAAGAACTTGTTTCGGTTTGTCTATCATAAAATGTTTAGGATTTTTAAAACTGTTTTTATGGATGGAAATATGTTGTCCCAAAAAGCATTTTCCATGTGTGAGCAGACAAATCTTTTTTAGAAGGAAATAAATTAATAATGAAAGCTGACCTTAACTCAACTATAGTCTCGTACAGCTAGAAAAGGTGGATCACAGGAAACTAATGCAGGCAGGGACATGATAGGGTCTGGTTTAATAGACAAGATGCAATTATTGCAATATATACACACTAGACATCTGCAAATCTGGCGGCAATACAACTTTCTAATAGTAGAATCTGGAAAGTGCCAAATGTATGGACTAGTGTACATCCATTGTTTAATGTTGTGTAATATTGCTGAATTATGTGAAGAAGCATATTTAAAGCGAGATCTTAGAAGGAACTGTGTAACATGGCAGTGTTCAGGAAGTCTGTGAATATTTCGTACAGATGTGTATTGTAAATAAAAACATTTTAAATGAACTATAAATTTTTATACTTGTTGATCAGATGTGTCAGGTACAGACAGAAATACTTGAACAAACTTTGTTTTTCATGCTCAGTACTGTTCCAGATAATGTTGTTACCATATTGACCATCTGTCACATACCGTTGTTGTGGAGTCTTTTTCACTGCAAACGCTAACATAAATGTTGTGAAACTATTGGAAGCACAATTACTCAGTGGAGACAAACCTTTAGTATTGGAATTCATAGATCCACAAGTATTATCAGTACTGTTATGTTTTGAGTGGGTTATTTTTCACATTATGAAGGCCTTAGCCCAAAATACACATGTACCTGAGATAGTCTTCGATTCTGTTAGGATGTTTGAAAATAATAAAACTTCGGGTTATCAATACCCCGTGGTTGGTACACAACCTTTTGAATAAACCACACACAAAGTATCTTATTAATTATAACAGTAATATGTTGAGTCTCTATATTAAAATTCCTTTGTGTAACAAACTTTTGGCAGCACACAACCTTCCTACCTAACTCTTATGATGACCCTATATTCATCCATATGGACAACACAAAAGTGTCTGTCTGCAGTGATTCATACAGAGTAAATCTATTTCCTACATAAAAGAAAGCCACCAAACAACACATACATGTAATTAAAAGATTTATTTCTACAGCTTAAAAGATACAATACAATCACTTTAACCTCTATAAACTATCCATGTTATAACAGACAACATTCAAATTCTAACAAACAAGATAAAAAACTAATAGGCCATCTGAACCAGTAAGTAAATAGAATTTTTAGTCAGGACTCAAATTTAACATATATTAGTGGCAACGCTATATCCAGAAGCAGACAAACACCAAACAGTCATGGTTAATATGATGAAAAAGACTGTATCAAAAAATATAGGATATTTCTGCTATTTGCCTTTTTAGTATCTGACCAACCAAGGAAAGTACAATAACCCTACAAAGTGCAAAGCGCTGGTGTTACTTAACAATTGATTCACAAAGTAATTTGGACAAAAGGCCTGTGTAAATGAAATGACTGTGCAATTTGATAACTGGATGCTTCCGAGTCTTTGTTGTGAAGATTTTATGTAAAATTTGGAATGGCAAAGCACAAGTGATTCTGACTGCATTATTTTTGTATTCTAACTTGACCACAACATCAGCTATTAAGGCGACAGCATACGAAGACTCAACAAAGCACACACAGTAATACAAGTGTTTTTTGGATGATCAGTTCTTGTAATTTTGTTCTATGTCATCCCATTGGTGTGCTTTTTTAAAGCAAATTTAAACAAATTTTTTAATCTCGAGTCCCTGCTGGAAAAGAATCACAGCAGGAAAGAATAATTTTCAATGAAGACACAAGAAAAATGAAAATATAAATGCTTAACTAACAAGTTTAAAGCTAATAACTTAATACACAAAGCTCTTAAATCTTATTTCTTTCAATTATTCCTGTTTAATATTTTTCAGTCTGTAAGTTACCAATAATATATAACTCAATACACAAAGCATAAAAAATGCACCATACATAAAATAAAAGGCACAATTTCACTACAACAACTTCAACAAGAAACCCATAACCATTCTATTCTAAAAACAACAACTAAAATTTATCTTCACCTAGTAGATACTAATACTTTCTTTTATGGACACCATTCCAAAGACCATTCATCTCTTGTATCTTACTGCTGTAGTCAACAGACAAGACCACCCTGCCATAACAGCCAATTTTCCACAGATCTACACTGTCCATAACAGAGAAACTTTACCTGTATTGATTATGAACTTCTGATGTACAGTAGAATACAGCTGTAAATGAAAATGATGACTCAACTCTGAATAATAACACACAGAAGACTGCTTACAATTAACAAAATATTTATATATATATATGTTTATTATTTCTTGCAAACTAAGATGTCTGAGAAAGTAATAAAACCAAGCTGAAATGAGGAACACGTGCTGAAGAGATCACATGTCATGTCAAAACTTCTTAACAACCATACTGTAACAATTTTTTTTACATCTTCACTGCTTTTACCTACAGATATCAGTAACTGTATTGGGAAACAATTCATGTAAACTGGCCAGAAAACATTAACAAACAGCAAAACAGGAAACGAAAGGACCCAAGATGGGCGATCAAAAAATTACGAAGAATTTCTGTCATTTCTGCCCTGTATACAGAGCCCTAAATGCATTTCAAAAACACCAATACAGAACACTAAAGTATTCCACAAACAGTGAGTGTCATCTGAGACAGTAAACAACTGTGCTTACTGAACCTATATGATGTATGACAACAGTATTAACAAAACCTATTTCCGAACAAACCACGATCAAAACTATACTGGCATCTCTTTGTAAAATGTAATCACTGATATTTGTCAGAAAAAAATTCCAGTAAAAATTTCTATACATGATATATTGTCTCTGAAAACATTTTAAGAGGTAAGTAAACTGAGAAAAAAACAACAACAGCAGATCTTCAATTTTTCTACCTTCAAAAAAAAGAAAGTTTTGGAGATTCTTGACAAATAGAAGCAATAAAGTGAAGCAGGTGTCATTGAGATAAATATACATGTGAGAAGAGAAGAGATCAGTTGAAACACACATTCTCTCATCACAGCTTTCATATTTACTCGGAAGAAACTGCAGTGGTAAAGAATGCGTAATATATGAAAGAATAAATACTAAGTTTGCTATATACTGACTTAATAGCTTATGCTTTTTCTAATGGGGGGAAAATAACAACAACACAGTCCTCTAAATCAAGCTTCTACAGTGTATGAGAGCAACAGCACTCAAAATGTATTTAAAATAAGCTGCTTTTTCACAGAGATGCAAAATCAACATTTATGAAACTGAACTGTTTTACACTGTTACAGATGGGGTGTTCTAAAAATTTGAAAACATACCTTGTTTTTGTTTTGTTTTTAAATATTATGATAAGTAATTGTTGTTTTTTGACCAGCAGGATTAAGCTTCTTAAGTTCATGTTTTAAAGAATTACGCTGTTAGAGTTGCTTCTCTTTAAATGAATGGAACTACTTTAACCAATATACAACAACTATGAATGCCCTTTCAAGAAAAATAGAACAACAAAACTTTGCTAGAGATTCAGTTATCCAAATTTCTTTAAATATACAAAGAAGAGTTATCCACCCTGTGAAAAAACAGCTCTAAGCAAATATAATACTTCTGTATAAAGACTAGATGTACGCTTACTTGAGTATTAATTCTCCATTTATACTAATGAACATATTTTTTTAACAAATATAACACAAAGCATATACCTTTAACTAATCACTTGCAATATTAGAAGACTTGATGAAAGATGAAAACACAGAAAGCCTAAATACATATCAATAGTGTTCAAAAATTAGATTTTTTTAAGATGAAAACAAACTTTTATTTTCGATGTCTATACCAGAACAAAATTCTACGTTTATAAAAATCAGCCTATGTCTATGAACATAAATTTCACACTGAGAATATTGTACTGCCTTCATTCCATAAACTGTTTTTCTTTCAGTTTGTAAATGATTTTCTTGAAAAACTTACATTTATTATAACTTGTATACTGCTTATGCACCAAACAAAATACCCGCATGCCAGAACTTGAAATAAGACTGCCAAAAGCACCAATCTAAACAGGGCTTTCCACTTACCTGAATCATTTTGTATGAAAAGTACATGTATATCAAATGTTTACTACAGAAAAAAATGACACGGACATACAGACAAAAAGATGTCTTAACTTTCACTGGAAAAAGTGTTCCCTGTAACTGTTATTTTCCTTTTTCATTTCTTGACACACTTCAATTAAGTTGCTCTTTAAGCTTATTTATTGAAGGTGAAGCCTTACCCAGTTATGAAAGAAGCACCAAATAAAACTTATGCTTAACACTTGAACCTCACTCTCAAATAAACTGTTGATAAACGGCTTTCTAAAGGTTTTCAGCGCTACAATTCATTTGAGAAATTTTCATCTAAAATCACCCCAAACAAGAAACTGAAGATTGCAAAAAGGATTTTATACAAAACAAAGAGATGCAAGCAATTCTGGTATTAAAATACTGGGTATACTTGAAGGCTGGTGTTTCTAGCAATTACATAGCTATGTAAGTCAGATTTCCACAAATAAGAAGTCAATTTCTCCACATTACAATTTTTAAGTTAACACACAAGTGATATATTGATTAGCAGGCAATAAAATATTGAAACCTTTTAAACTTTAAAATGTAAGAAATACATACTGAACACTTATATATACATAGAAATAAGACTAGGTTAATTACAGAAGAAATGATTACATCATTCTGTTCTCATATATACACATACATGTATATCAATAATAGATAAATACTTTAGAAGAAATGTACATACTGAGGTAAAAAACTAACAAACACGAAAAGTAGGACACACCCCCAAAAAATGTTCAGATAAACCTTCCTGATTCAATGTTCAAAGAGCAGGTAACTGGCAAGTTGGTTTGTTTTCTAATATTTCATCAAGGCAACTTCTAAACATGAAGTATATTTGTATATATATTGTTCTACAGATGACACATCTGTAGTTCTTCTCGACTACAGTGTATTCTTTTTCACTGAATTCAATTAACAAATCGAAATTAAAGCTTTCGAAAAATATAGTCTTTTTTTCAGGTAAGGTGAGATTGGGTTTGACAGTGTGTGACAAGATAAAATAATACTTGTCACACACTACACATTATACAGTTAGACATTTTATTGAACTGTTCAATTTTCCTAGAATGAGAAGTCAATTTCAAATTTCCTGTCAAGAAACAATTAGCTCTGAGGGGTGGTTCCTCCTGCAACTAGTTTTAAGTTCTCAGATATTCTGTCTAGTAGTAAGTAATGATGTAAGTTCAGATGTAAGTAACATAGTTAATTATATGTTATAAACAGAGAAGTCTCTCCTGCCTATCCCTGTAACCACTTCATCTGTGTATCTAATATTTCTCCTCACGGTCAACTTGTCTGCACAGACACAGGGCAAACACAATACCAAAGATCTGAAATAAAGGTATAATCATATTTTCATATTTATTTTCATCTTTTTATATTACACAAATAATGCTGAATATAATCAGAAAATTTTATGAAATGTTACACAAAGAATACTATTTCATGACAGTTATCTTTTAATACTAAAGCAGGCATAACACAAGTATGAGCTCGACAACAAAACTACTTAAAACCCAGAAACATTTCTTTTAACCAATATGCTGACCCCTGAAGTTATGCTAATATGCTGTGCTTCTATGCAGAATTAAGGGGGAAACTGTTCTAATAATAAGACAATGTGAGAAAATTGTATTGTTTAGTCCTGACGGAATTTTTAAAAACCAGTAAGACTGCAACAAATTAAGTACAGAATAACAGGTGCAACAGTTGATGCCCCATCGCCATTCGAACATAAAAATATTTACTGTAGGATTACACTCTACCTGTAAACAAGCAATTCCTATTCCTACACCAATCAGAATGGCTGTATGCTCCTTGGCCCAGTCAAGCAGACCTTCTTTGCAGCCCTACAAAGAATATCATATACAAATCTTTACCCATTAACCCGTGTTTTCAAATGAATAAACTCAAATTCCGTGAGTAATTTAAAACAATGCAAAAATTAAAAGGTTACTTTTTTTTCGTAATATCCAAAGTATTTGAATAAGCTAAACAAGCAGTTATTTTTCCTTTTTTTTTTTCAGACAGTGCTGAAAAATCCAGCTTTGAGACACATAACTGTGCAAGTCTAAACACAGGAAGCTATGCCTCTGAATGTAATTCAAGACCTTATGCTACAAAACAATGTTATGAAACTCTCCTCTTTTCCAAGTGAACACCTTAGTCTACTTCAGAGCTACAGTGTTGGGTATCAGTACCTTTTTATTGATATAGCCATCTTCTTTATCATTACACCTTGTTACATTCTTTGGTTGAGCTGAGTTAGCATTTTCTTCTGCATCAGCTTTGTTTGCCAACACACAACAGGTATCTGGAACATTCTGAAAAAAATCAAACCACGTAAGATTCTGGGCTTCATATCTTGTTACAGCTTAAACATCACAATACAATACTATCTGAGCTATACAAGTTATAAAACAAACCTAATATCTAAACTCCAGGCTTTGTGGTTCTGAAAAGAAGATTTTTAAAGCTTTTACCTATCTCAGTCTACACAAAACCAAGTGACTCCTGGGGTGGGGCTAATTTTGATTTTTAGTCTCGGTGACCTTGACCCTATTGACCTAAAATTCAACCAAAGGGCAGATGTCCATGGTATATACATACCAAATATCTAAGATACTGGTCAATAAATGAAGATACTATGGTGAAAAGCAGAAAAATCTATTCAAGCCTCAGAGACCTTGACCTTGACTCATGCAAGGTGCCTTTATACCAAATATCTAAAACATCAATTAATAAATAAAGGCTCTATGACAAAAGCAGAAAAGTCTTTTTTTTAGCCTTGGTGACCCCAGGGGCAAGATCTGAGCAAACTTGGTACAGGTCCACTAGACCATGTTACACATCAAATATCTTGACACTAGGCCTGTCGTTTCTGATGAGAATTTTTATTATTTTATTGTACCAGACCCAAACATTTTAGTACACTATAACCTTATTTTCATAATTTGTGAATTTACTATATGCACCGTGTGGAATTATTCTGTGTAGTGTAATTTTATTTTACATTTCTTCTTTGACAGGCAATTACTAAGTTGAAAGGTTAAAGTAGAAAGATTGTTTTGTATAGTGGTTTAGATTGATTGGTCTAGTAAGATTGTTTTGTATCAAGGTTGTGTTATGATTGGCTTCATAGTCTAGCCTATGCAAGTCTTTAAAAAATCAAGTGATCCCTGGGGAAGGCCAATTGTGACCCAAGGGTCAAAATTTGGACAAACTTGGTAGAGGTCTATTAGAGGATGCTACATACCAAATATCAAAGGTCTAGGGCCTATGGTGTCCACAAAAAACATTTATGCCTATATTAAATCAAGGTAGGGCAAGTAATGATCCCAGTCTTTGTAGATGACCTCTAAGTAAACCTATATGGTAAATATCAAACCACAAGGCAAAGAAGTTTTAAACAAGAAGATGCTTGAAGTTTTCTCTATATAAGCCTATGAAATATCATGTTTCAGCTGGTGCAGAGCCAATTAAGATCTTGGGGCCATGATTTGGTAGAGGTCCATTAGACAATGCTACATACCAAATATCTTAATTCTAGTCCTTGTAGTTTCAAAAAAGATTTTCGAAGTTTTCACTTCTGATTTTTTTTAACTCCTGTGGCCAAGATCTGCAGGGGACTTGAACCATTTGAGCAGCTATGATACAGCTTCATGCAACAAACATTCCAGACAAGTTTAATAAAATTTGGCCTGTTGATTTAAGAGGAGATATCATTTAAACAATAGTGGACCATGGACGCCAATGAACAGACAGTCACCGATCCTAAAAGCTCTTGAATCAGTTCAAGAGATACAGAGCATACAAGAAATTTGACACATTAAAACATAATGACTAAGCATGACCTTGACTTTGATCTAAGGAAGTCAAAACTTGTGCTCTGCACATCGTCTCAGTATGGGTAACATTCCTGCCAAGTAGTTTCAATCTCCTTCCATTGGTTCAAGAGATACAGAAAAGACACAAAATTTGACACATTAAATCATTACAACTAAGTGTAACCTTGACCTTAATCTAGAAAGCTGGAACCTGTGCTCTGCCCATTGTCTCGTTATGGTTAACATTTCTGCCAAGTAGATTCAATTTGATTAAATCGGTTCAAAAGATACAGAGTCGACACTAATTGCTAACAAACAGATGGACAGAAGGACAACCAGGGGCATAACAAAATACTTCCCTTTGGGCATATAATTAGGAATCAGTTATAAAAGCATACCTTATTTATACATATTTTAGACTTTTAGAGTGCTGATTTCCACATGATTTGGAGTAAGCAAAGTTGTCTAGCAGAACTTTACTAGGTTTCACATGTAACTACAAAGTGGATAGTCCTAGGAACTGGTTGAAAAGAATATCTTATTGTCAATTTCTTTTTCTTTCTTTTTTGCCTGTGAACTTATACTATGGATTATCAGTTGACAACAATTGAGATAAACTGTGATATAAGTATTTGAATAAATTATGTGTACAGATCAACTTCAATTGTATGAATTTTGTAGAATTATTTGTTTATTTTGTTTGTTGGTTTTTTGTGGGGTTTAACGCCAGTTTGAATCTCCTTTTGGACATATCCTGGTGGCCAGTCCACCTTCCTGGTGTATCAAACCAGTTTACCAACCATCCTCAGCAAGCGACTGACTGCTTCCTCACTGGAATCAGAGGTGAGTGACAAATGACCTTCAGATGCATCGTCAGAGATCAATTATCACTAAGAAATTTAGCCAGTCCTGGTAGGGTTTAAACCAGGAACCCCTGGGCTGATGATGCTCTACCGAGATAGCTGGATTGAGCTGCAGAAGTAGTTTACTGCACAAAGATCCCTGTAGCACTATAATAGCACCAAAGAAGGGGTCACTGGGAGAAGAATTTTGTAACAGATATATTCATGGGCAGGTAACTCCAGCATGAAACAGCTGACCCTCAAAATTAAACTATCATACAAATCTACTTTACATGTATAGCAAATTTCATTTCTATCTGGTAAAATTGTACGAAGAGTTATCTGAACAAGAAATTGCAAATTAATTCTCCCTTTGGGCATATAAATATTAGTTTCCAAAACCTTTACAAACAGGGCTTTACACTTTATTGTATCTTACTACTTGCACATTACAATGTGGACTTCCAATTTTGCAATACACTCTGACTACACTATTCAGCAGTGTATTAATGAAATGTACCTTACGGTGAGTAATCTCAGAACATGAGGTCTTGATGTATCAAATTTATTTCTACAGTCCCCAGGACTTTGATACATGGAAGTTCTACTGTATATTCTATGAATTTACCTTGTCTCCTCCCTCAGCAAATTTGCTGTTTTCATAGTCCTCTGGTCCTGTTCCACCACAGCATTCCAACTAAAACAATAGAAACCACTCTATATAAGATTGATTACATACCTTATCTTATACAATTTATTTCTGTCCCATACTAACTGGACAAACACATCATAATTTCACAGGTAACAACAGGAAGTCAACTTCTTTCCACAATTTTACTGTTTTTGAAGGCATTTAAAGAAAGAGAAATGGACAACTGAAAATATCTGTGTCCTTTAATTCTAATGAATTCAAAGTGAGAAATCGAATGTTCTTATATTATTGCTCTGATAACAGATTATATCCATCCATCTATAATGTTATTTTTTCCAATAAAAGATATAGTAACTTTGACTTAATAAGCTCATATATGTGAGTATACCATCTAGAGAAAAGATGGAAATATTAGCCTGGAGCCAAGCGGCCACCTACTTGGGTCCAGGGGCAATGCCCAAGTTGGCGGTATGGCAGTGAATTCCCACTAACGGAAAATAAAATTTTGGGGGGTACCGGTATCAGTATGCCAAAAATACTTTCTCCTGCAGCTAAAATATGCAAATATAAATGCATAAAATCCACTAACAGTAATCTCAGGCATCTTAAACTGGAAAAGTTTGTAACTATAACAACATATATTGAACTAGAGAGACAGGGAGAAAAGCAAGCCTGACTAATCTGTTACGTTACAACCAAATTATTCAAAGTCAGCAGAGCCATGGTTCATAAAGGCTTCCTTACCTGTACTTGAACCACATTCCATGCATCTGTTAATGTAGTTGAAGCTTTGTACTTTTCTTTAATGGACTCCTTTAATGTGTCATCCAATTTGTCCTCAATCTAGAACATGTTATACATTCCGCTGTTGTAATGTGAAAATTCAATAACACATAAAGAAGTTCTCAGAAGAATAAAATTAGTTATAACCAAATAGAATGTATATACAATATCTGAATATTGGGTAAGTACTTGAAAACTGTGGTTAACAAAGAGACAGATGTTTGTTGCAGTGTCTGTTGTAACTTCCTGTGTAGATTAACATAGATGCCTCAAGCCCTATACATTGTGATACCAGAGTAGAGAATGAGAATGCCTAAGATACAGTCCAACTGCAGCATTAGTTTTGTTACTAAAACATTTTGATATTTGTATTTAAATACTAAAGGCAGAAAACTGGTGACCAGCTGAAAAATAACATCCTTGTTAACCTATAAACATTCAGGGGAAAGAGGAACACTGAGTCACAACAAGGAAGTAGCATATTAAACTTTGGATACAAATGAAAATAATGTACATAGTGCTTACCTTAACCCTGTAAACAATCATGAGAATTCCAGCACACAGTTCTCCAGCAAATATCAAGGCCAGGAAGAACACATACTGAAAGAAAAGACATGCAACATCTTAGGAACATATATACAGACTGATTCTTCTTGTATACAATGAGTTCAGTACATGACTTTCTTTCACATGGTGATACTTAAGTCCTGAAACTGATCTTCAGAATAAGAAATGGATCAAAGTCTTAAAGTGATATTGGTGTTCCAAATGACCACAATGCATTATGGTGGAGATAAATGCTGAAAACATATTAAATGAAACCATATTTGTTAGAAACAAGAGTCTGTTTTTGAAACAAACCTATGTCTCAACCCAAGCTGAACATATATCAGTTCATTCCCATACATGAACTTGGACATATATTTAGAGAACTGTTTAGAGAACTTCCTCTCAGTGTTGTTACTTTAAAAAATGAACAGTCACTGAAGATGACAAATACCCCCCCCCCAACTGCATATTGACTTAACAGCAGAACCAAATCTGAACTGTCATAAAGCTATGATGCCAGTATACAAAGAAAACTGAAAGACTAGCTTGCTGCACAAGCTACAAGTTGACTTAAATCTGCAGGTAAAAATGATATAAGTTCAATGGGAATGTCTTGATGGATATGAATCAAATATTATAATATACTACTGTGTAGTGTCTATGCCTGGCAAGTTTCAGTTCAATCTGTTGAAAAGTGATGGAGGAGTTTGTGCCACAAGGTATGTCAAACATGACAAAAATTCTAAGTTCAAGGGCAATAATTGTGCCTGGCTAGGTATGTATCAGAAATATGTCTTTCACATCTTCATTGCCTAATTACTATCTCTGCCAAGTGTCATTTCCATCGGATGAAAAATGAAGGATTAGTTAGTGCCACAAGGTATATATTAGTTAAAAATGGGGAAGAGTATAAGTTCAATGGGCAGAAACTCTGCACTGCCTGCATGGATTTGCATCAATAAAAGTCATGCACATCTACACTGCCTTGTGACCATTTCCGCCAAGTTTCATTTCAACTGGTTGAAAACTGAAGGAGGAGTCCGCGACACAAGGTATATAATTTACCAACATGGGAAAAAGTATAAGTTCAAGGGGCAATAATGCTGCAATGCCTGTATGGATATGCATCAAAAATATGTCTTGCACATCTACATTGCCCTGTGACCATTCCTGAAAAGTTTCAATCAGTTGAAAACTGAAGGATGAGTTAGCGACGCAAGGTTAAGATGTCAAATGTGACAGATCGACCAACTGACCACCAAGGTGATTCCAGTATACCCCTATGCAAACTTCATTTGCAGGAGTATAAAAAGACCCCATTTTTAACATTGACCTTTGAGAGGTGGACCTGGTTCTTGTGCATGACATGGTGGGTAACATTTCTGCCAAGTTATTTCAAAATCCATCAAGGAATGACGAAGTTATGGAGACAATTTGTGACACCAGACGGAAAGCACAACTTGAAAATATTACCTTCTAATTATAAATGACTTTTACAGTATTTAACTATGCTCAGTACAAACCTGTTTTCACAATGAATACAATAAAGTAAACAGACTGGTAATATTTGTTTTTCTACAAATAAATATCAATGCAATTAGAGTTTTCAGGATCATTACTCTTACAGAACTCTATAGCCCCTATATCTCTCAGAAATAATAATTTTTAGTACATAAAATAGGTATCCAGACTGTGTCCTATATTGATTTCAGAAGTCCTGAACACTTTTCCAATGTCAGATAAATCCTTAATTGTAATACTCCTTGAAAAACAATGAGATTTCAAACCTCAATAATGAGTTTTTGTTTAACTTCAATATGAAGAGTAACAATGAAAGTGTGTAGGCAGTATCTGCATTAATCACTCCAATAAACTGGTTTTGTTGTTCGGAACTTGTTCTGGTAGATGTCATGTGTTCAGCACTTCAAAAATGCTTGCCAATTATAAATGTATTTTTCACTTCCATCCAAAACACTTATGCTTTCATATCACGTAGTTTTAGGCAGCAGTAAGTAAATGTAGATCAGATATGTTTTATCTGAGTATTAACTATTATTTAAGATTTTTCATATTCTAGCAGAATTACGACGCCAATGTAGAGTTTAAGAATACGTCCATATTTACAAATAATGGAACTTTAAATATACAGAATAATAACAGACTCATAAACTGATTATCATGCAATGCTTGAACAACTGTATTATATCTTGATATATCAATACTAAGGTAATGACAGGCAGTATTCAGAAATGATTCTGAAAGAAGTAACACAATATCAATATAAAGTTTAACAAGTATCACTTATATAAAGATCATTCAGTGGCTGATTTTTAAACTTATACAAGCTTCAAAACTCATGAAAAATATAGAAAAAATTCTAAAAATAAAATCCATTAATATGAACTTTAAGAGTTTTAACTACTACTTCCATAAAAGTTACTGTTTACCCTTATGGATACAATTTCTTCTTACCATCACCTATGTTAAACTTCTTTCATCAGCTTATTGTATGATTTGAATCATTTTATAAAGGGAGATAATTTGACTCACCATTCCAAGGAGGCATTTACTTCCCCTGATAGCTCCACAGCAGCCACAGAAGCCAACAAGGAACACAAACACGCCGAAGGCAATGAGAATATATGCTGCATACTTGAAGTACTGGTCATGTGTGTCTATGTTCAAAACCTCAAAGTAACTGCCGATGTTTTTGTCAACGATCATCCATACCCCTACACCTAAGATGGCTGCCCCTGACAGCTGTAAACAGAAAAAAGACAGTCTTCAGTCAAATAATAAAACTGGTTATGTTTAATTGCAGTGTTTATGTTAATATATAATGCTGAAAAAATAAATACATTTTGACAGAGTAGAATCTGCTTTTTGATTGGTTCATGACTTAACTTTCTTTAACTTTAATACATGCAATTCAGGAGGGAAGTACAAGTACAATTACTTTTTGATAAAAATGCAACTCGGCTTGATAAACTTTTTTCTGACAACATTTCCGCTCATCAATTCCTCAGTAATTCTGCCACAACGTTTCCCTACTTTGGATTATAAGTGCAGTATAGAAGGTGGGTCATCTACTTGATGTATCTAACAACAAAAACTTTAGACAAGTGATACATATGTAACAACATGCATGCCTTAATTACTGGGGATAAACAGAGTTACGACTACACAGGTCAAGGTTTTCTCCTTGTTTATAAACAAATGTTCTTCACTGCAGTATTTCAGAACAAGTTTTGCCTCTTACTTTTAATGACCATTTTTAAGTGACATAAACTTGATTAATTTCCTTGTTTATTTCCACTGAACAAGAGGATTTTGGACTTTCTTGTTATATATCAGATGTTTAGGAGGAAAAGCATGGACACTTTTTGTTGCTTTTTCCCCCTCATACTCCAGAAATTAAGTATCACGTGTATTAACAATGAAATATTATTTTTTAGTTGTTCATTAAGAAAAATCTTCTGTCATCTGGAGAAATATATATGAATAAAAACAAATGACCAATTAAGTCATGTTAAAGTGTTGTTCAATGAATTTCTCATGTAATGAGCTCAATGAAGTTTAAAACCTTTCTCTACACACATCTTGAACTAAGCTTCGCACATATTCCATATAATAAGATATGGTTCTCTTTGGAGTAGAGATTTCACCATGTGGTTACTGGTTCAATCCCCGTCAGTGACATCTGAAACAACTTACAAGACCCTTCCTTTCTGTATGAATACTGCTTAGGATGCCAGGAAGCAGTCACCTTCACATGTGAAATAAAACATATCTATCAAACAAGAACTATACAAGAACTGCATTCTAAATCAATGTTAAATGAACAAGTTTTATATATGTACTTAATACTGAAAGAGTCAGAGCACAACCATGTCAGTGGAACATTTGTGTAAATACACATGTCAACAGTAATGCAAGAAGTCATTAAATAGTTTGTATCAACGCATGTCAATAGTAATTAATCAATACATGTCAAAAGGAATGTCTCAATACATGTCCATAGTAATGTATCAATATATAACAATAGTAATGTCTCATACATGTCAAAAGAAATGTCTCAATACATGTCGATGGTAATGTATCAATATATGTCAATAGTAAGGTCTCATACATGTCAACAGTAATGTCTCATACATGTCAATAGTATTGTCTCATAAATGTCAAAAGTAATGTCTCATACATGTCAACAATAATGTCTCATACATGTCAACAATAATGTCTCATACATGACAACAGTAATGTCTCATACACGTCAACAGTAATGTATCAATTTATGTCAACAGTAATGTCTCATACATGTCAATAGTAATGTCTCAAACATGTAAACAGTAATGTATCATACATGTCAACAGTAATGTAGCAATATATGTCAACAGTAATGTCTCATACATGTCAACAGTAATGTATCAATACATGTTAACCAACAGTAATGTATCAAAACAAATCAATAGTGAATACTAATACAATTATAAGTAATGTATTCACATATGTCAACAGTAATGTCTCATACATGCAACAGTTATGTATTAGTACATGTCAAAAGTAATGTATCTGTACACAGTCAACTGTAATGTACCAATATGTGTCAATAGTAATGTACCAATACATGTCAATAGTAATGTACAAATACATTTCAATAGTAATGTACCAATACATATCAATATCAATGCAACAATACAAACACAAGTCTAGATCAGTGTTTGTTTTTTGTTTGCCTACAGTAAAATCACATCAATCAAGATTTCTTGATTGCCAGCTGTTATTAGGCCATCAGAAACCTTTATTCTGCAACACAAGGACATTAAAGAAAGGTAAATATATTAACCATTCCCTAGCTTACTGTGTTTGCTCTTTAATTTCGTCTACTGAATGTACACCATGTAATTCCACACTACAAACATGAAAATCATGCTGGTCATGCAATCTTTCCATCCTTCTTTTAAGGAAAGGCCTTGGCTTATGTTAAAACCATGTTATGTCAAGATGAGGGTCAGATGTATTATGGTCTGCAATTTTGGTTTCACTATCTTTCATCCTGATCACCCTATGCCATGATCTTTAATTACCATCTGTCACCAATAACATATGTTAAGGAAGTCATTCAGTTACCGCAACAAACTGATTTTCTCCTTACGATACCAGCAGCTGTTGTTAACTATACCATGATAAATATTGTCAACTGGAAATCAAATACCATTTTTTTAAAGCGACTGACTCACAGATAGGCCGACGATGAAAAAAGAAAATGTTTACATATATGAAAGTTCTAGCTGTAATTGTGAAGAACATATCTAAACTAAGTTACCACTCATTTTTTGTTACAGAAAAACATCAAAATATCAAGTTTAACACATTTTTATCGGTAAAAAATTAACCCCGTTAGTCACAGGGTAGATAGTTTAGTTTAGATTTGATAACTAGTTTCTGTGGCTCAGTGGTGTAGATCGTCCCTCTACATTTTACTGACCAAAAGGTCATGGGGTTGAATCCTGGTTAAAACAAAACTTTTTTTCAGATTTCATCGTGTATAGAAGCATAATAATTATTATGTTTTTTCCACAGTATATTAACTGCTCTTAAATTTAAAGAAAAATAATTTTTAGCTAAATTCTGTGAGTCAGTCGCTTTAATATGACCAAGTTGCTTCATTAATTTCTAAGTCAAAGTTACCTTTTCATAGAACCAAGACATGGACACAACTATTTCAATACTGCTGAACTCATAATTTTTAAAAAGGTGGTATTCACTGATGAAAGCTGTTTATCATTAGCCATACTTACATGTACTGAGACAAATGTCTTGGGTACAACTTTGAAGCTCAATTTGTAGGAGAATTTAACAACAGTCTCAGGGCTGAGACAAATGTAGGGGAATTTAATTATAGCCTATGGGCTAAGACACTTGTAGGGGAAATTTAAATACAGTCTCTAGGCTGAGAATTTGTAGGAAAATTTAAGTACAGTCTCTAGTCTAAGACACCTGTTGGGGAATCTAACTACAGTCTCTGTGCTAAAACATTTGTGGGGCAATTTACAACAGTCTCTAGTCTAAGACACCTGTTAGGGAATCTAACTACAGCCTCTGTGCTAAAACATTTGTGGGGAAATTTAAGTACAGTCTCTAGTCTAAGACACCTGTTGGGGAATCTAACTACAGACTCTGTGCTAAAACATTTGTGGGGCAATTTACTACAGTCTCTAGTCTAAGACACCTGTTGGGGAATCTAACTACAGCCTCTGTGCTAAAACATTTGTGGGGCAATTTACTACAGTCTCTAGTCTAAGACACCTGTTGGGGAATCTAACTACAGCCTCTGTGCTAAAACATTTGTGGGGCAATTTACTACAGTCTCTAGTCTAAGACACCTGTTGGGGAATCTAACTACAGCCTCTGTGCTAAAACATTTGTGGGGCAATTTACTACAGTCTCTAGTCTAAGACACCTGTTGGGGAATCTAACTACAGCCTCTGTGCTAAAACATTTGTAGGGCAATTTACTACAGTCTCTAGTCTAAGATACTTGTGGGAGAATCTTACTATCAACAGTCTCAGGGCTAAGACATTTGTAGTCTAATTAAACTATAGGCTCCAGTCTTAGACATTTGTATGGGAAATTTAACTACAGTCTCAGCACAAAGACTATTGTAGGGGAATTTAACTTACTAAAGTCTCTGTGCTTAGACATTTGTAGGGGAATAAAACTACAGTCTCTTGGCATTGACATTTGTAGGGGAATTTTACCACAGTCTTTAGGCTTTGACATTTGTAGGGGAATTTTACTACAGTCTCTTGGATATGACATTTGTAGGGGAATTTGACCACAGTCTCTTGGCTTTGACATTTGTGGGGAATTTTACTACAGTCTCTTGGCTTTGATATTTGTAGGGGAATTTGACCACAGTCTCTTGGCTTTGACATTTGTATGGAAATTTTACCACAGTCTCTTGGCTTTGACATTTGTAGGGGAATTTAACTAGTGTCTCCAGACTTAGACATTTGTTGAAGTATTAAACTACAGTCTCGGGATTAAGAAATTTGTAGGGGAATTTTACCACAGTCTCTTGGCTTTGACCTTTGTAGGGGAATTTAACTACTGTCTCCAGACTTAGACATTTGTTGAAGGATTAAACTGCAGTCTTGGGATTAAGAAATTTGTAGGGGAATTTTACTATAGTCTCAGGGCTAAGACATTTTCATTAACTTCTAATTTATCCTTACCAACAGGAAGACATCATTCATGTAATAAAACAACAAAGAAGTCAAACATTATGTCTCACAAGAAAATGTTACTACAAGGACAAAACATTCAGATAAAAGTTCAACCATTAAACTTTCCGAACAACTGCTGTATTATAACAAGCATTTAATGTTGCACCTCTTTAATTGTTGCCCACTTACAGCTTATCACTAAATGTCATACCATTCTTTAATTTTGTTTATAAAGTGTAATACAGCTTTGTATAATGTTCAGACAACATTTAAACCTACTTGTTTGATGCAAATATTTTAAATCATACATTTCATACTAAGCCTTCAAAAGCCTCTTATATTCAGCATATTTTCATATGGTAACTTACCCAGTACAGTGTATGTATATTACCTTATCTAATTTACACTGATTGGAAAACAAGTTCTTCCAACTTATACCAATCCCTCTCAATGACTGCTCCCTGGGTATAAACCAGTACTTTGACTGAAACTGTGGAATGTAGAAAGCCACTCTCACCCCTAGTGGAATTCAAACTATGCAGTAACCTCTGGATCAGGAGTCTGGTGCTCTAACCCTGAACCACTGCCCCTCCTATTACACTGATTGTTTAAAGTCTCTGCAAATTATGAATAATCTACTCCCAAACACTGCTGCTAAAGTTCTGATCATTTCTTCCTGCAAAAAGTGATATGACGGAGTCAAAAGAGCAATCCTGCCTAAGAGATTCAAACTGCCAACCCCTTGGTTACGAGTTTGACTGTTTCTGTGCAAGGCATCTCATCTTTAACATTCTTTTATATATACTAAACAGTTTTCTGCTTTTGGGTAGATTAATTTTAAATACAGATAGAAATTAGAATCACTTACCCAGAATATAAAGTTGAAGACAATAAGTAAAGCTTTTGCACAACCACCACAGAACCCCATTGTTACTATCTCTTACAGCTCAGTTTCCTAAAATAAACAGAAAATTTATGTAGTTGTTGTCTTTAATAGCTGAAGATGCATTTAGCTGTATTTGAACCATATGTCTATACAGCATGTTTCTGTATAATTATGTAAACATTGTGCATACAAAATTCCTGTTTTATTTCTGTATCTGTGTGATTCATTTATGTTAAACTTAAGCTAAGTCTGAAATGCCTGAAAAGGATCCAAATCAATCAGGATTTATACACAGTCTGAACATATCGTTCAATCAGGATTTATACACAGTCTGAACATATTGTTCAATCAGAATTTATACACATTCTGAACATATGTTCAATCAGGATTTATACACAATCTGAACATATTGTTCAATGAGGATTTATACACAGTCTGAACATATTGTTCAATCAGGATTTATACACAATCTGAACATATTGTTCAATCAGGATTTATTCACATTCTGAACATATTGTTCAATCAGGATTTATACACAATCTGAACATATTGTTCAATGAGGATTTATACACAGTCTGAACATATTGTTCAATCAGGATTTATACACAATCTGAACATATTGTTCAATCAGGATTTATTCACATTCTGAACATATTGTTCAATCAGGATTTATTCACAATCTGAACATACGTTCAATAATACACCATGTTGTCCTTATCTGAGAGTTGTTTTGTAGAGTTTATAACATGAAAGCTAAAGTGAATAAAAAACTTCACAATTTCCTGTACAATTAGGGAGTGTACATATTTGTACTGATACCAAACTGGTAAAACCTCAGAAGCTTGTCTAGTATGACTTACCTAGCTATAGTTTCCCATCCAAATATTATCTCCATATTGTACAGAATACAATTAGATAACCAAATATGATCAAATAACTATTAATATTGAAGGTTACCTAATTAAGTTCCCTCTCTGTATACTGTCTTTGTGTTATTACTCTTTTTTGTAAATTTTGTTCATCCTTTACAATAATTCCTGATGAATAAGCGAAACTTGAAAATGTTACATCTATGCCTTTTTCTAAAATAACCTTTTGAAAAATGTTTTATGGTAATTTCTTTCAGTAATATGCACAAATGTATGCTGCAACATTTACCATTGCTGGCACTGATACAAATCTCATTTTCAACATCAAACAGGACTTGATCAGCATTAGACAATTATTTTACCAGCTTCACTCTGATACACTGGGGATATAGTTGTCAATGAATTACAACACCTTGTCTCAACAGCATGTACTTAAATTATTCCATGTTTCTAATCTATAAAAAATATTATTTGCATACCCTATGAATTTTTCTTACTTTTTATGACATTTATTCCCCTATTTCATTGTAGTAATACATTTTTTATTTTGCTGGAAATACAACAAGAGCCACAGCAAGTGAGGACCGTGCTCAACTTTTTCCTATTTCCAAAGGCAAAAACATCACAGGAAGAAAATTGTGTTGAAGGGTTTTCAAAGACAACATCATTTGGAGATATAATTACCAAACCATCTTTAAATAACAAAGTTATGGCCAATTTTAGCAATATTCAATCATATGACCTTGAAAGTCGAGGTCAAATCAAGGTCAGTGTCAAGTTCAGTTTAACTTAAGTCTCTCTGGAGGTATTGTCTAAACGTAGTTATGTATACAAATGAAGACCATTAATAACAAAGATAGAGTGAATTTTAACAATGTCAAGGTCATTTAATAGTCAAGGTTATACTTGTATTATTCAACATGTTCGTTATATTATCAGTGTTGTTTTGTCCCAGTACGAATAACATTCGTCCATAAATAAGAAAGTTTTGGCTATTTTAGCAAAATTCAATAATTTGACCTTGATGGTCAAGGTCATTTTCAGGTCAAGGTCACACTTGAATTATTCAATGTGTTAGTTTTGTCGTAAGTGTTGTTTTGTGCGGGTATGAAAAAAATCCGTAAAAAATGAGGAAGTTATTACAATTTAAGCAAAATTCAACAATTTGACCTTGATGGTCAAGGTCACTTAAAGGTATAGGTCATACCTGAATTATTCAATATGTGGGTTTTGTCATAAGTGTTGTTTTGTCCAAGTAATCAAATCGAACAATAAATAACAAAGTTATGGCCTGTTTTTGCCAAATACAATAATTTGACCTTGACAGTCAAGATCATTTTAAGGTCGTGGTCATACTTGAAACAATCAAAATGTCGGAGTTGTTATAAGTGTTGTTTTGACTAAATATGAATCAAATCAGTATATAAATGAGAAAGTAATGACAATTTAAGCAAAATTTAACATCTTGACCTTCATGGTCAAGGTCATACTTGAATTATTCAACATGTAGGTGTGTTGTTTTGTCCAAGTATGAATCAAATCCAACTACAAATAACAAAGTTATGGCCAATTTAATTTGACCTTGAAGGTAAAGGTCATTTATGAGCCAAAGTCAAGTTCAGTCTGGTCTACTTGAAGGTCTTGTCCAAAGGGTTTTTGTGTCAAAGTATGAAGACAATCCATTTAGAAATAAAAAAGTTATGATCAATGTTAAAATTTTCAGATGGGAACGGCAACGACACCATGACTGTAGCAATAGCTCTATTTTTTTCTTTGAAAAAGTCAGGCTAAAAATGGAAGAGGTCACCTTAAAAATAAATCCAAACTTTTCATTTATGAATAGCTAACATTATATACCGGTACTTACCACTTGAAAAAACTTATAACCTATCTTTACTCAATAGCATCTTAAGTACAAAGAGTACCTATACAACAAACAAACATTTAATGTGCATAACCGGTGGACAAAATTGGCATTGGTTAACTAGAATTTCTGAAAATGATGCTTATTTTCACAATTTTTAATAATATTATTTCAAAATGACATGTATATTCAGGTGAAATGGAAAACCTTAACCTGTCTACTATGGTTTATTTTTAGGACCAAAACAGAACTGTGATGTGATCCTAGAACAATGTTCAATAAACTTCCAGTAACTCAATTAACAGTGGATAAGATCATTCAATTTGTATAAAATGATTACTCACAAACCCTTAGGTTATTTTTTGCTTCAGCCTACTTAACAACAAGGAAATTTCATGCAATTACTCATTTCTTCAACTCCTCAACTAAATGCAGACCATACTAGACTGGTTTCGGTCTTTAGATTTATAAAAAATGTCAATAACGTAACAGTAACTGTAAAATGCAAATAAAGTGACAGAGTTAACCATTCTTTACTGCTAAAATTTAGAGATAATTTGAAGCAGACAGGCACAATTTAAGTTCAATATCTATCCAGTACTTTAGTAGGAAATTATTACTGCTGTAATACTTTATCATCTTGATTGCAGCCAGACTAAGGAACGTAGGCATCTGATGTAAAAATCTTAAAACATGCACCCACAAACACACACAAATACACCATTTTCAAATAGAACTGTTTCTCACTTAATTGCCACAATCGAAAAAATTCCCAGGCAGATCTGAATCCTTAAACAAGAGCTCTGCAGAGCGCCACCAACGCAAGTCTGTTTTACATGTCAACAATGGGGGCCATAGTTACGGTTCTTGTGCACTACTCCTGAAGGAGGTCTATATACCTCTGACGTTTCATGTCAAGATGTTGAACTTGTTCATATTGATACCTGTCAGCGTTCAACTTAAGGAATTTTGACAAAAATTGTAAGTTAACAAGAACTGTGGTTGTAAACAGACATATGCCCCTGACACCCAATTTTTAGATAGAAGGCATCTGAAGTCGAAAGAGTAAACTTGACCTCAGTACATCTCATCTAGTGGCCTATGCAAATGCAAGGACTTTAGGTTTAACCACTAGCACTTAAATAAGATATTAGTAGACAAAAAGTCTTTAGTAACATAATAATATTTGTATGATATATTCTGCATTCTCCATGTCTATCTACTGGTCTATGCAAAAACAGACCGGACACGACCATCACTGCATTATCTCAAAAATGACATTTGAAGCCTAAGTGTCCTAAAGACCCATCATCATAATGTGCAACACATTTATGCCAAGTTACTTTAAAATTCATTCATGAATGACAAAGATACAGACCAGAGAAAACCATTACTGCATACTGCATTATAATGAGAATGAGGTTTTGAAGCCCATCTGTGACCTTGACCTTTGAGGTAGAGACCTGGGTCTTGAGCAAAACACGTCGTCATAATGTGCAACAAATTTATTCCAAATTATTTTAAAATATATCCATAAATGACAAAGGAATAGACCGGACACGACCCTCACTGCATTATCATGAAAAAAAATCATGATATTTGAAGCCTAAGTGTGACCTTGACCTTTGAACTACAGACCCAAGTCTTGCGCATGACACGTCCTCATAATGTGACACACATTTATGCCCAGTTTTTTTAAAATCCAATTGTGAATGACAAAGATACAGACCTGACATGACCATCACTGCATTATCTCAAAAATGACCTTTGAAGCCTAAGTGTGACCTTGACCTTTGAGCTAGAGACCCAGATCTATCGCATGACACGTCTTCTAAATATGCCACACATTTATGCCAAGTTATTTTAAAATCCAATCTTGAATGACAAAGAAACAGACCGGACACGACCATCACTGCATTATCTCAAAAATGACCTTTGAAGCCTAAGTGTGACCTTGACCTTTGAGCTAGAGACCCAGGTCTTTCGCAAGACACGTCGTCTAATTGTGCCACATTTATGCCAAGTTATTTTAAAATCCACCTTATTATAACAAAGTTATTGACCGGACAAGAAAAATGCGGATGGACAGAAGGACAGAAGGTTCAAAAACTATATGCCTCCCTTTGGGGGCATAAAAAGGGACCTAACTCCAAAAATATAGCTTTCAGAATAATGCCCTTTCTGTTACAACTGCAGTCCAAGTTTCATATTGATATCTTTGATACTTTTGAAATCATTCAACTTAATAAGCAATTTTGACAAAAATTGTAAGTTAAAAATGGGCATAACTCCAAAAATATAGCTTTTAGAATAATGCCCCTTGTGTTACAAATGCCTCTTGTCATTTTAAGCAAGCATTCAAAGTTTAATATTAATACATTTTAAATTGTTTGAGTAATGGGCCACACTAAAGCTTTTGAACGACAACAACAAACAAAGACGACACAGCGATCATAATAGCTTGACTTTTTCTTTCAAAACAGATGAGCTAAAAATAATGAACTCCCTTATATGAACAGAATCATTAAAATAAGTTATCCAAAAAAAAATGTGATGTGACTTGACAGAATCAACAATCTGGTAAATTTGATGATATATGAGAACAAATTGTCAAAGTTTGATATCATTAACTAATTAACAATTTCTGCAAACAATGTTTTCCACTTTCTCTGACTTATCATAGAGTACTGCCTTAATAATATTATAATGTAAAATGCAAGTAAATTCTTAGAAGATTACTCAAACATGAATATGGATCACACAACAATCCGGCCATAACTATATCGCATGTTAATTGTTACATGTCAAAATGATTAATAGAAGTGTTATACATGCTTTTGTTTATTCTACTAATAGTGTAGCTTCTGGAAGCCAGATTGTGATAAAAAGTACACAAAAGTAATTTGAAAACAGTCTAATATCTGAAAGAAAAAAACTGAAAATATAAATTTATTGACCACCATGTTGATAATCTAACAACAAGGCCCAAATCTGTATTTCAAAATGTAGTGTTCAAAATGATTTCTTATGCAAGACAGTTTTTACAAATGCTGAAACTATAGTCAGAATGATCAGAAAAGAAGTCATGTAGATTAAAAATAAAGAATTCTTTCACTTTTTCACTTACTCAGATTGAGAAATGAATATAAATCTACCAGTTCCATTGTGAATTTCATTTATGACTGGGTCAGTCATAAACAATATCTAATTTATTCAACTAAAGTGCATTTTTTCTTAACAAATTTAATGAAGTAACAAGAACTGTGACTGAAAGATGACCATGCCATAAGTGGTGCTTTGACTTTGGGCTGAGGATCAGATGATAATAAATTGTAGATGGATCAACAAAATGACAGTTTGGCCTCAAGATCAATGTCATTTTAGGGGCAAGGAAAAGAAAAATGTCATTCTGAAGATCTCTCCCAAAGGGTTAATGTGTGCAAACATGAACTAAATCTGTTGATTCAAAAAAAAATGTTTTTTGGGTTTGTTTTTTTTAAAATTTCATTGAGAAGAACTCTCCAAAAGGGTTATTGTGTGCTAACACAAACTAAATATGTTGAGCAATGAGGGAGTAAGGGCCAATATTAAGTATTTTTGACACTTGGACATTGGAGGCATAAATCATTTATGGGTCAAGGTCAAATTAATATAGGTCAGTGGGAAGGTCTTTTCAAAAGAGGTATTGTGTTCAAGAATGAAGTAAATCCATTTACTAATAAGGAAGTTACGAACAATGTTAAAGTTTCAAGATGGAAAGATGGATTGACCTACAGACTGACAGGTTAGATGACTGATGGACTGACAGACAATTTGACTTCAAGGTCAACATCAGTTAGAGGTCAAGGTCAAAACAAAAATTGTCATTGGGAAGATCTCTCCAAAAGGGTCGTTGTGTGCAAACATTAACTAAATATGTCAAATGCAGCTTGTTCACAGAGTCAGTCATTGATTAAGAATTTGATTTTAACTAACTGTGTGTATTGCGTCTTTCAATACCCATCTACAGATGCAATGTCACCAAATGCAACATTTCGTGATTGTAAAAGCAATGGGTAGCTTCTCCATCATAGGCTACAGTGTTACCAACAGTATAAAACCTATATTTAGAATTTCTATTTTCGTGTGCCGTCACTTGACTGATCACTTTCACTATTCATGCATGCACTCACATTATATCTATTCGTTTTTTTAATACTGGACCAAAAACCACAGGCATTCATTTCATAGAAAAATGCCAAAAACCACTATATAACCAACACAAGGTATGAAATTTCATAAGAATGAATCTGAGGGTCACGTTACTTTACTTCAAACATCATTTAAATTATCCCTTCAAACATAGCTATCAGAGTGTTGCCATACTATTGAAAATGAAAGAATATCAGCTGATTCAAGTTTATCTACAGGATCTGTTACAAAAATATATAAAATCCACCAACACTTCAGTTAAATTATACAATAAGTCTGAAACTTGATTAAGATATCTAGATTGAGTTGTTCAACAATTCAATATCTAATTTCTATTTATTGCATAAGATGGAGGTGGTGTTATGAAGTTTTGTAAACAAGTGATGAAATTCATTTGACAGAAATCAGAGGTGCAGTGGAACAAATTTGAATGGAGTTATTGATTGTTATATTTAAAGAAAAAAAATCAACTATGTGGAAAAAATGTTTTCACTTTGAATGGAGTTTTTTATAGCTATATTTAGAAAAAAGATTCAACTATCAAGAGAAAATAAGAGTTACTTTGCACCTGTCAGCTTAAATTAGAGAAAATCTATTTGAAGTAAAGTGACCCTCAGATTCATTCCTGTGAAATTTCATACTTTGTGTTGGTTATATAGTGGTTCAGAACATTTATCCATGAAACGAAAGCCTGTGGTGAGATTGGTGAAGACACCATGTTGCAGAACATGTCACGTGGTACAGCAAGCACCAGCATAGGGGATACCATATTCTATATTTAACCAGAATTTCCCAAGTAAGCGTTTGTGAAAAATGCGTTTTTCCATGCAATGTGACCAAGGCGAGCTGAGTTTTTTTGTCAGAAAACAAATTTTCACCAACAGTAATGAGGAAAGAGTAGAAAAAACTTTTTTTTTGATTCTACCGTTCAACTGTGAATGAGCTTCTTTAAGTAATAAGGGAGTTATTTTTTACCAATTGAACCTTCAATGTCTAGGTCACTGAGGGGTCAAGGTCATGTAATATGTCAGTGGGAAGGTCTTGTCTAAAGGGGTGTTGTGTATAAGTACGAAGTAAATCCATTCACTAATAATGAAACCTGGGCAATGTTTAAGTTTTCAGACAGAATGACAGACTGACTGATGGACAGTTCAAAAACTATATGCCCTGCTTCAGCGGGCACAAACAAATGAGTAATGTCTGCTTCGAAAGAACACACTTTACACTCGGAGTACATTGATATTTTTGCTTAAAATATTCTTGTTCACTTTGACCAGTAATATAACTTTAACATGAACAAACAACCAAACTTTCATGTAGTATCAATATATCTAATATCAAAATGATTACTGAAACTCAATTACACAGGCCTAAGCATGGCCTACAGGTTTTAAACATTTATCATCAACATATCTGTATCCAATCTCTGATATTTATCTACATCAACATAACCAAAGAATGACTTGTCTCAATTCTAATGAATAAGAAATAGCTCAGATTCCCAAGAAACAAGGCAATAAAAAATCTCCTCAGATCTTGTTCTGCTGGGCTAGTAGCTGACAATAATAGACCTAATAAGTCTGTAGAAAAAAAGGAAAACATTTGGCTGAGCTGATTATAAACTACCTTCCAATCAATACAGAGAAAGACTTCTTTCATTACATGAGTAGGAAGTAAACAGTTTCTTTGGAAAGATAAAGCTATCTAATATAAATACAAAGTAAGATTATCAGGAATATGTGGATTTTACCCATAGACCTAATTAGTCTTTGACCTTCTTATTGTTTGTGTAAAGCTTAAAATAAATCTTACAATTCAAATTCATTACCCTGGCTTATAGTTACCAATGAGGAATATCTAGGTCATAAACTAACAGTGTTCTGTTTTCTTTCTCTTTCATCAAATCAATGTCTATTCTGGTCAATTCATTTTTTAAGACCTTAAAATTCTACATGCATCTCTGTTACATTACTATCCTTCATTCACTGAACATTATTTTTCATTCTCTAAAAAAACAACCCCCCAAAAAATAATCTTAGTATATTGACAATATCTTGTTAGACAGATGCAGATGAAGTATGTTGATGAAGTACGCATGTTTTACAACAGTATTTGAGGAAGTGTTAATTAAGCTAACTAGGTAATTAACTACTTTGTAGCAGGTGAAAATACAATAGAACTGTAGCCAGAAAGTTATGTTATGTAATATACTATGACAATCAAACTTTAATCCTACCTGTCAGAATACCTGAGATGTTCTGTCATAAAATCAATCAGCTCCATCATCTAACAACCCATTACACAAACATTTTCACTTCTGTTTTATATAATATATAATAGTTTTACCTAGCATTGGGATAGAGCTCACTGGTTTCTTGACAATGACCCTGTTGCTGGCAGTTATTTTTACCACTGTGAGCAGCATAGACCATGATTACTGAGCACACCAGTACATCTGCTTTTCAGTTCATCAGTTACCAACAACTGAATAAATAAGAATCTATAGGAATTGGTCAATCTAATAACTTATGTTCTTTCTTGGCATTTAGCTTATGTCAAATTCTCTTGGGGACTATCTTGAGTGACATCTTCCTTGTGTTCTAATTTGAAAATATCCAACAAGGAAATCAGTGGCTGCCAATGGACACATTTCTAATGTGCCTTGTCCTATTTGAGTTATTTCGATAAAGTATCAAATAATGCTCACTTATCTCACCAAAACATCTTGACAATACGTAAATCTCCTCTTTGCCAGTGAAGGCTGCAACTAAAGTCTGGTTGAATTCTTGAGAAATAGCTTGGAAACAAAACTGCTCTACCTTACAATTGAAGGGCTATAATCACGTGAAAAATTCATCTGACTTGAATATACATGTACATGTACTGAAACAATGTACAATTCATCTTGCTCTTACAGCTTCACATAAAGTTTGGTTGAATTTATGCCAAAGAAATAGCCCAGGAGAGTAAAAACTTACTCTATTTTACAATCAAAAGGCCATATAACCCTGTGAAAGTTCATCTTACCATAACACATTATGCATATCTCCTCTTGCTAGTGAACCTTCACATAAAGTTTGCTTTTGAAATAGTCTGGAAATGAACATGTGACAGATAGACTGGCAACACCTTGCCATACCCCCACCCCCCACTTGGTGATTCATAACAAAAGGAGGAATTTAATTTCTATGTTTGAAGTCCCATGACATGATATCATATCTAGTTTGTGGTCACAGTTAAATACTTCTGACATGATATCATATCTAGTTTGAAGTCACAGTTAAATACTTCTGACATGATATCATATCTAGTTTGAAGTCACAGTTAAATACTTCTGACATGATATCATATGTAGTTTGTGGTCTGTTGCTCTTTATCTACTCTAGGGCTTCATCTTGTATACTACTCAACTTTTGCTAAGCACCAAATATTTTAGAGTGAGTATTTTCGGCAATGATTTGATTACCGTCATACTATTACTAATGATTTTTAATGTTAATTTCATGTTTAATCAATTTAATCGAGGACAAATTTAAATTTTTTTTACTGATTTTGCCTTAGTTATGTGCCAGAGAAGAGGAAGACCCCTATATCCAAGATTTTTGGACACGCAACTTGTTTTCCAAATTTTCACAACCTTATTTATGTTTACAAATTTAGACTCAGTAGCATGTGTGTGACCCATTGCTAACAACAACTGCTTGGCAATGCCTGCTCATGCTCCCCATGAGGTTTCTGACAGTCCTAGCAGGGATGGCGGCCCATTCTTGCACCAACATGGCCTCAAGCTCCAGGATACTTTTAGGTTGCAATTGGTGAGTTTAGCAATTTAGCACAACAAGGTCAGTCCGTCCGTCCCAGCTGTTGCCTCCCCACACCATAACTGACCCACCCCGTAGCGGTCTTGCTCAGCAATATTTCTGGTTTGAAACCTTTCTCCAGATCTTCTCCAGACTTTCCCACGTCTGTCAGTAAAGTCTAGGCAAAACGTAGACTCATCAGTGAAGAGAACATGTCTCCAGTTTTGTCTGGTCCACCTAACATGCTCTGTCGCCCATTCCAAAAGGGCCTGTTGGTGACAACAAGTCAATGGAATTCTTATACAGGGTCTTCTTGAGCGCAGATTACCCTCATGCAACCTTCTACGCACCGTCTGAGTACAAACATGACCCAAGAAGCACTATGAAGGTCATTACAAAGATGCGTTGTTGTTGCAAACCATCCTCTACGGGCCTGGATAATCAAGAATGGGTCTTGAGCTGCTGTCGTCAACCTTTGTCTGCCTCCACCATGCCTCCCGATGGGTGTACCATACTGCTGGCACCTTGCCCAGATTCTGGTGATGATGGTGTGGTGTACACCAAGCGCCACACCAGTCTCACAGTGAGTGGACCCCTGCTCCGCAATCCCTACAACCCTCCACATCTTTGCTTCACTCAAATGGTGTCTTATCATAGGGTATGCCATGTCAAAGTGACACATGTAAAAGAGTCTGATCTGAACGACCATAAATTTGTAATGTCCGTGTATAAGGACATTATAATGTGTCTCTGCTCCCACTTAAAAAAAAACGAGGGGTGCATGCTTTCTGTGAGGTAACAACTGCACATCAAGACCAGTACATTACATTAAAGCATATACAAGACAGGTTTAATACTGCTAAAAATACTGCGAGACAATTTGGCATATCTAAACAAACCATTCTGAACCGTTTGTGCAAGAATGCAAAGCCAATCAGGGCCAGGCGGCCATACATAGGCCAGATTACTAATCCTCGTAACCGTAATCTTCGGAGACTCTGGGCTCAACGTCATTTACGTTGGACCCGTGCCCAGTGGGCACGAGTATTGTTTAGCAATGAGTCACGTTTAAATCTGAGCGTTGCAGATGGTAGAGTACATGTTTATAGCCGTCAAGGAGAGAGTTTTGCAGGTAATTGCTTGTTAGAGAGGGATCGATTTGGTGGAGCCAGCGTTATGGTTTGGGGCGGGATAATGGGTGACAGAAAAACAAATTTAGTCATCATTCCTGGTAATCTGAATGCCCAATGTTATACTGACACTGTTCTCTGTCCAGTGGTCATTCCTTTTCTGCATCAGCATCAAGGTTAACTGATGCACAATAATGCACGGCCACACTCTGCTAGGCTAACGCAAAATTACCTCGCTAGGCACAATGTTAATATGCTACCATGGTCGGCTTGCTCAGCGGACATGAATCCCATTGAGCACACACTGTATGGGATCTTCTTGGATGGAGGGCAAGAAGAAATCATGTTATTGTTAACATTCGTGACCTTACACTTGCCCTTGTCCAAGAATGGAATGCAATTCCAAATTATGTCATTCGATTTTACGTAAGGTCGATGCGGTCGAGAATCATTGCTTTGATTCATAGGAGAGGTGAACTTAATCGGTACTGAAGAATATTTTAGAAATTGAAACACATTTACAGTAAAAATTATCAAGACATTTACAGAAAAATTGACAATTTAAAAAATGTGAATTTCAATTTTGATCAATTATGCCTTTAACGTGAAAAAAACAGCGGCGTTTATCTTTGATTATGACAGAAAACACTGCATTATGTTGGTGGATGAATATCCCAGATTTTGGTACCAAATATTTAAATGTTTTTACAAGAATAGCTTGAAAAAATTAGTAAAACCCAAGTGCACAGTTTCTTTTTTGTGTCAGTACAGTACGTGCCAGGAGGAACTCTCTTTTTTTTTCCTCGAGGTCGTATGAATTTTGGGAAAAAAGCGTGTCTTATAGGTGAGAAATGTTGGTACATGACATTTGTAGCCATATTAGTATCATGAAAATGGAGGGAATGACTTCCTCTATGCCAAACCTAAATTTATCTCATTAACCTTATACTATGCTAACAATATCTGAGAAGCATCTCCTACTTAAGGACCTGCCTGACCTGAAGGTGACAAAACTATATGAAATAGCGCTACTACATTCGAAACATGTTCAACAGATCTTTCCTTGCAACAATAACAAATACTTCAACAGGTCCAGCTGTATTTAAACCTTCAAACATTCCTGTAAAAGTATGTCAACAGATATTCATCTCTACACACTCTTAACAACTCTGATGTAATGAAGCACACATTTTCCTGTCAGCAACTGATTATACAATCTAAAAGTACCATCAGTATTCAACCCATTGCAATACATTTATAACACACATATTTTGTTTATGCTGGAATATACTACAAGCATTTTTCCAGGCAATTCACTAAGCTTTTCACAGCAAAAAGTTATTGTTGACACCCGAATACCTGAAATTACAGGTAAACAACACACCACACCTAGAGGTAAACATTCATTTCAGACTGAAATTTTAGCCTAAAGGTAGAAGTCCATTTTTAAAGGTCATTGGACATAATTTTTTAACTTCAAAATATTCATATTATGTATTACAGAAAAATACATATATATCTAATTAAGACAGCCTAACAAAATTCTGCACTTAATTTTTATCTTAAAGATGTTTTTGTAGCAAATTGATATCCATCAAACACAAACTTAGTTGCGCGCACCTGTCATGCGTGAAACGGCATGAGGCGTGATTTATGAATCTTTGACATTTCACTGGATGTTAATGAATTCCTGCATTAAGTACATGCCATATTATTCTTCTTCAAACAATACCACAATGTAACAATCTGGTAAATTTCCATTCCAGAGTAACCAATGTTCGCACATAATGTCACCTGAATACATATATGACAGGTATTGTTTATGATGTAATCATCTAGGAACAAGTGAGGAAGTGTAAAATTTTGAGATGATAATCTTTATTGCATCATTGATATTTTAAACTGAAGCATGGAAGAAACTAGGATATTAATTAATCACATTCATCACTAGAAAAATTTCAACCACTTCTACCAGCACAAATGTTGAATTTACTTTAAAAAATTGAGTAGTAACTGCATTACAATTTAAAAAAAAACAAAAAACATTATATAACTGTGCCTTTAATGTGTTTCTTGCACTTGTGGTTTGTTATTTTTGCATATTAAAACAGATACATAATGAGCAGTGTAATTCTGCAAAGGAAACTGCAATCTACGTCACAGCCAAAAGCAGTGACGGAAACTACTGATGTCATGATGGGTTTTTTAAAAAGCCGATTGTTAATGTAATTCTGTAATTAAACCATTTTAATCATGGCATTATGATTATTTGAATGAGGCAAAGTCGTTGTGTGCATGTCCAATGAGCTTTAAGTTTTAAAACTGCCTAAATGGGTACATTGTAATGGTTCCTAGTCTGAAACACAGATACAGTACGCTCAGCGCGGATTCTGCCTTTTCCGCGATACCACCGCGGACAATTTTTTCTTATCGCGGACAAACGCGGCGGACGTCCGCGATGAGAGGGCTAATTTCCGCCGCGATCCGCGGTGTCCAGTTGTTTCCACCGCGGACAAAATACCGACGATTATATTTAAATTATCGATAAAATCGGTTACCTGTTTCTCGTGGCGGAACGCGGCGGCTATTATAACTATAGCTCAAAAATAAATGTTTATTTTATAAAAAATTCACCATGTTCTTTTTTTACAAGATGACTTTATATCAACCAAAATACTTAAACGGTAATAACATTAGTTAAAATTTTAGATGTAAAAATATTGAAACGGCATTTAAAATGAAAAACGTTACCTTTGTTTTGAATGTAAAATTTGGAGTGACCGCGTCGATAGACACAAACTACATACTACAGAGTACACTACAGCATCCTTGTTCCCTTGAACTATCCAAAACCGTCGCAAATTAGAACATTCCTAACAACAATTACTTGTTACACATGCTAATTATCGGGGTTATTTTAAGTGAACTGCTTTAAGCCTTTAACTGTCAAAGAAATTACGTCACTCAATAGCGGCTTTCAACTTTTTACAAAGGGCGACATGTCTTCAGATTAACTCAAAATCACAGCTGACACCTGTGTGAATAACATACGTAAATACAAACTAAATCACCTTTTTTCAAACTAGTTTATAAACCAATCTAAGCTCTGGTTTGAAAGTGAAATCTACAGATCTTGTATAAATATATTTTTTCGAGCATAACAAACACTTGTAAATTTCAGTGGCTCAACACTTCCCTTTTATATTTCTATCATTTGGGGATGAATTTCACAATCTTTGATATCGTAATATTGTTGTGAAACCTATATGTAGCCTCAAAGGAACAACCTGTCAATCACAATTCCCGTGACCTATGATCTTTACACGTGATACAACACCGTATTTTTATTGGTTGTAATTCAGCAGCTAACCTTTGACAGCAAGCCTGAGTAATTTTCCATAAAAAAAATCCCAGTATTTTACCGCCTTTTCTACATCACATGATCTAATGCTGCATGCTTTTGGATGCTTGCTAAGTTGCTCTCTACTTTCAATTCTCATTTTCGGAAAATCTATAAATAGTAACACCTAGTTTAGTAAGGAGATATTGACAAGGATTAAGTTTTCATGGTGTAAGAAACAAAAGTTGACGTTTTCATATTTGTCTCTTGTTACTTTTTCGTACATGCCGTACACCGAGGTTATTCAGTATTTGACTAAAAAGTGGTTTTCACAACCATGAACTTGCATATCTACTCTATTTTTTGAATTTAATACGACAATGATTTGCCGCGATTTAGAGTATTTTTGTTCATTGTAATTCAATAACGAGAGAACAACAAGATGTACAAACAACAAATACATTGTATTTACATAATTTTTTTTTATTACAAAATCAAATTTTACATATTTTAAGTAGTAAGGTTTTAAAAATTAATCGTAAAAGGTTACAGTTTTCAACGCAATCCGCGGTGATTGACCACCGCGTTCCGCCGCGGTTTACCGCGGCGTTCCGCGGGGAAACGATTACGGCCACAGATTCATGTCCGCGGTGGTGAACATTTTCAGTCCGCGGGGTCTCGCGGACAAATTTTGTGCAAAATTTCGTCCGCGATGAGTCTCATCCGCGAGGTCTCGCGGGTTTTGCAAAATCCGCGCTGAGCGTACTGTAAGTGAGATTTAAAGTTATAATACCAACCATTTATAAAAATATAACACAATCGCCAATTTATGAAAATATTCACACCACTGCATAGAAAACTTGCTAAAAAGAAAATCTGCTTTTAATTTTCACTTATAATTTGATATTCATAGATGTCAGCAGATATAAAAACACCTATTATCTTTTTCTGTAACCTCTCCACTCTGATTTAGTCAGAAGATGTAATTTGCTTACACAAGTTATTTTTAGACAATTATTTTATTTACAGGACCTGACAAATTTAGTGCCGATATGTTTTCTCTACAGATTCTACTTCTTCCTCTGTAAATTTTACAGCCTTTTCTCAGTACTGTAAAGGTTTTGACGACCACGATTCCGAGTACCTTTTGGTCCATCTATCTTTTTTTATTAATTTTTATTCTGAATGATCCACTGTCAATGTCTATGTCATGTATTCAAATTGATCATGTGACACTGACGACTCATTTTACGGATATTGGCGAACTGCTTTTGGAATTTTTTGAAGCAATTTAAGACTGGTGGGTCAACAAATATTTCTGATAATCTAATCCTGACATATCCAAAGCACATCTTGCCATCACGAAAAATAACCATGCAGATACAGTGTTGATAATGTTTTAAAGCATTCTAGAGTTCTTATTTGGTTTATCTTTTATGACGATTAGGGCCAGTATTACATGTATAACTTTTAAAAATGTGATGATTTTCTGTATATATGAAGTTCTACATCTGTACTTTAACCAACATTTGAGCGGATAATTTTTATACAGGTTTCAAACTTTTTTTGCCATCAGATCTACTAGAAAACTGACACAAGGATGTAAAATAAAGATATTTCACATGCACAAAACTTTATTTTTGGAACTTCAGTTTATCATTTGGACCATCAAATCTTTAATCATTTTAACTACCTGTCTGTAAAAAAGAAACAGAAATGTTTTGCTCAGTAAATATGAATGTCAACACAATTTACATATCTCTGCTTTGTCCCACCTACACCATACTAACAGATGGTAAAACATTATCACCTTGCATACTCAGGTAATGTTGAGAACAACCTTGGAAGCAAGAAATAAAACAAATCTATGATTATAATGCAAAACGGTTTTGTATAGACGGGATCAACAGAACTTCCGGTACATTCAGATCAAGATCTATCTTATTCTTGATCATTGTGATTCCAGGTCAGATAAAGAATACACTATTAATTCAGCAGATAGTAACCTGTATCTATAATGCTTACAATTTATGATAAACAATGAAACATTACTATATAAACTCTCTTGATCTGCATGAAATTTCCAGCACAAAATACATTCACTAGGTCAGATACATGTATATAATTTCAACACAAAGCAAATCACAAGATTTCTGCCATTAATAGTGATGTTCCCAAAACTAGGATGAATTTATCTCTGAATATTGTCACCAGGAGTATATTTTCCAATAACTTTACACAGTAAAGTTGAAGCCACACCAGACTTGGACTGAAAGCCAATTAGTGTATCATCAAACTTTGAGGATCAATTCAACTTTCTGATACCATGCACCATACATTAATGAACCAGAATTCACAGGGCTGCAAGAACTGTAGGCAGACTTAAGCAGATGGTTTTATTTACTTTTTATTCTAGTCTCTCTGATTAAAAATCATAAAACATGGCGCCTAATCTTCTATTAATACTAATTGATAATGCAATATCCATTAACACAATCCAACATTTCAATCAAGAAACCTGGTGTTCTGATATTATATTACTAAAAAAAGACTGACATGGGTCCGATTCTGTTCAGCTGCCAACAATCAGGTGAGGTTATTGATTTTTGAAGGCGACAACGACATCTCTGACAACAGAGCATAGAGATGCTGCTGCATGAAGTGTGAAAATACTGAGAGAAGTATGAGCTAATCTATTTTTTTCTCCAATACCTGCTTTCAAGTGTGATAAACTGGGTAACATTTCTATATATAGTAACGTAATAAGCAGTCAATCACACTGCAAAGGTTAGTTGCAGAGCCATGATCACCTTTTTACTGAGAGAAAAATGAAATAAATAACTCATATTCAAAGAATTAGATTCTTGTGATGTGACATTTATCTGCATGCATATTAAAATAGTAATCAGTATCACCTGACTGACTGGAGGCAGTTTTTTTTCAGCTGACTTTTTTCCACTGATCAGGAAAAAAGTTAAACTCTTGCAAATAAAATTGTAAATAAGAACACAATCACCACCTCCTGGAATTTTAGATTTACAATGATGAAGTTCCTCTCTGTAAAACAAATTCCTATTAGTTGCTCATTAATGCAGTTTATTCTATTTGTACCTTATTTAAGGAAGACCTGAAAGTAACCACTAATGACCCTGATCAATTATACATTTATTAATGACTGATCAATGTTTGTTATTTTGGATGTGTTTTTTTTAACCATCTCATTACTAATAGCAACAAAATGGTATTAGAAATAATGAGTTTTTTGTTGTTATTAACTTACAAACATGGTAAACAGAAATAATGGTGTTTTAGGACTGTTCCCTACAAGAAAGTACTTTATTCTCTGATTTATGAGTCAACCTTTTACTGACCCACCCATCCCTAAAGTGTGAATATAAATTTACTAAAACAGTTTTAAATAAATTTCCTTGTGTTAGGATTCTACAACAGAATGTTCAACATTTCTTACTTTCGGTTTAAAGTTCTCATAAACAGTTTCTAAATCTAAATTCACAGAGTTCCATTAAGTTAATTTCAAACTGTTCTGAACTTCTGAAAATTTACAAGAATCTTACATAAACTGTTCTGAATTTCTGAAAATTTACAAGAACCTAGCATAACATTGCATCAGTTTAAGTATTTTCTGACATTCTTAAGTACAGCATTTTGCTAATTTACCCTGGGTCTGACAAACGAGCCCCAGACTTTATGGGACTTTGTACCCATGAGTCTCCCTTACATCAAGAATATATCAAGTTTATATACCTATTTGTAATATGGAGATGTGGCATAAGAAATGCACACATTTGATAGCCTATATATGACCAACAGTTTGACGTAATCTGTATATCATGTGCAAGTCCATGCAATGAACGCAGAAAGTGCTATCTGCTTCATTTTATAGCACTTCGAACTTTCTGCATTCATCCCTCAAGATCTAAGTACATGACTTTATTTTTATGTCCTTACATTTAAACAAACAGGAGTTACCTTCTTTCAAATAATAAATACTAAACATTCCAACATCACTCAAACCTTCAAGAGTAAAATCGACATCACCATTATCAGTGTTCAGTATAACAAAACAAATGTACCATGGTACAGTACAGCTCCCGCGATATATACATTTTTCTCTTAAACTCCGCAGACCTTGGGAGGAAAATCGTGGAGAATCTCTGAGAAACGCCCTAAATCGCAGAGGCATCGCGGAGACCAATTTTGTCTGGTTAGTGACGGTATTTGCTGTGAAATTGCAGATTATCAATCCTCCGCGGATCTCCGCGATTTGTTTATGCATTCATTTGACTGAAGTGTATATATGACAAGTGAAATTTTATATTTACTTACTCTTTTTATCTTCATGTTTTAGGATGCCTAATAGTAATATTTCGTTTCGTCACATGTTTTGACACATTAATTTATTGACAGACACAAGACCATGTGTTGGTCTCATGGCCTATGATCTGTACACGCATGATACATTGCGTCTCAACCGCTAATTGGTTCCTAAATATAACTTTTGACCTTTAACATTGAGCAAGTTATTTTCCGAAAATGATATTCACCTCACTTTAAAAGCTTCAGACACCAAGTGCTCTTTAAAGCGGGAATTGCAGTCATGTAGCATGCTTTTCCCGAGATTACATTTTCTTATTAAGATAATTAATATCTTTAACAGATTTGTGGATATTTTTAAATTTAGGCAATGATGGTTTTGTTGACTGAAAAGAAAGTTTAGTTTTGTAAGAATCGAACATTAATACCGAATGCGTGAAACGAGGGTAGAAAAGAAAGAATGCCGAAAATGAACAGATTTTCACACCTACCTGACATCATGTCAACTTTAATTGCTGCAATTTATTTATTTTTAAATCTTTAATCGGTGCCGCGCAAATAAATTACTGATGATAACCAAACTGCGAAAAATAAAGATATCTAATTTAAAAAGTGAAAATACAAACAAATGCGCTCTTATTCTGATGCATTTGTGTACGAAAGTTCCTATTTGTTTACGAAAAGAATGACAATTCAAAGCAATTGCGTCAGAAAAATCTGATCTTATTTTCAGAAAATGAGTTGACCGATTTCCGAACAACACATGTTAAACTGCATCTGTATCGTCTCGGCGCTTAGCAAAAAAAGTATTAATCGATTTACTAAATAATAACAAGCGTTTAAAAAATCACATAAATTAATGTATTTGACTGAATTATACCGTAGTTACATAATTGACAGGTGTAAAATGTACAGTTACATTATGGTAATTTCATCACACATTGCTGACTGTTTTTGATGAAAGGATTACAAGTGTATAAATTTTATAACTATTATTTTTTTCACCTTTAAATGGGAAATAGTTTGTTAAAACTCTGGTGATGAAACACAAGAATATTCGCGGAGAATCTCCGCAGAAACGCTCTAACACTCGGAGAATCGCGGAGATTGTGTGTGAACTTTAATCGCGGAGATTCTGAGCGTTTTTTTTTTCAAGGAGTCACTCTGCGATTTTCAGAATTCGCGCTGACCACGATCGCGGAGGAAGCACAAAATGTGTACATATTGCGGGAGCTGTACTGTAGCAGGGGTTCCTCCTAGTCTAACTAATTGTACACAAGTCGAGATATTATGTAATGTTTTTAATGGGTCAATATCTCGCCTCCGAGATATAGCGAGATTCTGACCCATAACAAAAATACCTCAGAATTTGCTCAAGACGTCACTTGAATTATTTTGACTAGATCCGGAGGTTGCTGCTTCGAATCCCACGAGAGTCTCCAGTGAAATTCCACAGTCCTCACTTTCGAGTACTGGTATGAACCCAGGAAGCTGTTGCAAGAACTTAATATAGTATAGTATAGTCAGTATTGACTGTTGGCAGTAATAAGTTGAACTTGAACTTCATGGTTACGAATTTTCTTAGGACGATACAAAATTCATGTTAAATCTACTTAAAGCTTCCTGAAGTTCAAAAAATACAGATAATATATCAGAATACGATAATTTATATGTAAACTTTGTAGAATTAGTTGACACTATTGCTCAAACAATAAGTTTATGGTCTTACCAATATCAAATGAATTCCACAGTATTTTCAGCTTGGGTGTGTATAATTATTTAGCAGCGCCACCTATGAAAACATCACAAGGGAGATCAATGAGGGCTACAGCACAAATACTGAAATGGAGATGCACAACGAAATTGCACCCCTTTTCTTTGTATCTTGTGTGTAATATTTATTCATACATATCAAAATCACACCATTGTCCATTAAGACAGGGGGCGCCAATCAGAACAAACACTGTAAAGTCTGAAATGTCTAATGCTAAAAAACGCTAGGAGGCATTTATCATGAATACTAAGACCGTTTCGGAAGGGCCAGTATCATAACGTTGGCAGAACTTTTGGCCAAATCCTTTTGCATAATGTTTAGATTTATATGTTTTATTTTCATGTGTTATTTTCGGCAATGAAATATGTTAAACTAACCTCGTATATAATGGTTAATTTGAGAAAATATATTTTGGGTTTGAAAGAACAATAGATGTAAGTTTGTAAAGTAAGATGTTCCAATACAAAAAGCTATCCTGCTTATAAGGTATGGATTTTCAACTTCAAAGTATAAATTTTCCGTATCAGCAGTACTCTGCTTTTGGCAATACATTACATATGGCAAGCATACAGACATATTTCCAAACAGTACAGAAAATCAATCATCATATTAACACAGTTTCAAACATTACTTCAAATTATCAAAGTACGAGCATGTTAAACACAGCTCATCAAAAGTTAATATATGTAGTTGCAGTAATTGTAGAATTTATTATATTTTCATGCTGCAACAATTCTGATCATTTACAAAAAGCGTTTTTCAAACATTTACCTATGCGCAGGACATAACTTTCTTTTTGAAGTTGTTATTATGTGTGAGAACGCGAGAGCAGAAGAAAATGAACTTGGTATTTCATATTTCATTCTCATAACGATAAATAGGACAACACAATATAAAGTGTTATTCGTTTCCATTAAAATTTTGTGTATATAGCTTACGTTTTATTAGCTACGTTCATCATTATGATATCGACTTCAACTTCAATTTCTAATTGATCTGAAGAGAGTCCCAAATATGCCATTTGTTTGTATAAATCTTCATTTTCTAAAATTAAGATAATCCTCATATCAAAATGATTCTTTGCATTTACAATATAAAGCTAGTTTTAACATATCAACAACAGTATCATGCCATGCCTGAACATATTGATGATGTGAATGTTATTTGAAATACACTGCATCATTCGTATTTTCATCAAAATTATCAATAAATTTTTTATGTCTGAAACTGTATGCCACAGCTAGAGCTTAGATGATTTATATGTTGCATTATTTTGTAGACCTCTCTCACACGTTGGTAAAATAATGTCCATGGAGTCAAAACTGGGCCCGTCCCAGGGTTCAATTTATCACGGTAAAATACAAAATCTTTGAAAATCTTCTTTTCAGAAATAGTAGGTCGTAAAATTTAACATTTGGTATGTAGCTTGGTATAGTTAACATTTACAAAGATTGTTTTAATTATCTCCATACGGTAAAATTTAGCTCGCCAGGGGATCACTTATTTATAGATTCTTATATAGAAAAACAAATAATTCCCTTAATTTTTCAGAAATCTCCACTTAGTCCTTGACCTTTATGTAACCTTGACTTTTATCTTGACTTACTACTTTCTTGTTTTTGCAGCTACAGATGGAACTTTGAATTATACTTATATAATATATTGTATGTTACTATTGAAAATACGAATGATGCAGTGTATTTCAAATAACATTATTAGCATATTATTATATATTATATATAACATTAGATATGCTATTAACACAATCATATATACTACAGTCACCTGCAATCAATTTATTACAAAAGACTTACAAAGATTTCGCATTCGCACTGACAAACCATCTTTGCAATCGGTGTGCCATACAGTTTTATCAATCTCATATAATAGTTCACATTTAATCGGAAATTTACTACTACAAGTAAACTTCTTTGCTCTGAAAAAAGTACGTCTATTTTATACAGTATAACAGCTATTTATAAATTGTCAGCTTGTCCCTCTCACAGATGAACTGTCATGTCATGTCTCCCAAACAGTTGGAATGGTTAGCTCCAATTGCAGCTACTTCAATATGCAAATTGCAAAGGTTAATCAGGTGAGAGGTCATTTAGACAAACATTTTGACAGTAAGTAATGATTATTTTCATTAGTATTCTCAAGCAGAGCATGCGCACAAAGATTTTTGGAGACTGGTTCTAAAGACATTGGCTTTAAATGTTGACTTTTAACTTCAGTTCGATACTAAAAAAATGAATGCCCCAATACTGTGGAGAGATAAGATGACCGCTTACCCCAATGCTCGTCAAGAGCTATAGTTTCTACTAGATAACTATCTTTTTAACCTAAGAAAAAGAAAAATGTCATACGGTGCTAAAACTGGCGCCCTTGGTATGACGGGAACCTTTTCCTTTTTAAAAAAATCCTGTACAGTTGCAGATTTGTGTGATGGCGCATTGTTATTCTACAAAGTCATGTACCCCTACTTTGACGTCGCCTTTCGCATTTATTTTTCAGTTTTGTTAGAACATAGTTTTTGAAGAACCTTCTTTACATTTGTAAGCCTTTTTGCAATGGTAGGACGCCTACATCATTTTGTTTCCCATATCTTATTGCAAACCTTTCGAGCTGGTTAAAAAGCGTGGACCCACGTTTTGCCCCGTTACAAGAGTTGAAAAAAACTGTTCTTGTCATATTTTAGGTACAGTTTCAAGAGATTTCTTGCGACTCGAACTCGGGTGCGTATTTGCTCATTCGCCAGCAAATGGGGTATCCATGTAGCAGTGATGCGTCACTCTTTTTTAATTTACGCTTTAGAATGCGAAAAACACTTGCGGGTGAAACACCAATCCTACTGGCTAACAACGTCAGTAACATTTTGGAGGAGTTTTCTGAGGTTGCAGTTGGCCGGCGCCAACATTTCGGGTCATCTTTTAGCATGTCTTGCCCGCTCTTAATTTCTTTTCGAAACTTTCATATTGGACACTTCATGGTGTCCATATGCTCAATTTTTGGTGTATCTGCGTTACGATCAAAGTCATCCTTCTTCTCCAAGACCTTCTGTTTAATTCATGATAATTTGACTGAAGGGTCTTGAAATTAAACAACGATTAGTCTTTTCTTTTCTCTGTTGTAATGACGAATTCTGTGGGCGCGCACAATTTTAGCATTTAGTTATTTGTTTACTCTCACAAAATTTGTATGTTAAAGATGAACACTCCTCCACTTTTCTTTCATCAGTCGTGACCTCTGTAAAGTGAAAGAACAGTAAATTGAGCGTTGCACTGATCGCGACTGCAGATCATTTACCATCCCTCTTTCTGTTTTTTTTGGCTAAATATCTCACGCTTTCTTAAAATAAACTCGTACTGCTTTCCCTCACTTACTAACTAGCAAATAATACTTGTTTTGATATGATTTCATCGCATTTAGCTGAATCGAATGCTCTGCTAGCTTCAAGATTTGACGTAATTCATTGATAACCGCTCACCTTGATCTTTTGGTTGTAACCCTATTGTCAGTAGAGGACATTTTCTGGATTAACTTTGGGTTTTTTTATTTTTGTTTTTGGGTGGGGTTCAGTATCTTACAATGTCACCAACCTTTTCTCAGTTATATAAAATTGTCAATTTTAACTTCCAGCTATTAAAAAAGCGCACTTAGCTCCAAATTAGGAACTTGAGGGATGTAATTGTATCGGGGATTGTGGAAGCTAGTTGCTGGAGATTTTGTATATTGTTAGTCACTTGTGAGGGGGGAAGTGTTGTCATAGGCTACCTTGATATTTAAGTTCAGTCTGGGTTTGGGTTGTGGAAGATACTTTTAGGGACATTTTCATTAGATTCCCCATGAATACAGTTTGAATCAGTGTCCAATACTGAGGAATTTCTTTGCTCTGTGTTGAGTTCGGCGAAGTCTGAGACATTTTTTCGTTTTCTGTTTCTCGCTAATTCCAAAAGTTACTATGCCATTTTATTTTTTTTTAATATGTTACACAGTATATCCAATCACAAAATCTCTTTTAAAATCCTATATGAACAACTAAATGTTACATTTTTACTGTACCTTTAGACCTGAAGAAGATCTAAAAAATACGTCTGACATATTACGAAGGGAGGTGTGTTAACGAATACGCATCCGGACTGACAACTAACTTTTTGATTTTTAGGAATACTTTGTATATTAAAGAGATTAATGCTCTAGTATTATTACGTTTTATCCTTCATCTCATTTGTCTGAATACCTTTCCCTAGAAATTTAAGCGTTTGCTTCTGAAGCAATATTGATGATGTGAGATGCTAGTTTCTTATGTCAGTATCATTTTACGGTTAATTTACCTAGTACTTGCTTAGTAGTCCGTAGTTTAACCGGAACAGAAGTTGTTCATGTGTTTGTTTTATTTTCTAATTTCTTTTTTGACACTTGCGAAAGTTCATAGCCCATAAGCTCTTTTATTTCTAACCTGTGTACACAATTTATTAGCTGTGTAGGACTGGCTTTTGGTGAAGCCGTTCTGGTGCTGACTGCAAATAACCTTGCTTTGCTATCTGTACTGCCCTGTAGGCCATTTATGCTAGACCGTTGTACACATGTATGTCAAGAAGAACTCTGTTAAAGCCTTTTGGTACTGGTGTTACTCGCTGGGAAACATCTGGATTTGACACAGTTCTTATTCAAAGCGTAGTAAGTATATATTTTTCCAAGTCTATATGAAACAAGTAGCTACAACAACAATAAAACAAGGCGATTACTCTGGCTTGATTTCGTGTCAGTTGCAAACGTGCAAAATTAAACAGATTCCGTAGCGTCCTGTAATTTTTCCCATGTATTTTTCCGTAAATCGTTAAAGTTTTCGGGCTTATATATTAAAAGTATTATACATTATTTCACTATTGCAGCTCCTGGTCAAGTAGAAGGGGCGTACCAGTGGCCTAGTGGTAAAGTACAATACTTGTAATCCAATGGTCATAAGTTCGATCCCCGGTTCCTCTATTATCTACTGATTTTCTTTCGTATGAGACGTTAACTGAAGGTTCCACGTGCGTTGTACATTGCAAATCTAACAGAACCAGGAGATTCTCTGAAACAGGATGCTTTCTTAATCTTGCACTCTCACTACTGCCCCAAAATTAATCTCCAAAGGTAGCGAAACAATGAAGCAATAAATCGTCGCCGACTCTCAGTTAGATAGGTATATGCAGGTGAAAACCATATTAAAAGGAGCCAACGAGGTAGTAGTGTTTGTGGACCTTGATATTATAATGTTATTAATCGGGTAAATTCATACCTGTAAGCCGAGGATCTATGCCAATGGCCAAGGCCAAATTACAGGACCAGAATGAATTCATCCTTTTAAGATATTAATACTAATAAACATTTGGTCAGCCCTTATTTAATTGAGTTTTTAAGACATACTTTCCTAGGACAAAGTATAGACTATTTAAGACACTTAAACCGTGGGGTTTCAAGAAATGACTAATATTCACTTCAAACCTCACCTGATTTAATGGGTTTATAAGGTATAGAGAAACACAATGTTTTTCTAAGACTGACAATAAAAACAACTGTTACTTGGTATGTAATCATTCACATTATGAAGACCTACTGACTGCTGACGAAAAAATGAAAAGCCACAGCACGACTTTACCCCACCACTCATTATGAGGAAATGTTATCAACGTTATCTTCAACATAAATCTTCGAGGCTTCAAATTAGCTATAATTATTTTTATTCCTGTACGATTCTTAACAAATTGGTAAAATATCAAATACTTTTACCACCTAGTTTGGAAAAATTAATAACTGAAATCACAGATTTACTTATAATTTATTAACCTCTAAAATCTTCTGTGAAAAAGTGTTAACCCTAAAAGTAGATCATATATATTGTATAGTTAATGCATAGATGATTTATGACCATTAACCAAAAAGATACCTGTGATAATCTGTAAATGTTATTTGTACATACATGTCTTAATATTTATTTTAAATGTCCACTCAATAATGCATAGTTATGTTCTATACTTCAACATGAATACTGCATGTGAATTCATGTAGTGAAATGTCATTTTGTCTTTTATTGAGAGGCTGGTATTAATCAGTTTATATCAGATCTGATCTGATGAAATATCTGATTTTCTAAAACTACTTTTTTTAATAATACACATTAGTGTTTGTATTCTCTCCAGATTTTTACTTAGTATTTCATTTTATTGCAGTTTTTAGGCTAATATTGATAAGCCTAGATTAATGCCAGCTTCTCAGTTCTTAGGGTCTGTAGCATTAATTAAGTTTATTTACCTTTTACTTAGAAGTAAAATGGTGAATTATCTTACGTTATATGTGATTGTATATGTACATATATTTCATGTCTCATATAATTCTGTATAGAATGGTCTTGCATGATTTTTACTTATGTACTGTGATAAATATTATTTGTAAATGCAGGAATGAGACTTAAGGAATAGTCTTAAAGAATAAATACAGATACCCAATTTTCATCGATTTACCATGTTGAAAAGCTTTACAACAATTTGAAATATATTTAAAACGAACGAAATTGAATTTAATTTATATAAAAGTTATCATTGTAAATCTCTTCCCCCCCCCACCCACCCCGAAAAAAAAGAAAGAAAAAAAAAGAGTAAAACTGACAAAAAAATTAGAGAAAAAAATTGGCTTGAGTGGGATTTGAACCAATGCCCTTCAGTGAAAATGTCTCAATCCTACACAAATTAATAGAATTGAATACACTTCAGGGTAGAGGTTGGGTATAAGGAATCTAATACCTTAAAGACTATTTTATTAATTAACCTAACTGAATGGAGTTTTGGTTTCATTGCTTTCTTGTTATATCCATGAGAAAAAATTGTATACAGATATTGTCTTGATCATTCTATGTATGTTTTGAATTGCATATGGCCAAAGGTTTTCATATAGATATGCCAATAAACTTTGAAGACTGACAAAACATAGAGTAATAAAGCCAATACCAAATGAGTTTATAACACATTAAAATGTACAGTTTAACCAGTGGCATATCAGATGTATCTGGTATTTATAACTAACTTGTCATTTGATCATATGATAAACTTTAAATACAAGACAAAATAAGTTTCTGATTCATGCAGACAAAATATTTTTTCATGGTTTAATGCGTAGGTATTTTTTTTTCAAAATATAGACCAAAATGTATTTTTGAGAATCTCCTATTGTTTCTGTTTTGCGATAAAATCAAATTTCCATTTTGGCCTTGCTTTCCCGTGTTTGCCATGGCTCAGTTGTTGTCTCTCTTGCTTAGATACTAACAATTTAATTGAAAATATAATACATGTATATCATACTTATCTGTGTACTCCTCGATCAAATTGATTTTATTTTCTGCTAATAGTTATTAAAAAGGTTAAATAAAAATGGTGTTGTCTTACAGTAAATGTTTAATGGTTTCTTAAAACATTGTAAAACGGTAAAATTTGACAGTGCTTGCCAGTAAAGATACCACGTTTATTTTTTATCATATGCAAAATAATCATTTAGGGAAACTGGGAAAAACCGTCGCGCGAATGTTACGTAATGTAAGGGAAGCGTAAATATGCAGTAAAACGAAATTCTTGAACAACAGCGACGCAGGGACTTAAAAACAACTTATAGTACCCAAGGGAAGTAACCGTTGTGTGGTTAGCGTTACTTGGGTTAACTAAGCATTTAATCCGTTCGTTCTAATATCATATGACGCTACAAAACAAATCCGACCAAAGGTTAATTGTTTTGTATAAAGATAAATTCAAATATGCATTGAATTTGCTTTATGACTGATTTTTTATTACTTTATTATTATTTTTTTCACTAAATGTAAATGTAGTGTACAGGATGTATTTTCCTGCACCGTGGTTTCATTTATAAGTACACAAAAGAAAAGCGGGTACAAACCTTCATCAACTGAAACATACCTGTCAAGGGTCTGGAGAAGGTTAGAGTGAGATAAAATAAAAGGGGGGGTCCGGGGGTCCTCCCCCGGAAAATTTTGAAATTCTAGGTCGTCTGTGGTGCATTCTGGGCTCATTTATACAACAAAATTAGGTAATTATTCACTTTGTTTACATTGACACCGTGCGATATTCTGATAATTTATAAATCTTATGCTATCACCGTTTCCGGATATTAGGTCATACACCACTAATAGCTCAATTTGGCGTAATCAGGAAGGAAAAAATACAATATTGCCGTTCAAAATTATTTTATAATTTGTTGATTTTTTTTTTCATTTTGTTTTTATAAAAATGAGTGAGAAATTATTTAATCAGCGTGAGGGTCCAAATTCACTATAAATAGCGTGAGACTCACGGCGAAACCGTGAGACTTGACAGGTATGCTGAAAGTGTTAGAAAATGAATAATGTTCTGAAGAACATGAGATGTAACTGTTAATGTCGCAAGTAAATTATGTCATAGAACTTTAATAGGGTAAAAGCTCTCCACATGTAAAATTTTAATGTACGGGGGAAAAAAATGACGAATAAAAAGCCCTTTGATGAACTTGGACTTAGTTTGCAAAAAGTTTGAAAAAAATCTACTTTAAATGAAGCTAAATTGAACAACTAATAGATTGTTCAGTCAAAAACAGAAACTATGATTGTATTTAGATTTCTATACTATAAAATCTCAGGACAAAAACAGGTTACAAACTTTGTCACGGTTCAAGATTCCCACGAGTGCACCGCACTGTCACCATTGATATCGCATTACACGAATAAGGAAAAATAAATCAAATTATTTTTTACAATTAAATGTTGACTTATTCTATTTTAAACCAATTAATCATTCATTCAAGTCACCAAATTCTACTGAAATGCTAATAATTTCAATTAGAAATGCAATAAAATGAATATTTCAATTTCTTACTAACGAATAACTTAATGTAAATATTTATACATGCACATTATTGACGAACGAATAATGACGCTGTCAGTGTTTTGTTGCTAGAACTAAGATTCACGTGCAAAGATAGAATATAATAAAGTAGATATCTTTTCTTCTAACGAATATTCCCATTATTAAAGCAGTTAAAACAGATCTTCTCTCCCACCCCCTTCGATATGATCTTCTCCCCTCTCGATATGATCTTGTTCCCCCTCGATATGTACTTCGTCCTCCCTCGATATGATCTTCTTTCCTCCCTTGATATGATGTTCTCTCCCACTCCCTCAATATGATTTCTTTCCCCCTCGATACGACCACCCCTCCCCCCACCGTCGATATGATCTTCTTGAATTAATGACTAAGATGGAGTGAAACAAGAAGAATTTGATCAAAATCATATTACCTCTGTCTTTATAATGAAAAATAGAAATTAAAAACAAGCTCACTGCAATCTTGCAATCACCGAAGAGAGATTATTTTATTGCGTGCATATTTCATTCAGTCTGTAAATCATAAACACTCTCTGATTTTCAAAGATACATACGATATCTTTGAGAATTTTGTTTTCGTTCACATAAGCAGTATTTATGTTCAATGATTTATTTTACATTTTCATTGTTTTATATTGAATGAACAAGATAAACAATACAAGTTATAATTACTTTTAATCATTAATTACGATATCTAAATATCATTTGGTCATATTGGAAAATGTATCGACGATAGGAAGAAAATTAAACCTTGATTGTCTTACAAGTCGGGCCTTCTTGTTAGAGGAAATTTTATATAGCTGTCCGCCGCCGAAATAGTTCTGGTGGCATACTGTTGTATCCAAATAGCTCAAAATCTCTGGAATATAATTCCTTCAGTTTGTGTAAGTCTGTTTCATCAACACTTTTCCATAGTTCTATGTAGTTTTTGTTTTTCATTAATAAGCGCTCAAGTGATGTGGATGAGTCTCTGGATGCAAGAGCACGAGAAATGACATCGTTTAACTTTGTCATTTTATCATCTATTAATAAACCGTCAAGTGTAGAATTTCCTATCAAACCCCTAATTTGTAATTTCTTCCAAGCACGTAACAATGCATCTTTAAAAGACGTACATCTTTTATATTTCACACGAAACGTAAATGGTTGACTTAATGTATCTCGTATTGCGTCATCAACGGAAGCGTCCTTTCCGTTTTTCTCAAGAACAGACGCCATCTTTTCTAATCCTAGTTTATGGATAATTTGCAGCGAATCCTCATTAAAATTCTCCATCTGACCTATAAAGTTATATTTCATTTCACATGGTCGGCAGTTTTTCTCCATTTCTATCCAGTGTGGGTCAATATTATGCCTTGTTTCAAGAGTATGAATGACGTACTTGATGAATTCCGTAAATGTGATGTCATGTCCGCAAAATGTTTTCAGGACCTTTTTTGGAACTTTTCTTGTGAAGGCAGCCACCTCCACACCGACAGACTTCCAGAAGTAAGGATTCGGTGCTAGTAATTTATCCACAAAGAAAGAAAAAAGTCTGTTATAAGGTTCTCGAGTGAACATAACCTTGTACACTTGAACACTGAAATCTCGTTTCAAAAGAAACTTTGAACCTGCATAATCCTTATCAAAAGGAATCAAATAGGGATTGTCAAGGTGTGAGTACTTTTTCTCCCTCTGAATCATAAAAACACGTCTCCAAAATGTCGTGCCTACTTTATAGATAGGACAAAATAACAAACTATTGTTTTTACTCCATCGAACCGTCAGTGTAACATCTGGTGGTTGGCCATGGTGATGTCGACAATAATCTCGTGTTTTGGCAGCATTTCTTTCTCCCCGTATACTGTAGTTCGACTGGAAATATTTAGTGAATATAATATTAAAAAAACCCATTTGTTTCTTTAAAAAAGTTTAATTAAATAAATCGTTTAACTTTACATACGAACAGGTGAACTAATAATATACGGCTGTCAAAAAGTTTAACACACGTTTCCGAATTTTGGCTTGATGCAAAGAATAACGCGCGAAACATATACGTTAAATATTTACAAAATCTTTGTTGATACTTGTCAGGCGAAATGAATAATTTTACACATTTCAAAATAAGTGAAATGTTTTCATACTTCCTTCAGTTTCTGTTAATGCAAGTGTCAACTGCTGTCAAGCACCTGTCAACATTCTCGACAATATTGTTTCAACTCGTGCAAAGTCTTCTTTGAGATCATTTTAATTCATTTTGTCTGAGTTGTAACTTGAAATAGAAAAGGTAAATTACGTATGGTTCTGTAGATATTTTTGTCAGCTGTTGTGAAGTAGAGGTGTTCTCAGTTCTAAGCTGAAGAGTTGAGTTATGTCCCCTTATATTTCGTCTTGGTACAAGGGGATTCGGGGCATTTAGAGAAGCCGAGGTATGATCTGCAAAAAAACGAAGGAGATATTATCATTGTTTCACTAAATCCTGACAGAGAAAAATATGAATTGTATAATTAAGTTATTCAAAATTTTGCTTAAAGGAAGCGTAATTTTAAGGATTTTGTAAAATGTGTGATTTCAGATGAAATGTTATTCTAAGTCTTCCTTCTAGATGCCAAAGCAATCACAATTCTGCAAGGAGTGCATTTTTTAACAACTTTGTTAGAACTTCATGCAAGGGACACCCCAAAGAACGTTACGTCACGTTCTTTACAGTGATTTAGGAGACTGCTTTTTTGCAAACAAATTGTCAGAGGACGAATGACTCATGATGATCAATGGAATTCTATAGTGGATACCTTTTACTCTAAGTGATGATAAATTATGAAAGGTTCATAATTACAGGAATAAGATCAGACATTGGCTGCTATACAGACGGGTTTATGCTGGAGTTTAATATGATTAAGAATATTGCACTTATGTGTCACGACTGCTTTAAAGGTCACATTTCTCTGTGGGACTACTTCAGTAGAGAATAGAGATATGGGACATATTTATAAGTGAAAACTATGTCAAGTAGTTTAAGTACTTCCCCTAAAAAATAATGAATGTTAAGAGCACTTAGACTAGTTTATTTCCCCTCCCACTAGTTTCTGTTTCCTTTTTCATTGGATAAGAGCAGTCACGTGTTGACCCTCTATTGTCGGTAAGTAGCTGACCCACTATTGGCACACGAGAACAAAATGGCTGCCATTCAACAAAAATTGGTCTTTTTAATCATTTTTCCTCAACAATATTATAAATTTTAACAAATATTCACTTTCTTGTCTATATAACGGATTGCCGCATTTTAAACATTTTTTTCAACAAGAGTTATTTCCCTTATCAATCTTCACGTCATCCCTTAACAATTCAACTGCAGACGACAACAGTTTTGAAAACGCTGGCTTCTGCTAGCAGATTTAGAGCAACTTCAGCAGCTGAACAGGAGGAAGGGCGGCTAAACCTCAAAGCAGAGATAACATTGAAGAGAAAATAAGTTTGCACCTAAGATTATTAATATTTGTCTGAATCGGGTGAAAATACGGACTTAAAAACATTTTCAGTGTCAGATTTTTGGCCATTTTTTTAAATGATTTACGACGCGTTGATGGTACTTCATACAAAATTACATCAATAGAGGGAATACGCCACGCCATTGAAAAATAGATATTTTTGTACCCCACCCATCTCATCTGTATCAACATAACGATGAAATAAATCAATTAGGCCTATTGGGTTTCTTACTGACCCTCCCTTTGATGAATAGGGGGACTCGACAATCCCCTCGTCCCCTATTAATCCCACAGACCCCCTATATTTCCACAGTAGGTCAGTAACAAACCCAATAATATTAATATTAATAATTATTTTAACCTCTTGGAATGATTATGAAGGCACACATGATCAGAGCTAGGGGAAGCAACTGTTTGACCTTCCTCGCCAGAAATCGACAGGCATAGCGAACTACCCTTTTCATAATGTACGACAAGTCTTGTTACTGTCGTCTGCAAAGTTCCATGGTTGTTGCTACAGTCGTCAAAACTGAAAACATAAATATTGTAAAACAGCTTATATAAAGTGGTCGACTTGCAGGAACTGTGTTGAAAGCTGGTGTTCGAATGGTGTTTCTTTTAGTAAAGTCTAAAGCTATATATCTTACATAATATGTAATTCCGGTTCAAACAGCCTTAGTTAAATAATCTAATAATTAAGATGGCTGCTTTTGAATTTTGAACAGTGCTGCAACAAAGAAATGCAGACGACGCGATTCAAACCCACTTTATCCTGATTTAGAGTCATTCCGGATGTTCCCAACTCTTGACTCATACGGAAATATATCTGAAATGAAATATGATTTTGTGAAGGTTAAAAAATAGATCAAACTCCGAGTAATGGACTCTGCAGTAACGAATGAAGATGATTTAGAGGAGGTTAGCTGTTCATTTCAAAGGTGGCGACAGTTCATAGATATAAAAAATCCTAATTTTGAATGATAGTATTTTGTACCCAAGGCTGGAAGGAAGTATAAATGTTTAAAATAAATAAATATATGGGAACAAGTACAATTTTATCCGGTGCTCACAAAACACGCTTGTTTGTCGAAGGGAAAAGATATGGGAAATTGGTGCTAGTAAATATGCAGACAAACCGTGTCATATTTACCACAATCATAATAATTACGTAGTGATTATCAAGTAAAACGCGAACACGATCTTTCTATTGACATAATGTTAGATATTATTTTCATAATAGCTTATTACACTGGGTTGGTAACCATTGATTGTTTTACCACGTAAGTGTCGCACAACAAATGCAAAAGAAACAAAACTATTGAGAAAAACAGCTTTGCCTGGTGGTATGTTTAGCCTTTGGTCGCCATCGCACAATTGTGTCCACCCATTATTACCACAGCATTCAAATGACATTTTATTTTCTTCTTTTTTCATTTGGGCGTTTTATGAGACCGGTTGGAGCGAGGTAAATGTCCGACGAATAAGACAGAATTCCTACAAAACATGTACAACAATGTTTAGTGCCACACAGCGCTCGCTAGTTCACATTCATGCACAAAACAGAAAAAAGAAAAACAAAAAAACAAACAAAACAACAACAACATCAACACACTAATCTCGTCTATGAAGGTATATAATGAAAAGTTATTTTTCGTGAGTCAAGTTTTTACATCAGAAGTTTCTAATGCAATTTCTAGTGAACGGTGATTATCTATTTCATCACTGATAACATCCCAAACGGTGTAATAACAGTGTGTGCGGTGGCACAGCATCAATAAGACCGGTTGGAGACAGTGTGAAATTCAATGGACCAGAAATAACAGTCTGCGATGGCGCAGCATCAATAAGACCGGTTGGAGACAGTGTGAAATTCAATGGACCTGAAATAACAGTGTCTGCGATGGGGCAGCATCAATAACACCGGTCGGAGACAGTGTGAAATTCAATGGGCCAGAAATAACAGTGTGTATGGTGGTGCAGCGTCAGTAACACCGGTCGGAGAAAGTGTGAAATTCAAAGGACCAGAAATAACAGTGTCTGCGGTGGGGCAGCACCAATAACACCGGTCGGAGACAGTGTGAAATTCGATGGACAAGTAACAAGAGTCTGTTGGGTGGCCCAGCATCAATTAGACCGGTTGAAGTCAGCCTGAAATTCAGTGGACCAGTAATAACTGTGGCGCAGTATCATTTAGACCGGTTGAAGACAGCATGAAATTCAATGAGTAATTACAGCATGTGCGGTGGCGCAACATCATTAAAACCGGTTGAAGACAGCATGAAATTCAATAGTAGTTAGTAGTAGTAGTTAGTTTAGTTAAGACTCATTTATTTTACATCGATTGCGATACAAGTTCTTACAACTTAGATTCATCACGCTCCTGGGTTCCATACCAGTATTCGCGCAGCGTGGAGGAATGAGAAGATCGTGTGAGAATCTCGCCTTTGACGGGATTCGAACACCCGACCTCCGGATCCGGATCTCTGCGCTCTACCTCTGGACCACGGTGCCTCATTCAATAGTATGTGCGTTGGCACAGCGTCATTAAGATAGACAGTGTACAATTGTATGTTTCAGAATAGTAATGTATGTTTTAGAAAAAGATTTTTTGTGAGTGTTTTGTTAAGCGCCCTTTACCTGTCTATGTAATATCAAGCGGACAGATTACCTTAGTACTGTCTCTGCAAGAGACAAATACTCCCAACGTCGTTAGAAGAGGCCATGGTCGATCGCGGCACTCGAACACATGACCTTCGACCAGAATGTGGTTTAAGTAATTGTACAAGCAGAAAGCCACCTCAACTACTCACCACGGAGGCATAAATGGTCTTTTGTTCAAACATTTTCATTTAGGTCAGGACGGGAAAATACTCAACAGTAAAGTCTTGCGTGCAATCACCCCCTCCCCACCCCACCCCAAAAAATATCAGTTGAATAACGTGAAGGCCAAAATAATTCGCCAGTTTTATTTGCCCTGTTTTTAGATGATGATTTTTTTTCTACAAACAGAATCGACTGTGGGATAACTCTATATGAAATATGTGTTATAGTATTGCTATTTGCAGACGACATGGCAATGATCGGTAATTGAAATGAAGATTTACAGAATAGCTTGAATAGTCCATATGAGTATTGTCAGTTATGGGCCTCTAAGTCAACACTTCCAAAACAACGGTTGTTTGTTTTTTTTCGTAGGAGAGGTCCAATTTATCTATATGACAAATGGTATTATAACAATGGAATTTTAAAGATAGTTGATGATTTCAATTACTAAGGTGTTGTATTTACAGGGTCATTTGTACTTAATAATCAGTAAAAGGCAATGAATGTTTTGTAAGGCAATATAGATAAGTTCGAGTCATCACCAACTATTGCTCTACAGTTGTTTAACTCAATTGTTGGTTCAGTTTTGAATTATTCATGTCCGGTCTGGGATTTTTCAAAAAGCAAAGAACCTTAAATATTGTAAGTGTGTTCTTGGTGTTTCTATTGTTGGTTATCTACCAGTAAAGCCACAGTGCGGTGAGTTAGGAAGATACCCGAGGTGCATTCGGAACACCTCGGGCGACTTCAATATGTACGAAGTTGTCGGAAAAGGCCGAGTTGTTACGATTGACCCGATGTGTATAACTAGCTATTATAGGTTCAAACAGAGAAGGTCTCTGGTTCAAATGATCATTAATTATAAACCAATAATATTACACTGAAGGATTTATACTACACCCCTTTGTATGAATGCAATACTGGAGTTTAAAAACTGGGTATACAAAGTGAAATAATTACTAAACCACTTTAGTTTTACAGATTTATGAAACACTCCGTTGAGATATGACCTGAATGTTTTACAAGAACATTTACCAGAGACCTAACGGTTGCTTTAATCAAAAGTGGTTTTCTGATATTGAAAATAGTAATGTATTGAATATTACGTACAAGTATTTAAAAAAATATATTGTGTAAGAAAACTAGACAATATTTAATTAAAATTATAGTATCTGCACATAGTTTGCGAATAAAAACTGGCAGGTATGGGTGGAGGCAGACGCCATGAAAAACTGTGTCAATTATGCAATGACCTTGAAATAGAAGGTGAATACCACTTTATTTAAAAATGAAGTATGTACAAGGAAATAAGATCTAAATGCATTATAAAGTACAATTATGAAAGACCTAGTATGTTCAAGTTAGTAGAGCTGAGTAATAACAGAACAATACTTCTGGCTGTATGTAGATACATGAGACTCGCTAGTGAGAAAAGAGAAATTTTATCCAGGTAATAATTTACAATTTATGTTTTATCCAAGTAGGCATACACATGATTTGACAAATAAACATTTGTTCGTTCTCCATATGTAAAACAAAAATGATATGTCTTTGTGATTGCTGAATCATCAAGTTGTAATATTTGCTATCATATTTATATTACATCATAATTTCATGTATTTAGCTTTGTCACGTGGCTATATTGTAAAATGTTGTAATGTAATGATGTACTATATGTAGAAAAAATAATCATCTTCTTCTTAAAAAATTAATAAGTCTAGATTGATACAGACCCCCCCCCACCCACACACACAGACGAAATGTATATCGTAATTATAGTATTGTATAAAACACAATTGTTCAAAGTTTTTAAATACTTAATAAAGGTTACACGTGTATATGCAATCGTCTATCAAGATTCTCAAATCTTTTGCAAATTTGCGGAATTTTGCCCACGTACATTGCCAAAATGTATTAACCGAAAATATTATTTTTTGCCATACAACAACAACAACAACATAAATAGGCCTTACAAATGAAGGCATTGCGAGTTTCTACAAAATCATAAAATATTGTTTCATATTCTACAAATTTATAAAGTAATCAAGGAAGTGTCTCATTAAGTGTAAAGTTCATTTTGTTGACGATAATTTCTTTCGTTTTGACATTTAGTAATGTAAATTTAACTTACTTCAGTAGAACTAAAAACTCATGTTTAATCCTCGGAATTAACAAAATTTTTATTTACAAATAATAACTTTAATGTGTTAATTCCTTCCATCCCATAGAAACACTGCAATTAAATAACCCCAGCGCGCGATATTTTAAAGTCATTCAACAAAGGATTAGTTACAACTTACAATACTTTAGTATAAGATTTTACGACTTAGTAGGTCATCTTTCTCGCTTGAAAAATGGTAAAACGCCAGAACCCGAAACGATGAGAGTGAAAATTGATTTTAACACGAGGGTTTTCGGAATACAAGCTAGCTTGTAATTGGTAGTTGGTGATTCAAAGGTGCCGTCGAAAATGCACCTCTGGCCTATAGCTGGAATTTTGACTTTCAATAAAAAGAGCATTTCTGGGACGAAATTAAGGATCCAGATGAGCATTCGAAAATGTTTTCGTGCCTGAAGTTGGGGATTCAAATGCGCATTCAAAAATTTTCTTACCTGTAGGTTTGGTTTAAAAAAATCACTCCTAGTTGTATTCAAATAATTTTTATGTTTTTGAAAACGCACTTTTAGAAAGCAGTTTTGTTTTCAAATATGTATTCGAAAACTCACTTTTAGTATGCAGTTAAGTGTTCAAATATGTATTCGAAAAAAGTCTTTTAGAAGTCTTCTTTCGTTTTGCAGTTGTACAGATAATCAGCTTATGAATATCTAAGGTTTTGGTGCAAACTAGTCTCATTAAATTATATGTAAGAAGGCACTTAGTGCAGTCAAGCGCCGATATATTGGAAATCTGAAGTTAAATCTTGTAAATCTACCACAATACATGTACTAATCTACCGCTGCAAAATGGTTTAGTATTAACGAAATCTTTATAAAATATTTGCTTTAGGGTAATTGATACACTCCTACCTATAAAACTATTGTACAAACTATTGAACAAATGTGGCCATTATTTGTACCATAAAAATAAAAAGGGGTCAATAAATGGACACGAATGTATTCTTTTTCAGACATTCGATAGTATCTCTCGGTGGCCTAATGAATAGAGAGTTTACTTCATCAATTTGACAGTAAAATAATGATGGTGTGGCCGGGAATAAGATATTTTTTGGTTCAAAGCATTCTACGTAGTATCGCGTTTGAAACATCAAATTTCACATTATCATATGCAAATGCTATGGCCCGAACGGAATTCCGAATGAATCTGACTTTGAAGCCGATAATTTCGTATGGGATGAGCATGTGTACCGGAAGGCGATGGTAATTATAACACGATAGTGCGATGGTGAAAATGCGATGGTACGATGATGAAAACGCGATATTACGATGATGATAACGCGATCCTATGATATTACGATGGTGAAAACGCGAAGATACGATAGTTCGATGATGAAAAGACGATATATCTACGATGATGATAATGCGATATCACTATATCGCATTATCATTATCGTAGCATCGTGTCATCGCGTTATCGTAGTATTCTGGTTTCGTTATTCCATATTCGTAATACAGAGCGTCGCGTTTCAGATTATCACATGCAAACGTGATGGCCCTATCGGAATTCTGTAACTGAGCCCATGAGGCAAACATAATATATATGAAATGACGAACAGAACAAGGTTTCTTGGATTCAAGGATAAGAAAATAAAGAGAATTCACGTGATATTAACGCATATAAATAAGATCACACCATAACAATAAAAAGGGGCAGTGAAGTAAATAAAAGGCCCTGCACTAAAATATCGATTTGTGAAATACCTAACAAGCAAGTTTCCATTAAAGACTGGACTGAAAAATAAATAGATTGACTCTTAATCAGATTTAGCCTATGGTTAAAATTAGATTTACTCAAACAAGTTAGGCATCTCCAACGAATGTCATGAAAAATTCAAAATGCTGAAGACAATTTTTTCACTACGGAGTTCGAAATAGCTTTTAAAAGAGTCTTATAAATTTTAGATAAAAACATAATCTATCGCAAAAAATACTTTAACTGACAATTTACAGAGCATTTCAACTATCTTCTTACAAAGTATTCAACAGACTCTTCATTTATATCGTTTTACAATTAGAATGAATTCTAGCAATATTTACACATAGTGGCTGAAACGAACCACATCTTCGAAACGTTACGCAAACCAAGATCACATAAGACATATGCCGTAAGTTATATCAAATTTTCAAACAGTTCTTGCCAGCAATACCCACTACACCTAGCGTGTCTCATCAGTTCCGTTGATGTAAAGACAAAATCATAAAATATCATTTTCAAAATATCACTGGCTGTATTTGAACCCGTGGCCGTTTGGTTCGGAGCCCAACGTAGGCCTGTACTTCTTTGGAAGGGGTTGAGATTGATGGGAAGACGGAGTACATGCAGCTTAATGATTTCAATCAAACCATGTTAAGACAATCTGAGAAAGTGAAGACAGTACAAGCAGACTGATACAGCCGAAGCCTTATTACAGACAGTACCAGCAGACTGATACAACCGAAGTCTGATTACAGACAGTACCAGCAGACTGATACAGCCGAAGCCTTATTACAGACAGTACAAGCAGACTGATACAGCCGAAGCCTTATTACAGACAGTACCAGCAGACTGATACAACCCAAGCCTTATTACAGACAGTACCAGCAGACTGTTACAACGCAAGCCTTATTACAGACAGTACCAGCAGACTGATACAACCGAAGCCTTATTACAGAAAGTACCAGCAGACTGATACAACCCAAGCCTTATTACAGTCAGTACCAGCAGACTGATACAACCGAAGCCTTATTACAGTCAGTACCAGCAGACTGATATTACCGAAGCCTTATTACAGACAGTACCAGCAGACTGATACAACCGAAGCCTTATTACAGTCAGTACCAGCCGACTGATACAGCCGAAGCCTTATTACAGACAGTACCAGCGGACTGATACAGCCGAAGCCTTATTACAGACAGTACCAGCAGACTGATACAACCGAAGCCTTATTACAGACAGTACCAGCCGACTGATACAACCGTTACCTTATTTCAGTCAGTACCAGCGGACGGATACAGCCGTAGCCTTATTACAGTCAGTACCAGCTGACTGATACAACCCAAACCTTATTACAGTCAGTACCAGCAGACTGATACAGCCGTAGCCTTATTACAGTCAGTACCAGCAGACTTATACAACCCAAGCCTTATTACAGTCAGTACCAGCGGACTGATACAGCCGTAGCCTTATTACAGTCAGTACCAGCAGACTGATACAACCCAAGCCTTATTACAGTCAGTACCAGCAGACTGATACAACCCAAGCCTTATTACAAACAGTACCAGCCGACTGATACAATCCAAGCCTTATTACAGTCAGTACCAGCAGACTGATACAACCGAAGCCTTATTACAAACAGTACCAGCCGACTGATATAACCCAAGCCTTATTACAGTCAGTACCAGCAGACTGATACAGCCGAAGCCTTATTACAGTCAGTACCAGCAGACTGATACAGCCGAGACCTTATTACAAACAGTACCAGCAGACTGATACAACCCAAGCCTTATTACAAACAGTACCAGCAGACTGATACAACCCAAGCATTATTACAGTCATTACCAGCAGACTGATACAACCCAAGCCTTATTACAGACAGTACCAGCAGTCTGATACAACCGAAGCCTTATTCCAGACAGTACTTGCAGACTGATACAACCGAAGCCTTATTACAGACAGTAACAGCAGTCTATTACAACCGAAGCCTTATTACAGACAGTACCAGCAGACTGATACAACCGAAGCCTTATTACAGACAGTACCAGCAGACTGATACAACCGTAGCCTTATTATAGTCAGTACCAGCCGACTGATACAGCCGAAGCCTTATTACAGACAGTACCAGCGGACTGATACAGCTGAAGCCTTATTACAGACAGTACCAGCGGACTGATACAGCCGAAGCCTTATTACAGACAGTACCAGCCGACTGATACAGCCGAAGCCTTATTACAGACAGTACCAGCAGACTGATACAACCGTAACCTTATTTCAGTCAGTACCAGCGGACTGATACAGCCGAAGCCTTATTACAGACAGTAACAGCAGTCTGATACAACCGAAGCCTTATTACAGACAGTACCAGCAGACTGATACAACCGAAGCCTTATTACAGACAGTACCAGCAGACTGATACAACCGTAACCTTATTTCAGTCAGTACCAGCGGACTGATACAGCCGAAGCCTTATTACAGACAGTACCAGCAGACTGATACAACCGAAGCCTTATTACAGTCAGTACCAGCAGACTGTTACAACCGAAGCCTTATTACAGTCAGTACCAGCAGACTGTTACAACCGAAGCCTTATTACAGACAGTACCAGCAGACTGTTACAACCGAAGCCTTATTACAGTCAGTACCAGCAGACTGATACAGCCGAATCCTTATTACAGACAGTACCAGCAGACTGATACAACCGAAGCCTTATTACAGACAGTACCAGCCGACTGATACAGCTGAAGCCTTATTACAGACAGGTCAGAAGCTTTAATCTTCATTGAAATATTCAACTTTACTTGTTCACGACGACTAGCCACAGGTCGATTTTTATTCTTTCTTCGAACAAATTGAAAATTTCATGACATCCAAGTTCTACTAGAGGTTTTCGCAACACAAGCAGCAACATGAAAGCTGGAAAGCATAGAAGCTTCATGGTTCAAGATTTAATAATGGAGGTTTCGAACTTTTCCGAAATTTAATTAAGGGTGACATTCTGATCAAGTTTTATTAAGATCCGACTGAAATTGTAGTCTCTAGAGTGCTTACAAGCAAGATGTAAAAAACGACGGACGGACAGATGACAGACAAAATAGCATACTGAAAGCTCATCTTGGTATTTCGTGCCAAAAATGGTGATATCTGTAATGATCAAACAGGTCAAAAACATTTCATTACACGACAACGTGTTACATTAGCTGTAGGGTCTAGAAACAGATGAGACAGAAAACGTGTCATGTTATTACGTTGATAAACGGCAACAACTGAAGGTGACCGGAACACAAATAAGGAAGAACATCACAAAATACTAAATTAATGTTACATGGGATTCTTTCTGAATGTTGCCACTAAATGTAAAAAGTTATATTTAATTCTGTTACGGGGCTTTTTACTGGCTTATGCCTGGAGTTCTTGTTTTCTTGAGAAATTTACTATTTCTCTTTTATATATTGTTAGATAGACGACACTTACAGGAAATGGCGTATGAATAGAAGAATATTAACTGTTTTAACACATATATGTAAAATTAATTTAAATGGAACCGAATGTTCGAATATTTGAATATATATATATATTTTCTTTAAAAATGCCCATTTTAGATGCACTAGCTTACTGAAACACACTTCCCTACTAATTTTCACAGCTGAACTGCATGTTTGTTTGTCAAATGCCAAACCGTAATTATATGGTCTGTTAGTATATATTAGCAGTTTCCAGTTTTTATGTGTCCCCATAGCAGTGGTAGGGGGAGACAATTTGATGTTGTGCTTTGTGTCTGGATATCAGGAGGTCTTGATGAATGCCTGAATGTCACAAATCGTGTCCACTCCTTAACTTTGTCATTCCTTAATGGATTTTGAAATAACATGGCAGAAATGTAAACCACTATGAGAAAATGTGTCTGCGCAAATACCAGGTCCGCATCTTCAAGGTCAAGGTCACACTTAGAAGTCAAAGGTAAAAAATGGGATCTTTTTTTCATGTGCGCTCCATAACTTTGTCGTTTCCTGATGGATTTTGAAATTATTGGCTTAAACCAAGAGACGATGTGTCATGCGCAAGAACTAGGTCCGCACCTCCAAGGACAAGGTCACAGTTAGAAGACACAGGTCAAAAATGGGTCTTCTGTTTGTGTGCGTTCCATAACCTTGCCATTATAGATTTGGAAATTATTCAACACTAACAGTATAAAGATAAAAGTAACAAGACTGAGATGAAGATGTTTTAGACAGCGCTCTAAATATATGTCAAAGTTCATGTACTGGGAGGACTTAATATAATTATGTTCAACTCGGAGAGATATATGTTTTTGTTCCAAAAAACAATCTCTAAATGGTTCTGATGTGATGCTCATTTCTAAGTGGCATCGTTGAGACCTTTTGTTTCTTTGTATTGAAAATTAAGCATTATATATGTCAATAAACTAAAACAATCTTAACTCTCTATCTATTATCAATACATGAGTGAAACGTACTGTATAGGAACTCTTTATACTGACCATTCTGTCATTCACCTTAATCTTAAGAAATCATTTACTGTAAAATTGAATTTTAGCCTTTGTCACAATGACTGAAAACTGTTTCAAATAATTAATGAATTCTACCAAATACTGCCACATAAGTTTCGCATGCATTATCGTTCAGGATTTGTGCTAAAATCAAATGCATTTATTACTAATGATAAAAAAATGCAAAAATCAGACAGGAGTACTGAAAAAAATATTCTTTTTTCCTTTCATGCGCAATTTGAAAGAATACCAACAACCAAGAAAAATACCTATTTTCGGATATTCAAAATTTCAGACAACATGTTCGTTGTCTGGATATCGTATATTCAAATATACCAGAATATTAAAAATACAATACTCGGGTACAGTTCAATATTCGTCCCCCCTCCTGAAAATTAATCCATCATCCTACTGTTTGAGTATATTTTATCATTGCAAGTGAATCTGAATCTTTAAAGAAAAATATATAAATTTTTGGCAGTGTTACCTTGCATATAGGTAAGTGCTGCAAACAAAGTTGTATATTGAGCAAATTTTGCTATTGATAATAAAAAACTGATTTCTTGTCTTAGTGCTTTTTTGCCGGATCGTGCCAATATGTCTCTGACGTTCTAACTTATCAAGCTTCCTCCTTTCTTCTATTTATTTTGGGAATTGTTCTCTTGCTGCAAACAAAGTATCTTTCAGTTTCTTTTGTTGGAAAAAAAAAGATAATGGGAGTTTTTCACTTCTTTACTATTTTCGAAGACTTAAGAACGTTTGGAAATTCAAAACGAAAAAAACACAACAACAACAAAACATAATATTCATGAGTTGCAGAAAAGGCATCGTCGGTGACCCCCGGTACATATTCCGCACAACTACATTATGTACGGTAGATAAATAGAGTGAAACGGAATGGATCGAACGTGGGTTTCCGACGATGCAGAAAAGGAGATAAATAGACATAAGGAAAATCAACTCTGCCCGTGGCTGCCTTTTTCTTGGAAAGCAATAAATTTTACAATTGACCAGGAACATTTTTACCAAAAGCCAGCAGTTTCTTAGCAGAAAAGGTTTCAACGAAAGGAAGCTTTCTTTTGAACGAGAATCATAAATTTTATAATTTATGTAGGCAGTCACACAAGAAATATTTGTGCTAAATTATTTTCAAATTGACCAAGGGGTTGCCCATGAGAAGAACATAGAGGGTTCTGCAGGGAACTTAAAAGTTGGAGCGAAGGAAGGAACATTCTGGTAAAGTTATGTTGAAAGAAGCCTTGTGGGAAATGCCCTTTGAATGCTGTTGTTGGCGGACGGATGAACGCTCTTGAGTGGCTCTGGTGAGCTAAAACAGGTATACTTTTACCATTATACTTATACCATTTTACTTTTTCCAGTCAATCAATGTAAGTCATTTAAGCGTGAGAAAACCATGCTTTTTAGATTTTAAACCATTACCTAAACACACAATCATATGCTCTTTTCTTATTCATCCTTAATTTTTACAGTTATAATTCCTACAGTCTCACAGCACGAAAACATTTGCAGAAGTTAATTAAAGATAAAACAAATTTGCCAGTATTCCATCAGACATTTCATCTACAAAGAAAATCATAAAAGGCAATCAAACAAGAGTCAATTCTATCTTTATATATACATGTAATTAGTTTCATTTTGCCATATTAAAACCTCAATCTCACTGCCCAACATATACTTTTCAAAGATATCTTAAAAGGCTGAAATGTCTAAACAAATGTCTACAAAAAGGTCAAGAAGTCTTAAAGATCAAATCTTCAGAATATTAACATTTTATGGGTTATGCTGAGGTTTAAATTAATACTAAAACAGTTATGCTTAAAAGCAAAAACAAAAGCAAGACAACAACTGCAGCAGCAACAACGGCAAAGACAACAACTGCAGCAGCAACAACATCAAAGACAACAACTGCAGCAGCAACAACGGCAACGACATCAACTGCAGCAGCAGCAACGACAACAACAACAACTGCAGCAGAAACAACGGTAACGACAACAACTGCAGCAGCAGCAACAACGGTACGACATCAACTGCAGCAGCAACAACGGTACGACATCAACTGCAGCAGAAACAACGGCAACGACAACAACTGCAGCAGCAACAACATCAAAGACAACAACTGCAGCAGCAACAACGGCAGCAACATCAACTACAGCAGCAACAACGGCAACGACAACAACTGCTGCAGCAACAACGGCAACGACAACAACTGCTGCAGCAACAACGGCAACGACAAGAACTGCTGCAGCAACAACAACGGCAACGACAACAACTGCAGCAGCAACAACATCAAAGACAACAACTGCAGCAGCAACAACGGCAACGACAACAACTGCAGCAGCAACAACGGCAACGACAAGAACTGCTGCAGCAACAACGGCAAAGACAACAACTGCTGCAGCAACAACGGCAACGACAACAACTGCAGCAGCAACAACGGTACGACATCAACTGCAGCAGAAACAACGGCAACGACAACAACTGCAGCAGCAACAACGGCAAAGACAACAACTGCAGCAGCAACAACGGCAAAGACAAAAACTGCAGCAGCAACAACGGCAAAGACAACAACTGCAGCAGCAACAACGGCAAAGACAAAAACTGCAGCAGCAACAACGGCAAAGACAACAACTGCAGCAGCAACAACGGCAAAGACAAAAACTGCAGCAGCAACAACGGCAAAGACAAAAACTGCAGCAGCAACAAAGGCAAAGACAACAACTGCAGCAGCAACAACGGCAAAGACAACAACTGCAGCAGCAACAACGGTACGACATCAACTGCAGCAGAAACAACGGCAACGACAACAACTGCAGCAGCAACAACGGCAAAGACAACAACTGCAGCAGCAACAACGGTACGACATCAACTGCAGCAGAAACAACGGCAACGACAACAACTGCAGCAGCAACAACGGCAACGACAACAACTGCAGCAGCAACAACATCAAAGACAACAACTGCTGCAGCAACAACGGCAACGACAACAACTGCTGCAGCAACAACGGCAACGACAACAACTGCAGCAGCAACAACGGCAGCAACATCAACTACAGCAGCAACAACGGCAACGACAACAACTGCTGCAGCAACAACGGCAACGACAAGAACAACAGCAGCAACAACAACGGCAACGACAACAACTGCAGCAGCAACAACATCAAAGACAACAACTGCAGCAGCAACAACGGCAACGACAACAACTGCAGCAGCAACAACGGCAACGACAAGAACTGCTGCAGCAACAACGGCAAAGACAACAACTGCTGCAGCAACAACGGCAACGACAACAACTGCAGCAGCAACAACGGCAACGACAACAACTGCAGCAGCAACAACGGCAGCAACATCAACTACAGCAGCAACAACGGCAACGACAACAACTGCTGCAGCAACAACGGCAACGACAAGAACAACAGCAGCAACAACAACGGCAACGACAACAACTGCAGCAGCAACAACATCAAAGACAACAACTGCAGCAGCAACAACGGCAACGACAACAACTGCAGCAGCAACAACATCAAAGACAACAACTGCAGCAGCAACAACGGCAACGACAACAACTGCAGCAGCAACAACATCAAAGACAACAACTGCAGCAGCAACAACGGCAAAGACAACAACTGCAGCAGCAACAACATCAAAGACAACAACTGCAGCAGCAACAACGGCAACGACAACAACTGCAGCAGCAACAACGGCAACGACATCAACTGCAGCAGCAACGGCAACAACAACAACTGCAGCAGAAACAACGGTAACGACAACAACTGCAGCAGCAGCAACAACGGTACGACATCAACTGCAGCAGCATCAACGGTACGACATCAACTGCAGCAGCAACAACGGTACGACATCAACTGCAGCAGCAACAACATCAAAGACAACAACTGCAGAAGCAACAACAGCAAAGACAACAACTGCAGCAGCAACAACAGCAACGAAAACAACTGCAGCAGCAACAACGGCAACGACATCAACTGCAGCAGCAACAACAGCAACGAAAACAACTGCAGCAGAAACAACAGCAAAGACAACAACTGCAGCAGCAACGACAGCAACGAAAACAACTGCAGCAGTAACAACAGCAACGAAAACAACTGCAGCAGTAACAACAGCAACGAAAACAACTGCAGCAGCAACAACATCAAAGACAACAACTGCAGAAGCAACAACAGCAAAGACAACAACTGCAGCAGCAACAACAGCAACGAAAACAACTGCAGCAGCAACAAAGGCAACGACATCAACTGCAGCAGCAACAACAGCAAAGACAACAACTGCAGCAGCAACAACGGCAACGACAACAACTGCAGCAGCTACAACAGCCACGAAAACAACTGCAGCAGCAACAACGGCAACGACATCAACTGCAGCAGCAACAACAGCAAAGACAACAACTGCAGCAGCAACAACAGCAACGAAAACAACTGCAGCAGCAACCAAGGCAAACGACATCTACTGCAGCAGCAACAACAGCAAAGACAACAACTGCAGCAGCAACAACAGCAAAGAAGTAACTGCAGCATCAACAACAGCACAACAACAGCAACGACAACAACTGCAACAGCAACAACGGCAACGACAACAACTGCAGCAGCAACAACAGGAACAAAAACAACTGCAGCAGTAACAACAGCAACGAAAACAACTGCAGAAGCAACAACAGCAAAGACAACAACTGCAGCAGCAACAACAGCAAAGAATTAACTGCAGCATCAACAACAGCACAACAACAGCAAAGACAACATCTGCACCAGCAACAACGGAAACGACAACTACTGCCTCAGCAACAACAGGAGCAATCAGTTTTTATGTGGGGTACATGCAGAAGATAAAGATATTTAAACTGTTGTAAGGTTAAGCTCTATGACCTTTACTTCTGAGCTTGACCTTGAAATGACATCATTAAAACACAAGACCTTTACTTTATCTCAAAAAGGTTTACATCTGACTTCCATAGATGTATTGAAGTGATAGAATCAGATGATAAAGATACAGCAAGCAGTAACAAAATGGAAGTAGCTATTAATTGATTATACTGTAGTTACAGCAGTTTTAACATCTGCAATCTGTAGAGCCCCAAGTAACAGAAATGTTGCACTTCAAATTCTTAGCATTAAGAGCATAAGACAGCATTGTACAGTCAGATATATTCACTGTTCTCTCACAAAAACACTTCTCTCCGTCTCTTTATTGTGACGGGGTTCCTCGGCTTTGTAAAAAGGGAATTTATTCACAAAACGTATAATAGAATTCTCGAAAGATCGATTAAAGTGAATGATGATGCTAGGGTTTTGACAGCCTCTAATTGATCTTAACTGTTCAGTAATCACATACTTTCTTGATCAAATTACAGATTTATACCCAGATAATTTTCCAGAGATCAATGTTGCTGCAATATGGTGGTATCTTGTTTTTAGTAATTTTCCTAAGAAACTCACCTGACAGGGTTAAAATAAGAATAATGGCATTCGTTTACTAGCATTTTGAGTACAAATAATATGAAATCACTGAACTTAACCATAATAGTAACGATATTCACACCATAAATGGGATATAATTTCGTGATGAATATAGTATAGGGCATAGCTTTCCTGTGACATTTCTAACATTGATTGATTGATTTATTCGTGAATATATGTCATATAAATATATATACAAACATAAAAATACACAAGTATCAAAATAAAATATCATATTATATAATAACATCTTCTTTTATTATCACAGAATCTTATATCACAAAATTATTATCTCTTATTTTCATAATCACATTATATCTGATTTTTCATTAAAATATAATCATATTTTCATATAAAATATAACATACAACAAGTTGACATATGATCACAAAATAACCCATAAAGTCGAAAATCCATAAATAATCGACTTATTTCCAATGGGGTCCTAATTACATGACAATTGTAATTGTATTCGGTTTATGCAATGGAAAAACATAGGATTACTATATTCCATGAATAGATTCAAATATTACTAAATAGTAACTTACTTATTCAAAATGCTATCAGATTTGAGAAAGTACTAGAAAACACTAGTATACTGCTGATATATTTTATTTCAAAACTTATATAAAAAAAACTGAACGTTTAATGATAAAACACCTAAAAGACATTTATCTCACGAAATACTAATTATAAACAGCATTTAGATAAAGAATCCTAAGTAGAATAAAAACCAACTTAAAGCTTATTAAATCAGACTTTTCCTTCTGTTCCATTGAGTATATAAGATGATCTTTCAATAACTTCTTAAATGATTGTTTAGATTTAACACTCTTAATACTAGATGGAAGGCTATTCCAGTCTTTAATGACATTATAATAGAATGTTGCTGATGTAAAACTGTCAACCTGTGGAACATAAAAATTATGAGAACTATTCCTACTACTATAAGAATGAGTTTGAGAAACAAGAGTAAAATTGTCTTTCATATAAGATGGACACCTGTCATTAAAAATTTTGTGTACATGATTGAGGCGTAGTTGTTTTACCCTGTTTTCAACATTTAACCACCCTATTTTTTATAATCTTGAACGTTAAGAGATGTTCTGAAAGAATACCCATGTATGTATCTAGTAATCTTATTCTGTGCCACCTGTAACCTGTTCTTCAGTTGCTTTGTAAGTCCACAATACCACGAAGAACTAACAAAGTCGAAGTGACACTGAATAAGTGCATTACACAGCATTTTTCTCAAATTAAAATTCAAACAACTTTTATGTCTATACAAAAATTTAACCTTGTTATTCACTTTACTTACAATGCCATTAACAATAATAGACGATGACAAGTCAGCTTCTAATACACTACCAAGATATTTTCTTTTACAGAGTTTTGTGATTAGATTGTATGACTATCACAGTGTACTTTGAAATCCGACACATTTGACAACTTCCGTTTAGACCCAAAAATAATACATTCAGTCTTGCCAAGATGTAATGACAACTTATTATCAACTAACCACTTACTACAGTTTTGAAGCTCTTTACCAAGAACATTACTAATTTTATCATGATCTTTATGAGAATACAAGATGGCACTATCATCTGCATAAAGAATCAGTTTACAATTTTGACTAATGCTAATACTCATGTCATTTACATAACATAAAAAGAGAAGAGGTCCAAGAATTCTTCCCTGTGGGGCTCCACATGTGATGTTACAGTAGTTGGACATAGTACCGTTCACATTTACTGCTCGATTTCTAACAGTTAAATAAGACTGGAACCACTCAACTGACTCGACACCCATAGTTTTCAGTTTATTACATAATATTTCGTGATCAACAGTATCAAATGCCTTTTGAAGATCTAACATTATCATTCCAGTATACAAGCTGACACAAATAAATTTCTCTCATGTTGATCGTGTTACGAGTCTCAGAGACATACAATGTATTATGTTTGCATGAGTGACTAAGTGAGCAGGCAAATTATAGTTAAGAGTATGTGAGGTGTTTGAAACTGACTGACTTATGGAAGAAAAGACTGCCCAGCCAAGTGAACAAGTTAGCAAACACTAAGCGCTTGACAAGTTTCATTGTCAGAGCATATTTATTTGAGAGAAAGTTTTCTTTTACACTAAATATTATTAAATAGATAGATCAAAAGGCCAAATGTGAAAAAGTAACCTCATGCTAATCAGCTGCAGTTAATTTTACCTGTGACGAAAGAGGCCTCAAATTAAGTGAAAGATAAAACTACATTCGAGAAACACCTGTAAGAACATATACCGGTATTCATTCGAATTGTCTAAAATCTGTAAAAGAATGCAGTTATCAAACAGTTAACAGTTATTGGCACTCTGTATAGTTTTGCGTTTCGTATAAAAGATCATTGATATGCATACTTCAAACCTAAAAGTGATTTCATCTAGTTTTTCTTCTTGGCATACATATATTACATCTGGCATTTTTCACTGGCGAATTCTTGTCACCGTGCACAACAGCTGTAAATCTTAGCTTTTAATAACCCCATTTTAGTGGTTAAAAATATTTGTACTTAGATTGACAGAGAAATTCAGTTTGCCACAGTTATCAAAAAAATGGGGATTTAAAACAAAGAACGTCTGTTTATACCTGGTGACTGAGGAGAGTATCTGTAATACATAAATATCAGATCCCATTGAGGGTGATAATACATAATATCAACCCGAGAAAGTTAATGTCAACCGAGGCGTCAGGAACGGGACAAGAGCTCCTCGCCTTGAACAGGGATAAGATAAGTTGATCACAATTAATAATGTTAGTGGAGGAGTGGAGGATCGAACTGGGAGGGCATTATTCTATTGGTGTCAATAAACTTCCTTTCAGCAGTGAGGCTTGAAGTTAATACTCGTTTGATCTTTTAAATGTCTTTGTAAAAGTCTCACACATTGTCTATATTTTGTCATTATATAGTTTATGTCTTAAAGGTGAAAGGTGCTTATTCACAGGTTTTGGGTCAAACTTATATTTTCATAAAACCTGTTCTAAGTGAGTGTTTTATCATCCCCATCAACATAAAATGCATTGACATGTCTGAGGAATCAGTAATACTGAGTTATTGAACCCAAATACACCAAAATCAGCACAAAGTGTTAGTAACACCCTTAAAAACAGCTCAGAGCTTACTTTTGGCATGAAACAAACATTTGCTGCCAACCTTACTTCGAATAATTTTCCTATCACATTAAGCCTAGAAATTTAATTTGTAATTAAAATGTATATAAGCAGCTTTAAACATATAAAGAAATCGATGGTTGAAAAAAGTCCTTCACACTATCTTTACCCCCAGTGCTTTAAGAACTATCTTAAGCTTTGTGTTTTGAATTATTTCTTAATTAAGCCTGCCTAGCGAGTTCTTTAATAATCTTAGTTTATTGCCGACTATTTCATAAAAAATATTAGAAGCAAGAGAAAATTTACCTGAAAATTAACATGGTGGTATATTGCCATTACATATTCGTAGGCTAACTTTTGTAAATTCCAAACACAGAAGTAGAACATATAGGCAAGGCAATTACTCCGGATAATGTAGCTTTGACCTTTTAGAGCAATCAGCAGTACACTGACTATATGGTTTTGAAGTGGATATCCACCAGTTTTATGTGACAATTGCTCCGTGGCTTATTATATTTCTATAATAATGTAATTTCGTGTAGTTAGTAATATTCAAAGTATGATTAGATGGCCTTTGTGTATATTTTAAAACATGAAAATTGCATTGTTACGCCTTATTCAGCTCATGCCGAATACAGTTTACGTGTGAGTTATATTCGTAGGTTGACAACGTATACAGCTGATTATATGGTGAGTTGTATTCTTGAGCATGCAACGAATACAGTTCACATAAGCTGCATACATTGTATATACGCATTTACTTTTAAGATAGGTCTGTCGTCTTAACGTATATAGCTCATATGATCAGTGGGTTGAGGTATTAAACATAGTAGTAGTGGTAGAAGTAGAAGTAGAAGCTGAAGTAACTGTAGCAGTAATAGTGGTAATAATAGTGATCGTCGTTGTGGTCATCATCATCACCATCATCATCGTCGTCAATTATAACGATGATGATGAAAATAATATTGTCGACGACGACGATGCTGGAGGTGGTGGTGATCATCATGTTACTGCACAGCTGTTGATGATAATGGTGATGCTGTCGATGATGAACACCACGGGTATGGTGGTTTTAATGATAGTGATGCTTGCTACTAATACTATAATGATGATGGTGATGTTTGTGGTAGTGGTGGTGATCATGCATCGGCTGCTGTTGCTTCTGCTGCTCCCGATGATGATTACGACGATTATGATGATGAGTTCATCCGTAAACCTTCACTGATTAACGTTATTTAGTTACAGAGGTTTTAACAATACAATACAATAGAAGTTGGCATAGAACATGGGAACATAAGCGCCGGGAACCAAATTACAATCTCTGCATTATGACAACAGATGGCAGTGAAGTTGTCATCCTATCCCCGTCCGCCCCGGTGCCGCCCCTCCCCCCCCCCCACCCCGTCCCTCTCCCATTGGAATATCTTTCGGTCTGAACATCTATTAAAAGTGGAAAACATCGGCGATAATCTTTTTTTTTCTACCGTGGTTCCGATACAATGACATACTAGTGCATAACATTGACTAATATCTTAGAATCCTATTGACTTAAACACCCTGAGTAAAATTCAAAACCGACTGAACAATGGGTTACCTTTTTCCGACATTTATCTGGCATTCAAAAAGGTTGAGACAATCATATTTCATACAAAAGTATATGATAGAAAATAATGCACTTACCAATTCATTCTTGAGTACACCCTATATCCTCCATTATTAGCATCGTCAGACAAAATATTCGCTTAAAAAAGGTAAATGATTAACGCTTACCTCTGCTGAAGTAGTGAGTTTGAGAAATACTGTGAAACGCGAGGAAACTCACTTTCAGTGCAGAAAAATCAAGTTTTATATGCTCTGTACCTAAAAACTGACACAAACTGCCCTAGATTCATAATTATACCTACAGAGCTGCAAGGTATTACTCTGAATCTACATGTACTCGAATTACTGATAAGCCCCAGGCGCTTTCAGCTTATGCTTGAATGAGAACCAGGTTCCTAAAGAAAAACATGTGTTGTATATATTTTTTTCGATTTGATGTTATTAATTAATACAATTCTGCACGAGTAGATAACCTCGAGAAGAACATAACTTGTGAGGAAGGATCTTTATCTCGGGAATTATATCTTTAAAAGTGACACTATCATTTTCCTTCTATAAATACTCGTATTGTGTGTTTATGTTATTTTGCTGACTGTGCAGTTTTATGAAGCTTTGCATTCACGACTTACCTTAACAAATTCTAATACTTTTTAGAAATAAAATAAATGAATTTATGATGTAAAACAAAAAATAAGGAAAACTTATAGACTTAACGAATGATTTTTTTCTATAATGTAATTGAAGAATATCTTTGAGTTGTCTTCAGTGTATAATATTAATCCATTTCTAACGTTTGACATCAATTTCACGTCAAAAGGATTTTACGCTTTGAACATTTGTAAAAAACTTTCTGTTTTACGTAAGTGAACCTAGCTTAACATTGGACATTCAACCTGAAAGAGTTGAATACCAGCTGACGAATTCCTAGCTGACTGGGAGTTGCGTATTCAACAAAACAAATACGCAGTGAGGTTCGAATTCCGAGTCAGCTGTACACATTTTAGAGAGAGTTCTGGTCTCTCGAACTTGTCGTAGAAAATAAATAATCTCTGTCAAAAAGGCATTTTTGAATGTAAATTAAATAAAATAATCCTATACTAACAAGAGTCATGCTAGACACGGCCACTGCCCCGCCCCTCCCCCTATGCGCCCCTCCCACCCCATCCCGAGCAATGTAATAATGGCTAAGTGAGATTAGAAAAAAAGACAAATAAGGCAACCAGATAAACAGTGCCTGCATGTTACACATCTGTTTCAAGTACTCTGTCATTGAGTGTAATATCAATTATATCCCTTGAGTAGGTTTGCAGTTGCTTTTGGAACATGTATATTACCACACTATAATGGGGCATAATTAAAGATTAAGTCATTATATGGTTATGGTTTATAGGCACTGCGCTTTCCCTTGAGGTTCTTTATCATTGTATGCAGTACTGAATAAATTCCCTCCATAACCTACCGAGATACCCTGCAAGCAAAGACATTATATAAAACGGGAATGATTTCAAAATAAGACAAGATAGAATTGCGCCCCTTATATACTTCCTTTAAATGCCCTTTATATTTGCATGAAGTTTCACGAAATTCCCATCAACATCTATTTAGCATTATTGTTAAAAGAATGAAAACAAAGGAAGACAATTAAAAAAGTAACAGCTGAAGTTATGGTTCTTAGATAATGCAATTCCTCTAAATAACATCATTGTATGAAATATTAACTAGCTAAGCTATCGACAAGCATCATAGATTAAAGTAAAGGGAGATGATCCAAAAAAAAAGACAGAGTTACGGTTCTTAGAAATTGCTCTTCCTCTCTGTGTTCTTTATCATAGTATGAAACATTTACAAAATCCCTTTTATAATTTTAAAGTTATCTTGCAGAAACGCATTTACTAAACAACAAAGGGAAATGATTAAAATTTAGGGCAAGACAGAGTTGTGATTCTTGCATATTGCACACTTGCTCAGTGTTCGCTGTCATTGTGAAATATATCAACTTAATCCCTTCATTAGTTTTTGAATAGTGTTTTGGACATTCTTATACTAATATCAAACGTTTTTCATGGGAACTGGTAAATATACACCTAACCTTGCTGTTGCAGGTGACATGGGCTGGGAGCCAACTTTTTCTAGACAATTAAAATATGTAGTAAACTTCTACTGTAGATTTTAATAAATGTCAGATAGAAAAATGAATAAAATAGTGTACAAGTATTGTAAACATATATCTGAAATGCATTGTAAAAACTGGCATTTTACAGTAAAAGAGTTGTTCAAAAAATATCACTGTAGTGAACATCGTTCATTTGTATAAACATACACTCTTAGATAAACTGCAAGCAAATTATCTTAACCAATAATTGGATAATTGGATTGAAACTTTACATGGGTTATACAGTTCACAGAGGTCTGGAAGTAATAAATTGAGAACATACCGGAATTTTAAACTTAATTTTGAAACTGAGGATTATATTAAAGTATTTCTTCCTTATGAACATAGCACTTGCTAAATTTGGCTGCGGAGTCGCACCAATTAGACTGGAAACTGGTCGATTTGAAAGACTTGCAGTTAACGAAAGAATATGACCGATATATGGCAGAGAGGTAGAACATGAAAAACATGTTCTTTTGAAATGTCCACATTATACTGATATTAGACAAACTTTGTTTGGCAAAGCAATTGAGAGTAATAATGGGTTTCTTATGTTAGATGATGATTACAAGTTAATTTGTTTACTTTCTAACAGTAGTATCATCAGAGAAATCGCAAAATCCTGCCACCTTATCTTAGAAAAACGTGCTAAATCATTGTATTATAACTAGCTTTTATATTTTTAACTCATTTTGGATAAATTGTAATGTCACACTGTAAAAATTAAAGGTCTTAGCTACTTAGTAACATGATTTTTTATCATTTATATGAAACTATGTACTTAATATTCTAAGATAAGATAAGATAATTTTATTTAAGTCTCATCATTGTACAAGTACATAAAAGTATATATCATGCAGTACAATTTTATATTAAAAAAACAAAACTTGTACAATACCATTCAATAATGAATTGTAAGAGACAAGCATTAAAATAGCCGTATTGCATGAAAAAATAATATCTATTATTTTCTTAAAAAAGTCATGTAATATTCCATGTGTACTGAGGATAAGATACACATAGAACATAAAATTAAAGTGACCATGTATTTTAAAAAAAGTGACCTAAGCCTTAAAACATAGTGTATCTTTTCTGGCTTATATTTAAACTCTTTTATCTTAAGACTCAACTAATTTTTTTTCCATGTAAAATAAATACATATATATATATATATATATATATATATATATATATATATATATATATATATATATATATATATATATATATTAGTGTTTATGACCTAGAATACAGATATGTCTTTCTTGAAAACAGGATGTTAAAGCAGGTTTTGGCAGCAATATAAGTGATCTTATCATTCTTAAAAGTAATTAACAGCTTCTCATTGTCTGTCAAATTTTGAAAATTATTCAGATCTACACTCATTATATATAGGGCAGTAAAATAAAGCATGTATTTTATCTTCTAGAATTTCGTGACAATTAAAACAATTCCTTCTAGTAACCTCTAATTTTTCAAATCTTCCAGTTTCAATTCTTAGTTTAGACTCATTTATTTTACATCGATTGCGATACAAGTTCTTACAACTTAGATTCATCACGCTCAATTCTTAAAGGTGTAACACTACATCAAAATTTAGTATATGCTGCTCGAAAGTGAAAAGGCAGGTTCATTTGTACAAAAATCTGTTTTAAACAGTCTATAGGTTCTAATTTTGTTATCACCGTTTCCTCTGACAGAGTCATTTCTTTCTAACATTGCTTTCCATTTCAACTTTTCACACTCAAACAGTTTGTCTTCAATGTGATCAGTGATAGGTTTGGTATTTCTAGAAGACTTATTTAATAAGTATATACAATTAATATCCACGAGACACCTTTTCATTCTAAAAAAGCTATTTCTAACATTTATATCTTTTGACCAAACAAATATAACTTTATTAAGTCTTGTATCTGACATATTCATCACTCTAAAGTAATTGTCTAAACACTGATTCCCAGAGTAGAACATTTAGTGGTTTCCAGCCCATTTCCCCAATCACAGCAGTGTTTGGGGTGTATTAACCTACTCCAAGATAATACCTCATGGCCCTGTTATGGATAGCATTTATGCAAGAAAAGGATCTATCTCTCCATACTGGGGCAATAGAGCTAATAATTGGCCAAACCATACTATCGTACAGCTTTGTGAAAGTTGAGTAACGAAAACCATCAAACGCTTTACTCTTTGAGATGATAAGTCCAAGAGTTCTTGATGCTGACATGGCAACAGTTTTAGCAACTTTATGAATTTCAAGGAACTCATTTAGTAAAACTCCTAGATATTTATAACTATGAACATATTCTAATTCATCCATCCCAATTTAAAATACAAAATCTGACAGAACTCTTCCGTTTATACTTTATACGGAAATGTATAATTTTTTACTTTTCACAATTTACAGTCATTTTATTACGTGTACACCATATTGACAATTGGTCCAGCATAACTTGTAAGTAACTAGCATTCTCTACTAATAGCACAACATCGTCAGCATATAATAAAATGCTTATTTTTCTATCACCTACTGTAATACCTCTGTCTAAATTGTTGATGGTAGAGTATAGATAATTTATATACAAGTTAAACAGCATCGGGCAGAGTGGACGGCCTTGCTTAAGGCCACATTTAATATCAAACCAGTGTGTATCGAATCCATTCAGACGAACACAGCATTTTACATACTTATACAAAGAAATTACGGCTGTGATAAGCCTGCCCTTCAGTCACAGATGCTGCAACTTACACCATAGACTGACATATCGTAAGCCTTTTTAAAATCAATAAAGGCTGCATGAGTGGGAAGTTTTTTAAGTTTTCTATTTTCAATTATTGAAGTCAGAGAATGAACCTGGTCAACAGTACTTCTACCTTTGCGGAATCCATTTTGTTCCTCACAAATGATGTCATTGTTATCACACCACTGTTTCAGCCTGTTATTCAAGACATTACAATATATCTTATACATACACGGAGCTAATGTGATAACTCTATATGATAGAGGATCTCGTGCATCTTTAGTAGACGACTTTGGTACAGGTGAAATGGTGCCCTTTGACCATGCTGAAGGGACACTTCCACTCATAAAACATCTGTTAAAGAGACTGTGTAACATTATAAAGACAAAGTCATTTTTCAACAATTCATTTGGAATCTCATCATGACCTGGGGCCTTACCAGATATGGCCAGTCCTTCTTTATTTAAGTGTTTTAGTTGAGGAGGGTTATTTTTAAGCAGTTTTATATGTGTGTTAGTAATGGTTATCTAACTTTTAAAAAGTAGATAGTAAAATTTGATACCTGTAAAGTGTGTGTAATAAATTATAATAGTCTCCTAAAATTCTTTATAAAAATGACCATTTGTAAACATGTATTGTAAGTTTTACTATGCATGTGTATTATGTGTACATGTGGATGAGACTCTAATAAACTAATAAAGTTAAAGCTGTTTCGTTCTGTCGCGCGCAGCAATACTAAAGAACGAAATTTCCTCAGTCAGCGCGCGCGCGGGCGCGCGCACACACACACATGCCTCCGTGTTCGGAGGCCATTATCATAATGACGCAAATCACACTTTAAAGCGCAAAGGCACATGAAACGTTTTAGCAAGGTGCCTTGATAATCTACTGTTTTAATATATTGTTAACTTAAAATCACCATCATTAACAGAAAACAATATCCTAGCCAAATTAAAGCAAGAGTTACATCGACTATTTTTCTTCATTTTCCGAACTTTTTGTCACCGTCACTCAAGGTCTTTCCGTTTCTCCCGCGTCTTTCGGGGGTTAGGATAGAGTGCGAAATGGAGTTTATTTCACAAAATGGGCTTTACGTCTACAAAATGGACTTTTAATGTCTTAATTATGGCTTTAATATTGGTAATATCTGTATTTTCTTGGTTAAATGTAATAAATAAAAATATCTATGTCTCCTTTTACATTATATTTAAGTAATAGATGTTTCCTCGGATATATGTACACAAGTACCTTGTGTTTGATCAAAACTTTTGTCGTCATTTCCATATATTCGTAAAGCATTCAAATATACAAGGTCGATGTCACAGCTATTCCCCTGTCCAGGGGGTGAGGGTGGGGGGTGTTGCAATTGACTAGTGCATTACAATACAGACAACCTCATGGTATGCTTCTCTAGTACCGTTCTTTCATTTTATGAAGCCTGTAATGACTTCTTGCTTCTTTCAACAGTGTGTGGTATTGCAACATTCATATGTTACAGAATTGCCGTTAGTAAATTAACTCTTTGTGTGAGTGGTAGTAGAAGAGTAAGCTGCAACACAGTCACCCATAGTTACTGAATATAAATATCTAAGCGAGCTGCTACTCGATTTTTTTAAAAGCTTAACTTGTTTATATTATTATGACACTTTTTGGCTAAAACAAATGTAAGTAATGAAGCATATAGAGATTTTGACTTATAAAATTTAAAGTGAAACGAAAGTCAAAATTCAACCGACATCATAATAAAGTTTGTGTATGTATGGTTAAGTTTTGAAAATTTTACGAATATTCAAAGAAAATTTACTTAGAGGAATTGAATTAAAATATACATTCGAAATTTTTGTCTTTCGGCACACTTTAATGTCCGAAGATAATGATAGTTAGTTTTGTCTTAACGTACCAACTCAGCTGGGCAAGACGGTAGGGCTATGTTTTCATAATACTTTTTTAGAGATTGTGTTCTTTACAGAATTTCCAGACCAGCTTTTATTATTTTTTCTGTCTTTTAAAATCTGTACAGTTAAAGAAAATTGTAAGTTTTCATAACTGGCATAACTTTTGACATTAGGTCTTTTTCATATTCAAGATGAGTCAGTAACATTATTTCCGTGCGTTAACAAAAGAGATACGAACAAGCGACAGACGTCAACAGCATTTCTATTTTCATGCAAATCCTAAATGTATAATCTTTTCTTTTTTCGTTAATTGTTAAGTATTTGAAGATTTAATTTCAGACATATTGTCTGACTCTGAAATCAGGGGCAAATAATTTCTAATGAAAATTTATTGATATCGTTGTTGCTTTTGCGTGAAATTGTTGCACGGTTTCATTATTCTCATCGGAATTTTGCTTAAAAATAATGAAAATAATGTCAAAATTCGTAGTAGGTACGATGAGATAGCACATGCCAATTTTTCAGCCACACATTCGAACTGGCCGTGTAGAAATTATTAATGATAGGGTATGATGCATTAATATGTGTATTGCTGAAGTCTAAATTAATTAATACATGAGGATATGGGTATTCAGAGTGATCAGGATGAGGATCACTAAGGTTTTTCCTTATTGAACAGTATTGAAATGCACTCAGTGTGAAGTAGGAGCTTGAAATTCGAAACTGATGAAAGCAGGTTATGTCAGTGGTTTCGGCTGCAGAAGTTCTATAGGATGCCGTGTGAGCTAGATACTGAAAAAAAGTGTAGGGTTGACAGGCATCTAGCACTAGCTGATTAAGGTGTGCCATAACAGACAAACAATTAGCATGAAGTGTTATGACCCTACCGTGTGCCTTTGAATATAAAGCAACTTGTCTGTTTCAATGAATTTGCCTCGATCACGGGTCGAAAAGAGGGGCTTGGGAGTAGTTTCTTTCTTGCAGCTGATTTTTATAGAGAAGTGTTTCATCTGAAATTCGAGTTTTTGTTGTAGATTATCTTCAGTCCTATAAGAATAGCTGTTCTTTTCTTTTCAGGTTGTTGTATTGGGATTGTCAGTGAGGCGCTAACAGTTTGAGTGGTCGCAAGACACTAAATTTCAGTGTGAAACTGGTATCTGCTACCTTAAGGTTAAACTGAATTTTTTCAAATGTGCTTTAAATTAGCATTTATGTGATTTTCAGAGAAAACTTGTTTATGTGATGGAAAAAAAACTGCAGAAACTTGTTTTTAAGGTCATATTATTGTCTGAATTACAGAAACTAAAAGGTATAGGGGAGGTAATCTGAATTGTGAAAAGTAACAAAATTTTGTTCCTTTTAGTTTCTGTAATTTTATTGTTATAGTTGTTTACTGTATGATTAAACTTGAACAGAATGGTGCTGCTTGTCATGGTTTTGATATAGAATGATACTTCTAGATCCATTTAAAGCCTTCATTTTCATGAAAACTTGAAATATTACAAGTTCCGTGTCAGTTTAAATAGTCTTGGAGATGCCGGTAAGTTCTGATGGTGGAAAAAAGTATTAGACAGTTTGCATTTGCATTTTTTCAGGTTTTGAGATGATTTTGTGTGAAAGTGTGCTTCAAGACCAAGTCATTGCTAGAATTCTTCTGCAAGGGAGTGTGTGAGGCAGTTGGACTCACCAAAATATTGGTTCTGTAGCCTAATATTCAGTTTCTTTGTAGGTAAGTTGAAGTTTCCTTTTGTCATAGCTGTCTGTATCATGAATCAGCTGAAATGGTAAATCTGAGAATCCTTCTAATCTGTCTTGTTTTCCATCAGTTTTAATCACTTTGTGAAGATAGATTAGTGATAGATATGTTCTGAAGAAGAAAGAGATGTAACAGGCCTGTCAGAGAAACATTTCTGTTTACAAAAATAGCAAGGAAACAACAAATCGAAACAAATATGCATGATTTTGGTCTTCCGAGGCACTGCGCTTTTAATTAGAGAAGATTTAGCCTTTCATTTACAATCGTAAGAACTACTTTTTATCATTTTCCCCATTGTTTGTTTAGTGTTCTGGCAAGATTTACCTCCCTTTGATGTTGTTGCAAGTATGTTAAAATATATTTCTTACTTTTGGGAAGCATAATTTAGTCTGTAACTTGTAGTAAGGCGGGGAAATGTAATCGAAACCTCAATGTCAGTGGAAATGTGCTGTGTACAACTGTTCCAGTTCTTAACATAGGTTTTCGGTATATAGCAGTGCATTTTTGAATCTGTTAGCGTCTCATCATTTGGTTGTTCTTCTTTTTTTTGAAGACTTCATTTAAAGATTTCTCAATTTTCTGATGTTTTTCACGACATGTAGAGTTGTCGTCAAGGTGATGCTTTGTCTCCCTACCTGTTCATTCTATGTGCAGAAATTCTTTCCATCTTAATAAGAAACAATAAAAACATTAAAGGAATTAAAGTCAATGGTAAGGAATATAAGGTCTCTCAATATGCTGATGATACTAGCCTATTTTTAGATGGCACTACAGAATCACTAAAAAATACAATGTTAACTTTAAAATTCTATGCCAATATTTCAGGCCTCAATATAAATATAGAGAAAACAAAAGTAATTTGGTTTGGGTCTTGCAAGAATAGTAATTTGAAACTATGTCCTGAATATGACCTTACTTGGGAAAATAATTTTACTTTACTTGGTGTTAAATTTTCAATAAATCTGTTAGAGATTGTTGATATGAACTATGATTTAAAAATCGAAGAAATTAAGAAATTTTTTGCTTGTTGGTCTAAACGAGTGTTATCTCCACTAGGTAAAGTAGTAGTGATCAAAACCCTTGCTTTGTCAAAATTAAACCATTTAATATTGAGTATACCTAATCCTCCCCAAGCAAAAATCAATGTTATTCAAACTATGTTTTTTAAATTCCTATGGAATGATTCAAGAGACAAAGTTAAAAGAAATATTATAACTCAGGAATATAAATTTGGGGGACTTAAAATGGTAGAGTTAAAATCTTTCATGTACAGTCTAAAAGTAACCTGGCTAAGGAGACTCCTGACTATGAATAGCAAATTCACTCATTTAGTAGAAAGTATTTGTCCACATTTAAAAAATATCTATAAATATGGTTCTGATTACATAAAAATACAGTTGCATCATTATTTAAACCCATTTTGGAAAGATGTATTATATAGCTATTACATACTCTCTTTAAATTCAAATCTAGAGAAAAGCAAACAAAGTTACTCAGTTAATTTGTAGTACAATCCAGGAATTAGAGTAGCAGGGTCTAGCAATTGTTACCACAGATGGTTATCTAGGGGAATAATTTTCCTAGGAGATCTTATTAATCAAGAAGGGGAATTCTATACATATCAAGGATTTATTAACACATTTAATGTAAGAACTAATTATTTGGAGTATCATGGTCTTTTAGCTTCAGTGAATGAATTTCTTGAGAATAACAATATTAGGCAGTTGCCAAAAAAAACTTTTAACACTACAATGCCTTTAAGTCTTGGAATTATAATTAAGGATAAAAAAGGATGCAGATCTATATACAGAGAATTACAGAAAAAGGAAGAATATCCAAAGTCTTTACAAAAATGGGAAAATGAGCTAACAAACTATGTAGATGTAAACAATCTTAAATGTAATACACTGTATAACAATGTTTTTAGATTCACAAAAGACCCAAAAATAATTTGGTTTCAATATAGAATCAATCACAAAATTTTAGCTACAAATTATTTACTAAAAAAAATGAATATTGTAGAAAATGATATGTGTACTTTTTGTCAAAAGGAATCTGAAACTTTGATTCATTTGTTCTGTGAGTGTGATGTTAGTAAATTATTTTGGCAACAATTAAAATCTTACATTGAAGGAAAATGTGATATTAACCTGGTAAATTGGAATATTCCAGATATTTTATTTGGAAGTATCAGCATTGATATGGTTTTAAATAAAATTATACTGTATGCGAAAAACTTCATATATTACAACAGAATAAAAAAATTGAGGCCATCAATAGAAACTTTCAAAAAACAAATAATTTCTATTTACAATACTGAAAAATATATTGCTAAACAGTCATTTAAAGTTGATGAATTTGAGACTTTATGGGAAAAGTTTAAGAATGTGGTTTAAATCATGAGATTGTATATTAATAAAAAAATGCCTCAAGTAGAGCCTAGACGGACCAAGAGACCCCCAAGAGACCGCCCCGCAAAAACTTTAAAAATTTTAAATTAACTCCATTAAAGAGTAGGAAGTAAACAGCCCAAGTTTGCACTGAAAACCTTTTATTTTATTTACTATGAAGACTAATCAACCATAAGCTTACTTTCCTTGAATATGACATGTGAAATCTCCTTTATATTTTTAATTTTGGTTTTGTTTCTGACTAAATTACTTAGGAGTTTTCTATATTTTTTTAACTAATATAGATTTTATAAATGTGTACTGCCTCAATTGTATATTTTAATTGGAGTACAGTCAGATCTGAGTTGAACAGCCAGATAACGGAAACAAAAAAATTAACGGGTTAAGACAAATGGCTGCTTAATACAGGTAACAAACATCTATATATTTATATAGTTTGGTTGAAAAAATTTTGTCTCGTCGTTTAAGCCAGTTAATTGTATAATATATAATTATGTACATTAACCCAGTTTGGACTGTACTTATACATTTAGTTTTGCTTCTTTCTTCAATTCACTGATAATACAGAATTGTTTAAAATTACACAGAGGTTTTACCAGTCTAGTGCTTGATGTAATATGCTAAATTTTAGCAGTATACTGTATTTAATATCCCATGTTTTTTTTTTTTTTTTTTTTTTTTTTTTTTTTTTTTTGTAAGTCCCTAAATTAGAGTCACTCAAGGAAATGTTTAAGAACTCAAATTAAAATAGTCAATATTATAATTATAAAACCCCATTTTTGACAACCATAAATTTTGATGTTGTTGCAAGTATGTTAAAATATATTTCTTACTTTTGGGAAGCATAATTTAGTCTGTAACTTGTAGTAAGGCTGGGAAATGTAATCGAAACCTCAATGTCAGTGGAAATGTGCTGTGTACAACTGTTCCAGTTCTTAACATAGGTTTTCGGTATATAGCAGTGCATTTTTGAATCTGTTAGCGTCTCTTATCTAAGTGTCAAGATTAAAGGAACAGAAGCATATTTGTAAGGCATATTGAAATGAATGAGGATAGAGTTTTCAGCAAAAATGTTCCTATTGAATGCAGTTTTAGAACTGACTTCAGTGATTAACAGGCAGTGCAAGAAGACACATTGAAGCTGATTTTTTCTCAGAACACTGTGTTCTTGTGCAATAGACAAGAGTTTTCTTTTATAATGAAATTGCCTTTGTCATAAAGGTAGCACATGCCAGTTTTTCAGCCACCATTCGGATTGGCTTTGTAGAAATTATTTTTGATAGGGTATGATGCATTAATATGTGTATTGCTGAAGCCTAAATTAATTAATACATGAGGATATAGGTATTCAGTGGTCAGGATGAGGTTCTCTAAGGTTTTTCCTTATTGAACAGTATTGAAATGCACTCAGTGTAAAGTAGGAGCTTGAAATTCGAAACTGATGAAAGCAGGTTATGTCAGTGGTTTCGGCTGTAGAAGTTCAGTAGGATGCCGTGTGAGCTAGATACTGAAAAAAGTGTAGCGTTGACAGGCATCTAGGACTAGCTGATTAAGTCGTGCCATAACAGAAGAACAATTAGCATGAAGTGTTATGACCCTACCATGTGCCTTTGAATATAAAGTATAAAGCAACTTGTTTTTTTCAATGAATTTGCCTCGATCACGGGTCGAAAAGAGGGGTTTGGGAGTAGTTTCTTTCTTGCAGCGGATTTTTATAGAGAAGTGTTTCATCTGAAATTTGAGTTTCTGTTGTAGATTATCTTCAATCCTATAAGAATAGCTGTTCTTTTCTTTTCAGGTTGTTGTATTGGGATTGTCAGTGGGGCGTTTACAGTTTGAGTGGTCGTAAGACACTAAATTTCAGTGTGAAACTGGTATCTGCCACCTGATTTGTGGATGGATTATAAAAATGTCGAGTCGAATCGACTACGAGTTTTGTCCCTTTATGTGTCTGGTTGAATTAGAGGTATTACAGGTATTACACACTAGGTCAGGTTCTCACTTAAATCAATGGTAAGATAGTTTTTCTATTCATAAATAATTTTATATTGATTTAGTTTTTCATTTGTTAGTTGTGTTATACTTTTAACTTCCTTATTGAAATTGTAAAATATCTTGATATCATGTGTGTACACAGGCGAGTTTGAACTATGTTTGTCCTCAAGGTAAGTTAAGTAGGTCAGCTTTGCAGGTGTTTATTTGCAATGAATGCGCAATGAATGCAATGGATGCAATTTCACTTTTTTAATGAGACCTCTAATTTAAATACAAAATTGCTTGCTCGTCCAGTCGACTTTACAGTGTCTCTTTCATTACATTCAAATGCATACAAATATACATAATATACATTGAATGCACGATTTTAGTTGCTAAATGCATACAAGACGACACCTTTGTCATATTTTTTGTTAAATGTAAACACGCGTCACGATCGACTGACTCGATTTAGTATGCAGATTTAAAATACAGATAGCATAATTTTCCGTGTGGTTGAGGTTCGGGTAGTTGAATTTATTTCGTTTATTTAAAAACAGATTTTAGAGCACTCGCTACAATTTATGCTGTCGTATGTAATTAGCAATAAATTGTTTATTGTTTAACTTGACGGAGTGAGGTAGACGGCAGATGTAGGAGATCAAGCAGAATATTGATAAAATTAAACCTTTTTTAATCGTTTAAGAGGCATACCCTAAAATCAAGAGTAGTCCATTTTCTAAAAAAAAAAAATGATTTTAAACGAATAATTACCCAAGGTGGCAAGGTGTCAGTTAAAAATTTGAAGCAGTTAAACTGAATTAATTTATATGGTGGAGAGACAGTTTTTCCTATCGACGCTGTTTTAGTGATTTAACGTCTAAAGAATCTTTTGAAAATGTATTCTCCTTTAAAACATCAGTTACCTTCCAATCTGTAGTGTATGAACCAATAAACTAGATATACAGTAAAGTTAATTGTGGGATGTCACCTTTTATTTTGTTTGATAGTTCAGTTGCTGGCAGTTGCTGGAACTACAAGAAATGACATTCAAAATGACTGGACAGTTGAACGACACAAATATCTAGACTGTGCTGATCCTTGATTGTTTTCACTAGGTTTTTTAGCTATCAGTCCAACATCTCTATATAATTTTTATTTTGAATTTGAGATGAAAAACAAAAAAAAAATGATATTCTGAAAAAAATATACCTGGAAACTGCGGGGAAGCGCTCTAATGCGACGAACTGCAAAATTCTCCATTTATGCATTTTTTCTTTCTTTCATTGTCATTTATTTTTTCTTTTACAGGTCGTGAATGCATAAACTTGGTTACAAATGATGGAGAATCTGCAAGATAAATTAGACTTTTTCGATGAAGACGTCAAAGATCTGCAAACGAGGCTTGAAGATGAACTTCAAGACGTTCAGGCCAGACGGTCACAGGAACGCTGCAAGATCATTCAAGTGACGACACTCATGAAGACAATAATACAAAAAGCAGAAGACAAACTACTAGCTGAAAACGATCAACTGTTTTCTCAGTTTGAAGAAATCGTCAAGAAATGTCTTGAAACATCAAACCAAATAAAAAACGAAATAAGCCACATTCGGGACGACGCTGAGGCAATCCAGACAAACGATCAAATGACCGTGACAAAATTACAGCAGAATTATGATACGTTACTTGACCGCTTTACATCTCTGCAGAAGACTATAGTTGCTCCCGTGTTTAAGCGAGTAGATGATGATATAGAGGTGCTGAAGAACATGGACATTGGGTTCTTCGAGCATACTGAGAACCTCAATGAGGGCGCGAATAGGGTCCAAACTATATCGTTTTCGTCTCAGCTCGATAAAGAGTTCAAACCTTGTTTTCCGACGGGATTTCTATGGGTTGACGGAATAATCATTGTGTCCGATAAAGGGAATAAGACACTAAAATTCTTCACGGAGGACGGCAAGTTCATTTCTGAACTCATATTTACAAACGCTTCTCCTTATGGTGTATGTCAAATCAAGGAGAAATGTTTTGCCGTTACACTGGCCAAGATGAGGCAGATATATTTAGTTTCCTTAGTAGATTCGATTGCAGAAGTGATCTCCAGTTTCCAAACGTACTCCGGATATACTGGTTTATGTCCGGGCTTTAAAACTGGATCTTTGATTGCAACCGTGGTGTCGCATAATCTTGGAGAGTCACATGTGGACGTCATAGGAATGCAAGGCCAGATTTTCATCACGTTTCAAAATGACCCCGCACTTGGTGTCCCTTTGTTTAAATTCCCCAGATATGTCGTGGCCAATCAGGGAGTAATAATTATCTCTGACTGGAGGAAGAACTCCGTTATTTTCTTGCACGAATCAACCGGATCTGTTCTGAAGGAGTATAAAGGGACACGGGATTTCCCCCTAGCGGATCCATACGGTATTTGTTTAGACGAAACAGGCAACGTTTATGTCTTGAACGGCAAAAAAGGATCAGTACATGTTCTTGATTTGCAGTGTAATCTGGTAGAGGTGATTGAAGCGACGTCAGAGTTAATGGCTCCGAGGTTGCTAGCCTTTGACAACAATTCTGGCCGTCTAGCAGTCACTTACGGTTCGGGTGAGATTAAATCGTTCCATCATCGGGTTCCGGCTACAGTGTCCACTGAGCCAGTCACGCCTCCGCCACATACTCCCTCATTCCTACTGCCGCCAAAGGATGATGCGCACTTGCGGTGCCCGTCTCCAAGTTTTTAAGACAGAGTCAGTGTCATAAAAGACATCTTGCTGCACTGTTGGTTAACCGGTGATTTTTATGAGTCGAAACATATCACTCGAGAGACTGAATGCTATACGTGATTTTTTTTCTTCGCATACGATGTAGTCTGCTTTTTATAAAAAAAAATCTACCTTCTTATCTAAAGTTTAAGGAAGAAGGTACACTCTGGGATAATTGGTTGGTAAAATTTCGTACTCGTGAATAATTTATTACCTACTGTCATTGATTTCTGAGATTTCCACTACGCAATTTCAGCCAATGAAATTACTCGTTACAATTTGCCTTTCACGGCTATGTTTAAATCTTGGGAAATACGTCTATTTTAAATAAAATGTCGTTATGTCTACTCTCCAAATTGACGATTATCTATTTTTTATGAGGAATCTCATTGTAAGAAGAATTACTTCCCTTTGTTGATTTATATTCATGAAAACGAATAATCTGCAGTCAATTGTCCCACGGTACACAATGTAGTTGTGCGGAATATGTACCGGGGGTAACCGACGATGATTTACCTAGTGAATCTGTCAGATGTAGGCCTATATAACATTATTCATAATGTCTATTTACAACTTACAAAGGAGGCAAAAGGACCAGGCGCCTGTTTACTGAGCTGACAACTTTCGGTTCTATTTAGTTCTGTCGTGTGATTGCTTATATGAAATAGCTTATCATACTTTATGATGTGTGCAAGACTTCGATAGATAGCTGTGCATCAAACGCAGAGGACAGTACTGTGGTTCTGTAGTAACTCTTGTGTCTGTTGATTCTGCTCCACTGACTGCCGAATATGAACCGGAATAAGAGTCAAGAAAAGGGGTTCTTTGAGCATTGAGTGAACAGGATGTAAAGCTGAATACACCTAATAATATATTTCATAGCTTAAGGATTACATCGTGATGGTCTTTTGTTCGTGGTCTTCACGTCATAACATTTTAACGCATTCATATTCTTTGCTTGTATTGTATCTATTATATACATGTTCAGATATCAACGCTTCGTAAGTCGAGCGGTGAGAGCGGAAAGTTTCAAACTTACATTGAATAAGGAACTTGGTAAAACCTCTTCGCTTTTGCCCTCGAAACATTTAAATTGATCAGTCAAACTGAGCATGTTTTGTTACCCTGGGTTTAGTACGTTACACCCATTTCAGGAACTAGTAATCTTTATTTTGATTAGACTGATTTTCAGTCGATCTACAATGAATGTGTTTAAATGCTTGCTTTCTTTATATGACCAAGTTGTGTACAAAAAAGAGCTGTCCATCGTCATTAACACGTTAACAACTTACGTTTTCATAAGTTTATTATTAAGTATATATCTATCGAATAAATACTTATCGTCTATGTTCACAGTTATTACCTTTCACTACTGGATTTGCCCTGTTTGATGTCATCAGTTTGATAATGAATATATTAGACAGGCCTCTGCTGACAAAACGCTATACGAACTCATCACACGTAGGGACGAAAGGTATAATCTGTGATTCAAACAAACGTCCAGCATATAGTTTTCATACAAAGACAGATCGTCACAAATATCTATTCGATACGACAACATGAGAACTTTTAATTGAAAAAATCTCAGTTATTTAGAAAGAAATATCATACAAATCACTGTTTCACAAGTAATCAGTTTCTTGTATGTCCACCGCTGGCGTCGCGCACACCAACATAATGGCGTCGCACGTATTTATGCCAGCTTTTATGGTGGTATGGCAATAAAATCTTCGTGCAGCAGATGTGTTTATTCTTCGCTTGTCGCCTACCCGGCTAGCTCAGTTGGTAGAGCATCGGATTTTCAATCAATAGGTTTTCAGTTCAAACCCTATTAGGGTCGACTTAATTTCTCCGTGATAACAGATCTCGCACAACGCAGCGTCTAAAGGTCATTTTCCATTCACATCTGATTCAAGTGAGAAAGAAGTTAAACGCTGGCGGAGAGATTGGTTAGTAAACTGGATGGATACTCTGGAACCTAGTCTCATTTACAAGACATTCGGGCACCCGATCCTACTGCGGCAAAGTTACCTGGACTACTCGGGAACCCCGACAGCCCGGACATGACCAAAATGAGGTTGAAACTGGCGTCAAACCGCAAAAAATACTTCGCTTGTCTGCGTATTTAGACGTCGCATGCGATTGTCCAAAATGTCATAGAAAATTTTTAGTAGAAGACAGGTGTGTTGGAAAAGCTAGCAATGATGTGTTGGCAGCCCAAAGGTAATCACTTTATACGCAATGTGACATCGAGCATTGTGTTGTTGGAATCATCTCCATCCACTGTAGTCTGACAAACGGTGGTCTAGGTTTTCTACCATGTTCTGCAGCTTATTTCCCAAAGTCTGGGAACTTAATCTGTTGTTTGTACGTTTAAGTGTTATGGCGACTGTGGTCTCGGCTGGCAAGAATCGGTTACGTAACCATAACGTCATGATAATCAAAACTGTCTTACGCTCGAGTTGAAAGTCACATCCTGCCAGACAATCATCTACTACGATCAAGGACGGTGCCGAGCTGTCACACGAGAAACAACAAAGCATTCAGCGACGTCATTCTGACACCAGCTTGTAAAATATACAATATATTTCTGAATTCGCTCGCCCTTAGACAAACATGGCATAAATATAACGTAAGAAAAGCAAAAAGTGGTCTGTTCTCTTCTTCTACTATACAAATGACAATAGACCATACCTTTATATTTACCGTGCTCAGCAAACCCCTGCAAGCCGTGAAAATGAAGAGTAGCGCTTTCCTGTTTATTATCGCCGTCCCTGGACGGCGATATATACAATTAACAAGATTTGAACAGTTTTGCCTGTACACCGCCTGCCTTTAGCCAATCAAGGCAAAGCATTTCATATCACATGATAACAAAATGGACGTCAAAATTCTTCTGCAAGGGATGCGTAAATGGACTCGCCCAACCGCCATGTTTGTCGGGTTACTTATTCTTACAACTGAAAAATACCATCATGAATGTACGATCTCAGGACCAGTCTTCAGGCTGGTGTAGGATAAACACAGGATAATCGCAATGTATTTTGCTACATGTCATTTTTAACTAGAGAATGTAGTCTAAATAAGAGTATGGTTTGTTTGTTTTTCCAAAACTTGCACTTAAAGAAAAAAAATAAATGCTTGCTTCCGGGCGGTTCTAATCAGGATACAAACTCCCCGCAGGGGTTACTTCCCCTGATTAGTACAGTAAAAGTAGCAAAGCGTGACTTAACCGGTGCGAGGAGTTTGATCAGGATTTTTCCGTGTTTTATATATGCTTCATTAGGGTTAGGGCGATATGTTTTTCATTAAGAAGCCAAATCGTCTGCTTTCAAAAATAGTCCAGCTACAATAAAAATTACAATGTATATTTAATCTACTTTATAATTTCTGTGTGAAAATTATCAAATATAACTTCGCTTTTCAGTGCAAAGCATGTTGTAAGATTATCAAATTAATGAATGAAGAACATGAAATACATTCATCTATGGATAAGACGAAATGCATGGCTGAACGGCGATTTCAAGCATTTTTGGAAATGCTAATACTTGTATTTTCAAGTACGAATGATAATCAGTTCATGTAATATCAAGGGGGGGCAACTCTGCGACAGAAATGGAGTATGCCAGACTTCGAGTTGTGTTGCTTTTCTCCTTTCCTGAATATATGAAGTACCAAGGTATTTGGATAGCAAAGTGGTTATGGTTTTCAACTCTGGTTTCAGTACTTGCTGTGCTCAAATTGCAGACGGAATACGAAATGTCTTTTTGTAGAGATGTGATGTCAAGCACCTCAGCTGATTTTTGATAAGTGCAATCTGCCCGATTTTCATGTCTTTTATAATAGTTTTGAGAGCAAATATTAGCTTAAATAGCTTGCTCCATAAGCAAGCTTAACCATATAATTTTTTTTTATCATGATAGAAATGAATATACACTTGTATTGTTCTGTATCAGTCTTCATGTCCTTCCCAGTATCTTTCCAGATATCTATTTGTCCGTCCGTTCAGCTGTCAAGTATCTTTGTACGGTGTTGTATCTCTATGCTATGCTATGCTATTTTTTTGAAAACAGACGAAATGCATTTAAAGGTACTCAATACAGCGGCTTCCGACATTGTGTCCATCTGTCTTTCCATTCTTAGACGTCTAAGTCTAAATTCAGGTTTGCATGTAGAAAAAGCTGGTTTTGTAATCCCTACTGTCTAAAGTCTGCGAAAAGTTACACATGGTAATTTGTGGTCAGACGTCAATTTTCCTAGAAAAATCGTTTAGATACACTGAGAATGAAACGAATTCGAATAATCAACCATGGCACCAACTACTTAAAGCCTGTAACAGATTCAATTAGAAGTTGGAATATTCGAGACTAGTAAACAAACAAATATATATAAGGAAACTTCAAACAGCTGGTTCTATTTTCCGGATATTTTTCAATGAAGCACTACAACCAGCATATAACGTTAAGAATAGATTCAAGTACTCAGAAAAGTTTAATCTGTTTGCATAATGAAATGTCGTTGTAGAGTTTCATTTACTTCATCTATACATCTTATTTCTGAACAGCGTCAATTTAAGTGACCTTTGTTCACACTCACAACGTGATTTGCAGCCTGTAAATCTTCAGGACTTCACACGATAAGTAAGTAAGTTCCCTAAATGCTAAGTGTAATGTTAGAAAATTGTGTGTCATATTCATTGATTGCGTCCCATTTTTTCTAAACAAATTGTTATACAAACCAAATCAGTGGCTCGGTATCTACGAGGTATTTTGTAATTTTGTGCACAGAAGGAACTACATGTAAATCTGATCTTAGTCAGGATGACAAGAAACAAAATCAATATACACTTTAATTCAACTGGGTTAAAAAATGTGCACAGAAATGATATTAATTTTCAAATAACTAACTTCAATGCACTGTATAGTTAGTATGGAGATGATAGCTGTTTCTTTCTAATTATAAGAACTGATTTTTTTTCTCAGTCACTTTTTACCTTTGCTTTTGAATATCAGTTATTAAATATTACTAGATACAACATGTATTCTTTTTATTATTACAATAACTGCTTTATTAAGGCATCTATATATGTGTGTTTTTTCCTTTCACAGTTAAAACATGTCCATCATAAAATCTAATAAAAGGTCTGACTGACAACCTGTAAAAAAATGAAGCAAATATTTGCTTTTTTTTCATTGACATTTTTCTCTCTTCAGTTTTTACTATGCAGATACTAGTTTTATTACTTTTTTTTAAATTAAGATAGTAGAAACACATTAATTATGATGACTGCCAAGCTGGACGGCAGTTGTCAGATTGTAGCTGGTTATTCGAATTCCAAGCTGCCTTGGAAAATGTTCGGACTTTGGACCTTCAGTAATATTCAAAGAAATATGAGTCAGCTTAAACATAAGTTTAATTAATTTCTCTTCGAAATAGTAATGTATTAGCCTCACTGAGTTTGATCATGTAGCACGGCTAGTTATTTGCGCTAATCCCCGACTGTTTAAAAGGTTTTTTACTGGCTATTCGGTCTGACAGTATTGAGCAAAGTACTACATAATGTACAATTAACTCTATATTGAATTTAAAGCTATTTCGACAGAGAGTCACTTCCCCTGTTATATCAATGACCAATGGACTAGTAGTATCGTCATGTCATACAGATACTGTTAAGTCGTGTCTTTATTGCGAATAATAACCTTTAAACAACAAATATTCAGCATTTTCTTGCCCGTTTGACTGTTAATTATGGTCGGAAATCTTATCTCTAATTGTAAAAGAACGGTCACAAACTGCTTTTAAAATTTAAGTTTAGCTTATTTGCCATTTTTGCACACACTTTTACAAAGAAAGGACAACTTGGTTTATACTCAAAATATAGACATTTCCTTTTCATAGATATACATCTGCTAATTAAAATTTGCAGTTGATCAACTTGAGAAAAAAAATTAAGTCGATTTATCAAGTCGGCTTCTTTAATCATGATTTTATGTCTGAATGAATCTACCAACTATCCTCTGGAAGGTAGCTGAGATTCGATTAATCAACTGCCAACTGCCAGTTACCGTGTTTGTTTCCTGTCAAGGTCATCATAAACGTTTTAACAGACACGTGGTTCATTTGGAGGAGTTTATCGAACGGGATTTTTATTACGTACAAGAGCAATGCTGTATGTATCCTCCATTTATGGTGTACAAGACGACTTCTATTTATACACCACTTGTGGCGACGGAAATACTTGCTGACCTGATGGATGTGTACTATTTATACACCACTTGTGGCGACGAAAATACTTGCTGACCTCATGGATGTGTACTATTTATACACAACTTGTGGCGACGGAAATACTTGCTGACCTCATGGATGTGTACTTAGGAGCATAACTAGGCCTACGATATTTAAAATCATGGAGTTATAGTATAATGAAATTATAATACACCATTTTATAATTTGCCAACATCTTTTTTTAATTCACGGTCAAATTATAGAAAATGCACTAATAAAATATGTAAGCCTAGGGTTAGGGTTATGTACGGTGGCACAGAGGTGACATGCACAACTTTTTTGTTTTAATTGCACTTCTCTTTTTTTATCTCGTTCCCACGAGTAACTAACTCGAGGGAACGACTTAGTATCTCGTTCCTACGAGATACTAAGTAATGGGAACGAGATAAAAAAAAGAGAAGTGCAAATCTGAAAAGAATAATCGCATTTGAAAAAAAAGAGTTGCGCAGTAAAAAAAAAGAATCGTGTTGTAAAAAAAAGAACAGCGAATGTAAGCTATGTCGAGAGAACGACTTACTAACTCGTGGGAACGAGTTAGCTATGTCGTGGGAACGACATAATATCTCGTTCCCACGAGATACTAAGTCGTTCCCTCGAGTTAGTATCTCGTGGGCACGAGATAAAAAAAAGAAAAGTGCAATTTAAAAAAAATGTATTGCTTTGGAAAAAAAGTGTTGCACAATATATTGCTTTCTCGTTCCCACGACATAGCTAACTCGTTCCCACGAGTTAGTAAGTCGTTCCCTCGACATAGCTTACATTCTCTGTTCTTTTTTTACAACACGATTCTTTTTTTTATTGCGCAACTCTTTTTTTTCAAATGTGATTCTTTTTTCAGATTTGTACTTCTCTTTTCTTTATCTCGTTCCCACGACTAAGTCACTCGTGGGAACGAAATACTAAGTCGTTCCCTCGAGTTAGTATCTCGTGGGAACGAGATAAAAAAAAGAGAAGTGCAATTTAAAAAAAAGTTGCGCATGTCACCTCTGTACGGTGGCACAGCGAATGTAAGCTATGTCGAGGGAACGACTTACTAACTCGTGGGAACGAGTTAGCTATGTTGTGGGAACGACTTACTTACTCGTGGGAACGAGTTAGCTATGTCGTGGGAACGACTTACTAACTCGTGGGAACGAGTTAGCTATGTCGTGGGAACGAGAAAGCAATATATTGTGCAACACTTTTTTTCCAAAGCAATACATTTTTTTTAAATTGCACTTTTCTTTTTTTTATCTCGTGCCCACGAGATACTAACTCGAGGGAACGACTTAGTATCTCGTGGGAACGAGATATTATGTCGTTCCCACGACATAGCTAACTCGTTCCCACGAGTTAGTAAGACGTTCCTTTGACATAGCTTACATTCGCTGTTCTTTTTTTTACAACACGATTCTTTTTTTTACTGCGCAACTCTTTTTTTTAAATGCGATTCTTTTTTCAGATTTGCACTTCTCTTTTTTTTATCTCGTTCCCACGACTTAGTAACTCGTGGGAACGAGATACTAAGTCGTTCCCTCGAGTTAGTATCTCGTGGGAACGAGATTAAAAAAAAAGAGAAGTGCAATTAAAAAAAAAGTTGTGCATGTCACCTCTGTGCCACCGTACCTCTGTGCCACCGTAGTTATGTAAATGGAAGTGTGCTTTTTAAAAATAAACGCATATGGTTTTTATAATTTAAGATTACATCTACATCTACATGTCTACGATCCAACAGTCGTTTTCCGATAATGTCAGGTCGGTGCAGTTAGAGAGACAGTTGTTAAAGAAATTAGAATTAATACAGTATCAAAAATAAAAGACAAAAGCACATTCTAACACTATCCGCAATCCGCCGACAATAAACAAAGAAGAAATTGACCGTGATTTATCCTAACGTTGAACACAATCGTGCGACCGCTGACGTCACTGCGATCGTCATCGGTAAATTGTGCACATACCTGTGCCCCTTATTTTATGGAAATAGATTTTAAACTTTTCGTGATATACTGTCGTATATATCACGGTTTCTCGTTCATATGCGTAATTATTTAATCATTCATGCCTTGGCCTTCGTGATTATATCACTACGTATGTGTGAACTCGACACCGTGATATATTCGACGGTATATCACTCAAACGTAAGCTCTATTCCCTAAGTATGCTACAGTTAAAAAAGGACAGAACGGAAGTTTTTTTATGTATATATACTGACCACCGCTAGCCTCTCTGTAAAGATATTGACGCTCGGGCTAGCTTTGACTTTGTGGGGAGGGAGTTCCAGAGGCCAATGGTTCTAGGGAAAGAGGATGTAGCAAAGTACTAAGAACGGGACTGAGGAATCAAGTAAAACTTATAGGTTTCTAGTGGGGCTCAAGTAGCTTTGGTCAACTGTGATAGTCTGGGCACTTTTGAAATAGAATCATGGAGCTGTATTACTTGTGGTACTGGAGAGTTTTCCATTCAACTATGCCCTAGTGTTTTAAGGCTAAGCAGTGCCATTGTACTTTAAAGTCCCATTAAGCCCCAAAAATGCTACTATTTTTCTCAAAAGCTTTTTATTTTAAGTGTACTGTTACAATTTCCAAAATGGTACTCATTAGCTATATAGTTCAACCACGTTTTGTTTCTTTTTGAATTAGTATGTCAAAATACTACTTTGTTTACATTTTGCTACTTTTAGAACAAATCATTTCATATGCAGCGCAACTATCTTCAAGTGATCAGCATCTAACATGCTCTAAATCCATTATTTAAGTATTGTAAAACACATTTTTGCCTTTTCTTGAGAGAAAACAATTGTAGTCATTTCTGAGGCTTAATGGGCCTTTAAGTACCACAACCGTAGTCTCCGTGTGTGAGAAAAATTTCAGAATTCACATAAACCGGACAAGTCAGTTATGGAATGCTATTGACCAATCAAAACAAACTTCGAGTTCTTTTAGCCAATCGGCTTTAAGCTTCCGGAATACTATCTTCGTAAATGATTGGTTTTAACAGTGTGGGATGATTTCTTTTTATCTCTTTTATGTAATAATGAATGCGCACCCTATATTTACGATAACACTGATTTTAATGTGGTCACTATACAACAAAGCTTCTTTGCAAGTTGTTTGAAACATACGTTCACTTGAGAAAAATTTTACCTGCTCCTGTGGCTCCTGCTGATAATGGGTGGCCTTTTTTCGCATTTTGACGTCAACTGTACGTGACATCGTCTTCACATTACCTTCTTGTCAAGAAATGTTAGCCAGTTAATTAAAAAAATTTAGCTCTTCATTCGTTACATCATGAGATGCACTAGATGATTTATCGATTTACAGTAAAAAAATCCACCATTGCACTGTGACTTGACCATCTAAAAGTCTATATAAGCCTGAATAAGGTCAAACAAATTCAAAAGAACTGAACTTTTAAATGTTTCATTTGTGAAATAAAAGTCGAATGTTTTATTCTTGTTTAAGAGATTTCTCACAGGAGGCGATTTCTTACTGGAGGTACTTATTCCATTAGGAGAGAACTCGTATGCGGTTTCAAGGTAATTTATTTATAGCATGTGATCTCTCAGATAAGGGTCAATTTGACTAAGCATTACATACAGTAACAATGATGTAGACATCTAGAAGTATACCTTAAATTTCACAAAATAATAGAAATTCACACTTAAGTATCCTCTGAATTGTCACTTTGTAACTTTCGATATGGTCGGAGACTACATCGCATCCACGAAAATCTTGTGTAAGACAGAAACAAACATTAAGATATTAGTTATGGTCAGAATTAGAATTTGAAGTAGGGTACACAAAACGTCCAAGAGAACCCCGTGTTTATTGAAATGCATTTTATGTAAAACCGATGGTTATGAGTTCATTTTGAAAACCTTTAAAATTAGGCGGCAGAATGGGTTTCAAACCCGCGACCTTCGATAAAACTCTAGTGATCTCTGCCAAATTTGACCCACTCACATCTCCTGTAATAGGCGAGTGAGGATCTGGTCATATTGTTTTTAGAAAGAAAGCTTCAGTCGGTAGGATTTAGTACAAAACTATGATCAAATAATCTTTCTGCTCATTTAATTTTGAAGGATAGTGACACTTGTACGCAGTATATTAACGGATATAAATGAACAGTTCTCGAGTGCGCCGACTGTTAAACCTCGCTGTCTGTATAGGTCAACGAAAACACATAACTAGCATTCCGCACACGCTTTTATAGCGAAAAATATTGATTAAAAGAAAATATGCCAAAGATACAATGATTCTATCCTTTTTTGTCTTGTTAGCAGACATAATGATACAATATTACTGAACGAAAGAACTTATCGATAACTTTTTGAATAACTATGCCAGTGAAATGTATTGTCGTGTGAATCGTGAAGTGAATTTTGAATTGAATTGAAAGATCAACAGATAACGACCGTAATGACCCGTAATTCACAACAGTCTACTCTTTCAGGAAGTCGTCTGCCATAAGTCAATAGCTAAAGCCAATAATGTTCACGAGGAGAAAAACTTCCTGTTTTGTTTCATTCATAAATTTCAGCTGATAGCGTATATTTTAATAAACTTGCTAATATATCCTATAAGGCCACTATAAACATATCACACACGATATCCAGGATTCAATCGACATTGATATGTTGGCACCCGTATTTAGCCGCCTGTGATTTAGATAACTGGCTGCCAAGATTCTGACCCTGAATCGTTGCAATTAACCTGATAAAGGGAGACTAAGTGTTCGAACATTTCCCCTCATTTTATACGTTGAAATCACACCTTAGGTTAATTTTGATAAATGCAGAGGCAAATGAAAAAAAAAAAAAAAAAAAAAAAAACAAGAAAAACAAGGTTGCCATAGTTACACAATACGCCTGTCACAAAGGCTTTTGGTGAAAATGTGGGCATAATGGACAAGAAGAGGTGTTAGTCGGAAAGCAAGTTTGACTATTCCTGGATGGTAAAACATACATTTTAAATGAATGCATGTAGAAGAAATGTGAACATTTCATCATCTCTAGTGATCTTGATCTTGCAACAAGAGCACCGCAGAGCGGCAACAACGCTCGTCTGTTTTATTTATCGGAAACGAGCTTGCAAGTACCTATCCCCCTCCCCCAGCAAAAAAAGCAAAATATGGAAATGAAAAAAAAAAAAAATATGAAAATACCTACTGATCCCTGACTATAAAAAAGAAACAAAAAGAGAGAGAAAAAAAAACAATATCTTTTTTAAATTTGTAATACCTACTTATCCAAAAAAGTAAAAAAAATGTATTTTTTTTTAATTTTCCGGGGGTGTGGGAAGAGAAATCAAGGGTAGCAAATACCCTCTTGTTCCTGAAAAAAAGAAATGAACCATTTTTTGAAGGTGGGTGGGGGGGGGGGGGGGGACACTCCGCCTTACAATATTGAACATTTGCGCCAAGTGTGAGCTTGACCTTTTATCTAGAGACATGGTTCCTCCATGTATGTAGAAAATATACTCCGGACAAAATCTGAACATTTCATTATCTCTAATGACCTTGATCTTGCATATAATTATAGAACTAGACTATGTGTGTAACGCTCAGTCTCATGATGGTTATTATATGTGAAAGAATCACTCAATTCATGATGACTACACATGTTTTCATATTTTTATCTGACATTTGACCTCTATGTCTGGCCTTGACCTTGGCCACAGGTCATAGGACCTGAATTTTCCGCGCGACACTCCGCCTCACAATGGTGAAGATTTTTTTATCAAAATCCCTCAATGCAATCCCACCAGGGCTCCGTTCCGATGCGGCCAGTTGGTGAGCCGCCAGCTAGTTAAAGAATGGTTACCGTATGCCTACCTGCCTGATGCCTGGCATTAAAGGATAGGATTCGGGAGGTAAACGTGCAACAGAATAAGGTGTCTCATAAGTCAGGTATGGCTGGCTGGCCCTTTCAATAGGGGTGACACTATAATAAACAAACACTTTACCTTTTACCTTTTATAGAAGTTTTGCTCCAGACAAACGTTTTCATCTGAGCTATAAGTGTGAGCTTGACCTTTGACCAAGAGACCTGGTTCATGCGCGCGACACTACGTCTCATGATGGTGAACATCAGTATCAAGTAATACTTAAATCTCTCCATGCATGTAGAAGATATGCTCCAGACAAAACTGGACTCCACCCGCCAGGTCGCCATGGGCGTTCCTTTTATACGACCTGTTTTTTTTTTTTCAAACGGGCGTATAAAAAAGCAGGAATAGTTTCGCCTTCACAGAGCGGACGTACAATATGCAAGGAGATATTTCTATATATATTCTTAGAATATCTAGGAGGATCCCAATCTTATTACAGCGCTGAATACATTCGCACCCAAGAGATACCAGTAGATATAAAGTATATTTTTCACCAGTACCAGGTGCATACTTAGTATTATCATTTTGCCCTGAAAGAAGAATAATTATATACTATACTTTACGACATTGTATACAATGAATATACCTAAAGAGAGCAAACACTGTCTTTCTCGCGTCACTTTTCGCGAGAAGTGTAGACATTTTTGTCTCACTATCAAGCGCGATATATATGTTTGTCCAAAATGGGGTCTGCAAAAAAATATTTTTTTAAGATCGTTTTAAGATACTGTTTAATGTAGTAACATATTTTTGAAAACGTTAAGCGACTTACTTCAATACTACCAACAAAAATTTCACCGCAATATTTTACATAATCATTATCATTGTTATCCTTTTCATCAGCTAAATCATCACTATCATCATTGTGCTACATAAGAAGGAGTAGAATCTTTTATCATCAGCAGCAGTATCAGTACAGCAACAACAACAACAACAATCATCATCATCATCATCAGCAGCAGTATCAGTACAACAACAACAACAATCATCATCATCAGCAGCAGAAGAAGCAGCATCTACCAGATTGATGCATTTCAGTCTGATTTCTGACAGCTCTGAACGCCTGTCTGGACGTAAAGGTGTGCTATATGCCTATTTTCAAGAAAACTTTTTACATACTAAAGTTTCATCCAAATGAATTTGCTGAAAAATGAATTTCTTAAATTCTTATACTATTTTAGTGTTTTTTTCCAAACGCTATTTATTTCAAGCACAACTATTTTTATTAATTTAAAAAATATAGATTTGACAAATAAGAAACTCCAGAATCAATTTCATCACATTTTTGTAGTCACATTCTTCTCCCCGTGAGACGAATGAGTTCACGTTTCTCTAGCGTGAGAGAAATGTTACGCAAGAAAAAAATATACATGTATTGTGTATTATAAGCTACACGTATAATACAGGTCCGCAACCAAGGGCGGCGAGTGGAGACAGTATGGGGGAAGTATCCCCCTCCCCCACAACACACATATCTGGTTCAGAAATGTCCTTTTATAGTCATGGTAATGTTAAACCTATAATTATTGAGTGTCTGATATGCTTCATCCGGACGGCTTGTGAATTCCTTAACCACATTTGCGAAGCAACCAATACTTAAGAAATTGCAATGAACACTCTTGTTTTTTGTTTAATTCAATTATTTATTCTCCCTTTGATAAAATTGAGAGCGAAATTTATGGGGAGATGTTTACACTGCTTAAAAATGCTTAAAAATGACATTTGATAGCTTAATCTTTCAGTCAAAGTAAATTCACGGTGCACACACACACACAGATATTTTTTACAGAACAAACACTAAGCTATTTCCATTTGTAAATTTCGCATTAGAAAATTCCGCTTTGTATACATTGTATATATAAGCTCCACACAGCTTACATGATATTTAAAATATTTTATATTAAAGTTATTGACTTAAATAGCCTCTATACAACAATCATGGGATAACATGCACGCGTCTATATATATGCAATACAAGACATGACATTAATGAATTTCTGTTTTGACAAAAAAAAAAAAAAAAAAAAAAAAAAAAAAATGTCAGCCGATTAGGAGCAGATAGCTGTGAAAGTATTCGTTTCCCAGAAAAGTCAAGATATGAACTTGATAAGATCAAGATAAGGTTACTATAAGGTCGCGATAAGGTCCATTATGACTGTGAACTACTTAAGATGAACATTTTAGAACATGTTGCTCTTTTAATTAGGGCAATGAGTGTTATACGTATATATTCTACGTCCTTTTTATTATCCTTCGTGCATTCTATCTTTCTTTCTGTTGTTTGTAACTCATTGTGTAACTTTACTATCTTAATGTACGTCATTAGTATTGAACCAAGAGTTTTTTTTAACGGATCTACATTTTAGTCTCGGGTTTTTATTTTTCTGAAGAATATTCAGTAAGAATACATTTTGCAATTGTGTTCAGCTAAGTAATTGTCTATCCCACACATTATTAGTGTTCACTGTGCTGTGTTGTCCAGGAAATAGCTTCTCATTTGATGCGGTTTTGTTTTAATTTCAGTTTATTGTTCTTACTGTTATATAAGTAATAAAGTGTAAAACATTAGCCAGAAGTTACAAGCAATCTCACAAAGACAAACATACAAAAATTATGGATGGATTCGAACGTGCTTACATTTTGCTTTGGATTTTACAAAGCTAAGCATAACTGTCGTATTTACTCTAATAATCGAAAATAATTGTTCAAAGAAAAGATGATACTGTTTTGGTCTGCGATTGCTTTACTTTAAACCCTCGAATATAACCTTAGTTAAGAAATCGCCACTTTGTCTGAATTTTAAAGTGTTACATGTGATGTTTACCAGTTTTAAAGGCACCGGGTTGCTTTAATCAGTCGAGAGATAAAAAAAACTTCATCGCTCTAGAACGCTTTTCACAAAAGTTCGTAAATGAGATTGTAATAGTTCAGGTACTGACCACACGGGTCTGCCCATACAAAACTATCTGTTAAGAGATTCTAATAGTTCAGGTACTGACCACACGGGTCTGCCCATACAAAACTATCTGTTATTACATTTTCTAACCTTGACTAAATAAATTGAAATTAATATGCCGACGACCTTAACCAATCATCTCCCAGAAACAAATATTTTTAGAACAATAAAAAAGTTAATCGTATTTCAGTTCTTTATTGATTACAATATCCCAGAACTTGCATTACTTTAGGTATATCCTTTACGCTTTGAAAATGAATCAGATTTCAACCCTTGATCATAGAAATTTTATTTACTTTCGAGAAGATCGTTGCCGTGTAACGGATGCATGTACAACGGACACATTTTTTTTAGAATAATGAGACTTTACCGGAAGAGAGAAATATATAGCTATAATATGTAAATCCTGCACAATTCTCAAATGTGATGGGTGTTACCTGTTTTGTTGTAGTTAATCAGGTATACTTATATTATGAACTATGTTATGATACGAACGTATGTTTAAAAGGCACTATATTTAGAGCTTTTACAGATTTTATCACGTGTCTGTTAGAAACGTGACTCCCGTCTTGCAGTCTATTAAACGATATTTTGTGCATTCTCTGTAGCTACACGCAGCAGTCTGTATAAATTGTTTATGCAATTTTATTTTTCAATGCCAGAAATGATAAAAAAACGTTTAAAATCTCAATGCATTTTATAAGCAACTTTAAATTATAAGGTTTAGACCTAGCTGTATGTTATAAATTTTTGGATGTGACTTCTTTAAGGAATCTTAGCCTGTTTTAGGAGGTATTATGAGAAATGTTACCAATAGCTTTCTTTGTGCAATGAATCTACAGGCCAGTTTATTAGAGTAATTACGACAAGTAAATCCTATTCTTTTATCATTACCAATGAATGTTTTAAACTTATCTTGAAATAACAAAAATAACGGAAGCTCAAATATGCTGAGGATTAAGGCAATACAAGACGATTCAATTTGACAAGACCATAGAAAATATATGTGAATATATTGTTATAGTACAAGTATGATTTGCTGAACTTAAACAGTATTTCACAGATTATGACTTTATAGTGGAATAGGTCCAACGGAAATAATATTGTAACTGCAAGATCACAACAGGAGTGTGTGGAAATATCTCACAATACATCGTCATGGTAAGAAATATTATTTCGACAAAAAACTAGTTTTTATTTACTTTTTTTGCAGGACCAAAATGCGAATATCGAATATTAGTATTATACTGTACACTTGTGTCGAAGACAAGGTTCTTTCTTTGTAAACTACTTGACCAAATTCTATACCTTAAATTGTAATCAGCTTTCTCAAAACAGTGAAAATGTATCACTTAACAAGAAATCTATAAATTAACATTTTATTCAAGAAAATAAAAATATACTTTCCTGCTTTTCTGATACAGCGTTTTTTCCCAAATACCGTCTTGTCAGCATTATCTTTAAAATAAAAAATCTGCTTATTCGAGCTTATCTTATTTCATAATTACTACAAAACTCTAAAGCAGTAATGCATGCTTTGTTTTGAATATGATTCTAGGAACTGCGTTCAATATTCATCTAAGAACTGTGCTATTTCTGCACACAATTTATACTTTCATTCTCGATTGCAATGCACTATTGTAAACACGTCCATATCCAGCAACACAACAAAGCGCGTCCCTTCACATTTCAATATACAACACTTCATGGACGGACAAAACAAGATACTACAACACAAAACAGCACATCACATGAATAACACACACGCACGCACGCACCCACCCACCCACGCGCGCACGCACGCAAACACAGAACATACATAGAACAGCACAACATATAAAGACACAACAAGCATGTCATGGCATGGCGTAGTATAGCATAGCATAGCTAGTATAGCGTAACGTAGCGTAGCGTAGAACAGCACAGCACAGCACAGCACAGCACAACACAACACAGTATAGCACAGCACAGCACAGAACAGCACAGTACAGCACAACACAGTATAGCATAGCATAGCGTAGCGTAACTTTGCGTAGCATAGCATAGAATAGCATAGCATAGCACAACACAACACAACACAACAAAGCATAGCACAGCACAGTACAGTACAGCACAACACAACACAACACAGCACAACACATCACATCACATCACATCACATCCAGAGTAGTACAGCGCAGCACAGATCAGCGCATACAGTGAAGGTGTATAGCAACACAATGCAGCCCAATGCAACTTAACACTTTACAGCACAACAAAACATTATACAACACAATTCAGTAGAATTCATCTTACATTTGTTACAACATACAAGTTGTATAAGCACCGGTAGAAACATTTATACTAGAACATTCAGTGAAAGACACTTGCTTAAGTTTGTTTGTCTAAGTATTAAGATTTTGAATAAAACAATTGGAAAGGTTAGAAAATCTAGCATTTAAACCTATTGTAGAAATCGTTACTGGAAATACTGTGACATAATGCATAGTTTAGGTTAAACTTAGAAAAAGAGACAATTAGGCGATTTTTTAAACAGTTGCATTTTTAAATGTTTGACTAGTTTAAGATTATATGTTCATGACAATTAGATTGCCTTATTTTCTAACGAAAATTTGTTGCGTTATCTTAAGCTAATCATTAAAAAGAGAGGAAATCTTTGTGGAGAAAGCAAGGCAAAAACAAGAAGGGACAGATAACTCTTGTATTTACTTCAACTTGATACTGCTAAATAATTGATGAAACAATGAATAAATGAAAGAGAAACAGATAGGGAGAAGGAAGGAAAACGAAAGAAAGATTGAAAAAAAATAAAAAAGAAAGACTTTCTGCAGAATTTATGACCTTCTCTGTAATAAAAACAAATGGAAACAAGCAACATGTCGCACTTTTGTAGCTTTTCTCAAACCGATAATAGCAGTTAAAATTGCACGACATCCCTCGCGTTTGAGAACAACGAATTCATTCGTTAAGAGAGCCGGTGAATTGACCAATCAGACCTTTATCATGTTGCTCCACAGTATAAGGAAGATAAAGTGGCCTATTTAATTAAGAATAGACTTGGTATAGAACAAAAACAAACACTGCAAATATTTGTAAAATATTTTCTTATTTCTGTTACATGCCTAATTGCAACTTGTACTTATACTACTACTACTACTACTACTACTACTACTAATAATAATAATAAATGACTGCGACATTATCATTTAACAACAGTTAAAGTGACATCATCTATGACCTAACTAGTATTCAAGTCGGCACTAGTATAATAGCAGCAGCAACAACAACAACAACTATTTCCTAAACATGTATACGCATTTACATTTTAGACATGTGAAACTTCCGTGCTTTCGTAAATAAAAAAGGTAAGAAACAAAATAAAAAAGACATCAGAGAAAGTAGCAAAATGCCAGAATTTTACAGATTTTAAAATAATAAGAAACTCTAGAACTCTCTGTTATACTTATTAGGCTAGAGTTCTAAACTGAATTACCAAATAAATTCGGTGGTAAATTTCTTTTATGCTGCTTGGTATGGCGGCCAGGCGTATTCGTTTAAATTGTAGCATTTTAAAGTTTATGCTATTGAGTATTACGCGTTAAAAATTAAAGCTATGCAACATTTATATCATATTGACCTATTACACGATTTAACATCCAAATTTTTCTCGGCAATTTCTGTTTAAATCTATGCAACAACATTTTTTTTAATCACTTCTATTTTGAAATTTATTTCTGAGTAACTGAAGCAAGGCTAAATTTCCCTTTCAATACGACCAATTATCTATTTGGAACCGACTAGCCTTGAAAGACAATACGTCACAACATATCGCGCGCGCGTCCATAGTAACGGAAAAGTGTTGGCTGCAAATAAACTTGTCGTCTGTCGCGGTGCACGTATAAATTGAAAAAAAATCTAAACAAAGGAATTTAATCATTTGCATACACGTTCTACCCTAATATGTCTGGGACTTAAAATAGGTAAGATTAATTTATTTGTATTTATAAATTCAGTATTTCTGTAGACATATCTCTTTCTTATTTTTGTATCACACGGAAGTAAAGTTTAAAGACATAAATTTCTTTTCATTTTTAAATATAGGCAAATAGAATAACTGACAGTCATTCATTTACAAATTGAGTCTTTACCTTTTAACGGGGATAATGGAAAAGAAGAGGTCTACTTTTTCCCCTATAACAAGTTAAAACTAAAATAAAAATGGTTTAATTTTTTAATTAGGGATATTATTTTTTCATTGCAAAACAATGCAGTTAGGGACGTTTAAGTATCCGGCATCCATATTGTGTCAACTGTTGCATGAAAATAATTACAAGGTTGTCGCCCCTGTTCATAATTAAGATTTTTTAAATTTCAATTTATGAAGTAAACGCACATCTTACCGTCTTCATTCTTTTCCACAAGAAACATAAAGAAGTACCTGTAGTGGATAGGAAACCATATTCTTCCTTAGGAAAGAACCTGATTTTCTCACTGTAAAAGTTATAGGTGCAGTATATATTTATTCATTGCATGCCATACAGGAAACGTTTGTCCTGGTATGCTAATACAGTTAGATTTTTTGAAGAAAACGTCATAGTCACAAAAGCCTTAAAATTATATAATTATGGTCATTTGAACGAAACTCAATTTTGATAGATATTGTTAACAGCTTTAGAAAGTAAGGTAGATCCACTAGTTCTTTAACCATCCCACATCCAATAAGTTAGTATTAATAAATTTTTATTATAAAGAAACTAAAAGGAAGCGAAAGTAAGAGTCTGACCGTGGTTTCTTAATCATTAAAAGTGCAATTTATAAACACTAATGAAGGAATCAGGAATAGAATTAAGCATAATTATAGAACGTCCCCATCCCTAGTCCAGATGTTAGCACGTGTTTTAAAAGTCACGTGTTTTAATAGTCATAACAGATCGTACATTTTCAAAAACATTATATATAATACTCGTTCGTTAGTATCACGTGAAAAGCTTACGTTAATCTCTGTTTATGGTACGTCTTAACTGTCCTATGGTGTTGTTTTATACGCATTAAATTTTTATGTATACAACAGACAGAGTACAACTGACATGAAACATTCACCTTTAAGGGATATTTTTATATGATACGCAGGACCTTTTCTTAAAAATGAAGTAGCTATTTCTTAATATACAGTGCAGAAGTGTGTGTATAGTAATATAACCATTATATGTAGAACAAACAACGTTATATGTAGTACAAACAACGCTGTAAGCAGTACAAACAACACTTAATCTAGTACACACATCACTATATGCAGAACACACAACACTGTATGTAGTACAAATAATGTTATATGGGGTACAAACACGAAATATATATAGTACACATATCACTATATGTAGTACAGACAACGCTATTTGTAATACGTACATCACTATATATAGTACAAAAACCGCTATATGCAGTACGAACAACACTATATACAGTACACGCATCACTATATGTAGAACACGCATCACTACATGTAGTACAAACAACGCTATATGCAGTAAAACAACGCTATATACATTACAAACGACACTATATGTAGTACAAACAACGTCATATGCAGTACAATCAACATTATATGTAGTACAAACAATGTTTTATGTTGGAGAAACAACACTTTATGTAGTTGAACAACGTTATATGCAATAAAAAACAACACAGTATGTAGTACAAACAACGTTTTGTGCAATACAAACGGCGTTATATGCGTTACAAACAACGCTTTATTCAGCTAAATAAGAACAGCATTAATTCGGTTATCCGGGCAGTCACTTGGTTTTCTATTTATTCAAGGTCTGTCTGTGGTGAGTGTTGAGGGTAATCATATTTTACGAATTCTCTTAAAACTAGTTTCAAGGAAAATAACTAAAGCGGAACGGTCGCATAGGCATCAAAGATACTAGCTTCTATCATCCAAAAACCGGTCACCATTAAAACCGGCTTACACCATCCATGAGTTGATAAAATGTCAACAGTATTGCGGTATATGTATGTGACGATGTAAACATGAAAACAATAGGTCTTTCCATCATAGCATGCCATATGTACCTCGTAAACATGAAAACAATAAGGCGTTCCATCATAGCATGCGATATGTACGTCGTAAACATGAAAACAATAAGGCGTGGTCCATCATAGCCTGCAATATTTACCTTGTTTACTTGAAAACAATAAAACGCTCCATCATTGCCTGCGATACATACCTCGTAAACATGAAAACAATAAAACGCTCCATCATTGCCTGCGATATATACCTCGTAAACATAAAAACAAGAAGGCGTTCCATCATAGCCTGCAATATATACCTCGTAAACATGAAAACAATAAGACGCTCCATCATTGCCTGCGATATATACCTCGTAAACATGAAACAATAAGGCGTTCCATCATAGCTTGCGATATATACCTCGTAAACATGAAAACATTAAGGCGTTCCATTATAGCCTGCGAAATATACCTCGTAAACATGAAAACAATAAGACGCTCCATCATAGCCTGCGATATATACCTCGTAAACATGAAAACAATAAGACGTAGTCCATCATAGCGTGCAATATGTACTTCGTAAACATGAAAACAATAAGGCGTTCCATCATAGCTTGCGATATATACCTCGTAAACATGAAAACAATAAAACGCCCCATCATAGCCTGCGATATATACCTCGTAAACATGAAAACAATAAGGCGTGGTCCATCATAGCAAGCGATATATACCTCGTAAACATGAAAACAATTAGACGCTCCATCATTGCCTTCGATATATACCTCGTTAACATGAAAACAATTAGGCGTTCCAGCATAGCGTGCGATATGTACTTCGTAAACATGAAAAAAATAAGGCGTTCCATCATAGCCTCCAATATATACCTCGTAAACATGAAAACAATTAGACGCTCCATCATTGCCTTCGATATATACCTCGTAAACATGAAACAGTAAGGCGTTCCATCATTGCCTGCGATATATACCTCGTAAACATGAAAACATTAAGGCGTTCCATCATAGCCTGCGATATATACCTCGTAAACATGAAAACAATTAGACGCTCCATCATTGCCTTCGATATATACCTCGTAAACATGAAACAATAAGGCGTTCCATCATAGCCTGCGATATATACCTCGTAAACATGAAAACAATAAGACGCTCCATCATTGCCTGCGATATGCACTTCGTAAACATGAAAACAATAAGGCGTTCCATCATAGCTTGCGATATATACCTCGTAAACATGAAACAATAAGGCGTTCGATCATAGCCTGCGATATATACCTCGTAAACATGAAACAATAAGGCGCTCCATCATAGCCTGCGATATATACCTCGTAAACATGAAACAATAAGGCGTTCCATCATAGCCTGCGATATATACCTCGTAAACATGAAACAATAAGGCGTTCCATCATAGCTTGCGATATATACCTCGTAAACATGAAACAATAAGGCGTTCCATCATAGCCTGCGATATATACCTCGTAAACATGAAACAATAAGGCGCTCCATCATAGCCTGCGATATATACCTCGTAAACATGAAAACAATAAGGCGTTCCATCATAGCCTGCGATATATACCTCGTAAACATGAAACAATAAGGCGTTCCATCATAGCTTGCGATATATACCTCGTAAACATGAAACAATAAGGCGTTCCATCATAGCCTGCGATATATACCTCGTAAACATGAAAACAATAAGACGCTCCATCATAGCATGCGATATGTACTTCGTAAACATGAAAACAATAAGGCGTTCCATCATAGCTTGCGATATATACCTCGTTAACATGAAAACAATAAAACGCCCCATCATAGCCTGCGATATATACCTCGTAAACATGAAAACAATAAGACGTGGTCCATCATAGCCAGCGATATATACCTCGTAAACATGAAAACAATAAAACGCTCCATCATAGCGTGCGATATATACCTCGTTAACATGAAAACAATTAGGCGTTCCAGCATAGTGTGCGATATGTACTTTGTAAACATGAAAAAAAATAAGGCGTTCCATCATAGCCTCCAATATATACCTCGTAAACATGAAAACAATAAAACGCTCCATCATTGCCTTCGATATATACCTCGTAAACATGAAACAGTAAGGCGTTCCATCATTGCCTGCGATATATACCTCGTAAACATGAAAACATTAAGGCGTTCCATCATTGCCTGCGATATATACCTCGTAAACATGAAAACATTAAGGCGTTCCATCATAGCCTGCGATATATACCTCGTAAACATGAAAACAATAAGGCGTTCCATCATAGCCTGCGATATATACCTCGTAAACATGAAAACAATAAGGCGTTCCATCATAGCCTGCGATATATACCTCGTAAACATGAAAACAATAAGGCGTTCCATCATAGCCTGCGATATATACCTCGTAAACATGAAAACAATAAGGCGTTCCATCATAGCCTGCGATATATACCTCGTAAACATGAAAACAATAAGGCGTTCCATCATAGCTTGCGATATATACCTCGTAAACATGAAAACAATAAAACGCCCCATCATAGCCTGCGATATATACCTCGTAAACATGAAAACAATAAGACGTGGTCCATCATAGCCAGCGATATATACCTCGTAAACATGAAAACAATAAGACGTGGTCCATCATAGCCAGCGATATATACCTCGTAAACATGAAAACATTAAGACGTGGTCCATCATAGCCTGCGATATATACCTCGTAAACATGAAAGTTAATGCGTATAATAAAATACAATAAGACATTCCATCATAGCGTACATTTTAAGGCATTGCTAAGTACTCATAAGTTTAGTATTTAAGTATCCCATATTGTCCAGCATTACTGTATGTGTGTATATTGTAGTGTTTCCTGCCATGGCTAAACTCGCACGAACTTGTCAGGAAGACGTAATAAGCTCACTATGAGACGTAATAAGCTCACTATGAGAGTGTCAGATAATATGTCAAGGCACTGTTGTGTTTCTTATACATATTTTTAAATCAAATTAGCCTACATGAACAACACATTCAGTCAAGGCACTGCCGTGTTTCTTTTACATATGTGTTGATCAAAACAGCCCACATTAATAACACATTCAGTGTCTAGCAGCCTCTAGTCTTCATTCTGTATTGGTTATCCTTCGTTGTTCACTATTTATGATATAATAAACAATGTCCTTGAACATCTTGATGGCAATAACTAAAATTAAACGTTTATTTCGTTATAACTGCACCAATGAAGTTAATGTCGATGCTGATTTATCAAGCCTGTATTTTCTGAGGATAGTTGTCGTTGATCAAAGGCCGACCTCTCGAGTCAGAGGTTGCTGGTTAGAATAAATACAAGTGGTGAGATTTCTCCCCGATAATTTAAAATGAATATTTCATCTTAATTAAACTATTTTTATTTCTTCAATAGATTACAGCGAAAACCCCAAGACGTAATACTTTGACAAAGTGACCCACAAGGCTGTTAAAGTTGACTAAGGTCCGTGCAGCAATTCATTGCCACGTTTAATCTTTGCCCGTAGTAACATCAGCCAAGCTTTATTGTTTTAATGTATGAGCCTTTGAGGCAATATAGTTTAAGACAGGAGTTAAACGTGTGTGTGTGTGTGTGTGTGTGTGTGCGTGTGTGTGTGTGTGTGTGTGTGTGTTTTAAAGAAAAATTAAGCAAACTTATCACAGAATTGTCTAGGATAAAATGATAGTAGTAAATCCTATTGTATAACTTCCTGTCCAAGTCTGAACAAGACAGTTAAAAAAAGTTCAATATAAAATTTTTCCTCAAACTAATAACCATAGAAAAGCGAAAAAGAAAATAAAAGACAAAAAAAGAAAGAAAGAAGGCCATACCTTCACTTTAATGGTATATTAAGTGGCATAATGTCTTCCTGGTTGTATATATATATATTAGACTAAATCACTATAATATTTTGCATTGAGTAAAGACAATGCCGAAAAATCCCGGAAGCCTTTACTTTGCTTCAATATGACCAAAGGAATAAAAGATTAATTACAGAACGTGAGCGCAAATATAACTGGAATTTACAAATTGCTCTATATACACTCAAAGTGAGATCGAATTAGTAACATTGAAGTCTGGCGTTAGTATAGTGGCGATTATCCTGATATATATATATGTGTTAAGGTAAGATCTAATAAAACAAGTAGTAGCAGTAGTAGTAACAATAATAATAATAATAATAATAATAATAATAATAATAATAATAGTAATAATAAATCTAATGATAAAATGACAAAAAATATTTTAAAAGTAATAATGGTGATTGTAGTGAAATTATGATGATGATGATGATGATGATGATGATGATGATGATGGTGATGATGTTCTACAGTTTTGTTATTTTGTAAAGCAGCAACACATTGTAAGATTGAAGCTTTGTGAAATAATATAGCGTCACAAATGTCTGAATTTTACATACAGTTGCACGTTAACTTCACAAATGTGGGAATTTTACATACAGTTGCACGTTAACTTCACAAATGTGGGAATTTTACATGCAAATACACGTAGGCTTTACAAAAAGATCTTTCTAGACGAACATTTCGTATATTCGACCCACTTTAATTGAAAAAAAAATGGCAAAGATGTATCATTATTTGTATTGGTGTAGGAATTAATCAGATGGCCGACATTTTGTTATACATGTATTTAATTCTTTAACCGAAAATGTCTTTTTTCCGAAATGTATCTTTAAATGACCTAAATAAGTTTTTTAGCATTTTAGATCAGTAGCATTAATAAAAACAGTTCTAAGATAACATTAATTATTGATGAAAAGATAAAACTGTTTCTTGGTGAGAATCAAACAACCACAATCATAGTCCATAGTCGCCAAGGTTCCCATACAATCATTCATTTAAACAAGAAGAGAGCTACATGTGAAATTGACAAATTATGTGTACATGTACAAAACTTAGTTTGTAAGACATACCCATAAACGTCACGTGAAATTCTTACGTATACGTACGATTATGATATACGCCGCGTGAAGTTTACGCAGGTGTTAGGCGGTCACCTCCACATGCCTTTGTTAACTGTAGTTAAGAAAATATTTTGAAATTTCAATACCTTCTTCTGTACAAAGGTGTTTGCCATACAGACGAAAAGCTAAAACTGTATTAAAACAGACGATATTTTTTTTATTCTTTGAGATTGCTAGAATTGAGATTTTGGAACACATTTCAATTGGGGAAAAAGTTCCGGATTTTTATTCATATTTCAAGAAGACTAAATTAAAGTACTAGGTCTTTTACTTTTTTCCTTAATTTATATATTCATTTTATATTTAGATATAACATTGTATGAAGTGTGAAATTTCAATCCTGTTAAACGCTTTTCAGTATTTTGTATAAGGTTTTTCCTTGTGCAATAACTATCAACAGGTTTAATGCAATGTCATGTCTGATTAAAATCAGAAATTCATCTGCGCGTTTAGTAACACTTTGTGATCAAAAAGGTTACTGATTGTACCACTTGTCGATGGAAAATGTTACTTTTCCCCGGAAAGTAACCAAATGTCATGAAAGAACCTGAATTTTTTTATAAATGTAAAAGGCAGATTTCGAAATAATTTGTTAGACTATCACACCACGGCAACCTTAAGTACTACATGTATATTATTTTTAATTGTTTTATTCCTGTGCTATCATTGCTTGTGATGGGTGAAGCTCGTATATAGTTACTTTTTCTTAGTCTAATTAATGTGTCCTCTGCTTTTTTTTCGGTATTTTTGAATTATATTTCGTAATTTGCTCATGATTATACAAATGCGTACTGAGTTTTAGATAAAAAAAATCTTGAAACTTGAATCTTGACCACAACAGTCAATAAAAAACTCATACATTCAACTCATTTACACCTTGCATAATACTTGTTAAGTCCTCATTCTTCAAACATTTCCGGAGTTTACCCGTCGTCGGTCAACATTTTGCGTCACCGCAAAAAAGTATGGATAAATTCAGTAAGACGTAGGAAGGTAGTTCATAACATGAAACTCTACCAAATATGTTTGAAAAAAAAAACATTATGAATAATAGCAAAGTAAAGTGAAGTAATCATTTCGTACAAACTGGTTAAGACCGAGAATTATCATGTGAAATAATTATTTTGTACAAACTGGTTAAGACCGAGAATTATCAAGTGGAGTAATCATTTCGTACAAACTGGTTAAGACCGAGAATTATCATGTGAAATAATCAATTTGTACAAACTGTTTAAGACCGAGAATTATCAAGTGGAGTAATCATTTCGTACAAACTGGTAAGGACCGAGAATTATCAATTGAAGTAATCATTTCGTAAAAACTGGTTAGGACCGAGAATTAGCAAGTGAAATAATCGTTTCGTACAAACTGGTTAAGACCGAGAATTATCAAGTGAAATAATCATTTCGTACAAACTGGTTAAGACCGAGAATTATCATGTAAAATAATCATTCTGTACAAACTGGTTAAGACCGAGAATTATCAAGTGAAATAATCATTTCGTACAAACTGGTTAAGACCGAGAATTATCATGGGAAATAATCATTTTGTACAAACTGGTTAGGACCGAGAATTATCAAGTGAAATAATCATTTCGTACAAACTGGTTAGGACCGAGAATTATCCTGTGAAATAATCATTTTGTACAAACTTGTTAAGACCGAGAATTATCAAGTGAAATAATCATTTTGTACAAACTGGTTAAGACCGAGAATTATTATCAAGTGAAATAATCATTTCGTAGTCAAAGTCAAAGTCAAACTGGTAAGGACCGAGAATTATCGAGTGAAGTTATCATTTCGTACAAACTGGTTAAGACCGAGAATTATCAATTGAAGTAATCATTTCGTACAAACTGGTTAAGACCGAGAATTATCAATTGAAATAATCATTTCGTACCAACTGGTTAGGACCGAGAATTATCAATTGAAGTAATCATTTCGTACAAACTGGTTAGGACCGAGAATTATCAAGTGAATTAATCGTTTCGTACAATCTGGTTACGACCGAGAATTATTATCAAGTGAAATAATCATTTCGTAGTCATAGTCAATGTCAAACTGGTAAGAACCGAGAAATATCAAGTGAAGTAATTATTGCGTACAAACTGGTGAAGACCGAGAATTATCAATTGAAGTAATCATTTCGTACAAACTGGTTAGGACCGAGAATTATCAGTTGAAGTAATCATTTCGTACAAACTGGTTAGGACCGAGAATTATCAATTGAAGTACATGTAATCATTTCGTACAAACTGGTTAGGACCGAGAATTATCAATTGAAGTAATCATTTCGTAAAAACTGGTTAGGACCGAGAATTATCAAGTGAAATAATCATTTTGTACAAACTGGATAAAACCGAGAATTATCATGTGAAATAATCGTTTCGTACAAACTGGTTAAGACCGAGAATTATCAAGTGAAGTAATCATTTCATACAAACTGGTTAAGATCGAGAATTATCAAGTGAAATAATCATTTCGTACAAACTGGTTAAGACCGAGAATTATCGGTTATCTGCTAAAGTTGTGCAAACAGTGTCATTGAACTTATTTTGATGTCTGCGCAGGGTGTTTATTTAAAAAAAACTGAATGAATATATCTCCTTTTCGTCACAGAACCTAAAGCCTTCAACTGAAGGTTGATATATAGCTTTGTCTAGAGGCACTTATTCATAATTGATCAAATAAACTCTAGGACGAATTGGCCCTATCTAATAAAGACGTTATACACAGACAGAGCTATATTGAAAAATAAATGTTTTTTCGTTCATAATGTAGGGTATAAAGATTATACAATGTAGCTTTCTTTTACCTCAACATTTTTTTAAAGCTTATATAAATTATAACCCTATAACCAAATTTAGTCCAGCCTTAAGGGGATGTTCTTTTTATTATATAACTTTTATATGATGTTGTTGACAAACACTGTTTCAACTGTTGCTTTTCTAAAATTGTTAGCTCAAGATTTTATTACTGTTATTTTCCCCCCCCCAAAATTGGAATGCAAGAAATACATAGAGTCTGATCGTTTATTTACGTCCCTAGTTTTATATAATGCTGTTGAGAAACTCTCGCATTTCAAAAATTGTACGCTCAAGAGTTTTTATATTTTGTCTATGACATTATGCAGAGACAACCGATGCCGCTTCTTGTATTCTGTACATATTACATAACAATTAACTATTCACACATAATATACGAGACGCTTGACTGAATAAAACATAGAATATCAGGGTCAATATCAATAATACTGATCTACCTCGGGCCGAAAATGGATATAGACCCTCTTCTAGGTCAGTTTGATTGGCTTATAGATCAGGGCTAATTATTTATATAGAATTTAATTTGTAACTGCAACCATTTTCTTTTCTATGTGATAGCATCGAGTTTTAGGTTTATTTGAAATTGTTCTATCGAATATCATCCTGTTTAACAGTAAGACGTGACTTCCCAAAAAAGATTGAATATGACCTGGTACGTTATTCGTGTGAATAGCCCATTTGGAACACCTCGGGCGACTTCAGTAAGTCATCTCGGAAATAATATGGTAGCCGCCATAATGGACTATTTTGTAACACAAATGGTGTCTGCTTTATTGGAGACATTTTTGATAAAGCCTCTACCTGTTCATGCTTTAAATTAAAATTTATTTTCATTTTTTTCTAATCCATAAGACAAACACTGCTTGAATTCTGCCATGTTTGTTTATAATTTTATTAAAGCCGAGGAGAATTACCATTTGGTGTATTCATACACTTACATACGAGGTATTTTTACGAAGTTGTCGGAAAAGGCCGAGCTGTTACGATTGGTGAATAGCCTATTTGCTTTTCTCACAACTTATTACTCCTATTAATACAAGCGTACAAATATGTTTACAATAGTAGGACACTACCTCATCGCGCACCGGTTTTATGCTCTCTCGCGGACCATTTTTTTTGGTCAACAATCCGTCGCTTGAAAGGTAAAATGGTCTTTTGTCGATGAGAAATCTGTAGAGTTGCAAAAAATCATGTTGTGCACCGAAGATTGGCTGGTGTACTTTATACTCACGTAAAGAATTTTTAAAATGTAAAATTCTAGTTTAGGCCTGAAAACAGGTGAAAGTTTTTTCAGCATGCATTATGAAAATTTGCTTGATATTAAAGGAAGGCAATTTGGGCCATCCTGGTCTTCTTCATGCTGTTAAGACCTTTTCGCCATTGTCCAATACTGAAAAAAAAGTCTCGTGATATATGTCCGTTCTTCTGTAGGGGAAATCTTTAAAATGTTAAAAGAATACCTCTTTTTCACGGTTATTTTTTTTCCAATGAAAAAGGAAGTCATATAAACTTACAACAATCCTTTAATGATCTATTTAGATTAAATAAACCACTAGAACGACATTGCTTTTGTAAAGATTTTATCTATTATGTCGCCAATTAAGATTTGTTTTATCCTGTTTTGAGCTCAAAGGAATTCCCCGCCTAGATTGTTCTATTTTTCCCCATAGTTAAACATAGATTGAAAATAACCTTCACTAAAGTAGTTTACATATTGTTCTCATCATCTTCAGATAAACTTCACTTCAAATTTTATTTACTAAAAAAAGGGAGGAAAGTAAAGTTAAATATACTCGGTACTTATTGCATGAAAAAAATCTTTATTCACGATGACATTTTTGAAAATTGCTGAAACAACTTTTGAACAACAACAACAAAAATTACTAAAAGCAGTGGTAGTAGTATTATTATGGTTATATATGCATGATTAACGCAAAAAGGGGAAAAGGGATTTTTGTCTGGTTCCAAACGTTATTGATTTTCCTCTGCTGTTAGTGCTCGTGTACCCTGTCAGTAATGTATACCGACTCTATAATTATGTTAGAGAATGCAATATTCAGGTGAAATAGAGCATATATTATGGCTTGTATATTGATCAACATGAATTGCATGTAAAATGATCAACCTTGATAGAACTTCGGTAAAACGAGACTTTCAGAGTATACTTTGTTTAATCTAAATCATGGGAGAATTTCTATATGCCTATGATTTTATAAAAGAAATGACATTGTCAAATGATAATAATAATAATAAAAGAAAAAGAAGAAATTATGCTAATAATGATAATAAATGATGATGATAATAAATGATGATGATTATAAAGTATGATAATAATAAATAAATAAATAAATAAATAAATAAATAAATAAATAAATAAAAAGTTTTAATAGTGAAAATGATAAACAGAAATATATTTTTTTTAAAATAAAAGTTATAACAAAGTATAATCAAATGATAATATCCATAGTTTTGCCAACATAATATTCGAAAACAAAACGGTGTTCAAGTAATCTATAACAAAAATCCATATGTCGTTTGTCTCGCGGAAATCTTGTCATAATATGTCTATTTTATTTTACAGAACTGACAATTTCAGTCCAGTTTTATTGTTTGTAGTTGACCAAATGGATAAATTGAAACTGACAGTATGACAAGTGGATCACTGCGGTTCCTGTCTGGGCACCTTTTTTTACTTTACTAAATGGGAGTTTACACGGGAGCTAACTCTTACTAATCTTTATATTAATTATTATTTACTATTTCGTACGTTTCACCAAGAAGTCCTTGAAGTTGGCTCTGATAAGCAATGAACATTCCGCTCGGCATTTATTTTTCTTATATTTCGTCTTTCGACTTTCGAGTCAAATGTCGAGCTGGTTCAAATTTCAGCTTCGGTGCGAGATTAAAAAAAGAAAAAAAAGTATGCTGAAGATTCAGAAAACGAAAAAGTTAAAAAACGAATGTCGATCTGACGGGTTGACTGTATCAACAAGATCTACATTTGGTAAGACTTTCAGAAAACGGAAGAAACAAATACTGGACCAGCTGGGCATTCGCCCTGAGTTTCCAAAAGAAACGAAATCGGATGTTAAAATCAAATGTCGAGATGAATGTGGATTGCTGGTCTCGGACACAACTTCACGGACGTTTCACTTCGTACAACAGAAAAGTATTCAAGTAATATTTAGACAAAGAAATATGGAACCGAGACGTTGTCAAGCTTTCCGTTTGTTTTAAACATATTTGATAGTATTTTCAACTGGTTTGACCTATTCCATTACGAAAATTTGTTGTCTTTGGTACTTTCATTCTATTTTTTTCTTTACCTTAACATCTTGCGGTGGTCATGAATGTGTCAACAACCAGGAAAGCTCTGAACGAAATCAAAGGGAAACAACTCTTTTCAATGTCTCTACAATGGTGTCTTTTTCATATTTTGCTTATTATTTATTCATTAATGTCTAATACAGTCTTGGTAACACTCTGAACAGCCTATGTCTGTTTACCTGGTTGTCCATATTTAGCAATCCTTTTTGACATTTTGTTTGTAACAATTGATTATATGTGACGATTTATTCTACACTGTAATACTGTTTCTTTATCATAAGGCACAGTTCTTTTCTGACAGATGGAGGAATACGTCATGGATTTTAAGTGAAGTGCACGAAATATTAATAAAAAGAAAGAAGAATTTACATCTTTATGTTAAAGTAAGAGTAAGATCTTGAATATTTTGGCGTTTAGAATCCACCATAGGTGATCGTTCTTGTTAAGGTTATGCCACCGTTCAAAATGACCAACTCGCATCGTATCAAAACATGAGGCTACAATATAATATATAATTTTGAACCATCTCTGTAACAAAATTTATTTGCTTTAAGTTAAGGCATATTATGCATGTTAGACGACTTTCATTTTTTTGTTGCTATTTAAAAAAAAAACAAAAAAAAAAAACAACAAGAATTGTTAGAAAAGTTTCAAATGCATGGATAGGAACGAAATAATTCGAGTAATCTACACAACAAAACTATATGCGTAGTTATGTCTAATGTTTTTTTCTTTTATTTTCCTTGAACACACTTGTAACTGTCTCCGATAACTGAAATGCTTTGAGCTCAGTTTTAAGGAAACTTCACTGGGACACAGTTCAACAAGAAACCGATTATTGCTTTATATAGCCAAGATTTCGCGAAGACTGAATAGTGTTGAAAATTGTGTGAAAATTGTGACTATTTTTAGATATGTAGGTCAGACACAAAAGTCTTCCAAGACAAAATAATAAAAATATGCGAATACGTTTTTTTTGTTGTGAGAAGAAAAGTATAACTTGTACTTTAATGATAAAGTTCACATATTGAATATACATGATCGACTGTTGAACGTAAATAGCTAGACCAGCCTGCGGCTCTTTCAATATTTTGAAAGTTTAGCGTTTATGTGATGTATTACTTGTTTTGAACCTTAAAACCGACGATAGGTTTTGACATTCATAACTGTTTGATGTTTAAAACAATTTGTTTTACTGGAAAAGAACTGTTAGAAAATTAAAAATTTAATCCATCAACGTCTCGTTCCTGTCTGCGATAAAAAAGTATATTCAATGTTCAGCTAAATAAACAATCAATACTGTCCAATTGACCATCCTTTGATATTACGTAACCCCTCAGGTGGAAAAGGTGTAGTTTTCGAAAAATCATTTTAAGTTTGAGTCACAGTAGTTTCAGAGAACAATTTTTATCTTGTAAAATATTTAAATATTTTTGTAACACTCCTGGTGGGAATGGTTAGGCGGTGGGGATGTAGGTGTACCAGTACAAATCTAATGTCAGTTCAATGAGAAAATATTTCTGTTTCGAATAAAAATAAAATAAAAACAAAACTTTATAAAGTGTTTTTTGGCAAAGGAAAATTCACATCTTTGTATATGCCTTTTTTTAAATACAGGTTTATTTTTTAAGGTATACTTTGTATTAATTGACAAATTAAATAACAATTATATACTAGATATGTGAACGGTGGAATGTTACTGACTCCGTCTGTCAGGAGGGTTCCACTCTGACTGTTTTTCGACAAGATTTTATGAGAATTTTCATCACAGTCTAATAGCATATGTTAATGATATAATTATATAAAAGAATTACAAATAACTTTGGTCCTTTAAGATGCGATTCACTTTTCTATAATGTTAAAACAAAAATAACTAATAAAATATGAAATAACTTATGAAGAGTTGTTTACAATATGTGATGTATTTTCCGCAGATGGACAAGTAAGAACATTATTTTTTTCTTGTAACGGATTAAAAAATACAAGCAAATGAAAGCGCAGTTTATTTACGATTACAGATTTGTTATTAAGAGAGCTATAAAAATGTAATAATTAGCTCGTGTCAACAGATAAGTTTATGGTCTTAAGGAAGACATTAGTGGTATTATTGCGCAAATAATAATAAAATTATGATATGAAACTTTAATTGCAATATGACACCGGAGATAAGCATCGCGCATTGACCTCAGGGGTCAAAGGACGCGACCCGATATCAGGGGTCACTCAGGTCGCTTTACATTAAAAAATCTTGAATTAATATACTTATACTATCTATTGAATTTAATTAAATTTCGTAACGTATAAGTATGAAATAAATTTACTTTCAGTTAATATTTCAATATTAAGTCCGTAGGTCGAATGTTGATGTTTCTTCTGTTTTAAAGTTGCCGACCGTGTCGTCGGTTGTAAACTGCTTGCACCAGTTATAGTTGTTATAACTATATAGACAGAACCCGAATAAAGTCTTCTTGAGACGTACACATATACAGGATCTTATAACATTCTGCAATATAATGATGAAAGTGCAGTTCGTCTTTTTGATCGAACTTAAGTCCTCTTCTGAAAACTGAAATTCGGATCTCGGCGCCGAAATAGACAGAGCTATTTTGTATCATAATTGTACATTTGTATTTGATACATTATATTGTTAAAATTAAATTCAGGGACCAGTTATTTGTCAGCCCATGTAGACATGAGTTTGTCATTTTTAGAAAAAAAATATGAATATAAACAAGCCGCTTTCTCTTACAATAATTTGGAGAAACTTTACAGATTGCTACTTAATTGTCAAGTATACTTTGGGCCCACCTGAGTAGTTTGTATTGACTGGCCTGCCAATTTTAAGGGTTCTCTTAAAGAACAAATACTTCATTCATTTGCTTAACAACAAAATACAACTTTCATTTTTGACATTATTTATTATCAGAACAAACAAGGGTTCAACCTCAGTTTAAGCGTAAGCTGAAATACAACATTTATAAATAACGTTTTTATTGCAAATACAAACTATGGTTTTTCTTCTTTGGTCTTAATTTTCTTTCTTTAAAGAAATAGACAAGTGTTGATAAAAGTCACGATAAGCCAGGGGGCATGATCATGTACATTGATGGCGTAGACGCTCAAAAAAGAGATAATTTGTCAATCATATAAACCATAAATCAATAGTAACTAACAAGATACAAAATACATGATTTGTTCTTATCTTTTTAGACATTAACTTGTACATCTATCAAACCATATTGACTTTTCAAAAGAAATTAACCTGTTTTTGAAGATACCGCATGGCTGGTTCCATTGTCCCGAGAAATGGTAAATTAAACAAAGGTATTGTTCGTTGTAAGACTATAGTTATCAAATATTCGAAGACTTTGCATCTTCAGACAGTAAAACACATTCTTTGTAAAGCTGTTTTCAGAGCTACTTATGAGCCTCTTAGTTAAAGACCTTTGAAGAAACGTTTTGATAAAGGGGGAGAAATAAAAAAATAAGAAAACAAAATAAATTAAAAGAAACAGCATTCATATCATGTAACAGTATGGATTTCAGAGTTTTTAGAGATACTCATATTGTTTATGTTTGACACCAGAAAGTTGTTCTTTGGTTTAAAATAGAGGGGAAGAAATGATATGTAACATACTTTTATATACACGTATATAAATTACCAATATCACAAACATAAAAATAAAGAAAAAATGAAGTACTTACTAACTAAAGTAGCTAACTTAGTCATGTTTGTTTTTCATATGCATACAAATTTTCATTTTGCTCAATAACGAAGACCTGATTTTGTAAAAATGAAATGAAAATTTTAAATAAAATATAACAACAAATAGTAAGTTTTTCACAACCGTGCATATTCACACATTGTAAACAGACAATAGATATAAAGTTCTGTTGATTTAATTTCTAGGAATGACTATCCTTCCCTATAAAACATGAAGAAATTTATGAAAGGCATTTCCCGAAAAAATGTTTAAGCCGAGATGGTTTTTTTTTAACATATGTCAATGTTTTACAGCCAATGACGCCCTAAATGTCTAAAAGCTGTGATTCTAGTCGTCAAAATTGCCACTTTGATTAATTTTGAGCATCTTTGGCAAGAAAAACTTTGTCAAAATTGTCTGCAAAATATAACTTAAGAAGATCTGTCATTTTTTTTTTAAATTTTTATTTCTTTTCACATTGATGATTTAACGTTTTTGCGAATAGATATCAGAAACTGACAGACGAGTAGTCTCAAGTTATTCTTTAAAAATATGTGATCTGTTATAGATAGTTTTTATTATAAGTATTGGGCTGGAATAAATACATTGGAACTCTGAAGGAAAATGTTTAGAACACATTGAAAGGGTTCTGAAATTCTTCTGTTAAAACCTTCATTGAATATCTCTTCTATTTTGGTATAAAATCTAGACTGTATAGGGGCTGAAGAGATTTCTTATTACGTTTTAAAAGTAGACAGACCGGGCAAAAAGTAACATTCTTGTAGACTTTGTATTTATTAATATTAAACGAAGCTTAAACATCATGAATATTTAAGATTGGCTTACTATTGTAGTAGTTTCAGGACAAGAGACGTCAGTAACAATATACAAAACTATAGTCAAGTAAACTTTCTCCAATCATATTTTCAGTTCCAGCTCCCGGCACCAGACTCTTGTGCCGTCTTATAATACGGGAAAGAGCGCATGGGTAGCAGGTGCGTTCTTGTGTAATAAGAAAGGCTGAGAAATATGTAACAGATGATAACAGAATACAAGTGTTCATTCGTTTTAGAGTTGTCAACTAGCATGTTTAAACATTTTCCAGACATATCATCATTTATCTCACCCAGACAGACATAATAATAATTTTTTTCTATCACTTGGCATTGCTGTGTTTGGTAAAATGTAAATGAAAAAACAAAATTAAAACAAAATTTTAAAGAATAACTGAAATTAAGACAAGGTATAATGACTCGTAGATTCCACTCGTAGACTAGACCGAAAACATCAACGACAACAACAAATATAATGTCTCTTCTTCTGTCATTATTCTGCAAATTTGTTTCTTTTAATTTTGTTTTGTTTGTTTGTTTGCTTTTTTTTCAAAAATTGCATACGCGTGTTCCATCAAGGTATCGAAGAGTACTTAAAAGTTCGTCCTTATGTAGAAAAAATATTTTGACACGGTATGTTTATATTAAACATGTGATAATCTCTTACAATACTTATTTGTCATTGGCGGCTTACTTAAAAAGTAAAAATATTAATTGAATAAATCATAAATTAAAACAATATTTAAACACATCATCGGCGCTGTCCATTTTGGACAGAACAATGACAAATTGCTTTTCGAACAAAAAGGGGCCGATTTGTTAGAAAATTTGTAGTTATTGATATATCATTACAATCTGTCCATGTATCCGTTATTTAAAAAAACAACAACGAGTGTTTTGATTGATAGGGTCCTGCGGCTTCCCTTTGTCCCCTTCTCAAAACTCCCTGTATCAGTCTAGCAGCTCGAAGCAAGGACCATCCCTTGGTAGACGTATGGTTAACTCCTCGAGGTATATCTCCGTTCACTTATCGATTTTATTGATTTTATCTTGTCAATATTGATGGATCATATTTAACAGTATCTCACTAGTAACATTTAATTACACGACTTTATGACAATCAAATTTAAGTCCCGCCCACTTTTTAAAAAATTGCCAGAAGCTCTTTTTGGAAAGCTCACCATCAAACTTGTATATAACATGTTAACACTGTCTTTGCTCAAATTCAAATGAAATTCATATGAGGAAACATCGCAACCTTTAAATCAGAGAAGGAAACCTGTGTTAAAATTTAAATTTCTATTTCCTCGAAATATTTCCTGATGGTCGCGACACATTCACTGGATTTAGAATCAGGTAAAATTAGAAGCTTTCTTCCTGATAGGGTTTCAAGTTTGGTTGCTAATCTTTGAGTACTTTTTTCTACTAACACATATACTTTATATTCTATATTTGGTACTTGACCACGTGATGGCTGATAAGGTTTTTGTTGTTGTTCACAATGCCGATACTTCATATTTGGTGAACGTTTTATTTTTAAGTGCATGTTTTTTTCTTGTTTTTATTTTTACAAACTTTTTTTCTCTTTTCATTACGATTTACCATCTTCAAGCGATCGATTCAAGTCTGTGGAAATAAATAAAATCTAATTTAATTTATTTGAAAAGAATCCAAACGATGAAACAAATTTAAAAAAAGAATGAATACATGCCCTCTCCTTTTAAAATTCTTCTACTAAACAGATAGCTAAAGTAATTTCTTGTCTTAGTAATACTTCCTGAGACAATCCTCATTCTGTGTTTTAAGAATTTAAGTAGACGTTTTCTAGCAGAACTATAACACCTGACAATGACAAATATAAAGTAATAGTTAAAATTAATATATGTCATATATTTAAAACTTTGAACATCTGCATTGATTTCTTACTCATAGTAAAAACTAATACATCTTGTCTTAGTGTAATATTCAGAAATACGGGCAAACAATTCTTGCAATAACTCCCATATACTAAAATGGTCACACGCCATTTAGTCGCTGTCATTATGCAAAGAAATTACGCCTAGCAGGAACATATCTTTTGCCATAATTGGATGGAGCAGAGCAAAAGAAAATTCCCCTTTCTATTACAGCCGAGGCTGACCAGTTAGATCTGTTCTATCTTGTCGACTGCGTTCTAGATGAAATCGAACAAGCCAAAGCACTTAAACGGAAGTCTGACTCCGACGGTGAACAAGACACAATAATGCCGACGGCAGACTGTGAAGAGGTATGTCTGGGGTATCAGTCTGTCTTCTGCACTAGTTTTATAATAGAGTTTTCATTTCATTTCTTTCTTTTTATATGTTTTGTTGGTTTTTTGTTATTGTTTTTTGTTATGTTTTTATTTTTGGTGATCGTTTTTAGACATATTTATTATACTTTTAACATAACAGTTTAGTTATATTTGATTATTCATAATATCAATTTCCACAAACTGCTTCAAAGATCTAGAATGATGTTTTATAAAACGATACATACAACTTCAAAAATGAATTAATTAAACAGAAAACATACTTAAAATTTATAAATAGACTGTACTCAGTTATTCATCAAGTCCGACTTTTATTCTTTTCAGCAAATTGATCTGATGGATCAGATAGAAAGTGCTCTGCCGCCCAATGAAGATGGGAACGCCGTCTATAGTCAATTTTTCGACGATTCCTACGCACAAGATAGAACGTTCTCTACGCCACCTACATCACTTTATACACACAGTATTGTCGATGATCTTGTAGAACAAATAGATATGGACAATGAATATCTTGCTTTCGTTTCAAAAGACAACAACAAAAATACGCCATTCGAGAGCAAACCAAATTCCCCAACACCAGCAGCTTCATATAGTGCTCCTCCGCGAGAACATATAGTGCCTGAGGACATCTTGCAGTCTGCAATGTCGCTACAAAATATTGTGAAAGACAGTTGTGAATCCACGAACAAATGCACAGAATCACTCTCAATGACTCAAAACAATATGAATGAAAATAATCTTCCGGCGGAGAACGAAGATTACATAAAGCATTTCGATGAATTGCAGCAGTATTCGGACCTTATCCAGCTTCCGGACATGAGCTCACGACTTCAATCACAAACTTCATCGCAGAAAGAACCAATCAATTTTCCACAAAGTCAACAACAAAATGTTGTTCAAATGCACAACTTCTTTGATGAAGATTCGAATGGTAAGAATATTTTTTCGAATTTTAATAAACATACCAATATTAACAGAAAAACAGTCTTTAATAGTCTGCCCGGATAAAGAAATAAAACTTATATGGTCTAAAGGGAATAAAAATGCTTTGGAAAGTCACATTTAAAAGACATACACCAGGATATAACTTAAAAGATTGTTTGTCAACGTGTCATGTCATGTTTGCAGATACAGCAGCATCTGACTTGATGAGCTGGACTATCAAGCACCCAGAGAACTGGAGCACAACGGAAGTCCTTGACTGGTTGTATTACTCCGCGGAAAAACATGGCGCTGACTGTTCCTTACTACGTGGGGAATCTTTCAGAACGGTTACTGGAGACATGCTCTGCAAAATGAGTCCGGAAGATTTCAGAACGCTAGATCCTTACTTCGGAGATTTCTTCCACAAACTTTTCAGGCAACTTGTAAATGGATGTAAGTCAATTTCTTCTGATTTATCATTCTTAATATTTGGCACATTTCTGTTGTATCCAAAGGCCTTTATACACAACAAAGATACTACAATCAGAATGTCTCAACAACTAGAAAAGAAGTGATACATTAACTGAATTTTATTATTTCTTTTTTCATAAAGAATGAATTTGTAAATTTTGTGACTTTACATAATGGAGCAAAATATTAATAACTGATGCTTGTTATTTCAGTGAATTTTACAATGCCGACGGATTCAAGCTTTTCTGACCATTCGGATTTGGACCAAACATACAGTTACACCGAGTCACACTGTAGCAGTTTTTCCATGGCAACAAGCCCGGGCAGTCACACTAATAGTCACGTGACAAGCCCAGGTCAAAGTTCGACACAAACAAGTCCCGACATGTACATACAAGGAGTTGAGAGACTTGGTCACTATGATTATATTTATGGTAAGTTTATGAAAGATTTACCCACAAATGACCAAATTACGTAATTTAAACAAAGTTACTTATATTTCATTTACATATATAAAATAATTTTCATTATCATAACGGTTTAAAAAGTTTCGTTGGAGAGTAAAATAATTAAAACGATACATGTTGTTCAATATACAAAAGTTAGAAAATGTTTATTTTTTAATTTATAGCTACTGCATGTGGTTCCCAAAATGCTCAGTGTACAGAGACCGGAAGTATGCCTCCACCACAGGCTACCGTCAACTATACCACAGGACTTCAGCCAGTTAACTACCCGTATGATTTCCATGGCAACCAGTATCAGATCAACCTTAAGTCACAATACAAAGTGACAACTGCCAGAGAACGTTACGACACGAATGGCACACCAAGACGGCGACCTGGTCGGCCAAGGATAAAAAACATTCCGACTGAAGAAGAACTACAGGCACAAAGAGAAAAGAAAAGTAGGTTTTAAGTTGTTTAATATTATTAAGTAAATCTATTCTTTAATAAATTTCTGACTTATTGATTTAAAATCTGTTATCGGCAGTGTAGCAGTCTAGTTAAAATTTCATATAAGAATAAGATCTGGTATTAGGATTTGAATTTTAGTTATGTCTAAACAAATATTAACTGATAGTTGCTTTTTCATTGCAGTGAAGAGTCAGCACTTATGGGAGTTTATCTACGATATGCTAAATAACCCTATCTACAATCCAAGCATTCTGAAATGGGAAAACCAAAACGAGGGCGTCTTCCGGTTTGTACAATCGGAATCAGTCGCACAGCTTTGGGGAACCCTGAAAAGCAACGAAAATATGACATATGAGAAACTCAGCCGAGCTATGAGGTAAGCTTGTAAACTTCTTCGGATTGTATATCTTTTACCGCTAAATCGTTTTCTAACATGCCGCAGAAACTAACCAAACAATGAATTGTAGCTAAGTTTTCCCAGTCAATTGTTCACTACATTGCAAAAATAATCCATTGAAATACATAAGCAGTAGAGATGCAGCAGTCACGATTCTTCAAGTGAACACTATTTAAGAAGATATCTTTAAGAACAAACGATATATTTTTATTTTTTAAGCACACATTTGACAAAGAAAATGGCAGGTATCTAAATAGAAAACAAACAGTTCCGAACTTACCTATTTATGAATCTTTTCTAGCTGTTATTTCACAGCGCATTGTATAAAGTGCTCCAAAATATCAACGATTAATGTTTTTTGTTGTTGTTGTTTTTCAGACATTATTATAAACGTGGAATCTTAGAAAGAGTAGAAGGACGAAGACTGGTGTATAAATTTTCCAGGGGAACTTTAGAGCGAATGAGACAGAGAAAACCCATGACGGCAGAAATACGAACCTAGCTTAAACACGTCTGAACCTATGTGCCATAAATTACATGACTATCAAACTTACTGATACTAGTCAAGTGTTTTGAAATCCAGAGGGGAAAACCATAAAATGGTATTCGAAGAACCTGAGATCAGAAAATACATGTATATGTTCTTGCCGTCCAGACACGGATTGTATTTCTCAAGCCTCCCTTTCCACAGGTAGCTGTGTGACATTGGTTTGGTACAGGGCATGTCATGGCTTACAAAGGACAGGAGCTACAAAATGTGATGAAAATACTGAGAGTTACAGATTATTTAAAAATGACGTGATTTTCAGTGAAGAAATGTGCTAAAATGTCTCTTTTTATATGTGATACTTGCTGTTCATTGAACTGTGTTGTACATATTCTGAGATTATTTATTAAACTATTTTGATATTGAAAATGCTTTTTATATATCTTTCAGAAACTCGCCAAATGTCTGGGTTGTTGGAAATTTGTTATTAGAATCCAGGGCCAATACATATCTATTATCAGGCACGGATTTACCGGGGGGGGGGGGGGGGGGGGCTTATGGGGCCCAAGCCCCCCAGCTGGCCCGTTTGTAAAAAAATAAAAGGGCTCATTTTTAAAGACTCTTAAGCATTTTTTTCAGCTCTTTTCACCTTGTAACAGAAACACAGTCAACCTTTCAATTTGCAATGGTCATGCAATATTGCGTAACAACTGATAACGAGTTTGCAACTTTATAGCCGTGTATATTACACAATGTACCGTTTATTCGGCGGCACGGATTATCAGAGAGTTCTCCAGACTGATCGTGATGTATAGTTTTCAAGCGTCTAGTAACCTTGACGTATTTGATAAAGTTGTTAAATGAGCGTCTGCTGGCCATGATCAGTTGCCTGATGATATTGTGCAACTCCAATCGTAACAACTCGGCCTTTTCTGACAACTTCGTATAAAGACATATTGAAGTCGCAGGAGGTGTTCCGAATGGTGCAAACTCCACACAGCGGTTACTTTCCTTCCATACTTTCAGCCGACAGTCATGTCACGTGATGATGGTCGAAAGTAAAAAAACAAAATTTTAGACTTTTTTTCAAGTTTCATTTTTTAAAATTTCATTACACACAGGCATGCTTAATCGATGCAATTCCAATTGTAACTAAACTACACAGAGAAAAAAAATAAAATCTTCTAAAAAAAGTTCATACATGTTTATATAGCTGAAATCCAGCTAAGGTTAACCCGTGTCTGCAGAGATCTTACAAGAGAATGAAGGGGAGATGACTGCGAGGAGATCAGATAATGTGATGACATTGTTATTGGTTATGAAAATTAATTTATTGATATATTATTGTTTCAGAGGACTTTATAAATATAAAATAAAAAAAGTTAAAACTTGTCATATGTTTTTTGCTTTAGTTGAACATTTCAAAGAATACCAGTATATTTCTTTTAAATTCTCACACAAAATTAATTTCATTATATTTTTATGCCTAAAATGCACCAAAATGAGCCATTTACTCCACCTATTTAGAAAATTTTCTTGGGGGAGGCCCCCCAAACCCCCCTACAGAAGGGGGTCACCCCCTTCCGTACCTTCCCCCAGTCAGAAATTTCTGGGTCCGGCCCTGATTATTAACGGTCAGTTTTCGTATAGTTAGCCAATCTTTTATCGAATACCAAAGGGAAGCTACTCACAGAATTAATCTCTGCATATCGATAGACTCCCTTTTACCGGAGATATATTGCAAAAATTATCGCATGTGTATGTAAGGGGCTATACTATTTGGAACTATTATGATATATGAATGCAGTTGTAGAGATATTATGCGAGTACAAAGACGCCCGAGAAACAGAAATGTCTTATAGTACCCGGCTTAGAGTGTGCACGAAATGTGTCAATGCCCCTAGTTACGAAAACGAGGTATTTAGAAAGATCATAAGATTCCTGACAGTCAAACTCACAAAATACCATATTCAAATATCCATACGACTCTCTATTGATATCATATGTTAAATCCTGAGAGGCAGTAACTACGTACCATTTTTACTCTACTTCAAACGTTTAGTTTCTTTTTTTGACAAACACTTGAACGAAATGTAAGAGGTTAGTCGCCACATGTGCGCGACCTTGAACTTAAACCTCATCTTGCACCAGAAGTGGTTTAACTTTGTATTCTCAGTAGACTGCCTGATGTCTTTTATGAATAATGTGGACATTTTCTTATTTCGAGTGCTATGAACTTAAAAAACGAATACAATCTCTTGTTAACTGGCAGCAAAAATAACCTACTTACCTATTTACAGTAAAATTCAAATACCAGTTTGTTTAACTCAGCGGCATTGTAAATGAAAACGGTTTATTTCCTGAACTAGTTCAAAGTAATTCAAGAAGTAACAAGAGCGTTGTAAGGCGTAGCCATGTACGCCGGAAAGTGTGCACTTGTAAATTGGGGATGGTTGAAAAGAGTTTATTTTATTATATTTTATTCTATATACATAGGAATTTATTTTATGGAATAGTGATTGAAATCTGTACGACTGGTAAACTGCGAAAGGGTTAATGTATTACTGTTCCAAGCATGAATATTTCGTATCCAAGGTATCACAATTGCATAGGTTGGCCTTCCGTTATCTACTCTACATTTCGTTAATGTGTACACAGTTTCATTTTACACATATGAAAACACTGTAGAGGAAGTTTACTGAACAAAGTTCCCTGTAGTACTTTATTAGATATTTTATATCAAAGTGCAGATAACCCCAAAATACAAGAGTCAACCATGGCAAAGAATAATTATGTCTTGTTTACTTACATTCAGGTATGTGTAGCAAGTTTCATATCAGCTCAATAAAAAACTGTAGGAGGTATAACCAGCTTAAGAAAGTTTAACGGCTATATCAAAGTGCAGATAACTTCAGAATGTCAGGATCAACCCTCATGTAAATTTCTATATGTACATGATGTGTAACAAGTTAAATTTGATAAGAACTGTTGGGGGAGTTATCCGCAAAAGAAATTGTTATCTAATATGATCGAGAGCAGATATAATCAGAATGCGCGAATCAGCATTCGCTAAAAAATATCATGTACATCCACTCCTAATGAGGATAATGCGTAACAAGCTCCGTTTCACAGGAGAATTCATCCAGGAAATAGCTAAAAGACATACCATGAATACAAGGGCGGATAACTCTAAAATGCTTTACTCGGCGTTTAAGAAAAATGTAATGCACATCTCCTCGTCCGTCATGTAGATGACGTGTTGCATGTTTTTTTTATTTCCATTGTATCAAAACAAATATTGACAGAGGAGTACATCGTATTAGTATGTTATATATCATAGCGCTTAAAGATTACAGACTTACTAATTGTCTGTTGACAAAAGGTTATTTCTCTCCAGGTAAGTCAGTAAATACTTGTGATTTGAATAAAGGTTTCATTCATTCAATCATTCATTCATTCATTCATTCAATTGTTCATTCATTCATTCATTCATTCATTCATTCATTCATTCATCCGTCCGTATGTCTATCAGCGTTTCTGTCTTATACTTGTTTATATTTCAGTATCATGCCGTAGTTGAACCTTTCATATTTCAAAGTTCATTTAAGGACGTTAGAGTTTATTATTGATTACTGAACTATTTGGTAGTTTTATCAAACCGTGTCATACTGTGTACATATGTACACTAATGTTACACTGACATTCAACAATGTTTACCTGCTTAAAAACGAAGAAATGGAATTTTAACATGGACTATTAAATATTGTTTTAACCACGTTTATTTATTCATTTGTTTGCTGTTCTCAAATTGTGTGGACAATTTTCTTAAGTTTCACCCCTTTAAAAGTTTTGTCCGTGGATTAAAATTTCAAAATGTCGTCAGGTGTTAAAGTTTTTGTTTTAGGGTACACTGGTGAGACAGGAAAGGCTTTGGTGAAACAATTAGCTTGTGACATTTATTTTTCCAGTATCGTCTTGATTGGTCGAAGACAGGTGGAGTTACAGGATCTCCAAATAACAGATGAATCTCGGTTCGTAAGTAAATGGACATTACCTTTATATAGGGGAAAAGCGAAAAAAAACGTTCCGGCCTCGACTAACCCTTAGAAAATGTGCAAGAAAATTCATTTATCTAGTATCTAGTAACGTAATATTAATGGTTGAATTATTTAGGCGCTAAGAAAGTAAGTTGATAATATTTTTATATACAATTATTTAGTTTTGTCGATGTTCTGTTTCTAGAACATACAATTATTAGTCCGTGAACGTCATTTTTTAGTACGATTGATGACAGGGTTGTTAACGATATGATTTTATATTGTCTGTGAAATATAATTAATCAGCAACGCCAAGAAGAAGCCGTTTGTGACTAAAATAGTCTTACAATACCGTAAGGTAAGCCAAGGGCTCTGACGTAATTGATCTGGTTAATGGTCGTAAGTTCGATCCCCCGGACTTCCATTAACACAACAAACTGTCTTTCGGACCGAAATGCAATGTATTAATGGTGTACACTGAACATGTAAAAGAACCAGATATGCCTCTAGAATGTGATGCTTTCTGTTTCTCGCACTCCCCCACACCATGACGTAACTCTTCAGGGACGTCAGTCATATGGACAAGCAGTACCGACGATAAATAAACTCTCATAGACAGTTAGATAGACAATTGCTCGTTTACCATAAAATGTTTATACTGAGTTTCCAAAGAAAGGAGCACGTGTGCCACAAACGTATCATATAGAGTGACTTAATTATGACTGCGCCAAAGAAATCAGTAAGTTCTCCTTAACGTGTGCGAGACTTATACTTATTGTTCTCGTCGTTTCAACAGTTACTTGTCTGACAAGTCAGTACAGCCTGTTCTGAATGCTTATCTTGGATTTCTTTTTGTTCTATCTTTAGACACAGCGTATAATTGACTTTGATAATGTGGACAAGTTTGAAGAGGACTTCAAAGGTTGTGATGTTGGATTTTGTTGTATAGGAACAACACGTGGCAAAGCTGGACCGGTAAGTGGTGGGTGTCTAAAAATGTGTGTATAAGATTTAAAGATCCAGTCCGTATAATGTATAAAGCATACATAGCTAAACAAGCTTCAAGTATCTGAGGACAGAACTTAATTAAGCTTTTTCCTAATCGTCAATAGTATAAATTATATAATGGCCTTTCTAACATAGCGTGCTTGTATGTTTTCTAGATTTCAATACAGGGTCAATATTTGAAGACCGATTGTCTAGCTACAGGTGTTTAAACTTGTCATATTAGCTAGATCTATGACTATTTCTATTCCAGGATCAGTTTGTGAAAGTTGACCGCGACTATGTCGTTAACAGTGCAAGGGTAGCCAAGCAGGCAGGGTGTTCACACTTTCAACTTGTCTCGTCTACAGGGGCCAACAAAAATAGTTTCATTTTGTACTCTAGAACTAAGGTTAGAACACTATCAAATAACTTTTACCAAAATGCTAAAATACTCAACAACCTACATTTTTAGGTTTGCAATTGTTTCCTCAAAGAAGGTCGCGAACAATAATCTTCAGTACACAGTGACAGCCAGATATTTGAAATAGCGTATGTAGCTATCTCACCTAAAGCACATTTAAACTACATTTGTATAGCATTCCAAATCCAAATTAAGTCAGACATACATATGAACATTAGCACCGACCTTCGCAGAAAAGAAAAATTATTACAGATAGTTGCCGAAAGGAGGAAAAAGCAAGTTTGCTAAGGACGTACCTCAAGTAAGACTCAGGAACACAAGCCATTCTATAGATATTTTTAGTAACAACATGTCCACTTGGTTCTTGTAAGTCTTGTGAGACCGTGGGGGAGAAGTGGTCTTACGTGGTGAACATATCTCCAAACTTTCTTGAACAAAAAAGAGAAAAATCTGTACACGATTAAAGAAAATATGTATATAAATATATGTACATACGTTTACTTCCGTTATTACTTAGTCTGTGACTAGTGTTTTTTTTGTTGTCTCAGTTTGGAATTCAAGCCTTTTTGGCTCTTTTTTCCAAAACAGGAACGAGAAAAAAATCTCATTCAGTTTCCAGTGGACCTGAAGACTAGAGTTGGAGTAAGTAGGTGGTATCAACTGAAAGTCTGAGGGGTGTTTTAATTTCTTGCAGGGTGAAGTTGAAGAGATGTTGAAAGATGTGTCGTTTGAGAGACTGTCGATTTACAGACCAGGGTGAGCAATTTTCTTCTATACATTCACCCCTTCGAAAATTTTTGTATCCTTCGATTAAAATTGTGTAAAATGCTGCTGAAGAGTCTTTGCGTAGATGATTTTGAAGAATAAAAGAAGCTTATCTCAAAGAAGAAAGTATATTGTCTGAAAATACGAAACTAAAAACGATGTAAACAAATTGCACATTTCTGAGCCGTGCCATCATATTATCGACATAATGGTCACGTCCATGTATATACGTACTTATTTTTTAAGTATAATACCACTTGAATGCTTTTGATGTTTATCACAGAATTTATTTTATTAATGGTAGTTTAAGTTAATTTGCCAGCATGTAAAAAAAAATGAGTTAATATTAATATATTTTCAACTATTCATGCTTATATCACGAGTGTAAAAAAAACTTCTTGTTTGAAAATAAATTTAAAATGATAACAATAGAATAAACTTGTCTATGATGTATTAATATGTTTACAAAGTTATTTGATATAGGCTTTGTCAGAATGGTTAAACATGTATGTCCGGGTCGTGTTCTCCAGTTAAAACCTTAATCTCAGCTGAAGCCACAAACGTAATTTCTTTTATAAATCTTGACACGACCTTGAGTCTTGTTTTCTGTGGAGAATAGATCCATATTTTTCTTCAAAATATTTTATTATCAGATCTGGATGAATAGATACTTTAACTTTTATATACAGGATGTTGCTGGGGAAGAGACAGGAGCGCCGGCCTGGGGAATCGTTTGTCAAAGTGTTAATGACTCCATTCAACAAACTGTTTCCCTCACTGGGGTCAGTCCACTTTGACGTCCTTGCTAAAGCAATGATCAACAATACAAAAAGACAAACAACTGATTCAGTGGAGACCTTCAGTAATCAAGAAATACACAGACTAGCAAAGAATGAAAAGTGAAGAAAGTACATCACGAAAGATTGGGCGAACACTTAAAAATTACATTAGTGTTCAAAATGGCCTTGATGCATGACAATCAAGATTAATAGTGAACGTTAAGAAATTCAGTGGATAAGAAGTAACAAACACTTCTTTCATTTTTATGCTGTATATAAATGAAAATAAGCCTGCAAGTATATTTTTAAATTTAATTCAGGGCTGGACCAGTAATTTATAGATTTTTATCGTATTAAAGTTTACTCAGCACACTCAAAGTTTTGCTATTTACTGCAGTTTTTCTTCCAAGTCTGGTTTTGCTGAAAATAAAATGTCAAAAGTGGAGGATACAGCTTTTTTCGCTTTTAAACGCTTTGATAATAAATGCTTATTCAGGCAACAACTGAAACCAGATTTAAATTTTTGTAAAATATTGTCTTCACATGCTCTTGTTTGTGCCAGCAGCATGTATTCTGATGGTATCTTTGATGAATTAGTAAATCTGTCCTTATGGAAATTAAAGACCCAGCAGATGTATTTATCTGTTACTCTTGCATTATGAAATGACCCCAGCTTGGTTTTTACAGAATTTACAATCCATTACCTACATGTATAGCAGGGTCCACTCTCTTCCCCTGTAATATCTGAATTTTGTGAGCTATACAATATATCTGGCCTCAAATGCAGAAAAGCTTTAGAAGAGATTAGTGGTGCAGCCATGTGAATTATACACATGATCAATCCTCCCACTGAATCATGTTACCTTGATGGCTTTAAGCTGGCTCAAATCAAGCCTTGCAAATATTTATACAAGAGGGCCATGATGACCCTGGATTGCTCACCTGAGTACTTTGGTTGAGGGTTTGTTGTTGGTAGAGGTCCACTAGACAATGCTACACAACAAATTTCAGACCTCTGGGCTTAGCAGTTTTAGAAAAGAAGATTTTTTAAGTTTTTCATTCTTGTTGCCATGGCATAGTTCTTCAAGGAACTGAATTCTTTGAACAACTTTGGTAAAGCTTCATCAAGGAACATTCCTGCAAAGTTTTATCATCTTTTACCTATTGGTTTAGGAGATGTTGATTTATTTAACAATTAAATCACAAGCATCTGCACAAACCTTACAAAATGATTTGCACAACCTTGAAATATGGGAAAAAGATTGGTCAATGGAATTCAACCCTGATAAGTGTGAAGTACTCAGAATACACAGGAAAAAGAAACCGGTCATCTTTCCCTACACCCTACATAACACTATACTGAAAACCACAGAAAATGAAAAATACTAAGGAGTTACAATAAGTAGTAACCTGGACTGGTCATCCCACATAAACAACATCACAAACAAAGCAAAAACAGCTTAAGGTTCATCAGATGAAATGTCAAAACACAAAACAAACAACTCAAAGAAGCAGCATACAAAACATATGTAAGACCACAGGTTCAATACTGCTCAACCATATGACATCCATGGCAAAAATATCATAGAATAGAAATGGTCCAGAGGTCAGCTGCAAGGTATGTTCATAATGATTACCACTATACAAGCAGTGTAACAAACATGATCAAGGAACTAAAATGGTCAACTTTAGAACAAAGGCGAAAACATGCCAGCCTGGTCATGCTACACAAAATAAATAACAAACAGGTCAATGTTGATCACAATCACCTTACAAACACAAGAAACAGCAAATTCCTCATCCCACAATCAAAAACACAACATCACATGAACTCATTCTTCCCAAGGACTATACGACTCTGGTAAGAATTACCGACTGAGATGAAGGCTACCCCAACTGTGCCAGCTTTTATCAGTGGACTAATATTTTATAGATTTTAAGTATTTAAAATAAATGTTTAAGTAAGATCTTCAATTAAATCTTGTTTTCTTTGTTATTATCTTTTATAATTTTAATGTTCCTGATGCACGCCTGCCTAGTATAGTCAGTATTGACTTTTGGCAGTAATAAAGTGAAGTTAAAAAATTTGACGACGCACACAGGGTGATCACAAAAGCTCACATTGAGCACAAAGTGCTCAGGTGAGCTAAAAAAGCACAGACACAAGTCATTTACATTTTTAATAATATGCAGTTTAACAAAATGGCACAATGCAATTCTAATGGTATTCAAACTTTCTCTGTTTTGTTCAATAGGGACTGACCCCTCTAAGAGGAAACATTTGAATAGTTTTTTTTTTTTATCTACCACCTTATTTTTCATCCCATAAATTTTAAAAGGAGCTATAGCACAGTTTAAATAGTATTTTAAGGTTTAAATAAAAGATCCTGGCATAATCAAGTACATAAAAAAAACTGAACATGAAAGCAATAAATTCTGAGTTTGCAAGCAATAAATTCTGAGCTTGCTAGCAATAAATTCTGAGTTTGCAAGCAATATTTCTGAGCTTGCTAGCAATAAATTCTGAGTTTGCAAGCAATAAATTCTGAGCTTGCTAGCAATAAATTCTGCGTTTGCAAGCAATAAATTCTGAGCTTGTTAGCAATAAATTCTGAGAGTGTTAGCAATAAATTCTGAGAGTGCTAGCAATAAATTCTTAGCTTGCAAGCAATAAATTCTGAGCTTGCAAGCAATTAATTCTGAGCTTGCAAGCAATAAATTCTGAGCTTTTGCAAGAATGCAAAAGCTGAAGCCTAGCTAGTAGACCTGAATTAACACAGGAACAGCACAAGTATTCCAATATAACAGAATCTGAAATATGACTTTAAAGTTCCTTTTAGTTAAATAATACCACACTGAAAACATTTATTCTGGTTCTTCCTCTGTATATATTTGAGATGTAACTCACAGGTATATCCTGGCAGGCTATGACGGCAGGATAAGTCAGTTAAAGTACAGGATGTGTTGTTACCTGCTTGACGTTAACAACAGGTAAACTGATGTCACTGCTTTACATAATGGTGTTAAGTACTCAGAACAATTTTTCTTACATATACTATCATACTGAACACTTAGGCCTACAGACCTTGGGTGCACATAAATAGCAAATACTCGAAAAAAAAAAAACCTTTGCAAACACTTGTTGTATAAAGAGAAGATTTAAATGCTAGCACATACTGTCTTTCTTATCTAGCAAAGCACAAAAAACAGCATCTTGAAGTTTTAAAGAAGTGAATATACATTTCAAAAGATCTACAAAAAGTAAATCCAAAGTTTCAGTCATAGTTGTGGTCATAGTTATACACAGTATTCTCTGGATACAGTAAAAAGCAACAGAAGTTAGAAAGTTCACAATGACCTCCCGACTTGCAATTAAAACAATCATGCAAATATTTGTAGAAACGAGATTCGACAACACTTTTTATTTTTCCGGAATGCTGACTACTATTCCAAATAAACAACAATTTCTACTATTCTAATATTCGAGTATTCTGCGTCTTATGAGACAAATCCTTCATCATTTCCCAGACTTGATAAATGTATTTTTACATTATAAATTTGCTAGCACTATTCAATTCTATCAAAGGTAGTTTTGCATCAATTGGTTTATTAAAACATACAATTACCAAACATCCCCTTCATATAAATCTTGATGTGGCTAGTATATCTCATAGACAAAATGTACAACTGTAAAGAAATATAATTGGTTAGGGCTTTGTAAGTCTGTCTGAAGCACATGTCTTAGAATGGTTTTCAGTTGTAAAAGAATGGCAAAGCATATGACAGATGTCACTGTTTGAGTACAATAAATAACAAGACAATGTGTCTCTGAGTTCTGTCGGAATGTGACACAAAATGCTAGGACATTTCCTCTTGTGAATTTGAAGTATCACAGTTGGTACTGCTCTCAATACTACCACTGGCCTGGAATGGAAATTCAATGTTAAAAGGGGTTTGTATAAAAAATCACAAATCTATCTTCTAACTGAGAATTAACAACAGGTATTTGTGCCTTCTTGCCAAAATAAAACCTGTCTGATATCATCAGTGATATGTATTCCCTGCAAACTCCTTGAATAATATAAATATAGAAATTGCTAATGGACTGAAACCAGACTAATGTACAACACAAAGGTACAAGTATCTATGACACAAAGGGTTTTTGTATAATGCCTTATATTATGGCAGGTGACTTCCAATTTACTTCCTGCATAAATAGTTCTGATGATATACAAACCTTGAAAACTTTAACCATCTTTAATTACTGATCATTAAATAAACATAATTTTCAAGAAGCACAGAAACACTCTGATACCATGATTTTCCAGACTGCTACCAGTAAGTACAGATAATATAAGGGAGACTGTGCTTCATTAAGCCCTGACTTACAAATCAAAAAGATTTTGTATTGCACCTACCTGGAAAAGGGATCTTACAGGCTCATGTGGTCCTATATTTCTTTGTGTTCGTTCAGGACTAGGACTGAGCTGACTGGTGTATGGACTCCCTTGTTGAGCAACCATGGAATTATTTGGTGACATAAATGTGGTACAAGTCCCACTAACTTCACTACTTGATGCTGATTTTGTGGGAGAGGCAAAAGGATTAGGTGTATTTTGAGATGCTTGGTTATGTACAAAGTCATTTCCAAATCGTGATAACTGCTGTGTGACAGCTAATACTCCACCCTCTGCCACAGTTATGATCACCCATATTGGCTCTGAAAATAAAAAATATAACTGGGTGCAAAATCATTTGTTCCAGTTAACACGGATCTTTCATGCAAGTTAACAGATGGTGTGCTAGAACCTTTTTAACACAAGCCATTATGCAGGAGATATTTTAAACTTAAAAACTAAAGGCCTTTTAAAGGAAGCATAATTATCACTTATTTCCGAAACTAATTCAAGAAATAAGACATTTAGCTGGCCAGTGCTTCCAATGGCATTTGTGACACTTTGTTATCATGAAATGACTTTATTTGGTAATAAATTCAAGGAAGTACTTTCATCGAGAGTTTAAAAGCTTTTAATTTTCTTTTACTTTCTATCATTCATAAACCTTTACCAGAAGACTATTCTACTTCTTTCAGTATGTCACTGATGCATATAACCTAACTGATTTCATACTAATTCAGCAAAGTTTACTTAGACAATGGAAAACAATACCTCCAAAGTACATTCCTGTGGCTGTACACATTCTCCACTGACTCTGGTAGACTCCTGGAGTTGCGGGAGAATGCATCTCTAAACTAATGTCAGCTGTTTCTCTGGGATTTAACACACTAAGTACTGCCCGATCTGTGTTAGCCAAATTATCACCCTGACAAAATCTCAGCTGGCAACCTGCAGGCCATGGTTCATCTCCTGCATAAAACAAATTCCCTCCATTATATCTTCTTACTTCCAATAACACATCACTAATAACAATTTCAAAACAATTAGTGTGAAAGAATTTCATAAAATGTAAAACTACTGCTAAATTTTGTCAATGAGAATTCACAATGACTGTAATCATATTACTGTTTAAGTTATCCTATATGGTTCTCTCTGCTACTACAAACTGTTTTCTAATTCTTACAGAATGTCACCAAATTTTGTCTATAAACACTCAATATTTTATCGCCAAATTTCAGAGTTGACCATACTTCATGCATGAGCCAATCAGGCTTGAATATTCTTGCTGGTTTCTGTACTCATTTTCTAAGATGCGGTTCATACTTTGTTCTAAGTGATAAACTGCATTAATTTGTCTGTATTTCTTCAATTTTTCCCAAATTTGTTTCCTACCTGAGTTAGCCACCTTCCAGGTTTTTGTGAATGTAGTGTTAGGAGGGACGGCCTCTCCATCACCTACAGTGACATCTGTGATAAAAGCCAACTCTGGAAGCTTAACACTGGGCTGGTCAAAGTCATAATAGGAACAGATTGCAGCCTGCAAGTTCCTGGAACAGAAAAAGAAATTCTTACATGTAATAATAAAAATACAGTCCTTTTAACACATTTCAACTCCATGTAAAGATAAAATGAGTTTTTCAAACTGATCTGATCTTTTAAAGGCAGTATCGTCAACCTACATTTAAATTTCTTCAGGGAAAACATAACCTTATTCCGCCTGTACTCATACAACTTTTCTGTCTGAACTTCTGTATCTGTCTTAAGCTTCTTATATTACACCGATGCAGTCCAGCTAGGTATGTAATGAATGATTACAAATACACAAGCAGTGTTACAGATATGTAGAACACCCTTGAATGCAAAACTCTCCAATACCTCAGGCTTAACAGCCCCATACTCCTATTTTACAACATAACAGCCAAGACTGTCACAGTTGACCAAAGCTACTTGATCCCCACTATAAAACTTAACTAATTGATTCCTAAATCCCATACTCAGTACTTTGCTAATTCCTATTTCTCTAGAACCATTTATCCTTGGAACTCCCTCCCCAACCAAAGCTAGCCTCGGCCTCAATATCTTTACAGTGATAACTGGCAGTGGTCAATATATAACTTCCATTCTGTCCTATTTTAAAAGACATGAGAAAAGCTTATATATAACCTCACTTTTTAGAAAAATATCTATTTCCTTGTAATTAAAAACTAATTTCAATCTTGTTAAGAAGAAGTCAATACTTACTGGGAGTGTCAATTACAATGTGACTGTGAATCTGTATTAATAATATCATTATTACATTCTGAATTCTAAATCTAAGTCATAAAACTGCCAGTCCTTATGATAAAAGGATTTATTTGTACACCTGGGAAGTCCCCCACTCTTCTATCCAAACCTAAAAATCAGCAGGCACGGTGTTAAAACCAAGCCCAATGTGAAACAGAATTTTTTCATTTATAAATAACATGCACTGCAGCACATAAGAAGCACTTTAAAGAATGCTATTGACTTGAAAGACATCTCTTTAGCACTGTCCTTCAATAGAGAGTCTGCTTGCTCCCATAGAGAGTATAATCAAAACTAGCCTATGATGCTTAAAGTGTTGAACCAATTTTAAAGATCTGATGTTTTTTAGTTGTTCAACCTTTAAGCCTATTTTTAAACTGCATATAACTGAGCGGAAATCTCGCAAAAGGAATGCTTCAGGTACTATCCTCTGCAACAATCACATCATTGCCTTCATCACTGAGGAATTTTTACTGCCAAAATTTAAATAGAATGGCTGGTAAACAGATACAAAACAAGTGTTTCAGTATATACTTGTATTATCTGCATGTTTTTCTTAGATGAAATCGACTGGTATGATAAAAGTTATCATATTTTATATTAACATCATCATTTTTGTTGTAACCTCTGCCAACAGTGGGACAAAAGATGAAAATATGTGTCCAACCGCAAACGATTGGCCAAATCCACGTAAGCAGACACACATCAAAGTGTAACGTAGAAGGTGAAAAACTATAAAATATCAACCTACAGTTTTGGTTCATCTCTGGAGGCGAAATAGCGAGACTAAATCAAAACATCTTTCTACTAAAAGGGAAGTAACTCATATGACACTACTATTATCTATATTTTTTTATGAAAACTGACGTTTCTGAGAAGTCAAAATGTAAAAATATCACCTCGGCATAACTTTGCATATGGTTTTGTTATGGATTATAAAATAATTCCTTGACAAATTTATTTCTGAGATTTAAAACTATATGTGGGCTTTATGTATGCTTTTTTAGACAGTTTTTCAGACCATTTTGGATGGAGATCACTGAAAACCATACGTGGCTGAGTGTTTATGAATGGACCGAAATTCACACACCAATTGTTCATATCAAGGAAGAAAGCACATCCTGCTGGATTTAGCTGATTTCCCAACAATTTCTGGAACTCTGCTATCAAAACTTCTTTGTCAGTCGTTCCTAAGGAACTGAACTGTTGAAGCAGTTGTCCATCAAGTTCGTTGTCAACATCCATATTTAGATATAGATCTTAGTGCAACAACATCATTCAAGTTAATTCTGAAAACATTAAAATCGTCAAAACATTGTAAAGTGAAACTGCGTGCATTATTTTGATGACGTCAGATGTAAAATTGGAACGGTGTTATAAAACCTATTAATTGTAAGATCCACAAGTTTAAAAATACTACACCGTACGGTGGGAGCAAGACAGACCCCTTGACAATTAGACCCCTTTCAATTTTAGATGACACTTAGACCCCTAAGACACCTAGACCCCTGATTTGATTTTTTTCTAAAAGACACTTAGACCCCTTATTTAAGGATTGTTTAATTCTATTTATTTAGCCATGAGATTGATTTTATTATTATTATTTTTTATATTATTATTTGAAATAATAGCAATTAAGTAATGATTTTTAGTAAAATTTGATTGAAAAGGATCAAGAAAAAAAAAGAAATTTAATTCATGGGGAAAACCTATCAGGAGAGGTGTTAAATAGCAGGAGAGTTGCATAATTAGCAAGACTAGATCAAAGTGATTGTCAATGCTTTATTTGGCAGGATTATTTAATGTGGACTGGTGTTTGCCAGTTTGCACAGCTCCATTACTTTGAAGTCCATTGATCTTTTATAACTAAAATAAACATAAATGGCAAATTGAGAAATAATTAGTTATTATAGCACTTAATGCTTAACGCAATTAAATATTTGGTATTGGTACTTTTGCTACATGTTTTTACTAATTTAATTACTTATATGTTAAATTATATTTCATTGGTGAATGATGGGATCTCATTTAAGAACTCAGTTGCAATGACTTTTGATTGGTCTTGCTTTAAAAATTGGCAACAAAGAAGATCCTTGTAAATTTATAGGTGGAGCATACGTTATCCCGGATCTTCCCTCTGTTGAGAATTCTTTATATAGATTACAAAAGGATTTCTCAACGGATAGTAGGTTCCTCGGTATTTACGATAGCTAATAGGGTAAAAAAATAGTAGATACTTCTGTTAAACAAAGTATTATTTTATAGAGATATTACTTCCTGTTATCTCTAATAACTTAGATGTTCTCCGGGTGGTGTTCTTTTTTTCTTAAAACTTATTTTTGATATCAGGAACCTATCTTCTTATTATTAAAATTTTTTGAGTTCTTACTATAATACATACTTTGAACTAAAATATTTTGAAAAGAAAAACACAAACATGTATGTGAAACTGTCCTAAGTCAGCCCACATATTAACACAATCATGCATATTAGATAAAATGGAGAAACTTAATCATATATAATAATAAACATATTAGTTAAAAGTGATTTATATTGTAAAGAAAATTTAGAATTAAAATAATACGACAATATGCTTCAAACATATCTATAGGTAAAATATTAAGATGTATAATAACATATGAATTATATTGCATATAAGTGTATATCATTTAGATGATATACACTTTCAGTCTTATTAAAGATGTCCTAAGATTAAATCTGTCTAGGTGTTCTATTAATTAGATATATAGTAAAACCCTCACACATGGCTAACAACCCTATGAAAATTGATTAATTATTTTGTCATGCTCGAGCGGTACCGAGGGTAAATAACCCTAGTATGCTGCTTTCATCCATTTATCTGTGGTTATGGTATATTTGTAAATTTTTAATTGTTAATAAGTCCCAAATCTCGAGAACCAAACAATGGCCTTGCATCTAAGGGGAGGGTAAGCTGCAGGTACCTTTTATGAAAATCTCCACAAATAAACTGTATAAAATTTGCCCTAATTATACATGTATGGCAGCTGGCTGCCCTAGTGTGGACCCTTGTATCCTAGTCGAGTATACGTTATCCTGGGTACACACTTAGTTGAGACATACAAGTTCAATGCTAATTGAAATTTTTGATACTGTGAAAATGATTTATTGGATTATTTTGATTAATATTTTGGATTTTATTTATTATTTATTTTAAGTAAACATTGTATATTTTTACTGCTTCAATCTTCAAACTGATAAAATTAACATTCCCTAACCAAAAAATTTATTTCGAATAAATATGAGATAAAAAATCATCAAACATACTTGATATTGTCAAAATCCAAAATAAGGGGTCTAAGTGTCTCAAAAAAATAGGGGTCTAAGTGTCTTCAAGGGGTCTAAGTGTCACCTTCAATTAAAAATTTAAAGGGGTCTAGGTGACAAGGGGTCTAAATGTCTGACACTCCGTACGGTAGCATTTCGTTTAGCCAAGATGTGGAAAGCTCTGGGATTTTTGGTTAAAGTGCATGAGCACAAAACCGTTTGAATTAAACCTTATTATAAAGACATCGAATCGCAATTCTTTTGCGATACAGTCTCGAGAGTGAAACGAAGGCATATCTGCCATGTAAAACCAGAACAAGACCGGAACTCTTGAACTAACCTAAATTAAGTTGAAATGTCAAATCTTCAGGTAAAAATCTGTTACAGTCAAAGTTAATTTCGAATTAAAGAACCGAGGTACTTATTCAAAACTGATATAACTCTTTGGGGATTTTTGCATTTTGGACAGAGGATAATAGCTGCGAAACATTGGGTAACTGGACATTCATTGATTACCGAAAGGAAACTTTGTAAGAGGTACTTTACATATATAGAAGTAGAGTGTGTCGTGTCAATGCTTGGTTTTCTCAGGCTAAGTAGGAATAATTCATGTAAGTAGCTGCGGTTCAAGTCATTTCACCACTAGACTAAATCTACTTTAATCTAAATATCCGAGATAATAACATCACATTCACATGCAGATGTTGTCACAGTCCGTATATACAACACTGACTGTGTATATTGCTACGGCAGGCCCGGATTTACCGGGGGGGGGCTTATGGGGCCCAAGCCCCCCCAGCTGGCCCGTTTGTAAAAAAATAAAAGGGCTCATTTTTAAAGACTCTTAAACATTTTTTTCAGATCTTTTTCAGCTCGTAACAGAAACACAGTCAACCTTTCAATTTGCAATGGTCATGCAATATTGCGTAACAACTGATAACGAGTTCGCAACTTTATAGCCGTGTATATTACACAATGTACCGTATATTCGGCGGCACGGATTATCAGAGAGTTCTCCAGACTGATCATGATGTATAGTTTTCAAACGTCTAGTAACCTTGACGTATATGATAAGTCGTTAAATGAGCGTCTGCTGGCCATGATCAGTTGCCTGATGATATTGTGCAAACTCCAATCGTAATAACTCGGCCTTTTCCGACAATTTCGTATAAAGACATATTGAAGTCGCCCGAGGTGTTCCGAATGGTGCAAACTATTACCACTGCCGACAGTCATGTCACGTGATGATTGTCGAAAGTAAATAAACAAAATTTTAATCTTTTTTTCAAATTACATTTTTCTAAAATTTACACACAGGCATTTTTAATCGATGCAATTCCAATTGTAACTAAACTAAACAGAGAAAAAATAAATTCTTAAAAAAAGTTCATACATGTTTATATAGCTGAAATCCAGCTAAGGTTAACCCGTGTCTGCAGAGATCTTTCCAAAGAATGAAGGGGAGATCACTGCGAGGAGATTGGATAAATTGATGACGATGTTATTTGTTATGAAAATTAATTTATTGATAAATTATTTGTTTCAGAGGACTTTATAAATATAAAATAAAAAAGTTAAAACCTGTCATATGTTTTTTGCTTTAGTTGAACATTTCAAAGAGTACCAGTATATTTCTTTTAAATTCTCACACAAATTTCATTATATTTTTATGCCTAAAATGCACCAAAATGAGCCATTTACTCCACCTTTTTAGAAAATTTTCTTGGGGGAGGGCCCCCAAACCGCCCCCCCCCTACAGAAGGGGGTCACCCCCTTCCGTACCTTCCCCCAGGCCCCCCCCAGTCAGAAATTTCTGGATCCGGCCCTGTACGGGGCGCTATGTGTAATGACAAACCGTCTGACAGAGTACGAAAGCTAGTACTGCATACTTCATTATGGCAGATACAGTTACAGGCATCGCCAACAGGAAGCACTTAGCATTCTGTTTTGAAAGTAGTGACTGACTGGATCAAGTTTGTTCAAGCTGATGACGGCAAAGTAGAAACAATCTTTTATCAATTTAAGATCAAGAGGTTGACAACTTTGTTGCCTTTGAGAGTGATTGCTGTAGTGCGTTGGTGGGAAAATAGAGTGGAGTTGCGATAAGACTCAGATCAAGCCCGAGTTACTGACTGTTCATTGCCACAACCACAGCCTGACTGCAGCAAAGGACAGTTTTGAAAGTGTCAAGGAGTTCAGGGACACTGGTGACGTTCTCTTAGCATCTATATATACTACAAAACATGTGTCAACTAAACAAGAGCATTGGAGAAGCTTCACACACTGCTAGAAGAGAAAACACTAAGTGGACCAACAGAATACAAACAAAAATCGATTACTCACACATCTGAAGGCAGTAACCTCTCTAAGAGACACATTTGCATCAGTTATTATTAGGAATGTAAGTGAACGTTCGCAAGTTCAAACGTTCGGACCCGATGCCGAACGTTCGAATATATTTTGGCAGTTATTGCCGCTAACCCCGACTTTACTTGGCCCGTTTTTTGTTGCTTTATTCTCTCGCAAATTTTCAAACAGTTCACGACGTATCGCTACTATTCAGTCAAAATGTAAATGATACTTTCCATACCTTGCACTTGGTCTCATTTTCCTTTTCTTTTCGACCTTCTAAATATAAATTTAAATCGAATGGGGATTTACCCAATAAGGATACCGGAACCCGAGAAATACACCTTGTGTTAATGAATTGGAAACACTCGGATCTTATCCAGTTAACCACGTTATCCTGGCAGTAGTCTCCCCTTCATTCTTCGGAAAAGATATATGCCGGCACGCGTTAACGTTAGCTGGATTTCAGAAATATTTTTTGCTCTATTTTGTTTAGTTATAGTTGGAATTGCATCGATTTAACATGTCTGGATATGATAACATTAAAAAAAGTAACTTGAAAAAAATTAACATTTTGTTTACTTTCGACCATTATCACGTGACATGCCTGTCGGCAGTGATTATTGTACTAAAAGGGAAGTAACTGCTGCGTGGAGTTTGGTCGAGAAGTTAAAGTGAAAATTGAGTATGAGTTTTCGAACATTCGAATTAAAATGATCCGTACATTCGAATGCTAAAATAATCCCTAGTTATTATTAACATTAAAACTGTGTAGAAAGTGGAAATGACTATGTTCAACTCTGCCCAGAACCTTCTACAAATGGACAAATGCAAAAGATATCTCGTACCAGGCAGCACAAATTACATACTTTCTTTGTGATGCTTTTAAACATTGACTAAAAAATATGAGCCATTCTGATTGACCATCAGCAATAGTGAAGAGTATTTACACTTTAAACCCACTTTAGGAGAAACATTTCCGCTCATGGGAAGGAGCAGCTCGGCGGCTGCAGTTCTGACCATTAGAACAGCCGAAGTTAAGCGCTTTTTCTCTGATGTTCATTGAGCTGTAACCGACTCAGAATAAAACTTAAAGTGGAGACTGAATATAAACTCATTCTGGTGGACCTCTGTGACCCGACACCTTGATTTATACATGTATAGGGAAGTGAAGAGATGGCACCAACATAAAACACCCAGTATAAAGATTTTATGTAAAGATTCAATTCAAACTTCAGTGAAACACGTACAAATATACCTCATATGTTACTGCTACTGTACTGTCAGAAGACTTCATTTAAAAAAATGCTATGAATTCAGTTGTCAATGATTTTCATTTATCTGCATACAACTGTTGTTCTTTCACTTTGCTTGCTTTTGATATACATGTAAACACATGTTAGTGAAGTCAGTTGAGCGCCAGTGGTCAAGGGGGCGGGGTGAATAGGGCTATCTTTGTTACTTTTATCGTATTAAGTTCAGTTATCTCTTTTTTGTCTTTTCATTATACAGTCATTTTTCATAATTACGTTAAACCAAATTTAATTAATCAAAATTTAAAATATCTTTCACAGAGTACACTTAATTGTAGTGCAAGCATACGATATTCTTAAACGTCTACTGCGTTTTTTCTCTGTTCTTTTACCTTTTTTGTCAACGATAATTACATACTTAAATATAAGAAGCCACACTATATTTTTTCGAGGCTGTCGATGTTTTGCTCAACGGAGAAGGGCGCCATATTATATCGTAGATTGCACGGATTCCAACAGGCGGCAGTTCTATAGGCTCGTTGTGACCGCCAACCGGATTTAGACGTTACTAAATTTTATTTTCTAGAGCTTTTTGGTCCCCTAAGCAACTCCGTCATCCAGTGTATCTGACATAACACCTTGCTCCAGAGGCGACAATAAGATAACCAGATTTGGAGATTATCTAAATTTCCTAGGTGTACTGTAGATGTGTGATATGCGCATTTATGTATTTAAGTCAGTCAGTATCGAAGGGTGAATACAAAATTCGAAGCGCTATAGAAAAAAGGAGACAGCACTTTTTCGCATTCACCCCTCGATATGTCTCTTTTCTTTTGAGAAACCTCGCCAACTCGGTCATAGCCCAGGATAGAGTTTTGATCTGCTATAGTAGAGAGAAACTGGCTATAGCTTTGAATGAATCATTTAGATCTGTAAAGTAAGATAAGGTAAGATAAGATTTTTTTTGAAGTTGGCAAGCTACATGCTCTACTGAGCTTTGTAACCGACCATATTAAAAGACAAATTGGCATGGTTAATAAAAGCATAAGAAATTAACCTAAATAACTAAATAAAATTTATGAAAATCTTACGTTCTGGCTAAAAAATGAGGTCACCCGGTTAAAACAATCGCTCAGTTTAAGGCAAGATTTTACCACATGCACATAAAAAACTACTGGAAAAAAAACTACAGCAGCACATTCAAGATCGGGAACATAAAAAGTAAAGCATTAGAGCAAAAAAGAAAAGTCACATTTGAATTTATTTATGTTTTACTGTGAGAAAAAACAGGAGCAGGAAAAGAATTATTGACACGCTGTTTGTGTATGTACATTTACGGAAATGCAAAGCGCAAAGTGGGAAAAAAAAATATTTTTTAATACAAGAAAAGTATAAACAAAGGTTGCAGGAGGAAAAAGCTATTACATAATGACCTAGTCAATGTAAATATATAGACAGCTTATGCATTTTAGATTTGGTTTCCTGAGCAAGATATTTATCTCTTTTAATATGCATGCTATGCACTTGCATTATTCCAGTAAGACATTAAGTTTTTGAACTGGGTAAAATTTGTACAGGTTCTAAAATTATACAGTAAAGAGTTCCCAAGTGTAGGAGCAACGAATCGAAATGAATTCTTATCAACAAACGCAGCCTGAATTTGAGGAATCTGCAAATTATTTGAATATTTCAAGAATGTATTAGAACTACATTTGATTGCCAGATTCAGTAGTAAAATAGGAAATATTTCGTTCAAGAATTTAGAACTTTCAATTACCATATATTTCATGCGCCTATATACAAAGTGAGCATGTTTACTTTTTCCATTAAGGAATTATATTGTAGATATGTAGTCATTAAACACATACCTTTCCTGTAGTTTTTCCATTTTTCAAGTGGAATTTACTGAGCAGAAATACAGTGTCATTGGACAAAAATTTAAATTTGACAAGATGAAAGTGTGGAAAACAGTTTGCTTTTTTAACTGACTTACATTATGACCTAGCTGTTCTCTTCAAGATATTTAATTGTGTAGCTGCTTTTGTGAGAACGTTTTCTTTTTGTCTTATATTGATTTCAAATTTAAGCTGGTAGTCTGACAATGTCAATACTTAAAAGTTTAAGAACGTCATCACTGGTGATTTAAGTATTTCCAAAGTTTAGTTTTAAGTTTTTGCTTAAGTTTTTTTTCCCCAACTGTAGTTGCTTGGAATTCGTCAGGAATGTTATAATGAAACCATTCAATTAGATTTTACTTTCAGTTTGGAGAGTACCAATCAGTTATTCATAATTTTCTTGTGAAAAAAAGTTGTTGTCCTCAGCTTAGTTATAAAAGTCATATTTGTTCTTAAAGTAGAAAATATCATTTCTGGAAACATTAAAAAGAAGAGGACCTAATATGGAGCCCTGAGGGGCACCTTTTTAATAGAATCCCAGGAGATTTCGACGTTTCCAAATTTTATTTGCTGAAATCTATTTATAAGGTTAGATAGCGAAGTCCGACAGACCTTATGCCTTTAGTTCGGTAAGCAGGATGTCATGGATGAGGCAGGCAAATGCCTTGGACAGGCCCTTTAGCACTGCCGCCACATACCCATTGTTGTCCAGTGCCCGCTTCCAGTCCTCCAGCAACCTTAACAATGTCAAAGTTGATTTACAGACATGACCTTTACGAAATGCACAGAGAAAATTATCTCAAATGAGATTGAAATAAGAAGAAAGTTATTCTGAAAGTACTTTTCAAAAATATTTTAGATGACTCTGGTAGTAAACTGACTGGTCTGTAATTTTATTTGAAGAGTGTGTCATTTTTTTATAAATCGGTGTCACCTCGGCTTGATTAAGTTTATCAGGGATATATATTCAAGTTCCCAGTGGGACTCAAACTCGCACCGAACTGAACCAACAGCCTAGCAATGCAAAGTAAGAACACCTTAGACCACTCGGGCATCGCGACAACACTGAAAAGCTGTGCAAATAAGCGGAATATAAGAGTCCACCTCACACAACACTGGTGACAAGCGTTAGAAGTAGGACAACACTGACTATATGTACTATACAGGGAAGGTGTTTGAGAGAATTGATATGTTTACTAAGTTTGTAATAAGTACAGAAAAAAATAGTTTACTTAATTTTATCAATTTAACCGATATTTGTATCTGCTCATGTAGCTTTTTTTATTATAGAAAGAATCATTAATTAATTTCAGCTAAGAGTACAAATACAGCTAGCATTCATAACATCTATATTTGAATTCTTGTAGCTCCTACTTTGAATTTTTCTTTTTTCACTTTTGGGAGTAACATTATCTGTAACAGTGCATATCATATTGTACAGCCACTAATGCCAGTTGAGAAATTCATAGTTTTCGTGTTCTGTTGCCTCTGAGAAACCCCGGCAACACGATCGACGCACAGAATAAAGTTGGAACTGCTGAAAATGAGTCAAATAAGTTAGGACAGTGCATACTTTTCCGGAAAAAACAAAACAAAACAACCCACCCTTCCAGGGCGGTATGGGACCTTTTCTTATAGTTATCCATACAGTATGGTATAGGTTTTAAATTCAAGCGTTTGGTTTGGTAAGACTAAGTAAAAATGGCTGCTGTTGACCGGTTCGAGCTACTCTTGCGAGAGATCTTTAACGTTTTCTCAGATATACGAGATGCTTTTGCTGTTTTAGGTGCTATTTATGCAGCAAAGAAAACTTTAGGACTGACTGCAACTTTATTTGATTCAATCAATGTCCATTTACTAAGCAGACTCTCGGCAAATTGTGATTTAGCAGAAAAATTTGGGCCGTGGGCAGGTATAAAATAAATGCGTTATGGCTGCACTTGGTTTAACAGAACTTACATGAAGAAAGTGTGATCCAACCATCCTATATCCTTCATAATTTTCTCCTAACCTTAATTTTGTTTCTGGTGGTTATTTGCTTGTCGTTTAAATGGATCTGACATGTGGACAATATTCAAAATCAGAATCAAATAACTTCCAGATATGGTCTTTGACTTTATGCCCCCTCCCCCCCATCGAAGATGAGGGGACATATAGTTTTGCAAATGTCGGTCGGTCGGTTGGTCTATCGGTAGACACTTCGTTTCCGATCAATAACTAAAGAATGCTTTGACCTAGGTTCATCAAACTTGGTATGCTGGTTGGTCATCACCAGTAGATGACCCCTATTGATTTTGAGGTCATTAGGTCAAAGGTAAAGCTCACAGGGACCTTCATTCTAAAAACAGATTCCGATCAATAACTAGAGAACGCTTTGACCTATGTTCACCAAACTTGGTTTGCTGGTTGGTCATCACCAGTAGATGACCCCCTATTGATTTTGAGGTCATTTGGTCAAAGGTCAAGTTCACAGAGACATTCATCCTACAAACGGTTTCCGATCAATAACTAGAGAACGCTTTGACCTAGGTTCACCAAACTTGGTATGCTGGTTGGTCATCACCAGTAGATGACCCCTTTTGATTTTTATGTCATTAGGTCAAGGTCAAGGCTGCAGGGACCTTGATCCTAAAAACGGTTTCTGATCAATAACTACAGAACGCTTTGGCCCAACCACAAGCAGTTAGGTGCTGCTGGGGGGGGGGCATGTATGTTTTACAAACATTTCTTGTTTTTAAATAAGCTTTTATGGAATATAAAATACAATAATTGATGAATGGTTTGATTAATGTTAAAAATTTACTCTTGTCCACAGGTGACAGTATGACTGAGCATACAGTCTCTACAAACGCACAAAAAAGGGTGTTAACTTTTTACTGAAATAGATCTACAAGGTGTATTTCATTCGGAACAACCAGGAACATCACAGAAGTGACTTGTTTTCCATATTTTTGCATTTATTTTTGTTCAAAAATAGTAAGTATGTTAAAGATCAACAACATAGTGATGTACCAACTTAATGAACAAACTAGTGCACTGATATAGATTGTTTTGATACATATATCACAGCGTTTTTTTCCCATAACTGTTATTTTGCTGTCTTGCTGCAATGTAGGAGAAAGACCGATCACTTTTGAAATATCACAAATGATTTTATTTTTTTTATTACTGTTTTCATGAGTTAATTATCTGGAGGTGTGTTCCAACAGCCACTATAAAAACTTGATAAATAGCAAAACTTCCTGACGTCACATGAACAATTCAAAACAAAGATGGTGGAATGATAGCAAGATTACTTAAGAAATAAAAGATTTCAACATGAAGCACAAAAGAACAATACAAGTAAAGGGATTTAAGTGGTTAGAAATGACGATCTATTATTTACATTTAATATTGACATAAATTACTATTCAGTGCTAGAAACAGCAGATATGAGCAGATATCATGGAATTTTACACAGACACCTAGTCACCTCAGTGATGTTCTCCAATAGTTATTTTATATATTATGTCATTGATTGTAAGATATTGGACTGATTATCTAAGTATCTTGCAGATAATTTATTAAAAAGATATATATAATAAAAATTGTTGTGAAATTACAACATTGTCAGTATTGTTACTGAATTAACATAGATTTGGTACTTTGAAAAACTGATGGTCTTGCATGAAATACTCTTTGTAGATACCATGTTTACTTGCTTATCAGACGATTCACTTATAAAACAGGCTGGGAGATTGGCAGTATTATGCTTAGACCCGCTTATAAGACGGGGTAAAAAAAACAACAAGAGCGTCGAATTAACCTACAAAAATATCGTGTAAAACGTGCCATTGCTACCTGCAAACAGACTGTGCATGAATTAATTTGGATTTGTTTAGTCCAAATGATCAAAAAGGCGTCGGACACAGGTTGTGTACCATATTTCGCCATAAATAACACGCGGTCATGTATAACGCACACAGATTTTTCGAGTTCGTTTGAGCCAAAAAACACTTTGTCGGGTACACAACGCACACACAAAAATCACGCCCACAAGTCTCCGATTTTCGCAAGAAAATCTGCTAGCAGGTTAACCTGAGACAAAGTGAGACAATTTGATACGAGGTATTTTTTTCTGGTAAATTGGTTGGTCCTGAAAAGGACTGTCATATCTCTACATGCGAACATCTCCTCTTGTTTCATTCAATTCATTAGCGTAGCATTCAAACTCAAACGTGTCAACACCTTCTCAAAATTCTCAACACCTCCTCAAATATCTCAACATAAGCGGACAGTAATTGACAAACAATAGAAAAGCCAGTCAACTTCAGTCAACACTATTTGTCAAACAATAGACCAGTAAACACAGATTGTGCAAACAATCAAATGCGAGCCTAACAAATTTTGTTAATATGTTACTTGGTTATATTTTTTTAACATAATATGCTATATTTTTTAATGATACCACTTTAAAACAAACGTTTTGATTATTTTGTAACTATAGAACTTAAAAAAAAAAATCAAAACTTTTTCACTATTTTAAAATAATTCACTCTAAGCATCGTACACAGGTTGTGTAAAAAAAGAATAGTAGAGCTCAACATCCATAAAAGTAGTGGAACGTCGATAGCAAGTTTTACTCAGTACGTACCGATACTCACGATGTGAGGTTTACTCAGATGCACCGTTTTCGTTTGTCGTGAAGTATTAGTGTTTACTTGACATTTTTACCGGTATTCACTCATTTTTTGAACGCTTTTTTTAATTCATAGCACAACTGTTAATTTAATTACCGCTTACGGGTCTCTGTTGTTTATTTTTGTCCAGAAACTTTGAAATATCTGCACACTGTTCGGTGTAAATTATTTTCTCTGTCTGTAGACCTTGCCTGAAAGATGGGCCCCCCAATGTGAGCCCGAAATCTCGGGGAAAAATCCCTGTCTTATAAGCGAATAAACATGGTGTTTAGTAAAAACAATTTTTTTTTTTAGTTTCCGTGTATGTTTCTGTCCTTTCTTGTTCAGATTATTTCCCTTTCAGCTTATTTTCTGTGGCCCTTGTGGCAAAAGTAGAGGTATACCACTGTGCAAATGTTGGCTCAGGAGACTTACTTGGTTTCAGTTAAAGAAAAAATTCCAAAGACAAAGACTTAGAGATTTTATACTTGATAGATTAGACATGTTGTGCAGAGATGAGAATCTTCAGCTTTTTAGCTGATTTCAGATATTTTTCTCAACATTGAAGTTTATAAAATGTTGCAGATTCAGTCTAATCTGTTCAAATGTTGTTTTTGAAAGGGGGTGAAGGGGTTTTCAGATTTTTTTCAGTGAAAATCATTCTCATCCCTGGTTATGCAGTTTGGTCAAAATTCAAGCTGACACAAACAAATTCTTAAATTTAATACTGTAGAGAAACAGAATGAAGATACCCAAACTGTACCCAGTGTGTAAGTACATTAATGAACATGACTCATAAAAGGTTTTCATGCTACATGTTTTATTTGGATATTCAAGATAATTTCCTATTATTTCTGTACTTGTTATGTATATTCCTTGTGCAAATAGTGCACTGTGTGACTGCTCTGTTGTGGGTCTTTTCCTTCTGATAGTTATTGTTTCCATAAGATGCAGTTGCCGTACTTATTATTGTTTGTAATTGGTTGAGCTTAACTTTATTCAGTTTTCATTCTTATACATGAGTATACTTTTGCAGTGATATCTGGTGGAAGTGAGGGCATTGGACTGGCATATGCTAAAGAACTAGCCAAGAGACATATGAATATTATACTCATAGCCAGAAACAGTGACAAACTTAACAAAGCCGCTGCACTTATAGGTAAATTTGTGTGTGGTTTCTGTACAATGGATAATATTAGATATTTTGCTATTTTACAGTTGTAACTGGAAGCAGTGAGGGCATTGGCCGGGCATATGCAAGAGAACTAGCTAGTAGAGGTTTAAACCTTGTACTCATTAGTAAGCCAGAGAATAGGCTTTACAGAGCTGCAAAACAAATAGGTACCACTTAATGTTTGCTGTTGTGTTAGAAACATACTGCACCAATTACTGCTAATCATTGTTTTTGCTTGCTTCAGCTGCATACAAGTTCATTATTGTAGATTTTGGCAAAATTCTGTTTTTTCAGTTTCGTACCAATGTATCACTAGAGGGGACTACAGGTTTACAGTCTCTCAGGCTGTCTGCATAATTTCATGTTATATCTCAAAATGTGTATTAGCACTTTTGTAAATTCTTCACATTAGTTCAGGTTTTGTCATGCATCTATCTTTATTTCCATTTAACTGAAAATCTGAGCCTTGCAACAACATACTAAGTAACATATAAAGTATGTATAAGATGGTAGGTGCCAGTTTGAAGATGGTACAGGAAAGTTTTGTGCATTTGTCTTCTAGGAAGTCTAGATTCTGCAACAACTCAAAGAACAATCAAAGTTCTTGGAACCTAGCAAATGGATAGGACTTAAGTTATACACAGTATTGAGATTATTCACGTTTATTTTGAATTTTTCATCGTATTTATTTTGGTTGCTTTGTAAATGAAGTTGTAAAGTACATGGATTTATTCAGTTATACTTCTCTTCAAGCATTTAATGTAATAATGCTACACTCACAATCTCTGGTTTGTAAGTAGATCATGACTTTACAGCTGTGACTAGACAAATGAATGTCTTATGGTAGAGGACTAGTTTATTAACTGTGGTACTTAGCTTGGCTTGTACTTTCTATGTTTATTATTTTAGCTAACCTCAGCAGGTAGCACAAATATTTCTTTTGTTATTTCAACACAGAAAGTTAGTAGAAAATGCTGATAGTGCTTTGGTCTGTATTTACAAAACTTTGAATCTTATCTGAGGTTTTAAATGTTACATTGTTGTCATGTTTACCTCCTGTATTTCTTCTTTCTGTCATATTATCATATAGCCTTGTTATTCTAGTTGCTAGGTTCTATGGTTTATATATTGTTTTCAGCTGGTCTGGATATATTTCATAACCGTTTTTCCTACTCGACCAGTTTGAGATACTGTTAAGTTATATTTGTGGTCAGAGTGACCTTTGATGTGAGAGAAGAAAGCAAAAAAACATTACCAATCTTTCTGCTGAAATATATTCATTGAGAAAACAAGTTTTACTCCTGTTGAGTAAAGTAAAATTAGGTTAAAATCATTTATTACTGGCACAGACCTGAATATAATTTACAACATAATTGGATGATATATCCTCAGTAATATCTGTCTCAAAAGTAAAAGAAATCTTTGTTATTTCTAATAAACATGATTTCTTACCATTTAGTATGTCTTACAGTGTATATCCTGACTGTCATTATTCATCTTGTTCATTTTGAACACTTTAAGTCAGGGTCAGTTTTAAATGTTAAAGTACAGACCTCTCAGACATACCATTATAAAAGACCTCTTCATTTTGTGGTTTATATTTCATTTTGGGCTAAGCTATGTTCCTTATTCCTTTGTATTTAGACAGCCTAACAAATATTGAGGAGAAATATGAGATTTTGTTGAAGGTTTGATGTAAGTGGTGCATTTTTTTTTCATTCCAGAGGAAGAGTTTAATGTACAGACAAGCTGTGTGGCTGTGGACTTCTCTGTGGGTAGAGACACATACAATCGGATCTGGGGAAAGTATTAAAGACAAGAAATAGGAGTGCTAGGTTACATGTTATTGTACAGTGTTGTTTATGACTTTGAAAATATATTGAAACTTTTTATAATATTCTTTGTTAAGTTTGGTGATACATTTGGTAAATGTTTGAAAATATGATTAGCAGCTTTAGCATTTTATGAAGGTCACAGGCTGATAATACATGACTGTCTGTTAAGTGTTTGCTTTTGCACTTTCCTTATAAATCAAATTGGAAAAGTTAAAAATGATACATATTTTATAAAATCTATAAATCATTTTTGTGGTAAATATTCCATTTAAAGATTACAGGGAAAAGCTATTTTTTAAAATCAAGTATTCAAAAACTGTTTGGATTGTGTTGCATGATTTGAATGTACCGGTTTATACATTTCACCACTTTACTTCCAGTGAATAATGTAGGAGTGATGTATGATCATCCCCAGTATTTCCTGGATGTTCCAGTTGAGGTAGTATAGCTTTATTTCACCAGACACCAAGTTGAATCAGTCTGGTTTGGTAGTCAGTTGTTTTATTTCACCAGACACCAAGTTGAATCAGTCTGGTTTGGTAGTCAGATGTTTTATTTCACCAGACTCCAAGTTGAATCAGTCTGGTTTGGTAGTCAGATGTTTTATTTCACCAGACACCAAGTTGAATCAGTCTGGTTTGGTAGTCAGATGTTTTATTTCACCAGACTCCAAGTTGAATCAGTCTGGTTTGGTAGTCAGTTGTTTTATTTCACCAGACTCCAAGTTGAATCAGTCTGGTTTGGTAGTCAGATGTTTTATTTCACCAGACTCCAAGTTGAATCAGTCTGGTTTGGTAGTCAGTTGTTTTATTTCACCAGACTCCAAGTTGAATCAGTCTGGTTTGGTAGTCAGTTGTTTTTATTTCACAGACACACAAGTTGACATCAGTCCTGTTGGAAGTCAGTTGTTTTATTTCACCAGACTCCAAGTTGAATCAGTCTGGTTTGGTAAACAGTTGTATTGAAATTTAAACTTGTTAAAGTCTTATTTTGCCACTTGGCTTTCATTCTAAAGCACATTTCTGTTTAAAACCCATAGAGGTTACACAGAAGTCTCTTTTTACTATGATTTTTCCTAAGAAAGCTAAACAGCATAGCTACATGTATGTGCTGGATATAGTTGACAATCTTTTTTAAACTCAATACTTTTCTTGGCTAGCCAACATGCATTTTTCTGAATTTGTCTTGTGAGAAATAAGGCTGCAGAAAATCTGGGTATATTATGAAAGTTATTTTGAAACAAAAAGCCCAAGGGTAAGAGAGCATGATGTAACATACATAGAGATAACTAGAAACAATCTTACCATGTGGTGTGACTTACAGAATTCTGTCATGGAACTAGTGTTGTCTGTAAGTCTAGAAAAAAGTATATCATTGTAGAATTCAACTTGTTTTTGTCTTGGATGAAAGTTACTGCTGTTGAAGCCAAAAAAATGATTATCTGTCTCTATGAAAGTAATGATTAGTTCAGATTGTACTTGAAATGATTATATTTCAGAGACTATGGCAGATAGTGAATATAAATGTGGCTGCAGCAACCATGGTAGGTGTGTCTTTATAATGTTATCGATGGTTTAATGGTTGTATTTCATGCTTTCAGTGTGAACAGTCTACAGATTAAGCTAAGGACTGAATGTCAGTGGCCTGGTTATTTCTTATCAGGCCTGCACACTCTGCCTGTCTGTAGGCCTAACAGGCAGTCAATAGGAAATAGATCTAAAACCTTTCTTAATGTAAATTCCTGACAGAACTATTCAGATCCCAATTTTATGTGTTAACCTTACTTCTAGATGTAAAGTTTTAACAGTATGAATCATCCTTATATAGGGCCATTCCAGTAAAACATATATTCTACCCTAGAAAAGTACTTTCAGAATGGACCAACCTCCTTAAGAAGTTAGTTCTTAAAATAAGACCCCCTATATAAAAAAGACCACACTGGCAGAATTTCCTAATATTGCCTTTATGGGGTGGGATGTATGTTTTACTGGAATGGCCCCTATCAGAAAGTTATAAAATGTCTAAAAATTCTGATTTGAACCCTAGGATTACAATTACCTATTACATAAAGCATACTATAAAAATAATATTGGGAATGTTGAGCAGTAATAGGATATATGTAGGATCTGCTCGCCAGAGACTTGCTTAATAACATTTTCCTGAACTCATTGAATACATGAGATGTTAACAATTGTCAGATTCTTTTTATAACATGACCAAAACAAGCATAAATGGGTCTTATCCTCGCTATATTTATTTGAACTATACTGAAAACAGTTCCAAATGAAATGTCAAAATATGTCGGGAAAACTGAATAACAAATTTCAAAAAAAAAAAAATTAGTTTGAAGCAAAAAGTGAATGCTTAATGTTTTGTTAGCCATTATATTACATGTGTGTGATATAAAGAAATATGTAATGGTTATATTGTATCACAAACACCATTTGATATGTGATAAACTTTGCATTGTTTTTAAGATGTAACTAGTAGTAACTGATACCTACATTTTTTGTCTGTTTTGGTTCTAAAGCAAAATAAAAGATACTTATTTGGATACATGACTATTTTACTTTTCATAAACCAGTCATATTGTAATACAATATTTGTGTTTCAGATGACACACATGATACTTCCTCAGATGGTTCAGAGGTTTGTATTGTGTTTCTTTCTTGTAAGCAGTTACATATATCAACAATAAAACAGGATTTGTAGCCTAGATAATAATTTTACACTGTTAGAACAAGTGTGTCTGGTAAAATCTCATATATACACAGCATGCAAAAGAAAAGGTTTTAGGAAGATCAGTATAAGCAGTGATAAACAATCCAGCCTTATGTCTCCCCACCTCTGGGGGAGACATATTGTTTTTGCCTTGTCCGTCTGGCCGTCTGTCACACTTCGTTTCTGATCGATAACTGGAGTACTGTTTGACCCAGAACCTTCGAACTTCATAGGGTGATTGCCCTTTTTGAGTAGAAAAACCCTATTGATTTTGGGGTCAGTAGGTCAAAGATCACAGGGGCCCGAAGAGTGAAAACCATTTCAGCTCAATAACTGGAGTTCTATTTCACCTAGAGCCTTCAAACTTCATAGGATGATTGCCCTTATTGAGTAGAAGAACCCTATTGATTTTGGGGTCAGTATGTCAAAGGTCAAGGTCACAGGGGCCCAAGGAGTGTAAACCGTTTCTGCTCAATAACTGGAGTTCCATTTCACTAAGAGCCTTCAAACTTCATATGATGATTGCCCTTTTTGAGTAGAAGAACCCTATTTATTTTGGGGTCAGTAGGTCAAAGATCACAGGGGCCCGAAGAGTGAAAACCATTTCAGCTCAATAACTGGAGTTCTATTTCACCCAGAGCCTTCAAACTTCATAGGATGATTGCCCTTATTGAGTAGAAGAACCCTATTGATTTTGGGGTCAGTATGTCAAAGGTCAAGGTCAGAGGGGCCCAAGGAGTGTAAACCGTTTCTGCTCAATAACTGGAGTTCCATTTCACTAAGAGCCTTCAAACTTCAAATGATGATTGCCCTTTTTGAGTAGAAAAACCCTATTGATTTTGGGGTCAGTAGGTCAGAGGTCAAGGTCACAGGGGCCCAAGGAGTGAAAACCATTTCCGCTCAATAGCTGGAGTTCTATTTTACCCAGAGCCTTCAATCTCCATAAGATGATTTCCCTTTTTGAGTAGAATAACCCTATTGATTTTGGGGTTATAAGGTCAAAGGTCAAGGTCACAGGGGCCCGAAGAGTGTTAACCGTTCCCGCTGAATTCCTGAAGTTCTATTCCACTCAGTGTCTTCAAACTTCAGAGGATGGTTGCCCTTATTGAGTAGAATAACCCTATTAATGTTGGGGTCAGTAGGTCAAAGGTCAAGGTCACAGGGGCCCGAGGAGTGTAAACCGTTTCCGCTCAATTAATGGAGTTCTATTGCACCCAGAGCCTTCAAACTTCATAGGATGATTGCCCTTACTGAGTACTATTGATTTTAGGGTCATTAAGTCAAAGGTCAAGGTCACAGGGGCCCAAGAGTGTAAACCGTTTCCGCTCAATGACTGGAGTTCTATTTCACCCAGAGCCTTCAAACTTCATAGTATATATATATAATGATATAATGATATGTATATATATATAATGTTCTTACTTATACCATAATAAATGACAGAGGCATCTGTTTCAGAAAGGTAATATTTTTTCCTTGGCCTTCCTTCAATCGGGTGCAGGGGGGAGACATGCGTTTTTCACAAAAAACATCTAGTCTTAAATCTGTTTTTGCATTACCAGTAACCAAAATAGCCATCACCATACTAAAATTACTAAAAATTGAAAATGTTTTAAAAATGACCACTTCTTTTACAGTTTCTTAAGATTATTATAGAATGACTTTTACATGTATTTTTGACTGAATTACAGATTTGCTGCCATATTTTATTTTATAGCACTAAACTAGAACAGGAAAGATGAATTCACTAAATGATTTCATATTTCAGGGGTAGAGGTGCTGTAGTGATTGTTTCATCAGGGGCATGCTCACAAATAACACCTCAGATGACTGTGTATGCTGGAACTAAGGTATTTGACCATATCTTCATCAAAAACAAAGAGGAAAAAGAAACTTCAGTTCAGTCCTAATTTTTTTGGAGAAATACATCAAAACTTTGATAATTAGAAGATGCTTTGGGACAAGAGAAATGTTTGAGTTATCAGAGCACTTAAGTTCTGAAAATTCTCAACATTTTTTGATGAAACTGCTGTACTTTTTATTTGTAAGGGAAATACATGTACAATTTGTTTAGTCCAGTTACTGTGAAAAAGAAAGAAAAAAAAAGATGAAATAAACTGCTAATGACTTTTTTTCTAATCTAATGAAAGGGCTTGTGATTAAATAGTCAATAAACAATCACCCTTAATTTCTGATTACTTGTTAAAAAGTAAGAATCTGTGATGTTTCCAAGATGTTTTTTGCATTGTCTGTGTGATGATTGTTCTTGCAGGTCATTTTTAAATTGAAAACATTGAGAAAACTTTTTTACATGTCCAGTGAAAATAAAATGTATTTCTTCTGTTTCAGAGCTTCCTAGATTACTTTGCAAGAGCTTTAAATATGAGTATAAAAATCATGGATAGTGATACAGTCTTTAAGACCATTCTGAAAATAAAATGTTTTTCTTCTGTTTCAGAGCTTCCTAGATTACTTTGCAAGAGCTTTAAAATATGAGTATAAAAATCATGGGATAGTGATACAGTCTTTAAGACCATTCTATGTGAACACAAAAATGACTCGTTACAGTAAGACATTGACTAGTCATGGTTTTCTGGTGCCTTCAGCAGACGTGTATGCTCGACATGCTGTAGCTACCCTTGGATACAGTGGTAGAACTACAGGTTATTGGCCACATACAATACAGGTTTGTTAATATTGTCATACAGGTTTATTACTTACAGAAAAAATATTGCATTGTGTAACATAAAGATCTGTCTCTTTGTTTCTGATCTTTGTAATGAGAAGGTTTAAGTTTGTTTTAAGTTGCTAAATGTTTTTGTTTGCCTTAGAACTAATTAGAAACATTCATGTTATATAAAACATAGCACATACTTTAGCTACAGTCTGAAAATTGTGTTATGACAGAGGATGTTCACTGTATAAACTAGGCGCTCCAACAAGATATTGTTTCTCTTAATATTTAGCAGTTAAAGTGAGCTTAGATATGAAAAGCTGCAGTGACTATATTGTCACGAGAGAACACATGTTCATAGCTTAAACAGAATTATTCAGTATGAAGACACACACAATACATGGCACTTTAGTTGCTATTATTTGTTTGTTGAATAGATGTGGATGTCAAATATGATTCCTGAATGGTTATGGATGTGGGGTGCAAGTCGTTTGAACACAGCATTACGGCGACAGGCATTGGATAGGTTGGATAGAAGAGACAGAGAAAAAATGAAGTCTGCTGATAGTATGAATAACCTGGCTGAGATAGCACAGTCATAGCATACCAGAATGGAACCAATGGGGTCCTAAAGATGCGTCCTAGGGTTGCATCACATAAAGATTTTTGTTGAAATACACCACTGTATAACAGTATTGAACTAAAGCCTACAGAGAGAATATATTTCAATGGTTAAGTTAGAAATATTGTAACTGCATATAAATACAGAAGGCGATACAATTGTTCCACGCTCTACCCTCGATTTGTTAGACTGTATTATTTTGGTATTGTAGTCCTGTCTTAAAAGCCTTTCATGAACAAAACATTTGGAAACTTTGCCTTAATATTAATAAGGAACATTAAATGTTCTTTGCGTCTTTTTAGATGAATAAGTCATCATGTTGCAAAAAGTATTGCTTCCCTACAAAAAGCAATCTACTGGAATATCTCTTTACTGGTTGGCGAGATAACCTCGACACTAAGTCAAAGTTTTTCTGTAATATCTTATATATATTCATGTAAATCACACTCTTACCCTACTTAAACAAACTTCAGCTAATCGATTTTACACGACACTGAAAAGAGTTATTTTTAGAAACAGAACAGGTACTTCTATGAGGCCCTAAATGAGGCACCCAAAACCTGTTATTTTGCACCGCGACAGTAGATAAAGTCGACACTTTACGTTTAAAGCTGGAAACTGCTAGAAATCAACAAAAAACATTTTTATTGATATTTTATACATTTTTCTTATCTTATGCTAATATTTTTACCATATTGTTTGAAATACTTAACAAATAATGGCTCGCGTTTCTAACCGCCGTGGCATAATTAATGCCGTCGAGTTACCTTTGTCGATAAAACAACAAATAATATCCAAAGCATACGACCCGCGTTAAATCGACGTGGAGTCTTTCACTTGAATCAGTAACATTGCATTTTTACTACTTTCTTCTTGTCGTCTGCTAGCCTATTGGGTAGTGCAATATCTATAGAACATTTTACGGGCCTCTCCATAGATAGCGCATTGCGCATGCGCATCATATTCAGAGTCCCCCGAATGTTTTTATGCGATTTTGTAAACAGAAAGTAAAAGGTCCGTATAAAGATATGAAAAAACTTACCGACTTTGACCAGATCATAGGTGGCTACCCTGTTCTAAAATTACTAGGTGGTGGTGTGCTTGATTGTTAGTTAAAAATGTTTTACTGATTGAATTAACCTAGTGTCAGAGTTATCTACGTGTCGAGGTTATCTTGCCAACCAGTATTTATTTGGTAAAATAATCTGAGTGAAATAAAATAAAAAAAGGGCTTGGCTATTTATAAATGTGCAATGTGATTTTTGTAACTTTATTGTGATATTTTTTGTACATCTTACCTAGCTCCAGCTATATAAAACTGCATTCCTTGTATGTGGTGTGAACTGTTTAGATAACTGATGATCAGATAAGTATAAATTAGCCATTAGTCATTTGGTGAACCTGCTTCATTGTAAGTACTGCTTAGAATATTTGTTGTGCAAATGAAAATAACTCTTGACATCTTCATTGAATCCATACTCATAGATGGCATAAACCTTATGCCAGATTCATGAAAGACTGTATAACATAAGTTGCAGAAAAAGCTGATAGGTGTAAATGTTTAATGGTTCATATAAGAAAATAAGTTTTCTTTTCCTGATTTTTGTGTAACACTTTGTGCCATGTACAGAGTTTATAGAACTAGACCAGCTTTGTATCAAGATGAGAAGATAGACGATAATTAACGATCTTATGCTTGTATCCAGTTGCTTAGAAAAGGTTCCTAAGTGATAAGCATGTCTGTTGTATTCATTGTTACCAGAAATATCTATCACAGGCATCATCATGCCATGACAAAGTTTGAGATATCACATGAACTCTTGATAAATGGGTGCATTGGATTAGTAATAAAATACTCTACAGCTGTTGAAAATAGTGCCATCTTGCAGAGTTCTTTCAAACTTCTTCAGCACTTAAAAATCCAATTCTTATGTGTAATGATAGTTAACAACTGCAAGAATAACATAAGATTATAATGCTAAAGCAATTGAATTACACTGTTACTAAACTGTACGTATTTGAATTGTTACTGTAACCCTGATAATATGAACTCTTGAATACTTATAGATGAATGTAATCTTACATTATATATGTATATATGTACATGTAAGTTTAAAATGTGAAGGTAGTGACACTACATGTTAAAATCCTTTAGCTGGAAAAATAATTATCCATTTGTCACTTAGATGACCTTAGAGCTCAAATATTACATGTATGTTGTGACTGTTAGGAAATACTGCAACTATGATAATACTTTTTAGTGTTTAGCTTGTTCAGATTATGCTTGAAAAAATATGATGAATTTTATAGATTTATTTTCATCTCACTGAAATTTAATTTGCAGAATAACTTGATTTGAAGAAATTGACTTTTTGTCGTACATATCTTTGAGAAAGGACTGTTATCTTTTTACTTTGTTTTATAAGTACATGTATTTGTTAATTTTTGTATTTTTTTATGAAATAAGCGACATTTCATTTTAGATTGAAAAACCATGCTGCACAAAATTTACAATAAATTTTTAGCTAATAACATAATTGTCTTTGTTTTTTGCCAAGTCAAATTGGAATAATTAAAAGAAACCTTCTCACTGTTATGAAATGGCGTATCTTAATACATGTAAGCACACAAACATTTAAAACTGCTTTTCTTAAAGGTCATTGGACATGCATATAATTAAAATAATCACAATGTCATGATTAAAATGGTTTAATTACAGAAGAATGAAAGTATTGCTTTTGATGAGAGAAAAAAATGTGGTTTTTATGATCGGCTGTTTCTGTAACAACATTGGTAGTTTCTGCTGCTATTTTTGGTTGTGATGTAGATTTATTCCTTCAGTTCGAGGTAGTGATGCAGAATTACACTGCTCATCATGTATCCGTTTTAAAATACAAAAAATTATAATAAACCAAAAGTGCAAGAAACACAAAGTTACACATATAAATTATCATGTTAAAAATGTAACTGAAAAATATCATGCCGTTACTGCTCTAATTTATAAGTAAATTCAACTTTTGTGCTAGTAGAACCAGTGGAAATTTTACATCAGTGATGAATGTGATTAATAAAATTATAATCCAATTTCTTCCATACTTCGGTTTAAAAAATCAATGATGCAAAAAAAATTATCCTTTCAACATTTTACATGTTGTGTTACACTTCCTCACTTGTTCCTAGATGATTATGTCATAAACAATACCTGTCATGTAAGTGTAGTTACTAGAACTGCCACTGTCCTGGTGCCAGTACACCCGCATGCCACTTTGTCAGTAAGGTATTGATGTATGGGAACATGTAACTTTGTGCCTCGAACAAAAATTAAGTATGAAAAATTATTGAGGGTAATAAGTCCAGCATTGTGCAAAAGAAAGTTATGGTTCTTGGGCACTGCACTTCTCTTCAAAGAGATCTATCCAGCTATGAAGTTTCAAGCTGGTATCTTCAATACTTTTTGAGTAAAAATTAAGTATGAAAATTTCAAAGGGCAATCACTCCAAAATAATGCAAAACAGAGTTATGGTTCTTGGGCACTGTACTTCTCCTCTATGAGATCTATTTATTTATTTCAAGTGATTTGAGTTATGCCAAGACAAAAATTAAATATGAACATTTTCAAAGGCCAATAACTCCAAAATTATGAAAAAAAAAAATATGGTTCTGGGCACTTTACTTCTCCTCAGTGAGATCTATATGTGTATGAAGTTTCAAGTTGATATCTCCAATACTTTCTGAGTTATGCCCCGGAAAAAATTAAGTAAGAAAAATTACAAAGGGCAATAACACAAAAATTATGCAAAAGAGAGTTATGAGGTTTTGGAACAGCACTTTCCCTCAATGAGATCTATCCATCCATGAAGTTTCAAGTTCATACCTCCAATACTTTCTGAGTTACGCCCCGGAAAACAATGGCAATAATTCTAAAACTATGGAAAAAAAAGTTATGGTTCTTGGACACTGCACTTCTCCTTAATGAGATGTATTTATCTATGAAGTTTCAAGTTGATACCTCTAATACTTTTTGAGTTATGCCCGGGAGAAAAATTAAATATGAAAAAAAATCATTTGGCTTGTAAATGTGATAATCAAATATATACATTGTATATATATATATTTATATATTTTTTTTTTGCTTATTTTTCCTTTTTTTATTTTTTATCCCCCCGCCAAAGGCGGAGGGGATATTAGAAATGGTCTCTGTCCGTCCGTGCGTGTGTCCGTTCCAGTTTTGTTCGGAGCATAACTCCAAAAGTACTTGAGTGATTTTCATCAAACTTCATATACTGAAAGGGCACATTTGGAGGAGGTGCAGTGAGTAAAAATAATAACTCTACTTTGCCTACTTTTAGAATTATTCCCCTTTATCAGATTTAATTGAAAAACTTTTCCGAAGCATAACTCCAAAAGTGCTTGAGCGATTTCTTCAAACTTAATACACTGACATAGCACATTGGTAGGAAGTGCAGTTTGCAAGAACAATAACTCTACCTTGCCTATTTTTGTGGGATTTTCTTCAAACATTATTACATTGAGTGTTTGAAAGTACAACCTTCAGGTAGCTTCTTCCCGGCGGGGGGATTAACCATGTGTAACATGGCTCTTGTATGTTTTTGACAGAGCTTTCATGGCTTTTTCTCTTATATTATTTGTTGTTTGATTTTTTTCTTTTCCAATAAAATCAGCTGAAATATATATGCATTTAAAATAAAAAAGTCATAGTCATAGATTTCTTTCACCTATCTTAGGAGAAAAATATCACAAATACATAAACACCACATCAGTGTAAAGAGAACGTTTTTATGAAAAGAAAATCCCTTGATTTGAGTTAGCTAGTCGATCAAGTCTGTCAGAAACCTGAATGGGGTAAAATGAGCTTGAACAAATTCTTTTTGGGATCACTACTAGGAAAAAAAATCTCTAGATATTTTCGCTGATGTACTATTATCCTAAATCAATTAAATAAATTATACAAATATTGCTCATTGGCCTCCAAATTACATCAAAATTTCAAATCATTTATTTAAACATTTCATCAATGTATATTCATAATGTAAGCTTAACTTGTTTAATTTTGTTATTTGACTATTTTCAGTTTCAGTCTACATTTTCCATCAAAATTTGAAAGTTTTTGTCAAGCCCGCTTGCGGTGAGCTCGACTTAGTTGCCACTTTTGGCGTATAGTTCGGTGTATGTGCGTCCATGCGTCCGTCCGGATTTGTCCAGTCTTATTGTCTATATCTTGCTCATTCTTTGAAGGGTTACAAAATAATTTGGTACAAATGTTCACCATGATGGGGTTGTGTGTCACACACAAAACCCAGGTCCGCCGCTCAAAGGTCAAGGTCACACTTGGGGGTCAGTGCAAAACCTGTGTCCGTAGTGTAACTTCTACATGCATGGAGGGATTTTAATATAACTTGGGACAAACATTCTTCATAGTGAGGCTGAGTGTCGCGCAAAAATTCAACATTCATTTGAGAGTTTAACTTCTATATACATGGATGGATTTTAATATAACTTAGCACAAATGTTCTCCATGTTGAGTTGAGTTGTCTCGCGCAAAATGAAGGTCAAGGTCACAAGAGGTCAAAGGTCAAATAAAATATTAAAATTTGTTTGTTGGCGCTGTATCTTGCCTATGGTTTGAAGTATTTTGCTTAGTGGTCAGAGGATTTGAAAAATTGAAGTGTCTGTGGCAAAGGTCAAGGTCACATTTAGGGGTCAAAGGTCAAATAACAAAATAAAACATTCATTTGAGAGTATAACTTCTATATACATGGATGGATTTTAATATAACTTAGCTCAAATGTTCTCCATGTTGAGTTGTGTTGTCTCGCGCAAAATAAAGGTCAAGGTCTAGATCACAAGAGGTCAAAGATCAAATAAAAATATCAAAATGTTCAAATAATCTGAATTGAGCTTTTTAGGCACAAATGTTCATCATGAGACTTCATGTCATGCACATGAACCAGGTCACTGGGTCAGAGGTCAAGGTCACCTAAGATGATGCAATGTCAAGATTTTGCCTTGGGTATACAGAGGATGTGCTGCTCACATCTCACCTATGTATACATCTTTCTCCTTGATCTGAAGCTTATAGGTTCAGGTGTGAATTAAGACGAGCGGGCCTGACATTCTGCCCGTGGGCATGCCTTGTGTTAATAGTCCAGTGGCAAGGGATAAATGTACGTCACTTTCCATTTCACACGTGACTAAGTGCATGTTTTATGGATATTAATTTGCTACAAAAATCTTTAAGATCAAAATTAAGTGCGGAATTTTGCAAGACTGTCTTAGTTAAATTTATATTTTTCTCTCATGAATTTTTAGACATTCATAAATTATGTCCAATGACCTTTTGAAGTAAATCCACTTAGATAATATTGAGACATATCATAAGATCAGTTTCAAATTGTACACTTAATTGGTCATTTGTGAAGAGGCAATTGGAGCTCTTTTTATGTGATTGTTTTTTTCAACCACAGTTTTAACTTGGTCTTTTGTCTCCTGTAAAGAGTATACAACTGGTTATTTTGTACACAGTGCAATCAATACCACATACCTAAACATGAATGTAACATTTAATGATACTTTGTAGTAACCTTTATTTGAAATCAAAGTGCAGACAGACTGTCAGCTGAAAACTAAAGCAAAGTTACTTTAATACTTTTACAATCAAGGTAGTTACCACTGCGTCAAGATGCAAATTAGACAGCATAAATGTGCTGTGAATTTGTTAACTCATTCTTAGTTTTTTCCTCCGGTTACTGTGTTACTGATTGATTAACGAATTGATTAAGGTTGAATTTTCTAGGATAAAATGAGTAAAGAAAGAAATTATATATCAACATAATTACTGCATTTTAATATAGTTATTCTGTGTTACTTTTTGATTTCGATTTCCGCGCTGGACTGGCAATCCAGTAATTAATTAACTGACATAATATGATATCCAAACATACCAACAATACAAATGTTTATTAGTGATTGAATGACTGCCAGATAACATATATAATTACAGGGCATTTTAATCATACACGTATAAACTTACATGGTATTTTGGAAAACAAGATTGCAATACTTAATCATTCTTGAATGTATTTGGTGAACTTTCATGACACATAATGCATTTGATTCCAAAGTCTTAAAATAATCGGGGTTCTTATATCAGCATACATGTATGTATTATATAAGTTATCTTATCTTTACCTAGTAACAAACAAACTTTCATTTGTGCTCAATTATTGAGCATTTGGTCATTCTTTGGAATATGAAAGTTTATATGTGAGAAAGACAAAACTGATATTAGCTTACAAATAAATTGAAGCGTTAGCTATCAGGAATCTTTAAAGACTCAAAAATGTCTCTTACTTCAGTTGAGTATTGTCTATACACATCCGTGTAATATTTAGTTAAGCTGTCAAAGTAAGAAGACACTTCTTGTTGCGTATTATCAACGGTGGTTTTCAAGATCTCTTTACCTCTATTGAATATTTCATTTAGTTGTGCATAAGTCTGTTCAAATTTACTTTGTACATACACCCTTGCGTTCAGAAGGGGTTTAACTATATAGTGGTCAATGCCTGTTTTGCAGTATTGCCACAGTGCCTCTACCCTTTGCAGAGCCTTTTCAAGGAGTTCTCGAGACCGACGGTATGTTGTCACTACCACTGTGGTCGCGATGTTTTTTACCTTTTGATATGTCTGTAAAACAATACGTTTTCCCTCTTGGTATCCTCTAATTACTGTAACTTTAATTTTTTGAAATGTCAGTTTTGCCTTGCCTCTACTCAAACTAGTGTTTCTTATATATTCAAAGGTTTCTTTTTTCGGGTTTGGGTACACGTTTTTGCCAGTAAGGTCCACTTCATGTCTTATTTTTGACAATTGTTTTGTAGTTGGTGATACTGAAGACCCTATGCTTTTGTCTGTGTCTTTTTTCCGGGAAAGAACGTCAACTGATTCACTTTCTCCTCTAGAAATATTTGTCAGTATTACTGCATATCTGATATACGGTTTTTCGGTTTCTGCTTTACCTGTTTCCGAAGTACTTGTAGATACTGAAACTGGGACTGTTGTTGTTTTATTAATTACGAGAGTTGTCTTGGCATATGATTTAGAACTTGAGCCTTTTCTTGTTCTTGGTTTATAGGAAGTTCTATTTGTGTCTTTTCTCTGATAAATAGGAGTTTTAGTTGATACAATGAATAACTGGTTCGGTGAAACACCGGCTGTCTCTTTGGATATAATTTCTGTAAAAGGTGCGTAGTAAGATGTGGTATATGCAGGTACATCTTCTAAAGGATTTGTTGATTCCACTGATAGAGTTGGCTGTTGTTCTGTAATGTTACGTGTCTCCGAAAATGAACTTGGCTCACTGAAAAGGGAAGTAGTATTTTCGATCTCTTGTAGTATGGTAGAGGTTTGATTTTCTGGTGTAATATCATTCGAAAACAGGGTGGTTATAATCGTTGTTGTTGTTTCAATAAAAGTCTCAAACCTTTCCAGCCATGATAATTCTTCTTCCTCAAACGTTTCCTTGATAGGGTCAACTTTAAAATTGTAGCCATCTTTTTCTGTAGATTCTGACAAATGAGATGAAGAATCTGACTTTGTTTCATGAGGCATAAAAGGAACAGAAGGGACAGATGAACTGCTTGTTGTCTTAAAAGATTGTTCGATTCCGTCTGGCTTACGTACTACTTTTGTAACTCCTGATACATTTTCTGGGTATTTTGCATCGATAGTAAATAGTTTACTTTCATTACCGCTGCTGTCTTTTGTTACTTTGTCAGTGTCTAGCTTAGATACATCTCTAAATTCTGTCTGAACTGCAATAATTGGTTGCGCCCTGGTATCCAAAGTAAGTATTTCTGTAGTACTTACAGCAAGTGAGTCGACATCCTTCATCATACTTATGGTACTTGTTTCCTTTTCTTTGTCTAAATCTTCTGTGGTAGCTTTCTTGGAAAATTTCCCAGACCTAGCCCTAGTGATAGTTGTCTGTGATGGGATTTCAGTTTTTGGACGTTTCTCGGACACATCTAACAATATTGTTGTATATACTTCGACTTCTTCAGTTGCACGCTTTGGTGTTTCTTTGGATTTCATGTCCGTAAATGATGTGTAGGAAGGTGTGGTATATGTCTGTTCATCTTCTAAATGACTATTAAATTCAATTGATCGAGTTGGCTGTTGTTCGGTTGTGTAACCTGTTTGTGCCAACATATTTAACTCATTGATAAGGTAAGAAGTATTTTCAACCCCTTGTGGTGTGGTAGATATTTCATGTTCTGGTGTAATATCATCTGAAAACAGGGTTGATGTTGATGTGGGTGTTGGCTCTGTAAAGGCCCCAATCCTTTCCAACGATGATAAGTCTTCTTTCTCAAACATTTCCTCGATTGGATCAATTTCATAATTGTAGCCATCTTTTTCTGTAGATCCTGACAATGGAGTTGAAGAATCTGACTTTGTTTCAAGAGATGTTAAAGGAAAAGAAGGGTCCAATGCTCTTCCTGTCGTCGTAAACGATTGATTGATTTCTCTTGTCGTGCTTACTAATTTTGTAACTCCTGATACCTTTTCTGGATATTTTGCATCTGTAGCAAATACTGAACCTTTATCCCTGCTGCTGTCCCTTGCTGTGTCAATGTCTTGCTTAGATACATCTCTAAATTCTGTCTGAACTGCAATTATTGGTTGCATCGTGGTATTCAAATTGAGTATTTCTGTTGTATTTGTAGCAAGTGAGTCGACATTTGTCATCATACTTATCGAAGTTGTTTCCTTTTCTTTGTCTAAATTTTCTGTGGTAGGTTTCTTGGAAAAATTTCTAGGCATAGCCGTACTGATCGTTGTCTTTGATGGGATTTCAGTTTTCGGACTTGTTTCAGACACTTCTACCATTATTGTTGTATCTACCTTGACATCTTCAGTTGCTGGGTTTGGTGTTTCTTTGGACTTCGCGTCTGATGTGTAGGAAGTTGTTGTATATGCCTGTACATCTTCTAAATGACTTGTTAATTTAACTGAACGAATTGGCTGTTGTTGTGTAGTGTTACCTGTTTGCTCAAATGAACTTGACTCATTGATAAGGGAAGAAGTATTTTCAACCCCTTGTGGTGTGGTAGATGTTTGATGTTCTGGTGTAATATCATCTGAAAACAGGGTTGATATTAATGTAGGTGTTGGTTCTGTAAAGGCCTCAATCCTTTCCAACCATAAAAAGTCTTCTTTCCCAAACATTTCCTCGATTGGATCAATTTCATAATTGTAGCCATCTTTTTCTGTAGATCCTGACAATGGAGATGAAGAATCTGACTTTGTTTCAAGAGATGTTAAAGGAAAAGAAGGGTCCAATGTACTTCCTGTCGTCGTAAACGATTGATTGATTTCTCTTGTCTTGCTTACTAATTTTGTAATTCCTGATACTTTTTCTGGATATTTTGCATCTGTAGCAAAAAGTGTACTTTCATCCCCGCTGCTGTCCTTTGTAACTGTGTCAATGTCTTGCTTAGATACATCTCTAAATTCTGTCTGAACTGCAATTATTGGTTGCGCCGTGGTATCCAAAGTAAGTATTTCTGTAGTACTTATAGCAAGTGAGTTGACATCCTTCGCGATACCTGTCGTAGTTGTTTCCTTTTCTTTGTCTAAATCGTCTGTGGTAGGTTTCTTGGAAAATTTCCCAGACCCAGCCCTAGTGATAGTTGTCTGTGATGGGATTTCAGTTTTTGGACTTGTTCCAGGCACTCCTACTAATATTGTTGTTTCTACTTGGACTTTCTCAGTTCCTAGGTTTGGTGTTTCTTTGGTCATCGCGTCTGTGAATGATGGGTAGAAAAAGGTCGTATATGCCTCTACATCTTCTAAATGACTTGTTAATTCAACTGAACGGGTTGGCTGTTGTTGTGTAGTGTTACCTGTTTGTGCAAATGAACTTGACTTATTGATAAGAGAAGAAGTATTTTCAACCCCTTGTGGTGTGGTAGATGTTTGATGCTCTGGTGTTATTTCTTCTGAAAATAGGGTTGATATTAATGTAGGTGTTGGTTCTGTAAAGGCCTCAGTCCTTTCCAACCATAAAAAGTCTTCTTTCTCAAACATTTCCTCGATTGGATTAATTTCATAATTGTAGCCATCTTTTTCTGTAGATCCTGACAATGGAGATGAAGAATCTGACTTTGTTTCAAGAGATGTTAAAGGAAAAGAAGGGTCCAATGTACTTCCTGTCGTCGTAAATGATTGATTGATTTCTCTTGTCTTGCTTACTAATTTTGTAACTCTTGATACTTTTTCTGGATATTTTGCATCTGTAGCAAAAAGTGTACTTTCATCCCCGCTGCTGTCCTTTGTTACTGTGTCAATGTCTTGCTTAGATACATCTCTAAATTCTGTCTGAACTGCAATTATTGGTTGCATCGTGGTATTTAAATTGGGTATTCCTGTTGTATTTGTAGCAAGTGATTTGACATCCTTCATCATACTTATCGTAGTTGTTTCCTTTACTTTGTCTAAATCTTCTGTGGTAGGTTTCTTGGAAAGTTTTCCAGGTTTAGTCTTAGTGATATATGTCTGTGACGGGATTTCAGTTTTTGGACTTTTTTTAGACACTTCTATCATTATAGTTGTATCTTTTGTTACGTCTTCATTTGCTGGGTACGATTTTGCTTTGGAAAAAACATCTGTAAGTGATGTGTAGTAAGGTGTAGTATTTGCCTTTAGATTTTGTAAATGACTTTTTAATTCAATTGATCGAGTTGGCTGTTGTTTTATAGAGTTACCTACGAATGAACTTGACTCATTAATAAGGGAAGAAGTATTTTTAATATCTAGAGGTGTTGTAGATGTTTGATTTTCTGGTGTATCCAAGGTCATTATTTTTGTTGTACTAATTTCAGGGGTATCGACGTTCTTCATCATACTTATTGTAGTTGTTTCCCTTGCTTTATCTAAGTTGTCTGTGATCACTTTCTTTGATTTTTTTCCAAGTATAGCCCTGGAAGTTGCTGATGCTGTGTCGGGCCAAGTTGTAGTCTTTTCTTCAGAAGCTTTTACCAGCATTGTTGTTGCTGAATTGTCTTCTTCAGATGTTTTTGGAATAGCAGATGTGTCGAAATCCTTTGTAAAAGGTAACGAAGATGTTTCGGTTGCTCTTTGTAAGAAGAAGTCGGGTTTCGGTGGAATTGGTAATGGCCCACATTTTTTAACCACCAAACATGGTACTGGCGTTCCTAGTGAACTCACAATTTTAAGATAGTTGTCTATGTTAATTGCTTCAGACTGTATATCTTTATGTGTCACAGTTTCATCTGTTTGTTCAGCGAATGTCTTATTTTCTCTCTCTATTTCTGAGTTGGTGTACGTTTCATTATATCTGGTGGTGGTATGGTTTGAATATGGAACGCCATTTGAAGAGGTATCAAATTCTGTCAACGTGTGCCTTGGTAGAGTGACATTTGTTGTGAGACCCTTATAAAATAAGGATGTTTCTGTTGGATCATTAATTGTTATATTTGTTGAATCAGACAAATTCGTAAGAGGAAAAAATATTGATTCAAACTCTTTTAAAGAAATTTGCTCTGTTGAGTTAGTGTCAAGATTTTCCACTTGTTCTGTTGGTTGCAATAGCAAATGCCCTGATGTAACAGAATCATACGCCAATGATTCAGTAACATTAAAATGAATCAAATTATCTGCTGTCGTAACATTATCAACTCTCGAGAGATTTTGAAAGGTAGTTCCAGTGGAAGGTGTTGATAGACGAATTCCAAAAGTGTCTGTATTATTTGACTTTTTAACATATTCTGATAAATATTTCCATGTAGGTTTAGAAGTTGTATAGGTAATTGTTTTAGTTTCTGTCGTTTTATTTGTTTCCTTTGAATGAGAAGTGCTTATAGAAAGCGCATAATTCTGAGGTTCCTTTGAGGTTCCTTTCAATGATTCTGTTTTCAGCTCTTGATTTATACGACCACTTGATGAAATGTCAGTTTCCGTCTTTATTGATTCTGTAACTGTTGAGTTTGCATACAAACTAAGATTTGTTTTTTGTGGCTTAGACGACGTAATATGAACAACTCTTGATAGAATTGGAGTTTCAACGAGAGTAGTTTTTTGATGAATATCGGATGTAGTTGCCTCTGAATCCATTGCACTTGAAACATTCTTTTCTGGGTATTCCGTACGAGACGTGGCAAATGTATAAGGCATTGTTGTATTCTCTGTCAATTGATGTCCCTGTTTTTCTCGAGAAGTATTTGAAAATGCAGTAACATTTGCAGATTCTCTTTTCCATGATTTAATTGTTACGTCTTGATTGGTCTGATCCTTCTGATCTGTTGTTGAAAGGTCAGATTCTGATTCCATTTCAGCTTTGTCTGTATGATCCGAATCTAAGCTCGAAACACTTGTTTGAAGCACAGACGTAGTTGTCGTTATTTTTTCCCAGTTTGAAGCTTTTGAATGCACGTTAGAAGCTGCTATTTCAAGCCCAGAGGTTGACGTTTCAACATCTGGCGTGGGTAAAGCATATTTACCATCAATAGCCGTAGGACAGGTTATATCTATTTTACCTGTGGTACGTTTTTGAAATTTTACTTCTGCTGATACTTTCTTTGAGGTGGGAAAATCAATAACTTTAGTTCGATACTTTTGTCTTTTTTTCCCAATATGTTTTCTAGCAGCCAACCAAGGATTAATTGGTTCTGGTTTAACAGTGTGTTTGGTTTTTACAGTTATTAATGGAGATTGTAACCATTTACCGGCAACCAGCCAAGGAATATGTGGCAAGTCTGGACTTTCTGAAGACGTAATCGTTCTTTTAGTGGTACTTATTTTATTCTCATCAGTCCCTAATGATGTTTTTGTAACTACGTGTTGCAAGTTGTTTGTGGTAATTGTTTTTGATTTCTCTGATGCCACACTCATTTGGAATATAACTGCCGCTAGTGTGTGGAGTTGTATGGACTGTTTTGTTCTGTGTCGAAAATTTTGGGTATGACTTATTACCATATAACTCTGTGTTCTGAAACTTTGAAATCGTATAACTAGTGGTAGAATCTAATATTTTTTTCGTTGTAATTTTAACAGTTACATTATATTCTGTGTCTGTTGTTGATGTTGCAGATGATGATGAAGGTGATGTTGTTTGATTTGTGTTTAATCCCCCTCCCATTGTTATATGTTTTCTTTTATCAAATGGTGAAGTAAAGGGTTCAGTCGTTGACATATCTTCGACTTCAAACACTGATGTTGGCTGCTCTACAGGACTCGTTATTTTTATATTTTGTGCACTTGACAACACGCCGTCTTCTTCAGTTGCAATTTCCTTGTTTAAAACATCATCACCTGATCCTGAAAACTCGTTAAATGTTTCAGATATTTCTGAGTAAGCCGTAGCAGTTGTATTTTCTGATTTATATATTGCCTCTGTATCCTCACTGACAGATTGGTTTATTCTCAGGTTGTAATCTTTACGACTGGCTTCCTCTGATTTATATTCTATAAACTGACTATCTCCTGAGCCTTCTATATTGTATTCAGTATATTCGATAACCCTTTTATTATCATCACCCATTTTCTGGCCATCAAAGGATGTCCAAATGGTAGTTTGCCCATATGTTGCTGTATTTCCGGTTGTTTCATATTTTACAGTTTCAATTGTTTCTCCAGAAGAAGAATATCCTGTAGTTTCAACAGATGCTTTATATTTTTCTGTTTTATTTATCTTCTCTGTCGAGAGATATTCAGTAGTTTCACTAGACAATACATCTTTCTCTGTTTCAATCGTCTCTACGTAGGAGGTGTACTCAGCAGTTTCTCCAGAAGATAAATATTCCTCTGTTTCATTTTTCTCTTTTGAGGAAGCATATTCAGCAGTTTCACCAGAGGAAACATATTCTTCAATTTCAGTCGACTCCTTTGTAGAGGTATAATCAGTAGATTCACCTTCATATTCTTTTGATTCCATTATCTCTTCTGAGGAGGTATGTTCAGATGATTCATCGGACATTTTATATTCTTCTGTTTCATTCATCTCTCCCGAGGAGGAAGATTTAACACTTTCGCCAGATGTTTTATATTCACTTGTTTCAATCGTCTCTCCGGAGGAAATATATTCAGATGTTTCACCAGACATTTCGTATTCTCTTGTTTCAATTGCTTCTCCAGAAAAGGTATATTTCGGAGTTTCCACAGACGTTTCATATTCTTCGGTTTCAATTATCTCTCCGTTGGAGACATATTTAGCAGATGTTTCATATTCTTCTGTGTCAATTTTTTCGACTGAAGTGGAATAATTAGTAGATTTACTGGACGTTTCATATTCTTTTGTTTCAATTTCCTCTCGTGAGAGGGTATATTCAGATTTTTCACCGGATGTTTCATATTCCTTAGTTTCAATTGATTCTCCAGAGGAGGTGAATTTAGCAGTTTCACCAGATTTTTCATATTCTTCTGTTTCAATCGTCTCTCCTGAGGAGGTATATTTACCAGATGTTTCATATTCATCAGTTTCCATTTTTTCTCCTGAGAAGGTATATTTAGCAGTTTCATCAGATATTTCATATTCTTCTGTTTCAAATGTCTCTCCTGAGGAGCTATATTCAACATTTTCATCAGATTTTTCAACTTCCACAATTTCAACTTTCTCTCTCGAGGAGGTATATTTGACTGTTTCACCAGAGGTATCATATTCTTCTGTTTCAATTGTCCCTTCAGAGGTAGTAAATTCAGATATTAAACTGGAGGTTTCATATTCTCCAGTATGATATTCTTCTGTTTTAACTGTCTCTCCAGAGGAAGTATACTCAGATGTTTCACCAGAGGTATCATATTCTTCTGTTGCAATTGTCTCTCTTGAGGAGGTAAATTCAGATGTTTCACCAGGTTTTTCATATTTCTCAGTTTCAACTGTCTCTTTTGACAAGGTATATTTACCAGTTTCACCGGAAGTAACATATTTTTCTGTTTCAACTGTCTGTCCAGATGAAGTATATTCAGATGTTTCACTGGAGGTATCATATTCTTCTGTTTCTATTGACTCTCCAGATGAAGTATATTCAGATGTTTCACCAGAGGTATCATATTCTTCTGTTTCAATTGTCTCTCCAGATGAAGTATATTCAGATGTTTCACCAGATGTATCATATTCTTCTGTTTCAATTGTCTCTCCAAATGAAGTATATTCAGATGTTTCACCGGAAGTATCATATTCTTCTGTTACTATTGACTCTCCAGATGAAGTATATTTAGATGTTTCACCGGAGGTATCATATTCTTCTGTTGCAATTGTCTCTCTTGAGGAGGTATATTCAGATGATTCACCAGAAGTTTCATATTTCTCAATTTTAATTGTCTCTTTCGACAAGGTATATTTACCAGTTTCACCGGAGGAAACATATTTTTCTGTTTCATTTGTCTCTTCAGAAGAAGTATGTTCAGATGATTCACCGGAGGTATCATATTCTTCTGTTTCAATTGACTCTCCAGATGAAGAATATTCAGATGTTAAACCGTAGGTATCATATTCTTCTGTTTCAATCGTCTCTCTAGATGAAGTATATCCAGATGTTTCACCAGATGAATCATATTCTTCTGTTTCAATTGTCTCTCCAGAAGAAGTATATTCAGATGTTTCACCGGAGGTATCATATTCTTCTGTTTCAATTGACTCTCCAGATGAAGTATATCCAGATGTTTCACCGGATGTTTCGTATTCTTCTGTTTCAATTGTCTCTCCTGAGGAGGTATATACTGATGTTTCACCAGAGGTATCATATTCTTCTGTAGCAATTTTCTCTCCAGAGGAAGTATATTCAGATGTTTCACCAGAGGTATCATATTCTTTTGTCGCAGTTGTCTCTCTTGTGAAGGTATATCCAGATGTTTCACCAGATGTTTCATATTTTTCAATTTCAATTGTCTCTTTCGAGAAGGTATATTTACCAGTTTCACTGGAGGTATCATATTCTTCTGTTTCAATTGACTCTCCAGATGAAGTATATTCAGATGTTTCACCGGAGGTATCATATTCTTCTGTTTCAATCGTCTCTCCAGATGAAGTATATTCAGATGTTTCACCAGATGTATCATATTCTTCTGTTTCAATCGTCTCTCCAGAGGAAGTATATTCAGATGTTTCACCAGAAGTATCATATTCTTCTGTGGCAATTGTCTCTTCTGAGGAGGTATGTTCAGATGTTTCACCAAATGTTTCATATACCTCAGTTTCAAATGTCTCTTTCGAGAAGGTATATTTACCAGTTTCAGCGGAGGTGTCAAATTCTTTTGTTTCAATTGTCTCTCCAGATGAAGTATATTCAGATGTTTCACCGGAGGAATCATATTCTTCTGTTTCAATTGTCGCTCCAGATGAAGTATATTCAGATGTTTCACCAGAGGTATCATATTCTTCTGTTGCAATTGTCTCTCTTGAGGAAGTATATTCAGATGTTTCACCAGGTTTTTCATATTTCTCAGTTTTAATTGTCTCTTTCGACAAGGTATATTTACCAGTTTCACCGGAGGTAAAATATTTTTCTTTTTCAATTGTGTCTTCAGAAGAAGTATATTCAGATCTTTCACCGGAGGTATCATATTCTTCTGTTTCAATCGTCTCTCCAGATGAAGTATATCCAGATGTTTCACCAGATATATCATATTTTTCTGTTTCAATTGTCTCTCCAGATGAAGTATATCCAGATATTTCACCAGATGTATCATATTCTTCTGTTTCAATTGTCTCTCCAGATGAAGTATATTCAGATGTTTCACCGGATGTTTCGTATTCTTCTGTTTCAATGATCTCTCCTAAGGAGGTATATACAGATGTTTCACTAGAGGTATCATATTCTTCTGTTTCAATTGTCTCTCCTGATGAAGTATATACAGATTTTTCACCAGACGTTTCATATTCTTCAGTTTCAATTGTCTCTCCAGATGAAGTATATACAGATGTTTCACCAGAAGTTTCATATTCTTTAGTTTCAATTGTCTCTCCAGATGAAGCATATTTTGATGTTTCGCGAGAGGTTTCATATTCTTCTGTTTCAATTGTCTCTCCAGATGAAGTATATTCAGGTGTTTCACCAGAGGTTTCATATTCTTCTGTTTCAATTGTCTCTCCAGATGAAGTATATTTAGCTGTTTCACCGGAGGTATTATATTCTTCTGTTTTAATAGTCTCTCCAGATGAAGTATATTCAGATGTTTCACCAGAGGTTTCATATTCTTCATTTTCAATTGTCTCTCCGGAGGAAGTATACTCAGATGTTTCATCAGAGGTATCATATTCTTCTGTGGCAATTGTCTCTCTTGAGGCGGTATATTCAGATATTTTACCAGATGTTTCATATGTTTCATATTCTTCTGTTTCAATCGTCTCTCCAGATGAAGTATATCCAGATGTTTCACCAGATATATCATATTCTTCTGTTTCAATTGTCTCTCCAGATGAAGTATATTCAGATGTTTCACCAGGGGTTTCATATTCTTCTGTTTCAATTGACTCTCCAGATGAAGTATATTCAGATGTTAAACCGGAGGTATCAAATTCTTCTGTTTCAATCGTCTCTCTAGATGAAGTATATCCAGATATTTCACCAGGGGTTTCATATTCTTCTGTTTCAATTGTCTCTCCAGATGAAGTATATTCAGATGTTTCACCGGATGTTTCGTATTCTTCTGTTTCAATGGTCTCTCCTGAGGAGGTATATACAGATGTTTCACCAGAGGTATCATATTCTTCTGTTTCAATTGTCTCTCCAGGTGAAGTATATACAGATGTTTCACCAGAAGTTTCATATTCTTTAGTTTCAATTGTCTCTCCAGATGAAGTATATTCAGATGTTTCACCAGAGGTTTCATATTCTTCATTTTTAATTGTCTCTCCGGAGGAAGTATACTCAGATGTTTCACCAGAGGTATCATATTCTTCTGTGGCAATTGTCTCTCTTGAGGAGGTATATTCAGATATTTTACCAGATGTTTCATATGTTTCATATTCTTCAGTTTCAATTGTCTCTCTGGAGTATGTATTATTTTCAGTTTCACCAAATGTTTCATATTCCTCAGTTTCAATCGTCTCTCCTGAGGATGCATAATCAGATGTTTCACCTGACGTTTCATAATCTTTTGTTTCAATTGTCACACCCGAAGAGGTATAAACAGCAGTTGCAGCAGAAGATACATGTTCTTCTTTTACAGTGGTCTCTTCTAATGAGATATATTTAGTATTCTCGCTAGATATTTCATGCTGTTTTTCATCAACTAGCACTCCTGACAAAGTATAATCAGCTCTTTCACTAGGTGATATAGTTACTTCTGTTTCAATTGCCTCTCCGGTTGAGGTATGTTCAGATGTTTCGCCAGATGATATATTTTCTTCTGTTGCAACAGAATCACCTGACGAAGTATTTTTATCTGTTTCTCCAGATGATGCATATAATTCTGTTTTAATATCCTCTCCTGACGAAGTATATCGACCTGTTTCATCAAAAGATACATATTCTTGTGTTACAAGTGTTTGTCCTGTTGTAGTATACCCCATTTTTTCCCTGTATGATACATATTCGTCTTCTTGTATTGTTTGTTCTGTCATTTTGTATTCTCTAGATGATGCTTCTATTCCAAGGCCCTCCCGCACTTCTTCGATTGACACGTTGAAGTGTTCAGATTTTGATACTTGATTTATTGTATCAGTTGATGTTAAGTAACCTACATTTACCGATGAAAAGGGACTTTCTGTAGTTTGTTCTTGGCCATTTGAGGTACTGGACAAATAAGACGTTGAGATATTACGGATGTTTGTTGTTGAAACAGATCTTCCTGTTGTAGTGATATTTCCAGCTCCATACAACTTTGTAGATATTGTTTTGTCCCAGACCTCACCATGCATATCCTTAGTGATATTTTGATGTTGATGTATTTGTGTGGATATAAATGTTGTGTTCTGAGTTGTTGCTGCAGCTGTAGTTGCGTTTTGTATAACAGTGTCATTTTCAACAGTCGACACATAGAATGGCAAGGTGTGTTTGTTATATGCCACTGTGTACTTGCTCGTTTCTGCTGACTCAGAGGAGAATTTTTACAGTAGAATCTGAAATGGAAGATGTGTAGTTTGACTGAGTAGCAAGCGGAGTTGGAACTGTTTCATTCATGAAAACTGACGGCAGTTCGGTCGATACTTGGAAACTTGCCTCTGAAATAAGCATCGAAGCTTTTGTCGTTGTTGTGGCAGATGTCGATGACGTCGTTGTCTTTACTTTCGCAGTAGTCTCCCCTGTAACCACTGGAACAGTTACAAACAAATCCATTTATCATGTCAATACAGGAACCATCATTTTTACATGGTGAGCTTTCACATTCGTTTATTTCTTGCTCACATCTACTTCCGAAGAACCCAGTTCCGGTACAGTCACAGCGGAAGTTATTTATCAGATCAATGCATATTCCTTCATTCAAACAGGTGTCTTCTGTAGACAAACATTCATCTGTTTCAGTTTCACAGAATTTACCCTCAAACCCTTCGTTACATTCACAGACATAATCACCGATGGTATTCACGCATATCCCATGCTTACTGCATGAATGTATGCCAGAGACACACTCATTCACGTCAATCTCACACATCTTCCCAGTGTACTGTTGTGGACATTGGCATTCAAAATCTGTTTCTAAACTTTTACATGTTCCACTGTTCCGACAATAATTGAGCTCACAGTAGTTCACGCGAGATTCGCACAAGATACCAGTGAAGCCGTACTGACAAATGCATCGGAACGAGCTGGCCTCATCAATGCACCAGCCACCATTTTTACATGGACTGCTTAAACACTCGTTTATGTTGTATTCGCAGTTTTTCCCTGAAACCAGTAAAATATTTTACTTCCAAATTGTACACAAGTGTCAAATAACCTGAAATCTCCTCGGATTGAGATTAACGACTGTCTTTTATCTGTTACAATAACTCTATTTCTTTTTTCTAAGAATAAAAACAAAAATTCGTGGAAACTTATTGTGAACACAAGATATATGTTTTAATCGCCATAAAAAAGATATAGTTTCCAGTTACAGTTTATCAAAGAAGACGTATAAACATTTTAACACCATGTATTTTTCAAAACATCTATCAAAGAAATGCTTTTGGAAGAATGTACCAAAAGCATTTCTTCTAATGCAGAATTCAGCATTTTAATTAAAACTGACACTTTAATTTATATATTTCTGATGGCACTTCATAAGACTTGTAACAGCTTTCACGGCAAGTAACAAAACTTGAAATACCAAAATTGTTTGCAGGTACTGACAGTCATCTATTGAGACAAAGATCAGTTGTGTGTAACAAACATTTTAAAACCTGTGAATCCCGGGAAGCAATCACATCTATAAGTTCCGGGAAGATCTATACATTGTTCTGCTCTGATGCATGGATTCGACAAGCACTCGTCAGTCTCAATTTCACAACGGTCACCAGTAAAACCACTCTGACAAATACACGAAAATGCCCCTCTTTTATCGATACAGACGCCCTGGAAGTAGGCAGCATCATAAGGCTGATAAATGTGTGAACATATTCTATAAATGTTAGATATGTTCGTGTCTAAATAATGAAAACTCCTGTTAAACAGTTATTAGAACAAAAATGTTTTTCGTAAACTTTATAGATGAGCAGAACTGTGTAAAGGTATTAGAGAGAAAGTAGAATATTACCCCATTTAAGCATGGTCCTGAGCGACATTCGTCAATTTCTACTTCACATAATGGACCTGCAAACCCAGGTGCACATTCGCAGATGAAACTGTTTGATGCATCCAAACACTTGCCGCCATTTTGACACGGAGCGCTAGCGCATTCATTTATTTCGGCCTCGCATGTAAACCCTGAAAATATATATAATGTGCGCCCGTAATGAACAACGCAACCCAAGTGATAGTCATTTTTCTCAAGCATATATGTATATATATATATATATCTCTTATCAGGGCTTATAAAAGAGAACATAAAAGTTTCAGATAGAGCATGCCTACTTACCTGTTCTTCCAGGGAACAAAGGCAGCTGTAATAGTTAAGGCCATCAACACATGTAGATCCGAAGGAGCAACGATTCCCAACACAGTCGTCAATGTTTGTCAGGCAGTCACTCCCTGTCCAGCCTTTAATAGAAATGTGATGAAGTAGGAATAACATAAATGCAATAGTGTGCTCTGTCTGATAAATGTATGTGGTACCATAATGTTTAACGAATTACATCGCAAGTCAGACAATGAAAAATACGATAAAAACTAACATTACAATTAGTACACCTTTTAGATTAAACATTTCAATCACCAAGTGATGTATCATCGGAGGGGTCCACAGGTATACCTTCTGTCCTGTCTGTACATAAAATCAGGATCCTTCGAAAACAGCTAAAAGAACGAATGTAGAAATAATATACGTTCTTTCCAATATGTGTCTGATTGGAAATATTTTAATCCTGAAATAAGATCGGTTGCAATATGTGGTTTGTGTAGGAAAGTTCAAAATTTGGTCTCCGTCCGTGTATTCGTACGTCTTTCTCCTGCGATGACTTATAAAGAACAGAAGCTTCTTTCATAAAGTTTTATGTGATGATAGATGATAATATGGCAATTTTTCATTCGCAAAACATGTGTGTCTGTTCATTTCTGAAAAGAAACTGGATATTCCAATAATTCAAATCGTACATGAGCTAGAGTAGGAAAATTTTGTAAAATGACGAATATCCATATAAATACAAAACGTCTACAGATATTTATTTATCAGTCAGTCTATCCATTAAGAAAATCTGGATCTTGCAATGCTTGAATAACTCGAAACTTTAGAAGCTTATTTCAAAACGGGTTGTTACATGTTAAATAGCATTATGAAGATAATAAACGTAGATTCAAAATTTGCTTTAATGGTGTGTATTCATCTGTCTATTTTTCCGTCCAAAAAATCTGGATCCTAAAATATATTAAGTTGCAAAATATATGTGCATTGTTGATTCTGTAATAAATTAGCAATGCCCGGTTCATAATTTCGGTGTGTACGTGCTTCTGTTTTTGACACGCATTATTTGAGGATCTTTACTTTAATAACAATAACTTTGGTAGTTTCTTTATTCCTGAACTTAGATTTACGGGGACCTTAAGGTAAGGTGATAAGCCTTAGAACTGCTAACTGTCGTTTTACAAGGTAGAACTACATGAAATCGTGTAACCAAGACACATCAGTAATATAACAACCTTTGGTCAAAAAAATAAGTAACTTGCATTGATAGAAGTTCTCGATATTAGGAAACTGATGAAAGTACCTTGTTTACATATTTTGTCGCCGGTGACAGGGTCGCACTTATAGTGGCCAGTATCGTCGTCTGTTTCTTTGCAGTAGAGTTCACACCCGTTACCATAGTAATGAATGTCACAGTAGACCTTCAACTCCATGTTGAATCTGATATATAGACAGTATAGATTATGTTAACTCCTGCACACATAAATACGAGAAAAAAGAAACTACTGTGTATTTACTGACATTTATCTTAAAGTTTTAAGTAAATATTTCACTTAAGTATTACACAATTTGGCTTGTAATATAACAGGGGCTGATTCGTTCTTTCTAGAGAAATCTAAATGCTCTCCAGGCGAATCTAGGCTTCAGTTTCTTACAAGATTATCTCAGTAAGAATTCACATATCGCAGAAGCAGGTAAGTTGACTTGTGTACGTAATACTTGAAACTCTTCTTTTGAAGAAAACTAGTCAAGATGCCTGCGAGAACACGTAGCGCAAGATCTTACTTGTTTTACTTACCTCGTGCGTCTGCCCTCAAGCACAAGAGATTCTAGTGGCGCATCAATTTCTCGGCGTAAATCTCGCGTGTTGTACTGGTACTCATAGTGATCGACAAAATCGAATTCATTATCGCTATCCTTGTCTTGGACGTCAATCTTCAATTTGACGACACCCTGAAATAGTCACAGGCTTAAATCAAAGTAAGTTTATCCCGCATCTACTGTAAAGAGGCAAACCCTAGAACTTCAAGTATTCCATTTTCTTAAAAGTATTACCCGATATCAAGCTGTCAGTCGAAAAATTTTGGATGGATAGCCTACTTTGTTGCTATATACCTTAAGAAAACATTTTTGAACACATTTTATTACTTATTCTAAATTTTAGAGAGAATGAGGCAATATTATACATAGGCAGCATGTCATCATGTCCCTTAATACAAATCAGTTTGGTATTTACAAGAACTGGTTTAAAGAAGACACTGGCAGCAAGTAGTTACTTTAAAAGACGTCTGGTATTACAATTCTTTGACCAGCTACAACAGGCGACTTGATACGCTGAACGTTTGGAATTTTTGCATCAATATTAAATTGTTCAAATATTTTGATGTTATTGGTCTGACAAGGTTAACTTTGGTGAAACCGTGACCATTAGTAATGGCCAGAGCTAATCATAAATGACGTCAATGTAATTTAACTTTTAGTTAAGACTTCTTATTTCAATGGTGCTGAGACACAATGGTAAAGCTTCTAGGACTACTCTGTGGTTAGTTTCTGCATATAGATCCGGAAGTCCACTTCATTTAGATACCAAAATGGCTGTCATTTTTAAATCGGCTGCTTTGTCAGACAGGTATTAACCTCCCTTGGACAAAACATGGAGCCACACTAACAGTTTTACTATTATAATACCCACCGGCCATGTTCCAAACTGAAACTTGATTGGGTTGACGACCTGCTCCGACGTGACTGTTGAAAGATATTTTATTGCCACCCACGTTCTCTAGTTCTTTATGACCAAACTCACAGGCGGACATACTACTTGACCTGCAGGAATATAAGCACCATGTACCCGATACTAACCTCTCTAGTCTGTGCAAGGAGAAAACTATGGTGGCATACATATACCGTAAGATAACCAATTGAGGTTCGCAAACACGTTCGTGTTAGTAAAATAACTTTCGCGATAATTAAGTGGTTAACTAGTTAACATTTGAGAAACGTTTTACCGTAAGATAAATATCTTAACACAAATAATAACCCGTGTATAGGCGTAGTGACAACAGAACACGACGTTGTGTCTTAGTGATTTTATTTACTCAACAACACAGGTTTGAGTCCAGATGTGATCTCATCTCTCTTGGCAGTTAGTATGTACAATAATTTTAAACATGAAGCTAAGAACCATCGTAAATTCGACCAATTCTAAAATAGCATATTATTTGTAATTACTTATAATTTAACTGATAAATTGATAACTTAAAGAGGTTTTATTGTTGACATGCAGTGAACGGTTATTTTAGTCCTTTCGATTAATGCAGACCAGTCCATTTAGCGCTATTAAGTCTATGTGTTTTAGTTTGATACTACTTTATATGATAAATGGGTGTTCTTGGCTTGAAAGATAGACAAGTCATGTTTTTATTGAAAAAAGTAGCACGGGTAGACGTCAGACATTTGCGTTGTCTAGATCGCGTGGTAATCCACTTACTGTGTCACGTTTCCCATACATATAGTGAAGCTATGATCACATTCATCTGTGCATTTATCTTTGGAACGACCCCAGTTCCAGAAACTCGTGTCCTTGTCACAACAGCTGCCATCAAACTGTTTCCCCTCAAAGTTTACAAACTCTTTAAAATTTGTCTCCACGTAACCATTTGACTTGACACATCCAATAATCTGAAATAAGTATAAAACATAGCGGTAGTGTTGCTTTGAACGGTATTTCAATACATAGAAATATTATTATATTATAATTTAGTACTACATTTTGTTGTCAGAGCACTGTTTGTATTTGTGACAAAATTGCTCGTTTGATTGAAAAACAGAAATTTCCAGTTTATGCAACCATTTAAAATACACATCGTACATATTTGATTTTCTCTCGAAAATCTATCAAAATACTTCTAAATTTTATATGGATAAACCTCATTTGCAATGTATTGCGGCAATTCGAAGCTTAAACTTGTGGTACCCTTGAAATATGTCAAAATGACATAATTATTTTCGATTAGAACAATGTATTTACAATACCTCCACCCCATCTTAAGTTAAAAAAACTAAGGCATTGTAAGAGAAGTAGGCAATCAGCTTAAATATATAGCAATCCCTTATTTTTTTCTCATAACAAAAAAAAATAAAAATAAATAATAATAAAAATAAATGATAAGATATGTGAATTCAACTTACGTAAAAAAGAACAGCCGAACAAAAGAATACATTTCCAGTCATTTTTAAGTGCTAAACATTGTCTCACTTAAAACTGTATTAATGTTATGTTTCATTATGTTGTAGTTCCTGAGAATGACTAAAAGTCGCATAGTAAACTACTGTACCACAACTAAATTAACAATTTGTGTCGTAGAATAGAATGCCTCTTGAAATATTTATGCTAACGGTTCACTTGACATGAAATTAGATTTTAACGGAAGTCTTCTGAAACACTTAGGCCTAATTGTTGCTGGTGTAATATCTGGTAATATCTTGTATGATTCTGTATCACTTTATGTCAAGTAGTGTGACCTGAAGTGAAAGGTCCTTACTGTTGAAAGAATGAATTACTAAATAGTCTTACAATTTTATAACAAGATGATTTTAGTTTTCTTTTGCATTGTAGTTACCCGATCTTGTATTCAAGATTTAAAAACAACAAGAAAAAAAAATAATAACAACAACAACAACAAACATTTTAGTACAATTTATGTATTTGCTTTCATTAAATTGAAGTTACACAATATGGAGATTGTTGATGGCTTGGCTGTTGTTGTAAAACGATAAATTCTCGCTTAAATGTTGTAAGAGCATACTCAGGAAAAAATGCCAGTCCTTACGAAACTTGCTGATGACATTACGAACACAGTCTGGTCAACCCCGTCAACAAATTGACGTTGTTAATAAGGGTCACCTTAGCGTCATCATAAATAAACTGTACATGTACATGTTATATATTTGTTTTGTTTGATCTGCTGACATGATTTATATACCAAATCAAACTTCCCTAAAGGGATAACTTGTGGTAAGACAATGGAGTATACTTGTACTTGTAGTACTGTTGATTATTGTATCTATTTATTCTATTGCTAATTCTAATCGTAGATAACAACTAAAATTCATATAGAAGAAAATGACAGTATGGTTGAGCCACACGTTCTTGCAATGTAATTATTGCTCTTTCCTCCTATACAGGTATACAGAAAAGTTTGACAGAAACTGAAACAAGATTAAGAGATAATAAGGGGGAGGGGGCGGAAGGGGTGGGGGGAGTTTATTTCCAAAATGTCAAGGATTTACTGTCCATAACTTTTAGTTTCTTTTCTGATTTGATTAACAATATCACAATAATAAAATTAATTTTAAAATATAAATTTTGGCTACCAAATAGTAAAACTTTGCAATTAAGTGCGTGTCAAGTTCCTTCAAAGCACAAAGTAGTTTATTCATGTACAATCTACAAGGGGAAAAAGTAATGGTTTGTGTTTCTGTAACGTTGCAGTGTAAGCAAAAGTCTTCGTCAGTGACTTGATTATAGAATAAGTCATGTTTTAGTCACTACAGTTACTGCATAGGCGGGCGTGAATTACTACTGTGTTAACGTTCTCCTTAGAAATGAGTGTTTAAGATCACTGTAAGTATTGCGTACGCGGACGTGAATTAATGTTGCCCGTGGAAATTGTGTGTTTAAGGTCACTACAGTTAATTATTGCGTAGGCGGACAGTGAATTAATGTCCCCCGTGGAGTTAGTGTGTTTAAGATCACTGCAAGTATTGCGTAGGCGGACGTGAATCAGTTACCCGTAGAAATAGAGCATTTAGGTCACCGCGTAGGCGGGCATGATTAACTGTGTTCCCAGCGAAAATGTTGATGTCACAGCATTGCAGGCGTGAGTTACTGTGTTCCCCATAGAAATAGTGCGTTTAGGTCACAGCGTAGACGGGCGTGAATTATTGTGTTCTCCTTGGAAATTATGTCACTGCAAGTATTGTGTGTACGGGCATTAATTATTATTTTCTGTGGAATAAGTGTGTTTTAGATCAAAGTAAGTATTGCGTAGGCGGACGTGAATTCACTGTGTTCCCCGTGGAATAGTGCGATTAGTTGATAGCGTAGGCTGGAGTTAATTACTGTGTTCCTCGTGGAAAAAGTGCGTTTATGTCACAGCGTAAGCGGGCCTGAATTACTATCTTCCCCGTGGAAATAGTGTGTTTAAGGTCACTGTAAGTATTGCGTAAGGGGGTGGGGGCGGTGCGTGAATGAACTTTCCCCGTGGAATTAGTGTGTGTAAGTATTGCATACGCGGGCGTGATTCACTGTGTTCCTCGTGGAAATTGTGCGTTTTGGTCACAGCATAGGCGGGCGTGAATTAGTGTGTTCCCCGTGGAAATAGTGCGTTTATGTCACAGCGTAGGAGGGTCTGAATTACTATCTTCCCCGTGAAAACAGTGTGTTTTAGGTCACTGTAAGTATTGCGTAAGGGTGAGGGGTGCGTGAATGAATGTTCCCCGTGGATAGTGTGTATTTAGATAAATGCAAGTATTGCGTACGCGGGAGTGAATTACTGTGTTCCCCGTGGAAATAGTGCGTTTAGGTCACAGCGTAGGCGGGCGTGAATTACTGTGTTTCCCGTGGAAATAGTGCGTTTTGGTCACAACGTAGGCTGGCGTGAATTACTGTGTTCCCCGTTGAAGTATTGTGTTTACGTCACAGCGTACGCAGACATGAATTATATATTATTACACCTCAATTTCATTTACAATGTTAATCTTCCATAGGCTACCGTGACATATAAGTACTGTCAGAAAAAAATTTACTGTCGGAAAAATACTGTCACCCGCTACCATAGTTACGGAATGTTCGAAAATAATACTGTACCATTAGCGCATGCGCAATATCTAATTTTACATTTCCGTTGTAAACAATTTACTGTCGGAAAAATACTGTCAACCGCTACCATAGGCACGGAATGTTCGAAAATTATACTGTACCATTCGCGCATGCGCAGTATCTATTTTTACATTTTCGTTGTAAACAGATGACAATAATGGCAAGCAACAAACGTTTTAAAGTTTAAAGTTGAATGAAGTTGTTCATAGTTTGAATAGTTTTTCGGTATAATAAAATGAATGTTACATGTCTGACAGGGTGACAGTAAAATTGTCAACTTGAAAAGTATTTCCTCAAGTTGACAATTTTACTGTCACCCTGTCAGACATGTAATATTTATATACTACCTTCCCCGATTGTGACTTTGTTCCCCGTGAAAAAGGTACAGATTTTAAGTAAAATAAGATATGAGTGTCATTACTGCTTTTCATTATTATTTTCTGCAGAAGTTTTCTTTTTTAATTTAAAGTCTAAGTTAGGGTCTTCCTGATTTTAATTAAAGATTATAATGGTTTAAAATGGTTTAAAACAGTACAGGGAAATTCTCAATGAAAGAGACTTGTTTTAAACGTTCGCGATTTATTAACTTGAAAGAAAATACGTAAGACACCAATTGGTTATCTTAGATCTTTAAAACAGGTTCAGAACAAGATACTAGCTTTTGAAAGTACCCACTTACGCAGAGAATATTCGGCGGTCTCCGGTGTCAGGAGATCTTCAGAAACAGTCGTTTAGCAAGATTCAAGATTTCAAGATTTATTTCAAAATGCATTTGGGCAATATGCCTATGAGTACGCGGTGAAAATCTGACATATATAAATATATTCATAAACTCTATATTAAGGTCGGTTTGTCCAAGATATACATAAATAATACAGAAATGGACACCATACAATACAATGTATATAAGACAAAAAGAACAAAAAGTATAACTTGGTAATATTTAATAACGTTAACAGCTCTCGTTGTGTTTAATGATGTTCTTCCTAATTCACCATATACACAATTATTTTGTGTTTGTCTTTTATCCCTAACAGTTTCTTACAAAATTTCAAGTATACATTTTCTAATCAACGACTATCATCTTAACACCAAACTTGTGTTCCATAGCTATGGACTGGTAAAATGAGTTTATCAAATAGATCTAATTCATGTTTAATTGACATACAAGGAAATATTATGAGCCCTTTTTCAAGCTTATACAATGCCTTTCATGTTTGGCCAGAAAGTGTTTCAAAATTCGTATTAAAATATCCACCTACAGTAGCATGTAGTTACAGTCATACAGTTTTAAATAAACTTGACATGCATGTGCACAACAAGTGCATTTGACTAAAGTTCAATTTAAAGTCTTGTTTTTAGTAAACACTGTCATTACTTTAGGAAATGGTTGCTTTTAGGCTTGAATAAGATGTCCAAAAGAGAACTGAAAAATTGAGTAAATTGAGGTATATATATATCCGTCTTTTGATTATATACGAAGAGGAGCTGACATATAAATGAGTGAAAAACGATAGGAAGCATGAATAAACCAAACGATTAAAAAATTGAAGAATGAATGAGTGAAAGAATGAACGAACGAGTACGAACGGACGAACGACCGAATGAATGAATGAATGAGATCTAAATGTAAATGAAATTTTATGAGGGAAGGAAAGAAGGAAGTAGGCAAGCAAGGAAAGAAAGAAAGAAAGAAATAATTAAAGAAAGACTGAAATAATTCTGAAGAACAAACGAACGATTATTGAAACAATCAATTTTGGACTCTTTTTTTTCAATATTTTTTTCATTTGTTTTAATTAGAATCGAAATCAGATAGCGCTCTAGTCAAAAATGGAATAATTTTGCTTAAGGCTAAAAATCTTTGAGGTAGAGCTATACTTGTCTCACTCCGATCGCGTCTTGTTTTGACGATGACAGATAAGGTGAATTTACCAAATGCTTCGTCTTATTCAATACCATTTATTAATTTTCTAAAATAAGAGTAGTTTGAAGTTAAAATTTACTTGCAATAACATGTGAACCGTATTTCAGTTACATGTATTGTGTTTATATATATATGATACTTAAATTTCTAAGTTCAGCACATTTTGAATTAATGTCTCATGCAGCTTTAACTTGAGCTACAGATTATGAAAATACATGTATTTCAAGTGTCATTTATTCACAAATTAAGAAAAAAATACTCAGATAAAATCGCAGTTCATGTTATATTTCAACAAATATCTCAAAAGAAAACTGCCTGGAAATTTAATTTTATAACATTAATATAGATTATCAACACAGTTTTCTTTTATACCGTCATTTTGCATTTTTTTATGATCTACAGATCATATAAGACAATCTTAAACAGAAAATTAAAAAGGCATTCATATTGCAAACTAATGCCGATAATTTTCGATTACAATTCTTATCGACATTCTTGTCGATACTTCTCGGTCTCTGCCGTTCTTAAATGCTGTGTGAGGGGCAGGTAATCCAGACTGTCGAATACGGCTTTTACCCGGTTACACTGAATACCGGAATAGACATTTTTACCGAAATATACCGGAATAGACTTTCGATTACCGGAATAGACCTATTACAGCTATGTTATAATTACAAATGCATAAAATCTTCGACCATATTACAATATAGATATTTATTAAGGGATGTACAAAAAATGAATTTTCAAATATACATATTTTTGTTCATTGGAGAGGTCATCAGACCTCTCCACAGTGTTGGCTTTAATTGCTGGCGGCATCCATTTTTTGCGTATCAAATTTTAGTTAATGATCTCATATTAAGCCTAAAATCATGAAAACCAGTCTACAAAGATAGTTATGCGCATGCTCCGAATCAAAATACGAATTTATTTAAACGAAACCAAAATTTAACATCGGGTCAAAACGGCCTTGGTTAAAACGGCCCATTATGAACAAAACGTATAGAATAATTTTGTATTCCCTTAAAGCGACTGACTTACATATGGGCCGACGATGAAAAAAAAAAAAAGAAAATGTTCTTACATCTTGAAATTTTTTGCTGCAATTGCGAAAAACATATTTAAACTAAGTTACTGATTCATTTTTTGATACAGAAAAACATCAAAATATAAAATTTTACACACTTTTATCGGTAAAAAATAAGGTAAGATACTTCAGTTATAAGATTAATTTTGACGCATCCTTACAAGTACGCGCTGTGGCTCAGTGGTCTAGATCGTCTCTCCCTATTTTACTGACCGAAAGGTCGTGGGTTCGGATCCTGGTTAAGACAATTTTTTTTTCAGTTTTCATGGCGTATAGAAGCATAATATTATATTTTTTCCGTAGTATATTAAATTCTCTAAAATTTAAAGAAAAAAAATTTCAGCAAAAGTCTGTGAGTCAGTCGCTTTAACTAAACACAAAAAATACAATTATAGGGATGCATTTCTTATAATGCATGCTACTTTTAAAAAACTACAAATTCTAAAATGCATTTTTTGTCTGAGAAACTCATCAGCCTGCTGAACAATTTAATATTTAGCCATGGTCATGAAAAAATGGTAAATATTTTTTACGAATTTCAGAGGATTTTTGACAAGTCCATTTCCTCGATTTGGATCAAATTTACGCCCTTTTAATATTTAGTCCAGCTTAACAGATACTATCGCTGATTATTTTGTAAAATATTTGGACTAAGAAATGTGTAATTAAAGCTTGAAGGGGAAAACAAAACTTAATGAGCCTAAAAAAGCAGCAGTTTAACATGGAAGTTCTGGCTTCAACAACTACATACATTGTTGTAAAAGAGGGGGGAGTAAAGCCTTAGGGGCTTATAAGAAGATCCCCATGATTCTGCAAGGTATGAAATACATGAGGTTATCTTAATTTGTTTCATTTATTTAAATGATAGATACGCCACTATAAAAACATTTGAAATAACTAAATTATAGTCAGTTTCGGTCATTTTGCCTAATAAGGTATTAACTATTAATAATAGTTAGGTTACTAGTTTTTATAATTATTTAAGTCACAGAACGTTTAAAAAATTCAAAATGATCTTGGAAACAAGTAGATTCATTCTTTCATTGACAACAGCTGCTGACCTCTCTTTGGCTTACTTTTTAAAGGAAGCCAACTTGTTTCATCCACTTTATTGAGAATTACCAAGGCGGTGCGCGTTGGCGCGTAAGAACAGTGTATCTGTGTGAATTACGTTGCACAAATCCTTCACTTACTTCAACTATTTTCTTTTAAATATTTGTAGGTGATTGGAAAAAAGGCAAACAGTTATTAAGAAATGGCCTGAATTAAGTGTATTGATTAATATGTATATTTTCTTTTAATTTTAATATTTTTATTTTTAAATTTTATGATTGAAATATGTTTGCTTTTTTCCTTTCCCTTTGAAAAGCGGTAGATGTGTATATGCCGTACCGAAAGGAAAGTAATAAAATAATTGTACTTTTTGAGAATAAAGGCAATTACCATTGCAATCATAATTTTGATAATTGTATACTAATTGACTTAAGTAAGAAAAGACAAAAAAAAAGCAAAAAAGATAAGTTAATTTCATCATGTGATTCGCACGTGCATTCAGATTAAAGTCGGTAATTATATAATCAATTAAACATTTTAATTGAAAATGCTTTATTGAAGGTAAATGATTAAACTGTGGCTGATTTGTAAAAGTAATTATCGTATGAAACAGTTTTAATATATAATATAAATCAACATTTGAATGTGAATAGGAAATACCGTTACTTGTATTACATCAATTAACTCGCACGTTCAACCAGATTAAAGTCGGTAAACATACTGATAATTTTACATAAATTAATGAGTTATTACAATTAGCTTGTGTGTCAAACATTTATACGGACACTGACAGGCCTCTGTTGATTTGCCATGTATTTTTTAAGGGATTAAATTTGACATTTTCAATACTGTTAACAGAGACACGCGACACATACGCCGCGAAACACTTGTTTGTTTATGGCAATGTGAAGCATCTGTTGTCTTTAATATGTTTTTTTTACAGAAGAGAAATAACTTTTATTTACTGATTTACCATGTATTTTAAGGGATTAAATTTTGCCTTTTCAATACTGACAACAGCGACACATACGCCGCGAGACACTTGTTTGTTAATGGCAATGTGAAGCATATGTTGTCTTTAACATGTTTTGTAACAGATATGAAATTACCTTTATATACTGCTTTACCATGTATTTTTTAAGGATTAAATTTCGCACTTGTTTGTTTATTTTAATGTAGGCATATGATTTTTTAACATGTTTTTACATGTTATGAATTTAATTTTATACATATAAGAATGGATTAGTATTATCATTAATTTCATTTTATTTCAAACGGTAGAATATTACAGTATAGTGAGGAAAAAATAAATAAACAGATAGATACAATTTTTGCCATTTATCCTTTTTTTACATTTTGCATTCACAACTTAATTTGAAAGTAAAACTCGTCTGATATTGAAGAACATCTTTCTATGGCCAATGTCATTCAGGTGAACTTTGTCAATAGCATAGTCCTTTGGGAATCTTACATTGTTCATGTTAATCTGGCCAATCTTAGTTCTTTGTAATAGTTTGTTCACTTTCCTCATCTGAGCATTAAAAGACCTTTTCGTGAGGAGTGGGTCTTTTATGAACTGTCCGCGTTCTGTGATCAGCGTTATGAAGACTCTTTTGACGCCAGTTGATAATATTAAATTCCCCAGTTCTTCCAGTTTGCTTGAAATCTCTTTTGGGTTTGAGCGCGAATTTATGTCGTTACCCCTGAGCGTCAATACAACAACATCTGGTTTCCAGCGAAGCATATTCTGGAGCAATTTCTCGTCGTATCTGTCCACCCGTCATTCCTCCTACACCGAAGAAAGCAACGCAACATGGGAGCTGTAAGTATAAAAATATTAAGCTATATTAAGTACATTTCAGTGTTTCATTTCACTAATTTGAATTTCACAGCATAATAATACATAATTTTTACCTTAATCTTACATTTTAATATATCTTTTACTTTACGTTTATAAAATTACCTTCATTTCATTTTGACTAAACAGACAAAGTCTCTTGGGAGTTGTAAGTATAAAAAAATATTAAGCTATATTAATTATTTAAGTACATTTCAGTGTTTCATTTCACTAATTTGAATTTCACAGCATAATAATACATAATTTTTACATTAATCTTACATTTAAAGATATCATTTATTTTACGTTTATAAAATTACCTTCATTTCTTTTTGACTAAACAGACGAAATCTCTTAATGTAACTATCACCGTATAATGCAACCTTCATATTTTCTTCCTCTATGTTGTAATACATAAGTATCTGCTCTGCCTGTGAAACGTGGTAATTTATAATTTGCTGATTCATTTCGCGGCTTGGGCTAATTGAGTAAATGCTACGCATTGAAATTCTTACGACACCGTTTTCATTAAATTAATATTATCACAAACTATGTATTAATTAAGTAATATTTTGATTTATAAAATTCAATATACACTCTTAAAGTCGGTATCTTTCACAAAACACCGTTTTTTTTTACATTTATTTACTTCTTTTAGATGTAATAGGTCTATTCCGGTAATCGAAAGTCTATTCCGGTATATTTCGGTAAAAATGTCTATTCCGGTATTCAGTGTAACCCCTTTTACCGACCCTTGTCATGTTACCTTGACCTTTGATAAAGCGTCAAAAATGGCCGACAGCGGCGTGAGAGCGTTGTTAGGATCATCAACGGAGTATTTTGCACTTGCTGGAGTAGTATCCGTGTCATATATTGCGCTTAAGTTGTGCTTGTCGATATTAAGGGCGTTTCAATCATATGTCATTTCTAGATGTGCAGGAATCGGACCACATCTTCGCAGGAGTGGGGAATGGGCAGGTTTGTGCGTGCTTCCGGTCCAGGGTTCATTTAATACCAATATCTATACTGTAGTGCATATTTGTACATTGAGCAATGGTACAGCATTGATAACGTTATTTATTACATTCTTTGTTAGCATTAATATCAACCGAAATAACCAATTGCTACTAAAATTTTGTAATTAAATTTGTTTAAGATGGAAGTGTCTAGGGATACGGATCCGTACCCCTAGATACGGATCCATACCCCTAGACTGGTGGTCTAGAGATACTAATCCGTTTCCTTAGACAATACACGTAGGAATGTTTTGCACCCGGTCTTCAGAAAGTAAATAAAAATATGTAAAGGCTATATAAATTCCCTATACAAAAAAGATCAGTTGTCATGCAGATTTAGGTTCAGCAATAACTGAACGCTCTCTTTTTATAAAAGTTATTGAGATGACAGGGGTATGTTTCTCATTTCGTAAGCAGAAAATTTGATTTTGAATTACTGGAATAAATTTATATCGTTGGAAAAAGTAAACGAACATAACTTGAAAGTAATTGTCACTCTTCTAGGTAATTTAAGTCGATAAAAACTAAAATTAAAAAAAAACTACCAATACCAAGTAAACTGGGTTCAGTAGAAAGTAAATAAATGCTTAATTATACCCTAAAAGAAGGTTTGTATATTCCAAGACAGTCCTTCAAATATTGTCAAGGGATACGGATCCGTATCCCTAGACCACCAGTCTAGAAGTACAGATCCGTATCCCTAGACACTGCCAATAATGATAGGTCGTTGGGACATATCCCCTTTGACTTCCACAGATTTGCCACTGTAGAAGAGTTTGTAGCTTAAAAGCATGTTAACTTCTAAAGACACCTGTTTCTACAACTATTACAATATGCCCACTGAAAAAAAGACCAGACCAACTTTCCATCAGTGTAGATCTAATTAATCAATATAGTATGATATTAATATTATACTATACATGCTATATCTGCTGCAAACCACTTCAACTGCCAATGTTTTCCTTAGATTTCTAAGAAACACAAAGGTCAAGAAAATATAGCTTAAAAAATAGTGTCCTTCAGTTGAGCAGTACTTAGGCTTCAAAACAATATTTGTCTCATCATGCTCAGGCAAAGAATTATTTAAAAAAATCAATGAAGACACTCACAATATACATGTGGCTATATATTCTTTCAAGAAGTAATGACAATTTGACACTGTTTGCCTTCAACCCTGCCCTAAAAAACAAAATCTATTCTTGTGATCTGAAAGTATTTTAGCAGCAGTCTGTGGTACCAGCTGATATGGTTGATGGAAGAGTTTGTTGCTGCTGTCAGTATTTGTGATGCAAGCAATATTCATTTTGTTAAATTATTCTTCCTACCATAACAGTCTGATTGCAGGATATTGTGACATGGTTTATATTTCAGTTGTCACTGGAGCTACAGATGGTATAGGGAAGGAATATGCCTTACGACTGGCTTCCTTTGGGATGAAGGTGGTTTTGATCAGTAGAACACAGTCCAAACTAGAACAGGTGGCCTCTGAAATAGGTACTTATAGCACTTTTTTCCAGCATTTTTCTTAGGGCATCTACTGGTAACTTCTGAAATCTTATGCCTTGATTGTTGATGAGCTGTATAAATTGTTATTTTAACAAACAGTTGTGTTATATGTTGAAGGTCAAGAATACATATTTAAAGTATTTCAGAATCACTTGAAATTCACAGACATTAAGAAATAAAGTATTTCTGTGTTGAGGGACTTCAGGTTCTGTATTGATTGGGAAACAAGCTTTTGCAACTCCCATTCAATGACTGTCTGGTGGAGTTTAAACCAGCCACTTTGAAATGAGGTTCCAGTGCTCTGAGTCTACTGTATCTTATTTTAGTAAGGGACTTCTGTTTGTAATTTGACTCATTGCTCTGTCTGCATTTTATCTGAAATACTGGTCATAAGTGTAAGAGGTAGGAATACTGCACATGTTATTTTATATTGTCAGAGGCAGCACACAAGGTGAAAACGAAGATTATAGCAGCTGACTTTTCCCATGGTACATCAATCTATAATGACATTAGAAATCAATTACAAGGTTTGGATATAGGTGTGCTAGGTAAGTATTATATCATTCTAGAATGGTTTTCAACATTTTTAAGAAGTAACCACAGCATTAAATCTGAATTCATTCCAGTGATAATTATGCTTGTAAATGATAAGTGAAATACATATACATGTTTCCTGATTCCGTAATTATATTTAGTTCAGTTGTGTGTTCATATATTTAAATCTGATTGAAAAAAGTTTGGAGTAACTTGAGCAAAGTTGATAGAAATTTGAAAAAAAATATAACTTTATCCTTGGTCTACTGTGACACAAGAAAATGCAGTTATAAACAACAGAGTTATAGTCACTCAGTATACTTGTAGTCAGAAGAATATTTTGTTATATTTCAGTCAACAATGTAGGGCTGTCCTATGAGTTTCCAGAATTTTTTCTAGATGTCCCAGATAGAGATAATGTAAGTATAAAGTACATGTGCATTAGTAAGATTAACATTCTGTCTCATGAAATTGAAAGTTTGGAGGGTAAAAAGCACATTTAAGTATGAAGTTTTTAATGTTTTGTATTTTTTGTACTTTTGAAACTGATTGAAGTAAATCTACAAGAGAAGAAACCCATTTTGTAAACAGTTTTGACCATAAAGTGGTTTAATTGCACTGTTATCAGCAAACAAGTCTTATTAATTTATTGAATACCATGTGTGTTTTATAGCTGGATTCTTCAAATTCCAAATATCTGCATATACATGTATATTTGTTTTTCCATATAATTAGTGTGCCCAAAGAGAGAGAAAATTAACAACACTTATTTTTCCCTTTTTTTTATAGCGTGATTAAATATTTGACTAGTAAAAAGTTAGGTTTAGCTTAAATTTTTCACATGTATTTAAAGAATTGTTTGCTTTTATGTTTCAGTTTTTCATGAGTCTTCTACATGTAAATTGTACATCTATGACAATGGTAAGTTTGGCCCATTGAAATACTGAAGTCATTTCATGTCATGTAAATTGTACATCTGTGGCAGTGGTAAGTTTGGCCCATTGAAATTCTAAAGTCATTTCATGTCATGTAAATTGTACAGCTTTGACAATGGTAAGTTTTGCCCTTGGAAATACTGAAGTCATTTCATGTCATGTAAATTGTACATCTTTGACAATGGTATGTTCGGGTCATTGCAAATCTTAATTCATTTCATCTCATGTAAAAATTCAGTCCTGTATAATTTAGTCATAAGAAAAAAGAAGCAAACTTGTTCAGTTATATTTCAAGTATCTAGGAGACGGCAGTCATAATCATATAGTAATGATTTTCTTAAAGAAGTGATATGTCACACTATGTAACACCTTTTTATATGCCCAAGGGTGGCATATTATGTTATGGTCCTGGGCGTGCGTCTGTCCGCACCACAGAAAATTAATTGGGGGCCATCTAACTGTAAACATAACAAAAGAGAACCATAGAGCTCATTCTGTAACAACAGAATAAAGGGCAATCGGCCCTCTATTAAACAAAAGAAAATAACAAAAGAAATGGCCCCCTATCTAGTTTCTGCCTCACATCCATCTGTCCATTAGCAATTTGGTTTCTGGAGAATAACTTGAGTACTCTTTGGCCTACAGTCTTTTACCTTCATATGATTATTGCCCACATTAAGTGGATGACCACTATTGAATTTGGAGTCAGTAGCTCAAATGTCATTGAAAACATTGAAAACCATTTCCGCCATGTAACTTGACAATCATTTGTTTTAGAAATTTCAAACTTTATGTCATGATTGCACACATTGAGTGGATGACCCCTACACATTTTGGGGTCAGTATGTCAAAGGTCAAGGTCACAGTGACCTAAATGTTTAGAATCATTTACACTCTGTAACTCGACATTGATATAATCTTGTAAAAACGTAGCACTTTATACCATTGGAAACTTTGATTTCACTGTTAATTACATTTCTGGGACCTTGACAATTGTTTGCTCAATTGCATTTTTTGTAAAATTGCATTTTATCTTAATAGAATAAAGAAGAAAAAGTGGTGGGACCGGTCACATTTTTCGTAGTATACCGATATTTTGTTATACTGTGATTCGAAGCAGCACGATTGGACTGTAGTATAACCTTCTTAAGTCTGTTATTACAGATGACCAGTATGGTGTTACCAGATATGGTAAAGAAGAAGAAGGGTGTAGTGATCAATATAGCTTCAGCATCAGGCACTGTACCCACACCATTACTATCAGTCTACTCAGCTTGTAAGGTAATGTTTTATATCACAGTTATATCTACATTCATTATGTTAAGCAAATATTTTAGCACAGTTACATATTTACTAGTAATGGTAGCACTTTAAAAGGTTTATTTTTTGAGATTACTTGGAATAAATGTAGGTGAGACTGCCCTCCTACACAAACATTGGGTTGAAGGACATTACCATTATAGATTAAACCATTATAAAAGTGTTTAGTAAATATTTAATTCTGATAATGTTCAATAAGCTAAAAGAATATGAAATCATGACAACTAGTTGTCTGAACTTTTTTAACTTTATTTTATGAAGAAGATACTGACTCAGTACACCATTAAAACAAGCTTCATTTTTCGTTGATATTTAAGACCAGTAAAAAAGCATGCTTTTGTTTTACAGGCGTATGTGCGATACCTGTCTGAGTGTTTAGAATTTGAGTACTGCAGTAAAGGAATACAAGTTCAGGTACTGGACTCTCTGTCTTTATAAAAACAATATTGGGTATAGAAAAAGAGAAACAGTTACCTATCTTGAGTTAAAACTTCAGGAGTTTAAATGTTAAGCCTTCATTTGCACTCTAAATTCTCATTACTGAATGTTGTTTTAGTTTTAGTTGAGTCTTTTCTTCATAATGACCTCCGTTTGAAGAACCCACAGAGTCAGAGGTGAAGCTCACAGGGCCAAGACTTAGAAAATGGTTTCCAGTCAATAACTAGAAATAACTGCTCTCAAGTCCTTCAGATTTTACAGAATGGTTGGGTTAGATGAGTAGATAACTCCTGTATTTGGGTGCTTAGGATCAGTTGTCCAGCTGACAGAGACCCACACTTTGAAAAGAGGTTCCAGTCAGTAACTCCAAAAATAACTCTCAGGACCTTCAACCTCCGCCCATATGTTAAAGGTCAAGCTCATGGGACCTGTAGTGTGAAAATAGTACCTTATCAGTAAGTCAAGACCTTCTGTTCATAGATCTCTCAAACTTTACAGGATGGTTGGGCATGTGTAGATAAATCCTATTGCTTTTGGACTCACCGCATCAAATGTCAAGTTCACAGGCGCCTTTAATTCATTAGTGTATTTCAATCAATTTATAGAGAATGAGTGAATCCAGGAATGTTCAGCTTATTTCAGCTTTATGAGTAGATAACTCCTGATCCTACTATTTTAGGCTCATGGTGCTGAGTCAGCATTCCTTATTGACCTTGGGGATTTCTTAAATGCAGAAGTGGGGCATCAGTGTCATTCTGACAGCTGTTGTTTGTTTTTATGCCCCCACAAAGTGGGGTGCATATAGCGTTGCACTTGTCCGTCCGTACGTCCCGAAATCTTGTGACCGCAACTCCTCTTAAACCGTATGGCAAATTTTGCTTAAACTTCCAGGGATGAACAACCTTAATGTGTAGATGGTAGTAAAGGAAGGAATTTTCGCTGTGACCAAATTTAACAGAATTATGGCCCTTTGTTGATTTTTTCACTAGAAGATTTGTGAATGCAACTCCTCTTAAACCGGATGGCAGATTTTGCTTAAACTTCCAGGGATGAACAACCTTAATGTGTAGATGGTAGTAAAGGAAGGAATTTTTGCTGCCACCAAATTTAACAGAATTATGGCCCTTTGTTGATTTTTTCACTATATACCATATAGAAATTTTGTGAACGCAACTCCTCTTAAACCGGATGGCAGATTTTGCTTAAACTTCCAGGGATGAACAGCTTTAATGTGTAGATGGTAGTAAAGGAAGGAATTTTTGCTGTGACCATATTTAACAGAATTATGGCCCTTTGTTGATTTTTTCACTATATACCATATAAATAATTGAACATATAAATTTTACATTTGTAATTTAATTTAACATGTACATAAGGTTACCTGTAGATCATTTTAGGTATATGTACAGAAAAAATCTTACATACAGGATATACATGCTCTTGTTTATAAGCACTTATGCATAGTGGGGGCATCTGTGTCCTATGGACACAGTTCTAGTTTCTGTGAGATCTTGGTAATAAAGATACTTTAATAAAAAAAACGCTTAAAGTTGAGATATTGACTGGTGTGAAAATTGTCACTAGATCAGCTGTAATCGGGATTTTCTTGAAAATTGTATATCTAAATCCTCTGGACCTGGGTACTCTTTTTAAAGCTGAACTTTTGATATCAAGTTACATCCCTGTATTGATGATAGTGAAGACATTTAAGCCGATGATTCTCATTAAGGTGACAGTAAAAGCAGTGATTGTGGTGATTCTATCAAGGGAAGGTTTAGAAGAAAGTGAAAACCTATTGAAAAGATTTAAGAGTATGAAGAAGCTGATACCTAAGATGAAGAAATCATGTTATCAGGCTGATAGTGGGGTAATGAGAGGCTATAATGCTCAGTCTGGTAATGAGATACTTTTAAAAGTCAGTATCCTCAGGTTGGTAATGAGATACTTCTTAAATCTAGTATCCTCAGGTTGGTAATGAAATATTTTTAAAGTCCAATATCCTCAGGTTGGTAATGAGATACTTTTAAGTCCAGTATCTGCAGTAATTTATTGACTATTTCAGTGTGTCAATCCTTACTTTGTATGTAGCAATATGAGTAAAGTACGTAGACCAAGTTTGTTCATTCCATCAGCAAAGGGGTATGTGCAGTCAGCTCTCAACACTGTAGGAACTAGCTCGGTGACCAATGGCTACTGGCCACATGCATTAATGGTAAGTTTGTACATTATCTCTAACCCTGTGAAATATAACTGAAATGAAATCATATTACATTGCCTTTTGTTCATTTGTTACCTTATCCTTAATTATTACAGATAAATGGAATTAGTAGCAATGCATTGTGTTTCTCTTTTAGTATAAATGTAGATATAATTCAAGATTTGGTGACCTTCATTTGCTGCAAGATTTGTAGAAATTTCAGAGCTCACCAAATCTTAACTCTTAACAAACTTTATTGTGGCTACATGTACCAGAATAATAATAACTAACTTTAGACTGTCTTTTATGCTTTTGCTTTAATGCTTTCATTTTAAATTGCACTCTATATTAGAAATGAAATTAAACCTCTTTTAGTTATACTATTAGAGTATGGTCTGCTTAGATCAATTTTCTTGTTAGAGTTACTTCCCTTACACTCTGAAAAAATACTCATTCATATTCTTAGGGCCTTCGGCCAGCAGCAAAGATTCCTAGCAGTACTATTTCTAAATATCTTTTTTGGTGAAGTCATTTGGTTTTGAATGTTTTCTTTCATTATATTCACTAATGTATGGTTGAATGCAAGCAGCCTTGGATAATATTGTTCTATTATTAGAATAAAAATTTCTGTTTCTTTTCTGTAGCACTTGCCCATTAAATTGTTACCACAGAAAGTTGTTATGCGTATCATCTCTAATATCCTGGACTCAGCTGGTAAACGCTACAAACGAAAACATGCTGCCAAGAAGGCTGACTAAGCTTTTATAACTTGAATGCAACGTAAGTCTCAAATTGCATGCCCCCTTAATTATAACCATGACTCTCCATATGTATATTTTTTCCCTAGGACTGGGTGCTCAACTCTTTGCCAAGTAGCTTGTTTGTAAAGTACCAGTTTAAAGTATTACTAGATACCAGTAAACGAGCAAAAAAGAAGCAGGCAGCCAAGAAATCCAACTAGGTACTCCCTAGTAAGTGTAAAAATAATTTTCTGTCTAGTGTGTGTATATTTATGGAAAATCATCTTCGGTCTTGTTAAGTTAATCTTGATATTAACAGTGTTTACAAGTTACATTCATTTTCTAGCAAGATAATGGATTGAATAGCTTAAGATCTTGAAATTGCTTAGGAAAAAAATGCAATAATAGCGGTATGCAGTTTCCAAAATATTCTGAATGATTAACCCAAACTATGCTAAATATGTAAGAAGGACTTGTTGCTCACCTTACAATTTGGACAGATCTATTAATTGTTTAACCAGGTGCTTCTGGAAAATTAACTGATTGAATGGCGAATAGTGCAGACCATGATCAGACTGCATGGATGTTCAGGCTAATCTTGGTCTGCACTGGTTGCTAAGGCAGAGTCAGTTGCTTCCAGCATGGTAATGGTTAAGGGAAAACTGGTTGGAATTTGAGTTAGAATGAGACAGTGATAACTCATAGTTCAAATAACTTGGTATGAAAATGGTAACAATGTTTGTTTTTGTTTGCCTTTTAGATCAGAATTCATCAGGACTCTCAAACTAGACAGAGCTGAATATTCAGAAGACACAGAATAGAAAGAGCAAAAAGATGTTTTTTTCAAGCAATATTTGTTTATTGATAGAGTAATTTTCAAAATTATTGAAAACATCAGAATTTTATCTACATGATTGTATAAAGAAATCAGTTGAAGTCTTTGAAGTCTAATTATTTCAATATTTTTGTTTGAATGACATCTTATTCAGTTTCATTCTTTTTATAATATTTTTGATAAGTGAAACATTAATAAAAAAATCATTTTTGTAATAAACTTTAAAAGGTTGCTGTGATAATTACAAGCACCCTGTAGTTATTACAAACCCTCTTCTGAGACCTCTAGGCCCTTTACTATTACATAGAGTGCATGTTCATTGCCAGAGAAGTTCAGGGCAGGGATACATCTCTCTAATCAGCTTAGCCATTACATATTTTTAGTGGTTAGAGGTAACCTAAAAGATAAGCTGATTAAATCAAATTCTTGCTATCCCATACAGTTCTGTGTTGCTACATCGTTAAGTCATTAGGTTTTGACAATCCTGGCTTGTTTTTGGTAAACTCATTTGTTTCATACACACTTGTGTCTTGGAATTTCCAGTAAAAATAGATTATTGCAGAGACTAGTTTAAATTAAATGATAAATGTTATAAAGTTATAGATGTAAGCCTTTCAAGAGTAGATTGTGAGTATATCCCTGCCTTGTTCTTTATGCATACATAGAAAAACTGCTTTTAACGTGTTTTTGTCTGATGTAACATTTCAAGCTTTTGTTTTTGTTTGACTCACTTATGGATGTATTTTAATAGCTTTTTTTAACTAACAAAAGTATGAAAACTTACTGTTAGATATTATTTTTTAGTTTTTGGTAGGCATGGAACAGTTTTGAGTAAAATTTAGAGCCCCTGGCAAGAATTTTTCTCACATGTTCATCTTTTTCCTTTTGTTCAAAGTAGAAGAAGTGTAGAGATAATGCTTCATAGTATTTGTTTTTCAACATGGTTTATTTTTTCTTTGTTATAACCTTTTTTTTTCCCCAAATATTAGATTTATATTATGTATTCTAATATTATGTGATTTATGCAATTTATAATTTATTAATATATTACACTTTGTATTGTCTATAATGATCATGTATTTGTACCAGTAGAAATGATTCTGTTTGTTGATTACAGCCGTGTAACTGTCAGGATTTGTCTGTTTTCATACAGAATAAGTTGAATTTTAAGGGATATTTGGTTAAAAATCTAGAGCATTAGGTCATGCAGGGGGCATTATGTGTGCACACACAGTATTTGCAGTTTCAGCAGTCTAAGTAGACTTTTCGATCTGCATTTATTGATACATGTAGTTTTCAGTACTTGTTCAATAATTTTAGCAATGCTTATTTATATAAAAGATAAAAAAGGGACATATTTTGAAAGAAAATAAGACTTGTTGGAATTTTTGATAAATAACAATATCTGTTCTTTGAAGACAGGCTGGAGCAATGCTTTTAAATTGAAGATGAATTGAGCTCAATAAATGAACACACCATATTTGTTACTACAATCTACCTTTTACTGCTTAATTTATAAACCATTCTTTGTCTTATTCTTTTTATGCATATAATCAATAAATTTTCACACTTCGGCCTACGAAGTGAAAAAATACATAGGGAGATATATTCGACAGAACTGAAAAATACAGTTGACATAGTGGAAGTTCTCACCTGGCGAATTCAGCGTAACAGGAGTTAAATAATACAAAGTAGGTTTATTTAGTGGACATGAAAATTTATTTGACTCACCAGAACTTTGGCTTAAGCGATTTCAACATACCAAGTGTTGACTGTATATCTAGAGAATCCTTAGGCCCAGGTTCATCTAACTTGGTATGTAGGTTGGTCATGACCATTTAATGACCCATATGGTTTTTCAGGTCTCTAGATCAAAGGCAAGGTCATAGTGACTGAAAAGCAAAATGGTTTCCAATCGGTTACCATAGAACGCTTGGGCCCGGGCTTCCTAAAACTTCATAGGCAGGTTGATCATGGCCAGTAGATGACCTCTGTAGCTTTTAGGGTCACTAGATCAAAGATTAAGGATATATTGATCATTGAAGGAAAAATGGTTTCTGATGAATAACTAGAGAATGATTGGGCTTAGGGTCCTTAAACTTGCAATACAGGTTGTTAATGACCCGTAGATGACTCGTATTGCTCTTTGCATAACTTGTTCAAAGAACAAGATCAGAGTGACCATTAAAAGAAAGAAATGGAATCAGTAACTAGAGAACCCTTGGGCATTGGCTCCTCAGACATGCTGTGCAGGTTGACCTGTTCAGGAGATACTCTTTTTCTCTTAGGTCACTAGGTTAAAGGTCAAGGTCACAGTGGCCAATAAAGAGAAAATCGAATTCTGATTGATAAGTAGAGAACCCTTGAGCCTTGCTGACTAAAAATTTCCAACCTACCCACTCTCCCACCTACCTACCTACTTACGCAGTTCCTGTACTCTCGTGTTCTCCAGTAATTGAACATTACACATTTTACAACAAAAGTGTCATTGACATAATCTACAGTTCCTCATTCTTCTATTTGCCATGGCCGATAGCTATTGATATCAGAAGCCCCTGACATCCTCCACTTAACGTACTGTCACAGGTCCATGCCCTTATACCTACCTGTACTATGACTGCCTCTGGTGAAATGGCACTGTGTGGTGGGGTGAGGTGGGTGGGGGCATGTATGTTTTACAAATATCTCTTGTTGATTTAATGTTTATTTTTGTATGTATACATTGACATTCCTTTGCAAAAGAATCTTTGAGTGGGGTTGGTCATTTCTTTAAAGACAACCAAAAACTTCAGATCATCATATTATTGTCAGTCTTTCTGCTGTAGTTAAGGACTGGTGCAATGTTTTGCTGAAATTTGAGTCACATGCAGTTATTTTTGCCCTTGTGACCAGTGAATACTACGATCTCTTGCCACATCTGTCCAGTCTGATTACGGTCCAGACTGCTCACACTGCTTAGCCACTTATCCCAAGTCAGTTATTTTCTATTAATACCCATACAAATGGTAAATGTATTTCTTTTCTCCAAACTTCATGATGGACATGAGGAAGGTACTATAACTGTTAGTATATTGAAAGCTTTTGTCCATAGAAGCATATGTCTTTGTTGAGTAGCCTAGGTCCCTGTATACCACTAGCGCCTGTAGTTGATTATGTTCAGAGGTTTCAGCCTCAGTTGAGACAGACCGGTTGCAAAATCAGAGTTCTCATTTTGCATGAGAACTGATATTTTCATCATTTGAACTTGACCCCTAAGTTCAATTTTTTGTTTTATCACTTTCCCACGGATTCAGGAGAAAATGATGTCCAAGTATTAAAAACAATCTTCACGGCACATGGGTGCAGTTGATATGTAATGCGTTTGGGTCTGAGTGAGGCCGGCACCGGCTTAACTCCTGCAACACATCTGTTTGTATCAGATTTAAATGAGAGTTCTGAAATACCTGAAGTGTAAAAGATACCTGGACTATCCAAGTGGCAGTAAAATCTGAGGGTGGTCGTGAAGGCTATATTAATATTTAATGATGTTAAATGCTGCTGATGTATGCCGAAATGTTCCATTCAGTATTTTGAGTTTACAAGGAATGTTCCCAATTAAACCTTACTGCGTCACTTGTCTGCTGTTGACGACAATGTACTGGCTACCGAATATTTATGTGACTGTAGTACTGCTGAGCTGTCAGAAATGTTATGTCCATGTGTGATGTAGGCACACATCACTTAAACTGCTGTTTAAAGATGTCAGTACTATACCTCAACTGTACACATCTAGAGAAAAATAAAAAAGTAATACCACTATGTCTCGATCTGTAAAAAAGGCCCAAATGTTGTGTCAGCAACATTTTTTTAGCTCACCTGAGCTGGCTCAGGGTGAGCTAGTAGGATCGATGAATGTCTGTTGTCCGTCGTCCGTTCACACTTAGTTCGTTAACACTCTACTGGTCACATTTTTGCTCCAATTGTCACGAAACTTGGTCAGGATGTTTGTCCCAGTAATTACTCGGACGAGTTCGAATATGGGTCATCTGGGGTCAAAAACTAGGTCACAGCCCAAACATGGTAAAACCTTGTTAACACTCTAGAGGTGACATTTTTAGCCCAAATTTCCTGAAAAACTGTCAGAAAGCTTGTTAAGATGATTTCTAGCTCAAGTTGGAATATGGGTCATGTGGGGTCAAAAACTAGGTCACACAGCCTGTATTTTGAAAAACCTTGTTAACACTCTAGAGGTAACATTTTCAGCCCAAATATCATGGAAATATGTCAGATTGTTTCGATGATTTCTAGGTCAAGTTCGAATATGGGTCATCTGGGGTCAAAAACTAGGTCACAGAGTCCAAATATTGAAAAACCTTGTTAACACTTTAGAGGTCACATTTTCAGTCCAAATGTCCTTGTAATATGTCAGAAAGGTTATTTGGGTGATTTCTAGCCCAGTTTCGAATATGGGTCATCTGGGGTCAAAAACTAGGTCACAGAGCCCAAATATGGAAAAACCTTGTTAACACTTTAGAGGTAACATTTTCAGCCCAAATATCCTTGTAATATATCAGAAAGGTTATTTGGGCGATTTCTAGCCGAAGTTAGAATATGGGTCATCTGGGATCAAAAACTAGGTCACAGAGCCCAAATATGGAAAAACCTTGTTAACACTTTAGAGGTAACATTTTCAGCCCAAATATCCTTGTAATATATCAGAAAGGTTATTTGGATGATTTCTAACCCAGGTTCGAATATGGGTCATCTGGGGTCAAAAACTAGGTCACAGAGCCCAAAAATAGAAATATGTTGTTAAGGCTCTAGAGGCTACTGTTTCCGTCCAAATATCCTGGCAGTTTGTCAGAAAGGTTGTTTTGTTGTTCAAATTATTAGATTAGGTTAAAGGTCACGGAGGCTAAAAATAGATTTATCTACTGTACCTCATAAAGCCTTCATTTATAGACCAATATCTTTGATATTCAATATATAGGTTCCTTGCATGGACCTCTACCCATGGGTAGGGTTTGAGGTCACTGCGTCAAGGTCAAGATCACCATAGCTTACAATAGATATTTCTACTTTCTGTCATAGAGCCTTTATTTATTGACTGATATTTTACATATTTGGCTTGTAGGCACTTACATATTTTCAATTAAAAAATGAAATACTGCTTAACAGCAAACCTACAGCCAAAGTACTCAGGTGAGACATCCAGGGCCATCATGACCCTCTTGTTTAGCTTTAGTATGCATAATTTTCCATCCGTGTTGAATGCTATTCTATTCTGGAGTGCTTCCTTAATCGACTTTTTGTAGGCATGTCACTGGAAACGATAGATGTGTTAGACGGTTATAGGTTTAGCGCTGAACAAAAAAAAATGATGACAAAGTTTAACCTCGAGAATCTGCCCCCAGACGCCTGCCTTACTTTTATAGCTTTCTAAAATAATTACCCGAAAACACCAAATTCATGTTAAACAACTATGGAATCGAATCAATCTACGTTACTATTAAAAATTTATGAGGTTGAATCGAAGAATTGCAGCTGTATTGTGCGCGACCCCGCTCAGAAAGAAGTGCAAATAAAAAACTATCGAGAAATGCTTGTATGGTACATACCTCGCATTGTTTATATTGTTCTATTTCTGCCTTTTACCGTGACTGCACCCCAACAGTGCGAACCAGGTTTAAATGAAGATGAGATGATATTTTGAACCTGGTGACATTACTTTTTAAGGCTGATTTAACGTTAATTCAGAAATACATGTTCATGTTTGAAGGAATACGGCAAGCAAAGGAGCCTTTCGTATCCTGCTTTACTTTTCACTATATCATTATGCTTTCAGGCATTTACACTGAAGACCTTTTTTCCTAGATTTGTTTTAATAGAATGTACAAAGTTGGTTTTGCTGACAGGAAAAGAGAAGTTTTTGCAATTAGAGAAGTTGGTTTAGCCAGGCCACTACGGACACTAGTAAGTATACACACCCCTTTATTAGTTTCATTCATTATCACCATGTATGTAAATCTCGACGATATTGATTGACTGTGGATTTTTTTCTTGAATGACAAGCATGTTGAAATATATTCCCTTCATAGGTATACACAAACATTTCACATAAATGGATTTGTAATTTCTACATGCACAAACTTTCCTCTTTCTTGACTCGATATCCTATTAGAAATACGAATTTTAGCATACTTCCTTTCTGCTTTGAAAAAAAAGTAAGGGAGGCATATATTTTTACGAGGGCATTTTTTTCTTGCAGGTATCTATTCCTACGTGCCATAACTTTTAACACCAAAGAGTAAACGAACATTACAGACGAAACAGAATTCACACCACCAAACATGATATTGACAGGGTAGTTAGATGTTTGGATGATACGATTAAATTTTGTTTCCACCGGTGCGACCATGCTGTTTTCACTACATGGAAAATGAAACCGTTTCTTGCGTTTTTTCTTTAGCCAAATATCTCAATATAAGCTAATAAAATATGCATGTTGTGACAAGGAGGACTCGTATGAGAGTGGTGAATCCTAAAGGGAGCAGACCAAAGACTTCGTTAAAATTATTATCTGACAATTCTCAGTGTGTATGCAACACAAGAGGCAAACTATTACATACTACAGAATTTGGTAGTGCACTGAAGCAAGAGGGTAACACATTGTTGAAACTTTTAGAGAAAAAAAAGAACTTGTCTGTTGACATGATTTATAGAAAACCAATGTTTCTATGTGTTAGTTTTGTGTGTGTGTGTGTGTGTGTGTGTGTGTGTGTTAAAGTTTTGTCAGCATTAAATATTAGATATTCAATCATTTTTAGATTTTATTTGTGTCTTTTTGCCTGCATTTTGATTTTATTCATTCCTTTCTGTCATTCAGATATTGTCAGCATTATATATTTATACATGCAATTTTTATCCAATGATTTTCTTAGTTTTGAAAAAAAAACATAAATAATACGGAACTACTTTTTGTACAGTTACTGTTTAACATGTACTGTATACGTTTGTAGTGTGTGTAAAATTGTAATTAATTTATCTGAACTTTTCGCTCTTTTTCTGTATACTGTATAATTTTTATTTATCCTTTGACGTTTCCGGACATTGTTAACAAATGAATGTTTACAAATGTATATTTTCTGAATAACTTTCTTCAATTAGTTTTTGAATTTGACGTTTTTTCTTATTCCAAGTTAAAAATTGGCACAAATAAATACTTCATTCAATTACTTAAGCTTTTTCAAATCTGAATACTTTTTCAAGTGTATGTTGATAGTGGAGACTTAGTGATTGTTCCATTTTGGCGATTTACTGTAAACAAAGGTTGCAGTGGAAATATAAAGACAAGATATAAAGAAAACAAAGAACCGAGGCTGTGCAATTAGAAATTCAAGACAGTTGGGTTGACATGATACTTTGGCAGCCATATTCTAAGTGTAGTTATTTTGATCCTTTTTATGTGGTGTCAATATGTAACACTATATAGTTAATCGTGGTCATAAATCTGATGCAACTGACCGTTTGTGCAGTGGCCATTGTCATCGCAACACTTTTCCGGCTAAAATTACCGGTTTATAGTTATGCGTTAGTCTGCGGTCACAACAAATTATGCGTACCATTCACGAGTCCCTCTGAAAACAACTGATGTCACTTTACGAACAAATAACTTCCGTTTTTAATATATTTCATGCAATTGCATTCTATTAGTGTAATTATTCTAGATCTTAGTTGTTTCTCACAACAGAAGTGGATAGGATTTCAGGCGAATGATTACATTAATATTTACGATCAGTCAAGATGGTTTTTATATCTTTGATACAAAACTGGCCGTAAAGGTGATAATAATGGGCGGGGCATCAGCTGCACGAGTAATTGTACGTCGTTATCTCAAGGTGACATTTTAATTAGCAAGTCTCATTAACAATGATGTACATAGTTTGGACTTAAGCTGTATAATCAGATCGAGGCAAATATTCTGGAAGCGATTGCAATCATGAAACTTCGTCATCAAGATGATGTTTATTTTGTTCAGGATGATAAACTATTTGGTACGATTTCAGGATGAAAATCTTTACTGAAGTTCATTTCTGTCTTAATAACTTTAATGACAGGCGTTAAAAAACGTTATCTGCCATGTATGTCTGTTATTTCAACTATGGTATAATTCAGTAAAAATAATCCTCGTTTTTTACATGAAAGTATATATTTCAACGAAACATATTTGTGACAATATAATTATATTTGTAGTTACGTTTAAGACTGCAGTCAGTTTTCGTGCATGCTTATCTTGATGAATTGATTAAGTGGTTTTCTGCAGATGAAAAATATATTTTGGCTTTTAATACAAGTATATAAATATATACCCTTTTCTTTTGTTTAAAAATAGATAAATTAGATGTCAGCGATATCATCAATGCAGTCGATTACATCGACAGCCGTCTGCAATTTAACAGACAAAATGAAAATCCATTTTTTTTTTTGTACCATAAATGACCGTTCAGTTTGACAAAATACAGAAGCGTGTTTTAGACCCCAAATTTGATCTGTGTATAACTTGACCCAACTTTAGGACCTAATGTGAGTTCAAACAGTTATGCGCTAAAGTCCAGTGATCAAAATTAAGACTCCCTGTTTCTCCATTAACAGAGCGACTAACAGTCCTTTGGAATGATACTTTAACTCGAGACCCAGTCTGTCAGTGCATTATAGGGAATAGGAAAAGACTAAGGCGTATCTCTAGATTTTAAAAAAAGTTTTTTGAATCAAAATAAGCAGGCACGAGAACTGACTGCAGTCTAAAACGTAACTACAAATTAGTTTTTACATTTTGGCTGCATTTTAAATTGGCCATATGATTGAAATGATAAAAAAATTGAATAATAAATAGACAAAAACAAACCAGTACACAATTTTTAACATTGCCCACTTCTCATATTTGCACGTGCCAGTCCTATATTATAAAATTCTGAATTTATCAAATGATATTCAAAAAAACTTAAATACACGAACATATACATTTTCTAAGCCATTTGAAATAATATTTTATTCTTCGAGGTTTGTAAACTGTGAACTAAATAAAGCTTTTAAAATTAAAGATAAACGAATGTTGCAGACATGAGTCCATTTCTATTTCCGTATTTTGTGCTAACGGCTTCGTCTTGTAACAGTTTAACACCCTCTTAATGTAGCGTTAGAGGTTATTACTATTTTGGCACAGTGCAACGCCAATGCAAAACATGTATTTGCACAAGAACAATGTCTTGTTAAACAAAAGGATGTATAATTTTTACATTTAAGTTATGTTTCACTTCATAGGTGGTGTAAGACAAACAGATAATGGCACGCGATGCACGTGCTAGACGTGTCGCATTATGACATGTGTTCACGATAAGCATCGCATTGGCTGTGCTATTTTCTTGTAATGAACGGGAAGTTCTGTGGTTCAAAATGTATTTTACCACCGAATGAAGACAATTCCAGTGATAATTTAGCATAGGGCGGATTCAGTGGTAATTAAGAAACTACTTAACTTAAAGATATGTTTATCTAATGTGTTTTGTGATTTTTAGAGAGGAATCAAATGGCCTACACATACGTTGTATGGGTGTTAAACGACGTATAAGAAGCATTTACAATAGGGTTCTATGGTTGCACATCAAAGCGCGCCGCCATCGTCTGAAAAGGCTTTCTAGAAACAAGCCTGTTACATCTACTGCACGGTAAACTGATGTTTTCTGTCTGTTAACCTACAACGCATGTCAACAAAACCTTTTACTCTTTTGTCAAATTTGATTAAATTTCGAGGGTTTTAACCACTGATGTGTCATGAGTGTTAGAGGGAAAGTAACATGTTCTTAGTGGTTTCTGTCGCATAAACCGAACTGTCAATGCTTAGATTGTCAAAAAAATCAATAAGGCGAAAGTCTTGCTGGTTTGATAGGTGGTTAACGGAACAAACAACCTAAGACGTCATTTGCTATTTTTATGCATAATTTTTGCATCTAGTGCTTGTATTACTTCGTTGGTGGTACATTTGGAACTGATTGACTCGCACATTGCACGTGCTTAAAACGTTCCTGCACGACATAATTGTTAAACGGTGAGCAGTTTTCGTGGTATCTTGATGAATATAATTGAAATCTTCAAATCTGGTCTGCGAGTCTTGTGTGGACTTTATGATAAACGCCATTGGTCACGTTAGATTAAGGATATCAACGAGTCAAGACGAAGCTAGCGTTTTTACTTGACATATGTTTCATAACAGATCACGTGTGAAAAACTGAAATACGTGCCTTATTTGAAGTGTGCTATAGAAAAGGTATTCCGGATTTTTCTCCATATAGGAGAACATTATTATGAATATTCATTGATACAGATACAGTTTACTAAGAAGTTTCATGATGATACTTTTCTATAAGTTTGGGAAAAAAATCAACATTAAAACTTTACTGCAACTCTGTTACCATTGTTCGGAATGCATTTGAAGTTGGCCGTGTAAAAACCTTATCAAATGCTTGAAGAAAGGAAAATAAGTTGACAAAAGAAAACAGACCATTTGTTTCAACCACGTCAGCTGATGACAATAATCATCAAGGTTCAATAGTCAGTCATATATTAATTCTACCCTTCAGCTGTGTAGAATGAACTTCGTCTAGATTTTATATATTACGTAGATATGAATTAAAGGCATGTATTTATTAACAGCATCAAAATTACAGAGCAACCCATTCTTTCTCTTCAGGTACTTGGCACTTAATGAAGTTCATTGATTTATACATTTGTCATAATTGAGAAAGGGGTCGGATGACACTAATACGCCCCTTGAAAACAAACTCGGCCGTTAAAGACATGTGGTCATACTGAATAATTCCAGGACAGGTTTGCATCAATTATTACCTGGCCATTTTTAGCTATTGATAGCGCCCCCTCGCAGCTGGTGGTCAGTGAATATTTCACTCGAGTGCAGGTGGTAACCGGACTTATCTAGTAGGAATATTACGGGTTGTCTTTTTAAGAGTCACACGACCTTGTAACCAAGATACAAATTTCGCTTCGGAATTTTGAATTTACAGAAATGAATATGTATTTTGAATATGTATTTCATTGATATTAATGTATATGTATTTAACCAAACTTAAATATGTCTAAATATATATAAATTAATCTTCAAACATAAACCAACTATTCCTTCATTTTTAGTGCCTGATATTCGAGCTTTTTTCGGATATATTCCAATATTAAAAAACTCTCGTAAACAAGCAAATAGCTTCACTGAAAATTCTAAAATGAGCTAAACAAATATAAATAATGTCAAAATAATATTGCAGTACCAATTCAAACTCTAATCACTATGATAGTTATGTAAGTAAATTAATTAAATGTGGATTAGTCAATAATCCGTATGCTGAAACATTAGTCGATAAAACCGATTTACTAACAGTTCTTCTGAGAGAGACTTAAGTTAAAACTGAAAGGTCGATTTGTAATTAGTTGCTTCGTTTAGATTAACTCATTAAATGCAATCATTACATAAATGAGTTTGTATTTAATATTGCTCATTGACAAAATATTCGTTGTAAACATTTGATGAATATTTTTGTGTCAGTTTGCGGACTTTTTTAATGTTCTCTGAAATCAGGTCTATGAATTAATTGAAACTTTTAAACACCCTACACTTTTGATGATTTAACCGCAATAACAAATTAAGCACAAAACAATTGTTTAAAATGGTAGAACACTTCTGTGGGTCTGATCACGGATTTAGGCCATTGTTTCGTCAATCTTTCATTTAAAGGATGTAACGTGACCAGGGGTCATATAACATCCCTTATTCTTTAAACTTTTATAATATCTTTATTGTCTCATTTTTTCAATGGATGATTAATGGCCGCCATAAAATTCAATAACCTTGAAAACTCAAATTTGTAAAGCTTAGATGTAAAATGAGGACTTTCACCAGTAGGACATGTGTTCCTATTATCAGTATTAACGTGTTTCTTTTAATTTCTAGAACAAAGTTTTCTTTAACAAATACTTCTGTAATAAATATCTCATTAAGCGATTTAATCATTTTAATGTTATTTGATGGTTTAATCTTGAACTAGTTAACGGTATTTATTACACATTGTAAAAACAAGAGACGGACTAACATGAAAGACGTAAAAGACGTAAAAACGTGAAATACGTGAAAGAAGTATGAAATATCCTCAGTGACTGTCGCAAATCTTGTGAAGACTTGCATTACTTCGTTCTTTCTTTTCTGCGTTCGTTCCATTCTTTCCAATGACCTTTATCTATTCGTCCGTCTATCCATTCATTGAGGAGTCCCGCAAATTATTTTGTCTCTTATATATTTATTTATATATTTATTTATAAGGCATAACTATAAAACTTAACAAATGAGTAACTGTCATTGATATAACAATTCCTGGAAGTTGCGCTTTTTCTTTTCTTTTCTTTTTTTTTCGTATTACCTTCTCGGTATTTTCTAAGGTTCTTAATTTTAAGTTGTAACTAATTATAACAAAACAAATATAGGGTTAGTTATGATTCGTCTAGACTGTGTTTCCTCAATTTCTTAGTCTTTTTTAATGTTATGGATTTTTTGAAAAGATATACTTACAGAATTTAAAAAAAATCATGGAATCTTATACTATGCCTTTATTTATTGTAAATGACCAATGACGTAAAATTCAAGGCAACGTATATACATAACTGAAAAAAGGGCAATAAACAGTGGTTTTGACACATGGTAAAACACAATCGCAACACCTCGGGCGACTTCAATAAGTCACCTCGGAAATAATGTGGTAGCACCATATTGGACTATTTTATAATACAGGTGGTGTCTGCTTAATTGAAAACATTTCTTAAAGCCTCTACCTGTTTAAACTTTAAAATTACCCATTTATTTTCATTTTTTCTAATGCATAAGACAAACACTGCTTGAGTTCTGCCATGTTTGTTTATATTTTTATTAAAGCCGGGGCAAATTACCATTTGGTGTATTCATACACTTACATACGAGGTCTTTATACGATTGTCGGGAAAGGCCGAGTTGTTACGATTGCGGAAACAAGAGACAAACAGTCGTAAAGTAAGAGTTATGCTTCTTATGCTCTTTGTTGAATGCTATCTGACTTTTAAGAATTAACTCAATAATTTTGAACGATTACAGAAGCTCCGACCAAAATGGAAGTACCATTTGTATGTCTTCTTAACCTCTCGACGGTGTTTAAAAAAGTCATTTATGGCTTGTTTCTCGAATTAGATTATAACAAAAGATGTCCTTAAACGATAACTATATGAATCATGGACCATACAAGACACAATTTAAAACATTTAATGTAAGCATTGTTACTGCCGCAAATTCAAATTGCCTCAATGTATTTGGAATAAGGTGTCTCAGCTACAGAAAATATAAACATCATTTCAAATAAATTATTGCTGTTGGCATCTGAGTTTTATGGTTCCGATAATAGCTTGATAAAACAAGCACTTGAAATTAGTGGTCACTGGAATAGTGTTTTCATTTTACTCTATTATGGAATAACACAAATTAACATACTCATATCTTACCATTTCCACTACAGTCAACTGAGAACACTAGAATACAATGCAGTGTCTATGACTCTTTTGTCGTGTTGGTGTAAATTGATGTAAAATTGGGTATCCACTCCACATCGGACACGCCCATCATGTTATTTCACATCATACTCGCCACCTGGGTTTTTAACAATGGCCCGGCCTGGTCAGGGAAGAGCGTATTTGACACGAAACGACCCAAACCCCGCCCCGATCTTAAACCCGTTTTCCTTTACCGTAATCAGTTTTTGTTTGGATAGTCATGCCCTGTTTTATTCGCCGCATGCACGTGTTCCGCGAGATATAAAGGTCACCACTACCATACAGTGATTGATATTTAATTGATGAAGAACATACCTCCAGAAATAAGGGCTGTCTTTCCTAAAAGAATGTTTAAGAACGGTATTTCAATGCAGTTTTTTTCATGATAATTTTTCCACCGTTAGGGTTCATTTAAAACATAACGTTGCAATTTTCTCGAAAATCCATTTTGTTTCTTGCTTCAATACTAGAATATTCGATAATTTAACTTGATAGAGATCCCCAGACTGCGATGAACACCAATAGAAAAATGAAAACAACGAGGACAGTTCACTCTAAATTTAATTCAACAACAGTATTCACTCAGTATTAAGCAAAATTATATTGCTGTTAGCCTAATACCAGGAAAACATGAACAACAGTGTTTAAGAAATTTCAGGAAACGTAGAGCTGAAAAAAAAAGATTAGAAAAATATATTTTCAGAATAGAGTATTCCTAAAGGACACTGAAAGAATGAGGTAATAACAACAACAACAACAAAGTGCGGGAAATATAATAAATAATGAATTCAATAGGTAGGACGTGAGAGACAATTGCTTAATTTTCTAACTTAATCACAACGCAACATTCGTACCTGTTCTATCCTTTATTTCTAAATGGTTTTTAAATGAACGATGTCATTTATTCGCATGGTTTGGGAGAATTGCAGATACTATATAATTACAGATTATATCAGTGGATGTTATATGGTTATGTAGTGATATGATTTATTATTTTACAAATAAATCCAATTGTGTTGCACGATTTATAATAAAGCTTATCCGAGACAGTTTGCTAAATTCAGTAAGAAAAAATATTATTCCAGGGCATTGAAGTCAGCTATTAATCGAATAAATTGACAAACAAATTTCATTTATTAAGTAAATAAAATATCTCTCAATTAAAGCTTGCCCCTAAATCATCCCCTCAAAGCAATACCGGAGCCCTTCAATCTTCTTGGATATTCTTATTGAATTTTTCCTCTTCATTTTGAGGATATTAAAAGCGTCATGTGACATTTCTCACACCGTTTAAGACAGGATTTCTCATATTTATACCTAATAGCAAGCCAATTCATTTTGCAGAGACCAATTATTGACTCATTTCGCCGTATTTAAAATCTCAGCCAGGGCTTATTGCCGTTTTTAGCTGTCCAAACCAAATCTGTAGAATTGATGTAGCATTAATTGAAATATTTCTCCCGTAAGCGATGAAGTTTATTTCCAGGGAAAATAGTTCTATCTTTCTTTTTTGTCTCTTCGGCAAAATAACGACAGTTTGATTAGAACGGTAAAATTTGACGCCTCTTACGCTTCGGTGCTCGCAGTCAAGTGTGTTTTGTTTTTCTCTAAAGTCCCTTGCCAAAGATAATTATTTTTAACATTGCGGGTCTTACGTGGTATTCAACACAAAAAGACGCCTTCACATTCGTGCAGTCTTCAAAAAATGGATTTTTGGCAATACTGTATCACATTTCGGTTCTGCTCAATCCCAGTTAAAAGGTGTACCTCACAAGTTTACTTAATCGAACCAGTAAATGTCTTTACATGGAGAGAAGAAGTTCGACACTAGAGTTCAAACCACATTTAACAATGATTTTTTTTTACAGTTTGTTTAAGTTACATATATTTTTCCCACACAAATTTTAACTGTGATATAATATGTGTGATTATCATGTTTGTTATACTACAAAGTCTAATATGTTGTAATAAATCTATCAATACAATGGATTTATGAATTTTAAAACTTTATTTTATTAAATTATCTGAAATGGACTGAATACTCATTATTTGAATTAATATGTTTCTTAGGAAAAGTGAAACAACATAAAGCTGAAATGCAACTTACAGATCTATAAAGAAATATTATTAGAAATAATTGAACTTGTCCTGTACTGACAGTATTCACTTTTGAAGATTATATAATGTAAACAAAAAATACATCTGACGTTTTCCTTTAGCTAAAATGGTGTTCATTCTATAATCAAAAATGTTTGGAAGAAAAAAATCCCTCTATTACAGCTACTATCTAATGTTTAATTATCTAGTGGAAAGACAAAAATATCAAATGTATTTCAAATAATAACAACTTAAAAAGAATATTTTATTAAAATTTATTTACATAACAGGTCAAACTGTAAGACCTTAATTTAAGATAGGTCAATCCAGAATTAATATAGTCAAACTGGATTTCAAATTTGCCTAGAAAATCTCTGGATCTGCTTTGACCAAACAGAATTCCAGTTTGGCCAAGACCAAATTAAAATTCCAATTCGGTTTTTATTTCTACCTGAATTACAATCTGGCCTTCAACAAAAACATACATGAACAGAAAAAGATACACGCGTAGATGTTTACAAACACATAAATATAGATATATATATAGATATTTAAAAATCGTAGAAAGTAAATAAGGAAAATGCACACAAACAGAAGTGAAGTCTACTTTAAACCAATCATAATCTACATAATTGTATAGAAAATATATTTTTATAAAATGGTCGTTTTTGTCAGTTATGTAAATTGAGCAATGATGGATTTCATTACGTTTAATATCCACTATATTCACATATAATTATAAGAAAATATATTAAACTGTTTTATTACGGTAGACCTAGTAATTATGTGTAAGTTCGTTCAACAGTCTGAAATAGAAATGAACTGTTTAGACTAGCTAAATGTAACCCGAAAAAATCCAGTTGCAACGCTGCTGATTAATAATTACAAAGTTGACTTGCTTAGTTCCAACGAAATGGTAATACAAGCAAGTTACAATGTAGAGAAGTATCACTAGGGGCCCCAAAATGTAACCTTTAACAATAATAATTGTTTTTGGTTTTCAATGAGAACGCAATATTCCAAGTCTATTTTTATTTTTTTCAAAATTATTTGTCTCTTAAGGTCCTGATTCTGACGCCTAAATTTAAAGCTGCGCTGTTTGTAAAAGTTGAACACCATGTCTATCCTTGCATCTTTCCATTTCAACTTTCAAGACAATGCTTCCTACAAGAACAGGTACTTCTGAATTGTATGAACTTGATGACACTACCAAGAATAAAAATATCCTATTGGAGGGTAGGTGTGCCTGGAAGAATAACATTTGCCTGAACAAAACCCGAGTACGGTAATGTCTGATTACTTGCACATTCTACTTCTATAATATCTTGGAGCGGCTGAACTTGAATTTTAAGGAAAGTTCTTAGATGAGAAAGTACAAATACAACTTCCAGAATCAACAAAACGCCTTGTCTTAATGTTGTTGTTAACAATATCCTCTACACAGCAATATCCTCTACACAACACACAGCAATATCCTCTACACAACAATATCCTCTTCACAACAATATCCTCTACACAGCAATATCCTCTACACAACAATATCCTCTACACAACAATATCCTCTACACAGCAATATCCTCTACACAACAATATGCTCTACACAACAATATCCTCTACACAACAATATCCTCTACACAGCAATATCCTCTACATTGCTGTGCTCAACTAATTCATCTGCGAGACGCTTTTGTACGACGTTTATTTATTAAAATTATCTTTTCTCAAGTTGCACTGCCACTGATAATGTCAAATTTGATGGCACCTGTAACGAGTCACAGCTTTGTTCTGTTTACACTGCCATTTTAGATGTCCTATTCACCACAGTGATAACATGAAAGAATAGCATCTATTTATTCGCAGATGTATTTGTTGACGAACATTAGAATCTAGTTTTTACGACTATTCAGGTAGACATTTATGTTCATTTGTATGATATGGCAGGCGTCAGCAGCAATTCTTTTAATTTGCTTTATATAGTATGTTGATTTTGTACCCCTACCTCTACGTAAAATACCAAACAAACAATTTCAGTCAATTTCGTGTTTTTTCTGGTTGATACATGACTTTCAGGGGGAAATAGTCACATCATGTTACCACTCTTATTTCTTTTGACAAATATGCTGATTGCATTATACAACCGCACATCAGCATTGTACTACTAGCATTTTGCATTTATTCCTAACATAGAAACACACGATAATACTTTTTCCACACCAAAACATTCATATAATCACGCACAGCTCTACTTGTTCATTACACCGTATTGTCCGAGTCGTTAATATAGAAGCATTGTACGTTACACCCAACTTTGTTTATCAAACAGCATTTTAAGATAGATGCAAGCAGTAAGTGTTTAACAGCATAGTTACTATACAGTCTGGTGTCAAACGTCGCCTTTTCAGTGAAAGAAAATAACATTAGGACAATCTTTGACAGTTATAAATCTTAAAAATATTACAATAGCTGTCTTAAAATATTATTTTACATCAGTCATACCTGTTCGTACATGCCATTCATTCATGCACAGACACCATGTGTGATTGCTTGGCACACATAGAATGAACATAAGCAGTTCTTACCTAGATAACAACTGCAAATCCAGGTGGGTTTTTTTTCAAAGCCATAGCGCATCGTTGGACTGTATTCGTGTCCAAGTTATAACATTGGAACTGATCAAATCGGATTTCAAAATATTTTAGAAGAAATGGTCACAATTTGCAGACAATATGTGCATTTGAACTACTACTTTTCTTCAAATGTCAATGTCATTGCGCATTGTTGAATTAAGGCAATATTGTCTATACTGTACTTGATGAATTGCATTCGTGTCAGTCTGATAATTTTAATACTGAGAACAGAGTTTCCAAAACTTTCGTGAATGTAATCACCACGGGCAAATGAACGTGTAGCTCATACGAACTGCTCTTTCATATCAAAGGTCAAGGTCACGGTGCGTCGTTGGGCTGTATTGTTGTCCGTTTCTTTAATTCAAAAAATAAGATTTCGAAATAATTTTGTCGAAATAATCATTGGCAGACAACTTGTAGAGTTTAAGAGCCACGTCCATAGGTCAAGGTCGAAGTGCGTCGTTTGGCTATGTTAATATCAATCTTATGCCTAATGATTAGATTTTTAGATGATTTAGCGGAAATGGTTATAGTGGCAGACGACGTGTCACGCATAAGAACCATATTGGTTTCTATCGTATAAATTTGAATAGGACCATCGGTTTCAAAAAATAATAAATATTTCAAGGTCACAGTGCATCGTTAAGGTTATTTTCTCTTTCTAGTAGCAATGACTGGCGTATCTCTATTTCAAAGGAGATAAAGCTCAAATAACATTTCAAAGTAAATATATGACAGGCTTTATCAAAATAATGGATGTTGGTGTACATTCTGAAATAGTAACACATATTTCATTTACATGCAGAACGTTTCAGCATTGTTTATTGATATTCAAGCAGTGTACAGCACACTGCGACAATACGCGCATACTCACTATTGTACATAAACCAGGACATACACACGCACAATTTCACGCAAAATAAAAAATTGCAATGCACTTCGTACATACCACTACACAAGCGCTCTAACCATCAACACTGTAAATCGATCGTAAACATAGCTTCAGGAACCAGTGTTATATGAAATTGTCTGTAAGAACAGTTCCAATTGGATAGCAAGCAAATACTAGTTGTTTATACAAAATGTAAAATTCAGTCTATGAATTAAGACAGAACCAGGGTTCTGTTGTGCACCACAGACATTATTATAGCCTTTAACACAGTGTATGCACTAGCTTTTTTCAAAACATAGTCTTTCAGTCTTTTTGGTGTTTTGACTGTACGCTTCGGTCTTTCGTTCACTGGACTAGAATCAATAGTTTTAGTAGTTGGCACAGGTGGAGACGGTGGGTTTGAATGTTCATCTGGGTGAGATATCGGTTCCGGTGATTGAGATGAGACCTCCACCGAAGGTTCAATGGTTGGAAGACAACCTTCAGAACGTATATTTCTGGTTATCAAGAACGCTGGGAGCCACTAACTCATTTGATGGCACAGACCTTGTCTCACTAGATGGCCACTCTGCATGCCGGGCTACAAAATGGTCAATATGACAGTATCTTAACAGGTTGTTGCATCTTACCAGATTCGAGACTACTCAAATCACTTTATGAATAACGCCTGGTCGCAACTCCCATTTTCCCCCTTGAATTGTGCTTTTTACTGCAACTTTATCACCTTTTTCAAATGTTCGCAATTTGGTTGACTTATCATGGGTAGCTTTCATTTGACTGTCTTTCACTTTACTGTCTTTAGTTGGTTTCACTAACTTCAATCTTGTGCCTAACTGACGATTCATAACTCACAGGGAGCAATACTGGTGATAGTATGTGGTCTTATTCTGTATTTCAACAAGAAGTCAGCAAGGAGATGCGTTAGACTTACAGTTTTTACACTTCTCGCATTATTTTTAATTCTTGCTTTCAAGGCATTTTTAACTATCTGGACTGCTCTTTCTGCTTGTCCATTTGAAAATAGATGATATGATGGAATAAGCGTGTGTTTAATGCCTGTTATTTTCATAAAGTCCTTAAGTTTAACTGATGTAAACTGTGGACCGTTGTCTGAAACAAGTTCCTCAGACTTTCCTGTAGAACTCAAGGTAAATCTAAGTTTGTCGATTGTGTTTTCACTTGTTGTGCTTTTCATTGGAATTACTTCCAACCACTTGCTGTAATTGTCAATTAATATCAAAATGACTGGTTCTTAAAGTCTGCAAAGTCTATATGAATACGTTCTACAGGACGTGAAGCGCGAACCTATGGATGTAGTGGTGCTTCAGCCGGGACTTTTCTTAACGACTGACAAGTTTTACAAGTGGCCGAATGTTCAATTTATGTGTCTAAGTTAGGCCGCCATACAAAACCGCGAGCAAGCGACTTTATTCTGTTTATTCCAGGGTGTTGATCACGCAATTCTGTCAGAATAGTATTCTGCAGAGTCTCTGGAATTACAACACGGAAACCACATAGTAACACCCCATGATCAAAACTAAGCTCAAATCGTTTGCTGAAATATGGACATAACTTGGAATCATTGTTATGTTCAGGCCATCCACTTAACACATAGTCAATAACTTTCCTGAAAAATTGAGATATTCTAGTCGCTTTGGCAATGACACCAGCTTCAACTGGAAGATCCTCAATGAAGGATACTAACTCTGAATTTTTAACCTCCTCACTTGTTACATGTAATCGTGACAACCCATCACAGTTGCTATGTGCAGACGCTTTCCGATACTTGATGTCATATTGGTAACCTGACAGAGTTATGACCCATCTCTGCAAACGGGAAGCTGCTAAGGTAGGTAACCCTCTTTAAGGACCGAAAATTGTTGTCAACGCTGTATGGTCAGTCAATAGTGTAAATTTACTCCCATAAAGATATTTGTGAAATTTCTTCACTCCAAACACAATTCCAAGAGCCTCCTTCTCTACTTTAGAGTAGTTTCTTTCAGCTGAACTCAAATGCCGGGAAGCATAAGCAATAGTTTTTTCTGTTCCATCGTCATAACATGGGAGATAACTGTCTCAAGAGCCTATGCCAACAGGTCACAGGCTTTCTTTTCGTCATAATGAACATGTACCCTTATACTCGAAAGTTCATTTTTTGGAGCGATCGAGTGCTTCTTAGCACTCCACCGACCACTCCCATTTTGCTCCTTTACGTAACAATTGTTGAAATGGGTGAAGCATTGTCGACAAGTTAGGCATAAACGAACCATAGTAATTCAAGTGTCCCAAGTAAGATTTCAGTTTTCCAACATCAGCACGCACCAGGGCTTTCATAATGACCTCAACCATGTCGTCCGTAGGATAAACACCCTCTCTGCATCTATAAGATGTCCCATAAATACTACACTTTCAGGCATGAAAACACATTTGTTCACATTCAACTTGATGTTGTGTGTATGAAGGCGTCGCAACACTTTATATGCACATCATCAGAAGGAGCTGCAATAAGTATGTCGTGTATACGGCACACAACCCCAGAAATACCAGCTAGTACAGTGTCCATGACCGATTTAAATATTACAGGTTTCTTTTCGTCATAATGAACATGTACCCTTATACTCGAAAGTTCATTTTTTGGAGCGATCGAGTGCTTCTTAGCACTCCACCGACCACTCCCATTTTGCTCCTTTACGTAACAATTGTTGAAATGGGTGAAGCATTGTCGACAAGTTAGGCATAAACGAACCATAGTAATTCAAGTGTCCCAAGTAAGATTTCAGTTTTCCAACATCAGCACGCACCAGGGCTTTCATAATGACCTCAACCATGTCGTCCGTAGGATAAACACCCTCTCTGCATCTATAAGATGTCCCATAAATACTACACTTTCAGGCATGAAAACACATTTGTTCACATTCAACTTGATGTTGTGTGTATGAAGGCGTCGCAACACTTTATATGCACATCATCAGAAGGAGCTGCAATAAGTATGTCGTGTATACGGCACACAACCCCAGAAATACCAGCTAGTACAGTGTCCATGACCGATTTAAATATTACAGGTGCTGAACTCACTCAATAGGCTAAACGATTACACTTATACAATCCCATGTGTGTATTGACTGTTAATAAATCCTTGGAGTTTTTGTCAAATTCTAGCTGTGCGTGTGCCTGCGTAAGATCCAACTTGGTGAACTTTTGCCCCAGCAAGTTTGGTGAACATATCATCAATATTTTGGTAGCGAATAATGGTCTTCAATGATTTCCCTATTAATTGACACTTTGTAGTCCCCACACAGGCGTACACTTTTCTTGTCTGCCTTTGGTACGACAACCAGCGGACTTACGCAAGAGCTAATATCAACATGTTCAATAATACCATCCTTTTCCATAATTTTCAATTCTTCCGATTATTCCGTAAATTCTCTACAGGATAACTGTAATGAAAATTACCAACTTTATTTACTCAAGCAAAGATTTTTTTCCAGTCAAGATTTATCTTTCAATCAATCACGACCTAACAAATTTGGCCTTTTTCCTTTCACATTAATAGCTTTCAGCAATTTTCCCTCACTAGATACTGTAATTTCACCTGAAGTGTCTATGCTCTCACCTGACTAGCTCCAAAGCTTGATGTTAATTGGACAAAGTTTTTTAGCACTGAATCTAGAATGGTAAATAGTCTCATTGATCAATGTTCTTGAACTGCCTGTGTCTAGTTCAAGTAACAAATCTTCATTATCAAGCATCAAACTAGCCTTAAAGGCCCATTAAGCTCCAAAAATGCTACTATTTTTTTATCAAAAGCTTTTTATTTTAAGTGAAGTGTTACAATTTCCAAAATGGTACTCATTAGCCATATAGTTGAACCACGTTTTTTGGCCACTAGTAAACATATAGTGAATTAGTATTTTGTATGGATGTCAAAATACTACTTTGTTTACATTTTGTTACTTTTATAACAAATTATTTCATATTCAGCGCAACTATCTTCAAGTGATCAGCATCTAACATGCCCTAAATCCATTATTTTAACATTGTAAAACATATTTTTGTCTTTTCTTGAGAGAAAACAATTGTAGTCATTTCTGAGGCTTAATCGGCCTTTAAATGGTTGATTTGATTTGCTTCCTGAATTAGAATAAACAAACAACACGTCATCATCACTTGATTCTTCAACAAAGTTAGTTTCTACATTTATTCGCTATGTGACCATTTATTTCCACAATTGAAGCATTTACTTTTGTTATGAACACAAGAATCCGAATGGTGATTCCCATTGCAACGGTAACACTGATGTTTCTTCTGCAAAGTTGTTCCCAACTTGGCGTCAGACTTTTTCACTGCGGAAGATCGCTTTGTTTTCTCTATATTGACAGTGGCCATCCCAACACCACCACCAAAGGACACCGTGTTTTCCTCGGCCATTTCCATGGCAGTACTAATCTTAATGGCCGTATCAAATGTTAAGGCTTTCTCGGCTAACAGTTTCTTTTGAATTATTTCTGACCGCAAACCACAGACAAACTTTTCACGCAATGCATCATTCAAAAATGTTCCAAAATCACAGTAACGTTTCAGATCAACCACATATTCGGATACAGTTTCTCACTCTTTTTGATTGCTTTTCTCAAATTTGAAGCGTTCAGAATAGGTAAGAGGCTTAGGGTTATGATGATGTTTTAAGAGTTCAACAAGCTGATCATAAGTTTTATCTTTGGGGAGTGCAGGAGCAACTAAGTTCTTAAGGATGCCATACGCCGACGATCCAATTACCGACAGAAAAACAGGAACTTTTTTCTCACCAGGCACTTTATTAGCTTTGGAGAATTGGGCCAACCGTTCTTCATAGTTTGGAAAGCTTTCCTTGCCATCCTGAAACTCACTTATCTTCCCAAATAAAGGCATGTTGATAACAAATGTTTATACCCGTCGCCACTTTTGTAACTATGCTACAGGGAAATAAAATAAGCAGAGAAAATCACAAGAAATTACCTTTTTTTTTAGTTGCGCGTTTCGACTAAGCACGCATAAACCAAACAGTTCCCAATATTATAATTAATAACAGAATCTTACTAATATCGTTGTCATCACTATCTTAGGCATAACACAACTAGATTATTCATTTACTACACTAAGTCACAAAAGTAGTGCCCAGCACTAAACACGTCATATCGTACATCCATATCACAACACATTACAAGTAATACACATAGAAATTGGATGTCGAACTAATTTTTACAAGGAAAACCGGTAATATGATTTAAATACCACCATTGCACATCATGTAGTTGTCACTGAGCACTTAACATCAAACTTATCATTGTACATAACACAAGCAACACTGTCGGCTACAACGAGTCAATCTAACACTTTCGTCTTTAAAAATAGGAAGATAAAAATAAACATGTTTTGGTTTATTTCAACGTGTCTAGACAAACTTCCTGACAGTCTTAAAACTAAACATGGTTCTGACTTTTTCAAAGGTCTTTAAAAGTCACAATAAACAGTCAAGATGATTAACGATACAGGATGGAATATTCCATCATTTCTTGAGTAATTAACTGTATATTTGCAACGAAACAGATAATTTCATGGAAAAAAACTTCATTTAAAACATATCTTAGAAATCGCAAAGAACATTTAACAGCACAGCATATTGAAACTGGTATTTGCTTAAAAAAGAAATAAAATGAAACTTCCAGTAGAATTCGATACAATTAAATATGGTTCCTTTTTATATTCATCAAATACGTAGGACAAACTGACCATACTTGTCTGAATCTCCTTTAGTATTTCTACATGATTTTGTTTTTAATCTTCAGTGTTTGTGTAGCATTGAAAATGGACAGGATGCCTAATTCATACTTCACAGTCTGCTGCAAAATTCTTCGCCCTTGAGAAAAAATTTTCACAAAAATACAAAGTTTTATATGCAATACCTGCAACTTGTTTTGTCACACACATCTTTCAGGGCAAATATATACTTTGACTGTTCGTAATTGTTGATTGTATGACAGCAGTTCGACGTTTTACTGCATCTCTAGATTTGTATAATGATTTCTCCATCAGAATTTTGCCGAATCGTGTGATCAGGATAATCTGTATCAAAATATCTGATTGCATTGACAGATCTTGTGCTATATTCTAGTGTTTGTGGCTACGGCAAATTCTTAGCGCATTGTATTGAACTAGTGTGATGCTTTGTGGGCTGTAACTTGAAAATGTCGTCAAACTTATTTTAACCTTTGTATTTCCAGCTTTGTAATTTAGATGCAGATTTTGTATATTAGTAGAGTTTGTTTCATTTCCCGTTTTAATTTTGTAATGTCTCTTTTCTCCGGCAAATTCTAATCGTCGCGGTGAAATTCCCAAGCTTCAAGTAAGACTTAGTAAATATTAATATCTTCAAAAGCTTTCTATGCTTAGCTGGCGACAAACCTAGATATTTGAGGTTATTGCTTTTCTTGCCTTTTGTCGGCAAGTCGTTTAAGCAGCTTCGAGCTTTCGACTCAGTTATTATGAAGTGCTACTTTTCTCGTCATTCCCAACTGTGCTTGTGCCAGCTACAAGCGAAAAACGTGCTGTGCTTCTCTTTAGTCTCTTTCTTAACGAATCATCTTTTTGCTTCAATTAAATATCATGCGTTTCAAACATCTTTTATTACCTCACTATCAACATTTTACAACGACGTACTCTTTTTCCATCTACCATAAAAATCATCGAATCATCAAATATGTTTGTATTCGTATTATTTTCTACTGCCTGTTGATCAGTGATCAGCGTTCTTCTCAAACAGTCTTTTGGTTCTTATTCTAAACTTATTTCGCCACTCTCTGAAATCAGTTTAAAGTGATTTTTAAAACGACCAGTGTCTTATAAAAGATATTCATTATCTAAATTTTTTTCTCGATACGCCTTCTGGGTGCCTGCACGACTCCATCAGCATGAAGCACAAAATATTGTGAGTTTATGTGAATTACGTTACCATTATGCAAAATACGTTACCATTATGTAAAATACGATACCATTATGTGAGTGACCGTTATGTGAATTAAGTACCATTATGTAAAATACGTTACCATTATGTTAAATACGATATCATTATGTGAGTGACCGTTATGTGAATTAAGTACCATTATGTAAAATACGTTACCATTATGTTAAATACGTTATGTGAATTAAGTTTTTTAAAAGTCGTGAATAAAATCGTTTTCATTCTTCTCCTATTAAAGTAAAGCCTCACAATTTGATACTTAATACAAACCTCCTTAAAGGATGTTTATCCATACTGAAATTGAATAAAGATGTTACCAAGTTGATTAAAAACACTATGATATATAAAGATACACATGTATATGACAAAACAAATGTTTCAGAGCGCATCAGTGGTCTAGTGCTAAAGCGCTGAGCTCGTAATCCAGGCGTCGCGAGTTCGACCCCCAATCCTTCACTAACATTATTTATTGTCTTTCGGATGAGACGTTAAACCGAGGTCCTATGTATCAGTGCTATACACTGAGCATAGGAAAAGAACCAGAAGTGTCTCTGGAATGGGATGCTTTCTGTAAACTCAGATAGAATGTTATCTTTACTACTAGTAAGTGATTTCAGACAAATTGGTTACTGGCAATGATTATTTTTTTTTTTCAATTTGTGAAAAATTCCTGGTTAACATGTACATGTGTATATGGTAAACTATTATCAAATGAAAAATGATTAAAATAATGGTAATTGTTAAATATTTTTGTATCTGAAACTAAAGCTGAGTTCAATAATTATAAACCTTACTCGCCTCATTTTTTTCAATTATCTCCCTTTATTATGTTTTATTATGAACTATAACTTTAACTAACCCCTTTTTTATTTATTGCCTTTGTAATTTTTGTTATTATGTTGTAATGCTTGTCTTTATTATTATTATTATTATAAAATTATAATTGGGATTTAAACCACAATGCCAATGGCTTAGCTATTTTGCACGGAGCGTCATCAAGAGGCCCGTTATCAAGATTGTTCAAATTATACCCATGGAGTCAAACTTGACCGCGCTCGCCCTTTTTGTGTAAAATATTAAATCTTTGAAAATCTTCTTGTCAGAAACTATAGGTCCTATACCTTATATTTTTGGTCTATAGATTTATATAGCTTACCTCTGCAAATAGTGTTCCAATTAATTACCTAAGGTAAAAATCGACACCGCCCTTGGGTTAATTGTTTTACATAATATTGTACAGGGAAAACTTTTGAAAATCTTTCTGTCTGAAAGTTTAGATCTTTTGTATGAAGCATTTTGTAGACCTCCGCCGTGTTTGTTCATATTATTTCCTTGGGGTCAAAACTGGTCACGCCACAGGGATCCTATTTATGTAAAATACTAAATCATTGAAAATTTTCTTGTTAGAAATCGTAGGCCGTATAACTTAGATATTTGGTAGTAGAAATTATAGTTGCCTTTACAAAGATTGTTCAAACTATCTCCCTGGGATTAAAACTGACCCCGCCCGGGGGTCACTGAATTTAAACAGACTTTTATAGAATAACAAATAATTCCCTTAACAACTTTTTAAGGAATGTACCTACATTTAACTTAGCCTATGACCTTTATGTGACATTGCGTTTTATCTTGCTCCATTTACTTCTTTTTGCAGCTACATAACGAATTTTGAACTGTGCTTATAATTTTGCATGCAGACTTCCACTTTGACCTCAGCCGACATTTACCTTGAATTACTGACTTACTTCCTTGTGTTTCCAGCTACATGATGGAAATTTGAAATATACTTAAACATTTATATGCAGATTTCAACTTTGGCTAAGACGACAATTTCCTTGATTTTTTGGAAGCCATAAAATGGACATTTGAACTGTACATTTAATTTTGCATGTAGATTTCAACCTTGGCCTTAGCTGCCTTTGACCTTGACCTACTGACCTACTTTATTTTTTGCAGCCACAATATTGACATTTGAACTATAATTTTAATTTCGCTTGTAGATTTCAACCTTGGCCTTTGCTACCTTTGACCTTGACCTACTGAGCTACTTAAGTTTTTTTGCAGCTACAGGATTGACATTTGAATTATACTTTCATTTTGCATGTAGATTTCAACTTTGACCTTTGACAACATTGAACTACTGACTAATTTCTTGTTTTTACAGCTACAATATCGAAATTTGAACTCTACTAATACTTTTGAATGCAGATGTCAGTTTCGACATTAGCTGACATTGACCATGTACTACTGACCTACTTACTGTTTTTGAAGCTATGTCCATGAAAATTGGACCAGAAGAAAAATTTTGCATGCAAATTTCAACTTCAACATTGACCTTGAGGGCAAAGAGAGGAAGTTCAGTATTTAAGAACTATAACTCTAGCCTGCCCAATTTTAAAGTAACGGATACTTTAAAGGAAACAAAATGCAACACTACTTTTATATGTATATAAAAATGTACCACTACTTTTATATGTTCATAAAAATGTACTACTACTTTTATATGTATTTAAAGATGTACCACTACTTTTATATGTTCATAAAAATGTACCACTACTTTTATATGTATATTATGAGTCATGGTCATTTTTGGGCTATAACTTTGTCATTCATGAAGGGAGTCCAAAATAATTTGGCACAAGTGTATATCACTCTGTGACATGTGTCGCATACAACTCCAAGGTGCGTGTCTCAAAGGTCAAGGTCACGCCTGATACTTCTCCTTTTGCCTCTGAAAAAGCAGTATTATGGATGTATAACTCACATTCAATGATAACTCTAGTTATGCTTTATAGCTTTATAGCATTCATTTTAAAAGAAATAAATATTGTTTATGAACGAAACATGGAACGTGCTACGTTCAGAGGCAAAACCGTGTGTATTCGTAAAAGAAGTGGAGGAAGTGTTGAACCTCTAGCAAAATTCAATATATTAGGAGATCTGATTCAAGCAATCGCAGGTGTCCTATACCAATGCAACATTTTTTGAAATTGAAAAGTTTTTCCTTAATTTATCATCTGCCAGTTACGTTTATTCACCTTTCCAATAATAATATGGCTCCGTTTGATATCTTTATGACAGACTCGTCCCCAAAGATCAAATTGTACAGAAAAGATTTAATGAATAAAAATTACCAAAAAGCCGAACAAAAAAGATTCCATACTTTTACGATTGCTGTATGATTAACAGTAGTTAGAAATACGATACTGATATTTTTGCCCCTATTTTTCATGGATTTCTACAATTCTTTAAGTCAGTGCGAAACAGTTGTAACTGTCGTATAAAACTATCAGTATAACATGTTTAATCATTCCGTCTTTAACGATAACAATAGAACAGGTTTGAATGCATTTTTTTTAAATTATGCCTTTTATTTGTTGATACTTTTAAAAGAAGTAATGGGTAATATTTTTTCAAGGGACTATAAAGGTCATTGTATAACGTAATTCGAGAGTTACAATGCTCCAACGTTGCTTATTAAACGTTATAGTGTTGCCAAAAAAAAAAATTCACGTTGTCTGGAAAATGAGTACTTTGTGCTTTTTGTGCTCAGAGAGGTGTTTTGTGAGGAAAAATGGATATGTGGATTTTTTTGCATTCATATACAAACCGCCAGTGAATAATTGTGTAAAAAGATACACACACACACGTACGCACACGCGCACACACATTGTTAGCAACAACAACAAAGCAGTATAATAAAACGAAACTGCCTTGCAAATGTTAATTAAGAGGGGTTAGGGAGCCGTGTACTTAGACAGATTTGGCATATTACTAAAGCTATGTATAAACTACATATAAATGACCAGGAAAATCAGTAAAACCGTTGAAATAATTTAGTCTGTTATTCTAAGAACCTTAGATATACATAATTGTGTTTAATGCGTATAATTATGCAGTCTGAAATTGAAGGTCGTAGCTAAATGTTTGTTTATTTTTTAGGTTGAGGTCTTTTTTTCAGCTGCACTTGCCAAAAGTTATAAAGCGTATAATATCTTCTATTTTTGATAGATGACATTTGCGAAAGTCGAAAAGAGAAAGTTCTCATACAATAAGAGTTCAGCATGATTAACTCTGACTTCTGTCCATTGAAGAAAGTCTTTATTGTACTGTGTTGATATATTACAAGCGAGGGCGATTGGCTAGCGGATGTCACGTGAAAGAGTATGACATCGATAGTGAAAGTTACGAGAGGTACTTGTTACTGTCAGTTTCGTTCAACGAGTCTTGCGCAATCGTTATACAATAGGAACCCGCTCGCGTGCCGGGAGTCGTAAGTTTGTTAATTTGTAACCAATATCCGGGTATTAACTGCGGAGCATATTGAAAATGTTCTTGGGAGTTTTTTGGCGTGGCGTCAATTAGATGAGTCTAAGAATGGAAAAAATTTACATTTTTTATGTGAGCTAAAAAGAATTTTTTTCAAAATGTCATTTCGGTTTTGTTTCCTCCAGTTTAATTAACATTCAATGGTCAAACGGCAAGTATAAATTTGGATGGTAAAATGTTTTCTACAAACGCTGTTTTTAAGAAAAGAAGAAAATCTGATTTAACCCTAAGAAGATATTTCAAAACGCAGGGTAAGGAGATGGTTCACGGTGTATTAAATTAATCGATATGGTTGACTGATTGGTTTATTTTTAGCTTTAGGCGGGCGCTTCTTAAACAGAAGTTCAACAATTTTAAAAGCAGTAAATTAGTTAAGATGTCTTTCAGATATAATGTTAAAACAACAGGTGACAGATACAAAATGTATGGCACGTGTATTGTGTCAAGCAAGTGATCAATAGCAGGTTTATATAAACAATTAATAATGAACATCTGAAGAATATGTAATGAAAATAATTTTTCAGGCGTGATCATTTGTCTAAATAAAACAGTTTCAAAATGAAAGGTTAAAGGCCAACATAATACGTCTGTAGAACAGTTATGGTGCCTGGAATAGATCGACCAGCAGCTAAGTTTGACAGTTTTATCCGTTTTGTACCTGGTAATGCAGTGTGTTAACGTACTTTCGGACGCCTCTGAAGAGCACACTAACAATAAATGTCAACGTGCTTGTTACAAATTTAATGAAATCCTAAAATGACGCATATCTGTTTTAAAATTGTTCAAAACTGTTGTTGTTGTTGTTTTCTAGATTGTGTTTTAAAATTTGCATAGTTATTGACATTTTTTCCTTTCCTTCTCTCAAGAAATGGTTTGAGGCTTGATTGGAAGTATAAATTTTATATAGAAATGTCATACTACAGTCAAAAATCACGTTGTACGTATAAATAGCACTGTTGAAAATAGTTATAATAAGCGTTGGCATTCAATATAATTTTCTGAAATACACTTCTCTTCAAGGAAAAAATGATTTGAAAGATTGTCCAGATTTTTGTTACCACAGATAAAGTGAGTTCGAGTCCTAAGTGTTAAGGGTGCGGTAGTAAACAAGAAATAAACAATTAAAACCTTTATTGGTCATGTCATTGTTATTATTATTATTATTTTTTATTATTATTATTATTATTTTTTTACAGATGCTAATATATAGAGATAGTTGCTAATTATGCCTGAGAACCATTCTGGTTGCCCTTTAACTTAAGATGTCGATTTTGTTATATGAAAAACTATACAACAGTGAGTCCACGATAAAAGAAAATAACACTATAAATAGACCTAAGCAGGAAAAGATTTAAAAAACGAAGTGATCGTTATAAATTGTATTATAAAAATTTTATTGATAAAATTCGCGGATTTTTTTCCCAAATGAACGCTTTTGATTCTCCTTGTAACAGGAGCAGCTGACGAATCTATGGATAGATTGCGATTTTACGATGTGTTAAGATGATCTTTATTCTGTAGTTCTGCTTCAGTTAGCCCGTTAACTGTATATAAAATTGACTGTTTTTATCCGTTTAAAACACATTTACTGAATTTCGTATCATTATGAATGGTGTTAATAATTCTAATTTACTGGTTAAAAAGGATATTTTCCACTTCGTTAAGATTATATGGCCGCCACCTCCATGCTGCAGGGAGGCATGCAAGCGTGATATTTACTTTTTAAAATTCTTTAATAGATGTTTGAATTTATATTACATTTTGCAAACTTTATTCCCAAACAATTAATTATTATTCCAAATAAAGAGAGAACACGTGCAGTTGTAAGCTTTGATGTTTCAAGGTGGATTTTCTATCTCGTCCCAGTAAGAAGTAGGCTTAAAACTTTTCAGGAAAATTGAATTAAGAGATCCCTAACTATTAAAATCGAACAAAAATAGACGCCTTACAGCACTTGAATGTCCTAGCAACACTAGAACCCTTACATCACTTGACGTCCTAACAGGCCTTGAACGTCCATACAACACTTGAACATCCTAAAAGCACTTGTACGTCCTAACAACACTTGAACGTCTGAACAGAGCTTGAACGTCCTAACAGGGCTTGAATGTCCTAACTGGGCTCGAACGTCTTAACAGCACTTGAATATCCTATTAGCATTTAAATGTCTGAATTCAGCTTGCTCGTCCGATCAGCGCATGCAAATCACAACATTACTTGAACGTCTTAACAGCACATGGACGTCCTAATAGCGCATGCACGTCCTAACAGCTGGAAAAAAGAAAGGCAAAAAATAAGATGGTCGGGTTATTTCCCTGCAACAGTTAGTCGCTCACAAGAGTCAGTAGTTCTCGGCCTACTGAACATACTGTTAGCATCCTATAAATGTGTTCCTTTTTTATTCACTTTGACTAATCGTATAAACCTTTAAATACAATTCTATACATTCAGAGGTCATACTTTTGAAATCAGTTTAAAAATTTCAAAGTTCACTTTGCAGCATTACACTGCAAAACAAATACAACAGTTAAAGAGACAGACTGGCTAAAATAAGTGTGAGCATGATATCTCATAAAGGTGCCATCCTAAATATCACTGGTTATGCAAGCATTTACTTATATTGTCATAGTCTCAACAAATTTTGTCTTTGAAAGGTAACGTCTAAACCTAGTTCTTTGTCAAAGCTAATCCGACTTCCATAATAAAAATTGTTAAATAAATGGTAATCTCTGATAAGAACAAGACCAATTCCAATGATGGGCTCACCTATGGTCTGGAGGAATTATGCTTGCCAGCTAACATAAAACTCGTGGCTTAAATCTCCACTCTACCATAACATTGTCTTCAACAGAATGATAACAACAATGTAATATGTGTATAAAATTTCCGAAATGACAAGATATTTTTACTATTGTAAATTCGGATATCTTCGGAAAAGATCTTTGTCGGCACGCGTTAAGCTGTTTTTCAGATTTTTTTTGTTCAGTTATAATTTGAATTGCATCGATTTAACATACCTGGATGTAATGAAATCGAAAACAAGTTTAACATTTAGACCATCATCACGTGACATGCCTGGCGGCAATGATTATTGTACTAAAAGGGAAATAACCGCTGCGTGCAGTTTGGTGGAGAAGTTCAGTGAAAAATGTGCGTAATTATTGAGTTTGAGTTTTTCGAACGTTCGAAATGCAAAATGATCCGAACATTCGAATACTAAAATAACTCTCAAAGAGAGTACTCGCCAGAGACTGGTCGTTTTTACCACAGTATTAAAGCTTTGCGAACCACTGTGACTGGCGCAACCCTTTCTTACATAAAATAATCGAATGGGGCTTCCTTAATTAAGAGTTAGTCCGCCTATCGTAAAATGAAAGAAGCAGCTACTGTAACTCGACACCCTACATTTCTACCATAATTTCCGATTTTGAAGCTGAACACGTTCTCGTTGTCCTAGTCAGGTTAGAAGAATTGAAATCTTCATGCGATAGCTTCAAATATTCAAATGTTTAAAGGTAATGATAACGTTACAGAGTTATTTGGTTTCGAGTCGTATGACACATGTAAAATTATACCATGCTATCATTTTCATTCAAATGCCACCTTGGTATGTTAGTCTGGTTAAGGCTGGCAGTCGCACAGCTGAAGTACCTGTAGTCAGAAAATACTGTTGTAAAGGAAATACATAATTTTCCCACGAAGTCAAACTTTAAGTTCAATCTTTTACCTGGTATCTTCTACTATAGTTAGCGAGAAATTACTAAAAACAACAATAAATCATACATTGTCATGATAGGCTAAATCATTTCAAAGAAATTGTTTGTCTCTTCATATCGTTGTCTCTTAATCAAAACTTGAGTGGTTCTAGTCAAGAAACATTTAACTGTTAAATTAACTTTACTTAATCACGTGATTAGACAAGATTGTACTGGAACTATGCAGATGCATCATGATCGTTCCACCAGCACCACCGGTTATATGTAATGTGTGTATAAAATATGAATTTCTAAAGCATTTTGGAATTCACCCCCTTATCTCAACAGTTTAAGGGTGTTCACTGTAAAAGTCTAGTTAGATCGTAAAAACCTTAAGGAGCATACGGATATTTGATATTGAATTGGAACGCCAATTCTCTTTCTCGTGGCCTTGGTATTATTAATACTTAAAGTGTCCGTTTAAAATGAAAATTTTGTTGGTGAAAGGTCACGTGCTGGCCGTTGATTTCAAGTCAAATTAAACATTGAAATTCTTGGCAATTAACAAACCACGCGTTTATTGCGTCACGAGTAAGAAAGTGACACGTAAATTAAAATTCAATAAGAGGCTAAGCGATTTTGACATTTTATAGGGAGCCCAATGGCGCTGGTCATTTTCCTGTCCGACTTCGGTTGTTAGGGTCGTAACAAATGTAAACTCAACAGCATTTTAGAGTACTTTTAGTATGTTTCCAGTGAGCCTTTACAAATAGCATGACATGTTCAAGGACTGTTTTTATTCACGCGTCATTGGTAATGATGTTCACAAAAAATGTCTTCTTGTTCTGTTTTTATCCCGTTTTTCTTTACGGCGAAAAGTGAATAGTCATTGTTAGAGCCCTCGTTTTATGAATGGGTAAAATAAATGTAACATTAGTAAATTTTTGATAAACTTTAAAAAGCTTTATCAAATAAATGCTTCGCATATTATTTTCAGATCTACAAACACGTTTCGGATTTCAAACATTTTATGTTTATTTATACAATGTAATTGCAAAAAGTATCATGCTTAAGATGAACATCTTAGAAAATTTCACGTTAGCTATTTGAGTAATTTGTTCATTGTGTTTCGAGATAACCTATCAGATATATCAAATGGTATCGCTGCTGTTTGCATAATTTTCCTTTCGAAATTTTACAGCATATTTACACATTGTATAAAATCGTTCACGTACGCGGATGTAAGATCCATGAACAACATCTTCATAAAAGTAATGTACTTTTCACTTACCTGTACACATTCTTAAGAAACAGGTGATACAGAAAGAACAAATGTTTTTAGTGTATCTTTATTTATTTTACATCGATTGGTAAGCAAGTTGTTGAAGCTTATATTAATCCCTCTCTATGACTGCTTTCAGGGTTCAAACCAGTGCTCGTGCCGAAAGTATGGAATATGGAAAGTCACTGGAGACTCTCACCCCTGGGCGGATTCGAACCAGCGACCTCCGGATCGGGAGTCCGGCGCTTTTACTCCTCGACTACTGCTCCCCCAAAAATGATAAAAAAGAACATACAGAGCTGATTTGTTTCTAAATTTCAGTTTCACATCAACGAAAAAAGCGTCTTCAACTAATATGATACATGAACATTTTGAAATTTGATACATGAAAATGGTCAAGGACGCAGTAAGGGCCTACTGATCAATGCATGTATAGCCAAAACCAGGGTCAGGGGTATGCTTTCGTAAAATAAGATGACTTTTGAAATGCTGCATTTGTAGTATCATCGAATTCAACACTTTGAACAGGCGGCTGCAAATGTGTTTCATTTAAATCAAATTTGAACAACACTCATGTACGAAATATTTGCGGGCCTTTCTCATCAAAATAGAATAGGACACTTGTATTGCGTCCCCGTTTCATGATCAATTTAATAGGAAACAGGCTTATTCATCACACTATAAACTTTTTACCTTTCATAGTTAGAAATGTGTATTATATAGATGTCAGGGTTCAATATATCTTATTATAAGCCGTATCTTAATTGACCCTGTAGTGTGTTTTTTCGCTACAGTAAGTTTTATTCTAAATTAATAACTTGTTAAATGCGATTAATGAAGGTTATCACTCTGTTATTTAGTGGTTGGAAATGGGCTAGAAATAAAATAATAAAAGCGTTATCAAAATTGTTGGCAAAATGGCAAAAATTCGATAGAAATATCAATAACTAAGGCAATCGCACGTGTTTGAATGAACATACAAATTTGGTAGAATATTTAGTGGATGATCTGTTGACGGCTTGAGAAAGGGGAGAGAACAATCGACAACAAATAATCAAGAGAAGACAGAAAAGAGAGTGTCATGTTAGAACAATTGACAAGGACATGATAACATGCATTAACACACAGGTGAGAACATGCGCCATCCATGTAACCCGCGGAAATCCATACGCTCAAAGTAATGACATAAAAGCATCTTAAATTTTACACCTCGAACACAATAAAGGTAGATATTGCCAAATGTTCAGTAACCAAAGATAAATCATACAGAAAATAAACACTGACTGTCATGATGCATAAAAATCCAAATGATTGTTACAATGAGTAGATCAACCTTTTACAGAGATAATATATCTAGTAAAAGTTGATAGATCATACTTACTAACATCGTTACTACAGGGTAATAAAATAAATAAATAGATGCAGAATTGTGTGACTGGTAAAATACAAATCTGAGAGAGAGAGAGAGAGACAGAGAGAGAGAGAGACAGAGAGAGAGAGAGAGAGAGAGAGAGAGAGAGAGAGAGAAGGAGAGATCTAAACGTGAGGGAATGTTTGTAAAGTAGAACTATAAAAGTAAACAGTGCACACCACTTCTATAGAAGGAGAAAATGGGTCACTTTATAGTAAATAGCCTGTTTGAAGCAAAATGCATCCTTATATATATATAATATGTCACACACAATGATGCATTTTAAGATCAAGGGAGTTGTTTTCATAAATATCGATTCGAAAATGTAAATTGAAATGTATGTCTTATATAAAACCGGGTAAATTTATAAGCATGACTCAGTCAATTGCAGTGAAACAGTTAATCTCTAAATTGGAATGTACAATAAGGCCAGTACAGTAAAGCCAGCATTACAAACGTCCGCAGTGTACTTGTGTTGTACTTATATTATTTATGGGTTCAAGACACAGACATGTTTCTAGCAATTATTCGCATGGTGATTTTTAATTAGTAGTATTGAATTTGTAGAGTTATGAGTTGAGTTTTCAGAATCTTTATATCTACTTAAAAGACTGGAAAGAAAAATAATTTGTATGAAAACTAATTTCCACGGGTCAGTTACCATACAAAATATTCTGATAGAGGGTCTACAGCTTTCTATTTACTTGTTGTGTTAATGTGTATATAGTCAGATGTACCACGCAGGTGAATTTGGCACATTTTACATGAATATGGCACTTATTGCTGACGGGATTAAAGCGGGCAGAGGTTTTATAAACTAAAAAGAGTCTTTCTTCCGTGCCCCACAGCTTTATGTAAACTTTCATTTTTTTCTGTCTCTTTCAAAACGTATTTGCATTAAAAACATCAAAGTACTCCGTGTTAAGCAAACAAGTGGAAGATGTTAGACAGGTAACTGTATTAAGCGAACAATACAAGATTTTTTTATTCGTTCATTTGTACTTGTTAAACTAATACGGCAATAAAATCTCTGTTTTATATGAAAATAACGAAGATTTATATCGCCTGAACAATTGCAACCAGTTTCAAACACAATCGCAGGAATTTTATTTCGTTTTTATTCAAAATAAGTCTTGTCACTTTTTCTCTATTTCTCTGCTTTATACTCAGATAAGATCGTTCACGGTATCGATAAGGGGCTGGTAGCATTTAAATAAACGTGTGAATAGGCTGATGACAGAAGCGCACGTGCGATCCTTCAACGTCAACCCAACGGATATCTACATTTCTTATATTTCCAGTTATCAGATAAAAGAAATTATTTGAAAATTATATAAAAATATCATTTATTAAACATCAATGGTATATAAAGACGATGGTCGTGTTTACACAGCTATCAATGTTGGCTTTACATTTATTAACAGAAGGGTCCGGGGGGCACGGTCACTAGGGATCTAGAGAGACGGTGAAAAAACTGCATGTTCTGATTTACCAATACTGTTTTAAACTGTACACAAAAACAGCAGAATGCTTGCTTACACCCTGTTAATATTCCATTCTAAATTAAGTTCTTACTACACTGATACTAGCTGTCACCAAATTGTTCTTTATGATGATGTTTTGTCGGCGCAATGACGCGCATATTGCAGACAGTGAATGCATCAATAGCATTCTCACTGCATCGCCGCAGACATGTTACAATTATCGAATTTTCTGCGCAAGTATTGTGGCGGCAAAGTCAAAACTTTGTGATAACTTTAGCGCGGGAAATTTGAGTTGCATTTAGTTGCGTTCGCCGTGTTTTTACCTGGAAATTACTCCCTAGGACTGTTTTAGAAGAAAGTTTTAACAATCATGGTTTTATGATTAATCAAATGAAGCTATCAGGTGCTATTTTAACGTGCCAATCTTTCTTGCGGCACATGGATAGCCTCGCATAAACGTTTGAGTTTTTGTATCGCCCACGTGTGCAGGGCAGTTCGAAGTTGCTCTGTTGCGCTCTAGACAAAGACAATCGCTCATGCTAAATTCAAACAGTGATGAAATAGCATTATCCTAAACAAAGAAGTCAAATGAAATTTAATTTCATTTCTGTTGATCACGTTCAAATGAATCTACAAATACAGCTGCAAATGTGCCTGATATTCGCTCCAGTCGCTATTTTCCTGATTTGTCGTGCATTTCTTTTGTCTGAAAGCCCTTTATCGAGATTGAATCTATATAAACGCTTGGTGCAATGCGGCTTTGAGACACGGATCCCGACGCAATAGCCTTTTTTCAACGACTTTTGCAGCTGCATCCAGCATCTTTGCACCCTTAAAGACTACAGCTTATGAAAAATGTTGTCATTTCTCCTGCGTGTGCTTTATGTTTCCTACACTTGGTCCATACAGCTGGATGTGATAATGAAAACTACGTCTGTGATAGATAAATAAAGGGTCTCATTTCACTTGTTTTCAATACATGAACGTCTCCTGATGAAGTTGAATCTGCTCCTTTGATTGCATATCAATTTCAGAGTTTCCTTCGAGCGCGTGCTCTGCACCGTACGTGCATATTTCACAGAAGTTTTTGCCATATTAAGTACTTTCTAATTGCGGGACGTTATTACATGACATGAGGAAAAAATCTGACGTGATGTTGCTTCCTTTATGCTTCTTTCTTCTGTCTGTCGCTTTCAAAATGTGCATCACGTCCCCTAACAGACAGATGACGACCCTCTCCGTCGAAACCGTGGGACCACAACCAGCCCTAATCGGAACTGCAATATGGAACCCCTGCTACTTCTGTGAATCAAAAAAGAGACCTTTGACCTTTCCGTTTGCTCGGGTCTATACATTACTCAGTACACACCAAGTAGGCTTAACCAGGGGTCGCTCGTGGCAGTTTTGAAGAAGAAAGACAGCATTAGCTTTATCACAAGAGCCCGTTTGTGAGCAACGCAGTAACGCCACCATATCCGCTCTAGAAGAAAAATACTCACGACTTCAGTAAAAATTCTGCTCTTTAATTATAAACAGAGAAAAAGGCAATATGTGACTAATAAACAGAGATTCGAAGTAACCTTATGGAACCCAAGTGCATTAGTTTTCAACGTTTTACTTTGATCACTTAAAGGCGGTGTATCAGTTAATGTCTCCTGAAGGTGCCTTGCTCCTCCATTAGGCGACAATAACCACCGATAACGGTATCCGGTTTCCAATACGGAAGGTGTCAGCATCAGTTCACTAAAGGATGGTTCTGTTTTTAAATATGTAAAAAATCCCATTAATCATGAAGACTCTATTAACTACAGAACGCAGTTCTTCAGCCCATATGAAATATTGTATTAAAACTGTGTTGACAGCACATATAAAGACGTCTTAAGGAAAATTTATGACACAGAAACAAGTCTAACAAAGGCTGTGTAAACTTAAGATATGTTGGCCTACACGCAAGTCAAAGGAAGAACACATATGTAGATTATGTACATAACTCGTTTCTACGACTATCTTGTTGTTACTGGCATACGGTTTGCTTCACATATACTTTGTGTATTATCTCGTATTATTATCTGAACGGTGCAATGGATGTGTCGGATTAAAAGCTCACTTTAACCAGTTTTATACTTATTTAATCATTGTTTCTTAGTCATTCCTTGGTTATTTGAATTCCCCTTCATTATCTCAATTTAAAGGACCAGATCTAATCCCATGTTCTTCTGTTTTCTGTAACACATCGTATGCCAGCTTTTTAGGTCGAGTGAGTCGCCTCTCCTTATCAAGACTCGTGCGCACGAGCTCCATGGTTTATTTCCTAATTAATGATAGAAAGTTAAACAGTTCCTCACAGATTCCGACACATATCGTTCCAATGTTTCTGATGCTGGACATGTGAGAGATGGCAGTGTAAGCTATTCGCCCATTTCATCATGAACTATAGCATTAGAGAATGGTCTACTAGAATAGAATACAAACCAATCAAAGCAACTCGAAGACCCGCGTTGGCAGCATGTCAGGAAGCCACGACTTTCACATAGAGAGGGGCCGAGATGGATGGTCCATGACAAATCTACTGGACGACTATGCCATTGACTTTTGTCTTTTTGACTTACGTACATGTCTGTTTCAGTTGCTAATGGCTCTTCATTCGTTTATACGTCGAACGTTTTTTCTCTGAACATGGTTGATTTAGATCAAAATAACAAACACCATGAGATTCACACTGCGCCTATAATTTATGTAACTTCGTAAATAGTTGGATGGCTATAACAGACTAAACAGACGTTAGTTTAATTCACAAATTAATACTGCACTTTAAGGAAAGAAATAAAGAGACTGTCACACTAAAGTCTACAGGATAAAGATACTAACAAACAAAAGACAACAGGATAAAGAGACTATCAATCATAAGACAAAAAAACAAAGACAATATCACACATAAAACTACAGGATAAAAGACAATATCACACATAAGGCTACAGGATAAAGAGACTATCAATATCAATCATAAGACTACAAAATAAAGACAATATCACACATAAAACTACAGAATAAAAGACAATATCACACATAAGGCTACAGGATAAAGAGACTATCACACATAAGACTACAAGATAAAAGGCACTATCACACAAGACTACAAGATAATTGACACTATCAAACGTAAGGCTAAAAGATAAAATACGCTATCATAAATAAGGCTACATGATAAAAGTCAGTATCACGAATAAGATTACAAGATAAAAAACACTATCAAACATAAGATTACAAAATAAAGAGACTATCACTCATAAGACTACAAGATAAAAGACACTATCACACCAAAAGCTTCAAGGTAAAGAGACTATCATACAGAAGAAAACAAGATAAAGATACTATTACACATAAAGCTACAAGATAAAGAGACTCGCAAACATAAAACTACAATACAAAGATACTATCACACATAAAATTACAAGATAAAGAGACTATCACACATAAAGTAACAAGATAAAGAGACTCGCAAACATAAGACTACAATACAAAGATACTATCACACATAAAATTACAAGATAAAGAGACTATCACACATAAAGTAACAAGATAAAGAGACTATCACACATAGAACTACAGGATAAAGAGACTCTCAAACATAAGACTACCAGAAAAAGAGACTATCACACATAAAGCTACAAGATAAAGAGACTATCACACATAAATCTACAAGATAAAGAGACTTTCACACGTAAGACTACAAGATAAAAGACAATATCACACATAAGACAACAAAATAAAGACACTATCACACATAAAGCTACAAGATAAAAAGACTATCACACATAAATCTACAAAATAAAGAGACTATCACACATAAGACTACAAGATAAAAGACACTATCACAGATAAGACTTCAAGACAAAGACACTATCACACATAAAGCTACAAGATAAAGATACTATCACACATAAATCTACAAGATAAAGAGACTATCACACATAAGACTACAAGATAAAGAGATTATCACACATAAAACTACAAGACAAATACACTATCACACATAAAGCTACAAATAAAGAGACTATCACACATAAAGCTACAAGATAAAGAGACTATCACACATAAAGCTACAAGATAAAGAGACTATCACACATAAAGCTACAAGATAAAGAGACTATCACACATAAGACTACAAGATAAAAGACACTATCACACATAAGACTACAAGACATAAGACACTATCACACATAAGGTTACAAAATAAAGAGACTGTCACACATAAGACCACAAGATAAAAGTCACTATCACACATAAAGCTACAAGATAAAGAGACTATCACACATAAGATTACAAGATAAAAGACACTATCACAGATAAGACTTCAAGACAAAGACACTATCACACATAAAGCTACAAGATAAAGAGACTATCACACATAAGACTACAAGATAAAAGACACTATCACACATAAGACTACAAGACATAAGACACTATCACACATAAGGTTACAAAATAAAGAGACTGTCACACATAAGACCACAAGATAAAAGTCACTATCACACATAAAGCTACAAGATAAAGAGACTATCACACATAAGACTACAAGATAAAAGACACTATCACACATAAGACTACAAGACATAAGACACTATCACACATAAGGTTACAAAATAAAGAGACTGTCACACATAAGACCACAAGATAAAAGTCACTATCACACATAAAGCTACAAGATAAAGAGACTATCACACATAAGACAACAAGATAAAAGACACTATCACAGATAAGACTTCAAGACAAAGACACTATCACACATAAAGCTACAAGATAAAGATACTATCACACATAAATCTACAAGATAAAGAGACTATCACACATAAGACTACAGGATAAAGAGACTCTCAAACATAAGACTTCAAGACAAAGAGACTATCACACATAAAGCTACAAGATAAAGAGACTATCACACATAAATCTACAAAATAAAGAGACTATCACACATAAGACTACAAGATAAAAAACACTATCACAGATAAGACTTCAAGACAAAGACACTATCACACATAAAGCTACAAGATAAAGATACTATCACACATAAATCTACAAGATAAAGAGACTATCACACATAAGACTACAAGATAAAAGACACTATCACACATAAGACTACAAGACAAATACACTATCACACATAAAGCTACAAGATAAAGAGACTATCACACATAAAGCTACAAGATAAAGAGCCTATCACACATAAAGCTACAAGATAAAGAGACTATCACATATAAGACTACAAGATAAAAGACACTATCACACATAAGACTACAAGACATAAGACACTATCACACATAAGGTTACAAAATAAAGAGACTGTCACACATAAGACCACAAGATAAAAGTCACTATCACACATAAAGCTACAGGATAAAGAGACTATCACACATAAGACTACAGGATAACAGACAATATCACACATAAAGCTACAAGATAAAAGACACTATCACACATAAGGCTACAAGATAAAGATACTATCACACATAAGACTATAAGATAAAGACAATATCACCCATAAGACTACAAGATAAAGACAATATCACCCATAAGACTACATGATAAAGACACTATCACCCATAATACTATAAGACAAAGACAATATCACCCATAAGACTACAGGATAAAAGACACTATCATACATAAGACTATAAGATAAAGAGACTATCACCCATAAGACTAAAAGATAAAACAATATCACCCATAAGACTATAAGATAAAGATACTATCATACATAAGACTACAAGATAAAGACAATATCACCCAAAAGACTACAGGATAAAAACACTATCACCCATAAGACTATAAGATAAAGAGACCATCATACATTAGACTATAATATAAAGAGACCATCATACATAAGACTGTAAGAGAAAGAGACTATCATACATAAGACTATAAGATAAAGACAATATCACCCAAAAGACTACAGGATAAAGGCAATATCACCCATAAGAATACAGGATAAAGACACTATCACCCATAAGACTATAAGATAAAGACAATATCACCCATACGACTGTAAGTTAAAGAGACTCTCAGACATAAGACTGTAAGATAAAGAGACTCTCAGACATAAGACTCTAAGATAAAGAGACTCTCAGACATAAGACTCTAAGATAAAGAGACTCTCAGACATAAGACTACGAGATAAAGACAATATCACCCATAAGACTGCAAGATAAAGACAATATCACCCATAAGACTGCAAGATAAGGACAATATCACCCATAAGACTGCAAGATAAAGAAGAAGATACATGCATAAGATCTAAGAATAGTTTTCTTAAGCTTGTAGAATATATCTTAATAGCAGTCAATGAAACTCTAACCGTTCACATACAAAAAGAATTGTTCGTGTCATACAATAAACCAGTTTTTAAGACTCATCTGGAAGATTTGTTTCTTTTATACTGAAATTACAGTAATCATGTACTTAGTTAATAATGATAACCCAGTTATCAGGCATTATAATGATTTTTGAAAGATAGTATTGTATCAAAATAGTCGATTGAAAAAAAAAACTAGATCTGCTTTGATACTTGGGAAGAAATCAGTGCAATATTTGTCTGGAGATAAGGTTTAGAAGTTTTGTTACTAGACATTGTGTCATAATTTAAGAGTTTACACAAAGTATTATAGCGAGAAGGTGTATCATTCGCAATAGTTTCAGACAGATATAGAGATGTAACTTGCTTGAAGCTCAGGCAAAGTTTAACGTCATGATGTATATGATACATCAGCAAACAATGACTTGTACACTATATAGCGTTTTCAGAAATATTTGGACACGATATTGACCTCTTAACATTTATCCTCCTGTCGACAATCGTTTTGTTGTTGTTTTTTGTTGGTTTCCACTGCGACTAGTTCAGATCACTACTTCGCAACATTTTTATCATGCTGTTTAGTTGGTAAAATGTCAATTAACATCCACACAAATCATAAATGAGTCTGTCCAAACTGGATTATGGGCTAGTTTATTCAAGAAAAATAGTGCAAGCCCTGCTCATCAGATCTTTAACTTGGCAGAGATGTAATACAGTCTCTTATCAAAATTGTCATATATGAGATAATACATACTAGTACAATCGACACCATCGTTATTTGGTGTAATGGCTGTCACAGATGAACAAAAACTACGTGTATTGTACACTTCGACATCCGTTCTATTTCAAGCACCAAATATACAAAAGGCAGAATGTCATATGTATCTCGCAGCCATTGTTACTCCAGTGAATTTCAGAACAAATATCAGAATAAAGTAAAATATCACAAAAGTCACCTCTCTACAGAAACATGGGATGAAGTGCACTTAAGTTGACAGAGCTAGGCCATTTCATTAAAAATTGAAGTTGAGCCAATTTGAGACAGAAGCGATTTTCTCTTGATTACAAGATCGTTTCACTTAATCAACATGCACGTGAGGCACGTGTGAAAAGTATCATTATTTGTTATAAGAATACGATTTCTCCGCTTAAGACGTGTTTAAATATCATGTCTTTCTGTCTAATCCCTATCGATTACTTAATTTCGATATTTCTATGAAAACCTCGTCAGTTTTTGAAAATCTGTGTATAGAGAATTTGATATGCAAGGACTTCAGTCAGCAATTGTCATAAAATAAATAAGCTTTAACTTTATTTGTAAATCGAGAAAACTTGCCAGCGTACTGACAGAGATCAGGTGTATTTTGTTTCAGATAGGAAATACAAACTCGCTCCCACTAAAGTTATAACAGAAAGTAACAACAGCTGACAGTTTCTTCAGATTCCAATATCAACGACATGTGAAACGAAGGAATGACGTTTCTAAAAGATAATATTGACGAAGACGGTTCTTTAACGTCTCAAATGTATATCTGGGTGATTGAAAAGAACATTTGTTTTCGTTCAGCGCACTCTTCCTTTTGACTTGGTACGTCTTCAAAAACTACTAAAAAGCTTCAAACAACGTGTCAATATAAACGAACAAAGAAAATAAATGTGTTGCAAAAAAAGGTATCTGTATTTGGTAGACGCTTTATTGGCATGGAAACTGTTACAACGAGTGACATCACGCGCGGCTAGCAACATTGTTAGTGGAGCGGTATGCAATTACAATGTACATATCAAAATTCATCACTATTGATTTGAAAAGACAGATCCTTTCAAATAAAATACAATAACATCCCCATAGCACATATGTATGATCTTCAAAATATTCTCCATCAGGGAAATCCATATGTTTCTTGCTCCTTTCAGTACATTGGAAGGGAAGGAACGTATCTTTAAAACAGAAACTAAAGGTTACTTATACAGATTGTAGCATATTAAATTAAAACAAACAGATCTTTAGTGACTATTGGCCACCAAAATGAAAGCTAGATTTCTCAAATGAAAGCCTGTATGAAATTTAATTCATGCAATTAATCTACCTGGTTATCCTTGAACAGTATGTCTGAAATATTTGAAATAATTGATGGGTATTTAATGGAGTGTATTATGTAAGTTACAAGTTCCACATGAGTGATTCAATGATATACGAGCGTATGTTTGATAATATCATATTGTCGTTTTGCTTTATCAAAAGACTGCATGATGTATTAAAGAATGGGTATTTAAAAGTATTTTAATATCCACATTTATTTTCTCGCTGTGTGTGTGTTTTGTGTTTGTATGATAATTAATACATCTCAGATATAACCACATGTTGCATATTTATCATGAAGGTGTCCTCTGTATATACACAACAATAGAGTGCATATCTACAAGGCCAAACGAATTCTGTCTGGTTATGTACGAGAATGAGATAAATAATTTAAAATACGTTTTTTTTTTTTTTAGTTTTTTTGTTGTTGTTTTTTTTGTTGTTGTTGTTTTTTTTACATCCAATTGTCATCCTTTTGGGTTTATGGGGTCCCTTATTTGCATTGCTACATTTCCAGCCCGTCCAGTTCGACCGCTACCTTGTCATCCTGCTGTTTTAGAAAGTTCCATGCAAGACAATCCATTCAACACAACACATTTTAAAATAGTCTACCAATACCAAATAGAAATATAGGAAAAAAAAAAGAAAATATCACATACGAGTTTGACCTAAAAATATCTGGCGTCTCCGTGGTCTAGTGGTTAAGATGTCTGCTTACTGAGAATGAGGTCAAAGGTTCGCGTCCACTCTGGTACTTGCTCTGACGACTGGCCGGTTGGTAAGGCTGCCAGCTAATTAAAGAATGGTTAGCGATTGCAATAAACGGACATTCTGTTTTCTTGTATTTTATTTTTAGGCAAGAATGTATCCACTGTTAAAGATACATGTTTATCAGACGACTTCGTGGCTTCGATTTTTTCTTGATTTTTTTCCCCCAAAGATAATACGTGTATTGGAAATGCCCTTGGAGGGCAAAGAAGGGAAACCAATAGCTTAGAGGAAAAGTAGCAAGCACGTAGACATGTACCCTTCACCATCTAGTCTGATCTTCCGTTCTATATTTTTTGCCGTTTCAGCACAGTCAACATCAAAAACTAATGCGAGGCAAACCCTTACTAAGTGCAATAGCAGTCTCTCTTTGGTATATGCAAATTAGGTATATTCCTGTTGATTTTGAGACATTTTTAAACAAGGAAACATTAACGCCCTCTTCCTTACACACGTTCGACTCCTTTGTTTCTACAATACCTAGATTCAGAGTCCAGAACTCGACAGAAGACCTCGGATAACTCTTCTTTCTGCTGGTACAAAAGATAAATCTATATAAATCTTGTAAGCTTCAAGGTGGAAGCGTTTTGGAGCGGAATTCGAGTAAATGAATTGTTACATTGTAAACCTGAGACTTATATAATGAATTTGTATTAGCGCTGTGGCAAGTTACGTATACTTGTTACACCGAAACAACTAATGAGGACTTAACATTAACGCTTGTTGGTATTTCATCCGTCTGTTCGTCCATCGACAATGCTAGCGCTGAATATTGGAAATTTGTTGTTTGTGTAAAACCACAAGCCGCATTAGTACCGTGCTTAGTTTGGCCATGGAATGCATTTATGATTTCAGAGTTAGAGCATATCAGTATGAAGCATAAGAAATGTAACATGCACAGCGCATTCACGAACACTTAGCGACTTTAAGTCAGCATTCTGTGGACCGATCTACGTAAAAGTAAACTTGGCACCCTGATGAAATATTGCTCAGCGGCTTAAAGTAAGCATCTGGAGATACTGGCGATACTGCTACCTATCTGCCGCTAAAAAACTGGCGATCTAGTGGCCTGGTGGAGTGACGTTAGCGATCTTGCAGCCCAAGGTTGGCTATCAGAACTGTTATATTCGCAAAACATGTTTAAAACTGGGCGAATTTCTTCCTCGCAATGCCTGTGATGGTCTAATTATCCTATAGGTGTTTGATAAGAATTCTATTAAATATTCATAGAACTTTAGCAATTTTTGGTAAATTTCGACGTACCAAATAGATCTATCAGACTTATTGTCGAAAAAAAATCCAAATGAACAAATACATTTATTTCGTTGGTTAAAATTTGTAAGTTTTACAAAACAATGATTTATTTATCTACCTGATTTTGGTATAGTAGTTACAAATATTCTTAGCCGCTAAATAGCGAGCGGCTAACTTCATGCCGCCAGGTCGATATGTCACCAGGCCTCTGACTACCCGTACATTGCAGTTAGGTTCCGCTTGTCCTTTGAGATGATAACGTTACCGGTTCAGCCAAACCATGAATTTCTGAAGTAAAATAATTACCTATAAAGCAGATTATGATATGAATAGATAAGAGTATTTTTAGCTTCGGGCTAAGTGTAAGAGGATAAAAGAAAACACAGCTTAGCCTGGCAGCTCCAATCAGCTCCTGTTCTGTTCTATTCTTATCGTCAAATGTACATATCAACTTTAAAAGGGATCTGTCACTTTGACGCATAGAACTGTCATGAATGAAAAAGAACTGAAAATAGCCGGACCCGGCGGTACAGTTGTAAGTAGGTACCTTCGTCTTTCGATCCGAGGCTGTGAGTTCGAACCCTAGTTCAGTCAGTCAATTTGATCACGGATTGTGTCTGACGACCAGCTGTTTCATTGGGGGTAAATTGCCAGCTACTTGCGGAAAGAGAGAGAGAGAGAGAGGGGTTAATGCCAATGAGAAATCCAGGAAACCTGGTTATGTCAACAGGACACCATCACTCTAATGTACCCTGAGGGCGGAAAGGCGTAAAACATCATTCACATAACAAGTCTGACAATAATTATGCACATGTTGACTAGGTACTTATTGATCAGGTACCTATTATTCATTTAACAGCTTCAATGCAATCCGACTTGTAGATCGAATGCGTGGAAACACTTTGTGATATTCAAACATCTACACAGGGCGGACGGAAAGCTCAATACTAAAATATTACCATCCCAACTAGGTGGGGGAGACATGATGATTTCTATTGTTGTTTCAATGAAAAAAGCAGTAGAACTCGTACTTGAAATTGTTAGTTTTGTTCCTTAGACACTTCAAGATGAAGGAGCTATGTGAAAATGGTCAGCTTCATACCTATATAGGCTTCATGTGGCATGAATCTGACGTTTAATTGTGTGCTAGCTTCACATCTATGTGCTTCACATGGCATGAATCTTAAGTTTAACTGTATGCTAGCTTAACACCTATATAGGCGTCACATGGCATAAATCTTATGTTTGTGTGCTACCTTCACGCCTATGTACGCTTCATGTCGCATGAATCTTACGTTTAAAAACATGTAGCTTCACACCTATGTAGGCTTCACGTGGAATGAATCTTACGTTCAACTGTGTGCTAGCTTCACACCTATGTAGGCTTCACATGGCATGAATCTGACGTTTAATTGTGAGCTACCTTCACACCTACGTATGCTTCACGTGGCATGAATCTTATGTTTAATTGTGTGCCAGCATCACACCTATGTAGGCTTCTCGTGGCATGAATCTTACGTTTAATAACGTGCTAGCTTCACACTGATGTAGGCTTCACGTGGCATGAATCTTACGTTTAATTGTGTGCTAGCTTTACACCTATGTAGGCTTCACGTGGCATGAATCTTACGTTAAACTGTGTGCTAGCTTCACACCTATGTAGGCTTCACATGGCGTGAATCTGGCGTTCAATTACGTGCTAGCTTCACACTTATGTAGGTTTCACGTTGCATGAATCATACGTTTAATTGTATGTCAGCTTCACACCAATGCTGGCTTCACATGGCGTGAATCTGACGTTTAATTGTGTGCTAGCTTTACACCTATGTAGGTTTCACGTGGCATGAATCATACGTTTAATTGTATGTCAGTTTCACACCTATGTAGGCTTCACATGGCATGGATCTGACGTTTTATTGTGTGCTAGCTTCACACCTATGTAGGCTTCACGTGGCATGAATCTTACGTTTAATTATGTTTTACCTTCACACTTATGTAGGCTTCACGTGGCATGAATGTTATGTTTGGATGTGTATGAAACCTTTTCATATGTGTGAATCTTGCAAATATCTGTGCGTGTGATTCACACCGTGTAAAGATAATGCTTGTGTGTAGCTTACATCTTCACAGAGCTACCTGAGACATGATTGGGCATATTGAGCACATAGAACTCACCATGGCACTTCCTGTCACGATTTTTTTCAAACCAAATGATTAACCTATAATCTATCTAAACTACTTGAACAGAGCTATCAGGCAGTGTACGATAACTGAGTGTGTATGATTTATGTTTTAGAATCCAATAATCATATTGTAATATTTATTTCACTAATTGTTAACGTAACATCTTGAATTGATGTATCAGTTACCTGCCACAAGGAGAAATTTCCAAGCATTAATTGCGTTAACTGGCAGAATCTGTAGTTGTAATGATGGAATAAGTTGTGTTGATTGAACAATGAGTTACCTTAAGTTGACTGAACAATAAGTTGTCCTAAGTTGACTAAACAATGAGCTGCCTTAACTTGACTAAACAATACGATTATTTAAGCTGACTGAGCAGCAATTTTCCTAAAGTTGACTGAACAATAAATTAAGTTAAGTTGACTGAACAATAACTTACCTTAAGTTGACTTAACACATGTGATAGGCGTTGAATTATTTCATAAAGAAAAGTCTAAAGCATATATTGAATCACATGAAATCCGCTCAAAAGGATTTTTGGAAAAATCTCAGACAAATGGAATATACATCCGTTACGCCATCAGCGGAACAAGGCATTTTAATCGTTCTCAAAATAAGTTTTAAAAGGTGCATCTGTACTCTTAAAAACCGAACTTGCCGTTTCGTGGAAAAACTGCAGAGTTATGAATAATTCTGTTGTATGTCACTGAAGCACCTTTATTTGGGCATATCAAGTTGACATTTCTTTTAGGACAGAGCCGCTTGATATTTGCGAAAATATTGGCAGCAATCAAAAAAAGATTGAAGCGTTTTCAACATAAAATAGAAAAATAAAAATAGACACAGAAAACTCCTAAACATAGTTTGCTTGATTCTTAACGTAAAATTATTTTTAAATTTTAATCGAATTCAGCACTTCACTGATCTTGTATATTTTGAGTGTCGCCCAGAAAACCGCCTTCTTGTCTTAAATTTGTTTTTAAAAGTATACTGTAGCCATTTATGTATTTTTGCTTATAAACATACCCCAAAATATATTCACGAAGACCCAATTATGTACTTTTCTTCTCAGATAACACACCCCATAATGTACTTCCCACGAATATACATAAACCACATCGTTAAATTTTTAACACATCCAATAATATTATTTGGCAGCGCTAAAGACACACATTACACTACATTTGGGACGCACGTCCGTGTCGTTTAATTCTGGAAGAACACTAGAAGAGTCCCCGGGGTGTCAGCAGTCCCCCAAAGAATGATGCAGCGATCCAGATGCTACATACAACTCACAAGACAAAAAAGTGAAGAAACTTGTACTTTTATGGAACTTACATTATCACAAAGTCACGCTTTCAAAATTATTGAACAATATTAAAATTTTCACAACGGCACACTGAACGCTGAAGGTTGCACGTTGACTACGGACTTCGGAAGAAGGTCTGGAGAACAATTCTTAATTATAGACATAACTGATCACACACCATGTCAAACAAAATGCATGTTTGGAGTAACAATATCGAGAACTTTTATTATCTCAAGCCCGTGACGGCAAGGACTCCCGTCTAGAATATATCATATTTCGGTTTGATGTATATAGGTTATTGGTTAACCTTGGCTTTTAGACATATACAGACAAGGTTAGCAAGAATTTTGTTGAAAGCTCCTCGAATTAGCCATGTGTTTTTCTTTTGTAATAATGTGAACAGTGAAAGAGATTGTTATCTCGGAAGTTGTATTTTGAATAAAAAGTAAAATACACAGCGTGACAACGGCCAGTGAATTGTAACAAAAGTTCAGCTCGAACATTACATGTTCAGGTAGCCAAGTATGTAATTTGTTTGATCAAACTCAGCAAAACAAACATCAAAATCAACAAAAAGCATGTGCGTGAAGTTTTTACATGCATCTTAGCAATCTGTGGTCTCTCCGAATATTGCCTTAAAGGAATAAAATTTTCATTCAATTCTAAGAACTGGGCAGATTAATATGTTTTTCTTCAAAATCTGTAGAATTTTGCGTGTCATAGCTTAAACAATATTTCAAGCATTTATGCATTAATTCCAGACAGAATTTATTCTGTCAATAAATTTATGAGGTCAAGTCCGAAAAATGTCGCAGAGGGCTGACTAACTGTTTAACTGAAGAACTTATATACATTTTGTATTAATATCAACCAGTCTGATCTGGCTGACTCTTGAAATGTCAAGCATTTGTTCTATGAGCTCCAGCGAGCAATGTATGTTTTCTACAGACAGGAAGTATTCATACAAACAGAGGCCAGTTACCATAATTTGTAAAAAAAAAGGTACATTTTTATGCTGTATTTCGCTTCTATCAATCTAGTAACAGCTTTTCTGACACATTAAGAACTTATTAAACTCGGTTTTCGATCATCTTTAGAAACAAAAACAGTATTTACAATAAAGCGATAAATCCTTACCAATTTTAAATTTAACTGACTGGTATAGTCTCGTATCTATATATACACGTTGATACACGGAAACATGATTCTGTGTTTCAAAGTCAATATAACGTAGCAAAAAAGAATCGACTATTGCGCGTTACATGTTCTGTTGATGTGTATATTTATGACATAATATGTTTGGGGTGAATAAAAGACAATATGTAGATGAAAAATTAGAAAACAAAACGAAAAATATGTATTTGAAGATGGCTTCCTTCTGCGACAACTGCGTAAGGGAACAAGCTCTTTGATTCAGTTGTCTATCTAGAGCGTTGACTTTTCATGCTACGTACAACAAGCATAAGGATCGTCTTTTGTAAGTGAGGTCTGTTACGACGCAAATTGTAATAAAAACGCAAATTGTAATAATTATTACAATTTGCGTTTTTGTTACAATTTGCGTTACAAACGTAACGCAAATTGTAATAACGCAAATTGTAATAAAAAGTCAAAATCGTGAATTTAGGGTTATTGCAATGTATTATTATCTAAAATGGGTATATAATCCATTTTAAGACATTTCCCGGAGGGTTCACTACTTTTAGAATATATCAAATACTATCCTTATGAAGGAGAAAAAGATTTATTACAATTGCGTTTTATTACAATTTGCGTTGTAAACGGTAACGCAAATTGTTATAACGCAAATTGTAATAAAAATTCAAAATCGGAATTCAAGGTGGATTTAAGGTTATTGCAATGTATTATTATATAAAATGGGTATATAATCCATTTTAAGACATTTCCCGGAGGGTTCACTACTTCTAGAATATATCGAAAACAACCGTTATAAGGGAGAAAAAGATTTATTACAATTAGCGTTTTTTTACCATTTGCGTTGCAAACGGTAACGCAAATTGTAATAACGCAAATTGTAATAAAAATCCAAAATCGGAATTCAAGGTCGATTTAGGGTTATTGCAATGTATTATTATATAACATGGCTCTAACATCCATTTTATGACAGTTCCCGGGAAATTCACTACTTCTAGAATATATCGAATACAACCGTTATAAAGGAGAAAAAGTTTATTACAATTTGCGTTTTATTACAATTTGCGTTGCAAACGGTAACGCAAATTGTAATAACGCAAATTGTAATAAAAATTCAAAATCGGAATGCAACGTGGATTAAAGGCTATTGCAATTTATTATTATATAAAATGGCTATATAATCGATTTTAAGACATTTCCCGGGAAATCCACTACTTCTAGAATATATCGAATACTATCCTTATGACGAAGAAGAAAATTTATTACAATTTGCGTTTTATTACAATTTGCGTTGAAAAAGGTAACGCAAATTGTAATAACGCAAATTGTAATAAAAATTCAAAATCGGAATTCAAGGTGGATTTAAGGCTATTGCAATGTATTATTATATAAAATGGCTATATAATCCATTTTAAGACATTTCCCGGAAAATTCCCTACTTCTAGAATATATCGAATACTATCGTTATGAGGGAGAAAAAAGTTTATTACAATTTGCGTTTTATTACAATTTGCGTTGTAAACGGTAACGCAAATTGTATTAAAACGCAAATTGTAATAAACTTGTTTCTCCTTTGTAAAGATTGTATTCGATATATTCTAGAAGAAGTGAATTTCCCGGGAAATGTCTTAAAATGGATTATATAGCCATTTTATATAATAATACATTGCAATAGCCTTAAATCCACCTTGAATTCCGATTTTGAATTTTTATTACAATTTGCGTTATTACAATTTGCGTTACCGTTTGCAACGCAAATTGTAATAAAACGCAAATTGTAATAAACTTTTTTCTTCCTCATAAGGATAGTATTCGACATATTCTAGAAGTAGTGAATTTCCCGGGAAATGTCTTAAATGGATTATATAGCCATTTTATATAATAATACATTGCAATAGCCTTAAATCCACCTTGAATTCCGATTTTGAATTTTTATTACAATTTGCGTTATTACAATTTGCGTTACCGTTTGCAACGCAAATTGTAATAAAACGCAAATTGTAATAAACTTTTTTCTTCCTCATAGGGATAGTATTCGATATATTCTAAAAGTAGTGAATTCCCCGAGAAATGTCTTAAAATGGATTATATACCCATTGTAGATAATAATACATTGCAATAACCCTAAATTCACGATTTTGACTTTTTGTTACAATTTGCGTTATTACAATTTGCGTTAGGTTTGTAACGCAAATTGTAACAAAAACGCAAATTGTAATAATTATTACAATTTGCGTTTTATTACAATTTACGTCGTAACAGAGGTCTTAAAACACACGCCTCTAGCAGTAATTTACTTACTGCAAATAAAATGATAAGTAGAAATGATATTAAAGCTATATAAGGGTTACCTTACTGCCATCCTGATTCAAATTAGATTCTTTATTGAGTATCCTAGTTTTTCTCTTGCGCACTAGACAACGGGTCCGTCCAGTGGAAGAACTGTGAAAATTAGGCCAAGCATTTCGTAATAACTAATGCTCTCACTAAGATGTCAGAATAACTGTATCCCAAGTTCAATGCTTAATGTTGTACAATGTACCAAGGCAGATACTGATGTAACCCTCGAAACAAAGCATTAACCCAACTCCAGAAACATGGTTAAAAGAGGATAGTAAGCTGAAACTAGTCATGCAGAAGAGATCTTGAAATATCATGATTCAACAGATTTAGGTTCCAGGTTTCTGGTGTTAATTAACAGCGTTAAATTGCCAAAACAAGTCATTTACCGTCTGTACGCCACTTAAATATAATGCAAAGAGACATCTTAAAATTTCGAGAAAACTGCTAATAAAAACTTAGGTAAACAATCAGAAACAATGCTTAACCTGCTTGTAAACAAAGACATAAAGATATTGTTTATGATGGCTCTGCCTTAACAAAAAAAAAAAGAAAGAAAAAAAACAAGGTTCCAGACATTTTGGTTAACGATAACGTTTACGCTTTGAAACTGATTTTATTTTCTATTAGTGAAATCTTTTAAAGTATCTTTTCAGTGAACGTCATTAATGAGGAGATGGCAATAAATTCATTTCGTTTAGTAGCCAGAAGCAAAAAGAAAATTAAGTGCTTTATGAATGTTTTGAAAATACCAATAATTTCCCCGTAAATTTTCAAACTTAATTAAGTTCGCCTTTTCTTTGTATGAAATAACATTTTACAAGCGGATAATCTGGCTTTACGACAAATATTAAATTGAAACATTCATACAACCTATTTTCAGAAAAAGTTCACAACTGGTCATTTCAATGATCTCTTATGGAAATTTTAGTTTTTCTAATGAGCACACGGCCAGTTTGAATAAGTTACAAAATGTACCTCGCGGCTGTTGAATAATTTATTTTGTACATTAAGATCAGTTTAGCACCGTATAACTGGTATAACTGCCGTCTGTTTCATTTTTATAATTCGGAATTATTATAACGTAATGCCGGCGTTTATTTTACTTGGACTTTTATTTCAGATAAAGTTACGTTTAAAAGAATATTTGATTAGTCAAATAGTACGCGGCAAAAATTAATGTCATTAAAAGTTAATGAATTTCCCATTGCTGTGTCTGTTATAACACGAATTAACCGATATTCTGATATATCAGGCAAGACGAAAATGCGATACCTTAGCTGTTTTAAAGTGTGTGAAACAATTAATAAAAAATCCAAAATGTCAATCGCCACCATATTTATGTTGCCAGTAAAGTGCAATTTTGTTAACGCCGATGTGTGGCCACCTCCAGGGAATGCAAAAAAAACTACATCAGCAACTTAAACCTATTCGAACATTTTAAAAAATATCTATAAATTTTCTTTAACTCGGACATTCTCTGAATTATGCATAAACATACCAATATCACAGTAAAACAGAAAAGAAATTTGAACCTGACAAGTTATTTATTAGACAAAGACGTGTCACAATTGTGTATTATTATAACACATTAACGCACCGTACGAGGACCAGATAGACTATGCGGAAGACGCGTCATTTGGCTTGTGTAAATTTAGGTAGCAGTTAACAGTTTCACAGTGAAATCAGTGATCGACGGCAACTCAAACTCTGAGTACGTCACTGACAATCCCAATACAGCAACCTGAAAACAGAAGTACAGGTATTCTTACAAGACAGAAGACAATCTACACCAAAAAATAAATTCGTCAGACTAAAAACTTCTCCTAAAACGTCAGCTGCAAGAAACAAACTGCCCTTAAGCCTCACTTGTGGACATTGTGTCCGAGACAAATTCTATGAAACAGACAAGTCGCCTGGAATTCGAAGGCACATTATAAAGTAATAACACTACATGCTTTTTGTTCGTCTGCTATGGCACACCTAAATCAGCTAGTGCTAGATATCTGACAACCCTACCCTTTTTTGCAGTATCCAACTCACATTGGTACCAACTGAACTCCTACAGCCGAAATCTATGACAGAACCTGCTTGTATTCGTTTCGGATTTCAAGCTCCTACATCACACTGAATGTATTTCCATACTGTTCAATAATGAAAACAATAAGAAAACCTCATAGTGGCCACTATGAACACTCATTATTATTTAGACTTTAACAATACTTATATTCATCCATCCTACCCTAGAATAAATAATTTGTACATGGCAAATTCGAATGAGTGGCTAAAAAACATTTTAGGAACAACAAAGCAAAGTTAACTATTTCTGTCTTCTTATGTTAGAACAAAGTAATGTCAAAGCTCTGATTTAATGTATGTTCAACTATCGTCAGTAATATTGGTCTGTGTAATTAGATCATTCGACATGCCCATAACTATTTACAAAATTTCTGAAAATGGAATAAGGTTACTAATCAAAGTAGCTGCAGAGTCAAACCGCTTCCGGTTTAGTTTAAAGATCAAATATGGCGTTCTCTTACTTTACATTGCAATAATACAGTGTACAAAAGGTTTTTTTTCATAATCACCAGCAGAAGAATGATTGCATTGCCCATTGCTTTGAGGTCGATCCAACTCGAGAAATGAATGAAAATGTATTAAAACTTCTCCTGACGGCTTATATGGACACAGCTCATATAAACCTGGTTGCCATTGTGAAAAATTCATGACAAACTATGAAAAAGTAGAGACAGATTACGAGAAGAACGCCGTGACTACTAGTTTACTTTCAACCAAATACAAGATACCCTATGTTCAGCTAGACATAACCTTTTTGGTTGTTATGTATCCATGAAGTTTAACTTCAGGGAGGGGGAAAAACATGTTGCATTGGTTGCTAAGAATTTTTCACTACGTTGGAGCAGAGACATAGATTTAATCATGGTGTAATGTAATAAACGTTTCTGGTTAGAGGCTGAATGTGTTCAATTGTACACGTATTATATCTCGAGGTTGATGGGTTTATGTCTCAAACTTCAGACTAGTTTAGCGCACTTATTAGGAATTACGACATGAACAAAAATGCTTCCTGCAAAAGCCAACGATAAAGCAGAGTTTTAATCATGTCCTTATTATGGAAATTTCTGATGTATTATTATTTTAAGTGCTGACAGATATCGAGTCACATAAGCAATACACGTTTTCATAAAACAGCTATGACTTCAGCTAGGTTTAAACTATTATTGCGTTTTAATGCTGTGATAAAAAACGATACTTTTGTGTGTCGTAGAGGTGGGGGAGAAGATTCAAAGAACTGTTATTTCAGGTAACAGTAATGATATTGTTACATGTTTATTCTTCAGTTTTATTGAGTTTACCCCGAATGCATCATCTTTGTATTTATATTTGCACGAAACTATGATGGCTGCTTTCTGCCATGTAGTGTTTTCACCTGAGGGAGCTAAAATGTGAAAACAGCGATTTGTCTGGTTTTCTCCTATTTTCTTGGCGAAGCGAGAGGCCAAAAACACGACAAGTCAAGGGGCCACGCGCCATTTCTTTACACGCCAGCGCGACAGAATGGTCTGCATTTTCGCCTTCAGATTTCGACTTCTCGCATTTTCGCCTCGTCCACCCGCGGAGGTGAAAACAAGAAAACTTTTTTCGTTTTTATTTTTTTTTTGCGTTTTGTCTTTGCATTTTCGCCCCGCCACAGTGAAAACGCCATTGAATATCCTTCGCATTTTCGTTTGGCGGGGCGTCAGGCGAAAACACGAAAACGCGACAAATTGCTGTTTGTTCGCATTTCCGCCTTTGGATTTTCGCCCAGCCAGGCGAAAACACGACATGGCAGAAATCAGCCACCATACAAAACAGCACTGTCGGGCAATTCATATTCTGAACACAATCTGTCAAATTTCTACATAGCAACAGGTGCAAAAGTAAAATGTTCTATATCCCACAACGCATTTATGCATCAAAGAATTCTGAAGACCGTAAAAGCATTATAACATTTATATCGAGACTTAAAGTACACATATTTGTTTGGTCTCAGTGAATTCGACATTAGGTAATAGGTTCGTCACCTTTTGCTGAATCTTATAAACAACAACAACAACAAAAACAGGTTAAAGACACCAATAACTGATTTAAAAAATAGGGATATTGGGTATCAGTTATATAAAAATAATTAAAATATTAAGAAACTGTAAGTTTATAAAATCATTTGAAAATACAAAGATAGTTTTGATGCTTAATGACATGATGAATCTTTTGGTTATATAAGAACACATGTTTAAAAAGGAACATATACTTCAAAATGAAAATAAGTTAGCTATTGCCAGTCATTTTTATCTAAAAGGAATTTTCCTTAAATGAACTAATTAGAACCTTGACTTCCCTTCCAGCTATTGTAGTCCAGTATGACATTTCAATGTTGACACCAATTAGCTTAGGTCTTGACCATCGAGTGTTCAAAGGTCATTTAGGGTCACTCCGCATCAGCTGGTCAGTTTTGAAAATAAATTGATATGCAATTTATGAGCGCAAATATTCCTATACTAATTAGCTCCAACGACTTCAATTTCAATTTCGAACCGCACGATTTGTAATCTCCATTAATATAATCGCAAAGGGCGGTAACTCTATCGTGCACGGTGCAACATAATAATTAGCTACTGATGACAATTGTGAACAGAATTAGAAAGTAGAAAATTGCGATGAACGGTTGTTTACAATTATTCGCCGTGTGTGGTTTCAATTCTGATAATTCATTGACCATTCTCAGTCGAAGTTAGGTTAATAGGCGATTTTTTTACATTTCTACGTATCCAAGCTAGATTAAACTGCTGAATATTGATGCACACAATTCGTATAGGTGTGACTGACTTCAGAATAAAACAGAAATAATCATAATTAGCCTTGAATTTCCATGATAAATCTTGACTTCATTCAATGAAGTATCATTCGTTTTTTTTTTCACAGCCTAAATTCTATAACGTCAGTAAGAGAAATATCGAAAGAATGTTAAGATGTTAAGTTAAGAAGTTTACCAATTGTACCATTGGATATTATATAGAACTTTGAGCTTTTACTCTTTGCTTAATATGCGTCAATATATGCTAAACTATTGATACTAAAGATGCAGATTAAATCAAAGGTGAGGGTTTCAAGCTAATGACGCCATCATTTGTATGTCTTTTATTTAAGATGGTGAGATAGCACCCGTGTATTGAACTTGGTAAGAGCACTCGTCGTTCCACGTGCCGTCAATGAGATCTGTCGGAAAACGGCTTATACCAGACACGTCAAATTCTGTTCTTCAAGAGTGACACTGTGGTGAATCCTGCGTTTAACAGTAGCAAGGAAATGTTTGGAGAATCAAACAAAACTGTCCGCGACAGCTTGTGATAATGAGGATAGCTAGGTATCTAAAGCATTTATCAGTTTTTGCTCCTATTTATGTGTGCACTGTGAAACCGGGTTTCATTGGCCGCCTTACCGTATAAAAATGCATAAAGAGTGTTTTGTCACTTGTAAAATGCTTAATATAAACAACATAAGGGCCAATGTGGCGTCCAAAAGGTTTCGTCAAAGAATACTTCATTCAGTAATCTTTACATGGTAAAACAGCAAATGTCGTACATTAAAATGAAACCAAACCACCCACAAATCACTTCTTTATATATTAACGATGATCACTTTATTATCTCTTTATTTCTTTTATTTCTTTATGGTGTGTTTTTGAGGTAATAATAATGTCATCTATCGGCCTAACATCGCTGTGGGGCGCTGTCTAAATGACTGCGTCATTAACAACCCTGTCGGTCTTTAACGAGAAAATCCGAAACTGCGGCTCGCCATTTTAAATTCTTGCTGCGAATAACGGTCTCTCTTAGAAAAGCTATCTCTGAAAGTACGCCTTTCTTTTCAAGAGTCATGCTGAGTGTTAAAGAAATGCTTTGAAAGCTATCCCCGTATTAACAACTGACCCCTAGGGACTTTGGGGCCACCTGATTTTGTCATCCGTTACTTGACTATTGTAGCACAGTGACAGAAGAAGAAGCGGGACGGCTATTGTAATCGAACATTTGAGGGTCTTCAAACGTATGGAAAAATAATTGAAACTATGAAAATAGCGGCGAAAATGATTGTGTTGTAGCGGACATATATTAATCACATTATATCCTGTACAGTGAGTTGAAAGAGGTGATCTTTTCACATCATAACACTGATTTCTCTTAGCTTCTACCTTTATCATTTATTTTATAATAAACCAAAACTATCTGATCCTTTAACACTATATAATTACCACATTGAGGCTCAGACAGTGTGTCTGTTATCTAAATTAATCCTTATAACATAATATAAAACGAGCTTGCTGTGTAAAAGTTGGTTTCAAATAATAGTAAAGATAAATGATAATAACAACAAATACAACACAGCGGTGATGATGATGACGATGATGATGATGAATTAAAATGATCTACACGTGATTTATATCATCCAGGATAGATTAATCATAAACTTTTTCATTCTATATGGATACTAAGTGGGCGAGTTTCGTCTGTGGATGTCCTAGATGTTCTGAATTTTGTTGATTATATAAATACACACACTCGCACACACGCACGCACGCACGCACACAAAAAGACATGCATGAATTTAAAGTTCACATTCACTGAAAGCTCGTACTTTTAATAAGATAAAATGTATTTATTGCTCTTAGGACATTTTTTAATACATGCGACTTTTCATTCAAACATACCGTCTACTGATTCATGTTTTTTGCAATGAATTACTGTCAGTCTATTGAACTACTGTGTTTGTTCAGTGATGACTTTGACTTTTAATCTTTCTTTTATATTATTTATTTGTTTAATTAATATTATACCCCTGTCATCACTAATATACCAAAGTGACAGCATTCTACAACGGATTTATCACACCTTTCAAATTTTGCAAAAATAGAAGTGCATTAAAAATGTGTAATAATACGGGATTCAGGGTCCCTAAAAGTATTATAACGGTGTCAAGGAATGTTTCCATAGCATTCAAATTGTGTTTTGATAATGCATGCACATCAATATGTGATTTTTTTTGTTATGTTCTTGTTTATATATGCTATGATAATGTGTATATGTCAACATTTTAATCTTCTTTAATTTCAATTAGGGTTCATCCTTAAACTGAATTTTTACGATACCTTACTTTTCTTGTTAACACTATTGATAATGCAAGTTTATACTGAAAAATATGTGTACATCATTAAAACACGTACTTTGATTTACATAATATTGTTTTTTTAAACACTTCATTAATGTAATATTAAAGTCTAATACAAAAAAGAATGAGGTAATAAAAGCAAGATAGAAAGAAGACAGAACGAATCATAACAGAACAGAACAGATAGAAAGAAAGAAAGAAAGAAAGAAAGAAAGAAAGAAAGAAAGAAAACAGAAAGAACAGAAAAGAAAAGATAATATTTTGCCCTTTGTCATTATCTTGTCAATACAGATAGATTGCCATTCTCCGAATAATGGCTATGAAAATTCAGAACATTACCACTAAAGTGGAAATTACTATTAAAAAAATAAATGTTTTAATATACCATGTATAAAATATCTAAAACTGTTCCGTTCATAAAATGAAAAGACAGCCGTTGTTGAAAGATATATTATGTTATCATTTGAAAAAAAAAAAAAGAAAAGAATATAATGCACTGTAGTATTGTTTTTTTTCTAAGGCTCGAACTGTTTCAATTGTAAAATATTTTGTAGTATTTAAATGCATCAAATGTAACGCATTTATCAATGAAAGCCATATTATTCTGTCGATATTTTTATTAAGTCGTCAACACTTGATGGCCGATACCGCAGTACTGTTTCACACCGTGTCATTTTTACTTGTCAGCGGTGTGTTATTCTATAATCCTGGCTTTTATCGCCGTATTGGGCAAAATACGATACTGCTAACAAATCTTTTACACAAACTTAATTACGCTATCACCGTTTTTGGATCCATTTTGCGGTTGGCCCCGCCCACCATAGCGCACGCGAATGAATACACAGATTGTATTTGACGAAGCTCGCGTGTGGCTCTTCGTTAATGAAAACACGTCACGGTCTGCTAGCTTGTCATTGGCTGTCGCGTGTCATGTGACTTCCCGCTGAGCCCATTTCGGTTAAATAATTTGTAGAAATGAATAAAATATCCATGGAAAAATGATCATCATCTTATTATTACGTTTTTCATCGGACGATCAAGTTTTCATAATATGCTTAAATTTGAGTTTTAAATGACAATTATATACTTTAATCGCTTCAAATAAAAGACATTAGGAGAGTGATCAAAGAAAGCCAAAAATTAAAAATAAAGAATTTGTGGAATATGTTAGTTAATTGATAAATGGATTAAAGGATAAATGTTACTGAATATCGTGTAATTAGATTAACTTGAAAACTTATATTTTGATTGAGAAGGAACACGTTTAATATGATACCATTGTCTTCTGTAATATATTGACAGAAACAATTTTTGTTTTAGTTTTGCTATAAATTTTAAAAATGTTCCAGAACGCGATGTCACCGTCACAAGTATACCAGAGTTTGTTTCGGACATTACCTTTAGTTCCACAACCCGTACCGTCGTCGTCGGCGTCATTTCTGGTGGAAAATTTACTTCGTGAAGGACAGTCTGCACTTATTGCTAGACCAATGACGTCATTACCTGCAGGCGTTGTCGGCATACCTGGGATGGGAGTTACGACGGTACCGTCAGTTGCGCGTAATATAGACCAGTTAAACACGTTGTCTCCGATGACGTCACAATCGAACATTGTGAGTAACGTGAATAACGTGACGCCGTACCTCAAGTTTGGCGTGAATGCAATACTCGGATCTGACAGCAACGAATCCAGATCTAGTAAGTATTATCTTTTATTTTATTTGACCAACCTTACATACAATATAACAATTAACAAACTATGTAAAAAAAAAAAACGAAAAAAACATTTATTTATCTAGTTAAAAGTTACTTAGACATGAGGAACTTTAATAGGGGTTATTCCTAATGGAATAAAAAGTATATGTAAATCGGTGTATAAAAGCGCTTCTAAAGCACTGTTATGTTAGAAATTTGCTCAAAATATATCTTATATAATTTTTAAACTTCTTTATAAACTATTTTGCTCCCACTTTTAAGGTCCATCAAGGTCATTTTTGACAACTACACCGCCACAAATGCAACAACAACAGAGCGGGAGTCCTGTCCCGTGTCCTAAACCCTGCAGCCCTAGTCTTGGATGTCAGTCATGTATCCCTAGGCAACCATCACTGTACGAGCACCCATTCCACGGCATGTTGAGACATCCATACTTTGCAGGTTTGTGTTCCTTATTTATAGCACATTGTTGTTGGTCGCATGTGTCTGCATCACAGAATTTCTGATATCTTACTGAAATATGTTCCTTTATTTCAAGTTCCAAGAGAATTACATTTTTTTTCTGCTTATTACTTGATCAAAAGTGCTAAACCAGTTATAATTTATAGGTAGATATAGAAAAGCTAAAGAATGTCAAAGAAATACATAACACGGACCCTTTCCGATGCTATTTGTTTAATTTTAAAAGACAAATGAAAAATAAAGAAAGAACTCCTGCTCTACGAAGTGCGACCTGATGGACTGCTTTATAATCACTACGCCGGTCATATAAGTTTGGATTTCAACATTTTTTTAAAAAACAGTATTATTATTACAAACCAGCCGAAGTAAATTTCCCCCCTCCGTACGTATTCAAAACAAATGTGATCATTAAGATGATATGCTTGCCCGTGGTCAAGACAGTCCGACCTGGCCGTAATTTACATATCATGCTCGTTAATCGGTATATGGATATCAGATAAACGAAGAGTCGTCCACCCTAACAGCGGGGTCCGTTATACGGTGAATAAAATAGTCCACCTAATTCAGAGTAAAGTCTATCGTTCTTTCAAGCAAATGCTTCTTTAGAACACAACTACCTAATCTTCCAAAAATTTAAATTTGCTCCGTCTAAATATAAAAGACTTCCTGGAATACATGTTTGGACGAACTCCATGTATGGCGTTTGCCGCAGTATTGCTTTCTGATTACAAGTAATCAGCTGGGACTCTTTCCACATTTCAGAAAAAAATAGGAGGAAAATTGTGTACCTTATTTGATTTTTTGGACATAAGTGCTGATTTTTTTTCTGAATTAGCAGCCTGTTTTACATTTTTGCATTAATTCCTCTACGTTGGTATTTCACATGCTGGAAACCCCCGGGGTATTAGGGGAGAATGATTGGGATGGAACCGACTTCCATTTAATTTTGAGATATTCAAACATGTAAAAAGTATATACCTACGCAAAATTAAAAAAAAAATGCCGCAATTATAAAGTTTTTACAAAATGCTACAAAATTGCTTAAATTTTAGAATGCTTATATGTTAGCTTTCGTAAGCCTTTGTACTTTTTTTATTTTTCCTTGCTGTTTTAGTTATCCATGTTTTATATATTAATATCAAATTTATAATCTTAGATTTATAAAAACAAAAACACTCTTTACACGCATATGCATTGTATCTGATATAGTATGCTACTGACAGCAAAAAGTAGAAAACAAATAATAACCGCAAATATACATCTTTATTAGTAATTTAACATTCAAACACAAGTTTTCCATGACAGAGCCATAAAATCAACAACGACAACTGATAAAATGTCCATTGTCACATTGCTACCTGAAAAGAATTTGTCATATTGTTTCATAATTATATAATATATGAACTAAACTTTTACTGTAATTGCAGTTAATTTGTCTTTATCATATAAATATCTAATAAAACCAAAAACGCAGAAAATCACGGCATAAGTCTAACAAATAACACATTTCCATAAATTTTATCTGCCTGGTTATCGTATGTCCTATATCATAAATGTCTAATTGACCAGTAAATAAACTGGCCATGAAAATAAAATGTGTGTATTCTGCGGCAGTGGTCAGATGCATTAATATAATGCCCGCGGTGCTATATTTGACAAATAATCTTCTTGAATTTACAGGTGTAGTTATGAAAATGCCATCTTCAAGATCTGTACGTGATAAAATATCAAATAAAGTGTTTTCTTTGTTCTGTTAAATTTCAAATGTTAAAAAGAATTAAATGTTTATTATTGTTGAAAATAGATAGATATTTTGAAATAATTTAGTCCTATTCCCTCAAAAATTGTTCTTATAAAAAAAGGAAAAAGAAACCACTGTTTTGATAACGTTGCTCGTTTTTTAATATCTTTCATTTTCCTTTTTTTATAAATACATTATCTCAATTAAAGAAATCTGTGATGATTTTGTCGAAGTTTTGTCAAAATAAATAAATAAATAAATAAATAAATAAATAAACAGTAGAGAATAAATGTGTATAGTAAAAAAACTCGTGTTCAACTACAATAATTGCGCGAGAACCTTATTGCACTACTACTTTGTATAGAAGTTTCATGATTTCTGCTATAAAGAAACAAAACTAAAACGTATGAAAGTGCTCATTAATGATATCGGTTCCTCGAACAAAATGCTTCCTTCCCCATCCACCCCATCCGCGAAAATAAAACGAAATAAACGGACTGTATCATTTCTTTGAGAGTTTTGCACCTTTATAATCGAATGTTAACTAGATTGAAAACTGAGCAAAAATGCCAATGATAAAGACTGGAGTTTTGGTGTTAAATAGGAAACATTTTGCGAATCCAAATTTTCCAGTTTAATTTCTAATTAAGGCGTATCAAGAGTCATTAACTTTCTCATTTATTTAAAACTTTAATTTAAACAGAGACGATACCTGCAATTTTCCTTTCAAGTTGACACCGCCCGCTTTGATGTGTGCCGACAACCATGTTTTCAAGGATTTTTCTCTTAAATTAATGATTATTATGTTAACTACAAACTTTGCAGCTTATAATACAGTAATGATTATTCATAGACCCTTCCCAACATTAAAGATTCACCGCTGTATAAGTTAAAATTAAACTGTCGTGTTTATATTTCTTTGTTGTTTATATGCTTAGGTTTATTTGTTGTAAGCATTTTCATGACTTTTGGTGAGAAAATTGCCGAATTCGAAAAATAAATATTTACGCTCAGGATAAATCTGCGTTTCATCCGGTATTAACCGTCTTTTAAAAATGCCTTGGGTCTTATTTTTCGCATGTCCACCAGTTCACCGATTGAAAAAGATATATTTTATATCGCTAGATGACTGGCTAATTTGTTCCTGTTTCCTATGTTAATAAAAACAAATTTTTAACTCAAGCTTACTCTGGACTTTAAAGAAGCTAAAAAGAAAAAGAAAACCGTGACAATAATTGTCACAATGAATAAAATGGAATGGGACTGTTGTGAATATTGTGTGTTATCTTCTGTTTCTCAAGCTCCAAATGCACAGGTTCTGTTATTTAAATTGAGACACTTGTGCAAGAGAGCCTAGTTAGAAAAATCATGGATGACAGCAAACACACGTGCTGTTCATGATGTTCTATCTCCGTTCAATCTTCATTATCATATGAAACATCAGTCATAATATGCGGTCATAAAAATATTCAACAAAGTTCTCTATACAATAAAATCATTTATCAGTATGTAATGTAACATCTTGCCGTCTCATCAATGTCTATTCTTACATCCCGCTCCGTCGGCGGTGTATTGCTCATTCGCCGGAAATCAATCCATACTGTCCTGGTGCAGTAAAGGCTGTTCAAACAACAAAATTGTATTTTTCTTCAATAAAACAAAAAAGTGAAACAGAACTCGGACATATCGGTCTATGGATTGGGAATAATATTAAGTTTTTTACTCGAACAAGATGTTGCCGGCACTATGTCAATTAAAACCTTCACGTAAGAGAATTAAGGTAATTATAGCCCTGACTGCCAGTCGATTCCTCTGATTGCTTGATGTTATCTTTATTGCGGTAGTTATTATTATTTTTCTAGTCACAGGTTGCAAGGTATAGATTGCGTTTGTTTGCAATATTAATCAAACATAAAATGCCTTTGATCTAATTTATGTAGATAGCCCATATTCCTAATTGTGAAACCGATGAGGTAATTGTTCTAAATGACTTCTGCAATAAACGCTGATTATCAAACCACGGGCCTTAAAAATGAACAAACCGAGGATGCAACATGTGGCAGCACAGGGTTATTACTGACGCATATTCAACGTTCTTTGATTAGGTTATGGCTTAAACATACAGTTGTCTGCATTATAGATGCTTCATTTAAAGATCTCAGTATCACGTGACCAGTCGCTTAAATGATGGTAAACATTTCGTTCTAATGGTACTAAAACTCGCTTTAGACTCTGAACATTGCAAAACGCAATGTCCTTTACTTTCGGTAAACATAAATATTACATGCATTTGCAATATGACGGGTATAGCATAACTAATAATTGACGAACATGTGTCCATGCGAACGTCTGTCTGTTTTAGTTCAGGTTTTTGCTTTGCAACGGGACGTTTTTGAATTAAATAGGCATCATGAGGTGTGCAACATATTGTCTTGTAGGACTTCACGTTAATTACAGAGACGAGATTTTTAACTTGGTTGTATTTTGATTATACGGTGTAAACGCAATTATACGGTGTAAACGCAATTATACGGTGTAAACGCAATTTTATGGAGGAGGGCTAGTCTTAGCATCTTGTATTGTAATAATTTCTATTTTCTCACTTGCAGGTTCCCCTTTGCTACCAATGCCGAATGCTTTTTCGTTCTTAAGCCAGATGAGAGGCAAACCTCGTCGTGGAATGCTTAGAAGAGCAGTGTTCTCCTGATATGCAAAGGAAAGGACTGGAGAAAATGTTCCAGAAACAGAAATATATCAGTAAGCCCGATAGGAAGAAACTGGCGGCAAAACTAGGACTGAAAGATTCCCAGGTAAAGAAATGCCACCATTATAAGCATCAGAGATTTATGACGCCTCGCAAACTAGCATTTTTTTTTATTTTAGAACTTTCATTCTTTGCTTAGTTAAGGTTTTCAAAGATTTTCTACGTTTTGTTTTTGGAATGATTCATTATAAATGAATTAGGTTCCGTTTATCAACTGTTTTAACATTTTCAGCCTAGACACTTCTGTAAATAAGCAATATGGCGCCTCTGGTTAAAGCCAAATCAAATTCTTATTTGATGCAAATGTTTCAATTTGTTCCCTTTCAAAGAAACAAATACTGGCGTTATAAGACTGAGAAAATGCTATTTAGCTCAATAAATTTCGCCATTGGCTTCTCGTCGCCTAATTATACGTCATTTCCAGCGCATCTAATTGTCCGCGTATTTATTAATATCGGCTCAACTCGATTCACGCTCTCGGACTTGATTAAATGGCAACATCTGGAAGTGACAAGTTCTCGAAATTCTCCCCAGTGGTCCATTCTAATGGGAAATTTCTTGGTTTATTTTATTCTATAATCGTTCTGTAATCGCCCGTTCATCTTTTATTGATTAAGTATGGAAATCCAAATAATAACGTAGTCACAAATACACTGTTATTCTAAATAACGAGCTAATTATGTCTCTTTCACTGTTTGTCTGACATCGGAAAAAAGAAAAAAAAGAAAGGGATTATGTAAAAATGTTAACAAAACGGAATTTAATGAATGGACTCATGCATGATCTGTTCGTTCATTTGCTCGTGATATGCAAATGAATAAAATGTGTTGTATGTATTTTCAGGTGAAGATATGGTTTCAGAATCGAAGAATGAAATGGCGTAACTCCAAGGAAAGAGAATTATTGTCGTCAGGGGGTTCACGTGATAATACATTACCCAATAAAAACAATCCACACCCAGACTTGACTGACTTGCATAAAAATAGTAACAGTGACGTAGAGGAGCACTCTGAGCATGAATACCAGTCTACGCATGCGCATGAGCACAAAATGAATGCTCACGAGACGAGCCCATATTCTCAAGTAACAATGAATTCGCAAGAAATATTTCGTCAGATCGGTGACGTCGAAGATGATGTTGAATCTGTATCCGACAGTGGCGATGAAGAAATAGATGTCTCATAGATTGAATTAATGGAATTGTTTGCTGCATGTACCGTTTGACATCTGACAAAGCAAGCAGAAAAAAGTGTCCCAGCTTCGGCTTGATTTTTTAAACCGGGTCATTAATTTCAATTTGACCGTATCTTGTTCGAATATCTCTGTTTGCAGAATAATGTATATCACGAACTGTAGAAAAAAGAAATAGAGGAACTAGAAAAAATCTATTCTGCATTGTTCTTCATCAATATTTATAGATATAATTACTTTCCAGAAAGGTATTACATTTTTGTCTAGGAAGTGAAGAGTTTTTGTTTTCAGCTTGTAGACACAGGCATATGCGTATGTAACATGTTTCACATGTCAGCAAAGAAAAAATGACATGCAGATACTATAAACTAAAAGCTGGCATTTACACATACAGGCTTCTCTTGTCGTACACTCCATGTAGTTACTTACCCTGAATACAAAGGTTAAATATTATCTGATATTTTATGACAAGGAGTTTACAAATGTACTTTCACTTCTGTGGTTCAACTGAACAAGCTAGAGACAGCGCTTTTTGCTTACTGTGTAGACAGAACATACTCATATCATTGGTGCAATAGATTATACAAGAAATATTTTAAACAGTATTCACTTTTTTTATATTTATGGCACAGTCATGTGGAATATATTCCACAACTAACTGATATAATATAATATAAGTTAGCAGGTCTATTAATGTTTTATTCAATTTATTGAAATAATGTACATAATAACTCTTTTTTTTTCGACAGGTGTAGGAATATTCAAATGTCTTTTATACTTAATTCAACTTGTTCCATATAGTTTCAGATCTCTTACGTTTTAAGAAATGGCAATTCTCTAATAATATATTAAGGTATCAAACAGTATAAATGATTTCTTCTAAAGAAATAGAAGCTGTTGTTTTACTCTTGTAGATGACAGCCCATTTCTGATACTTTTTGTGACTTTTTAATACATTACATTTTTATTAATTTAATTGTTTATATTTTTACTTTTCAGCTATTTTTATCATTTACGATTTAATTGTTTGTTATAATCAACATGTACAGAGAAACAAAAACGAATAAATGTGCTTCCATCCGTTATTTAGCTTGCGTGGTCTTTCAATTTGACGAGATATATAGAAATGGTGCAGTGTGTCCATGGAAAAGATGCTTACAGGAATGCTTTTCATGCCACTGACATATACTTAGGGTCACATTCTTAGTGGAGCGGTTTCTTCTCAATGTGTCATGATGTTTGGAAATTCTTCAGTCACTATCCCAAACTATTGCTACATTAAACATACCTTTTACATTCCCACTACACTTATTGCCTTTCAACTGCCCATTTGTACCCAGGTCTGTGGTAAAAATAAAATCCAACTCGGTGCTTATACAAAAACTGACGTTATTAAAATTACAGACATGGAGACACAGTCACGTGTAGGATAATAAAATAATTATGTCTATTAAAATGCAACATTTTGAAACTGATTTAAAACAGGAAGGTGCTACCATTTTCATTGCTAGTAAATAAAGAACATTTCACATTAAAGTTTGTTTTCGTCGGATCTCCAAGCATTTCAGTAGCAGGTTTAGTAACAGACATGAAAATGTTTTCGAAAACAATAACAACAACAACAAAATACAGTCCTCTGAAGTATCCCTTTTCTGTCGATGGTTAGATAAGAATACTAACAAATGATGTCTGCTATTTTATTTACTCATTTTTTTTCCATAATACAGTGTAAATAGCGTAAATTAAATCCAAAGGGCGACACTTTCAACCGTCGACACAACGATATAGTAATCACCAGAGCTTTACAGAAAATCTGAGCTGAGTCCTTCATTCATAAAATACCATCACATTAACTAAGACCCCTGTACGATCGATATTAAAATCCTGCATATTTCAATGTCAACCGATGCGTTAGGGTAATCAGATGTAATAAAGTATAATACATAGAATGGTAGATTTTACGTAGGCACCGACTATTCATCTTGAAAAACATTTTCCGTCTTCGCAGAATAAAATATTTGAAGCTTTAACTGCTTGTCAAGAAACAGGAATTAAAACGAAATCTCGTAAAATCTCGTTACATTTTAATTACCGCCACTTACTGACTAATAAATTGAAGCCCGTTTAATTTCATGATTGATAAATCAATGAAAACTGCAAGAATTTGATATAAAGTACACACTTCCCAAAGTAATCGTAAATTAATGTATTTTCATCACCCCGCCCAGTTGACCGGTGTCCATCATTAGGCTAATCGGGGTCAGCAAGGACAAAAAGGGCCCGTTTTGTTTGTCCTGTGTCCGGAAAACTGACCAGTTCCTGGCGACGTGCGTCTGTGGTGTTTTTGAAACCGGTGTACTGGTTCTTTTATTGTATAGATTTCATTTGGACAAACTGACCGTCGGTTAAAACGATTATGAATGTGAAAAATAGGATAATGCAGACGAAGAAAAAAGGCATCAAAGAAATGATCAGAACTTTTATTATAACAGAATTTTATTTGATGACCATCTGGAATGGTTGGTTATATTATTAGTAGCCAGAGGACTATTAGCATGGGCACGCCTGATCCCTATAAATCAACTGTTCTTTGCTGTTTCATAAAAATGATTTTGTAGTTTATTCTCAAACTGAAGGGAATAGCCATACAACCTTGATCCAAATCAATTTCTATACATGTATACATGCATATAAATATCAAAGTATCCATTTTTTTACAATGGGTTTCTTGAAATCGGAATCGTACTCAAGCAATCAAGTTATTCATAGATTAAAGGTATTTTCGATGTCACTGCTTGTACGGTAAAAGCATAAGACAGAAGAAAAGTGTTGAAAGTTTTATTACATTTTTTTTACAGTTTCTATGAGAAAATATTACTTTTGTTTTTTAATCACAATTTTTGTTAAAATTTTCCCTTTCATTTTGTTCAAAATAACATTTTATTGTTGTATTTGAGTTTATTTATCGTCGGTACCGGTTGCCCATATGACCGACGCCCCTTGCAGAGATTAGTTATTTTATGATGTTGGGGTTCCTTTGCATGCTAAGTGTACAACACTAATACATGGGACCTCGGTTTAACGCCTCATCCGAAAGACAATTAGCAATGTTAGTGGAGAAGCGGGGGATCGATCTCGGGACCCCTGGGTTACAAGTCCAGCGCAGTACCACTGGACCACTGAACCGCTCCAACTTTTTTTTATTCAGGCTGGAAATTTCTTTTATAATCTTGGTTAAATGCCGTAGAGTCCGTTCTTTAACGGCTTGGGCATGAGTTACGCACGAATAGATAGCTGATACTGTCATGGGACATAAACCGGATTTTTATCATTCGCACCAAATATCAAAAGAATATAGAAAAAGACACCTTTTGTCAATATTTTGAGACATTTGGTCATTTTTGGGGTCCATCGAATCTCAAGTGCCCTCGAAATTTACAAAAGACTCTTATTAGAAATAACACCTTTAATTATTAAAACCTGTATTCATTAGCACGTTCTGTTGCAAAAATAATATTATGACTGTCAATTGCAGAGTCTTCCGGTGGGCTAATTTAAGTGTCACCCTCTTTTAGAAAGATGCAAATGTAAATAAAGTGCGTCAACTATTAAAGTGGCGACACTTTGAATTGATACACTTCTCACGTGCTTGTAAAATAATTACAATCATTACAGTGCAACTTTGAAAATAAACACGTGCGAGCAAGGGCTCTTAAATTCATCAGTTTTTATGAAACATATTTATCTGTGCCTTACTGACAAGCTCGAAATTAAACAATTTGACCTTAAAATCCCCGGATCGCCCTATTTTCAAGGGTCACTTGTAAGCGTGCGCGCTCGGAAGGATAGGGACCTAATTGAATTTCTTTGAGATATCATCTTTCACAATGAAGCTTTACGGACAGTACTAGCCTTTCTCGCGAAATCTCGCTACTTCGGTCGAGATTTTCTATAATAGGAAAGAAAAACAACACTGGAAACGAACACTTAACACGTTTTTGCATTTAGAAACACGTGAATTTTTCTTTTTGTCTTCAAAACTTTTTTCCTCCAACCATTCTTCCTTCTTTTGATGGTCATGCTTTTCTATAATTTTGAAACAAATAATGGCCCCTGATGAGACTTTAAAATAATCAATCAAAAAAGGGAATACTACTAAACTGCGGAAAACTATATTCAGAAAAGAGTGATGTTAGTTGATTTGGTTTGCAAGAGCTTTTAAGATTCTTTCGAAGCAAGTTAACTTATATAACAATATATAAATTCGAAGTTTTACAAGCAAGGTTCTTTATAAGCGTCCAGAAGTTCTAATATTGTCGCTAATTACCAATGGCGTCATTATAGAAATTGCAATAAAGCTAGAAAGTGTAATACGATGATTTCTACATAGAGCAACGATTAAACTCTCACTAATCTTGCATTTTCTCACTTTCTCTATGCGGTCTGTACCGTCAGAACTCCGCTGGTATAAGATGTCTCAAACACAAAAATGTTCCGTAACAACACAACACGTCTAAAACTGCATTGTAAATGATAACACAATGAACTGATCAGGTGTACTACTTATTTTTTACCTTAAAAACCATGCAAGTACTATTAATTTATTTATAGACTGTTATTCAGTGTTATTTTTAGCGTTTTTTTGTTGTTGCTTTTATTAAAAAACGAAGAAAAACAGTATGCCTTTTTATGAAACAATACTCTACGGACTCTATTTTTCGATCTGGCGAGGGAGCTGAAAATCTCTTCGTATAATCTCGTTTTTTTCATTGTTTCGCATCTTTCGTTCCCAGTAATACATGTGTAATTAATGAAAGGACCGTAGAATATTTTGAATCCGGGGTATAGATGGACGTCCGTGAGAAACAGCGCATTATTATTATTATTATTATTATTATTATTTTATTATTATTCTATGCAGGAAGAAGACCTGACAAATCACGAATTTCGGTGATGATTCACAAAACAAAGAGTTTGTATAGAACTACATGTATAAATAAACGTTTTACTCGCACGTGCATGTGTTTTATATAAATACAAAAACAAATTGACTCGGTACATATCTTGAGCAAATGGACATAATTTTACGCTTAACATTAATCTTATAAAGTGGCGCATATCTCAACATTTATATTTATTCGGATTTAAAACTACCACCCTTTAATACAAATCGCAAACACAGGAGCTCTTGAATACCGACGAAGTGTTCAACTACCAGCCCCTAATCAGATCGTTTTACAAGCTTTTCCTAATCTTATTTTAGGAACATTTTTTTGAGGTAATAACATTCAATTAAGGCATAAGTCCAAGTGCTTTAATGGAAGTACCACTTATCAACAAGAATATGTTTAATTAGAGTATTAAGTAACAAAAAAGGTTTTTATTCGCCGACAATAGCTAAATCTTTCCTTAATTTGGAAAATAATATTATTTTATTACTGGACATTATGATAGAGTATGCAAATAAAATCACTTGCTGAAAAGTATCCGTGTAAATATCAAATAATGAAAAGTAACTACGCTTCGTAATCTTAAGAGTCAATGTTTTTAAAAAAAGGTCGGTTACTATTTTACTTTTATTACATTTTATATACAACCGACGCTCTGTTTTCATTCGCTTCTATGGAAATATTTACACGATTAAAAGGACCGCAGGTATAAAGAACACTTTCAATATTTGTTGACCCAACATTTATGTTAATAAATAAGAGGTTTTAAGATACTACAGTATCAATATGTCCTAATTGATGGAACTCCGGGGGTAATATTTTTATAAGCTATTTAAGATACACATTGATACAATAACAATGTAATCAGGGCCACGGTATGGACTAGAGGCACGGTATAGATCACTTCACGATAGCCAGATTTATAAGAATTGTTATGAAGGGGAAATAACTCGTAAAGAAACTGCTGCCGCAGCCCTAAGAGCATTTTGCACTCATGTAAAGGTTTGGAGATTGTTCCTAGGTTATCTAGTTCATCCATAAGTCATTAAAATATCATACATTTTCTGCGTCAAAAAGACTTAGAATGCCGTACTATATATGTTTACTATTAAATTAAAAAATAAACGATTGGGAATCATCCATTTCGAAAGGATTGAGAGAGAAAGACAACATTCATACTTTTATCGAAACAACATTCTGTTATCAAATCACATTTTAACACTGTTGCCCGGCTGTTAGTTTGCCTTTTGATAAAGTTTATCAACTTTACTTCTCTACGCACGATTTAATAGTCATAAGTCTCAGCTCTTGTCAATGACCGTGAAACACGTGCAATAAAGAGAGCAAAGTCATACTAGGACAGGGCGCTTTCTGTCTGCTATTGAAGTAACATAGTTCGCATTTTTTATATTGTTTGTAAATACTGACTAAAACTAAATATTGCCCCATCTGTCCCTGCACCTCGAGCAATAATTCAAATTTGAAAGTACTTATCTACTACTGTTTACATTTGACGCAATATACAGTAAAGGCAATTCACGTAATGTTTACTGTTATGAGGAAGAATAAATAGTTTGTACTACAGTAAGCCCAAAGGCCTCGCAGGACTTTGAAGCCAGTCTGAAAAAGTCTCAAATCTCGAGAACACTTCAGATTGTAACCCAAAAGAGCCGAAAATTAGAGTGTTTGGATTCTTTGTAATAACTTATGCTAATAAAATAAGATAGTACTTGAAATTCTTGCTTGTGGCGATCCAATTCTATCAACCACTAATGGACTAACAGTTTGCCTAATGCGATATACCAATAAAGCGCTGAATATGTGCAATTTTAATATAGATATTATTAAAAAGTTATTAAATAATACTGTTATACCACAAGTTCCTTTAAATTTGATTTTATTGGGGTTTTTTTTGTAAATTCCCATATTAGGTAAAAGTCTATTTTTTACAGCGGTTAAATGTATCATGCAAATGTTTTGTTGTCAATATCTTGTATTTAAGAACAGAAAAATGGATATTTTCATTAGATATGATCAAAGTTATTTTAAAACCGTTATTTTTCATGGGAAAATACAGAAAATAAAAGTAAATTATAATCATTCCCACATAGAATTTAATCGTTTGTAGAAACAGTCATGTTATAACCAAGAGATTTATTAGATAACAAAGTTAAAAGGTCTATTATCCTGGCTAAATAATAAACATTTAGACCATTCCTTATCTGTAAGGCTGATCCATAAGTAAAATATTTTCAGTTATGTTTATGATGGCAGATGTTCCCGTGTTTATCCTGACATATCCCTAGCAGAAACTCTGAGACATATTTGGTCATTTTGTCCTGTTTATCAAAATAAGGGATAGATATTGCATTCGTCCGTGGTATTATAACAATACTTTCAATTATATCCTATTAAATCAAAAGCTTGAAATTAAAAATGTGTTTATTTCAAGTTTACATACAATGTAACCTGTCGTTACTTTATTTTTAGGTCCTTAAAAAACAACATTCACAACAACAACAAAAAAACAACAACAACCAACCAAACAAACAAACCACGAGCACGTGCTCATTGATATATGCAGAACTCAGTGGAACCTTTTTAGTTGTTACATTTCTGTTTCCTAATTTGAATAAAAGGTATCCAGTAGATTATTTATTATTTATGAACACTTTTTCTTGTATGAATTGCAGGTGTCAGGTAATAAAAATGATAAAATTGGCGCAAATCCATTTATATTCATTAGAATATTCCATAATGCTATTGTTACATTTATCCGAAAACCTTAGCACAACTGAGAGATAAAATATATGATAAAAAGAAAATAACGTTTAGAAATACATGTATTAGAGTTTACCCGTCGCTTTCATGGTGTTTCAGACGCAAAAAAATGGCGTCATAAAAATCATGCAGCTTTACTGATTGGTGTCGTCATTATTGCTGACAACTTAATACGTCCATTCGATCACTTTTATATTTGAAATTATCTCCCGGTGTTTAAGTAACATAATTAATTTATAGACATGTCTAAAACCTGTAAACGTTTTCATCAGAGCTGCGAGCTATTGTTAACAAATGAAAATCGTTTATAAAAATCTGAATTTTTCTCGGAGCTGTACTAAGCTCCCAGTCGAACTAGAACTTAAGTCTTTTTTTTTTCTCGAAACAAGACAGTTTTTTACCATTTCAACACAACATAATCAAGATAAGAATTATCTATCTGTTGAGTGTAGGTTATAATCTTAGGTTCTTGCTTCTCAGCAAAACAAAAGTTGTTATTTTTAGGGTAACAGTACCCTTTAAAAATATCTGTCTAAATAGATATTTTGTCTTTATTTTTTTTCTTTTATCATTTGGTATAATTTTCTTACAAATGACACTTACGATATATTACTGTTGTTATAGGGTTTTATTCTGTCAAAGACTGTTGTCACAAGATGAACGCATTTATAAGGGTTTTTTTGTTTATTTTGGAGTACCAATACATATTTCATAATTGGTATACTAGATGGTCAAGAACAATTATAACAGGTTAGGCAACTCAATGAATAAGTAACAGTAACTCTAACATGCCCCAAAAAGAGACTGAGTTACCTACTTCTTCCGGGTAAAATCTTGCAGCAGAAAGAAGCAACTGACTCTGCCATTGAAACCAGTGCAGACCAAAATTAGCCAGTATGGCATGGTCTGCAATACTCGCCATTCAGTCAGTAAATTTGAAATAAGCACCCTCATAAACAATAAATTGAATCCAAATTGAAAGATAGGCAAGTCCATTTTAGATATTTAGCACGGTAAGTGTTAAATATGCAGTAGCAGAATATGTTATTATTACTGAAATACTTTATTTATTATTTCGTTGGTAGAAAAACTAAACCATACCTAAATTCGCCTGGAATCTAAGAGTAGGTACTAGTTAGGATGAATAAAAGCTTGTTGCAAGAACAGAATCCCTTTCAACCGAAATTGCTTACCTAACACATTGTCCCGTTTTTAACATATTAACAGGGTCTTTCGCACAGACATAACTGTATGCATTTGGTGAATGTGGATTATAATATTAATGATGTTGTAGCGTGGTATATCGGCGAATAAAACACGGTACGAAGTTCAGATGCATAGATTTAACCATGAAGGCTAGAGCATGATGAAACTTTATTTTTGCATCCGGATAAATCTGGTTATATTTTGGTGCGACAAAAATATAAGACGAAGTGATGTTGTAGGCCTACTTTTCTAGTAGATTCTATATTGCTGAAAATAGTACGGTTGACGTCCTTCTCTGTCCAGGTCCGAATACATAGAATAGGAGGTACTGGGGCCCTTTAGAATACATGTAGCTATTCTTACGTTGAAAATGTCGTTCCTATGTGAAATCCAATACGCACACCAAAGTGTGCCCCAACTCTGACCCAGGTTCTGGATCTAGGCATGCTGTCCATATTTTGACTTCGCAAAGTATCATATGTTAGAATATGAATTCATATACATTGGCTTATTTTGCAAAGTATGAAACACTTTATTTTTCTACCATGACTTTGTATAAGGTATTAGATTCTTAATACTGTAGAGTATTCAATTCCATTAATTTGTGTAGGACTGAAACATTTTCACTGAAGGACATGGGTTTAAACCCCACTCACGTCAATTTTTTTCTCTAGGTTTTGGCAGTTTTACATTGTTTTGGTTTTACAACAGTAACTTATATAGAATTTAAATTCAGTTTCTTTATTTTTAAATTCATTTCAGTTGTAACAAAGCTTTTCAACACGGTAAATTGAAGAAAATTGGATATCTGTAATTTCAGTTATTATAATTTCTCCAAAACTAGACGGTAAAAATATATATGATATTTTGTCAATTTGTTCAGAAAAGTACATTAATAAAAATAATTGTAGCTAAGTTAAAGCCCTGGAGATTTATGTTGAAGTTTATGTTTATAACATCCCCTCATTATGAAATGGATGGGGTAAATTCGTACCATGTTTTCTGCTTTTCATTTTGTTTGCGTTTTGTCAGCAGTCAGTGGTTCTTCTTAATGTGAATGATTGCATACCAAGTAACAGTTGTTTCAATGGTCTGTCTTAGAAAGAAACCTTGCGTTTCTCTATACTTTCTAAACCCATTAAGTCGGGTGAGGTTTGAAGTGAATATTAGTCATTTCTTGAAACTCCCAAATAATATTTTGTCAAGTTTCACTCTTCTTTTCGGTAATAAGTTACTCTGGAACAGTTTCTTTGCGTTAGGTTCAATTGAGGGGAAAAGGAGATCTCATCGAAGGAGATTATCCCGCAACTTTTAGATTTGAGAAATTCGCTGACGTATTGTGTTAAGACAGTTAGAATTGATTAAATTCAAAGAATTGTAGTGATCATGCATGCTGTGCATTTCAGTTAGAAACGTTTTGATTGTTTGTCGTTTGTCCAGACAGAGAATTCGTAAATTGTTGACAGTTTTCTCGCGTGACAAGGCCAGTCTTTATAGGTGGACTTTAGTCATGTCAAATTTAAAATGGGATATGTTACTCGTGTGTCCAGATGGAAACCACGATCCTATAAAACTCCCTCATAGAGAACTCGTGTACATTGGCAGGTCTCCAGAAACGCGCATTGTTGACCCAAGGTGCTCCAGAAAACAGCGTAAGGCCTAAAAAAAAAAATAGTGTTGTTAGGGTAACATGCTCTCTGTGATTAGGTAGGGTAGGTAGGAATTTTTTTTTTTTTTTTTTTTTTTTTTTTACCATTATAGACATTTGGTCTTCATGGGTAGAATCAGTTCAAACCGTTCTGGCTCCTCAAACCTATGATCCCTCAATTGACTGACAAGTTACAAGGTAACAGTTGGAATGCAAAGTGGTGTAGGCCTAATGCAACCATATTTAACCATTAGCTAGTCAATGCAAGCTAAAGCTTTAATATTGCGACTACAGGTTCCTGCTTGTATAGAACATTAGGCACAAGAACATCATTTCCAACTCTTCAAATGAAATCTTTGACGAAATAATATTAAACCCCCGACGTTCTGCAGTGTGATAGCGATCTCACGCAGTTTTATACACATTGACGACCTGAGCCGCCATTTTGTTACTGTGCTGCAATAAAATCCGTCCGCACCGTACCGTACCGTACCTCTACAATACGAAGTGCGACAATTTTTTTTTTTTTTTTTGACAGGCCTAAAAAAACAGTAGGGTCGGGCATATTTTCAGGTAGGGTCGGGTGACCCGAACAGAACAATTTTTTTTTAGGCCTAAGTATACACTACAGGGTTTGATTGGGTTGGGACTATAGTCACTACGATCATTCACTGTAATTGAACAAAACTTGATAAAATAGACTAACAGTGAAAGAGAAATCTTTTTTTTTTGGAACATGTAAATTGCAGGTTGTATTTTTAAAGTGGGTCATTACGGCTAATTTTCATCATCGGAACAAGAAGTGTGACTGGGGACCTGGGACTGGGGATTTAGAGCATTTATCTTTGTTTCATAATTGAGAAACTTCATTATTTACTATGATCACAACTCTATCTCCACTCGCTCCACGGTCATTTCTAGAACTAAAATTACCTCATTTTAAAAATTAGCATTTATAAACTCCATTTAATAGGAGCTCTGATCCTCCTTAAAGATTTTTTAACATGCCGTTTCTGTCATAGAATGACATTGATTTTGTTTTATAGTTCAGCTGACAGCAGATCTGACAACTGGAGATGTTCAAGTGGTTCAGCTTGGGCAGAACAGCTCTGCCCTAGATGGTATAGAAATGATCAAAGACAAAGTCTACAAAATGACTCACAATTCTACATTATATGTGCTCACTGGAAGCTATCCACAAAAACTTGAAGCAAAAAAGTTAAAGGTAGGTATCTTTGAGTAACTGATACTGCCTGGTTTTAAAAAATAACTAGTAAGCATTAATTTAAATGATTGGAAATTTACATACTGTATTACAAGACATATTACATTGTTGTTAATTTTTAAAATGAATATTGAAAAAGCAGTTTGCAAAGCATTTCTTGACATGATTGAAGCAGTAAACCAGATGTGGATGGCTTTGCTGGAAAGAAGGTAAATCAAAGGATGATTTCGATTATTACTTGTATATTTCAGGATGCAGATAGTAAACACCGCCACAAGTCATCTGCAGATATGGAAACTGGAAAGTCATCTTCCAAGCATGAATCAAGTAAACCCAGATCATCTAGCTCTGGGTCAGCTCCAAGAACAAGTTCTGGTTCTTCATCAAAAACTGACAAGAAAAGACTCTCATCTAGTGATAATAATAACAGTGCTGCAAAAAAGCAAAAGCGTGACAGTGATGGACATTCAAGTGGAAGAATTCCATCAAGACCCTCTTCAGATAGTAATAAGCATTCAAATTTGAAAAGTCATTCAAAAGAGACTTCAGAAAAAGATGCAGATGGTGAACATTTAAAAGATGTGGCTGCCAAATTAGAGGTCCTGAAATCCAGAGCAAAAGAAATAATATCTCCCTCAAAATACACATTCCCTGCATCAAATGGAAATTTTAAAGGTAAGAAAAAAGATGTTCCTGTCTATATTTGTGAAATGATTTGTGTTCATTACTACAGAAAGCAGAGAGACAGGAATAGCTTTTGACTAAGTACTCTAAATTCTGTGATTATTTGAAAATGATATTTATTTTCACAAATTTTTTGTAAAATCATTTTTAAAATGACATGTACTTTCGATGTATAAAAGTTTAAAAAGGAACTTCCTGCTACATCTAATTTCTAAGTGCCAACCAAACTAATGAGCAAAGATGAATACCTTACCTCGTATTTTAGGGCTTTAATTCTTACCATATCAAAGGTAGAATAGTTGTGAGAGATCAAAGTTCAACCCCATCTTATTATTTCAACAGTTGTATTAAAACAGAAAAATCTTTGTAGAGGATTGTACTGACCCTCTCTGTTTTGAAACCTTTCTAACTGTTACAGTCATGGGCACTGAAGTTCTGAAAATCTTGAGAGATTACATGCAGGAAAAGTGCCACAATAGTGTCAAAGTCGAGACAGTGTTTAGCTCTTGCTTACTGGTAGTGTTGACAGAATTCCAACCAGGACTTTTATAGAGGTTTTGAAATCTCAGAGTCAGTCATTGTGAGTTATTCATATATTGCAGTGAAGAAGTTTAAACAATGTTAACACACAGTATTATAACTGTATAGTTCCAGGATTTCCTGTCACATCGGGTTCTTCAACCATAAAGGATGGTCCCATTTTTAAAGGCCCAGCCACAGAGTCAAGATGGGACCAGTTTGATACCTTGTTTGTGTACACAGCAAAGGGTCTTGAAAACAGGAGAAAGGTAATCTTGAATACACATGGTCTGAAACATGCTGAGATACATTTTATTTAGTCTTATTTATGTTACTTTGATTTGGAAACAGGTTCTTCTAAATCAGGTCAATTCTGCTGGATGACTGCTTCCTGGTTTCAGACCAGTTCTGACGTCAAATGTGTGGAATGCAGAAAGTCACTAGATGGTGGGTTGGGACCAGCAGCTAGAGAGTCTGGTGCCTTAACCCCTCAATCAGTGCCCCTCCAAACTGCTTCTCTGTGGAATGTTTGAAGTCATCCGTGTTGTATAAATGTAGTATATAACTGACTGCATGACATGTGTTGTATATGAATTTAACTGTATTTGGGATTATGTTTTAATATCTTATTATTGTTGTTAGAAGTTATCTTGTGAAGGTTTTATGCTTTTCATTCTTAACATTGGTCAATAAATGTCTTTTTTACCTGTTTCCTGAATGAATTCTGTCAGAATTTTATGCAAAACATCTTTGTGTTAACACATAAACAAGTACAGGACATTGCTTAACAGCCTTAACTAGTTAGTAAGATAGTGAAGACATACAGCATACAGTTATCTTAGTGATAAAGTTTTTTGTGACAGATTGTTGACCATTTTTATGCTCCCACAAAGTGGGGAGCATATAGCGTTGCACTTGTCCTTCTGTCCGTCCGTACGTCTGTCCCTCCGTACGTCTGTCCGTACGTCCCGAAATCTTGTGAACACAACTCCTCTTAAACTGGATGGCAGATTTTGCTTAAACTTCCAGGGATGAACAACCTTAATGTGTAGATGGTAGTAAAGGAAGGAATTTTCGCTGCAACCAAATTTAACAGAATTATGGCCCTTTGTTGATTTTTTCACTATATACTATGTAGAAATTTTGTGAACGCAACTCCTCTTAAACCGGATGGCAGATTTTGCTTAAACTTCCAGGGATGAACAACCTTAATGTGTAGATGGTAGTAAAGGAAGGAATTTTTGCTGCGACCAAATTTAACAGAATTATGGCCATTTGTTGATTTTTTCACTATATACCATATAGAAATTTTGTGAACGCAACTCCTCTTAAACCAGATGGCAGATTTTGCTTAAACTTCCAGGAATGAACAACCTTAATGTGTAGATGGAAGTAAAGGAAGGAATTTTTGCTGCGACCAAATTTAACAGAATTATGGCCCTTTGTTGATTTTTTCACTATATACCATATAGAAATTTTGTGAACGCAACTCCTCTTAAACCAGATGGCAGATTTTGCTTAAACTTCCAGGGATGAACAGCTTTAATGTGTAGATGGATTAAAGGAAGGAATTTTTGCTGTGACCATATTTAACAGAATTATGGCCCTTTGTTGATTTTTTCACTATATACCATATAAATAATTGAACATATAAATTTTACATTTGTAATTTAATTTAACATGTACATAAGGTTACCTGTAGATCATTTTAGATATATGTACAGAAAAAATCTTACATACAGGATATACATGCTCTTGTTTATGAGCAATTATGCATAGTGGGGGCATCCGTGTCCTATGGACACAGTTCTAGTTTGAGCAGTAGTGGATGGCATCCTATAAAACTGCACATTTTGTGACTGAAATAAGTATTTGATGCTCTTTCCACTAGACTTCCAAACATGTTTTATAATTTTACATGAATCTTAAAAATGAGTGCTGGTAGAAGACATCAGACGTTTACAGCATCTGTCCATTGCATTCTCAAATCATGAAACATGGTGTTAACACATCTAAACCTCGAAACATGTTGTTAGTTATATGTAGATATCTTTAGGTTGCAGGTTTTGATATTGATGGCACAATTATAACAACCCAGTCAGGCAAAGTGTTTCCCACTCACCCAGGAGACTGGAGGTAGTAGCTTTATATATATATGTTGAAGAATGATTCTGAGTGTCTAGAGTTCTTTAGTTTTTGTCTCAGAACTGGATTCAAGATTTTGAAGTGGATGGAAAATATCAGAAGTTACTTTTTTACATTTATTTCCAGTCTTTTTGACATATAAATAAAATACTTTTTCTCCTGTTGCCTGACACATCATCCAAAGAAGATATTCAGGTAGCAAAGGTGACTTATCATTGGTAGATGTTTTCAGATTGCAAATCCAAATGACATTAAAGCTAAAATTACTCATTTTCTCATTACAAATGTGTTTCCTCCATTTAAATCTGCAAACTTTCTATTTGATATGCACCTTTTTAAATAAAAAGTTTCACACATATATTTCAGGCTGTTGTATTACAAAGAGATTCCAAAAAAGTTGAAGAAACTGCATGAGGAAGGATATAAAGTTGTTTTTTTCACCAATCAGGTAGGTTTATAGGATCATTTACCAATGCATGTCAGTAAATATAGTAATGCTAGGGGCATAACAGGATCAGAGAAGTTGTATCTAGATGTTGCTGTGAGCTGTATCTAAGTGTTTACAGTTCCATGCCTTTTATTAGTTTGCATGCCTTGTTCAGTAGCAGTTGCTAACCCATTTGATGTGATTACAAAATGTATCTACAAGATAGGTCACTGTTCAAATACAGTATATTATTTATTTTCACAAGTATTTTAATTTCACAAGTGAAGGGGTGTTGTAGACAACTTTTACATATTTGTCTGCTAAGTTGATACATGTCGTGTACAAAGTCACATGTCATACTTTTCCTCATACCAGCTAACAAGGTCTGGTAGCTACAGAATCTATTACATCACACACACACAGATATATCTAAAACATGGATTACTGTATGTCAATCTGTCTGTTTGAATTTATTTATCTTCAGGTTGCGTATATAGTATATATATTAGGTTGCATTTACAGGATGTTTACTGGGACTGCTCAGAGAAAATAGATTCTGATTAAAATTTGTATTCTGAGTTTAAAAGAGTTGCATTTTATGCTGAAGGGAGTCAACAGTTTGAATGTTTTTAAAACAAAATACTGTTGATGAAACTAGTAATCTTTTCTTTCATAAGTCAAACTTTTGCTGTGAAATATTTATATGTAATAATTTTAATGTCTGTTCCAGAAAAGTTACTTACAATGTATATTGTGGATGAATTTGTAAATAGTAAATCCATTACTGTTATTACAGCTTGGAGTGACCAAAGGGAAAATTAACATTGCAGACTTGAAGACAAAATTTATAGATGTAGTAGATGATATTGGAATTCCTGTGCAGGTAACTTAAATCATGTGACCAGATGTATAACATATTTCAAGCTCTTTTGTTAGCTGTTGTAGTACATTGTTGCTTAATGCAGTAAGTTACTTTTTCCACTTTTGTAAACAAAAAATTGTGAAAATACTCAAGTTGTACATGCACTTCAACTGAAGATAAAAAACAAGAAATTTGGTGACTAATCAGCATGTAAATAGAAAAAATATCTATTCCTGTATGGATAGAAAAAGTGTATTAAACAAAAGGTTTGTAGACATTCTGATAGTGGTAAGTCAGTCTTGTTACATATTTGTTAAAAGGGTCAATCAATTTAGGGCCTTCCGTTTTTTACATTTAATGGTTATTTTCCACCCACCATTACATGTGAGAAATCTTTGATGGTTGAAATATTTATGTAGTATCTGCTAATCAAAGAAAAAAGTCAGTCCAGTCACATCACTTAAAACAGTGTAATTTTTCGTGATAGATGTAACAGTAAGCTAAAGTCACTTGTTGATTAATGACCATAATGGTGGAAGAGGAGATATTCAGGGGAGGTAATTGGCTAAAAACATTTCTGAAATTGTCTACACAGTGTGTGATTTGGTGAGAGTTGTTTGTTCAGAACTAATATTGAGTAAAGCATTTAAACAACCTCAAGTGTTAGTCACAAATTATCTGTTTCTGTTATTTTAGATTCTTGTATCTACCAAGGGTGGCCTGTACAGAAAGCCTGCTCCAGGAATGTGGAATTTCTTCAAGGAAAAGGTGACTATTTTTTATAACAACAAATTTTTTGGATGAATAGAATGAATTCAATTTAAAAAAACACTTGAAAGTTATTACAAAAAAAATACAACAAGAAATAAAAACAAATTTTGATTTTGTTTGCTGTCAAGAATATTTTAATTTATATTTCTTCTGTAGGGGCTTATTATAAAAGTAAATTTAAAATTCCATCATTTTATACCCGTAACTTGTTTACTTTATGTATTTTTTAAATAGAGGTTTCAGTCACAAAAAGCAATAGCTTGTTTCTCAGGAAAAATGTCGTTTTAACAATGTAACAAAGTGAATACATTGACCTTTTTTCTTCAATAGCTTAATGCTGCTTTTGATAATTACATAACAAGAGTGACTTCCCCTGATTTCAATATATGTAGTTATCTCACTGCTGGCAAAAGGTCAGTAGACCCTCAACCGGATGCCATAACCTGAAAGATTATATTTTATATTATATAAGTGTAATTTGAAGAAAAAGAGTATTAGTAAAGATTAATTTTGAAAACAAGGACTTCATGATTTTTCAAGGAATTTTACTGGGATTTTGTTATCAAGTGCTTGTGAAATTGCATTATGTAATTGCTTTTACCAGTTGAATGGTGGAGTTGAAGTGGACATGTCACAGAGTTTCTACGTAGGAGGTAGGAATATTTAATTTTAAAACACTATTTTGTTACATTAGGTTCACAAAATATTTTTAAGAAAGAACTAAAGTGAACCAGCTGTAAAGGTTAGTATATTTATTGTATGTTGGAAGTAAGAAAGTTATCTTTGGAGATTACACATTGACATACATGTTTTCAGTGCCTATAAAGAATGAATGGAGGTTGCTAAGGACTGACTTTGACTAACAGAAAAGTGTCAACAGATACATGGCTGTCCTTAAAAATTCATTATTTTAGTGTATATAAACAAAAGCATTAGGTGTTGATTGGAAATTGTGTATATGTATGTTAAAGTCACTGATGGCATGTTCTTGAAACTGTATTTGTGATTCATTACCTTCTCTTTGTCTTTTAAGATGCAGCAGGTAGACCTAAAGACTGGGCGCCTAAGAAGAAGAAAGACTTCTCTAATAGTGACAGACTGGTACATATATATTTAAATCTGTTACATTCATTTATAAAGATTTGACTGTACTATATCTCGGCAATGATTATGTTACTCATAGCTTAGTTTGAAAGACAATTAAAACAGGAGAAGGTCTATGAATGGTAAAAATTCTGGCATTTTCTTGCCTACTGATTACATGCTGAATATACCAATTCTGATAGTGGTAACTGCAGTATGTTCTCTGTAAGACTAAGATTTATTGATACAACAGTTGTTGCTTTTATAATATGGTAAATATGAGAATAATCAACCTAGACAAGTGAGGTTGTCATATCAACCTAGGTCCAGAATGTTTTTATGCCCCCACAAAGTGGGGTGCATATAGCGTTGCACTTGTCCGTCCGTCCGTACGTCTGTCTGTCCGTACGTCCGTCCGCCTGTCCGTACGTCCCGAAATTTTGTGAACGCAACTCCTCTTAAACCGGATGGCAGATTTTGCTTAAACTTCCAGGGATGAACAACCTTAATGTGTAGATGGTAGTAAAGGAAGGAATTTTTGCTGCGACCAAATTTAACAGAATTATGGCCCTTTGTTGATTTTTTCACTAGAAATTTTGTGAACGCAACTCCTCTTAAACCGGATGGCAGATTTTGCTTAAACTTCCAGGGATCAACAACCTTAATGTGTAGATGGTAGTAAAGGAAGGAATTTTTGCTGCGACCAAATTTAACAGAATTATGGCCCTTTGTTGATTTTTTCACTATATACCATATAGAAATTTTGTGAACGCAACTCCTCTTAAACCGGATGGCAGATTTTGCTTAAACTTCCAGGGATGAACAACCTTAATGTGTAGATGGAAGTAAAGGAAGGAATTTTTGCTGCCACCAAATTTAATAGAATTATGGCCCTTTGTTGATTTTTTCACTATATACCATATAGAAATTTTGTGAACGCAACTCCTCTTAAACCAGATGGCAGATTTTACTTAAACTTCCAGGGATGAACAGCTTTAATGTGTAGATGGTAGTAAAGGAAGGAATTTTTGCTGTGACCATATTTAACAGAATTATGGCCCTTTGTTGATTTTTTCACTATATACCATATAAATAATTGAACATATAAATTTTACATTTTTAATTTTATTTAACATGTACATAAGGTTACCTGTAGATCATTTTAGGTATATGTACAGAAAAAATCTTACATACAGGATATACATGCTCTTGTTTATGAGCACTTATGCATAGTGGGGGCATCCGTGTCCTATGGACACAGTTCTAGTTTACATTATACCTGCAAAATGAAAAAATGTGTAGCTATGTTATGATTTAATAATGTGTTTTTTTCCCCCCAGTTTGCTTTGAATGTTGGTCTGGAGTTCAAGACACCGGAAGAGTATTTTGTTGGTTACCCAACTGCCAAATTTGAGATGCCAGAATTTGATCCTGTGAGTGTTAATTCACTACCAGTTTTGTAAAAGAAATGTGACCAATCTGTTTCTACTTATATCTAGCTGATTAATGATTTATCACACTCCTGTTTATTTACCATTGAAGTGAAGCAGCTTTCATCAAGTAAATTCCAAGTACTGTTTAAATAAATGAGGCAACATGTCCATATGTATGAATGAATCATACACAGGCATTACAGGATAAAATAGTTAAATGTTATGGAAAAGTGTAATATTGTTATTTAAATGGGATTTCATATTGTTATTTTAATTGGATTATACTAAAGTCATTCAGGTAAAACATACATTCCACCACAGGAAGTTACATGTACTTTTTAAATGGACCAACCACTCTTTAGAAGTTCATTTGACTAAATGCACAAAAAACCATCCCCTTACAAAGTTTTTTTTTCCGTAGAGTGTGACATACATTTTACTGGAATGGCCCTAATTATTATTTATATAGTTTTTGAACTGTCAGTCCATCATTCAGACTGAAAACTTTAACAGAGCTCAAAACTTCCATATTTTAAAAATCAATTAACTTCATATTTGAATACAGCATTCCTTTGGACAACACCTTGCCACTGATGTATATTTATTTGACCTTGACTCCTGAATGACCTTGAAGATTCAATTGTCAGAAATACTTAATATTGACTGTTAGAACTCACTTATTACTTAACAGATTTAGTTCTTGTTTGCACTCAACAGCTCTTTCAGAGAGATCTTACAAATGACCCATTATATTTTTGACTTTGACCCCTAAATCACCTTGACATCAAATTGTCAGCAAAAGAAAACTCTTCTTTTGAAGGATCTACAAATATCTTCATCTGGTCCTCAGCTCTAAGGTCAAAGCACCACTTCAGGGGCATTATCATCTTTCAGAGATAGTTCTTGTATTCATGAGTACTTTTTTTCAGAGGAAGATCAGTTCAAAGACACAGATGTTTGAGCCAGCAGATACCAGGCTAACATCCGGCAGTCAGGAGGTAAATACAGTTAAAAAAACAGCTTTTAATATCAACAAGATTTCTGTTTAAAATTTAATTCTGAAATTTGTTTTGGTACTATTTCCTTCTGATGTATGCAATTAGTAAGACTTAATCAGCATAATCTGGAAGAAAACTCAGTTCTTAAATTGGTCTTTACACATTTCTGTCAAAATTTTATATCACAAGAAATAGATGTATCAGGCTAATGCATGTTAACTGTGTATATAAAAGAGTTTCAGCCATGCTAGTTCAAGTGAGTTAGAAAAAGAAGACTTTTCCCTTGTAATGACCCAGTAAGCACATGTTGATATGGTCTACATGTAACTGCTGATTTCATTCAAGAATGCTGGAAGACAGTTCATTTCATTAACATAACATTTGCCTCCAGAACTGTCAGTATTAACCTGTACTTAAACCATGGTCAGATTTGATTGCATATAAGTCTGAAAACTTTATTAGAGCAGAGAAGCATGGTCATTTGTCCAAGGTCCTTTCTCATGTTTTGATGACTTTGTGCAAGAGTTTTATCTGTTAATATTCACAAATGTCAGAGTTGAGATTGACATGTTTGCTTTGTAATTCAGTCTTGAAAAAGATACTAGATAAAAATTGTAATGTCATTTTTTCAGGTTATTCTTCTGGCTGGATATCCTGCATGTAAGTTATCAGTATAAACATGTAGCATCTTTTTGCATTGTTGTAGTAGGTTATCAGTGTAAACATGTAAACAAGTCATTTTGCAGTGCTATAGTAGGTTATCAGTGTAAACATGTAAACAAGTCATTTTGCAGTGCTATAGTAGGTTATCAGTGTAAACATGTAAACAAGTCATTTTGCTGTGCTATAGTAGGTTATCAGTGTAAACATGTAAACAAGTCATTTTGCAGTGCTATAGTAGGTTATCAGTGTAAACATGTAAACAAGTCATTTTGCAGTGCTATAGTAGGTTATCAGTGTAAACATGTAAACAAGTCATTTTGCTGTGCTATAGTAGGTTATCAGTGTAAACATGTAAACAAGTCATTTTGCTGTGCTATAGTAGGTTATCAGTATAAACATGTAAACAAGTCATTTTGCAGTGCTATAGTAGGTTATCAGTGTAAACATGTAAACAAGTCATTTTGCTGTGCTATAGTAGGTTATCAGTGTAAACATGTAAACAAGTCATTTTGCTGTGCTATAGTAGGTTATCAGTGTAAACATGTAAACAAGTCATTTTGCTGTGCTATAGTAGGTTATCAGTATAAACATGTAAACAAGTCATTTTGCAGTGCTATAGTAGGTTATCAGTGTAAACATGTAAACAAGTCATTTTGCTGTGCTATAGTAGGTTATCAGTGTAAACATGTAAACAAGTCATTTTGCTGTGCTATAGTAGGTTATCAGTGTAAACATGTAAACAAGTCATTTTGCAGTGCTATAGTAGGTTATCAGTGTAAACATGTAAACAAGTCATTTTGCTGTGCTATAGTAGGTTATCAGTTTAAACATGTAAACAAGTCATTTTGCTGTGCTATAGTAGGTTATCAGTTTAAACATGTAAACAAGTCATTTTGCTGTGCTATAGTAGGTTATCAGTTTAAACATGTAAACAAGTCATTTTGCTGTGCTATAGTAGGTTATCAGTATAAACATGTAAACAAGTCATTTTGCAGTGCTGTAGTAGGTTATCAGTATAAACATGTAAACAAGTCTTTTTGCTGTGCTATAGTAGGTTATCAGTATAAACATGTAAACAAGTCATTTTGCTGTGCTATAGTAGGTTATCAGTGTAAACATGTAAACAAGTCTTTTTGCAGTGCTGTAGTAGGTTATCAGTATAAACATGTAAACAAATCTTTTTTCTGTGCTATAGTAGGTTATCAGTGTAAACATGTAAACAAATCTTTTTGCTGTGCTGTAGTAAGTTATCAGTATAAACATGTAAACAATTCATTTTGCAGTGCTGTAGTAGGTTATCAGTATAAACATGTAAACAAGTCTTTTTGCAGTGCTGTAGAAGGTTATCAGTATAAACATTTAAACAAGTCTTTTTGCTGTGCTGTAGTAGCTGATCAGTATAAATGTGTAAACAAATCTTTTTGCTGTGCTATAGAAGGTTATCAGTATAAACATGTTAACAAATCTTTTGTCTGTGCTATAGTAGGTTATCAGTATAAACATGTAAACAAATCTTTTTGCAGTGCTATAGTAGCTTATCAGTATAAATGTGTAAACAAATCTTTTTGCTGTGCTATAGTAGGTTATCAGTATAAACATGTTAACAAATCTTTTGTCTGTGCTATAGTAGGTTATCAGTATAAACATGTAAACAAATCTTTTTGCAGTGCTATAGTAGGTTATCAGTATAAACATGTAAACAAATCTTTTTGCAGTGCTATAGTAGGTTATCAGTATAAACATGTAAACAAGTCATTTTGCTGTGCTATAGTAGGTTATCAGTATAAACATGTAAACAAGTCATTTTGCAGTGCTATAGTAGGTTATCAGTATAAACATGTAAACAAGTCGTTTTGCAGTGCTATAGTAAGTTATCAGTATAAACATGTAAACAAATCTTTTTGCAGTGCTATAGTAGGTTATCAGTATAAACATGTAAACAAATCTTTTTGCAGTGCTATAGTAGGTTATCAGTATAAACATGTAAACAAGTCATTTTGCAGTGCTATAGTAGGTTATCAGTATAAACATGTAAACAAATCTTTTTGCAGTGCTATAGTAGGTTATCAGTATAAACATGTAAACAAGTCATTTTGCAGTGCTATAGTAGGTTATCAGTATAAACATGTAAACAAGTCATTTTGCAGTGCTATAGTAGGTTATCAGTATAAACATGTAAACAAGTCATTTTGCAGTGCTATAGTAGGTTATCAGTATAAACATGTAAACAAATCTTTTTGCAGTGCTATAGTAGGTTATCAGTTTAAACATGTAAACAAATCATTTTGCAGTGCTGTAGTAGGTTATCAGTGTAATAATGTAAACAAATCTTTTGTCTGTGCTATAGTAGGTTATCAGTATAAACATGTAAACAAATCATTTTGCAGTGCTGTATAAAGGTTATCAATGTAATAATGTAAACAAATCTTTTGTCTGTGCTATAGTAGGTTATCAGTATAAAGATGTAAACAAATCTTTTGTCTATGCTATAGTAGGTTATCAGTATAAACATGTAAACAAATCTTTTGTCTGTGCTATAGTAGGTTATCAGTGTAAACATGTAAACAAATCTTTTGTCTGTGCTATAGTAGGTTATCAGTATAAAGATGTAAACAAATCTTTTGTCTATGCTATAGTAGGTTATCAGTATAAACATGTAAACAAATCTTTTGTCTGTGCTATAGTAGGTTATCAGTGTAAACATGTAAACAAATCTTTTGTCTGTGCTATAGTAGGTTATCAGTGTAAACATGTAAACAAATCTTTTGTCTGTGCTATAGTAGGTTATCAGTATAAACATGTAAACAAATCTTTTGTCTGTGCTATAGTAGGTTATCAGTGTAAACATGTAAACAAATCTTTTGTCTGTGCTATAGTAGGTTATCAGTGTAAACATGTAAACAAATCTTTTGTCTGTGCTATAGTAGGTTATCAGTATAAACATGTAAACAAATCTTTTGTCTGTGCTATAGTAGGTTATCAGTATAAACATGTAAACAAATCTTTTGTCTGTGCTATAGTAGGTTATCAGTATAAATATGTAAACAAATCTTTTTGCAGTGCTATAGTAGGTTATCAGTATAAACATGTAAACAAATCATTTTGCAGTGCTATAGTAGGTTATCAGTATAAATATGTAAACAAATCTTTTTGCAGTGCTATAGTAGGTTATCAGTATAAACATGTAAACAAATCATTTTGCAGTGCTATAGTAGGTTATCAGTATAAACATGTAAACAAGTCATTTTGCAGTGCTATAGTAGGTTATCAGTATAAACATGTAAACAAATCATTTTGCAGTGCTATAGTAGGTTATCAGTATAAACATGTAAACAAATCATTTTGCAGTGGTATTTTAGGTTATCAGTATAAACATGTTAACAAATATTTTTGCAGTGCTATAGTAGGTTATCAGTATAAATATGTAAACAAATTATTATTTTTTAAGTTACATTTCAGCTGGGAAGTCATTCTTTGCCAAGAAGTATCTTGAGCCAAAGGGATATGTTTTAGTGAACAGAGTATGTAGTTTTTGTAATTCATAAGTTTGTATCCTTTTAAAAGAAATTAAAAATCAACAACAAGGAAACAAATGATGACTCCAGACTTAGCAAAGTCAATGCAACAAATATAGTACATATAAGTAGTTGGACAAAATATGTTGTCAGGAAATATCAGATGGAAATAATTGAGCCATTTCAGAAAAATGTATATTCCAACTTCTGAAGGGAAAATAAAAAAACTTTTTGGGGGTGGTCTTATTAATACATGGGTCTTCTCTTGTCAAATTTCTAATGATATATATTATTTTTCTGGAAATACCCTCAGTAGTTTCTTAATATGTATTTGCAGTTAGGTATGGGATATCAATTATGTCTACATAACTGCTGGTTGAAGACTCAAAAACCTGACAACTAAATTTAGACAGATACTTAGTTACAAGTTATTATAATTTACTTCTATTCATATGGTGTAGATTATTTACGTCATTTCTAATTAAGAACTCAATCAAGTCTAGTGCAAGGGTATTATACTGCATAATTTTCTGAAGGGATTAACTTGACTAATTCTCTTATTTCAAATAATTTTGCCTTAGTTGATAAATAGCAGTTAAATGAATCATCATTTCTATAGTATTAATGTCAGGATTAATTTATTATATATAGTGCATCTCGTTACCTTAATGGCATATTTTGTACATTCAGGATTCACTTGGAAGCTGGCAGAAGTGTGTATCATTATGTAAAGACAGCCTGAAAAAAGGAAAGTGTGTTGTTGTAGACAATACAAATCCAGATGTAGATTCTAGGTCCAGGTTTGGGAAATATTTCTGTCGTACATTGCTTGATATTTAACTTAGAGTGCAAGAAGCTGTAGGCTATGGTTATCAAATAAATTATGTTTGTTTGGTATGTTAAACATTTTGCTATATATAGGTGTTTAAGTTGTACTTATATCATATTCTGCATCAAATTTAACATGTTTTACCAGATTAAGTTTCTTCTATAAGCTATTTGACTGTATTCAGCACAGTTTAGTTGTATATATTCATACAATATTCAGTTTTCTCTTTCTTCTTCCTTCTGTTGCCTATATGCCCTCTGCATCCATTATCCTTCAGTGCTATTCTGCAGCATAAGTTTGTTCAGATGGAATTTGCACTTATTATTTGATTGTTTGATGTCCTGTATAAGCATAAGAATAAACATACTAATTATTCTATTGTTTTAAGCATCGTTGCTTCTCTCGGAAATACAAGTACACATTCCTTCCTCTGTATATGTTTCAGATATCTAGCTGCAGCCAGTTCATGTGGAGTACCATGTAGATGTTTTGTTTTCACGACAGCCTTACAACATGCCAGACATAATGAAAGGGTGGGTGCCTGTTTTTTCTGCTATGAACTGTACACAAAACTTAAGCATTACATTTGCTTGAACATCCTTCTTGTGATATACTATTTGCTTAGGTTAAACTTTAGTTTGCAGGAAACAGGAATAATATCCTGTGAATGTAAATATTAATAATAATACTATGTTTATGTCAGAGTATATTTTACATACGCTTTAGTTCTTTGTTAACAGACTTTTATGACAAACTTTTATCTTTGAGAAAATATACAAATGATTTAATTCTCTTGAATATCATGATTTTTTCTTGAAATATTGGTCATTCTGAAGGGATATTTTTTATTTAAAAAAGAAATATGTAATGTTTTGTATATATTCTAGTTTCGGGAGATCACTGACAAGTCCCACCAGGCAATTAATGACATGATCATGAACAGTTTTAAGTAAGTTAATTTTTATCTTACTTTTGTTTTTTTTTGCCTAAATTAGCATACCATTTCAATATGTTTATTCTTTTTTATGGAAAAAAGTATGAAAATGTGTTACCTTTATGTATTTATTTTATTGAGTGTTAATCCAGGTTGGAACAAATGCAACTTGTGTTTCAAGAAAAAGTCAAAGCTCAAAAGATTTGCTTGGCTCTTTAAATATTTGCTTATATTTCTGTGATTTAAATGGCACATAATGCTCAGTATAGAATTCTGTCATGATGTAATTTATTTGACAATGTTGGATTAAGCTTGCCTGGTTAGAGCAGCAAAGGCAGGGAAGAAATAAAAAGCTTCATGCTTTGATGCACCTGATACGATATGACAATATGTTTTACTTTATGAAAATATGAACATCATTGGCAGGGACATTGTCTTTCTTCTGTGAAATGTTCTTGCTATAGAAATGTACTATAGTCTTTTTCCTTCAATATGTCTCAGAATGTAGAAAGTATGAAAATTTAGTTAATAAAAATAACCTGAAATGGCAAAGGAAGAAAGTCATAGACTAACTTCCAAATCCAATCAGATAATTGCGTGAATTAATTAGCCATGTTTGTGGGTGTCCATTTTACAAGCAACAGGTGAGATACAGTGTGTCAAGTTATTCTGTACTCTATTGCAGAAAGAAGTATGTCCTTCCAGACAGGAAAGAGGGATTTTCAGAAGTTGTGAAAGTTAACTTTGTTCCAAAATTCAATGATCCTAAACTAGAAGAACTTTATAGAATGTTTCTGCTGGAAAAATGATTCTTTTTGTATTTCGAAACTTTGAAAAATGATCCCGGAGAATATGACAGGACAATCATATCAGATTTCTGCTTCCCAGTGTTGTGAAGCCATTTGTTCAAGAAAGTATAAAATATTGACGAAATTGTACTAGATTGTTTGTCTAACCAGCTAAAATCCACCATTTATGAGTTGAAGTTAATTTGTAAAAGATATGATTTGTTTAAGCTGAAGATAAAGAATGTTTATTCTGTAGACAGACAAGTATTTGCTTAGAACTGTGTGCTAATACAGTTTAAAACATGACTGACTCAGCATCTGAGGTTAACACAAACTAGGGCATTGTTTAATCAACTGTACTACAGTTGATAGTCCATCTTACTACTTCATTAATATTTTACTGGATATGTACATGTTTTCTTGTACATAAAATTGTTGTTACAGGCTTTGTTTAAATCAAAGACACAAATAAATTCTAGACATAAACATAAACATAAAATACTCACAAACTTACTTGTATTGTGCCATCCCGTTTTGCTGTGTTCTGTTTTTCCCCTGTTCATGTGTGGCTTAGAAGACTTTGCAGAATCTTATGTATTTGATAAATTTTGAATTAATAGAATTATTTTCCAATATAACAGTGCCTTTTGACATTGCCTAAAGGTGTCTAAATACTTCTGTTGCTGAACAGTTATATTCAGTTTATTTCTAATGTACTTTACTGTTGAACAAAAAATTGTGTTCATTAAGAAGTGTTCTGTGCCACTGCCAGAGAAATTTTTTTTTTTAACTGATTTCAGTATTAAGTGAAGATTTTTTGTTAATAATATTATGTCAGGAAAATACCTTGAATTGTTATGGTAAGTTGTAGCATTTTAAGTTGAGAAGTTTGATGCAAATATTATGTCTCTTAACTGAGCAGCTCACATTCAAGACTATACTGATAATATGAACCGGTACATGTACGTGTTTTAATGTATAAAAATATGCCATTTTGTTAAATGTGATCTTTTCGTATTAAACTTAACGTTAAAAGAGTATGAAGATTGATGTAGTGTTTTGTTTTCACCTCCCAACAGCTTCTGTTTGTTAGAACTTCAACAATAAGTATTGCCATAGTATCTCATGTTCCAAATATAGATATGTATCTCCAAATGTTTTAGAGTTGTGCTACAAAGACATGAATGATGAGATGTAAAGAGTTATACCTCTTTCAGTCAACTCACTTCAGCATCTTACTATCGTCTCTATGTCAAAGTCAGTATTTCAAATTCTTCTGACAAAAGAATCTCTGCAAATAAACAAAGGACAGTATCTGCAAACATGATAGATATGATTTTAGAGCTTTTCCTCATTGCCAGCTGAGTGCATACCACTTTGACCTAAGTTACTATCTCGAACGGTGATAAAAATTAACGCTAGACATAAGTTTTGTGGAAACATTGTATCTTACTAAATTATACCACCAGCAGCAAGTTTGTAGGTGGTATACTTTAATCAGCTTTGTCTGTCTGTCTGTAGACACAATTCTTTCCAGACCATAACTTGCTTTCCTTTTCATTGACCTGCATGAAAAGTTGAAAACTCACACATGTACTTCCACTCAATCAAGGATAATCCCTATTGATTTTGAGGTCAAAGGTCAAGAACACAGTGCTTCAGGTGGGTTGTAAGAAAACAGTTTCTGGACCAGAGCTTGGTTTCTGTATCATCTACCTGCCTGAAAACTTACACATGGACTTAAACCACATGAAGATTGATCCATATCAGTTTTGGTTTCCAGCTGTCAAAGGTCAAGGTCACAGTGGTTTGAAATAAGAAAAGAGTTTCTAGATCATAACTTGTTTTCCTTATAACCTACTAACCTGAAAACTTACATATGGACTTTAATCTAATGAAGAATGGTCACTTGATTTTGGGATCAAATGGGCAAAGATCAAGGTCACAAGTAAATGGTGTTTTTAAAAAGTAAAAGTTGCTTTCCATATTATCTGCCTGCCTGAAAACACATGGACTTCAACAAGTTCAAGGATGATCCCTATCTATTTTGAGGTCAAAATGGCAAAGGTCAAGGTCACAGTGGTATGACATAAAGAAACAGTCTCCAGACAATAACTTGCTTTCATTACCAGCTGCCTCCCTGAAAACTTCAACATGGACCTTAGACTAATCAGGAATGATCCCTTTTGATTTTAGGGTCAAAGATCAAGGTCACAGTGCTTCAAAAGAAGGAAATAGTTTCCGGACCATAATTTGCTTTCCTTATCATCTACCTCCCTGAAAACTTACACGCATATATTTTCTCTTGATCAAAGATGTTCTCTTTTGATTTTGTGGTTAAACCATGAAAGGTTAAGATCACATTGCTTCACATTGAGGAAAAGGTTTCTAGATAAGTGGTTTTGTTAGTGAAAAACATCTGTCTTATGATCTTTCTTGATAGCCAATGAGTTAAAAGTACAAAAGGTAATGTATTACTTATGTGACTGCTTTCTAGCTAGCCCTTTCTTTCATAATACACTAAAGATTAAAGAACAAACAAGAACTGTCACTGTAAGGTGACAATGCCCCCAAAATGGTCCTTAGACTTTGGGCTGTGGACCAGTCATTCAAGGGTCAAGGTCAAATAAATATAGGTCAGAGGGAAGGTCTTGTCCACAGGGGTGTTGTGTCCAAGTATGAAGTAAATCGACATTCTAATAAGGTTATGGCCAATGTTTTAGTTTTTGGACAATTGGATATTAAAGGTAAAGGTCATTCTAATAAAGAAGTTGTGGCCAATGTTAAAGTTTTCAGATGGAATGATGGACAGACAGTTCAAAAACTATATGCCTTCCTTCGGGGGCATAAAAAAGCCTATTTTGTCATGTTTCAATAGCAACACAGAACTATTTAAGAAAATCTTACTTGCCCAGTATTTTGATGATATAACTATTAACATACTTTTGCTTAGAGCACCTGACTTGCAAAGAGATTATAGGTTAAAACCATGCCATGGGTGTAGAATGTTTCTAAAACAACAACAGTTCAAAATATTATGTTCATTCTCTTCAGCTGGGTGTAAATCTTATGAGTAGCTGTGTCAAGGTAAGTAAATATAGATTATATAACATGTATAATGCATCATTAGATTTTTGTTACAAGTCATAATTCTGTTCCAGAAAAGTATGACCACTCAGTTATATTACACTTACATTAAACGTCCAAATTATTACAGCAAGCATTTAGAGTATCCTGAAATTGCTTTTTCCTCTAAATTGTATTGGTTAATTCAGTTTGAATTCCTTTCAGAATTCCCATCAAGAGATGTTACTGCTTCTTGCCTCTCATTGTATATCAGAGAGTTGTAATGTATGGATTGCAAGTTGTGCCAGCCGTAATGCCAACATAGCAGCAGAAATATCTTGTTTACTCATAATTTAACTGTTCTTGATGCTGTAAACATACCCTCCACAAACAATGTGTGGGTGAGGGGAGGGATATATAGCAGTCAGCTTTCCTATTGGCTTTTACCTTTTCCAGATGATAGAGAACAGGTTGTCAGACATTAATGAAACCCTATGTGTAGGTAGTTCATATGGAAATATAGCATAGGAATGTTTTCAGATAAAAAACTTCACTTCAGAATGTTGTAATGCAATGGGTGTCTGCATTCAAGGTCAAGTTACTGTTATTAAAGATTGAAACATGGTTTCAGATAAAATAACTTCACTTTAGAGTGTTGTAGTGTAATGAAAGTAGATGTTAAGTAGCCTGTATGAAATTGGTGCCTGGAATTGCATTTTGGATGTCTGGCTTGTCTGCATTAAAGGTAAGTATTACTTAAAATATAAAACTACATGTATTTCTTGTCTAAACTGCATGAGAAGATTGTGTAAAATTTAACATATTTTTATGCTCACCGAAAAAAATCATGGGAGCATAGAGCAGCCACTTTGTCCGTCCATCACTCCATCACACTGCATGTCCAGGCTGTATTTTACCTATCTGGGAGGGATTCAGTAATGTTTGCCTCAATAAGATGATGTTTCATGCACATGAACCAGGTCAGTAGCTCAAAGGTCAAGGTCACACTTGGAAATCAATTGACTACATCTCTACTTGTCTAGTCTGTAACTTGGCCATGGTTGGAGAGATTTCAAAATTACTTGGCACAAATGTTAAACTCAATGAGACAGTTTTTTCTGCTCATGAACTAGTTTAAACTCAATGAGACAGTTTTTCCTGCTCATGAACTAGGTCAGTAACTCAAGTTCCATGTCACAGAGGTCCAAGGTAAAATAAGGTACAGTTCTATTGTCTTGGCTGTAACTTGGCCTTGGTTGGATGGATTTCAAAATTACTTCACACAAATATTTGCCTCAATGAGATGGCGTGTCATGTACAGGAATCAGGCCAGGAGCTCAAATTTAAGGTCAAGGTCAGATTTTGCTTGAAGGGGCTGTAACTTGGGCTTGGTTGGAGGGATTTCAAAATAACTTGGCAAAACTATTTGATTCAGTGAGAAGGCTTATCTTGCACATGAACCAGATCGGTAGCTTAAAGGTCAAGGTCAAACTAAGAGGCCAACACTGGCTACAATCTGTATCTTGGCCTTGGATGGAAGTGTTTCAAAATGACTAATCATAAATGTTTGCTTCAGTTAGATAGTATGTCATGTGCATTAATCAGGTTCGTAGCTCAAAGGTCAAGGTCATTCTTTGGCAACAGTTGTGCTTGTCTGGCACGTTACTTGGCCTTGGTTGGATCAGGGCCTTAATTTACAAATAAATTAAGGCCCTGGTTGGATGGATTTCAAAATTACTTGGCACATATGCGCTTCAATGAGACAGTGTGTTTCAGCCTGTCATTATATACAGTTATTATTAATATAAGACATACCCCATTTTTTCTCCATTGTGTATTTTGTTTCAATTGCATTAACCATCTGTTCATCTGAATATTGATTTTACTTCTATTGCATATTTTCTTTCTATTATTTCATTTTCCTTTGCTTATTTACACCCAGCAAATATAACTGTCAATAATGCCAAAATGATTGATATATTAATCTTAGTAGGTAGACTACAACAAAAAGATATTTCATATCCTGGCCTTCGGGAGGAGCAGATAGTAAATCAATTATTGACAAAAAAAAACAGGCATTTCAGTGCTCTGATTTGTATATAACGCTGCAAGGGGGTGAAGTTACCTCCCTTATTTTCGTGTCCGCCATTTACATCCAACTTGGGTCGGTGTGAAAGTGAAACAAAAAGTATTGAATTACTCAGTATTTTGCCGTAAGATTACCGGATTTCAACCAGATATAATTATTAAGTTATCGTATTAAAGGTAAGAAGTACAGCTTAACAGATGTCAATATATGTATTTCTGAGATAATTTAGTTTGAATTTCTTCAACTTGATTATCAAGCATAAATTCTTGTAAATATCTTGTTATTTTAAAGGCTAAGTTTCACTTTCAGTGATGAAATAAACTGAAATTAGAGGGTTAACATATATGTGTTATATCTATTTTTCTAACGAACATTCATTTTATTCAAGCAGCTAAATACGTGTAGATCTACTTAGGAGATGTTAATTTGATCAGCACTTGCATTAACAGTTTTTTATATGTCAGATATACAGTGAGTAAGCTGCTATAAGGGATTTCATTTTAACATGCTCATATATATTACAATGTTTAAGCTCTATAAAATGACTGCTTCATATTTGTTAACAGTCCAAAATTTGGATGTCCAAAACTGATTGCAAATTGATGAGTATATATGAAAATAATTATTACATCAGACTTTTCATTATAAATTCATGGAAGGGATACACGATCTTTGAGTTTATGGATACTGGGAACTGAATGAGTCAACTTTCATTTTCAGTATGTGTTGAAATTGAATTGAAATTACATGGATAACCACAACAAACCTTACTTTAGAGCTTATTTCATGGTATTTCCAAATCTTAGTAAGAACTTGTGGAATGACTGTGCAACAATCTTAAGTCATTGCCATTCATCTTCATATTTTCCAATGAACGATTAAAGTGTGTTGCCAAGGTGGGTTGTGTAGCTTGCAACTGCAAAATGTTTTGAAACCACAGCTTAACTTTCACTCATACATGCTTTTCACTTCTGTGTTAGAAGGGATAAGTTTAAACATATTTTAATGTATTGTATTTTAATGAACAGTTTTATTTTCATTGTTGATGAAAAAAATTCTTTGAGACTTTTGCACGTATTTTGACAGTTACTGAAAAGAAAACACTTTTTTATTCAGTGAATTTAATAATTCAATTGTTGTTTATTAGGAGCAGTCATCCAAAAGCAACTGATAATCTTTAACTTGAGGCAGTTTTAGATGTGAAAAGATTAGGTAAAAACTCTATAAATCATTTACAATCAGCATTGTTGTATGACACTCTGACATAACCAATGTGGACTTTCTTTTTCACTTCAGTTGTATTATTTTTTCCTTTTTTTTATTTAAGCAGTAAATATTATTTACATTCAACTTTCAGTTTAAATGCATCTAAAAATAGTTTCTTCATTCTTTGGTTTTAATGTCTGATCCTTGAACAAGAATGTCAATGCTTCAAGTAGCTGCTGAATCCTGAAGACAACCACACCATGCTACATGCTTTGTACATGCCACTATATTTTTCCAAACTTAAATCTTGTTAAACTATTCTGTATATCTGTTTAAAGCAAGTTTTAACTGGCAAAAATATAAGATTTGAGTTTCATGACATAACATACTCAAGGAGCTTAATAGGAATAAAATGGTTACCCCTCTGATGACTTTCGACATGTGTGCAGCAAATGACATATGTAGCAATCCTGAGAATTCCTTTCACATACCGCAAGTAACAAAAATTGGGTATTGCTTGAAAAACTAGCTTAAAGTAGCTGTAATTTAAAAAAGGAGTTCAAATGTTGGACTTCATTTTATGATAAGAACCCTGTAATACAGGTACTCTCCAGAGATGGGGCATGGAGGAAGTGGTCAGTAAAATTGGTTAGAAAAATGTTTATAAATATTTTATACATCTGACATTTGAAATTACACAAAAAGATGTTTACTACTGTATCATTTCAAAGTGGTTAACTCAAGGATATGGTCAGCTTTAGTATATGCTGGGCTAATTGAAAAAAAACTTTTCTTTGCTTTTGTTTTTACCACATTCATGTTCATTGCAGGATTGTACAGAAATGGAGGGTGTACAACAGAAGATTGTGTTTTTAAGTTTGTATGTGAGTTACCTGTTGAGCGTGTATGTGAGACGATCAGTTACATTTGCCCTTCCAGAAATAGCGAAAACAGAAAATCTGGACAAAAATCAACTAGGTATGTAGTATAAAGTAGTAACATTTCTTTCTACTAAGTACAGTCTATGATTTTGTCTACGATCCAATTATTCCTATTCATATATTTTCCAAAAAAAGCCCTGTAACAGGCATTTGTTCCCTGGAGAGCAATCTGGATTGGTGTCCAAAATCCCCACTTATAAGTCTGAGTCTCCAACAGATAATTATGGACAGGTAAAGTTTAGAATGCTTTTATCTTGACATAAGCTTAGGAAAAAAAATCATTCCCAGTGTAGACCATCATGATAATGCAGACTTGTTATGGTCTGCACTGGTTACAATGTCAGAAATATTTGCCTCTAGTAGAAAGGAATTTAGAGCTGTAAGATTCATGAAAATGACCAGGAACACTCACTTTGGTATGTTGTACTTATCGTTTAAGTTGAGCATGTTTGTTTGTCTTTGTTTAAGGTTTGATCTTGAGTGGTCAGATGTTAGCATATGCTGGCAGTAAGTTTGTATGTGGTATACTGATGGACTTTTTAAGTCCAAAATTTGCCATGTCGATAGGCCTTATTGTTGTGGGAATAACATCTATACTGTTTGCAAGTAAGTAGATAGTAACAGTCCAGAACCTTTCTGTATACTGAGGGATATTGCTTAGCATTAGGGATAGTTGAGCTGATATGAAATTGAAAACATTCTAGATTAACCACATCCTACTTATCTATTTTTTGTCTAAGCAGAATAATGCTAGCAAGCTGTGAAAATCTTGTGTTATTAATAAAAACTCAGATTTATAAAGCTATGTAATTCTATGGATTCAGCTACAAGTCTTAAAGGAATTAGTAAGAACTAAGAAAAGTCTAAGTGGTAATGTTAACTCCATCTTTAGATTTAGTCATTTTGTAGTACAATTTACAAAGAAGATTCAGAAAAGGCACAATTTAAGGCACAATTTTCTTATTTGTTTGCAAAACCTTATTAGTTTTGTACTCATTTTGCTCTTTCTCAGGTGTGTATGGATCACTTTTTCTTTTCACTATATTCTGGCTTATCAATGGAGTATTCCAAGGACCAGGATGGCCGGCTGCAGCTGTAATCATGCAAAAGGTATATTTGCTTCTTAGAGTTATTGCCCTTTGTAATGTATACAGTAGCCTAGCCTCAGCATCTACAGAATTTAGAATTCAAACTTCATAAATTGGTTAAGAAAAAGTGAACTGCACAAACTTCCTAGGAGAAACCAGCACTTTCAAAGTTTCATTATCTCTGTGAATTTAAATCCTGTTTGATGTGCATTAGCAGAAAATTTGGCAGCACTCTGATGTCTCAAGTAATTTGTTGATGGTGCATGTTTTATGATCTGTCTTTGAGTAAATACTGCATTTTATGATAAATCAAATTAAAAGCTTCAAAAAATTAAAAACAGTATATATAACTTTGTTATATATATACTATAATTATCATACATGTAAGTACTCTTGTTTAATCTGTGACAGAAGAAGTTGGTTTCTTTTAATGATTAATGTACAAGTTAATGATTGATTATATTTGGACTGGTAATTTGAGCAGTTAGATTCATACATTTATTTGTACATGTTCTTTCCCAACAAGTGGTTCCGTGATGACCAATATGGGACAGCATGGAGTATTTTGTCAACATCGATGAATGTGGCGGGAACATTTGGACCCCTGATTACTGCATTTATCATCACATATTCTGGCTGGAGATACAGTCTTATATTTCCAGGTAAATAGTTTCAGTTTACTTTAGGATCAAAGTTTCAAAATAAAAATTCATATGTATAAATCTATTACTTATATACAGACTGCTGTAATTTTTATTTTGTTCTCTTTTTTTGTGAGCTATCTATTCTACCCAAAAGCCTTTTCATCTAGCCTAGTATCACCATAGATTAAAGTCGTACAATTTATTTTCAAGAATAATTGAAGGAAACTGAATGGTTTATGAGCTGAAACATTATTCACTGGCCATTATAAAAGGTCTTTACACTTGTTTACTATACATGTTTTACAAACATACAGGTGTGTTAGCCATGGTGTTTGGTTTTGTTCAGTTCTTCACAGTTCAAGATAAACCTAAAAACTATACAGGGGAAGATTCAAAGAAAAAGAAAACTGGAGAGGAAAGTATGAAACTTTTTTTATTTTCTCTGTAATAGCAAAAGATTTGTAAATACATGTAGTTAAGTAAGAGAAAATGTATTAAGTTTTCATGCCCGTCTGTATGGAAATGCATATTTTGGGTCAGATTCTGAAAAAGGGAAAAAGACTGAGAAGATAAAAAGCCATAAAAAGCAAATTCATTTGAACAAATTCTTTCAATACAAGCAATAGTGCTCAAGTGAAAAATAAGGCCATTATGGACCTCATGATTTCTAGATAACAGAATATCAAAAGCTTAGCAACAAATTAAAAAAGTGTAACTTTTTCCATTACAACATTTAGGATTGTAAATTTGAAGTTATAATACAGAGCAAGTCATGATACGTCAAATAAACCAAATAAGAACTCCAGTATGTAAAAACACATTTCATTACTCTTTGTGCATGGTAATTTTTTTGTGTGTGCTTGAGATACAAAAGGATTAAAGTATCAAAATATTTTATGAACTGCCAAAGTATCAATTCACTTTGGAAATGTTGAACACTTTTTTCTAATGTCTGTTGAATGTGTTGTTAATGTTAGGTGGCCAACTTTGAATACAGGATATAAACAATAGTTGTGGGTCAGCCGAAACATACCGGGAAATGTGGTCATTTGAATCTTACAGGCTTAGTTTCCTTTTGGGTTTTAGCAGATTCAAACAGTATAGTCTGATCTTATTAATACATCTAATTTCATCTAAACATTCAAGTGACAAAAAAGAATTTACAGCATATTACATTACATATGTGCTGCTGCTAGACATCTTTACAAATATGGTCATATAAGTGCATTGTTTTGTCTCTTATAAAAACTTTTGTGTATGCAAATTAGCATCTTCTGACCAAATTCTGTTATATCCAAGCCAGCGCGGTGAAGTTATAGTAAAGTTGATATTTTAGTATTTGTTTACATCTGTGAACCCAGTTATGATTGGGTGAAATTATGTAGCACTTTTTCTTCTTTTTAAGAAAATTTGTATTAACTGGCAGTAACATTATATTTTTATTCATGGGCTAAATTTTATCTTTAATATTTAAATAAAACAGTGTTTAAAGATGCATTGTGTTTGTTTTAGATTCCCAGACTGTCTTATCCAGGAAAGAATTGCTACGACTACCAGGATATTTAGGAGTATGTATAACATATGGTATAGTGTCCCTGGTCCAGTTCTGTATGCTACAGTGGGCACCTGTTTACCTTGTGAATGATTTAGGACATTCTATTTTAACAGGTTTGTCATTAATTTCTCTTCATTTTGAATTTTGCTGTACTAACTCATTTGTTATTGCTACAAGTTATGCTACTGACTTTTGAGTTTCTTTAAAGAAGAACCTTGTACTCACTGGTATAATTAGTAAGGGCCTTATGCTGATGTAATCAGTCTTTAGTAAGGGCCTTATGCTGAAATTATCAATTTTTAATAAACTTTTCCAAGAAGCTAGATTACAGTGTATAAAGGAATACATATAGTTGCTGACAAAAAACCTTACCATTAAACTCCTAATATATCAGCTTAGCTGAGAAAACAGTCTCCATGTCTTGTAAACATACTTCAATTAACAGTTTTAATTATCAAACTAATAATGACTATAGCATCACTTGTATATCTCCTTTGATGTGTCCCATATTTGTCAGTTACCTGCAACTGTATCATTTGTAAGGATGATTCATTCTGTTTTTTTTTTCAGGGAACAGTTTTACAAGTAGTCTTGAGATAGGAGGTATATGTGGATCATTAATGGCAGGTTACTACTCAGATTATCTACTGACTCAGGTTTGTGATATTTCATCCTTACCAGAAATATAGACAGCATTAGTTACAAGTGTCACAGGTTTGAAATAGGATATAAAAGTATTAAAAACCAGCCACTTACATGGAAATGTAGATCATACTTTGTTTGCCTGTAACAAATATAGTTGGCATAAAATATCTCATAAAAGTCAGATCATCACAGTAAGTCTTTTTAACTCCCATTTCAAAGTAGGTAATGACAACATGGATGACTACTAACATAAGCATAGAATCTGAGAAAAGAGAGATTTATAGAGGAATTTCATGTTTGTGTCTTCTTTTTTTGAAGTTGAAGAATGAATCATTCCCAGTGGTACGTCAGTATGTTATAGCCTGGTTTGCCAGTGGACTTGTAGGATTCCTGTACTTGCTTACGTATTATGTCTCAACATACTCCTCCCTAGTAAGTACATTCTTCTCCTATACTAGAAGTACCACATGACCCTGGCATTTGTAGAGTCATGGTTCGTGAATTATGGTATGTTAGAGCAGTACGAGATGAGATCACAATGTTGTACTGCTTGAGTTACAGAAAAAATTCTGGAGGCTGTCATTGGTCAGAAACAGCTACAAAGTCATATTTATAAATTTAATTGAATAGTTTTGATTTAGTTTGAATAATCAGGTTTTAGCCTTTTCCAAACATGGAGATAATGTTTAAAGGCAGTGTAATTGTGGCAAGGTCAGTCCAGATATCAATTTAAATTCAATACCCAGTATCATCTTGGTCTAGTCTTACTGGTAGTTTCATAGGGGTTTTCATATAAATTGTAAGAGAAAATATTATCAGAAAAACTGGATTACAAAATTTCTTCTCTGTTCTAGGCAATAAATGAGATAACTACTACAAGGACTGTATACAACATTGAAAAAGTTCTCTCTCCTACAAGTCCCACTCAGAAGGCCTTTTTTACTGAAGATAAACTTGATAAATTGATATAATTCTTTCAGATGTGGATAGACATTATAGGCTTTGGTCTGGGCATGACTATATATGGTCCAGTGTCTATATATGGAGTCACTGCCATAGAGTGTGCTCCTAGTGAAATGGCTGGCACCTCCCATGCCATTGCAGGCTTGTTTGCAACAGGTAAGAAATACATTTTGTTTACAGTTAGTCAGTTCTGCCCATCTTGTTTCTATATTTTTTGTTCTTGGCTGAAATTTTATTCTTTAGATGTATCAAACTTGATTCAGTTTTGACTGCCGAACTTAGCTTAACATTTGTTTATCTTTCCTTGTGCATGAAGTTGCTGTAAGTGCTCTGTTAATCATAATTATGCACCTGTGATTGCTCAGTTATAAGTCCTGAAATGAGAATTGAAATTTGGATTTAGTAAACAAAAAAAGATGTTGTAGCAGATAGTCTGGGTGAGCTTACGAGCTTATGATACTGCCAGTCTGATCATACAAGTATCACAAAGATATTTTTCATTTGATAAATAAAGGATTAATTTATGTTGTTCCAGTTTATAAAAATATTACTTATAGTTCTTATTTAGTTTCATCCATGTTTCATTTTACTGAATTTACATACAGTATGTCAATCAGGTGAACTGTGTTTTTGTTTTTAGTTGGCCAGTCAGTTGCAGGATGGCCGCTAAGTTACTTTGCCAAGTTCTGGGGCTGGCAGAAGACATTTCTTACACAAATACTTCTTGTGATAATGATGGTTGGGTATCTATTTATCCACACAAGGTCTTGTTATGTGAGACCTGAGACTCTCCCTATAAGAAAGGGTGAATGATAAAAGTTAACACTTAATAAAATTTCTAATTGATCAAATATACTGCTGACAAGGCTGCTATTTTAGAATTTGAATTGCATCCCCTACCACATTTTAAAATTAAAATAGTCATTTTCTGTTTTGTTACCCTATCCTTGTTAAACTAAATATCTTTGCTTGCCAATTTCAGCTTTAAAATCCTGATTTGATAAACTTTCTTCATCTTGGGAGTGACACGGTATTCTCATTTTGAATCTCCACATTTGATAATGATAATTTGTATAATGATACATGTGTACAAATATTATTTAGTGATAGGTCATATACATTCATGGTTTATATACATGTACAGCAATAAAATGTGCTTGTGATCAGGTATGCTTAAAGAATTTATAATGGTATAGGCATTTTCATGATGGACCTAAAATATTTACAGTGATATTAACTTTAATATACACTGTTGTCATGGACACAGAAAGGGTCACTACTGTAGTCTGTCAGTCTTACTGACCTAGGGATAAATGGTTGGAGCTGGATTTCTAGCTCACAGTGTATTATATAGCAGTTCCTACTTAAGAACCAGAAGCAATGACTTAGTCTAACAATGATCTGCTTGACTTAATCAAGAATGTCAAACTGTGCAAAATCTAGAGAGAAACAAATTTTATTGTCAGTTGAAAACTTCAAATACCAGATGTACCAGTTAGAAAACTTTTATTAAGTGTTATGATGTAATGAACTTTTAATCATATTCTCTAAATGCACTGTATTATGGAAACACATTTCATTTACATTTTTAATTCTAAGAAATTGCACAAATTTCTTGTCAGCACCCATATGCTAATTCTAATTTTTAAGAAAGCTACAGCACTCTGACATACGCATTAATTCTTTAAGAAATTACATTTAACTAATATTTACACACTATTTCCTTCTTCATTTTAAAAGCATTATATACATGGGTTTATACTTTTTCCTTTTACAGTATTGAAAAGAATCATGCACAAGTATTTTATGTATTTTTAGATAAGAGTACATGTATATTAGTTTAGTTTTCACCTTGTTGATTGGCTGCATATTGTTTTCATATAATAAAAATAATGCCACAGGATCAGTGTTTGGGTGGTACACTCAGTTAAGTACTTATGCATATCCAGGTATCTCTAATACCCGGCATGCAAGTAGGGAGTCAGGGGTTCAAGCCCCTACCTGAGAAATTGATCTTTCTGTAATATTTCAGACATTAGCACTCAACAAGTTTGAAGGTTTAAAGTGCAATGCTAAACATGTGTTGCCCAGTAACTTTAGTCTTTAGTCAAAATTTTGGTAGAGTTGATGAGAATATTGGGTGACCAATACCTCAGTTTTACAAATTTGTCATTTTAAGTTTTTTTTATGAAAGTAGTCAATAACAGCAGCTACCTCTGTATAACACCAGTTCTACACACACACACACAATCTTTATGGTCAAATCATTTGGTCATTAAACCAGGTTACCAGACAGGGTAACTCCTTATTTTTATTCTGTATCATTCATTACCCTTTTGATGCTGATGCCAACAAATTAAACAGCTGTTTGAAGTTAATTCTCCTAAGAAAAAATTATTAACATAAATATTTTTAATAAATTTAAATAACATTGATAACGAACTATCTTAAAATCATAAAAGGTTTGATTCAATTTTTCTCTTTTATGTGTTTTCAATTATATGTTAAAGTCTTGTCTGTGTAAAAATTATATAAAGTTTAAGAATAATGAAATTTAACATGTTTGCAATGTCATTCCTATTTCTAATGCATTTCCAAAAGCTTCAAACAGTCAAAGATGTTCTTGCTACATGTATAAATACAGTAAAGAAGTACCTACATCTACATATATATGGCAGAATTAAATGGCTTTTCTTAACTGGCATGTTTTCAAAATTTAATCTTTTGTGTCTTTACATAGAAATTAATTATCAAATACATAATTTAAAATATTTATACTGCTATGTTCAGACTGGTTTAATGCCATTTTTACGTCAGGGTTTTATACTGTTTGTAAGGTTCACACAATCCTTTTTTTACAACATACACAGTCACAGTTGTCCATGACTATTGCATTTTGACTAGTTAGTGATGTTTGCATGTTATATTATACTGTAAGTGTCTTTATCATTAAGAGTGTATATGCCATTGTATTTTGTCGCTAGTTTGATCTTGTGTAAAATCTTTTTTTTTTATCAATATTAGAAGTTTGTAAGATTAATTTACTAAACACTGTCTGTTGTGCTCGAGTTATAATGCTAACATCAAGTGTGCTAATTTTTGTGATAAGAGTTATATTGTCAAAGTGTTAGTATAGATATTGTCTTTCATGTACACTTAGATAATTTTAATACCTTTTTTGTATCTTGGTGAAAATTGTGTTTAGGGTTGTTTTAAGTATTTGTTTATTACATTTATTTATTATTTTTTCCTAACCTTGTCTGTTTCTTTTGAAGGGTAGATTATGTTCGGAAGAAATTTGCTTTTGTTTTTTTAAACTTAAACATGATGATTGAAATGACTTTTCTTTGAGCAATTTATTTTTGAAATGCTAATACACTTTTTTCTGAAAAAATTACTTTTCTTTTCATATGAATGATCATGTTTGAAAGTCAGCTTATAGTATGAGTGTTCTAAAAGCTAGCCTGTAAACCTGCCCTGTTTCTTGAAAAGGTAGGACTAGATTGTTTCTTAAATGTTAACCCATTTATGCCCAGTCGATTATTCAGTCCTTGTTAGTTGGATGAGTCCATTTTCAGTCAAAGGGTTTTTGGTATAAATTTTCAATTTCATGCTATTTAAGGAAGAAAGTCTTTTGCACATATTAAAGGTCAGCACTGTTTGCCTATGTCTGAATTAGTTGATGCTAGGCATTTATGGGTTAAGTTGGTTGGTAGGTAGACCAGATAGGTTCTGATCAGTAAGTAAGGAATGCATAGGCCTTGAGACTTTTTATCTCGTAGATAGTTTGGGAGGGATAAGTAAAAAACCTGTATCATTTTTTTATGCTCATCACATCAAAGTTCATGGTCACTGTGACCTTTATTTTGAAAATAGTTTCCAGTCAAAAACTGCTGAATCCAAGACCATCAAACTTTGTCAGACTGTTAGGGATAATAGATGAAATCTGTTGAAATGAGATTCTTTATGTCAGAGATCATGGTAATGATTGAAAATGGATTCTGATTAAAAACTTTAGAATAGTTGACCTTATGAGTTTCAGACTTTATTGGATTGATAAGCATAATCAGTTAATTTGAACAGCTTTTTTTGTAACAGTAAATTCGAGAACAATTCAAACCCGGACCTGTAGACTTTACAAGATGTTCGGCAAGTAGATGTCCCTTATTAATTCGAGTTCATAATGTCTAAGAACAAGGTCCCATTGACTGAAGTTCTATAAAAGTTTTCAATGAAAAAAAGAAAGAAGAAAAACTCAACTCAGATTCTTCAACTAAATTGATTGATAATTAAATGATCATTGTTGTTTTTTTTATTTATTTAATCCGAGGTCAAGGTCACAGCAGTCACACATAATCCGAGGTCAAGGTCACACCAGTCACACAGTCATTATGTAAACTGTTTCTGATCTATGATTAACAGAACCTAAAACCCTTAGAGGTTACAGCATGACTCGATGTTGGTTAAAGATATTGCCTGTTGATTTATGGTCACCATTGTCAAAGGTCAACTGTGACCATTACTTTAAAACTTGTTTTAGATCATTCACTCAATACAGCTTAATTTAGGATCCAAAACTTTACAGAAATACTTGTTAATGACCTGTACTGGTTTTGAGTTCACTCTGTCAAAGTTAAATGTCAGATTTTTATTCACTTCAGACAATATTGTCAAATATTGGCTAAAATGACTGAAGCGAAGATCCTCAAAGCTTGAAGCATCTCCAGCTCTTTTTTGTATTTGGTTTCACCATATCAAAGTCAAGGACACAATAACTAACTTTGTAGATGATTTCTGATCAAGCAAACCAAGAACGCTTAAAATTTAAAAGGTTGTTTGTAATGTTGCTGCTGCATCAAAGCATAAAGTCCCAGCAACTTAAACTGCCTGAAGAGTTTCCAAACAATAGCTAAGGAAAGTTTATAAAGTTTGATCTTGACTAGAAGATAACCTGTACTGATGTTTGAGGACTATGATACTTATTAGGGTGTGGCTCAGTCTGTCTGCCAGTTGTTGTTACTTCATATTTGATTCTTTGTGGAAAACAGTCAACAGATTTATAATTTAATGTACTATATTTGAAAACTTAATTCGATTCAGATTGAGCAAAGCAGCAAACACAGTTAAGAAAGATTTAGTTTAATAGTCTGTTTAAGTAACTTATTTAGCTAACCTGATTTGCTCTGCTAAAATACTCACAAGCAAAGATATTCTGAGAAATGTTTTTACCTGTACAATGCCATGCTTATGTTAGTTATTCATTGTCATGTTACAGATATATAAAGAAATGGTAAACGTTTGTGTTTGTCTCATGTCAGTTTTGTTTGGCAAAGTCAGTGCTATTGAAATGAAATAAAGCAAGTAATAAAATAATTTTAGTAGTGTTTCTTAATGAAAATTAATAATATTTTAGAGCAGTTTTCAGTTTAACTGAAATACATGCTTTATGTTTAGTTAGACCATGCCCTGGTTACTCCAGAACTACTCACCTGACCTAGACATTCAGCTAAGTTGTGAAAAAGGAAAGGAATTCTAGTCATTAGTTCGATTTCAGCATAAGAATAATTGAATTTAGGATGAGACTGTCTACTTTCCTTAAATGAATGGCTATGCCAAAAAATACTCCTGTAAGTTCATTTAAGAATGTAGTTTGACAAGAAGTGTCTCTTGATCAGTATTGAGTACTACAAGCTATTTATAATACCGCCTCTTACATACAGTATTTCTGAGTAACAACTAACAGTCTTGCTGGAAAACAAGTATAAACACATGTATCATGGACTACCTTTAAAGACCATTCGTATTTGACAAAAATATTTGTGTCTGATAAACTCCAAGAACTCTGTGACTGCTTGAAACTCTTTAAAGTCGTTTTAGTAGTGATAACTGTATAGGAGAAAACCCTAATTGGAGCAAAACCACGGTTTAACAAAACCAATGGTCCAAGGGAAGTAAATGCCGTAAACGGTAAAATTATATACCTGCAGGAGTGATTCCCCGTTGTTCGTCTTCCAAGCGGTTTAAAAAGATAGACCAGGGAAAAACCCCGGCTGGGGCACAGCCCCGGTTATAGCAAAAAAACACGGTCCAAGGGAAGTATTTGCAGTAAACGGTAAGGTTATAAACATGCAAAAGTGATTCCCCTTACTTTGTCTTCCAAGCGATTGAGTTGAAAACAATAGACGAGTGATTTTCCTCTTTTAATCCGTACACCTATATGGTCAGATTTGTCTTGCAAGAGTGCCAGAAACAGTCGCATACCTACGCAATAGACTCGGGAGGGTCTCTAGGCAAGTCTTAATTCCAATAGGCACGAGGAGTGAACAGGAAGTTATGAGGAGTGAGAGGTGTGGAGTGAGAGAGGAGGCATGAGGAGTAAAAAATAAGGAGTGAAGGAGGGGTATGACCATTTACATAGTGAAAGTTGGGTAGGGGAATCGGTTACGTTCTTCGCAACATAACGGGGGGAGGGGGGTATGATTTTCCACTAATGTAGATTTGCCCTTTGGAACACTGACCATGTGTGAAAGGGGACATAAATGAGACAAGACGTCTGTCACGATGGTGAAGAGTGATCTTAACTCATTTGGCACTAAGAGTCCTGGAACTCTGCGATGATGTTAGAAACGGTCGCAGCCGGTGCAAAGGACTCTCGAAGGCCCCTAGACATCAATGATATTATCTCGATTGGCACCAAAATTCCTGAAAGTCTGCGAGAGTGTCTGAAACAGTCGCGGACCAGTGCAATGGACTGGGGAAGGTCCCTAGATATCACAACTGAGCTTAACTCGATTGGTTACGTTACAAATGGGTTTGTTGTCAAGAACGTAACTCATTCCCATGAGAGATGACGCATGAGGAGTAAAAGAAGAGGCGTGAGATCTAAATTGCATTTAGAGCATTGAAATATTGCAGGACTGTTATGTTGTTATTTCGATGCTCTAATCCAGGTTAGATCTCACGACTCCTCATTTACTCCTCATCTGTCACTTCACATGCCTTCTCTCTCACTCGTCATGCCTCATCTCTCATCCCTCATGCCTCCTCTTCCTCTCCTCATACCTTCTTTTTACATTCCTCATGCCTATTTGAATTAAATTAAGACATGTTTTAACATCTACAGACCCTCCTGTACATGAGAGTAACCCATTCCCCTTACCAAGTTTCATTATGTTAATACTCATACCTCCTCTTTCACTCCTCATGCCTCATCTCTCATTCCTCCTCTTTCACTCCTCATGCCTCTTCTTTCACTCCCTATGCCTCCCGTTTCACTTTTCATAACTCTTCTTTTACTCCTCATGCCTCGTCTTCCATTCCTCATGCCTCGTTGTTCACCTAGATACTTATTTTTCAAAACGCTGAAAAGTATCTGAGCTCTGGCATACGCAACCGGATTTTTCTTTTCATAATAACATTGTTGTAAAATGTCCAGGCAAGGATTTACCGGGGGGCTTATGGGGCCCTAGCCCCCCCCCCCCCCCCCCCCAGCTGGCCCGTTTGTAAAAAAATAAATAAAATGGCTCATTTTTAAAGACTCTTTAACATTTTTTTCAGCTCTTTTCACCTCGTAAAAGAGACACAATCAACCTTTCAATTTGCAACGGTCATGCAATATTGCATAACAACTGATAACGAGTTCGCAACTTTATAGTCGTGTATATTATACAATGTACCGTATATTCGGTGGCACGGATTATCCGAGAGTTCTCCAGACTGATCATGATGTATAGTTTTCAAGCGTCTATTAACCTTGACGTATTTGATGAAGTTGTTTTATGGGCGTCAGCTGACAATGATCAGTTGCCTGCTGATATTGTGATGACATTGTTTTATGTGTATATTTAGGAGGCACCGTGGTCCAGGGGTAGAGCGCAGGACTCCGGTTCCGAAGGTTGTGGGTTCGAATCCCGTCAGAGGCGATATTCTCTCACAATCTTCACATTCCTCCATGCTGCGCGAATACTGGTATGGAACCCAGGAAGCAGTCATCGAGCGTGATGAATCTAAGTTGTAAGAACTTGTATCGCATCGAGCGTGATGAATCTAAGTTGTAAGAACTTGTATCGCAATCGATGTAAAATAAATTAGTCTAAACTAAACTAAAAACTAAACTAAACATTGTTTTATGTTGAATAAACTGTATTGTATTGCATTGTATTGTATTGTATTTGTTATGCCAATTAATTTATTGATAAATTATTTGTTTCAGAGGACTTTATAAATATAAAATAAAAAAAGTTAAAACTTGTCATACCGTATTTTGGTTTTTGCTTTAGTTGAACATTTCAAAGAATACCAGTACATTTCTTTTAAATTCTCACACAAATTTCATTTTATTTTTATGCCTAAAATGCACCAAAATGAGCCATTTACTCCACTTCTTTAGAAAATTTTCTTGGTGGAGGCCTCCCAAACACCCCCCCCCCCCCACCCCCCTACGTAAGGGGGTCGCCCTTCGTTTTCAAATCGTTTCAAAATGCTTGGAAGACAAATTAAGGTCGCCCCCTTCCATACCTTCCCCAAAGCCCCACCCCACCCCCCCCCCAGTCAGAAATTTCTGGATCCGGCTCTGATTATGTCCTTCTTCTCTTTAGTATCCATAGCGACGATAAAGGCGAGACAGAAGCACAACAAATGACAAGATTAGTTTGTGAAAAGTGTCTTTTTAACTTTTTATAACGGAGGGTCATCATACGACTTAACCCGCTTGGAAGACAAACTAAGAGGGAATCACTTTTTGCAGGTTTATAACCTTACCCTTTACAGCAGGCACTTCCCTTAGACCGTGGTTTTCGCTATAACCGAGGCTTTGTCCCAGCCGTGGTTTTCCCTCTGATCTATCGTTTTAAAATGCTCGGAAGACAAACTAAGGGGAATCACTCTTGCAGGTATGTAATTTTACTGTTAACAGCATTTACTTCATTGGACCGTGATTTTTTTTTTGCTCCAGCCGAGGTCCTCGCCCCGTGTACCACTACTTTTTTGTTTTAAGAATTGTCTTCCCATGTTAGTGTGGAATAAGGAGCTATAGTGTAGTCACCAGTTGCACACATCATCGTGCAGCTAACACAAGGGCTCGACAAAATGGATATAAATAACACATTATTATCAAGTGTTCAAAGAATGTGAAAATACATGCACTTGAAACGAAGGAAATAAAGATAAATTTAATATTCCTAGTAAGAGTACAGTTAAGTCTCTGTTCAACTGTCTACTTAATCAAAGCAAGTATTAGTCCTAGTAAGAATGGACTTGTACGCTATCTGTTTCCGGCGCAGTTCCTCTTTCAGGTTTACATATTCTTCCGCGGTATAGTTCCTTGCGGACTTTGGCTGAAAGGAAAAGAACGGAAAAAGTAGTAAACTCATATAATAAATCACAAAATGACAATAAAACGCACCAAGAAATTAAACTTGTCTCGAAGTTGAAAAGTTCACCTGACTCCACAGAAATGTTTTTAATGGACGTTTGATAGATGCTTTTGTTGATGCAAGTAAAAGAGGAATCCTTTTCTTTTGATTGACAGAGCTAACATCCACATATTTGCAATTTGTTTCAAAATGAAATAGATAAATGAATGATTTTAATGTTCTTTAATTGGCTTTGTACAGCCGGGATTCTGTAAAGTCGGGAATTCATAATTATTGACCTTTTCTAGGTTATATACAGGCAACATACGCGCACTCAAACAATTGTGTTGCCATTTCTAAAGCCTTGTTAATGTTTATCCTAATCTACACTGTATGTGAAAACATTTATAGGACTTACTCTCCTTTTCAGCTGCACCGGAAGTGTGCTATTGTGTACAGACTTAGAAGACTGTGGTCGATTTGTGATACATTTTCTGAAGTCGAGTTCTGAAGAAAGAAAAATAATATTCTGAAACAAAACACGTATCGATCAAAAAAATCATGAAATAAAACTAAACCTGAAAGTGACCATAAGAAACCGGTATAATTTGTTATGTTATTTTATGACGAATGTTGTAAAACACTACTGCAATCCACACTAAGGACATATAGAATAAATTCTTGTCCCGTTCTTTTTAATTGCTTCATATTGTGATAGAGGATACATTTTCCGTTATATGACATACATTGGTCGCCTTCTCCTGAAACTTAATATATACTTCTGAGACACTGAGAAAAACACTGTTTTCTTTTTTAATTTCAATCTTTTGATTTGATGAATAAAGTTTGCCTGAGATAGTAAAAAGTTATTATGTTTTAACCAGCTAAATTACGCCGGTTTTTATTACATATACATGTCCTGTTTTTCGTATATGTGAGCTTGCAGTCTATTTCCTAGAAAGGAAGAAATATTAGTAAGAATGTTACAGTTTAGTAGTTAATATCATATATTGATATATGTTTATTTGCTTTGTAGTGAGATACATGCACGAGTTCTCCCAATACAAATGTATTGTGCGACTTCAGGAGTATTCCGCGTGAAGAACAAGTACACTGTATCGAAAAATATATTGACTGATGAAATGAAAAAATAAGAAATTTATTTTGCGTATACAACAATTTTAAATCAACCATTCTAAGGTTAGTTTGAATAGCTTCGCTTTAGTTGTATTTGATTTTCTCTCTGCCATGTTACAAGCCAATTTTCTACCAGCAGTTAAACATAAGGCGTACCACAAGCAAACACTTTACATAATAACAGCAATAACAATAAATACAGTATGAAAATCTTTTGTTTTCTTATTTCGTTCTCAACATTATCAGACAAAGGCAAGTTTGCTTCTTTATTCATTAATGTTAACTGTTGTCAAAGTACTTCTATTCCATTCCATCTGAACTAAAAGTAAACTGCAAGTTGTTCAAAGGTATAAAATAAATCTTTTGAAAATAACTAAGTATTTCACTGTAAAGGCGTGTTATAACCTAAAGTAAAGTTTCGGTGTTCATACTTAATCAAACAATTTGTATTCTAGTACAAGGAGGTGATGATACTCACCAATATCTTATAGCTAAATAAACTTTTGAAATGTTAACAGGCAATTTCAGTCAAAGAAATGTGAAAATCAAACATACAATATATATAAGTTGTAAGGCTTAGGTACAAGATTAGTAGCTGTTATTTCAGCCGACGTTTCGCTCAAAGCAAATATGATTTAATGCTTATTTAGTTTCGGAAGTAAAAATGTAGAGTTGCTGAAACTTAAGAGGATTTCATGCACCACAGTGTTATAGCGTACAGACATCTGAGTGGAGACAATTTACTTACGGCTTGTGAGTTCTGCTTTACTTAAAACTTTAACGTAAATGTAAATGTAAACAATGTTGCAGTATTTTTTTTGACAAATACTTGTTTCAGATCATTGCCGGAACCAAAATCAGACATGTCTGAACAAATTTGCAGCAGTTCAAAGAAAGATTGTCGCCGTAACTGCCACCTAACTGATCTCACAAGCACAGACTTCCGGTGTACGCCAATACACTGTGAAAGGTAAAGAATCATGCAAAAGGCCTCACAGGTCTGTTATAATAGTGGAAGCCCCACATCACACCGTGCAAAGCAGTTAGAATGATATATTGGCAAAAACTGCAGTTCCTATTTACTCTAAAATTTCCATTGTGATAATTCTACTGACAGTAAGACAAAATTTGTTATAGAAACAGGATAAATACATGAAAAACTTTGAGTTTAAAATGTTTTGATAAAGCTCTGCATTTTTTGCCGTTTTAGTTTTGCAAGCAATCCAGATGAAAATGCCAACTCGAAACTATACAAACAGACCTGTTTCCTCGTTCCACAATTCACGTGATTCTACTGGCTCACGTGCCTCTGAATCACGTGATATTCCTGCGCTGATTAATGAAAACAAAGTGCAAAAGTTCAACAACATCGAAATATTTTAACAGTTTATGTTTGTAAAAGATAAAGAAAACAGAACATGTTTTGGTCACATTTAGGGCATAATTTATGTAGCATAGTCATTCAAAAAAGTGCATACGATGACAATGCACCGTGACAATGAGCTATCTTAATCAAAGGGTAAAAATGCAGTATTTTACACTATATTTTTTGACTGCTGTATTACCTCCACTTAATAGGTGCAGTTTTAGTTAACGTAGTAATTTGTCTATTAATTGCACGGATATATGACTATGTAAAAATTATGTATCACAGCACACTGGTCCATCGTGACGGAGAAAGTTTGCTACTAGCGGATAAAATATATCTATCATATAACGAAGAAATCACGAACAGTGTCTCTTGAATTCAAATTTTACAGTGACGAACAAGGCATGGTTGAGGAAATGAGGAAACATTATAACGTAACACTCAGTCACTTAGTCACATATTTCCACAGTCTGACACATGACCAATCAAGCTGATTGTTGCAAAATATAAGCTGCACAAAAGCACGTTTGGCCTATCTTAGGAGTAAAGAAAAAAAAACATTTGAAACGTTAAATAAAACACAACACGAAACAAAACAACACAAACTAGAAATGTGTCCATACGGCATGGATGCCCCCCCCTTTCGCGCACCCCCTCCCCCACACACACACGCTCTTTAGTGTTTATTTTTCAAGAGTACTTGACATCAGTAACAAAGGGATAATAATTGTAATAAGAAGTGCATTGAACATTTATAAATTTAATCCTTTACTTAAAAAACTGCATTGCTTTCCAAAATTTCCGTAATATATATTTCTGGAAGGATATATCAAATACACTTTATTGTTAGAGCTACCATCTATTATCAAGCGTACATTAAAGTTTCCAAGGCGGCCATGTCCTTCATATGTAACAGAACAGAACAGAACATAACACTATTTTATCAACATCAAAACAGACATAACTATACATAAACAACGAACAATACCTTCTTTATTCCTAAGACCTTTTAGTTTTGTAACATTGTCTTTGTCTCATTGTCATTGGCACTTTAGAGAATAACTATAGCTTGCGTTCTTAGGCATCTGTCATTCCATTTATTATATTTAAGTAAGATTTAAGCTTGTATATAGTGGTAGTGTAAAATAATTTTCATTATTCAAAAATCCTATGGAAAAACAGTTGGCTGCAGAATCAATGGTAATTTTGTTAAGCTCAACCTGTTTTATGCTTTTCTGCAAAGTTTAAATATGGAGTTTTCATATTTCCGTTTCCGTGTGATTTTTCCAAAAAAATAAAGTTCACTTGACAGAAAGAGAATGGTCAGAAGGCTTTCACAATGAATGCCTGTTCTTTTCTTTGTGTACACTAGTTACAGAGATACACAACAAAGCGGAAAGGTGTGTTAAACTGTCAATAAGTAAAATTCTGTTAGCCCCGATGGACGTGCAGTTATTCTGAAAATGTTCTCTCTTTCTTGCATCTCTTGCATAGCAGTACATTGTTACTGTAAGCATTTTATGATACACGTATTTCTAAAGAAACTATTGATTTAATTGCCTAAAAGCATTGAATACATCAGTTTTTGGCATTGAATTAATTGCACAGACATCAAAATGGTGTTACAATGTGTGTAAGAAAATAAGATAAAATCTGACTACATTTAAATAAAAGCAAAAACAATTATTACTTTTCTGGCAAAATCCTGAATCGAAATAAAAGTTACAATAGAAATGTTAAGAAAAAAAGTTTTGAGTAAAATTCCCCTGACCTGTTATCATTCACAGTGGTTGGAGGAGTGGCGCTTGAGTTATTTGTTTCCATGGCTTCTAAATGCAACGTCAGAGCAGTGGGTTTTGGTCGGACACGAGGTTTTAGAACAATTTTCTTGCCTGGCAGCGGTTTCTTGCTGTCCTGTAAACACGAATCAAGTGTCAGGCACTTTACTCATTTATCGAAATAATCAATGCTTCATCAATGTTGAATTCATTTTAACCATGGTTAGATATGTTTCTTTTACATTAAACCTATGTTATATTTGTTCTTTCTCCTCTGTTCCTCTTTATAGAGTGTAAAATATTTATATGATTGCTCTAATTCAACAATTCATTGTTTGCAAATATGAAATCGTACATTAGAAATCTGGACTTTAAAAATTGTACACACCTCAGCATTATACCTATGCAGTTTCACGAGGTGTTTCTTTTCCAATCTTGACGTCCTGCCTACTTCTAATTTGTTTACTTTACGGTGCCATTCTTCTATCTTCGTCTCCAATCGCGTGAGGGTCAGTTCATTCAGTTCCTGATTCATGAACTCGTCCACCGAGCAGCTACTTCTTGCCTTATTACTCTTCATGTTTCTAAAGTTCTTACTATCACACATTATTCTGCTTCTTCTGTGTCCTTGACTTTCATTGTAGTCCATGTCTAGGTCACTGTCCGACTGGTCCTCATCCGTGCCGTCACTTCCGGTTTTTGTGGTGGCAGACTTACTACCGGAAATGTTCTCAACGGTTCCTGTATGAGCATTGATACTGAGGTTTGAGGCACGGAAGTCAGACCTCCGCGCTAAATAAGCACCACTTTGGTTTTTATTAACTGAGATACTTCTAGTGATACCAAATGCAAGCCCTGTCGGCTTGACCTTCTGTGGCCCCCTTCTCGACTTTGCTCTCATTCGTATAGTGTAGAAGACGCTTCCCGGACCAAACTGGTCAATCAAAGGACCATTAAAGATTTTACCACTCTTCCAGTAGTCCAAAGATTCCCTTAAATCACGTTTTCTATTGTGTTCTTTGAGTCTGTTATTCTCATGTCTTCTTTTTTCATCCAACTTATACAAAAAGTACCGAAACAATGGCAAGTCATTTTCTTGTGCCCAGGACATCCGAAGTTTAAGTTTCTCGTGCAGGGCATCACGCATTGTGTCAAGCGACTGAGGGTTGCGTTTTTCAATAAGTCTTTCATAATTTTTCTGATCAAGTATAAAAACCTCCGCTGCCTCCGTGCACTGGGTTGTTTCAGCGTACGATGAAAGGCCAAAGGTCATTTCAAGATCACCTACAAATTATTCAATATTTGTACAAGTTATCACAGATACCAATAACAAAACTGGGATCAACATAAAAATATCAACGTGAAAAAAAAAATCAGTTATACCTGGAAATGTGTATACTACACGTCGACAATTTTATTTCAGAAGTATCTAAACGGTCAGTTACTTTTCTTATACTCGTGGTTTGTAAAAAAATATACACACCGTATTTAAGTTGAAGTGAACAATGGAAAACCACGTAATCTTTAAGACAGATAATAATTTCGAAACGTAATAGAACTCTAGGTCTGCAAAAACGTTCCAGCAGAAGAACATCGACAAAAGATTTCTTTGCACAGGAAATTAACTTTTGTCAGTTTCACACTTACCGATTATTTCAATAGCACCAATGACGCAGACTTCTGTAGTTTTATGTTGCCGTTTCCGGTCGGCCAGGTTTGGAGATTTAGGTCTAGCATAGATCAGTTTCTTCTCCCCTGTTCTGGGAACAGCCATGTTCATTTCTCTGTGTTACAAGTATTTTTCATTTCATAAATGAATTATTCAAACATGCAAATTTAGAAAAAGTTCGTTTATATAAAATTTAACGAAGGGTTATCAACAAGTACAGTTTTTTTAACAAGTGACTCTCTAAAACAATTTTATCAGGTGTTGTACATATCTGCATATACTATAACTGAAACAAGTATATCTGAATTTATAATAAAACTTATAAGCTATACGACTTGCGATAAGTTCATTATTGATCACGAAACTACAGAAATTGATACTCATCGTACAAATGATACAGGTGTAAACAAACATTGCGTCATCACGTTAAGCACGTGTTTTCTTTTTTCTATATTTAACATAATTTTGTATTCAGAAAAAAAAGAAAAATAGATATAAAAGATATTAACAACTATATTATTTCTTATGCTCTGATATGTTTACTCTTTACAAAATGAAACGTCTGTCAAGTTATATTTTAAAACAGTTGATCTATGACAAGAGATTATCCCAATGTATGGACCTGACAAATGTGATATCAACCTAGGCCTATGTTCTCGGTAAATGTTACATTAGCAGGTTCATAAACTGGGATATTCATATTATCATCGCACAATAACTGCATTATATTATAACTGAAAGAAGTATATTTGAATAAACTGTATTTTTGAAAATATAGTACTGACAGAAGTATTGTAACTGAAAGAAACCATCGATGAAATAAAAAAAGGTTTAGAAATTTCAATAAGCAAGTACTAGATTTAACATCTACCTTCGTATAGATTCTCTAGCCTCGATTTTTTCCAGATCGGCAATATCAGGCAGTGGGAACTTGTCTGGGTACTGAATCTCCTGCTGTAACGGATCGACCAACATCTTTGCTTGGCCACTGAAAACATATTACATTGTATAATTTCATTACGCATTATCTAGAAACATAATTATTTTCGTTGCCAGATGCCCTTTTTCGTAGTCTTTTTGTTTAAATGAAGACCATTGCATTTATAAGCCAGTGAAGTTGTGGAAATGAATACAAGGCTAGGGTACACTTTATATACATTTATATTTATGTGATTTTTTTTCTATCTAAGAGTCTCATAAAGATATACATAAACTAAACAATTTACACAACAGTAACTTAATCTTTCATGTCAAGTCTTTTATTGTTATAAATACTATTATCAATTTTGAAATTAATATAAACATCCATAAGGACGTTGCGCACAGTGTTCGACTAGTGGCGTTTTTTGAGCGTTTTTTACCTTTCGCCGCGAAATAATTTAATGTACGCTGTTCCTTTTCCAATATGTTATATATGAAATGAAAGAGAATTTTTTGCCGATTACGGCAGTATTTCTTGATATAAAAAAGATATCTCCAAGTGCTATTCGAAAACATGTATTTAGTGCGCTAACGTTAGTTTTAGCGTGTCCCAGCGTAACACGCGACTTACAGTTTTATTCGAGAAACTGCTGCAGTTTCTTTAAAAATTTAGCAAAACATGCCAAATTTTAGCATTTGACGTTCACTTTACACCCGTTCATGACGTCATCAACGGAATGTGAAACAAAATGGTGGAATTCGCGATTCAGACTTTTTGGTAAGTCGGAATAATTTGTCCCATTTTCGTGCAATTTAACAGAGCTCACATTTTCAACGATATTTACATTTACAAGGGAAATGGGAAAGTTTTGATTTACATATGAAGAAATTTTAAATTGCCTCGGCTACATTTCCATATAAAATAAATTAAATGATCGCATTATTGAAATTACAGTTTTAGAATATCTGTGTCTAGCAAAATTGTGAAAATCCGTAAAATTTGCGCTATTTCTAAAATTGACGTTTGTTCCAGTGGAAGTTTGAAAAAGAGCGTTTATATGCATGAGAAACAAACCAGTATTGAGCTTGTAATTTTTTCGCTTTATCTTTACATATATAGTTTTTGGTATATAGAGTTATAATTAAAACAGTACGAATACAAATTCATGTCTAGCAATAATGTGAATTGAACCATTTTGTGCGACGTCGGGATCCGAGTGTTGTAATAGTTGAAATACAGTAATTCTCTACATGTCTAGAGAATGTAAAATTTTTAATCTTATGTTAATAGGTCATGCTGGCGTAATGATTGAATAAATAATGCTTATAAAAGTAAAATAAAATATTAAACATTCACGAATTTTCAAAAGGTTTTTAATGAATTATTTTATGCTGTGATATTTTATGAGAGAATTAAAAGTACAATATTTTTCCTATTATATCCAATATACTTATGTGTACACAATAGCAGTTTAACCAGGTGGTTCGTTTACAGAATCGTATTGCCACCATTTAAAAGTTATCACTTTATTAAATTGAACTTATTTATTACGCATAACAATTTCGAAAACAAGGTGCTATACTCTTTTATATTTGAAGTAAATATTTTAAGCTTTAAATGTTAAGTAATTCACGGTTAAATTGCATAATGTATTGTTGTATATATAAATGTTTCATGCAAGTATATTTACTTGTAAACGATATTAAAATGCTGCACAATGTTAATTTAGTTTCCACGTTTTCGTTGCCCCAATACGACGTCTTGAGTGCTAAAATGACGTTACGCTCGATAGTCGAACACTGATTATATAGATCTAGTGTTAAAAATGTAATCACAGACATCCCCCGCACCCCCAACCTTCGCTCCCTCCGTCCCGAAGGAAGTTCCTTGACGGATTTTAACAATGAAATTCATAAAGTGTTCTAACCAATATGGTCAACTGAAACATCAGAATCACAATCTGAAAGCAAGTTTACTGACCTCCACTATGATCTATCAATAGACATACTATGGAAACATATGGTATTTAGCAAAACTGACTTTACCTTAACAGAAAGCAGATTCCATCCACAGGACAACCTTGTTTAGTGATTATACCATCAAAGCAGACTTTCTCCTTCCGTAGACTCATCGCCATCTGTTTCTTGTATCTGGTATGCCAGCCTCGGAAGAGGAAATATTCCTCTACAAAATTCTTCTTTTCGTTGAACTCTTTTTCTTGAAAAGCCTGAAACAAATTGACACGCAAGTGTATACTACTCATTCATATCCTTCAAATCATGTGACTTCTCTTCAGCTTAATGACAAAATGTGTTAAGCTTTCATCCAGAATATTTCTGACAATTTCTAGGTAAGGTTTTTGCCTGCTTCAGTCATAGAAAACTATCAAAATAGTGTTGATAAACGTTTATTTTCACCTTTAGAACGAACGCACAAAAAAACGTTACTGTATTAACATAAAACTGGTCATACTTTGTTTTGTTTTATTCAGTATAATACCTTTAGAGAACGGTTATACAATTCTCTGTTTACTACAATCAAATCGGTTACTTCATCGGCAATAATCGAGGCATTCCGAACACAATCGGCGTTAATCAAGGCAAGTTCACCAAAACTTCTTCCGGCCGCTGAAAAAATACGTAAGTTCATATTAACTTGAAGGCTTATAATCATTATAGGCATTGTAAAGCATTTTAAATGCAGATGTTGTTAAAATAAAAATTCTCTTCTGAAAGTATGGCTAATAGATACCAAATGTAAAAAACTTCAACATTCGAAGACTCGGAGCATAAGGACAATGTGAAGTCGTACTTTCCGATCACTTTGCACTAAAAGTTTTAACGATTAAATATTCTCGGAATTATCACCATATTTACAATAACACTTTTGTCTGTCTCCTGATGCCATAAAAAGTTTTACAAATTGAACTAAAATACTTACGAATTTTCCCGACAAAGTTTCCGAAGATGGATCTGTCAAGTTCTTTCTTTTTGTTGCTTCCGGTTAAACTTTCCCGGTCATCTTCGTCATCAGTTTTCGTGCCTGGATCATACGGTATCCCGTCCTCACCAAGATTTGTGTGAATAAGAATGGCCACTGAACCATTTAGAATGATAAAAAAGCTGAAATGATGATTATATGTGTTTTCTAATTTTGAGACGTTAAACTAATGAACATAAAGATATTGAAATTTTGAGATGGCACAAGCACTGTACCCAAACTTTGATATTTTATATTTTATAGTGTTTAAAAAATGTCTCAGCGACACTGAACGTTAACACCATATTCTAAGTGACAGGTAAGGAAAGAGTTCTACTTAGAATATATCTTACCAATCTCCTTTGTCTCCTTGTTTTATGATCACAAAGTCTTTCTTGCATGTCATAAACTGACAATTCTTCAAAATGTCTTTTACTATTTCTGAAAACAAAAACAAATTTGTGTAAACAAAGTATAAAGAAAACACAAAACGCTTTATGAGGACCGAACATTCTGACCGATAAGCCTGTTGTTGTTGTTGTGTTTTGGGCTGTATGGTAAAAATCTTCTGTGCTTCAATATTCCAAGACTGAGTAAATATTTAAGCATTTTGTTTTTACTTTATTAAACGAATTCTGGATTTTTTAAAATGAAATTAACCATATTGATCAAATTATAAATGTAAGTTGAAATGTTTGTATATTTTGCCCTGTCAGCGCGAAGAAGTTTTGTTACCACTGGCCCAAAATTCCATTTTAGAACAAAACGTGATAAAAGGATGTGTTAATTTAAAAGACAGCGTAAAACATGCAATAAATATAGTTGTAAAAAGTAAAATAACAAGAATTGATGCATTACAACATGCATTGTTCATGTTCACACAAAGGCTCATTTCAACTTCAATTAAATTGTTTTTCTCTGACTTATGTCTTCTTCAAAGCTGAGTGGTAACATACAGTGAAATGTCATTCTTGAGGTCAGTTACATAACTTGCTTGACAAATTTTATTCTTATGTAAATGCTGAAGACATCGCCGAACAGCGCCAATGAGACATAGTTCTTTCGACTTCTATCTAAAATCAAGCGCGTCTTTCAAACCGAACTGGTGAAGCAACGTAGTGAGTATGTTTCAAATCGTCTGGAAGATTCTTTTTATTACGATTATTACTAAATCAGGTAAGATCGATTTTTACACGCGCCATATACGTATAAATGGCGTTTGATTAACCATTTTGTTTTTGAAAAAATTAATTAAGCTGAACACAAATAACGCGATATCTGAAATATTGAAGAGACATCAAAATTGTCAATAATGAGACATCAAAAGATAATGCCTCTAAAATTGTCAATGATATATTCTGTCCAGATCGTGCCATTTATAATGTCGTCCGTCGCGTTTTAGGGTCGACATATGAGAATGCGAAGTGACATCGCGACAATGCGATACGACGCTTGAAAATGCGAAGCGACGCCCGAGGATGCCAAACGAAATATCGCTCTGTCGTTTGGTAATGTCGTGTTAAAAAAGCGCGACATTATTCAAAATCACTTCGCATTGTCGAATGTCGCTACGCATTGTCGACTGTCGCTTTGCATTGTCGAGTGTCGCTTCGCATTGTCGAGCGTCGTATCGCATTGTCGCGATGTCACTTCGCATTGTCGCGATGTCACATCGAATTGCCGAGTGTCGTGGTCTGTATTTCTGCTGACCGCGACACTCGACAATGCAATACGACGCTCGACAATGCGGAGCGACACTCGACAATGCAAAGCGACAGTCGACAATGCATAGCGACATTTTAATGAGTGTCGCATCGCGATGTCGAGTATCGCTTCGCGTTGTCAGGTGTTGCGGTGTATGAAGAACCAAAAAAAAAAATCAACAATTTTAATCCGACATTTTGAAAATGTCGCTTCGTATTGTCGAGTGTCAAGTGTCGCTTCACACTGTCGAGCGTCAATGCGAAGTGGCATCGCGACAACGCGATATGACGCATATCAATGCGAAGTGATATTTGAATAATGTCGCGCTTTTTCAACGCGATATTATCAAACGACAGTGCGATAATTCATTTGTCGATTGTCGCTTCGCATTGTCGAGCGTTGCTTCGCATTGTCGAGCGTCGCTTCGCATTGTCGAGCGTTGCTTCGCATTGTCGAGCGTCGTATCGCATTGTCGCGATGTCACTTCGCCCTTTCATGTGTCGACCCTAAAACGCGACGGACGACATTATAAATGGCACGATCTACGTTTCACTACGACTTAATTGTTCTTCAGTGGTAAAGGCACGACGTCGAGAATGTACAGATGTGTATATTTGGGCATACGAGCAATCTATTAGCTGCGATTTTCTGAAGAAATCTTCCGTGTTCCGTGTTAACATTGATCCCGAGTACTGGTGTAATGTGTATCAATATACAGAATGCTGTGCCACGTGTTCAGAGCTAAGACATGTAAGTTTCAAGTTTCTTTTATTGTCTGCAATAACAGTCATATTTTTTTAATTTCTATTCTAACGTGATAATAAAGAAATATTTTTTCGTTTTAGTGTAAATACTTTAATTTCTTCAGTCTTATAAATGAGGACATTTTTGTGTTTTTTTCTGTGTTTTACCATTATTACTTTATACATTTTATTAAGTATAAACATTGCTATTTCTTTCAGGAGCATGTCATTTCGTGATCATCTCCCGCAAAAATTCGGAAGAGATATCTATCGATATGCAGTGATTATGATAAAATGATAAACAATTAAACACAATTATGAAATTTGCTATATAGATTTTGTAGAATCAACATTGCAATGTTGAATTTGGAACTCGGATAATATATATTAAAGGATTATGTATCTGATGTTGTAGTAACTTGTGGCCTCATCCTTTTGCTTGTTGTATTTAAAATCAGTGTACATTCATGCTCTTTATGTGTTATAACATCAGGCCCGCCAAAAATAAAACTAAACTAGAGAAACAGGTCACGCACATCTAGCTACATTAAATTTGTGAACATGCAAACCAAGTTTCAAATCGATAGTCCCAGAAATGTGAATGTAGTTTGCGTCAGAAGATTTTGCTGATGTGCAGGTACAAATAACAAATGCAAACCATTTCCTGTCAGTGCGAGTACTGCGCATGATCATTTCCTGTCAGTGCGAGTACTGCGCATGATCATTTCCTGTCAGTGCGAGTACTGCGCATGATCATCCCCTGTCAGTGTAAGTACTGCGCATGATCATCCCCTGTCAGTGTAAGTACTGCGCATGATCATCTCCTGTCAGTGTAAGTACTGCGCATGATCATCTCCTGTCAGTGCGAGTACTGCGCATGATCAGTTATTCCTGGTGCGGGTACTTCATTATTATGATAATTTCTTTCGGAGCGAGTTTTGCACTTGCACATTTCCTGTAGATATGGGTATTTCTAGAGATATTTCACGTCAGTGCAAGTACTGAACATGATCGTTTCTTGTAGGTCCCATACTGCACGCGATAATTTCCTATCGGTGCGAGCACTACACGTGAGCTTTGCCTGTAGATACGAATACTACACATGGTCATTTCCTGTAGCTGCGAGTACTTCTCATGATCATTTCCTATCAGTGCAAACACTGCACATGAACATTTAATTCCTGTTGATGTGAATACTGTTTCATTCTGTATGAGTACTGCACATCATCAGAAATCAAACGTTATATTGCGAATATTTGCCAATATTAAAGTTAAGCTTCTATAGCTTTACTAACAAAATAGATATATGATATATCATTTTGAAATGAACTTGAAGAACCGGTTGTCCATATGACCGATGTCACCCACACCCCTTGCAGAGTTTAGTTATTTTAGGTTTTAAGGGAAAAATACAGAAGGCATCCAATTACAGAGACACCATGCTTAGTATATAGCAATGATACACTGGAACGTTGGTTTAAAGTCTCATTCGAGAGGCAGTTAATGACGTTAGCTCAGAAGCTGGAGATCAAACTTTCTACACCTAGATTGTATAATCATTCCAGCCCGTTACTACTGGAACACTGGTTCGCTCCTCGAATAAGTTTCTTTACAAATAATGTGACCTAAATAGCAGAGATAAAGAGCTGACCATTTACCTTGGCACGAAACACGGATATAACAAGTTACTTGTGTTGCTCGCAACACATAAGTTCCCTACCGGTTAGGCCATATTTTTTCTATTTCCGTTACCATAGAAATCAATTTTATCTAAAAAAAATAAACAAAGTGACGTGCATAATCTCCGTATTCCCATCTTTTTACATACTTATTTTTGTTAACGTGACTGGTATACTTTTTTTAAATTATCCATCTATTTCCGGTACACTAGCAACCAGAATTTTGACACAAGAAAAAAACTAAGTGACATGCATAATTTCCATATTGCCATCTATTTATAAACCAAGTTCCATCAACTTAATCTATACAGTTTTTATATTATCATATAAACACTGGTAGGAGACTAATAATAGCTTACCAGGTGTTTTAAATAAATCATCCAGCCCGCCAGTTGATTAACCACCAGTTATCAACCAACGAATTTTCTTTCATTATCGCATAAAAGTAATGAAATTAATTTTACCGAAACGTTAATGACAAGAAAAACACTATATTGTGCGAAACAAAATATAATAAAAATATACTGTTTTGGTTTCCTATTATGTATTGCTCCTGATGTTGCTATGTTTTATTTCTAAATTAATCTCCTTGTTTGCTATCATAAGTAAAGTGTCACCACAAAACGGAATCAACTGGTTTATACATATCTGAACCTGTAACATTTTGCGGATAATAAATATAATGCAACTGATTAAGTCATGTCAAACACACATGGTACATGTTCTAATGACTTTTTCATAAGCTAAACAAACCGGTAGAGGGTTGTTTAATAAAGAAAACTTCGTGACGGGTAACTTGTTTGAATTCATATACAATTTCATGCAAAACAAAACAAGCCAAAGAAAACAAAACGTAAACTTTACGTTAATATGAGGTCTGGACTTGCCTTAAATATCAGGAAAAGTGTTTTCTAATTATATTTTTTAGTAATCGAAACAAAACCAAATAAACAATTGTACGTGAAATATTAATTTGATGGCACTACAAGGGTTGTTATATACCATCTTCCAGATAGGATAAGTAGGTGATAAAATGTAAAGACACAATTTTTTCCCTGAATGTATGTCTCACACAAAACAATTTCTTATACAGAAAACATTATGATATATACCTAAGAATCAGTCCTCATCGCCATGTTGGCTGTTTTATGAATGTTCACCAACAGGCCGCAGGCTCAATTAAGCTTTGATATATCACACTTAACAACAGCATTTTTTTCATCAGCATCATCGCTTATGGTAATTTCAAACAATTAGACCTTATAACGTATTTTGCTTATTTTAAACTAAAAAGAAAAAGGTCAAAAGACGAAACGTTAAGTCAACAAAAAAGTGTTGTTTTGATTAAAAGTAGGATTAGGAAGCGAACGTTAGCATGTTTGTACAAATCTTGAACCTTCTCTGCTTCTTCCTAATTTTTGATACAGGTAAGCTTTTTCATATCTATATTAAATAAATTTTATCAAATCTGTATAAATATAATATACTTAAGCACATTCATCATATAAACAGTGTTATCATTTCACGTTCTTATGTTTAAGACATATATCTAATAGCAAAAATTCTACAGTTCAACAGTTTACAAAAATAAATCAAAATGAATAATAATTCGAGTTTTTACAAACCAATTTTACAAAATGTCTACAGGGTACACAAGACCAACGTCACAATGTAGCGACTATCATGTCTGGGTAGCTAGTGGCGCAGTAGACTGTATAAATCTAGAAAGGCCCTCCCACTGGGGAGTCCATACTGATCCTGCCTATTGGTGTAACAGTCCACTTACGGAATGCTGTGCAACATGTGCGAAACTTAAACGGGTATGTATGGTTGCGCCTTTGTCTTAAACAATTAAGCTGATCATTAAACAAACATGGCTAGGAGATCACTTTCCAAAATACAATATTTCTCATCAACTATTATAAAGTTAAAGTTGTATCAGTACAAGCTGGAGCTTATCTGATTTACACATCGTTTATTTAGGTGAAAGTCGTGACGAGGAAGCAGAAATAGTCCATTAAGGTTGAAAAGTCGTGACGAAGGAGCATGATTTGTCAAATCCAACGGATCAACAAAATAACTTTACGTTTATAGAGCAGCTTCGAGAATATGCATTTACTGCACGCAAATAAACCAAATTTGTATATCTGATTCTTTTTGTATATGCCTGCAGGCTTCAAATCATTTCCGTTCTGATATGTAAATGTTAAGAGATGATATAATCGTAATGTATTTCTGCATCTTTTTTCAGACTGGCGTAATTGTTTCAAACCAGAACTGATATCAAAACAGCTTCTTTTCTGAAGAATGGAGTAGAAAAGAAAAACTGTTGATATTGACAGTGCATTGTGATATGGGATATTAACAATTAAATGTTAAAAAATCTGCAATTGGTTGATGACTGTGACTGATTAAGATGTACTTGTTGATAATATACGAGTCAGTGATTCCAACCATATTGTCAGAAGTATGGTAAATAGTACAATATGCATTCAAAACAAGATACTGAACCAATGGAAATAATTTCTATTTCTTTTGGCACAACAAAATGTTCACTTCTGTTTATAAATTCTTGACTGATTATGACAAATCGTGCTTTTATGAATGCTAATGTATGTCTTAATTATATCTTAATTGGTCTTGCGTGTGTTTTTATAAGTCTTTAGTCAGTTCAGTGTCCATGATGCAGTACAGTATCTTTTTTATATTAACTTCAGAAGTCTAAGGATCAGACCAGTTAAGTAAGGACAGTCGTTGATGAAACCAGTTAAGAAGGGAACGTTATATAAGTGCATTTAAGTAACGTATTTAACGAGTTTGGGACCAATTTTATGACAAAGTTCTAGAGCAATAGATGTTTCTTTATATGTTATACGGGCACATTATCAACAGGTTTTTTTTGCCAGCTAACTCTGTAGTCAAACCAAGCGCTACTGACTAAAATTGAAATTGTTAGAAATAATGTTCTTTTTACTAATTTGCTAATTTGCTAATTTGTTTCCTACTCAAAACACAGCTCACAAACCTTAATAATTCACAATGAACAATTTACAGTTTAAAGTTTTATGAACATCGCAAAATAAATGACAATCATTCAAAGACGCTGAGAAATTTTGCTATTAACCTTCTAATGAAAAACTCTCTTCTTTTAAGTTCTTTGACAACGGTATGTAATAATGCGTTGAAATATCTATTGTTTCAAACGTTGCAAAAATGGGAGAATGAGGGACATTCCTGATAACAAATCATTTCCCTTACTCAGATAACACCAAAGGTAGACCAAATAGCACATTGGTCCTTTCAGTTGGAATCCTCTAACGTTATCCCTGTTTCTAACTGTGATGGTCTTGACTTTTAGTTGTGAAAAGTGTCACTTATTTATTAAATAAAAAGTTAGGATTATCAAAAAAAAATGGTGTTAACAAAACATGTTGCTAAACTTAATGTGTATTCTGACTACCATTGTTGCAAGTAATCAGGCTTAATTATCACCATACCAAAAGAGAAAATAGCGATAAAAGCAGAGGAATCCAAATGAAAGGACCAATGTAATATCAGAGAGTATTCAGGGTAGATAATCTACTAATGTTTCCCATCGTAAATACTGTATTTGTTCATTAAATAAATGTATTGTCAAGATACTCGAGTAACTATAAAAGCTGAAGCTTAATTGCAACAGTATGTCTTGAAATTACAGAAATTCTGTCCCAAAAAAGAAACTAGAACAAATCTCGTACAAAACTTAGTATAATTCTCGAACAGAACCTAGTACAAGTCCCAAACAGAACATAGAACAAGTCCCAAACAGAACATAAAACAAGTCCCAAACAGAACCTAGTACAAGTCCCAAACAGAACATAGAACAAGTCTTGAACAGAACCAAGAAAGAATCTCAAACAAAAGCTAGTACAAGTCCAAAACAGAGGCTTGAAACATCCCGAACAGAATCTAGAATCTAAAGTCCAAAACAGAACCTAGAACGCGTTTGACATAACCTAGAACGCATCCCGAACAGAATCTAGTATAAATCTCGAACAGAATCTAGTTAAAGTCTCAAACAGAACATAGTTAAAGTCTCGACTAGAACTTAGGCCAAGTCCCAAACAGAACCAAAAAGTAATCTAAAATAATTCTCGAACAGAAGCTGGAATTAGTTGCGAAGAGAACCTAGCATATGTTTCGAACAGAACCTAGAACAAGACTCGAATAGAAACTAGTTCAAGACCCTAACAGAACATAGAACAATTCTCAAACTGAACCTAGAACGACTCCCGAATAACACCTAGTGCAAGGCCAAAACTGAGCCTTGAACGCGTCCCGAAAAAACCCTGATGCAAATCCCAGACGGAACCTAGAACGAATCCCGAACAGAACCTAGTGCAAGTCCAAAATAGAACCTACAACAAATTCCGAACAGAACTGAGAACAAGTTTCAAACAGAGCCTAAACGCATCCCGAACAGAAGCTTGTACAAGTCCCAAACAGAGCCTAGAACGCATCCCGAACAGAACCCTAGTACAAGTCCCAAACAGAGCCTAGAACGCGTCCCGAACAGAACCGTAGTACAAGTCCCAAACAGAGCCTAAAACGCGTTCCGAACAGAACCCTAGTACAAGTCCCAAACAGATCCTAGAACGCGTCGTGAACAGAACCCTAGTACAAGTCCCAAACAGAGCCTAGAACGCGTTCCGAACAGAACCCTAGTATAAGTCCCAAACAGAGCCTAGAACGCGTCCCGAACAGAACCCTAGTACAAGTCCCAAACCCGCAAAAACTGAATATGGTACAAGTCGCAAACAGAACCTAGAACGAATTACGAACAGAACCTTGTTTAACGCCCGAGCAGAACTCTAGTACAAGTCCAAAGCAGAATCAAGGGCAAATCCAAAAGAGAACCTAGGACAAGTCCCAAACAGAACCTAGAACAAGTTCCAAACAGAACTTAGCATAAGTCTGGAAAAGTACCCAGTACAAGTCCCATACAGAACCTTTGTTAAGTTCCGAACAAAACCTAATACATGTCCCGAACAGAACCTAGTAAATGTCCCGAACAGAACCTAGTACATGTCCCGAACAGAACCTATTACATGTCCCGAAAAGAACCTAGTACATGTCCCGAACAGAACCTTTGGTAAGTTCCGAACAAAACCTAGTACATGTCCCGAACAAAACCTAGTACATGTTCCGAACAAAACCTAGTACATGTCCCGAACAAAACCTAGTACATGTCCCGAACAAAACCTAGTACATGTTCCGAACAAAACCTAGTACATGTCCCGAACAGAACCTATTACATGTCCCGAAAAGAACCTAGTACATGTCCCGAACAGAACCTTTGGTAAGTTCCGAACAAAACCTAGTAAATGTCCCGAACAAAACCTAGTACATGTTCCGAACAAAACCTAGTACATGTCCCGAACAGAACCTAGTAAATGTCCCGAACAGCACCTAGTACATGTCCAGAACAGAACCTAGTACATGTCCCGAAAAGAACCTAGTACATGTCCCGAACAGAACCTTTGGTAAGTTCCGAACAAAACCTAGTACATGTCCCGTTCAGAACCTAGTACATGTCCCGTACAGAACCTAGTACATGTCCCGAACAGAACCTTTGGTAAGTTCCGAACAAAACCTAGTACATGTCTCGAACAAAACCTAGTACATGTCCCGAACAGAACCTTGTACATGTCCCAAACAGAACCTAGTACATGTCCCGAACAGAACCTTTGGTAAGTTCCGAACAAAACCTAGTACATGTCCCGAACAAAACCTAGTACATGTCCCGAACATAACCTAGTACATGTCCCGTACAGAACCTTTGGTAAGTTCCGAACATAACCTAGTACATATCCCGTACAGAACCTATTACATGTCCCGAACAGAACCTAGTACATGTCCCGCACAGAACCTTTGGTAAGTTCCGAACAAAACCTAGTACATGTCCCGTACAGAACCTAGTACATGTCCCGAACAGAACCTAGTACATGTTCCGAACAGAACCTAGTACATGTCCCGAACAGAACCTTTGGTAAGTTCCGAACAAAACCTTGGACAAATCCTGAACTGTACATAAGGCAATTCCATGTCAAAACCTAGTACACATACCGCATATTATATTTTTAAAGTCAAGAACAAAATTTAGAGACCAGACTTTCAAGTTTATGCATACCTATGTTGTCAATTTTGTTTACTCAGATAAATTGTCTTCAGTCTTTTCAGCAGATATGTACAATTTTCGAAAATTGGTTTACCGTTATACACTCGATCAAAAAAAATGAATAACAGATCCGTCTTTCACTTCTGACTTAAAACAGGGACTATCCTTTTTCGACATGGCTGTCTATCCCTTTTTTATTTACATATTTTCTTTCATCTTATTTCATTTTTTTTCATATCTCTATTTCAAAGCACCAACGAGCGAAACAAATTTTCAGTTTAATTTTAAACGGAATAATTTTGATACCATAAATCCAGAATATAGCATGACCTAAGATTTCTTGATTAAAAGGTTAAAACAATTAAGACCGTTATAAAGAAAAATAATACCTGTTGTGCATTCATGTGCGTGTTCGCCGCAGGCTCAATAAAAAATGATTAATTTGTACATTTCTAACTTACATCCTACTTCCAGTTTATCGTACAAAAAACGTATGTGAATTATCAATTTAAAGGTCAGTAGTTACGCATCTAGTGTGCTATAAAATAGTCAATCTTAAGGAAATCCTCAAGACAATCAAAACTGCGTTGAAGAAAAACAGTTGTATTGACACAAAGGAAACAACTAGAGGAGAGAAGAAGACATATCCAGCAGCAAGATGGATAGTTTACAACTCGGGTTGAAGATTCTTTTTATAACATTTATCTTTAAAACAGGTAAGAATAATTTTTATATAAGAAAATGCATATATTATGCTAATACTTGTATCAAGTTTTTGAGTGATCTGCTGGAAAAAGGGGATTTGAAAGACCACGACTTTTTGTTATAAATGGTATCTTGAAAAGTTTATCTAGATAGCTGGAATACATTTAAATGGAAATATTTTAAATGGCTGTCACGCCCACTTATTTCACGATTTTCATTTTCTCTCTAACAGTTTCAGCACAGACAGAAGTATGTAAGGATGTATATATTTGGGCATTTGACGGATCTGTTAACTGTGAATATTTGAAAACACCCACTGCATATGGTGTTCACAAAGACCCGAAATATTGGTGTGAGGTGTACCCACTAACAGACTGCTGCGCCACCTGTGCTGAGTTAAAAGCCGTAAGTTGAAATTCCTTTTGAACTAGAGAGTAATAAGCTTTTCATTTCCAAAATTAAAACTCAAATGTATATAGATCTATTTAAAAAGTTTCTTTTCTTCCGATTTAACAGTGTTTGTTTTTACGGTTTTTTGTTTTGTTGTATTTATATATAACACATTTAGCAGTATTATACAAATTGTCTGTCTTTATGATTACCTTCAGTTGCCTGATTACGGTAGAATAATCGTCGTCGAGCCGCCCCCAATTAGAAGACGACGACCAAGGAGGTACAGAGACAGTGACTAGGAGAGTTGCCTAATGAAATACAGAGAGTTATCTAGCGAAAGACAAAGAGTTATCTAGTGAAATACAAAGAGTTATTTGGTGAAATATAGAGAGTTTTCTACGGAAATACAGAGAGTTATTTAGTGAAATATAGAGTTATCTAGTGAAATATTGAGAGTTATCTAGTGAGACATTGTTTTCTTGCCTGCTTACGATTTTGATTTTGTTGACAAATATGAGCAGCCTAGAAAATGGACAAAAGTTGATATGATTATTAAACGTATCAACTGTGGTTTCACTCAATAGAAAAAACTTAACCGCATTTTGTTTTTTTCCCTTTGTCGGCTATAACACAAACTGTTGACTTTCCTTAAACGGTTACGGCAAAAAGCCTTTTGCCTGTTTCAGAAAAAAATAATTCATCAATATAATTTGATATCTCAGAGATCAAAAAGATTAGAATGGCTAAAGCAGATATAATAGATAAATTGATAGATCGGTTGTCTCTGTACAACGCAGTGATCCTGCCATTTATAAAGTAAGCAATGTACTCACTTCACAGGCCTTTACTTCTGCAAAAGTGTATTTTTTTTAACTTAAAAGAACTTTTTACTAACTACAAGCCAGAGGTAGTATTCACCTGTGTTTAATTCTCGTAACTGCGCGTTACTTGTGGCTAAGTTTAATCATGCACACATTTACATATTGTATGCACCATTTCATCACTAATTCGTCAGTCCAAAAAAGTCGACTACTTTTGTGCATCATGTAGAGGGCAACACTATTGTATCTCCTGTTTATTTAACATGTAGTTAGAATACTTTTGCACTGAGCTTTCGATTTGTCTGTTTACTAAACCTTCAAATGAAAACAAACACAAGTAATACAGAATTTAAGAAATTGGTCATTTCCAGATATTTGTCACAACATATAAATGTTGAAGTATTCTTCACCATCCTTTGTTAGCAAGTAATATTCATAGTGGGATGCAGGGCGTTTGAGCAATCCAAAATACGCCTATTTCCTTGTGTTCTTTATTCATAATATAGAAACGGGTATTAGAGTATTTTAACATATAAGTCACGAATATATTATTAACTGTTTGAAATAAAATAATGAGAAACTCATTTGTTTTTTGTTGATTTACGTTTGTGATTCAATTTAAGTTGAAAGTCAACTATTGAGCCCACAACAAAATGTGACAGTCCATTAAACAAGAACTGTCTGCGGACAGCGCACTCCACTTTTCTCAGAGCTGGATAGTAAATCATAAGGTTAGTCAAACAAAAGGCTCAAGTGATAAAAAATGAGGGAGGCGGTCACGTGCAGGGAAAAACCCATAAAAAACCCTTAAAGAAATGTAAACAAAATTTGAAGGTGAAAACTCTTTTTTGCCGGTTTGGGGTGGGTGAGTGTGGGGGCGGGGAGATAACGATGGGGCAAGTACCTTCGCATCCAGTTTTTCTTTTTCCGGGGGGTGGGGGAGGAGGAGGATGAGGGTCTGGTGCGTTTGGTAAGTACAAGTAACAACGCAATTTTGGGGGGAAGGGGTCTGATGGGGAGGTGGAGCAAACATCTACGCATTACAAAATAATAATGAAAAAAACATTTCGGAGGAAAAGTAGATAACGGGTGTCCCATGCAGGGTGGGTGGAGGGAGCTACCCGTCCCATGATGTAAATAGTTAAGTTTTAGGCTTTATCCTTACCTATAAGATTTTTTCCTCATACAAATCTATGCAAAACCAAGTGATCCTGAGGCAGGTTTATTTTGACCACAGAGACATGATGTAACATAATCGTCCTTCAATATTAGCTCTGTCGAATTCATCTCATTCCCTATATTACTCTTACGGAAAGTCCTAAAATATCAGCTCTACGGAATTCATCTCGTACAAAAATATCAGCCCAACGGAATCCATCATGTCATCCGTCAAAATCAGCCCTACGGAATTCATCTCGTCCCCCGTAAATCAGCCCTACGGAATTCATCTCGCCCCTCTATTTTAGCCCTTTGGAATTCATCTTTTCCCTACTATTCTAGCCCTATGGAATTCATTGTGTCCACCTATATCAGTATTACGGAATTTACCTCATCCCCGGAATCTATCACGCACCTCTGTTTCAGCCCTACGAAATTAATTTCGTCCTCCTATGTCAGCCCTATGGAATTCATCTCGTCCCCCTATATCATGCCCTATGCAATTCGTCACGCCTCTCTGTATCAACCTTAGGTAATTCATCTCATCACTCTTTAGCAGCCTAACCCAACTCACCTCGTTCCTCTATACCTGCCCTACGAAATACATCGATTACCTCTTTATCAGTCCTATGAAATTTATCTCTGAAGAATTCATCTCGTCCCCCTATGTCAGCATAAAAGAATTCACATCGTCCCTGTTTTAAGCCCTGTGGAATTCACTTCGATCTGCACTACGGAATTTATCACGTCTCTCTATATGGAATTTATCTCGTCAATCTATAGCAGCCCTACGAATTCATCTCCTCCCAGTACATCGGTCCTAAGGAATTCATCTCATTCCACTTAATCAATTCTACGTAATTAATCTCGTCCCCCTATATCAGCCCTACGGAATTCATCTCGTCCAAATATATCAACCCTACGGAATTATCTCGTTTCTCTTTATCAACCCTACGGAATTCATCTCGTTCCTCTATATCAGCCCAGGGGAATTCACCTTTCCGAATATATCGCCCCTCCGGAATTCATGTCTTTCCTCAATATATCTGCCTTATGGAATTCACGTCTCTTTATGTCAATCCTACAGAATTTCATCCCCCTACACAAGCCTTCCGGAATTCATCTCGTCCCCATATCAGCGCTACAGATTTCATTTCGTCCTTTTATACCAGCCCTAAGGAATTCATTCCGTCCCCCTAAATAAACCTTACAGAATTCAACTCGTCCCTCAATATCAACACTAAAGAATTCAGGTCGTCCCTTAGTATCAACTGTATAGAATTCATGTCGTCCCTCAATATCAGTCCTTTAGAATTCATGTCGTCCCTCAATATCAGCTGTATAGAATTCATGTCGTCCCTCTATATCAGTCCTTCAGTATTCATGTCGTCATTCAATATCAGCCGTATAGAATTCATGTCGTCCCTCAATATCAGCCGTGTAAAATTCATGTCGTCCCTCAATATCAGCCGTATAGAATTCATGTCGTCCCTCAATATCAGCCGTGTAAAATTCACGTCGTCTCTCTATATCAGCCGTATAGAATTTATGTCGTCCCTCAATATCGGCCCTATAGAATTCATGTCGTCCCTCAAGATCGGCCCTATAGAATTCATGTCGTCCCTCAATATCAGCCGTATAGAATTCATGGCGTCCTTCAATATCAGCCGTATAAAATTCATGTCGTCTCTCTATATCAGCTGTATAGAATTCATGTCGTCCCTCTGTATCAGTCCTTTAGTATTCATGTCGTCCCTCAATATCAGCCGTATAGAATTCATGTCGTCCTTCAATATCAGCCGTATAAAATTCATGTCGTCTCTCTATATCAGCCGTATAGAATTCATGTCGTCCCACAAGATCGGCCCTATAGAATTCATGTCGTCCCTCAATATCAGCCGTATAGAATTCATGTCGTCCCTCTATATCAATCCTTCAGTATTTATGTCGTCCTTCAATATCAGCCGTATAAAATTCATGTCGTCCTTCAATATCTGCCGTATAAAATTCATGTCGTCTCTCTATATCAGCCGTATAGAATTTATGACGTCCCTCAATATCGGCCCTATAGAATTCATGTCGTCCGTCAATATCAGCCGTATAGAATTCAAGTCGTCCCTCAATATCAGCCGTATTGAATTCATCTTGCCCCTCTTTATCAGCCCTACGGAATTCATGTCGTCCCTCTTAATCAGCTGTACGTAATTCATGTCGTCCCTCAATATCAGCCCTTTAGAATTCATGTCGTTCCTCTATATCAGCCGTATAGAATTCATGTCGGCCCTCTTAATCAGCTTTACGTAATTCATGTCGTGCCCCTATAACAACCCTATAAAATTCATCTTGCCCCTTTTTTATGAGCCCTACGGAATTGATCTCGTCCCTCTATATCAAGCCTATAGGATTCATGTCGTCCCTCTATATCAGCCCAACAGAATTCATGTCGACCCTCTACATCATCCCAATAGAGTTCATCTCCTCCCTCTATATCAGCCCTATAGAAGTCATGTCTTCCTTTTTATCAGCCATAGGGAATTCATGTCGTCCCTCTATATCCGCCCTACAGAATTCATCTCATCCATCTAAAACAGACCTACATAATTCATCTTATCTTTTAATGTATGATATTTTTCATATTAGCCTAGTATCATCTACGAGGCCAAATACCATCTCGAAGGTACAGTCCGAGTGCTGATGTAGGTAAAAGGGGATATACGGAGCTGCTTTGAAAATGCCATTAGAAAATCATTGTTCTGTGCTGTTGTAACAAAATGTTGAACCCAGTCAACATCGATAAATACGTGCGAACCTCAAATACTTCTTGACAGATAACTGTCGTGACATGAACACAAATTACAATCTGATTTTTTTCTGTCAATCAAAGCCATCATAAACATACACGGCACACACTTTTTTGTCTCTGCTTTTTATGGCTGTTGAAAGGGGTCGACATATAGATAGAAAACATAAAATGTACACATTGTAGTATGAATTTACTGGAAAATGATTATCGCATTTGTCTTGTGTCCAAAGCACTAAAACTTATGAAAACAGTTATTGTCATTGGCCAGCATTACAAAAATATATGTTAGTCTCTCTATAAAACTCTTTGTTTCAGATTGTCGTTATGTCATGATTTGCACTTTATTGTGTTAGGAATTTATCGGCTATAAATATATTGTACACTTAATGCCGAATAAAATATTTGTCATTGTCATTGTTATATAAGATTCGTATTAAATGGGCGGAACAAATTTGCTGTAATTGTTTTTTCAGCAAATAAATCTGTATTTGCTGTATTTATCATAATTATTTTCATTTCTGTTTTCTGATTCTGCTATTGCCTTTTGTCTAGAATTGTAATTAGAAGTAAAATTGTGAATCGTTTAATTGTAAAACACAAGAAACTGTTAAACTTCCGAGAATAAAATCCAATCAGGAAAAGTGTAAACAATTAATTTACTTCAAACGGAAAAAAGACCTTTTTCTTTACTTCTTTAGTTCAAAAAAGTAATATCTATGTGAAAAAAGATACAGACACCTTCATTTTAAATTTTAATTATATGTCAGCAACAAGCTTCGATATACAACTGGCAGTCAATTCCATGAATGGTGTTCAATAAAAAAAACTTATATTTAAACTTTATTTAAAGAACAAAGCATCTAGTTTCGATTCTGTTTTCAAACAACGTTCGATTTGTTACAAGTAAAAATATGGGAAAGGTCCACTTCTTTTATTCGGGCACAAACAAAGTATAATAGAATAAAACAAAAGACGATACAACAATTTAGGTATCAGAGCAAAAGCTGAAATAACTTAAGAACAGAAATAATTAATATTCTTTAAATAATAATTCAGACGAAAGAATTTCAAAAAAAGGAAAGTACATTAAAAAAGGAAATGATCAAAGCTGAAATTTACACATGATAATTTTAACACAACATTTTATAGATTAAAGATCTGTAAAAAAAAACTGCTGTCTTTTTTTGTTATTATTATTATTATTATTATTATTATGTCTATTATTCTACAGACACAACTTATATTTTAATGTGGTCAAATTGCAAGTAAGCATTGTTGGTTCTTCTTCTGAAGTTTTAGTACAAAATCATAAAAATCAAATAACTTGAGATAAGCTCTTTAGATTTAGAATAAATAATATACATTCTCTTTTTTAACATCATAAATGATTTAAAGACAATCGCTACATAGTTTTATTTCCACAATCAAAGTCCTTAGATTATAACATATAATATGTAAAATTCCATGCTGATCAAAGTGCACCAAAGAAACACATATGTTACCATGTTCTTTTTTTAATTATTTGATGGCTGCCATGGTTACAAATCAAAATTTTAAAAAATCTTTATAAAACAAAGATGTGAATGAAAAGTTGCATAAAAAATATTCAGTGAGAGATTATGAATAGCTATCAAAAGCACAACATTATCCCCTTATTTGATCGAGCAATGCAAAATATTCTAAAACTGACTTTCAAAATGTTTCACAAAATATTCCTTCATTCAGATGTTTGTCCTTTCTTCTACAAATCATATTTAGGACAACAACATTAAAGATGTGAATAAAAAAGGTAGGTCATAAGTTTACTTTTTCAAGTAGTGGCTAATAAAATGTAAATTTTTAGCTAAAAATACCAAAAAATGTGAAAAAAAGTTGGTTTTTCATTACCACGTACTTTCACAGTATAAATGTGTTGGCAAGTTGAAATTTAAGTATTTCCAATGCAGTTTATTTAAAAAATAAGCTTGATTTTCTTAACTTCATTTCTAGCCAAAATAACAAAATCTGAAGACTATATGACATTTACAATGATTATAGCCATAGCCATAGGCAATTGGTTTTGCCGATTTGCCAAATAAAACTGAACTGAAACGATTAAAGTTGTATCTGTTTCGCGGTTGTGTTTCAACATGCAAATGCTCATCTTCGTGCAATTTTTAAAAGTGTGAGCTTATTAGAAGCAAACAAAGAAATCACAAAATCTCGTCCTCAAGCATTCCTCCTAATAAAAGACAATGCGACTAGTATGTATAACTTTGAATAAGTTTTTCTTTCTTTCTGAATGTAACAAGGCAATAACTGGAAGTGTCTTCAAGAGACTAGGTTAGAATTTTCTCCATGTCTTAAATTTCTAAATTATCCGTCTAATTTCATGGTATTTTTCTATGTTTACAAATTAAACATTCTGTTCTAAAATCTATTCACCTAACAAATTATCAGACAGTATGTTAGTCGATTGTAAATGTTCTGCATGAAAGATACATGCAGCAAAAAAATCGAGGACGTCCTTACCCAGCATTCAAGACAAAGTCTAGGAACACAGCAATCAAACGGTGTCATTTTTGTATTTAATGAGATGTTAGTCAGAAACCTAGCCACTATAGATTCTCGTTAGTAAAATTTTGTCGAATGATACCAAAACATTCTTCCACTTAATTGCTCATATACTCCTAGAAAAAGTTGTGCAATGCAGATATTATGAAGAACTTTTCAAGGTCTACTTTAGTTTTAGTTTAGGAACATTATGTTAAAGTACAAAAAAAAAAAAATTATCCCCCTGATTGTAAACGTTTTCCAACAGTTTACACTTCATTTTGTTGGCTTGTATGCAAAGTATACAATTAGGTTTGTTTAAGAAAAAGCAGCTCCTTTGAGAACAAAAACAAGATGTACAGACAGACAGGAAAAAAAATAGTTTCATATAAAATATTTTATTGGACGCGCAAAGACGATATATTTATGCATACAAAATTTCAATTACAGTTTAATAGAATTTTATGATACCAGTGCGTCTAAATAAACTTAACAGTAATTTATCTATGAATATATCGATTAATATAAGCTTTGAATTTAGTCTGATATATAAATGGGCAATTCCTTTTCGATAAAAGGCCATCAATTCTTGTTACCAAACGGAACATTTTATTTAAACGATTTTTTGTACCACAAAAAGTACGACAAACTTTACCATATATGTTAATGTGGTTTAAAGTGTCAAAACTTTAAAGTCAATCTTTTTATCACAGACATATTTTCATTGACGTGGTACTTTTAAGAGTGTAATGAAATGAATATTTGATATTACAAGATAACAAGAGCTGTCACTGTAAGCGATTTATACCCCCCCCCCGAAATAATACTGCCTACAAGTATACTGTGTCTGGCTTGAAGCAATGGTATTTAAGTGTGATGACAATTTTGAAACAAACACGTAAGCAGCATGACCAACAGACAGACTTAAGGACAAACAGTTTGAGACAATCAGACAGACTTAAGGACAAACAGTTTGAGACCAACAGACATACTTAAGGACAAACAGTTTGAGATCAACAGACAGACTTAAGGACAAACAGTTTGAGAACATCAGACAGACTCAAGGACAAACAGTTTGAGACAAACAGACAGGCTTAAGGACAAACAGTTTGAAACCAACAGACAGGCTTAAGGACAAACAGTTTGAGACCAACAGACAGACTTAAGGACAAACAGTTTGATACCAACAGACAGACTTAAGGACAAACAGTTTGATACCAACAGACAGGCTTAAGAACAAACAGTTTGAGACATTTCACCCCAATATGGTCAGATTTGTATCCAATTATTTCAAAATAATCTAATGTACCATCGACGAAATTTTACTGAAGGTTGATAAGACAGATGGACAGTTTATGGCACATTGCTTCTATCTGGTGAACATTTAAGCAACATTATTTCAAAACCCTTTTTATACTGCAGTATTAATAAGCGGAGAAGAATATTTTCAGCCTGGCGGTATACTGTACTATCTAGAAAATGATTTCTGATACAGACCTTGTTGATCTTTTTTTTTTGGACAGATGGTCGCAATTAGATGTACATTTGTGGCAAGTAATCAAAGTCTTATAAAAATGCAAAGTTAGAGAGCGGACACATATTGTACATGGACAGTCTATGATCTTTAGCGGTACAAACGAACGTACAGTCGGCTGTTTCTGTCTTGTTATTTCAAACTCCTTACATAGCGGTCAAGGACATCAAAATTGGCAGTATTTTATGTTTGTTTGAACAAGAATTTCTGTCCATAACTTTAGAAACCAACGTCTTGGTTTAATGTTAAGATCGAAATCCGATGAAAAAGACATGAGATACACAAGGACAGACTTACAATGTCCACCGACGATAATTCAATGTAATGACTGTCAATTTATAACAAACAAAAAGTACAAGAAATAATCTATGTGCAATGGTAATTGTTAGATAGGACAGTTAATAAGAAACTAGTAAGAAATAAAAACTTGCACTCGTTATATAATCCACCCAGAAAAAAAAATTGCTTTACTTATACATACAACACAATATTTGTTTTTGTCTGTCTATTAAACGCCTTTCAACAATGATTAACTTGTATGCTTAAATTACCTTATACTTTATATAGACCACATACTGAGATACGAGAAGAGCTGTGCTTCAAAAGAATACTGAATTAGTCATAATGTTCATGTATATATATCAACTATACCATGTACCATCATTACATTATATCAACTCTGACTTACCTGCTTTCTGTGATTTAAACAGTTCCGACTTTTTCCGGAACCAAGGCAAGATCTGCTCAATCTCCGCGTCTGTTCTCTCCTCTGGATTCTTACTCACTGTATTGACCACTTTCTCATATAGAAGCGCCATATTTCAAGGTCAAGGTCGCACAGCTTATATTAATCACTATACCCGAAATATGTACATCATAAAGAGCCCTTAGTATATTTAAAAATTAAACTTCGTATTGTCTTGGTCAGTCCTGTTCCAGGATCTTGTTGAATGGTGTGATTATTAAGTGAACCGTCCTTGGCGATACTGACACTTTAGCATAACTCAGGCAGAATTCTTTAGTCCACACTCTTTTTATCGTTCTGGAAAGCAGAAAAATAAAAACAGACGTAATGAATATATATGTGCTGAAAGTAAAAAAGATTCTGGTTCTAAAAAAGATATGATCACATAATATTAAAGCAATACCCTCTTCTTACGGTGGCACAGAGGTGACATGCAGTAGTCTTTTCTAATTGCACTTTCCTTTTTTATCTCGTTTCCACAAGATACTCTAGGGAACGACTTAGTATGTCGTAGTAATGATTTACTAAGTCGAAGGAACGAGATAAAAAAGGAGGAGAGCAATTAAAAAATACTAGTGCATGTCACCTCTATGCCGTCGTATTTTTTTCTTTTGATAATTCGTTAATACTTGAATAAACAAAATCTGGAAAATGGAATGTCCTGTTTGGCTTAATCGTTGAAATTGATAATGAATATCTTCGCCGTTAAGCAATTATGTCCAGTGAAAATAATGGTGTTATTTGATATTAAACGCGGCAGGACATTTCACTTTTCTCTGTACAAATATGGCGATCGATTAGAAGACAGGTTTTGCAATAACAGACAATCATGAATAGTTAATTTAGATGTTGCTATGATATGAAGTGTTTATCTAAACCTTTTTCTAGGCACTGTAATACCTTCATTGACTTCTGGAGAGGTCCAAAGCCACTAGTTGGTAGTATCAGAATTATCTTGTATAATAAAATCACGGCTTTACTAAGCTAGGTTCATTAATTGACGTTAATTGCCATCAATGTATAACATTTGTTTAAGGCGCCTGTTTGCATTCATAAAGGCTGAAATTTTACACCAGAAGCGACGGACAGACATTATACACACATCGAAATTAATTAAATGTTGAAAATGTCTACTGGATATTGATGTATACTCAGATATGTTTTGAAGCTGGATTTCCTGAAATACCACAAAGAACATCCCCTTCTTCTACCTTGTGACGCAATGAGGTGACGTATCATGTATTTGAAACTAAAAATCACAGAACAACTGTTTGCATTTTGTCGCATGCTTTCTTTTTAATGCCAAGGCTAATCTTAAATAATGTGATTGTCAATGTCACCATTTAGTCTTTGGCAACATATCAAATTGGTGTTTGCTGACTAAAGAAACACAATATTAGTTTTAAAATATTGAGTTAGAATGTTTGGACTGACTTATGAAACTGATTTGTCACAACGTCGAAAATCCTTTTAAATTTTATTCGTAATATCTTATTTGTTTAGTGCCCTGACAAGACAGACACAGCATTGGGTAAATATTCTTTTAAATATCAAACTAAAATGTATTTGTATTTAGTCTCACTTTTTGACAGTGTTTATTTAAGCATTGTTTTAACACAAAATATCTTAAAACATTACAATGTTGACATTTATATGGTTTACTTGCTAAATGTAAGTTTAACCTTTCAAGAAATATAAATTTTACATGTCCGGAAACATGATCTTGTCAAAGTTGCCGTTGAAAAGACTATGTTACACTGACATGCATTAAGTTTAGAATTAGGTTGTTAAAAGACAACAGCAAACAAGAAGAACCGATAATAAGCGATGACACGGTATAAGGGTAGCTTTATAGACTAATTAGATAAAATAGAATGTGGATTAAATACGAAATAAATAGCTTGACCACTGGCCAGACCAATCCTCGCGTGCAGTATTGAGGATGGGGATTAGTTAGTGAACTTTGCTTTATCCTAAAATGAGAACATTTACAGACGTTTCACATATATTTCACCACGGCTACCTCATAAACAAACTTGAACTATTAAAACTATATTAGAACGAGTCCAGCATTTTGCATTTTTAGTCAGGCAGAGACAAGCAGAGACAAACTACAATGGTTTAATAAATTTTGTGAAAATATATCTTTCAATTACAATTTTATTCAACAAATTTCAGTGGTCCAAACAAAGTCCATCCAAATCTTTATCTGTATTAATAACAACTTTGTAAACCTAGTGGAACATATCTATACCAAACGGCTTAACAAGAAATAAACCAATAAAAAAGACAGATAAAATAGGAATCATTTTCATTTTTTAACGACGAGGACTTCATACAAAGTAGTCATTGAGATAAGGGAAAAAATAGCATCAGTTGTAGAAAAAATGTATATAACTTTTCAACAACAAATGACAGTGCATGTTTGTTTGTTTGTTTGTTTGTTGCTGTTTGTTTTTTTTTTACATTGAAAAGTGAGTGTAAAATGTTAATTCAACAGAACATGCTAGGGCAATATAAAAAGATGCACTTATACAGGCAAGAGTTGCTAGCAGAACCAATCTTGTTAAATCTAATTATTTCCATTTCATTAAAACAATGCGATAATCTGTGTGAATGTAACTAACCAATTCTAAAATATGTAGATAACTTTCAGTTTCAATTTAAAAAACATAAATCTCAGTATAACTAACCTTTTGGCTGTTTTAAAAATCCAATTAAAAGTACAAATCGATAGATATCAAGTAGTACCTTTCATTTGAACACCTTCCCTTCAACGGCCACACAGCAACAGTAACAACAGTCTCCCTCTAAATGAATGTTCTCAAGCGTAAATCTCTAAGCTGAGTACTAATGACAAGACTCATAAAGACTTGCATGTAATCATATTTGATAAACTATTGAGAAGATTGGAAAGCCTTTGAATAAACCATCGATCTCGGGTTATTATTGGAGGTTTTCACTTTGAATGAATGTAGTTATTATAACGCTGTAGTAGATGATTATAAATTGAGCGATGATCTTTTTAAATGGTTAAATATTAGTTTTCGGGTACATAGGAATCTTCACTTTGATATCTATCAGCATTAGTTGATTATGACCATAATTACAGATGTAATTAAAATTTTATATCAAGATTTATTGCCCTACAAAGTGACCATCTGAATGTGTAAAAGCTAATAAGCACATGTTTATATTCAATACAACACAAACATTACTGTTTTAATAGGTAATTAGGGAAAGTGGGTTATGTCTCTTTGCTTTTTTTGCCTGTTTATTTAGAGAAATTAACAAAATATCTCTTTTAATAATATCAGAATACTTTAGCCGATGTTCTTAGGTTGCCAAAACTGAGTTTGATATAGTTTTTAATACTTCAAATAAATTCCATTAATTAGCCATTTTCAAAAACTATAAAGAACCAAATATTTGGGGCCCAATACTCCCATTTGAGATAAATAATACATGTTTCAGTAAAAAGGTGATGGAAAACGAATTCTAACATCATCAAAGTAACTTTGTCAGTGACCTTTGTACTACTAAACTACTTCGTTTTATGGCCTTATTACCTAAAAAGTGCCATAAACCTAGATTAATTTCAATACTTTATAATATATATTATAGTAATCATCTCTGAAACTATTTCTAAAGGCTGAAATGTTGAGCTGTTAATATCTAGAATATAAACGTGAAACATAACTTTTCATAAATGAATTGAGTTTTTATGAACTGACTTGGGGATGAAGGTGTGCGACAAAAGACAAAAATGTAAAGACAACGTTTCTTAGATTTCTTTCATTTAAGAACACAGCAGAAATATAGCTGATCTGCTAGAAAAAACAACAACAACACAAAACAAAATCTCCCGGGCTTATAAGACACCTCTACTCATGTGCACATTATATCCCGTATTTTTATTATAAGCCGACAACTATTTGCATGTTCTTAAACTTTGCTTATATCAATGAATACATCTATTCTACCAATGTTCCTTAAGGCCGCCTTCACGTATTCCTTTTCAAACAAAAAGTAATTTGTCAGGGGATGACCATGTCATAGATACCTATTAATGCCATTGTAATTTCAGCCGAAATTTCCTTAACATGATCTCGTATGTATGTTTATTCCGGCTATACTAGTAAGTACCATATACTTAGCAACTGTTACTATAACCAGGTACAATAAATATAAGGATATTTCTCATGTAATATAATCTCGTATATGCACTATTTAATATCTGACTTTTTATCAGGTGTCTTTGAAAATACATTTGTATACGTAAAGCCTCTTGAATGGAAACTTTTTCTACCAAGTTGTTAGAGATATGGACCGATGACCCTATACCTATCAGATTTTATGATAACTGACTGCCGAGGATATTTTCTCAAAAACTTGGTATAAATCATCGCAATAGCATCAGTCTGTATAGACAGGTTTATGAAAGTCACACTATAAATCAAACCAGATAGTTGCTTTACAGAAGAATAAAATTATAATTCTGATCAAAAGCTCTGCATGCTTAAAATATTAATCATATACGACTTGAATCGATTACAGACTCATAAATAAATATTTGAAGTGATAGTCTTTTGACGAAATTAACAAACAAAATAGCATGTATAGACTGAATGACGGAACATGCATTTGAAACATGATTAATAACAAGTTAATACTGACTTGATTTATTGCTCCAAGTGCACTTTTGTTGTTGTTGTTTTCTTTTTCAACAAAATTGATAAATAATAATAATAGTAATAAGTGACAACTTGTTGAGTAATTAATGGAAGACAGTTCAAGAAATAACTGATAGGGCCCTCATTCTTTAGGGCTCTCGTGATTTGTTAACTTGTTTCCTTCATAGCACGCAGCTAAAGACTGAAAATCCGTGCAGTAGTTTTGTTTGTAATGGTAAATGAATTTGTTCTGACCTGTTTCAATTTTTTTCTAGTAAACTGCAACAAGGTTTTTGACTTAAGCTAAATGTTGCAAATTGGATATCCTTGGATTACACGTTTCATGATAGTTTTATTCAATTAATCAATGGATCTCTAGGTTGTGACCTTTATAACACCGAATTATTTGGTTTTATTATAAGAAAAGTGTTATAAACTTTTATTAAAAAATGTGCAGCACCGATTTAATAGCTTTTCCTTTAAAATATCTGCTTGAGTTTTGCAAGATACTGAAGAAATTTATACAACAAAAATCTACAATTCATACGTTATTATATCAGTTGTAACGCACAGACAGATCGTAAGTTATGTTTCAATCTGTTTCTGTTATGTTCCAGATATAATGACCTCTCTACGAAAATTAAAAAAAAATCTCCAAAAAATCCACATGGGAGAAATGTCAAGTTCGGAAGACATATTCATAAACCTTACATATAAAGTTTAATATCGTTAAAACGTAATGTTATAAAGCTAGGAACGTTTTCAAACATTTTCAAAATAAAAAAAAATATATTAAAAAAAGTTGTTTTTCTTGTGTTTTTTTCCTTCTCAATATCGGTGTAAAATAATACAAATTTTTAACAGAAACAGGAACATTTGGATAGTTCTTAGATATGTGTAGTTAACACCTAGCGTTGTCGTTTGCAATTATTTGCTGTATTTTAGTTGTATGTTATCAAACTACGTGTTGGCTGTTTGCCTCCAAATTTCCTATGGAGGAAATGATTATCTTAAGAGCAGAAATTTACAACGTTCATTCTAAAAGAAGGGAATCGAAATAGAGCACCAGAATCGAATATCAAAGATGAAATTAACAGCAGGACATTATAAGTAAATATATCTGGACATTGAGGTAGAACATTACAAAAGACATTCAGAACAAACAAACTAAATAAACGCTCAAAGTTAAGTTTTTACCCCATTGTAATGTCACACAATCCATTTACCGTATAATTTTATTTGGCTACTGCCGCAGTTAAGATATCAACATCTGTTTAGATATTGTTTGCTGTATATAATTTGATGCTGGAATAATCAAATCCATGCCACTGTTACCTTTCAGTTACAGCACGTCTTTTCAAAGATTTTACTTAAGGTACAGGATATTTTTAATATTTTTGAAGAAAAAAATGTTTTGTTTTTTCATGTATCAAATGAGGCCATGTTTTATCTTACTTCACTATTTGAGTGTGTTGCCTTATTTTCATTGTTTATTTTATCTTGTAAAATGTTTTGTTTGTCTGAAGCACAATCATGTGTCTGTACAAACATGAGAAATGTAAAAGCAAAATGTATTTGATCATCATATTAAAAGTTTAACAAAAGCTAACTTCAAGGGCCAATACATAAGTGTGTATTATATAACGTACGTTTAAATACGATAATTATAAAAACCCATGTCAGCACAAACCAACTATCCACAGGTCTGCTGCTTAGTAGAATATATAACTGCATTTCGGGGATTTAGTATCTGACAGAAGAGGCTGCTGGAAGATTTTTGGAAAGAGACATTACACATAAAAAGTTAAAATATAAATAATAATTTATTCCAATACCACAAAATATAAAATAAAGAAAAACATATTTTTTAAGTGAAACAATACCAGCATTTATATATTTCTATTTGAAAAGAAAAATTATTAAAAGACATACCATTTTATCCTTTTTGCGTTAACAGGTAAAAAATCCTTTGAGTAGTTAAGCATCTTCATTTACATATAATCTTTACTTTTCAAATACATCAGCTTTATATAAAATCTATCATTTACATATAATCATTACTTTTCAAATACATCAGTTTTATATAAAATCTATATACCTCTCGTATTTTCATTTAATGAAGTAGATGTCTTCAATGGGCACTGAAAGAGGTAATGGAAACTAACCTAGCGAATTGGAGAGCTCCATCAAGCGTGAACTGCTAATCTGTGAAATGATGATCAAACTTATAGACTATTGGAAACATTTTGATACCGTTGGATGGACGATCGATCTTCCGCAAGTAGTTGGTGATTCAGGACAGATGAGTTTGTCTAATACTTTTGAAAAAAATGTTTGTGGAAAAAGAAAGTTTCAAAAGGATTAAACGGGCGCACTATTTTCTCTGATAAATGCTAATATTACTTTCTAACAACCTCATTGAAAAGATCACTGTTGCATATCGCCAAAAATACTGTTATAATGAATTACGAGATAAAATATTTGGTAATTTGTTCAATGATGGTAACTTTTTTAACAAAACGAATGAAAAAAACTGTGTATATTGTTAAATGACGATATCCGTAAAACGGCAAAGTTTGCTGTAAAGGCACCTCTAACTAGGCGAATTTATTTATATGTGTGGGTTGATTTCACATACTTTATTAACGCATCATTAACTTACATATATTACGTCACATACTGTTAAACTGACATTATGTCATAATACTTGATCTTTTTGTATGTTTGATGTTGTAAAATAATCCTTGTACACGTGTTTAATTTATTCTTATAAAAGGTGAATTATAGGCCAATGGGGCCGGAATGTTAAATAGTTAAATTATAAACTAAATGTTTATAATTGACCGACGACTCTGGAAAACAGGGCACTCGGACATTTGTTTTACTATTGAAATAAACTGATAACATTTATAATTTTGTAAAAAGGTGGGATAGATGGAAAAGGCATAAAATTTTACAATAACATAGCTAAAATTAAAATAAAATCTGCTATATCAATTTACTGCCAACCGGAACAAATGAAAATTGAACAATATCTTAAAACGGCTTAATTACGTGTTTCAAGATGCGTTATATCGCGTAAAAAAAATTGAGCATCAAAATGCATTAATAATGCAAAAGTTTATTTCGCACACTGAAATAATATTTCCAAACAAAGCCCATATTGCCCACAGCAACTCGCATTGGCGGAATGTAATATTGAATTAAGATTTATTTAGAGGGTAGCGAAGTTCATATTGTTCACGGGTAATTATTTGTTGTGAAGTATACAATGAAGCATACATGATGCATTTAATTTGTTTTATACTATATAGAGTATTTATTGAATGTCTAGTTTATTGTTGCTTTTATTTTGATTCTACTGTGTGATAATTAAGATTACTGTAATAATTTAAAGTTAAAGAAGAATTTTTTTTTTAGATACAAGTTTTATTCAATCGTATTTAATATCCATAAAATTTAATTCGAATGAAATATTTGAAGTATTGACACAAAAGTAAGTTTGGTTCTGACCTAGGTCAGCAGATTTTACGTTCCTTAAAACTGAATGGTGTCATAAACTGTCCACAGTAGGTTTAATTATTTTTAATGAATTTCTATAAATCTTTTGTTGGAGCAGGATCGTTAAGTGTAGTCTTCGTATTAGAAAAGTATGTTAATGTTGTTATGTCTTAAAATTACAAACTTTAATGGCGAAATATAATAATGATTAAAAACATGATCACTGTTTAGAAAACTAGTAAAAATACGTTAGATGGCCAGTGAATGTCAAAAGTAGATAAAATTCAATGTGGAATGAACATCGCAAAATCTGTACATGGTAGTAAGAAATTTCCACTCAAGAAAAAAAGTTGGTGCATATTACAGTATACTTTTCAATATTATATAGGTATGGAGCAGTGTTAATTGCATTTGTTTTTAGTTTAAACTTGTTTATTTAAATTGTCTCTTTTATATGGACGAATAAATAATTATTCGAAACTTAAACCTATCACACAGCATCTGATTCTTGGGATCAAACCAGTCTTACGACGAAATTGTGGAATGCGCAGTCAGTTCGAGAATATCATCTCTGGCGGAATTCCAAACAGCGACCTACTGGTTGGAAGTTTGCTAAAATTATTTTCATCTAATTTTTAAATATAATACATTTTAAAAACATTCTATATTGTTAGAAAACAGGCAGTAGTATTGTTAACAAAAACCACCATACAAAACTAAAAACTAAGCTTAAAACAGCCTAACTAAAATAGAAGAGAGAATCTGAGAAAATCTGGTAGGAAATATAAAAAACGGAATCCAGTATGCATAGTCGAACTCAAAGTTGACTGTTGACTGGAAGCAAAGAAAAAACTTGTAAGCCATTTAAGTAGCAGAACAAGTTAATTTACAAATTTTACAACAAGGACAAAACATAATTAACTACAAGACTGATTTATTGACTCAAGCTCCAGGCATTTGAAATGCAAGAACAGATTAAAGCATCCTGAATTGTGACCTATTTTGGAGTTCCCTGTAACTGTTAGTGTACAAATAAAAATATTCTGCTAGTACAGTGTCATTCTGCCATATATCTTACATTTATTACACGAAATATTATATTCGCTTGAGAGTTAGTTCAACATAAGGTAAAAGTTATGAATATGGCCGTCACAGAACCATGTATTTTACAGAAGGCGTTTCTTCTAGAGGCAAACTTACGTTCATAAACGTATTTTCTTTGTAATGATTTTACATAAAAATCTAAACAAAATAGCTATAGAAGTTCTTTTTTAGCATGTTATATATTAAGTATACCCTTCTTCACATTTTATAATAAATGCGTTTTAAATGACTAAAACCATTTAAAGTTGGGGAAAAAACGCTTTGACAGATGAGAAACATATGCATATAATGTCATTTTTGGTATTCGATTTATAAGTTTATTTGAACTCAAAACTTGGACCAGACCTTACATATTGTGTAAGAAGGACTTGTTTGAATAAATCATCTCGTTCATTAAACCCAAGTTTTACATTACCAAGGTACACAGTTCTATAATGAATACCAAAAACTGCATACACTTTTAGCCTTAGATTGTAAGATGTTGATAAATCGTTCATTCCATAAATAGAAATTCTGCTATGTCTTTTAAAAAATATTGATAAATAGTTTATTCATTAAATAGAAATTATGTTTGTCTTTTTTTAACTAACAAGGATATCTCTGGAAACCAAAAAAATAACCATGGAATCAACAAAGGTCACTAACTGTTAAAATAGTGAATGGATATTTGTGGCTCTTCTGTAATGTATTCGTATTTTATGACATCTTTTTTATATAAAGTTTCAAGTCTGTATATTTAAGGGTCTCCGGACCAAAAAAATAAATATGAAAAAAAAAAAATAAAGAAAAAATTGTATGGACAACAATGTTTTTATGAAATGTAAAAGATTCTGAATGAGTTTTATCAATACAAACACGATTTTTGTATCTTCAAGGGTCTTTCAGTTCGAAGAAAAATTAGAAATGAAAAATTACAAAAGGCAATAACGCTTAGAATAATGGGGTTTTATGCATCATATGTACTTCATTAAATGATATCTTTCTATTAATATGACGTTTCAAGTGCATACCTTCTAGGGCCTTTAAGTTATGGTCCGAACAAAAATTGAATAAGATAATTTACAAAAGGCAATAACTCTTAAAATAGTTAATGGGGAGTTGTGCTTCATGTGCCCTGCAATCCTCTTTTATGAGATAAATCAATATATGAAGTTTCAAAACTGTATGGTCAAGTATCTCAAAAAGTATTAGTCCGGACGAGAAATTGTGAAGTATTACTGCATGTTTACCCTTCGAGGGGCATAACTAAATATGCTGAGATGTTGGTCGTTTTCATTCTGTTAAGATCATTTGTTTTGTTTTTTTGTTAAATAAAAAGAGCACAGCACTACAAGACAGAGTAATATACGCCAGAAGGGACATTTCTTTATAACTAGCTGTCACTGTAAAAGGAAAAACAGTCACTTTTTTGCGACAAATGCTGACCCAACTACATATTAATTAATTAGTACGCATCCATACTATTCTTACTGTACAATAGGACAACGAGAGTTGCATTCATAGATTTTCTTACAAAAATTCTCTGAGAATAACTGAAAAACGGACCAGAACTCCTATGTATATATGGTAGGATAGTTATTCAGACAGGCCCTTTTTATAAGACACATTTACAAAGACATATTTAGTCCCTAATAGTTCAGTAAATCGGCTACCATTGGCTATTCTCGTATAGATTATGGCTCGCAAAAATCCTTGCATTGTCAGAGCAAAGACAAGTTTAGGTTCAATCTGTCGGCGACTATATACGAAGGTATGCGCATAAACATTGAGCTTGAAAATTCTTAGATATCAGAGTTGCTACTCATATTACGGCAAATAAATTCCAGCATGATCATGTTTTGGTTGGAACAAACTGCGCTTAGCGGTGGCAAGATACGAAAGCTGAATGTGTGTCTGGATAGTGATGTATGAGTGTTATTAGTAGTGATTTATTAAAACCTAATGGGAAGTTCATCGACTCTACCATTACAGTATTTAAATCATACGAATATACAATTCTTGCCTATAGTCAACCAACTAGATTTCATTTCGAGTTAGAAATCGGACAATGCATGATAAATTAAAATCATCTGTTTACAATGTAATGATTAATGACCGCCTTTACTGTTTTCATTTTCATAAGCTTTTAATGAGTTAAGCTGATGTAAAATCAGATATGAAATATCAAGCATTCGTGTGATTTTGATTGCAGTATAAATTGTTTGTTGTAAAATTTGATTTTAGATATGAAATTTAAGATTAACCTGAAATTAAGTTTTCACCTACTTTAATAAATTCATGATAGTCTTCATGAAAATATATAAATGTTTCTGACAAATTATGATGCAGATACATTAACAACGAGAAAAAGGTAACTTACATGCTGATTTTTTTCACCGGTTTTTCTTTAATTACATCCAAATCTTTTCACAAAATGTCACACCTTTTGGTATCAAAATTTTCAATTAAGTAAATTGAATGATCATCCTTTATCCACTCTGTTGGGAAAAAGCAGTTTAAGGAAAGAAGGTTTTAACACAACAAAAGTTAATAAGTCGTGACATCTCTAAAATAAAAATAAAATCAGAAAATTAAAAACCTTTTGTTTACTTTTGCAACTCAATTATAGAAAAAAAAGAGGTGAACAAAAAGTCCACCGTTATATTCAATGGTTCTAACCAATTATTTACGACTGAAAATAAAATGCCACCATCGTCCTTATGAATCTTTTATTCCGCTGCTCATGTTTAAGTAAACAGTGAAATAAACAGTGAAATCGTCAATAGAAGCCGCAAATCGAATTTGTATTGTTATACTTGCATAATGCTTTTAGCTCATTTTGTACCGAGCGAACACCTTTTTTGGCAATACGAGCTGTTAAAAAAACTGTTTAAATGAAATTAACAAGGGCGCATATTTGATATCAATAAGGCAAAAAATGAATAAGATATTTAAGATTTTTTTCAACAGTATTTTCTTTCATTAAACGTTAATAGATCTTATATAAAGGAGGCAAGCTATTTAAATATGTTTACGTTTTGTATATGATTGTAAATGACTTTTGTACAAGTATACATAACTCTTTGTCAGTTTAATGATACATGCGCTTTATGTTTAATGTCAAAGCGAAGGTAAAAAAGATCAACTCCGTTTCTTTCTTTCAAAACTGTTTACATCAAAATCAGATGTAAGGGAAAATATTCAAACATTCTCATATACATTAGTTTCTATGATTGTACAATCATAGCTTCAGTTGTAATATTCCTGATTTGTTTTTAACACCTTTTCCCTGCCAGTTAGCTATTTTCTGAAAGGCATCAGCTGATGTTTAAAGACAAAAAGCTTGAGAAAGCGACTTGATCAGTAATCGTTTTGTTATTGTTGTTTTTGTGATATTTGTTGTTGTTGTCAATATAATTTTTGACCATACATGTAAATAATTCAACTTATTTGTATCAAGAATAAGAATGTTGCAGGTGACATGGGCTGGGATTCAGTATATGTAAAGCAGTTAAAATGTGTTGCTAACTTGGTATAGAATATCAGTTATGGATAGAAATAGGTTAAATTTTAAAATCCCAGATTTGTATTGTAAACTTGCTAATAGAAGTTGTAAAAATTGGTATTTTAGAGTTACAAATATATTGTCAAAATTTGATTGTATTGATTTTTGCAACTTCAGTACTGCTTTAAACAAGAATGTTCTAACTAAAAAATTGTCAGAAGCTGCTATGGACTTATTTATTGATGAATGGATTTTGTCGGTACATGGTATTCTTGGTAAAATGGTCAAGGTAGAAATAAACTGAGACTATATCAGAAGTTTAAATTTGACTATGAACAGGAAAACTATGTCAATATTGTTATGCCGTACGGGCACAGATCAGCTTTAGCAAAATTTAGATGTGGCGTAGCCCCTATTAGGATAGAGACGGGGCGCTATGAACGATTGGATATTAATGACAGAGTATGTCCTGTATGTACAAATGGGATAGAAGATGAAATGCATGTATTGCTCTATTGTAACTTGTATAATGATGTACGCCAAAGTTTATTTGAAAAGGCGGTTAATGTTTGTACCAATTTTAATACTTATAGTGACATTAGAAAATTATGCTTCCTCTTTTAAGATGAAAAAATAGTGAGATATACTGCCAAATCCTGTTCAGAAATTCTTAAAATGAGAAGAAATAGTTTATACCACTAAATCATATGTATTTAACAGACAGCACGTTTTTTTTTTCTTTTTTTTTTTAATTGTATAAATGTGATTAATTTGTTTTAAAGAAGTTAATTACAATGTACAATACACTAGCTGTTTTTATATATATGTAGAATATCCCTACTGACCAATTCACCCATGGTCTGACCACCATGATTGCTATATAAATTTTAAGATATTTATTGAATCGCGCAGGAGTGCGACAATTTACAAAATTCGGAATTGAAAGTCAATGGGGGTAATCTAACTTTTACGATGTAAAAAAATGTTCTTTTAACATTGTATTAGTATTACTGGTAATGTGACCTAAATGTCTCTTATAACTCTTTTTAGAGTGGCAATGTTTTAATATATGTAGATTTGTTAATTGTATACCATGTTGTAACATTGATGAGACAATAAACTTTAACACAGAAATCAAGAATAGTACTAGAATATACAAAAGACATAACATCTCGAATATTTTCTGTTTAATTCTTTCAATAAAGAAGTTTTAGCATTTTGCTCATCACTAGTGTGGAAATAAAATTTAATTAATTCAATTTCTAGTATTTCTGTATATCAGCTCATGTAGAATTATAATTAACTATTTGCCTATGACCCAATTTCCATTGTATATCCATCTCCAGTACAGGTTTCTAAAACCGAAAATGTTCCCCTCAACAAGGTGTTGTGTAATTCAACTACAAAATGTGATCTTGATACGTTTTATAAATATCACAAAGTAGAAGAAAAAGAAACTGGACTTGTATATAAAAAACCTAAATCATCAGTTCATATAAGAAATCCTTGATAGTATTCCTTGCAGGGTCTCTCTCTCTTCTCTCTCTTTCTGATATATATATTCGTCGTACTGACGTATGTCTTCTTTAACCTGCTGATCCTACTCCGTGTGATAAGTTTGCTGACTTAAAATAAAAAAAAAAACATGCACTGATCAAAAGTAATTGGTTCGAGCTCCTCTACAGACCGTGAGAAAGTTAACAGTTCGTTTCGGAGAATTGTGGTCTAGTAGTGGTCTTCCTGTTGAACAGCTAAGCTGTCCTCCTTCTGACTCTAATTGAACCGATCGAAATTTTCTATCTGCCTACCAACCATATTAATTACACGGAAACCCTAGTCGACACTATTACCTCAGTGACAGCAGTGAAGGTAGTAATCTTGCTGGGTCGCGTCTTTTGGCAGAAAAAAGTGTTTTATTCGACTTGATGAGTCGTCTAACTTTTATCTCGACACCACACGCAATGAACTGGGTTTGAAGCTTGTATTTATTGTTTGTCCATCCAGACTGCACGAGCACTCTGGTGTTGATGACAACTTTAGTGTATAATACAAGCGAGCACTGGGAATATTTTACCCCCTAGTGAACCCTTAGAAAGTATTAAACATTTCAACTTCCTTTTTCATCTGATTCATGGTGTTGCTGCTAATTAGTCAAAATTGTTTCAGTTTTTTTAATGTTTAAGTTTATGTTATTTCTGCTTTTATTGCAATTTCTGATGTATTTCGATGTTCTATTTTTCTTTCGTTCCCTTGCTGTTATTATTTTTCATGTTTTGGCGGTCTGCTAACATATACTCGTATATAATTTATGTGAACGTTTAAATTTCTCGTGAATGACATTATGGTTATAAACTATTGTTAATTTCTAAATGAACTATAATTGTATTAAAATGCTATGTATCTACGATATATATCCACATGGGGCCTATGACATTCTGGATGTTTGAAATACAGATTGCAACTTTTAGAACTTGACAGATTTTTAATTTGTATGTTTTGCTGCTCTCTTTGTTAAAATAATTATGTACCTCTAAAACTGAGCGTAAGTGTAAAGTCGCCGCCTTTCCCGTCCGTCCGTATGTCTATATGTCTGTCTGTTTACTAATTACTTTGCAATAGATCCTTCTCAAATTATATACATACCAGAGATTCTAACCTCTGGACTGAGGTTAAATTGGCACGACTGTAAACAAACTAACCCAGTGACTGGAATTCTCAAGAGAGCATTACATACATTTCTGATGTTTAAATGGTAAAAAATATTGTAAACAAACAACAACAACAACAACAACACATTTTATTTAGCATTGAATGCATATACACATTAATAGCCAGTAAACCATATACATTGTATATGCGCTCGTACATATTGGTAGTTTGTGTATAGCTGTCTAACACTGTAAGGCTTAATAGAAAAAAAAAACACTATAGAAAAAATCTTAGTTTTCTTTACCCCAAATTCTCTAAATTCAAAGTGTAAGTAAGATAAGATAATAGTTTATTAAAGTCTCTTCAATGTACACTTATACAGGACATATAAAAAATAAAAGCTACTACATCCATACATTGCCAGTCTAAAAGATTTTCAAGAGACTATAAATATGTATACGTAGCATGAACAATTGAAATGTAAATTGCTTTATATATTTGCAAGGCTTTTCATCACGATATTTCAAAATAAATTGATAACAGCGTGCAACACCGCTTCAACAAAATACCATTTAGAAGCATTTACATTGTATTAGCATAGAATATCAAATAATAAACCCTTACAGATATTTAGCAGTTTACCTTTTCCATTTAAGATATTGTATACACATATCTATAGATAAAATCTAAAACACCCTTGCTAACCATTCATTAAAAACTGCCTTAAAAAGAGTTAAAATACTGAAAGTTAATACTGCGCAATTGCACTATTATAAAATGAGTGTAAAATAATGATGCTGCCTTTGATCAGATCAAATGTAGTTTGATTAACAAATGTGTTTTAGAGTCAGACAAGACAATTTACTTTTAAAACAATAATGTTCAACCATACAGGACTAATTTTCTTCTCTAAAGTTAAGTAACTATATCTGCATTTGAGAGTAAATAACCCACATTAATTATTAATGTCTGAAAGATCAGTGAAATTGGTATTTAATTCTTGAGTTAACACTATATAGTATAACGGACAATGCAACAATACATGTATTTCATCTTCAACTGAACTGCCACATTGGAAACAAGTGCGTTCCTCATCTGAAAATCCATTATATATCGACCTATGTCTATACCAATAGGAGCAGTACTACTTCTAAATTTTGCTTTAGCCCCTCTATATGATCCGTTAAAAATGAGGTTACAATAATCTTTCCTTGCATGTTTTATACAACCTCAGCTTATTTCACCCTTCTCCATCCCGTGCCAAGACACGTTAACACTAGCATTCCAATCTTGGATATAATCACCAAGAATTCTTCGTAACATAGTATTTGATGTTAGCTTTTTGAAATAATGTTTCAATATCTCAAGACCTGTCAAGATTACATTGTTTAAACTTTTGGCAAACTGTGAAGTTCCAATTCTTACATCTATTACTTGACTATCCATCTGCCTAAGCAAATATCTTTCTATTCAATCTATTTACATTCATATCACTAAGCCTGTGCCAGTTTGCTAACACAGATTTCCAACAAGTATACGTTATTGGTTTCCATCCAATATCTCAACAAACTGCGGCATTTGGAGTGTATCTCCCTACGTTCAAAAAGTACCTAGCTGCTTTATTTTGTACTGCCGTGATACATGAAAAGGTATCACAACCCCAAACAGATGAAACATGAGTTATTACATGTACAACTATAGCTTCATACAATTTTGTTAACGCTTCATAATGAATACCTCCTAACGGCTTTAGTTGTTGCCATCAACATATCTAATGCTCTGTTTGCAGACTGAAGAGCAGTTCAAGCAGTAATTGCAAACTTCAAAATGCTGAGTTAATACTAAACCTAAATATTTACACTGTGTAGCATAATTCAACGTTGCTTTCACCAATTTTAAAAAACAAACCCGACAGTTTAACAGATGAATTACGAAAAGGTACATTAGATTTTTGCGGATTTACAGTCATATCATTCCCGTTACAACATTTGTAAGTACATTTTACATGGACTAAAGATCATTTTCAGATTCAGCTAATAATACAATAGTGTCTGCATATAGCAATACTGACACAAACTCTCCATCAATATCTTTACCTTACCAGTTGCTTTAAGTTTTAATGCTTAGTCATTAAAGTAAAGATTAAATAGCAACGGTGGCAAAGAACACCCTTTCCTCAATCCGCTATATATATACTGCAAACCAGTATGTATTAAAAAAAGCTTTAGCTTCATAGAATACAAGACATTCCGATAGACTGACTTAACAGCATTAATCAATTTTGTATCGGTCAATCGGTTTTGTACCCAGTTTAAATATTTTACTATATAACATTTCCCTTTTTATGGAGTCAACTGCCTTTTTAAAGTCTAGAAAGGAACAAAAAAAAGACAATTTCGCTTTTCCTTATAGGTATGTGGATAGGCTGGTCGACGTTTTGGGATTTCTTGAAGATGATAAAATTATAGAAATAATAAAAAAAAACACACGTTTTGTTTCATGCTCGAAGTCTGAAAAAATATTGCCTCATTTAAAAAAGAAGGAAAATTTGGTCTAGAAGTCAGGAATAATGTTAATATATATGTGATCCCTGCAAGTATGTATTATTTATTCTACGAATACCACTGTGTGTAACGAATTTTTACAAAGCTTTCTTTCGACAACGGACAAGGGGAATGTTCTAAAGGTTCGCACTGTAAAAATGAAATAAAAAAATCTTTGTCACCAGAGTAAAACTAAAAATGTGAAAATTCATACAGCGGTTATTTGTAATTCAAACAACATGGAAAATGAGTATCATCTTTTCTATTAACATGCTCTATGAACAGGCATATAGGTAAGAAATACTATGACCTTTCTACTACGCATGGCCAACCTTACATAAAGTTGGACAACTAATGATGTCGAAGACATAAAAAGCAAAAAACAACCTGTTGAAATATTTGTATTTTGCAAATACAACAATAATAACAAGTTTATTCAGCAATAAAGCCTCTGCAGTGTTTCTAGCCTACAAAATAAACTCACCGAGTCCAGTCGTTCAGTATAGATCCCAGGAGGAGAACGCATGGATAGATCAATTTTTTAAGAAGGAAAACAGGTACTGTGATAAGAAAATCGTGTCGCATTTCTTTGATAATTCATAAATCAGGTCAAGATATGGCCCATGCAGATCTCCTATGGTTACTTTATCCGATGTTCATCTCACATTCGCCAAAGTTTCGTTAACTTCTTAGATCATTCTCCACAACTGCTCTAAATAATTCCCAAAAGATGGTACGATCGTTCTTTAAGTGTCAATATTTTGACAAGTACGCAAAGTTCTGAGCATTTGTTTCGTCTGAAGGGTTCGTTCAAAACATGTTCTCATGTACCAAAAGCCTCCACTATTTCTGGAACGTATTTTGGGGAGATAAATACCATTTTACTTAAATTTTCAATATGAACGCATGGGTCGAACTTTTCATGAGTTTTGGGCATAGCGTTCATTCGAACGTACGTAGCACTTGTTTAAAAATGATTCTCTTTAATACCACACGTTAACTGGATTTTTTATATTCTCTTTTTTCATGTCAATGTATTAGGCTTATAGCAATGTATCTTTGCTTAATACCGAATAAATGTTGTTTCTGGGTACAGAAACGATCGCCAAAATAACCTCACGGAGGTACTTGATTGGAGTTACGTGTTCATATCATTGACAAAGTAAATGAATAACATTAAACTTCTTGGTTTCACAATCAAATGTCAATAAACAGTTGACTGAAGGTGATAAATTATGTGTGGCTTTCTCTTGGTGATGGCATTTGATATGGTAACTCGGCAAAACACATTTACGTTTCGGGGAAGAAAATTCAAATTCAAGTCACACATCTGTTAAAAATAATTGTGTGTTAATTTCCGCAGTCAGTGTTTAAAAGCTACCTACACCCATAAAGGGAGGCTATTCCGGGTAGAGTGTAAACCCGGAAAACCACGGAAAAAATTTTAGCGATTTAATGAAAAGGCTACAAAAGCTATAAATGCCTTAATTCGTGAGCTAGAGTCATAAATTTGGTATCTATCTTAATTAAAGACTCAGCTTTTACATTTATGTAAATAATTAAATTTGCTTTCGAGGAATCAATGTTATTAATTTCCTGAAAATAGTCTTACCGCTGCCATAAAATGCAGCCGTACGAGAAAACTGTGAAAACTCGTAAAGGGTCATAAGTGAATTTATAAGTGTGCTAGAATTATAGATTTAAGTTTTGAGAAGAACCGCAACAATATTAATATTGCTATTATATCATAAGTCCGGAAATCATGGAAAGGGTCATAAGTGAATTTATAAGAGCCAATGAGTCATAAAATTGCAGTTTATGTAAAATAGAACTTCATCCGAGATATAAGCGATTTAAGCAGTAGCGTAAGTATGTTATTTTATTATATAAACTATTTTATAATTGTCCCTTGTGGACTGGAAATTTGGCGAAAATATAATCATTCTTAAATAAAAATAGTAGACTGCGAATGGCCAAAAAAAGACTGGACCAAAACAATACCAGACTTTGAAGATCACCCAGCTCCAGATTCTATTGATTCTCATGACACCGTGTTCAAAAGTTAGTCAAGATTCACCTTCCAGTAATACAGATAATACACTTCCGCGGTCGATGTCTTCCACACCACGCTCTGCTTTTAGCTAGTAAAAGGAAACGTTCTGAAATCAAACGTTCGACATGTAAGATAACAAAATTTGATCCTGATCTAACTAAAATTGCAAAGAACATTTCACTTGAAATAAATGAAGTGAACATTAGTATAGGGAAGATGTTTCCGTGTGTGATAACATGCGAAATGAAAGTGAGTAAAGTTTTCACCGGAGCTAAATATGGACGACTTAAAGCTTGTTGAAAAGACAGAAAGTTGGTTGAATGATAAATTAGTCAATCATTCACAAACAATATTGATACATGAATTCGAAAATGTGAACGGAATGCAGGATACGTTAAATATTCCACAGTTTGATGATAATTTAGGGATTTAGAAGGTTAATGAACACCTACAGGAAACAACATGCAGCCTCGTCCACACAAGTTCGCTACGATGGATATAACCACTGGCTGCTGTTGCATCAAAGCAACGCTGGTACTAATGTTCCAATATTCGACAGTTTGAAATAATCAAGAACTTTAAACAGCAGTGTGACAATACAGTAGTCACAGATTTGCGGGAGTCACCAAAGTCACTGAAGGTTTTAATACCAGATTTTAAATGGCAAGATAACTCCGCCGACTTCGGCGTCTTCCTACAGCATATATAACAAAACTTGTAATATGAAAGAAAAAGAATCTTACACTGGCTATCGTTTCTGACGGGAATATCTGGCTCGCGGGTAACTGTTTATCGGTAACGAGGCTCTGCCGAAAGGACGTCATCCTAAACAGTTACCCTCTAGCCAGATATTCCGGTCTGTACCGGCAGCCAGTGGAAGATTCCTATATGTCATTCAAAATATGAGAAGTCTCCTGCTTTCATGCCTTTGTAAAATATTTTCCAACCGTTTCCTAAAATAGACAAGATGCCAACAATGCTTTGCAAGTAAACTAAAATGCAATTGTTTTGCTAGTACAGGTTTACAGAAATTGTTTGCGAACTGGTCAAATGTGACAATAGAAAATGTAAAGTGGTCTCGTAAAAACTGTGTAGGGTATTTAGAACCTGTCACGGGCAAAAATGATTTTGTAACCACCGTACCTGGAAAATATGACTACTTAGTTTTCAAATGTCCATTAATTTAACTGTGAGGGATTGTGTTTTATGAGATATTTCGATACGTGTTGTTGTTGTTGTGTTTGATAAACTTTGATCTCTATGTAATTAAATTAAATTCACTACAATATATCTGTAGAATCGGGCTATTTCATTATCAGATCAAACTTACTTAAATCATTAAATCAAGCTTATTTAAATGGTTAATTTATTATATATACTATTTTTATGCTCCCGAAGGGTGGCATATAGTAGTCGCACTGTCCGTCCATTATTCTATCCGTCCGTCCGCTCTTCTGTACACAACATCTCTTACAATTCTCATTTGATTTTCACCAAACTTTCACAGAATGATCATTATCAAGTGCCGCAACGTATATACTCCGAGTCTTGCGTTAACAGTATTGTCTGGAGTTATTGCCCTTTGTTTAATTTTACTTGTGTGCGCATCTCCTCTTACATTTCCTATGCGACTTTCACCAAACTTTCAAAGAATGGTCATAATCAAGTGCCGCAGCGTATATACTTCGGCTTTTCAATTTCATGTTTTTGGTCGATTTATTTCCGTTCGTTTAATTATACTTAATATTTCTTGTTTGTGTCATTCCTCCTACATTTCCCAAGCGATTTTCACTAAACTTTTACAAAATGATCATTATCAAGTATCGCAGCGCACATTATAAGGCTTTGATGATTCGATTATTTTTTTGCATACTTATTGCTTGTTGTAAAATTTTACTTAATGTTGCTTTTGTTCACAGCTCCTCATACAATTCCCAAATGATGTTCACCAAACTTTCATAGAATGATTAATATTAAGTCCACGTACAGCACATGCGATTCGATTATTTTTGGCATAGTTATTTCCCTTTGTTAAAATTCAATTCATATTTCTTGGCGGATTTATTGCCCTTTGTTTAATTTTACTTAATATTTCTTATGTACGCATTTCCTCCTACATTTCCCATGCGATTTTCATCAAACTGTCACATAATGATCATTATCAAGAACCGCAGAGGATTTATTAGGCTTTAGCGATTCGATTGTTTGGTGGAGTAATTGGTCTTTGTTTACTTTTACTTAATAATTTTAGTGCACAATTCCTCCAACATTTCTTGTATGATGTACAGCAATCTTTCGTAGAAAAATCAGTAACAATTGCTATAGCGCATATACTTAGGCTTTAGCGATTCGATCATTTTTGGCGGAGTTATTACCTTTTGTTTAATTTTACTTAATATTGCTTCTGAGCGCATATCCTACGATTTTGTAATTGAACTAAATTATCGCCTATGGTGTTCAACTAGAGCATAAATATTATAAAAAGTTTAAAGGTAAGAAACTGCATGTTTTGAAACACCTTTAATTATATAAAATTAAACAAAGGGCCAGTAATACCCGTGAGGGGAGTCTAGGTAGTATCGAAAGATAGAAATGATTTCCGGAGAATCGATGTTTTTTTCCGGGATTTCCGGGTCTTTTCCAGGTTTTATATCTGTCCGTTTTTCAAAATGGCGGAGGGGGACGATGTCAAAAGTCCGCTGTCGAGTAATATAGTTTTCTCTTTACAGTTTGATGCTAAAGATAGTTTTTTAAATTAAAGACAGAGTACAAAAGATATATTCTTCAGATTTCGTGGTTGAATTCATTTATTGACACGCCTGATGATATTTAAAATGCTCAGCTTCAATCTGACTTCCGCGTTTGACGTTTTTAGAGTGGTTCCCGATGGACATGTCCTCGATCACTTTAGTTTTATTGAATATTTTTCTTATTAATTCTTCGTTAAAACAAATTTAAACAAAGTTTTTTAGTCACTTGAAAGTAATACATTTACTTCTTTGACGAGTATTCAAATGGAAAGGCAAGGGAAACAATTTATATAAACAAAATCGAAAGTGAAGTTAGCATAGAAATTTTCTAATAAATAAGAAATACATTTACAATTTTACTTCTGACTTTTCCATGTATTCACTTTGAAAGCAAATGCATCAAAATGTGAATTATAGTTCTAATTCCTCTTTTTTTTTAAATTATGAAGAATCAGTGAGCTAACAGTGATTTTCCAAGTTTATTAATCCTGTATACAGTTCAATAAAGTTACATTATTTTAAAGAGTCGGAATTATACTAAAATGTTTTACAAGAACATCTCCATATACAGACTTTTAAAATTCACAATGAAGGTCATCTTTATATTAGTTGAGGTATCTTTCCTGCTTCAGGATATTGATACATGTTTACATGTATGTCCCCGCGAGGGGTTTGACATTACTGGGAAAGAGATAGATAGATACTTACTTCTGAATGGACACATTATAAAGTCCAAATGACAGTGAGAATCAGAGCAGCTCGTAAATGGAACTTCCTATATAAGATTTTAATTTTGAAAAAAAAAAAAGACAATATATTACTGTAAAATACTGCAACTTAGCTGCACCCTGCCCAACATTCTCAATGACTCAAGAAAGTATAAGAGTTGGTTCTTTTCTTGAACTGCTTTAAAACCAGTTTTAATAATGATAGGTTAAATTTTTATTTTAAATTGTTTTCTTGAAACTGAGATGTTAATTTCTGATATTCAAACATTTTATGTCAATATTTTTAAAGTCTGAAAACAAAATACCCTGATTGAAGACATGTCTAGTAACATGTAGAAATGTGGTCATGATTGTGTAAACCAGCTTAAAATAATCATTTTTAAGATTGATACCCAGCTGTTAAAATGACATCATAACGTAAGTAGATCAGAATAGTTATTCGCCAGAAACAGTCAACTGTATGAGGTGATTTATTTGATAGAAAGATGTTAATGAAAGATTAGATTGTGAACATGTCCAGTGAGTAGAGCTGGGATGAGTACCCGGGTATTGGGTAGGGTAACACCTCTACCCAGGTACAAATTATTACTCTACCTGGGTACTCAGTTATTTTATAGTAAAACTGTATAGATCTAATAAGATTAGATCGTTCTTTATCGAAAGCAAATCGAAGTAACTGATCCGGAAGTGGATAAAGTGTTATGACCTTATATAGGGTTGTATCACTTATCTCCCCTGAAACACATCATACTTTCTGTATTATTTTGTCTGAGAGTTGTGCTGGCTTGTATGGTCTTTCATCGACACAGGTAATAATTAAATCAAAACACACTACCATGATATCATGTGTGATTTATTTACACATTTGACATGTATTGTTCAAATGATAATGGAACCCTTAACAGAAGGAAAGACTCATGAAAAAGAGATAACATGTAGCAGGTCATTGAATTTTGCCAACTAAAAACAATGCAAGCAAAAATCAATTGTATTATAAGATTATCATTTTTCCAGTGGAAGGAAATATTTTCAGTTTGAGTTTGAAAATTAATTCATTATCTTAATACAATCAGTGCAGCAGAAAAACAACAAAATTTATATACATGTATTACAAGGTATCTATATGAAGGTTATGTACTCTTGTTTTGTTGAATTACTTTCACGTATCTGAAAAAAATAATAAGAGTAATTTGCAATCGTTATGTTGGATGATCTGGACAATCTGCCACGGATTTTGATTACTTGCCAATCTACTTTAATATAAGATAAAACAAACAATGACAAAAGTTATTCAGTGACAATAAAAGTCAATTAAAAGTTCAGAAATTCTGCAAATTCTAATTAATTTCACTGTTTCACCACAAATAAATGTGGTCACACCACTTGTGCAGATTGTTCATGAATACAAACAGGCAAGGTATGGAGTTCCATTGGATGTTCAAACTCGAGATGTTTTTTCATAGAGGAAGTACCACCCCCACGTTAACTTAATTCATTGTTTCAGATGTTGCATTATGTCTTCTGCTTGTCTTGTAGAAGACTGAAAAACTGCCAAAGTTGGCATTTAGATGCAGCATGGTTCGTGGCCATGTTATATGGATATGCAAGAGCCAGGATGCAAGAAGAAAGACGACTTTTCAAGTTTTGATTTAATGGGAATTAATAACATTGGGTACCCAGATACAAAATTTCTACCTGTCCCAGCTCTACCAGTGAGTCTAAAATTCTAATCACAATTATCAGTGAGCCTTCATTCGGTGATTTTAGCTCACCTGAGTAAATACTCAGGGTGAGCTATTGTGATCACCCTGTGTCCATCGTCAGTCGTCTGTAGTCAACATTTTACTTTAAATGACATCTCCTCCTAAACCACAAAGCTCTTTTTAACAAAACTTTACAGAAATAGTTCCTATATTGCCCTTTCCTAAAATTGCTCAAACCATTCCACTCCATCGCACATTAGGGCTGCAAAAGCTAAAAAAAGAAAAAATTCAAACAACATCTCCTCCTAAATGGCTGGGTGATTTTCCACCAATTTTTACAGAAATGTTCCATACATAGCCCTCTATTAGAATTGCTAAAACAGTTCCACTCCATTGAACAAAATGGCTGTCAGAGCTAAAAATAGATTTTCGTCAATGTTTGGCTTCAAATGTCATCTCCTCCAAAACCACTTGGCCATTTTAAACCAAATTTGACAGAAAAGTTCCTTATATTGCCCTTTTCTAAAATTGCTCAAACCGTTCCACTCCATTGCACAAAAGGGCTGCAAAAGCTAAAAATAGAAAAAAATTCAAACAGCATCTCCTCCTAAACGGTTGGGAGATTTTCAACCAATTTTCACAGAAATGTTCCTTACAAAGCCCTCTATTAAAATTACTAAAACGGTTCGGCTCCATTGATCAAAATGGCCGCCAGAGCTAAATATAGATTTTTGTCAATATTTGGCTTCAGATGACATCTCCTTCTAAACCACTTGGCCATTTTAAAGTAAACTTTACAGAAATGTTCCTTATAATGCCCTTTTCTAGAATTGCTCAAACCGTTCCGCTACATTGCACATAAGAGCTGCAAAAGCTAAAAATAGAAAAAAATTCAAACAACATTTCCTCCTAAACAGTTGGGAGATTTTCCATCAAATTTCACAGAAATGTTCCTTATATAGGCCTCTATTAACATTGCTTAAACGGTTCTGCTCCACTGAACAAAATGACCGCCAGAGCTGAATATAGATTTTCGTCAATATTTGGCTTCAGATGACATCTCCTCCAAAACAACTTGGCCATTTTAAAACAAATTTGACAGAAATGTTCCTTATAATGCCCTTTTTTGCTCAAACCATTCTGCTCCACTGCACATTAGGGCTGCAAAAGTTCAAAGTAGAAAAGAAATCAAACAGCATCTCCTCCTCAATGGCAAGGTAATTTTCCATCAAATTTCACGGAAATGTTCCTTACATACCCCTGCTTTAAATTGCTTAAACAGTTCTGCTCCATTGAACAAAATGGCCACTGGAGCTAAAAATAGGTTTTCTTCAATATATGGCTTCAAATGACATCTCACAAGCTGTTATCACGAAGTTGCCTCTGCCCCATGGATTTTTTTTGTATATAATATGAGGTCTTTGAATATCTTCAGTTAGAAAATGTAATGTTGCGTCTGATGTTTGCTTAACGGCAGACCCTCAGGCAAAATACTCAGGTAAGCGATCCAGGGCCATCATGGCTGTCTTGTTTACTTACATGTACATCTGTTTGGTTTCAGTTAATACAGAAGAAAGTGTTGACCCGTCAAAAGTTTTTGTTAAACTAGTGATACCAAATTTTACTGTTGAAAAGAAGTTTTTGGGTACTACCAAGCCAAAACCAGGCGAATCTGAAGTTGATGTGAAGTTTGATACCATGTGAGTAAAGACATTTTCTCATAACAGGTACATGTAGATCAGTAGGACTGTATATGCCCTAGTAAGTTTATATACTTAGTACTTGTTCGAATAAGTTGAATATCCAGACCTCCTATGGAGGAGTTCAAGATCAGTCATTCAGTGGTTGAGTTTCTCAAAAAATTATTGGGAGAAATTAGATTGCCCTAATTCTTTTGATTTATCAAATTTTGTAGTTTTTCTGGTAAATATAAAATGTTTCTGTTGGATTTAATCTGTCTGCAGGATTTTTGTTTATAAATATCACCCCTGCAAAATACTATTATTGAAAATAGCTTTCTAAAAGATATTTTAACCAAAACATCCAAAGTTATATTTGGCTTCTGCAAACTAAGTCGTTAATCTTCAAAGTTCATACATATATTATATTCCCGTTTTCTAAAATTGCTTAACTGTATGGGGCTGTTGGATTTCAGACTTTTCCTCTTAAAAAAAAAACCCAAGGTCTTTTTGTAAAGAAATTCCCAACTTATAAACAGAAATTATACAAAGGATCTTTTTCTCTGGAACTAAAAAGTTTTTTTTTCTACCAAATTTCACAAAAATGTTGGTAATTTACAAATGTATACCCCTGTTAAAATTGTTCAGTTGTTGAACAGACCACAAGAGCTAAAAATAAATTTGTGAAAATTTTGTCTAACAGCTTGTTCAAATTATGTCCCTTGTTAGCTCGACTTTTTTCAAAGAAAAAAATCGAGTTATTAGCTCGACTTTTTTCGAAGAAAAAATTGAGTTATTGCTTTAGTCATGGTGTCGTTGCCGTTCCTGTCCAAAAACTTGAACATTGATCATAATTTTTTTATTCTTTTATGGATTGTCTTCATACATGTACTTGGACACAACAGTCCTTTGGACAAGACCTTCAAGTAGACCAGACTAAACTTGACCTTGACTCATAAATGACCTTCACCTTCAATGTCAAAATATTGAACTTTGCTAAAATTGGCCATAACTTTATTATGAATAAGTGGATTATCTTCATGCTGGGACACATCAACCCTTTGGACAAGACCTTTAAGTAGACCAAACTGAACTTGACCTTGAATGATAAATGACCTTAACCTTCAAGGTCAATTAATTGAATTTTGCTAAAATTGGCCATAACTTTATTATTGATAGGTGGATTGTCTTCATATTTGGACACTGTAACCCTTTTGACAAGATCTTCAAGTAGACCAGACTAAACTTCACCTTTACTGATAAATGACTTCCACCTTTAAGGTCAAAATATTGAACTTTGCTAAAATTGGCCATAACTTTATTATGAATAAGTGGATTATCTTCATGCTTGGACACAACAACCCTTTGGACAAGACCTTCAAGTAGACCAGACTGAACTTGACCTTGAATCATAAATGACCTTAACCTTCAAGGTCAATTTATTGAATTTTGCTAAATTGGCCATAACTTAATTACTAATAGGTGGATTGTCTTCATGCTTGGACACAACAGCCCTTTGGGCAAGATCATCAAGTGGACCTGACTGAACTTGACCTTGACTCGTAAATGACCTTCACCATCAAGGTTAAATTATTGAATTTTGCTACAATTTGCCATAACTTTGTTGTTTATGGTTGGATTTGATTTATACTTGGCCAAAACAACACTAATGACAAAACCAACATGTTGAATAACTCAAATTTGACCATGACCTAAAATGACCTTGACCATCAAGGTCAGATGATTGAATTTTACTTAAATTGTCATAATTGTCTTGTAATATCCCCGCACAACAAAGTTGTGGGGGGTATACTGGAATCAGCTTGTCCGGCCGTCTGTCAGATTTTCCTTGTCCGCCCAATAACTTAAGAATCCTTTGACCCACAGTAATCTTACTTGGTCTGGAGATTGGTCATGGCCAGTAGATGACTCCTATTGATTTCGAGGTCACTGGGTCAAAGGTCATGGTCACAAGCCTTGTTCGTCCAATAACTTAAGAATCCTTTGACCCACAGTAATCTTACTTGGTCTGGAGATTGGTTGTGGCCAGTAGGTGACCCCTATTGATTTTGAGGTCACTGGGTCAAAGGTCAAGGTCACAGGGGCCTTGACTACAAAAAACTTGTCTGCCCAATTACTTAAGAATCCTTTGACCCACAGTCTTTATATTTGGTGTGGAGGTTGGTCATGACCAGTAAATGACAGGGGCCTTGACTACAAAAAAACTGGCTTACTACCCTCTGATTTGGCAGGGAGGTTGTCCATGACCTCTAAATGACCCCTGACGATTCTGACAAAGGGCTATGTGGGGGTATTCAGGCCATGACAGTGGCAGTTGTAGTTTATTTATGGATTTGATTCTTTTTTGGACAAAATAACATTTATGACAAATCCGACATTATGATTACTGTGAAATCATTAATATTCGTGGGGGATTAATTTTCGTGGATTTCGTGGTTCAGGTAACCCACGAAATCAAGTCCTGACGAACAAATTGTGCCAAAGATAATGTTAAGTATGCCCAATCAGTCAGCAGCACCAAAAAAGGTGTGAGACGTGGTTCGTAGTTGGTACATCGTCCGTAGACAAGTTGTGTGCTTAACCGCGGCTTTTTTGTACTTTATTCAATGAATCAACGAAAAACTTAGGTATGAATCGGATACTAAACCATTAGATGATTTTTTTTTCAGGTGTGTACCCGTATTGTGTTCGTTTACTAAGTGCATCAAAACTGAAAGTAGAAATTGTAGTAACTAGCGTCACGTGTCTGTCAAACCGCACTATACTGCGGATGCTATTTGCTGTTATACGGTCCCTGAAAGAAATGTTTATTTTTACTGATATTGAGTAAACTATTATTACTTTGGAACTTAATACTTAATATAGTAAATTGACTACTGTATTTTGTTGTACTAATTACAATGCTGCAAACAAAAAGGTTAATTGGCGCTACTTTAGGGTGCATTATCAAAGACGGAAGGCCGACGTTTATCACAGCTTATAAAAATCATAAAGACCGTTTTTACACACCTTAAATTTTAACAATGAAAAAGATGCGCAACATATCACAAAGTATAATTGACACTTGACACTTGTTAATTGAGAAGACCGATCGATATGTTAATTACCATAGTAACGAATCTTCGGTTGTTTGGTCAAGTGGAAAAACGTTAACTTTCACGTGTCAACAATTTTAAAGCACAAATGCCGGATATTGCCGAATGTTGAAATCAACGAATTTTCGGCCCCGTATTTTTTTTTCCTGGCAATGGAATTCCACGAATTTACGACCCCACGAAATTGCCTTCTGCCGGCAAACCACGAAATTTTATGCCCTCGAATTTAAATGATTTCACAGTATTTCAGTTTTCACCTTGACCTTTTATTGACCTTGACAGTCAAGGTCAAATTATTGAATTTTGTTAAAACTGGCCATATCTTTGTTATTATCAGAGTTGACATGATAAATTATTCAAGTTTGACCTTAACCTTAAAATGACCATGACCATCTAGGTCAGATGATTGAATTTTTCTTAAATTGTCATAACTTTGTTGTTTATGGTTGGATTTGATTCATACTTGGATAAAACAACAATTATGACAAAACAGACATGTTTAATAATTCAGATATAAGCATAACTTAAAAATGACCTTAACCATCAAGGTCAGATAATTAAATTTTGCTTAAATTGTCGTAACTTTCTCATTTTTTATGGATTTGATTCATACTTGGACAAAACAACAAGAAGAAGCCAACATTTTGATTCTTTCAAGTTTGACCTTGACCTTTAAATGACCTTGACAGATAAGGTCAAGTTATTGAATTTTGCGAAACCTGGCCATAACTTTGTTATTTGTGGTTGGATTTTAATCATATTTGAACAAAACAACACTTATGACAAAGCCAATATGTTATATTATTCAAGTGTGACCTTAACTTTAAAATGACCATGACCATCAAGGACAAATTATTGAATTTTGCTTATATTTTCATAACTTCTTTTATTTATAAATGGATTTGATTCATACTTGGACAAAACAAATCTTATGACAAATTCGACTTTATGATTCTTTCATGTATCACCTTGACCCTAAAATGACCTTGACCTTCAAGGTCAAATTATTGAATTTTGCTAAAATTGCCCATAACATAATTTTTAGTTCTTTGGACAAAACAACACTTATGACAAAGACGACTTGATAAATTATTCAGATATGACCTTAACTTTAAAATGACCATGACCGTCGAGGTCAAATGATTGAATTTTTCTTAATTTGTCATAACTTTGTTGTTTATGGTTGGATTTGATTCATACTTGGATAAAACAACATTTATGACAAAACCGACATGCTCAATAACTCAGGTATGACCATATCCTAAAAATGACCTTGACCGTCAAGGTCAATTGATTGAATTCGCTTAAATTGTCATAACTGTTGTTTATGATTGGATTTGATTCATATTTGGACAAAACAACACTTATGACAAATACGACATTTTGATTCTTTGAGGTTTGATCTTGACCTTTAAATGACCTTGCCATTTAAGGTCAAGTTATTGAATTTTGCTTAAATTGGCCAGAACATGACCTTAACCTAAATATGATCTACACAGTCAAGGTCAAATTATTTTATTGTAATAATTTTATCAATTTACAGATTTAATTCATACTTGGAAAAAACAACACTTTTGACAGAACTGACAGGTTGAATAATACAAGTATGTCATTGACCTTAAAATGACCTGGACCTTCAAGGTCAAATTATTTTATTTGGATTTGATTCATACTTGGACTAAATGACACTTATGACAAAACCTACATGTTAAATTATTCAGATAGGACCTTGGAATTAAAATGATCTTGACTGTCAAGGTCAAATTATTGAATTTAACTAAAATAGCCAAATTTTTGTTATTTCTGGATGGATTTGATCTATACTCGGACAAAACAACACTGAAAATAAAACTAACATGTTGAACAATTCAAGTATTACCTTGACTTTTAAATGACCTTCACATTGCTTAACTTCTCAATATGTTTGTTATTAATGGAGTGTCTTCATGCTTGGACATAACTACCTTTTAGACAATACCTCCAAAGAAGGTTGAACTGAACTTGACCTTGACATTTAAGGTCAAATTTCTGAATGTTTCTAAATTTGGCTGTAACTTTGTTATGTATGGATGAATGTGATAATTAAATTTCCAGATGATGTTTCATTTGAAATCCGTTCACCACAATGTTCTTCCTCTGATGTGTTTGCCTTTAGAAATAGAAAAAAGTCGTGCGTGGCCCCCTGCTTGCAGTGGCTCTTGTGTTAAAACTGGTCTTCAACTGTAATATTCCTTCTAAAGTTTGCTGAACCTCAGACCCACAGCCAAAGTACTAAGGCGAGCAATCCAGGGCCATCATGGCTCTTTTGTTTATTTACATAAGGGGTTTCTTGTTTGTACCAGGTCCTACATTGTGACATGGGTAAATATTGTACATGTAGGTTTTGGAAATAAATTGGAATAATCATAAAAAAAGACTTTTCATTGTTATGACAGATAAATAAATTTCTTTTTAAGTCCATATCAAGTTTTGTTTTTGCTTTTTCCAAAAATTTTATTCCGAAGATGTGATACTGTGTTATTATTATAATGACAAAAGTTTTACCAGGACAGTCCTGTGATTTATATTTTGGACTTGAGAATATTTGGTATTCTGTAGTCAGTTCAGAAGCTTGTCACTGTCAGAGTATTGTTTCCATTCTTGTGCACTTAAAATAAAACTAATTGTATTGAAATCAATGAAGATATTGATATATACAAAACTAATTGCAAGTCAGGTGCTATTCTAAATAGGCTGCATTAACAAAATGGATGAACATACCTTTTATTGAGAAGTCCTATATTGACATACATCATCTTACAAAGAATGATCACAATCAATACACACTTCACATGGGTGAATGTAACTGTTCTTCAGTTTTTTTTAATCAAAGTTTTAAAATATTGTTTTATATATTATAGGAGCCTTGAGGTGAATGCAAGTGTTACAAAGAAGGGAAAGACAACAAAATACTACTATAAAGTGAACAAGCTACCTGGTGAAATAGATCCAGAAAAATGTAAAGTTGAGGTAACCGTTATTAACATATGCTTCGTTCATTATGATTTACTCAGGTGAAATATTTAATATGAAGTTATCACAGTTTCACTGTAAGGAGGTCACTTGTTCTGATCCCATCAGTGATGAAAGTCTCCAGTGACCCTTGCATTACAAAATTTTAGTAACAGTTTGAACCCAGATGTTAGTTATGGAGAAGGATTATTATACCCCCTAAACAAAGTTTGAGGGGGTATATAGGAGTCACCCGGTGATTGGTCGGTCAGGCGATCCATTGCGATTTCCTTGTCCGGAGTGTAACTTGAAAACTAATAGTTTGAATTCAATGCAACTTTATACAGTGGTCAAGCACAATGAGAGAAAGTGCACTGTTCAAGAATCATAACTCCATCTTCGCTATTTGCTGAGTTATTGCACTTTGTTAGTTTTGCTTGACCGGAGCATAACTTGAAAACTATTGGCTGGAATTCAGTGTAATTTCATACACAGTAAGAGGAAGTGCAGTGTTCAAGAATTATAACTCCTTCTTCACTATTTGCACAGTTATTGCCCTTTGTTGGTTTTACTTTTTCTGGAGCATTACTTGAAAACTAATGGTTGGAATTCAATGCAACTTCATACAATGGTGAGCCACAGTGAAAGGAACATGCAGTGTACAAGAACCACAACTATCTTTAATTGCCCACAACCATAACTCTATTTCAATTCTTTTACAAAGTATTCTGTTATTAATACTTTCCTCAATTCTGAAGCAGTCTTGTGGGGGTATTATTCACATTTAGTGATAGCTCTAGTTATTAGAATTACAATAACTCGTTTCCAAATCATGTAAAGTAGATGTTTAAACCTAACCACAGCTCTAGGTTAGACCTAGCCTTTAACAGTATTTCTCCAAGATAGTTGAAGAAAAGAGTGAGAACTGATTTTTTCCAAAGTGGCATTTTATGTCTAGTAATAATCAATGTTAGCATTACCAGTAATTTCAGATTAATTTAAAAATGACACATTTTTCATCAGTTTCTTGTAACATTATTTTAACCCTAACCATGCAAAATATCCAGAATGGACTTGTCCATCTTTCAGTTTGGACAGATCTATTAATTGTTTATGGGAATGCTTATTGAAAATTAATGACTGAATGGCAAATAGTGCAGACCATGATAAGACTGCACAGATGTGCAGACTGATCTTGGTCTGCACTGGTTTCAGCCTCCAGCAGGGTTAGGGTTAAAATTCTCTTTATTTTGTTATGATGGAAAATTTGACTGCTATGTTTTAGTGCCAGCCAAGGTAATATTATAAAACCATATGCAAACATTTTAATACTTTACTTAAAAAGAGTAAAATCAGATAGCAGTATATGTTTTAGTTCTTGCTGTATGGTTTTATTCTTTATTTATTTTCAGTACAAGAAAGAGGTAATCACATTAACACTCCTCAAAAAAGATGTGACAACATGGGCTGTGCTGCTCAGTAAAAATGGTCTGGAGCAAGAACCATCAGAGTAATCTAGAGAGAACAGAACTCAAAAGCAGTATTTCTAGACATAAGAAAGTCTCTATTCTTTATCTTTGGAATGAAAAATCTCAACCTGATCTATCAGAATATGAATAAAAAACATATCTCTTTGAAGCAGGACACTGTCATAATTTACTCTTGATATTTCATGACAGTGCACAATTTTATGGCCCCGAAGGGAGGCATATATTTTTTGAACTGTTTGTCTGTCCTTCTGTTCATCCGAAAATTTTAACATTGGCCATAAGTGACTTTACTTCATACTTGGACAAAACACCCCTTTGGACAAGACCTTCCCACTGACCTATATGTATTTAACCTTGACCCCTAAATGACCTTTACCTTGCAGATCCAATTGTCAAAAACTTTAACATAGACCATAACTTCCTTATTAATAAGTGGATTTATTTCATATTTGGACACAACACTCTTTTTGACAAGACCTTCTGACTGACCTATATTTATTTGACCTTGACCCCTGAATGACCTTCACACTGAAGATCTAATTGTCAGAAAACTTTAACATTGACCATAACTTCTTTATTAGTAACTGGATTTACTTCAAACTTGGACACAACAACACTTTGGACAAGACCTTCCCATTGACCTATATCTATCTGACCTTGACCCTTTGAATCGTCAGCTCAAAGCACCACTTCGGGGGCATTGTTATCTTACAGTGACAGTTCTTGTTTAGATGTATTTTATGATTTATTACTCATTTCAGTGATCTGTTGAATACTTTCAATAAGAAGGAATTTGTTATTCTGATGATGTTGAAACTTTGAATGTTCATTGTAACATGTGTTCACAACCATGACAGATTTTTAGCTAGCCTGTAGAATTCCTAGGTCGTAAGAGCTGTAATTGCACATAGTTGCTTGTTAGTGATATTTATTAGTGACAAGTTAGAAAAATGTTTGTCATGGTGGTCACAGGGTCTTACTGTCCTTTAGATTTCTATGTCATGTGAATATTTATCTGGTCTTCCTAAAACCTTGCAGTTACTGAAGAGAATTTGACATTACTTAAACTTGTATATTGAAATGTTCCGCCACCGAAATTGCCTATAACATTACCTAAATTTATTGAATGTGCATCTTGTTCATTTTTTATGCTCCCCAAAGGGAGAGCATATAGTTGCCGCCTTGTTTAGTCTTTTTTTTTATGTAATATGTTATTTACTACACTTGTATTTAGAATTGTCACTGTACTTTACCTGCAGTGTAAGTTCAGAATGAATCTGATAGGCTATTTTATTTTACCAACATGAAGGTGCTCCAAATCTTAAGTGCAACACATTCTAGTAAGTTACAAGCAGAAGCCTCTCATTACTTCATTTTGTTGTGTAACAAGTTTGTTAATATATTTTGTTTATGTTGACTGTCACCTTTTAGCAATATTATTGTATTTGTTTGATTTTACACAAGAATAAGATAGATTAGTTGTGAGTGGTTGTGGAAATTTATTATGTTACATATTTCTTATTTTTAGGCTGTTACCTGTTCTCAAAACTAAAACAATCAAGTTGATCTGTGATACATATTACATTCGCATTCAGTTGAGTTTATTGTTTTCTTTTGGCCCAATATATATGATGAAAGATTTCACCGTTTGTATGATGAAACTGTTAAAAAACAAAACCTTAAAATTTAGTGTTTAACATGTTTGTACAGTGAAGATATTTTTGTTTCAGATGGTTTTCTACTAATGTCTTAATTGTGTTGAAAAGCAATATTTTTGACTGGTTGACAAGTCAGTAAGTGCATAGTGTTGTAAAACTATAGATCTGTGTGACCCCACTTCAGACTTCTAATGCTTCTATATATGTAAATTTTCCACAAGTATCTACTTGATTTCATGTATATATCTAAAGCAAGATGTAAATTTTATTATGAAAATGATTAGTGCTAAAAAGACAGGCATCAATTTTGTAATTTCTAATCATGTTAACAGTTTAGTATTAATAGCCCCTTTTTATTTTGAAATTAAAGTTATGTGTTCAGTAATGTTTTATCTACTCCTGCTGATAGAATTTGAGTTTCTAATAGATATAAAATAACAAGTTTAAACTAGGAGCTAGATTTTCCTGTGAAGGTATCTTTTCACAGTTAAGATTGTAGAATCAAGTACATACATGTGTTGTAAGTTACTTACATGATTTAGTAAGAACTTCCTGTTTACTTTCAGCATTGCTTGACCTTTAAAGTTGTCATTTATTCATAAAAACTTAAACTGTATTCTGCACTGCTGATTTGTATTTGTATTTACAGCATTGAGATGTTTCTTTTTATAGTTTTTACTTTTGTACAATATCTAAGTTTAGTAAATAAACTTGTTAAATCAGTCCTAGAGTTCTTCTTTGAGTTTTAGGTAACTTGTACTCTGCTCCATTATAGGACATACTTTTTACTTAAAGGGTTTTGGTGACATTTAGAGGACTGAAGGTCAACTTAGCAATATACAGAAGAATAATCATATACAACTCATCATAAAAAATATACAACATTTGAAAAAAATAACACCAGCACATATATGAAAACAGTAATGTGTAAAAAAGTAAAAGGTTTAGCAACTTAAGCCAGTAGTGTTTAAAGTCAGCAAGATGGATATGGGTCTCAAAATGTAACAGGGTATGTTTAAAACTTTACAATTTAGCCTTTCAAAGGTCAGGTGTAGCTTTTAGAATGTGTTTTGTCTGTTGACCATCTGTCATCTACATTTGACTTTAAACTACATCTCCTATACCACTGGGTCAGTTTCAATTAAACTTTAAAGAAATGATCCTTGTGTTGTCCTCTTTTTCGAAGTTATATAAAAAAACGGAATTCCATGCAGAACTCTGGTTGCTATGGCAACTGAAAGGGAAAACTTTAAAAATTCTTCTTGTCTGAAACAGCAAGGCCTAAGGCTTACATATTTGGTAGACAGCATCATCTAGAGGACCTCTACCAAAGTTATATTAATCATGGCTGTAGGGCAGAATTGGCCTGAGTCCAGGGGTCATTTGATTTTACATAGATTTACAGAAAACACTTTTAAAAATCTTCTTGTCAGAAACCATAAGGCCTAGAGTTGAGATGTTAGGCATGTATGATTGTGTAGTGGACATCTACCAATCATGGCCCCTGGATCAAAATTGGCCATGCCCCATGGGTAACTTGATCTTACATAGAGATATATAGGAAAAAAGTTTTAAAAAAAATTCTTTTCTGAAACCACAAGGACTAGAGCTTACATATTTGGTTGATAGCATCATCTGGTGGACCTCTATTAAAGTTATATAAATCATGGCTGTGGGGTCAGAATTGACCCAGGGGTCACTTGATTTTACATAAACCGATTTAGGAAAAACTTTTAAAATCTTCTTGTCAGAAACCATTGGGCTTATGATTTAGAAATTTTGTTTGTACCATTTTCTAGTGGACCTCTACCAAGTTTATACAAATCATGTCCCCTGGATCAAAATTTACCCCGCTGCAGTGGTCACTTGGTTTTACATTGAGTTATATAAGTTTTAAAGAAAGTGAAAGGCATTGAGCTTAGATACATATGGTTCAGCTTGTCAAGTTAATTAGGTTGACTTTTGAAGACCTGATCACCCCCCCCCCCCCACCCCCCACAGACACACTCCGAAAAAAAATCATTGGATGGGGTAGGAAGGTACTTAACCGTCATCCATCTTTGTCCTTGACCATCATGTGACCTACTGACATGTTTTTAAAGCTACATCGATGAAATTCAACTATTTGTATAAATATATATGCAGACTTCAACTTCGACCTTGGCTGACCTTGACCTACGGACCTATTTCCTTGTTTTTGAAGATATGTGTTTGAAATTAACTATTTGTATAGGTTTGCATATTGACTTCAAATTTGACTTTTGTTTACCTAGAACTATTGACCATCTTTATGGTTAAAAAATATGTTTTGATATCTAATGTTGGATTTGAACTGTCAGCAGTCATTTAACTTAGGTGACACCCCCCCCCCCCCCCCCCCCCCCCCCCCCGTTGTTTGGTAGTTTCTTTTCAGGTGAGCGACCCAGCAGGACCAGTTTACTTTTAATACAATTAATTTTTAAATGGAATACAATTTACTATCGTAGAATATTGTACCTTTAAAGAAGAAAATCGCAAATTTAATCAGTAATGTGTATAAACGGTTACTTTGTATATCACTATCCATTTTAATCATCCCTACCGGATCCTCATATGGCTGACGGCCCAGAACAGTTTAGGTATTTTAATAAAAGCTACAGAAGCATCACATTCAATACGGGACCGCCTTTCATCGTCTCAAGATCATCCGAAAGACAATTATAGTTGTGTGAGTGGAAAAGAGGGAGACTGAACTTATGGCCCCTGGATTACCTGGTTCCCTCTGAAATACTGATCCACCCCTTTTTTGTTATGCATAGCTTTGATTGTTATATGTGGTGTTAATGTGGGTCTGTACTGAAGCGCGACGCCTTAATTGGTAATTCATAGACTGCTTCTTTTTACAGTCAACACGCAGTCCTGAAAAAGATCACTTGTTATAACAAAATATTCTTTATATAATGTTTGGACAGAAGAAATAAGGAGGCACTCTACGGATTTATAACAAAGAATCTGATAAGCAAAACGGTTTCGCTGGGTTTTGAAACAATTGATCTGTTGAATGTTTCCAAAGTTTCTTAGAATGCAAGCTTTGTCATATCGCACGATATATATGTACATGGAGTATACAGGAACAAAATCTGTAACGTTTTTTTTTTCTTTTCAGGTTACTAACATTTTACACAATATACTATTCATATATACCCACGTTATGTTACAGAGATTTTAAAATAAGCCCAGTCCACGGTATGTATTATCTATTTGATATTGTAATCCTATATTGGATTAAGTGTACAAAGAAGAGGTTAGTTATTTACTTCAAAAGGTTTTGTTTTAAATATACTTACTCAATTTAACAGTTTATGATTGTTAATAGATAACGTCAAATCTTATATATCTTTATTTAACTGTTTTGTATTAATGAAGGTATTTCCGGGCCGAGCCCCTCTGACATTTAGAATCTATTTTAGAACTGGCAAAGCTAAAAATAACCACATAAACCACTACAGCGGTTACTTCCCTTTCAGTACTTTCTTTTCAAAAAATGAAGGGGAGATGACTGTTCTAAATACGATCATTAAGGTAAAAATAGCATGATGTCATACGAAACAAGTTGCAACAAATTGGCTGGGCATGCTCAGTGGAAATCGATTTAGTATATATACGAAGGTAGCATTTACACCTAAGTTATATCTGAATAAGATAAAGGTATGTTATAATGACATAAACAGCGAGCATGTGACTGATATAACAGTGTAGAGTTTTGATGAATTTATGTGTTGCATATTAAATTTAAAAAGATCAACATTTGTAAAAACAATTTCTAATTTATTTTGAATGCTGACCAGTCTGTATAGGTGCTCAGAAAATAAAAGTGTGTCGACTTAAATACTTCCGTTTCTCTATCATGAAGCTTTTGGAAGTATATAACTTAAATTTGTATGCATGTGTCTTAATATATGCGACTTTTTTTTCCTTACAGGGAGTTTATATAATCTACTACCAAAGTAAAACCCACAATGGATGCTGTCGCAGGAACGTCGAGCGCACCAGTTTTGCCACCAGGTGGATTGTTTGAAATCGTGTTCTCTTTTGACACGACGGGTTCCATGTCACGTGTCATTGATGAGGTCAAAGGACGTCTTCAAGACATGATACAGCGTCTTCAAGCTGACATTCCAGGAATTCGCTTTGGAGTTATCGCTCATGGTGACTACTGCGATAAAGATGTGTTTTATCTAGAAAAACATATAGACCTGACCACAAATATTGTAGAACTGACAGAGTTTGTGAAAGATGTTGAAGGTACTGGTGGAGGTGACCCTGAAGAATGTTATGAGTATATTCTATGGCTTGCTAGAGGCTACAACTGGACAGAGGGATCAAAGAAGGCACTGGTTGTCATTGGCGACTCTGTGCCACATGAGCCAGACTATGATCTTAACACACTGAATCTAGACTGGAGAGAACAATCAGCGGAATTAGCAAACAAAGTAAGCAATTAATTTTAAACTTGGAATGTTTTACAATATCAGTCCTATTTGATAGTGTTCATATTTTTTGTTAGACCTAACCATTCATAGGCGTATGTGTTTAATTATAGTTATACATAGCCCCGTATCTGTAGTAAATATTACTTTTTTAATTATTTGAGTTTGTAAACGCCTACGTAATGTGCACTCATATGTCTTACTTATTTTACATCGATTGTCAAAAAAATATATCGCACCTTTCACTATATATCTTTATCACACTTACAGGGAGTAAAAATCTACAGTGTTCAAGCATTTAATGAAGAAAAAGCAACAGCATTTTTTGAAGAAATGGCAACTTTAACACAAGGGCAGCATTTGAAGTTAGGAGAATTCTCCAACATTTGTGATTTCATTATGGCAATCTGTTACAGAGAAAGAGGAGACGAATTCTTAGAGGTAGGAAACGTTGCTAAGGCATAGACTTAGCTGATGTTAATATAAAAAAAAATTCAGTATTTTCGGTATTCAGTAAATAAGCATTTAGATAGAATACTGTTAAAGAAACCTAGATGCTTCCTTAGTCACTTGGACCTACACAACTATTTCCTTTGTTATTAAAAAGTAGATGACACTCGATGCATATGAGATTGATTTAAGGACTTTCTATAGAGACTGTAAGCGGTTTGATTACTGTACAGTGTAACAGCCATTATAAAAGTGAATAAAATTTCCTGCTACTTTTGTAAGTTTTATATGAAGCCACTTTTTACGTTCTCTCGGTTAACACTGAATCATATTATATGCATTATTCCATGAGTTGACGATATTATTTTCTTACCATTCTACAGGGTTATGAGGTTGAAGTGCGTGCCCGAGAAGCTAGAAAAGGACTCCACAAAGATCTAGAAGGCCTATTTGGTGTGCTTCGTCGCGGAGATTCCTCTGCTTCAAACACTGGATCACTTGGCAAAGAACTATCATCAACATCTAATTTGAATCCAGTTGGACCAATGGCACCTCTACTTAGCAAGCTGTCTTCAACTTCATCTACGCACTCTTCAACAACAAACAGCTGCTCTGTCAAAATGGCGGTTGTGAAACCAGTTCAGAGAACGAATCTTACATTGAAGAGAAAAGGGGTACGATTAAAGAAAATGGAAGACTTATCAAAGGGAGCCGAACAAAAACAGATTTTAAAGGTGAAAGAAAAGAAAAGGTCTGGGAAAGACTGTAAAAAAACAGCTGGCACTGTGACTTCTAAATACCGCCATCTTGTACCTGACTCAAAATTTATTTTGAAGAAGCGCAACTTGGCAACTCGCTGGTCAAACTGGAAATTAACTATTACTTCAGAAAAAAATATTTCAGGAAAGCAATGGGTTGAGAGAAAAGACAAATCTGGATTTCGAAGAAAGTGTTTGTTTCCGAAAGATACAGACAGCGGTCGTGCTTTGTATGAAATAGCTGTCCAAAGAAACAAAGGATGTAAATTATATGTCGTGCAGGCAAAGTGGTGTCTGATTAAGCCTTCGGACGAAAACTGGGAGAAAAAACTTTTCCGACTTGATACTGAGAAGAAAAATGTAGACGCATTGCTGAAAAATGGTGGAAAGCTATTTATTCGCAGATTTGTGCCAAAGAGACTTGGAAAGGTACAAAGAAATTTAGTGAACTCCTACAAAAGAGACATGTTGTATCAGTATTTATGGTCAACTGACATGGCAATTCCAGGCAAATTGTCATGGGCTATGTTTTAGGCAGATGAGGTATAGCTGGTTTAAGTGTGCAATATTGCCTTTATTTTATCCATTTATGTCCTTGCATTCTTTACATTTACAAATGATAGTACGGTACGTCTGGCTATGCAACCTTTAGTTAAATGTTATATACATTAATTTATACTTTTGTGTAACACTTATGAATACAGATTATATTTTTATAACGAAAGTGAGCTGCTTTATCACAGGATACTTGAAAATTTATTTAAGACTGTTCAGTATCAGTAACTGTGCATTTCGCTGAAAGTTCTACTGATACTGTTGATTTTATAAATGCATGATATGTGACAATTTATTTGTTTCTGTTTTTACAGAGAACCTGTAATGTAAAGATTTTATGGTAAGCAACTGTGAAATAAACTCTTTTTATCTGTTTGTGTCGTTATGTGTTAAGCTTGCGCAAACCTCACTGTACGTATTACTGTCCTCGTTCAGTCGGCCTAAGACTTGATACATATTTAAACAAAGTCAAAACCTTGCTTTATAAAACAAAACAGTACTGCAGCGCTCTTTTTTAAACGATAAGATGATCTAATCATATATGTAGATTTACATTTTTACAAGTTTTTAACGTGTTTTTATATAATTACACTACTATTGTTCCAAAATGACTTGGGTAAAGAGCCAGTCTTTCGCACTCGGAGCGAACGCTTTAACCACTACATTGATACAAGATACTATTCAAACTTGATAACTTTTGTGCGTTTTTTGTTTCTAATAAGTAACCATATTTTTCTACTTTCTTTAATATTCTTCAGCATTTCAAATTTTAGCTGTTCAAGTTTTCGTGTTAGTACTCAAAGTCTACCTTCTTTTCTCCCATTATTTCTTCATACCCAGTCATTGATTTAGCCGTCTTTGACCTGTATTGACATTTGAAGGGATCATAAAGGAAAGTGAGGCCTATAAAAGGGAGGTTACTGCTGTAGGAAGAACCCTGCTTATTTTTTAATTGACACATATCGTAATTAACTCGTGGAGTAGCCATTATACATGGGTAATAATTAAAGAGTTATTCTTAATGCTTTAAATTTTTGTACCGGGATATACTTATGAATATATATGATATACTAATAAGAAAGTACATTATATATGTAAGATACTTAATTTTTAAGTCTCAATACTGCACTTATATAAATGTCCATTCTACATTAGACTATAAAATACTTATTAAAAAGATAAGTATACAGTGAAAAGATACAAAATAAATAAAATAAATGATGGTTGAGATCTTACAACAAAAGCTAAACTGCAGTAAAAAGAAATTTCATATAAAAGATAGGGCGGATGTAAATTCATCACGTGTTTATGTATGAATTCAAATAATTATTACATTCGGTCAAACTGTCGTAAACTGATTAATGACAGCTTCTCAAAACAAATGCAGGTTATTAAAACAGTAAAACTTTAAACATAACAAGCAGTCATATGCAGTCATACCATCTATTTGTTTATCCATCTACTAACCGATCTCTCTCTCTCTCCCGCCCCTGTCCCACTCTCTCTCTCTCTCTCTGCTTATTTATCGTCGGTACCGGTTGCCAATTTGACCGACGACCCTAGAAAAAGTTGTTTAGTTATTTAGGATATAGAAAGCATCACATTGGTTCTTTGACATGCTAAGTGAATAGCACCGAAACAATGGTCCTCATCCGAAAGACATTTAGTTGTGCTAGTGTAGGAGCGAGGGATCGAACTTACGATCCCTGGATTACCAGTCCAGCGCGTAATCACTGGATCCGCTCCTCAAGAAGCCATGCTCTATGAAACTGAGCTACTTTTGCTTTTATTGCAGTACTATAATTCAAGGCATGTGGTTTATTTGAGAAAAATATAGCACGTAGTTTATATAAAGTTCCTGTAAAACTCATATCCACGTAAGATTTATACAGCTTTTTCATTTCATTCCGACAAATTTGCAGTTTTCCATTTGAGTTTACACGCTATTTGTACCTTAGGTCTTATATCTTACCTGTACCTGAAACTGTACCTTTAATCGGGACAGTATAAAACGCTGACGCGAAACGCTGACAAAATACAATAAGAGGAAAAACGCTGACGGTATAGATAAAGAACAATTTCAGAAAACGCTGACAACGTAGATATAGTATGTTAATAGAGTTTCTACGCTGTCATATATATAAATTAACTGATGTATTAAAAATCAGTACTGATCCTTGAAAAAAGGAAATATCATTTATTGAAATAAGAAAATGATAAAAAATGAAGAGAGAAAAACTGAAATTTGAAAAACAAAGTAGCTCATTTTGTTAAAAGTGATTTTTAAATAAATTGAATGATAAATATATGGCTACGTATATGCTTATCATATACATGTTACATGATATGTTAATTTACACAATAAAAATACCATGCCTAATGGACCTATATGTCAATAAATCATCTTTTTATATAATTAAATCACGTGAAAGGTGAAAAGATACATAAATATATATTTTTTCATCAATTGATATTTTCCATTTTTAAAGGATCAGTACTGATTTATAATACATCAGTTATTTTACTATATATGACAGCGGATGAACACCATTAACATACTATATCTATGTTGTCAGCGTTTTCTAAAGTTGCTCTTTATCTAAATCGTCAGCGTTTTTCCTCTTTCCTCAAAGTTGACAAATATTTTTTAAAGGTATTTGAATTTTTTATTGCCAATTCCACTACTAGCAAATAATTCAGTTTATTTCAAAATTATTTAAATTAATATAAAAATCACTTTTAATTAAGTGAGCTACATTGTCATGTTTTCAAATTTCATTTTTTTTCCTCTTCATTTCTTTATTAGTGTCTTTTTTAAGGTAATTAAATCTTTAATTGCCAATTCCACCACAAGCAAATACTTAAGTTCATTCAAAATTTATTTAAAAATCACTTTTATCTAAGTGAGCGACTTTGTTTTTCAAATTTCATTTTTTCTCTCTTTTTTTATTATCATCTTTTTTCATCAAATGATATTTTTCTTTTTTAAAGGATCTGTACTGATTTTTAATACATCAGTTATTTTACTATATATGACAGTTTAGGAACTCCATTAACATACTATATCTATGTTGTCAGCGTTGAGTGTATATCAAAACCCCCTTGATCATAATCCCCTTGGTTGAAAAATGACATAGTGATCGAAATCCCCTCAACAGAAATGACAGGGTGTTCATAATCCCCTTGATGGATAGTCAAAATCCCCTTGGCAAAAATGATGGGGTGGTCAAAATCCCCTCAACTTGTGAAAAACAACCCCCTTTACTCAATATTCTTTTTCCTTTGATCTTTTGTCACTCCAGCTAAACTATTGTGTTACATAAAGAAATGTTGCAAACATTTTGGGTATTTTGACCACCCCATCATTTTTGCCAAGGGGATTTTGACTATCCATCAAGGGGATTATGAACACCCTGTCATTTCTGTTGGGGGGATTTCGATCACTATGTCATTTTTCAACCAAGGGGATTATGATCAAGGGGATTTTGATATACACTCGTCAGCGTTTTCTGAAATTGCTCTTTATCTATATCGTCAGCGTTTTTCCTCTTATTGTATATTGTCAGCGTTTCGCGTCATCGTTTTATACTACCCCCCCCACCCTTTAATCAGAATATCCGATTCTGAGAATTACTTGCACCAAAATACTCACATTTTATTTCACACCAAATAAAAATGTCAGTACGCAACCAATGCACTTAATAGCTTTTCTTCGATGATCCCGGTGTCCCGGATCCCGTGTTTCGGTGTTTTCACCAAACCTGCACGGTGACGTGAGAAACGCACAAACGTGAGTTCAAACATGGAACAGGTGACATCGACGGAAAAGAGATTTTCTAGACCTATGAAAGGTCCTAAGAAAAAAAATGAAAAATTCAAAAACTTTATTGGAAATAGATCAGAAGGTATGAGATATGTCCTGGTGTTTAAAGGTCTTCGGTTAAAGGGTTCCATGCTACGCACCTGTTGAACAAATTTCGGATGTAAAGTTAAATTCGGATGCTTTATCCTGTTTACGTGATTTGATGTCTTACAGCCCAGGAGACATGGTTTGCTTTGTTGATAATTGAGTCAAAAAATGATAGAAGCTCATTGATTTAATGTTGTTTTAATTGTAATGTTGATTGTGCAGGTATAATCAAATTGAACAATTGTCTAGGGATACGGACCTAATTGTAGAATTGTCTAGGGATACAGACCTAATTGTAGAATTGTCTAGGGATACGGACGTCACCTAATTGTAGAATTGTCTAGGGATACGGACCTAATTTTACGATAGAATAAAGCATTAATGTACTTAAGAATGAACTCAGATTTAGTGATTTTTTGTATCTAGCCGACTTGAAATACCTAAGAGTGACGATGACTTACAAGTTATTTTCGGTTACTTTTTCCGATGATATTATGCGATTAATCAGAAATCAAAATATCCGCATACAGAAAGGGAAACATATCGTTGTCATCTCGTGTATACTTTTTAAAAAGAGAGGGTTCAGTTATAGCTGAACCTAAATGTGTGGAATTACGGACAATACGGACCATGGACAAAACGAACCAGACGAAACGGACCATTTCTTGAGACAAAACGGACCATAATGTGAGACGAAACGGACCATATCCAGGGACAAAACGAACCATCCAAAAACATAATTTTTACTCCAGTTAAATTTATATCGGCTTTCATCAAGAGACGTTTTAGGGGTGTAGTATAACATGTATAATGTATCTTGTCGTCATACGAGTATGTATTTTTGTTGTGAAATTTTTGTTCTGATTTTTTTTCAAAATTTGACTCATTTGAAATTCCGCGCTCAATGAAAAAATAAAGAAAAAAATAATAAAAAGAAAAAAATCTAATAACTATACAACTTTTGCTTGTAGATTTGGATGGGGAAGTTTTAATAAACGGAAATCCTTTACAGTCAACACATTTTTTTAATCAACACATTTGACTGAGTATGTATCACACCATATTGACAGTTTTTCACGCCTTTTTAAGAAATTGTCGATTACTATTCACATAGACTATCTATTTGTTACTTCGAATGTGTGTTTTCTGACTGTGTTGTTCCTGATATGCTTTTTTTTCTTTTTTTTTTCAAAGGCAACCGCAATCAAATAAATCTTGTCAAGTAGTAATAATGTTTTCGCACCTCTTTAACAACCGACAGTTGTTAACAAACTTTAAGTTGTCTGAATTCACACCTAGATAAATTTTCTTTTTCTCGATTCAGTCAACTATTGAATCGTAATTATCAAGTTAAGCATTAAGTACAGCTATAGTGTATTTTGCGAAATAACAAATTATATTAGACACATCTAATTGTAATCAACTATAATTTGGAATCAAAAGAAAAAACACACAGCAAATTACAATTTCTTTTAGAATTTCTTCTTTATTAATCTAATATATAATACGATCAGTTTTGATGAAAAATACGGGCAGTTAATTTCAAATTATTATACCAACATTACTCGAATAAAAATAAAAGTTTAACATATGTGCTGATGTATAGGCCGTGTTTACTTATAAATTCTACTTACTTTTATATGATGCAATATACTACACACCTATAACACCTCAGGATGGAAGCCAAAAATACATACTAGTATAACCTCAAATTTTACTTTCTTTTGTAAGATGCCTTATACTACACCCCTAAAACATCTCATAATGGAAGCTGATATAAATTTAACAGGAGTAACAATTATTTTTTGGATGGTCCGTTTCGTCTCAAAAAATGGTCCGTTTTGTCCATGGTCCGTTTTGTCCGTCAGGCAATGTGCATGACAAATGACCATTTCTTTACATTTTCATAGCTTCTGAAGATCGAATGTAAACAAAATTTGAACACTCATATAAGGTTCAGGAGCATCCACGCCACACCACGACTGAGTTATTAAAATAAATAAACGTACATTCTTTTTATGATGCTACATATTACTGTCTCAATGAAAATTTCACATAAACCTATCTGTGATGCTGTAGATTTTTTACAGTCATTATATACGTCTTCAACACTTCTCTAGCAAAAATTATTCAAGTTTATGCAATATAAGAAATATTTTTTTATTTTATTCCCTTTTTCATCTTATTTTTGTTGGTGTTTCGTTATAATAGTCTGTACCCCTAGACATTCCTTCTAGTTTTGTCTAGAGGTACGGATCCGTACCCCTAGACACTGCCCTTTTAAATACCCCAAAGAATAATTTGCAATATAAACATGTAATTGTTAAATTCAGATATGGCAAATATTCAGTGAAAACTGTTTTTGAAATTTTCTTAGTATATCAAATGCCTAACTTATTACAGGCTAACTAAAAGTCTCCTCTCCTGTAACAACACCACTGATGAAATATAAATCATATTTATGTTTTTGTTTTTTCCAATACAAATGTGTCATTTTAACATAACAAATAAAGCTCTTATTTGAGTTATTTTCTCTAATTTAACATTGAATTAAACCAAAGGAAGTGGCTACTGTTACGGAACCGTAATCCTAGCCTCTGAGTCTAGGATTACGGAAGTTCCGTAATCCTAGACAAACCCACTGGAAAAGGCTACGGTTACGGAAGTTTTTTTAAGAAGCATATTTTCAACAGTTAAATATTAAATAGCATGCCAAATTTAATTTTTATTCATTAAACAAACCATTTTACCAAATTTCCATTGTCCATCTACATCCAGGCCACACCACGAGGAGGTGCTCAAACCCGCCAAAATTTGTATTTACAAGTTTTTTTTCCCATCGAAATTGTTGGCTCATGGTTTTTGTTACAGACGTGTTATTTCATTTTTTACTTTGTTCGTTTCCTTTCTTTTTGTCATTTTAGTGAATTGAACATTAATTTGAATAAACATTTTTAAGAAATAGAATTATATATTGTTATTAAAAGATTAATTATTGCATTATACTTTGCACATAGCAATGTGTTCGTTCTTCATGAAATATGTTTTGTTTTGTTGTTGTTTTTCTTTTAATTGCCATCCATTTTCATTTTTATTTGGATCATTCTCTATCTTTTTTTCCCTTTTTTTTTAAAATTTGACTTCAGGTTGTAACAGTCTTTAAGAACTAAAACAGTCCTTGTTAGGACCATTCAAATTATTGAAAGAAAATCCTTCTTGAATTGTCATATTCCTTAAAAAACATTCATTGATAACTTCCAAGTTACAAAAGCAATGGAAATTTATTTAGTTTCAATGACAAATATACCTGCACCCCATTCGTCTTTGAAGTGTCTGCAGATGACGACATCGACATTTAACGTTAGTCAATAGAACAACAACCAAGATGGCGTATCATAACATTAGTGTTGGCTCATTTGGGAGAAAATATTTGAGACAATTAACGGTTTATCACTCGATTTTGGGTATGTAACCCTTCTTTAAAAAAAACTTCAGTAACCGTAGCCTTTTCCAGTGGGTTTGTTTAGGATCACGGGACTTCTGTAATCCTAGACTCGGAGGCTAAGATTACGGTTCCGTAACCATAGCCACTGCCTTTTACTTTTAAAAGATAAATCATAGCAAAATATATGGAAAACCATACATCCTTAATACTGTACAATGTATGTTTAAAACCCTGGACATCTCCAGAAACATTCTAAAGCAGCAGTTTTCTCAAAAACATTAAGAACTGCTAACACTTCTCTAAAGGTTTAATACATATAATATGTAAATCCTGAATAAACCAATTTGCATACGTGTTGCGGTAGTATTAACTTTTTCCCATTGTCAAGAGATAAATTATTGTTAAACTTAATTGTACTTTTAGATTTCAATGCACTTTTTGTTTGTTTCACAGGTCAGGGTTTTGCTGACAAAAGGAAAAGAAAGATTAAGTACGAGTATATGAAAATGCTAAAGAAGGAAAAACAGAAAGATGGAAAACTCAAACAGCCTGCTACAAGGCATGATCCTAAACCTGAGACAAGAACCAGACAGTCACATACAACTGATAAGACATTTCAGCAAACTCCAAAAACAAAATTGTCAAGTGGACACTCATCTAAGCCTGGCATTGGTATAAATAGCCACGAAGGTAGCCATGCTAGAGAGACACACACTAAATCTGAAAGACCAGATAATTCTCACAGTGAAGAAAGGGTAGTCAAAACAGGCTCTGATTTACCAAGACCTGGTAGAAGACCTAGTGGGAAGCAGCATAAACAGTTAAATATTTTTTTTACTACTTTTCTTCTTTGTATTATTCTTTACGTACTTCTGGTAAATTTCAGTTGTGTATTTCAAAATGTTAAATTAAGTTCATATTAATTAATAGAAGAATACAAAAAAAATTAGAAACTAGGGTAGATATTAAGATGCCTGTAGGTGCAGTTGCTTTTCATAATTATTTAGTTGTCATATTCACAAGGTACTCGTCGTAAGCTTTTGTGTCTGTGGTTTTGTTAGATGTGTACTGTTTTACAGAAAAAAAATATTTTCTGTAGGAAAAGTGAAGGTACAAATCAGAGAGGTATGAACAGGTTTTCCAAAGTAGCAGAAGAACATAGACAAAGAAAAGTGAAGAGTATGTTGAAAAAACAGGTGAGGGTCGACTAAAGTGTTAAATAAAAGATTGTTTAGGTTATTGAATGGTTTTAGTCTCCATTTATAGATCCATCTAGAAAATACATGAAAATGTCATGCTGAAAATTTTAATATTAGCCTAGCACTTCCGTGAAAATGTCTTCTCGGATAGTATGGCAATGTTATGCAGAAAATTTGAGTCATAGCCTCAGGTCTCTCTTGCATATTGACTTTAATATTATCTAACAGAAAAGTAACATAATGAAGCTTTTATGATCTCCCATTCTTTAATGAAATAAATGTTGTAAGTTGCAATAATTCAGATGTATTTGAAAGGTTGTGCTGTATAATAATGTATCCTAAAACTGTAAAAAAAGAAAAGAAACATTATCTTTTCTTTAGGAAAATTGATTTAATTTATATTAATCTGCATACACTTAGTGTACAAGTTAAGTCTTTAACTACATAATGTTCCAAAATGTGATACACTGGTTAACATTTAGTTTTAGGCTGAATTCTGCCTCTTAAAGTTTTACTATCATTGAATTTTTTTAGGAGTTCTTGGAGACAAAGAAACAACAGGAAGAGGCAATGTTGTCATATAAGAAACAGAAACAAGAAACTTTCAAGAAGATATGTAAGAAAACTCATAAAGGACAGCCAGTTATGAAAAATCAAATTGAGTATTTGTTGCAAAAAATTGAGAAACAAGTAAACCAGAGATAACACTTTATACTTTATTCATTTTTTTCTTTTTTCCTGTTTGTACAGAATCATCGTTTCATAATTTCTCTTAATCTGGAAAACAGAAAGTTTTGATTAAAGGAAGCAGTGAGACGAAGACTCAGGTATTCATTAAAGCGATTAGAGAAATAGAATCTTAAGATTGTGTCGTATATATTCTTTGTATAGTCCAAGACTGTATATTCTTCGTACAGTCCAAGACTATATATTCTTCATACAGTCCAAGAAAACCACAATAAAGTTAAATCTACACGTAACAAAACTACTTAGTACTCCATTTTAGAATTGTAATTTGTGACTTTAAACCAAACAGTTGGGGAGTGGGGGGTGCTATCTAGGAATAACTTCATCTCGTCCTGTCCTAATTTTTTTTCCCGAAATATCTCTGAAACCGGTATAGGTATTGTATTGAAACTTGAAGTATATACGGGAAATAATCATGCAACTCCATGTACAAAGTTTGATAATTCAGAGTTCTATTTTGACTTTATTATACCCCTTTTTTCACTTGGAAAATGTCGCAAGATTTATATTTTTCTAGAATATCTCTTGAATCGATATAGTTGTTAACTTGAAAATTAAAATGTAGATGAAACATCACAATGCAACCCCATGTTATACAGCTCTGACTTGTACTTTGATGTAATTATTGCTTTTTATCACTTTGATAATGTCCTAAAATTTACTTTTTCTTGATTATCTCTGAACAGCACTTTCAGTAACTTAAAATTAAAATTGAAAGGTCACAGTGCAACTCCATTTTCCAAGTTTGATAACTCAGAGTTTTATTTTGACTTAATTATGGTTTTTCACTTAGAAAATGTCCAACAAATTTTCATATTTCCTGAACATCTGTGGAACCAGTATAGCCATTAATTTGAAATTTAAAACATGAACGAAGAAAGAAAGGTGATTTCCAAGCGCCAAGTTTGATAATTCTGACTTGTACTATGATTAATTATGCCCCCTTTTCACTAACCGTCTGTACCCCTTTATAATAAGGCTTATAAGATGCATCCCTGATTTTGTTCTAAAAAATTTGTACTTTTTGCATTGACCCTCTTGTATGACTTGGTATGAAATGGGAATCATTCTAGGCATGGATATTAGATGATTTAAGTGTAATTTATACAACTTCCAGGCACATCTGCCCTCTCATTCAGCTTCTAGAATGATTCCAGATGCAGCTTACTTGGTTGCTTATAAGATTTACAAGAATGGTCCTGGAACTGTTGATGTAATATTTAGGTGATAAATAATGGTCAGCAAAAGTCGTTTTTATGCCACTGAAGAGAGGCATATAGTTTTTTAACTGTCCGTTCGAAAACTTTAACATTGGCCATAACTTCCTTAATAGTAAGACGATTTACTTAATACTTGGACATAACACCTCTTTGGACAAAACCTTGCCACTGACCTATATTTGTTTGACCTTGACCCCTGAACGACCTTCAACTTGGAAATCCAATTGTCCAAAAACTTTAACATTGGCCATAATTTCCTTATTAGTAAGTCAATTTACTTAATACTTGGACATAACATAAAAATCATTTTTGTTCGCGTAGGACGAGTTTTCGCGTATTTCGCGCTAGGAACAATGCGCGAATTTAAGACCGCGCTTTTATTAAACTAATAAAACATTTACGTTATCCGAATCTTGATCCTGTCCAAATACCTGCATATATTTTTCCACTCACTTTTGACAATTAGTTGTTGTTTTTAGCCAATATAACTTGAATAATCGGGTGGTTTGGCAAATTCTAAATATTAAGCAAAATTAAAATGAAACTTATTTTGTTTTCTTTTTAAGTACATGTATGTTCCGTTTGCATTTCCTTGAGTTGTTGAACGCTTGTCTGAAGCGTTTACTTTATTAGTAAAGTTAATTTTCGCAAGCGGCAATATTTTTTTTATCGTAATTGAGTAGGGACCCGTTACAAAAGACCTGTCGGTATCGATCTTTTAATCTGTGTACACTTAACCTGTGTCAATTAACGTCAATTAACAGTTGGACCTGTCAGTTTGTATATTCGAAAGCGGACCGCGGTAATTGACACGTATACACGCGTCGGTGTTGATCCAGCGTCATGCAGCTGTCGTCTGCTTTTTATGCTGAAAAAAAAATTGAATCTGAAATATAAAATGCGCGAATTTAGGACCGCGCGAACGTACTTTTTGTGCCGTTTGTGCGAACTTTCATCCCAGCGAATTTAAATGATTTCACATATATATTTGTTTGACCTTGACCCCTGAACGACCTTCAACTTGGAAATCCAATTGTCCAAAAACTTTAACATTGGCCATTACTTCCAGATTAGTAAGTGGATATACTTCATACTTGGACACATCATCCCTTTGGACAAGACCTTCCCACTGACCTATATTATTTTGACCTTGACCCCTGAATAACCTTCACCTTGAAGATCCAATTGACCAAAAACTTTAACATTTGGCCATAACTTCCACATTAGTAAGTGGATATACTTCATACTTGGACACAACACCACTTTGGACAAGATCTTCCCACTGACCTATATTTGTTTGACCTTGATCCTCTGAATGACCTTCACCTTGAAGATCCAACTGTCCAGAAACTTTAACATTTGGCCATAACTTCTACATAAGTAAGTGGATATACTTAATACTTGGACACAACACCCCTTTGGACAAGACCTTTCCACTGACCTATATTTATTTGACTTTGACACCTGAATGACTGGTTCTAAGCTCAAAGGTCAAAGCACCACTTCGGGGGCATAGTCATCTTACAGTGACAGTTCTTGTTGGTTCTGCAAAGATACTTTTTCTTGTAGAATGCGCTGACAAGACGCACCCCCTCTCTCTGAGTTTGAATTTTGAGAACAAAATGTATGTCCTGTAAGCGAGTGTATATGTTAGATAAGAGTGTATATCAAAATCCCCTTGATCATAATCCCCTTGGTTGAAAAATGACATAGTGATCGAAATCCCCTCAACAGAAATGACAGGGTGTTCATAATCCCCTTGATGGATAGTCAAAATCCCCTTGGCAAAAATGATGGGGTGGTCAAAATCCCCTCAACTTGTGAAAAACAACCCCCTTTACTCAATATTCTTTTTCCTTTGATCTTTTGTCACTCCAGCTAAACTATTGTGTTACATAAAGAAATGTTGCAAACATTTTGGGTATTCATGTCTATTGCAGAGAGCCATCATATTATATACCCAACAAAATAACAGTTTGCAGTTAAGTAAAACAAAGATGAAGTAATTTTAGATAGCAAACTGCAATTAATAGCCTCATTTTAAGTTATTATCTGGAAAGATCTAAAGCTAGTGTGCAACAAATTTGCCTTTAAAGGTGTTTATCATTGCAAAGATTAATTGATTGTTTGTTACATATAACTATAATTGCAATGATTAATTATAATCAACTATCATTTATTTGTTTGTATTTTACAATTTTCTCAGCAATAATAACATCAATAAAGGGTGTCATTATTAACTGGCTGTGACAAACATACACCTTTTAATTGTTTGTATGCTTTTCTCTTTTTTTCAGCAATTCTTGAAGCAGTTGGTTCTTAAATTCATTGAACTAAAAAGAAAAATAAGAAAAAAATCTTAAGAAATTTCCCAACCATTTCACATTATTTGAGGGGATTTTGACTACCCACTGAGGGGATTATGACCACCCCTTTATTTTTGCCAAGGGGATTATGATAACCCTGTCATTTCTGTTGAGGGGATTTCGATCACTATGTCGTTTATCAACCAAGGGGATTATGATCAAGGGGATTTTGAGCGTCCCCCGTTAGATAATGTCCAAACATTTCTTGAATACCTCTGAAACTCATACTTATAGTTACTTATCATATGAAGTGTCAAAAGCTCATTTAATAGGGCAAGTTTTATAACAGAGACTTGCATTTTGACAAAAATATGCTTTTAACATTTAGAAAATGTCCCTAAATAGACATTTTCTTGAACATTTTTATGAATATCATGCAAAGAAGGAATTGTGATTGGAGCTGTGATTTTTTTGCAATGATCATGGGGTCGAACTTATTTTAGTTTGATAAAATTTTAAGCGAGGCAAAAAAGTTTGATTGGATAAATGGCTGAAAAAAGAGAAAGCAAAAATAGGTTATTACTCGTTATTTTTGGGTGTGTCTGTGTTTTTTTGATATTTCACAATCTATGCTACTGTGTGTTCGAAAAACCACATGCGGTCGGTGGAGAACTTACCTTTTGGTCAGATAAAAGATATAAAAACAAGAAAATCAATAGGATTGGAAAGTTAATGAATGTATTCACTGTCACAAATGTTAACAACTTGTTCACCTGACTTCAAAAACGGTAATTTTTTCCCATTCTTTTACATTTATTTCTCCATTTTTAAAATGGAAATTTGTCTAAGTGAATAATAATCTGGATTCAAGCGAAAAAGTCACATTTATTAGTGGCTGGGTAATGGAAATTTCATTTTTACGAACTGTATGGACGATGTGTGGTTTCATAGAGCAACTGTACGCATAAAATTTGCCTCGGGCATATAACCCGTTTGGTTTGGTTTGGTTTGATTTGTACGGGTTTACGTCAAGTCCAACATCATATTGGTCATATCTCCACAGTCAGTCCACCTAACTGATGTTCCTTGATACCCAACCAGTAATGACCAAGTTCTACGCAAGTGACTGTCCACTTATCCCACATTATTTGCTCTGAATCAGAATTGAGAAACATGACCATGAGACACAATGTCCGAGATAAATCGTATACAGTAACTGAATGTTGGTCATATCTCAACGGTCAGTCCACCTAAATGATGTTCCTTGATATCCAACTAGTAAAGCAAGTGACTGGCCACTTATCCCACATTATTATCCCCCGCCGAAATCAGGAGGGGGATATTGTTTTGGCATTGTCCGTCTGTCTATCATTCCTTTCGTCCGTTCGAATTTCGTTTCCGCGCTATTTCTTGGCAACTACAGGCTTGATTTCAATGAAAGCTTGTGGGAACTTTCAATTCCAAAAGGAGATGCGCATATCCTCGGCTTTGTTCCTGTTTGACACTTCAACACAGGCCATGTTAATAAAATTTCTGAAAACAAAAATATCTGCGTTATTACGCTAATTATATCATAACTGACGTCACCGGTAATTTATCCGCTAATTGGTATACAGACCATGCAACAATAATACTGTTTATAAGCTACTTTCAATACGTTCTGTCCTGTAATTTAAAGCATCTTAATTTTTTATATTTATGTTTTTAGTCTTGTATTTCAGTATACTGTTCTCATAATAAGAAGTAAATAGTCTGGGTTAGAAATTTTCGTCTGTACCGCCGAATTATATAAACCTTATGGATATCACTCGGGAAGTCAGACCGGCTTGTTTTTTTATTTTTTTATTTCTGTTTACATGTTTTGTATCGTAAAACGAAAGGGAAAGGGCGAAAAAGGAAAAAGTTGAAGAAAAATAGGCATTTTGTAATATGTATTGATAGGTATTCCTCCTAATAATGTATATGTATATTACTGACTCCTGTTACACTAGTGTTAACAAGTATTAGTTAACAAATACGGTAGAATATAAATATATTGCTTTTTTTTATTTTTACAAGCTATGTACAGTAACAGACTACACGGTACCATGTATGCACTTCCAAGCACTTGATTTAAAGCATTATGTAGATTATGCGAATTATTAACCAGTGCCATCTTAAGTTCTTACCCTCTGCAGAAAAATCAATTCCAAATAAAATGTTCACTATACGCCCCAACAACTTAGCATGAATAACTAATAAGAAAATTGATTCGTCAACCACATAGATTATTTGTAAAAGCGAAGCTGCGTAATACTTACCGTCATTGGTTCAAATTTAAATCTAAAAGAAATGATGTGATTAGAGAAATTAGGAAGGCTAAATGTCATTATTGGAAAATTAAATGATGTAAATATTAACCTAAAACTTGGTTTAAAATTGCTAAACAACATATGAACATCAAATTATCCAGTTCGATTCCTGCTCTGATTTATAATGACACAATGATTGAAAATGACTGCGAAAAATCCGAAATTTTAAATGACATCATTTGCAAAGAATCTCTTTTAAATGAAATGTCCCGTCTTCCAGCACTGCCTGACTTTTATCGCACAACATCTACATTCGATTAAATTAGCAGTGCAGGACGTTTTAGATGTAATCAATATCTTGAAAATAAAGCATCTGGTTTCGAAAGTCCCCATTTGTTAAAAGAAGGAGCTACAGTTTTAGTCCCATTTCTTTGAGATTTCCTTAATAAACTTCTTCTCACTAGTTTCTTTCCAACCAGCTGGAAACTCGGAAATGTTTGTCCTATCTATAACAAGACGGCTATGATGGCCCTATATTGCTCACCTGAATATGACTGCTTTTAACAAAGTTGCTATGGACCTGGTTAATTGACCCCAGATAACCCATATTCGAACCTGACCTAGAAATTATTGAAACAATCTTTCTGACAAATTTCAAGGTTATTTGGACTGAAAGTGTAGCCTCTAGAGTGTTAACAAGGTTTTTCCATATTTGGGCTCTGTGACCTAGTTTTTTAACCTAGATGTCCCATATTCAAACTTGAGCTAGAAATTATCGAAACAATCTCTCTGACAAATTTCCAGGATATTTGGACTGAAAAAGTAGCCTCTAGAGTGTTAACAAGGTTTTTCGGTATTCAGGCTCTGTGACCTAGTTTTTGACCCCAGATGATCCATATCCAAGCCTCAGCTTGAAATCATCAAAACAACCTTTCTGACAAATTTCCAGGACATTTGGACTGAAAATGTAGCCTCTAGAGTGTTTACAAAGTTTTTCGGTATTCAGGCTCTGTGACCTAGTTTTTTAATCCAGATGACCCATATTCAAAGTTGAGCTGGAAATCATAGAAGCAACCTTTCTGACAAATTTTTAGGTTATTTGGAATTAAAATCTTAACTCTTGAGTGTTAACAAGGTTTTTCCATATTTGGGCTCTGTGACCTAGTTTTGACCACAGATGACCCATATTAGTACTCGAGCTAGAAATCATCAAAATAACCTGTCTGGCAAATTTCCAGGATATTTGGACTGAAAATGTAACCCCTGGAGTGTTAAAATGGTTTTAACATTTTAGGGCTCAGTGACCTAGTTTTTGATCCCAGATGACCCATATCCTAATCTGGGCTAGAAATCATTGAAACAACCTGTCTGACAAATTTCAAGGACATTTGGACTGAAAATGTAACCCCTTGAGCATAAACAAGGATTTTCTACTTTTTGGCCCTGTGTCCTAGTTTTTGACCCCAGATAACCCATATTCAAAACTGAGCTAGAAATCATTTAAACAATCTTTCTGAAAAGTTTCAAGGTTATTTGAACTGAAAATGTTACCTTTATGCGTGTTTACAAGGTTTTTCCATATTTTGGGTCTGTGACCTAGTTTTTGACCCCAGTTGACCTTTATTCGAATCTGAGCTAAAATCATTAAAACATCCTTTCTGACAAATTTGGAGAATATTTGGACTGATAAGTAGCTTCTAGAGTGTTAACAAGTTTTTTTCTATTTTTGGGCTCTGTGACCTAGTTTTTTATTTCAGAAGTCCCATATTCAAATTTAACCTAGAAATCATTGAAACAACCTTTCTGACAGATTCCAGGTTATTTGGACTGAAAATGTTACCTCTAGAGTGTTTACAAGGTTTTTCCGTATTTAGGCTCTGTGACCTAGTTTTTTAATCCAGATGACCCAGTTTTGAACTTGAGCTAAAATCATCAAAACAACCTTTTTGACAAATTTCTGGGATATTTTGACTGAAAATGTAACCTTTTGAGTGTTAACGAGGTTTTTCTAATTTTGGGCTCTGTGACCTAGATTTTGAACCAAGATGACCCATAGTCGAACTTTAGCTTGAAATCATAGAAACAACATGTCTGACAAATTTCCAGGATATTTGGACTGAAAATGTGACTTCTCCTTCTACATGAAGATTTTCAAATTTATCGCTATATAAGCCTATGTAAAACCAATGACCCCGGGTTGGGGCCAAATTTGACCCCAGGGGCCATGATTTGAACATACTTGGTAGAGGTCCATTAGACAATGCTACATACCAAATCTTAAGGCTCAGGGCCTTGTGGTTTCAGACAAGAAGAATTTCGAAGTTTTTTCTATATAAGCATATGTAAAACCAATGACCCCAGGGTGGGGCCAAATTTGACCCCAGGAATAAAATTTGAACAAACTTGGTAGAGGTCCACAAGACAATGCTACATACCACATGTCTTCGCTCTATGTAAAAAAGTTACCTCTGGGGCGGGTTCATTTTTGACCCAGAGGCCATAATTTGAACAAACTTGGTAGAGGTCCACTAGACAATGCTGCACACCACATGTCTTAGCTCTACGCCTAACAGTTTCTGACAAGAAGATTTTTAAAGTTTTTCCTATATAACTCTATGTAAAAACAAGTTACCCCTGGGCGGGGCCATTATTGACTCCAGGATCATAATTTGAACAAACTTGGTAGAGGTCCACTAGATGATGCTTTATACCAAATATCAAAGCTCCAGGCCTTGTGGTTTCTGACAAGAAGATTTTTAAAGATCCAACTTTTAAAATCTGTTTTTAGCTCCTGTGACCCAGAAATGCAATGGACTGGAACCATTTGAACAAACTTGGTAGAGCTTCAAGCAAGGAACATTCTAGGCAAGTTTCATTAAATTTTGCCCAGTGGTTTCAGAGGAGATGTCGTTTGAATGAATTGTGGACGACGGACGGACGGACGCCGGACAATCAAGGATCCTAAAAGCTCACATGAGCATGCTCAGGTGAGCTAAAAAGTCAGATCCTTCTGACCCTAGCAGTTACCGCCCAGTTTCACTTTTAAGCTGTATTGGCAAAAAATAAAAAAAAACAATGGAAAGGTGTATAATGGAATACATATTCAATTTTCTGTTAGACGACAATGTATTGACACCATATCAGTCAGGATTTATACCAGGCGACTCAACACTAAATCAACTTGTTTACATATACAATGACATATGTAAGACACTTGATGATGGAAAAGAAATTCGTATGGTCTTTTGTGACATCTCAAAAGCATTTGAGCGAGTTTACCTCCACTCATGGTTCGACTCATATTTGAATTGCAGAAAACAGAGAGTTGTCTTTAATAGTTCGTCTTCTTCTCTTAAAAATATCAAAGTTGGGGTACCTCGAGGCGCCATCCTAGGTCCGCTACATTTTTTAATCTACATAAACGATAAAGTCAAAGATATTAAATACAACATTCGCCTTTTTGCAGACGATACTAGTCTATATGTAATTGTTGAATATCCAATTAACGCAGTCAACAACATGAATAACGACCCAGTGAAAATTGAAAACTTGTCAAAACAATGGCTTGTTACATTTAATGCTAGTAAAACGAAGTCAATAATAATTAGTAGACAAGAGGGCCATGATGGCCCTGGATCGCTCACCTGAGTACTTTGGCTGTAGGTTTGCTGTTAAGCAGTATTTCATTTTTTAATTGAAAATATATAAGTGCCTACAACCCAAATATGTAAAATATCAGTCAATAAATAAAAGCTCTATGACAGAAAGTAGAAATATCTATTATAAGCTATGGTGACCTTGACCTTGACCAAGTGACCTCAAACACTACCCATGGGTAGAGGTCCTTGCAAGGAACCTATATACTGAATATCAAAGATATTGGTCTGTAACCGAAGGCTTTATGAGGTACAATAGATAAATCTATTTTTAGCCTCCGTGACCTTTAACCTAATCTAATAATTTGAAAAAGCTTGATAAAGCTTGCTTCATGCCAAATTTTAAAATTCAAGGCCTTGTGGTTTGAGACAAGAAGATTTTTAAAAATTTCCTTTTTAACATATTAAGGGCCCCCGGGGCTGGGCAAATTTTGACCCCAGGGCCAACATTTAAACAATATTGGTAAAGGTTCTTTACACAATACTCAACACCAAATATCTAAGGTCTATACCTATTTGTTTTGGAGAAAAATTATTTTTCATGTTTTTCCTATATAAATCAATGTAAACCAAGAGAACCCTTGGGCGTGGCCAATTTTGACCCAGGGGACATAATTTGAACAAACATGGTAAACATCCACTAGACAATGCTACATACCAAATATCTAAGCTGTAGGCATTGAGATTTTATAGTAAGAAGATTTTTAAAGATTGCCTTTTTTACATATTAAGGGCCCCCGGGGCGAGCCAATTTTGACCCAGGGCCAACATATAAACAATTCTGGTAAAGGTTATCTACACAATACTCCACACAAAATATCTAAGGTCTAGTCCTATTAGTTTCGGAGAAAAATGACTTTTAATGTTTTTCCTATATAACTATATGTAAACCAAGAGAACCCTGGGGCGTGGCCAATTTTGACCCAGGGAACATAATTTGAACAAACTTGGTAGACAATCACTAGACATTGCTACATACCAAATATCAAAGCTGTAGGCATTGAGGTTTCCAGTAAGAAAATTTTTAAAGATTGCCTTTTTTTACATATTAAGGGTCCCCGGGGCAGGGCCAATTTTGACCCCAGGGCCAACATATAAACAATACTGGTAAAGGTTATCTACACAATACTCCACACCAAATAACTAAGGTCTAGTCCTATTAGTTTTGGAGAAAAATGATTTTTCATGTTTAACTATATGTAAACCAAGAGAACCCTGGGGCGTGGCCAATTTTGACCCAGGGGACATAATTTGAACAAACTTGGTAGACATCCACTAGACAATGCTACATACCAAATATCATGTAGGCACTGTGGTTTCTGAGAAGAAGATATTTTAAGATTTCCTATATATGTCTATGTAAAATGAAGTGACCCCTGGGACGGGGCCAATTTTGACCCCAGGAAAATAATTTGAACAATTTTTGAGTTCCATTAGAGGGTGCTAAATGCCAAATTTCTAAGCTCTAGGCCTTGTGGTTTCAGACAAGAAGATTTTCAAATTTTTTCCTTCTATGATATCATCTACAGGTCCTCTACCAAAGTTGTTCAAATTATGCCCCTAGTGCCAAAATTGGCCCCGCCCCAAGGGGTCATAGGTTTTCCTTATATGTATATTGTAAAAACTTAAAAAATCTTCTCCTCTGAAATAACAAAGGCTAGAGATTTGGTATTTGGTGTATGACATCATCTATAGGTCCTCTACCAAATTTGTTCAAATTATGCCCCTTGTGCCAAAATTGGCCCCGCCCCAGGGAGGCAGGTTTTCCTTATATGTATATAGTAAAAAAATTAAAAAATCTTCTTCTCTGAAATGACAAAGGCTAGAGATTTGATATTTGGTTTATGATATCATCTACAGGTCCTCTACCAAAGTTATTCAAATTATGCCCCTAGTGCCAAAATTGGCCCCGCCCCAGGGGGTCATAGGTTTTCCTTATATGTATATAGTAAAAAATTAAAAAATCTTCTTCTCTAAAATGACAAAGGCTAGAGATTTGATATTTGGTTTATGATATCATCTACAGGTCCTCTACCAAATTTGTTCAATTTATGCCCCTTTTGCAAAAATTGGCCCCGCCCCAGGGAGGCAGGTTTTCCTTATATGTATATAGTAAAAAAATTAAAAAATCTTCTTCTCTGAAATGACAAAGGCTAGAGATTTGATATTTGGTATATGATATCATCTATAGGTCCTCTACCAGAGTTGTTCAAATTAGGCCCCTAGTGCCAAAATTGGCCCCGCCCCAGGGGGTCATAGGTTTTCCTTATATGTATATAGTAAAAACTTAAAAAAATCTTCTCCTTTGAAATGACAAAGCCTAAAGCTTAGATATTTAGCATAAAATATTGTCCTGTTCCAACCTGTTCCAAGTTTGTTTAAATTATATCCCTGGGGTTAAAATTGGGCCTGCCCGGGGGTCATAGATATTCTATTTGTGCATATAATAAAAACATAAGAAAATTATCCTCTGAAGCTTCAAAGGCTAGAGCTTAGATATTTGGCATGAAACATTGTGAACTTCTACAAACATTGTTCAAATTATTGCCCTAGGTTCAAAATTGGCCTTGCCCTTTGGGCCATGGGTTTTCTTTATATACATATAAGTGATCTCGGAAACCGAGAAAGCTAGAGCTTATATATTTAACATGAGACATTGTCTGGTCGAACTATATCAAGATTGTTTAAATTAAAGCTTGGAGTCACATTTGGCCGTGCCCTAGGGGACTTAGTGACCTACTTTTTTGTAATTTGATATACAGTTATGAAATTTGGGCCATCTGCACAGTTTCAGATGAAGACTTGAACTTTGATGTTAAATGACTAAATTTTGACCTAGTGACCTATTTTCTTGTTTTTTGATGTACAGCTATGAAATTTGGACTATTTGCACAGTTTCAGATGTAGCATTGAACTTTGATGTTAGATGACCTAGATTCTCACATAGTGACCTACTTTCTTGCTTTTTTTTATCTACAGCTATGAAATTCGAACCCTGTGCACAGTTTCAGGTGTCGAAATTGAACTCTGACATTAGATGACATTTTGACCTAGTGACCTTTTTAGCTCACCTGTCACGTAGTGACAGAGTGAGCTTTTCTGATCACCTTTTGTCCGTCGTCCGTCCGTCCGTCCGTCCGTTAACAATTAGTTTGTTAACACTCTAGTGGTCACATTTTTGCCTCAATTGTCATAAAACTTGGTCAGGATGTTTGTTTCATTAATATCTCGGACGAGTTCGAACATGGGTTATCAGGGTTGGAAAACTAGGTCACAGAGCCCAAATATAGAAAAACCTTGTTAACACTTTCGAGGCTACTTTTTCAGACCAAATATCCTGGAAATTTGTCAGAAAGGTTCTATCGATGGTTTCTAGCTCAAGTTCAAATATGGGTCATCTGGGTTCAAAAACTAGGTCACGGAGCCCAAAAAAAGAAAAATCTTGTTAACATTCTAGAGGTTACATTTTCAGCCCAAATAGTCTGGAAATTTGTTAGAAAGGTTGCATTGACGATTTCTAGGTCAAGTTTAAATATGAGTCATCTGGGGTCAAAAACTATGTCACAGAGTCCAAATATTGAAAAACCTTGTTAACACTCTAAAGGTAACATTTTTACACGGAAATATCTGGGAATTTGTCAGGAAGGTTGCTTCTATGATTTCTAGCTCAAGTTTGAATATGGGTCATCTGGGTTCAAAAACTAGGTCACAGAGCCAAAAAATAGAAACATCTTGTTAACACTCTAGAGGTTACATTTTCAGCCCAAATAATCTGGAAATTTGTCAGAAAGGTTGCTTCAAAGATTTATAGCACAAGTTCAAATACGGGTCATCTGGGTTCAAAAACTAGGTCAAAGTGCCCAAAAATGGAAAAATCTTGTGAACACTCTAGAGGTTAATTTGCAGCCTAAATAATCTGGAAATTTGTCAGAAAGGTTCTATCGATGATTTCTAGCTCAGTTTTGAATATAGGTTTTCTTAATTCCAAATAACCTGGAAAATTGTCAGAAAGTTTAATTCTATGGTTTCTAGCTCAAGTTTGAATATGGGTCATCTGGAGTTGAAACATCTAGGTCACAGAACCCAAATATCGAAAAACTTTGTAAACACTCTAGAGGCTACATTTTAAGTCCAAATGTCGTGGAAATTTGTCAGAAAGGTTGTTTTGATGATTTGTAGCTCAAGTTTAGATATGGGTTATCCTGGGTCAAAAACTAGGTCACAGAGCCTGAATACCGAAAAACCTTGTTAACACTCTAGAGGTTACATTTTCAGTCCAAATAGACTGGAAATTTGTCAGAGAGATTGTTTCGATAATTTCTAGCTCAAGTTTGAATATGGGACATCTAGGTTAAAAAACTAGGTCATAGAGCCCAAATATCGAAAAACCTTGTTAACACTCTAGAGGTAACATTTTCAGTACAAATAACCTTGAAATTTGTCAAAGAGATTGTTTCAATAATTTCTAGGTCAAGTTCGAACATGGGTCATCTGGGGTCAATTAACCAGGTCCATAGCAACTTACAGTCATACTCAGGTGAGCGATACAGGGCCATCATGGCCCTCTTGTTTCTTGTTTGATGTACAGTTTGAAATTTGGACAATATATATAGTACAAATTGTTCGAATTATTTTAATAAACACTAGCCTTGTCCGTTTTCACACAAATGACAGTCTTTCCTCAGGTGAGCGCTTTGGGGCCAATGGCCTCCTTGTTATAGAAGAAACATTTCAAGAAGACGAACACGAACATAGACAGGAAAACGCACGCTTGCATAATTTATTACTTGGGTTATAACTGCTTAACGTGTCGTTAAGTCGAATCAATTTCCTATTACTTGCTAAGTTGCACAAATAACGAAACTCAGAGACGACAATATGTTTCAAATCTCCCCTGCCCGAAACTTGTTCAAAAATTGTTAACAGGCTGCGAACATCTTAATTCAGAGATGAACAGCTATGATTTTTTACAGGTCCAAAAATATATTGAGGCAACAAAGAGATTCGATCGAACTTAAAAAGAACGGCTGAGACTCTCATCACACTTCACATCCCATTCCATTCCTCACTTTCTTTACTGTCATCCACTCTTCGTTACTTTATCGTTACATTATTACCTAGAATCAGTCTTAACTGTCACTGGAACCAAATATTGTGCAAATTTATGATATAATAGTCTTTTTTAAAGGAAAAGAGTTCACGTAAGTGTTACTTACACTTTTTCTCTAATCCTGTCACGATGTCTTTAGTATTGTCTGTAATATAACAATGTGCTTATAGTGAAACAGTATTGTTTAAACCATTTTTTATAAAGAGCTGCCTACATGTTCCTGTCCACTCTGCAAAGCAATAGTACCTGGCTGGAATTTGAAATACCTCTTCATAAAAATCTACCAGGTTGAAGCAATGTTTCGCAAACAATCCATTTGTCTATCGGTCATCTTTACAGCGCCTGTATCGCCAGGAAGTAACGTATAATGCATATATTTAGGTTTATATCTACTCTACTTTCCGAATTTTGAAATACAACTTGTCTCAACTTTTCACCAGATTGAGGCGATGTGTCTGTTTGTCTGTCCGTCGTTTGCACTGCCAATGATCTAGAATACTGCAAACCTGTATGTTTATTTCCATTTTGTAGCTTAAGTCATTAATTTTGATGGATTTTTAGGTGCAGTTGTTTGACCATACCACAAGGCATTCCCCATTTGCATGGTTATATTTATTCTTTAAAATAGTACTACATTTTTCAGACAATTCCCATTTGGGACATTGTCATAGAAACAGCTGTTGTTTAGTATACAATGCCATTAAATACAGATACTTTGAAAAGTACAAGAGTATGGTTGGAAATAATTGCCATTTTTTATTCTAGTAATATACATACTTTTAATGGTGTAAGATTATTGCATAGATGTCACATTCACTCTTAGAATTTTTGGAGTCCTAAAGGCACCGTGTTTGAAGCGTCCTGTTCGTTTTTTGGATTTACCAGGTCTACTCTTATTTTTCTTCATATTGAACACTAACTGGAAAATTTTTAAAACCTAATCTTTAGGACATCTTTACCATTCTGTCTTTGAGTATCTGTAGTGCCAGTCATTACATTTCATTGAGATGATAGTTTTTATGTAAGACTAACAGAGGCTGTTCTGTTCCAAGACTAACAGAGGCTGTTCTGTTCCAAGACTAACAGAGGCTGTTCTGTTCCGGCCGCCAAGCCTCGAAGAAACAGTATCTGCTAAGTTAAGGAAAATCATTTACAAAAAAGTAAAAGTATCAGATACTTCTGCACAATAGAACTCTTTTCTGCAGAATAAGTAGATGCTTCGTAAACCAGTTCGTTGGCAGCATTTATTGTAATATTTTCTACCTTATTTTAGAACATTTTCTTGTGAAACTTCCCAATAATGTATGCCCGGCGCACTGGGTATTTGCACGACAGGACTTTGGAATTGAAAACAGTTCTGTAAAGAATCCATTTGCAACTTGTTGATATTGCCTTTTCTTGAACTACTATATATTGTTATTCGCCTTTGAGGTTTGAAATGATATAACCATGTCTCATCCCCCGTGAGGAGTTCATTAATCTTCGTTTAATCAGCATTTGCAGAGGATGTTTGCAACATTGCACCCTTTTGGGTTTTGCTCTTTGATAAAAAATTGGGTACCGACTTACACAAACTTTCGATAATTTCAGGTGTTGATAAATGCCCACTGATGCAGCTACTCGGTGAAACTGTATACTAGTATCTCGAGTATTCTGCTATCACGGCTGCTTCAGCAGCCATGTTATTATAGGACGCTGACGGTTTAAATATGGCGCGCTACACGAACTTTTACATTTTGGTTTTAAACGGCACGGTCACAGGACAGGATTTTATAAAACAGTGAAACACCTCAAGAAGTACTATAAACAGCATCTCCCTAGAACATCAAAGTACATCAAAGGAAATCGCTAAAGCAATTAATAACAAATAACTTATGACAGATATGTCGACCAAGTCATGTTTAGAATTTGATATATATTGAAATTTGAAAATAATGTATCTAATATTATGTCTCTAAACCTGACATAGCTGAAAGGATACTTTTCGGTGAATGACGGAACATCTACTGAAAACATCTCATATAGTAATCCTTGAATGTTAACATCTCTGACAAAAGACTCTATAGCTCTGGTGTTACACAGGGAATCACCCTGAAAAATATCAGACAAGCCGAGCTTTCTGAACGAAATCTAAACTACAATGAGCTGTTTTCACACTCCCAGTTATTTACTGTTTTACATTGTCCCCATTTTCTGAAAAGGCAATGATATGAGCTAACTTAATTTCGACAACAGCATAGTTTTTAAAAACTTATTATTTCCTCTGTTGTCTGTGCTGACATGTTTTTTTTCTCCAGTGTTGCAGTTAGTGCCTGTCAAAATTAATCTTTGATATTACAAATAAACATTACTACCCATCATTAAATCACAATATATATTGAGATCTAGACTTGTTTCTTAATTGTTTCCAAATACCTTACCCTTGATAAGTACTTTCCTCCTTTTTCTAGGACGTTTATTGAACTTTTGAGAATTTTCGCTGCCGTGTTGAAGTCGTTTTCATGACCTGTAAGTGTAATCAGCATTTCAAGACCTATGTCACTTCTTGTTTTTTTTTTTTTTTTTCATTTCGGGACTTTCACTAAGGCGTATGCTTATGCGCTTTCTGGACTTAGGCATATGCTCTTTCTGGTCTAAGGCGTATGTTCTTATTGGACTTAATAGGCGTGTGCTCTTTCTAGACTAAGGCGTACGCTCTGTCTGTCCTAAGGCGTATATGCTTTTTTCTAGACTTCGGCGTGTGTTCTTTCGGTACTAAGTCATTGGCTCTTTCTGGTTAGGTATTAGCTTTTTCTGGACGTAGGCGTGTGCTCTTTCGGGGTCAGGCATATGCTCTTTCTGTACTAAGGCATATGCTCTTTCTGGACTTAAGCATTGGTCTTTTTAAACTGAAGCGTATGATCTTTCATGTTAAACTGACAGTCTCAAATGTTTGAAAGAGTTAGAATAGATTGAAATATTTTACCTATTTCTGTGCCAACGAGGAACTCCGACAGGTCGTTGATGACGTAGTCAAACATTTGGTTAGTGTCAGTGAGCTCTTGTAGTACATCTAAACAATTACCGATACGTACCTGAATGATAAAAGTTAATGGTTTGTGAACAATAAATAATAAAATGATGTTCATTTAATATACATTTACATTTTTTTTGTTCAATGAAACGTGTTAAAGAGTGACAGTAACTAAACGTACATTTACATTTTAAAATAAATGTTTCAGATAAGGCTTCTTAGGGTGGTAGTTATTGTAGGAGTGACGTGTATTGCAAGCAATCTCGATTTTTAACATAACTTTATGCGTAGCACTCATCAAGTAAACTATTCCTTAGACGTTTGGACGTTAAAGAACCAGTATCAATATAACCAAAAAAGCAGGATTTACAAATGTATTGCAACTATTTTTAATTTGTAACAGACACAGAAAATTCGTCGTTATATTTGCAAAAAAATTATCAGCCTAGTGCCTCGTGACTACCATGTGAACGTAGCTAATTTGCATTTAGTTGATATATCAGATTATATTTCAGATTTGTAGATACGGATAATCTAACTGTCTGAGTAATTGGAATGGTCATTAAAGGCATAGTTGTAACGCATATGTAAACCTTCGAAATAGAATATTGCAGCTGTACCAGCAGAAATTTCTGTCACAAAATGAGGGTTTTTTTTAAAGAAAGAATCTACATACCGTGTAATTATTGCCTGTGAGAGAATCTAAACTATCTCCACAAACTCTACGCAGATGTTTGCGACACACGTTGATGACCTCTATATCTATTTCCACACAGTCAAGGTTTTTTTTTTTTGTAGGATTTTGTTGTTGTTGTTGTTCTGTTTTGTTTGTTAGTTGTTGTTGTTTTTTTTCAAGTTGATACGTACGTTTCAAAAATGCCGAGCAGGTAAACTCTGTCTGCTTTGATACATAAGTACATGTAACTTCGCTAACACATGATTCATAAGGATAAGTTGACTGAACAAAGAATGTAATACCAGGGAAGATTTACTAATTATGAGATACAGTACTGTAATTATATACAAAGCACAAACGTCTAGATACAAATTGGAAAAAAGCAGCACTACATGAAAGGATATCTCTACCATAAGTATATATCTGGGTGACAATTTGAGCAATTCATACAGCAGTCCACCATTCCCCTCCCCCAAGTATTAGCACTGTACGGTCGGTGAATACGTTCCTATCAACACCTAATAACGTTAACGTGTAAATTATATCCGCATCTGTAATCACTGAAGAGGAAATTGTATTGGAATATTATCCAACCATACTATCTTTTTTGTAAGGCAAAATGGAACCGCATTATAAAATACAATCACAATACAATGTATCTTTTAAATCTGCAGAACTTTATTCAAGCGTTTTAACTGTCTGAGCTTTCCAAGAAAAAAACATCTTGAAAAAAAATGTTTTTCGTGAAATTACCAGACCTCTTTAAAAGGTAAAAACAGGCATTAATATTTTGAGAAAGTTTCAGTTTTTGCTTGTTACATCCGACATCCATCTATTAGGATCTTAAATTCCTAGTCATGACACGAGATACAGATAGTATTGATTCGATAGATGATAATATTTCACCTAGACTTTACACATGAGGTATATTGATATTTTTGCCTTCTAATTTCTCTTTGGAAACAGTTTTGCAAATCGTGTAATTATTACATTAGTATGTGAGCATACATATATACATAATGAAGTAATAACCAATGTCTTTAACGTAAACCCTCACTTATTTCGTCATCTAGACAGAGCATATTGCCATATTGCTGTGTTTTGTAAACTTTTATATTCTGCCAGGGTGAGTTCACCTCTTCTATCAGTTCCATAGGCTTTGATTCATACAGTCTGTCGTCTCCATGCTGGAAGTAAGGACACACCTTTCCTCTCTGAAGTGCGGATGGCACGCTAGAAAAATAGAGAATCAAGACTTAACTCCTCCACCTTTTTTGCCGAGTGAGGGTGTAGAGTAATTTCTGTCTGTCCTTCCGTCCGTCCGTCTGTCTGTGTACAAGTTCCTGTCCACTCTGTAACTAGGATTAATATTTTAATGAAACTTGCCAAAAATGTCAACCACATTGACAACTTCCAATCGAGAGCAAGGTTCGCTCTAAAGTGTATGCCAAGGTCACACAAGAAACCTAACTCGTCGCCACTTTTCTATATTCAGCATATCTCATCTTAAAATAATAGGAATGTCTATTGCAGGTTTATCTTTAATAAGTTCAATGAATTCTTTTTGACTCTTGTTTTGTTGAAAAAATCCACATGAACTTTTTTCTCACCGTTTTTACTCCTAGCCTTAACGAACAGAAAAATTACTTATTGATTAGAATTAACTTTCCAGATGACGTTTCAAATTCTAAACAGCTTTTTAAATACAACGGCAGCAGAGAAGCATTCTCGTATTCTTAATATATTGCTCTCCTGATGTAAAAAAATTAAAAAATAAAAAAAAAAAACATCTACTCACTTAATCAATTCAGTTATCGATTTTATAATCAGATAATGATTAATAATAAAACTCCACAGAAGCATTGGACGTAAAGAGTAACTAAGTCTAGTATTATTTCTGTAAGTACTAAAATGTCTCGAAGAGAATATTGTATTGAATATTGCCTGGTGTCGTCAAAAGAAATGAAATGATCCAAGCGTAAAAATAAAACTTCGTATTCGGCTCCCTGGAACTTTAAGCAAAACAACACAAACTACTACACATTTCTGCCCAGTTATTATTATTTCTTACGAATTTCAGTTTCTATTTGAATATCTACTATCTATATATACGACATGTCGTACTCACCAGCGAGTAAACAGGCATTTTTCTCCTAATGTTCTTTTTATCTGTGACTCTATTGCTTTGTTATTCTGAAACAGCAAATAAGTGAGATATAACACACCCTATCTCGTTTTGTTTATTGTAACTACTGCCTTTGATACAAGCATACATGTATTTTGTTTTAAGAAACACATTCGGTCGCATCTTGAACTGTCTTTTTTCAGATTCTAGCTTGGCTGTATAAGTTTCCTATCTGAAGGAAGACCTACTTTATTATTGTTTCAGTATGTGTGAGCTTTCATTTCAGTTCGTTCATTTTACATCCTGTATATTTACATACATGCAAATTACCGTTCATTTTCACTTAAGAAATAAGTGTCTGTAACTGCCAATATATAGTAATTAACGTCACAGCCCGCGCCTCGCAGGCATTGAAACTGACTGTCATACATCAATAAAGACAAGGAACTAATCTGTGAATACATAGGCTATCTATGGATCTCATTTCATGAACACGGACTTCAAGAAACAAAACTGCCTGAAAGTATTGTTTTTTTAGGAAGGTTTGGTTATGATTTTGTTTATTTAATTATCGGCTACATTTGTTCATGCAACAGGAGAATGCAGAGGAATGAAGTCCGTGAAGTAAGATTTGGGATCAGCAACCAACAAATAGCTTTTAAAGATTTGTTTCCTTTCTTTATTTTTATTGTTAAGCTTTTCCTACTGCTTTTTCGTTTTTCGAATGTCGATGATTAAACTTTCAACTCGGCATTTGTTAATCAAAGTTTTCTTGAGTTTTGGAAGTCGAGCTGATTTACCCTTCAGTTCGACTCAGTTTTTTATATTATATATATTCTTAAATTACGCTCCTTGTTTTTGAGAGGGTTTCCCGACACTTGGCTCGACAGCTGAAAAAACAGAAAGGACAAAACAGAAATCAACTCAAGCTAGATGTTGAGACCGCTTAAAATTCTAAAATAAAAAAAAAAAAATCGGAAAACCCGATGTCAAGCCTAAATATATTCATAGCTCGACATTTCGCTCGACATTCAGAAAAAGAAAATAACTTTGAATTACCTATGTCAAGCTCAATGTTGATGGCTAGAAATGCCTATATCAAGCTCAATGTTGATGGCTAGACATTTCTACGTCACAGCTCAATGTTGATGGCTAGAAATGCCTATATCACGCATAATGTTGATGGCTAGACATTTCTACGTCACAGCTCAATGTTGATGGCTAGAAATGCCTATATCAAGCATAATGTTGATGGCTAGACATTTCTACGTCACAGCTCAATGTTGATGGCTAGAAATTGCCTATATCAAGCATAATGTTGATGGCTAGATATTTCTACGTCACAGCTCAATGTTGATGGCTAGACATTTCTACGTCACAGCTCAATGTTGATGGCTAGACATTTCTACGTCACTGCTCAATGTTGATGGCTAGACATTTCTACGTCACAGCTCAATGTTGATGGCTAGAAATGCCTATATCAAGCATAATGTTGATGGCTAGACATTTCTACGTCACAGCTCAATGTTGATGGCTAGACATTTCTACGTCACAGCTCAATGTTGATGGCTAGACATTTCTACGTCACAGCTCAATGTTGATGGCTAGACATTTCTACGTCACAGCTCAATGTTGATGGCTAGAAATGCCTATATCAAGCATAATGTTGATGGCTAGACATTTCTACGTCACAGCTCAATGTTGATGGCTAGAAATGCCTATATCAAGCATAGTGTTGATGGCTAGACATTTCTACGTCACAGCTCAATGTTGATGGCTAGACATTTCTACGTCACAGCTCGATGTTGATGGCTAGACATTTCTACGTCACAGCTCAATGTTGATGGCTAGACATTTCTACGTCACAGCTCAATGTTAATGGCTAGACATTTCTACGTCACAGCTCAATGTTGATGGCTAGAAATGCCTATATCAAGCATAATGTTGATGGCTAGACATTTCTACGTCACAGCTCAATGTTGATGGCTAGAAATGCCTATATCAAGCATTGTGTTGATGGCTAGACATTTCTACGTCACAGCTCAATGTTGATTGCTATAAATGCCTATATCAAGCATAATGTTAATTGCTAGATATTTCTACGTCACAGCTCAATGTTGATGGCTAGAAATGCCTATATAAAGCATAATGTTGATGGCTAGACATTTCTACGTCACAGCTCAATGTTGATGGCTAGAAATGCCTATATCAAGCATAGTGTTGATGGCTAGACATTTCTACGTCACAGCTCAATGTTGATTGCTATAAATGCCTATATCAAGCTCAATGTTTATGGCTAGACATTTCTACGTCACAGCTCAATGTTGATGGCTAGAAATACCTATATCAAGCTCAATGTTGATGGCTAGACATTTCTACGTCACAGCTCAATGTTGATGGCTATAAATGCCTATAGGTTGATGGCTAGAATTTCTACGTTCACAGATCAATGTTGAGCGCTAGAAATGCCTATATCAAGCTCAATGTCGATGGATGGAACATTTCTAGTCAACAGCTCAATGTTGATGGCTAGAAATGCCTATATCAAGCATAATGTTGATGGCTAGACATTTCTACGTCACAGCTCAATGTTGATGGCTAGAAATGCCTGCCGAACTCAATGTTGATGAATTGTCTCAGAGTAAACTTCGCGAACAAGAGCTTAAAAATGACAGACGTGTATTTCAATAACGAAAGACCACGGACGTGTGTATTTTTATGCTCTCAATATATACGTTAACATTCCATATCACACTGCTTTAGTAAATACAGAGAAAACCTATTCTGTTGACTGAATTTATAAAGAGTATGGTGCAACTTTTGTAAGTGGGCAGTGTGAAATGGAAGCAAGGTAATTCATTGTACTTACAACAACAAAAATCATTAAAAAGAAGAAAGTGAAAATCAATAGTATGCACGTTGGCACCAAATAGTATGCATGTGGGCACAAAATAGTATGCACATGGGCACCAAATAGTATGCACGTGGGCACCAAATAGTATGCACATGGGCACCAAATAGTATGCACGTGGGCACCAAATAGTATGCACGTGGGCACCAAATAGTATGCACGTGGGCACCAAATAGTATGCACATGGCCACCAAATAGTATGCACATGGGCACCAAATAGTATGCACATGGGCACCAAATAGTATGCACGTGGGCACCAAATAGTATGCACATGGGCACCAAATAGTATGCACATGGGCACCAAATAGTATGCACGTGGGCACCAAATAGTATGCACGTGGGCACCAAACTGTACATTTGATACTTTTCGCAACTGAATAAAACATATCAACTAACACGACAATAAACTTACTGAATATGCCTGTTTGCTGAGACTCTGTTTGGTCAGTGTTGATGTGACATCATACTGTATATCTAACGTGACCAGACCGTGACTGTACACGTGCATCACGCAGTGGCTGGCGAAGAAAAAGAAAGAAAGAATAAAGATCTTCGAATTGCAGACAGATTGCTAATCATATATATAAGCAGTATACCATAACATTCAACAATCTGAAATCCTGGTAAATGTCCATAACCTTGGAAAGTTACAGATTCTGTTCTTATATGGCGCAAAAATAACGATCTGGAATATCTTGAATGGTAAGTCTGTATTCTTTTAAACCAAGTGTGTGTTGTCAAAAATCTCACAGCGGATTTACCTTCCGTTGTTGCCTGTGGCAACCAATATTTTGTCTCCATTGGGCACGTTAATAACGGCTGGCGGCGTCTGAGCGTCTATGGTACAGCAAGGAATGGTCTGTATCTTGAACCAGAGATCTATTGAAACATCAAAATGTTAGCAAATATTGCTTAATATCTAGGGGAAAAGTGTAGATTTCTGATGAAAACTCGCATGTATGTTCGCAATAATTTTTTGCTAGGGAATATCAGTAGGTTTTCAATGTAGAAAAGAGTCCATAAATGTATAAAAGCTGTAATACTGTAATTCAGTAGTAGTACAATTAAAAGACTTGTTATGATATAATGGCATTTAAATGTTATAAGAAAAGTATACATGTTGATGTGTCACTTTTAATGTAGGAAGTCAGCAGCAACAGTTCGGCATCACATATATCTAACAAGTTGGTGAACCATGGCCAAAACACTTTTTCCTGCTATCTGGGACATGGTGGCCTAAGGTGCACACGAAACTGATTGCGTTACACTGTGAGGTCAATTATATGTGGCTGTCATCAGATAATAACAAAACATTATTTCCACAATCTTCTTGTGTTTATGAGAGATTCCCTCTTTAAAACTCGAAGAAATATTTTTTGTAAAGATGCTGATAAATAGTTGACCACGTAAGAATTTAGTAAATATAAAAAGCAATATAAAGAAGTTTAACTTCTGCACTTCACAAAGAGTACAAAGAAAAAACTCTGGGACTTTCTTGGGAACTGTTAAGTGAACATACGAGAAACCTTTGAAGAATAAATGGGGTCTTGTAGGTTTGACTTTTCTGTTGATGAGATAAGAGTCGCAGACGTGTTTTGCATGTCCATACCGTATGCACTTTTTATGAAAAATGCAACGTGAAAAGCTTTATGTTAAAAATATCCAAGAAAAAGATAGAATACATGTACACAAAAAAGAAAAAAAAAAGTCTTTTAGTTTCGTTAGTTTCGGTTCTGCCGAAATGCAGTTGTCCTCTGACCGAACCCTAAACATATGAAAGATGTTTAAAACCAGACGTTTATCAATGATCTGTTAGCCGAAATTGGTATATGAGAGTGCATTATTTAAAACCTGTATGAAGCTACATTCTCGCGCTTGTGCGGCGTACGTGCAACTATTGGCTAGATACTCTCAGAAATTGATTAGCGCTTAAAATATTTAAACCATACGAAACAATGTAACACCCAGGAGATACTTGGAATAGCTTTCAGTCAATAAATGTGCCAAATTCACTTGTTCATATTATTTCCCTGTGCTTAACCCTGTCTCTCTATGGTGTCTTGAATAATATGCAACGACATATAAACACTGCCGTTTCTAGAAGAATCCATTCCATATTTAGCAAGTAAGAAATGTACGTTCCCGCTAAAAATGTAGAAAGCTGACATAAGACTGATGGCGACTTTTGAACATAATGCTGTCTGGTAGCAAAACTGTGGAAAGCCTCAACTGTCTTACATCGACCACTTTTTCTATGTTATAAAATATATACTTTTACGTGCGTTTTTAATTATAAGCCTATTATATACAGCATTTATTATAACATGTGCATTTTTTTATTATATTTTGTTGACCGCTTATTATATCTATTATATCTTGTGCATTTTTCATTTTATCATTAACACTCATTATTATGTGGTGTTCATTCCTTTTGTATTGTGTATAGTCTTAATCATTTTAAGTGCATTCTTTAGCGTAACTGCCTTGCACAAGAGTTTTGTAGCGTAACTGCCCTTGCACAAGAGTTTTGTAGCGTAACTGCCTTGCACAAGAGTTTTGTAGCGTAACTGCCCTTGCACAAGAGTTTTGTAGCGTAACTGCCTTGCACAAAAGTTTTGTAGCGTAACTGCCTTTGCACAAGAGTTTTGTAGCGTAACTGCCTTGCACAAGAGTTTTGTAGCGTAACTGCCCTTGCACAAGAGTTTTGTAGCGTAACTGCCTTGCACAAGAGTTTTGTAGCGTAACTGCCCTTGCACAAGAGTTTTGTAGCGTAACTGCCTTGCACAAGAGTTATTGTAGCGTAACTGCCCTTGCACAAGAGTTTTGTAGCGTAACTGCCTTGCACAAGAGTTTTGTAGCGTAACTGCCCTTGCACAAGAGTTTTGTAGCGTAACTGCCTTGCACAAGAGTTTTGTAGCGTAACTGCCCTTGCACAAGAGTTTTGTAGCGTAACTGCCTTGCACAAGAGTTTTGTAGCGTAAAAGTCATGAATAACAGCTACATATGACTGTTCCTACTGTTATCCAATACTATAAGAATCTTACACTGGCTGCCGGCACAGACCTGAATATCTGGCTCGAGGGTGACAGTTGATAGCGGTAACAAGGCTCTGTAACGACAGCCAGTGTTAAATTCTTTATCTTGCTTATTACATGTTAATCATATTTCTGATGGAAATAAGGAAAATCTAATATTTTTATTTGGCAGTTTTTCTTATAGTAGCGTATGAATTAACGGCGCTATAACGGCGAAATGACGCCATCCTAAGTACGTACTTCATTCATAAAATGCGCCGAAATGATCTTACACAGGGTGGGGGGGGGGAGGGGTAAGATAAGTTTTTCCAGCACCGATGTAAACAGTAGAAAATCTTGTCTACATTTTTTTGCATATCAGACAGGATTTTCCATTGTTTACACCGGTGCTAGAAAAACTCATCTTACACCCCCTCCCCCTGTATATTATAGCGTTGGACAGTGGGTCTAGGCTTTTTTGAAAAGGCTACAATTGTAATGGATAACAGGGGAAACAGTTGAATGTAGCTGTTATTCATGACTTTTATGCTACAAAACTCTTGTGCAAGGGCAGTTAAAACGGGGGCCGAGGGCGGGGGCTAGGTCCCAAATTCAAGTGACTGTGAATAGATCTTTATGAGTATAGACCGTTCAATAATTGATAAGCTGACCGCCGCCATTATGAAGTTCACGTGACCGTCTGCAATTAAAGGACTGCTAAAACTCGCTACGATGCTTCAGTATCGCATAACTTTGTATAAAGTAGGGGAGTTTTCAAAATTACTGATTTATTTTCCGAGAAATTGCAACCACCTGAGTAGGTTACAGTTTACTCAATCTTATGGTGCCTGCTTGACAATTGTTGTCTGATTCAGCTTTAACGTTAGAATGGAATGAAACGGAGCGGAACAGAACACAACACAATACAACAGAATATTGTTATAACCACATGTGTAAAGTAATCATTCGATCTTCAAATACAAGAAGTCTGCTAAGGTATAGCAAATACAATGTATGTAAATGTATTAAGCTTGCTACAGTTACTGAATCTCAGTGTGGGTATACCGTTAAATATTTGCCTCAATGTTAACCGTGCACTATCTGGAGCAGTTACCTCCACACGGCATAAACTAACAAACATTAATCAGCATTATAGCATTCCACTGTGTGACATTTGAATGAAACCGATTGCTGTCTTTTATTTTTTGTCAGTACAAGTGTAGTCTTTTGACTCTCTTTGTTTGTAACCAATTATATAGCACAGTCTATAAGAATCTTACACTGGCTGCCGGAATAGATGGGAATATCTGGCTCGAGGGTAACTGTTTGCAGCGGTAACGAGGCTTTGCCGAACCGTTAAACAGTTACCTGTTGAGCCTGATATTCCCGTCTGTAACGACAGCCAGTGTTTGATTCTTTTTCTTGCATATCACATGTAAATTATGTTTCTGATGAAAATTACGAAAATCTAATATTTTTATTTGGCACTTGATTCTTATAGACCCTTATTAAACCCCCTTACCCCCGATGGGTATTTTTGTAGACCTATATAGCATTGAGGATTAGGGTATATGCTATTGAATGGCACTTGTTCAGCTGCAACGTTTACCATGAAACCAACAGAACATGTTGATTATCTCCCCTTGAATCATATTTTTCTCTATATACTTTTCATAAGATTTCATCAGATATTACCATTAAAACGGAATGAGTTCGGGTTCTTAACATTTTTAGAGTAGGTGTTATGTGTTTTATGATTTATACAAAAGTTAAAAGTTCTAAAATCAGAAATAATATAAGGAATGACGTCCGCCATTTTAAAATGGTCGCCAATTATTGTGTAAATAAACAATTCGTTATGATATTGAATGTGTTTATATACCCATTTACAAATATTTTAATGTAATTATATGTCATGAGTGAAATCAACTATACCGCTGGGAAGAATTATGATTAGTCTATAGTATGTACTTCTTTTTAGGGTCCACTTTTTGAAGAAAAATAGTGGAACTTTGTCATGACTCTCCCGTCGGCGTCGGCGTTGGTTAACCTTTTTGTTAAGATCCATTTCTCAGAAACTATCAAAGCTATTTACTTCAAATTAAGAACACTTGTTCACTATCAAAATGCGACACCATTTCTCAAGGGCAGATAACCCTCACATTTATTTTTGCAAAGTCATGCCCCTATTTCAACTCGCGTCACCCCCACCCACTAAAATATTTTATTCATTAAAACTTTTTTAATATGTAGGTACTTGACTCCTCCCCCTACTTGGCTCTCTCCCATCAGACTCTCCCCCACCCTCACCCCACCCCCCAAAAAAACACTTTTTTCTACTGTATAGGAAAAAAATCTTCTTCAGCTTTGAAATAGATAGATCAGTACTCCCCCCCCCCCCCCCCCCCCCCCCCAATTTGGTGGGGACCCCCGCCAAATTTTTTAAACATGTAGATACCCCTCTTACCTTGCCCTCCCCCAGGGGACTACCCCCTCTCTTACCTTGCCCCTTGCATTACCCCCCTCCCAAACACACACACAAACACATTGTTTTCTCTTTCCTTTTAATATGTAGGTACTTGACCGTCCCTCCCTCTCCATCAGACTCTTCCCCAATTTTTTTTCTCGCATGAGTAACCCACACCCACCCCCTAGCCAGGAAACTTAATTATTTATTTACATGGCATTGGTAGGTACTTCCCCAACCCTCTGCATGGGATATTTAGGTACTTGATTCTCCATCCACGCTCAACCCCGCCTTCCAGTCACCCTGGTACCAGACACCCCCACCCCCAACAAAAAAAATATATATATCTTGAATGAGTAGCTCCACCTTGCCACCAGTCCTCCTTAACTCCCCCACCACACACACACACACACACCTTGCCCCAAAAATGTTGTTTTTTCATCTTACATGACCAGGTACTTGCCCTCCCCCACTAAATTTGTTTCACTTGGGTCTCTTGTTTGACTTGGCTTATACGGTAATTTATTATCCAGCACTGAGAAAAGTGGAGCGTGCTGTCCGCGGACACGTCTAGTTATTTACATTTTATAGAGATATGAACCATAATGATTCGGGTCGATTGGACCTGCTCTGAGAGATTGGTATATAGGATACTTTTAATCGAATTAAATGTGAATCATGACTTTTTGTCTACTCTGGAAACTAAGTAAACTCTCACTTATTGGAGAGGTCATCAGACCTCTGCACAGTGTTGGCTTTAATTGCTAGCGGCATCCATTTTTGCGTATTTAATTTTAGTTAATGATCTCATATTAAGCCTAAAATCATGAAAACCAGTCTACAAAGATAGTTATGCGCATGCTCCGAATCAAAATACGAATTCATTTAAACGAAACCAAAATTTAACATCGGGTCAAAACGGCCCATGGTTAAAACGGCCCATTATGAACAAAACGTACAGAATAATTGTGTATTCCCTTAAAGCGACTGACTTACAGATGGGCCAACGATGAAAAAAAAAGAAAAAAGAAAGAAAATGTTCTTACATCTTGAAATTATTGCTGCGATTGCAAAGAACATATTTAAACTAAGTTACTGATTCATTTACATCAAAATATTAAGTTTTACACTCTTTTATCGGTAAAAAAATTACCCTGTTAGTCACGGGGTAGATACTTTAGTTATAAGATTAATTTTGACGCTTGCTAACAAGGCTCAGTGGTCTAGATCGTCGTTCCCTATTTTACTGACCGAAAGGTCCTGGGTTCGAATTCTGGTTAAGTCAAAACTCTTTTTTTCAGTTTTCATGGCGTATAGAAGCATAATATTATGTTTTTCCGTAGTATATTAAATTCTCTTAAATTTTAAAGAAAAAAAAATCAGCAAAATTCTGTGAGTCAGTCAGTCAGCTTTAACTAAACACAAAAAAATACAATTATAGGGATTCATTTCTTATAATGCATGCTACTTTTTAAAAACTACAAATTCTAAAATGCATTTTTTTCTGAGAAACTCATCAGCCTGCTGAACAAATTAATATTTAGCCAAGGTCATGAAAAAAATGGTAAATATTTTTTACGAATTCCAGAGGATTTTTGACAAGTCCATTTCCTCGATTTGGATCAAATTTACGCCCTTTTAATATTTAGTCCAGCTTAACAGATACTATCGCTGATTATTTTGTAAAATATTTGGACTAAGAAAGGTGTAATTAAAGCTTGAAAGGGAAAAAAACACTTAATGAGCCTAAAAAAGCAGCTGTTAAACATGGGAGTTCTGGCTTCAACAACTACATGCATTGTTGTAAAAGAGGGGGGGAGTAAAGCCTTAGGGGCTTATAGGAAGATCCCCAAGATTCTACAAGGTATGAAATACATGAGGTTATCTTAATTTGTTTCATTTATTTAAATGATAGATACGCCACTATAAAAACATTTGAAATAACTAAAAAGAATAAAATAGTGTTGTTAAGATTAATACGAACTTTAAAAATAAATGTGAATCATGACCCCTGCCACTATGTATGAGAATTCAAAAAGTTGTGAGTTAAACGCTGTTCTGCCCCTGCCATATGACTATATTGAATTGTCTAGTTTTACCACATCACAGCGACTGTTAGACTGAAAAGCGCATTGAATTCCACTAAAGGTAACTATTCTTACCCTTATTTTATTCAAAAAGACTTGCTTTAAGAATAATTGAGAATGTACTACACATTGCATTTATATAGTTGCCCCCCCCCCCCCCCGTGTTCATTACACCATTGAAAACATTAACAAAGTTACTTCCCCTGTTTTTCCATTACGCCATTTAAAAACATAATAGCAGACAACACAATGTATTTTTCGTTAAAATCAAAGGTTTTAGAGTGAGTTTGTTGATTAGATCTTTATTAAAATGCAATACAAATACCTTTTTCGTCATTACAATGAGATCATACTACCAAACATTTGTATGGTGAAATGCATGTTGTCGTTTTCCAACTATTCCATGTTTTGATGGATATGGGTGAAATATTGGTACCGCTGAAGATCTTACATATGCAACGGGTAATATATTACCACTGAGTAGGTATAAATGGGGGGGGGGGATCATCACCCAAAGTGAAGATTTGCCCTTTGCCACGTGACACGAATAGTTGCCCTTTGCCACGTGACATGAAGATTTGCCCTTTGCCACGTGACTGGGAAAGGACAGGTAGAATTTCATTTTTGGAGGGTTGCTCAGCGCACACAGTACTACAATTGCTTTTCGAAAACTCTTCCACGGCTGAAGCGTGTATTAAGAAACAGTTTCGTGTTCTACATAAACATTTCATGAATATCAATTATGAATTAATATGAACACTGTATAAACGATCAACGTATATATTGACTTTTAGAGATATTGTACGAGTAAAAGCAATGAACGATATGTTTGACTTAGACATCGCTCACTAGATATTTCACTGTCTACTGTTTTCGAGCAATACAAGAACAATAAACAACAAAAATGCGATTCTACGAAAAATGCGCTACTACGAAAATTCTACAGGGCCCGATGCATATTCGTAGTATCGCGAGTGGACTGTATGTACAAAAAACAAAAGAACGTACGAACGCTTACACACAATATTTTTATTGCTGATTTCTAACTTGAAAATCATTGATTTAAAACCACTTTTTAAGCAAATGGTCTTATATTACAAATAAATGGTGGATCTTTTTCCCCGAAGATTAAAGTAATCATCTACATCATGAGACTTGTGTTTCTAGTATGTGAAAGGCGTCACAAAAGGATTTGTTTCCTGTGTGTTAATTCACATTTTAAATAAAACCTGGATGTTCAAATGTGATAAAATATGTGTACAGTGAATCTATGGTGAACTTTGTTTTACTTTACTATCATAAAGAACATATTTTACGTTGACATACCATAAAGAATGCGGTGACTTACAAGTTTGTATTATATTTGATCTTTTTTTTAAAATAAAGCCTTGTTATTTTGTCTTTGTTATTTGTTTAAGACAGTAAAAACTTTTCTTTCTTTGGAGCTAGTCTGAGGTAAAATCAACTAGATTAAACCTCTACACCGTGATTGTGCAATACAAAAGAGTACACCTGAGTTAATACTATACATGTAATAGTCTACTGGTTTGCTCAATTGAATCGGTTTCAAAATATCGTCTCAGATTACGCATTTGGTATGTGAAAGGAATGAGAAATCTTTCCTCCACTACTTTCATAAAAGCCTCAAAAATAGTTTTAGTGTTTATTGTTCTTGTAGATGCTCGAAAACAGTAGACAGTGAAATATCTAGTGAGCGATGTCTAATGTCAAACATATCGTTAATTGCTTCAACTCGTACAATATCTCTAATAGTCAATATATACCTTGATCGTCATACATTGTTCATATTAATTCATAGTTGATATTCATGAAATGTTCACAACTATTTATATAATTAAGTATCTATTGCTTCTTTTTTTTAAACAAAGCAACAATGTTTATAGTAAAATATTAATAAATAACAAGAAAATGGCTGCCATTTTTAATTTGGCGGCCGTTTTGAAATGTAGAAACATCAATATTGAAAAAAAAATGTTTAGAAACCTTGTCTACGATTCAAAACAAAATCGGCCACATAACAATTCATTTGGTTGAAATAATAAATAAAAGGTTATTTCAATTACGCTATTCATTAGGAAAATGTGCCAAGTGCAGATAATTCACATTGACTTGTGACTTCATGGTAACGTTTCAGTTGGACAAGTTGCAAATGTCGTCTTATATGTTTATCTTCAAAACTACATGTGTCCCTATAAAATACCCAAGGGGTTAACCTTTTCCATTTCTAGCTCACCACCTATCATAGTAGAGTATGAATTTACAACTTCATTCTTAATGGTAAAACTGACGTCATCCTAAGCACCGTAATCCATTCATTAAATGCGCCGAAATGACGTCATTAAAAGCACGCCACTTGTCTTACACTGGGGGTGTAAGATGAGTTTTTCTAGCACCGGTGTAAACAGTAGAAAATCCTGTCTGATATGCAAAAATCACACATTTATTCCAAAACAGTTCTGCAGACAGTGCTTATAGTACCAAAACGATGATATAATATACAACACATTAGACTAAATTAGATATAAAAAATATAAAGAAAGATTATACATCCATAATTCTTTCAAATTTTAACCATAAGCCTAGATTCCATTTCTCCTTTTGTAATGATTGTTTTAAATAGGAATGTTTGATAGACATACCCTGATCTTTAAATGGATTCCCCTGAACCTGGAAACACAAATGCAATGACAGTGCATCCATTTCACTCCCGGTCCAATATTGGAATTTCCAGAAGTCAGCGTGAAGTTGTCTGAGCACTTGGTGTATTCATAAACTCTTTGCACTAATTTCTTACTGCTTAACAACTGCTGTTACAGGATTTGGTCACCACATGTTTATGATTTTAAAGAATGCTTCTACAGCACTCGACAGCGTTTGCTTTTTTATTTTAAAAAATAACGCGTTTTATTTTTTTTTTTTTTCACTCTTACACTTATGACAAAGTCCTGGTTCATGTAAGTGGCGTGATAGAATAAGTGCTAATTTCAAAACCTGTTATATAATATACTCCAGTTTCTTTCAACATATCAGTATTTTGTTCGGCAACCGTGAAAAATGTAATCATTTAGTAGATTCTAGTAGTATATATTGCCCTGTAATCGCCTCCGTTACGATTTAAACCGCACCTGAACGTTCTGTCCCGTTTTTCATTTGATAAAAGTTATGCAAGATTTTGTACAAACATGCCAAAGTGCGGAGGTAAACAATAAGCCTACCTAGTGTAATGTTTTCATGAGATTTACAAAGCGTCCGAACTTTATACATAAGTTATTTCACTAAAGTTAACATATATTTGGTTTACATAGAAGAAAATATATATACTGTAGCTAACTTACTAAGTGTATTTATTTCGAAAATGGTTTTACAAAGGTAGTGGCGCTTAAAAAAAGGAAGTCCACTACGCCATATCCGTCTCTGTAAAAGGCACACCAGTGTCCACCCAGGTTTAGTATAATTCATACGTGTTGGCAATAAACCCAAAGTTTTTCTGCGGTAAAAACTCCATTGTAATTCATCGCAGTTGTTTTTAAACAGGAAAAAGGTAGTGTGTACTGAGACTAATGGTACGGAATTCTCGCGCTGGATAAAACGCATTTTGAAAAAATAAGAATGCAAAAAGAAAATTAGAGTGATGAGCATATTTGTAATGAATAACAACCACATTTTTAGATTTTGCGCTTTCGCTCATCATACTTGTCGATGATTAAGATTTTTTTCATGTTCCTGTATGTGCCATGTTTAAAGTTCGGTTTTGGTGGGAAGGACTTCGAAAAAGTTAATCCGAGGTATAGGAATTTTTTTAATCTCTGCGAACAGAGGTTGATCAACTCCATAACAATAGAAGATCGCTTTTATCGGCTTAGTAAAAGCTTTATATGCATGCTTTAATAGTTGAAACACAAAATTGCTCCTTCCGACATTGCTGGGACCTACATGTAAGTAAGACAGTCGTTTATGAAATTGTTCTTAAAATCTTTTTTTATACATATAAAATAAAGAATTTCTCTTGGTTTTCCTTTTCTTTAAGTTCAAGTTTCTGTTTTAGACACTCGCGGTATTTAAAACCCGTGATTGCTTTTGGCACTGGAATTTTGTACTTCTTAGGTTCCTTTCCAGATTTTTGGGCAGGGATCGTCAGATACTTTGAAAATGGAGAAACGTCACCAGATACATCATTTTGTTTTACAGCCTTTTCTGGAGTAGATTTTGATATTCGGCTATTTTCATTTACCGAATTATCACCAGTAGCATTTGGAAGTGGCTTAGCAATAAACTGTGGCTCAGAGTGAGACTTTTCTGCAAGTGTCAAATGCATGTCCGTAGGAACAGGAACAGTGCCTTCATCCATGGCTGTTCCGTCCTCTTTCTCAATGCTCATCAGATTATTAGCCTGGGAAAGTTGAGGTGTACTTGGAGTAGTATTTGGACTCTGTAGTTTTGTTTGATCGATCTTTGATAAACAAACTGCTTAGCTCCAACTTTGTAGAGGTCATGACCTTTGTCCTGTCAAGTGGGAAAAGGCCTGCCTCTTGAAAGCCTATAACTGCAACCTCAGCAGTTGAACTTTTAGTCCAGGCTCCTTTGACAAAACTCTGGCAAAGTTCTATTGATGAACTCGCCAACATGAGCTAATTGCCACTGCCGAACTGAAAAACTGCCAGGCCTGTTTCAAAGAAGAATGAAGACATTCTCAAGCCATTTGACAAACACCCCTGAATCCATCCAACCATTCTCGCTACGACCCAGAGCAGCTTCTTCAAACCCTTCCAATGGAGTAAAATTGAACCGCTGACCTGGAAATATAATCATGTGCGGGACATAATGTCCAACAGGAGTTGTTGCAGCCATTATTGTCAACTGTGTTTTATCTGAGTTCCCATATTGGTAAATGACTGCTGCTCCCTTTTCTCCTATAACTTTTGAGCCCTTGGTCTGGCATAAGGAGAACCCGTTTTCATCAGCATTATATATTCCTGTGGGATCCTCGAGTAATCTTGGTTCACCTGACCAACTTAGTCTCGGATATATGACTCAAAATCTTCAAACCATTTATTAACTTTCTCTTGATTCAATACGACCCGTTCCTTTCTCCACTGTACAGTCGTCCTTAGAACTAGCTCAGGGTGCCTCGAGAAAAACCCTTTTAACCACGTGCGCCCGGGACGATTGTCTTTAAAACGTGTTTTTCTACCAGCAGCGTCAAGTACGTATTTTCTTGATTGTATTTACCAGTTCAACACGAGTACGTCCATAGCCGATTCTACTCATACGGAGCGCCCTATTTACTATTCTAGCTTCCACAGCGTCAGTCAAAACAGGTTTGATCCCTATATTTGGTGAACGCTGTTTCACTCGATCATGCAAGGTACTTTTTGGTATCTTAAAAGACTTTGAAGCCTGTGACAAACTTATAGACTTGACAGCAATCAAGGAAGCTGCATGATCGGTCATACTGGCCTCATGCTGTTGCTTCTTTTTCCTTGCACCAACCTGGCGGCTCATCTTTCTGTAATAAACAAGTAAGTATTGAAATATAGGCATCAAACCTCCGATATATGAAAGAAAAAATATAAGTAAGTTTCCAATTATCTATATGCGCAAACTTGTTCGGAATTAAATACATACACACACAAAAAAAACTTATACAATGACGTTAAAAAAAATTAAAAATTTCATGTCAGTTTTATCATATAACCACTCAAATAGCATATCAAATGTCATGAATATTGTATTAACAAAGTAGAGAAAATAACTAAAAATCTAATTTTACTCACCAATTCTGCTTTGCTTTTCAATAATAACGTGTTTGCAAAACTGATCGATCCTTATGAAAAATTGTAGATACTCAAATATACGTATGCACATTAATTCAATAACAAAATATAAATCAAATTTGTACTTTATCTTAGCACTTATTTAATTTTTTTTCCAAACAGCAATATATGAATAGTCATTTCTATTATTTTAGCTTTCCCTTGCAATGTTTTCTTATCGGTTTAGCGACAATGTTTGTAATATATTTTCAGTTTGAACATTTCAATTACCTCGTAAGGAACGTCTGTTTTTAATACTGCCTCGCACCACTTCAGCAAAATATTGGTTTCATCCACTTCAAGAAGAATGTCTTCCAAATAAAACTCCAGCTGTTGTTCATCAGTTAGTGTTAAAAAACTTATGATCCATCTGGTTCCGAAACACTTCTTTTTAAATACCGAGTGCATTTTTTTGCAGGTTGTATAATGCGGATTGTATAAATATTTAGCTCTGTTGTTGTTTCTTTTTATTTTATCCCTCCGTTTATTACGTTTATTTTCCCACAGACTTCAAACACAAGGTATAAATAAGTTTCTGATTTCATTTTGATATTCTCGTGAAATGGAGAGTGTGGATAAGCTCGAAGTGGACTCTACAGCACAAGTGATATGCTAGTTTTCTTCCTTTGCCAAAAGAAATTTATTAAACCAGCACTCTTTATTTTATTATATGTATAAATATGATTTCAAGAAGAATTTCATAAACGAATGTCTCACTTATTTGTAGGTCCTAGCAATGTCGGAAGGAGCAATTTTGTGTTTCAACTATTAAAGCAAGCAGATAAATCTTTTACTAAGCCGATAAAAGCGATCTTCTATTGCTATGGAGTTGATCAACCTCTGTTCGCAGAGATTTAAAAAATCCATAACTCGGATCACCTTTTTCGCAACTCTAAAAATGTGGTTGATATTTATTGCAAATATGCTCATCACTTTTTTTTTTTTTTTTTTCATTTATTTTTTTTTTTGCATTCTCATTTCTCAAAATGCGTTTTGTCCAGCGCGAGTATTCCGTACCATAAGTCTCAATACACACTATCTTTTTTTCTGTTTAAAAACATCCGCGATGAATTACAATTGGATACATTGCCAACATGTAGGTCCATACTAAACCTGGGCGACAGTGGTGCGCCTTTACCAATGACGGATACAGCTGTGTGGACTTCTTTTTTAAGCGTCACCACCAATGTAAAAACATTTTCAAAATAAATACACTTTGCAAGTTAGCTACATTATATTTTCACCGATGTAAACAAAATATGTGTTAACTTAGTGGAATAACTTTATGTATAAAGTACGGTACCTTACATCTCATGAAAACATTATTCTTACATGACACAAACATCCGCGTTTGGCATGTAGTATAAAATCTTGCATATTATCATATGAAAAGGAGACTAAACGTTCAGTGCGGTTTAAATCAATCCAAAATGGTTTGTGTAAATAGGAAAACGCACATGTATCTGTATCAACAGTTTCGATTTGGAGATGTTTAAGTTTTAACGTGACAGCAACTGAACAGAACTTTGATTGGTCCCATTTTCCCGCTTCAGATTGTCCTCACTCGGTCATTGATCTAAGACGTGCCAAAGGGGAGGGGGTCACTAAGTTCATTTGGAACACGGACCGCGGAACGGGGCGATTACAGGGCAATATATACTACTCTTAGTGATGTGCGCGATTAAGTTTTGCTGTATTTTTGTGCTATCGAATAAGACTATATGCGTATGTTACATATATATGTCATCTTTAAAGTTTCTCCTAGGTTTAGACGAAATATGTTACGGTACCATGCTTGTGCAGAACATTTGTGTTTCCCGTCAGTTGGGAAACTGGAGGAATGGAGGACCTCATCTTCAAAGGTAAAATATTACTCCAAAGCGCTTGTATATATTATATATTATATTATATATATTAGGATCGGCAAAAACACATGTTTTTCAATTCTGTCATCGCCGCCACAGCTATATCTCGTGCTGGAATAACTTCCATTATCACATAACTCGGTTAAACTTCCACCCCTAAACAAGGATATAATTTAATCGATGTATGTTCTTTCGTAATTATGACCTCGTTATCCAGGAGTCGTAAGACTCAAGTTCCTGCTCTGACATTATTTATTGTCCTTTTGATGAAGCATCCAGCCGACGTCTATTTATCTCAACTATACACTCAGCATATAAAAGAAGCTGGTGTGCTTTCTGTGTACTAGTATTTCGAATAACTAATTCTTTAGGAGGTTTGGTCGTATGGACAACTTGTACCGGCGACGAACAACTCAGAAAGTAAGAAAAACTCGGTAGACAAAATTGCTTTATAGTTAGGATTTTTGACATATAAACAAAGAGTTTTCAAAATTTTGATATAAAGATACCTTTCTTATAAATGTACACTCGTACAAATTAATAGGCAAACCAGTGATTATCTACTTCATGTCTTTTTAACAGTTTCTTTTCTGAAAAAAGTACACGTCCGCATTTTTTAGCTAACAAGTTCCATTCTTCTCTGGCACCCAGACCTCAAATAAGCAATATCTTAAGAAAAGTTAAGGACAAATATGAAATAAGTATTTAACAGTTAAAGACATATTTAAATCCAAATTCTATTATCAGATAGCCTCGGCGTTGCATACAATGATCATGCTGTCAGCTTCGACGCTGCATACAATGATAAGTGCTAGACAGCTTGTGTGTTGCATTCCATGATCATGCCAGACAGCTTCAATGTTTCTCACCATTATTATGCCAGACAGCTTCAGCGTTGCATACTATGATCAGCTAGACAGCTTCAGTGTTGCTTACTTTGATCATGTAAGATAGCTTCGGCGTTGCATACTATGATCAGCTAGACATTTTCGGTGTTGCATACTATGATCAGTGTAAAACAGCTTCGGCGTTGCACACTATGGTCGCGCCAGCCTTTTTCGACGCTTTTTGGTATCATTACGTTAGCTTCGGTGTTGCATACCATTATCATTTCAGGCAGCTTTGGTGTTGCATACTGTGAAAATACCAGACAAAATTGGCATAGCATACAATGATATGCCTGACAGCTTCGGCGTTGCATAATATGATAATGCCAGACAACTTCGGTGTTCCATACTATGATCAGCTTTGGTGTTGAATGCTGTGATCATGCCAGATAGCATTAGTATCACATACTATGATAATACAAAACATCTTTGGTGTTCCATACTATTAGCATGCCAGACAGTATTGGTGATACTATTACTATTACTAAAGTAATACAAGACAGCTTTGGTGTCACATACTATGATAATGCACGAATCTTTCGTGTTCCATACTACGATCATGTAAAACAGCTTCGGTGTTGCATATTATGATTGGCCTGACAGCTCTAGTGTTGCATACTATGATAACGCAAGACATTTTTGGTGTCCCATACTATGTTCATGCAAGACAGCTTTGGTATTGCATGCTATGCTAAAACCAGACAGCTTTGGTGTTGCATACCATGATCATGCAAGACAGCTTCGATGTTGCATACAATGATCAGCCAAATAGCTTCTGCGTTGCACATTATGATCATGCCAATCAGCAACAGTTTTGCATACTATGATAATACTAAACAGTTTCATCATACCAAACAGCCTCTGTTTTACATACAATGATTATGTCATACAGCTTCGATGTTGCATACTATGATTATGCCAGTCAGCTTCGATGTTGCATACTACGATCATGCCAAACAGCTTCTATGCTGCATACTATGATAATGCCAAACAGCTTCGTTGTTGCATAGCATGATTAGGCCAAACAGCTTCGATCTTACATACTTTTTATGCCAAACAGCTTCGATAAGGTATACTATGATTATGCCAGACATTTTCGATATTGCATACTATGATTATGCAAAACAGCTTCGTTGTTGTAAACTATGATTATGCCAAACAGCTTCGATGTTGCATACTATGATAATGTCAGACAGCTTCGATGTTGCATACTATGATTATGCCAGACAGCTTCGGTGTTGTATACTATGATTATGCCAGACAGCTTTGTCATTGTATACTATGTTTATGCCAGAGAGCTTTGATGTTGCATACTATGCTCATGCCAAACGCCTTCGATGTTGCATGCTATGATCATGCCAGACATCTTCGATGATGCATAATATGATTCTGCTAGACAGCTTCTATGTTGCATACTCTGATAAGCCAGACAACTTCGATGTTGCAAACTATGATCAAGCCAAACAGTTTCGATGTTGCATACAATGATTATGCCAGACAGCTTTGGCGTTGCTTCCTTTGAAAAGCCAGACAGCTTCGGTGTTACATTCTATTATCAGCTAGACGTACATTGTATTCGATGTTGCATACTATGATCAGGCCAAACAGCTTCGGCGTTGCATACTATGATCAGCTAGACATCTTTGATTTTACATACCTTGAATAAAGCTTCAATGTTGTATATTGTGATCAGTCAACAGATTCAATATCCCAAACTATGATTAGCCAAACAGTTCGATGTTGCATACTATGATCAGCTAAACAGCTTCAATGTTGCATAATATGATTAGTCAGATAGGTTTGATACTGCATACTATGATCAGCTAAACAGCTTCTGCGTTGCATACTATGATCAGCCAGACAGCTTTGGTGTTACATACTTTGATCAGCCATAGAGCTTCGATGTTGCATATCATGATCAGCCAAACAGCTTAAATGTTGCATACTATGATCAGCCAAACAGTTCGATGTTGCATACTATGATCAGCTAAACAGCTTTCAATGTTGCATACTATGATCGTGCCAAACAGCTTTCTGCATTGCATATTATGATCAGCCAAACAGCTTCAATGTGACATACTATGATCAGCTAAACAGCTTCAATGTTGCATACTATGATTGTGCCAAACAGCTTCTGCATTGCATACTATGATCAGCCAAACAGCTTCAATGTGACATACTTTGATCAGCCAAACAGCTTAAATGTTGCTAACTATGATCAGCCAAACAGTTCGATGTTTCATACTATGATCAGCCAAACAGCTTCAATGTGGCATACTTTGATCAGCCAAACAGCTTAAGTGTTACTAACTATGATCAGCTAAACAGTTCGATGTTGCATACTATTATCAGCCAAACAGCTTCAATGTTGCATACTATGATCATGGCAAACAGCTTCGGCATTGCATATTATGATCAGCCAGACATGTTCGATGTGACATACAATTATCATGCCAGACAGGTCCTTTGTTGCATACGTTGATATGATCAACAAGACAGCTTCGGTGTTGCATACTATGATCAACCTGAGAGTTTTGCCGTTGCATGCTTTTGTCAGCCAGACAGCTTAAATCTTGAATTCTATGATCAGCAAAGACCTTTGAGGTTGCATATTATGATCATGCCAAGAATGCTTAGAATGCTTGTTTGCAACGACAATATCTTGCTTTAATACATCATGTCTGTTTTGGTTTTTTTCTCGGTATGTGTAATCATTATTTTTCTACTAAAAATCTTGGAACAAAAGTCTGTGAAAATAATATATCTTAAAATTGACTTCACTCAAAGGTACAAGGAATACAGTCTGCACTTGCTGGAGAGAAAATAAATTCTTTATTTAACCTACGTGAATTTATATTTTATTATAATTATCATAGTTTTATTGTAGCAAAAAGTGGCTAATCCGGCAACTAAGTACTAGCAAAAATGTAAATCATTATATTCTTTTGCTGTTAGCCTTCAATAATGTTTGGCACTCCGTTCAGTTTATCACTTAAGTAAAAAAGCAGTTGGTTCGAAAACAATTACCATTAATATTTGAATAATCACGTTTTTACCTTTAATATTTGAATAATCGCGTTTCTACCATTAATATTTGAATAATCACGTTCTACCCTTAATATTTGAATAATCACGTTTCTACTCAAACTAAATCAACAGACTTTACGAAGGATACTTTTCGTTGTAGGACGGAATATCTAGTGTAAATTTCTCATAATGTAGTCCACGAGCTGTTACGTCTTGAACAAAAGCGGCTATAGACTGGACATTGTTTTCGGAATCTCCCTGTAGGATAAGATATAAAAGAATATGCAGCAAATCTGAAAGCGGTTACCTTTAATGTTGTAGGTAATAAATGGATTATCTGCAAAAATACACATTTCAAACAACAAAAAATAAGTGTGTATAACATTCTCAAAAATAGCGTTATTACGAAAAATATAGTTAAGAATAATGACAGGTGAAAGACTTAAGGCTGTACTTAATAACTAAGAGATTGTCATCCAATGTTTCATCAACTTGTGAAGCAAGGTAAAATTTTGAACTTGTACTCGAAATACAGGCATGTTTATTCTTCATGTCACGTTTCCATATTAGAAATGTTTTTTTTTTTTTTTATAGATTTGGAATGTTCTTGATGTAAGTCTCACGTGGGTCCGAGGGACATTAGTCGGTCCCACGGCAAACACCGGAATTTAATCTGAAAAAAGTACTTAAATAACATATATCTTTTTAAGGCAATGTTGTTGTTAAATTCTTAGAAACTGTCTGCTGACTTTCAAAAATATCAATTGAACGAGTAAAGATTTTTTGCTTTACCCTAGACAGGTACTTTCCTCCAAATTCCAGCACACTGATAGAGTAATCAAGAATTCTGGAAGCTGTTTTGAAGTCAATGTCATGACCTGGAGAAATGTAAAGAAATAATTACTATGATCTATACTGCATGTATACATCGAGTTATATATTTCATAAAAAGTATACTGAAACTGCTAGCTTCATTTCATTTTCTTTTATCTCATTAGCACAAAGACCTTTGCACTTCTTGAGTCAGCTATTCAAACTGGATGCGTCCTTCAGTCATTGAATCTCATTTTCAAGACAACGACTTGAAAACATGTAAATATCTTTAACATTATAAAAGTAGGTCAGCGTACCAATATCTGTGTCAATAAGACACTCGGACAAATCATTGATGACGAAATCAAACGTATGTTTAGTGTCCAACAGCTCTTTCAACACAGTCACGCAGTTATCAATCCGCACCTGGAAATAGTTCGTAAAAAAATAAGTTACTAGTCAGCCGGAATCTGAAGCTCACTTCCAGTACAGGAGCTTGAAGTTGTATTTTTAATCATTCAAGAGTCGAAACTGTATACCCAGCTTCTTTTTCTGTATACATATCTAAAACTGCATCTTCGAACAATCGGAGCCATTTCATGACGTCATGGAATTCACCAGAATTGCAGCGGATACCAGGATTTAATGAATAGAAATACTAAATGCAAAATAACACTATATATATTTCATGTATTGAAATTAAGGTAAAATGTTCTTAACAATTATTTTTGGGAAGCAGTAAAATGTACTACAGAAAAGTTTATTCATTTTAAAACTGATTTTGTTCAAGAAATGTTTAGACAGTCCGCGCAATGACGTCACGCAATGGTTTCGACGACAGCCAAATTTTGATGGAATTCCATGGAAACCAGCGGTTTTCTTTTACTGTGTAGCGTTCTGAAAAAAACTCTTTGTTTTGTTTAATTTTAGTGTCTGCTGAGTGACAAGACTGATAGATATCTGCACCTGGGCGCATTTTAGCAGATGCGGCCTGAATTCTTAGTGGGCGGGGCAGGTGTGCGTTTCATTCCTTGTGATTTTTTTTTATATACAAGAAGAAGCTAGGCCTCAAAACTCGTAACAAATATAGAATAACGTCGAAGAATAATGATTATTTTCGCATATTGTAAAAGAAACCACAATCAGAAAATTCTTCAAAATCAATAATATTATAAAGCGTATAATTCCTACGATATTGACCAACATTAAATTCACCCACATACTTACTGTATAGTTCTCACCAGTCAGATTGTCAAGACTATCTTCACATACTCCTCGTAGATACTTACGACATACCTTAATTACTTCTACATCTATCTGAAAGTTTGTTAAAAAAATCTACTGCATTTATCTTCTTTGATTTCTTCTGCACTTATTTCACGTGATGGGACTAACAAGTATTAAGACCAGGACAAAATTCCTTCCTCTAATATTTGCTCAAAACCAATTCAAACCTTCACATGTGGCTTCCATATTAACCTATTCTATAAACTTCAGCTTAAAGGTTCGACAAAAAGGCAGTAAAATTAATTGAAAGATGATTTTTTTTTAACTTCTTTTTAACTTTCTGCATTACGACTAACAAACTTAAGAACGTGAAAAAAGACTTCTTTGACAGACTCCAACAGTCATAAAACGTTAAAAAGTTGCTACTATGTCTTGTAAAATTAAGCGCAGCAGCCCCGTTTACTGTGAGTGAAGCCAATACATATCAAGCAAAAAGCCAAAAACCCTTGTTTTGCTCCACACTTTTCTCCGCCCAGTTTTAAGTTAATTAGATGTGAATCAACGTCACTTATGCACTATTTGATTTTTACTAGAGATGGGAACGAATGTTCGAATATTCGAAAATTCGAAAATCCACCGAATATTCGAATCTGACAATCAAATTCGAATATCCTAAAATGATTTTTTTTTTCAAATATAGCATCGTTGATTTTTATAAATGTAAGCATTCTGATTATGCAAAAACCACAATCGGTTTGGTATTGTGTCTTTTAATCGCGTGTTAAAAATGACCCAATTAACAATAAAATTGCTAGCATAATTGCCAGGGGCAATCGTTACGGATTAACAGTTTGCCACAGGCGTAATTGTGATATCTTTTAATCTTCTGTTCATTTAATTGGCGCCCGTTTATTTCACAAATTTTAGAAGGTTGTTTGTCTCACAATATTCAAGGATTAACGTCAGGTTTTACGAAAACGAACAACCAGTCACGCTTATAACTCTATTGATATTACTTTGTAGTTGCCCACTCAGTAAAATAGCTCAAATATTTTCCTCTCATAAGTAAATTTGAAACAAAAATCATCCTCGCTTTATGTTTTATCATCGCTAAAACAATATTGAAATAAGCTGTATGGAAAAAAAAGAAAAAAGAAAAACATGGACCCCTCTCGTGTTTGGACTTATTTCACGCGGTTTTAATGAACGGAATATACTATGTATTGCCAATCACTTAATAAAGATTTAAAACTTCCATAAAACAAGCCATTTCTAGATAATACCTAGCTGTTTCCCCCGACAACGTATAGCTGATAAAACAGTACTAATGTTGGGATACCAAAATTCGGGTAACTGACTGAACTGGAAAAAAACAAATATTCGAATATATTCGAATATGGCAATATTCGAATATGGCAAGGCGGATATTCGAATATTGATATAAGTATCCGTTCCCATCCCTAATTTTTTACATTTGATTAGTAACCAAATGTTTATGACGCGAGAGTTTGCGCTATCCTAAGAAATATTTTTGCACCTCTGCTAATGCTCAGATATGTATAAGACAGCCTTTGATTGGCTAAAATCACAGACAGCGACAGAATGCAGCTATAGATCGTATCTTAATTCGCCACTATGACTGACAGATCACCTTCGACTCTGCCCTTAAATGTAACCGAATATCTAATTCAGCATTAGAAGTGACGCGCCTTCATTTCATAATAGCGTAAAAAATCCTTATAATCTGATAAAGGATATTTCCACCATAAGCACATGTTTAACTGACATCTTCAGCAACTCATGCAGGAGCCCGCCATCCCCACCTCCAAGTATTAGCACCTTCTTATCCTGAAAATCGTTTCTCTCGACACCTAGCAATGTTGTCGTGTATATTTCGTCTGACTCGGCTATCACTGAAAAAATCATTTCATTTTCACTTGTGTACTGAAATCGTACAATATCAAAAGAGCTGTCATTATCAAATTATCAGCGAATGCGACGTACATTAATGGGCATTTGTTACAACTGTTTACTTCTTAGAAAGCACAAGTCAATTAGGCATTTTCATGAAACATACCCAGCAACTTAGGACCCTGTTCAGTACTATACCTTTAAAATAATCAAAAAGTTACATTTGAGAATTTCACACACAATGTAAAGGCTGCAGACCATGTTTGTTAACTTTTACTCAGAAGTTATACAGATGGAAATCGTGACCAGTATTTCAAACATGATTATCTTCCCCAAACGGTCTCTATGAAAACTTACTTATATCATCATCCAGACACAGCATGTTGCCATATTGCTTCGTTTTGTAAACTTTTATATTCTGCCAGAGTGAGTTCACCTTCTTCTAATAGCTCTAAAGGTTCCGATTCATATATTCTGTCATCGCCTAGTTGGAAGTAAGGACACACTTTGCCTCTCTGAATGGCCGACGGTAAACTATGAGAGAAAAATCCAAAGTGTAAGATATACAAGAAGATGATAGCTAACACTTCATTCCTGGAACTTTACCAGAGTGAAAACTGGCTACTGATCAAAAGTTAAAAATACACATGAGCTGTAAATAAGGAAAGGCGATGACAAGAATTAGGAATAAAACTTTAAGAGGCAAAGTTAAGACAGGCACAGAAGACAATCTTTTAATGATCAAAAGACCGAGAATTAATTAATTAATTAATTCGTTAAAAGAGGGAATCAATAAGTATGAAATGCTAGGTAACAGAAGTATTATCAAATGCATATTTTGAGGTAAAGTAGAAACAAGTAGAAATACTATTTTACCAAGAAGGATGTCTTACCGGCGGCAATGATCTTTATTTGCACCAAAATCATCCCTCACTGCTTTTCAAATCAATGAAAATGTTAGAAATATTTTTCCAATGATATTACAAAAAAGAAGAAAGGCTGTTTTAATGAAAAAATGACTTGAATACGAAAAATATATATATATCAATATTGCTTTAGAGTGAATAGAACATGGATTGATCATTATCCTTTCAGAACATTTAGTTTTCTACACCAGTAGAATCAACGTGATCCCGGGACTTTATAGAAAAGTTGTTTATGGTTGAAACTTACATTTGCTAAAGTAGTTACCTTTACTAACAAAATAATAGAAAAAATATACACATCAGTTACCTTCGTGTGTACAAGCACTTGTCTCCTAGTACACCCTGAATATCAGTCTCTATAGCTTTGTTTTTCTGAATATAGAAAAGGAACCCTGTGGCAGCCGAATGGGAAACCTAGATTTCTGCTACCAGCAATCGTCATATTAAGAAAAGGATCGATGCAAAACTATCTAACTACATATCATTAGATAATATTCTGTTGCAACATTCAATATAATACAAATCTAGTCAAGACATAAGTTATAAAGACACAAAGTTCTAAAACAACATTAGAGACAGTCCCTTTCAAAGACGTCAAAAATATTTGTCTTATTTTCGATTTTATATATTGTTCACTTAATCTGAGTAGTGCTCCATTATTTATAGTGTATAATGATAGAACAAAATGTTAATGAAATACTTAAAAAGGTATGATAAATTTTCACTTTTTAGTTTAAGAATTTTGTAATTTAAGAGTTTGGTCTGCAGCCAACACCCGTAAATCTCCAACATGTATTCTTAGTTTTTGAAAACACTGATTCTTATAAAACTTAACAATTGAGATAAAATGACTAACGTTGGAATTTTTCAGCACGCTTGAAAAAAGAAACTCATTTTTGTTATCGGTAAGCAGTTCTTTACTAAATAAGTGTGTATTGGTGCCAACAGTAGCTTGATATAATTGGTAAGCGTACCTGATACATTTAATGAAGTAATGCTCAGTATCTTCATATAGATTTCCACGATCATATAAACAGTTTGGTCGCAAGTAATTTCGAAAGGGATCAGCGTTCTGGTAACTGAGTGATTCCTAATTCTAGCATGTAAAACTGAGTAAGCTCTTTCTCTACTGAAAAAAGTATTTAGGAACAAATGGAGGTTCCAGTACTCTTTAAGACTTACTTTAAAGCTAGAGAGTGTTGATGAATTTTGAATATAGACATCGAACTCATTCCATTGCTTGACAGTAGACGGAATAACTGATTTTGAAAAAAAAAATCTAAATATTTTGAACCGTTATATGATTTTGGCTGGTTCGTAACTAGCAGCGATTAGTTTCCTGTATTGATCAGAAAGATATGTTGGTAAGATTCCATGCTTTTCTTTATATATCTATGCTAGTTTCTACATTTCTCGATGATGAAACAATCGCACCCAGCCTATTTCATTTTATAGCCTTTCAACAGAAACAGAACACGTGACACGCATTTCAAATTTGGCACACTTTCCCAGAGATTCTTTGTCACGTGCACAACAGTTGTCTCAGACAACCGATCCATACTCGAGTATAGATCTAAGATATGAGCTATTTATTTTATGCCTACCAATGAAATATAGGGAAATATCAGTGAGATAAAAGTGATAGTACACTGTTCTGAATCAGTGAAATTACCATTTTGATAATACATGTTTGTGCCCGAACTATTGAATATTGAGTATTAATCCGCTTTTATAATTAAAGTATGTATGGCAAAATTCAATAAATATTGATAAACTGTGTAGACAAAAATAAATATTATTTGATGAAAGTGTATTCAGTTTATTTCAGCAGAAGTAAAGTTATCATATGTATTGGAGATTGTCTGCACTTTTTTTGTGCGGAGTAACCAAAGTACGCATTAACTGATTTGGGGCTCACCATGGGGAATTTATTGAAGGCCCTGATTAAAAATGTCATAAAAAAACCCATTTTTGACGTGTTGGCATAAAATAAAAAGAAAATTTGTTTGTTTTTTAGTGGAAGATGGGAATTTATTTCATCTCGTGAACACCATATGTTGATATTTTCACTCGTGGCTGCGCCACTCGTGAAAATATCACATATGGTGTTCACTCGATGAAATAAATTCTCATCTTCCACAAAAACAAACAAATATCCTCTATATATATGATTAAGTGTCGACCGCTTTAACATAAGTATTTGCGTTGTGTTTACATACTCTATTCATAGAAATGTAAAACATGAATATGGGTACATACCGGATATGCTTGCTTTTTAAGCGTCTGTTTTTCTTTCTGTGTTTGTACATCATACTGTATGTCCATAGTCACTAGACCGTGACGGTATACATGCATCACACTGTGGCTGGGCAAAATACGACAGAAAAAAATGCAAATGAAATTAATCAAAGAGAAACCTATTTGGCCTTACATATTACTAAAGGCTACGGTCAGATAATCAGCATGCAATTTTGAAATAAAAATATTGATACACGAATGTATTACCTTCACATATATTATCTAGCATACAAAGTAAAAGTTTAATCTAATCTTTAGATGACATGCTTTGCTTCACGAAGCATAACCAATGTATACGTAAAAAACATAATGAAATTCTGTTAAGGAAGTGCAGTATTAAACATAAAACAGTTGTAAATAAAATGTTAAACTCCGTACAATTTCGATTAATATGATTAAGATTTTGGATTGACTTTTTTACTGACCTTCCATCGTTGCCCGTGGCAACCAACATTTTGTCTCCATTTGGAATACTGATGACTACTGGCAACGTCTGTGAGTCTATAGCACAACACGGGATTGATTGTATCTTATTCCATAGATCTGTTCAGGAAGACAAGATCATTGTGTTATCATACCATCGCTATCATAATGGTATCTTATAACTGCAACTCTTCGCACGTGGACATCAGTTTTATGTGGCAATGTATTTTCTTTATTCCTTTCTTTTAACCAACCAAAAATATTGGACACTTCAGACCAATATTCAGAAGAACTAAAGATATAACCTCTTCAGGAAATGCATACATAATATTGTGATTAAAAAAGCTACCCCTTTATTTAATTATATTTCAACATTTTTTTTCCGTGTACGTTTTTCATTGCGTTATATTCCAGTATGCATAACAAGTTTAATGACAATCAAACTAATTGGACCTGAATTCATACAACAAGGAATAGAGTTCAAGTTCGTTAAATAGAACATACTGCCATTTTGTCTTATAGCAGATACGGGTAAATGACAACCACCGGATTAAATCTCTACTATACAGAAGTTCTGCAACTTAGAAATTAACAATTACTTTTTTACTGGTAACTTTCTATCATATACAATATTTACGCATATAGATAAATGTTTATGGTCAAAAAGGGGTCTCGAAACATTTGAGATATTCACAAGATGACAAATTGTCCACATTCAATGACATTTAACGGCAACTGTGCATTTAGATTTGCCAAATCTCTGTCTTCTGCATGATGCCGTACGTCCATGTATGCCTTTATAGACCCGAAGTGTATCTAAATGGACGTGTTGCAATTTGTATGGTCGCAGCTACAATACCACGCGGAAAAATGCATTTGTACGGTTTTTTATACTGCGCAATAAGTTATTTCAAAACATTATATATCAATTTTCAAAACTCACAAACGAAAAAAAAGAGTTCAAAATCAAAAATAAAAATAAACATTAAAATACTGATATAATATTGTTGAGCAAGAACACTTACCTTCGTCTGTTACAAGATCTCCCTGCACTTGGAAACACAGATGTAAAGAAAAGGCATCCATTCCTTTCCTTCATTCAGCAACTCAGAGTTAAATAGGAAATAATACTTGTGTAGTCCTTTGGGTTAATACAGCGACACGCACTAACGATATTTATGAGTAAAAATTATATTTATTCACCAATATCCATGTTCAGCAAGGTGTATCAATAATTACAATATCACTATAATGGACAGCGTATCGTTATGAAAAAGTACAGTCTACTTAACAGGCCAAAATATTGATTTTCATTTATTATTAATAGTAATTATGTATTTAGAGATGGAACGTCCTGATGTAGGGTCTATATATATGATTGATCTACGGCACACCTCTGAAAAGTTAGACATGATTCGTGCAGCAACATTAACTCATTCATTCAAGAACTGATCTCAAACATTTGATTATTTTTTAAATGAAACGATGTTCAAGTATTTTAGTTACTGAATCCTGTTTGTCTTGTTTTGTCTTAGAACAAAGGCAGAAAAAGACCTAAAGGCTGGTGGGGGAAAGGTAGTATATGGAACTAGCTAGCTCGCATTGATGGTCAGTAATAAAACAATTAATGGCAATTAATATACAGATAGATACACATTTCACTAAAACAGACAAAATTTCAGATGGGACTTCCTAATTCTATATTTGAAGAATCACACAAGATACTGGAATATAATTATTCAAGCAACACATATAACCACTGATCAGATGTCAAGTCCAACCATCTTGAATGGTACGCATTAAGCAGACGTTGTTATTGTTACAGAATAATCAACTGAACGATTTAAACGTTTATCACAAATTATTTCTTCTGCAGCCTGTAACCATTATTTTTTTTAAAAAAAGGCTCTTACAGAGAAATGCTAAACACTTTTGCTTCCAAGGGAAAAGAGTTTGATAAATTATTAAATAATTCAAATAATATGTCTGTTTTGATGTTTAATATTCAAGTAACATTTAACAGATCTTAAATATATACGCTCTCGCGTAACAAAATTTGTCATGCAAATATTCACAAAATATATTTAAAACTGCATAAAATGATATGGAGTTGCAAACCGTAAAGACATAACCAACAAGGCAGAAATCTGAAAAAAAAGCAAAAATACTGAGGCCACTCTGTTTTATTATTGATAAGAGGTTACAAAGTAACCACTGAAAAATAAAGGTGCATAGATCAGCCATCTTTTCTTGCAGTTCCATTCGTATGGATAGGGAGGGTCAAATCTGTTCATGTCCATACGGGAGGTGTGTATTTAGATATGTTCTTTAAATACTGTCGGCTTAGCTGAAAATGAAAATATGATAAAGTTTTTGTGGGTAAAAGGTAACGAATAACATACGCCGTTATTTTTTTTTTTTTTACTTGTATCTTAATTTCACTTAAATAAACATTAATTAAGTATGTAAGCCTGGCCTGGATTGCCGCGATTCTACACCATGGCAACTGAAATAGCTTCGGAAGATAAGAATATTTTGGGCTCGTATTTCTGCAAGAGAAAATAGCCTCTTGTTGAGTTTGTTGAATGGCGTAACTGTATTATGAGGTAAACAACCTATTTAGTTTTATGTATTTACGGTTAAAAAATATAAACAAGAAATATGAACAATGAAAGGGGAATTGCATATACGTCAATGTTGAAATCACTTACTTGCCAGTCCATAAGAAGTTTCTTATGATTATAGTTTGGTTCACGCTCTGAGATTCGCCTGAGGATCGCCCTATTCTCTTTTGCCACGCGAATTAGTTCTCGTCTGTGTTTAGCCGCATTCAGACTGAAAGAAGAAATATTTATGCAGGTACAGTTTTCAGATAAAGGCACGTAAACTACAACGGGACAAGCGTGGGTTGTCCCATAATAGCGTATAATTTTAACCTAGTTCAGTTTTGCGTCATTCTAGAAAAAATAAAACTTTCACATAATGATTATAAAGGATATTGAGACATTACTGTAAACTATAATTTATTTCCGGCATATACTTTATGTTACTATAGCAGTTTTCGAAAGCCGCAATGAGTCGACTGGCCCACAGGAAAAATACATTAAAGTTAAAGTCTCAGTGTTTCAGCTTACAGTGGTACGATCTTTCAAAAAATATATATGACTGTAATCATCGCATTTTGGCGCGATTGTATACGACGTCGTATGTATATGAAGTCAAAATTGTGAACGTTACAACGTTATGTACAACGAATCAAGCAGTACTGGTCAGTTTGAATGACGCTAACAATGGCGACGTCAGACGACGGAGCAGCCCATCGGACTGTCATTAAATACTGCGTTGACCGTGGAAAGACACAGGGATCACACTATTAAGGCAAATGGAAAGTTCGAATATACATAGAAGTGTTTCAAGAATGTTGAAAGTCCCTCGGTCAAAGGTGGTTTGCTGACGAATTTTCGCAGTGGGTTAGACGACATGAAAAATGTGTTGAACATCGCGGACAATACTTTGAAAAGAAATAATTTTACGCCGTCATGAACGGAGTTTGACGTGACTCGGTGTTGGCCGTAAGATGTCAGTCACCTCGATGAAATATCCGTAGAAAACTTAAACCTGGACTTATATTTTAATTTCGCCAGATTACTGATGAAGGATGAAGACAATGATAAGATAATGTTCTCCTTGTCACTTGTCTTTGATTTTACAATTATACGCTATTTTGGGACAACCCTCATACAACAAACTGTACATTCTTACTCTCAGGCAAAAGAGATGTTTTTATGTGAGCTTTGGACGGATTATAAAGGACACGTATACGAAAGACAACGATAAACAAATTATGTGTTTAAAAAATTTACAACTACCTCTTACTCTGATAGTCATTTTTGTGGTCTGTCCGTCCGCCTGTACGCATGATGTGGTCCATCTTGTTCGTCAACATGCGGTTGTCTCGCGCAATGATTGCCGCCTTATTTTCCTCATACTAAACAAGAAGACACGCTCGAACATTAATGACAATTTCACAAACAGTAAAAAAGCTTAAGTGTTTGGCTCAGTTAACAGTACATGATACTTGAATTATCCACTGCATAGCTCTCCATTGATTAGTACATGCCCAATGCATGCACCATTGTCATCAAAAAGAGCAGCATTCATTTAAATAGCTTCGGCTCGAAATTTTGAAACACAGCTATAGACCAATGCAAACAGGGCATATCAAGATAATATCGTCGGGTCAAATCCACTCTACATAGTTGCATTTACGAAGAATTTTAACCTTATTTTGTTACGATAAATTTTGCAGGAGTGGGGAGGGGGGGGGGTAATCAACATACCGGTATACAATCAAATTCCACAGTACTGAATTACATCAACACTGCATACACTGGACAATTTTTTAAAGGGAAAGGCCGTCACTGAGTTGCTTTACCCTGTTGCCGTTTATGGATATTATACACAACTTTGTGAAAATTCTGTAGCGCAAGTTAAATGACCATTCTAACACTATCTGGATTTCGCCTACGGCCATCGTTATTAAATCACAACGCTCGAAACCGTGATATATTCGACGGTATATCACTCAAACGTAAAATCTAAGTAAAACATGTTTAACTAAACCGATAGTGAAAATCAAAGTCTTCGTTAAGAACACCAACCTGAAGCTTCTTCAGTTTAATGTACAGGTGTTGGTAGACTTTCGGTGCACAGCTGTCTATCACCGCCCTCGCTAAATAGAAAATAAAATAATAGTTAAAAAACAAAGACGAAAGATCTTGTTATATTGAACTCAGCATTTTCTTTCCCTCATTTGATACGCATTAGAAAACTGATGAGCCAAGTGTACACCCTGAAGCTTATGTTTTTACTCTTTATCTTACATCTATTTTAATTTAAGGATAAATGTTCACAAGTAGTTGTACCGATTTTTTATATTTTGCAAATTCATTTAGAAACGTGATAGTAAAAATCCACTTAGTTTCACTTGAAGTACATTCAACTTGACAAAGTAACCAGTTGTTGGTTTAAAAACCAGACTTTTGCAACGTTTTTTTTAAAACTAATTTCTTGAAAATCTGATCCATTTCGTCCTTATGTTGAGACATAGTTAATAAGATCTCTTATTTGTTGAATTTAGATATTCTTACGTAGATTGTTTAAATTAGAATAAAATACTTTTTAGTGACATTCGCTTTGTAAAGTCTATTTATATTATAAAGTATCAAATTATACTTGCAAGTTAAAAGAAGTAAATACATCTCACCTGCATGCACCTTCCTTCTGTGAATTTTGTGCACATCCTTGACAGGAGTGTATGGCCAAAAAGCCCTGTGCATCGTCGAAAAAACGTTTACAGTATTTCAGTCCTTATGTCATTAAATGATTATCGGTAAAAAAAAATAAAGCAAATAAAACAAAATTGGCTACTAAAAAGTGAAACAAAAAGTGACGTCTAAGAATTGACGTCACCTGGAAGTATCCCTAGCGCGTCGTTTTTCCCGCCAAAATAAAAATACTGCGACTTCCATGGTTAATACCTTAAAATAAATATAGAGGAGATACGGGATTTATTTTCATCGAGTGGTATGAAAATAAATATTTCAAGAGTGGCGATAGCCACGAGTGAAATATGATAATTTTCATACCACGAGATGAAAATAAATCGCGTATTTATAGAAAAACTTGAATTTTCTGTTTATTATATACTTTCTCTCTTTTCTGACCTTACGATTCGAAAGAATTCCCCTTTAATTTTGTGTATTAGATGATTTTAGAAGGAAGTATTCCGGCAAGACACCAGTGAAAATACGGAAAATATGTTTCACTGTAGAGAAATATAAATTTTTTTACAGTGAAAATATGGAAAATGAAAACACACATTTTATTTCATCAATATTTCTAAATATTTCATATATAAGTATATAATAAAGAGTAATATTGAGATCCACGCATATACAATAAATATATAAATAAGCAGAATTTAAAGCACTAATTCGAAAAATGCGTGAAGCAACTACTTGTTTAGTCATTTAAGACAAATACCGATGAAAGAATTTGGAGATATACAAACACATCCGCCCATGTGTTGTCCCTTTATCAAGAAACTTCAAATCCAATATAGCCAAAAAAGCTCGCCTTAGCTACGAATCAAACATTTTTCTATTCATTAGATTATAGTAGTACATGTGTATATTATGTTGGTTGGTCATGTTGTTTGCTTTGTACAGTTACTTGTTTATTATTTACTATATACATGTATCATTTATTTTACATTTATATATGATATAAACAAAACAGAAATAAAACCAGAGCTATCAGTGACAGTGATTTACCCCTTTAACATGTCTTTGACCATAACTCAAAATTCTGGGCTGAAAAATGTAAAAGAAATCTGTCAAAATGTTGGTCAGTGTATAATTTTATGATATATAACAAAGATATGTATAAAATTTCAATCTAATATAATAGCTTGAGTAGTTTCTAAATCAAAGAAGAGTTGCACACAGAAAAGCATTTCTCTATATATTATACATATAAAAAAACAAAGGGCCATAATTCTGCCCAAATTTGTTCACAAATACCGACAATATGCGCAAGGGCTCTTGATGATGATGCTTCTGTAAAAGTTAAGTGAAAAGCGCTTGAGAAATGTAGTAGAAGTTGAGCACAGAAATGTATTTCTCTGTCAAAAAAAAAAACAAAGGGCCATAATTCCGCCAAAATTGTTTGAATCGCAAAACCCCGACAATATGCGCCAGAACACTTGATGACAAAGCTTCTGTAAAAGTTTGGTCAAAATCGCTTGAGAAATGTTGTAGGAGTTGAGAAGAGAAGTGTATTTCTCTGTTGTTTTTTTTAAACAAACAAAGGGCCATAGTTCCGCCAAAATTGATTGAATCACAAAACACCAACAATATGTACCAGGGAACTTGATGACAAAGCTTCTGTGAAAGTGTAGTCGAATTCGCTTGAGAAATGTAGTAGGAGTTGAGAACAAAAGTGTATTTCTCTGTTTGTTTGTTGTTGTTTTTTTAAAAAAAGGCCATAATTCCGTCAAAATGTTTGAATCGCAAAACCCCGACAATAGGACAATTGATGACAAAGCTTCTGTGAAAGTTTAGTCGAAATCGCTTGAGAAATGTAGTAGGAGTTGAGAACAGAAGTGTATTTCTCTGTTTTTTTTCTGTTTTTTTTTTAAAAGGGCCATAATTCCGTCAAAATGTTTGAATCGCAAAACCACGACAATATGCGCCAGGACAACTGATGACAAAGCTTCTGTGAAAGTGTAGTCGAAGATTTGAGAAATGTAGTAGGAGTTGAGAACAGAAGTGTATTTCTCTGGGTTTTTTTTTTTTTTGTTTTTTTTTAAAACAGAGGGCCATAATTCCGCCAAAATTGTTTGAATCACAAAACACCAACAATATGTACCAGGACAATTGATGACAAAGCTTCTGTGAAAGTGTAGTCGAAATCGCTTGAGAAATGTAGTAGGAGTTTAGAACAGAAGTGTATTTCTCAGGGTTTTATTTTTAAAACAAAGGGCCATAATTCCGCCAAAATTGTTTGAATTGCAAAACCCCGACAATATGCGCCAGGACACTTGATGACAAAGCTTCTGTGAAAGTTTAAGTCTAAATCGCTTGAGGAAAGTAGTAGGAGTTGAGAACAGAAGTGTATTTCTCTGGGTTTTTTTAAAGCAACAAAGGGCCATAATTCCGCCAAAATTGTTTGAATCACAAAACACCAACAATATGTACCAGGACACTTGATGACAGAGTTTCTGTGAAAGTTTAATCAAAATCGCTTGAGAATGTAGTAGGAGTTGAGAACAGAAGTGTATTTCTTTGCGTTTTTATAAGAAAACAAACAAAGGGCCATAATTCCGCCAAAAATGTTTGAATCGCAAAATACCGACACACTTGATGACAAAGCTTCTGTGAAAGTTTTGTCAAAATCCCTTGAGAAATGTAGGAGGAGTTGCACACAGAAGAAATTGTTTACGCCCGCCCGCCAACATACGCCAATCTAATTACCCTCAGAAAACCTGCTAAAAAACACATTTGTAAAAACAGTTGATTTATTGCAAAATTTACCTGCTACTTGTTTAATCTGTGAATGTTTGCCAGATAATCACAACAAAAGGTGTCAAATGCTTGGCTGGCAGGTGTAAAAGTAGACCTGCACTTCAATTAATCAGTGTTGTTCTCCAGAATTCCAGCTGATAAGCCATTGATTTATCTATCGATCGGAGTTGCTATATTAGATTTTATAAAGGGAGATAATTAAAAAACTAACTGATGTAAAGTGATGGTTCTTTAACACTGCACTTCCTCTGCACTGCACTGAGTTTCATTGGTCTTTATAACTGTTTGAAGTTTTATTCAATTTCCTTCAATATTTTTCAAGTTATTTTCCTAACAAGCATTATTAGGTATTATAAAGGGAGATAATTAAAAAACTAAGTAATGTAGAGTGATGGCTTTTTAACAATGCACTTTCTCTCACTAGTCCCTATAACTGTGTGAAGATATCATGAGATATCTTTGATACTTTAGAAGTTATACTCCAGACAAGCATTATTTAACTTTTGTAATTATCATTAAGGGAGATCATTCAGGATTAAGCATAAACACTGCATTTCCTCTCACTGTTCTCTATCACTGTGTGAAGTTTTAATAAAATTCCTTAAATAGTTTTGAAAGTTATTCACCACACAAGCATAGTTAAGTACCATAAAGGGAGATAATTTATAAACTAAGAAATGTAGGGTTATGGTTCTTTGAAACTACACTTCCTCTTATAACTCTATAACTGTGTGGAGTTTCAATTGTTTAAAATCTGTACTCTGGACAAGCCTTATTAAACATTTTAAGTGTCATTAAGGGAGATAATTCAAAAACTAAGCAAGATAGACATATGGCCATTGTACAGTGCACTTTCACTTACTATTATCTATGACTGTGTGAAGTTTTAATCATATACCTACAATATATTTCAAATTAATATCCAGACAAGCATTATTAAGTATTAAAAAGGGAGATAATTTAAAAAAACTAAGTAAATAAGAGTTATGGTCCTTGAACAATGCACTTCCTCTGACTAGTCTCTATAACTGTGTGAAGTTTCAATGAGATATCATGGACATTTTAGGAGAAATATTCATTATTAACTTAAGGGAGATAATTAAAAATTATGCAAGGCAGAATTATGGTTCTTGGCAGCTCCTCTCACTGATCTCTATCAATGTGTTAAGTTTTAATCAAATTCCTTCAACAATTTTCAAGTTATTCTAATGGACAAGAGTGTGACGGATGGAAGGACAGATAAGGCGGCGACTATATGCCTCTCCTACTGGGGAGCATAAACATACGATATTCAAAGCCTGTTTAACATACCCAGAAAGCAATGGTTGGAAACATGAGCCAAAATGGGGCTGACTGAACAGGAAGGTTGGTACCTTTTTCTTCGAGACTCTATTAAAACAACTATAGTGTTGTCCCAAGTTTATGATGACAGAATTCAAACAACAACTGGCTTATTATCATTAAAGTTTTTAATACAAAGTTTACATAAAAATAAATTATCAATCAACATTAGTGAAAATCAATTAAAAGAAAACAAGAGACATTGCAAATACAGGAGATTGACATCATTAAATGAGCATTGAAATCTGAGATGCAAATCTAACAAAGATACAAAGTAATGTATACATGTATAATTTTGATTGTATCTCACTATGACATTGAGCATTTTGAGCACCAAGGGTACCCTGAATGACTTTTAATTTCAAAGACAGTTTCATTTTATCTATCTGCTGTTAACTGCAAATACTTCATGGGTTTAGTTTACATGTACATCAATAGAAAACAAAGTTCTGACTTAATTGCTCCTTTAACCCACCAGGATTCAAACCAGAGAATAACACTTCAATCCCTGGTTTAGCCTGTCCCTATATGACATGTTGGTAAAAGATAGGTTAAAACTGCATTGATTTATTCATTCTGACAAGGATTCAGACAGTAGGTTTGGTTTCACTCTGCAATAATGTAGTGATACCTTTCTCAACCGTATTGCTTTTTAAATCTAAAGACCATACGTGTACATCAACTTTTGACCTTTTGAACTCAACCTGATGGCCCACTCAAAATTTCACCAGAAATTTCATCTTTGATTTAAGATTAAATTCTTTGAGTTGCTGAAAACTAGGAAGATTAAGAGAATAGTAAACACGTAAAAACTTATAAAGTTGTCAATACTGTAACATTTACACATGAATGTATATGAATAAGTTTATCATCAAATTTATATATATATATATTAGAGGAAAAATACAAAAATGAAAATAACAGACATTCAAAACTTGAAGAGCAAAAGAAATGTTAAAATACTTCATGAGTGTTTTGTACAACAGAACAGAAAGAGATATATGATACATTGTGACAGGAAGCTACTAAAAGAAAACTAACTTCTTGTAGTTAAAAATGATTATGCTTTTACAAAATGTAGAAAAATATACATGTATAATAAAACAATATAAAAAATATAAAAAAAATGATTTTGATCCCAGTTTTAAAAAAAACAGTTATAACTGACTTGTAATGATTTTCATTAAATAGAAATATCACAGTTAACATGGCCCTAACAATAGTTTACTATCAAACATACTAAATACAAGCATTCACACTTTGATTTTATGTGAAACAATACAAACCTGTTATTGCCTTTGTATCCGATATGTTAGTGTAATAACACAGTTAACGTACCTACATTCTATGACTTTAAATGACTTATTGTACTGATGAAAATACTATGAGTTTTATATGAGGAAGCCAAACACGATATGCCTACTTGAGAAATAATAACCGTTATCATTGACACACTAATGGAGAATAAAGCTTGTCTTGCATGTACATCAATGTGAGAAAATAGCAGTTTTATGCTAAAATATATGGTACACTGATTTCAGACAAAATGAGATGTAATGTACCTGAGGAAAAACACAATATGGCAGAAGATTTGCCACTGAAATTGAAACTGTTAATCTATTTTGTATACAAAACATGTATGAAACAGCCCCGTATAACTGAAGATTCACTACCTATAATTATGAAACAGATTGAAAATATTGTTCACATGTTTCACTGAGGTGCAGGTATAAATTATAAGCACTTGAAAAAGGTATGTTACCATGGTCATAACCTGAAGGAAATTTTGGTGACATTGCTAGGTTCAGTAAGACATTACACACTGGTAAATGAAACCATTGTCAAGCCAACAATAATTCCTTCCTCCTTAATCTTCAAACTTTCTAATATGAAAAAAACCATCATGCATAAAAAGAAGTGAAAGGTTCTATCTGCTTTTTATTTAGCATCTCTTAATATCTATTTACTTCCACTCTTCCATATACAGACTCCATACAGCTTAAGGATACCTATAGAAAACAAATACAAAACTAACAAGCCAAAAATCACAAATATCTATCTAAACTCTTATATACAGTCTAAAATCAAATCTTTGTCTTGTGTAATAGTTAAAACAAGTATCAAGATCAATGACTCTATAAACAAAACAAATTCTGCTGGGCAGTTTCACAACTGTATATTAACAGAATGCTATTCTGGCTTGGCATAGTATGAGTCCCTCTATGACAGCACAAAGTAGGTATTTTACATTCTGGAACCATTCAAGAAGCTAGCTTGATGACTATTTTGCACAGAGAAAACCAGATTATGGTAATTAAAATATAAAAAAAAATTATTCAACTTTTATGAACAAAACAATAAGTATCCACAGCAAAAGCACTCCTTTAAAGATTCACCACAAACACTGAATTCATAAATAACAAAAACACACTTCATGTATCACTCATAACCTAACAAATATCTAGCTACATTAAATTTTGTACTTAAACATTAAACAAGATTTAAGATCATTGTTCTGATAAAATACAAAAAAAAAAATAAAGAGAGTGAAAATTTTTAAAAATCAAGCCAAAAGACTTGCCTGTGGGCATTTTGTAAAAATTAGACAAAAAAAATATCAAAATTGTTTTCCAGAATCAATAACATTACCTAAATCCATCAGCTTTTAATGTAAATTCTATTTGTTTATGTTTATTGAATTAAATTCCCTGCTAAATACTAAACCATATTTTATTCACCTTACACACAGAGGTACAGTTCTATTTTATACTGATCACAATCCTTTAAATTGGAGACCATTTACTTTGGACAACTTTCATTCAAAGTGCTTCAATATTTTGTTGAAGTAAATCATATTTTGTCATTTATTCAGTTATTTGACTGTGACCTGGCATCCAACAAGACCTGACCAAAACATAAATATTACCACAAATGAAAGTCATTTAGTGACCTGCTTCCTAGGCCTCATTCTTGCACTATATCTATTTCTGGAGACACACAACAAGATGATTATTCATTAGTTGGAGGTAGAACCAAAATTCATTAAGCTACTTTCATATAATTTTACATTATATAAAGTCAGTAGTTGAGACAGATACCTAAAACCTAATCATCACAGCCATGTGTATTGAGAAATCTCAACACTAGTGTTAAACTTCATAAGTTACCCTGATGACAACATATCATAATAAAAACAAACATCATCAAAACCAGTGTATCAGGTTTCAAAGGTTTTAAGAGTTAAAAAAAACACAGTTGAGACAATATCACTAATTACTATATATGTACACAAATTTCCCCTTGATATGTAAAACTGCCCTCAATGGCAATAATAGATCTGCACACATTTATTTAATCATGGAAATGGTTTCTGTAATGAACGCCATTTTACATCTGTATAATAGTTTTAATACTATTTTGACAAGTACAGTAAACATTTAAATGTAAATCTGTAAAGCTTTCATTTCATAAAAATGATTACTGGTAAAATATTAAAGGTTTAATACAAAGCAGTATAAAATAAGTCATCTCAAAGAATTACCACTACTAGACCCTTTAGAAAAAGCAATTTTTTGATCTGTGCTAAGACAAATACAGAAAAATCTCACTGGTTCATAATGAGTACAAATACTAAAATATCTTAAAGCTGCTCATCTGCACACTGTTCGCTGATGCATAAAATGATGTTTATACATCAGAATTAATAGGTTTTATCATCAGTAAATATATACCCCATTAGTCATGAAGAAGAGACATATCTTAGATCGTATTAAAGTGCACATACATGAAAAGTCACTGTGATACTATGGGATAGTTAGTTGCTGATTATTTTACTTTACTGAGGGTCATGGGTTTGAATTTTGCTACCTGACATGATTTATTTCTTTTGTTTACAAACTGTATACGAAGCATAAAATCATATTTTTTGAAATGGTATTTTGACTCATCTTTAATTGTAAAGAAGATTATTTGTAAGCTAACATCTAAGGTTCAGTAGCTGTAACAGAAGTTATCAGATTAACAAACCACTCAATGTATACATTCACATTTAACTTAGGGCTGAAACAGGCACTAGGGTAGCTGGTTTGGAATACAGATCTACATGTGTATTTTCTTGCAAAATAAGTAAATGCTTTTGACTACAGACTGTATTCAGGTGCTGTATTTTACCCTGCTAGCCTTCATGTTGCTCTTCAAACAAAATATTCTAAGTAAAAGAAACAAAACTTAATAAATCCTGTTGATAGCATTTTACAGAATAAATGAAAAGTTTGACTTTAATATGTAATGCTACCTTGACAAGTGTTTCAATACAGAATATCTACATATTATCTTAAGTTAAGACATTATCTGCACTTGGAAAGGCCTTTGCTCCCCTTTTCTTTAAGCACACTGTTTGATTTTCAGTACTTGTACAACACTATGCTTATTTTGCAAGCTGTGACCCTTTTCAATGCCAGTGTTATCCTATGAGCAGTTTTAAATTTAGTATCACATAGTTTGGTGTTATTTGTTGCATTCAGTCTTTGCTGCTCCTGTGACGTACATTTGTCTCTGATTTGCCGCTGACCACCCCATTTTGCTGCGCTGTTCCATTCTGTTCTAGTTTCTTCATTCTTGCTTCCTTTGCTTTTTTAGAGTAAGTCTGGTAGTAGAAGTTTGAGAATAATGCAATGTGTGTAAAGTCATAGAAGATAAGTGCCCAGTTGTAAAGGTTTGGGTAGCCACAGTCACAGTAGATAGCGTAGGATGTGTGGAACAGTATTGCCCAGAACTGAACCTGAAACATTCAGACAATTCAACATTTTACACTTTACAACATGCTTTATGTCAGAGTTGTCATTCTTTAAAATTTAGTTTGACAGTTAATTTCACAGAAGCAATATAATTTATGTTCTGTGTACATTACATCTCAAGGGAGCAAACTTTTCAAAAACGAATAAATAATAACAAAATTTAAGCTTATTACATGCCCTTCAACAGAAGTTTGATTGTATAGACTGTCACAAACAGTTTACCACACCCTGGTTTCAGATTGTTACACATACTAGGCCCCCACATTTTGTTAAAAAACTGATCCCTTTCTCACATAAGTTCTTAAGTCATTTGAACCATTGTGCATTATCTGCTACACTAAGATGGCACTGTTTATGTAACTGTACTCACCAGCTGCAGGACAGTCATGTAACGTTTCCACCAGAGATATTTCTGCATGTGGGGTCCCATGGCTGATAGAAGGTAGTAAGTATACATAAGCACATGGATAGTACTGTTTATACTTGCAGAAAAGTATGCTGAAAATAAAATGTATAGTTACCATTAATAATACATGCCTTGGAGTCTATTGTTAAAATTTTATCAAGAACTAAATAAGGTTCATAAACTACACAACATAATCATTTTTAGTTGCCTTTATAGACTGCAAGAATCTAAGACAGAGGTTGACATCTCTCATACTACCATGGAAAACTGTACATCATTTTCTCAGAACAGAATAAGTAACAGCCACAGCCAACACTAACTAGAATCATCTTCTCCCCTATGTTTTACAGGTACACTTTAAACCAAAATGAAGCAAACAGTTTCAAGAGTACAGGCATACTTACATTCACCTCCCGGTACATATTTGACGCCAAGGTACCAGATCAAAGGCATGGTGAAATGATGGTAAAGATGTAGGAATGTTATCTGGTTATTCTTCTTCCTCAACATGAAAAACACCTGTAAATACAAACAAAGCTTGAAATATTAACACCTGTAATACAAAAAAAGCTTGAAATATCAACAGCTGTAATATAATATCAGCTTGAAATATCAACACCTGTAATATAAATATCAGCTTGAAATATCAACACCTGTAATATAAATATCAGCTTGAAATATCAACACCTGTAATATAAATATCAGCTTGAAATATCAACACCTGTAATATAAATATCAGCTTGAAATATCAACACCTGTGATACAAATATCAGCTTGTAAATCAACACCTGTAATACAAATATCAGCTTGGAATATCAACACCTGTAATACAAATACAAGCTTGAAATATCAGTACCTGTAATATAAATATAAGCTGAAAATACTGATACCTCTGATACAAAAATAAGCTTGAAATATTGATACCAGTGATACATTTATTCTATGCCTACATTAACTATCCAATCATCAAGCTTATCTGTATCATGTGACTGTATAAAAATCCTCTATTTACTGATTTTGTAAGTTTTATTATTCTCATGTGAGTCTGAAAATGTTCAAAATTTATCTTTATCATGAAACACTCTGTACATTTCATTTAATAATACATCATGTTATTCTGATTTGAGTGTTGTTTTGCTACGTTCATAACTTGATAGACTTTATCGCATATATTTGCACAAAAGAAAACTGTTGAATAACCTAATATATTAGGTCTGAAGAACTGATGCACAACTTCTACTTCTTCAAAATCACTGATGTTTTCTGGATAGAAATTATTTCATTGAAAATCTATACAGATGATTGTAGTAACTTAATTAAATCTGAGTATATTTACAACCAACCAATTAAGATGTCTTTTTATGTTACATGAGAAAAAGCAATTCATATGAGCACACCTGCTAAAAAATCATCCCTTTATTATTACTTTTTCCATGCTGATAGAAAGAGAGTGGGAGTCATTGGCCCTACTTTGCCAATGTCACTGCAAGCATATCCAGCAATCAAGATAACCATTGCTTATTGAAAAACATATAAATATATAAAGCTCCCACACTGCATACTTAACTTTTCTTAACTTCACAACAAAAATGACACCTGAATAATTGGTTTCAGTTAAAAAAGGTCATGGGAAGGTCAAATGAATATAAACTTACTGTATCTATGAGTTCAATACTTTTAGAGAATGTGAACCACCAGACTGCCGCAGCCAGTCTGTCCGATGTAGCGGTCCCATGTTCTACTGGCATACATATTTTACTGAAGCTCCAACTGAACCAGCTTGTCATTAAAAACTGAAAAAGGCAAAACAAGCATCATCTCACCTGAACTGCTTTCACAGTAGAATGGTGGTCATTTCTTTTGTCTCTTTCTTTTAGATTTAACATTAAAATATTAGCATGATTTATAGTTTTGAAATGATTCTCAGACACACACTGGGCAAGAAACTAATAGACACTTACATTTTTTTTGTTTTCAGACAGGTATACTCTTGTAGTTAAAAGTTTCTTGTCTTTCAACATAAAAAGAAAACCACAGAATAAAATTCGTTACTTTGACAATACTTCAAAATTTCAAAATCAACTTTAATTCATATAGTCTTTTTTATATTTTTTTAATAGTTTTCAGAAGTACTGCACTTATTAGGTGTTATGATATACTTACTTCATAGGATATATAGGCATTCAATAAAACTAAACAGAAGTTATAGAACATCATTAGATCATTGAGCTTGAATGGTTCCCTATTTTGCATAACCCTCTGTCCTCCCAGTATAACTACAAGGTATGTGCAGGTGATAGCTAATGTCGGCCATATTGAGGGAACCAGCAACCAGTCCTGACTTCTTGCATCTGCTCAAAAAGGAAAATAAAAAAGTCTGATTAAACACTATGAAAACAGATAAATGAGTTTAAACTATGCTTAAGTTTAAAGAAAACTATTCCCAGAAAATGAAAAATTGTCAACAAGCAAACTAATTAAATGTATGATATATATCTACTCATATAAGTATCACTTACCTGGAATAGTTGCTTTCTCAAGCAGTTCATTAAAGTGCTCCATCAAAGTCATGTTTTAGTTGTTTTCTGGAAAAAACAAAAATGATCACTTATCAATGATAAGTCTGATTTAATCTACAGTAAAGACATAGTTTTACATGTACAGTAAAATGCTGTCTGAAGTACTTCTCTTCTACTTAATGCATTTTAACTGCTAAATCCCTACAATATAAAGTCTGGGATCATCAGGTCGATGAAGTGACTGGAGTTTTGTAAATGATTTTTCATGTTGTTGAGATGTAAAATATTTCTTAACATTTTGCATAGAGTTGCTAAGTCCAAAAAGGGGAAATAAATTTGTAAAAACTGAGAGTTATCTGACCTTGTACAGTGATCTTGGCCAGGTGAAGTTTCCAAGAGGTATCTTCATTGACTGGGTAGATATGCAATACAGGCAAAAACTTGAACCTAAATTTTCTAAGTCTAAAATGGGCATAACTCTGACATTACTGTTGAAAGAGTTAAGTGACTTGTCACAATTCTGCACCTTACTATAGGAAGTAAGTATTTGAAGTTTGGATCGAATATCTTTGATAGTATACAGGATATTAGCCTTTCATAAAACTTAAACTAATGCCAAATTCCCACTATTCTTCTATTAGTTGAGCTAATAAAAATAAATCAAATAAGATTTTGTAAATTTTGAAAAGTGGGTGACTGGAACAAATAATGTGCAAGAGGTAATCAAGTTGGTACTAAGATGCACTTACAAGAATTTGAATGGAAAATTTATACACCAGCTTAATATTTAACATGTTAAACAAATGGCAATACATTTAAAAAAAACAAGAGCTGTCACTGGAAATTGACATATGCCCCCAAAATGTAGCTTTGAATTGAAACTGGTGTAAATATATAATTGAATAGGCCTGTGGAAAAGAGATCAGGCAAAAAATAGAGCATGAACTGAAGGAAAATGGTAAAGTAATGTTTTTCTGCTTCAGATTCTTATATGATTGTTGAAGACATAATTATTCAATGAAATAGAAAGCTGTGAATTTGGCCTTGAATACGAACAATATTGTTTTATTCCTAACCTCTACTGATGTTTTTTTTATATAATAAAATCCCCCAATGGGTTTTGGAGATGTAGCATGGACAAGATTTTAATATAGAAGTTAGAGTAAAAAATGACTAAGTGCCCATAGCTCTGCCAAAAATAAGTTATAGTAAAAAATGACTAAGTGCCCATAGCTCTGCCAAAAATAATCCAAGCAGAAACTCCTGACGATATGCATAACTAGGCTTGGTGACAAACATTCCTGGTAAGTTTCAATGAAATCCTCCAACCGGTTTTTGAGATGAAGTGTGGATAAGGCTTCAATATAAAGTAAAAATGACTAAGTGCCCATAACTCATCCAAAAAATAAATCGAGCGGAATCTCCTAACAAAATGCACAACTAGGCTTGGTGACAAACATTCCTGATACGTTTCAATGAAACCCTCAAGGGGTTTCGGAGATGAACTGAGGACAAGACTCTGTAGGAAGCTGTACAGTTGAAGCTTAGCTGTAAAAAGTTTAAGAGGGGAGGAGTGCAATGACTGGGTAAGGGGTGGATCCAGGATTTCAGGTTAGGGGGGCGCAAAATGTTCAGCACAATTTGTATCCGTTTTCTACCTTTTTCAACTGTTACAGTTGTGGTTATGCTAGGGTATACTGATTTGGCAATATCACATGGGCCTCTGATTATTCAGCTCAATGTTGAACAATAAAGTATACATTATTTAAAGACATTTTCAAAATAGACCTACAAAAACACCTATGGTCCGGGAATTTTACGGGGGCTGCGGACCGGGTGCGCCCCTTTTTAGTAAGAAGAATTGTCAACATTCAAATGGATCATAGAAACGAGATGTAACTTACAGTCGCACCGCAGCCTTAGCAAATGTAAACAAATATAAACGTGATCGGTTTATAAAGTGAAAACATATGAAAAAAAGAAAGTAAAGCATACTTACGATTGCAATAATTTTCTTGAAATTTTATCTGTTAAAAAATGATTAAATCGTTGAAAGTTATGTCAGTTTCAATTTGTTTCAAGCGAATCCCTCTGCAGTTGTAAGCGACTCGCCTACGGGGAAATCCTGATAGGACATGCTCAGCCAATCAGAATCGTTCAGTCTTTGCCCTACTCTCCGTCTACTGGTTCAGAGCACCTGTAATGTTTATTTGTGTTTTCGTTGCCTATGGAAACGCCGGTAATTAACTAAACGGTTCTGTTCTTGCTGTCCAGGATTCGGTCTATTTCGACAAGGAAAAGGTAAGCTTTCAAATTTTTAGAGGTTTAACAGATTCTAAGAGTAAAATATTTAGTGAATAAAAGATGGAAGTCACTGCTTGCATTTTATTTCCTGGTGTCACTATATTCTATTTTGGTAACACGTGGTGTTAGGGGTTTCCTAGGTATGCGGACTTAATATAAAATTGATAAGGCATGAAAATTGTGAATTAGACGGAAACATTTCCCGAATGCACGACACACAAGAACTTATTTTAATGTTATAAAGAGGGCAAACTGACTTCTCTTTATTCAGGTGAGGATTAAAAAACTGATTTAAGGTGATCCTGAAATGTTTTGTGTGATATATCCAGGCATTATCTTCTTCAACCTCTGTTTAAACCTAATTTCAGTAATTTCAGGTGTTACTGAAGAGATGCCGTTGATTATTTCAGAGCCCACACAGGTTATAATACTTTCCTGAACCCAGTGGCATTGGTGTCCAACACATAAATATTTAATTCAATAATTTGATTTTATGGAAATTTACATAAATACTGTAGTACCATTTCGTCACTCTGGTTCGTCACACTATTTTTCTGTCAAACAGGTTGATTTGCACATTATTATTAGAATACGTAATAGAAACTGCGCGGCACAAGGTTTAATTCATTATTTATGACTGATTCTTACATCTAGTTTTTAGAACTGTAATAAATTTTATTGCATAATGCACAATTTAGTCTGTTTTGCTCTTTAATGATCTTTATGCATCAAATAAAGATTTTTCGAAGATGCTAAATTTAAATACAAGTTTTATTTCTGATATATAAAAGGAATCTTTAGGCGTTTCTATAATTAAAAATATTCATATCTTTTTGGTACTGTTTCCAGTCTTTAACCCATTTCTAGTAATTAAAAATTTCAATATATTTTTTGTTTCTTAAGCATTTTAACTTTATCAACACTAATTATGTAATTGCCGCATTTGTCATCAAATCATAACACCCGTGCATAATACTTACTACTTAAGAATATATTTTTATGCATCATATCAATTGACTCTAGATATTATTTGACGACCTCTTTCTGCACATATAAAATAGTGTGACGACCGTAGTTGACGAACTCATTCTGTAGAATTTGACACATATATTTCTTAATTTGAATCATATTCATCGTTAAGTTTCCCATTGAACGAGTGAAAGAAGGAATATTAAGAAGTAATACTGGGTCAAAGATGTTAATACTTACGTATTAGAATTAATCAAGCAAACGAATCTATTACTGTAATTTAAAGCGACTACTATTGCTGAAATCTTTTTCTTTAATTTAAGAGATTATATACTATGAAAAAACATATATGCTTCTATACACCATGAAAACTGAAAAAAAGTTTTGACTTAACCAGGATTCGAATCCACGACCTTTCGGTCAGTAAAATATAGGGCGACGATCAAGACCACTGAGCCACAGTGCCTACTTGTAAAGTAGCGTCAAAATTAATCTTATAACTAAAGTATGTAATTACAGAGGAATTACTTTAAAAAATTTTATGTACAAATATCGTTGAGCTGAACTATGTTTTACATAGACGCACTGTTTTTTCAATTAGCACATTATTCAGTGCTGCTGTTATAACACTCATGTAAACAGTTAGTTTGTACATTATTGATTTTAATCATTATTAGTAAATTATCAAGCTAATACATTACTAGGGGTTCTAATTGTTTTTTCTGTAAAACAGAAAATATCAAATAACTAAGTTAGTTTTGAATGCATGCTAGGTGTTCGTCAGGGTGAATGTCTGTCCCCTTTTCTCTTTGCTATGTATATAAATGACCTTGAAGAAGTATATGTTAAAAGTGGGCTTGAAGGCATTGATGTTACTATGTTCAAGATATTTCTTATACTATATGCTGATGATATCGTTATATTTGCAAATAACAGTAGGGAATTACAAGTCAGTTTGGATTTATTATTAATCTATTGTAATAAGTGGAAATTAAAGGTAAATACTTTAAAAACAAAGGTTATGGTGTTTAAGAAAGGAGGCAGGTTACCAGAAAATATGAATTTTAAATATGATGGAATTCAGGTTGACATTGTCAATAGATTTGTTTATTTGGGTATAGTATTTACTACTGGTGGGTCATTCACGGATGCCCAGAATACACTTGCAGGACAAGCACTGAAAGCTATGTTTCAAATGGAAAAGTATTTGCATAAATTTACAGATATATCCGTTAGTCATAAATTAGAGTTATTTGACAAATTAGTGCTTCCTGTTCTTAATTATGGTAGTGAGATTTGGGGATTCCATCAAGCTAAATCAATAGAGCGTTTACATATGCAATTTTGCAAAAGATTATTAGGTGTTAAGAAGAGTACTCAAAATGACTTTATCTATGGAGAACTCGGTAGAATTCCACTTCAAAACCTTAGGTATTATAATATAATAAAATTCTGGTTAAAAATTTTATCCACAGATGAAAATAAATACATTAAAAAGGTGTATCTTATGTTGATGCAAGATGTTGATAGAAACCCTAATATAAAAAATTGGTGTTCTTTACTAAGAGATTTTCTTTTTAGGCTTGGTTTTCATGATGTTTGGCTTTTTCAAGGTGTTGGTAATGATGATGTATTTTTATTAAACGTTAAACAAAGAATTAAGGATCAATTTTTACAGAACTGGTCAGCAAGACTCAATGAGTCAAGTAGAGCATTATTTTATAGACAAATTTCAAATCATAGGTTTCAACCATATTTGAATGTTATAAACATACAAAAGTATCGTATTTATCTGTCTCGTCTACGTTTATCATCACATAGACTGCATATAGAAACTGGTAGGTGGACAAATACACCATTAAACGAAAGGCACTGTGATTTATGTAATTGTTTAGAGGACGAATACCATTTTGTTTTAGAGTGTAATAGGTATAATGAACTTAGAAAAAAATATATATCTGAATATTATTGGCGCCGTCCAAGTATGTTTAAGTTAACTGAACTTTTAAATAATGAAAACGAACAGGTTATAAAGAATTTAGGCATATATGTAGAAAAGTCATTCATTTTTAGAAACAGCGAATTATACTTAAGACATTAAATCGTTTTTCTCCATTTGTTATAACATTAATACACGTAGAAACTCTGTCATAACAGTTTGTTTAGTTTTATATGTGTATTAAAACAAGTGCATGTAGTTCCCTCTTGCCACTTTCGCTTTCGGACAAGATGGACATTCTGTGTTAATGCTGATACGTTTTTTGACAAGTATCAGTGCACTTTACTTTCTTTATTCTTAAAGCGTTTTTTTGTTTTGTTTTTTTTTTTTTTTGTTTGCTTATCTACAATTTTGTAACGATCCATACATCCATTCTTGTCACCTTCGTTTCTTTCGGACAAGATGGACACGTTTTATGGATACGTGTTTCTTTTGCCGTCATATCGGAATTTTTTGTGCTTTTAAAGTTTAATTCATATATGTGTACATCATATTATTTGCATTGAATATTGCATGTACATTATAGTTAACTTCATGATCACTGTTTGCCGCCATATGTATCACTGTATTTTGTGCCACTTGGGTCTATGACCTTCTGGTTGTAATGAAATAAAATCTATAAATCTATAATCTAGTATCTACCCTGTGACTAAAGGGGTAAATTTTTTACCGATAAAAGTGTGTAAAACTTTATATTTTGATGTTTTTCTGTATCAAAAAATGAATCAGTAACTTAGTTTAAATATGTTCTTCACAATTGCAGCATAAATTTCAAGATGTAAGAACATTTTCTTTTTTCATTGTCGGCCCATCTGTGAGTCAGTCGCTTTAAAGATCAGTCTGCAGCTTATATAGATGTTGAAGATGTGATTAACATGATGATTTAATATGTATTTAGGATAATTAAATCAAGGTTTACAAACATTGATATGCTAGACTTGTGGTGGTGTTGGTTTTCTGTTAACTTTTTATAAATATTTCCTGGGAAGAAAAGGTAGTACACATGTGACAATATTAAAGATCACATAATATGGGGTTTATTTTGAAAAATATTTCCATTCATAAACAGGAAGAGTATAAGGTAGTTTCCTTCTCTGTTTTGATGTTCATGGTTGTTCTTAAATCAGAGGGCATTTGGATAAAAAAAAACTGTGTTCAGTTTGTGTGAATGGTTAATCAAACTATGAAAATATATATTTTACCAGTTCTAGCATTATCTGTTGTTACTTGTGTTGAATCGGAAGTATAGAACATTCCTGAGGTATAGAAAATTGGTAAGGAGACAGTATCGCTGCCAACAATTTAAAAAAAAAGCTTTTTCTTTGATTAACACTTCAAATTATCAGTTTTCATGGACAAATACATCCAGATATCTGCAAGTTTTCTTTATGTTAGATATACAAACTGCACAAGAAATGTCAGAATCAAAATATAGCAAGAACATTGAGTGTTGTCCTCTCCTTTCATCTAGAAGGGTCCTTAAGTCTTAATTCAAAATGTGTCTTTTTGTGATTTTAAAATAAAAATTATAAAAATAATTTTTGCCATAAAGTTTTGTTCAACAGAAAAATACATGTACTGTATTTCTTATCAGATTAAAGATCTGTGCATATGTTTATTGTCATTAAATAAATACATATTGATTAGCAGTTAAAACATGGAGAAAGCATTTGTTCTCAGTTCATAAGCACGGATTACTCCCTATTTATATTAAATGCTGTTGACACTATTGTTGTCTTTAGATGTTTTATCATTGAATATTAACTAAGGATTAACCTTTGTGTGCACAAACTGTGAAAGAACAGGTTTGATCATGCACCCTGATTCAAAAGACATGTTATATCTTTGTGCAAACACTATAGTGAAATAACTTCTAAAATATTAATGGTCTAAATGGAAGTAGAAGAATGCAATATTTAAGTTCTGGTGTTTAAATAAAGGCAAATAAAGTAGTTTGGTAAAAATTACTTATGTATAGTGTCATTTAATAAACTCTGGAATATTTTTACAATTTCATATTGGAAATAAAGTAAGTAGATTTAGCTACAATGAATATGTAATTTCACATATTCCATTTCATTACTTAACTCTTTAAAACAGTTTTTCTGATATATTACTGTGATTTAATTCAAATGATTAACTGGATTTTTGGTAATAAAAAACTTTTAGTGGAATCACTATTTTTATGTTACAGTATATTTATGTAAATTTCCTGTACATTTACACAGGATGCAAAGTGTCCCCATATTATATAGATATTGAAATATATCTAATATTATGAACCAGTATATTAGAAAAGTAAGTAAAAGTTGTTTCGTTTTTTTCTTCAAACATTTAAATACCATGATTTGCCAAGAGAAAAAGGTAGTTTATAATAGTTGTCATTTCCATTTTGAAATGAATCACAACATTAACATATATGTAGGATTATCAGTGTATGATTTTTTTTTGATATCACAAATTGTAAAATCTTCAACTGTTTAAGCAGTGTCTTCCTGAATGTGAATTGTTCATGTCCTAGATTGTCTGCTATGTATACAGTGTGAATCGCTGATAATGTAAAATACACAAAATATTTTAGGTCGATAAAAGTTTTAATTTCAGTTTATACTTCGATTTTCTTTGTGTACATATAAATGTTCAATAAACCTTTGACTTTCTAAAACCAAGCCAAATAAGTTGTCAGACAAATTTAGAGATTTGGTCCAATTTTGTTAAGAATAATTGGTTATTTGCTTGTTTTGACAATTTATGTGTAAGGTTGCCAGGAGAAAAAAAAGTCACAAAGTAACAGCTTTATGTTATCTATGGCTTTTGTATCAGTCATTCTCATTATTTTATACTTTCAAAACCAAACAAAATCTGATGTTGATAATGTTCTCATACACCTCTCTTCTTTTTAATATTTGATATTGTTTTGCAATGTATGAGGTAAGGTGTTGATAAAATGTTGTTTTACATTGCTCTGTCATACTGTCTTCATGTAATTTCATAATTTCTTTTTTCAGGGACTGACTGTGAACATGGAGCTTATAGTGGACAAATACAACCATTTCAATGAGTTCTACACCTGGGCTCTCTCTGTCGCTGGTATGTTCCATAATGACTAATACGTTCTTACTATCTATTTGAGTTTGGCCCATGTGACCAACACCACCTTAAGAGTTTAATTGTCTTAGGTTTTAAGGGATATTGCAGCAAGCAGAAACCATCCAGTTCTGGGTGGATTCCTGGTTCTTTGACATACATAGTGTATATCAATGATACACAGAACCTAGCTTGGTTTAAAGTCTCATCTGAAAGAACATTAGTAATTTTAGAGTAGGAGCTTGGGATCCATCATGCCATTCACAGGTGGTTAAGCCCAGGCATGTATGGCTGAGATTGTGTGAAAGATGGGATGTCTCTGTTGACAGGTTTGTCATGGACATCCTTTTCATTGGCTTTTGACTTTTACTGATTGATAAATGAGCTCTGAAGTAAATTTTTATAACAATGCTAGTCAGGAAAATGAAAGTATTTATCTGAGGAAAGAAGCTATTGAGAACATTCTTTTTACAGGTACAGTAAATGTAATAAGTGTCTATATACATTTTTGTTTTTCAGACAAGAGAGTGGAGAACTGGTTTCTCATGCAAGGTTATGCCCCAACTCTTCTCATCACTGCCATTTATGTCATCTTTGTAACAATAATCGGACCAAAGTTCATGGAGAATCGTGAACCATTCAAACTCAAGTGGCCAATTGTGATATATAACTTTATCTGTATTAGCAATCAACTTCCATATATGTTCAGAGGTAAGTGTCCAAAGCAGTTTTAGGTGTAGTAAAACATCCTTGTAGAACAAAAGTAGTTGTATTTGATAATCGTACAAGCTCTCAGAAATAGCCAATGATAAAGCAGTCCACATAGGTGTTAACTACAACATGGAAAGTCTGCTACCATTATTTTCAATAAATGAGTCATATGAAGTCAAATACTAAGACCCAATAATTATTGTTGTAAAATAGTTGAAAGGTAATGGTGGCTAAAATTCATGACAAATTGCTTTTTAACAAAATTGTCTGAGAGAATATTTGATGACCAGTCTGCCAAACAGTTCTGAGAGAATATTTTATGACCAGTCTGCCAAAGAGTGAGCTCAGCATTATAAAATCCAAGAAATTTGATAATCCTTGAATTTTACATTGCAGTCTTATTCATTGTTATCACATGGTGATAGTTTCAAATTACTACCAAAAATGAAAAACTTTATAGTGTTATAGGTATAAACTCTTAGTACATTTAGTCATACCATGTGGTAGATGAAGGTATTCATACACTTCTTAACCCTTTCATTCCAGCTGTTATACAACACTACAATGGTTGGCTTACAATTACTCCTGTCAGACAGTAGATTACTCTGATAATCCACATGAAGTTAGGGTAAGTTACAGTTGTCTCCCTTGTTTGTACTTAAAAAGTTTTTTGTAGAAACAACTGTTTAGCTGTAATAACGAATACTGTTCTGTTTACTTGGTAGCTCAGACCTGTTTACTGTACTCAGTTTATACTGTACAGATTTACATGTACTCACTGCCTGATATTTACATGTACTCACTGCCTGAAATGCTGTAGCCTTTGTCTGAGTATACTCATTTACTGAAATGTAATCATGGCAATTCTGAGTACTTACAGACTGAAACTAAATGTTTCGTCTGTTTTATTGCTTGTTATCATCTGTTCCTTTTCTTAATTTTTATTAAACAAAACTTGAAAGATGTTGTGTCATTATTTGATTATAATTTTGTCTGTAGATGAAAGGTAAGAATAGTAGAATACCCATTTTTGCTTATTTGGAAGTAAGTTTGCAGTAAAGGTCAAATACAGATATTTTATTTCTTCATTTTCCAGATTGCTAAAGCACTTTGGTGGTTTTATTTCTCAAAATGTGTAGAGATGTTGGACACAGTATTTTTTGTCTTACGTAAAAAGAACAATCAAATTAGTTTCTTACATGTATACCACCATGCTACAATGTTCCCAATATGGTGGATGGGAGTGAAATGGGTGGCAGGGGGACAATGTGAGTAGTAAATTTTGATACATGATCTTTATTTTCCATTCATGTATATGTATTTTATTGCATAAAATATATTACATTCTATTTGTTATTACACTTAAATCTTAATAAAATGATTGTGTCAAATGAAAAATATATGAGTCCTGAAAGAATGTTCTTATTTTGAAAATATACTGGAAGGGTTTACATTAAACTTGGCATTATGCTTTGGTAAAAATCTGAACTGAAACTATTCATTTTTTATTCATGGTTTGAATCACATAAAATAGTCTCTGTCAGGTTTTGTCACCAAATGCACTTTATTTTGAAAGTTTTTTTGTTGTTGTTGTTTTTTTCAACTTGAATTGCTTGCAATAAGTCAAATAATGCATGGATTCACTTAAGTTTTCATTGCAAGAGGGTGTTCAACTTACATTCTTTTTTTTCCAGCATTTTTTGGTGCCATGATCAATTCTTTCATTCATGTGATTATGTATACATATTACGGCATAGCTGCTCTTGGACCTCAGTTCCAGAAGTACCTCTGGTGGAAACGATATTTAACTATCATTCAGCTTGTAAGTATAAGCAAAATAGTTTATTGTTCAATTAATTAACTCTGCATAATTTTATATGTATTAATAAAATGCAACACATATTTAAATCCTTTATTGGGTATAATTTGAATGTTTTATAACATAGCATAAATAATCTGACATTATAAATCTTGCTGTAAGAATCTGGAATATATATCAGCTTAGGCATGTTAATGGCATTTGACTTTTTTGTGTGTTTATCTGAAGTTGTGAAAACAAAAAGTAAGTAATCAGTTTTAGAATTTAACATGAGCAAAGCCTTGTAAGTTTTTGTATTCCATTATTATGTCCCGATCAAAAACTCTTTCTTTTTTTTTAAAAACCATTTTATTAACATTCATTTTACTGGGATCGTTTTTAGGTTATCATATGTCAGGCTTTGTTTGTAGGTGGATGATTATTTTTATGTTTATGTTACATGTTATTTCCTGTATCTAAGTTACAGTTTTAGCATAATTCTTTTTAGTTTTTTGATAGTAAGGATTGTACTTGCACAAGGCCATTCGCCTATTTAGCATGCAGTATAATTGTTTGTATATAAAAATAAATGCTGTAAATATTTTATAGCATAGTGTTAAGTAGTGTTGTCATTTCATGTGCTGCAAAGGTCAAAAAGTGCAAACTATGCTCTAACTGTTACATTTTGGCTGGATATACATATACTGGTACATCTTATACATATTTTGTTCTAGAACAAGGACAAGTGTAGTTTACTATGGTATAGAAGTGTCTTCATGATAAAACTTCCTTTCCAGAGCAGATAAAGACATACAATACTAAATAGTTATATATTTATTATTATGCTTAGCAAAACTTATAATCAGTCAAACAGCTTTCAAACTAAGTTTATGCAAGAGCTTTCTTTTTTGGTAATTTCCATGAATGTGCATGTAAATTTAAGAATGCATGTTTTATTGTAGGATTTTTTGTGTGTTAAAATCAAGTGTATAATAAATTTTCTCTAATAATCGTTATGTTAAACTTAATTATGGTTAATCTGTCACACTAAGATTCAGTGGTCAAAAAGTTAATGTTTAAGGAAAAGTTTCATTTTTTCAAATCATAGAACTACCTCATTGTGACACAAGGAGATACAAACATTTGCATTTGAACCTTACTGTAGATGGGGGTTTCAAGTCATAGAACTACCTAATTGTGACATAAGGAGATACAAACACTTGCATTTGAACCTTACTGTAGATGGGGGTTTCAAGTCATAGAACTACCTCATTGTGACATAAGGGGATACAAGCACTTGCATTTGAACCTTACTGTAGATGGGGGTTTCAAGTCATAGAACTACTTCATTGTGACATAAGGAGATACAAACATTTGCATTTGAACCTTACTGTAGATGGGGGTTTCAAGTCATAGAACTACCTCATTGTGACATAAGGAGATACAAACACTTGCATTTGAACCTTACTGTAGATGAGGGTTTCAAGTCATAGAACTACCTCATTGTGACATAAGGAGATACAAACACTTGCATTTGAGCCTTACTGTAGATGGGGTTTCAAGTCATAGAACTACCTCATTGTGACATAAGGAGTTACAAACATTTGCATTTGAACCTTACTGTAGATGGGGGTTTCAAGTCATAGAACTACCTCATTGTGACATAAGGAGAGACAAACATTTGCATCTGAGCCTTACTGTAGATGGGGGTTTCAAGTCATAGAACTACCTCATTGTGACACAAGGAGATACAAACATTTGCATTTGAACCTTACTGTAGATGGGGGTTTCAAGTCTTAGAACTACATCATTGTGACATAAGGAGATACAAACGTTTGCATTTGAACCTTACTGTAGGTGACATTAGGAGATACAAACATTTGCATTTGAGCCTTACTGTAGATGGGGGTTTCAAGTCATAGAACTACCTCATTGTGACATAAGGAGTTACAAACATTTGCATTTGAACCTTACTGTAGATGGGGGTTTCAAGTCATAGAACTACCTCATTGTGACATAAGGAGAGACAAACATTTGCATTTGAGCCTTACTGTAGATGGGGGTTTCAAGTCATAGAACTACCTCATTGTGACACAAGGAGATACAAACATTTGCATTTGAACCTTACTGTAGATGGGGGTTTCAAGTCATAGAACTACCTCATTGTGACACAAGGAGATACAAACATTTGCATTTGAACCTTACTGTAAATGGGGGTTTCAAGTCATAGAACTACCTCATTGTGACACAAGGAGATACAAACATTTGCATTTGAACCTTACTGTAGATGGGGGTTTCAAGTCATAGAACTACCTCATTGTGACATAAGGAGAGACAAACATTTGCATTTGAGCCTTACTGTAGATATGGGTTTCAAGTCATAGAACTACCTCATTGTGACACAAGGAGATACAAATATTTGCATTTGAACCTTACTGTAGATGGGGGTTTCAAGTCATAGAACTACCTCATTGTGACACAAGGAGATACAAACATTTGCATTTGAACCTTACTGTAAATGGGGGTTTCAAGTCATAGAACTACCTCATTGTGACACAAGGAGATACAAACATTTGCATTTGAACCTTACTGTAGATGGGGGTTTCAGGTCATAGAACTACCTCACTGTGACACAAGGAGATACAAACATTTGCATTTGAACCTTACTGTAGGTTGGGGTTTCAAGTCATAGAACTACCTCATTGTGACACAAGGAAATACAAACACTTGCATTTGAACCTTACTGTAGATGGGGGTTTCAAGTCATAGAACTACCTCATTGTGACATAAGGAGATACAAACACTTGCATTTGAACCTTACTGTAGATGGGGGTTTCAAGTTATAGAACTACCTCTATGTGACATAAGGAGAGACAAACATTTGCATTTGAGCCTTACTGTAGATATGGGTTTCAAGTCATAGGACTACCTCATTGTGACACAAGGAGATACAAATATTTGCATTTGAACCTTACTGTAGATGGGGGTTTCAAGTCATAGAACTACCTCATTGTGACACAAGGAGATACACACATTTGCATTTGAACCTTACTGTAAATGGGGGTTTCAAGTCATAGAACTACCTCATTGTGACACAAGGAGATACAAACATTTGCATTTGAACCTTACTGTAGATGGGGGTTTCAAGTCATAGAACTACCTCATTGTGACATAAGGAGAGACAAACATTTGCATTTGAGCCTTACTGTAGATATGGGTTTCAAGTCATAGAACTACCTCATTGTGACACAAGGAGATACAAATATTTGCATTTGAACCTTACTGTAGATGGGGGTTTCAAGTCATAGAACTACCTCATTGTGACACAAGGAGATACAAACATTTGCATTTGAACCTTACTGTAAATGGGGGTTTCAAGTCATAGAACTACCTCATTGTGACACAAGGAGATACAAACATTTGCATTTGAACCTTACTGTAGATGGGGGTTTCAGGTCATAGAACTACCTCATTGTGACACAAGGAGATACAAACATTTGCATTTGAACCTTACTGTAGGTTGGGGTTTCAAGTCATAGAACTTCCTCATTGTGACACAAGGAAATACAAACACTTGCATTTGAACCTTACTGTAGATGGGGGTTTCAAGTCATAGAACTACCTCATTGTGACATAAGGAGATACAAACACTTGCATTGAACCTTACTGTAGATGGGGGTTTCAAGTTCATAGAACTGACCCTCTATGTGACAGCAAGGAGATACAAACACTTGCATTTGAAGCCTTACTGTAGATGGGGGTTTCAAAGTCAGTAGAACTACCTCATTGTGAAATAAAGGAGAGACAAACAGTTGCATTGAACCTTAATGTAGATGGGGGTTTCAAGTCTTAGAACTACCTCATTGTGACTAGGAGATACAAACTTGCTTTGAACCTTCTGTAGGTGACATTAGGAGATACAAAACCAATTGCATTTGGAGCCTTACTGTAGTGACATTATGAGATACAAACATTTGCATTGGAGCCTTACGGTAGATGGGGGGTTTCATGTCATAGAACTACCTCAGTGTGACATAAGGAGATACAAACATTTGCATTTGTGCCTTACTGTAGATGGGGGTTTCAAGTCATAGAACTACCTCATTGTGACATAAGGAAATACAAACATTTGCGTTTGAACCTTACTGTAGATGGGGGTTTCAAGTTATAGAACTACCTCATTGTGACAGAAGGAGATACACATATTTGCATTTGAACCTTACTGTAAATGGGGGTTTCAAGTCATAGAACTACCTCATTGTGACACAAGGAGATACAAACACTTGCATTTGAACCTTACTGTAGATGGGGGTTTCAAGTCATAGAACTACCTCATTGTGACACAAGGAGATACAAACACTTGCATTTGAACCTTACTGTAGATGGGGGTTTCAAGTCATAGAACTACCTCATTGTGACACAAGGAGATACAAACACTTGCATTTGAACCTTACTGTAGATGGGGGTTTCAAGTCATAGAACTACCTCATTGTGACACAAGGAGATACAAACTTTTGCATTTGAACCTTACTGTAGATGGGGTTTTTCTTTGGAAAAAGAAAAAGTCTGTAGTCTGAGTATTTCTTTAGTTTTCCAAAGATTTACAGAATGATGTAGACATGTTTATTCAGAAGGCACTTGATATGTTTAGGGTTATGAAGACTTTGCTTTTGAATGCTATCCATACCCCTCCCCCTGCCCTTATTATCAAATGCTCATTGTTTCAAATACAGCAGCTTATAACTTAGTTCATCTGGGATATATTCCCTTTCTGATAGCTGTCTTTCAGTTGTAATAGAAAAACAATAAAAAGAATAATAACTAAGAAAACAAAGCATTGTTTTCGAAAAGGAACTATTAAAAATGAGAATACCTCTATCAAGCTTGTAGAAGGTATCACTTATGGAAACAAGTTTAAAAGTGACTGATTATTTGAAGTTTTGTTAAGTGTTTACTTATATGTGCATGTATGTTTTTGTCCACAGACCCAGTTTTTTGCCGGTATGGTGTATGGTGTTCAGGCACTTATTGTTGATTGTGATTACCCAAAATGGATGTTGTGGACATCGCTTGTGTATGGCGTGACGATTATCGCTCTGTTCTTAAACTTCTATATTCAAGCCTATATAAAGAAACCGGTAGCAAAGGTAATGTCAGCAGGCTTTTTTATATTATGTTATTTTGGTTATTTTTAGATTCAGTTCAACGTCGGAATCATTCATGCTGTTCAGTCATTGCTTGTGCGATGTGAGTTCCCGCTATGGATGCAATATGCAGTGGTATTTTACGCATCCACCATTCTGGCATTATTTCTCAACTTCTATTTTCAAGCATATATCAAATCACACAGAAAAAAGGTATAGTCTTTCTGTAAAAAACTTTCTTTATTTAACCGTTAACAGTAGCTCTTTAGTTTAACCTGTTTACACAGAATTATTTTATAGTAAAGTATGATTCAGACAAGTCATTTTAGACATGTTTAATAGATACGGATTGATTTTGTGTTTTTCTATCGAATTTGAAGAAAAAAAGCAGTCATTAGCTTTATTATTTAAGAAAGCCATGAAAACACATGTATCTGGTGAACTTATTAAAAATCATCAATACAGAAATAAGACATAAGTGCCTCTCTGTCAGTTTCTTAGTCAGATGTAAGTCGGCATTATTTACTATTTAGCTTTTTAGTTGAAATAAAACTTCTTTCCAGATAAATGATCTTTATCTCTGAATGATTTTATTTAATTTTTGTTGTTGTTGTGTTGTTTTAATGAAATTAAGGGCTAGCTTCTGAGCTAACTCATCAGTATTTTATGTTAGTAAGTCTGGTATATCATTCAAATTCACAAAATCCATAGAAAAACATACTCTTTTAAAGATACTATTTCGTATAATGATAAACAACTTATCTGTTTTACAGACAAAAGAGGTGGAAGAGAAGAAGAATGGACAAGTTGCAAATGGTGTTTCTAATGGACACACAGAAACCAAGAAGACTAAATGAGTTGTTCTCACACACAATGAAATGGATTTGTTGAAAAAAAGAAAAATAACAAAAAGTAGTAGCCCAGACCCACATCTGCATTACAAGGACAAAGGACTTTTTTGTAGAGCTCAATACTCAAGTTTATTCTCTCTGTCTTGTTTATTTTTGTCAAATCTATAGCAGTTTTGATATGCAACCACTGTAGACAACTTAGTCTACTCTACAAAAACAGGTCTATCTTCCATAGATCTTTAGTGGTGATGCTCAGAATTGTTGGGTCAAAAGAATAAAAGGTTTTGCTTGAATTGTAACAAATGAGTATTTCTCATTGATATGAGTACAAAATAATATCTCACTTGATAATCAAAAAGAAGGAGAGTGGAAACTAGTCTTTCTGCCACAGTCAGAATCTGAATAAGTCGTAATTATAGGGAATGTGAAGTTTCTCTCGAAGTATATCTATGTGACAAAGTAATGATTTTATAGCAACACTAATAAACTCGGGGATTGTGAAGAACAGGGGTATATTTTCTATTTATCGTGCTTTGTATTTTATAAACAGAGACAAAACCTATCATGTTGCTCAATCCAGACAAAAATGCTGAATCATTTTTTATCCCAAAATAATAATACATGCACCATCAGAAGTCCATTCTGTTTCACTTTATTTATTGACCATGGGACAATGGTATTTCCTTTCTCAGTCTCAGCCAATGAAATTACAAATTACATTTTGACAGGAAGCTATGTTTAAAATTCTAGTAAATATGTTTTTTTAAAGTAACATCATCCCTGTCTGAATTTACAGACTGACCTTCAAAATTGAAGAGTGTTTATTTGTATTGCTGAATATCAGTGAAAGAAATGTTCTTTCACTTTGCTCATTAGTTTCCATGAAAACAGGATATCTGTGGTCAATAATGTCCCATGGTACATCATGTAGTTATAAGAAATATGTACCCAGGGGGTGTAAACTGTAATAAAACTAAGAATGAAGAGTTCACCATTTATCTACTTTTTTTTATATTTTCAGGATATTTCTGACTTATGTTTTGTTTCTAAGAATTTTCAAGTGTTAAAAGTTTTGAATATTTGATTGATAGCATCAGGCACACACGTGTTTTCAGATTTGTTTATTTGTGTTTTTTTAAATACATGAGTAAATAGTGTAACACTTCCTTAAATTATCTTTCAATATTTGTTTGTACTGCTTTATTGTTTCTATTCAAAGTGGATTATACAAAGCAGTAGCAGGTCAGTGTCAGTTATACATGTATGTTTGTTCAAGTAACTTATTATATCTTCATATTTGTTTAACAAAGTCTGTTTAAGATGTAACTCTTTAGAAGTTGTTAAGAGACTGTCACTACTGTCTGAATCTGTTTGTTGTTAAGAAACTATAAGACTATTGATTTAAGCGTTTTAATCAAAACAGGGTACATATTATAGGATACTTTGTAAATTTACCATTGGTTACTTGGTATATGCAAAGTTATCTGTCCCTGGAAACCTTAAATTACCATGTGTAATATTTATTATGATATTGCAATACATCATTCAGGTGAACACTTCATTCACATGTCCTGTTAAGTATTTTACTTTACTCTAGCAGTCGCTGAATGTTTGGTTTAAAGTGCCTGTAAGCAATGATTTCTTTTCTACTTATTAAGTTATTAAGTGATATATGCTTTTTTGATATTAATTTATTATTTTACTTTGATTTATATCTCATATCTTACACATCATTCATATATATGTATTGTGTTTACAGGATAACACATTCCAGTCTGTTATTTATGCCTAGAAGAAATCCGTATTTTTTTATCTAGTATTTTCTTTGTCCATTCTGTTTTCAGTTCTCATTCTGAGCTATTTTATAGTATGGTTATACTTTTGCCAATAAATCTTCAGTTTGATCTGATATAGTGATTTTATATTTGCTTGTATTACCTGTCAGGACTAAGTTTATATTTGTTTAATCTAATGCACGTATTTCATTACTAGTGAAAACTATTCCATTAACTCTAAATTTCCTTTGTTGGTTGAAAATGTCCCTTCTGAAATTTTTCAGTAGTTTTGATTTCCTTTGCCAGTGAAAATATTTTTTCACATTTGATATGAGGAAAAGGTGCGCAGTTTCAGTACAAATTTTCTGTCAGGCCAGTTTAAAGCTATGGCCCTAACCTTGAGCATATATTATACTGTATGTATGAAATAAACTGTAATATTATGCAAAACCTATGCAGTAGTGTTGTGTGCAATCATATTTTTACAGTGATTTTGGAGTTGGTGCATTGTTTTTGCAATAAAGCTCCAATTTTCATTGAGAACAAAATCATGAACTGAATAGATTCAATGGTTAATCATGTATAGTTTAAAAATCTTTTTTTGCTGTTTTGTAAAGGACATCAAAGTTAAACTGTTACTGATGACTAAGTTATTTATCCAATTTATCATACTGTTTGAAAACAGTTTGTACATATGATGTGTTTCATGGGTTCAATGGTTTAGTTCTACAAAGGTCCATCTTACAATTTCTAATACAATAGAGATATTGGTTGACAATGGGGGACATTAGTGGATTATCTACCCTGAATACTCTCTGATATTACATTGGTCCTTCCATTTGGATTCCTCTGCTTTTATCGCTATTTTCTATTTTGGTATGGTGATAATTAAGCCTAATTATTTGCAACAGTGGTAGTCAGATTACACAGTAAGTTTAGCAACATGTTTTGTTAACTCCATTATCTTTTTTTTTTTTTTTTTGATAATCCTAACTTTTTATTTAGTATGTAAGTGACATTTTTCACAAGTCAAGACCATCACAATTAGAAACAAGAATAAAGTCAGAGAATTCCAACTGAAAGGACCACTGTGCTATTTGGTCTACCTTTGATGTTATCTGAGTAAGGGAGATATTTTGTTATCAGAAATGTCGCTCATTTTAACATCAAGGTTGGGTATTTTAATGGATTTGATACTTGCAATTCTTAAACAAAGCTGTAATCTAATGAATGCTTGAAAATATATTTTGCTCAAACTATTATTGCAATTCTGTTTTACCCTTATTATTTATTGATTAAAAATGTCACATTTTAGTTCATTTTACATTTTCTAAATTCTCCAGTAGAATGTTTGATGTTGTTTTTTTTTTAATATCCCTGTGACATGCGAGATATTCATGTTTTGTAGACTTTGGTTTTGTTTTTTGGGGTTTAACGCCAGTTTTAACAGCTGTAGTCATATCCTGGTGGTCAGTCGACCTAACCAGTGTTCCTGGGTGTCCAACCAGTTTACTAACCAATTTCTCTGCAAGTGACTGACTTCTTCCTCAGTATATCAGTAGTACGTTTAAAATTTACACAGTCTTTGGCACTTCAAGGTACAAGTTACTAGATCTGACATCTTACTCTCGTCTCATATATTTTATTATTTTATATTGTACTATGTAATGTTTACGTATTCTGACAAATGAACCAAACCTTTTGTAAAGTTCTTCACTATTTTTGCAGTGTCCTTCGGTTTATGATGTTAAATATTTTCAAAAACTATTGTCATTATCCTTTAGTTAAAAAAAATTCATGTTGACAGCAACTTTGCAATATTTATTGAACAACGAATTATCAAATAGGAAGGTATGTTTAAATGCTACTTCCCTTGGCATATGGAGTATTTCTCTGCTTGAAAAATTTGCTTCAAAAAATTAATTTTCAAGGGACAGACTGCAAGACATACAGTTGGAAGTTGACAACACTTTGAAAGATTTTGTAAGCGTTTAGTTATATTAGTAACATAGATGGCAGTGTAAGAGTTATTCCAATGTACTGTGTTTTGTTCATTCTTATCATGTTACGAATTTCATAAAAAGTGAATTTTTAACAAAATTTATATTTATGTGTTTCGTTCTTATTCACTCTTAAAAAATAAAGTTACAATTCATCAGTAAGATTATTTATTAATTGCCTCATATTTTTGTTGACCAGATTGGCCACTGGAATCTCAAACCATCTATTTGACTTGGCTTTCAGTTTCATATAATTCCTGATTTTTTGAGAGCTGCAGTCATGTTCTCACACCTAGTGTACATCAATTGTTATATAGGCCATTCACCTGTAAAATGAGTTCAGTAACAATTTACATAATCCATTTTTTTTACCCACTTGCTCCTGTTGCACACATTTTTGTTGTAAGAATAGAAATTTAGAGTAGAGCTGCTAAAGGCAGGCATTTTTAAACTGCTTACCTTAGAGATATCATCACACTAATCTTTGTGGCTGTTGCCATGACAGTTGAATACATGTATAACTTTCTCGCAGCTATCTCTTCATAAAAGATCTGTAGAGAATGCCTTCAAACAGGTATTGTGAGTTAAGTTATTTACAAGTTAGAGGGAAAATTCAAGGATCTTACACAGAAGAAGAGTACCTACCACATTCAGTGAAATTTTCTGACTCCAGTTGAAGTACAGAGAAACAACTCAAGTAAGAATCTCATCAGGAATGTTAGACAGAGTTACTTCCCTTGTATAAAGTCAAGCATACTCAAAACCGACACCCTCTAAAGTAAGAATAATTACAATCGTAATAATAATAATCATATGAATAATCTTAACCAAGATAGATTTAGAAATGGCCACCACTCATGCACGTAGCCTGTTCATTTTGTAGGCCAACATTAAAGCCTCAACCACTAGCCTGTAATACTAACTGTACTAAATAAGGAGAACCATAATGCAGGGCTTTCACTTTTCTTGTGAGTTCTGAGAAACACTGACACAATAACAAGGTTTAAGATTTAATTATCTAACTTTATGGACTTGAGATGGACATCAAGATAGAATACATTCTGACTTTTAATGAATGAACAAGTAATCTATAAAATTTCAACCAAATATTGTTCTAGTACAAAAATAGTTGTCAATTAACAATGGCCAAACACATAAAACTCAAAACTATATGAAAAATGTGATCGAATTCAATGTTCTGCTCTTTCAAAAAAATATTCCTAAAGTTCTTTCCTAAAGATCCTGTTAAATTGCAAACCAATCAGAATGATTTCAATGCTGTGAATAGTTTCTTCAGCATACTTGAGAGACTGAAACTTAACATAGTAATTCTTACTTCGTTCATGCTTTTAAGGCTTACTGTATAAACATTAGCTTCTATTTGACTGGCTGTGACTGTAAAATGCAACAAATAACTTAATATGGATGTAATAACTATTAACAAATGTTCAATTACTTCATGTACTTTTTTTAACTATAGTAAAAATAAAATCTATCAAGTCTAGAACAGGAGGCTGGCTTACACCTGCACTCAAGGATAAAACATAGCTACCTGCTTCCATAAACTTGACACAATCTCTACAGAGACACCGAATACAGAATATGTGATAACAAATAAACAAGAGTTATGCAACAAGCAGCAAAAAAAAAAAAGAAAAACTAAAACAAAAAGAAATGTTCCCAAGACTGGGTTACTATACCAAGTGACATATATCCATATATTGCAACAAACAGAAAATAATACAAAATCATATAACTTATAGCATTAACAAAATAAAAACTAGCACTTTCGCTGAGGTGCTCTTTTTAATTAATCAAAAAGACAATTAAGATCAAATTTAAGGTAATAAAAAATGAAATAAAATATCATTTGTACTAAAGGTAATCAATCATTACATAAAACCCAAAAAAGCATATCATTCGACTGAGAAAATAACTGCAGTATGAATACGGAATTCTCAAACTGACTGATCTAAATAAAGACTTCAAATAAATACATTCTTAAAGACTTCAAATTAATACATTCTTGCACAACTGATCAAGTTAAAATAAGTTTACGAATGCTAGAATAATGATCTCACACTTGGCATCAAGATTAACAGAAGTATGGGATATTTTGTGGGGTTTTTATTTAACTTAAATGCTCTAGTCATTTTTATATACACTGTTTTATGTAATGAAAACAATCATGCTGATCTATGAGTATGTTTAACAATTGGTCTTCAAAAACTTCCTCTGTGAAGCTTGCCATGCAGTCCCATAATGTAAGTCAGCACTGATATTTAGCTCAATAAAAATAAGTCTCTTTACTTATCCAAGGCCTCAAAAAAAACCTTTTAAGTAAGTTACTTTCTTCTAAATACTGTTCCTATTGGAGGTTCTGTTACGTTCATGAAAACTTCCAACTGTATTGGTTGTATTTCCCATAATAATATATTGTTTAATAATCTTTTTTGAGCTTTTCTGGATAATGACTCACACATCAACCCACTTTTTCTGAGTACACAAGCCTTATGGCCAAAACCATGTTTACTGCCGAAAAAATAAACCTAAACTCACAGAAAGTGTAGGAAGCATATTCATTTACTCTAGATGTTCTCTCAAGAATTGTCGGCTAAAGCAGACCTACCTTATTTTTGGTCCTGAAGTGATCTTATTTCGAAAAAAAAAAAGGCAATATGAACAGAGTAATACTGATTGATGCTACTACTAGATCATCGTTTGACAACCATTGTGTGAAATAAAACGAAGAAAATATTTCAGTTTCTTTTGCTTCTCACTACATGATATTTTTCAGAAGCAGATAAAGGCATTAAAAGCTGTGTAAACTCATGTGATTGTTGCAGTCTGACAGTTTATATATCTATTATTCATACAAGGCTTTACAACAGATGAGCAAAAATGTGAACAGTTAACCACAATGCATAATCGGAGAAGAGAGTTTATCCAGTTTTTCGAAACTTTGACTTCTGTTGCTTTCAACAAATTGTCTGCTGATACTGTATGTGCAGCCCTCAGAGGAATTTTCTGAGACCTTGCTATAACAAGAAATTAACAAACAGCAATACCTTAACAAATACATATACAATAATAGACGAGTTGTGATTTATTTTAATCAAAGGACAAACTAAATTTGCAGTATTTTTTTTTTTGGTACAAAATAGCCATTCAGGCACAAAATCAGTTAATCCCAAAATTCCAGTATTTCAAGTACTATAATTATGAAAGCTTTGTTCATAATGAAATATTCCTAGATATAATTACGGAAACATTTTTTCACATATTTTTTGAGTGGGTTATCAAGAAATAACTTTTAGCAAGTTTTCCGCTGCAGACGAAGTTGGAAAAAACATATGTTCCAGTTAAATAGTTCCATTTCTGTCAAATATATCAGTTGGTATCCATCAAAATATATGCTAAAACCTGGTTTCCCTTTCTATGAAATCTTTCAACAAAATATAAGTTAATTGGTTACTTTCTGTTGAGGTAAACATTGAAGCAACTAGAACAGTTACACCAATGCCAAGGAAAACATTTTCCCCCTATATTATGCATGTTACCATAATGAAATTGGTCAAGAGTCAAGACAACACTGAGAAAGAGAACTTATAATGAGAGGAACTTGATTTTATGTTGTTCTGTTTTCTAAAATTTATACATTTTGTAACTTGAGGCCCAGGTTTTCTGATTTTTTTAGTTATGTTGCTGTTCCGCCAATTATAAAATATTGTTCCTTTTCATACTAACCTAACATTAGTGATTCAAGTTGCTTTGTGCTGAATCTTATGGACAATACCTCTATCCTTCTCACATTGAAATAACTACAAATTTTACTAAAGTCAGTTCTTAAAGTAAACATCATATAAGAGTATCACAAAATACAGGCACAACATTTTGACAAGGACCATTTTATTGGTGAGACACGTTTCTGTTGTAAAAGGGGTGAACAGTTCTTTGTCCACTAGATGGTTTATGATACAGAGCATACTGGCCTTTACCAATGATGCAAAATCAGGTAAGAAATATAACCTGTCCTATGGGCAATTGATGTAAGGGTGGTATAACAAAGATGAGAGACTAATATGTGTGATAAAATAGTGCGGTTAACTTTACCAGACTGACTAGATGTGTTAACAGGATAGTTTGTGTCCCTGTGGTAATAAATAATTAGTTGGTACCTTATTAATCTTTTATGTGCAGTCTGTATTACAGTGTACTTCTACTACTAGTCTATGATATGTATTAAAACATACATCTTTATCACTAACTGAGGGCTTCTTGCATACTTACTGCAGCTTCTTATTAAACGTGGATATACATTATTCTCTCAACAATTGAACTGCTATCCATTTTTAAGCTTTTCCAAAATGCCAGCAATTACCTCTGAGACATTACTAAGATTTTAACTATTCTTATAGCTGGTTGCATCAGTTCTTTCCCTTATTTAACTGGATTTATGTACAACAGTCGTCTTATTTCTGTGAGCTACCTTTATAATGCAAGTATACTTTTTTTAAGTTATCTTCTAAGAATAAGAAACCAAATCAAAACATTATTTTGATGGATTTTTTCCCTGAAAATTCAAGATGAAATAGGAAACTTTTTTTTTTTTATTGTTGTTTAAAGTTTAAAAAAAAACAATCTACTTTTGAAAGAGGCTTTAACACAGTTTTAACAATTTATCACTGTACAATCTTAGATATTCAACTAGTCACTAAAATCTTAACTTTAACATTGAAAAAAGGTCATTAACATCTAACAAATGATCACCACTCAGCCTCAAACTGTGCAACTTTAATCAACTGAGTTCTTTCTAAAGGTTACGTGCTTATTTTGTCACAACCATGTTGAACAAGACCACTTCTCTGCTTTCATTTAGTCACTATTTATCCGCATTTTCCTTTAAATCATTCCCCTTCAGCCCCAAAACAGATTGTACAATTTCTTGTTCTTAATTTGTTGTAATTATTTATTTTTCATTCATCATTCCCCCCATGCTTGTATAACACCACATCGTAACTTCCTCAGTTGACCAAACCTACACACATATACAGTCAAACATTAACGTGCCCACATGCAAACCAGTGCCCACAGATAAGCTTACATTCTACGTCTGTACAGATTTACATTATCACTACATCTAGACCATACCATATCTTCGTATTATAATAGCCCCCGTTCCCGCTCTCAAATAATGTACATGTACATTAGATTTGACATTCTGCCAAATTTCAAACCTCTGGAAATGTGCTTAATGAATTGAATCTATGCATGACTATGACATGTGAATGTTTACATTGATGTTTAATGTCTTTTGTATAGTAGTTGTCTCCTCACTGCTAAGTTTAGATTTTTTTTTTTGGTATTTTTTTTTAAGATTATACTGAAGTCCCTGTTTCCATGCCCAATTCACATTTTGTTCATCAGTCCCTTGGTGGTCTCTGAAGAAATAACTTGTCCCGCTAAACTTTGGTCAAACTTTTCCATTTTTGTACAAACATTCTGGATACTAAAGACAGTCTTTTCTACCCAACAAGAACGTTGAATTTGCTTCATTTACTTGTCCTCTTCCTGTAATCCATCAAAAAATATATAAATTCATAGCATCCAAGCAGTCCAGTATAGAACCTAGAACCTGTTGAGTCTATCCTACAAGAACACAGTTCTAGGACCAGAACTGTCCACTTTACAATAATAATGAAACAAAAATCAATGACTCTGCCTTTCACACAATGACTGTCCCTTCACGAAGCACATTCCCGCTGGTCTAGTGACTGGCTGCCCTTACTGGCCGCCTTCATGTCCCCTATCTGTGAACTCTGACAACATGTCGCGAAATCTACCCCAAGATCGCTCTGGAATGGTGATTGATGTCCGGTAATTAGAACGAACCTGAAAACAGATAAAGCTCCTTTAAGATTTCTCAAAATAGTTTGTCTCTTAAAACTGGTATATGTTAAAAGTCATTCTGGTTCAATATTCATTTTTCAAAATCCTTCATTCAGCTAGATTACTGATGAAAATTAAATTTCAATGTGGTAAGTACTGCTGAACAATTACAATGAGCCTTCAGTAACAGAACTTAAGTTTTACACATTGCCAGAAGCTGTATACACAATATTACTTCGACACTTAGCTCTTACCTCTGAGACACGTAGATATACTCCCCGCCTGTTTGATCCTACATCAAAGTAGAATACTTTGTTCTCTACACGCAGATATTTGCTCTCAGGGAGGTCACTCTGACCCTCTGAAATAAATAACAACACCAACTCTCTACATGTTTTGTTAAGATGTATTCAATAACTATTAATACAGTTTGTATCACAGTGACCATCTATTTACTTATTCTGTATCACAACTATAAGGATGATCAACATTGACTTCACAATAAAACAAAGAGTACAGAAACAGTACCTTCATTTATATGAGACAAAAAAATCAAGTATGGAGTTACAGAATGACAATTGTTAACAGCATCAGTTACCATGATCATCAGTTCCAAACTCATCAAGGAGATCTGTGAGAGCATCTCGGAACTCTATGAGTCCCTGGGCTGGTATAGCTATCTGTGATCTTGGTCCTCCCCTCTGTACCGTCTGCGCTACCTGTAATAATGAACATGTGCTTGTTTACCTGTAATAACAAACATATACATGTGGCTAAGCCAAGGCTTCATCACTGCATTTTTCACCCAGTACTGCTTGCTTACAGATAATGCTCAGACAGTCCAATGAACATTGAATTGTTTTTTGCTGAACTGAACCAGACACTCCTAGCATGACAAAGAGAAAAGTTTAAAAACCTTTGACAGAAGTTGTCTTCTTCATTTTGCCTTCCTGTGATACCTGGGGTCTAAATCAGTTTCAAAGATTTATAAATACATCTCTCTATTTCCAAGACCTTTCAAAGCTATGAAAATTATGTTTTCAGATAGAATAATATTACCATGAACATACTGCTAGAAAAGGATCAATTTCTAGAAGTTTCCTTTATTACCTGTTCCTTATCTACAGGTACTAGGCAATACAAGTCCAGCAACATATCAATCTTAACTATTCACCAAAGTTCCAAACCTTAGACAAAACAACACATACAGGTAGGCAGTTTTTCTTCATTATTTTATTTTCTTATTCTCTCACTTGCATTTAATTTGTTAAAACTTCTAATATTTGAACTTTAACCTACACTAATTGTATTCATGAATGAAAAAAAAACCAGTTCCAAGACATGTTAAATATATCACTTACATATAGGGATGTAAGTGAACATTCGAACATTTAAATGTTAGGACCAGATGCCAACCATTTGAAGTATTATCAGCACTCGAAAGTTTGGAAACAAAAACCTCTATTTTCTTCTCTTTTTTTTAAATGAAATCATAAAGTGTTGAAGAAGTAAGAAGGGCATTGTAAGCAGGTGAATTTACACCTATTGTTGCTTTAGCACCCTTTTTAACACCTCTGGTCAGACAACCATAAACAAGTTTGTGGCTTCTGCATTTAGTAAGTATCACCTACAATGGGTAAGGCAAAAAGTATTGGTATGTCTGTGGCAGAGTGTCGAATTAGGGATCAAACTTGGAGACATTATAATTGTGTCACAGAAAGAAACTAAACACACAAACGTGTCAGTCAGTTATTGGCACTTACTCTGATCTGACTTTATATTGGCCTGATTTTTGGTTTGATTGATTCTCTCACAAAATCCTCTTAACAGTTCACATCCATATTGCTAATAATCAATAACAAGAGGGCCATGATGGCCCAGGATTGCTCACCTGAGTACTCTGGCTGTGGGCCTGCTGTTAAGAAAACATCAGACGCAATATTACATTTTCTAACAGAAGATTTTCAAAGATCTCATATCTTATACAAATAAACTCATGGGGCAGAGGCAATTTTGAGCTAGCAGCTTGTGAGGAGATGTCATTTGAGGCCAAATACTGATGAAAATCTATTTTTAGCTCTAGTGGCCATGTTGTGCACTGGAGCAGAACAATCTAAAAATGTAAATGATACTAGCTGTATCTTGTATCTTGTGCTTGGTCTTAATTTCTTTTTCTTTTCGACCTTCTTAATATAAATTTAAATCAAATTGGGATTTATCCAATACAGATACCAGGAAATACACCTTGTGTCAATGAACTGGAAACACCCGGATCTTATCGAGGAGTTTAGTGAAAACTGTGTGTAATTATTGAGCAGGAGTTATTCGAACGTTTGAAAGCAAAATGATCCGAACACGCGAATGCTAAAATGAACAAATTTTGCAATCCCTACTTACCTACTTGAAAGAAACTAGAAATGTGTCCACAGATGCCCCCAGCTTGTGCATTTCTCAGAAACAATGTAGAGACAGACAGAGTCACTGGCGAACAGACAAAAGGAAATCTTATTTGTCACATGCTGTATAACCACTGAACATAAATCTAAGATTTTTTAAAATGACAATTTTTGCTATTTAAAGGGCCATAGCTGTGGTCATAGAGGGATGAACTGCAAAGAAAATCCCAAAAGCACAACAACTCATCACGGTGAACATTCTTGAAAGGTTTCATAATTCCACTTCAAATATTTCAGGAGCTACAGGTGATACAACCTTTAATGCCCATTTTTACTATTTCAAGAGACATAACTTTAGCCACACTGTAAGGAGATGCAAAGAAAATCCCAGGTGCACAACAACTCTTCATGGTGAATATTCCTGGTTTCATAATTCAATTAAATACTTTAGAAGCTACCCACAAAACAACTTTAAAATGCCCTTTTTTATTATTTCAAGGGCCACGATTGTAGCCATACTGGGAGGAGCTGCAAACAAAATTCCAGATGCACAACAACTCATCATGGCAACATTCATGGAAGGTTTTGTGATTTCATTTCAAATACTTAAGGAGGCTACACATGACACAAACTTTAAAATCCCCATATTTACTATTTCAAGGACCGTAACTGAGGTCATACTGGAATGAGCTGCAAACTATTCCCAGGTGCACAACAACTTATCATGGCTAAAATTCATGGAAGGTTTTGCTATTCCATTTCAAGTACTTAGCTACAAGCGACAAACTTTTCACACAGATGAGAGGACTCGCAAATGGATGGACAAAAGTAAATCCTAGTGCCTCTGCCCCCAACCCTATTTTGGTTTAAGCAGTTTTGAATGAGGTTATTGTCAGACACACTTACCCTTAAGAATCTTCCCCTTTGATTTTCTTTCAGGTCAAGATAATATCTCTTATTGTCTTTTGTCATCATTTCACTCTTCAGTTTGCCATCTTCAGGCAGATTGTCTGGATTGGGTGGGCCTGAAATATTCAGTGAAAATCAAAGTGCTGAAAAGTACTGACTAGATTTATACAATTTTCTTATCATACAGAATGCAGAACAACCTTTTTTTATTGGCAATTTTGTAGCATTAAGTTCTGATTGTGACAGACAGATTTGTGTAGTTCCAGATACACTTCAGAAATGATTTTAAAGGAAGAATTTTCAAGTGTTTGTTCTTTCAAAGGTATAGAAAGGTGCCACTTTTTGTTGCATGTTATAGAAAGGAAGTGTTTAAATACATTAACTGACTTTGAAGAGGCATCACTGCAAATTTTCTCTGATATTCTCTCATACGACTACACATTCATAAAAAAACATTAAACAGATTAAACACAACAGATGTTTGTCTCACTTAATTCTCATTTTCCTTAAGATCATAATCAACTAGAAACCGAATCATGAAACATGTTGAAAGAATGACAAGCTATCATCTATTCCCACACACTAGGTAACAGTTCAGGGTTCTATTCTGAAAAACCATAAAGAATGAAAATCAAAATACCCAACAACAGTAACCTAAAATTGACACCTCTGTGGCAAATAAATTCTATTTTCATATCAAGGGATAGCTATAGATAAGAAAGTGTCTGAGAAACAAAGGTGACTCAGTGGAGAAGTCTTTGAGTCAAACAGCTTGACTGATGACTTAACAGTAAAAGCAGGTGTCAAACAGCTACATGTTACTAACTGGACAAGTCCTGGAAATGTTGACCACCAAAGTAACAGCAGGTGTTTGACAGCTGCATCTTACCCATTGGAAAAGTCTCTGAAAAGTTCTTTCTAGTAACAGCAGGTATCTAGGAGCTTTCAAGGGAATCACTTGAAGGGGACAAAGGGTCCAAAATTATATCACCAAAAGGGAATAAACCTACTACATTGTATAACTGGTAAGATAACAGAAATTAACTTGTACGAAATTTGAACCGACCTTTTAGTTTGTGTCTCCTTTAAAAAACAAGATTCATTAACATCAACAAATTACAGGAATTGTTTTCCAAAAGGAAGGCTTAGGTAACCGAGTGTGTTTTTACTTCTATAAAGAACACAAATACAAGTAGAATGCCTTCTGAAATGCTAATACTGTATCTCAATTTCACTCTGTGGGTGGTTTTACTTAAAAACCAATAAAAGCTTAAGAAAAGCAATCCTTATGTCTAACTTATCAAATCAAGAAAGTGCAGTCTGTAACATGCACAAAGTAAACAAGCCATGTTTACATAATAATCTGTATTGCATTTGTAATTGCTTTCTATCACAAGCAATACCTTTCTGAAGTACACACTATACTCTGACTGGCTTAATACATGTCTAATGAAATACGTATTTACCTAATGAAGAGTAATGATCACTGAATTCTGTGAGATGATCTCGGAACTCTGCCGCTGAGGACATGGCAAGGAGGAGACGACTCTTCTTCCCTCCTGCTCCAACCTGAATAAAATGTAACAAGTTTAACAACATGAATAGTTTGATATTATTGTCAAAAACCACAAGATTAAGGTTTCTACATACAATGCAGTGTGATGATATGCATGTTTCACTTTTCAGGAATTTTTAAATCACTATCTTATGAATGATGAATGTGTTTGTCCAAACAAATAATGGCAAAGTTCATTTAGATATTTAGCATCTTGTAATGTTAAACAAACTTGTTATAGCCACCCCTAGCCCATTCACATTTTAACCACTACTGGTTCTTGCCCATTCACGTTTTAACCACTACTGCCAATTAACATGTTAAAGTCATTAATGGCTCTAGTCAATTTATAGGTTTTAGCCATTTCCACCTCTAGCAAATTTATATGTTTTAGCAAGACTGGCTCTTGCTGACTGACATGTTTCAGCAAAAGGACTCTAGCCCTGATTTTTTTTTTTTTTGCCACTACTGGCTCCAGCCCATTCACAATTTTAGCTACCATTTGCTCTAAAAGTTACTTTATTAAGAAACTGGAGGGATGCATTCTAGCTCATGATACTTTAATTTTCCAAAAAGATTTGATCAGTTTCTGTTAAGTGTTTAGTTTTTTTTTTTTTCAAAAAGGATCTTTAAAACAACTTCAATATCGAAATCATTACTTTCATTAAAGGATAATATTATATCACTATGGAAGCATTTACTTCTGTACTAAATTTGCTGGATTTTAACTGTACTTTGCTTGTTCATTCCATACATTAAGCCAAGTATTGATTCACAGAATGGTGTAGCAGACCATATATAGTAACTGAAAATCACATGATACAAAGGACACGCTTTATTACAACAATCTTTAAATAACACTTCACTGCTTTATCTTTTTCTAGCTTGGGGTATCTTGTAAAGTTAGTGCATGATTTAATACCTCTGCTATTTTGATAAAACGTCCTCGTCTGTTCTGTTTCACATCTAGATAGAAACGTTTTGATTGTATGGTCAGAGTTCTTGTTGCCAGCTCTTGTTCTCCCGACACTGAAAGTATAAAGATCTAGTCTGTTTTGAATGGCAGACATGAATTAAGCAGTTTCATTACAGCTATGGCAAAAACTAGTGTGTCTTACGACATATAACTATATGTCCTGTGTCACATTTTTATGTTGTGAAAAGACACCTTGCTGTCTGCTTAAAGTTACTGAGATAGTTTAAATTCTAAAACAACCTCTATTCATTAAAGAATTCTTCAGAATGTTATTTTGCTTTCATCAGTGAAAGATTATTCAGTTCCCACTACTAGCCTTTCAGTATTTGACTTCAAATTTACCTGCAGGCTGCCCAAAACTAAATTACTGTATCTTGTTGCTGTATACTGCAAAAATCACAAAACTGTTGGTTACCCAAATGAGTGTTTAAATGTCCTGGCCATCTGGCAACCTGCTCAGCCTGAAGACTGTCCTGATTTTCTATTAAGTCTGACTCCTTTATTTACAGTCAACCTACACTTACAAGTCAATGACCAAGAACACTCCTTGTACTGGGGTGATCACACTAGGAAAGGCTAGCATCTGACATTAATTTCTTTCTTCAGCTAATACTTTCAACCTAAGATTCTCAGTGATGAGTCTGTATGTCAATGAAATCAAGTGTATTTAATACCTTCTTTGATTCCTAATCTGCAAGTCAATGAAATTAAGCTTGGCATAACACAAGAACTTGCCTTAAATAATTCTAGAATAGTTTACTCCAACAACTTACTCAAGGATAACTTACACTTGATTACTGAATGATTTTTTTTTCAGAAGTGAAATGTGCAAGGGTGGTTAACAAGTCAATGACCTTGACCATTTGACCACTGATGCTTATAAGCAAGCTTCCTGCTCTTTCTTGAAAAAGATATCTTAATTTATTCATAAAAATCCTGGTACTTGCTTTTAATTTGCAGAAGTCTGTTTCTTGCCAATTTACTTCTAACAATCTTTGCCTTTTCAAAGTTTAACAAGAAAAGTTTATAGTAAATCAACAAAATTGACAATAAAACTTTAAACTTCACTGCACTGAAAAAAAACTCATAACTGAAATAATCAACCAATTATGAACAAAGTTTTTTACCAGAAAACTTACAATCATAGTACTCCTGGGTACTTGACATGTTAATATTCAGCTCTGAAATTATTCAGTGTTAAGTTCTAAACATAAATCATGTCCTCGGTGTATGTTATACATGAATGGTCTGGCTTTGAATGACCACCAATATGTTGACTTGCAGTTGCAGTGACAACAAGAAAGGTTTACCTCAAGCCCAATAGGTGAATTTCTTCTTCCTTCACAGCCTATCAAAGTGATCAAACAACAGATATTTCATGACCCATGCCAACTGCAAAGCTCATGAGCTGGTTTTCAGACACAGGTGCTCAATAATGACAATGGTAAAGAGATTACCATTTCTTTCACTAGAGATTAGTCTTATATGAAATACAATATTCTACAACACCTAAACACCAGCAGTCTGAGGACCATTCTGAAATTCTAGACTTTCAGGGAACTTTAAACATAAAGCCGTGAACTCCACAAAATTTCCAAGTATGTCACCATAATATATCTGAGATATTTTTGTTCTTAGAAATAAATAAAGAAAGTGAAAATATTGTCTTCATCTCATATTCAGGATGCCAGTCTTACTACTCTCAGACTCATCACTTGCTATAGCTGTCACTAAAACCTCCAAATTACCACGCCATACTTAAAGCCTATACCACAGAACTAGCACATGTATAGCCATCTATAGAGTATCTAAAGTAATTGTTCACGCTAGCACCGTGTACAGTATAGAACAGGACAGGATTGACAATACAGAAAGAAACGGTAAGATCAATGCTCAGAGAAGACTGTTCCAAATTAACAAATTCAGTAAGTGGACATTTAAATTAACTGTGGATTGAAGTATTATACCCCTGTTTTTTTTTTACTATTTTCTTTTTTCTTGTGTGTGTTGTGTGAGTGAGAGAGAGAGAGGGGGGGGGGTTAAAAGGTAAAACAGGCATCACAAGGCTGCTTTTTGTACGCTCAGAATTACACTGCATTAAACATGTATAATGGCAAATATTCATGCAGCAGCCTAATACAAATATTTCTCTATGTAATTAACTCACTTCTTTTGCATACCGTCATTCTTCATCATTCTTCAAAAAAAAAAAAACTAAACTTCATTTCATATTCTTTTAAATCTAAATCTTATAAAGAAAAAAATCTCATTAATAAAAAACAAAGCCCATCAATTTAAGTCAAGGTTTTACAAATATCTAATTATAGCTTATACAACTTCAACAACATTCATAACAGCACAAAAGTTAAATAGCTAACATCCAAAGTAGTTAAAAAATGTATGAATGTATATTTAATGAGACAGTACGTAAAATCAGCCAAGATGATTTCCGACAATACTTTTTTCTGTTAAACCTACAAGAATTTCAAAAATCTGAACAACTTACAGTCATACAGCCACAGCATTTTTTATCAAAATAATCAGTAACTGTCCAATTTTATCTATGAGAAGAGGATGTAATTATGGGTAATAGGACATGTATTTTTTATTTGATTTTTATTAAGTTAAAAGGTTTTACAAAAGTCAAGGTCACAATCCTGTAAAAACCATACAATTTTTGGGGGGCGAATACTTTCGCCCTCCAAAGGTATAACTATGCTTGCCAAATTTTCAGGAAAATCGAGACATTTCACATTAGATTTCAGAGAAGTAGTAATCCTACGCTTCAAAATAGTTCGATCATTTTTTCATAAATGAATTGAAAATTGTTAATCAATGATGGACTTTTTGTTCAGCTTTGATAAAGGTTCTTTATTATGTGTTCATTTTTATTTTTTCAGGCACGTAAAAATGGTACGGTATGAAAAAGGCCAAACTATACACCTGATGGTTTTGTAAAGAGCTCTCTGCAAATGTCCAACGAATAAATGATCAAGGCATCAACTAATACTATTTGCTATAGACAATGCAAGATGAACAATTAATTACAGCAAGCATGCATCATGCAATATTAGTAATACAGAAGCAAATGATGCTTTCATAATGTTTACAATTTGTGTAACATAAACTGAGAAATACAGGTTACTAATATAACCATCCCTTGATCCAAGCTAAACTGTGTTTGGAAAAATAATACATACCATTGTCATCTTCATGTTTGCTGCTAACTGTATCCTCTTTGCCTAAACCATCAATGAGAAGATAAAAAGAAGGTGGGTGGAAATACAAAACTTACATGGGAATACTTGCTGCTACAGGAAATGTGTTATACAGTGAATAGTCTTGTTCTTATATTTACAGATACATTGTACAGGTGAAAATTGTATCTACCATTGATCTTCAAATATGACAACTTCAATACACTGAAGCTTGGTGATGACTTAGATTTAATACAGTTTACTTAGCTCTTTTAATTCATTGCAACCGAAACAGAAAAATATTGAGCAAAACATACAAGTCTGTTTCCTTATATGCTGACAACTGCTGAACTTTTAGTCTAACTCAAGAATAATTAACAAGATAATGATAAATATTTCAAAAAGCAACATTAATATAAAGCATTATTAGGTCTGACGAAAAAAAACTAGCTGACTTTAAAGTGAAACATTAAAGTGCATTTATCAGAACAACCAGTAAATTTATCAATTCAAATCCTATCACTATGTGATAGAGATTGAATACTCCTACAACAAACAATTTCTGTGTACAATTCATACATTACTTATACTAGTCTTAAAATAACTTTAATACAGTTTCTTCATGGGGAAGAAACTTTAGCAAGAAAAAGTACAATACACTTCCCTGTATCATCCACCTACAACCATCAGATACTTAAAGCAGATCAACATCAACCCTGGTAGCCAAAATACTTCACAATCTGCACTCAACTTTGAGATTCACTTTTAACTCAATTAACACTAACCGCGGATGAAGGAGGCTGGGTGTGTCTGTGAAAATGTGCGCTAACACTGTCACCTTAACATTCAAGTGGAGATAATAGTACTTCGTAAGTTATGTACAAGGCATTACAAATATCAAGATAAAAATTAGAGAACAAACTACCAAATAGAAAGGTCACCACATATTTAAGTTCAAGTTTTGAACAATGACTAATGCAGTAAGAAAATATTTGTTTACAATATTTTTAGAAAAAATTTGTAAGAATGTGTCTGCAAAATCCTGGATAAAGTGCAGCAGACTTTATAGGGACAGCACAGACTTTGTTACTTGATGCATTTGTTGGGGGTCAGAAAAATCATTTACCCAGGGCCGGACTCCAACCCATGACCTGCCCCCTTGCAAGTCAGGTGCTCTACCAACTGATCTACCTGGGCTGGTAATAGTACTCTAGTAACCATATCACAGAGATAAGTCCTGTGACATTCTCCCCTCCTCTATAAGAATTCATTCTCAAATTCACAGACATATGGTAGAGACTTATTATGGAAGCTCAAAGACTACGGTGGATGCCAATGTTGTGGCCTCAGAAAATATCATTTACCCTGGGTGGGACTTGAACCTGCAATCCCCCACTAACTGAGCTATCCAAGCTGGTGATAGTAATCTCATAACCTTATCACTGATATTAGTCCATTGACACAATGGTATGTTTTGTCTTCTTTAATCTGAACTTCTTTGTGTACAATTCTCAGTCTGCAAAATAAGCAATAGGCCCTAGGTCTGTGCCTTTTAAAACACTGGTCATGACTTGGGCCTACAAACATTGTCGGAGACCATATTACCAATGGACTTCTAGTACTTTGCTTAAAAATCTGAGTTTATATCATTCAGGCATATAGAATTGGATTTGGGTCCTCTGGATTTCCTGTAGCCATAAGCCCAAATGACCTAAATCTTTGAAAAAATATTTGACAGTAAGACAATTTAGATAAACTGACAACTGAATGTTAAAAATAAGTATGGTGACTTCTTTTCCATTGGTACCTTTGATTGTGTAAACAGACATTCTTAGCAGTAAACATCCCTGTATTTCTATCTTTTACATTTGTAATGAACATCATATTAAATGCCAAATTTAACTGGTGTCTTATACTGCTCATTAGCCTTAATGGAAGGGGAGTCAACTCTTACATAACCAATTAAGAACTTTACTTCCGTAGAATATCAACTAAATTTGAATAGTTCCTCATATTTATTTAACGCTACTTGTATTATAAATAAAAGGTTTACTAGCAAACAAAAATTATGAAACAGAAAATTGTATGTGTCTAAATATGTAAATTAAATGCCGCAAACTTGGTTAATTGCTAAATTGGGTCAGCTGCCATGTTGGTTTTCTGATGTTAGTTCAGTTATATACCGCATGCGGCCAGTTTGTTTGAAGTACAAATAGAGTTCAACGTAATCACGCTGTTAAATGTAAAATACACAGAAAGGAAAGCATAAACACTTTTCTCGACCACTGACAGTCGATAATTTTCATAAAACACAGCACGTTGGCAAATGGAATGTCGTTTATTGAGCGAGAATCTTGACACGAGTGCGGGAAAACTGCAATGTCAGCGAAAGAAAGGACACCAATTTAGCGCACATACACACATACAACAGAAAAATCATTCCTTATTTACAGAATTTACATAAATATACTAACCCTGAGCTTGTTGCTCGTCACCACTCTCTCTATCCGACATTTTCAACCCTACACAAACCGACACACTAAAGCCTCCTTCTAAATGCTATGAATTATTCATGAGGTCACCGGGGTGAACCGGTCACGTTCGTTTAACTATCTGCAAATAAAGCAAGATATAAAATAATAAGCACATGTAAAAAGAAAGCAAAACTGAACTAGCTGAAGAAAATTGTATGCAATGAACAAATTTTACACCTCCACCTGTAAATTTCGGCATCAGTTCAAAGAACATAAATAAACATCAGGTTGATTGGTCGAATTTGTATGACGTCATATTAAGCGCGGCGTATTTCTAAAACTATCTTGTGCCATTTTTATGGAAAAAGAAACTGACCTTCGAGGTAATGTATCAGTCTTATAACGAAAATATTTTCAATGGTTTATGACTTACCCAAACCAGACGATGCACTAAAAATAGTCACGCAACTTAAATTCCAGGAATTCCACTGTTTGATGTCAGGAAGTGTTACGTCACTGACTACAGATTCGTCACCAGTTTACGTCGAACTTTGAAATTGTCACTGTTGATACAACAGAAATGTTAAAAAGTTATATTCAATTAAGCAGTGGATTTATCTTAAAAGTAGTTTTCTTGGTGTTGACACTATAGATGCGGTGTTTAATATGGGTTCCAATCGTGATCAAAATAATCAAAATTGGTTTACACGAAACAATGAAAATCTTTTGCATTTTTCATGAGGCAGAATATTTAGACAAAACAGACATTCTATTCATGCATATTCTCAACAACAGTACTGTAAAAGTGCACGCACAAAAAATGCGCCAATTTTTTATACGTTTCGTTTTTGTAAAGGGAGTTACTCTTAATTTCTTCAGCCTCGGGGTAAAAATAGAGATAGGCCAAAACATCTAAGATAAATCTGCATGCATTGTTCGCGTACAGTAGTCTACATGTTCAAAACTTTTTCAGTTTCTTTAAATATATATAAAAAGGTATAAAGAGGCATTTCAATACTGCTTAAAATTGTTTCGATGGATCCAGTTCTCAGCAGGTAGAAACAATCTTATTAATAAAGAAGCTATAGAGCTATCTAATTTGATATTTTTAACAAGTACACTACTCAGGTCCGCACTATACTTCCAGAAATTTATTCAAAAGAACGCCTTAAATCTTCCAAGAAACTGCAATATTGTTCATGTATTCCTGGAAAACGGATTCCGAGAAAAATGTCTGATCAACTTCAACTTAATAGTATACTGCCAAAAATCAATACTGACTATACAGGGCGCGTGTCAGGAACATTAAAATTTTAAAAGTTAAGATAATAACAAAGAAAACAAGATTTTACTAAAGATCTTACTTAAATATTTATTGTGAATGTTTAAAATCCATAAAGCTTGTTTACTCCGCTGATTAAAGCTGGCACAGTTGGGGCAGCCTTAATCTCGGTCGGTAAGTCGTTCCAGAGTCGTATAGTCCTTTGGAAGAATGAGTTCATGTGATGTTGTGTTTTTGATTGCGGGATGAGAAATTAGTTGTTTCTTGTGTCTGTAAGGTGACTGTGATCAACACTGACCTGTTTGTTCTTTATTTTGTATAGTATGACCAGGCTGGCTTGGTTTCGTCTTTGCTCTAGTGTTGACCATTTTGTGAGAAAAAGATCTAGGATATTTTCATTACGTGTGGGGACCCTGGCCATTTCATACATGGGTTTGAATTTGCAAGTATCTGTTGGTGTTTCATTTGACCAATTGAAATCACCCAGTATCAAGATGTTGATGTTTTCAGGAATTTTAATGGAGATGAGCAAAGTTCATTGAGTGAGTGTTCATCATTCTCATGGGGCTTGTAGTATGCAGAGACCTATATGTCTTTGATACAAGTTATTGAAATTTTTGACCGTATTATGTTGCAATCAGTAGTTCATGGTAGCAAACCCCGTTGATTGTGTCTACCACTCATGTATCTGGATACACGAGGCAGCATATCAGAATACCCTAACCCAATCACAAGGCTCGATAAAATATCTGGATACACGAGGCAGCATATCAGAATACCCTAACCCAATCACAAGGCTCGATAAAATATCTGGATACACGAGGCAGCATATCAGAATACCCTAACCCAATCACAAGGCTCGATAAAATATCTGGATACACGAGGCAGCATATCAGAATACCCTAACCCAATCACAAGGCTCGATAAAATATCTGGATACACGAGGCAGCATATCAGAATACCCTAACCCAATCACAAGGCTCGATAAAATGGACTTTCAATGAGTTATTTTTCCCATTTTGGGAGCATGAAAAGCTTACAATAAAGGAGTTCGTAGACGTCTGGTAGATGAAATTAGAAAACAGTTTTCCAGGGAGATATAAAAATTTGCCCTTTTTGTCTAGAGAAAATAGGATAATTTAGGCCTACTGCTCCGTAAATTTTCATCAAACGCAATACACAATTTCACACTATTCACGAGGCTGAACAGATGAGGGGAAATCCCGCTTCTTCATATGATAGATATTATCTTTTCATTAACAGGATAGATTTATTAAAAATAATAAGTCACTAGAAAAAACTTACCAAAAAATGCAAAAGTCATGTGTATCTACCTTTTCCTGATTCCTTGCTGTATTATTCTTGGTCGGGACACTTAAACAAGCCACAAAGGAATATATGCTAGAAACTGAAAAATTGCATTTACTCATTTGATGTATCCAAATGAGTTGCCTAGCTTGTTTACGATCGACACACCAGCACCGTCTTTTGTGTTTTCAGCTCTATTACCTGTGAACTTTTGATAGTAAGGTGTAGATGTCGTAATTTTGATGTGTTATCTTACCTTTAGTGGAAGTGTACAGCGATCATGAAGATTTCTCGTCGAATGCACGGACGGACATCTTGGAGAAGTACTCGCGTTTCCATGGTAAACCAGAGTTCTCAGTGTGGTGTAATACTCCTGATGTGAAGTATATCGACAGCTTTCGAGATCTGATCTTCCAGATTGATCCTCACCATATTACATGTGTCTACAAGAAAATGTTCGAGACCTCTGCAATCAGTAACCTCCGGATAGTTGATGGTGATACCGCCCCAGACGAAGAAAGGTATATGTTCTGCTTACATCTAGAATGTCATTGTTATATGTAACAGGTGGTGAAAAATCGTGGCTCGACCGGGACTTGAACTCAGGGCGGACACTCTACCAACTGAGCTACTAAGCCACACGTTTCTGCCTTTTCGATTTATCACCTATAATCCTGTACCCGGCTACATATACCCCCTCCAAATTTAGAATTTGTCCCGAATTCTCAGAGTCACAGAGAATATTGTGAAACGTTCTCGAGGTGCCGAAGCAGTAGCCATATTATAACGTAGGTTATTTACGTTGGGCACCAAATGTGACAGGTGGTGAAAAGTCGTGGCTCGACCGGGACTTGAACCCAGGGCCTTCCGCTCACAGGGCGTACACTTTACCAACCGAGTTACCAAGCCACACGGTTATGCCAAATCGATTTATCACCTATAAACCTGTACCTGGCTACATATACTTATTCCAATGTGATTCTAAAGCAAACATTTTGCTGAAAAAAAAGCGATAGCCTCAACTGATAGTAGACCTTTTTTCTGTAAAAGTAACATAAAACGTTAATGATATTTTAAGAATAAAGGGCACTAACAGCTCACTTTAAATATAAGCCTTGCTAAGACGGGAGAAAATTATTATGTATGCTAACTGATATTTCTTTAGGGTAGGTCACAATACACCAGTAGGTTACAAGAGCGACAACAATGCGGATTCAGACTGTCCTGGATACTTTCAGGAGCACGTGGATAGGAGTAACTCGTGCGTATACGGCACGAAGGGTAGCATTAAAACAGGCATGTCAAAGACGCCGAGGGGATTAAAAACGGTAATTATGAAACTGTGAGATATGCTCACTGTTTGTATTCGTTACAAGTTATCTTTTGCGAATTTTACTGAGGTCGCCAAAAACCTCTCACTGACTCAAGTACATTGGTTCAAGTTCACATCAGTCTGAGAAGTAAGCCACAGGGCCAAGGTCGTAAGATTTGTACATGGCTTGTAAGATTTTAGAATGGCCTACAAACTATGCCTGTAGGATTAAAAGCGACTGGCTCACAGAATTTAGCTTTTTTTCTTTAAAATTAAAGAGAAGTTAATATACTGTGGAAAAAAAACATAATATTATGCTTCTATATTGTGAAAGCATAAGAGAAAAAAGATTGATTCGAACCCAGACCCTTTCGATTAGTAAAATAAGATGTTCTAAACCACTGAACCACAACGACTAGTTAATAAACTATGTAAAAATTTATAATATTTACCTCGGAACTAACGTGTGTAGTTTTTTTTACCGATAAAATGTGTAAAGCTTTATATTATGATGTGTTTCTGTAACAAAGAATGAGACAGTAACTTTGTTTAAATGTATTCTTCACAATTATATCTTTATTTAATTTCTATATGTATAAACGTTTTCTTTTTTTATGCATTGTCGACCCATCTTTGTCGGACGTATAGAACCTTGGTCCATAAGCCCATGTGGTTTAACCCTTTGAAAAATTAATTCGCTGACTGCACCGTGTTGACATGACTTGACTCTGCAATACCCGTGAAAAAAAACGCAGAACAAAAAAAAAAGAAATACTGTGGTCGCCTATTTTTAGACATAGAACAAGTTAACGCAATATTTGCATGTTTGTGCATTCTTCTTTAAGCCGAAACTTCACGGATGGAATGTTTGTGAAAGACCTCATTCGGCATGCAGAACTGGGTATCAGAAAAAAGAGGCTGACAATGTCCAAGATTCAAACAGAAGACAGGGAAAATCAGCCGAAATGAGATCACTGTCTCCGTCTGTCATGTCGTTTCCAGCTATGTTACGGGTAGCAGGCAATAACCATCATGGTAACATGTGCCGGATCGGATCTGCTGGACTTAGCGACCGAGCACATTCTCGGGGATCGACACTGTCACGTGACAATGATAAAACGGATACCTCAGCTACGCGGGCTTCAAGTTCAGCTGGATGCATTGGTCACAGTAAAACGTCACCGATTAAAATAGGGCGGCGCTTCAGGCATTTCAAGAGAAATTCAAGCTACATAGACCAATATCGGTATTCAAACGTTTGTCACAAACTTTACATTAAGTTAAGGAACGATTTAAATAAGGACAAAAATAGGTGTGTGTATGACGATTTAAATGTAGGCTGCTCTGATGGCAGTATAGCGTCTTTCCGTCAGAAAATTTCAAACTAAAAAGTCGTTTGACCGCTAGAATACATTTAAGTTAGGAATGTGTGATCTAACAGTCTACAGTTTTTGCGAGAAAAAAGTACCGCGCCCTTCGACTAAGTATGTTAGAAGATTCAAAACGAATACATTGTATATATAGAGAATGGCTAAATGATAAAGCATTAGTCTCAATATTTCGACTGCAAGACCGACCGATTTACAAACTGATATTACATAGATGTCGGCCTTTACGTGCGAAGGGCGACCATCGTCAATATAAGAAAGAGCCCTGGCGCACAATTTGTTGGGCTAATAAAACATTAGATTGGCCAAACGCAGTATTATATTAGATCGACATGTTTTCAGATCTTAGTGCCATTTGTATAAGATAATCACTATTTATTACAGCGAGGAGTACACATACCGGCGTCTTCTCGAATCACGTGACACATTTCCTTTACCTAAGAATGACACTTTCGGCTGTTCATGCGGAAATACAACCTGTCCATGCACAGTGACGTCATCACCTTACATCCAACGCTGGCTTCCCAACCAGAGTCATCTTGAGCAGTCGAAAGTTACGTCTAACTGTGACAAGGAGACGTGCATTACTTCCAGGATTCACGTTCCTAAAAGAACGCCTGTTTGGAAGAAGCGACCACCGCCAGCACCGAAACAGAAACGGGCAGCTCCGTATGCGTTGGTAAATATATGGCTTTATATTTTTTATTCTTACCTGTAAAAGCAGCAGCATATAAATAAAATAAGACCTATTTTAATGCGACAAGTTAAAATGATAACTGATATTTTTTATTTTCAGAACCGTTTCTACTGTACATCTCGAGGTGTAACTAAGATTTTTGTCAAAAAATGGGATTTTCACATTCTTAAAAAACATTTTATATTAGAAATCTATGCATAACCTCTGTTAATCTTTATACATAAAACGCAAGTAGTGAATTTGTCCAAAGCCTGCAACTCATAAGCATGAGGGGCATTTTGTAACTTAAGTTACCACTATTTCGCATTTAAAAATGTGTGCATACTGGCAGAAAACTGTGCGATATAGTTAACCACTTGTAATAGTTAATATCAGGAAATCAAAGCAGTTGTTATTAGTTACAGCCATACTTAACTCTGTAAGTTTGAACCTGTTTAAAGATATACAATTGTAGATTTTTGCTTGTTGAAGAAGCCGTTTTGAAGGTTCAGAAGAACTTTAATTTGTACTATCTGAAGGTCTAAGCAGTAAACTAGTACATGGTATAGTCGGCAAAGTAAGCATCATACATTTGAGAAAATAAATGATTTATATAGAGACCAGTTTGTTTCGTTAAGGCTGCACATATATCAGAGCTTTTAAAATAGTTTCATTTTACAACAACTGGTTAACAAATTTTTAAAAGCTTACATATATTAAGTTGATTCCGTTCAAGTACGCTCCTCTGGGTTCAGACCAGTATTAGAACAAAAAAGTTTAATGTGGAAAAGTCACCGGAGACTACCACTCCTTATGGGATTCAAACGAGCGGCTTCTCGGCTGGTGTTAACTCTGCACATGAAGCTAAGGCTGTGCCATTTTCTTTGTTCATTGAATCAGATTAGATTTTAAGGCATTATACCACCTCTTTCAGTTTCGAAAAGTTGAAATGCACACAACATATTTTTTTTAATTATAATGTACCAGTTACTAAATGCAGTTTAACTTTTTTATAGATACTTCACATAGCCATTTTCAATACATATAATTTTACTAAGTCATGTCTAGTTATGAAACATGAAACAATAGGTAGGGTATGGGACAAGACTTTTGTAGAAACTTTAAATATAAACTTCAAAAATATCATTCTTTCTGATTTAATTTAGTCATGGCTCAAATAATAATGGAAGCTGCTTATTAACGGTATCTAATCTAGATTCAATATAATATGCTATTTTCTTCTTAGTAGAACATGTAAAATATCGGAGTATAGTATTCTGATTTGTGGTAGCTTACAGAGCTGTTGTCGAAACTGAGATTTAGAGGTATAGACTTAGATTCTGATGTGACATGATGAGTATAAGATACAAATGTTTCTGCTGTTGATATTATTTTTGCTGAATATGTATCAGTTGTTGAAAGATTTAACTGTTACAAGTGTTCATATGTTTGAGGTTCAAATACAGTAGAACTTCGATTACTTGAAGTCAGTGGGGAAAGAGTTACTGAAGTGCTTTAGTTATCGAAGATCTGTTTTTTATAATCTGTTTGCAAGGGAAGTACCTACGGCAACTGTTCAGGTTCCAACATTTTCTTTTATCTAAATTTAATGAAAATTAGGTGAGGACCCACGCAAGCACGAGCTAAGAGTAATATGAGAATTGGTTATACATGTAGCAGGCTAGTTTTGGCATGTCATGTTTGATTGTAACAATACACAAAAGAATGATGTTACTTTAATTTGACTCAGTATTGACCAGGTGTGTGATTGTTTGATTAAACTTAATTATTTACGAAGAGAATATTACTTCGAGAATCAAACGTAAAGTTACATGAGATCTATTTTTAGACCAAAGTGTTTTCTGATGTTGTTTAGACCCTATTCGCTGTCTACGCCTTTAATTTCTGATTATCTTGTAAAACGTTAGAATACAAAATTCTGCTCATATTAAAAAGGTATTTAATATTTCTCCTTTTTAATTCACGTTCTTACATGTCATTTTTAGATGTTGAAAGTAAAAAACTTGTTTTTTACAATTAGTAGGCTTAGTTTTCCTAAGTTACGCATCAGAGATACAAAACACATCAACAACAACAATACATTATACCGAGTCTACTTTACGCATTGACATAAATTATCATTATTGGCTCATTAATTAAATACTCAATAATACATTCTATGAACCTCATTTGATTATTTGTCATTTTTTCATCAATTTGTAAAAACAAAAAAAACTTAGTTAAAAAAGTGCAAATTACATTTCAAACACTGTGGACACTTTTATAAAAAAAATTAAAATCCAAAGTACAAAATCCTGTTAAAAGTACTGTTCAGCGTATAGTCACATTTGGAACAGTAATTCCAGTCATTCAAATAACAAAAAGAGATTTCAGTCATATAGTCAGTAAGTAGCCAATATCATCGAAATTATTTTATTCTGTCAAAAGCTTAAGATGTTACACACGTCTTCTTTAACAGTTTGTTTAGTTTTCTATGAAAAAAAGTCATCATATTTACTCGTATCTATATTAAGGAAGTTCCTAGGGATTAGTTTGGTTTGCTTTTGACCAAAATATCTTCTTTAAATTCCGTTTGGAAATTGAAACAGTATGAAACAATGACAGCAGTTTCAAAGTTTCATGCCTCAGTCTTGTAGATAACGATAGCCTACTGGACTTGATGACATTGCTACTTCAAAATACATATATATCTTATCTGTGCAAAAAGTAGAAGATAGAAGTATCACAAAATTAATTTAAACTTCATTAGGACATAAATTTATGAGCTCATCTGCTACTAAGTAATTGCTCAATGTCGATACAAGTTTCAGTTGATGTCGAAAAGATTTAGTATATAGTATTTTATTGCATTTATATACACATACATGCATTACATACATAAATCAAATAAAAAGTGCGAATGGATTCGGCTACAGTTATTACAACATTAGTTACAGCCCTAAAGGTCAAAGCAAATTTTACCGATAAAGTAAGTTGTAAGAGTACATTTGTCTATGGTTAATTGTTAATGTGTTGTTTTAAATACAGAGATGATGAATACTAAAATGATTATAGGGATGAAAAAGTAATTAAAAGAGAAAAAAAGAACGTAAGCTCGCTCCTAAAAACTGTTCTACTTCCGCTGTTCTTCCCACGAAAAGGACTAGCCATTATATTATCAACTTTTGTAAAACTCAATAATTTGATATGTCATACAACAGGGCATTTTCACTATCAATAAGTACACCAAGTTTTATATCATTAAGTGTTAACATGTGACAGTATTAAGAAATATGTGTGGTCGGGACAGACTGGGAGATGGGCGGCAATACCACCTAATTTCCACACATATTTGTCAGAGGCATAAATATAAGTATCACAACTATTACAGAAAAAAAATGAAGTATCTTCTGTATCTTACTGTGCAGGACCAATGTTCATAAAATATCCCCCATTTGGGGACATTAGTTGATTATCTACCCTGAATACTCTCTGATATTACATTGGTCCTTCCATTTGGATTCCTCTGCTTAATTCATCGCTATTTTCTTTTTTGGTATGGTGATAATTAAGCCTAATTATTTGCAACAGTCAGATTACACATTTAGTTCGGCAACATATTTTGTTAACACCAGTATGTTTGTTTTCCTTTTTTTGATAAACCTAACTTTTTATCTAATAATATAACTGACATTTTTCAAAACTAAAAGTCACAAAGAGAAACAAGGATTAAGGTAGAGGATTCCAACTGAAAGGACCAACGTGCAATTTGGTCTACCTTTGATGTTATCTGAGTAAGGGAGATAATTTGTTATCAGGAATGTCCCTCATTGTATCTCAAGTTGTCACCGTTTCCCACAAATAGTACCTTTCATATGAAATTGCAGACTTTTAAAGCGACACGGTTGTAACTCAATATTGATTAAATTGCTCTTTTTTATGAACTGAATATTTTCTTTATTTCTTTACCATATAATACTGTTGAAAAATTGTAGTACAACCCATAGCGGAATATACCTCTGTCAACGTAACATCGTGGCATAAATTATTTGCTTGTGGAGTGGGGTCAACCGATGCCAGATAAACAACTGAAAAATGTTAATATTCTAGATATTTATTAAAGAATAATTCATAACATGACTACATGTATATCTAGGTTCGATGACAAGGTGACAAGTGCAGTGAAGCATTGCACCCGGTACCCGCTCATTGGAGTAGTCACGGTATTATTAGTAATGAGTGAAATGTTCTCATGTAAAATGAGTGAAGAAAAATACTATAACGGGCTTAAATATAAGACAGATATAGAATTTTAACTGTTACGTATTGGATTTTATTAATTGGTTTTGCATTTATTTGTACATTCTTCATGAGCTGGAGAGTATAGGTCGATCTCAAACAGTGATATCTTCCATCGTTGTTTCGCTTGTTTAAAGTTGTAGAGCGCATAAAAGTCTATATGAGAGGAAAAAGCAGAAGAAAGATTGTTATATATTTTTATAAGGAGAATATTTGAGGACGGTTGACTTATACATTACACTAGATGTTAATATGTTCTGTGTTTCAGCAAATACCAAAGATAGGCGACAAACCAAAGATGTCATCAAGTTTAGGACACCACCGTGATGGCATTGCCAGGTTTGGATTTTTCGCCACCTCCCTCACTGTCAACAGTTATAATCCTGTCTCAGGCCCGCCCACTCAAGCTTATAGATCCGGTAGTGGTTCCTCGTCCTCTTTATTCTTGAACTGTGGCCATGCATCTGCGTGTGGGCACAAGGGGAACACATGCTCTCACGTGCACATATCGGCGAGCTATCTTCATCAACTTAATCAAAACTTGAAAGGTACAGAGTAGAAGTTACTGCTATAATGATGTTAATGAGTTCGTGGAATGTAAGGTGTTAAAGTTTTTATTCGTTACTGGTCAGTGGTGAATGCACCAACCCATCGAAAATATTTAGTAAAACAAGACACATGCTAGTTAAATGCGCATTTATTGTCAAACGTTTAACGAACCTAAAATGAGAGGAAATAGTTTATGAATACCACGTTTGCGTTTTCAGATATAAAAAAAGTTTCGTATGTATGGACTATGTGATAGAATTCCTGTACAGCGTCATAATTTATTTAAGATTTAAGGCCAAACAATGTTCGCCTCATATATTCTTAATTACTTCATAAACTTACATTCGAAGTGATGAATCATTTTACTCAGCTCAGTTCAGAAATACACTCAAGTAGGTCACGTGCAGACATGTTCATAAAAAAAATCATCTTGTTTTGTTTGTTTTTTGTTTTTTTTTCTAGTAAATATGACAATGTCTGGCTTTCTTCATTGTACAACTGACACCAAAGTAATGGTAGATTTGCATGTTGAAATGTTTTAACAGTTGCTTTTTCGTTTTTTATCATTGAGTTGTAACTCTGTTATGCTAACAGAACATACCCTTCAGTGTACAGAAATCTGGGTTACGAGAGTTTTTTAAGCTTAGTTTCTAGGACTGACGATTTTCCGACACCTAAATCACCTCTTACCTCTTGTATACACACACTAAGGGTTTGCGATCAGAAGTTTTCAAGCCAACAGCTACAATAGCAGTTACGTGGTTTCGGTATAACTATGAATATGGTCCATTGACAAATATGTGTCAGTATAGTTAACCTCACAATACTGGGGGCATTCAATGAGGACTGCTACCAAAATTATGACCTCGAATAAACTCCTTGCTGTATTTCTGTTGTCTTGTGTATCTTGTACAAGCTGAAAATATTAATAAATATTGTCACTGTAATTACTTTTATGGTTATTTCTATTACTACTATTACTGCTACTCCTGCTGCTATTGATACTAAGTTGCTGCTACTACAACGACTGCTTCTACTGCTACTCGTATTATGCTCTTGTTACTATTACTTTACTTTTTCTACTATGCTTCTGTAACTATGCTGTAACCTAGCTCCTTTACTTCTACTATGCTCCTGCTATTTTGCTACTCTTACTATGCTCCTGCTACTGTAACTATGCTCCTGTTTCTGTGCTACTGTAACTATGCTCCTGCTACTTTGCGCCTTCTACGGATACTATACACCTACTGCTACTATGTCCCTGCTTCTGCTTATATGCTTCTGTTACTGCCTCTGTTCTACTGTAACTATGCTCCTGTTACTATACTACTGTAAGTATATTCCTGCTGCTGCTAATATGTTCGTACTATTGCTTCTATGCTACTTAAACTGTTTCTGCTACTTTTACTGCGCACTGCTACTGTAACTAGCTCCTTCTTCTAAATCTATGCTCTTACTACTCTAACTATGCTCCTTCTATATAACTTTGCTGCAGCTACTGTAGTAAATAAGCTCCTATTAATGAAACTTTGCTTCTACAACTGTTACTCTACTGTAACAATGCTCATGCTACTGCTTCAAAGAAACTATGCTCCAGATGCTGTTACTTTACTCTTACTACTGATACTTTGCTCCTGCTACCATTACTATGCTCCTGTAATGTAACCTTGCCACTGCTATTGTTACAATCTCCTACTTCTGTAACTATGCTCCATCCACTGTAACTTTACTCCTACTTCTGTTATTATGATCCTACTACTGTTACTATGCTTCTATTATTGCATCTATAGAACTGTTACTGTGCTCCTGTTTTGTTACTAAGCCCCTTTACTGCTCTGCTCCTACTATTGTTACTGTGCTCCTACTACTGTTATTTTGCTTCAACTACTGTTACCATATTCTCACCACTGTTACTTTGCTCCTACTATTGTTACTGTGCTCCAACTACTGTTACTATGCTCCTGATACTGTTACTTCTCTCCTTGTAACTGTACTCTTACCGCTGTTACTTTGCTCCTTTAACTGATACTATACTCCTGATACTATAACTTTGCTCCTACTACTGTTACTATACTCTCAACACTGATACATTGCTCCTTCTACTGTTTCTATGCTCCTGATACTATAACTTTGCCCCTACTACTGTTACTATACTCTCACCACTGTTACTTTGCTCCTACTATTGTTACTGTGCTCCTACTACTGTAACTATGCTTCTGATACTGTTACTTCTCTCCTTATTAATGTACTCTTACCGCTGTTACTTAGCTCCTTTAACTGATACTATGCTCCTGATACTATAACTTTGCTCCTACTACTGTTACTATACTCTCAACACTGATACATTGCTCCTTCTACTGTTTCTATGCTCCTGATACTATAACTTTGCCCCTACTACTGTTACTATACGCTTACCACTGACACTTTGCTCCTTCTTTCGTTACTATGCTTCCGATACTGTAACTTTGCTCCAAATATTGTTACTTTGCTTCATCTACTGTTTCTTTGCTCCTATTATTGTTTCTTTGATCTTGCTACTGTTACTATGCTCCTACTATTGTTACTATGCTCCTTCTACTGCTTTGCTACTACTATTGTTACTATGCTTTTACTAGTGTTACTATGCTTTTACTACTATTACTTTGCTCCTACTACAGTAACTATTTTCTTTCCACTGATTCTTTCCTCCTACTACTGTTACTACGCTCTTACTTCTGTTACAATGCTCTTTTTTTTACTATACTCTTACTACTGTAACTATGCTCTTACTACTCTAACTTTGTTCCTACTACTGCTGTCTCTCTTACTACTGCCACTTTGCTCTTACTACTGTCACTTTGCTGCTACTACTGTTACATTGCTCCTAGTAATATTGTAGTGCTTCTATTATTTTCAATTGCTTCTACTACTGTTACTTTGCTCCTACTACTGTTATATTCCTGCTGTTATTGTCCCTTTGCTTCTACTACTGTCACTTATCTCCTACTGCTGTCACTTTGCTCCTACTACTGTCACTTTGCTCCTACTATTATTACTTCGCTCGTTTTACTGATTCTTTGTCCCTGTTACTGTTCAATTGCTTCTATTATTGTCAATTTGCTCCTACTACTGTTAAATTGCTCCTACTACTGTCAGTTTGCTTCTACAACTGTTAATTTTACTCCTACTACTGATATATTGCTTCTATTATTGTCACTTTGCTCCTACTACTGTTATATTGCTCCTATTATTGTCACTTTGCTCCTACTACTGTCACTTTGCTCCTACTACCGTTATATTCCTGATGTTATTGTCTCTTTGCTTCTACTACTGCCACGTTGCTCCTTCTGCTGTCACTTTGCTCCTATTACTGTCACTTTGCTTCCACTATTGTTACTTCGCTCGTTCTACTGTTACTTTTCTTATACTACTGTTCAATTGCTTATATTATTGTCACTTTGCTCCTACTACTGTTATATTGCTCTTACTGCTGTCAGTATGCTGCTACTACTGTGACTTTGCTCCTACTACTGTTATTTTGCTGCTATTATTGTCACTTTGCTCCTACTACTGAGACTTTGCTCCTACTGCTGTCACTTTGCTCCTACTACTTTTGCTTAGCTCCTACTACTGTCACTTTGCTCCTACTACTTTTGCTTAGCTCCTACTACTGTCACTTTGCTACTACTTCCGTTACTTTCCTCCTACTACTGTTATATTGCTGCTACTACTGTTAGTTTGCTTCTTCTACTGTTACTTTGCTCTTACTTCTGTTATATTGCTCCTATTATTGTTACTTTGCTCCTACTACTGTTATATTGCTTCATTAATTGTCAATTTGCTTCTACTTCTGTTACTTTGCTCCTACTACTGTTAAATTGCTGCTATTATTGTCACTTTGCTCCTACTACTGTCACTTTGCTCTTCCTACTTTTACTTTGCTTCTTTTACTGTTTCTTTGCTCCTACTACTGTTTTATTGCTGCTATTATTGTCACTTTGCTCATACTACTTCTGTCACTTTGCTCTTACTACTGTCACTTTGTTTCTACTACTGTCACTTTGCTCCTACTACTGTCACTTCGCTCGTACTACTGTCACTTTGCTCCTACTACTGTTACTTTTCTTTCTACTGTAACTTTGCTACTACTTCTGTTATATTGCTGCTGTTATTGTCACTTTGCTCCTATTACTACTGACATTTTGCTCCTACTACTGTCACTTTGTTTCTACTATTGTCACTTTGTTCTTTCTACTGTTACTATGCTCCTACTACTGTTATTTTGTTCCTATTATATTTTCTTTGCTCCTACAACTGTTATATTGCTCATACCATTGTCACATTGCTCTTACTACTGTTATATTGCTCCTATTATTGTCATTTCTCTCCTACTACTGTTATATTGCTCTTACTACTGTTACTGCTCCTACTACTGTTACTCTGCTCCAACTACTGTTACTTTGCTCCTACTATTGTCATTTTGTTCCTTCTACTGTTACTTTGCTCCTACAACGGTTATATTGCTCCTATTATTGTTTCTTTGCCCCTACTATTGTCACTTTGTATTTTTGTCAAGTTGCTCTTACTACTGTCATATTGCTCCTACTACTGTTACTTTGCTCCTTCTACTGTTACTTTGCTCCTACTACTGTTACTTTGCTCCTACTTCTGTTACTTTGCTCCTACTATTGTCACTTTGCTCCTACTACTGTTATATTGCTCCTACTACTCTTACCTTGCTCCTACTACTGTTAAATTGCTCCAACTACTGTTACTTTGCTCCTTCTATTGTCACTTTGCTCGTTCTACTTTCACTTTGCTCCTACTACTGTTATATTGCTCCTACTACTGTTACTTTGCTCCTACTTCTGTTACTTTGCTCCCATTATTGTCAATTTGCTCCTTCTACTGTTACTTTGCTCCAACTATTGTTACTTTGCTCCTACTACTGTTATTTTGCTCCTACTACTGTCACTTTGCTCCTACTACTGTTACTTTGCTCCTACTACTGTCACTTTGCTCCTACTTCTGTTACTTTGCTCCTACTATTGTCACTTTACTCCTGCTACTGTTACTTTGCTCCTACTATTGTCACTTTGATCCTACTACTGTTATAGTGCTCCTATTATTGTCACTTTGCTTCTACTACTGTTATATTGCTCCTATTATTCTCACTTTGGTCCTACTACTGTTATAGTGCTGCTATTATTGTCACTTTGCTTCTACTACTGTAATATTGCTCCTATTATTGTCACTTTGCTCCTACTACTGTTACTCTGCTCCAACTACTGTTACTTTGCTCCTACTATTGTCATTTTGTTCCTTCTACTGTTACTTTGCTCCTACTACGGTTATATTGCTCCTATTATTGTTTCTTTGCCCCTACTATTGTCACTTTGTATTTTTGTCAAGTTGCTCTTACTACTGTCATATTGCTCCTTCTACTGTTACTTTGCTCCTTCTACTGTTACTTTGCTCCTACTACTGTTACTTTGCTCCTACTTCTGTTACTTTGCTCCTACTATTGTCACTTTGCTCCTACTACTGTTATATTGCTCCTACTACTCTTACCTTGCTCCTACTACTGTTAAATTGCTCCTACTACTGTTACTTTGCTCCTTCTATTGTCACTTTGCTCGTACTACTTTCACTTTGCTCCTACTACTGTTATATTGCTCCTACTACTGTTACTTTGCTCCTACTTCTGTTACTTTGCTCCCATTATTGTCAATTTGCTCCTTCTACTGTTACTTTGCTCCAACTATTGTTACTTTGCTCCTACTACTGTTACTTTGCTCCTACTACTGTCACTTTGCTACTACTACTGTTACTTTGCTCCTACTACTGTCACTTTGCTCCTACTTCTGTTACTTTGCTCCTACTATTGTCACTTTACTCCTGCTACTGTTACTTTGCTCCTACTATTGTCACTTTGATCCTACTACTGTTATAGTGCTCCTATTATTGTCACTTTGCTTCTACTACTGTTATATTGCTCCTATTATTCTCACTTTGGTCCTACTACTGTTATAGTGCTCCTATTATTGTCACTTTGCTTCTACTACTGTAATATTGCTCCTATTATTGTCACTTTGCTCCTACTACTGTTACTTTGCTCCTACTATTGTCACTTTACTCCTGCTACTGTTACATTGCTCCTTTTATTGTCACTTTGCTCCTACTACTGATACTTTGCTCCTACTATTGTCACTTTGCTCCTACTACTGTTATAGTGCTCCTATTATTGTCACTTTGCTCCTACTGCTGTTATATTGCTCATATTTTTGTCACTTTACTCCTGCTTCTATTAGTTTGCTCCTTCTATTGTCACTTTACTCCTGCTACTGTTACTTTGCTCCTTTTATTGTCACTTTGATCCTACTACTGTTATATTGCTCCTATTATTGTCACTTTGATCCTACTACTGTTATATTGCTCTTATTATTGTCACTTTGATCCTACTACTGTTATATTGCTCCTATTATTGTCACTTTGCTCCTACAGCTGTTATATTGCTCCTACTACTGTCACTTTGCTCCTACTACTGTTACATTGCTCCTATTGTTACTTTACCATCCTGATGATACTGTGTATCTACTATTTAGTGTTTTAAAGACCCAGCCAACGAAGATGTGTATGTTTCTCGCCCATTGGCATCCATAACCTATCAAAGGCAATAAAGGGATCATATGAGTTAGTTCAGAAAAAAATTAAACTCATGAATACATATGCAAATGTTTGCGAAATCAAAGCAGTTAGAGTTCGAGGCTTTAATCGACGACTTATTGCAGTTACTAAGAATAACTTTCTAATACAATATGTTACTTTCGACTGAATAAGTAGGCTGTATAAATTGTATGTGTGATGTCACCTTAAAATTTACCAGGACTAAGGCAGGTGGACGGTTCGGTTCACTCTCCGTTGAGTTGACAGTTGATATAAGTTTCACCGTCGGCATCAGAACATTTTACTTTCACAACTGTTCCGATGACTAATATATTTGCCGAAAGTTTCTGCTTTATAGATGGGTGGAATCTGCAACAACAAAATGCGCGTGGGTTCAATATGACTCGAAAAGTGTGTAAAGTTGAAAAAAGTTGACATTTCGAATTACAGTGGAACTTTTGTGTGTGTGTGTGTTTAGTTAACTCCTTTTAAGTACTGTTGAGATTAAATATACAACTAAAATAAAAGGTATATTTTCCTCTGCATTGCCTATCCACTGGAAGTCTTTGTTCCTTCTAATTTTCATGATTCCTGAACATTCACTATAGAGATATAACTATTTTCGGGACAGTGAACAAATAAACGTTAAATCACAGATATATAGGATTATTTCATAATGCTGTACTTTTAAATTACCCCCCCCCCCCCCCCCTTTTTTGTATACTTCTCTTTTTTTTGTCGTAGAAACATGTTATCACACTTCTAAATGCATTTGATAAAACATGAGACTTGATTTTCCAAAAAAGAAACCTCATTTAAATATTAAAAATTTAAATAAATGTTTAGAACGTCAACAATTTGAACAATTCCCCAGAAATCAGAAAATATAATTCCAGCCGGCGGTGTGAGCATTGCCAAATTAACTGTATTGCTCTATCCATCTGAGTCTATTTATCGTCAGTACCTGTTGACCATTTAAACGGCACCTCATGGACAGGTTAGTGCTTTAATGTTGTTGGGGACGGTGCAAGACAAGAAAGCATCCCATTTCAATGACGCTTTTGATTCTTTTCCATGCTCAGTGTATAGCACTGATATATTGGACCTCAGTTTAACGTCTGATCCAAAGAGAATAATTGTTAGTGGAGGAGCTGGGGGCGGAACCGCGACCCCTATATTACCCGTTAAATTGGATCACTGCTCTTGCAGGATGCCGGCTTAAATAGATAGCATGTTGAAATGTGACCAAAAAAAGGCAAAATACAATGGTTTCATTTCAAATGTGAAAGTGAATATAATGCACACTGGAAACGTTAGTCTTTTAAAATTTAAAATTGTTATGCTGTTCTCTTTTTAAAATTTTTCCTTTTAAGCTCTATTTACGATTCTTATTTATTTCTAAAATAGATGACCGCAGCTGAGTTCTGAAAGGTTATTATATTTTTACAGTGTATTCATTATATCCTGTGCTTGTAAAGACTTCTAATACTATATATATTGTAATATAACTACTTCCTTTGTTTACACACTGACAATAGTTACTAACATGGGCAGAAACATTAAAGCAAGAAGAAATATTGCAGCAAGGTGTGATCACATGTAAAATTCAATTATTTGGCATAACCCATTGGATGTTTTCTTTTAAGCAGCCAACTTGTTTTTAAATGCAGCCGTAGTGTGAAATGAAATCTGTTGAAACGAAATTTACAGAGACAATAACATTATTAACACTTCAAGCATGTCCATTATAACAAATAAGCCAGTTGTACATGATTGTGAATCTGACATGTTTTCGAGGCAAAAAGATATCAGTTCGGTACGCATTATCGCTTTATAACTGCGTTGAATAGTCTGTTTGTCTGTCCTGGAATATAATCGACAATTATTTTCAATACTGTACTGTTAACCCCTTACCCTGCTAGATTTTTAAAACACTTATCCACCGTGCACTGTAGCTGACTCATTTTGCATTAATACTAGTAGTACTGATACAGACGTGCCGTTCCATTTTTGGATAGCCACTTATTCCAAATGAAGATCTAAGTTTCTAAATGCCAAAAGGAAAACTATTTGAACATATGTTCTTTTTTAAAGAGTAAATTACTCACATTTTTTTTATTATTTTATAGCGACATGCAGTATATCATGGGTTAATTGTAGGTTATCTCCCTTTAAAAGATTTTTCCATTAATTATTATTTGTTTTTATTTCTCTGTATTTTTTTGCGGGGGTGTGTGTATTTTTTTCATTGGGGTTTAACGCAAGTTTCACTCTCTTTCTGGTCATATACTAGCGTTCATTCTACCTAAAAAGTGTTCCTGGGTATCTAACCATTTTACTAACCGATCTCTACTGTGAAGCAACTGACTCCTTCCTCAAAGCCAAGGACAAATGATTTTAGAAGCATTGTCTGAGATCAATTATCACTGAGAAATTTAGTCGGCCCTGAGAACCTTTGGACTGACAGATGCAGATCAAAGTGAGACGTAGAAGGTGAACAACTATAAAATATCAGGCTATAAAATGGGATAACCTTCGGAGGCGAAATAGTGAGACTACCATGACCAGTGCTAGGTTCGATATAAACGTTACCATGCACAAGCGAAGTCTGAATAAAACGGATGTGTACATGAAGGTACATGCCCGCGGTGCACCACTTTTCCAGGGATATGGCTTTTCCCGTGCATCTCGAGCCATGTACAGGTAAACAATCAAAATCTGCTGGACAGGTCGGCTTTGGCATATGAATAAACTACATGTATGAGAAAAAATCAGTTTTCTTGAGGCAATCATTAAAAAGATATTTAAGAAATAAAAAGTGATCCCTACTCAATTTTGAGTAGTATAGTATACACCGCTCAGGCTGTCCTGACATTAGGCCTGAATTGACTACCCAGATAGGCCGTCGAAACCGAAGGGACGGTATTTCCCATGTTCCCAATTTTGACCGATATGCCCTATTCCACACAGATTTACTTCCCCTGAAGATAACTGTTGCTAAGCTAAATTTCGGCATACACCAGCGGAACAGAATAAGAAAAGGAATTTCAAAAAAAGACAACAACGAAAATATAGAAATGTCGGTTTTGTTTTTCGGCGCTCCATTACACAGTCTGGTGCTTATGTTTATATCTTAATCGGTGCCCTTTATACGCCAAAAAATTTAGATCTCTTTCTTTCAATGAAATTTATAGAGCACAAAATGCATCCTAAATATCGCCGAGGAGTTACTCAGTTGTACTACATCTATGTTGCTCTATTATTCCATTTATCGATATTGGAAAAACACGTGTTGTGCATGTACAAGTCTAAACAATCATTTGCCCAAATCTGCTTTGAACAGTGTTTTTAAAAAGTGTTCAAACAATTTTCTCCTACCCGAACCAAAGCTATACCAACTGTATATTGTTCGTCTGTCTGTCCATCCTATCACACTTTATCAAACATCTTCTCAGAAATTACAACAAAGCCGATTCAAACCACATTACATATCTACCATGCATAGGAACAAAGTTTGTATAAATGGTCCTGCTCATGTGACAAAAATGCCTTTAATACCCATGTCAGGTAAAATCATTCAAAATTTCATATGTTTAGTTATCTTTTATAAATATCGAAAAAAAAAACATTAACAAAATGCAGAAAAATTAATAAATTGACAATTCAAAGAGATTTTCGTGAAACTTCCAACATAAAGTGAGCCCTTTAGTTGGCTGCTCCTACACTGGGGCGACATACATGTAAAACTCTTGAGGCAAAATTTGCATAAAATCACAGTTCACAGGCATTGTGTTGAAACTTGCAACAACTGAACAAAAGATAATGTCTCTATTCAAGAATCAAACTGTTGTCCCAAGAATTACCTGCCCTTGCCCTTATGGTGCAGATGTAAAAATCATGAAAGGAATTAAACTGCAGTCAAAACTTTTTTTTTTTTTGAGAAAACAAAAAATACACAAAATAAGTTTAAAGATAGTCATTACGTCATACTGTTCGTATTGATTTTGTCCAACACAATGGTTCGGCACGTCACAATTTGGTAGTGGTATTCAATAAGATAATGTTTTAAAAAAAGACGCTGAGCTTTTGTAGAATTATGATAACAACATGACCAACATGTTTACATGTGATTGGAGGTGGGGGAAGGGAAGCTCACAAGAATTATCTTAGGTCAGAAACGTCTAAATCTCAGTGAATCAATGTCTGAACTAGTGACCGGCTGGGTAGACCGATGAAGTTTACTTGATTATTAATTAACACGTTCAAAATTTCTTAAAAGATACAGACATCTTAATTTTAGCCGGCTGAGCGGGCGGGCAATATTTAGTCAATTCACCACACAATATAGGGGCCACTGTTTCTTAAATTTATGTGAGGTATGGCAGATATTTAAAACATGCTTTATTGTTTTTTTTCTTAAATTTCAGATAGTACGTGTTTAGCTTGAATGATGTATAACCTAAACGATGCATTTTATCAACTCGGATATTTTGATCTGTATTATAGTGTTGCTGGTCTTTTATTGGTCGCATGTTTTGATTTGTTTATATGATGATGATGATGATGGTGATCTTATGTTAGCATACATTGCTTGATTACCTTGCTGTTGTATTTCTAAACTAGAAGAGATGCTCTTTAGCATGGTGATCTAGCTAAAAATTAACCGACTCGCTGCTTTTGGGGAATAATCTAATAAATATGATTATCATGATTTATAGCTAAAAAGCTTCCTACACAATCGAACTAAAATAACTTTGGTATAAACTGTATGATTATCAAAGTCTGCCAAGTTATAAAATACACAATAACACACAATGGCAAATGTGAAACTAGGACATTTCTACGCCAATTAAGCATTAAGAACGGTTAAGATCACTATCAAGGGAAGGTAAGAACCACGTGACCATAGCAAAAGAAGACTAGCTTTAACGATATATGGCTTTATTAGTACTCAACTGCCAAAAATGGGAATCCTGGAATAAAATATTGCCCACTATCCTGAAATGCAAAAAGAATTTTTGAAAACCTACATGGGTTTTAACTATGTTAAATTCTTACTAATTTTAGGCTTAACAAAATACATATGTAGAACAGCGCTGAATTATTGAAAATATCTTGCCACAGAATCCAGCACGGACAAGATATCCTAATCCTTTTTGTATCCATTACTTGTTCAGGAGAAAAGGCATTGACATACAAATTCTTAAAAACTAGACTTATGATTTGATAGTAATGTTACCTATATTCAGCGACTGGACAAGAGCAAATATGTTAAAAATCTAAGAACGGTCGCTCATATGCCCACTAAAACAGCTTTGTTTAAAGCTAAGCTGTTGAGAAAGCTTGTAACGGATATAGGACAGACAAGGTACGAAAATGACCTCAAAAGACTCTAATAATGCTGGAATTTGACAGATCATCACCTAGTTATAGCGACAGTCTAATTAAGATAATTAAAATAGCAAAGAAACTGATAATGTATAGGTTATATTCTTTAAGCGTGCGTGTGTGCGTACGCGCGTGTGTGTGTGTTCTCATCGTACCAACGATAACAGGTTCTGTACTGCCATGTGACGTCACGTTACATCCATCGTTACAAAGATCGGTAATGCAGCAATTCTGGCATATTGGCGTTGATCGCAATGTCTTAGCTACCGTGAAGGATGGGTTTGATGATCTTTTATGGGAAAGACACTGTGGAAAACAAGTAACATTTCATTGTCTCAACTGGTGTTTTCTTTTCTTATCTAATATACAAAGTTAAAACTGTAAAACTATGCAAACTTTTACAGTGTTTGTGGTTTCCTAAAATTATTGATAATAACAGGTGAATATGGATGAAATTATTTGAAATCAGTGTCATATTCCTGTCTGGATTGCATCCAAACAACATATATCTTACTGTGGTGTCTATACTTAACTTCAGTAGGTAGTTACTATTGTTGTGGTTAAACGGTAATACACTGAATCTTTATTGCATGAGACACGGGCATGTTAACGATAATTTACTGTTAACTGATTTGCTTAATTCTGTTTTTTAAAGCTCAGTAACAGCCAACAATGAATTCAATTAAGAACAAAAACAAAAGAGCACTAATGTCAATGGAGACACGACATACAGTAATTTTATCTAATTAAATCCCTACTTCCTGGAGTTCTGAAAAGAGCTCAAACCAGAAGGAATGAACCAAATACGTCCAGATTAGGAGCAGGGTGATGTAACATCCCAAGCCTGTGTTGCGCCTTATTTACTTCTTCACTAAATGGATATATATTACCTGACTGCTGTGACATTTTGCTGTATAGTGATCATACAATCCGCCCCAGTCATACTTCTCGACGCTACACACCTTGGAAAAAAACAGCAATATGAAATTGGTGACGGTACGCTAAACTGTCAAACTAGAAGTCGTGTAAATTTGTGATTTCGTATACACAACTTGGCGGGACGGTACGACAAAACATTCACGACATATGCCTGGCAAAATACGACGTCACGTAGGCGCTATCTAATTATCTAATCTTTGGTGCCACGCCAACAATAAGGAAACTACTTTGCTGCGTTGTTTTGTTTGTCGCCCCGTGTTTGCTCCTCCTACCTACCAGAACGATATGGCAGAAATCAGTAACTCTGGTACATAATGTTGAACGGTTATGGCAGTCAAACCGAGTTACAAATTGGGTCATGACACAGGACTGTTATCATAGTCTTTCGGATGAGACGTTAAACCGAGGTCCCATGTATCAGTGCTATACACTGAGCATGCAAAAGAACCAGGGGTGTCTCTGTAATGGGATGCTTTCTGTATCTTGCACTACCCCCACAACATAAAATAACTAACCTCTTCAGGGAACGTCGGTCATATGGGCAACCGGTACCGACGATAAATAAGCTCAAATATATAGATAGACTGTTATCATATGAAGACTTACACGTTTGCATAATATTCAAAGCGTTATTAGATTACTAAGATTTACAAACCTCGTCTTGTGCACACAATTTCATGGTTTTACATTCATCCATGTTGGAAACATACGCACAGTCATAGCACAATGGTCCACGTTGACCAGCTGCTGGAAGGCCTGACACCACAAAAAAAACATTTACAAGACAAGCAAACAAACAGTATTTTTTCTCAACATCGGTTTTTTTTTACATCATCAAGGTTTTGGAGACTTAAAAGAGACAATGAGCAGGAAAACTAGGTTTGATGACTTTTTTTTACTTTTGAAAGTAATTAATACATGTGTATAAAGCAGCAAATCTTTGTAATCATTGACTCTATGTCACTTAATTCTTCTATGTGACAACACTAATACAGGTTTTGATATTTCATTTGTTTTAACTGCATAGTTGTTTAGCAACAAACAACATACACAATATCCTACTTACTCTCACTTCCGCATCCATGCATGTTGCAAAGTTGTGACGAGCAGCAGTGTACACACTCAGACGATCGTTTCTCTTTATCTTCCTGCACCCACGAACATTGCTACAACACAAGATAGAACAACGATAACATTGAGCACTACGTTAACATTGCCGCAGTACAATTACAACGATAACATTGCTACGAAAATGTTGCTACAGCACAATTACAACGACAACATTGCTACGAAAATGTTGCTACAGCACAATTACAACGACAACATTGCTTCGAAAATGTTGCTACAGCACAATAACAACGAGAACAATGCTACGAAAATGTTGCTACAGCACAATTACAACGATAACATTGCTACGAAAATGTTGCTACAGCACAATTACAACGATAACATTGCTACGAAAATGTTGCTACAGCACAATAACAACGAGAACAATGCTACGAAAATGTTGCTACAGCTAAAGATAATAAGGACAATCTTTTCACATCGCTACGCGAACATTGCAGCAGCGCAAAATTAACGACATTGCTACTGGAACATTTCTAAAGATCAAACATAACGGTAACAATAATACGCAAAAATAGCTACAGCACAAAAAAGAAAACATTGTTACGCCAACATTGCTGCAGCAAGAAATAACGATTTCATTGCTACCTGAATATTGCTAGAGCATAACAATATAATACGATAACAATGCTTCGGGAACATTGCTGCAACAAGAAATAAAAAAAGACAGCATTGTTATGCAAACATTACTACAGCGCAAAAATAACAACATTGCCTCGCGAACATAGCCACAACAACAAAAATAAGAAAATATTGATACGGAAATAGCGATAAGATTGTAAGATTGCCACGCAAACATTTGCTACATTACAAAGTAATGGAACATTGCTACGGCACAAAAGTAACGATAATATTGCTACACGATCATTGCTACATCACAAAAATAAGAAAATATTGATACGCGATCTTTGCTACAGCACAAAAATTACGACTACATGGCTGTGCAAATATTGCAACAGCACAAAAATAACGACGACATTGCAACTTTAACACTTCGGGGTAAATAGGTCTTATACAACGTTCGTTCTGGTCAGAGATGTTCTGCGTTTTTGTTTTCTTTTCTCCGGACATTCAGTACTTTTTATTCCACTTTTAGGAAGCATTTTACTTGGCCTGTTGGCAGGCCGACAATGAGTTAGTCAGTTAATTAGTTAGGTAGATAGTTAGATACCAAGTAAGTAAGTAAGTGTAGTAAGATAATCAGAAAACAAGAATGAGTGTATTTTACCTCAAAATCCATGCATCCGCTACTGTATTTAACTTCACCTTCCGCAGAGGTAAACGTCTCCACATAACATACCTTGAAGAGATTGTAATATTTAAGGTGATTATTTACAATCAACATATAATAACAAATTCGAAAAGACAAACATACTTAATGGTCGTCTATTTTTTGACATATTCAAAATATAAAATTACAAATCGTCGAGATGAGCTTGCAGTGATAGTGACAAATACTTACATACCTATCACGGTAAACTTGCTGTGGCACTAACGAAAAAGTACATACCTGTCAAGGTAAACTTGCTGTGGCACTAACGCAAACTTACATACCTGTCAAAGTAAAATTGCTGTGGCACTAACGCAAACTTATATACCTGTCAAAGTAAACTTGTTGTGGCACAAACGCAAACTTACATACCTGTCAAGATAAACTTGCTGTGGTACTAACGCAAACTTACATACCTGTCAAGGTAAACTTGCTGTGGCACTAACGCACAATTATATACCTGTTAAACTGAGCATGCTGTGTCGATAACGCACAGTCACATATCTGTCAAGGAAGCATGCTATGATCGGTCAACGCACACTCACATACCTGTCAAGGTAGCATGCAATGCTCGGGCAACGCACGCTTACATACCTGTCAAGGTAGCATGCTATGACCGGGCAACGCACACTCTCACCACAAAGATACAACAGACCCTGAAGCCCAAAAATGTGATTATCTCATCTGTCCTGCCAATGAAACGCATAAAAGTGACAAAACCTGTTATTTCAGAAATCAATCAGAGACTTAAAAATCTCTGCAATGAACAAGATTTTGTATTTGTGGACAATACTTCATCCTTCTATGAGAAAGAGTCACTGTACTTTGATGAAGTCCATTGTAACTCATACGGTGCAAGCAAACTTGGTACAAACTTAAAGAAAGCAATTAAGGACAGACTTGGACTAAATGCTCGGTCTCATAATGCTCAGCAACCAGCACAACAGAGTTCCCATTTTCGGCAAGGCCAGTCAGGCAGGAATCAGAATCCTCCTTGGAGACACCACCCAAGATCTTATTACCATCCTCAACTCAAGCGATGGCAGAGACCAACAAGGAATCGCCCACAGAATCTACCACCACCACCACCATTCATGTGGAGTCCTTTCCCGCGGTGGTAAACACACCCAGCCAAAATGTTCCAGATAATGACATCAACAGCAGAGGAAATTACTTTGCTACAAAAGGACTCAAATGTTTTCATTTAAATATACATTACTTGTACCCCAAACTATTTGAAATTAAGCATCTCCTTAGCAAGTATAAAGAAATTGACATTTTAGGACACTGTGAAACCTTTCTGAATGAATATTTTTTTGATAACGAGCTAGAGTTAACAAATTACCAGCTTTTTCGGGAGGACAGAAACTCCCATGATGGAGGAATAGTGCTGTATGTGAAAAGTGAACATTTTTGCAACAGAAGACATGACTTGGAACAAGAGACCATTGAATCAATTTGGGTTGAAGTCAAATGTCCTAAGCAAAAGCCATTTATTCTTGGCTACATTTATAGGCCACCCTCTTCATTAAGTAGCTGGAATGATGAAATAGAAAATTGTTTAGAAAAAATCTACACTGAAAACAAAGAAGTGATTCTTTTTGGGGACTTCAACTATAACTTCACTAACAATTCATCTTCCAACAGTGCATGGAATGACATCATCACAACTCATAACTTACAGCAACTAGTTGAAACACATACACGAGTTACCCCACACTCTGCAACAATTATTGATCACATATACACAAACAAACCAAGCAACATAATTCAGGTGACAGTTCCAGAACTATCAATAAGTGATCATTATCCTGTATGTTTCACACGCAAACTAAATTCAGATTCTACAAAAGGTCCAGTTCACAATGTCATAAAGTATAGATCGTTAAAAAACTATGATGAAACAAAATTCCTTGAATCACTTGAAAACCAACCATGGTCACTGCTTGACATTTATGATGACCCGGATGATGCATTAGACTTCTTCATTGAGATATTTAATACTGTTTTGAATACTCATGCCCCACAAAAACAAAAACGTGTAAAATATGATCATCAACCAGACTGGTTTAATAGTGAAACTGCAGCTGCAATTAAATCAAGGGATACTGCTAAAAAGCAAGGAAGCATAAATCAGTACAAATACTGGAGACAAAAAGTAAAAAAACAATGCGAAATGGCTAAGAAAGAATTCTATCAAAAAACAATAAATGAAAATTTCAAAAACCCTAAAAAACTGTGGAACAATCTTAAAGATATATCTGGCAAGAAAACTACACATCAAACAAACTTTATTCATGATGACTTGGGGAATCCCATTGAAGACCCTTTAGACACTGCCGAAACCTTCAACGAGTTTTTTGCTAATATTTTCTCATCAGCAAACAGCAATATTACTTCCCTTGACTCATATAATCAGGAAGTACTCCAAAACTATGTTCAAAGTAAAATTGATGCCTACTGTAAATTTAACATAACCTTGGTTTCTGAAGAATTTGTTAAAAAACAATTGAGCTCTCTAAATATAAACAAATCTACAGGGCTTGATGGTATTGGAACACGCTTCCTAAAATCAAGTGTAAATGTAATTGCAAATCCCATTACAAAAATAATAAACCTAAGCATCTCAAAGTGTAAGTTTCCCCAAAAGTTTAAAATGGCCAAAATAACTCCAATATACAAAAAAGGTCCAAAGTCAGACAGAAATAACTACAGACCAATTTCAATTTTACCAGTACTTTCAAAACTTATAGAGAAACATATCACAGATCATTTGAAAACGTTTTTGGAAGAAAACAAATTACTGCATACTCAGCAGTCAGGCTTTAGGACGAACCATTCTTGTGAAACTGCACTAACTGCTGTCATTGACAACTGGATTGAAGCTATAAACAATAAAAATCTAGTAGGAACAATATTCTTAGACCTTACCAAAGCTTTCGATCTCGTAAACCACTCTATTTTGCTTCAAAAACTGAAACTATACAACTGTAGTACCAACTCCATCCAGTGGTTCACCTCATACCTATCAAACAGAACACAGACAGTAAGTGTCTCTGGCACACTTTCTTCCTCAAGACCAATCACAGCAGGAGTGCCTCAAGGCTCTGTCCTTGGGCCTCTGCTCTTTATCATATACATTAATGATCTTCCTTTACACTTAAACAACTCCGATATAGATATGTTTGCAGATGACACCACTGTATCTGCTTATGGAAAATCTTTTACATCTGTCCAAAACGCACTGCAGTCTGAATTAACAACCATTGAAAGGTGGTGCACTCAAAACTCCATGGTACCCAACATTACAAAAACTAAAGTCATGCATATCTCAGCTACCAATGAAATCCAGACACCAGACTATTCACTTTCATTCCAAAACACCATCCTACAAAACAGTACAACTGAAAAATTATTAGGAATTCATGTAGACCAACATCTTAACTGGAAACAGCAGGTAGATAATACACTAAAGAAATGCAACTCCTATCTATATCTTCTATTAAGAATAAAGAATTTTTTATCTATTCCTTCGAGAAAACTATTTTTTAATGCATACATATTGCCCCATCTTGACTACTGCTCCACTATATGGGGAAACTGTAATAATGATCTCTTAGAAAAACTTCACAAATTTCAAAAGCGCGCAGCACGGGTAATTCTTGATAAAGATTATCTAGCACCAACAGAAGAACTCTTCACACAGCTAGGTTGGATGAAATTCAACGATAGAGTTAATTACAAAAAATCCATATTAATGTACAAAGCACTCAACAATCAAACACCCGATTACATACAAAACAAATTTCAACACACACAGGACAGACATAACATAAACTTAAGGTCATCGACTCAAAACAAGCTTTACGTTCCAAAACCTAGGCTTGAATTTGCAAGAAAATCTTTTGCCTATTCTGGTGCAAAGCTTTGGAACGATATACCGCAGACTGTACAGACAGCCCAGTCTCTTGCTCAGTTCAAAAGCAGATACCTTAAGTGGCAATTCACTGGCAATGTTTAACCAGTAAAAATTGTATATAGAATACTGTTACTATATGTTAATATTTAGATTGTCTTATGCTTAACTGCTATTGTGTACTTTTACTATATGCTCATATTTGGATTGTCTTATGCTACAATGTACTTTTGTATATAATTGTATATATTTTGTTAGTGGACCATAATGAAAATTGGTTCGCCAATTATGTTATCCACTTTAAATAAAGACGTTACTTACTTACTTACTTACTTACAATTACATAGCTGTCAAGGTAAGCATGCTATGATCGGGCAACGCACAAGCACATACCTGTAAAAGTGAGCAGGCTGTGATGCCGTTAACGAATACTTACATACCTGTCAAGCTGAGCATGCTGTGATTCCGGTAAAAATACAAACATACTTGTCAAGGTGAGCATGCTGTGATGGCGGTAACGAAAACTTACATATCTGTCAATGTGAGCGTTCTGTGATGTCGGTAAAAATACAGACGTACCTATCAAGGTGAGTATGCTGTGATGCCGGTAAAAATACAGACATACCTGTCAAGGTTAGCATGCTGTGAAGCCGGTAAAAATACAGACATACCTGTAAAGGTGAGCATGCTGTGATGCCGGTTAAAATTCAAACATACCTGTCATGGTGAGCATGCTGTGATGCAGGTAACGAATACTTACATATCTGTCAAGGTGAGCATGCTGTGATGCCGGTAAAAAAAACAGACATAACTGTCAAGGTGAGCATGCTGTGATGGCGGTAACGAATACTTACATGCCTGTCAAGGTGAGCATGCCGTGATGCCGTTAACGAAAACTTATATAGCTGTCAAGGTGAGCATGCTGTGATGCCGGTAACGAATACTTACATACCTGTCAAAGTGAGCATTCTGTGGCGCTAACGCACACCACGTGTAAGGTGAGCATGCAGTGATGCCAGTAACGAATAATTTTTTAATACCTGACAAGGTGAGCATGCTGTGGCGCTATCGCACACTTACATAGCTGACATGGTGAGCATAGTGTGGCGCTGACGCACACTACAAACGTGTCAATTTAAGCATGCCTTGAGACAACGCACACTTACATACCTGTTTAGGTTAGAATTTTGTGAAAGTAGTCCTGTCCAGGTGAACGTGTGTTGTGACCGTAACGCATACGCACGTATCTGTCGAGGTGAACTGATAGAATTAACGGCATACTTGTCTAGCTAAAAATTATCTGACGGTAACGTACATTTTCGTACCGCTGCAGGTTAGAATTTTGTAACGGTAACGCATACTTAAATACCTGTCAAGGTGAGCATTCTGTGACAATAATGCATACTTAAATACCTATTCAGGTTATAATTTTGAAACAGGAATTCACACTTACATAACATCTCGCAGTGAGAATTTTATGTTGATAACGCATTCTTACGTACCTGTCGAGGGGAGCATGTTATGACAGTTACGCATACTTACATATACCTGTTAATGAGAGCATGTTATGACAGTTACGCATACTTACATATACCTGTTAATGAGAGCATGTTATGACAGTTACGCATACTTACATATACCTGTTAATTAGAGCATATTATGACAGTTACGCATACTTACATATACCCGTTAATGAGAGCATGTTATGACAGTTACGCATACTTACATATACCTGTTAATGAGAGAATGTTATGACAGTTACGCATACTTACATACTTGTCGAGATGAGAATTTTATTTTGGTAACGCATACTTACATATCTGTCTAGGTGTAAAACTTACTTTTTATACCAGATCAGGTGAGCATACTGTGACACAAACATTGAATGACATACCTGTCTAGTGAGCATGTTGTGACACTTACACGGATTGAATACCTGTCTGGCTGACATGTGGTGACACTTACACGGAATTACATACCTGTCTAGCTGACCACGTTGTGACACTTACACGGAATTACATACCTGTTTAGCTGACCACGTTGTGACACTTACACGGAATTACATACCTGTCTAGCTGACCATAATGTGACATTTACACGGAATTACATACCTGTCTAGCCGACCACGTTGAGACACTTACACGGAATTACATACCGGTCGTTGTGACACTTACACAGAATTACATACCTGTCTAGCCGACCACGTTGTGACACTTACACGGAATTACATACCTGTCTAGTTAGCATGTTGTGACACTTATACGGAGAAACATACCTGTCTAGCTGACCTTGTTGTGACACTTATACGGAATTAAATATCTGTCTAGCTGACCATGTTGTGACACTTACACAGAATTACATACCTGTCTAACTGACCTTGTTGTGACACTTACACGAAATTACATACCTGTCTAGCTGAGCATATTGTGATGGTATCACACAGAAACAGATGAGACATATCTTTGCAGTTTAAACAAGTCAAACCTTTCTGACCTAAAGGACAAAAATAAATTGATGGCTTAAACTTAAATCTTTTACTTACACTATAATATGTACACACTTTTTTCTCAATTGAAAGTTTTATCTATATGAAAAGAATGAAGCAGATGCTATTTTAAAACTATATATCATGTTAGTTTATCGAATATCGAGCGAGAACTGCATAATATATATAAAGTGCCTGCTATATTAATGTTCTGTTACAAAACTTAAGAATTACAGCTTGTAACAAACTGATATATATTATGAATATGAGTTATAAAGATGATTGTCAGAGTCACGATGTAACAAGATGGTTGTCAAGGTCACGATGTAACAAGATGATTGTAAGAATCAAGATGTAACGTTCAGTTACAAGTTAAGTTTTCTATCGTTCATTTTTAAAGATGGTTAGTAGTTGGGAGTAAACTGGTGAACCTAGAGGGGTGAAGACAGTGCATATATATTGTGGTGCTAACTTGATGTACGTTTATGTATATAAACTTTATAATGTTGCTAAAGAAATTTGTATTTATATTTTACTAAAGTATGTATACTAATTACCTTATAGAAGGTAGTTGGAAATTCGACCGAATTACAAGCTGAGTAACCTAGATGATAAAGCCAGAGGGGCAAAGGCAGTGCTGTTATGTTTAAGTACTTACTTCGTGTACGTTTATGAATAAACTTTATCATATTGCTGAAGGAATTTGTCTGTATATCTTACTTAAGTTTGAATCACCAACTACTGTCTGCACGGTAGCAGAGGTTTCGGGCGAATTTCGAGTTGAGTAACCTGATGAACGTAGTGGCGAAGGCAGTACTGCCATGTTGAAATGCTAACTTCATGTTTATATAACGGATCTTTTCCTTTAGATTTTTTTTGTAGTATCTTATAAAAATTTGAATGTGGCAGGTACTCGTAGCAAGGGATTCGAATAGCTAACTACCTACTGCCAACTCCAAACCAAATTTACATTCATATCGTTCATACATGCTATGGGTCTTACTCTATGCTACGTTTGAGTTACTTTGATAGCGGTGATAGAACTATGTATGTACCCGAATACTCGGTGAAATATATGTCTCGATAAAGCAAGTGCAACTGTTTTTTCATTGGAAAACTTCCAGAAAAATACTAAGTAGTAGTTTGATTAAATTATAGAATCTGCTGAAACCTAATGAAAATTTGTAAATGTGTCATCTTAAATTGAACAATGAAAATATTCTTCTTTGACATCCGTAGAGATTTTAATCAGAAAACAGATCTTCTTTACAGACATTCCGTGTAATTAGAAAAGAATGGAAAATAAAACATAAATATTTTACCTGAGTATAACGACCCTTGCATGCCGAGCATGTATCCATAGGAATAAGAAGATATGAACCCATAAAGGAATGCACCAAATGTTTTACCGCTGACATGTTCTATGTGATACACTCCAGTTGAGATGACTTTAATGTCCACTTTATACGTCTTTGGTCCGTGCTGGACATTGTGCGAGTAGTTGAAACTATATAATGGCTGTCTATTTATTCTTATACCACGTACGTCTTCAGCTTGTGATATTATTATCAAATAATGTTTGAAATCCGTGAACACTGATGGAACTGTAAAATGGTACTCTGGTTTAAACTGGTGTATAGACGGGACTGTCGCCATAATGCTGTCACCAATATTGTCACCATTAAATCTTGTGCATGTTCCGTACAGTATCACTTGTACAGGTTTATCTGCTGTGATTTGTAAAGGTTCTGTCTTACATAAAATTTCTTTGAAGTGGCCAGTTTCTGAGATCATTACATTCTCACTGCTGGTTGAGTTTCTGAAAATAACAGTTGTGTTTGGTTCAGAAGTAAATACCCGCGTGACAAAGCCAGATTTTGGCGTTAGCGGTGGTACTATAAAATTAAAATCGAAATGCACCGTTGGTAGCATTTGTTCTACTAGATATGTCATTTCTGCACATTCACGTGGTACAGATGTAGCCTCGTGCCCGGAAAAAACGGCGATAGACTTATCACTTTGTATAACTGTTCCACTCAGATCTTTACTGCTTGCATATAAGTAAGTTTCTAGATAATTAAGAGTTACGTTATGTTGGGAAGAGTTGGTTAAACGAATATTTACAACAGTATTATCTCCTTTTGATAAGATTAGGAAATCGCTGCGATATCCATAGCTATCATATTGATAAGTGTCATACGATGCTGCAACATATCTCGTCGATAACATAGAGGTTGGCAACACAAGAAACCCTTCCAGCATATCACTTATGTCTTTAGCTACTGTAAGGGACACATCGACATCCGTTGTGATCAGAATTCCTTTCTTAGACGTATCAACTCTCCCTTCCAGACTGGTTATCACATCTCTAGTTATATTGTATTCCAGACTTCGATTAAAATTTTGAGTGACATTTAGGGATAAATACGGGTTGTATATAGTCGCTTTGCCAGCTGTATTCGATGTGATGACGATAGTAAACCCAGGATTAGCTGCGTTGTATGTCTTAAGAATGGCAACTATAAATTCACGACCGACAGTTCCTAAAGAAAAGAACGGACTGTAATGTTTGATTTGAAACGTGTATCTAGTAATGAAGAATAAGCTATGCTTTTATCAAATACGTATCAACATACCATTTATCTTGTATTCTGTTTGCTTATTTCAGATGTCTTTTAATAACATTATCTTCGTAAACACATCATTCAAAAACAAAATCTCTAAACAAGTGAACTATCTTTGCTTTGTGTACTGGTATTGTTGCATATTTCAATTGCAAAAGCTGGGTTGTTCTTGACAGTGCTTACAAGAGTGCCTTTGCTTTTTGAAGTTAGACAACAATTAGTGGCGCGGGGAGAACTTTGCAGTCGACATGCTCATATTGTAACAGTGGCGGTATTTGACCAGCAGGCACATATAGTGAAAATAGTAACTTGGACCGATATTTGATGCTGTTCCAGGTGTTACCTTTGGACTGGTAGGTTCCGTGAACTGGAGGCAGTGTGTATAACAGCAGGAGCACTATTGTCTGGAATAAAGGGCACAGAGAAGCATTGAGATAATTGGTGAAGGGAACAACCAAACAGAGTAACAGAATGTAAGACCATTTTGTTACGATTCAGAACCTAAGTCATAGACGTGTTATGGCAAATGCGCATTGGTTGATCATGAGCCAACATGCCTTCTTGAAATCATGTAATGAAAACATGTTCAACAGACAAGAAATATTACACATGTCCCCATTAATGACCGGCTAGTTCTATGAGTTGTAGACAGTTCAATATGTTTATTTGTCCAATAATTCCTGAATGGATAAATAGCGGAATTCTCCTAGGGTCAGCATGTTTACATGTGATAATCTGAAACACGATATTCGATATTTCAGTCACGAAATCACTACACTACGATTATGATAACGCGAGGACACGATGGTAAACGTGACGGTACGATGACGATAACGGAATGACACGATATTACGATGATGAGAGTGCGATATAGTTTTACGTTTTTACCACCGCACTATTGCATTTTTAACATCGCACTATCGTATCACCGCATTATCATCATCGTACCATCGCGTTATCATCATCGTAATATCGCGTTTTCGTCATCGATTTATCGTTATTGTAGTGTAATAATTCTATCATCGTAATATCGTGTCATCGCGTTATCATCATCGTACCATCGCGTTTTCACCATCGAGTCATCGTCACCGTAGAATTGTGATTTCATAATTCATCATCGCAGTATGAGCATAACGTGCAAAATTTCAAATTAACTCATACAAAGCAATGGTCCTATAGCGGAATTTCATACGAATCTGACTCTGAAGCCGACATTTTTCGCACGGGAAGAGAAATCTTCTATGCACATGTGTACCGGGAAGTGATAGTACGATAATACGATAGTCTGCGATGCGATGCAATACTACGATGGACAAAACGCGATAGAACCATGGTGAAAGCACGACACTATATCACATCATTGTAACATCGTGCCATCCCGTTATCGTCATCGTACCATTGCGTTTCCATCATTATTTCATCGCGTTATCGTCATCGTGGTATCGTGAATTCATTATCGTACTATCGAGCATCGCGTTTCATATTATCACATACTAACTCGATGTAACGCGATGACCCTAACGAAATTCCATAGTTCAACATGATAATTTGTCTATTAAAAATACCTTAATAACATAGATATGAAATGGGGAAATCGAATGAATCAGAAATGTCAAATACGCACCATCCTGTGTGACATCTTGTGAGAAAGTCCTTTCGAAAACACGAGTTCGTTCCACGTTCCAGTTTCTACTGATAAGACGGTAGTTCTTATTACTGTTACTCACGCATATAATATGTCATATAATGATAAGTGTATGGTCACCTGTCTACGAGTTGAAGGGAGAACGATTCACCCAAAATTAGCATTACATGAAGTAAATGAAACAAAATTATATGAAATCTACTGACCATAGAACCATATGATTGGCGTTTACGTGGGCGCATTTAGTTTAATTAGTAGAGGAATAATACGGCGCTTATACGCCAGATTTACGAAGACGTGGCAGTGTGTCCGCTTCATACTCACAGGTACCTAAGTTCAGAGCAAATGGATTTTTCCGAGTTACATAAGTGTTATTAAAGGTCGGCAACATGTATGGGCCATATGAAAGTGTATGTTTCTGAAGCCGTAGAGTATTATATATTAGAACTTGTTTCAGATATTATCAACGGACTGAATTACTTCTAAATGTTTTCTCTTTTTTTCGAACAACAGGGCCATCTTGGCCCTGTATCACACACACATGTCATACGAAGATAAGATTTAAGTCTCAAGTCTGATCTTTTGTTTACATATAGCTTAGTCTCAATCTTGACCACGAGTTCAACAAGACAATCATTCTGAATATTAAAACCTTTTCCTTTGAGCTGATGATCTAGTATTTGACCCCATGTGACCCAGTTTCAATCTTTCCCCAAGAAACCATCCAGACAAAACTATTACAAAGTCTACGCTATAGAGTGAATATAGAGTAAATTACCAAGACAAACATTTTGACCAAATTTTAAGAAAATTGGACCAGATATATGACCTCTAGTTTTCCTCTAATTTGATCTGGTGACCTAGTTTCTGATCCGTTGTGATCTAGTTTCAAACTCATCAAAGAAATCAAGACTAAATTCTGAGCAAATTTTATGAATATTTGGTCAAAATTGCTGTCTCTTGGGTGTTCACAAGGCTTTTTTCTGATCGGGACTAGTGACATGCTTAGACTGCGAGAAATTCTGGACAAGTTTCATTAAGAGTGGATTAAAATTTTACTTGTAAGTTACAAATGCCGCCGAAGAGTGTTGTCTGCAAAAAGTTTTTTCTTGGTACATTGTAGTGCTACGACAAATCTGTGTAAACTGTAGGAATTACTTTTGTGAAGATAAAAATGCATCCACAAACCCATCTTACTGACTAGGATTCCGAAACACAGTCACAGCATATACACCGAGTCCAATCGTTCAGTATAGATCCCAGGAGGAGAACTCATGAATAGATAAATTTTTAAGGAGGAAAACAGGTGCTGTGGTAAGAAAATCGTCTCGCATTTCTTTGATAATGCATATATCACATAAAGATATGGCTCATGCTGATCTTCTTTGATAACTTTATCCGATGGTCATCTCAAATTGCCAAAGTTTCGTTAACTTCTTAGAACATGCTCCACAACTGCACTAGAAAATCCCAAAATCCTTCTATAAGTGTCAATATTTTGACGAGTAAGCAAAGTTCTGAGCATTTGTTTCGTCTTAAAGGTTCGTTTAAAACATTTCTCATATGTCAATAGCCTCCACCGTTTTTGGAACGTATTGGGGAGACAAATACCATTTTAGTAAATGTTCAATATGAACGCATGCGTCGAACTTTTCATGAGTTTTCATCTGTTTGAAAACTGAACGCATGGGCAGGAGGCATCCTTGAAACACCCTTTTTTCATGGATATCTCATATAAAATTGAACATTCGACCATCAAATTTCCGAATATTCGTTCTTAATGTCTTACACATTACTTACAGATTAGTCCCCACCTTCGAATCCCCACGACTTTTGCAGTTATTCTAAATCCTATAATGTATCATTACAGAGCAGACACAAAAATACGGATTGGCAATATTCTATATTATCTTTAACGAACAGACGGATGGGTAGTGTGCGATATATTGCCTCGTTATTATTAACATTTGTACCTGTTTACATCTATTAGATCGGCTGTACTTTTAGTGGGACAGACGAATGGGCAGGTACGGCATGTTGCCTCAATTTGGTAAAAACTTGCGACAAGTTTTATCAAAATGCTACAATTTCGACATAATTACAAAGCGGACATGAATAAACATGCCGGCTGTTCGCCAATTTATGACCTTGACCAAGACCCAGTCCTTGTCTGTGACACGTGATCTCAACACAATAAACAAAAGAATATGAATACGAGGGTCATGGCATGATGCTGGCTCTAAATAACTCACCTGTGAATAATTTCTCAAAAAGGCAAGGGAAATATAATTGATTTACTTTCAAAATAAAACAAGGAACAAGACAAAGCAGCATGAACAAATTAAAGCTTTTGGCTAATTTGGTAAACCTGAACATGAAATTTTGTAATGGATTTGCCCAGCTTTGAATTTGGAACAGTCCATTCAAAGTTTAAGGGATTTCAATATCAAAATACAAAAATGGAGCTACCAGCAGTATAGAGCCTGGTTAGACTGCACGGATGTGCATGCCGGCCTGGCTCTATACTGGTTGTAAAGGCTAATCACTTTCGGTTCCAGCAGGTTAAGGGTTAATGAAAAAAAGTAGAACGTTTCCTTTATAATTCTTTGTAGTCATGTTAAACATTTGACCACTTGTCGGGGCTAAAATGACATCAGTAGCGTTGTTTGAACAATCGTGGTGAAAAACGAAAAATTCAATAGACAGTGCTACCCAGGAGTGCTACGTGCCAAACTTCAGAAGTCACAGGTTTACAGTTTCTGAATAAAAGATTTTTTTAAACAGTTTGTCTACATAAGTCTAAGTAAAACATGATTCCAATGGTGAAACCAATATTGACATCACAGACACAGTTTGTAGTTTGTACAAGCTTGGTATTCAATGGTCCACCTGGCAATCTGTTTCAGAACTCTGGGTCTTATGTTCAACTCCCAGGAGCCACAGATTTTCTTCTTAAAATTGTCCTCTATCTCTAAAAGTACATGTACCTCTCATAGCTATTGTGGTTTACTCTGGACCAAAAAAAATCAATTAAGGAAATTAATTCTCGAACTAAATAAGGCCGAGTGATGATTCTTGCACATTGCACTCCACCTCACAAGAGATCTTTCTGCTGACAAAGTTTCAAGTCTAGTGACTTTTAACTTCAGAGTTATCATCCAGACAAAATTTATATGTAAACATATCACTGTGATCTTACCATTCCAGCTGAGGAAAGGTTCTTGGGAGTGACCCAATTTCACATCAACATGAACAAATGTGGCAAGGAATTTCAAAATCCTGCCATGATCAAAGTAATGGTGTAGAAAAGCTCTTATATAAACATTTTTTACCTTAAAACTGTCACTGTCACCTTGGCTTTGGGCTAAGAAATGGGTGTTGCCCGTGACACGCCATCTCATCAAGGCGAACAAAACTGCCAAGGTATTTAAAAAAATTCGTATGCCCGGAGGTTATGGCCTGGAAAAGTCAATTTGGCTGGAGGCACTGAACTGACATGCCAATTGTGATGACTTTGTCCAGCTAAACACAACTTACTTGTCAACTTCATTTTCATAAATCAGATTTCTTATCCGTTATAACTTCGAGTTCTTCTGAAGTCATCCTGTATACAAACACGAGGGACACAGAATCACACACACAAAACATTTTGTAATATATTTATTATTTAACTGTTCTTAAGAAAAGACCTAAAATGAATTGGAAACAAAAAAACAACTGGCATTTATGACTGTGAGTGTGCATATTAACATGTGAATATAAAATATTTACACAAAAATATCTTACAAACTCTGTACAATATAATGCATTCAGATAGCTTTGCATTCCAGGCATAGCAAACATTGCCCTAAATATTTATATAAGAATATATATACAATTTAAAGACATACTTTATACATATGTAATATACAATGCACATATCTAATCAGTAAAAGATGGCATTAAATGTAAAACTTGCAATTATTCTGACCTTGTGATTATATTGTTACTATTTATAGAAGTTCACATAAAACAACATTAACAAGTCAGAAATGTGTGTATTTAAATTACCAGTACAAAGTCTCAAAATGATAATGATACTATTATGCCATTTATGTGACTGGTGAACAGTTATCAAATGATGTAAACATTTTGTTGGTTTCATGTTGCCAATCCAAGATCTACTTGCCTAGCTGCATGAAATACGGAATGTTAGTATAATTGACTGTTCTGTGTACAAGCATAGAACACAGCTCTGTTAGGTTAGTTCATAAACAATGCGCAGCTTAAATCAGTTCTGTCTCGATTTATACAAAATTAACTCCCCTTAAATGTAAGTTGATTAAAGTTACCTTAGTTGACTTCAAGACAATTCTCAGGTTTGAAAAAAATGCAAGAATGAGTGACTTACTATATTACTGGCACCTGTTTGCTGCTGACTGGTCTGACTGTCGAGGCTCTGGTATTTATATATATCATTCCCTGACATGTCTAAAGTTCTAGAAGAGATTGTAACATGTTACCTAACTTCTGATTTATAAAAATCCAAAGTCCATTTTATACACTTAACTCTGTAATGTTTCTGTACTTAGTGTTACAATGTCCACTATATTCAATGGGCCATACATTTCACCTTTCCATCATATAACAGATATAAAACTTATTACTGCCAACAGTCTACTACTGACTATACTAGGCAGTCAAGTTCTTGCAACTTATATGATGACTGCTATATATAATAGTACATAGTACTGTGTCAGCAGTACTATTAACCCTTCCCCTGCTGGTGGCAATTGTGTCTGCCTTTGCGACTAGTGCAGACCAAGATCAGCCTGCACATCTGATCATGGTCTGCACTTTTCACCATTCAGTTGGTAAATATTCAATAAGCACCCCTGTAAAAAATTAATGGATATATCCAAACTGGAAGATGGACAAGTCAATTTAAGATATTTAGCATGGTTAGGGTTAATTATTCAAATATTAATACTGTAACATGTCAACATCCGACAATTACATGTAGTAAATTACCAAGGTGGTTTTAGTTTTTCAAGCTCTAAAAGATGAAATCTATGTTTTTATTCAATACATTTTTGAAGATGATTTCACTGTACTCTTTTTCAAACAAGTCAACTTCTAACAATTCAGTACCTTTACTGCCAAGAAACTTGATCAATAATACTGATAACAATTTAATCACAAAATTATGCAATTATTGTGTACAAAGAATGTTTCATAACTGGTAAAATTGTATTTTATTATTAATAAAATTTCATTGTTATGTCAGTGTATATGCTAAAACTTATATGCATTACTTGCTTTACATGTGTAAACACATAAATATACTTAAAAATTCTCATTAAAATAGTTGACAACAGTAAAGAATCATTCCATTTATAGTATATCAACTGTTTAAATATAAAATAACACAAGACAAAACTCTACTGGCACAAACAACAATACAACAACACATGAAATACAGACAGTGAACTGGTCACAATGACTGAATCATGTCAAAGACTTGTCATTTACACACAGAATTATGGGTGGATCTTCACATAATTGAGACACTGATGCCTTTAGTTAAGCTATATATTTTCTAATTGTCAATATCGGTCACAAGCGCCGCTGGCTTCGTATGTTTTTCAGCTATAAGGCATCTTGTATTCTACACAGAGCTAAAATCTGATGGACATTTTTAAAATACAATTGTCAAAACAGTTCTAGTCAACATCTCTTTAGTAGGTAATAACAATATTGAATTCCCATTAAATGCATTATATTCAAAACACCATTTCCATTACAATTTGTGTAGAAAACACTGCTTTTCTGAAGTCAGAGTGATTTACCACCTGATTCACTTAAAAAAAAAAAAAACCCTTAACTAAAATTTGTAGCTATTTATGCCCCAATATTTTTTCTCCCTTTAAATGTTTCAACTTGGTCTAACAATAAATAAGCAATCTGAAGAGACAACTATATTATAGTTAGATAATTTCCAAATTATACGATGTGAAAAATTCATTCTAGATTTTTAATGTTTGTTAAGATTTACTTTCTGCTGGATTTTAATGAAACCAGAAATAAGGAAAGCATTCAAGCTTTTCAGAGATCAAGATTTATTGTATTAGTTCTAGCAATCAGTATCACAGGCTGATGACATGTAAGTTCTGCTAGTGTAACCCTGTTAAACAATGACTTTTTTTATTCAAACAGGATTTTTGGTTGGGATACATTACAGTTATCATATTAAATGGATTTTTTTAGAGTTGGTGCTGGGACTGACAATATCAGATGCTTCCAAAGAAAAATTTGAAAATCACCACTACCACCTCCTGTCGGGAGTAATGGCTGTATATTACTAAAACCTGTGTAATCACTGTACATGAAAGTTTGAGGTTGTTGCTATAAACCATACTTATTTGTATTATCTGCAAGGATGAAGCACACAACAGGACAATATGAATGAAGTTTGTTCAGAGCATAGTTTTTTCTTCAAGGTGTTAACACTAAAGAAATCTCACACTGTTATATAAATGAAATATATACAGAATAACTTTAGTAACAAGATCCTGTACTTCGTATATTTCCCATCTTCAGATTTACTGTAAACTAAATCCAACAAATTAGTCAAATCAACTGAAATCTGCCTGTTTCTTTGTAGCAAATAAAATACAAGTAAAATGCTTCTACAAGGCCCAAAAATAACTTCATTAAAGCTATCAATGTGTTTATCAGACACAAATTCATGCTTACTAATGCAGGGCCCTCTCTCTTCAATGGGGAAGGGTACTTCGGCTCTCAAGTGGGGAATTTTTCGCATTGTTTATGTCTGAGATGGGACATTTTCAAACATACTTCTCAGATTCTTAATCAACATTCTGAGATAACTGTAGTTTGTTCTTGTTCTGGGACTAGTATATATCAGAAATCAATCAAAAAGAAAGATTTAGTCAAAACAAATAATTACTGATTGATAAGAAATCAGATGTTAGACAGAGGTTTACCTACTGAATTTCACATTTTCATTAATTTTTTTTATCTTTTGACTGGGGTGGGGGGTTCTATCTAACTCAGTAAATTTAATTTCACTGAACACATGAAGGACGCTATCTTACAGCACTTTAGTACTGGTTGTCTGGTTGTTGCTTGACCTAGTATATGAAGACCTGTTACATTGGTGGCACATGCCACATTAAGTATGCATGAAGCTTTACATGTGACCACAGGAGAAGAATTCAACAAGTAATGTCCACATAAACTAATCTGGCACTGCAAGTTTATGTGTGTATGGGTTGATATGTACAATTTTACTGCCATTTACAGAAATATGAAATTATTTTCATAGATGTAACATGATTCAATGTATTTAAAGGAACAACTGTAGAAATATACAGTATATTGTCAAGAACTGATGTTAAAACCTATCAGCTAGTCATCTGGAACAATAGTTTATGAAAAGGTGAAAAGTCAAAGTAAGCAGCCAAAGTATAGCTTAATCCTTAAAACTTAATTTTTTATTCCTAAAGACCAAGTGTGGGGAGGATGAAAAAGCCATAGTTATTCTGTTACCACAGAAATATATATTCTGAAATCACTACCTTACAGTGCACTAGCACTGTCCTATGTTTCTCCTAAGGTATGCTTAGTGGTATGTTTTGGCACCAAGTACTAGTTGCTGACTTGATCATGGTATTTCTATTTTCTTTGTTTTACTTGTCAGATGAAGTTATGTGATTACTCTCCATCTCCCAAGAAAACTGTTTGCTTTTGAGAATTTTTCAAAGATTTTCCTACTTAACAACAGTGTACAGTATAGCATTATCCTCATTGGTGTTCAGCAACCACAAAGCACCCAAAACATAACAAATTTCAGTTAAAAGCTGTATGCAACAACTTAACATAAATAACATCGAAGTTTGGATTCATGTCCAGTGGAATTTCTGCTCTTTAAAATGACAGCACTGCAGCTTTACATAATACACTTGGAACATACAAATGCTGTGTTGGATTTGTGTGGAAAATACAGAAGCTGTGATTGATTCATAGCTGAATTTTAGCAGAATCTAAACAACTGAATTCTGTCCATAGCACTATAGGTAATCATGATATATCACAAATTTATTTATTCTAATGCACATGTCATGTTTTTTATCACAACCATGTAAGTTGGGCTAAACTCCATCAATGTGACTTAACAGTCCATTCTGACCACTATTACTATTATTAGCCGAGGAGTCTGATTGGTTAGAATGGTTATTGCCAAGAAGTCCATCAATCTCTCGACCTCGTTGCCGTGGACCAGGCTCTGGTGTATAGGTAAAAGTAAGTCCCGTGGAGTAAATTACACCATCATTTCTAACTAACAGAACTGGCACCTGTAATTAACAAGAAAATAGCCTATATTATAGATTTATCACATGGACAAACAATGTTTCCAATTTAATAAAACAATTATACACATTTCTTTATTTTAAACACAAGTAATATAATGTCAAACCTCAACTGGAGGTTCAATTTGAAACTTTTGTCCTTAACTCCTTGAATAAGTTTATATGAAGTGTTTACATGTAACTTGTATGTGATTTAATAAAAACAATTATCAACAAAAAGTGAAGATGTGCTTTGATATAATTTGTTAGTATATTCTGGAAACTAACTGGCATGATAACAATGATAATTTACTCTGCTGTATACTTTACAGCAAGCCTTGAAGTAAAAATCAAACTTATAAACTTATATGCTTTCTCAAATTTACTTGCACTATAAATGTAACTAGAGCTATCACTAAATGTGATTAATACCCCCAAAACACCACTACAGAACAGAGGAAGTTATCAGTTTAGTTACAGAATACTTCGTAAAAAAATTGAAAAAGAGGTATGGTTGTGGGCAATTAAAGATAGTTGTGGTTCTTGTACATTGCATTTCCTCTCATTGCGCTTGACCATTGTATGAAGTTGCACTGAATTCCAAAAAAATTGTTTTCAAGTTATTCTTTAGACAAAGAAAACTAACAAAGGGCAATAACTGTGCAAACAGTGAAGACAGAGTTATAGCTCTTGTACATTGCACATCCACTCAATGTGCTTGACCATTGTATGAAGTTGCACTGAATTCCAACCACGAGTTTCCAAATTATATTCTGGAAAAGGAAATCCAAGGAAGGGCAATAACTCTGCAAATAGTGAAGATGGAGTTATAGCTCTTATACAATGCACTTTCTCTCATTGTGCTTGATCATTGCATGAAGTTGCATTGAATTCCAACCAGTAGTTTTCAAGCTATGCTCCAAATAAAGAAAACAAAGGGTAATAACTCTACAAATAGTGAACATGGAGTTATGATTCTTGGACACTGCACTTCCCCTCATTGTGCTTGACCATTGTATGTAGTTGCATTGAACTCCAACCAGTAGTTTTTAAATTATGCTCCAGACAAGGAAAACCAACAAAGGGCAATAACTCTGAAAATAGTGAAGATGGAGTTATGATTCTTGGACACTGCACTTCCTCTCATTGTGCTTGACCATTTATGTAGTTGCATTGAATTCCAACCAGTAGTTTTTAAGTTATGCTCCGGACAAGGAAAACCAATAAAGGGCAATTACTCTGAAAATAGTGAAGATGGAGTTATGATTCTTGGACATTGCACTTCCTCTGATTGTGCTTGACCACTGTATGAAGTTGCATTGACTTCCAACCAGTAGTTTACAAGTTATGCTCAGGACAAGGTAAACCCCGACCGACCGACCACCTGGTGACTCCTATATACCCCCTTCGTTTTGGGGGTATAAAAATCATAAATTATCTTAAATCATTGCAAGAGACTACAACGCCATTTGAAGCCCACTCCTTCGATGGAACTGAACTGTATGTTTATAAAGTTGAAGTTATGCAGTCTAAAATATTTCTTGCAAACTCCCATAACTGATTACTAGTAAGGGTAAGCTTGGGTGTGCAAATCACTTGATCATCAAAGCCAACAGAAAATGAAAGTAACAAAAATGGAATTAAATTGCCTAAAATCATTTCAAAGCACGACAGATACTTTCTTCAATAAAACCAAAAAAGCATGCTTACCTGCAGCGGTTGTCGTACCCACTTCCAGCTGGCACGGAAAGCGCTGATATCAGGTACCACACACAACATGCCGTCCTCACATCTATACATTGTCTCTGCCTCCACATCACCAAACCACACCCGTAACATTGGAGTAAAATTTTCACCTGATAAATCTAACATGGCTACATCACCACCCCCATTCAACTGAAATTTAATATACAGACATATATCTCTTATGTTAGAGTAAGCTCTGTCCCAATACATGTTTTATTTTCTCAGAAACACTTGGCTTTTATTTGGCAATTACATAAAATATATATACCTGCCTGATCATAAGCTAACTATTGGCATCATTTACTTAAATATTCAGCACATTTCCGATTAAAAAAAATTCAGAAGCTTAGGTGCAGGCCGCTGAATATTATCCACTCATTTATAACCTATAAACATATAATTGTCAAATTATATTTTTGCTTTTTGTCCTTAGGTAGTCACTAATCTCATTATTTTTTTTTCTGCAAAATACACAAGAAACCACGTCACATACCTGTAGGCTATTTACCACTGGCACAGGTGTAACAGGGTCTTTAACTGGTCCCATGCCTTCATAAAACGTATATTCAGCTTTGTCTGTACTAATTATAGTCCATGATGCACCATCATTTATCATTTCTTTGTTAGCTTCCTTCGGACAAGGTGTGGCCTGAAAGTCAAAGGAATAGTACAATTTTCATAATCTACCATATATTTTCATGTTTAAGCAACTTTACTTCAAAGATTTCATGCATATATATGTATTTTAGAAGACATCTATCAATCTACAGGATTCAGTTTCAAGTTGGACAGTAGAGGAGATGTTTTCTCGAAGATTATACATGGTTTCTTTTATCATGGAAAGATAGGTGCTTTTACCACTAGTACAAGAACGATTGAAGCATAATGAAAAGACCTTGCTGTGGTGGTCAACAGACAAATTATGACCACTAGTTGTTGACTTGAGCTTAAGCATGCCTTACTAAACAGTACTGCAGGCAATACAAAAGTCCCTAACAATAAAAGCCTTGTCAGTAACAAAGTTGTTCAAGTGACACAGGTGAAGTTATATTTTTCATTTATCCTTTTACCTGCACAACAAAATTCATGAATCTAGCACTATTTCTGATTTTTTTCAGGCTGAACATTGTACATGCATTTTATAATCTATGTTATAACAGAAACTAGTCAACTGAAAACTCAAATCTAACATGCACTACTTTAATATTTCATCTAAGTTATCCATAAGTTATGTTTATAAAACTATTTAATTACAGGTAGAGATATTGTGTAATCCAGTTTTCAACTTAATTTAGAAAATCTGACTCTTGGATTCATGAAATTATTTTCTAAAATATAAAATAAATCCTAGGCTTGCAAGCATACCTGGAACTGTATAATTCTTTCTTGTGAAAGACAAAGGTACATTCTTTCAGTATCTTTCAGGTAGAAGGCACATTTATGCAGCTGAGAAACTGGGTCATCTGCATCTAACACTGCAGTCTGCTTGTCTACTTTACGTATCACCTGAAACACACAGATACTACCACATTGGTACAATCTTATCTATGAGCAGCGTCAAGGGTCAAACTGACAAGTCTGTACATTGTATGCACTATACCAAATTACGGGCAGGTAAAGGAAAGTTTTTACAAAAATTTAGCAGGTTTTGTTTCTTATGGACATATAGTCACAGCATTTCGCAAAAAGCTTAAATTTTACAATGGACATACCCTACAATTAACTGATGACACACTGCACATCTATTTTAAACCCGTTCATTTGCTATAATATGAAAAATAATTTGATAATCTTATGAACATATATTAAAAATTTCTCCTTCCAAAAATTAAGTCTCAGTAAGTGTTCTTTTGGAAAAAGAATGTCTATCCACCCAAAATGTTTGTTTGTATTGGTTTAACGCCAATTTCAACATCTAGGCCATATCTAACGCCAATTTCAACATCTAGGCCATATCTCAGGAGTCAGTCCACCTAACCGGTGTTCCTGGATAACTAACCAGTAATTACCAATTTCTCCGCAACTGACTACTTTCCCACATGATCTACTCTGAATCAGCGGTGAGAGACAAAGGAACAATAGACACAATGTCCGAGATCAATTGTCAGGGAGAAATTTTGCCCTGCCCCGGGATCAAACCAGCAACCCATGGATTACTAATCCAGCACTCTACCCACCCAAAATGGTACAACAACTCTCTACATCAAGGCTAATACTAATCCACTTAGACTTTTTAACTGACGTGGACATCAGGTAATAATTCATTCAATTTCATTCATATCTGCATGATTTTAAAGAAAATAGTACACTCTAAATTTTAACATATTCCTTTTGAAGTAAAATACTGGTGAAGCTGCATTATTCTAGACAATTCTAAACCATTCAAAGTGATACACACACTAGTCAGCCAAAACCAGGTACCAGTACCTTCACTCTTTATCATATCCATTTTACTTTCAAACATTGCCAAGATACTTACAAGTCGAGGTAGAGCCATGCCGGTGACAGAACACACAAGTTTGACAGTTGACCCGTAATGTATGTATCCATCTCTCACTGTAAATTCTTCGCTCTCAGATTCATTATCATCAACTATAAAAACGATAGAAAAGCTATTATTCAAGTACCAGAAAAACATTTTACATTCAATTATTGAGTAAATACTCAAAACAAGAAAGAAAAAATAATAATAAACTGACAAACTTTTGCTCTATTCAACAATGAAATATATCATACTCTGATATTGTAACAACCTTGAACAGCTTTACTCAGAAACCTCTCCTATACATATATTGTACTTGGCAATTTTTGGAACAGGTATGCAATAAGCTTATTAAATTAAATGCATCAAATTCTATGCCCTTTTCCAAACACTGCACATATGAACCATATTTGTTTCATAATCCAAATCTACTATTATAAAATTGTAAAGCTGTAAATCAAAGTAAGAAACTGACTTACGCAAATGTATAGTGAAAGCCCCCCATTGTATAGAACTAGCGTGAAAGTTTCCATCCTCCACATGAAGGTACCGAGTACTCACAGTCTGTGACCGTAATCTGTTAAATAACGCTACCTTGGTTCCCGATGCTATGCATACTGGAAAAACAATATTCATTTCATCATACACTGTGAAAGGTCATTTTCATTTCGCCATAAACTGTAAAAGGTCATTTTTCAAAAAAGTGAAAAAAATGTTTATATCACTGGTGCATTAAATATTTCTAAATCAAGTGAAATTTCTTTTTGTATCAGCTACAGAATGACAAGAATCCAAACTGTACACAAAATAAACTTAATTACTGAAGGCAAGAAATAAAAGGGCCACAACTTCAATGGCTTTAACTAAATATATTGTAATAATATGTGGACATATTCAAATATCGAGCCCTTAAACACTGCAATAAAGGTTGATGAAGGCAGAACCATTGTAGAACAAAGTTTGGGCAGAATCTGCTTCAGTAGTAACAATTTGTTGATCTAGGAAGCTTTTTTTTCAGACACTCTAAGACAGTCTGTCTGTCTGTCTGTCTGTCTGTCTGGCTGTATACTGAACCTATATAAACTACCACATACCCTGTAATTTTTAATTCAAAGGAGGACTGAAAAAAGAATTATAAAGGGTAAGGGAATGAAATGAAAATATCTCAGCAAATTTAAACTCCAACTGATTACAGAGTTCAGATACCACAGGTTTACCACAGAAATAATGCTGATTTATTTTTACCAATGGATAACTGTTCCACTCTAAGCTCATTATAGAAGTACAAATGCTACTATAACTGGTTGCACAATGTTATAACTATTTTCAACATACAAGACTTGTGACTTAGTCAGTTAGTGATTTACTACCATAAATAACTTAATATTCACATGCTATTCCTATGGTTTTCCAAGGTATACCAGGAGATGATTTTTCACAACAGCTACAGGAAACTAATGCAAATGTTGTTAGTAGTGTATCATCAATTTATTTGTTTATTACTCAATTTTTGTCTATTAATGTGACAGTGACATACTTACAATCAGCATTTTTCAAGGACTGTTTTTTCTTTGAAGGTTTAGAAATCACTTTAATCCTTTTACTATGGAATACACCAATGTCTTGTCCACTTCCATAAAACATTTTTACACTTAACATAAAATGTTTTCTTTTATCCGAATCTGATATATATAGTGTTTTTGCAGCACAATAATTCTGAAACAAAAACAAATGAATGGTCAACACATATTTTTTTTGTAATTAGTTTATATATCCCTCTTATACAATGTTATGCTAGAGACTTTCACTAAACCATAACTCAATCAACCTTAGTATAAATGGACATAACTCATTCAACATTACAATAAAGACAAATTGGTCTTGGCTATCCAGTTTTCTGTACAATTTAGATGAATAATAAGACAAAATCAGGACTCTGTTTTACATAATGACAACATGTAAATTTTTGACTTAACGTGTGAATGAAAACTTACTTTTTTTATATTTTTTTGTATTCTAATCAATTTTAAATGTAAATATATAAATGCTGCCATGCAGCTTGTCTTACATACCCTGCCTTCCATGTTAAGCTGTACCATTTCTTGGTCAGAGTTACCAATACCCATGAAGGCACACACCGATGACTCCTGTTCTGAGGCCCCTCCTTTCTCCATCTCTTCCTTTTTCCGCTTCCAACCATTGCCAAATAAATATATACATGGAGGTGGACAGAAAAATCTGAAAACAAAACTCAATGGTAAAAGTAATTATGCCGGTCTGCAAATTTGCTTACCCTTATTCACAACCTGACTTAACTTTTCTAGACACAAGCATTTATTAAACCACTGCTTTCTTACATATTCTAACTTTAACATGTCTGAAATTCTATACCTCACAATTTAAGACAAATTTTCAAATGATTACAATTTTCATACTGTACTTGGTTCTAACACATAATTTCAACATGATTTCAAACATTTGATTGAACGACTTTTAGCCAAACTTTTCAACAGTCAGTTAAGTATTAACTTGTCTAATTAAAAACGGATTTATTCTAGTAATATTCAAATTCTGATTAGAAAATAAACGAAATCACTTTACCTTTTTTCATTACCATATGACTTCTGAGCGACCTTAGCATGCAGGATCACAAGGACTTGGTCACCTCTGTCCTTTAGGTATTTCCTCATTGCCTCTCTGAAATGTTCATGTAACTCACTTGGTACACTTTTTTTTAATCAGTAACTTTCAATAATTAATAATGAGTGTAAACAACCTAGTGTTTTTGGATAGTAAATAAACACTTTATGGAATTTCAGAGTAGGCAAGTCACAGCACAAGAATTTCGTTAATTAAAACCAAGCCCATCATTTCAAAATAATTTCTAAAATTCCCCACATAAATGTATATGTACTATCAATTACTTGAAAACTCACTCCCCATTTTGTTGGATAAAGTTTGGATTATACTATTGTGAAGTTCCATCTAAAAGACGTACCTTGTCAATCTTTGGTCTTGGTACTGACTGAAAAATAACAATAACATAACTCTGTATAAATGTAAATTCAGGACAAGAATTCTTTATCATGATCAATATTCAAATTAAGTTTTCACTACTTTTCTGCAAGTTTTAAAACTGCAAAAATTATTTTCTCAACAGTTCCAGTTACTTTATTAAACAGTTCCAGTTACTTTATAAAACTAACTACATTGTATCTAATCATTTTACTGATCCCGAAGAAATGTAAGTATTGCATATTAACAAACCTTAATGATATTACAAAATGTACAAACTTTCTTTTAAGCTATAACAGAATCAAAGCAATCTTTTTTGCTCATTAAAGATCAGTGTAATCTAAATTATTCATAGAACTGTTGTAGAAATAAAACACAAAAACCCCACTGTGACAGAGGAATCATTTATAAAGATAAAATACTTCATTAAACTTATAGTGACAAACTCTTTACAATCCTTCCGAGACCAGAAGATGCTGGGAAATAATGTGACATTTTAGTTCTGTGTACTCAATTTAGAAAATTTAGAAACAGATAATGGTTTAAAATGGTTTGTTAAAATCTAAACAATATCTGATATTGTTTTGTAGCATGGTGTTGTTTTATTGTTTTAGCCTCAATCATTCCTAGTCTTTTAAAAGACCATAATCATAACTGTATTTAGACAAAGACTTTGAAGTCATGATATCAATTTATTTGCAACCAACTTGAACATTATTTCTGGGAGAGTAAAAGAACCTTGATTCCTAATCCAGCGTAAGTCCCGATGGTGGGACCAACAACCTTAAACCACTTAGAAAAGCAGTTATCCTACCTTGGAAAATTAGATGCTGCAAATCGGCAACTATTCATAACTTTCAGCTCAGCACTTTGTGAACTAGATGCATCTTTATCTCTAAACATCGTTGGACTTCTAACACTTTTACTGGCACAGGCATTGTAAGTTTCAAGATTATTAAACAAGTCAGTCTCAAAATCACAGATGCTTTCTTGGTAATAGTACATGCTGTCCAAGTCAGGGGTTGGTTCCATTATTATTGCAATATACTTTCATATATATACAACACTTTCGTTTCTACTTGATTAAAACATGAACCACAATTTCCAAGTTTGTTGTTTTCAAGGAAATGACAAGCAGCTATATGCTTGTTTTAATTTCAAGCCTTTTCCACACATGTTATCAGTAAAATATTGCCAAGAGATGAACGGATTTTTTCTCAATGAAGCAAAACATTTATGTTCACACTTATCAAGAAATTCTTGAAAAACATTGTCTGAACTTTAAATCCATAAAATAACCTTTTAACAATGCTCTTTTTCTGTAAAAACCTGACAATAACCTGGTCTTATGCTTTTTATACCTGACAGCAGTTTTTAATTTCCTTAACAATTATGCAAATGAGTTCTCCTTCAAGAAACAGAACATGTATATGACAGGAAATCAGATTTTCACCTTAGTTACGATCAAATCATGTGATGGGTGACAATTAGTGCAGTTACCTTTTAATTTACTACTAAGAAGTGAAAAAAAATATATTCAATTTCAAGTCACTAATAAATTATTGGAAACATCTCCTGCAACAACCAAAACACAAGCTCAGAGCTTCAGAGGCCTGTGCTAGATGTTGTGCTAAAATACTTTTTTGCAATTTGGAAACAGTTGACAGTTTTGTCTCAAATTCACATAAATTTTAAATTTTACAACAATCTCAGAATACTATGTCAAGCAAAATCTGCACAAAAAATGACTGAACAACTGCAGAAAGACCGACTTTCTTATCACATTTAACAATTATAGACATTCTTATGAATCTAAAACATAGAAGATAAGTTTGACAGAAGCGTTATTTCACTGGCCATGAAATACTGTTTATATTGACATCAAACTTTCCACTTATCATGCCATTTTGCTGTAATCTACTAAAATTTGGTTATAATATTCAAAATAATGATAATCTGTTAATACCTCGGTAACCCCACACAAGATATGCTAATTTCTCAAGTAACAAAGCTTGTTCTACTATAAAGCCGGAAAATCAGCTAAATACAGCAGAAATTCTATTGATGTTAATACTCTGAACTTTTGTATCAATGGCAGAGTCATGGGAACAGGAAGTTTATTAAGTAGAGTCACAAGCACAATCAGTTAATAAAATGAGTAGTACGCCGTATATTCACTGATTTGATAAAACATGTTATTTTTCAACTAGCTAACCCTTTTGGGTTAATAGGTAAAAATGATATACACAAGGTGTGATCTAAAACTAAGAAATTCTTTAAGAAATTTTAAAGTCTTAATTGGTGTGTGTGTGTGTATGTGTGTGTGCGTGTGTGCGTGCGCGTGCACATGTGTGTGTGTATGTGTGTATGTGTGTGTGTATGGTTCCTATATAGGTATTTATCTGCACCTACAACGCAACACTTCCCTGTAACATTTGATAGTAATGGGATTCAATGGCAGCTGTTTCTACATCTACTCTATTTCATGCATTCCTTTTGTAATAAACTTTTGTAATCATAGACTTGTGTAACCACTAGAAGCTTACTGTTTGTATTCAAACCCATTAATATCTGTGTGAGTCCTCATTATTGGTGGAGAAGGTGTTGTATAACCACTAGAAGCTTACCGTTTGTATTCAAACCCATTAATATCTGTGTGAGTCCTCATTATTGGTGGAGAAGGTGTTGTATAACCACTAGAAGCTTACCGTTTGTATTCAAACCCATTAATATCTGTGTGAGTCCTCATTATTGGTGGAGAAGGTGTTGTATAACCACTAGAAGCTTACCGTTTGTATTCAAACCCATTAATATCTGTGTGAGTCCTCATTATTGGTGGAGAAGGTGTTGTATAACCACTAGAAGCTTACCGTTTGTATTCAAACCCATTAATATCTGTGTGAGTCCTCATTACTGGTGGAGAAGGTGTTGTATAACCACTAGAAGCTTACCGTTTGTATTCAAACCCATTAATATCTGTGTGAGTCCTCATTATTGGTGGAGAAGGTGTTGGGAGAGGACTCGGAGGAGTCTGTATTGAGGAAGGTAGGGTGCTTAATTCCAGATGATTTGGTGCTGTCATGGTAACCATGCTTTCATTCAATTTCTCCGGCGGCGTTAAAGAGCCAGGTATAAGGGGCTGACCACTTCCATCTGAAAACAGAAAGAATATGTTATTTTTTTCCCTCTGAAATATGAAACAATATCATGAAATTTACAACACTTTTTATCTGCTAACAAACTGTTACAGCTTCAAAGAAGGAACATCATTTTATTCAAAGAACAACCTATCAGTTTTATAAATACCTTTGTAAAAACTGTCATGCTAGCTGTAATAAATTCACATTCTTTTTTTTTTCTACCTTACTTTTTTTCTTCAAAATTTTTTTTAGAACTTCAATTACTTACAGAAGTTTTTTTTTATATAATGCTGGCTGAGGTAACTTATAAACCCATTTAAAAGTCTGCCATCATTGAATTAGTTTTTAAATTAAGTTTGATCTTCCACCCTGAGAATAACTACATACATGCTTTACTGAAACTGAATTAAATCTTTATCTTCTCAATAACAAGACTAGTATCAATCTAGTTAAAAAGTGAAACTGATACTGGCCCATTCATGAAGTGATTTGATTGGCTTGTTGAACAGGGCAATGTTATAATGCACTGTATGCAGTTTAAAGAACATCTCCTCAAAAAATAGGCAAGGTACAGTTATTGTTCTTGCACAATGCACTTCCTACCAATGTGCTATGTCAGTAGTATTAAGTTTGAAGAAAACCCCTCAAGTACTTTTGGAGTTATGCTCTGGACAGAACTTTTGAAGTAAATCTGATAAAGGGGAATAACTCTAAAAGTAGGCAGGGTAGAGTTATTGTTCTTGCACACTGCACTGTCTCCCAGTGTGCTCTGTCAGAGTATGAAGTTTGAAGAAAATCGCTCAAGCAGTTTTGGAGTTATTCCCAGACAAAACTGGGACGGACGGATGGAGACCATTTCTAATATCCCCTTCGCCTTTGGCACGTGGATAAAAATCAAAATCAAATCTGTTTACACTAAAATGTGATATATCATTAAAATAGGATCCATTACCTATATGGCCAACCAGCTATTTTGTTTCTTTCCTAACCAGTTGTTTTACTAAACACTACACAAAGAAATCAACTTTTTCCAAACTTCGATTTTTTTTGTTTTCTCTTTGGTTTCTTTGTACAATTTGGAAAGCTGAGATCTTATCTTGACTGGTACCAAGATCATTAAAAAAAAAAAGATCTAACAAAAATCTTTCAGTCATTTGAAAATCTTAGCAGAGTAATTTTCAGTAAAAATAAGGGTAAGTACCATCTAAAATATAACCAGTGTAGTCATCAAACAGGAAATCCACTTGAGACGACAACATCTCCACTTTAAAGTTACTTCCTAAATCCATGTCTGAATACAACTTTATCTGAACAGAAGTTTCTTTAAAAACAACTTTATCCAAACAAGTGCATCTGCACCAACACAATTTCAGCTGCTGATTTCTGTTTCAACATTAAATTCTTGACTATAAAGGGCTTAAGGTCCACTATATTGTCTTTTCATTATCTTATCTGAAGACAGGTTTTACCATAGATACCAAACTGTCCCCTAAAGAACAATGAAACTTAGTGCCAAAAATAGCTTAACTCTAGATAAAATGATAAAAATATTGTAATTCCATCAACTGTGGTGGGTACACAATGAGAATAATTTCCTTTGTTTCACGAGTTTTCTTCTAAATTCAAACACTGCTCATACACTTGAAAGCTATTTTTGGTATCAATTTCTTAAGACAAAGATTTCAAAGTCTTAAAATCAATTTCTTCTGCAAAGCCTTAAATGTTTTAACGCACAGACCAAAAATGTCATCCGCTGACTACAGTAATAAAATACAAAATGCTCTTGTTTTTCAACATCAAATTTATTTGGGTTACAAGTGTTTTTTGAAAGTCATATTAACTGCCTCTTCAGAGAGTCTTACAAGCGGAAAACTACAATCCTAATAGGAAATATTGATATGAATACAACCATATGTTGTGAGGGGTTGATTTTCCCATATTATTTGCTAAACTCGCATTATTAATGGTCATTGTATTATGTTTGCACTTCAACACAGAACATCTAGACAGGAGCTGAAAATCTGTTCTAAATAATTTCTACTGGTTTTATACATTTTAAAGAGCTAAAAAAGAATACTATTGAAACTAGATGTTGAAAATAAGAAAAAAAAATCTTTGCTTTAAAGCGACTGACTCACAGACGATGATAAAAAGAAAATGTTTATACATCTTGAAATTCTTGCTGTAATCGTGAAGAAGATATCTAAACTAAGTTACTGACTCAGTTTTTGTGACATAAAAACATCAAAATATAAAGTTTTACACACTTTTCTAGGTAAAAAGATTTACCCCGTTAGTCACGGGGTAGATACTTTAGTTATAACATTAATTTTGAGGCAATCCAATAAGTAGATGTCGTGGCTCAGTGGACTAAGTCGTCGCTCTATATTTTACTGACCGAAAGGTCGTGGGTTCGAATCCTGGTTAAGTCAAAACTTTTTTTTTCAGTTTTCATGGTGTACAGAAGCATAATATTATATTTTTTCCATAGTATATTAAATCCTCTTAAATTTTAAAGAATAAAAAATTTCAGCAAAATTTTGTGAGTCAGTCGCTTTAAAGCACATCTGATTTTTTTAAAAGAAATTATTATGTTTATATTCAGTTATATATAACTTATGTTTGATTTCACAAAAGTAGTGTTTAAATTTGTTGTTTTCCTCCATACTATCTAGAGGTCTCTGTGAAAAGTCGTTAAAGGACTGCAAACACAAGGACAGCTATGAAGTGGTCCTAATAATAACCTGGTCTTAACTGCAAACCTTGTTTTTTTCTAAATTCAATACCTAGTTCTTTGAAACTAATAAACGGTATTCATATGATTTAAAAATACATGTAATCAATAATGTTTTGTTGGCAGGGCGACTTTTAAGCATGTTGGTATTTAGCAGTAATGTTATATCCAAGCAGCAAGTCTTCACAATTGGTTTTCTCGAACCGACACTTCGGTGAGGGTCTGCCAGAAATAGGCAAATGTCAGAGTTGAGCATCAAAAAGGTATTTAGAAAATTTAAAACAAGTCTTACTTAATATTTTCTAAGGACTCCCACTGAAGTATTTGCCACAGAAAGGAGTGCATTTCTTTTCTATTTTCTCCAGTAACAGCTAGCATGAAATTACCATTTGATCTTGCTTATAAGACATATTAACATCATAGATACTCCACTAAATGGACTAACAATCTTCAAGATTTGGCATATACGCTGTGAGATTTTGCCGTCAATATCATTTGATGTCTTGATGTTCTACTCATGCTGGACTTAACAGCCAAACACTGTACTAAGACAGTAATATAATAATACAAGGTTGCAGAAATTCATCATTTACATAGTTCAATTAAAATACAGTATGAGGCATTCTTGGGGTTGTGATTATTTAATTAATATAAGATGATGAACTATATTTCCACTGAAAACAGAAACAGTTGTCTTAAAAACTTGCTTTTCCAGGTATAAATGTACTCACTTTAATATACCACCCATACTGCCCTCACCCCAACCCCCTTACTTAGTGAGCGCACTGATTCAGTGTGAGCGCACTGATTCAGTAGTTATGATGTTCCATGCCACTCAGAAAACTTCATGGGTAGTTACCTGAACTTGCCTAAGCAAGGATTTAGAGGGTGTTCGTTTTTCAATCCAAATATAACACAACCTGGTGTATGTAAACTTTACTATAAAGTTGACAGTATTAACATCCCTGCATTCCATGAATGTCAAAATCATTGGCAAGACACAGACATTGAAAATACAGTACAAAAGATGTTGGAAGTTATAACTGAAGTAATGTGCAATGTTTAATACCATGCCCCGGCCAAGAAAAACTGATGGAAGTAAAAAAATATACAAGCTAGTTATGGTATTCACACTATACCACCCCATCAAGCAAATTTTCTTTCATTATGGGAGTTTTTAATAATTAAATTTATTTAGTAACTGTCTAAAAATTTTCAAGATCTTCTCCTCGACATCAAAATGTAACAAGGGGAGATTATTTATATTACGACAAGCAAGATTTTCATTTTTTCTTAATGTAGCCTTCTGTCTCTATATTCCACATTTCATTATGTGTGGGGAACAGATTTTTCTTTATGAAATCTTCAATGCAGCGGATTCCTTTCTAAGATGTGCCCTGGACAAAAGTGGGACGGACAGACTGATGGACTAAGCAGCCATTATATGCTCACATATATCTGGGAGCATAATCAGGTTTTAAAAAGGAGACATGCTGCGAATATTTGACCTAACTTGAATACTTTTCATTTACATGCACATACCTCGTTCCTGTGGTATCCCAACTCGGATGCCATTATGACCTGTAAACATGTGTTGCTGGTGTTCATGTTGTCTTTCCTCTTTGATCATTCCATTCACCAACTTACTACTGGACAAATCTACAGGATCATCGTAGCCTGACTGAGCCATATGCCCATTTACTGTATGATGTGAGCTTGTAGCAATTAGCTGTTCTGCATGCGCTTCATATGTTCCGTGCTGACTTCCCGACATGAAGTAATGGCCAACATTCTGGGCCCGGTCTTCTGATGTATATGGCAGTGCCTGGCTTACATGATTATTGCTAAGCGAGTAAACAAGTTGCTCATTGCTTCTGTCTAGATTTGCACCAACTGTGTATCCATAACCACTGGCCTGAAAAGAATTGTTTGTAAACTTTTTTATTATCTTTTTTTTTTAAGCTGTGTTTTGCTTGAGTTTCCCCTGAAATATGTACATGTAGGAGGTTGAACAGCTTGTAAAGGGAGCCTTATAACATTACAACAGATCTTATTAAACTATCATCCTCTGTAGAATTATATTTTCAATTACCTTGATTCAGTATACGTTGGATTTACCAACAAATCGGTAACAAAAAAAATCGGTAACATTATTTTATATACATGTAGTAAATAACCAGGTTTTCGTTGAAAACCTGTTTAAAAAACAGAGAAATCATTAACAATAGAAATACTGTATGTACCCAGAAAAGTAATAAAGTAGGTTAGAAAAGGCATGCTAGGGTACACTGCTCGTCAGAGAACGGTGCTTACATCACCCGACAGTCGTTAAAGAAGTTATTAGTTTGTCTCAGCAGGTAATTATATAATTTGTGTTTGTCGTGCAATTGTCATTTTTTGAATTATTAAAATTGATTCTACAATATTTCAATAATATTACAATCATAGTTATTTTTTAGATGAAAAGAGAAAAAAACTTTGTTATAGCGCTTCATGTTTTAATTTTAAAAAAAAATTGTTTTACACTCGTCTTCATTAAAGATAGATTTTTAACCATGGCAGAACATTCTAGTATAGAGTGTAACTGTTAACATCACCGACCAGTCCCATGCCATCGACTGTGACGGGTGCCACAGATGGGTTCACCGAAAATGTGGCACTGGTTAGTAATTTATAATATTTCTCTGTCCGATCGATAACTCGTAAATAGTTTGAAATTTATGTGACACGTATATTTAAGTAAATTATCATCATGAGTTGATCCGCTGATAAACACTTGACATCAAGGAATGAAATTATAGAACAATCTGAAATTTATTTTTTAAGTCTATATTATTAATATTCTTTAATGATTTACTATTGTAGAGACACATTTACTTGATGTAAGCTTCCTAATTTGTGTGAAAATAAATTTTCAGAGTGGACATTTTATGTTATTATATGTCTTTATTAGACGTCGCATATAACGGAAAAGTAAGTTGGAAGTGTCAATTTTCACAGGAATTACCTACCAGGAGATATGACAGTCAAAAAAGAAGCACAAATACAAATTAACACCTTATACGAAATTTCACTTTATGTGTGTTAGCATAAATTTCTCATTCATTCCATGTTACGTTATGTAAGTTATAAATATTTATATAATATTTAATACATTTAACATCTTAAAAAAAACACCAATTAAAGTAATCTCCATCATCAAAGGTGATTTTCATACCTACTCTATCACTATATCAACTGTATACAATTACTAACAATATTTTTATTGTTACAGATTTCTCAGTTTTTTAACTATATAAAATCATGTTACCAACTTGCCGTGTTACTGATTTGTTCGGAAGCGATATATATTAAAAGTTTGAGAAATTTATGTGATTATTCCTCAGATATGGATGAGCAAAATGTACAAAGATTTTGAAATTTCAACATTTTCATCTTCAGTTATCAGCCACATTAAAGTAAGTGCTCCAACTCTATTTGATGGCATCCTCAAAGCTATTGCTGAAACACTCATTTACTTGTATAGACCTCAAAACCCTTAAATCTTTCTTATTTTGAAAAGTGTCTATATTGAAAATTCATATCTAAGATGACAAGGTAATATGTAGTAAGCTAGGTAGATACAGAAATCTGAGTAAGACTCAACTGTTAAAAACAAAATCTCTTTCAAAAAATAGCAAGATATTTAACTTTTTGAGTACAATTAATTGCAGCAAAAAAGCAATATTGAGATAATTCTAACTGCTTCAATGTTAAAACATCATTGTTTCATTCAACTAAGGAAAAACAAAATAAGTAAAAGTAGGTTACTCCACAGTTTCACCTAATGTTTAAATGACAAAATTAAGTTATTTTAAGCAACTATTTACAAACAAATATATTATATATGTATTTCATAACCTTACATTTACAATAAAACACTTCCCAAATGTAGGCATTTTTGTGATATTCACACACACAAACACACACAATTTGTCTTTAAATCAAAACTCGAAAAAGAAATGAGGTAACATCCAGTTTTTAGTGATTTTTAAATTCCTCACTGACTGTCAATTAGTTTTACATTAAACCAAATAAACTTTCTGGAATGCAACTCTGGGTTAAAAAAGTTATCTCAGATTTTCAATACGACAAAATCTAAACATTTCATGAGAAATATTACATTTAGGCTATGACAAAATAAGCAATTTTCTCACTCCCCTGACCTTTAAACAAGGCCGCCTTTCAAACATTCTTCCGTGGGAAAATATTTCACGCTCGGTTAAGCTCCGAATTACAGGCTCTAACCCAGTTTCCCAGGACGAATTAAGTAAGGTACATACATGTACACAGTGAGACCACGGGAAAACTTCCGTGTAAATATTTGTCATTCACTTGTTATGACTGTAAACAGGAATTACAGATTAAAGAGTTTTACCTGCGAAACGAAAACTTGTTCATTCATTTTGCAAGTTCTACAAACTTGTCGATGCTAAAAATAGGCCGTTAATAAAGTAGAAGAAAATCGAAAGAACAGTTAATCCTCTGGGATACACAATTTAAACATATCCACTCAAAAAACAATCTATCACTTTCCGAAATGTCACCAACTTCTATTTCAACTCGCATTGTTTGTAAAGCTACGCCGTGGGAAAAATCCAGTCGCGGCTCCCATCGTGAGAACAATGGTCAAAGGCTATTACTTTACCCACCAACGTATAAATACATTTCAGGCGGGCATCGTTCATTTTGCAAACTTAAACGTAAACATTTTTCATAACGTTATACAGTAACACAAAAAGGGCTAAAAATTCTTTGTGTGATATTATTTTTTCAAAAGCATCGCGCAGCTGTGCAAATATGACATCGTAATCAAAACAACAGAGGAGGTAATTGTAACAGCGCTGCACACGTGCTCCTTCAATAATGTACACAGACGATTGGTGATTTCCATATTTGGCTGGCAGGTGTTCCCACGGTACCAGGATTCACTAAGGATAACTAGGTCAAAGTGCAAGATGTCTAGCTGGGAGCTAGAATTGTAGGTCATGTCCCCAGAATAGACCAAATCTAACGTTTTGGTATTAAGTTTAGTTACTTTATAGATAACTTTAAGATGCACAACTTTGTGTTAACAACTGACAACATTTAATATCAGAGATTCTAGGCAGCAACAAATGAAAAAGCATTTTTTTTAAATTAAGTTAATACTGGTTTACATAGTGGCTTTATTACAAGAATCCTAAAATGAACTCAGTGATTACAAAAAACACATCAATATCTAGTAATAATTGTTATTGGCTGTCTCAATTAATGCTTCATCAGGTCAGACCAGGACCTTTCCAGTACAGGGTCATCAAAAAGGAGTAAACTAATTAAAACTGTACTGAAAGGACTGGAGCAAGCCATTTCAAGGTTTAGGACTGTGATGCACTGCCCTATGCCTGATTTGCATTTCTACATTGAAGAAATGTTCACAGTCTTGAAGAAAAAAGCTTATTTTACCAGGGCAAAAGGAAATAGAGACAAATGTCAAGGTGTCATACTTCTTTTAGTTTTCCTTCCTTTTCTTAATAAAAAAATCCTTTCCTAATTAATGTAAAGTAATTCAACAGAATTTGTTTCTTTTTCTGGGTTGGATCACTAGAGAACTTCAAATCATAACTTTTCTAGGTATACACTGTAACTGAAATGCACTGAAATAAATAATGAGAATAAAAACTGCTATTAAACTGCTATGAACAGCCCTGTTTCCAGTAATCTTTAAAGATGACATTTACAAGTCATACTTCCACTTACTAACCTTTTGGCTACTATAAATCAGACTGCAGTTATAGGAGATGTAATCACATGTTAGAATAAATAAGGGTTGGGTGTTGTGAGTTCTGAACTTATTCCCATGCCAACCAAAATAAATGAAAGATAAATTTAACAGATCAAAGCTTTCCATATCAAATGATTGCGTGAAGCTGAATTAAAAAAAAAAAAAAAACACGCACAAATTCAGATAATCAGATAATTGTGCAGTAATGTTGAATCATCCTAAAATCAAATCCAAAATTATGATTAAATCAAAACCAAAGGCAAAGCAGGATGACAACTGAATTGTAGAACAGTGCATGTGTCTTGGACTGGGAAGAGGGCAAAATGGTAAGGGTTTAAAGGAAGGAAATGATTAACTGACACATCACATTTGAAAGAGAACAGAGCTCTTAATTTTTATGTACTTCTCATAGGTTTTATTTCTTTCAGGGGTGAAAACAGTGCACCAGTTAGGATTTAAAAAGGGCAAGGTGGTGCTGGGAAAAGGGCACATGGAAGCACGAAAACTACAAGGTTTACTGATTTTGAACCAAATTCAACTTCTTAATTAACTTATTATTCCCATGACAACCAAAACAAATGAAAGACAAATTTAACATTAGCAAAGATTTCCATGTCAACTGTTGTGTGAAACTGATTTTTTAAAAAAACAACAATTTATTCAGAGATTTATTCTCTTCTTTGATATAATACAAAGCCCATTAAAATCCACAAGAACTGTTAAATGCAAAGTGCTGTCTAAAGGGCACTGCAGAGTGCCAGAAAAAAGGACAAAATGCAAAATGAAAGAGGTAGGCTGCCCACCCTGCTAATCTATAGCCTTGCACCACAATAGTTCCCTCTGAATAATTCTGTTAAGTGCAACACCATAGCCTAATGAAGAAGGGATTTTTTTTAAACCGCCTTTCTGAATGACCCTGACACATGTCGATCACTATATGGAAATAAAAGGAAGTCTGTTTGTTTTATCCGAGACTTAATAAGCTCGCTGTTAAGATTACTTTCAAGTTGGTTTCACTGAATTTCTTGACCGTTCACCAAAACTGGATCCTACCTTACAATCACATAATCTATATTGTTTTCTATCTTTGACCAAGCAGAAATCTGACCATAAACCATCTTCTATTACATAAAGCTCAGTTTGTTCATACCTTGTGTCAAATTAGTGAAAATTGGCTAATGATGATACCTAACAGGATACCCCTGGCACCAATGCAACAAGGTGCAGAGACAAAAAACAACTGTGTCAGGCTGGTATGTATTTATTTACTTTGATACTGCCACTACGTCAACATCAATAACGATAGACAGACAACACATTTATCTGCACTGATTTGCACAAAGTTGTAAATGTTTTCTGAATAATGAATATTTTCAATATAACTTTGAGTGGAGGGTAAACTAGACCTATGTGTCCTGGATACTATACAGCTAAATTCTATTTAAACAACATTGACTTACCAATGCTATTTGGGCTTTTATTGCTGGAGACTCTTATATATTTTCTTATCAAGATTATATGCTCTGATCTGAAAAACAGATGAAATATACGAAATTCGGGTTTACGAGACTTTTGTTGCTGAAAGTTGCTCAAGATGGCCGTGAAATCTGGTTCATTGAGCATGTCCAGGTGAAGGCACCTGAAGATTGTATACCAAGGTTTCAAAACTACCTAGACCCTGGATATTATTAACTAAGCGCAATAAAACGGATCTGATTCACGTAGAAAATTGCTTCTTTTTTAAAACTTTCCGAAACAAGAGAGACTCTTTCGCTTTTTTAAGGTTTCTCCTACTTGTTACCAGCACAACTGTCAGCTGTCAAATGTGGGAATTATCCTACTGGAGCCCCATTCATGTTTACATCTCGCAATATCTCAATCAAAACGAGATTTTTAAAATGGAGTAAATAAGTCAGAGTCTGTCAGAAATGTAATGTAGGAACTGTTCTGCTTGTATATGCGACTCTTCCTTTTAAAATTATCATGGCAGATAATTTACAAACTGACAGCCCATCCAAAATAACTGGAGACGATATTATTCAAAATAACAGTAAAGATAAAGAGACTGATAAAGATAGAATTGTAAGCCCCCCACCCACCCAAAATAAAAGTGACAGTGATGAAAAAGAAGGAAGCAGCAAGACTGAAAATGGTAGGCATTCGTGAAAAAATAAAGTTATTGACTTTTCAGTCAGATGTCAATTCATCTGTAGAGTGCTTAGACCAACGCTAGGCGTATACCAGTGCTCGGCGTAAATCTATTTTTTCACGGAATTGATATTTTTTCTTTGAAGTGATTTAAAACTCTTCTTTAATTCGAGTTAAGTGTCATTTCATCTATCTTTTCACGGTTCCCTGAACTTCCAGTATCATCACATGACTTAAGCATAGCAGACAGAAGGGGATCCCATTAGATAAAACAGGCAAAACGCATTGTTTTCTACGCGAGATCATGTACTTCTTCTGTTTGATACGCAATGATTAGAAACAATCTGTTTAATACTTTATTCATTTTGTGTTCAAGAAAAGTTCTTTGCATAATTACAAAAGATTTCCTTTTTGAAAGGTCGCCGATCAGGACATCTACGGTAGGCCGAGCATTGTCACAATTTTGACCCTGATTTATAGCCTGCCCTGTTGTTTACGTCACGGTTGTTTCACATGGGGAAACTTCGTAAGAATTAAGCAAAGTTTACTCTTGAATATAATTAGTTCACAACATGAAATGAGTAATTTGTTTAGTCTCTTCAAAGAAATTCCTTTGATTTTACGCCGAGCATTGGTCTGACCACTCTAGAATAGTTACCTTGATAGTCCAAATAATTGTACTGGAAAGGGTTGAATATCGTGCCATTTTTTAATGGCTACACTGGTAAAATATATAAGATTTGAAATAGCAGGAAAAGAATTGTAAGATTATGAAAATACCTGTTTATCTATACAGAATTCTGTTTAATCCTATACTATTCTGATCTATTTTGTTTGTGAAAATGATGAATCTTTTCCATGATGTTCTTGCATAATGGTAATACAGATTTGCAGAACTTAAGATTTTAGCTCACCTGTCCAGTAGTGACAGAGTGAGCTTTTGTGATAGCCCTTTGTCCATCCTCCGACTGTCCACAATAAGTTTGTTAACACTCTAGTGGTCACATTTTTGCCTCAGTTGTCATGAAACTTAGTCAGGATGTTTGTCCCATTAATTACTCGGAAGAGTTCGAACATGGGTTATGTTGGATGAAAAGCTAGGTCACAAGGCCCAAAAATAGAAAAATGTTGTTAACAAGGCTACATTTTCAGTCCAAATATCCTGGAAATTTGTCAGAATATGGGTCATCTGGGGTCAAAAACTAGGTCACAGAGTCCAAATATGAAGTAACCTTGTTAACAATCTAGAGATTACATTTTCAGTCCAAATTACCTGCAAGTTTGTAAGAAAGGTTGTTTCATTGATTTCTAGCGCAAGTTTGAATATGGGTCAGCTTGGGTCAAAAACTAGGTCCCAGAGTCCAAATATGGAAAAACCTTGTTAACAATCTAGAGATTACATTTTCAGTCCAAACATCTTGGAAATTTGTAAAAAAAAAGTTGCTACGATGATTTCTTGCTCAAGTTTGAATATGGGTCATCTGGGGTCAAAATCGATGTCACAGAGCCCAAATATGGAAAAACCTTGTAAACACTCTAGAGGCTTTTCCAAATGATGTTGAAATTTGTCAGAAAGGTTGCTTTGATGATTTTTTGCACAAGTTTATATATGGGTCATCTGGGGTCAAAATCGATGTCACAGAGCCCAAATATGGAAAAACCTTGTAAACACTCTAGAGGCTTTTCCAAATGATGTTGAAATTTGTCAGAAAGGTTGCTTTGATGATTTTTTGCACAAGTTTATATATGGGTCATCTGGGGTCAAAATCGATGTCACAGAGCCCAAATATGGAAAAACCTTGTAAACACTCTAGAGGCTACATTTTCGGTCCAAATACCCTGGAAATTTGCCAGAAAGGTTGCTTTGATGATTTCTAGCTCAGGTTCGAATATGGGTCATGTAGGTTCAAAAACTAGGTCACAGAGCCCAAATATGGAAAAACCTTTTTAACACTCTTGAGGTTACAGTTTCAGTCAAAATATCCTGGAAATTTGTCAGAAAGATTGCTTTCATGATTTCTAGCTCAGGTTCAAATATGGGTCATGTAGGTTCAAAAACTAGGTCACAGAGCCCAAATACGGAAAAACCTTCTTGACACTCTAATGACTTGAGGTAACAATTTCAGTCCAAATATCCTGGAAATTTGTCAGAAAAGTTGTTTCGATAATTTGCAGCTCAAGTTCGAATATGGGTCATGTAGGTTCAAAAACTAGGTCACAGAGCCCAATTATAGAAAAGGTTGTTAACACTCTAGAGGTAACATTTTTAGTCCAAATAACCTGTAAATTTGTCAGAAAGGTTGTTTCTATAATTTCTAGGTCAAGTTTGAATTTGGGTCATCTGGGGTCAATTAACCAGGTCCATAACAACTTTGTTAAAAGCAGTCATACTCAGGTGAGCAATAAAGGGCCATCATGGCCCTCTTGTTTCCAATTAATACTTACCTGATAAGGGAACTGGGTCTATTACGTTCTATACTCAGGTTTTTATTCAATTTCTTTTGATTTGTGTGTCTTGAATTTCAGCTGATTGGTACCTGTTTTGATTTATTGTGGAAAATAACTTGTGGTTTAACCCTTTCCTCCATATATACACCTTATATGGCTCGGGCAAACAGTGTAGAACCAGACCAGCCAGCACATCCGTGCCTTCTGATCAGGATCTACACTGTTTGCCTTTTGATACATTAGGTTATTTCTCACCAAAAGGCTAATATGTGCCGGCTGATCTGGATTTACACTGGTCGCACATGCATAAAAATGCATATATATGGAGTAAAGGGTTAAAAATATCTCTTATTGGTAACCCTCACATGTATTTATTTATCAATACTTCAAGCTAACCAATAGTCATTACTTATGTTTAAAGTCATTAATTGCTTTTCAGTTCAAGATGAACAGACTACTGAGACTGATAAAACAGAATTAGTAACTGATACAGCAAAACCAAATGAGCCAGTTGAAAAGACTGAACAAGATGTTTCAGAAGAGAACACAGAAGAAGTACAAGACATTGAAGGAAAGGAAGATATGTTAGTAGATGAACCAGACAGTACAGAGGAAACAGTTGATGATAAGGGTGCATGTAACATTGAGAAGGATGCTGCTCTTAAAGTGGAACTACCTCCAACTGATATAGACACTGATAGTTCTAAAGTGACAAAAACAGGTACTGTAGACATTGTGGATGAAGGGGCTTGTGGCAATAGTGCGGCTAGAAATGGGCGTCCCTTAGATGACTCTGAAAGTATACATCAAGTGAAATGGATCTATTTCAAAAAGAAGCAAGTGCCTATTGTAACACAAAATGAGAATGGGCCTTGTCCTTTGCTGGCTCTGATGAATGTGATGTTACTACAGAACCGTGTGACATTACCACCACAGACTGAGATTATATCTGCGGGTCAGCTGATGCATCACCTTGGTGATAGTGTCCTACAGAATGTTCCTGGGGAAGATGTAAGCATTCTCACCATTGGTTGAATTCTATCTTGGCATCTGTTCTCAGTATAAGATTTAAATTTGATGTTTTGAAATGAAATGCAGGTAAAAGTACAACAGAATCATCATCCTTATTTAATTTTAGACTGTTTTAGATCTAACAATCTAAGTGTAATCTAAGTTTGAGGCATTTTATCAGAACCTTAAATAAAAGATTTCAACTAGATAAAATGATAAGATAAGATTTTATTATAGTGCGATGTGTAGTATCAATCTACTTGTATATAATATTATACAATTATTGCCTAGTGTGCCATTGAATATGATGTGATATCATCGCCCAAATGTTATATTGACAGAGTCGAAGCCGAGGTCAATATAACATTTGGCCGGTGAATATCACATCATATTCAATGGCACACTAGTCAATAACTGTTTTATTATATGACAACATACAATTGTTTCTACTAAGTTTTCTTCCAGACTGATTTTACATTCATTACAATGTGTTAATTTTTGTAGGACTTTTTATACTCATTCCCACATTACAATAATACTCAGGTGATTTTGAAATCCAAAATAACATCAAAAAATTTAAAAAAAAACACACACCAGACACCATTTCTTAGAAAAAGTCTAAGTGCCCAGATGTATTTTGTTTATTTCCCGGCATTAGAGTAATTTTGTTAACTGAGTGCCGGGCACCAGACAGCACTACTATGAGTATCAACAGCAATCTATTTTTAGACCTAAAATATAACATGGGAAAAACCCAGAATGCAGCAATATAACAATATATTATTGGTCGCCGTCTGCGCTTTGAACGAATGAGATCGCGTCTATTTATAGGTCATATAATAAATGTCTATGTTGGGCCGGTTGTATATATTTATGTGTGTTTGTATATTTGTATGTTATAAAATATATGTCAATAATTATACACCTGGGCTAACGGGGTTATAAGTCAAGTATTGTTTAGATACATAATGGTTTAAATTGAATGTATAATGATTTCACATGGTTACATACAAACATGTACAGAAATGTATATAAGTTTGGATTCAAAGAACACTTTACTTCTGCAGGTTGATTTTTGAAAACCAGAATCAGTTGGTCTATATTATAAATTTTATCTTTTACTTTTTATCATGGTATACTATACCAAGGTAAAGTAACTCCAACTGTCAGATATAAGTTTTCATCACCTGTAACATATTTTGTTCCAGTTTTCATAATGATGTGTCCCAAGAGTCACAAAAACTCACTGCTTATGGTACATTTAATTGTCATTTTCAGGGTGTTTCAACACCATCTCGGCTCAACTTCGAACAAAATATGGGTGATGCAATGGCTGTGATGTACAAACTGCAGACAGGACTTGATGTCAATGTCAGATTTACAGGGTTAGACTTTTCGATAAAATTTAAGAGATTTTCTTCACAGTTATTGAATCGTTAATGCTTGATGTCATCTCAAAAAACCAGTTTTATTTTTCAGTCACCAGCAGACATGAGTAGCTTTCTTCTGTTATTAATGACAAAAATGAAAATAATGAACCAGAGTTTTGACTTGGTTTTAACTTACAAGTCCTTAAAAGAAACTTTTCGACTTTCAAACCTTTTAGTTACTTCTGATCTTGGAAAGATCCTTTTTGTTATTTGATATACATTTGTATTAATGAATGAACAATTCTGCTGTTTTGATATATTAAATAAATTATGTCCTTTTCAGTGTTCGTGATTTTGAGTACACTTCAGAATGTATAATCTTTGACTTGTTGCAAATTCCACTGTACCATGGATGGCTGGTAGATCCACAGAATGATGCAGAGGTGGAAGCCTTGGGAAAATGTAGTTATAACCAACTTGTGGAGAAAATAATCCTGCAGAAAACATCTGACCAACCAGATCTTGTCAATCAAGGTATAACTTCAACAGATTTAAATGTGCTATACAAAGTTTGATGGACCAGAATCTTACATAAATATTATTTTTAGCTCACCAGAGGCTCAGGGTGAGCTATTGTCATCATAGTCTGTCTGTAGTCTAACATCAACCATGTGCTGTAATCATCTTGATGTTCTTGTATGAAGCTCTACCAACATTTTTCAAAGAATTCAGTTCCATGCAGAACTCTGGTTGCTGATGTTATTTGAATAAAAAATGTTAAAATCTTCTTGTCTGAAGCCACCAGGCCCAGAACTCTGAAATTTGTTGTATGACATCTTGTGGTAAACCTCTAGGAAGACTGTTTAAATTACCTGTGTCTCAGTTGGCTCTGCCAGGAGGTTACTGTTTTGTTTTTTTTTGCAAAGATACAGTATATAGAGGAATAACTTTTAAAGTCTTATTCTTTGAAAGCACAGGGCCTGGAGTCTTAAGTATTTGGTATGAAGTATTGTTTAGAAGACTTATACAAAGATGTCAATTTTTTTCCTTAAAATCTTGATTGGCTCCACCTTATGTGTCAGTGTTCTTGAAATAATCTATAGAGGAAAGCTTGAAAAATCTTCCCTGAAACCACAGGGTCTGGAATCTAGATACTTTGTGTGTAGCATTTTTTAGTAGACCTCTAGCAAGATTGCTCATATAATGATGTTGAAACGGGCGTTTAGTCCCAGTAAAAACAAACAAATAAAAAAAGGCATCTGTTAAAAGTGTGATCAGTTGTAATCAGCTGTTACATTACTGGTCATTTTTCTATTGCATGGTTTTCTGTGAGATTTTTATTCAAAGACTGCAAAATAAGCACATTTTTCACAGGATATTGGTAAGACTTTTATCTACTTAGTATTTTATGCTTACAGCTTTAGTGGCGGAGGTGTTTCTTGAGAATTCTGCCTCCCAGCTAACATACCATGGTTTATCGGAACTGTGTACGCAGCTGAAGGAGGATGAGTTAGCGGTGCTGTTTAGAAATAACCACTTTACAACATTATATAAGTACAAGGTAAGTACAATGATAAGTACAATAAGTTTCTTTACACCATTAGTTAGTCATTCTGGAGTACTGTTACTGTTGCCTGGACCCATTCTAGAAATTAACAGCACAGAACAGATTATATCATTTTATTTTATTTTACCCAGGCAATAGTATTTTTACACATGATATTATGGCACAACATAGGGAGGGGGGGACAAAGAAACAAATTTTAAACAAATTTGAAGAGATGTTAAAAGTCAAAAGAGTGGGGGAGATAACACTCTGTAATTCGGGGCTCTGCAAATTCTATAGTCTGACGTCCGGAACAGCATTAAACTTACTCTCGGACACCTGACTGTGTACAAAAGTTTTGTCCTGGACAACTCAAATTTTGACAGTCATAAATCTTGGGTAACTGCTCCAATAAACAACCCACTTGAATAAACAACATGAAGCAATCGATTTCTAACCGACTGGCATTCCATAAGCTCCGCCCTAATAGAGAAGTGACAGCACATTTGGATCACCTTGGGCGACTTCAATAAGTCTTTATACGAAGTTGTCAGAAAAGGCCGACAAAAATGTTATACTTCTCACTCGGACATCTGACAACTCTATTTTGCCATAGTCAGTTGTCCTGGACAACTCAGTTTCAAAGAAATTTGTAGATCCTGTCACGTATTAAACTATGATATATATGTAATTTATAACTGTAGGATATAACCAATATTTCTATTATAACAATGTCACAGAATAATGAAAAAGATTGTTACAAATAGAACAAGAAAGTGATTGCACCTTACCAAAATTACAGCACATCATACAACAACAAGAATAATTATGTCATTCAGTCGTGAAAATCATGCAATGCCTGCACCCTGTAGACATTAATAAGACATAAGAATATTTCTTCTGTTTTTGAAATCAAAAATTACAACAAACTTATTTGAATGATTGTATATTAAGGTAAGTATGTTTTATAAACAAGAAATACCAGAGTCATTTTATCATTTCATTAATAGGTTATAATGAAGAGCTTTAATGATTGATTGACCAACTGATTAATCAACAAAGTAATCAACACAAATATTACAAACCATCTCTTGTCCAAAATTTACCTTTAATAAGTGCAGAAAACTTCTTGATTTATTTTATTCAAGAAGTCTTCTATTTAACTGCACTAAACTTTTAAGACTGATCAAGTTATTAAGACAACACAATATAAAAAGGTTAATAATGAAATAATAAAATCCGTGTTAATTTTCTCTCATTAAATGTATTTCTATGTGTATTGATTATCTTGGTGTGATAAGAATGTGCTTTGATCTGTTCCTAATTTTCTATCAAACAGCAGTTTGTAAGAGCTGTCAGAAAAGGAGAAAATTTATCTTATTCTATTCCACTTTATTCTATTCTACTTTTACATAACAGTGTATTATCAAAAATAATACAATGTAATAGTATTAATTCATTTATAAAAATGTTTTTGTATACACTTAACAAATTTTCTAATTGGCTGGCCAATAAAACTTAATTTACCAAAACTAAATATAGGAACGACTTGAAATTATGCAGTACCGTTGTTGTTTTCCTATCTTCTCCATTGTTTACAACAGCTATGGCATATGTATCACTATCACGAGTCCTCAGCTGGAATGGGGTGAACATTGCTGCCTTTCTGCGGAAATTAAACTGTTAAACTGTTGAAATAAACTTCAAGTGGCCAATTAGAAAATTAGTTAAGTGTACATATACATGAGAAGTAAACTCAGATATAATGTAGTGAAATTTTTTCAACTGTAGAACTGTTGTACTGTCCTTGGTATTTAATATCTGAAAAAGAGGATGCCATTTAGTATTCGGCAAAAATAAACAGATTTTCATAAGAAACTATTTACAGTTGTATGACAAAATGATTATTATCAGTACAGCTTACTTACTATAAGTTTGGGATCTTTTTTTATACATCCAAAAAGAACTAATATGTCATTGAAATGTGAAAACAGGTTCTACATGTAAACCTAGGCAAAGAAGCTGATTAAACAAAAAAACGAAACTGTGTGAGAACTGTAGAAAAAGTAAGTACATACTGCCACCCAGAAGTTCACAGCTATAGGGTTTTCGTGTATATATCTTTACAATATCAGTCTCGTACAGTTCTCTCTCCTGAGGTAAAAATTGACACTTGACCATGTAATCCATTGTACATGTGTGGACATCACCAAAGTACCTGAATAACACAGTTATATGCAGATTGATGAAAAACTGATATAACTGATGTGTTTGATTTGAAAAAGGAAATATTTCTATGTCTTATACGCATGTTAATGTTGTGTTTGACTTCTGAATAAACTATGAAAGAAAGCTTACTGGCATATTTTGCTTAAATGATTCTCATGGCTGGCTATCCATAGGTTGGTCCAGGCCCTTTCACATTTGGCCTGACTCATCATGTAACAGTATCCACCACCAGCTGTACAAACACCTTCAAACAGAACACAATTGAGTCATCATTAATTATAACTTGAAATAGTTAAAGGTTTTGGATTTTACTAGAAATTCTTTCCTGACTTAGATTTACCATTTATTTGGTTTGATGTGCAAATAGTTTTCTGAATGTGTATCAATAGTTAGTTTGCTGATAATTTTTTGAATGCTTTTTTTTTCTAAATGAAAATCTAGTTCAGAGTTATATGAGTTCTCTCTTTTAGTGTGGCAATTTCAACTCAGATAACAATTTCCTCACTTGATAGTCTCAAACAAGGTCAGAGACAAATCATTGTCCAACTTCACACTCTGTAATAAATACATTCATATTGATACAGGAACTTTTTTTTCATTGTCTTGTGCATGTAATACATTGTATGTGTAAACAAAGAATGCAATGTTATATGTTTAATAGAAGCAAACAAATGTAAAGGTTTGCTTTCACATACAATATAACTTCCTTGTTCTGAAGTTCAGTAGATCAAACTTCTCGATGTGTTGAAGTTTTTTTGAAGTCCTGACATTTTCCTTATAAAATTATGGAATACCTACATATGAAGTGAAGTTTTATGAACTGAAGTTTACAGTGTATCAATACATGACTTGAGGTTTTGATTTATTCAGTTTATACTGACATCCACTAAACTTTGATTTATGACGTTCTGCTATAGATTAAAAGGATTGAAAATTGTGAAATTTTTAGCTAAAGATAATTTCTTACAAAGTTTCAGCTGGATTGTGTGATCAGCAGACCCCATTTGCTCAAAAACACAAATACAAGAATCATTAATTTTCCAGTCTTTGCAAACAAATTTTATCTAGATAGTACATTTCTGCATGAACAGATCAAGTGTTTCCATATAAGATGTGACAGCTCCTCAGCTGAAAAAATCTGAACAATAAGATAAAATAGTCCATTAAAATAAACAGAAGAAATGTCTCACCATTACTGATAAATATAATCAAGAAAATTCCACAGATACCACTTTTTTTCATGCTGTACTCTGTAAACAATTGCCAATTTTATGTTGTTGAGGTGAACAACAAGTCATGCTTTAAACCCTGACAAAAATAATATCTACTTAGTGTACAATATGATCTTAATCACAACAAAACACTTCAGTGTATTTCCTCAGCATGAAATGCAACAGTAAACTTGACCGTCTAATGTTAAAAAGTAAAAGACAAAACAGAAATAATATCTGTTTACTGTCCCTGATTTTTTAAAAGATGGCTAAACTTAAATTATGTAATATGCCTTTAAAATAATGATGTTTACTGTAAAACAAATTATTCTTTAAATGCTGAAAGCCCTCCACATTCCTGCATTTAGTAACAGGAAGTATGGTCACTATATAGTAATTGGGGAAATTTTACACGAAAAGTTAACACGAAATGTATTTATAGAATGTGATAGGATATTTAATGAGTGGTCATCAGAGCAAGGAAATAGGTACTTAAGGTTAACTTGTATCTCTATCTTAGTCATCAGTACCAGTACAAATTGTCACACCTTATATAGTAAGTCTCAATATGTTGGGGGAAAACAATTAAACCCAGTTTTGAAAGAGTACCTGTATTAAATGATAGGTCAAGGAAAAGCTCAATGTTGCTAATAAAGATTTTACGTTTCCACTCAATATCTTACATTGCCATTGGCTTTTTATTTTAAGACTTGGTTATAAGGAAGCATATATATTTGCTTTAGGGGTCACTGGGCTCATGGAATAGGTGCGGTACATTTTTTTTACCACTTTATGGAAATGAATTAGTTTTACTTAAAGACTAGGTTGACCATTGGTTTTTCATCAGTGCTGCAACCAAAACTCTATGGTGCTGGAAATGTTAGCAGATATATGACCTCACAAATATTGTAGATGTTGTTGGGCTTGAACATATGTCCTTTATCATTCAGAAGTAATAGTGGTTTGCAGAATCTTTGTTAGGAATTTTAAAACTGTACTAAGTATTGTATTTCTGTTTGTTGCAGGGTGAATTGTTCCAGCTTGTTACAGACCAAGGCTTCCTGCAAGAGAGCAACGTGGTATGGGAGACACTAAGCAATGTGGAGGGAGATTGCCATTTTGTTGATTCGGAATTTAGAACCTACACGAAACCTGAACCCCCTCCCTTATCAAATGAACCTTCCAGTGTACCCATTAATAGTGAGGAACAGATTGATCATGAGTAAGTTCTGTAAATAGCTACTTAATATAAGAAATATTTATGAATCATTTGTAAGTATCCTATTGCTATAGAGGTACCATACCACAATACTAGTTCCTTGCACCCGAATCTCCTTTATGATAGCATCGAGAGTTTGTCCTTCAAATCTAATAGTTACAGGTTGAAACTGATTGGGGTAGACATTTCTTGGTTTTGTGATTTTGATAAAAAAAAAAGAAGTGCGACATTTTTTGCCACAATTCATGGTCTTTAGCTACTCACAAAGTCAAGATCACATTCCTTGACAAAGTGGAATCTGAAAATACTTGAAATAGAAGTCTTTGCACACAATTAAAATTAAGATACATATAACTTCATTTCAGTTACCTAGTAGCATTATCCCTACAGCAGGAGCAGCAGCCTGTTGCCTGGTCACCACAGAATGCCCAGATGTCAGAGTAAGTTACCTCAGCTTGTAGTTATTGAGTTCCTGTAAGCCCTAGATGGGCCAGCTGTATTATACAGAATGGAATGAAACTGAATGCTTTGTATTTGTGAGACTGGTACATGTATTAGCAGGCCAAAAGAGCCATTTATCTGTTCAGTCATAACAGATAAGCAAATGTGATTTAGAAAACCTTGTTAGCAGCAAAAGCATTAAAACATTTGTAATTCTTGTCATTACATATAAAAATATGAGAACTTTGAAAGAATGCATTATTCTCAACTTCTGCAGTGAAGAGTTAGCCAAACACCTCCAAGAAGAAGAGCGCCGTGCTGCCATGGCAGAGGCAAATGATGCACAGCAACGTCAAGGACAACAAGCGCCAAGGCAACAAGGTCAGCAGTCATCTAGTCAGAGAAGACCTGTGAGAGGATCAGGTCAACATAGGGAAGACAAGAAAGATGTGAGTAACAGGGCTTTAGGGGAGTAACAGGGCTTTATATATGTAATTTATGGTGATTTATTTTATTGTTTTAAAGTCTTTCTTTTGAACTGGAGGAAAGAATGCTACATTTTCTGCTATGAGTTTGTTAAAATTTTTCGTCATTTTTTTCAAATGGTAGTTTCATGATTATTATTTGAACAAGGCTAAAGATTAGCCTGTGATAAAATTGTTTGGTTGTCATGATAGCAAAGGTTCTCAACATTCATGAGATTAGATGCAAAGAAAATTGTGGGCAAGTATCATTTTGCTAAATCTTTTAATATAAACTTTTTTTAGAAGCATCACTTTCATCTTTTATTGTTATATGACTTTAAAGTGTATTTGATACACAACATCATGATGTTTCTTTGCCTGTAATATTGTTGAAGGTAGTGGTACATATATGTTGACAACATAAATTATTCATTGTGTCGCCTGCTACGAAGTAGCCGCGACATATAGGGATCACTTCTCCGTCGTCTGTATGCCCGTCTGTCCATCCGTCCGTCTGTCCATCTGTCACAAATCTTGTCTGGACTACTCCTCAGAAACTACTGGTGCGATTTCATCCAAACTTTACAGGAATGATCAGTACCAAGTCTAGTTGTGCATATCGTCAGCATTTTCCAGTTCAATGATTTTTGTAAGAGTTATGGCCTTTTTATGATTTTTGTGTCGCCCTTTCGAAGAAAAGGCGATACATAGGGATGGCTTTGTCCGTCGGTCCGTCACGAAAACATAACGTTGGCTATAACTTTGCCATTTCTAAACATTATCTTATCAAACTTTCAAATTGTATTGCTTATGACAACAGGGTCAGGTTGATGCCAAAATTTCTAGGTCAAGGTCACATTTGACAGAGTTATGCCCCTTTTTATACATGGATTTTGTCATGAAAACTTAACGTTGGGAATAACTATGCCATTTCTTAATGTTTCTTCATCAAACTTTCCAGTTGTAATGCTTACAATTGTATCACTTAAGACAGCACCATTTCTCAAGGGCAGATAACCCTCAAATTTATTTTTGCAATGTTATGCCCCTTTTTCAAGTTAAAATTTCTTGGTTAACCTTTTTCTTTATGTCCATATCTCAAAAAGTGTCAAGGATATTCCATACAAACTTGGAATACTTGATCACCAGCAAGACCCCTGCAAAGATTGTTGGTACCCATGTCCCTGGGGTCACAGTTAGCCCCACCCCCAGGGGTCACTTGATTTTGCTTATACTTATGTATAGGAAAAAATATTTCTTAAGCCTAGAAATAAAATATTAACTGACATGAGATGGGTAAGTACTCCCAACCCTTCCGAATCCGCACCCCCAAAAACCAGTCCCACCCCCCCCCCCCCCCCCCCCCCCCCGGGCCCATTTTTTTTTTTTTTTTTTTTTTTTTTTTTTTTTTTTTTTTTTTTAATACATAGGTACTTGACTCCCGATTCACCCTCAAACCCCCTCCCCACCCACAACCAGTCACCCCCCCACACACACACACACACCCGGGCCCAATTTTTTTTTTTTTTTTAAATTTTAATACATAGGTACTTGACTCCCCATCCACCCTCAACTCCCCCCCCCCCCCCCCCCCCCCCAAACCCCCGGGTTCTTGTTTTTTAAAAAAAATTTTACAGAGTTATTTGACTCCCATCCACCCTCAACCTGCCCACCTGACCCAATTTTTTTTTCTTCTTAATACATAGGTACTTCACTTCCCATCACACACACACACACCCCACTATCGGGGCCCAAATTTTTTTTTTTTTTTTTTTTAAATACATAAGTACTTGACCCAATTTTTTTTTTCATCTTGTATGACTAGGTACTTGCCCTGCCCCAGTTAATTTTTTTTCACTTGGGCCCCTTGTTTAACTTGGTTTATAATTAATTATCCAGCACTGAGAAAAGTGGAGCATGCTGTCTGTGGACAGGTATTGTTGTACTTTGACTAGCATGCATTCTTTTCCAGCAGGCTCTTGTTTACCTTTTTAGTTATTCTAACAGAGTACCCAAGGGCGACACAAGTGTTCCACTGAACACCCATCTAGTTATTTTTAAGTTTGTCGGGACTACTTCTCTTATACTACTAATGCAATTTGAATGAAGTTTTACAGGATTGATCAGTACCTCAAGTACTTGCGCATATCTAACGGGTTTTTTGGTTGAATGATTTTTGGCTGAGTTATGGCCCTTGAATGAAAAAAGGCGTTTTTGCCAAATAATGAATCTTGTGTTGCAGACTTCACAGTAGCTGCGACATGCTAAAAAGAAGCCATAACATATAGGGTTCACTTCCCCATCATCTGTCTGTCCGTCCATCCGTCCGTCTGTCTATCTGTCCATCACAAAACTTGTCCGGACTATTCCTCAGAAACTGCTGGTCAATTTCATCCAAACTTTACAGGAATGATCAGTACCAAGTCTAGTTGTGCATATCTTCAGCATTTTCCAGTTCAATGATTTTTGTCAGAGTAATGGCCCTTTAATGATTTTTATTTTAAAAGTTTGTCCGGACTACTTCTTTTATACTACTAAAGCAATTTAAATGAAATGTTACAGGATTGTTCTGTACCTCAAGTACTTGCACATGTCTTATAAGTTTTTCGGTTGAATGATTTTTGGCTGAGTTATGGCCCTTGTATAAAAAAATGTGTTTTAGCCTAGAAACTGTCCAGTCACCTCTCAATACTACTGTTTATTTGGCTATCATCAGGCGACACATGTGATCACTGATCGCCCTTGTTTTGTTAATGAATTTATGCAGTCTCATAGCATAGCTTAACTGGATGATAAAACTTGTCCATTTCTTTATCTTTCAGTGCTGTATTTTATGACAAACCTGGCTCAGCAGTTTGATCATGTGATGTTTTAGAGTAACCAGATCAGCTAGTCCAAGGTTTGTGATGTTAAAGTTGAGGCTTGTGGTGTAATAACATTAGAGAGGACTGAATAATTATATGATAACTAAGTGAAAAAGCTGCCATTGAAAAGGAGGCTGTAACATAGTACACTTTCAGTAGAATTTAAATGTATTTTGTTCATGCAAATCCTTTGAAGTCAAGAATTTAACTTCTATTTCAACTTACTGATTTTTTAAGTTTGTCCTTTGTATCTTCAACTTTTAGGAAATACATATGAGCAATATTATACTGTATTCAAGTTTAAATTTTAATTACATACTGTCCAAAAAAAGGCCTGAAACATTATGCATTAATGTGTTCATGTTAAACTCAGAGTGTCCACACACCAGAACAAGCAAACATGACCATGACAATTCTGTCCAATACATTAGCACATGACCACCTTAGCCATATTATATACATCAAAGGGATGCAACTTCAGATATCACATTTAAAAAAAAAAAAAAAACAAAAAAACATCTATTTCAATCTTTTTCCTTTCAATGAATTATGTAAATTGATTGATATGGTAATGTTTATATTTCTAACAGTAAGTGCTTATTAAGGTGTGGGTTTTTTTTGTTTGTAAAATTCAGTGTCACTTTGACGACTTATATAATTTAAAGACGCTGGCCCTCCTTGTCTTGCCAATGATTATTTCAGTGTATTTGGCAAAGTGTCACATGTTATGTCCATCTATTTAAGTGGTCTAAATTGCTCATTTGTTTCATTATGTAAAATAACAACATACTGGGTTACATATTGTGCATATTACTTGTTGGAAACCAGTTACAGGTTAGGTTGTTAATCTGAAGACAGAATATGCTGATGCTTAGAAGAAAACAGACAGATAGTAAAACCTACTGCTGTGTTTACTTTTACATAATAAACCGCTTTACTAGGACATCTGATGTCCCTTAATTTTGTTAAACTTTATGGTGTATACGCATGTTTTTAATGGATTGGGATTAGATTTTATGATAGACATTTTTACAGTTACAGAATAATAGAGTTTTCAAAAATATAAAAAATGTACGATATGTAATGGAGATTTGTTTTCTTTCCTCAGTGAGAGTGTTACATGATTGATTATATGTTAATATTATACTGATTATTATTTATTTTATAAGTTTTCACAAAGTTGTTGATATGTCTTATTCAGATTTGAATTTTTCATGTGTTATAGTATTTACTTATTTTATGTGTTTTTATAACTTGTTGGTTCCCAGGAATGTGTTCAGTTAAGAAATACGAAAACAGTATGTTGTGATTTAATGTGTGTTTAATTATGGTATGGAGTCAAAATGCATGGTTGATAAAAGAGTTCAGATCTGTTCGGTGGTTTTTAATGTGCTGTGTCTGAACAGTTGACATTCATGTAAGTGATTTGCTTTTCCTTTTAAATCATGAAGCTTTGAACAATTGACCATATGAAATAATAAAAGAAAAGTTGAAGCAATGACTGTATAATTTTACAGTTACAACTAAGATTTAACTTAGGTACCAAGTTTTTGATTAGAACATCAATGAAAATATTATATTACTAACCAATGACTGTAAGTGTATCCAGAGGTATGAGTATAACATTATGTTGCTATGGAGTCTGCTTACAACAAACCTTTAGCGGTTAATGTAAATCAGCCTTAGAATTTTCTAAACTTTTGAAAGTTTTTGTTATTCCAGTTTTCATGTTTTGTAAGTCATAGCCTTTAGATTTGCCATTTTATCTATATACATTTTGTAGATATTTTTTTTTTTTGTATTTGTTGTGCCCTTTTGCAAGACATAATATGTTGTATTGCAAATATCTGTCAGTCTGTATATTAACTTTCCAATCGAAATCTAAAGAATACATTTGACTACAAACTCTATACTATCTAGGTAAATTAAACATGGTGTGAAGATGACTGTTTTTCAGTTTTCCACTCAACATTTGGTGTTACAGTAACAATCTTTTTCATAATGAGTTTGAAACAACAACTTAAGAAAAACTGAACCTAGGATCCTCTATCTTTATAGGATGGTTGATCATAATATTCTTTAGATACTTGTAAAGGGTCTGTATCTAAGGTCAAGGTCACAGTGACTTCTAAGGCAAATTCCAGATTAATTTTTTGAGATCACCAAGAACCCTTTGATTTTTCATTCAATGCATCAAAAATTAAGGTTACAATTACCGTACCTTGACTTAGAAATTTGTTTTGCTCAGTTACTCAAACATACAACTGGAAAATTGATTGTAATTAGTAGATTACCCTGTAATATATGATGCCATTGTGCCAATATTCTAGGTTACAGCTAGCCTACAATCATATGCATATTTATCAGTTATAAGTTGTTATTCTATAATGATTTGGCCACGGTCCTTTAAACTTGATAAAATTATTGTTCATGAAGTGAAAATGACACAGTATTTCAGGTTTCAGGACAGTAGGTCAAAGGTTAGGGTTCAAGTTGTAATAACTTTCACTTCAGGTTAAGTAACACTTGTTGGAGAGTCAGTAGGTAAAGAAATGGTCTGCTGACCCAAATTATTGGAAGAAGATTCACAAGGTTGTCATTCTTGTATACCTCCTGTTTTTGTGGTAGTCCCAGTTTGGTAAGGAACTGAATATCATGTTAGAAAGGGGTTTATTACATCATGTATTTTGCTTTCTACATGTACATATTTGGGAGCTCACAAAGATGATGTAGTAAAAAGATGTGTGTGAATTTATTCATTTTATTTTCTTTTATTTATTACAACCTACATATATTGTTGAACAATGGTGGAAATTGTTATCTATTGAAAATTCTTGGGTGTGATACCTTGCTTTTTTCTTCTCCATCTAAATTATGACATTTGTTAACTGTGTTTCATACATTCTAACATGGCTATTTAAAAAATTTGATATGTCAATTTTTTCTGTTCTAGCTTTTTCAGTTGATTTGTTATTTATCTAATTATTGAAATGCATAGATTCCGACCAGGATTTCCCTGCCTTTGTTGTGTTCCAGGAAGTACATGTATGTGTTGAATTATTTGTCTTACATTTCTGTATCAGTGAATCCATTCTTTGACGTCAGTTCTGTGTAAGGTGACTTTTTTTATCCGTACTTCTTAACATTTGAGATACTAGTCAGGTTGTTCTCAAGTCAGCAGAGATGTGCACATGGTCCTTCATTTTTTTTCAGCGAAACCTGAAGTCAAAAGGGTCAGTATTCTAAAGGTTTACTTACAAATAGTGATAGGATGCCCTTCCTTTATAAGTAGACAACTGCTCATATTTATGCTGGGAACAGTTACTGTCTAGCAGTTCATTTTTCAATTACTGGTATTTAAGAGGTGTTACAGTAATTTATTTCTTCAGTTACTGAGTTCAAAGGAGATAAGAAGCCTTTTTATTTCGACCTCCAGAATGTCAAGCTGTAGAATGATTTACTCAGATATGCTCTGATTCATACTGTTACTGTGTTAATGATCTGTATGTAAATAATGTAACAATGCGTTAACCTTGTAGTGACATTCCTACAGTCTACTTTGTCCAGTTTGTGAATTCTTGTGATAACTCTCTTTAAAATGCATGCATTTTTCATCTTTAATCAAACTTTTATGATGGAATCATTATTAAAATGGAAAATACGACAGTGTTGTCTTATTTTTATTACCAGTCTTTAGGTGAGTGGTGGACGGTTTGGAGAACATACAAGATTTGTTTTTTTAATCACTTAAAGTTTTATTAAAAAGAAAAAACTAAAGGATGCTAAGAACATTTCATACAGAGGCGAGAAATATTTTTCAGTCGGGCAGATTTTAAGTTGCAGCAGGTAAATTAGAAAGGATTATATCTAATGGGACCACAGATAGTCCTCCTCTAGTTATCAATGCTTGAGTTATCCATTGTAATGATAAAAGAAACAGATATTCCTCGATGGCATGAACCCGCTCTGCTCGATTTCCTTGATGGCTCAAAATTGACGCTCGGTCCCAATTTAATGTCCGTATATTTCTATATTGAAATAATAAACATGGCTCAAAGTCACAACGGTTGAATTATTCTGTGGCTCGAGGTGTTTTACGTTCCCAGAGTGTTAATTTACACCTTACATTGTCATAACTGTGAAATGGCATGTTTGATCAGTTAATTAGTTTTCAGCTTATTTGCAATACTTAAGATTTTTATAACTTCAAATCTGTTGAAATCAGCAATATATGTTAATTTTAAAACGGTTTTAACTGAAATGACCTAACATGGATCTTGTCTTTTACAGAAATGAATAATTCAAAGCAATTTACAACCCCACAGTATAGCTTAACAAGTTCTGCACAAGAAATTCACTGCAACTTACAAAAAAGACCACTTACAAAATGTTTGTCAAGCAAAACTCGCAGAGAAGGTATGTTATCATTGTGATGGTAACCATTACAATATTTTGGGTATATTTGCCTGTGGTGTAGTACAAATGAGTCTTCATTTTGCCATTAAGCAATAAAGAAAACACTGTTATATAGGTGAACCTTTATAAACAAAATTAGAATCATGAAATGCCCAATAATTTTTTATTTTATGGCATGAATTACTCGAGGCTCAAAGTATTTCTTGCAGGCCCAATGACTTCGAGCCATCGAGGAATGACTGTATTGAGAAATTGAACGGGACTAAAGATACACTTTCAAGTCCTGGGTTCTCAAGCTAACAAGGTTTACTGCATGCGCTTTTAAAGGAACAACATGATGTCACAAAAAAAGGTGTTTAGTATGGGAATTGGGATACAAATGTACAGATAGTGTCATGTCCTAGTACTGATGCATGAAAATGCTTGAAAAGGTATTATCTCAGGCTCTTTTCAAATGAAAATGACAGGAATCCGTTACAGTATAAAATTATTAAACATTTAAATAATGTCCCTGAAGGCATTTTGCCTGCATGAAGTGTTTGGGTTTAAGCAGTGCTATTTAAGTAAAATGGCAATTCTGGACACCAGCATAAAGAAAGGTAGCATACAGGGCAGTCATATAAACAAGGTTTGTGACATTACCTTGATGTTGTAAACATTATGTCATGTTAATTAAAAATCATGAAATGAACAAATGAGTTAAAGAGCAATCAAACAAAGAGGTAACCATTATTCTTTAGCAGTTCAGAAGACAGAGGGATATTGTTTGCAACATACTGCTCAAACTAGTAATCATGTGTGCCATGTTTTCTCAAAATTATGTGATGCACCTATTTCATACTGAGCTTACATAAAAATACATAGCATATACTTTATATTATTTGGTGAATCAGTTGACATGTGCTTCCATCTGGTTGACATTAGTGCATTTTTGTTAATCCTGTTGTGTAACTGTCAGACAGTAACAGGAACATAAGCAGTCATTCTTCGATAATGCAGTACAGATAAATGTGCAGGTAGACATACATTCATACAGACAGTTTGTAATACTGGTGAACATTTGTGACAAGTTATTTCAAAATCTTTTGATGTACTACAGTTACAAAGTGGGATGGCAGTATTGTATGTTATTTGGATGATGAATATTGACCTTGACCTTGGAAACCAAGTCTTGTATGTAGCCTGTCATCACAAAGCGCTGAACATTTGTAGCAAGTATAATCAAATCTTGTAAAAAATGGCCGAGTTACAGAGGGGACACAGATTGTATGTACATGAATTTTAGATGCCATTTGGCAGTACAAAGGGACAGGGAGACAGATGGTTTGCTGCATGCTGAATCTATCTTACGAACATTTGTGTCATTTCAAAATTCCTTTGTAGTATTAGTTACAGCGCAGACAGGAAAATAAAGGCTTGTGGTGTACGGTATAATGCAGACAATAATAACTGACCTTAAACTTAGAAACCCAAGTCTAAATCAATTAATTTGTCTCATTGTGAAGAACATACATAGCAAGTTATACCAAAATCCTATAAAAAAAAAGGGCCATGATTGCCCAATATTGCTTACCCAAATACCTTTGCTCTTCATAGCAAGGCCAATGAAAGGCATTCAACTTCAGAACAACATTCTTGAGACATCAAGCATTCCTTTGATGTTTAAATATGGAAGTGATTCAGTGCACAAAGACACATTAATGTGAAATTATCTTTAATAAATATATTCTAAAATACATTACATTAAATATTTACATACAAATTTCTAGGAAAAAAATCTCAAAACAACAAAATTCAACACCAAAGAAAACACGATTGTTACAAACAAAAGCTGAAAGCACCAGTCTTACATGGAAAATAAAATTCGGCAGAAATTGTTCGTTGTAATTTTTGTTGTATATTATGAAATTTTTACACAAAAGGGCTATGTTTGCCTTATACTGCCTGCCTGATAATAATTACTCTTAAAATCAAAGCCAATGAAAGACATGCAATAAAAGTAAAGCATCCTCAGATATCAAAAATTATGTTCACTTAATAAGAAATAATGTCAGATGGTCAACAGCAGCCACACATTTTGATAATTTTTCTCATTCTATGTTTGTTTAATATTTTTTGAAAATAGCATTCAAAGAGATTTTTTAAGACATTAATACATTTTCATCAAATAAAGAATAAGCGCCTTTCCAATAAAACATATCCCACCCCAGGAAGGCACTTTCAAAATGTTACAACCACCTTTAGAAATTTATTTGACAAGAAAAAAGACCTCACCCCTACAACCCACCCTGGACCTACTGGAGTGGCCCTGAGAATCTTTTACGGGTTGTTATAACCCTTTCTTTATTGCAGAAATTAAAGGCACAGAAGGAAAATTGTCTATCTATGGTAATTACACAGTCACAGTACCAAACAGTCTGAAATTGTTTATACAAAATTAATAATAATTTATACAGGCTTCTCATTACAACAGATAAAATATTGCACGTAACATCAAGTAAATATACATAGGATCTGAGACAAGTCTTCATTTCTTATAAACTTTTATCTGAGGATTACAGGAAAAATATTACACAGCAAGCCTTTGACAAACTTGATAAACATTATTCCTGAATGAGCTGTAAAAGGGTTTGTATGAATGTAAATGAGTGATAGATTCTTTTTACTATATGACCAAAACAATGATAAAACTGGTCTCACCATACCTAGTTCATATATTTCATATGAACTATACTGGATAAAGCTAAAACAGTTCCAAATAAAATGCCAAAACTATTTGGAAATACTGAACACAGAAGACATCTAATTAAAATGAATTAATTTTTTTCAAATATAAATGTCAGTTTAATAATACTGCAGTAATTAATTTTAATCAGAAATAGAAGTGTTATATTTGTTAGCCACTTATTCAATGTGTGCACTATAAAATAGTAGGTTATGGTTATATTGTATTACAAACAACGTGTCATGTTTTGTACATTTCTATACATGTATTTTAGTGTAGTTTACAGGAATAAATAGTACCAGAAAATCAGCCACAAACTTTGTGAAGATCTGGACAATTAATATGTTTACAGCATCTTAAATGTCATGGTTACAAATATTCTCTCTCCCCGATCCCCCCCTCCCCCACTTCTTAAAGTACTGATATTCATCCTTCAATGGCAGTGTTTTGTACAGATGAATATGGACCTATTAAAAAGTACCACAAAGTTTAACCTTTAAAGTACATCTATTTGGAATCAGCCTTCACAATTTCCCCTAGTTACACCTTTTATCCTAAGGGCTAATAACACACCACATACAAGTAATACAATGTCTCCTATAGCTTATCTGTATGCTTTCCTGTTTCAAGGTTTCTTGTTTACTCTTGTTTATCATGTTCCTCTGTGTCTTCCTCCTCATCTTCTGCCATTTCTGCTGCCTCTGCTTCTTCTCGGGCAATGTTTTCATAATAGTTTATGAACACTAAAAACCCGGTGATCAATGTAAAATTGTCTATAACAATTCTCATCTGGTTCCAATAGCCCATTCCTCGGTATGACCAATACGAAAACTTCATGTCAACTAAAACTGTCATGGCTGCAATCAAAAATGCCATTGACATAGAAATATCTTTTAAGAAGTAGCCGGACAGAAAACACAACCCAGCGCAAGTATAGACAATTGTGATGAAATATCTAGCATAGTTTCCACCAGGAATGTTTTCAACAACTGCACGCTTGTCTTCATATCCTTCGTTTATTAGATAAGCAGTTCCAAGGAGGTATGCTGATACACAGAGCTCACCAATTCTATGAATGAGCTTTGACTGTCTGTTGCTCTTGATGAATGAGTAGATGAGGTATACTCCTAAACAACCAATGTGACGACTTGCTATACGATTCTAAAAATAAAGAAATATAAGGTGACTTTTAAAACACTTATGTATTTGTTCTAAAATTTACTACTATACCATAGTATTATCATTTTGCTCTAAAACTTAATAAATTGTACCTTTCTTAGTTATTATCATTATCTAAAAACATGAAAAAAATCTAAGAATTTGCATTACTTTTCTTCTTACAATTATTTTTTGATGAAATAACAATAAAATTTGTTGAGTAATGCATCTGAGGAACATAAAAATATGAAATGACACATCCAGAATCCAAATTGAAATAGAGTTAAGGTTGTAAATGTATCAAACTCTTACAAATAATTTTGCTATTTCCTATAAAAAGATGAAAGCATACAAAAATATTAATCAAGCTCAGTCCTCATCAACCATTCTTGATGCTAATAAAACAAACAATAGCTTAAACCTTGACACTGGCTTCAGTTTGAACAATGGACACTTTTTTGTATAATGATCTTTCTGACAGGTCAACAGTTGTTGAAGGGAGTTTTCTTTTTAGATATCATAATACTACCGCTTGCAAAACTGATTAGAGTTTCACGTATTCGGAACACAATAAAAATTGATGTTACGATGTTTATTTCAGTAGCATAAAATGTCACTTTACTGATCAGCCAATCACAGCGAGGCAGTTTTCTCAGGTATACCTGTCAATAAAACTGCGTCTTGCAATCTACACCGAGCCAGAAAAAAATGCCTGGGTAGCGCAAAAGTTGCTGTATCGTAATTGTCGCTGCATTGCTATCGGAAATGTTCACTCATTTTTTTTTCCTAATAGCTTTTCCATTTCGTACACAGAATGACGCTAGAATGACACTATTGACAGGTAAAAGGCGAAGTTTGAAAGAAACACATTGGGCAGCGATTTAATTGTTTTTGACAGGTGTACCAACGTGTCTCATTCTTTACCTAACAGTGTAAACTCTTATCAGTTTTGCAAGCGGTAGTAATATAGGCCTTTTTTTCTGGTTGGCTTTTTATCATGTTGGAGTACTTACCCTCACATGTCTTGAGTAATTAAACTGCCTGTTCATGTATGCATTAACAGTGAGATATACTAGAACTGCTGAGTACACTAGACAGGAGAATCTTAGTTTGATCCTTGCAGTCATCAAGCATCCAACCAGAAAACAAACCACTGCTATAGTGTAAATAATATTTGGATGCATTGGAGGATACCTGAAATATACAGTAAATGTTACAGTCAATATATAGTGTTATTCAACATCTGTATATAGTATGTAAGATTCTGCTTATCACAACAGTGAACTGTAACGGAAAATTCAGTCTTATGTGTGCATGTTATCTATCTGAATTTCAAACAGCATGGTTCGCATTCATATTACACTGTTGCTTGACTGTGACATAAAAATAGGTTGAAAGAATCATGTGAACATTTTATTATTTAATTACAATGAAAGTTACATCTTTACTTTAAATGACATAAATTCTCATTCTTTTCTTTATAATTAAGGTATACAGTCTTAGACTTTGGGCCTATTTCAAAAGGATCTAGGTCAACTTGTATTTAAGTCAACTTGAACCTAAACTGGATAACACATACCAATGAAAAAAGTCAATTTTACCCCCGTTTAGATACCTAGTACCTCTAGTACTAAAATCTTTTAAAACAAAACCTTTAACTGTAGGATAAAGTATAATTATCTGATGCTGAGTAGTCACCAAAAGATGCTCTTGTTAGAAAATATGAGAAAAATAATTTTTTTTTATTAAGAATGACCACAAGTAAAGTACACTTTTGTTGTTTCAGGCAGGCTGATATCTAAGAGGCATTTTCTAGAGAACAGTCATAGTTATAAAAATGGTAATTTAGAATAATTAATATCCTTTGACTGTAGATGTTAATAAATTTCAGTAGAATAAACAAAAATTTACAAGACATATTCAGTGTTTATTTTCAAGCTTATTTGTGGCCTAAAAAGGGCCCCATTCCCAATGCCAAAAAGTATATATTTTTCCCAATAGTTTAAAGCGGATACACGAATTACCAGAAACCACCGGAAATGCCAGAAACTACCAGAAACACCGAAAAATACCAGAAACCCATTTAAAGATAAGTTAACAATTTAAACTAAATAAGTTAACAAATGGTATTAAAAAGCAGGATACAATTATATGAAAATGTTTAATTTAGAATTAGATACCATCGGCAGATGTGTTTAATTACTATATTTTAAAGGGTTTGCAGTATTTCCATTAATTTATCATACTGGCTGATATATCTTTAAGGAGTGTTCGGATTTTCCGAATCATTCATACGTATCTAACAGACTAACATCTCTTCGAAAAAAATAGAGGGACATTTAACTTTTTTTAAATAAGTTTAATAATTATAGTTTAAGGTGTTTCTGGAACTCCATAAATTGGTCGAACTGGCTTATAAGTTAAAATTATATTTTTATGGGGTTTCGTATTTTCGAAACTTTTAGTCATCTGTAAATTTAATGTGCATAATTCATACATTTCTTAAACATTTTACAAACACATTTTGTACTATAACTTTAAGAGGTTTTTGGTGTTTCTGGTAGTTTCCGGTGTTATTGGTGGTTTCCAGTAAACCGTGTGACCCGTTTAAAGAAATGAAATCCTAAAATGAGAAATTGGGGAAACAATGTCCAAGAGCCTGTGACCCATTCTTCACTCATTATCAACTTTGTCCAGTTTTCTGTTAGCGAGTACTTCAACTTCAACTTAATACTGCCAAAAGTCAATACTGACTATACTAGGCAGGCGCAAATAACTAGTAGAATAACTAATTCATCTGAAATTATCTTAAATATTGATTATGTTATCTCCTTCATATCAACAGGCAAACCTAACGATAAGACGTAACTAAATATCATCGACTATCACTTATCACTGACTTATCACTGTTGATGTAGTCGTGTATTAAAGATGGGTGGGGTATAACTATTTGCTAGGGATCTGTAGCGATTTTAATTATAGATAAATATATATATACCAACCGTATCGCAGTAAACTTACTTTTCCATTTTGAACGCCCTTTCTGCCAGCAGCATGATTAATGACAATGCCTGTATGTACGGAAACTTGGCCAAAATAAACTCTGGAATCACAGTACCGGCTTTCGACAACCAGGAGGTCGCCATGTTGGTTACAACAAGTTCAGGATTTTCCCATAAATCGGAAAATTGTAGACGAAAACGTACAGGCACGTTTTTCACTGTGTCTTTTCGCTGGCTGTCATTTCTATTGAAACAATGTAGAATAACTTACTCTAATTACAATATTTTAAATAACCTAATCTAAATAGTTGTACGTTTAAGTGTGCTTGTTCAGTAAATAAGCTTTTTTAACAAGAAAGAACCACAGACTTCCCCCCACAAAAGCAGTTAAGTCCTATTTCACGAAGAAATATTTGTAAAACAGATTTAGAACTTAAAAATTAAAAGAAAACATGGGAGCTTTGAATTGTAGTTCTATTTCAGAAAACTTTTTAACTAAGATCACATGAGTGCATGTATGCGTAAGAAATTCATATTTTCAAACAAAATTTTGCTCTGTTCAGTCAAAGACCTTTTAAATACCATTTGATTTTTTATGTCTTCGGTTCAGTTATATATATTATATATAAATACAGATACAGGGGGTGTGAAACGCGATAAGTTCCAGTGTAAAGTGTCACATATAATCACGTGTAACATGTGCTGTAGAATGTACAGTATATTCAAGTTTTTTCTATAAATATGGGATTTATTTTCATTGAGTGGTATGAAAATAAATATTTCACGAGTGGCGATAGCCACGAGTAAAATATGATAATTTTCATCCCACGAGATGAAAATAAATCCCGTATTTATAGAAAAAACTTGAATTTTCTGTTTATTATATACTTTTCTCCTTTTGACCTTAAGATTCGAAAAAACTCCCCTTTAATTTAGTGTATTGGCTGAATTTAGAAGAAAGTAGTCCGGCAAGACACCAGTGAAAATACGGAAAATATGTTTCACTGCAGTGAAAAATAAATTTTTACAGTGAAAATACGGAAAATGAAAATACACTATTTATTTCATCAATATTTCTCAATATTTCATTTATAAGTATATAATAAAATTCTTTATGTCACGAGTAGTTGTTCGCGCTGGGGTCTTGAAAAGTATCTTTATGTGACGTTCATATAATTGAAACTTTCTTTTAGGTTTTACTAAGTTAAGTTTTAAGATAGCTGTCGATTTTCACCTAGCCGTAGGAGAAAATACTGAATGAACAAACATGATTTTAGCGGATGAACACTGAGACTGATTGAATTGCGGCTTTAATCAAAGAGCTAATTAGGCTACCATTTCGTATTTGAAGTATTTGCGTTTCATTACATAGCAGCAATAAAAACAGCCCTTCTTGCAAACAAATACTCCCATTTTGCTATTGTGTTCCTAATTACACTTTAACAGTTTTCTTTTTTTCTCTCTTTATTTTATAACAAAGATTCTAGCTGATAAAAGTCTTGAAGTGAAGTATATAACTGTTTTCTTTCTTGAAAAATTGGTTAAAGCTACTTACGTTTGATCGTCTTTCAATTCACGTTTGGCCCTGGATTTACCCATGTTTAGTCCTGTCGCCGACTGATGCACACCTACAAACTAAAACATGCAAATAGATATGAAACGCTTCTTATCCCGGAAGTTAGTGAAGGAAACATATGACATATCCATCACTTCATCATTGCTTCAGGGGCAGTGTCACTTTGCTTTTCAAGTGATAAAATTATCGTTGTGTAATTAGTTTTGTGACAATACATCAGTATCGCCGTCAATTGTATTTGATTAATTCAGTAACCATACTGCTGGCAAGTGGTTTGGGCCTGGAACTAGTCAACTTGTTTGTCCGTCTGCCCGCATGTTTCTGTTTTATGTATTTAATGCTATGATTGAACTGTAAATTTCTCTTGTTCTTTGCAGGTATATCCAGCCGTACAATAACTGCAGCGTTCGTCTGTTACAGCTTGTTTTCCCTAACCTTTTTGCAAAGATACAATGACGTCACAACATTTAACTGTAGTATATTTTTACAGCATTTACCTACAGCATGGGTTTCTCGAGTATATTCGATTTATACGCGCACGAGTGTGGCCCAGAGTGTGAAGTTTAATCGCATATACAGGAAAAAAACTGTCGTTACAAATATTTTATACCATGAAGTAGTGACTGCAGTCTACCAGGTGCGAAGGTCAGGAATCGCACGCCGTGCACGAATCCTTATTTATGGCACGACTGGATGTATCATGCGAGTATAAATCGTACAAACTCGAACAGATGTTAATGCAATATTAAGTTTCGAACATAAAAACAGCGTTGTCATTCCAGTTTTTTATTCAGTCCGCTCAAATCATCTTTTTGCGTCACTCATCGTCGAAACCCACGTTCGCTCAATACGCTATGCTTCTTAATCTTAATATAATGCAGTGCAAACGGAACTTATACAGTGGGTTCCGACGATGTGCGTCACTATGTAATTTCTAGTAATTCATAGTCAAGCAATAGGGTGAGCACTCGTACACATATGACGCCTACTCACTTGTTTGACGTAGAAGTGTCATTGTAATGAAGAGAATCTCCCTGTTTCTAGGGAAAATAAGTTGAGACTCATGCTGGTACAGATCGCACGTACACGAACAATCATTAGTACATATTACGTAATCTTCTTCTGTCAGATTTCAGTTTTTTATGGAATGGTAAGTCGTCCATGTTAAGAAGTGTTCTTTTATTAACATGCTGACATAGCCCTGGCAAGCTGATAAGTGAATGAACGTGAGCACTTCAGACTAATTCTTCGTCTGACTTTGTCCACGCATTTACATTAGGTTTATATACTGTCAAATGCTTGCCAACCAGAGTCGTTCTTTTTCCTAGCTTACTGGACAGGTTATTTCATTCCCAGTGATATCAGCTCTACAAAATAACGTCTATAATTGAAAGCCCTCTCTGAATATTTTGTGGGGAAAAAACGAAATATTTTCTCAGTCTACACGCAGCATGAGCTTTCTGGTCAAGGTTTATTTATAGGAAGTTAATCCATTGATGATACAAGCTATATGATTTGGGAATTTCTAATCATAATTATGTAGGAAAATGAACAAATTTTCTGCCTTACCTTATCTATTTCCTTCATTCTCTCAAAATTGACTGTAGCCATGTGTCTTTTAGTAAGGTAAAGGTCACGATAAAACAGGTTGTTGGGGACGGGGGGGGGAGGGAAACTTAACATAACTGTCTTTTTTAAATGACAGCAGAGCTCAATCCCTCATTATTTACAAGTCAGTAGCTGCTGTTATTTGACCAGAAAGGTCCCACTGGAAATTTTAAGCTAAACATGTGGTGAGATAAAACAACTAGATGAAGTTGAAGCGGCCAAAAGTTTTATTAATGCCTCTTAAACAAGCACCAATGGTAAGTGTAACATTAAAGACTCATGCATATACACCAAATAATAAAACATGTATCTTGGTAAGTAAAATCATTATTCTAACAAACACATAAAGCAGGGTGAAAAATAAATCCTACAGAGAAGTTTTGTAGCATTATTTTCCAATCAATGTCAATTAACTTTGGTTTTGAAGGTAAAAAAAGGGCTAGCTTTAAAAGAGAAAAACTGAAATAATGGTCTACTTTAAAAAAATACTATTGTTTTCTCTACTAAAAAAATTAAACCTAATGCAGCATCACTGACTGCATGTGTAACCAGTCAAAACAGAAGTTAAATATACTAAGCAATGGGGTTTATATGCATGGCAAACAAACAACAATATTTTGTACCCCTGTACTGAGAAAACAATACAACCCATTGTAATTAACCCATATCTGTACATGTTTTGTATTTTTTTATAGTCTAAAAAGTCATTTATGTACATACTTCACATCTTGAAAAATGCAAGCTTTCTGACACATCTTGCTTTTAAACCATAGATCTAACAGCTCCATCAATGTACTCAAAGTCTGATTAGCTTCCCTTTCAATGGCTGTCATTGAAAACAGGCATCATTCTTTGCTTGAGTGATCTCCATGAGCACTGTGTTCAAGATTATTTAATTTTGTATATATCAGATCCCTAGAAACATGTGCAAAACAGAGTATAATCATTATGAAAGGTAACAATATCAAAGCTTTTCAAGTCAAATATACTGAGCATTATTGAATATGTTGAGAAAATATCTGGAAAACAATGCCCAAGTAACTCCAGAACACATTTATTATAAAACAAAATCTCTTAACATCCCTGTTGTGTGCAGGCATCCATGAAAATCGAAGTAATTATACCTGCTATGATACACACAGCCCTTCATTTATTATTTGACAATGTGCAAATGGTATTCAGTAAATATAAGTGTCGACACTGAAACAAAAGGGTCAAAAGGAAGTGGTTCCAAATTCTATACCCTAGTTAGATATATTTGTAGTGATAATTTCCTTATTTTGTAAATGCCATACAGAAATCTATAGCCTGAACAAGGCTTTCTTGCTTAACACCACAAGCACAGAAATGCAGTGAATAAGGTCAACTATCTAGAAAAATATGTTTTCAACAAAGCTTGTCTCAAAATGCAATAATAACAACAAAAATAAAGACAATGATATTGATATATACATGCAACTTAAAATATTCAGTCTAAAAATCCTAAATCTGTTCAGCAACTCTGAAACTATAGCAACAATACACCATTAATACTAGAAGTCTGCATGTTATATATAATATTATGACTCATTGTTCTTAGAGGCAGTTGCCCTAAATGTGGAACTCCAAGTTAAAGAGGATTAAAGCCTGAAATGCTTTTAGAATATTTTGTCATAACTTATTTCTGAAGAATGAATGTTCATTTCATTGGCAGTGTGACTTTATTGGGAGACTAGAATCCTTGCTGAATTTTGATCTCATGACAGAAATATTACCTGCATGTATGTTACTTTTTAAAGGAAACTTGAAATACTGCGAATACATTGTACATGTATACAAACACAAACCTTCTGATTTGTTCAATATTCCTAATTTCAAAGGTAAAACAGGGTAGACATTAAATGAACTGGCTCAGGAATGAACTTACAACTATTACAACATAACAAGCAAGCTACATGCCAGTGTTAACACTTATGGTACATTCAGCTGCATGACAGCAATTATATATACAGTGTTTTTAGCGGATAAATTACTGAAGAATTTATATTCAGTTTCAACAGAAGACCAAATGTTGGAACCTGTGTAGTATCTGGTTTTAAAATTATGGCACAAAACTTTTTTAAGTACATGTACATATCCAGATTAAATAACTCCATTATATACAAAAATGTTTCTGCTATTCGTGTCAGAAATCCTGTTAGTTGTTAGGTAAACACAACGTGACTTCCTGACAAGTCTAAATAGAACAATTAAAAAAATCCTGCACAATTCAAGAAATGCTATAAAAACTTAATTCCTATGTTAATACATACATGTATGTGTTATACACATCAAAAAAAGAAAAACTTGATACGAAAGATATGACCAACCACATCAGAAGAAGAGCCCTCGAACATGTTTTATTCTATTGAAATATACTGAACTACTGTACAAGTAATTATCATATAAAATGTCAAAATTTCTTATTCTCTTTATTGTAATATACTGATCGTCTCAATATTTTCCTTCATAAAAATGACTATTTTGTATCAAAGTTCTTGATGACAAACACCATGGCAGCAGTTGACATTAGAGACAGTTCTTTCTTACATAAAATAGAAGTTACCATACCTGAATAAGATGTTACATTGATGGACAACAATTTAAGACAGGATACATTGAAAAGGTGTAGAATTTTACAATAAAAAAAGCTAAAATTCAAATGCATAAAAATCTTACATATTTATTTTCTGCCAACATGAACCTAGATAGAATCTGACTTCAAATTAAGGTATGTAACATCATTTTAAGGAATATAAACTTCACAAGACATCTCCCTCCACATCATGATATTATATTTTGTCTGCTCTATGCAAGAAGTTGAATTTTTCAGACATTAATCTTGCAATTCTCATGTTCAGTGAAAATGTCAATTAAAAATTATGTCCAAGTACCTTTACTCTGTCATATCTTAAGTTTAGATTATTATCTCAAATTTACTAAGGAGAATTTTAAATGATAATTAACTGTAGTGCCTTCAAGAAAGTTTCTTTTGTTGTGTCAGATAACAGCATGTTGTTTGGTCTCCTATAGTATACTGGACCAAATAGCCATATTCACACCATGAAGTAAACAGAGCACCATGGTAACCATGACGTAAGCACTGTATATCTGTACTAAGTGAATACTACTGTCTCTTTCTTCATCATTCCTGTCTGGCAAGAACAATGGCTGTCCTACATGGAATATACACCTAGAAACACAGAAACAGTCAGTTGAAATATTGGACCTATTGTTGACCTATACTTAACATAAATGAACATTTTTAATTCATTTTTCCATTAAATATTTCTGATAAATTATTTTTGGGCTGTGAATCAATTATTTGCTTGCTACTTTTAATCTTTATGACATTTGAAACCCTGATTTGTACTTTTGGTGAAACACCTCATGGATTACTTTTGCAAATATCATCATTAATACATTAAAGTAAAAACATGATTAAATGCCACTATGCTTAAACAAGAATAAATATGAGACAAGATAGAAAAGAACTTACAAACATAGAATGGTAGCGATCATCCCAGGACTCATTATTGGTGAAATATTCTACATTATGATCTAGACGCTTGTGGCCCCCATATTCCTCTGCATCTGTGTCCAAAACTATCTTATATCTGATTGTCAATTAAGGACAAGTAGGTTTTCATTTATCATGCATTTTTCATACGACACATGTGGAATCACCAAACAGCTATCTAAGCCACCTTTATGTTCTGCAAAATCATTGAGAATGAAACCTCCAAACACAAATATTTATTATGCATTGTATGTTGAAAGTGTATACAATATAAAGTCTTCTGCAATAACATGTTTCTAATTTACATCATTTTAGGTAATTGGAAAAGCCATAGTCTGGGTTGGCAGCAAGTTAGACAAAAAAAATCCCTGACTTTTGCCTGACCAATTAAAACTTTTCATCGACCAAAACCCTTACTTTAAAGGCCTCCTCCTCCCCAACAGCCATCCAATCCACCCGTAACAGTTAACCTCAATCATTATTCTCAAAAAAAAATGTTTTTATATTAATTTACTTTATAACAAATTTATGTCTGTAAAAAGAATACTCCAGTATACTTCTACAATACACAATGTTAATCTTTTAGTGGGAGGACAGTTTTACAAAACAAAATATTATGTGCATGTACGTTAAAACTTAAATCTACAAGTTGAACTTAAATGTCTGTGTCAACAACAAATTTCTGTGTAAAACTGTACATGTATAAACTTTCGAGTTGTTTACTTGAAGACTGCCATTTAATTTCAATTGAAATGAAATGAAACAAAATTGAAACATGTAGCAGAGGAATAATAATACGGCACTTCTACTCCCTTGCCTATCAGCTAGCTTTTATGGCGACGTGGTAGAGTGTCCGCTTAGTAATCGAAGGTACCCGAGTTCAAACCCAGCTCGGGGAAGGTGGATTTTTCCGGGTTACAAACATTTTCAAGCTGTCAAATTATTTTTCCTGACTTTTCTGCAGTTATTTTTACACTGATCAATTTTTAGAATTCCCTGATTTCCACTGACCTTGAAAACAATCAGTTTTCCCTGGCTTTTCCAGGTCATTGGCAATCCAGAATTAGTATGGCTGGAAGAAACAGCCTTTGACACACAACTCAAGACAATGTTAATTGTTCAAACCCTACCATCTTTTTTTCTAAAAAGGATACCTTCCAGGGTAGCCAACACCAATCTTGTAGTCAGTGTAACTTTGGTTTGGATGGAAGTTGAAGATGAATACGAGTTTCTCGACCCTCTCAAACACAACCACCTTGTCACCTTGGTGCTTCCTACTGATGTATTGCTGGTACAATGCAAAATATAATGTATGCCAATTAGCATTAAATGTATTGCTCTTTTTGTGTACCATATTTAAATCCATCAATTTTATTTTGGACCAGAAAAAATATGGACATTTTTTACATGTTATTCATGAAATAACCACTTGTACAAAGCCAGTGTACAAATCTGTTCTTGTTTAACAATAAAATAACATTCAGCATGGAGTTTTTTGTTTTGTTTAGTAAATTTCTATTTCTTATTGTTTGTTAATGGTTTTCAGTTATAAAGAGAAGCAACCAAGTCCAGTCAACTACAGTGGGAAGGCAAATATTTCCTATCTATAACACATTCCATACATTATCAGTTACGACAGTGATCAGTTACCATTACTTCATGGATGTACAAGAAACAACCTTACAACAAATGCAACTTAATGAGGAAAAAAATGGAGCATAACATTGGATTCAGTATGGTTTTATCAATTCTTGCTCATATATATGTGAAACAACTAATAAAGTAAACTCCTTTTGTATGGTTTACTGGACACAGTTTACTGTCAGAAAAAATAATGGTGCCAAATTATCACTATTAAAGAGGCTGTACTCCAGATTTGATATAAAATACTTTTTACATAAATTAAATATCTAGATGCCATGAGATTATACCAACATGATATTTTACTTAAAAACTGATTATAAAAGTCAAAATAGAACAAAAAAAATATATTTGCCTCAGCCTGATTTGAACTCTGGACCCTCATGTTACTTTTACTGTCACCACTATTGCTGCATGTGTAATTATAGTTATTTACTTTAAATCTTATACAATATAGTTATACCATCACGTTATGGTATAGCACTATGATAAGAAAAAAATCAATTCATAATGTGATTATCTGACTTATTTTTTGTCAGTTAGTTAGTTTTTAAGCATTAGTCATAAATATAACAAGAAATTTATAATACAAGAAAACTTTTTTTTTTTGTCATCTGGAGGCCAGCCACTTTAAAGTGATCAAAAATGGTGTGGTGTTGTTTTTTTTTCATTTCATAAGAGTTATTGTAGGTATTGTGTACCTGTGTATTTGGTGCAAGCCAGCCATATGCCTGTTCTAGATGCTGCATATCTCTGTCAAAGGTATACAGGTACTTGTACTTAAGCATCTTATCATCTACGAGGTTCCACTGTCGACGACAATAGTGATAACTCTCATTGTTACCTATACGTGGAAAGTCTAGCCACTCTGGATGTCCAAACTCATTTCCTGTTCGAGAATGAAAAATTGGATACATAATTTATATTCCCATCATACGTTTATAAGCAGTGTATGTATAATACTTCAGTAACAGTGAAAGTAAAATCTTTTACAGAATGTATGAAACAAATAAAGGCAAAGCAATAATAAAGGATTTATAAAAACCCTGTCAAATTCTCTTTTCAGCTTCTAGCTAATGGCTTTATTTAGAAATGTTGTGCGACATAAATGACCATACATACCAGTTATGTTTGTGAGCAATGACTATAAAGAAACTGAATGGGAGTCTCTGAATACAGCTGTAAGTCAGTGATATTTCAATGTTTTGGTCTCTTGCCACTCTTGCACAATTTAAACTCCCTAAATACTGTAAGAAAAACTTAAAAACCAAATCTGCTGAAATAATTTTTTTGTGTTTTTCTTGCAAGTGTTTAGAATAATATATTTGCAAATTCTGCTGTAAGCAAAGACAAATACCAATGAAATTCAAGTAGCCCTCTCCTCCGAGTGCCATGGTGATCAAACGTATCATCTTGTGTAAGGCAATACCACGATCTATAACCAAGCTAGGGGGAGATAACTCTGACATGTGTGTGTACATCTCCTTATCCATCAACCAGAAAGCTAGAGTTTTGTCCCCTACCAACGCCTGATCATGACTTTCAGCGTAGGCAATACATTTCTCCGTGTAACGTCGGTTTGTCAAGATGAAACAAATGTTGTTCAGGTCCCAGTCATCATCAGATTTCTCTTTTAAGTTCTGTAGTATAGAAAATTTACACAAGTTAGAAAAATAATTTTGAATGTGCAAGAATTCTGTGCTTTTAAATTTTGATTCTACTGACCCTAAATTGCAATCTTTGTCTCCATACCATCTGTCTATATATGCAAAGTTTCATCTAAATGTTTCTTTCATACTCAAAATTTCTGAGCAGACACCTTTTTCCTTTGAATTGAGCTAATGACCTTGACACTTATCCTACTGATACACAAAATAGCAGCACCAACAAGAAAGAAATTGATACAACCTTGATCCACATGTCCGGTATAGCCATGGCAAGTCTGTAATCAAAGCCCTGGCCTCCCTCTTCTACAATACGACATAATCCTGGCATTCCCGATACATCCTGTACATGAAGAAACCATTCAGTTAGTAAGTACAGCAGCATATCTGTATAATGTTAATATAAAATTCTCAGAAGGAAATAAAATACAGCATAAATGCTAGATACCTGGGCCTGTAAAACAAGAACATAAAAGAGCTGTCAGAATGACAATGATGCCCTCCTTAAGCACATTAAAAATCCCTATAATCAATCAAGAATGTCAACTCAGAATCATTTCATTTTGGCAAACCCCTGTGACACTGACCTTCAACCTAGGGTCTATCTACTTGTTATGTCCAATGGACCAAATCTAAAGTCTTTGTGCCAAAGTGTTCTCAAGTTATTCATTGGAAATGAAGTGGTTTACTGACTGACCATTATCTGCAAAACAATATACCCCTTATTCTTTTAAAGGAGGGCATAAAAATGATATACCTGAATAGAAAATAAGAAACTCCTTTGAAAAATCACTTACATATGGATCAATATGCAGTTTTTGTCTAAAAGTTTCAACATGCTAACAAATACATGTATGCAAGATGCAAAGATAAAGCCACACACACACAGCTCAATCCAGCCTGATACTGATCCCTTTTATTAAAGTTACAGCTACTTTCTTTAAATGAATATCATCATAATGCATTGCTATCAAGATGTTTAAATAAATTAGTTTTTAATAAACAAATAATCAACACTAATGATAAGCATGCTAGGAAAAATCACAAATGATGACATCAACAATTATATAAAAGTGATTTATATTTACCTCAGCTATAGTAATCATGAAATCAGGGTAGAATTTGTGTAGCATATAGTTGGACATAGTCAGGTAGGTCAGAGATTCTGTGTCTGCATTCAAACCAAAATACTCATTGTAATCTCCACTAAATCCATGACCTGAAATATTCATCAAGTTCAAAGCTAACAGAAAAACTTATCACAGGTTTGAAATCTGTAAATTTTTTGTAATAACAAACAAATATTAAACAATTATTAAACAATTTCTGAAACTCTCATTTATATATCAAAAGGATTTCAAAATAGAACAAAAACAAGTGTGTTCTTCAATCAGGGCCATTCCAGTAAGACATATATCCCAATCCAGGAATTCAAAATAGAGCAAACCCCATTAGAAGTTTATTTAACAAGAAACTAGAGATAAGTCCAGGATAGAGACAGGACATAAATGTCACCACATTCTTCTGTATTGACACAAAAAATACTTAACACTTACTGGTGCACATAAAGTGTAAACTTTTTTAGCTTTACCAGGGGGCATAACTTTGCTGATCTCCAATAAATTTGCATCAAAATACCAAGGTGCGTAACTTCACATGCTCATGGCTCTAGTAGTTATACGTTTGGAGTTACATGCAACACAAGTCTGAAAATGCTATTTTTTTACCCGGATTCAATGGGATATACGGTCCTGTATGTTATACTGGAATGACCCTCATTAACACAGAATCAGTTTTAGTTAAATCATATAAAACATGAATTACATAACTGTAAAAGGACATAGTTTATAAAGGAAAGGAAATTACTGTATATTTTTTTGGACTTCCAAAACAGTTTTTAACATTTAGAATAACATAAACCAGTTCTCTTGTGAACAAACAAAGATTCGAAGAAAAAACTATTGTTTTTCTTTGCTTTTACCACAATTTTCAAAGCACACAGGGTTCTAGGTCATATGTTATAAAATGAAAATGTACCAGTGCCATGGGTGTGGTACAACATTGAAGTAACGCCATCAAATCTGAAACCGTCAAAACGGTACTCTTCAATCCACCAGCGCAAGTTTGAGAGCAGAAACCTCAAAACTTCCCATCTGTAAAGCAACAGCACATACTCTTAAAAGCAATCTACATGTACATGTATGTTACAGGTCTAAAGTATTAATAGTTTACATTCTGTTGTCATCACAGAAAACTAAAAATATGAATGAAAATTGTTCAAGTGTTAAAACAAAAATTTAAATTCTTCAGCATTTTATGGTTTATATTAAATTATCACTTCATGAAATTATATTCACTTTATAATGATTTGTTCGAAAAATAATTTCAAAAACTATTACAGAATAAAAAAGCTAAACATCCTAAAATTCTAACTCCCCACTTATATGAATGTACATGTAAAGGCTGTTTCTAATGTTTTTCTTACTCAGTATAGTTAAACAGCCTAGAGTCCCAGAGATCATGGTTGCCTCTACCGCCACTGTGGAAGTAACATGAATCTGTGCCATCAAACATGTTGAGTCCATCCACCACATTCTTTGAAGCGTGACTATGAACCATGTCGAGTAATACTGTTATACCAAGTCCATGGGCCGTGTCTATTAGCTCCTTCAGTTCCTCTGGGGTACCATAACGACTAAAGGTTTCAAATACTTTTTCTGATATAATGGAATATAACAACACATATAAAAGTTTCCATTTTTTTTCTTCCACAATAAAATGCCTGTAATACTGAAGCCTGACGCTTTCTACCAGTATACTAAACAAATATCACACTCTGTATACAAAATGACCTATTACCTCATCAAACAATTTCTAAATTTTCAAAAAATCAGAGGACATCAAGGATTAATATACCATCCCCTCAGTATATCAAATGGAAGATACCAGCACAAATAACCAATCTCATTACCATGTTAAAAGTCAACATAGGCCTGTTAAGTGTGGAAAGCGTTAAAATCTAGTAAATGTTAGGCATAGAATAACATTTGCTCACAAAATAACGCTTGCTCACAAAATAACACTTGCTTACAGAATAACACTTGCTCACAGAATAACACTTGCTCACAGAATAACACTAAGTCTTGCTCACAGATGACACTTGCCCATGGAATAAAAATAACACTCTCTCACAAAAAAACTCATAAAACATCACTTGATCACAAAATAACACTCACTGACAGAATAACACTTATATGTACTTACCTAGATGCAGCAAAGAAACTTGTGATCTGATAACCAAAGCTGGCATAATACGCATGTTCCATAATGGCCATCAGTTGAATACAATTGTAACCTGGAAAATTAGTATATATTACACATATTACACATGTAGTTCTTAATCAATACAATACAAAATTTATTTCAAGTCAGATAGGTATATAAAAAAAGTAACATTAGCTAAATATAGCTTGTGTATGACTTTGAGTAAGCAAACAGAAGTCTTCTTCAATTATTTAACCATTGCTTTGTTGTTGTTTTTTTTTTTTTAAAGAATTCACTTAGTTCACTTCCACCAATTTAATTCTTATCACAATTATGTTTAATGTACTAGACTTGCAAATATACTTCAACTCTGATAATGTTAATGTTGAAGCTGATAACAATCCATTTCTTGTTAATTTTTGTAACAATCATTAATTGGACTAAAATAAACTGAACTAAGACAAGAGCCGGTTCAACCGGGTGATGCTCCCCGAATAGGTTTTGGACACAGAATAGAGTATCAATAAAGTCTTTGCCAAATTCAGCATAAAGATATTATGTTATTGGTAGTTGCTGAAAAAGGTTAAAACTGTTTAAATATGCAATGAAGAATGTAAGACAGTTACCATTTTATTCTTTATTTTTCTATCAACTCAGACAGTGGAAGTCCTATCCAGACAGTGTCATGGTCACTGAAGTAGGCTGGTGACAGGTAAACCAGAGGTTTTTGATACCTCTTGTAGTGTCAGAGTTATATCTCGGACAAAGTTCAAAGTGTAAAAATGAACAAAGGGCAATAACTCAAAAATTAGGCAATGCAGAGTTATGGTTCTTATGCACTGCACATCTACTCAGTAAGATCTATCTACCTACAAAGTTTCTTGTTGATACTTCTTGTAGTTTCAGAGTAATGTCCAGGACAAGAAAATGCAGACGGACGGACATATGGACGGACATACGGATGGACAAAGTGGCGACTATATGCTCTCCCTTCGGGAAGCATAATAAATCTAGTAAGACTACATGTAATTCTTACACAGTTTGTTGCAGTAAAGTGGCGACACATCAGTTTTGCATTTTTTTTCTCATGTGCAAGTCAAAACAATGTCAAATGTTTTACACTAATGCTGATGCAACAACAAAAATATATCAGTGCAGACTTCCCACTATCCTTGCCATTTACAGTACCATTCCAACAATCCAATTTACAGATAAATCTTGTACAAGGCAGATCTGTAGAACATTCAGCTGATCATGCTTACCTAGATATGCTATTTTTGGCAAGACATCTCTGGTGAACTCTTTGTAGGTGGCCACTTTGCCCTGCCATGAAGCTATACCAACATGAGATTCATAAATCCTTAAACTTGCAGGTTTGTTTGGATGTCCATGCTTGAACTGGTATTTCTGAAATATCAATTATATCACTTTAACTCTAAGTTTATTATTGAAACTGCCTTATTCTTTTAGACATTTCCATTTCTATTAAGGGGTACTTCTTTGTAAATCCAAGTAAGGCCCAATACTACAACAGACCAAAGGTAAGGATAAGCAAGTTAGGTCAGTAATACAGTTCAAATATGTAATTTTAATCATTAAAAGAATAAGAGATAGCACAGTAACAACCAATCACTCTACCACCAGGGCAAATATGTCTATCAATAATGTAGATCAACCAATCACTCTACCACCAGGGCAAATGTCTATCAACAATGTAGATCGACCAATCACTCTACCACCAAGGCAAATATGTCTATCAACAATGTAGATCGACCAATCATTCTACCACCAAGGCAAATATGTCTATCAACAATGTAGATCGACCAATCACTCTACCACCAAGGCAAATATGGCTATCAACAATGCAGATCGACCAATCACTCTACCACCAAGGCAAATATGTCTATCAACAATGTAGATCAACCAATCACTCTACCACCAAGGCAAATATGTCTATCAACAATGTAGATCAACCAATCACTCTGCAAATATGTCTATCAACAATGTAGATCAACCAATCACTCTACCACCAAGGCAAATATGTCTATCAACAATGTAGATCGACCAATCACTCTACCACCAAGGCAAATATGTCTATCAACAATGTAGATCGACCAATCATTCTACCACCAAGGCAAATATGGCTATCAACAATGTAGATCGACCAATCACTCTACCACCAAGGCAAATATGTCTATCAACAATGTAGATCGACCAATCACTCTACCACCAAGGCAAATATGGCTATCAACAATGTAGATCGACCAATCACTCTGCAAATATGTCTATCAACAATGTAGATCGACCAATCATTCTACCACCAAGGCAAATATGTCTATCAACAATGTAGATCAACCAATCACTCTACCACCAAGGCAAATATGTCTATCAACAATGTAGATCGACCAATCACTCTGCAAATATGTCTATCAACAATGTAGATCAACCAATCACTCTACCACCAGGGCAAATATGTCTATCAACAATGTAGATCAACCAATCACTCTACCACCAAGGCAAATATGTCTATCAACAATGTAGATCAACCAATCACTCTACCACCAAGGCAAATGTGTCTATCAACAATGTAGATCGACCAATCACTCTCCAACCAAGGCAAATATGTCTATCAACAATGTAGATCGACCAATCATTCTACCACCAAGGCAAATATGTCTATCAACAATGTAGATCGACCAATCACTCTACCACCAAGGCAAATATGTCTATCAACAATGTAGATCGACCAATCACTCTACCACCAAGGCAAATATGGCTATCAACAATGTAGATCGACCAATCACTCTACCACCAAGGCAAATATGGCTATCAACAATGCAGATCGACCAATCACTCTACCACCAAGGCAAATATGTCTATCAACAATGTAGATCGACCAATCACTCTACCACCAAGGCAAATATGGCTATCAACAATGTAGATCGACCAATCACTCTACCACCAAGGCAAATATGTCTATCAACAATGTAGATCGACCAATCACTCTACCACCAAGGCAAATATGGCTATCAACAATGTAGATCGACCAATCACTCTGCAAATATGGCTATCAACAATGTAGATCGACCAATCACTCTACCACCAAGGCAAATATGTCTATCAACAATGTAGATCGACCAATCACTCTACCACCAAGGCAAATATGTCTATCAACAATGTAGATCGACGAATCACTCTACCACCAAGGCAAATATGGCTATCAACAATGTAGATCGACCAATCACTCTACCACCAAGGCAAATATGTCTATCAACAATGTAGATCGACCAATCACTCTACCACCAAGGCAAATATGTCTATCAACAATGTAGATCGACCAATCACTCTACCACCAAGGCAAATATGTCTATCAACAATGTAGATCGACCAATCACTCTACCACCAAGGCAAATATGGCTATCAACAATGTAGATCGACCAATCACTCTACCACCAAGGCAAATATGGCTATCAACAATGTAGATCGACCAATCACTCTACCACCAAGGCAAATATGTCTATCAACAATGTAGATCGACCAATCACTCTACCACCAAGGCAAATATGTCTATCAACAATGTAGATCAACCAATCACTCTACCACCAAGGCAAATATGTCTATCAACAATGTAGATAAATATACTGAATGCATTCCATCAAACATCACCAGTCTCAGAAGAAAATGAAATGTTATTAGGTTCAGTAACTTCAGTTAGAGTAACAACTACCAGTTACTCAATAATGGCTCAGGAAAGCCAATTCTTGCCCGTTTTCTACCTTTTGACTTTTACATGTCTGTGGTTTAAGTACATACAAATATATTGCTTATGCCTCGTTGCTGTTTAGTATTGGAAATTTATCTTAAGTTCCATAAAACTCCTTCCAGTAACTGTCTAGATGACTGTGCTTACAATACCAGACATGATACTATTCTTATCTTCAGTGAGATAAAATAACCAGTATACCTCTTGTGGGTCCCAGAATATCTGATCATAGACAGGAACCTTCTCCTGGCAAGTTACAAATCTCGCCCACGGTGACAGTCTGTCTTCAAGTTTTCCAGCCTTTGTATGCATAACTAACTGCAAGAAACAAAATGTCATGGACTTTGGTCCATTTTCATACTAAATACTTCTAATGAATTGACAAAAATACCCTAAACCTTCAATTCAGAATAGATATAAAGCACTAAATTATATTTACAGTTTATATTTTACAGGTCCCTACTTTATAAAGTTATAATTATCTTTTTACTAGCAAAAAAATAAAAAATCAACATACTACCTGTATAATTCACAGTACAGTTCAGAGTACTCTATACATGGGTGAAATGTACATGAAACTGAAAATCCTGAAACTGCAACTTTTTGTACAAAAATCTTCACTTTCTCTATTGTATCATACAGGCCAAAAATTACCGGTAGCTATAATCCTGAATTCAGGATTATTCCTGAAAACTTTCACCCATGTCCATAGTGCATTAAAAAAGTAAGTTTTTAGATAAGGCATGGTCTCACAGTTTCATAATTTCTGGCTTTCTGTTTACTCATTTATTTCTGTTACATTTTTCATGACTCACTGACGCGCCAGTTATGTAATACAAGAGCTGGACCATTTAAGTAGATAAATAAATAATTTCTAGTAAACATTCAACTTCTATTATTTTTCATAACAGATACATAATTTTTATCATAATGCATTTCTCCCAGTCTTTGTTGTACTTAACTGTGTGTCAAAGAAACAGTATTTCTGTATTGCTGTTTTAAAAAAGGGCATATATGTATTAGCAGTATTTTACTGACGTCATCAGGTGAAGACCAGATAAAACTAGAGCTATCATTGAATGTGATAAATAGCCCCGCAATACCTCCTTGACAGAAAAAAAGGGGAAATACAGAATGTGTCACACACATCTTCACTTTCTGGTGATCTTGCACACCAAGTTTCAAATTCATTGTCCAAGTGATGTGGAAGTCATTTCCATTATAAGATTTTGCTATTACAGTCGGTATGACCAATGTGCATTGGCACACATGAAAAATATCTACACTTATTGCAGAACATGCACAGCAAGTTTCAAATTGATAGGTCCTAGAAATGTGGAAGTTGTTCATAACACAAGATATACGTAAGGAGACTCCTATATACCCCCTCAAACAAAGTTTTACATATAGTAACTTAGTAAATATTCTTAACAATTCAGCATCAATACCTTTATTTTTGAACCATGAGGAATTGGGCAGCTGCCATCTTCTTTAGGAGGAATTTTCAGCTCCCATTTACCAAACTCCCCTTTAGTAAACTTGTACTGTAACTGGTCCCAACCATCTGAAAATCACAGTCACATGAATGTTTAATTGATGTTGTCTTTAAACATTGATGGAATGATGAAACTGAGTTTTCTTGATGATGGCTTCCTCATGAAAGACTCAAAACATTCTGTGAGAGAGTCTACACCACCACAAAGGGATGTGTTGATGCTTATCACTGTATGTTGTTCCTGATGTTATCTTAACATAATGCTTGTAAGAGCTAAAATGACTTCATAATGTTTTTAACTAACAAGTCAGCCAAGAATGAAAATGAAACATATCTCACTTACTAAAGTCTCCCCTTAGTGATATTCCTTCTGCTCCTGGGGCCCATTCCTTCATGTAGATGCCATTATCTGGGGTTCTATGAATACCAAATGTGTCATAGCCACGTGTGAACTTATCCAAACTGCCTTCATTGCTTTCAATCCTGCTTTGTAAATCCTTAAAACAGCCATACCTGAAAATATATTTATCTGACTAGTTAAAATTATGATATGACACAATGATCACTTTTAAAAGAACATAACTAAAATACAACTGGTAGAAAATATCATGGCCTCATTATTTTACTTAAATATTTTATAACCAATCAATATCACTAAGTTACTTAATCTCGTCCTATATGTATGTAGACAGTTCATATTTAGTATGAAACATCAGAGGTAAAGGTGCTTGGCTGCAATGGGAGACGTAGCATTCAGCTGATTAATTAGTTTGTTGATACATTATTGTACAAGACACCCACAATGAATTTCCATTAGTCAATGAATTAGCACTGTGGAAATAAAGAGTTGTTGTTCTTAGGAAGATATTTATATATCAAATGTTACATTTTTGCATCAGTTTATTGCCTTATAAATGCAGGTAACAGTTAATTTATTCTTGTAGGCCTTATGTTCCAGTAATGTAAATGGAATGCTTATTTTCATAGTGAAGTAAAGAGTATTCAGTGATCAATGTAGACTGGTTTATCAATAAAATTTTAGACTGATTCCCAAAACTAGGGAGACCACCTTGAATAACTTTTGACGTGTTTAAGGTAATTTCTATTTGAATTTGCTATAAACATAACAGAGATCAGAAAAAGGGTCTTATATATTCAGCTACACTGAAAATTCATAACTAGTCTTATATCCTGTGGTGGATACTGGTATCAACAATATCAGGGTCTAAGAAATTGGTTTCTAAAGACTATAATGTTAAAAAAAATCTTCCAATATTGTATTTATGCACTTTTTCTGGTCATCTTGTGGGATTCTTCAACAAATCTGACTGGCTTCTCTCAGGCTTGGCTGGCTCATTCTTCAGACTGAGGTCAAAACTGTTTACCTCAAACAAATAAGTAGATCAATATTTGTAATAAATTACTTTTTCTAAAAAAAGCAGGATCTAGTCTAGAAGAAATCTGATCTTCTACATTACAAGTTAAAAAGAAATCTGTTTCAAATACATCATGGTACTATGATCAGAGTTTATTCTACATACCACAAACTTTGCTTGTACCACAATCAACAATCACATAACACAACAAGAATCCTGGAACATTTACATGCATTCATCTTTGATAAAGGTGTAACATTATCATTTATTGTGACAGCTGAGAGATGTTTCAGTCACTTACTTCACAAGGCCAAGAGATAATATTAAAAGGAGTGGATGTTATAATAAAGGAGCTCTACCTAAGGGCCCCATTAGACCATTCTGCCACTTTGTAACCTATACATTTAAATAATAAGTAAGTATACATAAAGATGCAGCATATTTTTAACACAAAGCAGTGTTTTTGTTAAAAAGAAAAAAATAATAATAAGAGCTTTTGAGAGTGAGCCTACATTTCACTCTTTTATGAAAAATAGAGCTTAATAAGTTTAAATCTTTTATTTCATGTTATTAGTTTTATTTAATCTACAACAGGAAGACTCTAATATATAAAACCTCAAATTTATAGAAACGCAAGTAATTCAACTTCCTGCCAAAATTATATAACCACCCTCTGATTTATCAAGGAGATTTTTATGAAAAGAGAGACATACCCACTAGACAATGATATAAAAGTAATTTCTAAACTCTAGGCTTTGTGGCTTTAGACCAGAAGATTTTAGAAGTTTTTTATTCCAGTTGTCATAGCATCCAGAGTTCTGTGTGGAATGGAATTTTTTGAACACAGGGTTTTTTCTCAGTATTTTGGGAACATGACCCATACCCTTGGGATTGGGAATTTCAGTGACGTTTTGCTAAAAGCTGAGGAAAATGCATGACTTCAGTTTTGCAAGTTTTAAATGAACACTAACAATTACTCTCTATGATGGAAACTTTCAATCCTTACAAGTCTATTACAGAGAAAGATCTCTTTTCATAGATTTTAGTTATTATTTTTATTTTTTGTCTTTTGAAGTTTTAATTGGGTATTTTTTCCTGATTTTTTTTGGGGAAAAAAAATACTATTTTCAACTGGGAATATGACCCTATATCGGCTATAAAATAAGCCTAAAAAATCCTGGAACAACATGGTAGAGCTTCAGGAGTGCCAGAAACAAACCTCCAATGCCACATAATTTTATTTAAAGCAAAGGTTGTGACTGACAACAAATGACAGCTGATGGACACTGAGATCACAAAAGCTCACCATGAGCATGTTGTGCTAAGATAAGCTAACAATAGATCCATGAGCATGTTGTGCTAAGATAAGCTAACAATAGATCCATGAGCATGCTGTGCTAAGATTAGGTAAAAATAGATCCATGAGCATGTTGTGCTAAGATAAGCTAAAAATAGATCCATGAGCATGTTGTGCTAAGAAAAGGCTCACCATGAGCATGTCGTGCTAAGATAAGGCTCACCATGAGCATGTTGTGCTAAGATAAGGCTCACCATGAGCATGTTGTGCTAAGATAAGCTAAAAATTGATATATACCAGTATTCTGCACTATTTAAAAAGAATATGAATCTGAACTGATTTCATTAAATTTTAGCCTTTCTTCGATCTGATTAATCTGTGTTCTACTTTTGAAAAATGTTAAATCATTTCTTAGAGAGGTGCAAATATATGAGTTTATGTATATTTCACTTATGACTTTGTTAGGTATTTGAAGACATTCTGGCACTCAATTTCATTTGGATTTTTTTCACATATCCTTCAAAATTAAAGATTTGTATACATGCAGTGATCCACATGCTGAAAGGATTTCTAGACTATGTGTTATACACTCTGTTTTCAAAAGATCAAAAGACAACATGTTATTAACTAAGAAAGTTCATTTCCTAGTGTCAAACAGACAACATCAAGATCCCTTGGCTCTGTGCTAACACTGAATATAAGCATCCAATTTAGATTCAGGGTCAATGCTTACAGACATCTTAACAAACTGTAAGAAAATTAATGGCTTTTGGTGCTGTCCTGAGGAATCAAAATGTTATAACCTTGAAAAAATAAGAAAGCAATTAGCTTCAAGTGTAAAAACTTCCTAATTAATTTGCCATAGTCTATCAACTTTATTTAAGAAAACAAAACATTGTACCTTCTTCTGATTTCAGCTTCATGAATCTTCAGATATGGATCAGCTTTGAATAAGCTCTCTATATATGGTACCTCCACTGTTGACATCTTGCCTACAAATTAACAAGTGAAAGAGTTTGCATGCAGCATGAATGTGTTTACTTACAACCTTGTGGGTTAATAAAGGTCAAGGTCTCTGTAGGAAAATTTGGATGAAATCTCTAGACTCAAAAGCCTTGTCATTTAAACATTTTAACGTGAAAAGAGTGTAATGAAATAACCCAACTAAAAAGCAAGAGATCTCAGGTTATCATTTACTAGCTTGCGTTATAAAATGTCATTTCTAACCCGGTGCACCTTGGAATACTCTTCACAAAGAAGGTGCCAGAGGACAGAATTTCAAAGTACATTTGTCGATATTTCACAGCGAGTCTTCTCTGTTAACATAGGCATTATAACATTAAGGTAATAAACGTTAGTTAGAAAACAAGAGATATGGTCTTTTCTACTCCGTAATAGGTTAAATAATCTTTATACTCTAGCAGTTTTAAGTTCGGACGATTCCGTTTTCGGATGTCCGAGACAATAATTACGGTCGTTTCGTCGCCCTGAATATTCAATAGGTGAATGTGTGAAATATTTTTGACTTGTCATTCACACCTAATTACTCGCACATGTTTAACTTAATTTACCAATACCAATAGATTTTATTGCTTAAAACCTTTTACTAAGCTTATAGCAAGTATAGCATATTTACAAGTAACTTCAACTTCAAGTGCAGAAACATGAAAAATGCTGTGTGGTTTTCAAGGAGCATTCCAGTATAACATCTATTAAGATACAATTAAAAAGAATACATTTATAATATATGGTAACTAATAAATCTGTAAATTAGCCTAAATATTGATTGATAGTTCAGTTTAATGTACATGTATATTGTTTTCCGAAGTGAGGATCATATTGCTGGTGTTTTTTTCTAAGGTGGCATATTTCGCTCTGTTTACAAAACAACAGCATATTTGTAACAGAATCGTGCAAACATACATGTCTCTATTTGATCGTTTTCTTTTTGATATTTGGATTTAAAGGCATATCAACCTGCATTGGAACTATAATTCATCTAATTATATGTGCTCGATATCAGGTAAGTTAAAAAATACACCTGCATTGAATATTCAGGGCGACAAAATGACTTCATTTACTATACATAATCAGGTCGTGAAAATGGTTGTTCGATGAAATGACAAAAACCCGTCTAGAGGGCACAATCATTCTTTTAAGGCATGCATTCACAAAAAAACTCGCCCGTTTCCAGACCTTAACTAGATTTATTGCAACTCTACAGGTCCTATTGAAAGCGACAGATTGTTGACAAAAAAGGCGAAATGTTTTACCTGAAAACAGTGTCAGAAAATTTTGTAATTAAGAGTTATGTAACCTGAATGTTTGTAAAAGCACAGGTTTTGATGAAATACCCGCAAGATTTTTGAAAGATGGGGCTAGTTTTTAGCTCACCTGAGCCTTAGGCTCATGGTGGGCTATTGTGACCGGTCTTTGTCCGTCGTCCGGTGTCAATTTCATTCAAACAACATCTCCTCTGAAACCTCTAGGCCAAATTTGATGAAACTTGCCTGGGATGTTCCTTGCATGAAGCTCTACCAAAGTTGTTCAAAGAATTCAATTACATCAAGAACTCTGGTTGCTATGGCAACTTAAAGGAAAAACTTTGAAAATCTTCTTGTCTGAAACCACAAGGCCTAGAGCTTAGATATTTGGCACTTAGCACCCTCTAATGGAACTCTACAGAAATTGTTCAAATTATTTCCCTGGGGTCAAAATTGGCCCCGCCCCAGGGGTCACTTCATTTTACATAGACTTATATAGGAAATCTTTAAAAATCTTCTTCTCAGAAACCACAATGCCTACAGCTTTGATATTTGGTATGTAGCATTGTCTAGTGGATGTCTACCATGTTTGTTCAAATTATGTTCCCTGGGTCAAAATTGGCCATGCCCCAGGGTTCTCTTGGTTTACATAGATTTATATAGGAAAAACATGAAAAATAATTTTTCTCCAAAACAAATAGGTGTAGACTTTAGATATTTGGTGTTGAGAATTGTGTAAAGAACCTTTACCACTATTGTTTAAATGTTGGCCCTGGGGTCAAAATTTGCCCCGCCCCTGGGGCCCTTAATATGTAAAAAAGGAAATCTTTAAAAATCTTCTTGTCTGAAACCACAAGGCCTAGAATTTTAAAATTTGGCATAAAGCAAGCTTTATCAAGCTTTTTCAAATTATTAGATTAGGTTAAAGGTCACAGAGGCTAAAAATAGATTTATCTACTGTACCTCATAAAGCCTTCATTTATAGACCAATATCTTTGTTATTCAATATACAGGTTCCTTGCATGGACCTCTACCCATGGGTAGGGTTTGAGGTCACTGGGTCAAGGTCACCATAGCTTATAATAGATTATCGTATAGCGTGGGTTGAATAATAAACAAATGCGTTGTGTTCTAGGTTCTTCCTTTTACTCTCGGTAAAAATTACCAACTGTTTACATATAATAGCAACGACAACAAAACAATATAATTATACGACGTGACGTCAAAGACGTTACATAGAAAAGCGCGGCGCGGCAAATAACGTTACATTCACAACATTCTGGGGGCCGCGAAAAGTGACTCATAATTGAAAATTGAAAGCGTGTACTCTTAAAAGTGAATGAAATACTTAATCATGAAATTCTTACTTTAAGAATAAGCAATCTAATTATGAGAAACGTAAATTTGCAAATACTTAAATTAACATGTGTTAAATGTAATTTATCGTTTCAATAAAATGAATATTGAATCTCATAATTTCCGAATTATTGTCTCTGGTGTTTCAAACATATTTCAACGTAAACTTCGCGCACATAGTAAGGTAAATAAATCTTTATTGCTATTAAATAGTCTCTGTTTACTATACACCAACAGTTTCTCGTTTAAGGCATTAATCATTAACTTCACTAACAGTCTCTAAAGGATAGAGTTTCACTATCGGTCTGTTTGTAATTCCGTTTATCGTTTTTATCTTCGCGGCACGGACACAACCATCATTTCCGGTCATCAGCTCTAGGATTACAGCAAGTTTCCAGCGGATCCGTGGTCCCTCATCGTATACCTGCACGACATCTCCGACTTTGATACGTTTTTCGAAGCTTGAAAGTACATTGTCAACGTATATATCTCTTTCAATGATCTCGGCTGCGTGTACGTGCTTGTTAAGTTCTAGGTGTTTCAGGATGGTGGCGCTAAGCATGAACGGCGAACAGGTAGCTCCAAACAATACGGATTTAAAGCGGTAAGTGCGTGATGGACTGTCTTTGTTTTCAATGTCAATTGTCCACAAGAATCTGGTAGCATCTCTGTCTCCTTCATATAAACCGACATGTAGAAAGGCTTTTTCAATGTCTGTAGTGATGGCGTAACCATGGAGACGGAATCTCACTAATATGGCGGTAAGATCATTCAGTATGGGTGGGGTTGATTCTAAACAGTCATTCAAGCTTGGGAGGTGGGGAGATGTGCAGCAACTGCAGTCATAAACTATCCGGATGGGTGTGGTCGCTGAATCTTTTTTTACTGGGTGGTGTGGAATATAATGGACTTGTCCTGTGGGTGGGGTATCGTTATCTATTCTCTCAATAAAACCACGGCGTTCTTGTTCAGCGATAATGTCATCATATTTTCTCAGTAAATGGGGCTCTTTTCTCAATCTTCTAATTGTACTTTCGGTTCTTGCCTTCACTATCTCATAATTGCTGGGTAGGGGTGAATGGTCTAATTTCCAAGGTAATTTGGCGGTGTAGCGTCCATTATCGTATTCTATGGACGAATCTTGATAGTCCTTGAAATAACGTATCTTGTCTATATCATCGGCGGTCTGTGTAACTCCAATACTTTCAAGGCTCCAAAACCGTTCTAAAACATCCGTTGCCATAGGCGACGCCATAACGTTGAACACGTGATCTGATACTCGAGAACTCTGTGCTTGGCAAGGTCCGGATAACAGATAACCGATTTTTGACTTTACAGCAGTAGGTCCATTTCCTCGTACTATATGGTCTTCTACAATATCCCAGTAATAGTCAGCACCAATCAGCATAGAAATGTTAAATACAGAATCTCCTGTAACCGGATGAGCGAGTTTAAGTCCACGTAAGTACGGTAAGTTTGACACTGTGGTTTGAAATTTCTGGTTAAGCGGCGTTGAAATTGTAGGCACTATTAAAACTCTAATCGGGATCTTCTGGCCTCTGTCTGTAACAACATTTACTGTAGCTACGTCTGTGTGTTGGACTTTGTTATTGGTACTTCCAAACGACGATAAGTAAATTGTCTCTGTACTGTCTCGGGTAAGTTCAAGTTCTTGGGCTAATTGTTCTGTAATGAAAGATTTCCGGGCTCCCTCGTCGAAAAGAATATTTGTTTCAGTCTGAACATCACGTGACGATACGGTTGCTATGGCGGTTTTTAACAGAACATTCTTATTTGGTAGGATCGTGTTTGAATGTAAGACGGCTGCTTCCGGTGACGCGGAATCAACGGTTGTCAACATCGTCTGGTTATTTTCTCGCGATTTGCAAATCGCTGTATGATGTTTTCTCTTGCATTTTTGGCATCTCTTACTAGAATTACACTTCACTACAGGATGATTGCCTAGACAGTTAAAACACAAGCGTTTTTCTCTCACTATTTTCAGTCTTGATTCAATGTCTGCGTATTTTTCACAGTCAATTGATTTATGTTGATTGTCACAAAATGCGCATTTGATTTCCGGTTTTTGTGATGCACTTCCGGTTCCGGATTTTGGATGTTTTGGCACGGTTTTCCTGTATTTTGCACTTGTCAGAAATGATGCTGTTGCATTGAAATCGTCCACTTCCGGTTCGCTACGAACACTTCCGGCCTCAAGAATACCAATCTCTCTGTTGATTGCACGACGCAAATTTTCTAGCGACCAATTGTTATCTCCATTTTCACGTGCTAACTGCCTTCTAATTTCACTTGGTATCTTATCTAAAATTATTGGCACTAATAGATTTCCGTAAGTGTCTTGGCACTGTCCCATAGCTTCTAAACTTCGAATGTACGTCTCCATCTTATCATGAAAATGTCTTAAACTGGATACTTTGTTGGACGGGGCAGGTAATTGTAATAGCGCTTGCATTGATGCGTGAATAATTTTATGTTGCTGGCCATATCTTTCTTTCAGTAGATCTATGGCTCGGGTATAATTTGCGTTCGTCATAGCAAAACCTTCAATTACTCGTGCAGCGTTTCCTTCAAGTTGAGATTTGAGGTACGTGAACTTCTGTACATCCGTGAGATTAGCGTTCATGTGAATGGTTGACTCATAGGAATCCCAAAAAGATTGCCATCTTAATATATCTCCGCTAAAACTTGGTAATGATATCTTAGGTAGTCTGTAAAATTGTGCCGAATTTACTGAGGTATTAGAAGGATAACTTACAGTTCTGTCGGGAAGGAAAGTTGGAGCGTCGGGATTCAAACCATTGTTGTTGTACTGCTGGTCCCTTGAATTTCGTTGGTCATCTTGTGAAATATTAGACTCGGTTCTCTTCTCATGTTGACCTCGGAAAGCTCGTAAGCGACACAGCTTGATATCTAACTCCACTGTATACTCGTCAGTTTGAAATATCTCCTCTTCCAATCCGTCTATTTCCGTTTGCGACAATATTTTCTCATTCAATGTCTCTAAAATTCCGACTTTGGCTTCAATAGCGCTGAGGATTGAATCGAAATCTGTCAGTGAATCATTTTCTTTAGATTGTTCGATTTTCTCCAAATATTTCTCAATGAAACGTCGGTGACCCTCTCTCTGTATTTGTAACTTCTGTAAATTCATATCCTTTCTGCTGGTCACGGCACCAATATCGTATAGCGTGGGTTGAATAATAAACAAATGCGTTGTGTTCTAGGTTCTTCCTTTTACTCTCGGTAAAAATTACCAACTGTTTACATATAATAGCAACGACAACAAAACAATATAATTATACGACGTGACGTCAAAGACGTTACATAGAAAAGCGCGGCGCGGCAAATAACGTTACATTCACAACATAGATATTTCTACTTTTATGTCATAGAGCCTTTATTTATTGACTGATATTTTACATATTTGGTTTGTAGGCACTTACATATTTTCAATTAAAAAATGAAATACTGCTTAACAGCAAACGTACAGCCAGGTGAGCGATCCAGGGCCATCATGGCCCTCTTGTTTAAAATTACCTGTTACATTCATAATTAATATGTCTGTTACTAATAACCATGTTCTTGATGACCTGAAACTTGTTAGAGTTAAACCTTTGTATAAAAAGAACAGCTCTCTTGAAGTTGGCAACTACAGGCTTGCTAGCATTTGAAGTGTTGTTTCTAAATTTTTAGAAAGAGCTGTATATAATCAATTAGAAATGTATCTAGTTAAGAACAATTTATTGTATGAACATCAATCTGGTCTATGGGGTTCACATTTTGCAGACACTTGTCTTATACATTTATTAGACCATATAAGAACACATAATTCCAGAGGTTTATTTACTAGTATGGTTATGATTGATTTACAAAAAGCTTTCGATACTGTTGATCATACAATATTGTTTGGAAAACTCAGCCATATGGGAGTAGTCAATACAGACTGGTTTAAGTCATATCTCATAAACAGAAAACAGGTTGAAAATATCGATAAAGTTTCATCGTCTCCAGCTACTGTTAATTGTGGTTTTCCTCAGGGCAGTATATTAGGCCCTTCACTATTCTTATGTTATGTCAATGGTATGATCACCAGTATTGATCCAGATTGTAAACTGATTTTATGTGCTGATGATAGCACCATTCTCTTTTTGCATCATGATCCAGACTGAATTGAACTGGAAATATGCTCACTACCTATAGTCATTTTAGCTGGTTCTTTTAGAATGTAAATGTGAAAATTTATCATAGTTTAACTTATTTAGTTACACTTAGGTTATATGTTTATTGATATGTAAATTGTATTACAATTTAGTATTTTAATTGTTATGTGAACTAGTCTTAACCTAAAGTCCTGAATTTATAATTTACATATTATATATTTTGTTATAATTTTATTTATGTAACCAATGTGATCTATGAAGTTGCAACATTGAATTGAATTGAAGGCCCGCAAGAGAGCATAAAACGGGTGTGCAGTGATGTAGTATAGAGGATATTTGTTTGTTTTTGTGGAAGATGAGAATTTATTTCATCGAATGAACACCATATGTGATATTTTCACGAGTGGCGCAGCCACGAGTGAAAATATCAACATATGGTGTTCACGAGATGAAATAAATTCCCATCTTCCACTAAAAAACAAACAAATTTTCTTTTTATTTTATGCCAACACGTCAAAAATGGGTTTTTTATGATATTTCTAATCAGGGCCTTCAATAAATTCCCCATGGTTAGCCCCAAATCAGTTAATGCGTACTTTGGTTACTCCGCACAAAAAAAGTGCAGACAATCTCCAATACATATGATAACTTTACTTCTGCTGAAATAAACTGAATACACTTTCATCAAATAACATTTATTTTTGTCTACACAGTTTATCAATATTTATTGAATTTTTGCCATACATACTTTAATTATAAAAGCGGATTAATACCGAGTAATATTCAATAAATTGAATTGAAAGTCGGCCATATTGGATATTGTCCATGTGAGTTATGTAAACAAATCAGACATTTTAAATAATTTATGGCGAATTTCATCATTGTTCACAACTAGTTAGGCTCAGGAATTCAATATTATAATTGGATTTAACAAGGTAAATAAATTTCACTCGCTGTCACAGTCTGAAATACAGCGGATTCTCTTGTGGTGGGGAAATTCCTGAAGTTTCATCAAGCAGTAGTTCCGGCACAAACAGTGTATTATCAAAATGGTAATTAACTGATTCAAAACAGTGTATTATCACTTTTATCTCACTGATATTTCCCTATATTTCATTGGTAGGCATAAAATAAATCCTACTATTGGTTAAATCTACTGATATTTTGACCCAAATCTACATGTACTGGTGAAGGCTAGAGAAAAGTTTGCATTGATGGTTTTGGTGATAATTATATTAACAACAAAGTAAATAAACACTTGATCAAGAAATATTGGATCAAAACATAAGTCATTTCTTTTAAAAAAATATGTAAAATTCTTCTTGAAATATTGAACATTATTTGTTACCTGGTGATTTAACCCTTACCATGCGAAATATCTAAAATGGATTTGTCCATCTTTCAGTTTGGACAGATCCATTAATTGTTTATAAGGGTGCTTATTGAAAATTTACCGACTGAATGGCTAACAGTGCAGACCATGATCAGACTGATGTTATCCAAAATTTTAGGGTATGTCCTTTTAATTAAGTATTTAAATATTTATTTTCAGTTTATTGTCATGCAGAGAAGGATTCTACTTCAAGAATGATGGAGAAAACATGGCAAGTCTTAAAGGGAACTGGACGATGTATTAAGAGGGGCGTACAGTTTTTCTGTATCATCCACTGTGTTACAACATATGGTGTCTCTGTTGTACTGGTATGTCAGAACATCAATTTTATACGTCTGTTTGAAAAACGGGACATATTACGGGAACGCCCATGGTGGGCCGACAGCGTCCAGTTTTGTCCGGAGCATATCTTCAACGTGCATGGATGAATTTGAATGCAATGATACTTGGTACCAGTGTTCACCATCCATCTTGAGAGAGTGGGGTGGGGGGGTAGTGTCGTGTGCATGAACCAGGTCTCTAAATCAAAGGTCAAGGTCACACTTAGAAGTCCGAGAAAAACGCTTGTCCAGAGCAAAACTTCTACATGCATTGAGGGATTTTAATATAACTTGGCATAAATGTTCATCATTGTGAGGCAAACTGTCAAGTGCAAAATTAAGGTCCCTATGGCCAAGGTCAAGATCACACACAGAGGTCAAAAGTCAGATAAAAATATGAAAATGACAGTATGGACCATTTAGTCATCATGAATTGAGAAATTCTACCACAAATGTTTGCCATCATGAGACTGAGCATTACAAGTATAATCCTGGTTCAGATTTGCAAGGTCAGGGTCACTAGAGATGATGAAATGTCCAGATTTTGTCCGGAGCATATCTTCTACATGCACGGAGGTATTTTAGTATTACTGGATACAAAAGTTCAGCATCATGGAATGTAGTGTTGCGCACATGAACCAGGTCTCCAGGTCAAAGGTCAGTGTCACACTTAGAGGTCGGAAGTTCATTTCAAATGTTTGTTTCACTATCCAGCACTAGAAATAGTCAAACTTGCTCCTCTAGTATTATATCTTTTTAGCTCACCTGAACACAAAGTGCTCAGGGTGAGCTTTTCTGATCGGTCTTTGTCCGTCGTCCGTCCGTCCGTCGTCAACTTTTCATTCAAATGACATCTCCTCTGAAACCAATGGGGCAAATTTAGTGAAACTTGCCTGGGATGTTCCTTGCATGAAGCTCTACCGAGATTGTTCAAATGGTTCTGGTCCATTGCATTTCTGGTTCACTGGAGCTAAAAATAGATTTTATAAGTTGGATCTTTAAAAATCTTCTTCTCCGAAACCACAAGGCCTGGAGCTCTGATATTTGGTATGAAGCATCATCTAGTGGACCTCTACCAAGTTTGTTCAAATTATGTCCCTGGGGTCAAAACTGACCCCACCCCAGGGGTCAGTTGATTTTACATAGAGTTATATAGGGAAAAGTTGAAAATCTTCTTGTCAGAAACAAGAAGGCCTAGAGTTAAGATATTTGGTATGTAGCATTGTCTAGTGAACCTCTACCAAGTTTGTTCAAAACATGGCCTCTGGGTCAAAAATGGCCCCGCCCCAGGGGTCACTTGTTTTACATAGAGTTATATAGGAAAATCTTAAAAAATCATCTTATCAAAAACCGTAAGACATAGAGCTTAGATATTTGGTGTGTAGCATTGTCTAGGGGACCTCTACCAAGTTTGTTCAAATCAAAGCTTCTGGGTCAAAAATGGCCCCGCCCCAGGGGTAACTTGTTTTACATAGAGTTATATAGGAAAATCTTAAAAAATCTTCTTGTCAGAAACTGTAAGGCATAGGGCTTAGATATTTGGTGTGTAGCATTGTCTAGTGGACCTCTACCAAGTTTGTTCAAATCATGGCCTCTGGGTCAAAAATGGCCCCACCCCAGGGATCACTTGTTTTACATAGAGTTATGTAGGAAAAACTTTTAAAATCTTCTTATCAGAAACCGTAAGGCATAGAGCTTAGATATTTGTTGTGTAGCATTGTCTAATGGACCTCTACCAAGTTTGTTCAAATCATGGCCTCTGGGTCAAAAAAAGCCCTGCCCCAGGGGTCACTTGTTTTACATAGAGTTATATAGGAAAAGCTTAAAAAAATCTTCTTGTCAGAAACTGTAAGTTATATAGCATTGTCTAGTGGACCTCTACCAAGTTTGTTCAAATCATGGCCTCTGGGTCAAAAATGGCCCCGCCCCAGGGGTCACTTGTTTTTTACATAGAGTTATATAGGAAAAACTTTAAAAGTCTTCTTGTCAGAAACTGTAAGGCATAGAGCTTAGATATTTTGTGTGTAGCATTGTCTAGTGGACCTCTAATAAGTTTGTTCAAATCATAGCCACTGGGTCAAAATAGGCCCAGCCCTAGGCGTCACTTGTTTACATAGAGTTATATAGGAAAAGGTTTTAAAAATCTTCACAGAATAAACCATAAGGCTTAGAGTTAAGATATTTTGTATGAAGCATTGTCTAGAGGACCTCTATCAAGTTTGTTCAAGTCATGGCCCCTTGGTTAAAAATGGCCCCGCCCCAGGGGTCACATGTTTTACATAGAGTTATATAGGAACAGCTTTAAAAATCTTCTTGTCATAAACAACAAGGCCCAGAGTTAAGATATTTGGTGTGCAGCATTATCTAATGGACCTCTCTCAAGTTTGTTCAAATCATGGCCCCTTGGTCAAAATAGGCCCTGCCCTAGGGGTCACATGTTTTACATAGAATTATATAGGAAAAACTTGAAAAATCTTCTTGTCAGAAACCACAAGTCCTAGAGTTAAGATATTTGGTATGCAGCATTGTCTAGTGGACCTCTACCAAGTTTTTTAGAAAAATGTCCCTGGGGTCACTATTGGCCCCACCCGAGGGGTCACAAGTTTTAAATAACAATATAGAAGAAAATCTTTAAAAATCTTCTTGTCTGAAACCACAAAGCCTAGAATTTAAAAATTTTGCACGAAGCAAGCTTTACCAAGCTTTTTCAAATTATTAGATCAGGTTAAAGGTCACTGAGGCTAAAAGTAGATTTATCTACTGTACCTCATAGAGCCTTCATTTATAGACCAATATCTTTGATATTCAGTATAGAGGTTCCTTGCATGGACCTCTACCCATACGTAGGGTTTGAGGTCACTGGGTCAAGGTCAAGGTCACCATAACTTATAATAGATATTTCTACTTTCTGTCATAGAGCCTTTATTTATTGACTGATATTTTACATATTTGGTTTGTAGGCACTTACATATTTCCAATTAAAAAATGAAATACTGCTTAACAGCAAACCTACAGCCAAAGTACTCAGGTGAGCGATCCAGGGCCATCATGGCCCTCTTGTTTATCCATTATGCCCACATCTGCAAAACTTTTGTGACGGGCATATTTTGTGACAATGGCACCCTTGTTGAAAATTGGCCATACACCAGATAATTTTTTCATAGAATCACAATTTTCATTGTATCACGTTTTGCTCCTTTCAAAAAGTCCTGAAAGAATCATAGAGCAAAGATTTAATGAAATCCAAGTATTTCATTTTCTTATATACTGGTAATTTTTCCCTATTAGTGACAAGTGTGGATCGGTGTGTTTTAATCCTGACATGACAGAAACAGAGAAAATCTTAGAATGTTTGCACTAAGAGGGCACTTTTTGTACATAATTGAGACACAAAGTATTTTCAACATGAATGACATTGATTGGTTACTGTGATGGTTCAAGAGCAAATTTAAATCTGTGAATCAGTGTCAATTGACTGTTTTCGTACTGGTAGTGAAATGTCTTGGTTTTCTTTCTGTTTCATTTCCAACAATTTCCAATAATTTCTAGTTAAGACCGAATTTTTGGGGGCATATATTCTATCATAAGTAAGAAGAAGTGAAGAAATAAAATCTCCAAGAGAATAGCCAACAAAAATAGACATAATTCATCTGTTTGCTGGCAAATATGTTTTCATAATGCTCGTCAGTTTGCACTTAGACTATTGCAATTTGCACTCATTTTGCATATTGGTTGTTTCAACTGTGAACACAAATGGTAATTGCCACACAACTTTATAAAGGTGTGAGAAATAATTATGTTAGATGTATTGTAAATCTGCTACAGATCCAAAATTGACAGGCATTTGAATTAATTCATATAAAGACTCGTTTTCGCAATTACGTAGGACATAAGTGCCAATCTCATGTTCTTCACTCAAGTCATTTACTCAAAATAAATTATATAATTTCATAAACTTTTTTGAAAATGTTTAAAATAGCATAAAATCTGAATTAAACAATCCAGAAATTCTTCTCAAATATAATAAAACTGGTGCAACTATGTGAATATTGTAAATGTATGGGTGTTGGGATAACAAAATTTTGGACATTCAGAAAAAAAACAAAAGCATTTCCTATACAAATTCGAAAACCAAAATCAGTACTCCTTGACATCCCTGGTTTCAATACATGAATTTTAAACAGAACATGAGAAATAATCAGCCATAATATGATTTTTTTTTGCAGTTATCAGGTGTATCAATGGAGCCAACCATCTATGGTGGGTCTGTATATCTTGCTGAACGTATGAGTGTACGTAAACAGAAACTCAAACGGTATGGTTTGTTTATGCACTTATTCAAAGAAAGGAGGTATATTGCTTTGCAAATGTCTGTTGGTCTGTTGATCCATCAATAGTCCAGGTGTTTTAAAATCAATGACTTACATGTAAGAATGCAAAGACTGAAAGGTTTGATACTTGATAAATTTGTAGCATGATGTATAGATGAACTCTATTATGTTTTAGCACACTGGGTCAAAGGTCAAGCTCAGAGAGACCTGAATTTTGGAAACAGTTTCCAGTCTGTACTCAAGAATAAAAGCACCTAGAACCTTAAAACTATAGGTTGTTTGGTAATTATTTGCAGATGACTCTTCTTGTTTTGGGGCCTATGGGGTCAAGGTTCAAGCTTACAGGAGACCATACTTTGAAAACAGTTTGCAATCAGTAACTAAAGAACAACTGCATCCAACATTATCAGTAGCTGAGCCCTATAGGGTCAGGGTCAAGAGTCAAGCTTATGGAGGCCTGCTCTTTTCAGTTTCACATCAATAACTAAAAAACAACTGTAACAAGAACCCTCAAAATTTAAAAGATAATTGGTCACTATTGGCACTGTCTGAGGGGCTCACATGGTTTAAACAGAGGAATAATAGAGGAAAACAACTCAAAATCCTTTTTGTTTGAAACCACATGGTCAGTTGGTTTAAAATTTTGCACAAAGTATAATCTAGTTGAGCTGTACCAAGATTGTTCAAAATTAGTAATTTTTGGTTGCTTGTGATAAAAAAGTGGTTAATTAGTCTGTCCACTGATAAGACCACCTGGCTATTATGACCATTTTATCTAGAAGTCTATTGGTGGTCTTAATAGCCAGGTTCTACTGTACTTTCATTCTCTTTTAACAGAGACAACACATTTATTCAGTGAAAACCAAAATTTTTAAAGTGTAAATATTTCATGAAGCAGGGACTATGTTCTCAACAAAACCAGTAATATCAGAACTGGGTTTAAAAGCCTAATTTTGACCTTTTTTTGTATCCCGAAAACAACTGATACTGACTAAATTAATGCTATAAAAGATTAATGTAGAGATCTTTTACAGGAATAATCAACATAGTTGTCAGCAAGTGCCTCGTCATATAGATGCATGTAATCTGAATAACTGGTCAGAATTCACAACTAATTCTGTAGATTGTGAGCATTGAAATAAGATGCTGAAAAATGACAGAACAGTCAGTAGTTTGAACAAAACATGTACATACTTAAAAAAAAAAAATGAGAGGTAGAGATAATGAAACTTTAATATATTTATATATGTAACTGAATGAGCAGCTGACAAAATTTGATTACCATCAATTATTATTATTATTATTAAACTGTTTCGTGGAATGTAGTCGGAAGATTTCTTCTTTTTTGTTACAGAGGAGATATTGTTGGTGCCAAAGATATGTCTGATCGACACAGATATATATGCAAGAGGATAGTAGCTTTGGAGGGTGAAAGTGTATATATTGACAAAATGAAAACACGTATCTGGGTAATAGTCTTTGTATCAAGTAGTATCATATCTCTGTAGATGATTTTAAAAAGGCCAGTCCAGAAAATGTATTAATATCCAAGCCATATCTTTGGCAAGAATTTATATAAGACAGTTTTATCATGTAAGCAGAGAGTAACTTAGGAAAACTGGGTATTGTTAAGATATATCTGTTTGCAGGTACCTAAAGGTCATGTTTGGTTAGAGGGTGATAACAAAAATCATTCCAAAGATTCCAGAGAATATGGACCAGTGCCTTATGGTCTTATACATAGTAAACTTCTATATAAGGTAAGGTACTAAAATAAGCTTTAAACTTCTCTTTGTAGTATTAGATAATGTTGCAGACAGTACTCCTAAAAACTCCACATAAGGGTATTTACTCACAGAATGGTTATTATCACCCCCAGGTTTGAGAGCTGTAATTGTTGTTATATTGTGGCAATCACTGAAAACCTTATTTTTATCCCCCACATTTAAATACCAGTGGGAACACTGGCTGTGATGTAAGCCACTTACATTTTCATGAAGACAAGGTCATAGGTTCGAGCCTTCTTTTTGAGAGGTAGTAATTAAAATAGTCAATATTTAAAGATCTGCTACTTGTAGGCCTAGACCCATGATTTGGTTAACTGCCTGTCTGAAGCACTGCATACTGTTGTATGGAATACTTTTGAAATTAAACATAGTATAAAATGAGGGGTGTTACAGACACACATGCACCAGTACAGACTTTCCATGGTCGGACAAAGACACACCAACCAATATGGCAGACAATATGACAGTAGAAGTGAGGGTCTTAGTTTTGAGTCTTTTCTAATATACTTGACATGTTGATATTCAAAAAATACATTCATAAGTGAACACTGATTACAGAATGTCCATGCCAGATCACATGCATGACAGTGAGACAGTTTCTGAAGAAAGTTTTATTTGATATCAGTGAAGAATATTTCACCTCAAAAGCTCTTTCCTGTTGAAACATATTAACTGCAAACACATATGCTAAATACTAGCAAAGAATGGAAAAGGGCATTAAGTGTTGCACCTGTTTGTCCATCATTTTATTTAAAGGAAAAAGTCTGCACAGATTTCATTCATGTTTTGCTTGTTTATGCATCTTATGAAACTGCAGAGTTATGGCCCTTTTTCAACTCAACATTTTGTTTCCCCATGTTTATAAGAAAACACTTGCACACGTTTCATTCTATTTTGCATGTACAGGTTCCTTTTGAAATTGGTCTCGACACCTCCAAATTTATCAGAGTAATGGCCCTTTTTTGACTAAATTTCTGATAGAAACCAAATTTCTTGATATTCAAGTACATGTACTATGTTTTGGCTTTTGCAGTAATCAGTTCATTAAACACCTACAACAGTTACACTGCTTTTGACATTCCACCTACTTCTTCTTACACTTTAACTCTTTGCTTTTGATCCTCTGTCAACATTTGAGCATGGTTATTATTAAGAAATACTGACCACTGAGGGCATCATGGCTTTATAGTGACCAACCTAACAGCCCACCAACTGTTTACATGGTAGGGTGACAATTGCCAATTTAGGGCTATATTTTATGGGGTAACCCACCCATAAAAGCTTACAAAACTTGTTATATACCAAAATGTTCAGCATAGTCTGAAGTTTATCAGACTGCCAGCATAAATTGGAATAACTTACAGCATTCTTCAAAATCCAAGATGGCTGCCAAGATGGCCGCCAAAATGCAAAAAAATGGGTTCTTACATTTATGTCAGTAAGAGGATGTCAAATTTTGCGATTAATGGTGTTGTTTTAGTATTTATGATAAGACTCACAATAAGTTTATCAGATAGTAATGTTTCATTTGGACAATACTCAAATATATTTAAAAAATGGTCTAATATACACAAAAAATGGACAAAATTTTGGGGTAGAGGTGATATTTTCACCAAAGAATAAGAAATTCTATGTAATATTTTATATTTTAGGTGTTTTAATATATCAACAATAAAGCAGAAGTAGAATTATCTCACATTATGGTGTGCATTTATTGCAAATTTTGATACTATGTACAATTTAAAGTGGGTGGGGTAAATCTAAACGCAATTTACATGTGCACATATTGTTCATATTATACCATTTGCTTTTTAGATTTTTAAGTATTTTCTTCTTTTGTACAAAACATTGTTTCAATTGCTATAAAGCCTATAATGTCCATGCCATAAACTAAATTTATCACATTCAGTATGCAATTAAAATCAAAAGTGTTTGGGGTAAATCTTAATGCACTTTAAATGTGCACAGAGTGTTCAAGCATACTTATTGGATGCCATTTGGTACAGACATATTTTTTGCTTGCACAGCATTATTTGCTCTTAGTCTAATATTTCATATATGTAAACATAAACCACGTTTACCATAATATACAAATCTGATTTCATATATTCTTACTTAGCACGGGAAGGAGTTCATAGAAATAATAGCAATTATCGACAAGTAAAAATGTGTTATTGCACTTCCCTTTGTGTCAAGAATGAATTGTTTGAAATTGCTAGCTTTCATTTATATAGTAAATAAATTCACAATTAATTAATATATACATCCACCAGGTTAAATTCAATTTTTACTGTCAATCTTCTTTATTATCATCTGTGTCAAATCTCATCATCAATTTCATCATCATCTTTGGATATGAGATTCTGACAGACTGCTTTATTATCTTGTAGTGAGCCATGGTAGTCACAAGCTGTTGTGCAGGGCTGTAAATATGTTTGACATACACAGTCTTCGCTACAAGAGTTTTCACAAGTGCACACCATATGTCACTAAAGAGTTCAGGAGGTGAACATGGCTGAGACATCAGTTGAGGTGAATAAAATCCCTTACCATCTCTGATATACCCGCAGCCTAGTGGGTTTGGTTCTGTCTTTGGATTTAATGCATTTCACCAAAGAAATAGCTGATATGCACACCTAAGCAAGTGTAGCAGTATGCTGTCATTTGTTGGTGACAGTCTCCGGGGTTTGATTCGAGACTTGCTAGAGATTGCCACCAACAAATGACAGCATACTGCTACACTTGCTTAGGTGTGCATATCTGCTATTTCTTTGGTGAAATGCATTAAATCCAAAGACAAAACCAAACCCACTAGGCTGTGGGTACTAGTACATCAGAGATATTGGCAAGGGATTTTATTCACCTCAATTGATGTCTCAGCCATGTACACCTCCTGAACTCTTGAGTGACATATGGTGTGCACTTGTGAAAACTCTTGTAGCGAAGACTGTATATGTCAAACCAGGGCCTTAATTGAGAGGGAACGGACACTCAAAAATTTCGAAAATATGGTGTTGCGCGCATGCGCAGTCGGTTCTTTATAAATACCTGAATGGTGGATAGTGTATGTTGTTGATTAAAGTAAAGTATAAACTAATGCCGAAAAAACAACTTTAAATAAGAAATTACTGTACGAATTATAGCTGAACTAGTAAAATAAAATTTTCCCATGTTGTATTGATTGTCTGGTTTGTTATTTTTCAATGCAGCTTTTGCTTCAAAAACAAAAATATCAATACTTAAATGGAATCGTTTTCCAAAATGTTGGAAAGTATGTACAAATTCTTGTTTTCTGGTTAACTTTAGGGGGTTATCGGATGAAAACGGAGTTACAAAATATGATGGCATTTGATGGAAGTTGATAAATGGACATAGAACTGAGTACATAGAACTTTACAATGTATTTATTCCTATATCTGTGTTTGTTTATGAAATAGAGCACCGTAAACATAGCAGTTTTGTTGAAAATACAGTCATTTAGTGATCATCAACGTACTGAATTTCGGTGGTATCAGTGCTTACAGACTTGATAAAAACACTAAATATAAACTGCATCGCACTCTACTTGGCTGATATTTGGATCTGGATATAAGGTTTCCAGCCTTCTCTTAACATTAACTTCATAATGGACCGCTTATTATTGTGCTTTCATCAATTTGAGACAGATTTTTACAAAAAGAGAGAAAAAATTTATGAGTTGTAATTTACTCGACCGCTTGCAAATAAAACTGCTGTTTTTTGTTGAAGAAGTAATTAATTTTGTTCTAAAAGGTGAATGTTTCTTCTTTCTTACAAATTAAAAATTTAGAAAATCAACTTATAATTGTCAAAAAGACCGATATTTGTGTAAAGTAGGTGCGAGCATTGCATGCCATCTTTACGCTAACAAACAGTAGAAACATGTAATTATAAAAAAGAGAGCAAAACGTATTGAGTTTACTTTTACTCGCCAGCTTGCAAGGAAAACTTCCGTGGTTGGAGTGAAAAATAGATATTTAAAACGTCAGTGTTTCTTCTTTCTTACAAATTTCAGATTATGAAAATCAACCCATTATTGACAAAAAGGCCGATGTTTTTGTAAACAAGGTGCATTCCAACTTTCCACTTACTAGCAATAGATTATCAATTATCGATCGATTTTCTATTTAGTATTAAGGAAATAGATTTTAAGTTTGAGTGCTCTACCGTCAAATATAGCACGGTGTTGAGTTCAGATGCATATTAATTTAATCACAAAGGCCATAGGCCTGAGTGATTAAATAATAACGTATCTGAACGAGATACCGTGCTATATTCGACGGTAGAGCACTCAAAATCTATTTCCATTCTAACAAATATGTATAGTAATAATGACACAATTATGTGCACTACTTATCATGTCATTTTTTACGGTAACTGTCCCTGACAAGCTATTCTGTTAACCCCTCTATTCTTTCCCCACGTGAAAATGAAAACAACAAGGTCATTTTAGCTTTTTAGTCAATAATTTACGTTTAAACAAATATGTATAATTTTATCATAGATGAACATCAAAAGAAGATAATATGGACCATAACAATTATTGCTTTACAATGACAAATAGGAACAGCCGAAAGTAGTATGCAGTGACATCAACAGGCGCACGCTTTTATTCAGAATTCTATACAGTATATGCTTTATCACGCTTTTATTCAGAATTCTATACAGTATATGCTTTATCACGCTCAATTCCTTCTTTGTTTATTGTCGGTGAATTGCGGATAGTGTTGGAATATAGGATATATAGATGAACGCGCGACAACATATTCTGGTTATTCTTTCGATAGATATGGAGTGTCCATTCCCCATATTAACAGCCCTGCACACAGCTTATGACTGCCATTATAGCTCACTACAAGATAATGAAGCAGCCTATCAGGATCTCTTCACAATGTTGGCAAGCATATCCATAGATGATGATGTAACTGATGATGAGATTTGACACAGATGATAAGATTGATAGTAAAAATTGAATTTATCCTGGTGGAAGTATATATTAATTAATTGTGAATTTATTTACTATATAAATGAAAGCTAGCAATTTCAAACAATTCATTCTTGACACAAAGGGAAGTGCAATAACACATTTTTACTTGTCGATAATTGCTATTATTTCTATGAACTCCTTCCCGTGCTAAGTAAGAATATATGAAATCAAATTTGTATATTATGGTTAATGTGGTTTATGCTTTTGTATATGAAATATTAGACATTATAGCAAATGATGTTGTGCAAGAAAAAAAAATGTCTGTACCAAATGCCTTCCAATATGTAAACTTGAACACTCTGTGCACATGTAAAGTGCATTAAGATTTACCCCAAACACTTTTGATTTTAATTGCATATTGAATGTGATAATTGTAGTTTATGCCATAGACATTATAGGCTTTACAGCAATTGAAACAATGTTTCGAACAAAAGAAGAAAATACTTAAAAATCTAAAAAGCAAATGGTATAATATGAACAATATGTGCACATGTAAATTGCGTTTAGATTTACCCCACCCACTTTAAATTGTACATAGTATCAAAATTTGCAATAAATGCACACCATAATGTGAGATAATTCTACTTCTGTTTTATTGTTGATATATAAAAACACCTAAAATATAAAATATTATTTAGAATTTTTTATTCTTAAGTGAAAATATCACCCCAACCCCAAAATATCTGTCAATTTTTTGTGTATATTCAACCATTTTTTTATATATATTTGAGTATTGTCCAAATGAAACATTACTATCTGATAAACTTATTATGAGTCTTATCATAAATACTAAAAGAACACCATTAATCGCAAAATTTGACATCTTCTTACTGACATAAATGAAAGAGCCCATTTTTTTACATGTCGGCGGCCATCTTGGCAGCCATCTTGGATTTTGAAGAACGCTGTGAGTTATGCCAATTTATGCCGGCAGTCTTATAAACTTCAGACTATGCCGAACATTTGGATATATGACAAGTTTTGTAAGCTTTTATGGGTGGGTACCCTAATTCTGAGGGCCAGATTGTCACCCTACCAACATGTGTTTGAAAAATTAACACTTAAGAATTTTTTGGTCACAAGTGTCTAATTTTGGTAGGCTGCTGTGCTGAATCAGCGAATGGCCAAGTGGCTTATGAAATATAGCCTTTTCACTACAGTGATTATTAACATATTGTGAAAGTTTCTTAAAGGTCTCAAACATCTTAATCTCAGTGGGCTGCAGTGCTGAAATATTGACTGACTGAGCAGGCAGAGGAGATTTAGCCCATTCAGTACAAAAATTAAAGGACTACTGTCTGTTATGTGTGCAAAGAAGGAACAAATTTGTGTAAAGTTTAATATTACATATTATTGCTATGTCACCTTGAAAAGGAATTTCTGCTTTCCATTTGTTTAAATGCAGGTATGTATCTTGGTCAAATTCTGGAGCATAGTTTAGAATTGTCAAGTACCATAAAAATATGTCTTATAAACATTATAAACATTAAGTTTTGTTTTTTGTTTCAGCTATACTCAAAGAATGGTTTGAAGGTTAACATGTCAAAGGACAAATGACCTTCCTCAGTGATGTCATTATAGTGAACAGTATTCACCATTGTGTTACTTATGCAGACATTGAACACACTGCCTAGATACACAACAAAATGGAACATTCAAGACTTCTAATGGTAGAAAACAGCAGGAAAGATCTACATTTTTCTTGATCCTCTGGTTTCAAGAGATTATCTACAAATGCACGTTCATTTCCAGTGAATTAAATGTGAATGACATATAAACAATGTCTTAATTTCTTAATAAATGATCATGTTCATTCTAAATGTTTTTGAATTTTAAAGGTCACTGTGTAACAGAATGTACTCAGGATGAAACTTCACTGACAGAATTTAAAAAAAAATTATTTGCATATTGTATCAGTCACATGACTTGTCAAACACAGGTAAACTTGGGATCAGTCTGAGAGTCTCATTTTGGTCGGCGAGTGGTTACAGTCGCTTACTTTTAATCAGTTATCCTCTCACTGATGAGTGGTCATGGGTTCAAGTCTGGTTCAAGCCTGTCACCATTTATGTGAAAAAGTTGGCAGTTTCTTACTGAGAAAGAAAAGAGTTAAATACTTCATATTAGAAACTCTTTAATGCATATCTAGCTCACCTGAGCCTTTGGCTCATGGTGGGCTATTTTGACCAGTCTTTGTCCGGCGTCCGTCAACAATTTAATTCAAACGACATCTCCTCTAAAACCTCTGTGCCAAATTTGATGAAACTTGCCTGGGATGTTCCTTGCAAGAAGCTCTACCAAAGTTGTTGAAAGAATTCAAATCCATCAAGAACTCTTGTTGCTATGGCAACTTAAAGGCAGATGAGCATGTTTGATGAATGAAATAGATTTGCGAAAAGGGTTATTAATCAGTTGAATATCATTATTTGAAGCTGAAATATTGATTTACACCCGAAATATTTCAAGCCAATAATTTATAAAAAAGATATAAAAATGGTGTTTCCTATCCTATGCGTAAAGCCGCGGTGGTGCTTGGGAATGTCATGTGATCATTTCAACAAAAATACGCATTCTGTGTACCTTGCCGATTATCAACAGGGCCATTTGTTTCAAAATGCCATTGAATGACCACGTGACATTCCCATGATGTCCCTTGTCGCTAAATATGGAATGTATTTTTGTTACAGGATTTCTTTAGCGGATTGTTTTCAGGTCAGGTGAAATGGTAAAATTAACTGAAAATTTCCTCCTGGAGGGTTTGAAATGTAGAGTTTTAGTGAAAAGTACACGTAAGTGTTACATAGATTGATCTGAAAACGTTTTTACTGAGTACACCTGCTCGGCCCTGCAGTTCCCCCTTTAAAGGAAAAACTTTGATAATCTTCTTGTCTGAAAACACAAGGCCCTGAGCCTTAAGATTTGGTTTGTAGCATTGTCTTGTGAACCTCTATCAAGTTTGTTCAAATTATGCCCCTCGGGTCAAATTTGGCCTCACCCCGGGGGTCAATAGATTTTACATAGGCTTATATAGTGAAACTTTAAAAATTTTCTTGTCTGAAACCACAAGGCCCTGAGCCTTAAGATTTGGTATGTAGCATTGTCTTGTGAACCTCTAACAAGTTTGTTCAATTTATGCCCTTTGGATAAAATTTGGCCCCGCCCCAGGGGTCAACTTATTTAACAGAGTGGGGTCAAATTTGGCCCCTACCCGGGGGTCAATGGATTTTACATAGGCTTATATAGTAAAACTTTAAAAATCTTCTTGTCTGAAACCACAAGGCCCCGAGATCTAAGATTTGGTTTGTAGCATTGTCTTGTGGACCTCTACCAAGTTTGTTCAAATTATGCCCCTGGGGTCAAATATGGCCCCACCCTGGGGTTCAACTTATTTTACATAGGGAAAACTTTAAAAATCTTCTTGTCTGAAACCACAAGGCCCTGAGCCTTAAGATTTGATACGTAGCATTGTTGTGTGGACCTCTACCAAATTTGTTAAAATTATGCTCTGGGGTCAAATTTGGCCCCTACCCAGAGGTCATTTGATTTTACATAGGCTTTTATAGTAAAACTTTAAAAATCTTCTTGTCTGAAACCACAAGACCCTTAGATCTAAGATTTGGTATGAAACAAGCTTTATCAAGCTTTTTCGAATTATTAGCTTAGCTTAAAGGTCACCGAGGCTAAAAATATGTTTATATACTGTACCTCATAGAGCCTTCATTTAAAGACCAATATCTTTGATATTCAGTACATTGTATATAGGATCTTTGCATGGACCTCTACCCATGGGTAGGGTTTTACGTCACTGTGTTTTATTGATTGATATTACACATATTTATATTTACATTACTGACATATTTTCAATTAAAACATGAAATACTGCTTAACTGCAAACCTACAGCCAAAATATTCAGGTGAGCGATCTAGGGCCATCATGGCCCTCTTGTTTTTCTTCTCAGGCAGCAAGTCAGCATTTTCCAAAATACTAAACAACTTGAGAAACATGGAAGTGAAATTCATTATCATATTATAAATGGTCATTGCATGAAAAGAACACAGTTCTGGTAGGGTCTTGTATACCTGCTGCTACATCTTTGTGAGAATTCCATAAGTAGCCAGTCTTTGGTATTTAGGTCTTTGAGTGAAATTATTTTATATGGCATCTTTTGAAGTCTTTACCTAGTATTAATGGTTCTGGTTGATTTAGATTTTGTCAGTAACACATAAAATTCATGTGATGCCATTCATCTTTCATAAGTCATTTTAACTTAGAAGTTATTTCCAGAGTTGATAATTTTTTGTTGTCATTTAGTATATTTTTGCTTTTTAAAATTTGTCGCTTTTAAATATTTTGATATGACTATTTGAGAACCCAAGGATGGTGTAAAATACATGTATATGAACTGAACACTGGTTATTTGCACTGCACTTACAGGTACATTTATTTTTTATCCTTACCATCTACACTTAGCTTCTTTTTATGCCCCAAAGTGTAGCATAAAATAGTTGCACTGTCTGTCCGTTTTTCCATCCATTTGCCCATCCATCCAATCATCCGTGCACAACTCCGCCTAAGGTTCTGATTTGATTTTCGCCATACTTTCAGTGCATATACTCCAACTTTTGCTGTTCAAATATTTTTGATGGAGTTATTGCCCTTTCTTTAATTTTACTGAATATTTCTTTTTTGCACAAGTTATATGATCATTTTTAGTGGAGATATTGTTTAATTTTACCTAATATTGCTTCTGTGCATAACTCTTACACTTTTATAAATGATCTATATTTTCCCCTATAGTGTTCAACTGGAGCATAAAAATACAAAATTAAAAGGTAGGAAACTGTTTTGAAACACTTTTTTGTAAAGACATGTGGTCACCTAAGGGTACAAAACACTAGATCATTATATTTAGAAACATATCAGTTTCATTAATTCTACCAGCCATGCAAATAGTTAAAGGACGTATAATAGTCTTACTCCTAGATGTACATGTATGGGTACTTTGTTCAGTTTACAGACTGCAGAAAATGTTGGCACAAATTATCAAGGTAACATACAAGTTATAAGTTACCATGACTGTGACCATTGCCATGTTTCAGGGGCAATAGTGTCTGTGACACATTTTTTGTTAGTGTTCAGCTTAATATGAGAAAGTTTATCTGGCAAGGCATAGGAATTTTTCGGGTGAGCCAAAAGGCTCACCGGAAAAATTCCTACACCTTGCCAGATAAACTTTCTCATTTAAGACACTAACCTATTATTCTATTTATCCTGTCACATCTGGCATTTGTCAATAAATTACTAGGATATTGAAAACCTATCTTTAAAGTGTTTCAAATGTCAAGGTTATCCACCAGGTGAACATATACACAAAAAATAGTTCCAAAATTTCAATATTTTTTTCCTTACATGATCATGCTATATTATAAGATCTAGATATTGAAACATTTAATTTTTATTCAAGTAGTCTCTGTTTGTCAAACCAACCATTTAATCACTTCCGTCTGATTATAAACACAAAAGTAGTCCATGACGTAGCATGTGCCGTATAAAGCAAAATTTATACGACCCCCCTTTATCGGGTCGGATATGAAATAATTGACAGGATAAAAGTAGTTATCATTAGAATATTATCTAACAGATTGGATGTTACGAGCGTGACAGAAGTTAATACAGTTGAAATTAGTTTAAACTTTGCTTTTCATGTTTTGCTTTAGATATATACCTGTGTGCTCAGACCTGTAATGTTCCTGTGAAGATGTAACTTAAAAGCTATGCTTGCAGCGTTTGTTGGCCTCTTGACCTTATTTCCATACTAAATTTCAAAAATAGTTAATTTCAATTTTTCTTAGGCTATTAATAATTGTATATTTTCTTGCTCTTAACATAAATACATGAACCACCATTAATGAAAGAAGTTAATCTGTGACTGTATTTGGATGTCCTTTTTGTCTTCTTTTTTTTTAAAGAAGAAAAAGATTGTTAGCTTTCATTTGACATATTCTTGCTACAGATTCTGGTGTGAGCATTTATTTGACATATTAAAAGGGTTATTTATGTTTGAAGGCTGATCTTGGTCTGCACTGGTCACAAAGGCAGAGTAAGTTACCTCCAGCAGGGCAAGGGTTGATTATAGAATTACATACATTTATCTGCAAATTCATTATTCCATATTTATTAAAGACTTATTGTGTGCACTTATTAATAGCACAAAACTTTAGTACATTCAGGGTACAGAGGTAAAATTCAATAAGTAAGTTGTCTCAAAAGTGGCTGGAATTATTCTTAGGGTATGTCAGCCCATGTGTTAACTTGCTGTAGAATTGTTCTTGGGAGATTTATTCTAAATGTTTGAAAGTTTGAAAAGTTCACATGGTCAGCGTAAACAATAATACTGTCTCCATGGTTTCTGATCATTAAAAACTGTATTTCTGGCTTGTTTTATTTCCTCTTTATAGCTTAATATTGATCTGTGGTGGAATTGATTTGATTATAAAATGTTTTTGTGAAAGCAAAAATTAAATGATTTGAAATTGATGTACTGTGTTTGTTGTCTTGTAGATTTTACTGTTTTAAGTTTTAAGTTGTAGGACATGTAAAGTTTCTTAGATGAAAGTAAAGAATAAACAGCTGTCATTAGTCATGGTACTGTTTAACTTAATTGAATTATTGAAAATAGAACTGCACTAATAGAGGTGCCTTTAGAATACTGACTTCCCATCCTTAGCTTTATCTTAATAAATTGTTGGACTTCAGCTGGTTTTCGTTACATTTTCATTTCTTTGATGGAAAAGAATGGATGCTTACTTCAAATCCATTTTTGAATGTGTTTTTTTCTCAATTCACTAAAGATTTAAGTTCAGTCTTAATTAAATGAAAAATAAGAAAATGTCAGTTGTTAATAGTAGTGGTCAGGATACAGAAGTGATGTACTATCTTTCGATTCAGCAGTTTTTTTTAGCTTTGTATTGTGTAAAAGTATTCATTAATCTAGCATTACATACAAATATGTCATCAGTTGGTCTTGTGTTGAACATTGCAAAACATTTACCGTGGATGCATTGTTAGGGTAAAGGTAAAACTCTGTAAAGCCGTTCCTTCAGGCACAGAAAATCAAAAACTGATTTTCAACTGCAGAAGGTGTCCTTTCTCTGCCACTAACTGCCAAACTGCTAAAACATCAAGGCTCTTGTTTTCAACTTGTATGGCATTTGGGCTTCACCTACTTAATGATTGTATACATTTGCTCCACCATAGTTACCATACCTACTATCTTCAGATAAATGTCTTCTCACATTTGAATTCCCAGTCATTCATTAAAATACAGTGGTTCCTGTTAACATGAAGACTTAATATCCACCATCTACATATTGGCAGTAGACTAAAATGTAATGAACTGATATAAATCTTAAAGATATATGCCAAAGGCCTTCACACCGAGTAATATGATACTGCACGACTTCAAGGGCACAATATCTTATCATTCCAGTGGTAGAATGAGGGCATGTGTTTCATTGCAAAGCAAACAACTTTTTTTATCGCATACACTCAAAATAAAAGAAAGAACATTTAGGAAACAATTGACCAAATATTAATGTTTTTCATAATTGACAACAACCCAAATCTTAATAGCAAGTCATTGTTTACCGAAAGGTAGTGAATTTCATGATTGAAAGTGTGTTCCATAAATGTTGTCCAGGTAGTTATAAACACCTTATACCAAATTTATTACATACCCAGTAAAAATTATTGACACCTCCAGAGGAAATGAAGCAAAAGTGAAATTTATTTGCTGATACGCTGAAAAAGGAATACATGCTTTCCACATGCTTTCATGAAAAGTCAGTCCATTGAGAGGACAACTATAAATTGGAAACCATCTCAAAATATTCCTACACAAAAGTGACACAAAATATGTGAGTTGTGAGTATTTGTTTGTTTATCGTATTGTTTTATTGTTTGTTAATATTCGTTTATTGTTTTATTTCAAGTTCTGCTTTAGTTTAAGCTTGTATTGCTTACTGTATCGTGCCTTCAAAACCTTTGGTCAAATTCACCTGAGAAGTTTTCCTGGTGTAGAAGATACTCTAGAATCATGACTATACTTATGTTTCAGTGCTAACATACCTAGAACCAAACAGTTTGTTCATATGAAGACAAAAGACCAAACGAATGTGAAAGAACCAAAACTTGTTCTAAAAACTGAAGTATACTCGCACTTTGTACGAGAATTTATAAACACCATTGATAGATATGTTTCTATCGGGTCAGCTGTTACACCATCATTGGCTTAAAAGTTGATTATTCTTACAAGATGAAATGTCTAATGCTGAACTGGTACATGTAAGAAAAATGACATTTGCCATACAGATTCCTCCATATGCCCTTAGAGTTCAAAGGCTCATTATTTTCTCACTAAAAATTACTCTCGTTACACAAAACCACTCCATCCCTGAAGAATACTCCTACATTGAAATGAATATCCCTGTTTTCTGTAGCACATTTTTCTGTCCGTTCTCCTTAATGAGAGCAGAGGATGAAACAAAGAATCTTTGTAGTATGATTTCACAGAAACAAGAAGAAAGATTCCAGTACAAAACTGATACAAATAAAGAATGCCGTCACTTACCATATAACAAAAGTACACAGAAATGAGATATGCTGTATGAAACTATAAATTACTTCAGACAGAGCAAAGAAATTGTACATGTACAAGACGAAACGTAAAATTGAAATAGAGGAGAAAAAAAGATTGTTTTTTCAGCGGGGATATGCCCTGCTGGATTGTCAGCACTACGCACAAATACCCTGAATCCATTAAATATGACATCCAGCTTTTTACCTTGTGTGATTCCATTACTTAAAGATTTTTAAAATTGAATGCAAAACTTGCAGAAACATATTTTCATCTGGCAATATTGATGTTATACAAAGTGAAGATCAAGTTCTGGATGTTCGTTACTGGATACGAGAAGAAAAATATCAAGTGTATTCTTCCCTGTGTTTACATATGATAACTATACTCGGTTTACTTAATTGAACTAGAAATGTGTCCAGACAACACATGACCCCAGGAAGGGAATGTGTAGTGGGGGGAGAGAGGTCACTTCCCAAGGCAAGTGGGTACGTGTCAAGGTATCTGTAAACTAATTTAAATAACCTGCGCAATCTTACTTGCTGGTATAGTTATATGACCCTGGGTGCAATAGTGTTGGCTGAGTGTATGACACAAAGTTTTGGTAGCAATTTTCACTAAATTACGGGCAATAACTCTGCTCCACCTAGAAAGATGGAACTTAAAATCCCCTGGTGCACAATTTCACTTACTGATATATCCCTGTAAAGTTTCATGATTCTGGGTGCAAAGTGTTGAGCACATGCCGCAAACATTTTGGTAGTCATACAATTAAGGGCAATTACTCAGCTCTCTCTTGGGGAGTGGAGGAGAAGAAGAGCCCATCTGTGCACAACTTCATTTTCTGATCTGTTTCCCAGTGAAGTTCATGACCGTAAGTCTAATAGTTTTGGCTGAACGCACTGTAACACCGCACTTTGGGGTCACTTCACAACGCACTTTTGGGTCAAATGCACTTTGGGGTCAAAGTCGAGAAATGAACATTGGGCATTGCTAAAATGCTATATGTTATCTAATGTATATTTATTATTACTCCCAATACACATCAAACATATTTATATATCTTACTTTAATGCCTCTATTCTTCGAGACACATAATTGAATATGAAAAATATTATTAATTGTAAATTGCAACCCATAGATTTAACAAAATAAAACAAACTATCGTCTGCTATTGTTATCCGACTTAATACATTTCGCCTACTTCATTCCTTATTTTTAGTTTACCATAGGCATTACTACTACAGGATATTACTTTAAGATATCACTAAAAGTCATTTTATTGATTTGATTTTTATGACCCCAAAGTGCAGTCGTTTTTCTGAAGTTAGAAATTGCATATGTACTTGTGTAACGCACTTTGGGGTCAAACTTTTACTCCAAAGTGCGTAACGCACTTATGGGATCGGACCCCAAACTGCGCTTGACCCCAAAGTGCAGTGTTACAACGCACGCCACAAACTCTTTGGTGGCTATTTTGACTAAATTAGGGACCACACCTCTACTTTCCATGCATGGAAGATGACGAAAAAAACCCAGGTGCGCAACTTCACTTGCTGATCTTCATCTCTGTGAAGTTCCATGACTCTAAGTTGAAAAAAGTGTGACATAAACTTTCAGACAAACAGGCAGACGAACGGATAGACAGACAGACGGACAAGATCAAATCACGTCAATAATCTGTATTTAGTTCACTGTATTTTGTTACCTATAAAGCAGAAGAACATAAGAATCATCCAGGCAATGAAGTGGCAGGCAACAAAGTGGCAGGTAATTTGGATAGTTTCGTCTATTGATCGTAACAATTACGTCAAATGCGCTACCAATTAGTCTCTTATTACAAAATCTCTTGCAGTTCCAAAATTATTTGTGATGAAGGCAATAGGAAGCGATGTCAAGTTAATTACCGAAATTATAAGGGTGCCGCATTTATATTCTTATCTTTAAACTAAACATATATTTACATTCTTAATTTGTATCTATAAAGGTCTATCATGACTGTGAGGGATTGCTAATTTTAAGAAAGGAATTGTTTCTCTTACAGAGTATTGAATAAGATGTATGGCTTTCCAAAATTGTGCTTTACTGATGAGGTGAAATTATTGCATTGTTCGTTTTTCTTTGTAAAAGCTTTCGTACAGTATCTAAACAATTTATGACTACATATAATGTCAAGAATATAGTCAATTTTGTAAACAGTTTCCATCCTTGCTCTAAAGGCAAAGGTGAAACTTTTTTATCAAGAGCTGTACTGGTTTATATGAACGTTTCTTCAATTATTCTCACGAAGTTAATTCTATCGGTTACAAAGTTTCGGAAACAATAGAATATTCTATTCTTATTTAGAAAAAAAAATAGAAATGAAAAATCGAGGAATCTTAAGCTTCCGGTTTGCCAAAACAAATATTTCATCAACCTTAAAGATTGTAAAGAAAACTTGAAATGAGTCTTCAATGTCATAGCAAAAGTAGATGGAAGTCTCAATCATCCGTAGACAATGGCGCACGTCTATTTACTACACAAAGCCGAACACATCACTGTTAATGTTTAATGGGAAACAAATTTGAATGTTCTTTGCAGCTATTCGATTTTAATATCTAGATTTTTGTATCACAAAGTCACTAATACATATTCCTTGTATCAAAGTTGAAGATTTTAGAAACAATATGGTACAATCACTTACACTTGGGTTAGGGTAATGGAAATGAAAAATTACAGTTTGTATAAACTGGGAACAAGTGTGAAACTCTGAAACATAATTTTCCTTTTTGGTATATCTTGATGAAATGATGTTCTCAAAATGATTGAGAGTTTCAGATATTCATCGATAATGTAATGGAATACATGACTGAAACAATTTTTCCTAACCCGATGGTATATGTCTTAATTTGGGAATGCATCAAAATGTTCTTTGCATTTTTCTTCAGTTCTAGTGAACTTAATGTAGATAGTGATTTTGCACAATTATTCTGGCAGTGTAAGATTACGTTGTTTGTAAAAAATGAAAACATTAAATGTTTTTAGGGTGAGCTTAACTTACCAGATACTGAAAAAGCCTACATTTCAAAAGTGTTACACCAGAATGGTGTTATTGCTGTTTTTAGCGGACAAATCATAAAATCCAGAAAAAAATCACTGCAGATTTTGAAACTTGGAATTATGCCTAGATTTGAAGACCACTTATCCTTTTGTAGCATTAAAGAAAGCTTTGTCAAATTAGCCATTATCTGTAGCACCTATTCACTGTTACTGGTACGTCATTGATAAAATAGATGTAATGTATGCAATTAATATCTGTTGATTTGTTTGCATGATTAATATAAGTGTGGCTGGTAGTGCGCCCAAATGGAATTTTGTTGTAAAATTGTCATAAAACCGAAATAGTTATATCTATAGTCTTGTTGGCCACCAAAGGTGCATCCAAACAGTATGTAGAATGCACATGTATGTAGATCTTTTACACACTGGCGCTTATTTATTTCTTAGAACTTTGAAACCATCCAAACTACTGAAGTTAAACATATTTCATTGAATGTATGGAGTTTGACATTGATTATTATTTACTGGATGATTTTTAAAAATTTTTCTTGTAGATACGATAAAGAAAAACCTCTCTTCAAGCACTTTTTGTCAAGAAATTTTAGGACATTAATGTACTATAGGTAAAAATAGCGAGGGTATTGTCTGTTTCCTTTGACAGAATTGTAACATTGTATAGTTACTTTGTCAGAACAGATTACATTGTACCTTGTTCAACTGTATATTTTGAGTTTCTGATTTGATACTTCTGTAATTATTAACTTAAATCGAAACTTTTCCCACCCGTATTTACATTAGATAAATTCCACGTGAAAATGACGAGGCTAATCATTAACTGTGAAGAGCATAACGCTTGAAAGCTAGGAACCATCTGAAAACTCATTTACTCATTAAACTGGCAAGAATTTTTAAATTAAAAGCATTGCAAACGCAAAGGTACAGGCAGATTATTTACAATTCTGTAAATATCACTTTTATTATAATTTTATATCCTGTAACGACTTTTGGTTTCAACTAATTCATACAAAGCAGTAGTCACCAAAGCCAAGATATCACTGAAACTGTCTTTACTAAACGTAGAATTTGCGTGCTATTATTGCAAAAGAAAAGTGATATCTTTTATTTCAGCTACGAGACTATCGGCTTTCAGCCTAACTCATACTTATAACAATTGTTAAAGACAATTTGTAGCCAATAAAATCCAGAGTAGATTTGTCCAAAAGCACAGCTAGCAACATGCAGATATACATAGGTTCCAGAGAGAGAGAATACATTCGCTTAAAGCTGAACCTTATTTCGAAATGGTTCCAGCTATTTCCTATTTTTGGAGAGATCAAACTTATAACTGGAATTATTACATATATAGCAAATATTTTTATTTTATGTAACGGTTTAACCACGATGAACTTGGAATGATTTAAGAATAGTTCAGATAATTCTGAGGGAATGAATTCCCCGAAAAAATACAAGAAAAATAACCAAATGGATTAAAATTTTCGTTGAAAGACGAGATATTCAAAATGAGGCAACGGATAACTTGCAGTTAATGAATTAAGCATGGTCTTGCAACTAGGTGTGTCTATGTGGTTTAAAGGTACATAAGAGTTTTCTGCTATTTTACCTCTCAGAGAACTTCACTGTATTATTTCAGAAAAAAATCGCGATACATTAAGATTTTTAACAGTTCTTTGTCTCTTTCACTGACTGACAAGCTTATTGCTAAAACAAACTTTTTCGATAGTAAGTAAATTTTCCGATTTTTGTGAAAGAATATTAATTAATAGAAATTTTATGCAATATTGTTTCCTTTCTAGTGTGGATCGTGATCTGTTTACTTCAGCTTTTAGTAAATATAAGTAAGTACTAAGTTCTGTTTTTACTCTATTTTGTTTTCAACTAGGAGACCATCCATATCTTATATTAATTTTTCCAGAACAAAGTTTTATGGAATTATATTATCGTATCTGAGAAGAAATTGCTGAAGTTGATAAATTAGCACCGTTATGGATTATTTAAATAAAGCGTATTTAAAATACATGTTTTATTACAATCTGCATATTTTATTACAATCTGCCGAAGAGTTTGAGTCTGAAGCAGAGAAAACATACTATTTAAAAAAAATATTAATGCTGTAAAACTGTTATTTGAAATACCGTATCTGAGGAGTATATAAGAAAGATGTTATTATCGATTATAATCAGATGGGGTTATTAGAAAGAGAAAGAACAAATTATTAGTGTCAAAATCTGATATCATGTTTATGTTTAATACAAAGGCAGATCAAAGGGTAGTTATTATTTCTGTTTTTTTTTATCGATCTGGTCTAGTGTTTTAACAATCAATCCGAAATCATTGAACATATTTTAACTAGAAGTTTGGGACAGAAATAGCGCGAATGGCAATAGTTATTAAATCTGTCGTGCTTGTTATCAATTTTACAAGTTGTTCTATGTCTTATTACGGCAACTTGAATTCTACAGTTTTTTTTATAATTTCTTTTCTATTACAATTCTTGGGAATAGAATGATGAAAAAAACAATCTGGTAAGTTCTGTTTTTTTTTTTTTAAAAAAAGGGCACTGCAATCTCTACCTCATAACGAACAAAATAAAACTTTAAGTTATGATTGTTTTAAGCAAATATACTTATAGTTTTTCTGTTATATTCTTATTAATGAAAATATGACGCATTGTCAGAGACTGTATTTACACTGGTCAGTCGAAGTAAGTGTGCTGTTGTTTTTTGCGGGATATTTCTTTTCTGTTCCAGTCATGTGCAACAAGAGCTATTTCAGATTGCCTGCTCTTCCAGAAACAGACTATACTCTAGATGACGTCTTTATCTTACCTGAAAAAAAAGATTTTGTTGAAGCAAAAATCTTGACCACGGAAACAGAGACAGTTCTGGCAACGGTTAATGTGACAATTGAAAGTGATTTCCGTCTAGGCGATATCTCAGTCATTCATAACGCATCGATAGAATCAGGTTTGATATACAATTATATGGGCGAAAATATGCCTGTTTGCGTCATACAGGGGCATTTTGTCGTGCAAAAGTTTTATTTCTATTTATTTAATCAACAGTTTCTCTTACGACTTGTTGATATTTGTTCTCCGTACTGTCGTGAATGAAGTTTTAGTGATAATGCATGGGTTTGTACAAATTTTATATTGCTATAAATATCTTATCAATGTCCAAAAACATGCATTATAGCGCTCGTTTTCGATTTAGTTAAATCCAAAGAACCAACAGATCGTATTAGTTTTGAAATACCCAGCCAACCATGGCATTGCATTTGCCCGCATTTACGCATACTTTTCTGTTGTTTGTTTAGGACTACAAATGGTTACAAAAACCAAGGCATCAGTTGTTATACAGCTTAGCACAGGATTGTTGCACCTTCCATCTATCCAGGAATATGCAAATGAGTGTCATTTGTTTACGTTAGGAAACACGATAGAAGTAAACACTGAACACATTTTGTTCGTTCAACCCATTCACCCAAACCCTATTAACACCTCGATGACAATGTGTCTTCGTACTTTTGAAGCAGGCGAAACTGATCCACCGGAAATTCCTTTGAAGAATGAATGTAAGAAGAAGAACATATCAACCTCAGGTAGTTTTCTTCAAGTGAATACATCAACTTTACAAAGAATTAAGATAATATCTGAGCAACCTTTCAGTATTCTGGAGGGACGCAGGACACACTGGTCATCTTGGGGCAGAAATGGACAAGATTTCAATTCACCAAAATACCCAGACTTACAAATAATATGGCATAAAATCCCGCCAAAACAGGAAAGGAGTAACCATTATGTTCTCATTCCGAGTGAAAACACACGTGAAGTTAAACTATGGGTGATGTGTAAGTATGTGTAAATAATCTGATTTCCGAGACAAACGTTTTAAGTTATAAAGGTTACTTATGAAAGTCAGATGATTTCGATTGGTCATCAAGCTTGAAATTTCCCATTTCCCTTCTAAACTAGCAGTACTCAAGCTAGGCTTAATCTTTGGATTATACGGTCACACCGCAACATATCAGTACGTAGTTAGAAAGAACTGTCCTTGCGTTGAAAGCAATATTTGGTTTATAAGTATCAAACATATTGTGTGAAAAAAAGTCAAATAATAAACATCGTGGAGAGACAGGCGGTGATTTAGTAAATGAAGTTTCAAAATTCAGAGCAACTTAAATAATGCAATAATTAGGCGGGTAGGGGGTGTTACTATATATAACAGTAAGCCGTTTTCCAAACAAATTATGTAAGGATTGCAATGAAAATCTGCGAAAACCCAAAAATATTATGTAACTTATAAGTAATTTTCTCAAACAGAAGTAGACAGTGGTTTCAAAATTTTACGAATATTAATTATTTCTATGTAGTTACTAAAACTCATAGGTATGCAATGTAAATTATGAAACTCTGAAAACACACTTAAACTATAATCCTTTACTATATTTATCCGTTTGTATGAAATGTATTAGAACTCTATGGCTTTTGGTTTCCCGAGTTTTAATAAATATCACTGGCGTATTTAAATTTATTTTAAAACGAAGTCACATCTATTTTTTCCAAATTCATAGCTTCCGAGAACACAACTGTATACTTTGAAACCGATGAAGACATAATGCCACTGACTTTGTCAGCAAATATACCTCGCAACATCAGTATGTCAGTAGATCAAGGAACTACTCTGCTTGTATCCAGTGAGGATGTTGTATTTATAAGATGCCAAGATGCACAGGCACCAGACTGTACCGGAGAACTGATTGCTATCAACGTTGCAGAACAAAACTTTGCTGGTGACATTGATATGACGAGTGTTCAAATCAAATATAAATGGAGTTATAGTTTGAGTGACACACTGATTATTATATGTCCCTTGATCGTAGAAATTAGTGTATATTCGTTGAACGGCTCTGAAAAACACGACAAAGAATCCACATTTAAAATAAGCGGCCATTACTGGAAAATCAAATATTACAAAACTGTGTTTGGAGGATTATATAAGGTTGAGGGAAACACTTCGCTAACCTTCTGCAGCATGGCTGGGATAAACAGAGCTAATTCACATTCGATGTTAAGACATGTATCATCCACCTCAACAAACAATTATTTACATCAAAGTGTAAGTCCCTCAGTCTTATCATGTGAAAATCAAACAAATGCAACGATTGTGGAAACCAAAGCAGTGCAATATGAAAGGCTTATCAGGAAAGCTAGAATAAATAACAAAAGTTCCATGAGTAGTGACCTTAATTACCCATTCAAATCTGTACTTGAGATTCTTCAAATCAGAAATGGAACTGCGAATACATTACTTTTCAAGGACAAACGACCAAACAACTATCCTACATATATATTCAAACTGAATGCAGAGGGAAACATTTACCAAGAAGGTAACGGCAAAAATTCACTCGCAGTTATTGTTAGCCTTGTGTCTGCCCTTTTGGTGGTGGGTGTAATAATTATAATATTTTTGCTCAAAGAAATATTTTCCCAAAGACAGCAGTTACGCAATACAAGAATCAGACCATTTATTTCGTATTGCTGAAAAAAAAAACAGATTTTTTTAAATTTCAAACAAGTATGACTGTATACTTCAAATTTGTCAATTTCCACACATTTTAGATTTTGTTAAATTGGAAGGGCTTTTTGTACTTTAATTTTTTTCACTTCACATATTTTTTCTTCACTTCACATATTTTACTTGTTCCCGATTTACACTGATTTGTCTTGATATACAAACATTTTCATTAAAAAGAATATTTTCTAGATATATTCAATTGTTAGAATAAGAGGAAACTATAAACTTAACATATTGTTTTCCGATTAGAAAGACACCAAAACATAAGATAATGAAAATAAAAAAAAAATGATGCTTTTTTTTTATCTCCGGCATATCTGGGGTCGTTTTATCAAAACGTTAACTCAACGTCGATATAAATGTCGCAACTCCGCTACAGTGTCGATGAAACGACCCCCACCCCGTACCCCGATATGTGTTCCACATTATGTTTCTGTATTTAACTTCTTTCATTCTTAGACGCAATTATTCAAAAGTGATAGAGAAAAACGACTTCAGAGATAATACAAAGAAACCACTTGTTGCAAGAGTAGCTGTTGTTGCACGTTAAAGGAATTATTTAATGAAAGGTTTTAGGAAAGTATCTTATCATAACAATTCAATGTATGACAATTTCCAGTTACGACATTACTCCAGTTTCTTGCCATTTCTGGACATGTATGTTCTTCTAGAATTTGCGTATGTCCCATTTTCAGTTTTAATTTCAATATCTGCAGTTTTGATGCCGCTATTCTCAACATCTATTTGGACCTTGTCAGTTATTACAAAAGAAAGAAGGAAAGAAAGAAAGAAAAAGATAATGAATGTAATTCAATAAACATTTGTATTTTTGAGAAAATAATGAGAAATACAGTCTAATGTAAGGACACATGAAAAAAAAAGAGCAGGCCTCATGATTTATTGCTAAATAATTACCAAGCCGCAATCGGCAGATAATGTCTTAACACATCTCTACTCCGTGTGGTCTCCGACACAATGAAAACCAACTGCAGATTAACCATAGAGTAAGAGGTATAACTGAACAGAAACGTTTTTATTAAGTAAACTCTAAGTTACAAAACAGGTTGTTTGAAAATGAAATACCGTGTATGCATCTTTTAATTTTCACAGAATTCAAAATGGCATAAGTTCTAATTTTTGGCACCTTTAATATTTAAAAATACACAAATGCAATTAAAAACAAGACTTCTGGCTTTTCAAGTTGCAATATCATACATCCATTAAACTTAAAACTAAATGTTAAACTTTTGATATTTAAAAATAAAATCAAAATGGAAAAACGGTTGCTCTTATCCTTACTCTACGGCAAAAGACACAACATATCACACCAACAACCACATAAGGCATGAAAAAAAAAGAAAAATTATTGCCCATCTGAAAATTTCAGTAGTTCTGCTAACGTTAAATGTAACATGAATCGAATATTTCAACAAAAGTTAGATCATCTAACCAAGTTTTATACATACGTCTGTGGTAGAATTTCGATGTTTTCTTCAACCTGTTAGAACTAACGAGTATCTTGTTAACCATTAAAAAATTCCAGTACTAAGTACTACATACTGTATTCGATGTTATCCGAACTTTAACACACAATTTTGCATGCTGTATTAAAAAGTCCGATATTTGGCGCGCAAGACAACCCGCAGATTATATGCTGTTTCAGGCAAATACAACTTTTTTTAAAAAAAAGAAAATAAAAAAGTTCGTGACTTATTTGATGCAGATTCTTAGGCAAACTATTTAAAACATAGTTGTAACAGTGGCCATTAAAGTCCAAGAAATGTCAGATATGACGTCAAATATTTTCCAGATTTTATTCGCGAAAACTGTGCATAAAACAACTATTTATGTAAATAAAAACCTGTGTTTCCTTATTCTCGATGTGTTTACCTTGATTGATAAAGGACGAGATAAACTCCTGGGCTGATATTTTTTGATAAATATGACATCGATAAAACTTTCTTTAGCCAAACATGGCATTACAAATGCATTTGGCTAATGAACAGTGGAAACAAATACACTGCTCAAATTAATTAAAGGAGCGCCCATATAATCTATAAAATACTATACGCGTTGAGTAGATTTATGAATATCTTTTACAGAAATAACAAAATCGTTCTTTTTACAAAAACATTACTGACCCTGACTATGAAACGTTTCCAGGCCTGAATCTGCTTTTACAGACATTGGTTGTTCTCCTGTAAGACCACCATTTCAAAGTTAATTTGATAGTGTTCATATCCTGGACACTGTGTCTGTTCAAGAATGAGCCTGTTGGCGATGAAAATGCCGATTTGTTTTTGTGAAAAAGAACGATTTTGTTATTCTAAGAGCACATTTTGATGAAAAAGATTAAAACTATAAAAGATGCATTTTTGAAAGATTATGATATAAAAAAAAATAAAATTATCAGCACGCAGTTACCACAATAGTTGCATAATGCATTACCTCTGCCTTGAAGATTGTTTGTCGTTTTGGTTTTCAAATATCTACCTTTATTGAACTAGACGGAAATTCTTCTATTTTAAATGTATTTCAAATGTTATAACGCCTTTAAACGTGGCAAATAAATGAAAATTAGGCTTTAATGTTTTCTCATACAATAGGCTGTGTCAATTTAATTACTTTCCAAGAAACCTTACGCTAAATGTCACCGTTTTAGATGATCGTGAAGTTGGCGGCTCGGCGGACTAGCGGCCAGGCGGCCCATCGGCCTAACGACCTAAGATAATCATTGTTGGTATCTATGAACATGTCAACAAACAACAACAACAAAAGGGGTTTGGGTGTACTTTTGCAAATGAAAAAAGGCGTCTTTTCATGATTTGTTATCTGAATGCTGCTAGCGGCCTAGCGGCCTAAGATATACATAGTATATCAAAATAAAAATGATATCTATGAACTAAGTGTTCACAAATAATAACAATAAAAGGGAATTTGGTGTATTTTTGCTAATTAAGAAAAAAGTGGCTTCTCATAATTTGTCTGCAGGCTGCTAGCGACCCAGCGGCCTAAGATATACATAGTGTATCAAAATAAAAATGATATCTATGAACTAAGTGTTCACAAATAATAACAATAAAAGGGAATTTGGTGTATTTTTGCTAATTAAGAAAAAAGTGGCTTTTCATGATTTGTTATCTAAAGGCTGCTAGCGACCCAGCGGCCTAAGATAAACCTTGTATTTCAAATAAAGAAATGTATCTTTGAACTTAATGTCGATAAGCAACAACAATAAAAAGGTTTTGGGGTGTACTTTTACAAATTAAAAAAAAAAGCATCCTTTCATAATTTATTATCTGAAGGATGCTAGCAGCCTATCGACTTAGCGGCCTACGATGAACCTTGTCTATCACTATAAAAATAATGTCTTTGAAGTAAATGCCAACAAACAACAACAATAAAAAGGGTTTGGGGTGTTTTTGCAAATTAAAAAAAAAAATATGAAAGAAAGTATGCGCCTAGGAGCCCATCGGCCTAGCGGCTTAAGATATACATGGTGTATCACATTAAAACAGTATTTTGGAACTCAGTTCAGACAAACAACACCGATCACTTCAAATACCCTCCTTTACGGTATGGACACCCTTGACATTACAACAAACTCGAAAATTTTTTCTTACGTACAAGACTTTATCACCACTACTCAGCGCTTCAAATGTTGATACCATTCAAACTTACAAATCTCCGACCCAATCAGTCCCATAATGTCAATATCACTCTTTCTCTCTTAAATCCTTTTGCCCAAAACTCTTTCTTTACTATCCTAAACAGATGTCATGACATGTTGATGAATTATAAGCAGTAAATTGATCACCAATGTTTACTGTCAAGCTTCTTTTCCATCCTTTTCATTTCGTCATAAATGAATATTTTTATTTGGTTAAATTATTTGTCTTGATCTTAGATACACCGTTTGTGCAGCTTTGCAAGATATACAGAAACGAGGCGTTTGTATAAGCTGATAGCTTTTCCTCAATTCTGTGTGACACATATATCACATGTTATTGTCCTATACATGTATAATTAAGTATATCTTTGTAAACATTATACCATGTGTAAATGTCAAATATATTGATATGTTTCTTGATAATTAAATATTGTTTAAACCAAACAACATACAAAAAAGGGATTTGTGGTTTACTAATGCAAAATAAAAAGAGTTTTTTTTTTCTTTCTTTCTTTTTTTTACGAAAAGACGTATTTCTAATCTTTCGGCTGCTAGCGGCCCAGCGGCCTTAAATATACATAGTGTATCAGTTGAAACAGTATTTCTGAACAAAGTTCTAACATACATTCTTACCAAAACGGGTTGGAATTTATTTTTGAAATTTAAACATGACGATTTTTTTTTCAGGAAAAAAGTGCTTGCTCTCTGTAAGCGGCCAAGCGGCATATGACTACCATTGTATGTTACAGTAAAATGCGTTTCTGAGTTTATACTTATCAAATAAACAAAAGGTGTTCAGTGCGTTTTTTTTAATTTAAAGAAAAGACAAGATTGTTTGTGAAAAGAAAATTGCCATTTGTAGGCTACTAGCGGCAAGGCGTTTAGTTTAAACAGTATTTATTTCATATAGTTCAAACATTTACAATTATGTACAGCAACATGATATTATACAGGATTGAAAAGGAAATCAAAGACTTATATAAATTTCTTTCCTGTGGATAATAGGAGCATAGCATAATGTACAGTAACAACACGTATTAATACACTTATTACTAACATGAAATAATTACACCTATCAAAAGTGAAATGAAGAACAATAGTACAACAAGCGAAATATAGTAAATACAATAACTATTGTGCAATCATAGTGATTTGTTATTTATTGGTGGGGATGGGTAAAGCAAAAACATTACTGATGTGTGGTTTTAAATTTAACAATTATTTTATAATTTATTGAAATTTCATTTCATACTTGCACATGGTAATAGTAAGGAAGTAGAGCAGAAAGTAGGATAGTTATAGAAGTGAAACTCAGAGAGCAAGATGAGGCCATTGTCTTTGAAAGGGATGATAGGTCAATTGTGAAGAGCAAGGTGTCTGTAATAGTTTTATATAGCTAGAACACAACTATGTTGTTTTAATAGATTGAGATAATTATTAGTTTAAAAGCCGTGTAACAAGACACGCAGCAATGCACATATTGGTAAGATGAATGTATTGAAAAATTAATGCCTGATTCCGCTAAGTCGTCAATAGATAGAATATCATAGTGGTCTGGGATGATACTTATATTGTGTAGGAAGCATATAAACAGTTAGGCAAGATCAAACCGCTTTGTACTCGAAATATATTCGTGTACAAGTTTGAATATTTTGGCATTTGTTTCATCGCTGAGGCATGAGTCGCCATAAAGTAATGTTGACAATGTTACAGTTGTTATTTGTTGAAACTGATCCCTGAGAATGTTCCCCTGGCGGGAAAATAGATTACAGTTAAAAAAGAAGTGATATGAATCTTCAATCTAACCGCATGGGCAGAAAGGGTCATCAATAATGTTCTTAGAAAAGAGATCTTCTTTAAGAATGCTACAATGGGTTCTAAGGCGGTTGTGTAAGATTTGGGACTTACGGCTACCATGGTAATAATGTGATGGTACTTTTGAGATTGTAGAATTCAGTTTGTTCTTGAATATGCCAATGCTCTCTGCATTTCTGACTTCCACAGGTAGTTGGTTCCACTCGCTAATTGTAGAGTGAAGAAAAGATTTAGAAAAGAATTGTGTGTTACAATGTATGTTTCTGGTATTGGGACCATTCCTTAAATAATAGGGAGTGACATCATCAACAGATTCAGGGACTAAAGTAGACAGATATGGTGGTACCAGAAAGTTTGTCATTTTATAGTACATTATTAGTTTGTGTTTAAGCCTTCTAGATTTAAGAGTTTCAAGGTTAGTTTCTTTGTATAGGTTTGATAGCGAGACTAATTTGGTGGCTCTAGTAATGATACGAGCTGCTTCCAGCTGGATCTGTTCCGATTCGTATTCTTCCTTTTGCGTCAAGTTGTCCCATACGACGTCTGCATACTCTAAGACTGGCCTGATGAAGGAGAAGTAAATAGTTTCTAGGGACTTTCTGTCTAGAGTAAATTTTAATTTCCGCATGATACTGATCCTTTGCCAAGCTTTTTGTTTGATATTAGAAAAGTGTTCACACCAGGATCCGTTTTTAGATAGCGTAACTCCAAGATGTTTATGGGATTCTACACCGGAAATTTGAATATTGTTCATAAAAAGAGGTGGATGAATTTGTGGTCGATACTTCTTAGATATTATAATTGATTCGGTTTTGCTCGGATTAAACTTGACAAGGCAGGTATCTGCCCATTTGTTTATCTTGCTAAGGTCTGAGTTCAGGATTTCAGCAGCGGTAATAGGGTTTTCAACGATAAGATAGAGAGATGTGTCATCAGCAAACAGTCTAATGATTGATTGTATATCCAAGACAATGTCATTGATATAGACGATGAACAGAAGAGGTCCCAATATTGAGCCTTGTGGAACACCTGCATTGATATCAAGTAAGTTAGAAGTAGATCCGGATAGAACAACTCGTTGGTGTCGATCAGATAAATAGTCTTTGAACCATTCCAGAAGATTACCAGATATCCCTGTCAAAGACAGTTTATGTATCAGACCTTTGTGCCAGACCCGGTCGAATGCTTTGGAGATATCACAAAAGATACCACAAAAGACTGCTCTTACTTATTTGCCTTCGTCAAGAGCTTGACAAAAAGTATGATAACTTGAGGTAAGTTGATTTACAGTAGAATCTTTAGAATCTCGACAAATCCAGACTGAAGTGAGGTTATACTGTTGTCGTACCTCATTTGCATTTAGTTGATGTATCATCAAGTTACTGAAAGCAATAGCTTGTCCTGCAGATTTGTAAATATGGGGTTCTGTTTAGCTGTTTTGAAAAATTTAAATATTCATTACAAGCATAACTGTAAAGTATGGCATGTCAAAGCTGCATTTTACATTAAACATAAATTGTATGCGAGATCCATATAGTTTTTTTTTTCTGTTAACTAAACTATTTTTATAGAACGATTACAAATTGAATAACACTGGTTATGTAACGGTTTAAAAAATATATATAAAACCGGTAATTTTATAGCTGTTTTCGGGACAGTCAAAACTTTTGGTTTTCGGTGTTAAGGAAGGCATTCTGAACTGTTACGCGCGACTTCTTGAAACAAAAGTTATTTACGCTCCTCCTCAGGCAAACGTTTTGACAGTTCGGAAGACGTCCACTTAATACTTTAAGACGTTAAAAGCTCAATTTCAGTCATACCAATAAAATACATTTACAACAAAATTTAAATATATGGTACTATGGAACGCCAGACATGCCTTCTGGTGACTTTATCAGTTCGTTCTGTGCATTTAGTATGATGTTATAAATTTAAGTTATTTCGTTCTACGCATTAGTCATTTTGCTTTATAATCATAACATTTCTTTCTGCATATTTGTCATTATGTTCTACAGTTAAGTCTTTTTTCCATTGAATTTGTGATCATTATCCTCAGCAGTTAAGTCATTTTGTTCTGTGCATTTGTCATTTCGTTCTAATTTCGTTCTGTGCATTTATATGATTTAGTTCTGTCATTTTTCATGATGCTTTGTAAGTGTATCATTTACTTCTGTGCATTTGCCATTACATTCTGCATTTAAATCATTTCGTTATGTGCATGTGCCATTGTATTTTGTAGTTAAATCATTTCGTTATGTGCATTGCCACTGAATTCTGTAGTTAAATCATTTCGTAATGTGCATTTGTCATTACATTCTGCAGTTAAATCATTTCGTAATGTGTATTTGTCATTACAGTCTGCAGTTAAATCATTTCGTTATGTGCATGTGCCATTGTTTTTATTAGTTAAATCATTTCGTTATGTGCATGGCCACTGTATTTTGTAGTTAAATCATTTCGTAATGTGCATTTGTCATTATATTCTGCAGTTAAATCATTTCGTTATGTGCATGTGCTACTGTATTCTGTAGTTAAATCATTTCGTAATGTGCAGTTATCATTATATTCTGTAGGTAAATCATTTCGTAATGTGCATTTGCCATTGTATTCTGCAGTTAAATCATTTCGTAATGTGTATTTGTCATTACATTCTGCAGTTAATTCATTTCGTTATGTCATTTCGTTATGTGCATGTACCACTGTATTCTGAAGTTAATTCATTTCTTTATGTGCATTTGTCATTACATTCTGCAGGTAAATCATTTCGTAATGTGTATTTGTCATTACAGTCTGCAGTTAAATCATTTCGTTATGTGCATGTACCACTGTATTCTGAAGTTAATTCATTTCTTTATGTGCATTTGTCATTACATTCTGCAGTTAAATCATTTCGCAATGTGTATATGTCATTACAGTCTGCAGTTAAATCATTTCGTTATGTGCATGTACCACTGTATTCTGAAGTTAATTCATTTTGTAATGTGCATTTGTCATTACATTCTGCAGTTAAATCATTTCGTAATGTGTATTTGTCATTACAGTCTGCAGTTAAATCATTTCGTTATGTGCATGTACCTCTGTATTCCGTAGTTAAATCATTTCGTTATGTTCATTTGTCATTATATTCTGCAGTTAATTCATTTCGTTATTTGCATATGCTTTTGTATTCTGCAGTTAAATCTTTTCGTTATGTGCATGGCGACTGTATTCTGTAGTTAAATCATTTCGTTATGTACATAGCCACTGTATTCTGTAGTTAAATCATTTCGTTATGTGCTTTTGTAATTGTATTCTGTAGTTATATCATTTCGTTATGTGCATTTGTCATTGTATTCTGCAGTTAAATCATTTCGTTATGTGCATGGCCACTGTATTCTGTAGTTAAGTCATTTCATTATGTGTATTTGTCATTACATTTTGCAGTTAATTCATTTCGTTATCTGCATATGCCATTGTATTCTGTAGTTAAATAATTTCGTTATCTGCATATGTCACTGTATTTTGTAGTTAAATCATTTCGTTATGTGCATGGCCACTGTATTCTGTAGTTAAATCATTTCGTAATGTGCATGGCCACTGTATTCTGTAGTTAAATCATTTCGTTATGTGCATGGCCACTGTATTCTGTAGTTAAATCATTTCGTAATGTGCATGGCCACTGTATTTTGTAGTTAAATCATTTCGTTATGTGCATGGCCACTGTATTCTGTAGTTAAATCATTTCGTAATGTGCATGGCCACTGTATTCTGTAGTTAAATCATTTCGTTATCTGCATATGTCACTGTATTTTGTAGTTAAATCATTTCGTTATGTACATGTGCCACTGTATTCAGTAGACTAGTTAAATCATTTCGTTATGTGCATTTGACATTATACCATAAATTAAAGTTATTTCGTTTTGTGCATTTGTCATTAGTCTCTGTAGTTATAACATAACCTTTTGTTAATTCAACTTCTATTTGTGCTTGGTATTTCAAATCTCGGTTCTCTCAAACTTCGGTATGCAGACCTCTGTTCCCTTAATATAAAGATAAACATTTAACTCTTGATGACATTATACTTGTAAATAGCTCAAGAACAATATTTAAGTAATACTTCCATTTCAAAAAAAGATAATTGCATCGAGCCTTACTTTTCCTCATCATGTATAAAAAATGATTAATGTGAAATTCCACGTCTCACCTGAAAGTTGTTATTTTAGTAAAAGAGCAGTGAATCGACCTCGCAATACCACAGATCCGTCCCCTTTTTGTGATAAGAGGGATTAGAACTGCTTTATTTGAAAAAAGTAACAGAGCGCCTTATTGCCCTACCTATGGACACCCCCTGCATAGTTTAGTTATTTCAGGTTGCTGGGGTTAGTGTAAGGTACATGGAGTATCCCATTCTAGAGACGCCTGAGCTGGCTCTTTTTGAAGTTAAATATGTATAGCACTTACAAATACATAGGACCTCAGTTTTATGTCTCATCCTGTTTGAGCCAATAGCATGCCCCATCATAGGTAAGAAAGTCTGCATTCTACGGTACATCAACTGGTCCGGGTTGAACATCATGACACGTTACATTTAAAAGGGTGTTGACATATAGATTTGTGCTTGACATCTCAAGAGTCACTGTTGCTTATTTCATGTGCATATTTTGTATAACTGATACTAATAACATTCTTTCACTTGCAAAAATAAAATATACTATATTAATTTGACTGACACGAGTGTCACAGATATTCTTCTAACGAGCATCTTAATCCTTCTAACAGATACTGGAAATTTTTTGTAGCCTAGGTTTACTTGACTACCCACGTGACTGCAACTGTATAATTTGCATTTAGTAGATGCATTATCAGGGATTTGAAACTTTTGGTGTAGATATGGGGATGTTTTAGAATAATAGACATGTTCGTTGGAAGCATGGCTGCATCATATATGTTATTTTTTAAATTATTTTAAAAGCTAGCTGATAGGCAAGGGAGTACAAGTGCCGTATTATACCTCTGCTACATACACCACCTCCTTCTAAGAATTCGTCCTCGAATTCTTGGAGTAATGAATGTCTGTGGGGCTTTCTAAGGGTGCCATCACATCTAAACTCGTGAGTTATTTACGTTGGGCGCCAAATGTGACCCGGAAAAAATCCACCTGCCCCGAGCTGGCGTTGAACTCGGGTACCTTCGATTACTAAGCTGACACTCTACCACGTCGCCATAAAAGCTAGCTGATAGGCAAGGGAGTACAAGTGCCGTATTATACCTCTGCTACATACGTACATCGTCGGATACCCACTGTACATATTCCGTTTGCACTACAGTGTCGATGATTGAAGTGTCACGCAATGGACCGACCGTGGGTATCCGACAATGATTTACGTATATAATGACAACACTTCAGCTTCACCTTATTACGGGAGCGGATATGGTCCAGTGGTAACGCGCTGGACTGGTAAACCAGGGGTCCCGAGTTCGATCCCCCGTTCCTCCACTAACATACATTACTAAAAGTCTTTCGGATGAGACGTTAAATCGAGGCCCCATGTATCAGTGCTATACACTGAGCATGCAAAAAAAAAAAACAGAGGTGTCTCTGGAATGGGACACTTTCTGTATCTTGCACTACCCCCACAACATAAAATAACTAATTTGTTCAGGGGGCGTCTGTCATATGGGAAACCGGTACCGACGATAAATAAGCTCAAATAGATAGATTCAACTTATTACTGCCAGAGGTCTTGCTAAAACTAAACAATTAAATATATTTGATACAGAAGTAAGTAACTGTTTTTAAACGTATCATGATTTAACAAGAACTGAACTTTCGTCAGCAAAATATTTATAAATATTTAATTCAGAGACCTTATATAACATGTTTTATGTTTTATAAGGTCTCTGTTTAATTTTAGTAAAAAGACCGACCATTTTAGGATGACGGTTTTTTTCCCCGAGATCACCACAGGACGTTGATTGGTCAACTGAATGACGTGTCATGGAGGAAACTGCGAATTTCAGCAGTGAAAATAAACTGAGGCCAAATTATATGAGCAAGATGTGAAATGTTCCTTAAAACAATTACTGTACAGCTTAATCTAACAAATGAATGATAAATCAGAAAATATCATGTAAGTATATGTAACACAGCGTGCGAGAAAGTGATAGTGGCGGTTCCGGAAAAGTGGTAGCCGTTGATTGGCTAAAGGTCATGTGTATGAGTTCTCAAGTACTCCGCCATATGCAAAAGGATCGACGCAAACCGAGGGTCAGATGTACTGAATTCCATGTGCTACAGAGTAAGATTTAACCTTTAGTAAGTACCCTTTGAAAACTCATTAGTTATAGAAGAATTTCAGTGGGTTTTGCATTGGTGGCAGCGATAAACTTCAAACCGGATTTTTAGCTACACTACCTTGGCTGGCTCCAGAAATTTCTAACTGGGGGGTTGGGGGCTTGGGGGAAGGTACGGAAGGGGTGGCCCCCTTCAGTAGGGGGCATATGGTGGCCTCCCCGAAAAATATTTCCTAAAAAGGTGGAGTAAATGGCTCATTTGGTGCATTTTAGGCTTAAAAATATAATGAAATTTGTGTGGGAATTTAACAGAAAGATCTACTGGTATTCTTTGAAATGTTGAACTTCAGCAAAACGCAAAATACAGTTTGACAAGTTTTAACATTTTTAGCTCACCTGAGCACTGCTCAAGTCGAGCTTTTAAAGTCTGTCCCACCTTATTTTGAAACCTTCTTCACATCATTTAAACGTAGAATTCCTGAAACATATTGGCATTTTTATATTCCGAAAATAAATATCTCCAGACACTTTTTTCAGTTTATCTCAATTACAGTCTATGCGAAAGACCTTGGAAATATACCAGACAGTGGGTCTGTTAAACTTAGAAATTTCCCCAGACCGAATTGAATACACCGATTGACACTTTGGAGTTAAACCAATCAGCTCACGCCATTAGGAAAGTTCCTGTGACGTCACCAATAAAAATTTCAAGTAAAAACAAGGAATTGCGGATACGCCATCATTGCTTGCTTCATTTAAATTGCTTTTTCATCGCTAAATGTCAAGGAATCTTCTTGAAAAATATCTCATTTTTTTCAGGAAACATTGCTTTATTGAATTAGTTTGATTATAAAAAATTATGTATTTTTAAACAATGGTTAAAATGAGTTTTAAAATGCCGAAAATTGTGATCGGAAAGCAAGTCTGTAAAATGTCAATTTTCTTTGGTTTTAAGAATAAAGGTTTGGTGAAAACGTCATAAAAATACAGTTTGATGTTTAATGTATTTTCTCAAACAATAATTTACTCTCTAAAACATTTTTTCAAACTTTTCTCATCAATTTGAAATTGGTTGTGTACGCTCTGTATTATTGCGCTTGACTTTTACTCGAAGTAGGTGGCGCTATTTGTGGCTAAAAATAGAACAGTGCAAAAGTGTCAATCGATGTATTTTACCAGACCGAAGGAAATTGGAGCAATTCTGTGCGTTTTTTTTTTGAGCAGCATGAAATACCCAAATACACTTGAAATATACTTCAGTGCTGATGAAAGACGACTTTAAACAAATACTTATTGTCAAGTTCATTCTACAAGGCACAGATAAACTAGAAAATGAAAATCAACAGCCAAAATTACAGACATTCAGTCATATTAATCACATTTCGGATATAAATGGCTATCATAAGATTTACACTCAGTAAAAAAATAAATATTAATGCAGCTTGCTTCTATTTGTTAGTATCTAGAATCATTTCCAGTTTGAACTTTTGACTCTTAACTCCTTTTCCATTAAGACTTTCATTCTAATTCTCAGAGATTTCTTTTTTTATTTGCATATTTTTTATATATAAGGAACTATAATATTTAATGATACCTAATTAGTAATTATCACAAACTTGGGAAGGTCTATTTTGCTGACCAGACCTAGCTGACCAGTCAGCAAGCTGACCACATGGTCTATTTTGCTGACCAAATTCTGCTGACCAGGTTTATATTGCCATGGAAACAGGCATTTATATGGACTGCTAAATTTTTTTGTGTTTCCTGTAGAAACATAAAAATTTGAGTTACAACCTTGTTGCGCTAACCTGACGATTTTTTTTCTTTATATAAAATTATTTTTATCCCCCCGCCAAAGGCGGAGGGGATATTAGGAATGCCCTCCGTGCGTCTGTGCGTCCATGCATCTGTGCGTCCGTCCGAAACAATTTTGTCCAGAGCATAACTCCAAAACTACTTGAGGGATTTTATTCAAACTTCATACACTGACAGAGCACATTGGTAGGTAGTGCAGTGTGCAAGTCCAATAACTCTACCTTGCCTTTTTTTAGAGTTATTCCGCTTTATCAAATTTACTTGATAAATTTTGTTCAAAGCATAACTCCAAAACTGCTAGAGGGATTTTATTCAAACTTCATACACTGACAGAGCATATTGGTAGGTAGTGCAGTGTGCAAGTCCAATAACTCTACCTTGCATATTTTTAGAGGTATTCCTTTTTATCAGAATTACTTGATAAATTTTGTCCGGAGCATAACTCCAAAACTACTTGAGGGATTTTATTCAAACTTAGTACACTGACAGAGCACATTGGTAGGTAGTGCAGTGTGCAAGTCCAATAACTCTACCTTGCCTATTTTTAGAGTTATTCCCATTTATCAGAATTACTTGATAAATTTTGTCCAGAGCATAACTCTAAAACTACTTGAGGGATTTTATTCAAACTTCATACACTGACAGAGCACATTGGTAGGTAGTGCAGTGTGCAAGTGCAATAACTCTACCTTGTTTTTTTTTTTTAGAGTTATCCCGCTTTATCAAATTTACTTGATAAATTTTGTCCGGAGCATAACTCCAAAACTGCTAGAGGGATTTTATTCAAACTTCATACACTGACAGAGCACATTTGTAGGTACCGTATATACTCACTTATAAGACGCTCTCGCTTATAAGACGCACCCCTAACTTTGAGTTGAAAATATGTACTTCTTGCATTGACCCTCTTATAAGACGCGGTCAGAGTTTCACATCGTCCGAGGTCACGGGGTTCATGAAATTTTGAACTTTCACTTGGAAACCCAACTGCTGTATTTGTTTTTGGTATTTTTAAAATATTTAAACAAAATTAATTTTCACATATTTTATTCAATTTTTGACAAGGTCTGAATAAATTTTATTTCTTAAACCCCAAGAAAAACTTCTTACAAATACAATGACATCAATTTATTAACAGCAACTGTATACATCCGGTACCGTATTTTAATTATTTTTTAATACTTAATTACCTAAAGGTATGATCATACAAGCCGTAGCACTAACAATTCATCACATTGCCATTATTACCAATTATAACAATGACAATTTATTGGTTTCACTACTTCACAGTTAAAATTTGGCAAGCTGAAATGTCTTTAATCGTATTGTAGCACAAGTAATGATCGGTCAACTATTTCTCGTATCATTTATCGAGTCTTTCACTTTAATTTCAACCGCGTCATTTTTTTTACCGACGGCGCTATCACATTCATCAATTAACTCTGTTTGGATTGCCAGTCACGAACCATTTTCTCACTAACGCCAACGGCAGTATCAGCAATAAAACATGCCCATATCGATATATTATCCAATCATGTTGCAGTCTGAGCAGGTAGTCATGATCGGTAAACTATTTCCCGTATCATTTACCGAGTCTTTCACTTTTAACTTCAACTGCGAAATTTTTTTTTACCGACGGCGCTATCACATTCATCAATTAACTTTGTTTTGATTGCCAGTCACGAACCATTTTCTCACTAACGCCAACGGCAGTATCAGCAATAAAACATGCCCATATCGATATATTATCCAATCATGTTGCGGTCTGAGCAGGTAGTCATGCATACTGAACTGTCAATCAGCAAATTCAAACCAATCAATAGAAGACACAATTAGGCAATCACAAGCTGGTTGTGTTTATACAACAATTACGTTCTTCGATAAGAAATTGCTGAAAATTGGCATCTAATTGGCGTATAATTAATATACAATGCCAGACAATTAACAGTAAAAGGGTCTCGGCTATCAACTCCTGCGAATCATTGAAATCACAGTCTGTTCATTAGTGAGACCCCTTTATTAAATTTCACAGTTTTTTAAATGTGAGAATTTAACATTATTGTTAGCGTGACTTGTAGCAATAATTGCGATTTACAGTTTTTAAAGTGATGTTTTAATTGAAAAAAAAATTAAATATTAACTTATTGCCAAACATTCTTTTATTTAAAAACATAAAATAATGTTAAAGAAAGAACGAGTAATATACGCCGATTGAGCATAATTTAATACGGTGCGGTACGGCCTGGGATGCGCTTTAGCACTCATAGCAAAATGGCTGATGTTGAAATGAAAGTAACGCTGACGCTGTCTAAAAAGGAGAAATAAGCCTTTGTTAGACCAAAACAAGAACATCTAGCAATACTTTTCATACTAATTAAAAGTCGTTGATTAATTTCTACAGGAATGGTAATTTTTTGCCTTGTTATTTTTTGTTTAGCCCCGGTAAGTTACTGAACAGTTTGCAGTACATAACACTTGCCGAAATCTTGACTGTAGAAGCCAGATTCTTGTTGAGATTTTTCTTTCTCTTGAAGGACGCGCTTAAAAGACGCTCCCCCCTCGACAACCTTATAATATGATTCCTAAAAATGCGTCTTATAAGCGAGTATATACGGTAGTGCAGTGTGCAAGTCCAATAACTCTAGTAATATTTCTTGATAAATTTTGTCCGGAGCATAACTCCAAAACTACTTGAGGGATTTTATTCAAACTTCATACACTGACAGAGCACATTAGTAGGTAGTGCAGTGTGCAAGTCCAATAACTCTACCTTGTCTATTTGTAGAGTTATTCCCCTTTATCAGAATTACTTGATAAATTTTGTCCAGAGCATAACTCTAAAACTACTTGAGGGATTTTATTCAAACTTCAAACACTGACAGAGCACATTGGTAGGTAGTGCAGTGTGCAAGAACAATAACTCTACCTTGCCTATTTTTAGAGTTATTCCCCTTTATCAGAATTACTTGATAAATTTTGTCCAGAGCATAACTCTAAAACTTCATACACTGACAGAGCACATTGGTAGGTAGTGCAGTGTGCAAGTCTAATAACTCTACCTTGCCTATTTTTTAGAGTTATTCCCCTTTATCAGATTTACTTGTTTACATTTTAAAAATCCCAGCATATACATGTATATCTAATTCTTGAATTCTGGAACTTATTATCTCCTCGCCAAAGGCGGAGGGGATATTAGAAATGGTCTCTGTCCCCCTGTGCGGGGCATAACTCCAAAAGTACTTGAGTGATATTCTTCAAACTTCATATACTGAAAGAGCACATTTGGAGGAGGTGCAGTGTGTAAGAATAATAACTCTACCTTGCCTACTTTTAGAATTATTCCCCTTTATCAGATTTAATTGAAAAACTTTGTCCGAAGCATAACTCCAAAAGTGCTTGAGCGATATTCTTCAAACTTAATACACTGACATAGCACATTGGTAGGAAGTGCAGTTTGCAAGAACAATAACTCTACCTTGCCTATTTTTTGTGGAATTTTCTTCAAACATTATTACATTGAGTGTTTGAAAGTACAACCTTCAGGTAGCTTTTCCCGGCGGGGGGATTAACCATGTGTAACATGGCTCTCGTTTAAGTAGTGACTTTAACTGGAAACTGATAATATATTTTATACATTGTCAGTTTATTTATTTTAAAGTCAAAGGTTTCCTAATACTGGGGTCATTCACTGCTGCTTGTTACAAATGTTGACTTGTCTGATATTAATTTACACAAAAAATGAAACTTGATTTATCATTACTTTATAGCTCAGCTCATTGAGAAAGAATACAAAATTTTATAAAATGCTTGTCTTGTAGCCAATGCACGTCCTCCAACATGGCCACAATTATTTTACATTACAAGGCTAATCTAATATTATATTAAACTACAGGCATACAGGTATGTAGGAATTTAACCACCCATGTAAATTATGCTTGGTTATGCCTGTATATTTCCAAGTCAGCACAAGAGGATTTTCCTGTGTATTGTAGCCTCTTATCATTTACTGATCTTTACTGAAATATTTGGACAAGGGCCAATCCCTTAGTGTTTTGATTGAAGTTGTTTACAAATAATAGTAATATATTGATTTTCTAAATAATTCTTTTGCAAAATCAATCATTATATTGCCTGTTTTCAATATAATTAATTACCAGTAATGTAAATCATGATTTGGTAATATACTTTTGTAAATCTTTATTGTTTTTGAGACATGTTGCACTTAACTGAATGTACAAAATGTAATTATATGCAAAGTAATTAAAACAAAAAAATAGTTAGTTGCTCCAAACATTAATTAACCTATATTTCCTGTCAGGTATTAGGACCCATTAGTATTGTTGTTGTTTTAATACACATCTTAAAAAAGTTATGATGATTATAATGTTACTCAGGTTTTATTTATTATACTAGTAATTCCTTATTTTACAAGTGTTTTGTAAGTTCCTTCAGTGCTGTGATTTATATACTTGTGTGTGCAGTCTTGTGTAACATTGTGTCCAGTCATTGTCCAGTTATTGTGCACTGTATACTTGTTTGTTTAGTGTAAGAGAGATCTGGTATGAAAATGTAAAAAAACTGGTTTGGCTGTGTCTATATTTAAATAACTAATCAACTGTATCATTTCCCGCTTTTTCTTAACATGAGCTCATTCCAACTGCACTCTGGGTTTTGAAATCATTCTGTGCACATCACAGTGCAGACTTAATTTCATGTTGAATTTTGTGAAGCTCCACCCGGTAAGATATTTATCTAAAGTTATTTCCTGAAAGTGTTCTGTATTTAATAGTCAATTTATTGTATTTCTGAAATGTTTGGAATATTCATATTTCTTTTGAAATTGATGAAATATTAATATTGTAAATCTTTATAATGTGATATTTCTTTTATAGGTTTTTACTACACAACCAATAAACTATATTGAACCTGCACCGGCTAAGTTATCTTAAATTCCATAAAGATATATGACCCCGGTAACAATAAGAACCAGCACCTGATTCAGTTCTGGGAAATTTAAAATGTAATAACATGAAAGTAAAAATTGTGATTGGGCCTATGAAACTGTAAATACTTATCTAGAAAGTAGTAACTGTATCAATGAAGAAATATTTAATGAATTCATTAACCTATCATCAAACAGAGAAACAGAAATTGGCCCAGAAAAAACACAGATCATATAGGCTCTTAATATCTTGCTGCATAAACAGTTTCCAAAAAATAAATGGTTTACAGCTTCCAGAAAAAGTTCCTTATTTCAATAATGAAGTTAATCATTGGCATGTTGGTAATGTCATGAATAAAGTAAGTGTCCCAGCAGTGCAGATCCACCATACACACCAAGACCACTGGGTTGTTTCTTTCATTGACAGTTCAGGTATACAATTACAAATGGCCTTGGTATACTACTATCACTTTTGTATGGACATGAAAAAATCCATTTATGTTGATATTCCCAAAGCCCAGAAACAACAATGAAATGTGAACTGTGGTATTTTTGCGATTACCCATGCTGTGGCATTTAATATCACTGAAAAGATACAGCTACATAGAATATATGATTCTAATAAAATGAGAGATCACCTAATATTGTGAAGAGAATGGTGAAATGAAAGATTTTCCTCAAACAGAGAAAAGTATGAAGTGTAGGCAAAAAAAGTTGAAGAGAATAGAAATAGTGAATGTATGTTTCTGTAATTTACCAGAATGTGTTGATGATGTAGTTCAGTGTGGAAAATGGACTGGTTCCACAAATTCTGTATAAAAGCACCATCAAATATTTCAGATATTGACTTTAACTGTATGTTTTGTTCCACAAATTCTGTATAAAAGCACCATCAAATATTTCAGATATTGACTTTAACTGTATGTTTTGTGACATTCTTGAAGTTGAACCTAATGTTTTCCAATCAATAAAAAGAATCACAACATTAACTGATTACTGTTCTTACCTTTAGGATTTGAAAATACTAAATACAAAATAAAAAATAAATAAACTGACAATATATTAAATACATTATCAGTTTCCATCACACTTTATCTGTCAAGCTGAAAATAAATGTATAAGCCTCCTTTTTTTTCTCAAATAACTACATAGATATAAGGTAATAAAATAATTAATAGATATAAAATTGCCACTAAATGCAAAATGAAAAATAAACTGACAATATATTAAATATATTATCAGTTTCCATCACACTTTATGTATCAAGCTTAAAATCAATTTTAAAGTCACACCTACATTTTTCAAATAACTACATAAATATAAAGAAATAAAATAATTAATAGATATAAAAAATAGATATAAATTGCCATATTAACAGCATCGTATTTATATAGGATAGTGATTAATAAAAAAATATCTATAAATAAAGGAAAAAAACTATAGTCCATACATACCCTCAGGCCTGTTTCCATGGCAATATATACCTGGTCAGCAGAATTTGGTCAGCAAAATAGACCATGTGGTCAGCTTGCTGACTGGTCAGCAGTCAGCTGGTCAGCTGGGTATGGTCAGCAAAATAGACCTACCCCACAAACTTTTGTTTTCACAGCACCGTGCATGAAAAGAATCCTGAATACAAACAAATGAGTATCAACTGAAAAATAACCATTAAAACATCCCTACTCTTGTCAAATATTTGAAGTTAACTCCATAGTCTTGCTTAATTTGTTAAAAAAAAGTTGATTGATACAATCCAAGACTATTTGGGTATATTTGATTGTATTTGGGTATATTTGGGTGTACTTGGGTATTTCATGATGCCCTTTTCTTTTTACAAATAAAATTATATTTCAATTTTAAGTAAATAAAACACATCCCAACAACTTTATCATTTTTTTGGACCCTGAGAGTAATATAACCGGGGCCTATCCTGTTTCCCACTGTCCATGAATTTTCTGTCTGTACGCAAGACCTTTAATCATATTTTCAGTTGTCAGTATTCAGCTAAAAATAATATAATTTGATGAAATGAAAACGAAATCACGTGTTTAAAAAAGCCAAATCTTCCTGAAAAAAATAAAACATCCGGCCCCTCGATTCTTGCGAATACTGCTGACTAAAAAACTGCATGCTGGTTCTCGTTTTATATAATTCCTTCGAAGCGTATGCCGGAAACAAACGGTGCGTTATTTTATAAAGTCATAATTTTATCTACATTTTTGGCGGGTAAAGACTAAAATCTCGACAACTCCGGCATTTTTTTACCGGACAGGCGGTCCGACTATTAGGGAAAATACATCGGACCTGCCTAATTTTTAGTGGACAGGTCCGTGGGTCCGACGGTCTTTCGGATTGACTGCAATTATTATTTGTTCAGTCAAATTTCGCCTTTTAATGCAAATGACGCAACGTAGTATTTTCAAAATTGCGGCGCCCATACGTATGTAAACTAGGGATCTCAAACTTTAGTTTTTAGCTCACCTGTGCACGTAGTGCACAAGTTGAGGTATTGTGATCAGTCAATGTCCGTTGTCCGTCGTCGTTGCGTGCGTGCGTGCGTCCGTAAACTTTTGTTTTAAAGAACATCTCCTCCTAAACCACTGGGCCAATTTCAACAGAACTTCACAGAAATGTTCCTTGCATGAAGCTCTACCAAAATTGTTCAAAGAATTTGATTCCATGCAGAACTCTGGTTGCCATGGCAACCAAAAGAAAAATCTTTAAAAATCTTCTTGTCTATAACAATAAGGCCTAGAGCTTTGATATTTGGTATGTAGCATCACCTAGTGGTCCTCTACCAAGATTGTTCAAATTATGGCCCTTGGGTCAAAAACGGCCCCGCCCCAGGGGTTGCCCATTTTACATAGAGTTATATAGGGAAAATCTTAAAAAATCTTCTTGTCAGAAACCGTAAGGCATAGAGCTAAGATATTTGGTATGTAGCATTGTCTAGTGGACCTCTACAAAGTTTGTTCAAATTATAACTCTGGGGTCAAATTTGGCCCCACCTTGGGGTCATTGGTTTTACATAGGCTTATATAGGAAAAACTTCAAAAATTTTCTTGTCAGAAACCACAAGGCCATGAGCCTTAAGATTTGGTATGTAGCATTGACTAGTGGACATCTACCAAGTTTGTTCAAATTATACCCCTGGGGTCAAATTTGTCCCCACCCCAGGGTTTTTGGTTTTACATAGGCTTATATAGTTAAAACTTTGAAAATCTTCTTGTAGAAGGAGAAGTAACATTTTCAGTCCAAATAATCTGGAAATTTGTTAGACAGGTTGTTTCTTTGATTTCTAGCTCAAGTTAGAATATGGGTCATCTGGGTTCAAAAACTAGGTCACAGAGCCCAAAAATAGAAAAACCTTGTTAACACTCTAGAAGTTACATTTTCAGTCAAAATATCCCAGAAATTTGTCAGAAAAGTTGTTTTGATGATTTTTAGCTCAAGTTCAAAATTGGGTCATCTGGGGTCAAAAACTAGGTCACAGAGCCCAAATATGGAAAAACCTTGTTAACACTCTAGAGGTTACATTTTCAGTTCAAATAACCTGGAAATTAGTTAGACAGGTTGTTTCTATGATTTCTTACTTAAATATGAATATGGGTGATCTGAAATCAAAAACTAGGTCACAGAGCCCAAAAATAGAAATTTTTTTTTAACACTCTAGAAGCTACTTTTCAGTCCAAATATTCTCGAAATTTGTCAGAAAGGATGTTTTAGTGATTTCTAGCTCGGATTCGAACAAAGGTCATTTGGGGTCAAAAACTAGGTCACAGACCCCAAATATGGAAAAAACCTTGTTAACACGCATTGAGGTAACATTTTCAGTTCAAACAACCTTGAAATTTGTCAGAAAGATTGTTTCAATAATTTCTAGGTCAAGTTCGAATATGGGTCATCTGGGGTCAATTAACCAGGTCCATAACAACTTTGTTAAAAGCAGTCATATTCAGGTGAGCGATATAGGGCCATCATGGCTTTTGTTAGTTTTAGGCTCATTTATTTACATCGATTGCGATACAAGTTCTTACAACTTAGATTCACCACGTTCGATGACTGCTTCCTGGGTTCCATACCAGTATTCGCGCAACATGGAGGAATGTGAAGATCGTGAGAGAATCTCGCGTCTGACGGGATTCGAACCCGTGACCTCCGGATCCGGAGCCCTGCGCTCTACCCCTGGACCACGGTGCCTCCTTATTTTGATAGAAGTTGCAGTCCTATTTGCTTTACATTTTAAGTTGTTATTGTCAATTTGAAGGAAAGATTATCCATTCTTTTCTTATCTTAAAGTGAGATATGTGATGTCATTACTAAAATGTAGCTAATCATGAAAGGAAATAGCTTTTAACGCATGTTTTAATTCTTTAGTACTTTCATTCAGCCCATGATATTATTTTCATTTCTGAGAAAATCTTTGTTTGTAAGACATTTCGCTAGCAGTAGGAATGAGGTGTATCAGTAGTTCTGTTTTTGGAAACGGAATCTCTCTTTATTTGTTATATAAATGATATTGCACACAACTTATGCGAGGCAATTTTTATATATTCTATACAGTTAACGAGAGAAATGGATGTTAAATAAACAACAAAAAGAAACAAACTTGGTTACATAATTTATTACAGAAAATCCTGTGTATCGCTCTCAAACCAGTACTTACAAAATATCCAAAAAACATTTGATCAAACATACATCAGAATAATTGCGAAAATTGAAAGCGTCATGTATTTGCATGAATGAAAATAATTAAGATAAAAATAAAAAAAATACATTCGTAATTATTTAAGTATACATTCCAACTGTAAGATGGATTGAGTTAACAAATTCAATTTGAACAATTGTGTGCAAACACTATTTTAAATGAACACTGAAACCCTAGGGGTCATACAAAATTATACGCATTATTATTACAGAGCACATAAATAACAATAACATTTTATTAATAGATTAAAAAATAACAATTACGTGAATACAATTACGTGGATACATTCAGTTGTACAGACTATATGCCTTAGTTTAAATATTTAACCTATATTGATTTTAAATACATCCTTCATTGTAAAATTAACAAAAATAATAACTCTATTTCACATGTAACGAAACGAACATTCGAAATTCATAAACACACCAATGTCTAACGTATTTCTATTGAGGGAAAAAGATGACTTTATTATATGTACAAAAGTGAAAAGGACACTTAAGATATTTCTAAAAATAGAGAATTTATTAAATTTAATCAGATATTAATTCAAAAAGATGTTCCAAGAATTATTTTGCACTTATTACAAAAAAATGTTTGATTGGCAATAATTATCTTCATTCTCATACACACACAATGACTCCATTTTTCACATGCATCACAACACACCCACTCAATATCATTATCTTCACAGTCGACTGGATCTCTCATTCCACATACATCGCAAACAATATTCTCTTCATCAATCTCACACACATACTTCCTACCAGCATCTTCATTTATCCCATTCTGTAAAGGTTCGTCCAGGTCCGAACTGACATCATTACATGTGTCGTTCTCGTCCCTGTCAAAAAGCAGTTCATCCTCGTCGTCCGTATTGTCTGCTTCGCTAATAGAAATGAGAACAGGAGCATCTTCGTCATCACCAACACCATCGATGCGCCATAGCTCCCTTTCAATCTTATTGATCACATGGTCCTCGCACTTGTTCCAGTAGTCCGGGGTAATAAGGGCACGAGACTCTTTAAAAAGAACCATGGTTTCAGTGTGTTTGAAAAAGGAGTTATTTCTGGCCACATGACCCTTCATTTTCGCCCAAACGAGTTCGATTGGGTTCAGCTCGCAAGTGCAGGGGCAAACGAAGGACCTTGTGACCAGATTCCATAGCGTATTCATCGATGACGAACTTCGGACGTGGCTTGCTTCTCCTGACAATTTCTAGCAGCTCAGCCTTAACCATGTCGACCTTAAAAGGAATCTGTCTCTCTTGTAACCACACTTTGATGTCGTCCTTTCTTGTAGCAGTTGTCGGTGACCTAGTATCATCCGTTAACACAGAATGATACGATGCATTGTCAACGACGATTGTACTTGGACCAGGTAGTGCCGGAATTAGGGTATTCTTTCACCAGTTGAAAAAATGTTCATGGTTCATTTCATTATGATAATCGCCAGATTCATTCTGAGCCATGAACACTTCTCCAACTCCCGGAATGAGACCTGTGTTTCGGCAACCAGCATCAAGTACAATCAGCAGCTTACCACCAGGTGGGATAAACTTACATGCACCTTTGTCCTAACCTAACAATCTAGACATTTCATTCACACTACTTTCGCTCCACTCGCCTTTCACACAGTGGTTTGCATTCACCCAGGTCTCATCCACATACACAATCAAATCACCCTCCTCTCTTGCTTTTTTAATCTCTCAGATAATTATGTCTACTGCATATAATGCCATCTCTTTCCCTCAAAAATCTCTTCCCAACTCCGCCTTTGTAAAACCTGGAAAAGACAGAAACAATTGTATATTTTCTTTTACTATTATATTGTTCAATTCTTTTCGTAGCTTGTTTTAACGAATTATTATTTCAATTTCATACAAGTGTTGTGTTCAAAAGCACAATCTATAAATTTAGAGGAAACTGAAATATTCTCCGTACTCTAATAAAAATAATGGAAAACATAGACACATTACGAAATTTTCAGTTAGTTTAAACATATTAATTAGCAAATATATGTTAACCATTCGACTGAATCCAATACGTCTTTTAATATCCTTCAATATGTCAGGTAGATCAAATTTCACTTTGGTCCTTTCAGCCTGAATCCTCTGACCTTATCCTTGTTTCTCTATGTGGTAGTCTTGACATTTTAGTTGTGAAAATTGTCACTTGTTTATTAAATAAAATGTAAGGATAAATAAAAAAAAACCTTTTGGTGATACCAAAACATAATGCTTAACTAAATTTTTAATCTGACTACTATTGTTGCAAATAATTAAGAGGAAATAGCGTTGAAAGCAGAGGAATCCAAATGGAAGGACCAACGTAATATCAGAGAGTATTCAGGGTAGATAATCCTCTGATGTCCCCATTAAACATACATTTTTTTCATCTTAAAGATGGACATTGGTTCTCCAGTAGATATTTTCCTGTGATTGACATTAATGGGATTTGAAGCTAGTGCAATTATGTTGTGGTTAGATTTTATAACACCTGTCAGTAATCAGGTTAGGCAGTTTAATTTATGATGGGAGATGGAGAGGTAAAGTATAAAATGAATTATTGCCTGGTCAAGGCATTTCTGTCTACACATTGATATAGGATTCACTGTTTTCAAACTTGAATTGAATTTCGAAGTACGAAAATTGCACTCAAAATTGAAACTAACACAGTTCGTGAAACCAGTGAAACCATTTTCTTGTTGATCAGCTTTTGCAGAATAATTGTATTAAAAACAAGAAATCGGTAGAACTGATGGATGCTCCCTGAATAAATGCCAATTCCAAAAGGGCTATTGTTTAATATGCATTTTTTTTAAACTATGAAAAATAACAAAGGGCAATTACTCCTAAATTATGCAAAATAGAGTTACGTTTCTTGCACACTGCTATTCTCCTCATAGAGATCTACCTACAGATAAAGTTTCATGTAAATATCTCTTATACTTTGTGAGATATGCCCTGGAAAAAAAATAAGTATGAGAAATTTCAAAAGGCAATAACTCAAAAATTAATAAAGCAAGAGTTATGGTTCTTGTGCACTGCACTGCTCATCAATGAGATCTATCTACTTATAAAGTTTCAAGTTGATAACTCTTATACTTTGTGAGATATGCCCCGGACAAAAAATAAGTATGAGAAATTTCAAAGGGCAATAACTCAAAAAATAATAAAGCAAGCACTGCACTGCTCCTTAATGAGATCTAACTACCTATGCAATTTGGTCTTGATATCTTGTGTTATGCTCCGGACCCCCCCTCGAGACCAAACCCCCCCCCCCCCCCCCCCCCTCAAAAAAAATAGAAACAATTTAACGGCAAAGAACGATTTGAGTTATGATAGTGTTGACATCGCGAAAATATGTTTTTCAAAGCGAAAGTAGAATTAGAGCTAATTTTACAATGTCAAACTAGTCACTGATATTTTAAAGTGAGCTTTGTGCTGCAGCTAGCCACTACAATTACTATAAAGCCCTTAATGAAATTAAGCAAACGACAGTTATCGCCTATTTCGATGCAAACTCCTCGCACCGGTTACGTCACGCTTTTTTACTTTAACTGTTTTCTGTACTGATCAGGGGAAGTAACCGCTGCGGGGAGTTTGATTTCGATGAAATTATATTTCACAGTTTGAGCTGGTCAACTTTAATCGTTTGGCCGGCTGCAAATCAAGCACACCTTTACTTGTTTACAAGTTAATTGGCGATAATTGCCGCGGGCAACAGTGATAGTTTTATGGTTTTATGATAGGTGTGAAGTACCGGATTAGCGATCAATTGATGTTTTGGTTTTTGACTGTTTTATGAAAAGTTAGACAGATTTTTTTTTTTTTGGAAATTGTCTGGACTGATTTTTTAAGGACTTTTGGACAACGAAATCGGTCCATAGAGATAAAATTTAGGTCAAAACCGACAAATTTTGGGGAGCCCTGGATCAGAGTACTGTTATTTTACTAAATATCTGAGATGTACACATACTGAATTTAATGCTGCGTTTATGATCTTTTAGGCAAGAACCAATTAAGCTTAGGCCCCATGTTCCCTTCAAATCAGAAACCTTGACAAATCATATTTTTTGCATTCTATATTGTATGAAGGGTTACTGCTCTATGCCAGTTGTTTAACCCCTGCCATTAAACATACCAGTTCCTTCACTCTATAAGCTGTCCAACTGCAACTACACACTTCATTGGAGACAAGTTGTTCTTACTAGTCTATCAAAATATGGCTTTTTCAATCAAAGCATTTTTTTTTTTTGGCAAATGCCCATGGAAAATTGCTGAAAACACCAAGTCAGATAGATTTCTAATTATGTATTATGCTACACTCCTGGTACACTTGAATGCTTTAGCTCGTACTAAAAGTGATACTTGTGCTGCAACATTGTCTTGTGTGACAGTCACACAAGAAATGTGTCCAAGACTTACACTGTGACAATTCTATGGTGTCCATAAAAACTGAAGCACAAGTCATACAGACACATCTGTACTTCCAATTCAAGGATATTACAAGGAATTATAAACAAAATATACTGTTCTGAAATCTATTTATTATTTGTTAACAGGAAAATCTGGTGCAATTTTAAAGAAGTTTCCTTATATTTTGATCTAAAAATATTCTTAAACTTGTAGTAAAAATAATTTCTAGGAAAAATCAAATTTATTAGACGAAGGGGTAATTTGCAATTAGAAAACAGCAGTTTTCCTTGAAAATAAATTCTTTGACATTTGGACCAACTATCACAAATTCATGCTGGACCAAATCAATTTTTACCTATACTGTCTGACACTTTTTCGCGAAGTCTGCAGTATTGTGATACATACTGTAACCACTATAATGATTTTGTTTATATCTAACAGAATGCCATGATTTACAAGATGAATGCCGATTACAAATTGAAGGATAACACTTTTATCCTACATGTACTTTAGTAGACAACCATGTTTATGTTTTCTTACTGTGGTTCATAGCAGACACTTTTTAGCTCACCTGTCATGTAGTGACAGAGTGAGCTTTTCTGATCACCTTTTGTCCCTCGTCCGTCCGTCCGTTAACAATTAATTTGTTAACACTCTAGTGGTCACATTTTTGCCTCAATTGTCGTTAAACTTGGTAAGGATGTTTGTCTTATTAATATCTCGGACGAGTTCGAACATTGGTTATCAGGGTTGGAAAACTAGGTCACAGAGCCCAAATATAGAAAAACTTTGTTAACACTCTAGAGGCTACTTTTTCAGTCCAGATATCCTGGAAATTTGTCAGAAAGGTTCTATCGATCATTTCTAGCTCAAGTTCAAATATGGGTCATCTGGGTTCAAAAACTATGTCACGGAGCCCAAAAATAGAAAAATCTTGTTAACACTCTAGAGGTTACATTTTCAGCCCAAATAATCTGGAAATTTGTCAGAAAGGTTGCTTTGACGATTTCTAGGTCAAGTTCAAATATGGGTCATCTAGGTTCAAAAACTAGGTCACAGAGCCCAAATATTGAAAAACTTTAACACTCTAGAGGTAACATTTTTAGACCAAATAATCTGGAAATTTGTTAGGAAGGTTGCTTCTATGATTTCTAGGTCAAGTTCAAATATGGGTCATCTGGGTTCAAAAACTAGGTCACAAAGCCCAAATATTGAAAAACCTTGTTAACACTCTAGAGGTAACATTTTTAGACCAAATAATCTGGAAATTTGTCAGGAAGGTTGCTTCTGTGATTTCTAGCTCAAGTTTGAATATGGGTCATCTGGGTTCAAAAACTAGGTCAAGGAGCCCAAAAATGAAACATCTTGTGAACACTCTAGAGGTTACATTTTCAGACCAAATAATCTGGAAATTTGTCAGAAAGGTTGCCTTGAAGATTTCTAGATCAAGTTTGAATATGGGTCATCCGGGGTCACAAACTAGGTCACAGAGTGCAAATATTGAAAAACCTTGTTAACATTCTAAAGATACCTTTTTCAGTCCACATAACCTGGAAATTTGTCAGAAAGCTTAATTCTATGGTTTTTAGGTCAAGTTTGAATATGGGTCATCTGGAGTCGAAACATCTAGGTCACAGAGCCCAAATATCGAAAAACTTTGTAAACACTCTAGAGGCTACATTTTCAGTCCAAATGTCCTGGAAATTTGTCAGTAAGGTTGTTTTGATGATTTGTAGTTCAAGTTTGGATATGGGTTATCTGGGGTCAAAAACTAGGTCACAGAGCCTAAATATAGAAAAACTTTGTTAACACTGTAGAGGCTTCTTTTTCAGTCCAAATTTCCTGGAAATTTGTCAGAGAGATTATTTCGATAATTTCTAGCTCAAGTTCAAATATGGGACATCTAGGTTAAAAAACTAGGTCATAGAGCCCAAATATGGAAAAACTTTGTTAACACTCTAGAGGTAACATTTTCAGTACAGATAACCTTGAAATTTGTCAAAGAGATTGTTTCAATAATTTCTAGGTCAAGTTCGAATATGGGTCATCTGGGGTCAATTAACCAGCTCCATAGCAACTTTGTTAAAAGCAGTCATACTCAGGTGAGCGATACAGGGCCATCATGGCCCTCTTGTTTGACAATAAGATGCCATGGTCGTTTATAAAGCTCACCACCAGCTTTGAAACTAGCCTGTTTACCTTTGATGCAGTCATCTCTTCTTGTAGCAACCTTACTATCTTAATGTTTTGCAAAGTAATTGTGTAGTTCAGCTATTTCTTTTGCTGACCACTTTTGTCTTTTCATTGGTTTCTTTATTTTCTTTTGATGTTTTCCATTGTTGTCTTGTTTATCTTCATTGTCAGTAGATAATTTGATATCATCCCAGTCCATTCCTTCTCATCATTCCCAATGAAGCTCTGGTGAATGGAAGTCAGGATTATTACCGTTGTAGTCCAAATCTGTTCCATCTGATGATTCTGTATCAAGTTCTTCTGACTGGAAGTTTTGATCATTATAGCTGACATCTAAATCCATTCCTTCAGAAACTTCCTCATCACTGGATTCCTTCCACGAACATGGTGCTACAAAAAAATCACATTTATGAAGTAGACCAAAGCAAAACTGATACAGAAGCAGTGCCTAGCCACTCATGCAAAATACAGACATATAGATGGTACAATCCTATCCCTGTTAAGGCATATTTCAAATACGCCTATATAAATGCACCTACAATGAATGATACTCGGCTGATTTGGGTAATTTGGTTTATTTGAACTATACGATTTGAAAATACTGACGTTAAAGTTATTGTTTCACTTGTATAGTTCAGTTAGTACCTGACAAATACAACACAGACTGTTTATTTAAAAAAAGAATCACAGATAAATTCACTGGTTGATTTGAATTTAGATTTTTAGATGCGGATTTGGAGTCCTGTGTAGCGAGTGAATAAAACATTGCAGTTACAGTGATTTAATTTGAAATACTCTTTAATAATGGATACTTTCAAAGGGAAATTATGAAAAGTTATTTTACAAGTAAGTGAATCTTATACCTCTTCATTCAAATTCAGATGTCTCCAAATAACGGCTTTTGGCAGGCCTGTGGCGATTTCCAGGCGTTTGTTCACATTGTTAAGATGCCAGACCCGACCCGTCTGCTTCTCTCTGTCAAAGAAATTCTTTATACATCTTAATAATCTTTTAATTTTTTTATTTTTTTTCATTTTCATAGTCGTGATGTAGACCTAGCTCTTTTACTGTTTTCGAAAATTCTGAAAAATTTGTGTGAATATGTTCGCGTTGTCGTAAAAATAAAAGGCACATGTCTGAAAAAAAAATCAAGAAAATCAACAATTTTTTATGCAGTTTTCTTTTCTTCACTAAAGGGGTTGTGTTGCTCTTCATGTACCGCACCTGCTATGCCTTAGTCTAATGCGTTTAATGATGTAAACATTCCGAATGCGTCATCAAGTGTTGTGGTCATGAACTGAAAAAACTGAGATAAGATAAGATAATATTACACAGCTAGCATGATTTCTAAAAAAGGTTTACGTTGAAAAAGAAAAAAAAATAATTGAAAATTATAAATAACCTTGCATTAGAAGTTTTGATACAGCCCCTTGTATTTTTTTGGAAATCACGAGAGCTTTCCTGGAAAAACTCCAAAATTGAAATGTCAAGGTCAGTGACATCCATTGTAAACAACAGCGGTTTCCCATAGTGAAAATAAAACTCGGCTGTAAAAGAAAACAAGAAAACGTACACAAAAATGGTTGAAAATCTGGAGGGTGACTTTTTACTTTATCTTAAAACAGGTATTCTTTTCCTGAGAAACCGTCATTTTTTTTCTGTTCAGGTAGAAGTTGGGAAGGTAGAAATTGATTGTCCGTCGTGCCTCCTCAACAATTTGACTTGAACGACATCTCCTCCTAGACCACGAAGCCAACATTGAAGAAACATGCCTGGGATATTCCTTGCACGAAGCTCTACCACAGTTGTTCAAAAAATTCAATTCCATCAAGAACTCTGGTTACTATGGAAACTTAAAGGAAAAACTTTGAAAAACTTCTTGTCTGAAACCACAAGAGCCGTAAGATTTGGTGTGTAGCATTGTCTAGCGGACCTGTACCAAATTTGTTCAAATTATACCCCTGGGGTCAAATTTGGCCCCGCCCTGGGGGTCAATTGATTTTACATAGGCTGATATAGTGAAACTTTAAAAATCTTCTTGTCTGAAACTACAAGGCCCTGAGCCTTAAGATTTGGTGTGTAGCATTGTCTAGTAGACTTCTACCAAGTTTGTTCAAATTATGCCCCTGGGGTCAAATTTGGTGCTGCCCCGGGGGTCAGTTGATTTTACAAAGAATCATTTAGGAAAAACTTTGGAAATCTTCTTGTCTGAAACAACAAGGCCCTGAGCCTTAAGATTCAGTATGTAGCATTGTCTAGTGAACCTCTACCAAGTTTGTTCAAATTGTACCCCTTGGGTTAAATTTGGTCCCATCCCGGGTCATTGGTTTTACATAGGTTTATATAGGGAAAACTTTGAAAATCTTCTTGTCTGAAACTACAAGGCCCTGAGCTGTAAGATTTGGTATGTATCATTGTCTAGTGAACCTCTACCAAATTTTTTCAAATTATGCCCCTATGGTCAAATTTGGCCCTGCCCTTGGGGTCAGTTGATGTTACCTAAGCTTATATAGGCAAAACTTTAAAAAACCTCTTGGCTGAAACCACAGAGCGTAGAACTTAGATATTTTTAATGGAGCATCAGTTAGAGGTCATCTACCAAGTTTGTTCAAATTATGCCCCTGAGTGAAATTTGGCCCTGCCCTTGGGGTCACTTGTATTCATATAGATTTGTATAGGGAGACTCTTAAAAAAGCTTTTGATGTTAGCTCAATAGCAGACCCAAAGGCAAAGTATTCAGGTGAGCGATCTAGGGCCATCACTTGTTTATTTAAAATTTATAAATTTATCAATAATTTAATTGGCATCACAAACAACATGGTGTTAGAATTATTTTTTCAGACCAACTTGCCCAAGTTACACTGAAGTTTAACTTGCCCCCAGCAACTTTAGATTGCACCAATATTAACCCTCCATTTTTTTTGCCATTTCAATTCCGTGTAAAATACTACATAAACAGTATCAATATCATGTTTATTCTCTTTCTTTAAAAGAACATTTCATTCATGGTCTGGAATTCGCGTTTGCGGCATTGCTGTTGGTATTTTTTCTTCTGGTCTTTTTTGGTCTCAGTTTGCTTCATTTTTTTGTTTGGATGTTCGCATTCTGCGTCAGCTGATGAGTTTTTCTTGGCAAAACTAAAAATCGGATAGTGTGCTGCCATCTTGGCATCGGAGCCCAAGCGAAAATCAAAAAGTGCACGCAATTGGTTTTTAGGTTAACGTACCGACCAATTAAATCAGAGATAACAAATACAGTAGAATACAACCGAAAGGAATAGTAAAAAGCGAAAAGATATTTTCAGTAGCGAAAAGGGGTTTTATGGGCAAATTATTTATTTTGATGGACTTTTTGTCAGTTATCTTGTGTAAACCTTTTGCACACGCTCTCGGGTATCAGTACGTAGTCGGAAAGGTTTCCAGAAGTTTCATCCCCAAGACTTTCCCTGACATTTTGGGGTCAGTTTGTCAAAGGTCAGGTCACAGTGACCTAAATGTTTAGAATCATTTACACTCTGTAACTTGACTACCATTTTCCATAGAGACTTTAAAATTCATATAATAGTTGCACACATTGTCTGAATGACCTCTATTGATTTTGGGGTCAGTAGGTCAAAGGTAAAAAAATTCAAAATTTAAAGCAAATCATTCAATTTTAAAGCCTAAGGTTTCCTCCCTTATATCGCAAATGCATCATAAAAAAACATCAGAAAAAACACCCTTCGGGCATATAATGATCCGCCAAGCGGTGCACTTGTTTCTAAAATCTATGATCTCTCCATCATGTGAATCATCACCCTGTTGGCTATAGACTTTAGCACATTGTTTTAAAAGTTCACAAGTACACAATTCATGTTGATGATTCCGATTCCACAGGTCCTTTATCTTTCCCTCTGTCAGCCTATGAACAGGTCTAACTCATCTGGTTGCCATGCCTTCTCTGACTCTTATCAACTCGTATGCAACAAGCATGCCTTTCTGTTGAGCCTATTGTGCCAGCATGAAACAAAATAAATGCCATTAAATTATCTTAAAATTTCCATTTTAGTTCAGTGTAATTGTATATATTTTTATGCCTGCCATCGAAGATGAGGGGGCATATAGTTTTTCAAATGTCGGTCGGTCGGTCAGTCGGTAGACACTTTGTTTCCGATCAATAACTAGAGAAAGCTTTGACCTAAGTTCACCAAACTTGCTATGCTGGTTGGTCATCACCAGTAGATGACTTTGAGGTCATTTGGTCAAAGGTCAAGATCACAGAGACTTTTATCCTAAAAACGGTTTCCCATCAATAACTAGATAACGCTTTGACCTAGGTTCACAGAACTTAGTATGCTGGTTGGTCACCTTTTGATTTTGAGGTCATTAGGTCAAAGGTCAAGAACACAGACTTCATCCTATAAACGGTTTCCGATCAATAACTAGAGAATGCTTTGACCTAGGTTCACAAAACTTGGTATGCTGGTTGGTCTTCACCAGATGACCCCTATTGATTTTGAGGCCATTAGGTCAAAGGTAAAGCTCACAGGGACCTTCATCCTAAAAACAGTTTCTGATCAATAACTAGAGAACACTGTGACCTAGGTTCACCAAACGTGGTGTGCTGGTTGGTCATCACCAGTAGATGACCCCTATTGACTTTCAGGTCATTAGGTCAAAGGTCAAGAGCACAGAGACTTTCATCCTAAAACAGTTTCTGATCAATAACTAGAGAACGTTTTGACCTAGGTTCACCAAACTTGGTCTGCTGGTTGATCATCACCAGTAGATGACCCCTGTACATTTTGAGGTCATTAGGTGAAAGGTCAAGCTCACAGGGACCTTCATTCTAAAAACAGTTTCTGATCAATAACTAGAGAATGCTTTGACCTAGGTGCAGCAAACTTGGTGTGCTGGTTTATTATCACCAGTAGATGACGCCTATTGATTTTAAGGTCATTATGTCAAAGGTCAAGCTCACAAGGACCTTCATCCTAAAAACGGTTTCTGATCTATAACTAGAGAACGCTTTGACCTAGGTTCACCAAACTTGGTGTGCTGGTTGGTCATCATCAGTTGATAACTTCTATTCTCTGAGGTCTTTAGGTGAAAGGTCAAGCTCACAGGGACCTTCATCCTTAAAACGGTTTCCGATCAATAACTAAAGAACGTTTTGACCTAGCTTCACCAAACTTTGTATGCTGGTTGATTATCACCAGTAAATGACCCCTATTGACTTTGAGGTCATTAGGTCAAAGGTCAAGCTCACAAGGACCTTAATCCTAAAAATGGTTTCCGATCAATAACTAGAGAACTCTTTTACCTAGGTTTACCAAACTTGGTATGCTGGTTGGTCATCACCAGTAGATGACCCCTATTGATTTTGAGGTCATTAGGTCAAAGGTCAAGGCCACAGGGACCTTGATCCTAAAAATGGTTTCCGATCAATAACTAGAGAACGCATTGACCCAGGTTCACCAAACTTGGTGTGCTGGTTAGTGATCAGCAGAAGATGACCCCTATTGATTTTTAGGTCATTAGGTCAAAGGTCTAGCTCACAGAGACCTTCATCCTTAAAACGGTTTAGATTGATAACTAGAGAATGCTTTGACCTATCTCATATGCTGGTTGGTCCTAACCAGTAGATGACCCCTATTGCTTTGAGGTCATTAGGTCAAAGTTCAAGATCACAGAGACTTTTATCCTAAAAACGGTTTTCGATCAATAACTAGAGAATGCTTTGACCTAGGTTCACCAAACTTGTTATGCTGGTTGGTCATCACCAGTAGATGACCCCTATTGACTGAGGTCATTAGGTGAAAGGTCAAGCTCACAGGGACCTTCATTCTAAAAACTGTTTCAAATCAATAACTAGAGAAGGCTTTGACCTAGGTTCACCAAACTTGGTATGCTGGTTGGTCATCACCAGTAGATGACCCTAATTGACTTTGAGGCCATTAGGTCAAAGGTAAAGCTCACAGGGACCTTCATCCTAAGAACAGTTTCTGATCAATAACTAGAGAACGCTGTGACCTAGGTTTACTAAACTTGGTGTGCTTGTTGGTCCTCACCAGTAGATGACCCTCTATTGATTTTGAGGTCATTTGATCAAAGGTCAAGCTCACAGAGACTTTCATCCTTAAAACGGTTTCTGATCAATAACTAGAGAAGGCTTGGCCCAACCACAAGCAATAAGGTGCTGCTGGGGGGCATTTATGTTTTTTACAAACATTTCTTGTTAACATACAGCTCTTATATTATCATTATTACATAGTTTACCTTCAACATCATTGTTGGTTCTGACTGTACAACCATAAATAGACAGAGCCTCTATGTCAAATATGACGCTGTTCATGCATTGGTTGTCTACATATGAAGCCAAACTTCTAAGCTCCTCACTGTTAGCCCTTCCTGAAAGTTCTCTAAATGCAGGCTCAATGTTTTCATATGGTAGAAAAGGAAGAGCCATTAGTTGCCTGATGTACAGTATATACTTGCTTATAAGACGCATTTTTAGGAATCATATTATAGGCTTGTCGAGGAGAGAGCGTCTTACAAGCGCGTCCTTCAAGAAAAAAAAATCCCCACAAGCATCTGGCTTCTGCAATCAAGATTTCGTAACTGTAGTGTGCTGCAAACTGTTCAGTAAGTTACCGGGGCTAAACAAAAAATGATAAGGCAAAAAAGGGGGGGGGCGGCGAAAGCTACGCCGCGTCGTAAGAGTACTGTTATGGACTGGGAAACGGCTTTTACTCTTCCCGATTTCTATCGCGCATTTTGATTGGATGACTTATTGTTAGAATAATCCAATGAGTATCGCCAATTTATTCTGAAGTTTACATGCAAAGGTGGCCGCTTTTGTTTTATGATTTGAATTTATAAAATTTACGATGAAAGTTTTACCAGCTGGCTACAACGTGAGCGAAATTGATAAGGGAGCGAAGAACAATGGAGGAATTTATCTTTAAGGAAATGAGAGTTTTGATAAGCCATTTTGCTGGGAGTGCTAAAGCGCATCCGCGGCCATACCGCACCATATTAAATTATCCTCAACCGGCGTATACTACTCGTTCTTTTTTTAACATTATTTTATGTTTTAAATAAAAGAATGATTGGCAATAATTTAATATTTAATTCTTTTTTACTTAAACATCACTTTAAAAACTGTAAATCGCAATTATTGCTTAAAGTCACGTTAACAGTTATGTTAAATTCTCACATTTAAAAAACTGTGAAATTTAGTAAAGGGGTCTCACTAATGAACAGACTGTTATTTCAATGATTCGCAGGATTTGATAGCTGAGACCCTTTTACTGTTAATTGTCCGGCATTGTTTATTAGCTCACCTGTCACAGAGTGACAAGGTGAGCTTTTGTGATCGCAATTTGTCCGGCGTCTGTCCGTCGTCCGTCCGTCCGTAAACTTTTCATTCAAACGACATCTCCTCTGAAACCACTTGGCCAAAGTTGATGAAACTTGCCATGTATTTCCTTGCATGAAGCTCTTCCAAAGTTGTTCAAAGAAATCAATTCCATGCAGAACTCCGATTGCCATAGCAACCTAAAGGAAAAACTTTAAAAATCTTCTTGTCTGAAACCACAAGGCCTAGAGCTTAGATATTGGGCATTTAGCACCCTCTAATGGAACTCTACAAAAATTGTTCAAATTATTTCCCTGGGGTCAAAATTGGCCCCGCCCCAGGGGTTACTTCATTTTACATAGACTTGTATAGGAAATCTTTAAAAATCTTCTTCTCAGAAACCACAATGCCTACAGCTTAGATATTTGATATGTAGCATTGTCTAAAGGATGTCTACCAAGTTTGTTCAAATTATGTCCCCTGGGTCAAAATTGGCCACGCCCCGGGGTTCTCTTGGTTTACATATAGTTATATAGGAAAAACAAGAAAAATCATTTTTCTCCGAAACTAATAGGACTAGACCTTAGATATTTGGTGTGGAGTATTGTGTAGAGAACCTTTACCAGTATTGTTTATATGTTGGCCCTGATGTCAAAATTGGCCCTGCCCCGGGGGCCCTTAATATGTAAAAAAGGCAATCTTTAAAAATCTTCTTACTGGAAACCTCAATGCCTACAGCTTAGATATTTGGTATGTAGCATTGTCTAGTGGATGTCTACCAAGTTTGTTCAAATTATGTCCCCTTGGTCAAAATTGGCCACGCCCCAGGGTTCTCTTGGTTTACATATAGTTATATAGGAAAAACATGAAAAATCATTTTTCTCCGAAACTTATAGGACTAGACCTAAGGTATTTGGTGTTGAGTATTGTGTAGAGAACCTGATGATGATGAAGTAAGTTTATGAGGACTGAACACACCTTTTGCCGTAAAGCTTGGGTCTTTGTCACGTTCCCGTCCTTGATATGCCTTCCCGTGCATATCGTAAAAAGGAGTTTAAACCAAAATGGGAAGCTTAGCCTTTTTGATTAGCCAATGAGACTTGATATTTAAATTTGAGGATTTGATGTAATGTTTTAAATATAGTACCGACTAATCATGTCGCCTGGGTGTTGCTAGCTCAAGCCCCGCGTTAACCGCCACGTAAGGAAAAGGTAGCAGCAGATCAACTATGGGACCAGATGTGACAAGAAACGGAGAAGGAAACCCTCAATCCTCCCTCTGGGAATCCTACTCCACCTACCTTTTTCGGCATACTCCACGTATATGCCTTAAATGTTGTTTTTGATGTTCCTAAATTTTTTGTGGAGCTACAAAATTTAAGGAAAAAAAAAAAAAAAAAAAAAAAAAAAAAATTTGGGGGGTGCCGAAATGGCTCGAACCACGCGGCCAATGAGACCATAGCATGTGGTTCAGGCCGGGACCGCTGAAATAAGAGCGCATGTATATGGATTAGTTGACATATTAAAAAATAGAATTTTTTTTTTTTTTTTTTTTTTTTTTTATATATATATATTTAAAAACACATAAAAGACACAACACAAATGAAGAAATGGACAAATAAACACATATAAGACACAACACAAATGAAAAAAAGGACAAATAACATGTATAGCATAATAATAGAACGTTTTTGTTGTTAAATAACTCTTTACTGTAAGCTGGGTAAGCTTAACCTTTTGCACAGTTTTTTGTGGTGTTGTTTTCTTTTATTTGGTGTTATAAATGTAAGTTATTCTTTATGTGAATAAGAGGTTTGTATTATGTTGAATGTACGGGAATAGTACCGTAATTCGTGCTCTGACTTTTAGAAGTGCTTGGTTTGACTGACTTTGTTACAGCAATGTAGTATTACAGTATTTGTTTATTTTTATTTATAGTTGTTAAAGTCACAAACATGCAAAAGACGAGACAAGACAGGAACACATAATACGAATGCATACATTGAAGACAGTACTTTAGTAATTTAAAAGATTGATCATACTAATATAATAGGTACACCACTGCCAAAGTGAAGGTTATTTACTTAATGAGATTATAATTTGTTATACTTTATAGTAGAGAAATCGAAATTCGAAAGAGCGAAACATATAAAGTATATGTATGTTTTGTTAATATATTAGTTATCTCCTTTGATCATAATAGTCTCCGCGTTTTTTAGTTTTAACATTTTGTTTCCTGTGTTCTTTCTCATGTAATGTTTTGTTGATTACAAATGTTAAATTCCACGGAGTTTGTAGCTTTCAGTACTTTGATTTTCCTTTTACCTATGCCTCAAAAACGGATAGTAAACCTACCAATGAGAGTGAGTATTTATTTGACCAATCGTCAGATATTTTTTAACCCGTGATAGCCAATCAGCGGGCGTATTTGTTTGTTTACCATATCTGTACTGATTTACCCTAAGTGGCTATTTTCTTTAAATTTTGTATTTTTCAGATTATTTGTAATCTTTGGATTCTTGTTAGATTTTCTTGATTTTTTCAGTATTAGTGACCGTTATTATTCTACTTTATCATGATATATGTACAGTACGCTCAGCGCGGATTTTGCAAAACCCGCGAGACCCCGCGGATGAGACTCATCGCGGACGAAATTTTGCACAAAATTTGTCTGCGAAACCCCGCGGACTGAAAATGTTCACCACCGCGGACATGAATCTGTGGCCGTAAGCGTTTCCCCCGCAGAACGCTGCGGTAAATCGCGGCGGAACGCGGTGGTCAATCACCGCGGATCGCGGTGAAAACTATAGCTTTTTACGATTAATTATTAAAACTTTACTGCTTAAAATATGTAAAATTTGATTTTGTAATAAAAAAAAAATATGTAGATACAATGTATTTGTTGTTTGTACATCTTGTAGTTCTCTCGTTATTGAATTACCATAAACAAAAATACTCTAAATCGCGGCAAATCATAGTTGTATTAAATTCGAAAATAGAGTAGATATGCAAGTTCAAATACTGAATAACCTCGGTGTACGGCATGTACGAAAAAGTAACAACAGACAACAATGAAAACGTCAACTTTTGTTTCTTACACCATGAAAACTTAATCCTTGTCAATATCTCCTTACAAAACTAGGTGTTACTATTTATAGATTTTCCGAAAATTAGAATTGAAAGTAGAGAGCAAGCATCCAAAAGCATGCAGCATTAGATCATGTGATGTGGAAAAGGCGGTAAAATACTGGGATTTTTTAATGGAAAATTACTCAGGCTTGCTGTCAAAGGTTAGCTCTTGAATTATAACTAATAAAAATACGGTGTTGTATCACGTGTAAAGATCATAGGTCACGGGAATTGTGATTGACAGGTTGTTCCTTTGAGGCTACATATAGGTTTCACAACAATATTACGATATCAACGATTCTGAAATTCATCCCCAAATTATAGAAATAAAAGGGAAGTGTTGAGCCACTGAAATTTACAAGTGTTTGTTACGCATCGAAAAAATATATTTATACAAGATCTGTAGATTTCACTTTCAAACCAGAGCTCAGATTGGTTTATAAACTAGTTTGAAAAAAGGTGATTTAGTTTGTATTTAGGTATGTTATTCACACAGGTGTCAGCTGTGATTTTGAGTTAATCTGAAGACATGGCGCCCTTTGTGAAAAGTTGAAAGCCGCTATTGAGTGACGTAATTTCTTTGACAGTTAAAGCAGTTCACTTAAAATAACCCCGATAATTAGCTTGTGTAACAAGTAATTGTTGTTAGGAATGTTCTAATTTGTGACGGTTTTGGATAGTTCAAGGGAACAAGGATGCCGTAGTATACTCTGTAGTATGTAGTTTGTGTCTATCGACGCGGTCACTCCAAATTTTACAATCAAAACAAAGGTAACGTTTTTATTTTAAAGGCCGTTTCAATATTTTTACATCTAAAATTTTAACTAATGTTTTTACCATTTAAGTATTTTGGTTGATTTAAAGTCATCTTGTAAAATAAGAACACGGTGAAAATTTTATAAAATAAACACTTATTTTTGAGCTATAGTTATAATGGCCGCCGCGTTCCGCCGCGAGAAACAGGTAACCGGTTTTATCGATAATTTAAATATAATCTTTGGTATTTTGTCCGCGGTGGAAAAAACTGGACACCGCAGATCGCGGCGGAAATTAGCCCTCTCATCGCGGACATCCGCCGCGTTTGTCCGCGATAAGAAAAAATTGTCCGCGGTGGTATCGCGGAAAAGGCAGAATCCGCGCTGAGCGTACTGTAGGAGTATGATGCATTTAGTTATAATAACTGCAATTTTGATTTTCTAGACCCTATCTTGCACGGTGAATTTTTCCGTGTTTTGCCCCGTTGTGCGAACATATAGGATATATTTCTGATTTATTTGTAGGCTCGAGGCTTTTTAGCTCACCTGAGCATGCTCATGTGAGCTTTTAGGATCCTTGATTGTCCGGCGTCCGTCCGTCCGTCCGTCGTCCACAATTCATTCAAACGACATCTCCTCTGAAACCACTGGGCAAAATTTAATGAAACTTGCCTAGAATGTTCCTTGCATGAAGCTCTACCAAGTTTGTTCAAATGGTTCCGGTTCATTGCATTTCTGGGTCACAGGAGCTAAAAACAGATTTTACAAGTTGGATCTTTAAAAATCTTCTTGTCAGAAACCACAATGCCTGGAGCTTTGATATTTGGTATAAAGCATCATCTAGTGGATCTCTACCAAGTTTGTTCAAATCATGATCCTGGGGTCAAAAATGGCCCCGCCCCAGGGGTAACTTGTTTTACATAGAGTTATATAGGAAAAACTTTAAAAATCTTCTTGTCAGAAACCGTAAGGCATAGAGCTAAGATATTTGGTATAAAGCATCATCTAGTTGACCTCTACCAAGTTTGTTCAAATCATGGCCTCTGGGTCAAAAATGGCCCCGCCCCAGGGATAACTTGTTTTACATAGAGTTATATAGGAAAAACTTTAAAAATCTTCTTGTCAGAAACTGTAAGGCATAGAGCTTAGATATTTGGTATAAAGCATCATCTAATGGACCTCTACCAAGTTTGTTCAAATCATGGCCTCTGGGTCAAAAATGGCCCCGCCCCAGGGGTAACTTGTTTTACATAGAGTTATATTGGAAAAACTTTAAAAATCTTCTTGTCAGAAACTGTAAGGCATAGAGCTTAGATATTTGGTATAAAGCATCATCTAATGGACCTCTACCAAGTTTGTTCAAATCATGGCCTCTGGGTCAAAAATGGCCCCGCCCCAGGGGTAACTTGTTTTACATAGAGTTATATAGGAAAAAATTTAAAAATCTTCTTGTCAGAAACCGTAAGGCATAGAGCTAAGATATTTGGTATAAAGCATCATCTAGTGGACCTCTACCAAGTTTGTTCAAATCATGGCCTCTGGGTCAAAAATGGCCCCGCCCCAGGGGTAACTTGTTTTACATAGAGTTATATAGGAAAAACTTTAAAAATCTTCTTGTCAGAAACTGTAAGGCATAGAGCTTAGATATTTGGTATAAAGCATTATCTAATGGACCTCTACCAAGTTTGTTCAAATCATGGCCTCTGGGTCAAAAATGGCCCCGCCCCAGGGGTAACTTGTTTTACATAGAGTTATATAGGAAAAACTTTAAAAATCTTCTTGTCAGAAACTGTAAGGCATAGAGCTTAGATATTTGGTATAATGCATCATCTAATGGACCTCTACCAAGTTTGTTCAAATCATGGCCTCTGGGTCAAAAATGGCCCCGCCCCAGGGGTAACTTGTTTTACATAGAGTTATATAGGAAAAAATTTAAAAATCTTCTTGTCAGAAACCGTAAGGCATAGAGCTAAGATATTTGGTATAAAGCATCATCTAGTGGACCTCTACCAAGTTTGTTCAAATCATGGCCTCTGGGTCAAAAATGGCCCCGCCCCAGGGGTAACTTGTTTTACATAGAGTTATATAGGAAAAACTTTAAAAATCTTCTTGTCAGAAACCGTAAGGAATAGAGCTTAGATATTTGGTATGTAGCATTGTCTAGTGGACTTCTACCAAGTTTGTTCAAATTATACCTCTGGGGTCAAATTTTGCCCCACCCTGGGGTCATTGGTTTTACATAGGCTTATATAGGAAAATCTTAAAAAATCTTCTTGTCTGAAACCACAAGGCCCTGAGCCTTAAGATTTGGTATGTAGCATTGTCTAGTGGACCTCTACCAAGTTTGTTCCAATTATACCCCTGGGGTCAAATTTGGCCCCAACCCGGGGTCATTGGTTTTACATAGGCTTATATAGTGAAAACTTTGAAAATCTTCTTGTAGAAGGAGAAGTAACATTTTCAGTCCAAATAATCTGGAAATTTGTCAGACAGGTTGTTTCTATGATTTCTAGCTCAAGTTCGAATATGTGTCATCTGGGTTCAAAAACTAGATCACAGAGCCCAAAAATAGAAAAACCTTGTTAACACTCTAGAGGTTACATTTTCAGTCCAAATATCCTGGAAATTAGTCAAAAAGGTTGTTTTGATGATTTTTAGCTCAAGTTCAAAATTGGGTCATCTAGGGTCAAAAACTATGTCACAGAGCCCAAATATGGAAAAACCTTGTTAACACTCTAGAGGTAACATTTTCAGTCCAAATATCCTGGAAATTTGTCAGAAAGGTTGTTTCAATGATTTCTAGGTTAAATTTGAATATGTGTCATCTGAAATCAAAAACTAGGTCACAGAGCCCAAAAATAGAAAAAAAACTTGTTAACACTCTAGAAGCTACTTTTCAGTCCAAATATTCTCGAAATTTGTTAGAAAAAATGTTTTAATGATTTCTAGCTCAGATTCGAACAAAGGTCATCTGGGGTCAAAAACTAAGTCACAGACCCCAAATATGGAAAAAGGGTGTTAACACGCATTGAGTTAACATTTTCAGTTCAAATAACCTTGAAATTTGTCAGAAAGATTGTTTTAATGATTTCTAGCTCAGTTTTGAATATGGGTTATGTGGGGTCAAAAACTATGACACAGGGCCAAAAAGTAGAAAATCCTTGTTAATGCTCTAGAGGTTACATTTTCAGTCCAAATGTCCTTGAAATTTGTCAGAAAGGTTGTTTCAATGTTTTCTAGCCCAGATTAGGATATGGGTCATCTGGGATCAAAAACAAGGTCACAGAGCCCTAAAATGTAAAAACCATTTGAACACTCCAGAGGTTACATTTTCAGTCCAAATATCCTGGAAATTTGTCAGACAGGTTGTTTTGATGATTTCTAGCTCAAGTACTAATATGGGTAATCTTTTGTCAAAAACTAGGTCACAGAGACCAAATATGGAAAAACCTTGTTAACAATCTAGAGTTAAGATTTTAATTCCAAATAACCTGAAAATTTGTCAGAAAAGTTGCTTCTATGATTTCCAGCTCAACTTTGAATATGGGTCATCTGGATTAAAAAACTAGGTCACAGAGCCTAAATATCGAAAAACTTTGTAAACACTCTAGAGGCTACATTTTCAGTCCAAATGTCCTGGAAATTTGTCAGAAAGGTTGTTTTGATGGTTTCTAGCTCAGGTTTGGATATGGATCATCTGGGGTCAAAAACTAGGTCACAGAGCCCAAATATGGAAAAACCTTAACACTCTAGAGGCTACGCTTTCAGTTCAAATAACCTTGAAATTTGTCAGAAAGATTGTTTCAATAATTTCTAGGCCAAGTTTGAATATGGGTCATCTGGGGTCAATTAACCAGGTCCATAGCAACTTTGTTAAAAGCAGTCATATTCAGGTGAGCGATATAGGGCCATCATGGTCCTCTTGTTTTGTTTAGTGCGATATGTCTAGTGTTTACAGTCAAAATATTGCATCATTTCCTTTAGAAATAAAAATTTTGTGCGATGAAAACCTATTGTCGCTGGTTATACCGTGTTCGGCAGTGGTGTTCCAGTTATTCGTTTTCACTCCTTCTCTCATTCTTTATTCTTCCTTTACATTCCTTTTTAACCTAACTGTGTTATTGTTGCTTTGTACATAATAAAATGAAGAAACAGCAAGCATATTAGCACCCATAATCGCTTCACCACCAAATTGCCCTTATTCATCAATTATTATAATTAGCTCTTTTTGTTTGTTTGTTTGTTTTTTCCGCTTCGGGACTGAGTAAGAGGTTGTTTTGATTACCTAATTATTTGTTGTTTTGTGATTTCTAGCGCTTGGATGATAGACATCGACATGTTTTACTCCTTTTGTTTGTTTGTTATAGATTGTTATGCCTGGTATGCCTTTTGTTGGCGTGTATAAATAAGGTAAGGATTTCTTTTTTGTTATCACACACCGTACTTTGTATCATTTAAGCAGAAAAGATTTTGTTAAAAAGTGAACATATTAATAATGGTTAGAATCGCAATCTTTGGCGATAGCTATGTGCGAAGGTTGGAAGAATTTACCAGCGGAGATATGAAGGTGAGTAGATTGCTGGTTTTTCGGAAGTAAATAAATTCCATGTTGTAATTATAGTATAGCTATATGTACTTATCTACTTTTCTTTTAAGTTTTTAATTGTTGTTGTTTTCTTATCTTTTCAGATGCCACATGAGGTGAGGTTCTTCGGTCGGGGAGGGATGAAAGTCGATACCTATCCTGAGGATCTTTTTGCAGAGATGATGAATTTTAAACCGTTATATGTGATAGTGACGCTGGGAGGGAATGATATTAATTCTAGGTCGAACCCTTTGAAGATTTACCACCAGTTGGTAGAGTTGAGTGACAGACTGGATAATAGTGGCGTTATTAGGACATTTTTTACCACCATATGTCCCCGAGGGAGATTTATCAAGGACTTGATGTTAACTAAGCCTTTGTTTGACTGCCAGCGCCAGATTATTAATCAGAAGCTGCATGATGACCCGGAAGTAGGAACTATCCTCGTCCGGGTCAGCTTGAGCAGGCATTATATACATGACCTGGTTCATCTGAATGATGAGGGAAACGGGGCTTACTTTTATTCCATTAGATGTTTGATAGCTTCATTATTATTATTAAAGTAATGTATGTGTTGTAAATGTAATAAAGAGCTAATATAAATTCGTTCTGTTTTTGTTATTTGTCAGGCAATTCTATAGCGTTGTTTTTATAATTGTATCCGCTATTTGTTTTCTTCTCTCTCTCCCATTTCACTGTCGTTCATTCTTTTTCAGCCAGTTGTGTTTATGTTACATTGTGCATGGATTGCTTTTTAATTTTAAGCTAAGCATATAAATAGTCTGTAACTAACAATAGTTGATCAGACTTTGAAGTGTTTTAAGTTCGCGTTATAGTCTGCAACTAACAATAGTTGGTCAGACTTTGAAATATTTTAAGTTCGCGGTTTAGTCTGCAACTAACAATAGTTGGTCAGACTTTGTAATTTTTTAAATTAGCGTTTTAGTCTGCAACTAACAATAGTTGGTCAGACTTTGTAATCTTTTAAGGTCGCGATTTAGTCTGCAACTAACAACAGTTGGTCAGACTTTGTAATATTTTAAGTTCGCGATTTAGTCTGCAACTAACAATAGTTGGTCAGACTTTGAAATATTTTAAGTTAGCATTATAGTCTGCAACTAACAATAGTTGTTCAGACTGTTGTCCTTAACTATATACACAGTATAATTTTAAAAATGGGAGCTTATGAATATACAGAATAGTTACAACTACCAAGAGTTGGACAGACTTTGACGCGTGATAGTTCGTCTGCAGCTATAGTTGATCAGACTTCTATCCTTATTTTCCCCCGGGTTTTATATTTTTCCCCATGTATTTAATGCTGCGGATATATTTAAATATCGCCAATCTGATTCTCTAAGCAATATCCGACGGTGGATTCAGCAGTAGTTCTAGATCTATATTAGATACCTTTGTTTTGAGAATGTCGGTTTCTAGGCAACGACGCTGTTCTATAAAAGACGGACACCTAAAGATTATATGGTCCAAGGTTTCTATATTACCTGAGTTGCAGTTGGTACAACGTTTATCTTGTATATTGAACCTGTGGACTTTTAGTGCCGTGCAGTTCATTTTCATACGCGTGTATATTTTATCACAGAGTGAATTATAACTATAAATTTGCAGTTTAGCGGGAATATTTTTGTTTATAGTGATATTATGTTTATCTCTGTATAAGTTCCATCGATGGGTAAATTTTTCTTTGACCTGTTTTTTAATGTAGCTGTATATTTCGGAGACACTCGGAAGAGTTTTAGTTATTTCTCCTGTTTCACTTCCGGTTTTGGCTAACTTATCGGCCATCTCATTCCCCTCGATGCCAATGTGGCTAGGGATCCAAACTAAGACTATTTTGTAATTTTCTCGTTTAAGGGTTCCTATTAGAGATAGTATGCTGTCTACTTTGTCTGGCCTCGTTTTAGTTTGGCCGGAAGTGAGAGCTTGTAATGAACTTAAACTATCAGTGAATAACGCCGCATTTTTAATCTTATTTCTTTTGATAAATAGTAGTGCCGCGTGTATTGCTATTAGCTCGCACGTGAATATTGATAATCGTGCGTCTAATTTGTATTTGTGTCTTTGTTTTATTTGTCCGTTCGCGGTGTATACGATCATTCCTGCTCCGGCTAATTGTTTATCTGTGTCTTTGCTTCCGTCTGTGTAGATATGCGTCAAATCACCGTAATTATTGTTAATGAATGATTGGGCAATGATTAGATTTTGTTTCCCTTCGTCATTTTTGTTAATTTTACCTACAAGATGTAAATCAACTTCCGGTTTTTCGAATTTTGATTTGTTTACGTATTTTGGCGGTTGAACTTGCGTATTATCTAATTTGTATTCTTTGACAAGTTTTCGTATTTCCTGCGTGTACGGTAGCTTAAAAGTTTTTAAGCGTGGCGCCAGGAACTTGAATGTAGGATGATCCATAATTTGATTGTTGACCGGAAGTGAGGGCCCCAGTCTAAAACTTCTAGCCCAGTATTTTAACATTGATAGTTCGCGTTGTAGATCTAGAGTCAATGTTGATGTTTCAACATGTAATGGGAGAATTCGCGTATTCTTATAGCAGCCAGTAATGATTCTGAGCGCTTTATTTTGTATGTTTTGTAATTTTTCTAATTCTGTATTACATGCAGATGCATAGGCGGGGCTTCCGTAATTTATCTTGCTGAGGATTAAAGCTTGGTATATGTTTTTTAATTGTTTTTTGTTGACCCCCCAGTTTTTTCCTCTAATACATCTTAGTAAGTTTAAGTCGTTTTGACATCTTTTGACCAGGTTATGTATGTGATTTTTCCATGATAGATTTTCATCGAAATACATACCCAAGAATTTAGCTACCCTAGCATATTCTAGTTCTTGGTTGCAAAGTTGTAGTTTGGGGAAGTTTTCTTCTAGCGTGGGGTTGGGTCGACCCCTAGATCTAATTAATAATACTTGTGTCTTATTAGGGTTGATAATAAATCCCCATTTTTTACTCCATACTTCTACTAAATCCAGAACTATTTGCGCTTTTTTGACGGCTTCTATTGGTTTATGCGAAACTACCCATGCTGCTGAATCGTCGACGAATTGCGAGATTTCGGAATTAAGTGTAGGGTTTTGGGTATTTGTTTGTTCTATTGTTTCCGAAAAAGTATTCATCATCAGACTAAAAATTATCGGCGATAATACAGATCCTTGTGGGCAACCGTTGACTGTTTCGACTATATCGGAGTCGTGACCATTAAACCGGACTTGTATTTTTCTGGTGCCTAGGAAGTTATGTAACCACTTGATTAGTCTTCCTCTTATCCCACACGAGTACAGATAAGTGACGGCACCGCCGTTCCATAATTTATCGAACGCGTTGCTCAAGTCCAAGAATATGGCTATAAGGTATTTTTTACTGGCTTGTGCTTCTTTTGCATCAGCTTCCAGTCTCAAAATATTGTCTTCGCATGAATGGTAAGCTCTACATCCTGATTGGTATTTTGATATAAGATTGTTTTGTTCTAAGAAATTGCAAAGTCTAGGTTTGATCATTTTTTGTAGAATTTTAGTAAAACAGGACGTTAGTGAAATAGGTCTATATGATGCTGGATCGCATTTGTTTTTGTTTGGTTTTAATAACGGTATGATAATTGCTTCATTCCAGCTGGCGGGAGTTTTGCCTTCTCTCCATGATTTATTTAATAATTCTAATAAGATTGCTTTGGACTCCGCCGGTAAGTTTCTTAAAATGTCGTAATTATGTCTCCCCCCAAAAATGGGGGAGACATATTGTTTTTCCCCTGGTTGTCCGTCCGTCCGTCCGTTTGTCCGTCACAAAATCGTGTCCGCTCTGTATCTTCCAAAGCCCTTGAAGGATTTTTATGAAACTTGGGTCAGATGTTCACTTCATCAAGACGACGTGCAGAACCCACTTTGCGGGTGTGGTGTCTCAAGGTCAAGGTCACACTTGGAGGTTAAATGTCAAATGCCACAAAATCGTGTCCGCTCTGTATCTTCAAAAGCCCTTGAAGGATTTTTATGAAACTTGGGTCAGATGTTCACCTCATCAAGGTGACGTGCAGAACCCACTTTGCGGGTGTGGTGTCCCAAGGTCAAGGTCACACTTGGAGGCTAAATGTCAAATGCCACAAAATCGTGTCCACTCTGTATCTTCAAAAGCCCTTGAAGGATTTTTATGAAACTTGGGTCAGATGTTCACCTCATCGGCGGAGACGTATTGTTTTTCCCCGGTTGTCTTTCTGTCCGTCCGTCTGTCCGTCACAAAATCGTGTCAGCTCTGTATCTTCCAAAGCCCTTGAAGGATTTTTATGAAACTTGGGTCAGATGTTCACCTTATCAAGGTGACATGCAGAACCCACTTTGCGGGTGTGTGTCTCAAGGTCACACTTGGAGATTAAATGTCAAATGCCACAAAATCATGTCCTCTCTGTATCTTCCAAAGCCCTTGAAGGATTTTTATGAAACTTGGGTCAGATGTTCACCTCATCAAGGCGACATGCAGAACCCACTTTGCGGGTGTGGTGTCTCAAGGTCAAGGTCACACTTGGAGGTTAAATGTCAAATTTTACAATCGTCTGATTCAATACTGCCTGCAGCAACTGGCTGGGGGGAGACATATGTTTTTGTTCAATCAAAAACCATTTCTAGTTTATATTGTCTGCTCCCGGTGCGCCACTTTTACAGTTTTGAAGTGCTAGTTCTAATTCAAATGAAAAATCTGAATTGTACGGAAGATCTAAGTGGTCAGTTTCGTCGACTAAAATTTTTCGATTAATTTTTGTATCAACTTTTCTTTTTTTGTTGATAAATTCCGTACTATATCCGGTATTACTGCTAACTTGTTGATATTGTTTGACGAGGATGTTGGCTTTGTCTTTTGAATCGGTGATAAATTTGTTATCAATATTAAAGACTGGTACCGTGGTAGGCTCGATACCTTTCATTCTTCGCACGAATGCCCACAGGTCTTTCGACGTTGTTTTATGTGTAATTGAACTACAGAAATTGTTCCAACTTTCGCGTTTCGCTTTGTTAATAGTGTGTTTCGCGGAACGACGGGCTTCTATCCAGCATTCAAGATTAATTGGGGTTTGGTCTTTTTTATATTTTTTCCGACAATTTTCTCTATAGATTACCGCAGCCCTACATTCTTCATTCCACCATGTTTTGGGTGCTCTGTATTTAACGGTTTTCTGTTTTGATTTTGGAATGGTTTTTTTCTAAAATACTATCTAAATTTTTCTTGAATAGATCAGAGTTATGCTCTAGTGAATTTTCTGTTAATGAGAAATCTAGCTCGAGTTTGCAAGTTTGTTTAAAATCAGCCCATTGTTGGGCGCTTGCTTTTTTTGTTTGCCATTTCTCCTTGATTATGATAGTTTCTGGTTTAAACTGTGTTTTGGTTTCTATCATGATTGGTAGATGGTCACTGCCAAAGGTGTTGTCTGAAACTGTAAACTCAGATTTGTAGTGGAGGTGTGCCGATATGATCGCTAAATCAATTGCCGAATCTGAGTGATTGGCTTGATGTGCTAGCCGCGTGACTTGCCCGTCGTTCATAATATTAAGCGCGCTTGTTTCTAAGAATTCTAACAGTTCCATAGCCTCAGCATCTATCCTATAATCATTTTCAGGGTTCCAACAGATGTGTTTAAGATTGAAATCTCCTACTATGATGTTGTTTTTTCCTAGATTTTGGAATGCCGTATTGAATTTTTGTGCATTATTAGCAGAATTTGAATGGGCATAGTAATTAAAGATGTCAAACGAGTCTTGATTATGTATTATTTTTATCCCCAGAGTTTCTACATCATCCAAATTAAACCTGGAGTTATTTTCTACAAAATTAATGCCATTTTTTACATATATGGCAAGACCGCCGGCGGTATTTCCTTGATTATTGATGTAGTTTTTAGTTACTGGTTGTTGAAAACCTCTGAATTTATGCGGTTTTTTGTTATCTTTAGCATTGTTTCTTGTAGGCAGATGATGTCTATGGAGTCTTTTTTTGAGTTGATAAATTCCTGTAGTTCGTGGCATTTATGTTTATCATTTGTCATTCCTCTCATATTCCAGGATATGATGCTGAGACTATGGTTACGGTTAGCGCGTTTATCGCGAGTCTCAACGATCATAACTATTTCTTATAACATTGTTTTTAATTAATTTATTTTTTTGGCCCAGTTAATATTTTCTATAATTAACTCTTGGGTACCTTACACCAGCCTCTTGGTGCCTTGGCCTATAGGGGTTTCTATTCTGGTCCCTGTTGTTGTATACGTAGGGGTTGTGTGCCCCTTCATACCTCCAGGCCAGTGGAAAAACTGGAGGATGGCGTGAGATGAAGTTGTTTTGTTTTCTGTTTCTATAAATTCTCCCCCTATTATTGTCTCTTTGGTTTTTTGATTCCTGGTTGTTTTCACCAGTACTTGCAGTACCTGCAGTTCTTTGATTAGTTTTTTTTTTGATCCTGATTTATTTTTTTTACGTTTTTCGCCTCAATTGCTGTTATTGAAAATACTTTAGATGTTAGTATTTCTTTAATTTCCGCTTCTGTTTTATTTGCCAATGACTTCGCCAAATTGTCAATGGCTTTATTCTTGTCCTCAGTTATAATTTGTAGTGGGAGGGGTAAATTGTTTTCCTCACACTTTTGGACGAAATTCTTTTGAATTTCCCTATTTTGGTTATCGATTTTGTTTTTGTACTTTTGGAATGCAGGACATCCTTTATATGTTGCTTTGTGACCTTGACCACAGTTCACGCAATTTGTTTTGTGGGACTTGCATTCTGCGATTTTGTGAGGACCCCCACATTTGAGACATTGAATTTTGTTTCTGCATTTACTAGTGATATGGCCATTCATTTGGCATTTTGTGCATCTGATTGTAGATAAAAGGGCTGGTCTTACGGATACTGAGTTTGTTTCATCTTTTTTTAATTCCAAAGGCATGTTGTTTTTGAAAGTGATGCTGATTTCGTTTGTAATTACCCATTTGCCGTTACTGTATGATTTAATTGGGTGAGCCTGAATAATGTCTGGGTTTAAGCTTTTGAGTTTTGCCGCTGTATTTTTCGTCCAAGCCAAATTGATTATGCCCCTTGGATTAGAGTTAAGTTTTGTTTTTGATTTTCCTAGTTCCGTTATTCTTAAATCGTATTTAGAGCTGGTAAAGTTCAGTGCCTTATTGATAAATTTCTTTTTGATTTTACCCTTAACTACCCCCTTATCTAGGCTAAGTTGCCCTTCTATCCCATTCCCCATGTACTTTGTAAATTCCCTTCCAATTTCTTCTAATTTAGATTTGTTGAAAGTGCCTACAGCACTAGATATTACTATGCTGATAAAGGTCAGCAATTTCTGTGCAGTGTTTGGGGTGTTGGGGGTTTTCCCAGTTTTTGGGGTTTCCCCCTTCTTTGGGGTACTTTCCTCATTTTTTTGGTTTTTGTTCCCCCTTTCTCTGGGGTACTGACCTCTTGTAGGGTATTATTGTGCCCTACACATACTAACTTTTCCGGCTGCGCTGCCGGTAAAGTTTCAGGGGACCTCACCCTTTTTTAGCTCACCTGTCACGCAGTGACAGAGTGAGCTATTAGGATACCCTTGTGTCCGGCGTCCGTCGTCCGTCCGTCGTCTGTCGTCCGTCGTCCGTCGTCAACATTTTCTTTAAATGACATCTCCTCCTAAACCCCTGGCCCAATTTTAAAATAACTTCATACTAATGGTCCTTAGATGTCCCTTTACCAAGTTTGCTCAAATGGTTCCGGTCCAATGCACAATATGGCTGTGAGGCCCTAAAAGGTGTTTTTAAAATGGAAATTTCAAAAATCTTCTTGTCTGAAATAACAAGGCCCAGAGCTTTCATATTTGGTATGAAGCATCATCTAGGGGACCTCTGTCAAGTTTGCTCAAATCATGACTTCCGGGGTCAAACTGGTTCAGCCCCGGGGGTAAATAGATTTTACTTAGAATTTATATAGGAAAAACTTCAAAAATCTTCTTCTCCAGAACCACAAAGCCTGGCGCTTAGATATTTTGCATGTAGCATTAACTAGTAGACTTCTACCAAGTTTGCTCAAATCATGATCCCCGGGGTCAAGTTGATCCCGCCCGGGGGTCAGTTAATTTTATATAGAGTTTATATAGGAAAAACTTCAAAAATCTTCTTCTCCAGAACCACAAAGGCTAGAGCTTAGATATTTTGCATGTAGCATAACCAAGTAGACCTTAACCAAGTTTGCTCAAATCATGATCCCCGGGGTCAGATTGACCCCGCCCCGGGGGTCCATTGATTTTATATAGAGTTTATATAGGAAAAACTTCAAAAATCTTCTTCTCCAGAACCACAAAGCCTGGAGCTTAGATATTTTGCATGTAGCATTACCTAGTAGACTTCTACCAAGTTTGCTCAAATCATGATCCCCGGGGTCAAGTTGACCCCGCCCGGGGGTCAATTGATTTTATATAGAGTTTATATAGGAAAAACTTCAAAAATCTTCTTCTCCAGAACCACAAAGCCTGGAGCTTAGATATTTTGCATGTAGCATTACCTAGTAGACCTTTACCAAGTTTGCTTAAATCATGATCCCCGGGGTCAAATTGACCCCGCCCCATAGTCAATTCATTTTATATATAGTTTATATAGGAAAAACTTCAAAAATCTTCTTCTCCAGAACTGCAGGCCTGGAGCTTAGATATTTTGCATGTAGCATTAACTAGTAGACTTCTACCAAGTTTGCTCAAATCATGATCCCCGGGGTCAAATTGACCCCGCCTGGGGGTCAGTTGATTTTATATAGAGTTTATATAGGAAAAACTTCAAAAAATCTTCTACTCCAGAACCAGAAAGCCTAGAGCTTAGAAATTTTGCATGTAGCATGACCTAGTAGACCTTAACCAAGTTTGCTCAAATCATGATCCCCGGGGTCAAATTGACCCCGCCCCATAGTCAATTCATTTTATATATAGTTTATATAGCCATCTGATCTTAGTCTGCAAAGTTTGCTTCGGTCTTCCCAACTGCTGAGTTCAGTACGTACAGTCCATGGTCTGTGGATCACCTATCTTGTGTGTCATAACGTGCTCTCAAATTCTGTACTGGTACAGAATTTACCAACACAGGTTAACTGCATACCATTATGTAACTTAAATACTGTCTCAAAATAGCATATACCCTAACACAAAAGTCACTTCTAGACTGTACATTTCTGAAGGAAACTACCTTCAGCCAAAATGAAAACATTACACCTGTTTCAGATATCCATATTTCAATTTGTACTTCATACAATAGTTTCATGTTAACTTACAAAGAAAAAAAAAATGTATCGAAAGTCTAATGACTTTGAAATGTTAACATTTTCCATGTATTTATCATCTAGACGAAATGAGGTAAACTGGAAATTATTAAAACAGTTCATGTAAAGTTAAAACTTCACCAATCAGCAAGTGTGGACACATGCCCTTCTTTCACCAATTCTCTCCTCATTATGTCTACAATATCGTTTCATGGTCTATCAGGTGAGCGATTCAGGGCCATCATGGCCCTCTTGTTTGTTGTTGTTGTTGTTGATAGTTTCAGGTGTACTTGTTAGTACTTCATGGAACTGCAGTTCCATTACTGGAGTGGCCAGGAAAGTTGCGGTGACCTCCGCGTAGGATTTTTGAGGGGTATTTTCCCTGGCCAGCTTTTCTGCTGGGCTAGTCTTACTTGTATTAGGGGATAGTTTCCTTTTATTGTTGACTTTCCCCAGTGATGTCATGACGGAGTTCCCGTCATCTGACGTTGTAACAGGTGGGGGTATAAGACCACTTGGTTTTTGTTTTTTTTGCATTTTTGCTTCTTTTGCTTCTTTTCTCAATCTCCTTCTCTCTTTTTTTGCCTCTCTAGCCTCCTTTCTTTTTTCCCTTTTTTCTTTTCTTTCCATTCTCTCTCTCTCTCTCTTTCTTTCTCTCTCCCCTCAATTGAAATGTTAAAGTTTTGGAGTATTTCTCCTGTTGTGTTCATTTTTGTTTCTGTGCACACTTATGAAATTATGTTATTGATTAAATGAATTGAGCTTAAGAGTATATTTTATGAATACCGTGTTTGGTTTGATTAATTTTGTTTTAAAAAACGGATAGTAAATTAACCTATTACGACGCGGGAGACAAATTTTCTCGTCCAATCAGCGATATGCTATTGTGAGATATGTAGGTTTGAATCTGGCCAATCCCGACAGTGGAGGCAAAATTCCCTCAGCCAATCAGATAATCGCTTTTCAAAGAGCCTTAGGCTGAATTCTGACCAATTACGACAGCGGAGGCAAAATTCTCTCAGCCAATCAGAGAATTGCTAGTCTGGGGGCCTCGGGTTTGAACTGACTTATCCTGATAAAGGAGGCAAATTCTCTCAGCCAATCAGAGAATTGCTTATCTGAGTGCTTTAGGCTTGATCCTAACCTACAGATGAATTTTTATGTTTATCCAAATCAGTTGGTGAATGATAGGTTTTTTTTAAATATTATTTATTAAAGAGGGCTTTTTAGTTGAATCTAGTATTACTCTTTGACTAAGTAAGAATTTCTTACTTAGCGACTTTAGGTTTAGCTAGATAATAAACTCCTACCTCGAGATCTTCCTTTGTTTTTTCTTATTTCTTAAAAAAATCCTAAGATCCTGTTGAAGTCCTTCTCCTAATCCTGATTTTTTAATCCCTTAAACACTTTTTCCTATTTAAAACACTATACACATAAACACATAAGACACAATACAACACAATATTCACTTAAACACAAAACACAAAACACAACTTAAACACAGAACACAACTATACACAAAAGCACATAAGCACAATCCCTTAAATTCTTTTTTGATCTTTTCAGCAGATTATATTTCTTAATTTTAGAAATTCCAATAAAAAAAATTTTTTTTGAAATTAAATGTAATTTTTGAAAGTTGTCCTTATAAGGACAGTTTATTTAAAAAAGATAAATTTGACTAAGTCAAATTTTTTGAGAATATTTGATCTTTATAAAAAAATGAATCCAAATATAAAATATCCAAATGGTTAAAAATATTTCCAAAAGTAGCAATCAGACTAGCAAGTAGCGAGTAGAGAGAGCGATCTGAACTCAACGAGTGTCAGAGCACGAGTGGAATGTGGAATGTGATGAGTGTAGAGAACCTTTACCAGTATTGTTTATATGTTGGCCCAGGGGTCAAAATTGGCCCTGCCTGGGGGGCCCTTAATAAGTAAAAAAGGCAATCTTTAAAAATCTTCTTACTGGAAACCTCAATGCCTACAGCTTAGATATTTGGTATGTAGCATTGTCTAGGGGATGTCTACCAAGTTTGTTCAAATTATGTTCCCTGGGACAAAATTGGCCACGCCCCAGGGTTCCATTGGTTTACATAGATTTATATAGGAGAAACATGAAAATTAATTTTTCTCCAAAACAAATAGGTCAAGACCTTAGATATTTGGTGTTGAGTATTGTGTTATGAACCTTTACCAATTTTGTTTAAACGTTGGCCCTTGGGTCAAAATTTGCCCTGCCCCGGGGACCCTTAATATGTAAAAAAGGAAATCTTTAAAAATCTTCTTGTCTGAAACCACAAGGCCTAGAATTTTAAAATTTGGCATGAAGCAAATAATTAGATTACATGTAGGTTAAAGGTCATGGAGGCTAAAAATAGATTTAATTACTGTACCTCATAGAGCCTTCATTTATAGACCAATATCTTTGATATTCAATTTATAGGTTCCTTGCAGGGACCTCTACCCATGGGTAGGGTTTGAGGTCACTGGGTCAAGGTCAAGGTCACCATAGCTTATAATAGATATTTTTACTTTCTGTCACAGAGCCTTTATTTATTGACTGATATTTTACATATTTGGTTTGTAGGCACTTATATATTTTCAATTAAAAAATGAAATACTGCTTAACAGCAAACCTACAGCCAAAGTGAGCGATCCAGGGCCATCATGGCCCTCTTGTTAATTATATGTCAATTAGATGCCAATTTTCAGCAGTTCCTTATCGAAGAACGTAATTGTTGTATAAACACAACCAACTTGAGATTGCCTTATTGTGTCTTATATTGACTGGTTTGAATTTGCTGATTGACAGTTCAGTATGCATGACTACCTGCTCAAACCACAACATGATTGGATAATATATCGATATGTGCATGTTTTATTGCTGATACTGCCGTTGGCGTTAGTGAGAAAATGGTTTGTGTCTGGCAATCCAAACAAAGTTAATTGATGAATGTGATAGCGCCGTTGGTAAAAAATGACGCGGTTGAAGTTTAAGTGAAAGACTCGGTAAATGATATGACAGGTAGTTGACATGTGCTACAATATGATTCAGGGCATTGCAGCTTGCCAAACTTTAACTGTGGTGTAGTGAAATCAATTAACTGTCATTGTTATAATTGGTAATTATGGCAATCTTATGAATTGTTAGTGCTACAGCTTGTATGATCATACCTGTAGGTATTAGTAAGTATCAGTATACGGTACCAGATGTATACAGTTGCTATTAATTAATGGATGTCACTATATTTGTAGGAAGTTTTTCTTAGGGTTTAAGACATGAAGTTAATTCAGGCCTTCTCAAAAATTAAATAAAATTTGTTAAAATTAATTTTGTTTAAATATTTTTAAAATGCCAAAAACAAATGCAGCAGCTGGGTTTCCAAGTGAAAGTTCAAAATTTCATGAACCCTGTGACCTCGGACAATGTGACTATCTGACCGCATCTTATAAGAGGGTCAATGCAAAAAGTACAGATTTTCAACTCAAAGTTAGCGGTGGGTCTTGTAAGTGAGATGGTCTTATAAGCGGGTATATACGATAATTAAAGATGGATGTTCTCTGCATGTGTGCTGGCCTCAGTACTAAGTCTTGCACCTTTCTCTATATAGCCTGAGTAAAGTGAAATACACACAAACATGTCAACAGCTAGGGACAAAAATCAAAAAGTATATTTTAAATGGTAAAAAAATCTAGCATTTTGTATCATCATATTATTCCATTGTGATAAGATTAAAATAACAATTCTGAATAATATTGAAAATCTCTTAAAATCATTAAATATGATATCTTTCAAGTTTTTCCTCTGGATCCCTTGTCTCTCAGTTTGATATATCAAATGGAACATTTAGTACCTCTTGATCTTCCCTCTGTGTTGTATAGCGACTGTTTTCTGTATCTGACAGATGCTTATGTATCTGAGGTTGTGTCGAATGAATGACCTCTGTTGTCCATAAGTACACATCAGGCTTGCAGAAGTCCAACAAATCGTTGGTTTTGACAGATTCAGAGTCTCACCCTTATAAACTTGTCAAGGAGCAAATGACCATGAAAAATAGGTCCTATAATTGATAGCTCTCATCAAGCCTTCAATCAATAAATGAAATCCTTTAGTATAATTATTTGTTTGCAGCTGTCCTATGTCAGCCCACGTGTTCGAAGGTAGGTTCCTTTGAAGTAGCTTGCAAGTAAAAAGCCCTTTACACAGTTATTTTTAGCTAAATTAGCGGTGTCTTTCTTCTTGTGCTCCATACTGTTTAAGGTTAGAAAGGAAGTAGCAAAGTGAGTTTTTCTCTAAATACAATACATCAATTAAAAGCGTTAATTTTATAATTATGCACGTACACAACATCAATTTTAAAACTAAAATGTGTATGTTTTTGATCAAACTGAAGGTAGTAGGCAGTTATTTTTTACTCAAACATTTTGGGTTATAAACTAACTTTTCTTGCATATTGTAGTGGCTAGCTGCAGCACAACGTACATTTTTTCTTGTCCCTGTATCAACAGGTTGTCATTTAAGTTGGTCCAATTTTCGGAACATTATTCTAGACGAAAATATGACCAATTTATTTTAAACAGCTGCACATAATCAGCTCCCGCAAATATATACATCTTGCTTTTTATGAAAAAGCTTGATTTCAAGAAACAGAACAGTTTCAGCAAAAAAACCCAACAAAAAACCTACACAGTATTTGTCAATACGAGCTAACGAGTGGATTTTTTGTTCCTTGCAAACACTTTTTTTTTTGGGGGGGGGAGTGGGGAGGTGGTGGTAATCGTTGGATGGTCGGACTGATTGAGCTTGAAACATTTCTGCAAGCCTGGTACGCATGCCTCACATTCTTTGCATATAAATGACACGCCTTCACCATTCTGTTGAGTTACCTGATATCAGTCTACAGGAATTCTTGAAAAAAGAAAAAAGTACTTATGGTGCCAATTTGATTAATTTATCATACATGTTTAATTTTTCTTGATGCAAATACTTTCATAAAACAGTATAATAAATTTAGTACTATTAAATCTGAAAACGCTCACAGTTCATTCATATAGGTCTTACAACTATAATTATTAAATGAAACTTATTATAAGAAATACGATGAAAAAGTATTTAAAGGCATGTAATATGTCATTATAGTAAGAAGCAAGCGTCTCGCTAGGATTTTTGAAAAATGAGAGTCCTCTGCCAAAAGGTGGGGGTTCCCTGTTGAAAAGTAGGGGTTCAGGCCATGCTTTGAAATTCTGATTTGAAATTCTGATGGCAGTTTGAGCAAACACATGGTAAACTTAACACATACCGGTTTTCTCATTCTGCATAAGCAATTTTACAAAGCTTTTAAGTTGCTGTCGGTTGTGCTTTTGTTTTTAGCTCATCTGAGCACTGCTCAGGGTGAGCTTTTAGGATCGTTGAATATCTGGCGTCTGTCAGCGTATGTAGTGCGTCGTCAAATTTCTCATGCTTATTTTTTGTCCAGGGCATATCTCACAAAGTATAAGAGTTATCAATTTGAAACTTTATAAGTACATATATGTAGATAGATCTCAATGATGAGCAGTGCAGAGCACAAGAACCATAACTCTTGCTTTATTAATTTTTGAGTTATTGCCTTTTGAAATGTCTCATACTTATTTTTTGTCTGGGGCATATCTCACAAAGTATAAGAGATATTAACATGAAACTTTTTTGATAGATAGATCTATATGAGAAGTGCAGGGTGCAAAAACTGTAACTCTATTTTGCATAATTTAGGAGTTATTGCCCTTTGTTATTATACCCCCACCACAAAATGTGGGGGGGGGGGGGGCTATAATGGATTCGCTTTGTCGGGTCCGTCCGTCCGTCCGTCCGTCCGTCCATCCGTCTCCATTATCGTGTCCGCTCTATAAATCCTATACCAATTGAAGGATTTTCTTCAAACTTGGCTGAAATGTTCACCTCAACAAGGGGATGTGCAGAACCCATGTTGCCCATGTGTCAGCTCAAGGTCAAGGTCACAATTGAAGGTCAAATATCAAACAATCAAATATTAGACAGTATGTCGTGTCCGCTCTGTAAGTCCTACACTAATTGAAAGATTTTCTTTAATCTTGGCTCAAATGTTCACCTCAACAAGGGGATGTGCAGAACCCATGTTACCCTTTTGCCGGCTTATTGTCATGGTCACACTTGAAGGTCAAAAATTGACTTAAGAAAATATTCTTAAATTTTAACATGTATTTGAATATTTCTGAAACTAGGAAACGTATTTGCTTGAAACTGAAATAATATATGAAGTGTCACAATTAGGTTATGCAGGTCAAGTTTCATAACTCTGTATTGCATTTTGACAAAGTTATGCCCCTTTTTAAGTCTTCAAATTAACATACAATCAAATATTAGACAATATGTCGTGTCCGCTCTATAAATCCTATACTAATGGAAGAAATTTCTTCAAACTTTACTCAAATGTTCAACTCAACAAAGTTATGTGCAGAACCCATGTTACCTTTGTGCCGGCTTAAGGTCAAGGTCACACTTGAAGGTCAAAATTGACTTAGAAAATGTTCTGAAATGTTAACTTGTACTTGAATATTTCTGAAACTAGCACAGGTATATGCTTAAAACTTAAAAGATATATGAGGAATCACAAGTAAGATATGCAGGTCAAGTTTCATAACTCTGTATTGCATTTTGACAAAGTTATGCCCCTTTTAAAGTCTTTTAATTTACCGTAAAAGCTCGAATATAATACGCACTTTTTAGCTCACCTGAGCACAAAGTGCTCAGGGTGAGCTTTTCTGATCGGTCTTTGTCGGTCGTCCGTCAGTCCGTCCGTCCGTCGTCAAATTTTCATTCAAACGACATCTCCTCTGAAACCAATGGGGCAAATTTAATGAAACTTGACTGGGATGTTCCTTGCATAAAGCTCTACCAAGATTGTTCAAATGGTTCTGGTCCATTGCATTTCTGGTTCACTGGAGCTAAAAATAGATTTTATAAGTTGGATTTTTAAAAATCTTCTTCTCCGAAACCACAAGGCCTGGAGTTTTGATATTTGGTATGAAGCATCATCTAGTGGACCTCTACCAAGTTTGTTCAAATTATGTCCCTGGGGACAAAACTGACCCCACCCCAGGGGTCAGTTGATTTTACAAAGAGTTATATAGGGAAGAATTGAAAATCTTCTTGTCAGAAACCACAAGGCCTAGAGTTAAGATATTTGGTATGTAGCATTGTCTAGTGGACCTCTACCAAGTTTGTTCAAATCCTTGCCTCTGGGTCAAAAATGGCCCCACCCCGGGGTCACTTGTTTTACATAGAGTTATATAGGAAAAACTAAAAAATCTTCTTGTCAGAAACAAGGAGGCCTACAGTTAAGATATTTGGTATGTAGCATTGTCTAGTGGACCTCTACCAAGTTTGTTCAAATCCTGGCCTCTGGGTCAAAAATGGCCCCGCCCCGGGGGTCACTTGTTTTACATAGAGTTATATAGGAAAATCTTAAAAAAATCTTCTTATCAGAAACCGTAAGTTATAGAGCTTAGATATTTGGTATGTAGCATTGTCTAGTGGACCTCTACCAAGTTTGTTAGAAAAATGTCCCTGGGGTCACTATTGGCCCCGCCCCAGGGGTCACAAGTTTTAAATAACAATATAGAAGAAAATCTTTAAAAATCTTCTTGTCTGAAACCACAAGACCTAGAATTTTAAAATTTGGCATGAAGCAAGCTTTATCAAGCTGTTTCAAATTATTGGATTAGGTTAAAGGTCACGGAGGCTTAAAGTAGATTTATCTACTGTACCTCATAGTGCCTTCATTTATAGACCAATATTTTGGTATTCAGTATAGAGGTTCCTTGCATGGACCTCTTCCCATGGGTAGGGTTTGAGGTCACTGGGTCAAGGTCAAGGTCACCATAGCTTATAATAGATATTTCTTCTTTCTGTCATAGAGCCTTTATTTATTGACTGATATTTTACATATTTGGTTTGTAGGCACTTACATATTTTCAATTAAAAAATGAAATACTGCTTAACAGCAAACCTACAGCCAAAGTACTCAGGTGAGCGATCCAGGGCCATCATGGCCCTCTTGTTTTCAAGAGTTTTCAGTGTCCACAAAGGGGTGCGTATTATACACGAGGGTGGGCCGTCAGACAATTTTTTTCCAGCTTGAAAACGTGTAAAATACCAGCCAAAAGTCAATAATTTCTGTCCAAATGATCATGTTTTCTTTTTTGGTGCACCTTCTTTTTGGAGAGCGTTATTAAGGGCAGAAAACCAATGTCATCAGTACTGAAAGTACGGTATCGTAAAAGCCGTTACAACGTCGTTTTGTTTTTAGCTCACCTGTCACGTAGTGACAGAGTGAGCTTTTCTGATCATCTTTTGTCCGTCGTCCCGTCCGTCCACAATTAGTTTGTTAACACTCTAGTGGTCACATTTTTGCCTCAATTGTCATGAAACTTGGTCAGGATGTTTGTCTAATTGATATCTCGGACGAGTTCGAACATGGGTTATCAGGGTTGGAATTATAACTAGGTCACAGAGCCCAAATATAGAAAAACCTTGTTAACACTCTAGAGGCTACTTTTTCAGTCCAAATATCTTGGAAATTTGTCAGAGAGGTTCTATCAATGATTTCTAGCTCAAGTTTGAATATGGGTCATCTTGGTTCAAAAACTAGGTCGCAGAGCCCAAAAATAGAAATATCTTGTTAACACTCTAGAGGTAACATTTTTGGTCCAAATTATCTGGAAATTTGTCAGAAAGGTTGCTTTGACGATTTCTAGCTCAAGTTCGAATATGGATCATCTGGGTTCAAAAACTAGGTCGCAGAGCCCAAAAATAGAAAAATCTTGTTAACACTCTAGAGGTTACATTTTCAGTCCAAATAATCTGGAAATTTGTCAGAAAGGTTGCTTTGACGATTTCTAGGTCAAGTTCGAATATGGGTCATCTGGGTTCAAAAACTAGGTCACAGAGCCGAAATATTGAAAATCCTTGTTAACACTCTAGAGGTAACATTTTTGGTCCAAATAATCTGAAAATTTGTCAGAAAGGTTGCCTTGAGGAATTTTAGGTCAAGTTCAAATATGGGTCCTTTGGGGTTAAAAACTAGGTCGCGGAGCCAAAAAATTGAAAAATCTTGTTAACACTCTAGAGGTTACATTTTCAACTCAAATAATCTGGAAATTTGTCAGAAAGGTTGCCTTGAGGATTTCTAGATCAAGTTCAAATATGGGTCCTTTGGAGTAAAAAACTAGGTCACAGAGCCCAAATATGGAAAAACCTTGTTAACATTTTAGAGGTAACATTTTCAGTCCAAATAATCTGGAAATTTGTCAGAAAGCTGAATTCTATGGTTTATAGCTCAGTTTCGAATATGGGTTATCTGGAGTCGCAAACTAAGTCACAAAGCCCAAATATCGAGAAACTTAGTAAACACTCTAGAGGCTATATTTTCAGTCCAAATGTCCTGGAAATTTGTCAGAAAGGTTTTTTTGATGATTTGTCGCTCAGGTTTGGATATGGGTTATCTGGGGTCAAAAACTAGGTCACAGAGCCCAAATATCGAAAAACCTTGTTAACACTCTAGAGGCTACTTTTTCAGTGGAAATTTGTCTGAGAGATTGTTTCAATAATTTCTAGCTCAAGTTCGAATATGGGACATCTAGGTTAAAAAACTAGGTCATAGAGCCCAAATATGGAAAAACCTTGTTAATACTCTAGAAGTAACATTTTCGGTACAAATAACCTAGAAAATTGTCAGAGAGATTGTTTCAATATTTTCTAGGTCAGATTTGAATATGGGTCATCTGGGGTCAGTTAACCAGGTTCATAGCAACTTTGTTAAAAGCAGTCATACTCAGGTGAGCGATACAGGGCCATCATGGCCCTCTTGTTTTTTTTGGGGTTTTTTTTTTTTTTTGGTTTTTGTTTTTTGTTGTTTTTTTCCCCTATATGTATAACTGCTTAATATTCAATTATATAACTAATGCTTACCGGTATTATGCCCGTCAATATTCGCACTCACACAGTTACCGACCAATTAATTTGATAAAGGAGTCGTCTGTATACTGTTAAACACACATAATAATTAGTGTCGTTTGATGTCGCCATAATTACGAGATGTTTGTTAACACATCCAAAAGGTATTGAGAAGGTGTTGACACTTTGAGATAATGCCATGTTTATTCGATATTTCCGAAAGAAATAGTTTCCAGCGCTAATTGTCCTTAATGAAATAAATAGTTAAATGCAACCGTAGCGATATTCACGCGATGTAATTGTTACGCGTACCGACAATGGCCGTTTCCAGAACGAAAACGTGGACAAATGTTTACTCTATTTCCAGACGAAATTTGTGTGCATATAATATTCCAATGCAAGCTTTTTTTCCCAGATCTTGAGGCCAGAGCAGGGGTGCGTTTTATACACGCTAGCGTACAATATTCGAGTGTTTACGGTACTTACAATCAATACTAGACAATATGTCATGTCCGCTCTATAAATTCTATACTAATGGAAGGATTTTCTTCAAACTTGACTCAAATGTTCACCCCAACTGGGCAATGTGCAGAACCCATCTTACCCTTGTGCCAGCTTAAGGTCAAGGCCACACTTGAAGGTCAAAAATTGACTTAGAAAATGTTCTGAAATTTTAACATGTACTTGAATATTTCTAAAACTAGAACAAGTAAGCTCAGTATGCAAAGTTTTTCCACTCTTAATTACATTTTGACATAATTATGCTATTTTCTTAACTTCACTGCTTTTGTTTGTTTTAGTACATTGGGAAAATGAAAGGTTATTTGTTACTGTTGCGAACATGATTTGACAATATATATTTATACTATTACCTGTACAATTTGCTTGTTTTTTCACCAGAGATAATTTCTTTTTATGTATATGTATTTGTGCCACTAAAGTTATTCCTATAACCACCTTTCCATGTCATCTTCTGTCAAGGACATTGGTGGGGGTATGAATCGCATTCAGCGATAGTTCTAGTTTTTCATACTTTAAAAAAAAAATAGCCCTTTTGGAATTGGCATTTATTTGGGGAGCATCCATTGGTTCTACCGATTTCTTGTTTTATTTCTTTATATATCTCTACAAATCCATATATGTCTGCTGATCAGACCAAAAAACAGAAAATACATTGGGGTCTGCTGGAGTGGCTGTTGACATTTCATCTGGGTGCACTGATGTTGTTGCCAGTGGTTTTCTGTTTTCTTTGTCTTTCTTTACTGGCCTTCGTAGTCTTTCATTAATAAGAAGAACAACAGAGTTCCACACACTCTGTGATCTTGTTTCTGGGTGGAAGTAGTTGAAGTATCAGCTTAATACATCTTTCTTTTCCTTATTTAACTCATTTTTCCCCCCTGTTCCGTTCCAGTTGTACCCAAAGCGGAGTTGTGTTACTCCAAAGAGTTCTGGCAAAAGATAGGGTAGCAGTAAAGCACCAAAATGGCTTGCGGAACAAACTTCCCTCTGCAGTCTTCTAACTATGTTCTCTGGCAAACAGTCAGGAATGGTGACTTCTGTCGTATCGCTATATGGGGGAAGCACAGTCATTGTTGGTTGTTGCATTTTCAGTGTTTCCAGTGTTGCCTTGATCTTGCTTAGCCTTACACCATGTTCATTGAGGACGGCATTAGTTGTCACCAGAGCTCTAAAGGTGTTGTCGCAAGTCTTCTGTACTTCCTTTAGAATGTCAATGACTGACGCCAGAGATGTTTGTGATGGCCTGGCAGGGCGAAACAAGGATGGCGTTGCTATGTCCATTAATGGTGTGAGTGAACCTATGGGCTGTGATGTGCATACTTCCAGTGTGGCACTTGGGGTGTGTGGTGGTGAAGATTGAACTGGTGATGGGGGTTGCACAGTAGGAGTTTGTGGGACTATCTTGATAACCTTTGCTCTGTTTTTGTTCTGAAATTAAAGAAAGAGAAAGTTACTTTTTTATTCCAAATATATTTTTGACCCGCCGGTCTTCGGAAAATCCTGAACACACTATGCTAATATCCGTGAAACAAGTCCTCAGTGTCACATGATAAATTTGGAATGTGACGCAGCCAACAATAGTGGATCATTCGCAAGGTATACTATTAAAGAAAAGCAAAAACAGGAAGTGTAGTCGTCAAAACATTTACAATAATTGGGGAAAAAATTTTAAGAGTGAAGTACGATCATTTGGATATACTTTTCTATACTAAATTCATGAGGTCCTCGTAAATAAGATATTGTTTCTAAAAAAAACTTATGAATGCAAATAAGCATTTTCCGACTAACTCTGGCAGTTGCGAAGAGGTTTCAGAAAAAGAAAGTATGATTTTTTAAATATCTAGATCCTGTGAGATTATAACAAATGATATTTGACTTCAAAACTGATTATAAAATTCAAAATAGAAAAAAAAAGAAAATATTCGCTTCAGGTTGATTTGAACTCTGGACCCTCATGTTAACAAAATATTTCCAATGCTTTTCCTGTCACGAGCATCACTGCAAGTGAAATTACAGTCGTTTACTTTAAATATTATACGATATAGTTATACCGTCGCGTTGCGGTATAGCGCTATGGAAGGAAAAACAATCAATTTATAATGTGATTATCTGACTTATTTTTTGCCAGTTAGTTAGTTTTTAAGCATTAGTCATAAATATTACAAGAAATCTATAATACAAAAAAACTTTATTTTTTAGCTCACCTGAGCACAACGTGCTCATGGTGAGCTTTTGTGATCCCCCTGTGTCAGGCGTCTGTCGTCGTGCGATGTGCGTCGTCCGTCGTCAATAATTCCATAAAAACAACATTTCCTCTGAAACCAATTACTGCACATTAACCAAACTACACAGGAATGATCCTTGGGTGGTCCCCTTTCAGAGTTGTTCAAATGGTTCTGGTCTGTTGCATAAGTAGGTAACAGGGCCAAAAAAGAAGTTTCAAAAATGAAAATTAAAAAAAATCTCCTTGTCAGAAAGTACCAGGCCAAGAGCTTTGATATTTGGTATATGACATCATCTATAGGTCCTCTACCAAAGTTGTTCAAATTGTGCCCCTAGTGCCAAAATTGGCCCCGCCCCAGAGGGTCATAGGTTTTCCTTATATGTTACAGTAAAAACTTAAAAAATCTTCTCCTCTAAAATGACAAAGGCTACAGCTTTGATATTTGGTATAGGATATCATCTATAGGTCCTCTATGAAAGTTGTTCAAATTATGCCCCTAGTGCCAAAATTGGCCCCGCCCCTGGGGGTTATGTTTTCCTTGTATGTATATAGTAAAAACTTCAAAACCTTTTCCTCTGAAATGACAAAGGCTAGAGATTTGATATTTGGTATATAGTATCATCTGTAGGTCCTCTACCAAATTTGTTCAATTTATGTCCCTAGTCTCACAATTGGCCCCGCCCCAGGGGGTCATAGGTTTTCCTTATGGCCAAATTTTTTTTATTTTGGTTTACTGATTTTTTTCAAAAAAAGGTAGGGTAGGAGGAAGGAAAAAAAAAAAATCTTGAAAAAAAAACAAAAAAACATCGGAAAGTCTTCTTATTTCTATTTATTCCTGAATACTGTATATATGAATATTTATGCCCCCACTTCAAAGAAGAGGGGGTATATTGCTTTGCAATTGTCTGTCGGTCGGTCATTTGGTCAAAGGTCAAGCTCACAGGGACCTTCAAGGCTAGAGCTTTGATATTTGGTATATGACATCATCTGTAGGTCCTCTACGAAAGTTGTTCAAATTATGCCCCTAGTGCCAAAATTAGACCAGCCCCAGGGGTCAGGTTTTCCTTATATGTATATAGTAAAAACTTAAAAAATCTTCTCCTCTATAATGACAAAGGCTAAAGATTTGATATTTGGTATATGATATCATCTATAGGTCCTCTACCAAAGTTGTTCAAATTATGCCCTTAGTGCCAAAATTGGGCCTGCCCCACGGGGTCATAGGTTTTCCTTATATGTATATAGTAAAAACTTAAAAATCTTCTCCTCTGACTTGTCACAGGCTAGAGCTTTGATATATTGTTATATGACATTATCTTTAGGTCCTCTACGAAAGTTGTTCAAATTACGCCCATAGTGCCAAAATTGGCCCCGTCCCAGAGTGTCATGGGTTTTCCATATATGTATATAGTAAAAACTTAAAAAGTCTTCTCCTCTGAAATGACAAAGCCTTAAGCTTAATAATTTGGCTTGAAATATTGTCTTGTGAACCTGTTCCAAGTTTGTACAAATTATATCCCAGGTAAAAATTGGGCCTGCCAAGGGGCCATAGATATTCATTATTTGCATATAGTAAAAACTTATAAGAAAATTATCCTTTGAAGCTTCAAAGGCTAGAGCTTAGATTTACAAGAAATAATGATAGCTTCCACACAAATAACAGTCTGTCCTCAGGTGAGTGCTTTGGGGCCAATGGCCCCCTTGTTTATCATCTGGAAGCCCCTTTAAGTATTATATTTTTTAATGGGCGGTAATGCATAAAAAATTTCGTCTTGATTTTTCATAACCAGGACAAAGGTCCTGCAAGGTAAAGAAAAACTCTCAAAATGGTTTAAGTTTTAGTATATTATATTTTAGCTCATCTGAGCCTGCTCAAGGTGAGCTTTTGGGGTCGTTGAATGTCCGGCGTGCGTCGTTCGTCGTCAACAATTTGACTTAAACAACATCTCCTCCTAAACCGCTGAGCCAACATTGAAGAAACATGCCTGGGATATTCCTTGCATGAAGCTCTACCAAAGTTGTTCAAAGAATTCAATTCCATCAAGAACTCTGGTTGGTATGGCAACTTAAAGGAAAAACTTTGAAAATCTTCTTGTCTGAAACCACAAGGCCCTGAGCCTTAAGATTTGGTATGTAGCATTGTCTAGTAGACCTCTACCATGTTTTTTCAAATTAACATTACGCCGCCTGTCTATCAAACCAGTTTCTTAAAATAGATTAGCCAATCAATAAACGGTAACATTCCAAGCACTTGCTGCTTGTTGCTAATCCGCGACCGTCCGCCATTTTCCTCGACAAGCGAGGTGTCTAGATTAATTGAAAAGTCTTTGAAATTTTTATTATTAAGCGTGTTTCACATAAACAAACTATGGTTAAACGTTGTCAACTCGGACAGTCGTTACCCGGAAAGATTGACTGGCAGAGTTGATATTTTCCGTTTCCGAAGCCGAAGCGGAATCTGGATAAATGTCAGATGGATTAAGGCTTGTGGTCTACCACACGATCAACTTAATACCAGTACAGTTGATGGGAATTACCACATGTTTGTGTGTACAAAGGTTAGTTATCTGGGTTATCAAGAAACTCTTTGTTTATTTTTAGCTATTACTCATTAAATATCCCAACATGGGCCAATCCGATCCGCGCAAAATGTAAACATCTACACGCACATGGCAAAATATTGCTTTATATGGACTGTGTAAACGACGACTTCTGAGTGATGCAGATCAATTTGATTTACCATTAACGGTATTTGTGATTGCATGTGTGTGAAATTTTAAGCTCTAGGATTAAATCCGAGGTTTCTACACCTTTTAGAAAACAATAGTATTACACCTGATAAGGTCAGTAATCACAATTTGCTGATTCTGTTAAAGTGTTTGGATATTTATACTGTTTATGTTGCAGTAGTTTTGTTTTGTTCGTAAAACAAAATATTCATTATGCGTTTCAGCATTTCCCAGAAGGTAAGCCTACACTGAAATACCCTGCTCCACTTCCGGCAGAATCATGCAATGTCAGGTCTTACACTCCAGCCAGGCGACCATTGAAGAGGGTACCATTAACAGATCCACAACCGTGCAAAAAACGCAGGAAGATATTTGAAGAATTGCCAATAAGGTTTTTATTTGTTCATCTATAAACAAATCAACATTTATAGAAAAATAAAATATGTAAGTAACAAAAGGTCACAGTATGTTTCTAACTCAAAAACTAATGCAGATCAGTATTTGCTTAAGATATCAAACAGTTTTAAATCTAACCAAACAATCATCATAAATTCATCAGCTACATGAAATAGACAGAGCTGCAAACATATTCGCAACATACATGTAATGTGTCAAATACTTTGTGTATTCTTTCTTTCAGTACTGACATGGAAAACACTGACCATGGAAATTCCCTGCCTATTTCAAAAGACACTGAATCTCAGACAGATGCTTATGAACCAGGTATGTTTATTTATTTATTTGGCTATAAATTTACAGTAAACATTGGTAAGCTTTGATAGCATTTCTTCCATTGTGTCCTTGTCTGGAAGCACTCTCAGGACATGTAGGTCACGTCTTGTAAATGTGACCAAATCACAAAATTTAGCTCCAGATACTAACAACTGCCTCTGTACCTGAAATCAGTAGTTGTGACGTTTATTGATAGTAATGTTTTCACCATATCCTATTAAGTGGAAACTGCCATGTTGGTTGTCAGGGCTTAGGATATCCTCTATTTTCATATCTCGGACACTAAAAGGACACTTGATTTCTAAAATACCGTCCTTTTCATTGTCACACACTTTGCCATCAGGAGTTGCACCTAGGCATGGGAAAGGAGGATTAATTATTAATCCACAGTCATGTACATGTAGCCCCTTTCTGTACATGTTTCTGGCTACTTTTTCATTGGCTATGCCATATCCAGTTGAAGCAGAAGTGAACTTTGTACTTTTCATAATGCTATCAACTAGCTTCTGGTTAACTGGTGACTTGCGCAACATAATGCGGCCAAAATTTGTATCACATTGAATTTTTTTTTCCCGATGTTTCTCCTCTTGACATGCTTGTCCTGGCTGCAGAAAACAGTGCTCTAAGACAACAGTTAGAACAAGAAAAGGAGTCTTACCAGAAGCAACTTGCAGAGCAAGTTTTACAAAATGAACAGCTGAAAAGAAACAACTTGACATTACTGGACAAACTGAAGATGGAAAGTAAAGGAGGGAAAAATTACTGTTTTATTTCAGTTGAGACTCTTAGACATAACCCTTCAAAAGGTTGCTTCAAGTACTATACAGGTTTTGACTATGAGCAGTTCTTGAACATCTTTAGGTTTTTGGTTCCTAAAAGATTTCAATGTCCTATAAGTTTCCCAAGAACAATTACAAGTGCAGCACAAATGAAACTTGAAGACCAACTTCTATTGACACTTATCAAACTGAGACTTAATCTTCAATTTCAGCATATTGGGAATTTATTCAACATCTCCCAACAGGATGCAGGTGCTCTGTTCAGACAGTGGATAAATTTTATGTTCTATAAGTTTGGATCTGTGCCCATTTGGCCAGATAGAGAGGTTCTAATTAAAAAAATGCCTGAAAAGTTTAGACAGGACTTCCCAAAAGTTATGCTTATTTTAGATGGTACAGAGATTAAAATTGAAAAACCATCTTCTTTAAAATCACAAAGTCAATGTTACTCAGACTACAAGTCAGCAACAACACTTAAGGCACTTGTTGGTGTAGACCCTAGAGGGTCATTTACATTTATATCAATGCTTTTTTCTGGATCCATAACAGATAAAGAAATCACAAGCCAGAGTGGACTTTTGGTGATGTTACAACAGCTGTTAGATTGTGGTAGGCTCAAAAAGGGAGATGCAATAATGGTTGATAAAGAGTTCTTGATTTCAGATGAGATAGAGAAACTGGGCTTAAAGCTGTTCATTCCACCTTTTGCTTCAGGCTCTAGCCAGATGTCTGCCGGCGATATATTTCTTACACGTAAAATAGCCAGGCATCGAGTTCATGTTGAGAGAGCCATTTCTCGTGCCAAAAAATTTAAAATTGTTGATAACTGAGTGGAGCTTAGTCTCTTTCCATGCATAAATCAAATTTGGTTCTGTTGTTGTTTTCTTACTGGCTTTATGCCCTACTTAATTTAGGACAAGAAGTAAATACATACCTGGTGAGAAAGACTGCTTCTGATTAGCTGGGATCCATTCTCTGTTGACACTGATACACCTGGATTGTTGGCTAGGTATCCTTGTGGTGTACTGTCCAGGGTAGCAAGAAAGTCAATTTCGCTCTCATCTGTATTGTTTATTCTGCAAATATAGAAAGAACAAGACTTCAAAGCTTTGCAAAATATACTGGATATATGACATTCCTAGCCTCATGATGATGTTTTTTTCTTCTTTGAACTGATCACTTCAATTTTATTATCATATAAAAGATTAAAGATTTTATTTTTGAAATGTTTCTTGATTATGACTGTTTTATGATGTATCATAATAAAATTTCTGAAGAACTTTTATAAGTCTGTTTCTCTCATGAAATATTTTGTAATGGGAACACTGAAGACCTCATTTGATGTCACCAACCTATTATCTAAATAACTGATGTGATTGGTTTCCTCTTTCTGGAAACATTTGTTGGCAGTGACAGCACCATAGTTGATACTGGCTCTGATTGAATCCAAGTCCCTCTAGGCTTGTCCCACTGACTTGGTAACAATGTACATGCTGGTTGTGATGGCACCTCAACCAGACCTTCCAATATCCAATCCGTAACCTTATATACCACAGCCAGCACATGTGCACACTCCCCAGAAGTTCTGTTGAAAAAAAAAAGCTGAGATAACATGTGTACATACCATTACCATGGATATAAGGTTTAAATGCAGTTGCTTAAGTAAATACTGAATTAGGGTACACAAGTACATATCGACTTTATTTAATTGCATTTGATTTTAATAAAAACAGAATTAGGTACCCCAGTACACATCTATCTGTATCCTTGAATCATCGCGTTTACAAATCCTAGAGGTAATGAACAAATGTTTACCCGACCCACAACAGTAAATGCACAGATGCCAAGATGAAAAAAAGAGGCGCACATAAAAATGATGCGCATCGGCATACAGATAATCAAACTTTTTTTATGTTTGAGGACGTTCTTACCCAGCTTTACAACAACAATGAGCCTCTGTAATCCTTTCGTCATTGAGCGATATGTTCACACGATGAGGGGTCTCACTCTTCCGCTGGCTGTGGAATACGGCCGCTTTTAATGTAATTTCATCATTCTGGCAGCGGAAAATTTTCAGTGAATGAATGAAGTTTGCATTCGCAAACTTCCTGCCTTGAACTCTTTGTCTTAAAGTGCATTTGTAAGGCAGAAATTGCTTGCCGAAACTACTCGGTATTTCCCTTAGTGTTAGAACGGCGTCCATGTTTTTTGTCAATGTTTGTTGGAGGCTTGAAATCTCGCTACCTCGTGACTATGTGGGCGGAGCAATTTTATCGTGGCGTGATGTTAATTATGCCCCTGAGGTCAAATTTGGCCCCGCCCTGGGGGTCACTTGATTTACATAGAGTTATATAGGGAAATTTTAAAAATCTTCTTGTCGTAAACTGCAAGGCATGGAGCTTAGATATTTGGTATGAGGCATCATCTAGTGGACCTCTACCAAGTTTGTTCAAATTATCACCCTGGGGTCAGAACTGGCCCTGCCCTGGGGGTCACTTGATTTACATAGAGTTATATAGGGAAAACTTCAAAAATCTTGTCAGAAACTGCAAGGCATGGAGCTTAGATATTTGGTGTTGAGCATCATCTAGTGGACCTCTACCAAGGTTGTTCAAATAATGACCCTGGGGTCAGAACTAGCCCCACCCTGGAGGTCACTTGATTTACATAGAGTTATATAGGGAAAACTTTAAAAATCTTCTTATTTGAAACCACAAGGGTTGGAGCTTAGATATTTGGTGTGAGACATCATCTAGTAGACCTCTACAAAGATTGTTCAAATTATGACCCTGGGGTCAGAACTGGCCTCACCCTGGGGGTCACTTGATTTACATAGAGTTATATAGGGAAAACTTTAAAAATCTTCTTGTCAGAAACCGCAAGGCATGGAGCTTAGATATTTGGTGTGTAGCATTGTCTAGTAGACCTCTACCAAGATTGTTCAAATCATGGCCACTGGGTCAAAATTGGCTCCTCCCAAGGGGTCACATGTTTTACATAGAGCTATATAGTAATTCTTTAAAAATCTTTTTGTCAGAAACTGCAAGCCATGGAGCTTAGATATTTGGTATGAGGCATCATCTAGTGAACCTCTACAAAGATTGTTCAAATTGTGACCCAGAATTGACCATGCCCAGGGCTTATTTGATTTACATAGAGTTATATACATGTAGGGAAAACTTTAAAAATCTTCTTGTAAGAAACTAGAAGGCGTAAAGCTTAAATATTTGGTGTTGAGCATTGTCTAGTAGACCTGTACCAAGATTTTTCAAATCATGGCCCCTGGGTCAAAACTGACCCCGCCCAATAGGTCACATGTTTTACTTAGAGTAATATAGCAAAAATCTTTTAAAATCTTCTTGTCACAAACTGCAAGGCCTGGAGCTTAGATATTTGGTAGTATGCACGGTGACCACAGTGGGGTCATCCCCCCCCAACCCCCAGCCCAAAAATTTTTATCTCATTTTTTAAGTTTTTCGCTATCGCAATAACATTTGGACCATTTGTACTGTTGTTTCAAGACGATTTCAAAAACATTATTCGTTGACCTACATTTTTGACCTACTGACCTAATTTTTTGTTGTTTAGCTACAGCAATGAAATTTGGACCGTGTGCACAGTTTTTCGTTTTGATTTTAGAAATGTCATCGCATGAATATTACTTTTGACCTACTGACCTACTTTTTGTTTTTGGAGCTATGGCAATGAAATTTGGACCATGTATACAGTTTTTTGTTCTGATTTCAAAAACGTAATATCATGACCTATATTTTTTACTTACTGACCTCCTTTTTGTTTTTGGAGCTATGGCAATGAAATTTGAACCATATGCACAGTTTTTTGTTCTGATTTAAAAAATGTCGTAGTATGGCCTATTTTTTGACCTACTGACCTACTTTTTGGTTTTTTGGAGCTATAGCAATGAAATTTGGACCATGTGTACAGTTTTTTGTTCCGATTTCAAAAACATCATTGCATGACCTATATTTTTGACCTACTTTTTGTTTTAAAGCTACAGCAAATGTTTTCCCTGCTTGGATCCTATATTCCATGGGTAGGGTTTGAGGTCACTAGGTTAAGGTCAAGGTCAACATAGCTTATGATAGATATTTCTACTTTTTGTCATAGAGCCTGTATTTATTGACTGATATTTTACATGTTTACATATTAATATTTACATTACTTACATATTTTCAGTTAAAACATGAAATACTGCTTAACAGCAAACCTACAGCCAAAATACTCATGTGAGCAATCTAGGGCCATCATGGCCCTCTTGTTTGGAAAGTCGTCGTTGGAATTCAGTGTAACCTCATACAATGGTCAAGCATATTGAGTGGATGTGCAATGTACAAGAGCTATAACTCTGTCTTCACTGTTTGCACAGTGATTGCCCTTTATTAGTTTTCTTTGTCTGGAGAATAACTGGAAAACTTTTTTTTGGGAATTCAATGCAACTTCATACAATGGTCAAGCGCAATGAGAGGAAATGCAGTGTACAAGAACCACAGCTATCTTTAATTGCCTACAACCATAACTCTTTTTCAATTTTTTTACGAAGTATTCTGTTACTAAATTGATAACTTCCACTGTTCTGTAGCGGTGTTTTGGGGGTATTAATCACATTAAGTGATAGCTCTAGTTTGTATAGAATTTGAGATCTTTGAATATCTTCAGTTAGAAAATGTAATGTTGCATCTGATGTTTGCTGTAGACCCTCAGGCAAAGTACTCTGGTGAGCGTTCCAGGGCCATCATGGCCCTCTTGTCAAATCATACCTTTGGGGTCAAATTTGGCCCCACCCTGGGGTCATTGGTTTTACATAGGCTTATATAGGAAAAACTTCGAAAATATTCTTTTTTGAAACAACAAGGCCCTAAGCCTTAAGATTTGGTATGTAGCATTGTCGAGTGGATCTATATAGGGAGATTCTTAAAAAAGCTTTTGATGTTAGCTCAATAGAAGACCCAGAGGCAAAGTATTCAGGTGAGCGATCTAGGGCCATGGCCCTCATATTTAAGATACATATAATACAGCCAGAGCTAGAAGTTGCAAAACTACAGTACTTAGAAAAAGCTGTAAAATTACAAAGGAAGATGTATTTTATTGGCACTAAATCTATCAAGTCCCATACCTGAAATGTTATTTCTTAAAATAACATGTATGCAAATTAGCATCCTTTGACAACTTCTGAGCAGTGGTGGAGAGGTTACAGAAAACGAAAGTAGGTCTTTTATATCCACTGATATCCATGTACATAGTAAAGTTTTAAGTGAAAAGAAACAGCAGATTTTCTTTTTAGCAAGTTGTCTTTGCACTGGTATGTATTGCATAAATTGGTGATTATGTTGTATTTTTGTTAAAAGGTGGTATTATAACTTTAATTTTGCATCTTTTGTTTATTCAGTTTTTCGAAGAATATCTTTGGAAAAGTAATCTCCTTTTCATAATGCTGTTGGTAAAGTAAAACTTAAAGATTTTATAGGAAATTTTGGTAATTTTTTTACAGGAAGAAATTATTATGGAAAAAACTGAGAATTCAGTGTTAATATGAAAATGAGGCTGTGATGAAACATGTTGATGGCCATGCAGTCTGCACTAGGATAGTTCTGTGCATGTTTGAAGTTCTAAGCCTTCGAAAGCTGTATTTACAGACTGTTAGAATTTAAAGTTATTTCTGATTTCTTTAATTGACTTTGCAGATTCAAATTGCTTTGTAAAAGGGATAAAAGACCCTTTGCAAGGGATATCCAAATATCCTGTGAAGTAGAAAGATACATGGTGGACTATACAGGATAACAGTACTTGACCTGAATAAACTAAGATTGTCAGGCTTGGCAACATGATGGAGCATTCTTTTTACAGAAGAGATGGAGGACTGAAAACATTTTGAAAGCTAAGTTTTAGTTGCTAACAGATTTATTGTCACTGAAGTTATTGTGACTGCATAAAGCATATACATAAGAAGAAATTGAATTATGACCTTAAAGAAGTATGATTTGTTTACTTATCAGAGCAAGTAGGCTCAAGTGAGCTGCTAGTAAATTTGGAACAAATGTTTCTTGGGTGACCCTTTCTATAAATGGTGAAATTTATTGTGATCAATGAAAAAACATAGCCATCAGAGGCAGAGCGAATTTTCCTTGAATGTCTTTATGGGAAACAAACAAAAAAAAACTTCGAAAACTGTTAACCAGAAATAATTGAAGTGATGTTCCTATTGATGTTCCTCTATATGAAATTTGTTTTGGTAGAGATAGGAATAGGGAAGAACAAGATAGGAATGGGGAAGAACAACTGTCTAACACCGGGTAAAACTTTAACAAATTTGATCAGTCTACCAGTTTCAGTGTTAACAGCACCTTTTTCAGGATTAAGAAGTTTACAAATTATGCCCTTGAAGTATATAAAATGTAGCATGACTCCTACACTATCAAAGCTGTTGACTTGAAACTTCCTAGGTGGATAGATCTCACTGAGGTGGAGTGCAGTGCACAAGAACCATCACTCTGCACTTCATGATTTTGGAGTCATTCCCCTTTGTTTAATTTTCTTGTCCGGAGCATATCTCCTACATTATCAAAGCTATTGACTTGAAACTTGATACATAGATAGATCTTAATGTGATAAAGTGCAATGCACAGGAACCGTAACTCTGTACTTCATGATTTTGGAGTTATTCTCCTTTGTTTAATTTTCTTGTCTGGAGCGTAACTCCTACGTTATCAAAGCTATTGACTTGAATCTTCACAGGTGGATAGATCTCATTGAGACAGAGTGTAGAACCATCACTGTACACTTCATGATTTTGGAGCTATTCCCCTTAGTTAAATTTTCTTACTTGATGTTTGTACCATACTCCTACATTATCAAAGCTATTGACTTGAAACTTCCTAGGTGGATAGATGATATTGAAACAAATTGCTCAATTGATGGGCGTATTTTGCTCCGCTTTGCAGCGCTTTCGTAGAAAAGATGTTACTAAAAACAGATTAAAAGTTGGCATGTTTCCAATTATTTGCTATTAGAAGTTAGTTAACAGAAAGTTTTTCATGAAAGAATCATTAAGCAGACATTAAAATACCATAAATACTTGAGATATTGATTAAAAGTTCATTTTCATTGCTTAACATGGGAATTCATCTTGGCATATTGTTTCTGTGCTGGTTGATGGTTCAAGTGATGTTGCCTTTCTGGGTTGAGTTCTGAGTGATATAGGTTTAGGAATGTTTCATTTCTTTTACTTGTTCTGATTTACTCATTTCTTTCTTTAGTGTATATTATGGTGTTAGTAAGCTATTATATTATCTCTCTGTGGAATAGACGTATAGAGAGCTGTGACATCAGTAGTGACTAAAAGTGAAACTTTAGGTACTTTACCTAGGTGATGGAGTATTAAAGAAATCATTTTGTGTCCTTTATATAGGAATCCACCATTTGCCCTAATGATTTAATATGATAATCAATAAATATAAGTTTTCAGTGGGACTATCAGAAGTTGAAACTATTTGTCTTCCAGGGGCCGTATTCATAAAGCTCCTTAGTTTTTAAGGAAAGAAATTCCTTAAGTGCAAAAAAATATCCTAAGATAAAATTTTCCTTAAACTTTGAAGTCAAAAATTCCTTAAGTGAATTCCTTAGGTAAGAAATTCCTTAAGTTTAATTTTCTCCTAAGGTGAAAATTTCGTCCAAAAGCGGTTTTTATATTTGTAATTACCGACTGGCGAGCACTGACTGTGCTAAAAATAGTCACCGGAACAATATGGCCGATTGAGTACACGAAACGCGCTTCCCGCTTTTGAAATTCTGGAAATATTGGAAGAATTCAAAAGTTACATTTGTGGAATCACCGGTGTAAATGGAGCACACGTATCGAGTAAGGGTTTAACGCTAATGACATAGTTTGAAACTGACGTCATCACTTGATATCAGTTCATTCATATGTCGTTCTTGTTGACCTTACAAATTCATCGGATTTTCCCGGACCTAAAAATAGATATGTCACAACAAAAAAAGCAGACGAAGTTCTGTCAAAAATGTAGAACAGCAAAACTGAAGGTAAGGTTAGCAGGGCGCCCAATTTCACGTTACAGGAATGTCACTTATTGGCTGAATTAATGGGAGAAGAACACCCAGATTTCCCAGGATTGTCCAGACACAAACTGGACAAACATAAATTTACAGAAAGTAAGTAAGTTCTTTTTTCTTTACCACTGTTCATATACATTAAAACTATGTCTGTGCCGGTGTCTTATTTAAGATATTTTCCTATTTTTGATTTAATGCACTTTAATTTCCCCTTCATAAAGCCACAGGGTTTTTTTTTTTTCAATCAAATTCAGAATTAAACTCAAATTTATTGTAGGCCTTACATCAATCTTCTGCTTGAATGCATGAAGTGTTTTTTTCCCCTTAAATTGTTAAAAAAAATTATCTTGATGTTCCTTTACAAAGTTAATTCCTTGGACTACTAAAAATTCATGACCCATTGCTCAAAGTGTCTACTTCTCAGTTCATTATCACAGGTGTGTTCAGGGTCTGCAAGGTTATATACAAAGTTTATCAAAGTTTATTTATTTCAGAACTCAATTCATGTAAACACATGACAATATGAGCTATAGCATACATGTATATACATACAGTACATAAAGAAGCATATCATTAACATGAAAATGATAATAATAATAAAAATTAAAAAAAAAATACAAATCATCTTAACGAAATAGAGAGAAACATGCATTTTAAGAGCAGCTATAAACAACATGGTTTTCTTTGATATGTGCAAATACACTGGCCACTTAGTTAGGACAGGTTATGTAATTAGTGGAGTCTTTAAGCATTAAGTAGAATTTCAAAATTGAAAACACTTGCATTAACAGAAAATTTTTATAAACCTGTGTTAATAGCAGTTCATTTAAGTATGTTATTTGCCATGCATATATAATTCATTTCAATAAAATAAAATCATTGTCATTCTTTAAATGTTATAAAAATATTTTCAACTGGAAATTTTATTATTATTTTCATTCTGATACTTTGATATAACCCAAAATATTTATTAAATATGTTATATTTATTATATGTAGAAATCACAAGTGCTAAGAAAAAGTCAATGTGGAGAGACATTGAAGAGATATTCAACAAGAATGCTCTAAACAGTTTTAGGAAGGCTGTAGACCTCCAAAAAAAATGGGAAAACCTAGTTTCTAAACATCGGGCTATATATTCCGACTATGTTAGAGACCGGAATGCAACAGGTATAAATATTTTATCATAACACACCACATTATTTCCATATATTAAACAGACAGGTGAGTCAAGTGGATTATTACACATATGCCTGGAAGGAAAACAAATGTTTTACATCTAATTTGATGTCAATAAACCAAAGGTAGTCAGAAAAATTGCTAATTTCGATTGTTTTATCAATTATTTTACTCTGTTCTCATTCTATACAATTGATATTTAATGTATTTCCGAATAATTCAAACCAAGGTAAATAATAGCCAGTTTTTTTTTGTTTTATCTGTCCTGTTTTAATATTATCAGTTGCTTTGCTATTTTTCAAGTTAGTGTTGTACATGTACATGTAAGAGGTATTACTAAAAATCATGGTCATTATAGGCAGTGCACCATGTTCCTCAAAGTACACAATTTTGACAGAAGCCATCGTATCTGTTATTGGGAAAGAATGTGCTGCTGTCAGAGGAATAGGTGGTATTTCACTAGATTCTACTATGAATCAGCTTAATAAGTAAGTATCTGGACTACCCGCCATACACTTATAGCTATCCATTCTTTTAATAAACATTTAATTGTCATAATTATCCAAATAATCACATATAATTTACATAAATATATACATGTATTGTTAATTTGTTACCCATCATAAAATAGGAAACCTTCAGTTTATTGTAAGATCGGATATGTGCATTAACAATTGTATATAACTTTAAATTTCAAACAACAGAAATAGTTGATGGCCAAATAAATTTTAGCTATTTTTAATATTTAAAATTACACTACATGATTTTCATGTCAATTTATGTTGTTTTGATTTCTCAAATACCTGAATACAGCTGATTTTACATTTTGAATTAATTTTTACTTCAACAAAAAGGAAATATGCTACAAAGATTATTTGGGCCACTTCAGAACCTAAAATAGGCCCTATTCCTCTCTCCAGAAAGCATGCTTTATTTCCTTTTTCTGAAAAAGGAAACCCTCCCAAAAGTAAAAAGAAATGGAACCATTTTCCAAGTAGTGAAAAAAACATTGCATTTCAATGTAATATAAATTATTTATACATAATACCTCAGTCAGGTTATATGCCCTTGACATTGTTTATACTAAAGGTTTAAAAAAAAAAAAAAAAAAAATTGTGTTCTTTTTAAGAAATTCTGACAAGGCTGAGGTAGAGGTTACCGGAATTAATGAAATAGCAGCAGGAACACCAAAGAGGTACATTTAGACAGATAATGTAGAAATCATATTTAAACTTGTTTAACACAAACCCATGCAACTTTGTGACTCCATAAAAATGCTGTGCATATATTTTGATGTGACATGAAGTTTGTTATAGGGCAATAAAGTGCATTTACATGATATATTTCCAACATAAAAATGAATGCTGAAAAGAAGTCAAATATGATGTCAATAAACCAAATGATGTCAGTAAAATAACCTCTATGCTCAAACTTGATTTTCTCAATGCTCTTTTATTAGCAAATTATAAAGGAAATAGATGTTAATTTTTCTAGCATTATAGTACTATAATGCTAGTTTGTCACTCAAATGCTTTGTTATTAATCACTCAGGACTATTGGTCAGTTTTCAAGATTGATGTTGCAAGCAACATCATTAATAAGTTCAAAAAAGGCCATAATTCTGTCAAAATCCATGACAGAATTATTGGCCTTGGACAGTAACATCATACTATGCTCTTAAAGAAGTGTATCAAGTTACAAGCAGATATCTTTATGGTTGATCAGATATGAAGTTGCAAGTAAAACATTAACCAAAGTGCTGGTGAGTAGGGCAGCCCAACTATTCTTTGAAAAGTGGAGCTAAAAATAAAATGAACTTACATTTTTATTACAGACTCACTGGACAGAAAGCATCATGTACACTTGCAGAATCAAATGAAACAAAAAGATGGTATGTTTTAAAATTTGGTTTATGTAAGAATTAAAAAGATTCTTTTCTAAAAACTACTTGTACATCTAATATGTACATAAAATTACCATTCAATATATTCCCTGGTTATGAATTGCCCTAAATGAAAAGTATATTTTCATTTCTAGAGCAGAAAAATGAAGAAGCTTGTATAATTAAGCATTACATGATAAAACCATATATCAGTTCTCTTTAATTTAAATACTTATAATTTAGAATTCTTTATCCATTAACAGATAACTTGTGTGTAAAGTATTCTTTGCTACATTTGGATTTCACTAATGTTCATCCATGATAAAGTTTATATATAAAAGATTCAATGATTCTATTTCAGTGCTGAGTGTTATTGTGATGAAGAGCTGGTTAACCTAAAAAAAAAGAAGCTGAAACTTCAAATTGCTTACTTTGAGAAGCAACTTGGTCTCATTTCAGAGCAATAAATATATGAAGATATGTAATTGATGGAATTGTTGTTTGATTCAGTCATTGTGATATTCACACACGTCATTTGTTTATTCATTGTCAGACTCATTCATTCATTAATCTTAAGATTCATCATTTCATTCATTCTTTTATTGTCAAATTCATCATTTCATTCATTCAATTATTGTCAGATTCATCATTTCATTCATTCAATTATTGTCAGATTCATCAATTCATTGTTGGACTCCTGTATTTTTGTACATTTATTATGCTCCCTGAAGTTAGAGCATATAGTCACCGCCTTGTCCGTCTGTTTTGTCAGCAGCATAACTTGAAAACCCTTGGACATAATTTGTTTAAACTGCACACAGACAGTGGTAAAGGGCATTGAGGCGGACTGCAGTGCCAAAGAACCTTAACTCTGTTTTGCCCCGGCTTTGAATGATCTACCCTTTTAGAAAAATCTTGTCTGGAGCATAACCTGAAAACCCTTGGACATAATTTGTTTAAACTGCACACAGTGGTTGAGGGTGATCGCCTTGTTTGCTATATAAAAGAACTATATGTAATAATAACAAGAAAACTGCAAATATATGTAATTTAAAGTAACATTTCACTTTAGTTGTTTCTTCATTAAGTTCAAGAGATTTGGCCAGTCTACAAGTTTCTTCTATGTTACATTTCATTGTAATTATAATTGTGAATGTTTATATTTTCACATTTTGCGAATTATGAAGAATCCACATTGTGTATACAATTTATATTTGATTAAGTTGATACAATTAATGTAAGTGGAAAGAAAAACAAAATCAATAAAAGATTGTTTTTCATGTAAAAGTTATGGAAAAGAAATTTTACATGAGAAAATTTAAGTAATAATTTAGGTTTTTCAATTTGAATTAACTGTGGCCACCTTGCAGTCAGTCATTGCGATGCACTCTACTATCAAGTTGAAGTCATTGAACTTTAACCAGTTTTTTTCATCTGTAATGCTTGATATTAGAAATAAGTAGTGGCTATATAGTCCCTGTATCTAAGCCCTTCTTCAGCCCCATGATATGCCTGTACCACGTCATTGTTCTCTTCAAATAGTGAATCAGCATACACTGGTATGTTTCTCAGTTTGCAGAGGTTGTGTAAAACACAACATGAAATAATAACCCTGAAAAGATCAATAAGATACCATGTATGTCACATAGATTATTTGTGTGTTGTGTGATTTTAAGAACAATCACAATTTGCAACTAGAAATTTTATGATACTGTGATAGGGTTTTTACAGTCTTAAATAGAAAACATACTTGAAAATGAAAAGGACGACATAGTGTATTGTTATAAAAGAATGGGTCAGAATCAATAAGATAATTTGCTCAAGATAACACTTACATTTAACAATATGTTAAAATATCACATACATGTAATATGTGATATAAGAGAAATCAGTCAAAATAAACCTATTACTGTTTTTTAATTGTGACTGTTTTAAGTTACTGAATCATTGGTAACAAGTGCTACATGTATAAGTGTGAGAAACATTTTTTGATAGATTTGATCAATTGCCTATATCAACACATGTTTTCAACCCATAGTCTTAAGTACATAACAAATAATTGCTTACTTGCACACTTTAATTGGTTGCAGCCTTATCTCCCCATGCAGAACACCCCATCTCCTTTTAAGCTGGCCTATTCCTCTTTCTACAACTGATCTTGTCAATTTGTGAGCTCTGAAAAGATATATATTAATAACATTGTACTATTTTTCAAACAGCCTCGAGTATACAGTATTTTTACTGTTTGTCCATCTGTCTGTATGAGGTTGATCAATTAACTTCTTTTTTCTACAAAAAGGTTTACAATTAGCATACTAATCAATACAAAAGCTGTGATAATAGCAAGTAACTATGTAAAACCAATTCATTACTCTTCATTTATTTATCTGCATTTATATGTTTGATCAACCTTTTCTGGCATGCTCAACATTTATCAACTTGATTTGTTCAGAAATTCCAGGTTTTTCTGACTAGAAAAAAAGGTGACGACTTGTTCAAATAACAAGTATATGTTAATAACTTTTTTCCAGTTATATCTATAAAGTAAGACAATGGGTAGCAAGGGGATTGTATCTTATCAAAATAATCAAAATGCATATAATGTGTAATAAGGTATAATTGTATCACATACTTATTGTAATTTGTTTGAGGCTCTGTCTGTGGGTTCAAATATGGTGTCAACAGCCACCTCTTGCAGGGATACCCACTGTCCCCTAATAAAAGGCTATTCCCAGCTAAACCTTGTTCAAGGAATGACCACAAACCACTCTCTATGATAATTCTACTATCATGTGTAGAGCCAGGCCACCGTGCCACTACATCGAGTATTTTGAAATCAGCATCAAATACAAGCTGTTTAACATAATAATGACTAATTATTATGAAATATATATATAATTGACCTGCCAAATAAACAAATGATACATGTATTTTTAATAAGTTTTTTAAATAAGGTCATTTTAAATGACCAAGTAAATTTAAAATTGAATACAAAATTATTACTTTGACAAATTCTGCCAAATAGTGACTTCAATATATTTAGCCGATGAAAGTTTTTTGTTTTGTTTGTAAATTAATTATATACAACTGTTTGACTTGGTTGAGGGAGTTTTAATTTCCTTTAACAGCATCTTTACAAATACTAACCTGTGTATTAATAGAATGGTACCCCATTCTATTAACATATGATGCCTCTTCAAATGTAGGTGCCTGAATTTGGACATGTGTGCCATCCACAACCCCTACAACATTTGGGAATCTGGCTATGCTATAAAACTGCTGCTTCACATCATTAAGCTCTAACTGTGTACTGGGGAAATGTATAAAGCGTGTCATAAAATTTGGATTACTAAGTGCATCTGTGACCTTAGATATAACACGTGATACTGTAGCCTGTGATACACAGTGCATATCAGCATAAATCAGCTGTATAGATCCTGTGGCAAGGTACCTTAATGTTATCAGAATTTGAGACAGGCTGGATAAGCTGCAATTCCTGTTTGTAGAAGGTGATAAAACCTGCAACTCATCATTTAAAAACAATATTCCTTCACGATCCAAACGATATCTCTCAATTAACTCTAAATTTGACAAATTGCCAAGTATGTCCGGCCTTTCTTTAAAATGTCTTCTCGCCATTGCCTGTAACAAGTAATATAATCATTTTTTATTTAAAAAGAAAGGATATCAAACCAGTGTTTGGGTATACAGGATAATATCTGTTTGTTTAAAGTGAATGCTAGTATGCAATAAAGTATATTTAATAAGTTTTATCTTAAAGGTTTAATATTTTTGACAGTATTTCAGAAATGAATAATATTCTAAACAGAAAAAAAACAGAAAAATAACCTTCAGGAGTATCTGCCCCTTAAAAAATTGCATATCTTATTCAACAGTGAATAAGTATTCCAATTTTAAAGAAATTATCTTTAATAGTTTTTGAGAAATGAAGCCTAAAAAAAGGTTACCCTACACCAACCCCAGTAAGTCTGTTGCGACCTTACCTTGTTCATACGCGGCTTTACGTCTTATGGCGGTGAACAATTCTATGAAGTAACATTAAAATTCCTCCACATATGTAGGAGATTTCCTCTGGACAATATCTGGATATTTAATCATCTCTACTGACCTAGACCTTGTAAATAATAACCCTAATTACATGTGTCACAGCCATAGTCATGATAGTTACCATTTGTGTTACAATCCCTCAATAAATGATGACTAAATGGTCCCTATACACATCTTTATATTTCTATATGAACTCTGACCTATATGGGTGTTCCCATTATACATCCCAACCATTTTTAAAATGGGCGTATAAAAAATTTGACAAAAGGAAATCGGAACAGACCAACTTACAGCTATACAGACAACACGAATTCTATCTCTCTTTAATGGTGGATAACAATGCAAATCAGTGTGAAAATTTATTTCACAAAGAACTGATTTCAGCCAGTGTGAAAATTTATTCCATGAAAAATGAGTTTATGGATTTAAAACAATTATTACAAAACATCATAAAAGAGTCTATCAAGATTTAATCACTGATGTTATTAGTAAATAAACTTTCCAAGATACTTAGTTATGTTGTACATTTTCAAGGTTCTCACTAGATTATCACTATTGTCTGTATCACACTTTTTCAAATGATGTCAGTATTCACATTACTGCAAGGTTATCAAAACCATTGTTGGTATATATTAACAATTTTTTTTTCAAATTGTCAGCAAATGTCATCGATTTCACCTTCGTAATGAGTATGAATTATCGTTATCTTTGTCACTGACCAATCAATATATACTGTTTTGTTGTTTATCCTTTTGTTAATAAATGTTTCCAACCAAATCTTCAAAAACTTGAGTCCACTGAAAAAAACAACAACAGCATTTTAATACTTAATTTTAATTTTATAAATAAAACATCAATATGACAAACAGAAATTCTTAATTGAAACAAGACTGCAGTTGTGAAATAAAATGCAACTGAATTGTAAAGCACTGAATAATAAATATTAGTTAGAACAAAAGTATTTTATCATTTGCTTGTACACACCACCTAACAATGATCAATGTCAAACAGAACCGAAGTCAAATATTTCAGAATGTGAAACAGAACACAATTATCACTTATGTTGGAATATATACCGGGTAGGTAATTGTGTAAATATCTAGCTCACTCAAAATCGAGAACATCTTTACTACCCTAAACAGTTACTCTCTCAAGCTAGATATTTACAACTGTACTGGTAGCCAGAGAAAGATTATTATATTATTAAAAAGGGGATACTTTTATACATGTACATTTACACCGTTAATAGCTGTGGCAAATTCTAATAGTTCACTTAAATTCAAATAGAACAGAGGATATGGATACACTTACATTATACTTTGCTGTCTTGTACAACATAACCTAATAGGACTGCTAACTTTTCAGTGATACATACATGTATTTGCATCTCTCTAGACTTTTAACCTAAAATAACAATGTGCAAACCTTAGTTCTGCATCATACACATGTACATCAAAACTTATTCATTAAAGCATTAATGTCAGTGGTGTCAAATTTACTAATGACTGTTATACATGTATAAGTTAACACGACAGTTAAAAGAATTGCAGATAGTGTAGTAGCAGAAAATTTGAATACCTTTGTATAAAAGAACCCATGGTAATAGGGATGTAGTATGTATATACATGTATACTATATAAATGTACGGATGCATTTTTATTGGTTAGAAGTCTGTTTGTTTATGGACACACATAAAGTTTGTTTTTTGCCAATTGACCAATGTAAAATTCTCTGTAACTGCTGCAAACTAATTAATGAATTACATCTGGAATGGTGCAATCTACTGCCCAATGTTTCTTTGACATAAAAACAGACAATATAAAACAAGTGTAAGAGTAATATACATTGACATGAAAATTTAGTTACTTGTAGCTGGGACATGATATAATGGGACAAGCAACTACATGTACTTTAAAACCAGATAAACAGTCTTATGTTGGTGCCCGAATGCCTATCGACAGCTGATCGTGTTAAATGTAGTGTCTAATTAATATATTTATGTTGTCATTATGAAAAAATACATTGTTGGATTTTCATTAAAACATGTACAATTGTAAATACCATTTGAAAGACTGTTCAAATCTTATGCAAGTTGGCAGATATATTTCCTATTTAGACTTTACTGCAAACAAACAATACCCTTGGATTAAATGATTAACAAGACCAAAACAGCAGTGAGTGCGCCTAACTGGAGAACAAGTTGATAAATTACATAGTAATCAGTTGCCTATCCTGTTACTATCGTAGGATACTTTTATAATATTAAGCCCAAGCTTATACTAAGTTACAGTAAATACTAACTGGTGGAAGAATTTTACTAGAAATGAAAGTTCTACACCATTTCTTCCTTTTATCTGTAGACTATAAAATATACATATCAACGTACATCTGCTTACCAAATGCTATTAGCAGAATTATTCCAGCATCCAGCTCAATGCTTTTTACATCTTTTTCTTGAGTGTGTATATTTGTAACTTGGAGGTTTATAACATTTCTGAAACCTTCAATCTTCAATTGTCTTCCATATTTTGTGATTATAACTTGACTGCATTTATTATAATGGTAATTTTTGACTGTCAAACCGTATCCGAAATATCAATCCGAGCACTATTATACTTCTAGCATCTCCGATTTCTCGCATGCTCCACAACATTATTGTAATAACTGGACGACCTAAGAAACATACTGGTGTTTCAGACAATAGAAATTCAGTTTTGCATCTGCAAAATTAGAACTTGATACCTATAAAGCATTTTTATTAAAATCGTTAAAATTATCAGAAAATTTCTCTCCCCTTGCACGGCTGTGTTGTAAGGGCTAATATACGAACGAATTATTTCCAAAGGAAAATAATGATTTAAACATGGTTAATTTCATTTTGGATACTTACTGAATTTTGTTATTTGAAAAAGTGAATGAACAAGTCGTCTGCTAGTCGGCCATTTTTGTCTGATATTTTTTCCTTAACTTTTTTCCTTAAAAGTTAAGGGAGCATATAGGGTACCTTAATATTTAAGGGAAAAATCGGCCAAAGTTAAGGAATTTTTAGCCTAAGGAGTTTTATGAATAGCAACTAAGAAAAATCTTAAAAACTAAGGGAAATCTGTGAAATATTAAGGAAAATCTTAAAAACTAAGGGAAAATTTTCCCTTAGGAGCTTTATGAATACGGCCCCAGGATTATTACTTTTAATGTATTTTCGGTAACATATAAAAAACTGAAGTTCAACATTGCTTAGGTTAACTAATCGTTTCAATGGGTAATAAATTGTGGCTGTTTAGGTAAACAAGGAACAAATTTATTTCGCTGGATATTTTAGGTATTTGGTCTGATGAAACTTTCTTGTAAAATCTGTGATCTTTAGCTATTTTAAACCTTCATTAATGAATGACGCTTCATTTAGGATGACAACTGCACCTCCTTTATCAGGTGGTTTTATTATAGTTTTGTTATTACGCAAATTTAAAATTCCTTCGCGTTCTTCTTTGGGCACGTTTGATGTAAAATTATATGTGATTTTGCGATTTAAAAGTTTCAAATTAGTGCTAGCCATTAAGGTTTAAGGTTCAACAGATCTGCCTTATGGAGGAGTCCAGCCAGATGACTGTTTGAAAGGAGATTCTTTTTCAGTAGTATTATCTTGAAAAAAAAAAAGAAGTGAGAATCTTAGTCTTCTATTGAATAAAAGTATGGCTCTTTCATAAGTGGTTCTTAATTTTCCAATATTGTAATAGAATCTCACATAATTTGTTACCAAATGCTTTATCCGCTTCTTCCCGTTTAATTTGTAACAAAGAGCTGATTACAGGAACCCGAGGGGTCAGATTTACTTGCAGGGACTTTGGTATGGGTTTAGTATTAACACATCTTTGCAAATAATCAGTATGATTTTGTGTGAAGGTCTATTGTATATTGAGTGTCTTTAGAACCTTGAATCTTGAGATACTGGCTTCATCAGTTTTGCGTGATGGCTGGTTTTCTGTTATTTTTCTTCGTGTTCTGGTTATCCTTGCCGGATATAACTGTATTATGGATCATGACGGACAGTGTAGCAGTACGTTTATCCCACTCAGAACTACCTGACTAGTGTAAATTAAATGACTTGTGTATACCATTGGCCAACTATGGTACTAACGATTTTAAAATACCATGATGTGTTTTTTCTTTTCATTCTTTACACAGCATTTTGTGTAATTATTAGAAGATGAAATATCCCCACCACTGACGCATGCGATACTGCAGAAAAGTGAACACCAGAAGTGACCTTTTTCGTACCTGTTTACCGTGTGAATTTGATAACATTGAGCTGTTAATGTCGAGTGCGAACTTGTATGTTATTGTATTAGAGGTTACATATTAGTAATTTACATATTCCGTCTTCGTTTTCTGTGTTTCTTGTAAACTTTCTACCCAGTACTGAATTAGATGGATCATTTAATACTGATGAAAGTGGAAACAATTTGGGAGATAGGGTCAACACTGACTCTGAATATGATTCTCATGTTTAATGGCAGATATTTTCAGTTTATTATTAAAAATATTTGAGTGTCTGAATGCAACAAAAATGCCCCAGAATGCACCATTTTACACCTTAATTTTCCGGGAGAGGCCCCATACCCCCTCCGCTTCAACTGTCGACAATGCGATGCCCTGCTTGCGAGTGTTGATCACCCATTCGTATGTGGCCTTGTCTACTGTAGGGAAATGGGGGCTTGTTCCTCGATCTGCCTTCTTGGAGCAAGGGAGTTTCATGAAGCTGTCTTTAATTTTTCACCATTCTCTGATGGACGATTCTCCAACTCCCTATTCTCTTCCCACCTTGCGATTGCCATGGGCTTCTGCATACTTTACAATAGTCGGCTTTTCCTTGTTAGTGTACAAATTTCTTATTTCTTTGACAATATTGAGATTCAAGACAATTTGTGAAGGAAAGACCATTTGAGAGATATGACAGGATTATAGCAATTATGACTATGTCTCAACTTGTTTCACTCAGTTTGTTAGCGTAGAATTCTAAACTCCAATGTGTCAATACCTTCTCAAAATTCTCAACATCTTCTCAAATATCTCAATATAAACAAACATTAATTGACAAACAAAAGAAAAATCAGTCAACCTTAATCAACACTAATTGGCAAACAATAAGACCAGTAATCACAGATTGTGCAAACAATCAAATGCGAGCATAACAAATTTTGTTAATATGTTACTTGGTTATATTTTTTAACGATACAACTTTAAAATATTAAAAGAAACTATTTAGCATGTTAAAATAATTCACTCTAAATCGTGAAGAGACTACGACAACTTTAAGAGATGACAATGACGGCAAGTTTTATTTCTTAACGGCAATTACAGTTAGCCCCTAATGTCAGCTTCCGTTCCTCCTCGACGGCCGTTTATCATCAAGATTTTAGCCTTAAAAAAATGCCTGAAATTCTGGTTGTGTGTATAAGGCACACTGAAAATATGAGATGCCTTTTTTAACAAAAAACCTGCACATTGTGTATGGCAAAATACGGAGGTTTGCATCCACTTGGTCCTTCAAGAACTCTGGTTGCTATGGCAACTGAAAGGAAAAACTTTGAAAATCTTCTTGTGTGAAACCACAAGGCCCTGAGCCTTAAGATTTGGTATGTAGCATGTCTAGTGGACCTGTACCAAGTTTGCTCAAATTATGCCCCTGGGGTCAAATTTGGCCCTGCCCCTGGGGTCAGTTGATTTTAGATAGAATTATATAGGGAAAACTTTTCAAATCATCTTCTCTGAAATGACAAGGGCCTGAGCCTTAAGATTTGGTATGTAGCATTGCAGTGTATGTAGAAATTGTCTAGAATTTGTTCAAATTATGCCCCAGGGTCAAATTTGGCCCTGCCCCAGGGGTTAGTTGATGTTACCTAGGCTTATACAGGCAAAACTTTAAAAAGCTCTTGTCTGAAACCACAGAGCCTAGAACTTAGATATTTTTAATGGAGCATCAGTTAGAGGTCATCTACCAAGAATGATTACAGAATGATTTTGCTGGAGCTTAGATGTTCTAAATCGGGTATTGTTAATTATCATTGCCTGTATTATGAACATGAACATTTTCTTTAGAAATGTACACTGTTGATAGCTGAAGTTAGCTTCCAGTGACTGTGGTAGTTTGGGTTACTTTACATTACTGAACAACATCGAATCATAGGCTTTTATGTGACAGTGAGGTTACAAATCAAGATCAGCCCACAAAGTACGTTCATACTTTGTTTTTAAGAAGAATGCATCTGGAGCATTCTTAAGGAGTAAAAGAGAAAAGATGAGACATTAATGAAAAAAAGTTTTTGAAAAATTACACAGAGAAACTTGTAGATTATTTATATTTTGCTGCTCAGTTATGCTTTGAGATCAGGATCGGTCAGAATTGCAGAATGTTTGACTAGTTACATTTGTTTAAGTTTGTGTAGAATTGTTAAATGCTGTTATTTGTGTTTTCATCAGTTATTAAAATACACTGTTCTGATTATGTAAAGAGGAAAGAATAGAATGGTACAGTAAAAGAGAGTGAGTGTCACAGATCAGAATGGAATAACATCAGATGGATAATCTCAAAAGAACTTCTACAGCTTAAAGGAACAGATTCATTGGTAAATCAACAGAGGGTGAATGTCACGGATCAGGGTGGAATAATAACTTTAGATGGATTACATGTATCACAGAGGGTCTTCCAAAGGTTAAAGGAACAGATTGGTACAGTAACAGAGGGTGAATGTCACAGATCACTGCGGGATAATGTCATATGGATCATCTTAGAGGATTTTGTCTCAACATAATGGAACAGAATGGTTCAGCAACAGAGTGAATGATGCAGATTAAGATTAGATTACTTCAGATTAATGATCTAAAAAATTGGTTAATGCTGTGGAAAAATTTGAAAATACTCTTTAAAAAAGGTATACATTGCATTAAAGGACAGTTTTGGTGATTTCTTTTCATCAACATGTATTACAGGGACCTTTATCCTACAAACGGTTTCCGATCAATAACTAGAGAATGCTTTGACCTAGGTTCACCAAACTTGGTTTGCTGGTTGGTCATCACCAGTAGATGACCCCTATTGACTTTGAGGTCATTAGGTCAAAGGTCAAGATCACAGAGACTTCCATCCTAAAAACGGTTTCTGGTCAATAAGTAGAGATTTGACCTAGGTTCACCAAACTTGGTATACTGGTTGGTCATCACCAGTAGATGACCCCTATTGACTTTGAGGTCATTAGGTCAAAGGTCAAGATCACAGAGACTTTCATCCTAAAAATGGTTTCTGGTCAATAACTAGAGATTTGACCTAGGTTCACCAAACTTGGTATGCTGGTTGGTCATCACCAGTAGATGACCGCTATTGATTTTGAGGTCATTAGGTGAAAGGTCAAGCTCACAGGGACCTTCATCCTAAAACGGTTTCCGATCAATAACTAGAGAACGCTTTGACCTAGGTTCACCAAACTTTGTATGCTTGTTGGTCATCACCAGTAGATGACCCCTATTGATTTTGAGGTCATTAGGTCAAAGGTCAAGGTCACAGGGACCTTCATCCTAAAAACGGTTTCCGATCAATAACTAGAGAACGCTTTGACATAGGTTCATCAAACTAGGTATGCTGGTTGGTCATCACCAGTAGATGACCGCTATTGATTTTGAGGTCATTAAGTCAAAGGTCAAGCTCACAGGGACCTTGATCCTATAAACGGTTTCCATCAATAACTAGAGAAGGCTTTGACCTAGGTTCACCAAACTTGGTATGCTGGTTGGTCATCACCAATAGATGACCCCTATTGACTTTGAGGTCATTAGGTCAAAGGTCAAGATCACAGAGACTTTAATCCTAAAAACGGTTTCCGATCAATAACTAGCGAATGCTTTGACCCAAGTTCACCAAACTTGGTATGCTGGTTGGTCATCACCAGTAGATGACTGAGGTCATTAGGTCAAAGGTCAAGGTCACAGGGACCTTCATCCTAAAAACGGTTTCCGATCAATAACTAGAGAACGCTTTGACATAGGTTCATCAAACTAGGTATGCTGGTTGGTCATCACCAGTAGATGACCCCTATTGATTATGAGGTCATTAAGTCAAAGGTCAAGCTCACAGGGACCGTCATCCTAAAAACGGTTTCTGATCAATAACTAGAGAATGCTCTGGCCCAACCACAAGCGAGTAGGTGCTGCTGGGGGGCATGTATGTTTTACAAACATTTCCTGTTGAAATATCATTGACATGAAAGGTGCCTGAATGTTGCTTCATATGATATACAAAATAGAATTGTATGATAATGAGGAAATGTTGAAAATGTTTATTGTTTAATGAAGGCACCAGTATATTGCATGTTTAGAACAATCCTTACAATGCAGATTTTGTTGAAATTTCTTTCAGTTGAGGTGCCAAATTGTTGCTTACCTTGTGTTGATGTGATATACGAAATAGAAATGATTAATGCAGTGAAAATGTTGAAAAAGCTGAAAAAGTTGTTTGTGTTCTCAAAGTCCATTGCATGTTAAGTTCTGGAAATTTGTTAATGCCAAAATTACGTATAAACAAAAGGTGTCAAATTGTTGCTTACTTTGTGTTGTTATGACATACAAAATGTAATTTGTTGATGTAGAGACAATGTTGAAAATGTACCTGAGGAAATGTTGAAAATGTCTTTGTATAATGAAGGCACCATTATATTGCATTTGATTTTTGTCAAAGTATCATTTATTTATGAGGTGCCACATTTTTGCTTACTTTGTGCTTGTATTATTTAGCAAATGGATTGGTTGATGTAGAGAAATTGTTGAAAATGTTCTTTGTATAATGTTAATGTTTTGTGGATGTACAGTAAATGTTTTACATGTTCTTTGAGTAATGAAGACACCATTTTATTGCATTTAAAAGACAGTTCTGGCAATATTTTTTGGGGGTCAAAATTTCATTTATTAGCTCACCTGAGCCGGCTCAGGGTGGGCTATAAGAATCGATGAATGTCCGTCGTCTGTCGTCTGTTCACACTTAGTTCGTTAACACTCTACTGGTCACATTTTTGCTCCAATTGTCACGAAACTTGGTCAGGATGTTTGTCCTAGTAATTACTCGGACGAGTTCGAATATGGGTCATCTGGGATAAAAAACTAGATCACAGAGCCCAAATATGGAAAAACCTTGTTAACACTTTAGAGGTAACATTTTCAGCCCAAATATCCTTGTAATTTGTCAGAAAGGTTGTTTGGTTGATTTCTAGCCCAAGTTTGAATATGGGTCATCTGGGGTCAAAAACAAGGTCGCACAGCCTAAATATGGAAAAACCTTGTAAACACTTTAGAGGTAACATTTTCAGCCCAAATATCCTGGAAATATGTCAGAAAGGTTGTTTTGGGTGGCTTCTAGCCCAAGTTTGAATATGGGTCATCTGGGGTCAAAATCTAGGTCACAGAGCCCAAATATCGAAAAACCTTGTTAATACTTTAGAGGTCACATTTTCAGTCCAAATTTCCTTGTAATATGTCAGAAAGGTTATTTGGGTGGTTTCTAGCCCAGGTTCGAATATGGGTCATCTGGGGTCAAAAACAAGGTCACCGAGCCCAATTATGGAAAAACCTTGTTAACACTTTAGAGGTAAAATTTTCAGCTCAAATATCCTTGTAATATGTCAGAAAGGTTATTTGGATCATTTCTAGCCCAGGTTCGAATATGGGTCATCTGGGATCAAAAACTAGGTCACTGAGACCAAATATGGAAAAACCTTTTTATCACTCTAAAGGTAACATTTTCAGCCCAAATATCCTGGAAATATGTCAGAAAGGTTGTTTTGATGATTTCTAGCTCAAGTTTGAATATGGGTCATCTGGGGTCAAAAACTAGGTCACACAGCCCAAATATGTTAAAACCTTGTTAACACTTTAGAGGTAATATTTTTAGCCCAAATTTCCTGAAAAACTGTCAGATAGCTTGTTAAGATGATTTCTAGCTCAAGTTTGAATATGGGTCATGTGGGGTCAAAAACTAGGTCACACGGCCTAAATATGGTAAAACCTTGTTAACATTAGAGGTAACATTTTTAGCCCAAAATTCCTTAAAAACTGTCAGAAAGCTTGTTAAGATGATTTCTAGCTCAAGTTGGAATCAAAAATTGGGGTCAAAAATTAGGTCACACAGCCTGTATATGGAAAAACCTTGTTAACACTCTAGAGGTAACATTTTCAGCCCAAATATCCTGGAAATATGTCAGAAAGGTTGTATCGATGATTTCTAGCCCAAGTTTGAATATGGGTCATCTTGGTTAAAAAACTAGGTCACAGAGCTTAAATTTGGAAAAACCTTGTTTACACTCTACAGGTAACATTTTCAGCCCAAATAATCTGGAAATTTGTCAGAAAGGTTGTTTTGACGATTTCTAGGTCAAGTTCGAATATGGGTCATCTGGGGTCAATTAACCATGTCCATAGCAACTTTGTTAAAAGCAGTGATACTCAGGTGAGCGATACAGGGCCATCATGGCCCTCTTGTTATCAAAATTTCATGTAAGTGAGTTATGCCGAATTGTTTCTTACACTGTGTTGTTATCATAAACATATATTCCATTGTTCAATTATTGTTTAGTTTTGTGTTGTTGTTATGAAGGAAATAGAATTTGATTATGTATTCAAACTGTTAAAATCATTCTTTGTGTTACGAAGGCACCAGCCGATTGTATGTTTGAAAAGTTTTGGCAGTTAAGTTTTGTGAAAGGTCAATTAAGTGATAGGTGCAAGATTGTTGGCTGTTGTGATATGTTACTATACATAAGGAAAAATTGGTTGATTAAAAGAAAATGTTGAAAATGTTCATTGTGATATGAAGGCAACAGTATATTGAATGTTAAGGACAGTTTTTGCAGTTCACTTTTTGTCAAAATTTCATTCTATTGAGAGGTGACAAGTGATTGCGTTTGAGTTGATATAATAAAGAAATTAGAATTAGTTGATGTATAAGAAATGTTAAAAATGCTCTTTGTATGATGAAGGCATGATGATATTGCATTTTAAGGACAGTTCTGGCTATTCGTTTTTGTCCAAATTCCACTAAGTCGAGAGGTGCCAAATTATTGTTTAGTTTTGTGCTGAGATTGTCAAAGGAAAGAATTTCTTTATGTTTTAGCAATGTTAGAACTGTTCTTTATGTAAGGTAGGCACCAGTGTGTTGTATGTTTGCAAAAATTTTGGCATTTCAGTTTTGTTGAAGATTATTTAAGTATTAGGTGCTAGATTGTTGCCTGCTTTGCCATGTTATTACACACAAAGAGAATTGTCTTAAATGATGTGAAAAATGTTGTAAATGTTCTTTGAGTACAGAAAGCACCAGTACATTGCATTTAAGGACAGTTCTGGCAATTCATTGTCAAAATTCCATTCAATTTAGAGGTTTTAACTTAGTGCTTAGTCTATGTTGAAATTACAAACAAAATAGTATTGGTTGATAAGGAAATGTTGAAAATTGCTTTGTGTTAGGAAGGCAACAGTATATTGAATGTTAAGGACAGTTTTTACAGTTCATTGTTAGTAAAAATTTCATTCACTTTAGAGGTGACAAACTATTGCCTGTGTGTTGATATTACAAAGAATTTAGAATTAGTTGATGTATAAGAATGTTAGAAATTTTCTTTGTATGATGACAGCACTATATTAGAATGCATTTCAAGGACAGTTCTGGCTATTCATTTTTGTCAAAATTTCATTCAGTTGAGAGGTGCCAAATTATTGCTTTGTTGGTGCTGAAATCATGAAAAAAGTAGTTTTTCTTTGTTTTAGAAATGTTAAAATTGATCTTTGTGTAATGTAGGCTTCTGTGTATTGTATGTTAAGAAAAGTTTTGGCGTTTCAGTTTTGTTGAAGGTCATTTAAGTGATAGGTGCTAGATTGTTTTCTGCTTTGCTGTGTTACACACAAAAAGAATTGGTTGATGTACAGTGAATTTTGTAAATGTTCTTTGTGTTAAGAAGGCACCAGTATATTTAATGTTGAGGACAGTTTTTGCAGTTCAGTTTTTAGCTCACCTGAGCACAAAGTGCTCAGGGTGACCTTTTCTGATCGGTCTTTGTCCATTGTCCGTCCATCCGTCATCAACTTTTCATTCAAACAACATCTCCTCTGAAACCAATGGGGCAAATTTAATGAAACTTGCCTAGGATGTTCCTTGCATGAAGCTCTACCAAGATTGTTCAAATGGTTCTGGTCCATTGCATTTCTGGTTCACTGGATCTAAAAATAGATTTTATAAAATGGATCTTTAAAAATCTTCTCCAAAACCGCATGGCCTGGAGCTTTGATATTTGGTATGAAGCATTATCTAGTGGATCTCTACCAAGTTTGTTCAAATTATGTCCCTGGAGTCAAAACTGACCCCACCCCAGGGGTCAGTTGATTTTACATAGAGTTATATAGGGAAAACTTGAAAATCTTCTTGTCAGAAACAAGAAGGCCTAGAGTTAAGATATTTGGTATGTAGCATTGTCTAGTGGACCTCTACCAAGTTTGTTCAAATCATTGCCTCTAGGTCAAAAACGGCCCCGCCCCGGGGGTCACTTGTGTTACATAGAGTTATATAGGAAAATCTTAAAAGATCTTCATTTCAGAAACCGTAAGTTATAGAGCTTAGATATTTAGTGTGTAGCATTGTCTAGTGGACCTCTACCAAGTTTTTTCAAATCATAGCCTCTGGGTCAAAAATGGCCCTGCCCTGGGGGTCACTTGTTTTACATAGAGTTATATAGGAAAATCTTAAAAAATCTTTTTGTCAGAAACCGTAAGGCATAGAGCTTAGATATTTGGTGTGTAGCATTGTCTAATGGACCTCTACCAAGTTTGTTCAAATCATGGCCTCTGGGTCAAAAGTGGCCCCGCCCCAGGGGTCAGTTGTTTTACATATAGTTATATGTAGGAAAAACTTTAAAAATCTTCTTGTCAGAAACCGTAAGGCATAGAGCTTAGATATTTGGTGTGTAGCATTGTCTAGTGGACCTCTACCAAGTTTGTTCAAATCATGGCCTCTGGGTCAAAAATGGCCCCCCAGGGATCGCTTGTTTTACATAGAGTTATATAGGAAAATCTTAAAAAATTCTTGTCAGAAACTGTAAGGCATAGAGCTTAGATATTTAGTGTGTAGCATTGTCTAGTTGACCTCTACCAAGTTTGTTCAAATCATGGCCAATGGGTCAAAATAGGCCCAGCCCTGGGGGTCACTTGTTTACATAGAGTTATATAGGAAAAGGTTTTAAAAATCTTCACAGAAGAAACCATAAGGCTTAGAGTTAAGATATTTTGTATGTAGGATTGTCTAGAGGACCTCTACTAAGTTTGTTCAAGTCATGGACCCTAGGTCAAAAATGGCCCAGCCCCAGGGGTCACATGTTTTACAGAGAGTTATATAGGAAAAACTTTAAAAATCCTCTTGTCATAAACAACAAGATTTAGAGTTAAGATATTTGGTGTGCCGCATTATCTAATGGACCTCTATCAAGTTTGTTCAAATCATGGCCCCTTCGTCAAAATAGGCCCCGCCCAAGGGGTCACATGTTTTACATAGAATTATATAGGAAAAACTTGAAAAATCTTCTTGCCAGAAACCACAAGGCCTAGAGTTAAGATATTTGGTATGCAGCATTGTCTAGAGGACCTCTACCAAGTTTGTTAAAAAAATGTCCCTTGGGTCACTATTTGCCCTGCCCGAGGGGTCACAATGTTTAGATAACAATATAGAAGAAAATCTTTAAAAATCTTCTTGTCTGAAACCACAAGGCCTAGAATTTTAAAATTTTGCACGAAGCAAGCTTTATCAAGCCTTTTCAAATTATTAGATTAGGTTAAAGGTCACGAAGGCTAAAAGTAGATTTATCTACTGTACCTCATAGAGCCTTCATTTATAGACGAATATCTTTGATATTCAGTATAGAGGTTCCTTGCATGAACCTCTACCCATAGGTAGGGTTTGAGGTCACTGGGTCAAGCTCAAGGTCACCATAGCTTATAATAGATATTTCTACTTTCTGTCATAGAGCCTTTATTTATTGACTGATATTTTACATATTTTGTTTGTAGGCACTTACATATTTTCAATTAAAAAATGAAATACTGCTTAACAGCAAACCTACAGCCAAAGTACTCAGGTGAGCGATCCAGGGACCATCATGGCCCTCTTGTTATCAAATTTCATTCTATTGAGAGGTGACAAGTTATTACCTATGAGTTGATAAAATAAAGAAATTAGAATTAGTTATGTAATAAAGAAATGTTAAAAATGTTTTTTTTATGATGAAGGCATGATCATATTGTATTCTAAGGACAGTTCTGGCTATTGATTTTTGTCAAAATTTCATTTAGTTGAGTGGTGCTAAATTAATGTTTAGTTTTGTGCTGAGATTGTAAAAGGAAAGAATTTCTTTATGTTTTAGCAATGTTAGAATTGTCCTTTGTGTAAGGTAGGCACCAGTGTATTGTATGTTTGCAAAAATGTTGGCATTTCAGTTCTGTTGAAGATCATTTAAGTTATAGGTGCTAGATTGTTGCCTGCTTTGCCATGTTATTACAAGCAAAGAGAATTGTGGTAAATGTTGTGAAAAATGTTGTAAATGTTCTTTGAGTACAGAAGGCACCAGTATATTGCATTTAAGGACAGTTCTGGCAAATCATTGTCAAAATCCCATTCAATTTAGAGGTTTTAACTTAGTGCTTAGTCTATGTTGAAATTACAAACAAAATAGTATTGGTTGATGAAAAGAAAATGTTGAAAATTGCTTTGTGTTAGGAAGGCAACAGTATATTGAATGTTAAGGACAGTTTTTACAGTTCTAGATTGTTGCTAGATTGTTTTCTGCTTTGCGTTGCTATTACACACAAAAAGAATTGGTTGATGTACAGTGAATTGTGTTAAGAAGGCACCAGTATATTGAATGTTGGGGACAGTTTGTGCAGTTCAGTTTTTATCAAATTTGATTCTATTGAGAGGTGACAAATGAGATTGTTGCCTGCTTTGCCATGTTATTACACGCAAAGAGAATTGTCTTAAATGATGTGAAAAATGTTGTAAATGTTCTTTGAGTACAGAACGCACCAGTATATTGCATTTAACGACAGTAAAGTTCTGGCAATTCATCGTCAAAATTTCATTCAATTTAGAGGTTTTAACTTAGTGCTTAGTCTATGTTGAAATTACAAGCAAAATAGTATTGGTTGATGAAAAGGAAATGTTGAAAATTGCTTTGTGTTAGGAAGGCAACAGTATATTGAATGTTAAGGACAGTTTTTACAGTTCTAAATTGTTGCTAGATTGTTTTCTGCTTTGCGTTGCTATTACACACTAAAAGAATTGGTTGATGTACAGTGAATTTTGTAAATGTTCTTTGTGTTAAGAAGGCACCAGTATATTGAATGTTGAGGACAGTTTTTGCAGTTCAGTTTTTATCAAATTTAATTGTATTGAGAGGTGACAAGTTATTGTCTATGAGTTGATAAAATATAGAAATTAGAATTAGTTGATGTAATAAAGAAATGTTAAAAAAGTTTTTTATTATGATGAAGGCATGATCATATTGCATTTTAAGGACAGTTCTGGCTATTGATTTTTGTCAAAATTTCATTTAGTTGAGTGGTGCTAAATTAATGTTTAGTTTTGTGCTGAGATTGTAAAAGGAAAGAATTCCTTTATGTTTTAGCAATGTTAGAATTGTCATTGTGTAAGGTAGGCACCAGTGTATTGTATGTTTAGAAAAATGTTGGCAATTCCGTTTTGTTGCAGATCATTTAAGTATTAGGTGCTAGATTGTTGCCTGCTTTGTTATGTTATTACATGCAAAGACAATTGTTGTAAATGTCGTGAAAAATGTTATGGACAGTTCTGGCAATTTATTTTTGTCAAAATTTCATTCAGTTTAGAGGTTTTAACTTAGTGCTTAGTCTATGTTGAAATTACAATCAAAATAGTATTGGTTGATAAGGAAATGTTGAAAATTGCTTTGTGTTAGGAAGGCAACAGTATATTGAATGTTAAGGACAGTTTTTACAGTTCATTGTTAGTGAAAATTTCATTCACTTTAGAGGTGACAAACTATTGCCTGTGTGTTGATTTTACAAAGAATTTAGAATTAGTTTATGTATAAGAAATTTTAGAAATTTTCTTTGTATGATGAAGGCACTATATTAGAATGCATTTTAAGGACAGTTCTGGCTGTTCATTTTTGTCAAAATTTCATTCAGTAGAGAGGTGCCAAATTATTGCTTTGTTGGTGCTGAAATCATGAAAAAAGTAGAATTTCTTTGTTTTAGAAATGTTAAAATTGATCTTTGTGTAATGTAGGCTTCTGTGTATTGTATGTTAAGAAAAGTTTTGGCGTTTCAGTTTTGTTGAAGGTCATTTAAGTGATAGGTGCTAGATTGTTTTCTGCTTTGCTGTGTTACACACAAAAAGAATTGGTTGATGTACAGTGAATTTTGTAAATGTTCTTTGTGTTAAGAAGGCACCAGTATATTGAATGTTGAGGACAGTTTTTGCAGTTCAGTTTTTATCAAATTTGATTCTATTGAGAGGTGACAAGTTAGATTGTTGCCTGCTTTGCCATGTTATTACACGCAAAGAGAATTGTCATAAATGATGTGAAAAATGTTGTAAATGTTCTTTGAGTACAGAACGCACCAGTATATTGCATTGAACGACAGTAAAGTTCTGGCAATTCATTGTCAAAATTCCATTCAATTTAGAGGTTTTAACTTAGTGCTTAGTCTATGTTGAAATTACAAACAAAATAGTATTGGTTGATGAAAAGGAAATGTTGAAAATTGCTTTGTGTTAGGAAGGCAACAGTATATTGAATGTTAAGGACAGTTTTTACAGTTCTAGATTGTTGCTAGATTGTTTTCTGCTTTGTGTTGCTATTACACACTAAAAGAATTGGTTGATGTACAGTGAATTTTGTAAATGTTCTTTGTGTTAAGAAGGCACCAGTATATTGAATGTTGAGGACAGTTTTTGCAGTTCAGTTTTTATCAAATTTAATTGTATTGAGAGGTGACAAGTTATTGTCTATGAGTTGATAAAATATAGAAATTAGAATTAGTTGATGTAATAGAGAAATGTTAAAAAAGTTTTTTATTATGATGAAGGCATGATCATATTGCATTTTAAGGACAGTTCTGGCTATTGATTTTTGTCAAAATTTCATTTAGTTGAGTGGTGCTAAATTAATGTTTAGTTTTGTGCTGAGATTGTAAAAGGAAAGAATTTCTTTATGTTTTAGCAATGTTAGAATTGTCCTTTGTGTAAGGTAGGCACCAGTGTATTGTATGTTTAGAAAAATGTTGGCAATTCCGTTTTGTTGTAGATCATTTAAGTATTAGGTGCTAGATTGTTGCCTGCTTTGTTATGTTATTACATGCAAAGACAATTGTTGTAAATGTTGTGAAAAATGTTATGGACAGTTCTGGCAATTTATTTTTGTCAAAATTTCATTCAGTTTAGAGGTTTTAACTTAGTGCTTAGTCTATGTTGAAATTACAAACAAAATAGTATTGGTTGATAAGGAAATGTTGAAAATTGCTTTGTGTTAGGAAGGCAACAGTATATTGAATGTTAAGGACAGTTTTTACAGTTCATTGTTAGTGAAAATTTCATTCACTTTAGAGGTGACAAACTATTGCCTGTGTGTTGATTTTACAAAGAATTTAGAATTAGTTTATGTATAAGAAATTTTAGAAATTTTCTTTGTATGATGAAGGCACTATATTAGAATGCATTTTAAGGACAGTTCTGGCTGTTTATTTTTGTCAAAATTTCATTCAGTAGAGAGGTGCCAAATTATTGCTTTGTTGGTGCTGAAATCATGAAAAAAGTAGAATTTCTTTGTTTTAGAAATGTTAAAATTGATCTTTGTGTAATGTAGGCTTCTGTGTATTGTATGTTAAGAAAAGTTTTGGCGTTTCAGTTTTGTTGAAGGTCATTTAAGTGATAGGTGCTAGATTGTTTTCTGCTTTTTGTGTTACACACAAAAAGAATTGGTTGATGTACAGTGAATTTTGTAAATGTTCTTTGTGTTAAGAAGGCACCAGTATATTGAATGTTGAGGACAGTTTTTGCAGTTCAGTTTTTAGCTCATCTGAGCACAAAGTGCTCAGGGTGAGCTTTTCTGATCGGTCTTTGTCCATCGTACATCCATCCGTCCGTCCGTCATCAACTTTTCATTCAAACAACATCTCCTCTGAAACCAATGGGGCAAATTTAATGAAACTTGCCTGGGATGTTCCTTGCATGAACCTCTACCAAGATTGTTCAAATGGTTCTGGTCCATTGCATATCTGGTTCACTGGATCTAAAAATAGATTTTATAAGTTGGATCTTTAAAAATCTTCTTCTCCGAAACAACAAGGCCTGGAGCTTTGATATTTGGTATGAAGCATTATCTAGTAGATCTCTACCAAGTTTGTTCAAATTATTTCCCTGGGGTCAAAACTGACCCCACCCCAGGGGTCAGTTGATTTTTTATAGAGTTATATAGGGAAAAGTTGAAAATCTTCTTGTCAGAAACAAGAAGGCCTAGAGTTAAGATATTTGGTATGTAGCATTGTCTAGTGGACCTCTACCAAGTTTGTTCAAGTTATTGCCTCTAGGTCAAAAACGGCCCCGCCCCGGGGGTCACTTGTGTTACATAGAGTTATATAGGAAAATCTTGAAAAAATCTTCTTATCAGAAACCGTAAGTTATAAAGCTTAGATATTTGGTGTGTAGCATTGTCTAGTGGACCTCTACCAAGTTTGTTCAAATCATGGCCTCTGGGTCAAAAGTGGCCCCGTCCCAGGTGTCAGTTGTTTTACATATAGTTATATATAGGAAAAACTTTAAAAATCTTCTTGTCAGAAACCGTAAGGCATAGAGCTTAGATATTTGGTGTGTAGCTTTGTCTAGTGGACCTCTACCAAGTTTGTTCAAATCATGGCCTCTTGGTCAAAAATGGCCCCCCAGGGATCGCTTGTTTTACATAGAGTTATATAGAAAAATCTTAAAAAATCTTCTTGTCAGAAACTGTAAGGCATAGAGCTTAGATATTTAGTGTGTAGCATTGTCTAGTGGACCTCTACCAAGTTTGTTCAAATCATGGCCTCTGGGTCAAAAGTGGCCCCGTCCCAGGGGTCGCTTTTTTACATAGAGTTATATAAGAAAATCTTAAAAAATCTTCTTGTCAGAAACTGTAAGGCATAGAGCTTAGATATTTAGTGTGTAGCATTGTCTAGTGGACCTCTACCAAGTTTGTTCAAATCATGGCCTCTGGGTCAAAAATGGCACCCCAGGGATCGCTTGTTTTACATAGAGTTATATAGGAAAATCTTAAAAAATCTTCTTGTCAGAAACTGTAAGGCATAGAGCTTAGATATTTAGTGTGTAGCATTGTCTAGTAGACCTCTACCAAGTTGGTTCAAATCATGGCCTCTGGGTCAAAAGTGGCCCCGTCCCAGGGGTCGCTTGTTTTACATAGAGTTATATAGGAAAATCTTAGAAAATCTTAAAAAATCTTCTTGTCAAAAACTGTAAGGCATAGATCTTAGATATTTAGTGTGTAGCATTGTCTAGTGGACCTCTACCAAGTTTGTTCAAATCATAGCCACTGGGCCAAAATAAGCCCAGCCCTGGTGGTCACTTGTTTACATAGAGTTATATAGGAAAAGGTTTTAAAAATCTTCACAGAAAAAACCATAAGGCTTAGAGTTAAGTTATTTAGTATGAAGCATTGTCTAGAGGACCTCTACCAAGTTTGTTCAAGTCATGGACCCTAGGTCAAAAATGGCCCAGCCCCATGGGTCACATGTTTTACAGAGAGTTATATAGGAAAAACTTTAAAAATCTTCTTGTCATAAACAACAAGGTTTAGAGTTAAGATATTTGGTGTGCCGCATTATCTAATGGACCTCTATCAAGTTTGTTCAAATCATGGCCCCTTCGTCAAAATAGGCACCGCCCTAGGGGTCACATGTTTTACATAGAATTATATAGGAAAAACTTTAAAAATCTTCTTGTCAGAAACCGTAAGGCATAGAGCTTAGATATTTGGTATGCAGCATTGTCTAGAGGACCTCTACCAAGTTTGTTAGAAAAATGTCCCTGGGGTCACTATTTGCCCCGCCCGAGGGGTCACAAGTTTTAAATAACAATATAGAAGAAAATCTTTAAAAATCTTCTTGTCTGAAACCACAAGGCCTAGAATTTTAAAATTTTGCACGAAGCAAGCTTTATCAAGCTTTTTCAAATTATTAGATTAGGTTAAAGGTCACGAAGGCTGAAAGTAGATTTATCTACTGTGCCTCATAGAGCCTTCATTTATAGACCAATATCTTTGATATTCAGTATAGAGGTTCCTTGCATGAACCTCTACCCATGGGTAGGGTTTGAGGTCACTGGGTCAAGCTCAAGGTCACCATAGCATATAATAGATATTTCTACTTTCTGTCATAGAGCCTTTATTTATTGACTGATATTTTATATATTTTGTTTGTAGGCACTTGCATATTTTCAATTAGAATATGAAATACTGCTCAACAGCAAAACTACAGCCTAAGTAGTCAGGTGAGCGATTCCAGGGCCATCATGGCCCTCTTGTTATCTAATTTCATTCTATTGAGAGGTGACAAGTTATTACCTATGAGTTGATAAAATAAAGAAATTAGAATTAATTATGTAATAAAGAAATGTTAAAAAAGTTTTTTATTATGATGAAGGCATGATCATATTGCATTTTTAAGGACAGTTCTGGCTGTTGATTTTTGTCAAAATTTCATTTAGTTGAGTGGTGCCAAATTAATGTTTAGTTTTGTGCTGAGATTGTAAAAGGAAAGAATTTCTTTATGTTTTAGCAATGTTAGAATTGTCCTTTGTGTAAGGTAGGCACCGGTGTATTGTATGATTAGAAAAATGTTGGCATTTCCGTTTTGTTGTAGATCATTTAAAGTATTAGGTGCTAGATTGTTGCCTGCTTTGCCGTGTTATTACAAGCAAAGAGAATTGTCTTAAATGATATGAAAAATGTTGTAAATGTTCTTTGTGTACAGAAAGCACCAGTATATAACATTTAAGGACAGTTCTGGCAATTCATTGTCAAAATTCCATTTAGTTTAGAGATTTTAACTTAGTGCTTAGTCTATGTTGAAATTACAAGCAAAATAGTATTGGTTGATGAAAAGGAAATGTTGAAAATTGCTTTGTGTTAGGAAGGCACCAGCATATTGAATGTTAAGGACAATTTTTACAGTTCTAGATTGTTGCTAGATTGTTTTCTGCTTTGCTATTCTATTACACACTAAAAGAATTGGTTGATGTACAGTGAATTTTGTAAATGTTCTATGTGTTAAGAAGGCACCAGTATATTGAATGTTGAGGACAGTTTTTGCAGCTCAGTTTTTATCAAATTTGATTCTATTGAGAGGTGACAAGTTATTGTCTATGAGTTGATAAAAGTTAGAAATTAGAATTAGTTGATGTAATAAAGAAATGTTAAAAAAGTTTTTTATAATGATGAAGGCATGATCATATTGCATTGTAAGGACAGTTCTGGCTGTTGATTTTTGTCAAAATTTCATTTAGTTGAGTGGTGCCAAATTAATGTTTAGTTTTGTGCTGAGATTGTAAAAGGAAAGAATTTCTTTATGTTTTAGCAATGTTAGAATTGTCCTTTGTGCAAGGTAGGCACCGGTGTATTGTATGTTTAGAAAAATTTTGGCATTTCTGTTTTGTTGAAAATCATTTAAGTGATAGGTGCTAGATTGTTGCCTGCTTTGCCATGTTATTACACACATAGAGAATTGTTGTAAATGTCATGAAAAAAGTTGTAAATGTTCTTTGTGTACAGAAGGCACCAGTATATTGCATTTAAAGATGGATATTGGTTCTCCTGTAGAACTTTTCCTGTGATTGACATTAGTGGGATTTGAAGCTAGTGCAATTATGTTGTGGTCAGATTTTATAGCACCTGTCAGTAATCAGGTTAGGCAATTTAATTTATGATAGGAGATGGAGAAGTAAAGTATTAAATGAAATGTTAACTGGTCAAGGCATTTCTGTCTACACATTGCTATAGGATTCACTGTTTTCAAACTTGAAACTGAATTTGAAGTATGAAAATTGCACTCAAAATTGAAACTAACACAGTTTGTGAAACCAGTGAAACCATTTTCTCGATCAGCTATTGCAGAATAATTGTATTATAAATAAATCTGTAATTTATTAATAAGATAATTTAGTTTTGCACTGAAACAGCAACATGAGTCATAGAGATATTACAAATTCTGTCAGTAACAAAGAAAATAAGAAGAAACGTTTGAGTGACAGGACAATTAAAACATACAGTTACACAAAAAGCAGAAAACACCTTGATATGTCATTTGCTGACGACATGGAAAAGATGGCATTTGAAAAAGAGAAACAGTTTTGTACTGATCTCTATTTATCATTAGTATTACTTTACAAGTTTCAGACATTTTAATGGAAATGTTCTGCTAAGCAGAGCTACAGACCAGAAAATACTTGACCAGAAGATAATGATTTTATGGCCTTGAAGTCAAGATCAGATGCTCACCTACTGTTACAAGATACATTTTCATACAAAACCCTAGAATTACACACTTGCCTGCAGCACCTTGTAAACATTTACAGATTCCCTACAGTGATAAATGCCTATGAAGTAATGGCAATATTTTATAACCATTAGAACTAATCACTAAGAGATTATCTGAGGTCAGCAAGGTCAGTCTTTAAGGACAGTACTGGGAATTCATTGTTGTCAAAATTCCATTCAATTTAGAAGTTTTAACTTAGTGCTTAGTCTACATGTATGTTGAAATTACCAACAAAATAGTATTGGTTGATGAAAAGGAAATGTTGAAAATGTTCTTTGTGTTAAGAAGGCAACAGTATATTGAATGTTAAGGACAGTTTTTACAGTTCATTGCTTGTAAAAATTTCATTCACTTTAGAGGTGACAAAATATTGCCTTAGTGTTGATATTACAAAGAATTTAGAATTAGTTGATGTGTAAGAAATGTTAAAAATTTTCTTTGTGTGATGACAGCACTATATTAGAATGCATTTTAAGGACAGTTCTGTCATTTGATTTTTGTCAAAATTTCATTCAGTTGAGAGGTGCCAAATTATTGCTTTGTTGGTGCTGAAATCATGAAAAAAAAGTAGAATTTCTTTATGTTTTAATAATGTTAAAATTGATCTTTGTGTAATGTAGGCTCCTGTGTATTGTATGTTAAGAAAAGTTTTGGCATTTCAGTTTTGTTGAAGGTCATTTAAGTGATAGGTGCTAGATTGTTGTCTGCTTTGCTGTGTTATTGCACACAAAAAGAATTGGTTGAGGTACATTGAATTTTGTAAATGCTGTTTGTGTTAAGAAGGCACCATTATATTGAATGTTAAGGACAGTTTTTGCAGTTCACTTTTTGTCAAAATTTCATTCTTTTGAGAGGTGAGAAGTTACAGCATTTGAGTTGATATAATAAAGAAATTAGAATTAGTTGATGTATAAGAAATGTTGAAAATGTTCTTTGTATGATTAAGGGATGATCATATTACATTTAAAGGACAGTTCTGGATATTTGTTTTTGTCCAAATTTCACTAAGTCGAGAGGTGCCAAATTATTGTTTAGTTTTGTGCTGATATTGTCAAAGGAAAGAATTTCTTTGTTTTAGCAATGTTAGAATTGTTCTTTGTGTAAGGTAGGCACCAGTGTATTGTATGTTTAGAAAAATTCTGGCATTTCCATTTTGTTGATCATTTAAGTGACAGGTGCTAGATTGTTGCCTGCTTTGGCATGTTATTACAAGCAAAGAGAATTGTGGTAAATGATGTGAAAAATGATGTAAATGTTCTTTGTGTACAGAAGGCACCAGTATATTGCATTTAAGGACAGTTCTGGCAATTCATTGTTGTCCAAATTCCATTCAATTTAGAGGTTTTAACTTAGTGCTTAGTCTGTGTTCTAATTACAAACAAAATAGTATTGGTTGATGAAAAGGAAATGTTGAGAATGTTCTTTGTGTTAAGAAGGCAACAGTATATTGAATGTTAAGGACAGTTTTTACGGTTCATTGTTAGTAAAAATTTCATTCACTTTAGAGGTGACAAACTATTGCCTGTGTGTTGATATTACAAAGAATTTAGAATTAGTTAATGTATAAGAAATGTTTAAAACTTTCTTTATAAAATGAAGGCACTATATTTTAATGCATTTTAAGGACAGTTCTGGCTATTCATTTTTGTCAAAATTTTATTCGAGAGGTGCCAAATTATTGCTTTGTTGGTGCTGAAATCATGAAAAAAAAATTAGAATTTCTTTGTTTTAGAAATGTTAAAATTGATCTTTATTTAATCTTGGCTTTTGTGTACTGTTTGTTAAGAAAAGTTTTGGCATTTCAGTTTTGTTGAAGGTCATTTAAGTGATAGGTGCTGAATTGTTGTCTACTTTGCTGTGTTATTACACAAAAATAATTGGTTGATGTACAGTGAATTTTGTAAATGTTCTTTGTGTTAAGAAGGCAATAGTATATTGAATGTTAAGGACAGTTTTTACAGTTCATTGTTAGTAAAAATTTCATTCACTTTAGAGGTGACAAACTATTGCCTTAGTGTTGATATTACAAAGAATTTAGAATTAGTTAATGTATAAGAAATGTTTAAAACTTTCTTTATAAAATGAAGGCACTATATTTTAATGCATTTTAAGGACAGTTCTGGCTATTCATTTTTGTCAAAATTTTATTCATTTGAGAGGTGCCAAATTATTGATTTGTTGGTGCTGAAATCATGAAAAAAAAAGTAGAATTTCTTTGTTTTAGAAATGTTAAAATTGATCTTTATTTAATCTTGGCTTTTGTGTACTGTTTGTTAAGAAAAGTTTTGGCATTTCAGTTTTGTTGAAGGTCATTTAAGTGATAGGTGCTAAATTGTTGTCTACTTTGCTGTGTTATTACACAAAAATAATTGGTTGATGTACAGTGAATTTTGTAAATGTTCTTTGTGTTAAGAAGGCACCAGTATATTGAATGTTAAGGACAGTTTTTGAAGTTCATTTTTTGTCAAAGTTTCATTGTATTGAGAGGTGACAGAATATTGCCTATGAGTTGATATAATAAAGAAATTAGAATTAGTTGATGTATAAGAAATGTTAAAAATGTTCTTTGTATGATGAAGGCATGATCATATTGCATTTTAAGGACAGTTCTGGCTATTCGTTTTTGTCAAAATTTCATTTATTTGAGAGATGCCAAATTATTGTTTAGTTTTGTGCTGAGTACTGTCAAAGGAAAGAATTTATTTATGTTTTAGCAATGTTAGAATTGTTCTTTGTGTAAGGTAGGCACAAGTGTATTGTATGTTTGGAAAAAATTTGACATTTCAGTTTTGTTGAAGATCATTTAAGTGACAGGTGCTAGATTGCTGCCTGCTTTGCCATGTTATTACAAGCAGAGAATTGTTGTAAATGATGTGAAAAATGTTGTAAATGTTCTTTGTGTACAGAAAGCACCAGTATATTGCATTTAAGGACAGTTCTAGGAATTCATTGTTGTCAAAATTCCATTCAATTTAGAGGTTTTAACTAAGTGCTTAGTCTATGTTGAAATTACAAACAAAATAGTATTGGTTGATGATAAGGAAATGTTGAAAATGTTCTTTGTGTTAGGAAGGCAACAGTATATTGAATGTTAAGGACAGTTTTTACAGTTCATTGTTAGTAAAAATTTCATTCACTTTAGAGGTGACAAACTATTGCCTTAGTGTTGATATTACAAAGAATTTAGAATTAGTTAATGTATAAGAAATGTTTAAAACTTTCTTTGTATGATGAAGGCACTATATTTATTTTGCATTTTAAGGACAGTTCTGGCTATTTATTTTTGTCAAAATTTCATTCAGTTGAGAGGTGCCAAATTATTGCTTTGTTGGTGCTGAAATCATGAAAAAAGTAAAATTTCTTTGTTTTAGAAATGTTAAAAATGTTCTTTGTGTAATGTAGGCTTCTGTGTATTGTATGTTAAGAAAAGTTTTGGCATTTCAGTTTTGTTGAAGGTCATTTAAGTGATAGGTGCTAGATTGTTTTCTGCTTTGCTGTGTTACACACAAAAAGAATTGGTTGATGTACAATGAATTTTGTATATGTTCTTTGTGTTAAGAAGGCACCAGTATATTGAATGTTGAGGACAGTTTTTGTAGTTCAGTTTTTAGCTCACCTGAGCACAAAGTGCACAGGGTGAGCTTTTCTGATTGGTCTTTGTCCGCCGTCCGTCCATCCGTCCGTTGTCAACTTTTCATTCAAACGACATCTCCTCTGAAACCAGTGGGACAAATTTAATGAAACTTGCCTGGGATGTTCCTTGCATGAAGCTCTACCAAGATTGTTCAAATGGTTCTGGTCCATTGCATTTCTGGTTCACTGGATCTAAAAAAAGATTTTATAAGTTGGATCTTTAAAAATCTTCTTCTCCGAAACCACAAGGCCTGAGCTTTTATATTTGGTATGAAGCATCATCTAGTGGACCTCTACCAAGTTTGTTCAGATTATGTCCTTGGGGTCAAAACTGACCCCACCCCAGGGGTCAGTTGATTTTACATAGAGTTATATTGGGAAAACTTGAAAATCTTCTTGTCAGAAACAAGGAGGCCTAGAGTTAAGATATTTGGTGTGTAGCATTGTCTAGTAGACCTCTATCAAAGTTGTTCAAGTCATGACCTCTGGGTCAAAAGTGACCCCGCCCCAGGGGTCACTTGTTTTACATATAGTTATATACAGGAAAAACTTTAAAAATCTTCTTGTCAGAAACCGTAAGGCATAGAGCTTAGATATTTGGTGTGTAGCATTGTCTAGTGGACCTCTACCAAGTTTGTTCAAATCATGGACTCTGGGTCAAAAATGGCCCCGCCCCAGGGGTCACTTGTTTTACATAGAGTTACACAGGAAAAACTTTAAAAATCTTCTTGTCAGAAACCGTAAGGCATAGAGCTTAGATATTTGGTGTGTAGCATTGTCTAGTGGACCTCTACCAAGTTTGTTCAAATCATGGCCTCTGGGTCAAAAATGGCCCCGCCCCAGGGGTCACTTGTTTTACATAGAGTTACATAGGAAAATTTTAAAAAATCTTCTTGTCAGAAACTGTAAGGCATAGAGCTTAGATATTTAGTGTGTAGCATTGTCTAGTGGACCTCTACTTAGTTTGTTCAAATCATAGCGACTGGGTCAAAATAAGCCCAGCCCTGGGGGTCTCTTGTTTACATAGAGTTATGTAGGAAAAGGTTTTAAAAATCTTCTTGTCAGAAACTGTAAGGCATAGAGCTTAGATATTTAGTGTGTAGCATTGTCTAGTGGACCTCTACCAAGTTTGTTCAAATCATAGCTACTGGGTCAAAATAGGCCCAGCCCTGGGGGTCACTTGTTTACATAGAGTTATATAGGTAAAGGTTTTAAAAATCTTCTTGTCAGAAACTGTAAGGCATAGAGCTTAGATATTTAGTGTGTAGCATTGTCTAGTGGACCTCTACCAAGTTTGTTCAAATCATAGCCACTGGGTCAAAATAGGCCCAGCCCTGGGGGTCACTTGTTTACATAGAGTTATATAGGTAAAGGTTTTAAAAATCTTCATGTCAGAAACTGTAAGGCATAGAGCTTAGATATTTAGTGTGTAGCATTGTCTAGTGGACCTCTACCAAGTTTGTTCAAATCATAGCCACTGGGTCAAAATAGGCCCAGCCCTGGGGGTCACTTGTTTACATAGAGTTATATAGGTAAAGGTTTTAAAAATCTTCACAGAAGAAACCATAAGGCTAAGAGTTAAGATATTTTGTATGAAGCATTGTCTAGAGGACCTCTACCAAGTTTGTTTGAGTCATGGACCCTAGTTTAAAAATGGCCCAGCCCCAGGGGTCACGTTTTACATAGAGTTATATAGGAAAAACTTTAAAAATTTTCTTGTCATAAACAACAAGGTTTAGAGTTAAGATATTTGGTGTGCCGCATTATCTAATAGACCTCTATCAAGTTTGTTCAAATCATGGCCCCTTCGTCAAAATAGGCCCCGCCCTAGGGGTCACATGTTTTACATAGAATTATATAGGAAAAACTTGAAAAATCTTCTTGTCAAAAACCACAAGGCCTAGAGTTAAGATATTTGGTATGCAGCATTGTCTAGAGGACCTCTACCAAGTTTATTAGAAAAATGTCCCTGTGGTCACTATCAGCCCCGCCTGACGGGTCACAAGTTTTAGATAACAATATAGAAGAAAATCTTTAAAAATCTTCTTGTCTGAAACCACAAGGCCTAGAATTTTAAAATTTTGCACGAAGCAAGCTTTATCAAGCTTTTTCAAATTATTAGATTAGGTTAAAGGTCACGAAGGCTAAAAGTAGATTTATCTACTGTACCTCATAGAGCCTTCATTTATAGACCAATATCTTTGATATTCAGTATAGAGGTTCCTTGCATGAACCTCTACCCATGGGTAGGTTTGAGGTCACTGGGTCAAGCTCAAGGTCACCATAGCTTATAAAAGATATTTCTACTTTCTGTCATAGAGCCTTTATTTATTCACTGATATTTTACATATTTTGTTTGTAGGCACTTACATATTTTCAATTAAAAAATGAAATACTTCTTAACAGCAAACCTACAGCCAAAGTACTCAGGTGAGCAATCTAGGGCCATCATGGCCCGCTTGTTATAAAATTTCATTCTGTTGAGAGGTGACAAGTTATTATGCCCCCCATCGAAGATGAGGGGGCATATAGTTTTGCAAATGTCGGTTGGTCTGTCGGTCGGTTCGTCGGTAGACACTTTGTTTCCGATGAATAACTAGAGAACACTTTGACCTAGGTTCACCATACTTGGTGTGCTGGTTGGTCATCACTAGTAGATGACCCGTATTGATTTTGAGGTCATTAGGTCAAAGGTCAAGCTCACAGGGACCTTCATCCTAAAAACGGTTTCTGATCAATAACTAGAGAATGCTTTGACCTAGGTTCACCAAACTTGGTATGCTGGTTGGTCATCACCAGTAGATGACCCCTATTGATTTTGAGGTCAAAGGTCAAGCTCACAGGGACCTTCATCCTAAAAATGGTTTCCGACCTATAACTAGAGAACGCTTTGACCTAGGTTCAGCAAACTTGGTAAGCTGGTTGGTCATCACCAGTAGATGACCGATATTGATTTTGAGGTCATTAAGTCAAAGGTCAAGCTCACAGGGACCTTCATCCTAAAAACAGTTTCCGATCAATAACTAAAGAACGCTTTGGCCTAGGTTCACCAAACTTGGTATGCTGGTTGGTCATCACCGGTAGATGACCCCTATTGACTTTGAGGTCATTAGGTCAAAGGTCAAGCTCACAGAGACTTTCATCCTAAAAACGGTTTCCGATCAATAACTAGAGAATGCTTTGACCTAGGTTCACCATTCTTGGTATGCTGGTTGGTCATCACCAGTAGAGGACCCCTATTGATGTTGAGGTCATTAGGTCGAAGGTCAAGGCCACAGGGACCTCGATCCTAAAAACGGTTTCTGATCAATAACTAGAGAACGCTTTGGCCCAACCACAAGCAATTAGGTGCTGCTGGGGGGCATGTATGTTTTACAAACATTTCTTGTTACCTATGAGTTGATAAAATAAAGAATTTAGAATTAGTTGATGTAATAAAAGAATGTTAAAAATGTTTTTTTTATGATGAAGGCATCATCATATTGCATTTTAAGGACAGTTCTGGCTATTTGTTTTTGTCAAAATTTCATTTAGTTGAGAGGTGCCAAATTATTGTTTAGTTTTGCACTGAGATTGTAAAAGGAAAAAATCTCTTTATGTTTTAGCACATGTTTTGCATAGAGTTGTAAAGGAAAAATATTAAAAAATCTCCTTGGAAGAAACCAAAAGGCTTAGAACTTAGATATTTGGTATGAAGCATCATCAAGTGAACCTCTACCAAGATTGTTCAAATTTATGACCCTGGGGTCAAAACTAGCCCTACACCAGGGGTCATTTGATTTTACATAGAGTTATAAAGGAAAGTCTTAAAAAATCTTCTTGGCAGAAACCACAAGGCATAGGACTTAGATATTTGGTATGCAGTATTGCCTAGTAGACCTTTGCCAGTATTGTTCAAGTTATGGCCCCTGTGTCAAAAATGGCCACGCCCTGGGGGTCATATGTTTTACATAGAGTTGTAAAGAAAAAAAATTAAAAATCTTCTTGGAAGAAACCAAAAGGCTTACAGCTTAGAGATTAGACATTTCAATCTAATGGGAGTTTAACACTATGATGTTGGGTAGAAAATGCGCTCCATTCCAATGAACGCCATTTCTCCAGGCAGGGAAGGGGGTGTTGACCTTTGACCCTGTGACCTATAAGTTGGTCTGATAAGAAGAGCTCATCAAGGTGCATGCACCTGTAAATATTGGAGATTGCAGATGGAAAGACTTCTGTGTTACGGTAAATGTTAAAGTTTTGTGATAAACAAATAAACAGGCAGACAGACACACCAAAAACAATCTAATATTAACCACTGTGACCCTGATATAGACCCAAGTTATCTTGAGTCCAACCAAGTGGTAGAGGTCCATGCAGGGTACCTGGTACCTTCATAACGAATATCTAAGATAAAGGCCAATAAGTAAAACATTATTGGATATAGAGTTATGGTTCTTTAGCATTGAACCACTGCACATTGAGATCTATTCAGCTATGAAGCTTCAAGTTATATCTTCAATACCTTTTAAGTTATGCCCTGGACAAGAATTAAGTATGAAAAATAACAAAGGGAAATAACTAAAAAATTGTGAAAAATAGTTATGGTTCTTGGGCACTGCACCTTCCCACAATGAGATCTATTCACCTATGAAGTTTAAAGTTGGTAACTCCAGTACTTTTGCCCCGGACGTGCCAAATGGGATGCTGATGACACTGCCGCCACAGCCAACACCTGTGTAACACCTATATGTCCCCTGACTATAGTCAGATGACACAAAAAGTAGAACAATCTTTTTCTTACCTTGGTGATTTTGATCTAGACCAATGTAAATGGTGCAGGTTCATATAAGGTGCCTACGTACCAAATGTCTAACTGATAAGTCAATAAATAAAGGCTCTTTGACAGAAAGTAGAAAGGAGAAATCAGTAAAATTCAATAAAAAAACCCCCAAAAAACAAAAACAAAACAAAAAAATATTGGAATGCAGTAACACTTCTCATGTGCCACCTTTAGAACTGCATTGCATTGTTTTTCATTAATTATGCCCCCCATCAAAGATGAGGGAGCATATAGTTTTGCAAATTTCGGTAGGTCGGTCGGTCTGTTAGTCGGTCCGTCGGTAGACACTTCGTTTTAAATCAATAACTAGAGAACGCTTTGACCTTTGACCAAACTTGGTATGCTGGTTGGTCATCACCAGTAGATGACCCCTATTGATTTTGTAGTCATTAGGTCTAAGGTCAAGCTCACAGGGACTTTCATCCTAAAAACGGTTTCCGATCAATAACTAGAGAACGCTTTGACCTAGGTTCACCAAACTTGGTATGCTGGTTGGTCATCACCAGTAGATGATCCATATTGATTTTAAGGTCATTAGGTCAAAGGTCAAGCTCACAGGGACCTTCATCCTAAAAACGGTTTCCGATCAATAACTAGAGAACACTTTGACCTAGGTTCAGCAAACTTGGTATGCTGGTTGGTCACCACCAGTAGATAACCCCTATTGATTTTGAGGTCATTAGGTCAAAGGTCAAGCTTACAGGGACCTTCATCCTAAAAACGGTTTCCGATCAATAACTAGAGAACACTTTGACCTAGGTTCACCAAACTTGGTATGCTGGATGGTCATCACCAGTAGATGACTTTGAGGTCATTAGGTCAAAGGTCAAGATCACAGAGACTTTCATCCTAAAAACAGTTTCTGATCAAAAACTAGAGAACGCTTTGAACTTGGTTCACCAAACTTGATATGCTGGTTGGTCATCACCAGTAAATGACCCCTATTGATTTTAAGGTCATTAGGTCAAAGGACATTTCTCTGTATTATCACAAAAAATCCTGTATAATTACAGGTGCATATAATCTAGAAACCCTGCTTTGTAGATTCATCTGAGAGGGTATAACTATGCAGATTTCAATAAATTTGCATTTAAATACCAAAGTGAGTAACCTCACATACTGACAACTTTTCTTAAAACGTTTCATGGCTCTAGCAGTTACTGTTATATGTTTGAAGTTACACACGACACCAGTCTAAAAATGCTTTTTTTGGCTTAATCAGGGGGCATAACTCTGCTGATCTCCAATAAATTTGCATCAAAATACCCAGGTGAGTAAGTTCACATGATGTCAACTCTTCTAAGAAAGTTTCATGGCTCTAGCAGTTACAGGTTTGGAGTTACTTGTGACACAAACAGTCTTATACTGACAGCATGACAGACAGATAAGGGCAAATCAATATGCCCCCTACCCTAAAGGGATGGGGGCATGAAAAGGTCATGGATTGTTCAAAATGGAAGCTTGATTATTGTTAAACACTCTATCGTAATTAAAACCACTCTTCTTTTCTTCCCTGGTACAGTTTCAAAGAAAAGTTGACAATGAAGGTGCATTATTTAGCACTTCTTTAATTACCATTGCCATTTTGTTTTAAGGTGTAAGGAATAAGGTTACTTAATATGGGGGGGGGGGCTATTATCATTGTGTTAATAAGTCACTGTTAATTGTCATTGTCATCCTTGCTTGACTCATCAAAGTAAAATGCTTTAAAAACAAAACAGGCTTACATTGAGAAGACTTAACAAATCTTCTTGCCTGAAACCACAAGACCAAAAACTTAGACATTTTGCACAGAGCATCAGCAAGATATTTTGCACAGAGCATTAGCAAAATTTGTCCCTGGACCAAATTTTGCCCTATCCCAGGGGTCCTATTTGTGCAATATATTCAATCTTTAAAAATCTTCTTGTGAGAAACCATAGTTTTTAGACCTGAGATTTTTCAAATGAAGCATCATCTTGAGGTCCTCTACTAAGATTGTTCAATTAATGCCCTTTGGGTCATTAATGGCCCAGCCCTGGGGGTCACTTGATTTTATAGGGAAGACTTAAAAAATCTTCTGTAGTCTGAAACTACAAGCCCTAAAACTTAGACATTTTGCACAGAGCACCAGCTAGAGGTCCTCTATAGATTTTTCAAATTATGCCCCAGGGATCAGAACTTGCTGCACCCCAGGGTCCTATTTGTGCAAAATATTTAATCTTTAAAAAACTTCTTGTGAGAAACTGAATTTTAGACATAAGATTTTTTTCATAGTGCATCATCTTGAAATCCTCTACTATGATTGTTTGAATAATGCCCCTTGGGTCATTTATAGCCTTGCCCTGGGGGTCACTTGATATTACATAGGGATTGTACAGGGAAGAGTTTAAAAAGTCTTTGTTTCTGAAACCACAAGGTCTTTAGCTTAAATATTTTATGTGGAGCAAAGGCTGGAGAACATTAAAATAGCTTCTGATGATTGCTCAACTTCAGACCTAAAGGCATAGTATTCAGGTGTGTGATACAGGGCCATCATGTCCCTCTTGTTTTCAGTTAAAAGATGATGAGATTGATCTTTGATGAGAATAAATGATTCATGTTGTTTATGAAAATCTGTTTTTCATACAATGTTAACAATCACATTGCAACTATAAAAATGGGACATTTTCTAAGCATTTTCTGCATTAGAAAACTACTTCAATCTACAGACTCTTAATGGGGGATGCAGGGGAGATAATCAAGGGGGTAATTAATTACTGGAATGATCTATGTATGAAAAATCAAAAATGTCAAGTCAATTAAAGAAGGCTTTATGACAAATAGAAGAAAAATCTATTTTTAGCCTCAGTAACCATGACACTGATCCAAGTAAAAGCCCACTCATAGGTAGTCCTTGCAATTTATTTACATATAAAATATTTAAGTTATTGATAGATAAATGAAGACTTTATGAAACAAGGGGGCCATTGGCCCCAAAGTGCTCACCTGAGGACAGACTGTCATTTGTGTGAAAACGGACAAAACTAGGGTTTTTTACAAGAATTTGAACAATTTTTACTATATATATGGTCCAGATTTCAAAGTTGTACATCAAACAACAAAAAGGAGGTCACTAGGTCAAAATGTCATCTATTGTCAGAGTTCAATTTCAAAACCTGAAACTGTGCCTAGTGTTCGAATTTCATAGCTGTAGGTAAAAAAGCAAGAAAGTAGGTCACTCGGTGAGAATCTAGGTCATCTAACATCAAAGTTCAATTCTACATCTGAAACTGTACAATTGGTCCAAATTTTATAGCAGTACATAAAAAAAAGTAGGTAACTAGGTCAAAATTTAGGTCATCTAACATCAAAGTTCAATTCTTTATCTAAAACTGTACACATGGTCCAAATTACATATCAGTTTATCAAATAACAAAAATGTAGGACACTAGGTCAAAATTTAGGTCATATAACATCAAGAGTTCAAATCTACATCTGAAACTGTGCAAATGGTCCAAATTTCATAGCTGTACATAAAAAAACAAGAAAGTAGGTCACAAGATCAAAATCTAAGCAGGCTCATATCAAAGCTCTATTCTATATCTGAAACTGTGCACATGGTCCAAATTTCATAGCTGTACATCAAAAACCAAGAAAGTAGGTCACTAGGTCAAAATTTAGGTCATCTAAAATCAAAGTGCGTTCCTACATCTGAAATTGTGCACATGGTCCAAATTTCATCGCTGTATTTCAAAAAACAAGAATGTAGGTCACTAGGTCAGAATCTAGACAGGCTCATGTCAAAGTTCAGTTTTACATCTGAAACAGTGCACATGGTCCAAATTTCATAGCTGTACATCAAAAACCAAGAAAGTAGGTCACTAGGTCAAAATTTAGGTCATCTAACATCAAAGTGCATTTCAACATCTGAAATTATGCACATGGTCCAAATTTCATCGCTGTATTTCAAAAAACAAGAATGTAGGTCACTAGGTCAAAATCTAGACAGGCTCATATCAAAGTTCAGTTCTACATCTACAATGCAAATGGTCCAAATTTCATAGCTGTAGATAAATAGCAAGAAAGTAGGTCACAAGGTAAGAATCTAGGTCATCTAACATCAAAGTTCAATTCTACATCTGAAACAGTGCACATGGTCCAAATTTCATAGCTCTAGATAAATAGCAAGAAAGCAGGTCACAAGGTAAGAATCTAGGTCATCTAACATCAAAGTTCAATTCTACATCTGAAACTGTGCACATGGTCCAAATTTCATAGTTGTACATCAGAAAGCAAGAAAGTAGGTCACTAGGTCAAAATTTAGGTCATCTAACATCAAAGTGCATTTCTACATCTGAAAATGTGCACATGGTCCAAATTTCATCGCTGTATTTCAAAAATTAAGAATGTAGGTCACTAGGTCAGAATCTAGACAGGCTCATGCCAAAGTTCAGTTCTACATCTGAAATTGTGCACATGGTCCAAATTTCATAGCTGTACATCAAAAACCAAGAAAGTAGGTCACTAGGTCAAAATTTAGGTCATCTATCATCAAAGTGCATTTCAACATCTGAAATTGTGCACATGGTCCAAATTTCATCGCTGTATTTCAAAAAACAAGAATGTAGGTCACTAGGTCAAAATCTTGACAGGCTCATATCAAAGTTCAGTTCTACATCTGAAACTGTGCACATGGTCCAAATTTCATAGCTGTAGATAAATAGCAAGAAAGTAGGTCACAAGGTAAGAATCTAGGTCGTCTAACATTAAAGTTCAATTCTACATCTGAAACAGTGCACATGGTCCAAATTTCATAGCTGTAGATAAATAGCAAGAAAGTAGGTCACAAGGTAAGAATCTAGGTCATCTAACATCAAAGTTCAATTCTACATCTGAAACTGTGCACATGGTCCAAATTTTAGCTGTACATCAAACAAGCGGGCCATTATGGCCCTAAAGTGCTCACCTGAGTTTAGTTGAGTTTGTTTGCAAAAGAAATTGTAAGAGTAGACGGCAATGAGGTAAGTGGTCATATTGAGAAACAAGACAAATACAGAAAAAAAAATTTATTCAGGGAAGAGAAATCATGACAAAATATTCTTTTCAGAACAAAATTTCATGAATATCAAAATGATATTGAAAACTTTTGTATATGGCAATACAACCATTATACATGTACGTGTTCAGTGTTTATTGTAGCAAGTACTGGGATACAATATTTCAATAAACATGTATGTAAATTCTAACAGGAGATGTTCAGATTTGCATAGTCAACATGTTACAAAACATTTCAGCAATTTTACGTATTTTTATGTCAAAAGAAAAAAAAACTTTTAAAAGGTTTGTCATGTTTGTGAAAGTGTGAGAAATGAAAAAGGTCTGTGTTTGCTTTGTGGAAGCAGTTGTTTTTAATAAGGTTTACAAACAAGATGAATCTTGGCAAGTTTAAGGTTCAAAGATGGTGAATTCTTTTTATTCTTATGGAGACTATATGTGAGTTGGAAACTGGTGTTTTAAGACATACCCAAAATTTTCCAATTTAAACTGGTGTTTTAAGACATACCCAAAATTTTCCAATTTAAAATGACAGTTTAGGTTATAACATCATTCCTATGCAAGACTGATTGTAATTTATGAACCAAGTATGAAAATGAAAGGTATTTTTACCTACAATGGTAATTTCTATAGTACTTGACGCTTTCATTTTGCTTAAGATGTGTTAAATAACATGTTAAATTTTTGTTATTTGGATCTGAATAGATGAAAAATAGTATCAAGACAGTCATTATTAACACACATGAAAAACATGGATGAAAATATATAAAAGGAAGGTTTTGTTGACATACTTGCATGAAAGAAACTAGAAGTCACGACAGGGCATAATGAAATTGTAAATTTTCAGTATATTTATTTCTTCATAAATGTATGCATGAAGAATAGCAATATTAACTAGAAATGTGCAGCGCTATCTATGTTAGAACACAGAATAATATGAATAAAGATGATATGACAGGTGATGACAGATGGCTGTTGATAAATAATGTTATTCTAAGTGCTGATCTTTGATCTCTAAGTGACTTTGACCTTGAAGCTAGAGGTCTAGGTCTTGCGCATGAGACATTGTGTCACATGCTACACAAGTGTGCCAAGTTACTTCAAAATCCCTTGACACATGACAGTTACAATGTATAAGCCTGACAAGATTTTCTAACTGCTGACCTTTGACCTCTAAGTGTGACCTTGACGTTGGAGCTAGAGGTCTAGGTCTTGCACATGACACATTGTTTCATCATGTTACACACTTATGCCAAGTTACTTTTTCAAAATCCTTTGATGCATGACATGAGTTAAGGGCAGGACAAGTTTTTCTAAGTGCTGACATTGACCTTGGAGCTAGAGTCATGCGCACGACACATTGTTTCATCATGCTAGACAGGTGTGCCAAGGTATTTCAAAATCACTTTGATTCAAGACAGTTATGGGCCTGACAGGGTTTTTAATCATGTGCACGAACGCATGGACAGGGATAGCACTATATGCTCTCTGCTATTTCATGGTGGGGGCATAACAAAAATATTTTGACAGGCTAGGATGTAGTTACTTGTAGAATAAATTCTAAAGCATTTTAGCGTTTAACAAGAAACTGTCAAAAGTAGTCTGTTCATGTGGAAATTCGGGAAATTGTGTTTTGTATATAAGACTAGTATTTTGTATGTGGAAATTTGAATAGTAGAGGTGATTGTATTTACATGTGTACATAAGTTAATACTTGTTATACCATGGTACAATAATATGAAAGTGTGAAATAAATCAAAGAATTTACATGGATTTGGTACTTACATGAATAACAAATCAAAGAAGTATATGGCAATGACACCAAAGAAGAGTTCCTAAGAAGTACTTAAATTCAAAACAATTATGTAGTGTAGATTAATGAAATGGTTGATTAAAGGAATTCAGCAAAAAAAAATTTGTGGACAAGTTTAAGAAATAATTTGAGTGAACAGCAGAGGCTGTCGTTATACTGCAGATGTGCAGTCTGACGTTGTTTTTTATTAGTTGTAAAGGGTCATCATTTGCTGCAAAATGGGGTTAGGGTGAGGTATGTAGTGAGAATTTGCAGTGCAGAAGTAACAGTTTCAAAAAGAAAATATTAAATATCAAAACTAAGAAATATTGCAACAGTATAAAAGTAAAGAAAAAATAAAACAACAACAAAAAAACAAAACATGCATTTGGAACTACTATCTACGATTTAAGGGTTAGAGTTAGGGTGTGACCTCAGTGGTACATTTTTCACTCAGCCTTGACAATATACAAATGGTATAGTTCAACAGGGGTAAGGCTTTAACCTTAAAATATAATGTGTGCAAGGTAGAAATACAGTAAAGACAGGGGTGCGGAAATCCCATGCCTGACACAGGAAATTTCATTGTCGGAAAAGAGGAATTTTTAGTCCGAGTTGCTGTGGGCAACTAAATATTTCATATATAATGCTTTTAATATCATGAAACTTCTGTTAAAAGATCATTTCACTCACAAGTCCATAAATCACTGAGAAAGATATATGTAGAAAACTGATCAAATTTATCGTAGCATATCCATACATTTGTTTACTATCTAACAGCCTCACCGCATATGTGCCGGTAACACATAAGATAATTACCACTTGCATGGATGATTTTGGGCCGTGATTCTGCGATATTCTCGCATTCATTTTCCAGAAATCTTATTAAAACTGACCAATTTCAAGAAAAATCACATAACAAAAAATAACGGAGCGTAGTCCAATTTTAGTCAATACAAACAACGCAAAAAGTTCAGATTTCCACTTGAACACAGCAATAAAAAGTTGTTCAGCAATGTTTACACCAGAACAGATTAAATCTACAAAGCGATGACACAAGGTGACATGCAAAACCTAACTAGAATGCAGACAAAAAAAATTGAGGCTAGACACCTGAGAAAACACAAAAATGTTTGTTTTCTCACAAAATGGTTAATACTGTAACAATATATATTCATATTTATGGTACATGTATGTTTCAGATTAGCAAACAAAATTTCATGTACAAAAATGACATCCTTTTGACGTCGCCGTACTGCAAGACCGTGAACTTGCAGTTTTGGTTAGAAAAGAGCATGTGCGTTTAATGTCAGATGATATAATATTATGACTGATTTAAGATAAATTTTTATGCACCCAAATGCTACAAAAACAAGTGGAGACTAGGAGGAACTATGATACAGAATCTACACCTTTTTACTTTTCATAATTATAATCTTAACATAAAAAAAACATATAATCCTTGCGCAATTCGATGGTTTCTAGAAAATTAAAGTCACTTCAAGTGGATTGAAGATACAAATGCAATCAGTGTTTATTCATGTAGTTAACATATATATAAATTAAATAACAATGTTTAAACTAATCTAACTTGTCCATAAATGAAAAGGTAACACCAATTTAAAGAAATGTCAGAAAATGAAAATTTTCAAGTCAGAATTGCAAATGGTCGCCAATAAACGAACTTAAATGAATTTATATGTCTACTTTAAAGATTGTAGTGCTGTGCAGTAAGTACGGATTTCGTTAGATTACATGGTTCTTACACTACTGTGCTAAACTTCTTTTGCCTCTGAAAAAAATAAGCATTTCATAAATCAGCGTTCCAGAAAAAACCTATCATTATTTTTTTCATCACAAAATAATTATTGAATATTAGCATTAGAAATGTTTCAAATAAATTAATAACAGCTACAGGAATGATTTTCTTTTTATAAAACTGTTGCAAAAACTTTGTCTTTTAAAGGCGTGAAAAATAAAGACCAATTTGGTCGATCATTATCTCAACTGAGAAGAAACAAAAAAGAAAACAAACAACAGATTAGTGGGAACAAGATGTTACAATTCATGAGGATGAATATCACTTTGAAGACTTTGCGGTGATCATTTTGTATCAAACTGGTCAAGCGCTTGTAGAATAAACAAGGTTAAAAGATCGACACCTGAATGCTCAATTAATGACAATTATTTAAACTGATACATAATCTGAATTGTGTTTTTAACAACTGGTATATGATTGTCTGACACTTGAGTCATTCTTTTAATTCAAGTATATGCATAGTAAAAGGGCACATTAACTGTCAAAATTTCAATAAATATTAATGAACATCCGGACAAGTGGATTTTCATGACGAACAAGTAGATTTTTAAAATTTTTAAAGCCAACTTGCCAGTGGGCAAGTAGAAAAAAAAATGGATTTCCACACCCCTGAAAGACAAGAGACATCAATACTATCTTTACATGTACAACAAAATGGAACAAGAAATCGGTAGAACCTGATGGATGCTCCCCGAATAAATGCCAATTCCAAAAGGGCTATTGTTTAATATGTATTTTTTTAAAGTATGAAAAATAAAGGGCAATAACTCCTAAACTATGCAGAATAGAGTTATGGTTCTTGCACGCTTCAGTTCTCCTCATAGAGATCTATCTACCAAAAAGTTTCATGTTAATATCTCTTATACTTTGTAAGATATGCCTCGGACAAAAAATAAGTATGAGAAATTTCAAAAGGCAATAACTAAAATATTAATAAAGCAAGAGTTATTGTTTCTTGTGCACTGCACTGCTCATCAATGAGATCTATCTAGTTATAAAGATTCAAGTTGATAACTCTTATACTTTGTGAGATATGCCCCGGGCAATAAATAAGTATGAGAAATTTCAAAGGGCAATAACTCAAAAATTAATAAAGCAAGAGTTATGGTTCTTGGGCACTGCACTGCTCATCAATGAGATCTAACTACTTATAAAGTTTCAAGTTGATAACTCTTATACTTTGTGATATATGCCCCGGACAAAAACTAAGTATGAGAAATTTCAAAGGGTAATAACTCAAAAATTAATAAAGCAAGAGTTATGGTTCTTGTGCACTGCACTGCTCGTTAATGAGATCTAACTACCTCTGAAGTTTGGTCTTGATATCTCTAATAGTTTTTGTGTTATGCTCCGGACATAATTATGATGGACGGACAGACAAAGCGGCAACTATATGCTTGTCCTTCGGGGAGCATAAAAAGAATTAGGTATGTACATGCATTTGGCTAAGATGGAGACATGGGGTACACATTTGAAAAACAGTTTCATTTTAACAATTATTGGGAGACTTGTTTGTATTATCTGAAATAACCATGTGATAAAAAAAACTCAGTTTTGTTCATAATGTTACAATATGGATATATGCATTGTCAGATAATGGTTGCACATGATAAAGTTCTGTTTCAGAGATAAATAAAAAATACTGGATCTCATGTTGGAATGAAAAAATTGTCTCAATCTGTACAAACTAAATACACTACATTGCAAAAATGAAATTAAAAGACAAAGCAAGGGTAATTTGTTGTACAATAGCACATATAAAACATCATATCAGGTTAAGAACAGAATAAAGATGTACCATATTAGTAGGTTAACAAGTTGCATCATATAACTTAAGGTAGTACACCCCTAATCTGCAGTATAAGGAACTGAAAAATTGACAGTGCTGTTACGTTAAAAGGCTTCATTGACAGCAGTATGCAAAATTTAAAGAAAATTTACCGTACGGTTTTGGACTTTTGGACACTTTTCTGAACTAAAGCTAGGATAATAGAAGGACTCTTTTTCAGAAATAGGGAAACTCTAAATAATTTGTAATATCATCCTTATGATAAATGTTTTCCTATTGATTTTTGTTAAGAAACAAACAATAGCATTCAGGTTATGAACCACACAAGCAAAATGATTGTTTCAACTCTTAATGTTAGAAATATGCACTAAAATGTTACCCTACCTCAGCAATTTTTATGCCCCCACACAGTGGGGAGCATATAGCGTTGCACTTGTCCGTCCGTCCGTCTGTCCGTCCGTACGTCTGTCCGTACGTCCCGAAATCTTGTGAACGCAACTCCTCTTAAACCGGATGGCAGATTTTGCTTAAACTTCCAGGGATGAACAACCTTAATGTGTAGATGGAAGTAAAGGAAGGAATTTTTGCTGCGACCAAATTTAACAGAATTATGGCCCTTTGTTGATTTTTTCACTATATACTATGTAGAAATTTTGTGAACGCAACTCCTCTTAAACCGGATGGCAGATTTTGCTTAAACTTCCAGGGATGAACAACCTTAATGTGTAGATGGAAGTATAGGAAGGAATTTTTGCTGCGACCAAATTTAACAGAATTATGGCCCTTTGTTGATTTTTTCACTATATACCATATAGAAATTTTGTGAACGCAACTCCTCTTAAACCGGATGGCAGATTTTGCTTAAACTTCCAGGGATGAACAGCTTTAATGTGTAGATGGTAGTAAAGGAAGGAATTTTTGCTGTGACCATATTTAACAGAATTATGGCCCTTTGTTGATTTTTTCACTATATACCATATAAATAATTGAACATATAAATTTTACATTTGTAATTTAATTTAACATGTACATAAGGTTACCTGTAGATCATTTTAGGTATATGTACAGAAAAAATCTTACATACAGGATATACATGCTCTTGTTTATGAGCACTTATGCATAGTGGGGGCATCCGTGTCCTATGGACACAGTTCTAGTAAACACTGGTTTTGCCATTTTCCTTCTTAGAGTACCCAATACAAAATATCGCTAAAATCTACTTAATTGAGGGGCTTCATCCAAACCTTGCCCAATTTTTCTAAGAAGTATACTGGTTGATCTTGTCGAATATAAAATACTCTAACCATGTAGTTTTTATTTCATAGACCTTGAAAATATCGGGTACCATATTTGTTATTAAATCTAGAATTATTTAGCCAATAAATACCTATAAACATTATATAATGAAAATTAAACATTTTGTTCCTTCTAAATAGGAACTGAGAGATACATGAATAATAATAAGATAAAAAAGAAGAAAGAAAAAAATTGACTCTACTGTGGTTTGAACTCACAACCCTCAGTTTCCATGCATTTGACAGTAATCCTAGCCTACTTAAATATATATAGGTGGAGGTAATCTATTAGGAGTGAACTACCTTAATGACAAGTGCACATTAAAAATATTCTTTGATGAATTGGTGAGCTAAAACTACTCAATATGTTTTGCCACGTCAGAATCTTTATTGTATTTGATTGTCAGAGAATCGGCAAATAGCAATGCGTCTTCAATATCAGCTACTGATAAATCTGCAAGCTGATTTTTGGCAGTGTATGTAGACAGAACATCATGAAAGACAACAAACTTTTTTGTGTTTTCTTGGTTGTCTACAAGTGTTATGTTGGCGGTCTTTGCTGTCTTTAGACTGGACAGCTTTTGTTTGCATGAACAGAACAAACATTTGACAAGTGGTTTTTGTTGTTCAATGTCCATTGGTTTAGCACAATTTAAACATTTTGTCTGTTCGGTTATTTTGCAGGTTTGGACTGTCCCTGTAAATTCTAGTTCCTGTTCAATGTTTGACATATCCTCATTAACATCAAATGCGTCGATCTCACTGACCTTGGTATTTGATGTTGTAGATAGTTGAAGCTGGCCTGAAAATGATGTGGATAAGACATTTTAAAAAGAGTATAGTATTTGCCAGCTTGAAGTTTCTGGATGTTCTGTCCCCATAAAGGCAGTTTCATTGATTTTTCATCAACAACTATTGCTGTTCGGAACAGTCTTGGTCCATACTTTGTTTGAATAGTTTTTAGATCGTCAAAAAACCCAACCATCTTCACTTTTACTGAACACTGAAATAGAAATGATAGGCAGTGGATCAGTTGATCTGTAAATGATTGACATAGCAGCAGTTTCATTTATCAAGCTTTGGAAAGATTATAAAGCAAACAAGGGTGCCATTGTCACAAAATACGCCGGTCAACAGCTTTGACCTTTAAATATGACCTTGGTCAGGGTTCATACAGACCATCCAAGAAAAATTCAAGGACTTTTCAAATTTTTCAAGGACTCAAATATGTGACACACTACAGATAAATATGTGAAAAAAGGGCACTGAGATGACTATGTATGAAATAAGAGGTTTACAACTGTACATACAAGTCAGTGTATGTTCCAAAAAATACAATAACCTGATGAAGTACTATCAAATTTCTTAAGTTATTTCTTTATTAAATGTGCAAGATCCATTCAACATGTGCAAAAAGTAAACCAAACAAATAAATATCCTATCAAACTGTATTATTCATTGTGACATTTTACTTGGTATTGTTAGAGAATTATTATTTTCATCTTTATTAAAAGCAGAGCTTGCAGCTGAACTGAAAAAGCTAGATATATTTTTATTACTTTCTTTAACTCTTGTGTGTGCATTGTTTGTGCTTCTCACTTTGAATGTGAGATTTTATTGCGCTGTCTCCTACTGCAGAAATATCAAAGACCTTTACACAAGCTTTCCTTTTGTTTTCCTTTTATCACCCTTTAATTCTTACATCGTATTGGTCTACCCATTTCAGTGAGAAATGACACTTTTTACACAATTTTTATCATTCCTTGCTGTTGACCTTTACCCAAACCGGTTCGTGAAATTTATACGTTGTGAATATTTCCAGTGTGTATGAAAGTTGATACCTGGTCTGTACCTTCTTACTTATCTTGTGCACATTATCTTAACAAAGTTGTTAAGTTTTCTGTTGTTGTTTTTTAGTGATTTTAGTTTTCCAATAATTTCATTTTGTTTTGTAGTTATTAAAGAAGAATTCATGGATAACTGAACACAATTCAATCAGTTTCCTATAAAATTTAAGAACTTTTCAAGAACTTTTTTCCTTGACAATTTTCAAGGGCTAACCACCAAATTCGTTTTGGCGGGTGCATGACACTCCACCTCAAAATGTTGTTCATTTGTGCCAAGTTATATTAAAATCTTTCAATGCATGTACAAATTATGTTCTGGACAAGCGTTTTCCTATGACTTTTTAGTGTGACCTTGACCACTAGCTAGAGATTTGGTTCATGCATGCAACACTACATCTCATGCTGATGAACAATTTTATTCCCCCCATGTTTTGATATCCAGAATTTAACATCATTTAAAATGTGGTTCCAGCATATAAGAATGGTTGAATTATCCAACTGGTTACTAAATCCATTTATAATTCCCTTTTCTCTGTCTGTTATAACTGATATGTTTGTTTGTGATGATTTTGGAATTTTCTTTTTTAATTCAGAAATAAAATTCTCATGACAAGACTGTAATTTGCGCTCATGAATCATAAAAGCAACAGGAATTAAAGGTCTTTCTTGAACATCGGATGTTGAATTGCTGCAGTTGAAACATAAAATTCATAAAATTTCATAAATTGAAAGTGGTATCATAATAAAGTTCCATATCAATATCTTTAACTTGTAGTAATTTATTAACTTCATTAAAAATTTCTTGATTCCCAACTATAACTTCTAAATCTGGTATTGTTTTGGTGTAAATTATGTATTGTCCAAGCTGATCTACCAGTAGGTGTAAACTGTACAAAGCATCATGTGTGAGTTTCCCATCTTTTCGTAGTCTGTTTTTAGCTCACCTGAGCACAAAGTGCTCAGGGTGAGCTTTTCTGATCAGTCTTTGTCCATCGTCTGTCATCCGTCTGTTGTCAACTTATCATTCAAATGACATCTCCTCTGAATCCAAAGGGCTAAATTAAATGAAACTTGCCTGGGATGTTCCTTGCATGAAGCTCTACCAAGATTGTTCAAATGGTTCTGGTCCATTGCATTTCTGGTTCACTGGAGCTAAAATTAGATTTTAAAAGTTGGATCTTTAAAAATCTTCTTCTCCGAAACCTCAAGGCCTGGAGCTTAGATATTTGGTATGAAGCAATATCTAGTGGACCTCTACCAAGTTTGTTCAAATTATGACCGTGGGGTCAGGGGTCAGTTGATTTTACATAGAGTTATATTGGAAAAACTTTAAAAAATCTTCTTGTCAGAAACCGCGAGGCCTAGAGTTTAGATATTTGGTGTGCAGCATTGTCCAGTGGACCTTTACCAAGTTTGTTCAAATTATGGCTCCTGGGTCAAAAATGGCCCCCGCCCCAAGGATCACATGTTTTACATAGAATTATATAGGAAAAGTTTTAAAAATCTTATTGTCAGAAACCACAATGCCTAGAGTATAGATATTTGGTTTGCAGCATTGTCTACTAGACCTCTACCAAGTTTGTTCAAATCATGAATCAGGGTCAAAACTGGCCCCACCCAGTGGGTCAATTGATTTTACACGGGGATTTATATAGGGAAAACTTCAAAAATCTGCTGCTCTGAAACACCAAGGGCTATACCTTCAATTGTTCGTTGTTATGTCTCCCCCCAACCCCGCCATTCTGATGGAGACATGTTGTTTTTGCCTTGTCCATGGGTGTCTGTTTGTCTGTCTTTCACACTTCGTTTCCTTTCACTAACTTGAGTACCAGTTGACCTAAAGCCTTCAAACTTCACAGGTTTATTGCCCTTATTGAGTACAAAAAATTCCTTTTGTGTTTTGGGTCAGTAGATCAAAGGTCAAGGTCAGAAGGACCTCTAGAGTGAAAATCGTTTCCACTCAGTAACAGGATTACCATTTCACCCAGAGCCTCCAAACTTCATAGGATGATTGCTTTTACTAAATAGAAGAACCATATTGTTTTTTGGGTCCATAGGTTAAAGGTTAAGTTCACAGGGACCTGTAGAGTGAAAACTGTTTCTGCTCAGTTACTTGAGTACCATTTTACCCAGAGCCTTCAAACTTCATAGGATGATTTTCTTTACTCAGTAAAAGAACCCAATCATTTTTGGGGTCAGCAGGTGAAAAGTCAAGGACACAGGGACCTGTAGAGTGAAAACTACTTTTTCTCAGTAACTGGAGTATCAATACACCCAGAACCTTCAAACTTTATAGGATAATTATATTAGAAGAACCCAATTGTTTTTGGGGTCTGTAGGTCAAAGGTCAAAGTCACTGGGACCTGTAGAGTAAAACTATTTCTGCTAAAAAATTTGAATACCATTACACCCAGAGTCTTCAATTTTATTGCAAACTTATTCAAACTTGCACCCAAAAAAAACAATAACGATATTTGTAACATGAGCAAAGAGACTCAGGTGAGCGATTTAGGGCCATCATGGCCCTCTTGTTTATATTTCTAACCTGCATATCATTTCTAGGTACACTAATTGCTTCAAGTTTTTTCTTTTTGAGATTTTTCGCTTGACATCTTATCACTCAATTCTTTTGGATTTGTATCAGTACATCTTTTCTTAATTTCATTAATTGTTGATGGTTTCATTCTTTTATGTGTCCTGCTATTACCTTTGCGATTTTTATGCGGTAAAGACTGCACTGTTGCCTAAATAAACGAGAAATGTTCGACCATTGTAATCGGAATCAACAAAATGAAAAACATGTTTCTGGAATTTATCACTGACAACACCCTGATTACAGATCCTAAAGAAATGTCTTTCTAACACCTGTCCATTAATTTTGTACCTTTTTATCCCGTAATTCCGCCAAGTGTAGCCATCAGCACGCCAATCTTCCTTTTTTGTTCTGGTCACCACTATCTTCAAATAAGTATGTATTTCCTGACTGAGGTTGGTATGGCGGCTCCTTTGTGGTGCTGTCTGGAATATTCTGTATCAGGATGTCTTCTGCCTCATGCGGTGTTATTACCCTAGTGGTTTCTGACCAAACTGGAACACTGTCAGTGCTACCTGCACCTTCAAGAGAAATGTCATCACTGTTTAAATAGTATCTGTCTGTAGACTCGATAAGTTGAACACTACCACTACCATGGTGTAACCCCCTAAATGAAGTACTATGTTTAGATTGTACTCTTTTCTTAGTTACTGTTGTCACTACCCTACTTAAGTACTTGTTTGATCTGGGTCTCTGTTGTTTTCTGGAAGGCAAACCTGTTCTGAAACTAGGTGCTGACGGTAAGTCAGATAAGTTGATTTCTGTTCTTCTCTAGAAGATTTTACACTTGAATAAAACACTTTCCACTAAAACACTACTTTTAGATGATGTGTTCTGACTTGGTGATGAGACAGGCTTCAACAACTTCTTTACTTCTGAGCCGGTGGCTGCTTGCACCTCAGTCTCAATACTGGAAGCAAGGTTTTAATTGCTGCAGGACTCCAGTGAAGACCGTCTCTACTGAGTAAAAGTCGTCTTATACCTATCAAGAAATTAAATAATGTATTACAACCAAATTTTGATAAAAGGTTTTTAGTCCTGAAATGCTAGTTACTACAATTTTGTACTGTTACAATTATTTTGTAATAATTTGAAGTATTTTCTTTTAACCCATTCCCACTTGGGACTTTCACGAAAAATGTCTTTCTTCAGCGAAAAGCCTCCTAACAAGTTCAGATTGCTACAAAACAACGAAAAATGCTTCAATAGTCATCAAAAACTTGGCATAAATGTTGACTGGGCCATAGTCTTTCAAACAGCATGCTCAATGTGAAAATTCCTGTTACCATGGCAATGAGGGGTCATCTCAAAATTGCACAAAATTGCTATTTTTCATTGATTCTTTCCTTAAAATAAATTTCACATTTCTTAATGAATTCACTTAGAGTCAAAGGCTTTTCAGTGTTGTTTACCTGCTACCTTAAAGTCATTCTGAGGGCATTATGTTTATATAAGGTGTTTTAAATACACTCACCATTCCAAGTGTGAAACGCATACTGGTGTATTATACCAATCCATGGGACAGCTGGTGTAGGAGTTGATTCACTTTCTTAGCATCTGCATTCCACTTGTTGAGATATGAGTCTGAGTGTTCACAACCATCAAAAGTGTTCTGTCCACGCGGGAGAACTTCAGAGCCGTCACAATCACAGTTGCGCTGTAAAAAATATAAATGACTTAAGTTTTAATTCCAAAACTTTATCATAAATTCTATTTACATTGTCCTTACAAGACATGCATTAATTCATTCATTTTTGTCTCATCCATGTACACAAAATTTTAATAGTCATTCATTCATACATTTTGTGTCAACCATGTATACAAAATTTTGTTTGTTCATTCATTCATTCATTCATTGTTGTCTCAGCCATGTACATAAAATGTAATTTACACCAACAACTAAAACAAGTTCTGTTTTCAAGCAACATTAGGTTACAACTGCACTTTCAAATAGAAGTTAGGATTGTTCCACTAAGACATCAGAGGTTAGCATGTTGAATCAAAAGTTTTTTCAACATGATGACTCAGTTTATACAGAAAATAAAAAGTACTATACCTTGGTGAGCTGTGATGAATACTATGACACAGGGTATAAATGTCTTCAACAATATGTTCTGGTGTATGATACCCAATATCATTTGCACCAACAACTAAAAAAACAACCTGTAAATAAAAAAGTATAAAATAATTACAATTCTGTACATGTCAATTTCTTTTGCTTTCTATACAAATATCCGTAATAATGAAGAATTTCTTTTTAAAACTCATAAAAAATCAAACTTTTGGTCATTTTCATTTCATATATAAAAGTTCATTTCCCAGTTTAATCAATATAATCAGTTAAATCGAACAGTGAAAGAGATTAGGGTCTTATTGTGATGAAATCAGTGAAGGTGTAATACTGATCAATTATCACACATACTTTTGTAGATGGTCAAAGAAAAAAAATTGAAATGTTGATGTCAAAAAAATATTAAAGAATTAAATAATTTATCAAAATATTTATATTTTGCATTTCAAATCAGAGAATAAGTCACTTTGCTATTTTATGCCAAATAAAGATTATGTTATATGAAAACTTGTATTTGGAAACAATGTGAAGAATTGAAGAGTCTCTGATTATTCTGTATTACACTGACTGTAACTAAATATTTTTTTTATTAATATCAAATCAATAAGTTGACCAAAAACACATAATTGTAATTTGATCGAAATACAATAAAGGTATTTTATACTTAAAAAAAAATTCAATAGATTTAGGTAAAAATTTTCAGAATGTAGAAAATACTTAAATAGTAAGTAACCATTATATGTTAATGACATATAGCATTTCCATGCATTATCTATAATTGTATGTAAAACCACCCATACTCATGGGAAGATATAATAATGCAAAAAGGCTCAAAACCATTAACCCTTTTGAAATGGTAGCAATTTTGATTAATTTGAGGTAATATCTACATGTTAAATTATATAACATATTATCAATCTAGATGGTATTTGTTGATTAGGAAGCAAGGTCCTTAAGATATTAGCGTTGGTATTATAACAAGGAAGAATTTGACAGAGTTTATCATTATAATTATCACAGAATTTCATTTGATTATACAGGTAAGTTTGTTTTAAACCACCTTCATATCACATAACATCTATTTTTTATGCCCCCGAAGGGAGGCATATAGTTTTTGAACCGTCTGTCCGTCCGCATTTTTCTTGTCCGGCCAATAACTGTTATAATAAGGTGGATTTTAAAATAACTTGGCATTAATGTGTGGCACAATTAGAAGACATGTCATGCGCAAGAGCTGAGCCTCTAGCTCAAAGGTCGAGGTCACACTTAGGCTTCAAAGGTCATTTTTGAGATAATGCAGTGATGGTCGTGTCCGGTCTGTATCTTTGTCATTCACAATTGGATTTTAAAATAACTTGGCATAAATGTGTGTCACATTATGATGACGTGTCATGCGCAAGACCTGGGTCTGTAGTTCAAAGGTCAAGGTCACACTTAGGCTTCAAATATCATTTATTTTCATGATAATGCAGTGATGGTCGTGTCCGGTCTGTTTTTTTGTCATTGACAATTGGATTTTAAAATAACTTGGCATAAATGTGTGTCACATTATGACGACGTGTCATGCGCAAGACCTGGGTCTGTAGTTCAAAGATCAAGGTCACACTTAGGCTTCAAAGGTCATTTTTGAGAAAATGCAGTGATGGTTGTGTCCGGTCTGTTTCTTTGCCATTCACAATTTGATTTTAAAATAACTTGGCATAAATGTGTGTCACAATTTAATAATATTGCACCTTATTTAAAAGTTTACCGATTAAATTTTTGATAATTATGTTGCCGCCCCCCACCCCCCCTCCTGTGTAGCGGAGACATATTGTTTTTGCCTTGTCCGTCTGTCACACTTCGTTTCCACTCAATAACTGGACAACTGTTTGACTCAGAGCCTTCAAACTTCATAGGGTGATTTCCCTTATTGAGTAGAAGAACCCTTTTGATTAAAAGGTCAAGGTCACAGGGGCCAGAAGAGTGAAAACCGTTTCCACTCAATTACTGGAGTTCTATTTCACCCAGAGCCTTCTAACTTCATACAGTGATTGCACTTATTGAGTAGAAGAACCCTATTAATTTTGGGGTCAGCAGGTCAAAGGTCAAGGTCACAGGGGCCCGAAGAGTGTAAACCGTTTCTGCTCAATAACTGGTCTACCATTTGACCCAGAGCCTTCAAATTTTATAGGGTGATTGCCCTTATTGAGTAGAAGAATCTTATTGATTTTGGGGTCAGTAAGTCAAAGGTCAAGGTCACAGGGGCCTGAAGAGTGTAAACCATTTCTGCTCAATAACTGGAGTTCTATTTCACCCCGAGCCTTCAAATTTCATAGGGTGATTGCCCTTATTGAGTAAAAGAACCCTAATGATTTTGGGGTCAGTAGGTCAAAGGTCAAGGTCACAAGAGCCCGAAGAGTGTAAACCGTTTCAGCTCAATAACTGGAGTTCTATTTCACCCAGAGCCTTCAAACTTCATATGGTGATTGTTCTTATTGTATAAAAGAACCCTATTGATTTTGGGGTCAGTAGGTCAAAGGTCAAGGTCACAGGAGCCCTAAGAGTGTAAACTGTTTCCACCACAAAAACTGAAGTTCTATTTCACCCAGAGCCTTCAAACTTCATACCATGATTGCCCTTATTGAGTAGAAGAACCCTAATGATTTTGGGGTCAGTAGGTCAAAAATCAAGGTCACAGGGGCTCGAAGAGTGTAAACCATTTCTGCTCAATAACTGGAGTTCTATTTCACCCAGAGCCTTCAAATTTCATAGGGTGATTGCCCTTATTGAGTAGAAGAACCCTATTGATTCTGGGGTCAAAGGTCAAGGTCACTGCTGGAAGGACACTTCTCGACCATATATATGTTAAAAACATGGACTGCATTGAAGCTGGTGTTACTCCAATACATTACAGCTACCGCGGAGTAACATATGCTGTCTTCCACACTGCCGTTGATACAAACAGTTCCACTGTGATGTCAGGTGACGTCAACCATGCCTAGAGTAAGGTGTGAAACTATCATAACCATACATATATACATATATATATATATATATATATATATATATATATATATACATACCGTACATCGGGTGCAGGGGGTAGACATGCGTTTTTCACACAAACATCTAGTTATGTGTCAGTGCCAGTGATTAAACCTTAAGTCCTTGCATTTGCATAGGCCACTAGATGAGATGTACTCAGGTCAAGTTTACTCTTTCGACTTCAAATGCCTTCTATCTAAAAATCGGGTGTCGGGGGCATATGTCTGTTTACAACGACAGCTCTTGTTTCCTTATGTATGTATATATTGTATGCTGCTTCTACCTCATACACCTGCATATGCTGCTTCTACCTGGTTCTACCTCAATGTGATGTTGCTCGAACCAGGTTCTGCAGTTACTGAACCTGCATATACTGCTTCTTCCTGATTCTACCTCAATGTGACGATGCAAAATTCTGGTTCTGCTGTGACTGACCTGGTTCTACCTCAATGTAACAATGCTCGATTCTGGTTATGCTACTACAAGCTGCATATGCTGCTGAGTGTACTAAAGGTTCGAAATGCTCGATTAAACTTTTGCTGCTTCGTTCATATCTTGGAACAGCCAGAAGCAGGTAGAACCTGCTGGAAGCTGCTTGAAGCAGGTTCTACCTCAGCTTGGGGTTGGTTCGGTAATTTCCATCATGATAGTATGTCATACATATAATCTTCATCAACACTAACACAATCTGTTTGCAACAACAACCAGTTTCCAATCTCACAGTTGTTGTGATTGCACTCTATCATGGTTATACCATCTTCTTCAAAACTTAAATAATACAAATAAGTTCAATGATTTCAGGTATTGCAGTGTCTATGTTTAAAGGAATACCTTTTATTTACATACATGTAAGCTTTACTGTCCATTTGCATGTAAAACTTCAAATAAATCATAAAGTGTCATAAATTTACAAATTCAATAACTATATTATTATGGTGTATTAAGTTAAAATATACATCTAGCTGATGTGTACTTTTTTTCCTTAATGTTTTTAGTCCTTTTTCACAAAAAGCGTTGTCCAAAGGCAAAGAAAAAAAACATTAAGCACTTAGTTTGTTAAGACTCAACTGCTGTGTTAGTTACTTGAAAAATACCTAATGAACCCCAACAAAAAGAGATAAGTTGCGACCCACAACCATTCATGCAGACTGAAAATCCTCAAAACAATCCATGACCCAACTGTAAATCACCGTTTATAATGTATCACATATGTTATACATTTAACATGCATATATTATACATTTAACATGCATATATGTAAATTTCTAATGTCAATGCTGTTATGAATATATCAAGTATGGCCAGATGATTAGCTTGTTTCATAGTTTTAGAGAAATACATACCGGTAATTTAATTAATTTATATTTTGAAATGTAAGTCTTAACTCAGTTAACTGCAAAATAAGGATAAATATTCTACCAGATTATTACAGTAACAATATCATTATATAATAATGATGTCTAAGACTGAAAAACAATAAGACTAAAAAAGATGGAAGAATTAGGTTGTATCTTCATTTAGTTTCAGTTAAAAAGCATTAAATTCCACTATATTCTATTTGTGATACTGGACACCTATGATTCACACCTATTATAAATGCAACAAATGGATTAAAATAATCAACAATAAAAATATTACACTTGTTAAGGACCTGACACTTAATCACTTGAGTCACATAATAACTAATTTAACTGAATCCAAAAAACTTTATATGTGACTGTCACTTAAAATGAAACTGCCACATAAAAGTAATGTGGGCACAAAAAAAGTCAGATGACAATCATTTCGCGAGCACAGACAGATGGATGGATGAACGAAGACCATATAGCCTAAAGGTGCCCAAATGACACAAAGGTGCTTTGTTGATAGGTTAATGTTAAATAAGAATTTTGTAGAAAATAAAACTTGCCTTGTAAAAACTTTTCTGACAATGTTCACAATGTATTCACTCAACAACCGACTGTCGCAGCGGGGGATAAAAATATTGTCTCACATTTTTGATCCCATGAGCCTGTTTTTGATCCCCACCTAACCTAGTTTCAGTGAGACTTTATCAGGGAACTAGGTAGAAATTATGAACAAGTTTGATCAAATTCCTGCTCATAGGATCTGACTTGTAGGAAGAACAGGATTTCTAACAGTTGATCCCATGACTCCATTCACAACCCCTGATGACCAGTCATTACTGCAGACTTTACCTCCTTTTAAGAAATTTAAGCATAGACAACATTACAACAAGCTTCTATCATGCTTACATGGTTTTTCCGTATGATTTGAACTGTTGACTTAAGTCTACTTAGACTTAAAGTTTATGACTTTAGATGTCTCAGATCATGAAAACATTCTGACATATTTCATTCATATTAACTGAGTAAATGTGGCCTGTATGTGAAGAATGACAAGCGGCAACCACAAAAGGATGCACCTTCGAAATAAGCATACAGTTCACTTAATTCTTACAGGGTTCATTCTCCTTTCATTATGCACAAAGAGGAAAAAATGCACTGAATGGGAACAAATACATACTACCTGCCTCTGCTAGCATTTACCCAGGTGGGCATTAATAGTTATCCCTATTTATGTCTTCACCATGGCCCAAATGATCCATGAATATTTGTCTATCACCATCTGTCATATATCTAAACTGGCATAAATTGATGACAGTCTATGGCAGTTACATGTTGCATTGACTTTAACACCTGCTTCTGCACAAATTTCTTTAATAGCATGCCATCCAGAACGGTGCGCATTTGATGATTTGGTTCCAAACAAGACCATATTGTCTTCTGTAATACTGAAGCCTTTCCTGTTTTCTATCAAGATCTGTATTGGTTATATCAGGTCCTTGGGGACTAAAACTGGTACATACTTTTTTCCTTTACGGTGCAGGTAAACCAACTTGTACTGCCCATAAAGGTACTTTTCTGCCTCATCTTCCACAGCTTCAGCTTGATTGTGGGGAACGCTTTTTTCCGCCAAAGCATCAAACCACTCTTGCATCAACAATCGTGATGGTTTCTCCCCTCTATGCCCATTGTAAAGAGTAAGTCTTGCTACAACAAAGGAGCATAACTAGGTATACTGGTCTAAGTCAAAATCATTTACCAAACCCGCTAACTATCCTGTAATGAATTTTTTTAATGTTTTCATATCTCTTTCTTCTGGAAGATTTTTGGTAACCTTGCTTTATGCATAGAATTTGTCTTCATATCTTGCTTTTGCTAGTGGTTGAGCAGAATTAAACTGAAATGCATCTTGAAAGCATCCTATTCATCCATGTCTTCATCTCTCATAAAGTCTAAGAGATACCCCTTGAAAAATTTTTAACTTCTGAAAAGTTGCATGGATATTCAGTTCGAGGCCATGTTTTTCTGCTCCCTCTTCTGTGCCCTCAAACAAAGTATTCATGGCCATTTCAATTTATTTATTTGTTTTCTTTTGTACATGTCCTCTATGGCAACATCAACTGGTGAAATGGCTCTAATGTGAAAAAACAGTCTTGTTAATTCTCTCATCTCAGTCATTATTTCTTTCCATACTTCATTAATCTTACTTGATTCAACTCGACGTGCACAGTACCGTGTATATCTTATTATTTGCACAATCTTGTTACTTCTTATAAATTTCACTACGTCATTGTCCCTAAATCTGTCCAAAATTTTATTAGTAAAATTGATGTCTTCAGGAAATTCCATGCAATTTGGTTAATCAAATCAAATTTCAATAGATCAAAACAGTCTGAACTTATACCAGTACATCTGCTCCTGTGCCTGTAAATGTCCTGTTGGAATAAAATCGCTGACATTTTGAGCATAAACCAACCTGATCTTATTTTTGGGGCTTTCTTTCCCTCATGATTTTATTTGAATCTTGTAAATTTGCCATGTTGTACTTGTACATACCCTCTATTAATTTTTTTCTAGAAACATTTGTCCTGGACTTGTGTTGGCTGCTTTAGTATTGCATGTACTTCTTCATGAGAATGTTTGTGCATTTTTATATGTCTTTTAAGTTTGTCTCATTCAACAGTCTTTTTACAAAACACTCAGTATCTAGAAGGCCTCTGTAATAAACAATAAAAACTAACTGTTAAAAGGACAATCGCACAGATTTACATGTGATGGGAAAATGAAGAATTCTAACAAAAAATTCTTCATTTTATATAGAATAAAGGAGCTGCATTTATACCCTTCACACATCAATTTTTGTGTTTGTGTGTAAAATTCAGTGTGGAAAAAATGAAATACTTTTGTCTGCTGTAGGCATAGGACCACAAACATGAAAACAGTGTGCTTGAATTCTGATTATTGTCAACTAAAAATTAGGGATGGCAATGAGTACTGGTTGTGATACTCGCAAGAATTCTCTGGAAGTTTCATGTTTTTTTTTTTGCAGGGCTATCGTACACCACTTGGTTAAAGAAGTTGTGTTACTTAGCCAGGATACCCCTTTAGCAGAACAATCAGTGTAATTGCATCTTCAAATGTTCAATATCAGAGGTTAACTGAACAAACAAAGCAAAATAATTATAATAATAATGGGTATGTCTTTTGGGAATGCTGATGAATACATTTCGTCCAAACATCCACATTTAATGTTAAGATCTGACCTATTCCTTCATTATTTTGATGAAACTGTCATTGGTCAAGTGCTACAGTACATTGACAAAAACTGTCTGCTTCTGGAGATGGATTGGTTGTCTGACTGTTTTTTAAAAAGTTTAATGTTCTCAACATATAAAATGGAGTAAATGACAGTGTTTCACTTGTTTTCTTGCATTTGGGTTCTGGTGTGAAGCCTAATTATGCCCCCTTTTCTCAAACACACCGAACAGATTACGGGCGAAAAATGCCTGTGCATTTTCAGGAAACATTTTTTGATACTATTGTATAAATAGTTTAGGCCACCTACAACAAAGATTGTATCAGAAAATAACCTTTTTTGCATATGAGCCCAAATGGCTAAGTTAGATGCTATTAACTGTATTTTGTGAATACATTTGCTTCCTCTGATATCAATATGATAAATACAAACATTTCTTCAGCCTTCTGTAGACCAGTTTCCTGTGATTGAAATAAAGTTAACCCCATAATTTATCTGATCCTTAACTTATTTTGAGTAGCATGTATTGAAAAGAAAATCCAAGTCAGACATAACTTTGCAACATTACATTTTTGTGTCGCCGCGACATTTAGGTATCACTTCTCCTTCGTCCGTCTGTCCATCTGTCACAAATCTTGGCCGGACTACTCCTCGGAAACTACTGGTGCGATTTCATCCAAACTTTACAGGAATGATCGGTACCAAGTCTAGTTGTGCATATCGTCGGCATTTTTTAGTCCAATGATTTTTCTGAGAGTTATGATTTTTATTTTTAAAGTTTGTCCGGGCTACTCTTATACTAGTAAAGCAATTGAAATGGAATTTTTCAGGATTGATCAGTACCTCAAGTACTTGCGCATATCTAACGGGTTTTTGGTTGATTATGATTTTTATTTTTAAAGTTTGTCCGGACTACTTCTCTTATACTACTATTAAAAGCAATTTAAATGAAATGTTACAGGATTGTTCTGTAACTCAAGTACTTGCGTATGACTTACAGGTTTTTCGGTTGAATGATTTTTGGCTGAGTTATGGTCCTAGAATAAAAAAATGCGTTTTAGCCTACAAACTGTCCAGTCACCTCTCAATACTACTGTTTAATTGGCTATCATCAGGCGACATGTGTGATCACTGATTGCCCTTGTCTTAGAGTTCATTTACCATTCCAGTGGACAAACTGAATGTGCAATAACTGAAGGTTGAATATCAATAAAATACTTACTACTTTTGTTTTCTTCTATGCTTTGGGGAGATTATTATCTATGTACCTTCGATCCTGAAACAAAAAGTTCAGTTTAGGTTAATTCTATCACTATTGGCGTTTTGACCTCTGTATGTTTCTATATAGAAGGTTTTTAGTTTGATATATCCTCTGATGTATAATGGTAAGAGACCCAGCACTACTTTTGGCTGTTGTAACTTCCATAATGACCCTGGGGTCAGAACTGGCCCCGCCCTGGGAGTCACTTGATTTACATAGAGTTATATAGTGAAAACTTTAAAAATCTTCTTGTCTGAAACCACAAGGCCTGGAGCTTAGATATTTGGTATGAGGCATCATCTAGTAGACCTCTACCAAGTTTGTTCAAATTATGACCCTGGGGTCAGAACTGGCCCCGCCCTGGGGTCACATGTTTTACATAGAGTTAAATAGTAAATTCTTTAAAAATCTTCTTGTCAGAAACTCCAAGGTCTTGAGCTTAGATATTTAGTATGAGGCATGATCTAGTAGACCTCTACAAAGTTTGTTCAAATTGTGACCCTGGGGTCAGAACTGACCCCGCCCAGGGCTTATTTGATCTACATAGAGTTATATACATGTAGGGAAAACTTTAAAAATCTTCTTGTAAGAAACTACAAGGCACAGAGCTTAGATATTTGGTGTTAAGCATTGTCTAGTAGACCTCTACCAAGATTGTTCAAACCATGGTCCCTTGGTCAAAACTGGCCCAGCCCAAGGGGTCACATGTTTTACATAAAGTTATATAGCAAAAAACTTTTAAAATCTTCTTGTCACAAACTGAAAGCCCTGGAGCTTAGATATTTGGTAGTATGCACCGTGTCCACAGTAGGGTCATCCCCCCTCCCGGCCAAAATTTTTTATCTCATTTTTTAACTAATTTGCTATGGCAATAAAATTTGGACAATTTGTACATTTTTTCAAGATGATTTCAAAAACATTATTCTTTGACCTATATTTTTGACCTACTGACCTACTTTTTTGTGTTTTAGCTACAGCAATGAAATTTAGACCGTGTGCACAGTTTTCCATTTGATTTTAAAAATGTCATCGCATGACCTTTATTTTTGACCTACTGACCTACTTTTTGTTTTTGGAGCTATGGCAATGAAATTTGGACCATGTTATACAGTTTTTTGTTTAGATTTCAAAAACTTCATATCATGACCTATGTTATCGACCTACTGACCTACTTTTTTTGTTTTTTAGCTACAGCAATGAAATTTGGACTGTGTGCACAGTTTTTCGTTTCGATTTCAAAAATGTCATCGCATGACCTATATTTTTGACCTACTGACTTACTTTTTGTTTTTGAGCCATGGCAATGAAATTTGGACCATGTATACAGTTTTTTGTTTAGATTTCAAAAACGTCATATAATGACCTATATTTTTGACCTACTGACCTACTTTTTTGTTTTTTAGCTAAAGCAAAGAAATTTGGACTGTGTACAGTTTTTTGTTTCAATTTCAAAAATCTCATCGCATGACCTATATTTTGACCTACTGACCTACTTTTTGTTTTTGGAGCTATGGAAATGAAATTGCATTGGTCCATTTCTGTGATATGCATCATTACATTCATAAAAATTCTTTCATCTTTGAACCCAGGTGAGCGCTTAAGGGCCATTTAGCAATCTTTGGCAATGGACTGGTTTTGTCTTTGGCAGGGCCTGACTGAAAGTATTGCCTAATGTTGTCATACAGGTACCACTGCCTGTCTGCATCCAAACCAGGAGACTGCACTTCATGAGGCATAACTCCAGCCTCAATATGTACACCATTTTGAAGCAGTGAAAATGCCCTCTCCTGGCTGTCTGCAAATTCTTTACAAATTAGAACACCAAGTTTACTAGCAGATACCACAAAACTATGGAATTTGCTTATGTCCTTTAATGGTTTAAAGAAGGCACCCAAAAATGACTTCCAGTCATAAAATATAACTGGTTTGCTTCATCATCGGCAATGTGAGGGATGTTGTGACCATTTCTTGATGACTGTGATACACTATCAGCAACATCCTGTGACAGGATAATGCAGAAATGTATAAGCTGTTTTACAGGAAAATAAAAAAAATAATGTGACTAATTTTTAAAAGACACATGAAGATTAAACTGTTATAAAACAGCCAAAAAAAAGAAGAAACAAGAAGTGATTGCTAAACACAGGGGAATGTTTAATCCAGGTGACATAATGAAATTATGAAATGTTGTTCTTAGCTGTGTTCTGACTGGTTGCATAGGACAGGTGGCTGCTTAATACAGGTGACTCATGAGATGATATGACTGTATGATCAAAAAACATTTGCTACTTCAAAATTATAGCACAGTGTACAAGCAATAATAGCATTTGAACATTAAATTCAAAGCCTTCTGTCAGTATGTATCTTTTGATTAACAGTAAATACACTACAAATAACCAATGTAAGATCAACAGTTTTTAATTAAAGAATGCCAGAGTGAGTACAGAAGGAAACCTTCTTTCACAAGACATACCTCAGCATCAACCTGTCTCCATCTTGACTTCCAGAGGCCAAAGTGCCAGTCTGGAGAAAACTTGGTGTGTCCAGCTACCATTAGGCTGTAGTGTATATTTACATGAAGACATGGAGATGAAAATGTCATTTTGTCACCTGTCCTTTTGTGACAAAAAAGGTGAATGATGAATGCAGTAAACTTGAATAAAGTAGTGGATAGCCATACAAAGGAGTCACAAAAGTTGCCTGCTTATGTCAGGTAAAATTAACAAATTCAATTTTCATACTGTCAAAACTGACTTGTAAGTCATGTGTCTGCTTTTAACAGATGATCACTAAGACAGACTGGATTATAGTTTATGTCTTGGGTCAAGAACATTAATTTTTGAGCAAAAACAAATTTTCTCCCTTAAAAGTACATTGTAGTAACATTTACAATGAGTATAGACAATCATTTAAATTTCCTATCAGGTATAGCATATCTTAACTAGTTTACTGATTGTTTCAAACTTAAACTGATAAATGGTAATATAAAAATTATTGAGTAATTCCTGTTACATGAAAAAGATCACTGCACTACCACTAACCTGTCATCACTCTCCACATGGCATACCATAACACAGCATTGTTTTTGTTTTGACCACAACAATTATCAAAGTGGAACTGTGCTGTCATTTCTCTCAAGCCATAGGTTGACAATGGACCAATGAAGAGTATTTCCACGATGATATACTCAACTCTATAGTTCATTATGCGGTAGAGATGTCCTTCTCAATAATATTTTCCCATAGTTCATTATTTTTCGTCATTTGTGTGATAGAATATGTGAGGTAATATTCTATGTTCATTAATATGATCATTAGAATGTATGAGTTAACAACATTCTGCGTTAAATTTTATTTGTTGTTTGTTTATTCATTTATTCATTCTTTATTTATTTATTTATTAATTGAACAATACAATTCAACATTTCAACATTTCAGGTACATTTGATGTCTATTCTGTGGCCACTGGTTCTTCTGGGTGTGATGATTTCTGTTTTTTTGTTGGTGGTTCATCTGAGTTGTCGGAGTCTTGGTAGACGGGGCTTTGGTACATGCATCCCCCTGGTTGCATGTTTTGGTACTGGCTGCCATGTTGTATGGAACATCCGTAGCAGGTTTCTGATTTATCATAATGTTCTTCCTCGCGGCTTGAGATATGATAGTCTTCTTTGTCGTCGTTTTGAACGTTTTCTGGTGAGGGTATAGGGGATGGTTGAGGTGTCTTTACTAGGTCTTTGACTGGTACTGGGTCTGTCTCATATTTGGTGCCTTCGTGTGCGTAGACGGGAATGTACGTCTGTGTTTTCTGACTTTTGGTGTCTGCCTTAGGTGTTGTTTGTGTTGACTGGTTTGCGGTCTCTGTGGTGGTTGTTGAGGGTAGTGTGAGCGGGATCGTGTTTAGTTCTTCATCGCTTGTCCATTCATCTATGTCAATGTCGTTTTCGTTAGATGTGTAATCGTTGAATATCGCTGCCTGGGTGTGTGTCTTATCTAGGATTTCGAAGGCTTTCTGAAAGAATTCAGGATGAGGCCTGCCTAGTGGGCTGTATTGTTTGGTGACAGCGCTGGTTCTGAGATTCATGTAGGGTTTCATTCTGTTCATCAAGGGTTCTTTCTGGTTGGCGACCTCCCTCCAGAGTGGATGATTGTTGGTAACCAGCACGGGTTTCCTTCCCATCAGTTGACTTGGTCGATTCTTAATGTTCACTTGGGTGGGCTCACCGCCGAAGATGTTTTTGTAAACTTCGGCCTTGGCGGGGCTCTCGATTGTCAGTTCGTTAATCATTATCAGTGGAAAGTTGACGGCTTCTCCGAATGGGAAATCTTTCGACGTGGTGTGGTAGCCTACCTTGCTGTCTATAGGTACTATTCCTTTTAACAGGAAGGTTTTTCCAGCGTTGGAGGCTCCTTGGAGATACAGCGTGTTGATTTTCTGCTGTGTCATTTTCAAGATTGCGTGCATGTCGTTGAGTAGGTTTCCTGGTTGGATGTGCTGCTCTGTACACCAGTCGTTGAAGTATTTTTTCGTCTGTGTTGGCGTCATTAGGTCTGTTGTATCTATAGGCTTGTACTGCATGAACCAGTCGTAGTATTTCTGGTCGTCTATTATGTTGTTTATGGAGTATTCTTCGCGGGCTGTGGTGTAGATGCGGTTCCAGTTTCTGTCTCTTGTGAGTGTTATTAGAGTGTCTTGGTCTGCCGTGTTGCGCGTTGCCCTAAATAAGTCTTCTTTGGTCTCTCTTTGGTACTTGTTCATAAGGGAGATGCAGTTTTCTATCTGTTGGTATAAGGTTGGTCGTCTTGCCGGTGTCTTTGGTGTGGCTGTGATTGTGGTTGGTATGTATTGGGCTATTTCCTCTGTGTTACATCCCAGGTACTGGCGGGGTGGTTTTATGAGATAGGCGGCAAAGTTCATTGGCAATCTTATCTGTTCACTCTTGATTTCTATTTCGTTGGCTTGTAGTGTTTTGGTGAGTTTTCTGTGGGAGTATGTCTGATGGACTTTGTAGTCCGATTTAGTCATCAGGTGCATGTGGTTCTCGTGGAAGCTGCAGTGTGGGTCGGCTGCGCCGTCGTGCATCGATGCGGCTGTCTTTGTTGTATTCATGTATTGTTTGATGGTGTTGACTATGTGTTTGTCTTCTTGTGATAGTTCGTCGTACAGTGGTAGTGGTGTTTTCCATCTTTGGATGGTGATTCTGTTCAGTGGTCCGTCTGAAGGTTCCCAGGGGCATGTCATAGGTTTCCCGTCGACCGGATTTCTCATTGGCTCGCCGGTGCTTTGGTCGATTATGTTTACGTAAGGTTTGAAGTGGTCGGCTAAGATATGGGCCGGAAGCTTGTTGATGATTGTTGAATAGTAGAGTTCGGCCATCTGAAAATAGAGTTAAGGGAGAATGTCGTTTTTTCTTAAACACATTTTCGGTTGCGGTGCGTCTTGTACGAACTGTTCCACTTGTTGTCGTATGTTTTCTATTTCCGTTCTTCCGTCCTTTTCGAATGATGTCATTTGCGAGACTGTGTCTTTGAACGTCTGTTTTTCTGTCGTCCACTGACTTAGTATGTTGTTTACTGTAGTGTGTATGGTGTGTACTGTCTGTGTGACGTCTCTTATTGATCCCGTTACGTTTATATGTCGAATATGTCGCTCAGTACGTCCAGTGCCGAACGGTGTTGTGGGTGGTCTCTGTCATGACTGTCCATGTACTCGTTGTATTTCCGTGCTATTTCGGTGACTTTCATCATGATGGCGTCTGTCGTTTGGTATACGTGTGTCCAGGTGGTCTCGTTGAGTTTGCTGTCTGCTAGTCTGTTTAACCAGGGTTCGTAGTTTTGTCTGTGGTTGCTGTTTTGGCGCGTTACGGTCTTTATGTCGGTGGTCGTTTTTTGCAAGGCTGCTATTTGTCGGGCGTTGTCCGTTTGCTGTTGTGATATTGTGTTGATTGAGTCTAGTAGTGTCGTGAATTTCAGTTCTATGTTGTGTCTGAGCGTGTTGATGTCTTCCGGGTTGTAGGCGGGTGGTGGAATAGGTGGTCTCAGTAGTGCTGTCAGTTTTTGTTCTATTTGTTGTATGTTCGTTGTGAATGTCCTGTCTTGAGTGGTGCGTGCCGTTTGTTCTGTTGCGATGTTTTGCGTCATTGTCTGTATGTGTCCTTCTATAGCTGTTATGTGTGCCTGTAGTGACTGTATTTTTGCCGTGCTGTGCATGTTTATGTGCGTTCTCAGTGTAGACTGTAATGTTTGCAGCGATTTTTGCAGTTGGAGAGTGTTTGTGTTTGTCGTTCTGGTGAAGACGGCTGCTGTGCACCAGTGTGTGTTTACGTTTCTCGGTTGTAGCGAGTCGTCCCAGGTTATTTGCGTCGTGTGATTGCCGTCTTTGTCAACTTGAGTCTGTAGCGTCATTGCGGTCATTTTCCAGAGTGTTATTCTGGTGTGTGGTTCTGTCAGTAGTTGTCTGAATTGCAATTTGTATATTTCGTAGTCTGGATCCGTGTCTGTCGGTAGTGTTTGTATAGTAGCTGAACCGCGCGTCCCTGGTTGACTTCTTTGTGCGTCTGCGTCTATGTACGCTGAAGGCCATACCATCCACTGCCATGTTTGGCTGGTTTGACTCTGTTCGTAGTTCTGTACAGGGATGGCTTTGCCTACGTTTTCGTTGATGTCCGGATACAGTACTATGTTGCCGTATGGCATTTTCTCCCATTTCGCAAGGTCTTTCAGTAATGGGCTGTCGTGGTGTGTCACTAGTAGGTCTTTCGGGTCGAACGTTGTGTATTTCTGCGCGTATATGGTGTTGATGTAGGTCATTATTTCGTGCGGGCAGGATTGAGTATTGTATGGATTCAGACATATTTCTGGTAGCGGTGCTCTGTCTTTTCGTGTCCAGTATGTCGGTGATGTATCGGTTGTGTATATGTATTTGTCTGGTCGTAAGTGGTCGTATCTGTGTGCGGCTGGTTTTGGTGTCACTAGTGTGCCTAGTTGTAATGTTGTTGCTCCTGGTGGTGATGGAGTTGTGTATTCGTCCATTAAGCGTCAGTGAATGGCTGTGTCAGGTCTTCGTACGAATTTAGTGACGCTACTTGCGTTGCTGCTGTGTCTTGTCGGGGTTCGACTGTCGATATGTCTGGATTTATTGTCGTGACTCTCCAGGTGTGTTTTTTTGTCGCGGTTATTTTGACGGGTAAGTCTTTGTTTTCCTTTTGGTCTATTATCGTGCCTTTGTCTACTTTCAGTTTCTTTGCTCGTCTGTCAGTCGCTGTGGGTGATGTGCCCTTTCTCTTGGGAATTTGTCGTACTGTCGTTTGAGTGTTTGTTTTCGTCAGTATTGTCGTTTCCGGTATTGCGTTTGCGTTGTTAGGTACCGTTTGGCTGCCCGAGTAGAAGTCGAAATCTGGGGAGAGATTGCGATATGAGTCAGTTAGTACGTTTGAGTAAGTGGACGTGTTGTCTCGTGGTTGTCTGTCTTCTTCGTAATTTTTGTCTTCTAATTTTTGCAATGTCTGCTGTTTGGTATTAAGTGCTTGTTCCTAAGGACTTAGACTGCATTGTAATGGTTAACAGACAATAGAGTGCCTAGCTGGGAATAAACCCACATTGAAAGTCAGTTAGGTCTAAGATTAAGGTGAACTTTTTACATATAATAGAATAAAGATTGTGTACTATGTATGTGTCTTAAAAAGGAAAATAAACCTAATAAAAAGCAAGTCAGTCAACTGTAAAAGTAAAAGTATTATTTAAAAATGTATTAAGTTAAAACTTACTTGAACCTTCACAACACACACCAAACTCTTCACATTTTCTAGGTGTCTTGAAATAAATAGGACCAACCTAAAGTGCAAGAAAATATATAAAGTAATAACCAAAGTGTAAGTTGATAAGTCAAACTACTGGTCTGTCTAATGCTTACTCATTAATAAATTATTATAAAAACCTCTACTTACTATATTTGTTCAAAATTACTGATATACAGAAGCCATGTTTTTATACATTATACCATTTTTTTCAATTCATAAAAGTACAGTACATAAATAAATTGGTCATATTAGCTGAATAAACTTACCCTGGAGAAAAGGGGAGATTCTTTCGACAGTTATTGACTGACAGATTTTTGGAACGGTTGGGAAATGAGTTACGGGTTGAGAAGATTAGGGAATATATGTTCACAAATCATGATGAGAGTCTTGACGATGTAATTGCACATGCACAGTACTTAGAAATGTCTCAATCAAGTGTGATGAATGTTCCTTTTGATACGAAACATAGTAGTTTCTAACCTAAGTGTTGTTGTAGTTGTCTCCCTTAATTGATAGACGATTATTTGTTATCCAGAAAAATTACAGGTCTTCTGCTATTAGACTGAAGTATTTCAGGTTAAGTTAAATTTAGTTTTACTTAAAGATCTCTTTAGTAAGAGAATCTTAATAAATTTTGTTTGTTATTGTTACTAAAAGGTGTTAATAGGTGAAAATCTCTAGACGCTTGCAGACGCTCATTAAGAGTTAAGCAGTAAGTAATATTTCATAAATAGTCTTTACATTTATTCCGTAATTCTAGTTTTATTTACAAAAATAAAAGTTTCTAAAATAATTTCAATTTAAATCTTGTATTGTTTTTAGTACAGTAGTTCCAAATAACAATAATTTAATTTGGTCCATGTTTTCGCACCCAACTACTTCCAGTAAAGGTAAGTGGTTAACTTCTGTTTTTACCGAAGGGCCTGTAGTATAAAAGCTGCAATCACAGCCTGATTTGACAGGAGTGGATGTGGTCCAGTTGTAACGCGCTGGACTGGTAAACCAGAGGTCCAGAGTTTGATCCCCTGCTCCTCCACTAACATTACTAATAGTCTTTCGGATGAGACTTTACAGCGAGATCCCATGTATCAGTGCTATACACTGAGCATGTAAAAGAACCAGGGGTGTCTCTGGAATGGGATACTTTCTGTATCTTGCCCTACCCCCACAACATAAAATGACTAATCTCTTCACGGGGCGTCTGTCATATGGGCAACCGGTACCGACGATAAATAAGCTCATATCGATAGATAGTGATTTGTCAGTCTGTTGTTGGATGTCGGACTGTTTACATCGACTTTAACTTGAGACAACAATTTCTTAGACATGTATCCTGACACACGGTACAGTGGCGCCTCGTGTGAAAGGATTATTTTCTAAAATAATTATCAGCTGCTCAGGTCATTGAAAGTGTAAGGCACAATTTAAAATTTAAAGAAGTTTACCATTTGATTAACTAGAACTGCCACTGCCACTGTCATGGCGTGAATACCCCCGTATAGCGCTTTGTCAGAATCAACAGGGGTCATTTAGAGGTCATAGACAACCTCCCTGCCAAATCTGAGGGTAGTAAGCCAGTACATTGCTTAGTTATGTATTCTACATGTTTTTTAGTTGCAAAGATCATAGTAACCATTACCTTTGACCTACTACCTCAAAACTGAAACTGCTATTGCATGACTTGAACCCCCCTGTTGGCCAAAGGATTGTTAAGTTATTGGGCGGACAAGGAAAATCTGACAGACAAGTTGATTCCAGTATACCCCCATTACAACTTCGTTGTGCGGGGGTATAGCAAATTTTCTGTTTATTACATGGTTTTTAATGGATTTAAGTCATTTTTACTCCTTTATGCCTTGTAACTGGGAGGTCAAGCTTTTGAGTGAAAGCCACTGTAACCATGACCTTTGACCCAGTGACCTCAAAATCAGTAGGGGGCATGTACTAGTCATGAACAACCTCCAGACCAAATATGAAGACTGAGGGTCAAAGAATTCTTCAATTATTGGGCAGACAAGCTTTTTTTTAGTCAAAGCTCCTGTGACCATGACCTTTGACCCAGTTATCTCAAAATAAATAGGGATCATCTTCTGGTCATTACCACAAGTTCCACACCAAATATGAAGACTGTGTGTCAAAGGAATCTTAAGTTTTTTGGCTGACAAGCTTTTTTAGTCAAAGCTCCTGTGACCTTGACCTTTGACCCAGTGACCTAAAAATAAATAGGGGTCATCTACTGGTCATGACCAACCTCCAGACCAAATATGAAGACTGTGGGTCAAAGGATTCTTAAGTTCTTCGGCCCACAAGCTTTTGCAGTCAACGCCCCTGTGACCTTGACATTTGACCCAGTGGCCTAAAAATTAGTATGGGTCATGCTCTAGTCATGACAAACCTCCATACCAAATATGAAGACTAAGGGTCAAAGGATTCTTAAATCATTGGGCGGACAAGCTTTTTTTTAGTCAAAGCTCCTGTGATCATGACCTTTGATCCAGTGACCTCAATATATATAGGGCTCATCGACTGGTCATGACCAACCTCCACACCAAATATGAAGACTGTGGGTCAAAGGATTCTTAAGTTATTGGGCGGACAAGTTTTTTGTATTCAAGGCCCCTGTGACCTTTACCTTTGACCCAGTGACCTAAGACTGAGGGTCAAAGGCTTCTTAAATTATTGGGCGGACAAGCTTTTTTAGTCAAGGCTCCTGTGACCTTGACCTTTGACCCAGTGACGTCAAAATTGACTGTGTGTCAAAGGATTCTTAAGTTATTGGGCGGACAAGGAAACACTGACGGACGGCCGGACAGACAAGCTGATTCCAGTATACCCCCACAACTTAGTTGTGCGGGGGTATAAAGAAATGTAATATATTGAATTAAAATCATTTATCACAAAACATTTAGACTAGGGAGTCTTGAGTATATTCACTGCTTACATAGACCCGTTACACAAGCAAAGTTATTAGAAAACTAAAGCCAGATTCTGGCAGAGAATCTGATTGTTTATGGGGACAGAGTGATCAGAATAAAGTCTCACTTCAGTACTATGCTACCGCAGCATGTCGACAGGTTTCTAAGATAAAACCAGTTTGTGTCTCAACATCAAAACAATGTAGTGTTTCCGCTGCCTGTTGAACGTTACCCAACTGCAAATGATCAGGGTCATTGTGAGGGGTGTATACAAATGGGACCAGGTAGAACTATGGTTCTTTTGCACTGCACATCTACTCATTGCAAGAAAGCTGCACAGCAAGTTTGAAGTAGTCAGACAATTAGCAACAGAGTTATGGTCCGGATGCCTGCCACCCACCTGCATACCACAGGGTTTCCCATAATACAGCAGTCTTTTGACTAGCGTATAATCATAGCAATCAAACTGTCAAGAATCAGATTTATTAGGAATGCGCATTCCAAAGAGTGGAAACCATTTCAATGCAGTCTGGCTATAGTGACACATAATGAAAGCTCTTCTGTGTAATAATTGGGCTTATTTCAATTATTTCAATGTCAGAAGGAAGATTTTTTAAAGGATCAGGATGAAACAGAATATTACAATATGGAGATATAATCATTAAACAAGTGGAGGTATTTCATTTATTAATTCATTTTGAAATTAATACACTTTCAAGTTCACATGGTATATAATAATTAGGCATTTGTGAGAACTTTAATTTCCCTCGAACAACAATGAAGCTCTTTTATGCAGTTAGGTCAATTTAATTTCAATTCAAAACACTTTCAATCGTATTCTTTATGACACTAATTTACTTCGAGTGACAAAGCATGCTTAAACTAAAACTGAAAACGAATTACAGTTTCCATGAACTGATTGTGCAGAAAATGTCTGCCAAACCATTGAAGTAGCTTGCATTACCCTTTTGTTATCCCCTGGATATTGTTTTGGCATTGTCCATCCGTCTGTCCGGAGCCATAGCTCTTAAGTGTTTGCATGGTTATAGTCATAACTTGTGGGGATTATAAATAAAAATATGGGAACACTGGTTGCAACCAACACTGAAGAGTACGAAATCTTTCAAAGAAATCATATCTAAACCTATAACACCTGCAGCAATGATATTTGGTATGTGGCCCTTGTGGTCGTGTACCAAACTGTTAAAAAAATGCCCCTTGGATGAGAAATAGCCACATCCTGGTGGTCAAAATTTTACCTAGATTTTTTTTTTTGGAAAAAAGGAAAAATACATTTACAAGGCCATGGACATAGATATTTGGCACAGTCTAGTGGCCCTTAAAAATTAACCAAATTATGCCCCTTGTAGGTGTCAAACTTTTGTAAGTAATTAGAAAATCAGGATAAACATTCCTTCAAACAACAAGGCTTAGATGTTAAGAATGTGACATGGTCTAAAGGTCCCCAATCTTGGTGATTTGAACAAAATCTTCTTGTCACAAACTGCAAGGCCTCAGATTTTTTACCTTTCAAATTTTAGATTTTATGCTCCAGTTGGACATCATAGGCTAAAATATAGTTCAATAATAAAATTGTAAGTAAAATTAAACATAGAGCAATAACTATGCCAAAAATGATTGAATCGCAAATACCTGATAATATGCACTGTGGTATTTGATAGTGGTCATTCTGTGAAAACACTGAGGAAAACTGCTCGAGAAGTGTAGGAGGAATTGTGCGCAGATGCAATACTAAGTAAATTTAAATAAGAGGGCCATGATGACCCTAGATCGCTCACCTGAGTATGACTCCTTTTTACAAAATTGTTATGCACCTGATTAATTGACCCAAGATGACCCACATTCGAACTTGACCTAGAAATTACCAAAACAACTTTTCTGACAAATTTCAAGGTTATTAATCCCCTTCCACAGAGCGGGAAGGGGATTAAAGGAATGGCCTCCGTCCGTCCGTCCCTATGTTCGTCCCTCCGTCTGTCCGAAACAATTTTCGTGTCTGCTTCATAACTTTTAAACTGCTGAAATTTTTTTTAAATAACTTGGCACAAATGATCACCATTATAAGATGATGTGCAGAGCACATTAATTGGGTTGCAACCCCCAAAGTCAAGGTCACACTTAAAGGTCAAGTGTTAAAAGTCTACATTTCGTGTCCGCTCCATAACTTTTAAACCGCTGAAATTTTTTTGAAATAACTTGGCACAAATATCACCATTATGAGATGATGTGCAGAGCGCAATAATTGGGTTGCTACCCCCAAAGTCAAGGTCACACTTAAAGGTCAAGTGTTAAACGTCTACATTTCGTGTCAGCTCCATAACTTTTAAACCGCTGAAAATTTTTTGAAATAACTTGGCACAAATATCACCATTATGAGATGATGTGCAGAGCGCAATAATTGGGTTGGTACCCCCAAAGTCAAGGTCACAGTTAAAGATCAAATATCCACATTTCAAGTCTGCTCTATAACTTACAAACTTGGCATTCGAAAAGTTTTTTAATTACTTTGTACAAATGATCACCACTATGACACAATGTGCAGAACCCAACATCTGTCCGTCCGTCTGTCCGTTCACTCTTAGGACAGCGTTTTATGGAGTTATTCTTTTGACTATTTCATGTTTGTGGGGTTAAAAGTCGCATGTGGGGTTAACCTCACATGCACTCTGAGCTTTTGTGTAAGTTGTACCTTTCGGGGGTCAGTAATCATAAAAAAATTACCCCAATAAAATGTCCCTTTTACATTTTGACTCGATTAGACGGACAATACCGTGAAATTTTAGAAAGTGACCGAAAGTGCTATCATCGATAAAAGCAGATTATTCCAAATGTCATTATTGAACCGGTAGTGACAGAAATTAGATCGCCGCGCATGCGCACTGCATTTATTCGTACACATGGAAATTTGGCGAGCACAAAGAAGGAATGCAGGTAATTACTTTAGATTATTAGCTTTTTTTAATTTTAGGAAGGCGCAAACGTTGTGGCGTCATTTGCATCGAACATCCGGGTAAACAAAGCCTGCGCCATCTTCGTGAACGTCACCACTTTAAAGCGACTGACTCACAGATTGGCCGACGATGAAAAAAAAAGAAAATGTTCTTACATCTTGAAATTTTAGCTGCAGTTGTGAAGAATATATTTAAACTAATTTACTGATTCATTTTTTGATACAGAAAAACATCAAAATATAAAGGTTTACAAACTTTTATCGGTAAAAAATTTACCCCATTAGTCACGGGGTAGATACTTTAGTTATAACATTAATTTTGACGCAACTTAACAAATAGGCGCTGTGTCTCAGTGGTCTAGATCGTCGCTCTATATTTTACTGACCGAAAGGTCGTGGGTTTGAATCCTGGTTAAGTCAAAACTTTTTGTTTAGTTTTCATGGTGTATAGAAGCATAATAATTATTATGTTTTTTCCATAGTATATTAAATTCTCTTAAATTTTAAAGAAAAAAGGATTCAGCAAAATTCTGAGTCAGTCGCTTTAATGCTTCGTTCTAGTTGAGAAATATATCTGGTGGGGTAATAAAATATATATAAAAGAGAAGAATGACCGCCTTTAGCGCAGATTTGAATAAATATTTTTAGTTTTCATAGTGGCTGTTTTAATAGCGATATTAATTTTATTGGCAATAGTTGCAAGGCGATGTTTATACCTGTTTTTGCCTGTTTTTACTCTGGTCAACTGATCTTTGCAAATAATCATGTCGCTCATTTTGTCAAGATCAGTTTTTTGTGACTTGAAAATGTTGATGTCATATATAACTTGGCATAGATTTAATTGTAAGCTTGTATCCAGAATATCAAGAATGGATGGGACCTTGAGAGAATTATTTGGATTTATAGTTGAAAATAATTTGGAATTGGAGGAAGTATTGTTATTTTGTGACATGCACAATATTTTGGTGAAATTAAACATTGAAACCAATGATAATGCTAGCTCGGAGGCTTTTCACAACTGTGACAGGTAAATATCTTTACTAGGGAGTAGGGATTTCTCATCTATAAACATTTTACTTTGGGGAGGAGAAAATGTAGTGTAATACAGGCATAGCTCTTAGGGACAAAAAATATAGAAATTACCACAGCTTGTTTCTAATTGCATTGTTGATTTACCGATATGTACAGTTGTGGTACCAGTTTAGAACGCCCAACTAAAAACATTAAATCTTTCAATCAAAGTTGTCTCTTTTTGACTTTGTAGTGTTCAGATGATAAGATCTTAAAATAAAAAGTATATTTTCATGCCAGTTTACTAGTTGGGTCACAGGGGGCATACTGATTTTAAAAAAAATATCAGTTACAGGAAATATAAGCAGAAACATGAAACACAAATTAAACATTTGAAACCCTAAACCAAGACATAAATTTCTATCTGCAAAAAAAAGTTCATTTAAAAATAAGAAAGCCTTCAATTTCACTAAAGGTCATTTTCAAAGTTGGTCATTCATTCAGTTCGGGTTAACTCTAAAAATCATTTATCTTCACTGGAAGAACAACATGACAGTCTTAAAAGTTGGTGAAATTAATTCTTATCTATCGGAAATGATATGCATAAAATAGCCTGTGGTTCTAATCTATTAAAATCTAAAGTAATTGATCATCAAGAAAACACAAGCTTCTGATAGTAAACAATATTCAATAATCAATGATCTAGTCCTAAATACTCGTTTATAAGTCCCCACTAGTGTCACTGAATGACACATGCTCAACTCGATCATTGATTGGCTATTGGTACACTCTGGCACCCTGCTATGCCCTTTTTGACAGGACCTTTGCATTTTATGTTAGTGAACATATTTCTTGGATTTAATGACAACGTACACATGGTTCCTTTTCTATAAAGCACCAATGGTTTAACTGGACTTAAGAAATGCCCAGAAATTAGTAAATCTGTACTGGAAATGTTAATTTTATTTAAATACATGCCTTTCTTATAATAATTTTGTGCGCTCACAAGTGTCTCTTGCTTTTTAAATTGTAGCTGGAACACTGTATATAGATTCAAAGAAACATACCATTTTATTTCAAATTTGTCCAAACTTTGTGTCATAAATATGAATGAATGTCTGAAATATGTTAATACCCGAACATATTTTTTACATACAACCAAGATTAGTAGGCATAAAAACACCACTGAAATTTAATGGTGTAGTATCACAGATCAAACTATAATAATGAGACATTGCTATATAGCCTAAATTAGCCATATTGGATTGACAGATGTTGAATGACTAAATTTAGGAACTGGTAACCTGTTAATAGTGATCACATGACCAAAGGGAGATAATTATCACTATACAAAAATGGCGAAGGGAAAATCCCGGGATCGCCTTTAGAAAAGCCGGGATCCGGGATCGTATTAAACATATAGTTATACCGGGAATATACCACCTGCCACAGGTGTCATTGATAAATTATCGATTAGCGCGTGCCTTTTGTTATAGATATGCATGTATAGTATAAGTGTGAAAATCTTTTTTTTCTTCAGTCAATTAATTTTATCGTTGATGGATTTTAAGTTTTTTTTATATTGGAGATAGTTGCGACATTCTTTTTAATATTATTATTTGCATTTTAATGTCGTACTAATATGGGTACTGAAATTCTTTGTAAAACATTACCAAAAGTACGCCGTAATTAAAAAAATATCAGAGCAAAATAGGTTTTGAATGAATATTTGTTTATTTCATTATCTAAAATAAATCATAAACGGAGGATTTTCTATTTGAAGGTTCGTGGATATGCTACATGTACGTATATTAAACAACTCGCCAGAAATATAAAGTAATTGCCAAATTACTCAATTAATATCAAAGTCTAACTCTGAATAATCTTAATTGTGATTTCTGCATTTCAAGTTAGATAAAATGCAAACTGGTATAGCTCTAATGATAATTTAATCTTTATTTCAAATCAACATAATGGTCAATATATATGATATGATTAATTGATATAACCTTTTTCTGCCACAAATTACGACAAATATCAAAACCAAAACAGTTTATTGGTTTCCCTATATGTTTAATACGATCCCGGGCGTCCCGGATCCCGAGATTTTCCCCTCGCCTACAAAAATGGTCGCCATGGAGACAAATATGTCTAATATGTCATTTTACTGTGATTTGGAGGTAGAATAGGAATACATGTACTTAAAAGTAAAAGCATAACCAAGAAAAGAACTTATTTAAACTGATTACAAATGCTGTAATGTTGTAAGAGCTGCCAAAACTACAAGTGACTGGTACTTTTACTGTACCAAAAAAAGTACATGTACTTTGACCAAACAAGGGGACCATTGGCCCCAAAGCGCTCACCTGAGGACAGACTGATATTTGTGTGGAAGCTATCATTATTTCTTGTAAATCTAAGCTCTAGCCTTTGAAGCTTCAAAGGATAATTTCTTTTAAGTTTTTACTATATGCAAATAATAATTATCCATAACACCCGGGCAGGCCCATTTTTTACTCCAGATATAATTTGTACAAACTTAGAACAGGTTCACTAGACAATATTTCATGCCAAATAATTAAGTTTAAGGCTTTGTCATTTCACAGGAGAAGATTTTTAAAGTTTATACTATATACATATATGGAAAACCTATGACCCTCTGGGATGGGGCCAATTTTGGCACTATGGGCATAATCTGAACAACTTTCGTAGAGGAGCTATAGATGATGTCATATACGAAATATCAAAGCTCTACCCTTTGTCATTTCAGAGGAGAAGTTTTTTGAAGTTTTTACAATATACATATCAGGAAAACCTAACCCCCCCGGGGGCGGGACAAATTTTGGCACTAGGGGCATAATATGAACAACTTTCATAGAGAACCTATAGATGCTGTCATATACCAAATATCAAAGCTCTAGCCTTTGTCATTTCAGAGGAGAAGATTTTTTGAAATGAGGAGAAGATTTTTTAAGTTTTTACTTTATACATATAAGGAAAACCTATGACCCCCTGGGACCGGGCCAATTTTGGCACTATGGGCATAATTTGAACAACTTTGGTAGAGGACCTATAGATGATGTCATATACGAAATATCAAAGCTCTTGGCCTGGTACTTTCTGACAAGAAGATTTTTTTAATTTGCATTTTTGAAACTTCTTTTTTGGCCCTGTGACCTACTTATCCAACAGACCAGAACCATTTAAACAACTTTGAAAGGGGACCACCTAAGGATCATTCCTGTGTAGTTTGGTTAATGTGCAGTCATTGGTTTCAGAGGAGATGTTGTTTTTATGAAATTGTTGACGCACGACGATGGACCCCGGACACAGGGGGGTCACAAAAGCTCACCATGAGCACGTTGTGCTCAGGTGAGCTAAAAAGATATTAACACAGTGGTTAGGACAGTACATATTAATATTAGCATGTACAATAATTTGTTTCAGTCAATTTTTCTGGTTGATTGGTGGATTTAAACTTTTTATCTTTAGCTCATAATGACTGTTTATTTGGTAACTTTCAGGCCTGGGAAATTCACAGGGAAATTTGTATGGGCCCAACTATCTGGTCTACTAAAGTCAGTGATGTGGCCGGTGAAAGTGGTTGAATTACCCCTGGTGTATTGCAACTCAGACGATGCCTGGTAAGTACTTTGGAATGATATTGCTGTTTTGAGAACAACCTGTTTATAAATGGTTGTGTAGTTAGTTTATCAGCATAAACCAAATTGGTATTTTTAAAGTGTAAAATTAGAAGTAACAATACCCAATTGATTTGACAATATGCTAGCAATCTCAGTATTGTTGTCAAGTCTGCTTGTAGTCAGCTTGACTTATGTAAGCAGACTTGACATAGTCGCCATGTTGCTATGTGCATGAACCCATCCAGGCCTCGACTTCAGCACAAGATTTAGATTGTAGAGACTAACACCCGCTTCATAGAAAATCCTTACCTATCATCCCTATTTTTTTGGCCTTAATAATTTATAAATCATTGTGTTTGAAAACTAACAATGTTTGTACATGCTTAATGTGTGCCTTTTACAGGTTACATTTGAAAAACACTGATAACATTGAAGAGTTACCTGGCAACATTGATAGATGGAAATCAGTTGGAGAAAGTAAATTCTGATTTGAAAGTGTTAAATTTCTAATTTGTTATAAAATGTTACTATTACCTGTTAAATGGCGGTACACCTAACACTGAATAAATTAGAAGTCTACAGGGTCTAAGTACATCCATACAAGACATTTCACATTGCATGTAAAGGTTGTCCATTAATTATTAAGCTCTTTTTGTCTGTATAGCTTGGGAACATATAAACAGAAGTTTGATAAAACTCCTACCTGTACTGAAATTTGTACGCTGTACCACGTAATTGTTTATCAACTATAAGGTGTACCACCATGTGTCAGATGCAAGGCAGGCTTCCTGAAAATGACTTAGTTTCCCTGCATCCCTTTGCAAACATTTTGTTCTCTCAGTCAAATCCAGCAAATGATTTGTATAACTGACTTATTTCAGTCCTAGATTATAATGTCAGTACAGTCAAGTCTTTGTTAATATCTTAGAGTAGTCAGAACATCAAGACTGTCATATTTGACTTTCTATGGTACGCATCAATTATGGTCACATAGGATGGGAGTTTTTTAATTTAGACAAATTACATAAGATATTACATTGGGCGAACTGGTCCGATTAGGTCACCTAAAACCTGTAATTATGTCTCCCCCCAAAAATGGGGGAGACATATTGTTTTTCCCCCGGTTGTCCGTCCGTCCGTCCGTCTGTCTGTCCGTCACAAAATCGTGTCCGCTCTGTATCTTCCAAAGCCCTTGAAGGATTTTTATGAAACTTGGGTCAGATGTTCACTTCATCAAGGCGACGTGCAGAACCCACTTTGCGGATGTGGTGTCTCAAGGTCAAGGTCACACTTGGAGGTTAAATGTCAAATGCCACAAAATCTTGTCCGCTCTGTATCTTCAAAAGCCCTTGAAGGATTTTTATGAAACTTGGGTCAGATGTTCACCTCATCAAGGTTACGTGCAGAACCCACTTTGCGGGTGTGATGTCCCAAGGTCAAGGTCACACTTGGAGGCTAAATGCCAAATGCCACAAAATCGTGTCTGCTCTGTATCTTCAAAAGCTCTTGAAGGATTTTTATGAAACTTGGGTCAGATGTTCACCTCATCGGGGAAGACATATTGTTTTTCCCCGGTTGTCTGTCTGTCCGTCCGTTTGTCCGTCACAAAATCGTGTTCACTCTGTATCTTCCAAAGCCCTTGAAGGATTTTTATGAAACTTGGGTCAGATGTTCACCTCATCAAGGCGACATGCAGAACCCACTTTGCGGGTGTGGTGTCTCAAGGTCAAGGTCACACTTGGAGGTTAAATGTCAAATGCCACAAAATCATGTCCACTCTGCATCTTCAAAAGCCCTTGAAGGATTTTTATGAAACTTGGGTCAGATGTTCACCTCATCAAGGCGACATGCAGAACCCACTTCGCGGGTATGGTGTCTCAAGGTCAAGGTCACACTTGGAGGTTAAATGTCAAATTTTACAATCGTCTGATTCAATACTGCCTGCAGCAACTGGCTGGGGGGAGACATATGTTTTTGTTCAATCAAAAACCATTTCTAGTTTACACTGATTTTCTTTATCAGGAAATCTGCTGCAGCAAAGTTGAAGTAAATGTTCATATTATGCATGTTTTCCTTTTTTACAGCTTAGTGTTTCTTTTCTAGTTCACTATATGTGTTTTCTAATTTATGCCTTTGAAATCTCAGGCAGATATGACTGTAAGATATTTTTGATCAGGGTAAACCCTGTTTTGCTTACTTTGTCCAAGAAGAAGCCTTTTGTTAAAGTACTTATACATCTCATCAGTTGAATTTGCCATTTGCGAAATATTCAGAATGTCGAGATGATGTGCAGAGCGAATGATTCCAGCACCTCTGGTCAAGGTCACAAATGGGTTTGGAAATGTAAAAATGTAGTGTATTGTAGCATGGTGTATACTTCAGGGGTAATTATGTATGAAACATTGTGAGGTTTAGTGTCCATAGTGTATGGGGTGTGTCTATAAATTGTGGGGTAGCAAGGAAAACTTTAAAAGTATATAATCTAATCTATCAAAGCACTGAGTATACTTCTGGGGTTATTTTGTCTAAAGCATTGCAGGGTTAAGTGTCCATAGAATATGGTTTTATACTTTTGGGGTTATTTTGTCTAAAGCATTGTGGGGTTAAAGTGTCCGTGATGTATGTTTTTTATACTTTTGGGGTTAATTTATCTGATATTCGTGCAATATCACTCTGCTCCAGAATGCATGTATATGTTTCCTAACAACATCGGTAACTTATTAATGCTATATTTTCAGAGTCACTGAAAAAGAAACCTGCATCCCTTGATGCATTCTTGCGTGACATTGAATGGGCCACAAGTGCAACAAACCGACCTGTGGAGACTGAAACAGAGGTAACAACCAATACTACTGTCAAATTAACATCTGAAGCATCACAACCCTTAATAAATGAAGTCTTCCCAATAATGATTGATGCTATCATATCAAAGGTTGCAAAAGAAGATGAGTTGATCATCAACTTGGGAAACCAATGGTTGATGAGAAATAGAGGAAACAAAATTATGAGAAAATACTACACAAGTACAGTCATGCGATTAGCTGCAAAACTGAAAATTGCCTATCAAACACTCTCAACAACTACCTTGAACATAACAGACTATTTGGCACAAAAACACTTTCAAACTGTTCTGAAAGCAACCTTGTCTTGTTGCCACATAGATGAAGTGGAGGAGGACTTAAAGGCACAAAGCAATGCCATAAAACTAGGCTTTGACATAAAACGCATGCTTAGTGCAAAGCTAAGCAAGGCCATTATGGCAGGAAATAATGAATTGCAAAAAGGACCCACAGATTTCCTAAAATTGATGGAAATACAGTGGAGTCAGCTATTGCACTCTTGACGTTCCAAATTTTCAACATCATGTTCTTGAAATGGACTTTAAGATATTATTGTTTATGAAAGTTAAGATAAATTTAATTAATTATAAAAGAAACATGCATTTATTGCTGATAAAAAAGCAACTGATAGATTGACAGCCACTGAACAAAGAAAAAAACTAAAATTAAATAATGCATTTTCGGGGCCATCCTGGTTTGATGGTTGTCTGGTTTTGGTGGTCCCCGACCAGTAGCAGACCGGAGTGAGCTGCTACAATGCTTGTAAAATAGACTTTAGGATCTAGGGACATTGTAATTAATGATGTTCATGAAAATGTTTGTGATTTTATGTTAGGGTTCAAAGTTAAGAGTTTTATTTACTATTTACTATGCGAGTTGAAATTTGAAGTTATTTTATCACCATTTCAAAAATGTTTTTATAACACTGATATTTGTTGCTTTTGGTATTATCACTGAATACTCGTTTCTGATCAAAACATGTGTTTTTGGTAATGTTTAGCTTACATATTTCGTTACAATTGTTAGTTTTATGGTAAGACTTGATCTTAAACCTTTTTATTAGCTCTACTTTTTTTGAAAAAAAAAAGAGGTATTTTTACAGTCATGTTGATGTTGCCATTGCTATCCGCAATCTTTTACCTTTATCATAACTTTTTAAGTTCTTGGTGTATTGTCTTCAAACCAAGTCACAACAACCCTTCGGACAAGACCTTCTAGTAGACCAGACTAAGGTCAAGTGTCTAAATTTTGCTTGTTTTTTGCTGATTTTTGCTATTAATGTCTATATTTTTGAATGGATTGTTTTCAAATTTGAACATAATAATCTTTTAGAAGAGACCTTCATGTTAACCAGACAGACCTTGACCTTCACTCATAAATAACCGTGACCTTGAAAGTAAAATTATTGAAAATTTAATTTTCATTAAGTGGCTATAAGTTTGTTATTAATAGATTTATTGACTTCATACTATAACATTCTTTAAGATAAAACCTTTATGTATAAACCAGGACTCAAACTCAAATTGACTTTGGCTCTTTTATGACCTTGACCTTGAAAGATAAGCTATTGAAATTTCACTAGACAAAACAACACTTGTGACCAAACAGACGTGTAATAATTTAGATATGACCTTGACCCTTAAATGATTGAATTTTGATTATATTTTCTTAACTTTGTCATTTATTTATGGAAGGGGTTTATACTTGGACAAAACAACAAGTGTGACTAGACAAACATATTTAAAAAAGAAAAAAAAGCATTTTTTTCTTTTTTTTAAAAGATTTGTTTAAACTGTTTATTTGTTTTCTTTTAGAAAAAGTAAAGTAGTCGAGCATTGCCCCCACCCGGCAGTGGCTCTTGTTATGTTTTTTTTAAGAGTTGCTTCATATTGCTTAAATACTTGATAGTTATAGAGATCTGTAAACAATCCTGAGAAAACATATAAGAGATGAAAATTATTTTTGAATACAGTAATTATGAAAGTTAAAGTAAGGCTACCCGAATGTTGATTATAAGGAATGTTCAATAGTGAAATTCACTTATGAAAAGAAAAGTTCACAGTAGATTTATTCAATATTTTTCTTTAAATTTGCATGTGGAACTACACACAGGAGAGTTATGGTTAAGTTATGAAATGGTAGGAGAGTTGTTAAAGTATAGAGTTCATATATGAAAATGTCTACAGGAAAGATATGATTTAATTCAGTTGTATTGTAAATTGTAAATATGATACATAAAGAAAAGAAGTATTTCAAATATAGAAAAGGCTGAAGAAAATACATAAAGGAGAGAAATATTTCAATCATGAAACTTTTGAAAAGAAATATTTCACTTTGTGAGTTGAGCATACATACAGGAAAGAAGTGTTTGAGTTTTGATCTGTTCAAATGATATGATTTGAGAATGCATACAAGAGCAAAATTCAGTTTCATTTATGTACAGGCGCAATGTTCATAGAGATATAATTGTTGTTTGATCAAAGCACTATTGTGACACATTTGGAAGCACATAGAGGAGATTCAAGTTATATTGTTGTTTTATTGAAATTATTCCATAGTCACCTGCATTAATGTTGATAATGATACAAGTAACTGGCATTTGTAGTAACAATAACAATCATTTGTATACTTTGCTGATGTTTATTGAATACATGTAGCTAACATGGTTCACTCTCATACAACAGTATTTACCTTATTTTGTTTGTTTAAAATGATAATGTTGCACCTTTTTCTATGAAAGGCTCTTTAGAATGGAATTTCTCATTATGTTCACATTTAGTACAATACAGTGTCTGCAAATTATTTAGTAAGTGTTATAACCCTTCTTTGAAGTACAACATTAAAAGAGTGTCATCAGCAAACAATAAAAAATTTATTATAAAAACAATTTACTTTTTTTATACTTAACATGTCAACACCATTGTCATATATCATATATAAAGAATAAAAATAATAACAGTGATGAAGGTTCGTTTTGATCACCATTATGAAACGATGTGCAGAGCACAATAATTAGGCTGCTACCGTCAAGGTCACACTTAAAAGTCAAGTATTAAAAGTCTACATTTCGTGTCTAACTTTTAAACCACCAAACAATTTTTGAAATAACTTGGCACAAGTGATCACCATTATGAGACGATGTGCAGAGCACAATAATTGGGTTGCTACCCATATCGTATAGCGTGGGTTGAATAATAAACAAATGCGTTGTGTTCTAGGTTCTTCCTTTTACTCTCGGTTCAAATTACCAACTGTTTACATATAATAGCAACGACAACAAAACAATATAATTATACGACGTGACGTCAAAGACGTTACATAGAAAAGCGCGGCGCGGCAAATAACGTTACATTCACAACATTCTGGGGGCCGCGAAAAGTGACTCATAATTGAAAATTGAAAGCGTGTACTTTTAAAAGTGAATGAAATACTTAATCATGAAATTCTTACTTTAAGAATAAGCAATCTAATTATGAGAAACGTAAATTTGCAAATACTTAAATTAACACATGTTAAATGTAATTTATCGTTTCAATAAAATGAATATTGAATCTCATAATTTCCGAATTATTGTCTCTGGTGCTTCAAACATATTTCAACGTAAACTTCGCGCACATAGTAAGGTAAATAAATCTTTATTGCTATTAAATAGTCTCTGTTTACTATACACCAACAGTTTCTCGTTTAAGGCATTAATCATTAACTTCACTAACAGTCTCTAAAGGATAGAGTTTCACTATCGGTCTGTTTGTAATTCCGTTTATCGTTTTTATCTTCGCGGCACGGACACAACCATCATTTCCGGTCATCAGCTCTAGGATTACAGCAAGTTTCCAGCGGATCCGTGGTCCCTCATCGTATACCTGCACGACATCTCCGACTTTGATACGTTTTTCGTCTGAACCCGTAATTGTGTGGTATTCTCTCAAAGCGGTGAAGTACTCGAACTTCCAGTGTCTTCGGAACTGCTCAATGATTTCAGACTGTTTCTTAGCTCGGTTGGTGAGTGTCGTCTGGTCACTTTGAATTAGCGCTAAATCGTCGTCTGATAAATGTTCATGATGCGGAAGTGACGTCACCTTACGACCGTAAAGTAAATGTGACGGTGTTAACGGTTCCAAATCGTCAATGTTCGATGATACATGAGTTAGCGGTCGATCATTTATCACTGCTTCAATCTCTGTCACTATAGTCTGTAATGTTTCCATGGATACATAGCGTCTCCCGAGGATCTTCTTTAATGACGTCTTAGTCAGCCCAATCAAACGTTCCCAAAACCCTCCGTACCATGGTTCTCGTTTGGGGATAAAACGCCATTCTGTACCCTTTCTGCTAAGCTCTTCTCGCACGACTTCTGAGTTGAAGAGTTTCTTCAGGTGATTAGCAGCAGCAATATACGTCGTTGCGTTGTCTGATATCATCGCCATCGGTAACGACTTCCGGCTAGCAAATCTCCGGAACGCTTGAAGAAATGAGTCTGTAGATAAGTCTGGAACTACTTCTAAATGAACGGCTCTTGTTGTAGCGCATGTGAATAGGCAGATGTAGCATTTTCTTTCACTTCCGGTAGCGTTCTTAACAAATAGTGCACCCGTAAAATCTACACCTGTGACGCTGAAGGGCGGAGACTCATTCACTCTGACTTTAGGAAGGGGTGGTGGGTCTGGTGCTAGGTATGGTTTGCCGGTTACTCTGGTACAATTCACGCACGTCTTTAAAACCGATCTAACACATTGGCGGATGGACGGTATCCAGTACCTTTGTCTGATCTGCGTAATGGTACTATTTACTCCGGAGTGTAGTTGACTTTTGTGGACATCTAACACAATCAATTCGGTAAGTCTGTGCTTCTTTGGTAGAAGGTAAGGGAATTTAGTGTCATACTGTACGGGGGCGTTGTGAATTCTTCCACCGCAACGTAATAGTCCCTGTGGGTCTAGATACAGTCTAAGTTGTCGAACCAACGGTAAACGGGTACTGTTCGATGTAAAATTTTCTATTTCTTCTTGAAAGTTTGTTATTTGACACGATTTAAGCCATGTAACTTCTGCTTCGTTGAGTTCGGTTGCTGATAAGCTGTTCGTTAATCTGTCTTCTTTTGGTCGTCTGCAGTTGTTGATGAATCTTAGTACATAGGCGGTTACATGACGTAGTTTCAGGTATGTACTGTATCTATCTAGGTTAATAAGTCTATGAACGCCCGTGATCTCCGTACACTTCAACGTTACTACATTTGTCGTCTGCTTCGAACTCGTATCTTCATCAGCGGGCGTCTGCAAGACTGACTGGTCGTATTTCCAGGTAGGCCATATTTCTTTGTTAGATAACCATGTTGGACCGGCGTTCCATAGTTCGTTGTCAAGGTAAGTATCGGCTGATATACCACGTGTCAGTAAGTCTGCTGGATTGTCATTTGTGGGGCAATATCTCCATGGTGATTGATCTGTCAGCTGATGTATTTCGTCTACTCGATTTCGGACAAAGCGTTTTAAGGATTTTGATGTAGTCAGCCAGTGGAGTACGATTTGGCTATCTGACCAAAATGTTACGTTCTGTATGGGCAAGCTCTTTTGAAGATGGGATGCAAGTCTTGCGCCAATTAATGCTGCCATTAGTTCAAGCCGAGGTAGGGTTAATGTCTTTACCGGTGCCACTCTGTTCTTCGCCATAACCAGTCTAGCGTGTGAAAGATCGCAAATGTAAGCTGCTGCTCCGTACGATTTGACGCTTGCATCTACAAACACGTGAAGTCTTGTTTCACTGTTTATGCTTGCTGCGGGTAGGAATTGTCTGGAAAATTTCACGTCAGTAGCTTTGTTGAGGGATTCTGCTAACTGGTTCCAAGTTTCGCATATATCATCTGGCAAAGGTGTATCCCAGTCGTAGCTGGACTTCCATAGTTCTTGTAGTAAGATTTTTGCACTGACGGTAACGGGACTAAGTAGACCAAGGGGATCATAGATTTGTGATGAGTACTTTAGAATGGTTCTCTTCGTAACTACGTCTTGTATTGGAATATTTCTTCGTGTAAATGTCATTTCGTCACTGAGGGGATCCCATCTCATTCCAAGTATCTTGACAACTTCATCACTATCTCGTACATTCTCTGTTTTTGCAAGGTCTCTAAGGGCTTTACTGTTGGAGGTCCATGAACGTAGATTCATACCTGCGCTGGACATCAACTCTCGCGACTCTGTAAAGTAGGTAAGTAGATCTGATACTTTTTCGAAGCTTGAAAGTACATTGTCAACGTATATATCTCTTTCAATGATCTCGGCTGCGTGTACGTGCTTGTTAAGTTCTAGGTGTTTCAGGATGGTGGCGCTAAGCATGAACGGCGAACAGGTAGCTCCAAACAATACGGATTTAAAGCGGTAAGTGCGTAATGGACTGTCTTTGTTTTCAATGTCAATTGTCCACAAGAATCTGGTAGCATCTCTGTCTCCTTCATATAAACCGACATGTAGAAAGGCTTTTTCAATGTCTGTAGTGATGGCGTAACCATGGAGACGGAATCTCACTAATATGGCGGTAAGATCATTCAGTATGGGTGGGGTTGATTCTAAACAGTCATTCAAGCTTGGGAGGTGGGGAGATGTGCGGCAACTGCAGTCATAAACTATCCGGATGGGTGTGGTCGCTGAATCTTTTTTTACTGGGTGGTGTGGAATATAATGGACTTGTCCTGTGGGTGGGGTATCGTTATCTATTCTCTCAATAAAACCACGGCGTTCTTGTTCAGCGATAATGTCATCATATTTTCTCAGTAAATGGGGCTCTTTTCTCAATCTTCTAATTGTACTTTCGGTTCTTGCCTTCACTATCTCATAATTGCTGGGTAGGGGTGAATGGTCTAATTTCCAAGGTAATTTGGCGGTGTAGCGTCCATTATCGTATTCTATGGACAAATCTTGATAGTCCTTGAAATAACGTATCTTGTCTATATCATCGGCGGTCTGTGTAACTCCAATACTTTCAAGGCTCCAAAACCGTTCTAAAACATCCGTTGCCATAGGCGACGCCATAACGTTGAACACGTGATCTGATACTCGAGAACTCTGTGCTTGGCAAGGTCCGGATAACAGATAACCGATTTTTGACTTTACAGCAGTAGGTCCATTTCCTCGTACTATATGGTCTTCTACAATATCCCAGTAATAGTCAGCACCAATCAGCATAGAAATGTTAAATACAGAATCTCCTGTAACCGGATGAGCGAGTTTAAGTCCACGTAAGTACGGTAAGTTTGACACTGTGGTTTGAAATTTCTGGTTAAGCGGCGTTGAAATTGTAGGCACTATTAAAACTCTAATCGGGATCTTCTGGCCTCTGTCTGTAACAACATTTACTGTAGCTACGTCTGTGTGTTGGACTTTGTTATTGGTACTTCCAAACGACGATAAGTAAATTGTCTCTGTACTGTCTCGGGTAAGTTCAAGTTCTTGGGCTAATTGTTCTGTAATGAAAGATTTCTGGGCTCCCTCGTCGAAAAGAATATTTGTTTCAGTCTGAACATCACGTGACGATACGGTTGCTATGGCGGTTTTTAACAGAACATTCTTATTTGGTAGGATCGTGTTTGAATGTAAGACGGCTGCTTCCGGTGACGCGGAATCAATGGTTGTCAACATCGTCTGGTTATTTTCTCGCGATTTGCAAATCGCTGTATGATGTTTTCTCTTGCATTTTTGGCATCTCTTACTAGAATTACACTTCACTACAGGATGATTGCCTAGACAGTTAAAACACAAGCGTTTTTCTCTCACTATTTTCAGTCTTGATTTAATGTCTGCGTATTTTTCACAGTCAATTGATTTATGTTGATTGTCACAAAATGCGCATTTGATTTCCGGTTTTTGTGATGCACTTCCGGTTCCGGATTTTGGATGTTTTGGCACGGTTTTCCTGTATTTTGCACTTGTCAGAAATGATGCTGTTGCATTGAAATCGTCCACTTCCGGTTCGCTACGAACACTTCCGGCCTCAAGAATACCAATCTCTCTGTTGATTGCACGACGCAAATTTTCTAGCAACCAATTGTTATCTCCATTTTCACGTGCTAACTGCCTTCTAATTTCACTTGGTATCTTATCTAAAATTATTGGCACTAATAGATTTCCGTAAGTGTCTTGGCACTGTCCCATAGCTTCTAAACTTCGAATGTACGTCTCCATCTTATCATGAAAATGTCTTAAACTGGATACTTTGTTGGACGGGGCAGGTAATTGTAATAGCGCTTGCATTGATGCGTGAATAATTTTATGTTGCTGGCCATATCTTTCTTTCAGTAGATCTATGGCTCGGGTATAATTTGCGTTCGTCATAGCAAAACCTTCAATTACTCGTGCAGCGTTTCCTTCAAGTTGAGATTTGAGGTACGTGAACTTCTGTACATCCGTGAGATTAGCGTTCATGTGAATGGTTGACTCATAGGAATCCCAAAAAGATTGCCATCTTAACATATCTCCGCTAAAACTTGGTAATGATATCTTAGGTAGTCTGTAAAATTGTGCCGAATTTACTGAGGTATTAGAAGGATAACTTACGGTTCTGTCGGGAAGGAAAGTTGGAGCGTCGGGATTCAAACCATTGTTGTTGTACTGCTGGTCCCTTGAATTTCGTTGGTCATCTTGTGAAATATTAGACTCGGTTCTCTTCTCATGTTGACCTCGGAAAGCTCGTAAGCGACACAGCTTGATATCTAACTCCACTGTATACTCGTCAGTTTGAAATATCTCCTCTTCCAATCCGTCTATTTCCGTTTGCGACAATATTTTCTCATTCAATGTCTCTAAAATTCCGACTTTGGCTTCAATAGCGCTGAGGATTGAATCGAAATCTGTCAGTGAATCATTTTCTTTAGATTGTTCGATTTTCTCCAAATATTTCTCAATGAAACGTCGGTGACCCTCTCTCTGTATTTGTAACTTCTGTAAATTCATATCCTTTCTGCTGGTCACGGCACCAATATCGTATAGCGTGGGTTGAATAATAAACAAATGCGTTGTGTTCTAGGTTCTTCCTTTTACTCTCGGTTCAAATTACCAACTGTTTACATATAATAGCAACGACAACAAAACAATATAATTATACGACGTGACGTCAAAGACGTTACATAGAAAAGCGCGGCGCGGCAAATAACGTTACATTCACAACAACCCACAAGGTCAAGGTCACAGTTAAAGGTCAAATATCCACATTTCACGTCTGCTCTATGACTTGGCTTACAAAAAGTTTTTTAATTACTTTGCACAAATGATCATCACTATGACACGATGTGCAGAACCCAACTTCCAGGTTGCTACCCCCCAGGTCAAGCTTAAATGTTCTCCATAACTTTTTGACTTTATAGAAGATTTTAAATAACTTGGCACAAATAATTACTATCATGAGACTATGTGCTTATAATATGCATGGCACAACATCAAGGTCATGGTTAGTTAAAGGTCAAGAAGTACAGATTCATGTCTGCTGCAGAAGGGGATTAAGCTGTCTTTCAGACTGCCTTGTTTGTACTAAAAAAAATACCTCGAGAGTTATAACAAGGTTTTCCCATATTTGGGTTCTGTGACCTAGTTGTTGAACCCTGATGACCCATATTCAAACTTTAGCTAGAAATCATTAAAACAACCTTTCTGACAAATTTTCTGGATATTTGGACTGAAAATGTAACCTCTGGCGTGTTAACAAGGTTTTTTTCCATATTTGGGCTATGTGACCTAGTTTTTAAACCCAGATGACCCATATTCGAACTTGACCTAGAAATCCTCAAGGCAACCTTTCTGACAAATTTCCAGATTATTTGGGCTGAAAATGTAACCTCCAGAGTGTAAACATTTTTTCTTTTTTGGCTCTGTGACCTAGTTTTTGAACCCAGACGACCCATATCTGAACTTTTGTTAGAAACATTAGAAGCAACCTTTGTTACAAATTTCCAGATTTTTTGGGCTGAAAATGTTACCTCTAGAGTGTTAACAATAATTTTCTATTTTTGGGCTCTGTGACCTAGTTTTTGAACCCAGATGACCCTTATTCGAACTTGAGCATGAACTCATAGAAACAACCTTTTTGACAAATTTCCAGATTATTTGGGCTGAAAATATAACCTCTAGAGTGTTAACAAGATTTTTTTTCTATTTTTGGGCTCTGTGACTTAGTTTTTGAACCCAGATGGCCCATATTCGAACTTGAGCTAGAAATCACCGATAGAACCTTTCTGACAAATTTCCAGGATATTTGGACTGAAAAAATAGCCTCTAGAGTGTAAACAAGGTTTTTTATATTTGGGCTCTGTGACCTAGTTTTCCAACCCTGATAACCCATGTTCTAACTCGTCCGAGATATTAATGGGACAAACATCCTGACCAAGTTTCATGACAATTGAGGCAAAAATGTGACCACTAGAGTGTTATCAAACTAATTGTGGACTGACGACGGACAAAAGGTGATCACAAAAGCTCACTCTGTCACTGCGTGACAGGTGAGCTTATTAATCAAATAATCACAATTACTAGAATTGCAAAAGCCTGATAATGACCAATCTGTGAAAGTTTGATGAAAATCACATAAGAAATGAAGGAGGAGTTGCGCACACAAGAAATATTAAGTAAAATTAAATGGAGGCCAATTACTCCGCCAAAAAAAGCAAATTGCAAAAGCTAGATTATATGCTTTGTGGCACTTAATAATGATCATTCTGTGAAAGTTTTTTGAAAATTGCATAGGAAGTGTAGAAGGAGTTGTGAAACACAAGAAATATTAAGTGAAATTAAACAATGGCAATTACTCTGCCAAAAAACTCGAATTGCATCAGCAGGGGTATGCAATGTTCATTGTGTGAAAGTTTGGTGAAAAGCAATTGAGATTTGAAGTAGGAGTTGCACACAGAAGATGGGACAGATGGAATAATGGATGGACAGTGCGACTGCTATATGCCACCCTTTGGGGCATAAAAAACATGCATTTGTATTTAAAAAAAAGAGTTTACTTTCAAAATCACATGTCTGAAAAGTGAGAACATGAGAACTGCTACATCTCCACTTTTAAACATGTGAGACAATAAAAGAAGAAAAGTCTAAAATTGTTTATGTATCATTTAAGACAAAGAGAGCAGAGCTTATTTCAACAAAAATAACTTTCTAAACAGTTGAATTTAGGATATCACTTCATAACATAACACTAAATTTATGTTATGAGATAAGTCTTAAATTTAAAACATCAAGTTATTGTTAACAGGAGATCAAAAAATTCATAATAACTACAATAAACCATATAAAGAAGTAAACAACTGTATCTAAATGCTGTGCAGTAGTTTTTTAAGTGGCATACCCTTACATTAAAAGTGTCCACTTCATTCAAATTTACGTAAATGCTAATTGTATATCCAATGACAATAAGTCAGGCACAAATTCAAAGTACAGGTAGACCAACAGTCTGTATGCAGAGAGTTGTTGTACAATTTTTGGGTGGATATACAGTACATTTATTACAAAGTAACCTTCTCGCTGTCAATATGTCCTAAGGAATTTTTTTTGGAAAACTCTGTGGTTCTTTACTTAATCATTTTATTTTTTTTATAGAATGAGTCCATATACTATGCAGTATATCATCTCTTAGTTTTAGGGTATTTAAATCCAGATATAAGATAAACTTCCAGCATATCAAAAATCAAATCTTTAACATAGTTACACAATAATGTAATCAATTCAACATGATGATAACAGTAATATAAAAATGACAAAATAGTAAATAACAATATTCATACAGTTCAACAAAATTTTCTACAAAACTATGGATCTGATGACTTAATTACCTTTTCCTTTGAAGACAAATTATCAACAAATTTGTAGTCAAAATCTATATACTCAAGCTAAATACATTAATGTGCTAAAAATCTGCCAAAAACAGAAGGTGCATTATAGTAATCATCTGGAAAAAAATTCAGTTCAATGAAAAGATGCACAAGGCAAGAGACTACCTTTTTGACCTGTATTTGATGAATTGTACTGGGTTCCAAAAAGTAGATTTATTTTTTTTCCAGTTTTCAATATCAAGTCCTCCGACTTTATTATAACAGAGACATCAACTGGCGTATATTTTATCTGAATCAGACCCTAGGGGACATATGACGTAATGAAAAACTAGATGGGTGTTCAGTGGAACACTTGTGTCGCCCTTGGGTACTCTGTTAGAATAACTAAAGAGCCTGCTGGGGTTGAGGGTGGATGGGGAGTCAATTGAACCCGGGTGGGGGGGGGGGGGGGAGGGGGTGACTGGTTAGGGGGCTTCTGAGGTAGGGGGGGAGTAAGTACCTATGTTTAAAAAAAAAAAAAAAAAACAGGAGCGGGGGTGGGGGGAGGGGGTTGGGGGGGTGACTGGTAGGGGGGGGAGGGGTTTGAAGGTGAATGGGGAGTCAAGTACCTATGTATTAAAATTTAAAAAAAAAAAAAAGGGGGGGGGGTAAAAAAAAAATGGTGGGGGGGGGGGGGGTGGAGTTTTGAGGGTGGATGGGGAGTCACGTACCTATGTATTAAAAAAAAAAAAAAAAAAAAAAAAAATATTGGGCCCAGGTGGTGGGGGGGGGGACTGGTTTGGAGGGGGGAGGGGTTTGAGGTGGGGGGGGAAATAAAGTGCATATGTTTTAAAATTAAAAAAAAAAAAAAAAATTGGGGCCCGGGGGGGGTGGGGGGTGGGGGGGGAACTGATTGGGGGAGGGGGTTGAGGTAGGATGGGTTGTAAAGTACCTGTTTTAAAATTTAAAAAAAAAAATTGGGCCCAGGGGGTGGGGGGTGGTGGGGGGTGGGTGACTGGTTTTTTTTTTTTTTTTTTTTGGGGGGGGGGCGGATTCCCATGCAGAGGGAACGGTGGGGGGGGAGAGGGGGGGAGTACTTACCCATCTCATCCATCTCATGTCAGTTAATATTTTATTTCTAGGCTTAAGAAGTTTTTTTTTCCTATATATAAGTTTAAGCAAAATCAAGTGACCCCGGGGGTGGGGTTAACTGTGACCCCAGGGACATGGGTACCAACAATGTTTGCAGGGGTCTTGCTGGTGATCAAGTATTCCAAGTTGGAATGGAATATCCTTGACACTTTTTGAGACATGGACATAAAGAAAAAGGTTAACCAAGAAATTTTAACTTGAAAAAGGGGCATAACATTGCAAAAAAAAATTTGAGGGTTATCTGCCCTTGAGAAATGGTGTTGTCTTAAGTGATACAATTGTAATCATTACAACTGGAAAGTTTGATGAAGAAACATTAAGAAATGGCATAGTTATAGCCAATGTTAAGTTTTCATGACAAAATCCAAGTACAAAAAGGGGCATAACTCTGTCAATTGTGATGTTGACCTACACATTTTGGCATCATCATGACCCTGTTGTCATAAGCAATATAATTTGAAAGTTTGATGTTGAAATGTTAAGAAATGGCAAAGTTATTCCCAACGTTAAGTTTTCATGACAAATCCATGTATAAAAAGGGGCATAACTCTGTCAAATGTGACCTTGACCTAGAAATTTTGGCATCAACCCGACCCTGTTGTCATAAGCAATACAATTTGAAAGTTTGATAAGATAATGTTTAGAAATGGCAAAGTTATAGCCAACGTTAAGTTTTCGTGACGGACCGCCGGACCGACGGACAAAGTGATCCCTATGTATCGCCTTTTCTTCGAAAGGGCGACACAAAAATGAGTTATTTAAATGATACAGAAGTTTTAAATTATGAAACAAGAGCACCATATTGCTCACATGACTATTGAGTACAAACTGAACAAGAGGGCCATGATGGCCCTGGATCGCTCACCTGAATACTTTGGCTGTAGGTTTGCTGTTAAGCAGTATTTCATTTTTTAATTGAAAATATATAAGTGCCTACAAACCAAATATGTAATATATCAGTCAATAAATAAAGGCTCTATGACAGAAAGTAGAAATATCTATTATAAGCTATGGTGACCCTGACCTTGACCCAGTGACCTCAAACCCTACCCATAGGTAGAGGTCCATGCAAGGAACCTATATATTGAATATCAAAAATATTGGTCTATAAATGAAGGCTTTATGAGGTACAGTAGATAAATCTATTTTTAGCCTCCTTGACCTTTAACCTAATCTAATAATTTGAACAACCAAACAACCTTTCTGACAAACTGCCAGGATATTTGGACTAAAAACAGTAGCCTCTAGAGCCTTAACAAGATATTTCTATTTTTGGGCTCTGTGACCTAGTTTTTGACCCCAGATGACCCATATTCGAACTTGACCTAGAAACTATTGAAATAACCTATCTGACATTTTTCCAGAATATTTGGGCTGAAAATGTTACCTCTAAAGTGTTAACAAGGTTTTTCCATGTTTGGGCTCTGTGACTTTGTTTTTGACCCCAGATGACCCATATTCGAACTTAAGCTAGAAATCATGGAAACAACCTTCTGATAAATTTCCAGGATATTTGGACTGAAAATGTGACCTCTAGGGTGTTAACAAGGTTTTTCCATATTTGGGCTGTGTGACTTAGTTTTTGACCCCAGATGACCCATATTCGAACTTGACCTAGAAATCATCGAAACAACCTATCTGACATATTTCCAGGATATTTGGGCTGAAAATGTTAAATCTAGAGTGTTAACAAGGTTTTTCCATATACAGGCTGTGTGACCTAGTTTTTGACCCCACATGACCCATAATCCAACTTGAGCTAGAAATCATCCTAACAAGCTTTCTGACAGTTTTTCAGGAAATTTGGGCTAAAAATGTTACCTCTAGAGTGTTAACAAGGTTTTACCATATTTGGGCTGTGTGACCTAGTTTTTGACCCCACATGACCCATATTCAAACTTAAGCTACAAATCATCAAAACAACCTTTCTGACAAATTTCCAGGATATCTGGGCTGAAAATGTTACCCCTAGACCAAAAGCATCCCCTCAAGAAGATGCGAATGGGTGCTTTCCACTTATTCGGAAAGCACTCAAGTGTCGCAAAGTTCTATCAGAAGCAATAGAAATTATTATACAGTCACGGAGACAGTCAACTAGGAAGCAGTATGACTGCTATATTAAGAAATGGCTACATTTCTGTGGACAAAATAAAGATCCTTTTCACCCTACTATAAATAATAAACTAGCATTTTTTGTAACATTATACCAGAGGGGGTTAAAAAACAGTGTATTCCTGACAGCACAAGCAGCGCTTAATAGTTTTGTAAATATATGTGTAAATATAAACATTACTGACAGCATTTTAATTAAACGATTTGTTCAAGGCGTTTTTGTAAAAAGGCCTAGTTTACCCAGGTACAGCAGTACCTGGGATTTAAATATTGTTTTGGCTTATTATGCAAATGCTGACAACTTAACTCTACTTCAGCTGTCACATAAATTGTGCATTTTGTTCCTACTGCACAGCGATGTCAAACACTACATTTGGTAAATGTCCAAGACATCAAATTCTCAGATAATGGATGTATTGTAAAAACCCCACATTTACTGAAACAGTCAAAACCTGGTCATCATCTATCAAATATTACCATCTCAAAATTTAAAAGAAACAAATGTTTGTGTGTTGTTACAACTATTTGTGAATATATCAATATAACCACAAACTGTTAATCAGCACACAAAAACCTCACAAAGGGATTCACAAATCCACAGTCAGTAGATGGGTCAAAACAGCAATGTTACGTGCAGGTGTTGAAAAACAATTCACAGCACATAGCCCTAGGTCTACCTCAACATCTAAGGAAATACTGAGCAGGATACCTTTAGGTACAATTGTGAAAACTGCCGGTTGGGCAAATGCAAAGACGTTTGAAAAATTCTATCATAGGAAAATTCAAACAAGTAAACAATCTTTACAGGAAGTCATCCAAAATCTGCTTCCTGAATTTCATTAGGAACTGGACAGTTGCAAGATGATTGTGAATTAATGAAATGATAAGGTATGATGAAATATTATGCACCAATGTACTTTTAAATGTCTTCACCTGATTCAAATAAATAGTTTTATCATTTCCCGGTTTTCATTAAATTTATCCAAAGTTCATAAGAATCAACTCTAAAATCTCTGTGGGTTCCACCAAAGGGAGTTATGCAGTCAACAAAACTATTTTGTTGATTGCAAACTCCTTTGGGGATCACACAGAGAGATCACGTGGTTGTTACCAGCATCCAAATCAGTCTTTAGAGCATGATCTGTGCATGTTTCCGCAACGCAGACATGAATGTCTTTGCGAGTTATACATGCACATAATAAAGGACAGGAGAACCAAACAACAATGGGTGGGAAAGGGTGGGTGTGTGATCCCCAAAGGAGTTTGCAGTCAACAAAATAGTCATCAAACATCGCCTTCCCTTACAGGTAAGTCTCGTTTAATTTCCCAATTATATGGCCATCAGGGCAAAGTCAATTATGACCCCAGGGGCATAATTTGAATATTTCTAGATGATGTTCAATACGACACACCTAAGCTCTAGGCCTTGGGGTTTTAATAAAAAAACTATCAAAGTTTTCATTCTATAGGCCTATGTAAAATCAAATGACCTCTTATGCAGTCATTAATGACCCCAGGGACACTATTTGAGCACTTCTTGTAGAGGACTTCTAGAAGATGGTCCATGCAAAATATCTCGGCTCTAAGTCTCTGTACAGGTCTACTAAGTTATGTGAGACATAAAATATTTAAACTCAAAGCTATGTGGTTTTAAGAGAAAAAGATCTTTTAAGTTTTTCCTATATAATTATATCTTTATAAAATTAAGTGATCCATGGAACAGGGCCATTTATGACCCCAGTTTCATAATCTGAACAATCTTGGTAGAGGACCTTTTGCTGGCTGTCCATGCAATATATCTCAGCTCTTGGCCTTGTGGTTTCAGACAAGAAGATTTTTAAAGATTTTCCTGTATTATTCTAAAAAACAGGAATGATCCCTTAGGCAAAGCCAAACTTGGTACAGGTATACTTGATACACAAAATATTCAAACTCAAAACCATGATGTTAAAAAGTAGAGGATTTTTAAAGATTTTCCTATATACGTGTTTATAAAACTAAGTGACCCCCTGGGGCATAACTTGAGCAATCTTGGTAGAAGACCTCATGATGCAGCACCACGCAAAATAAGATGATTCCATCGGAAAGGGGGTCAAAAATGATTCAGGTTTCATGATGTTTGGACGGACACAGTTTGAAAGACTTGGCCGACGGCGAGCTAGGGAAGTCAGATACAGAATGAGGCTTCTAGAAAGAATCAAAAGAGAATTAAGATCACACATCAAAGCTGAAAGCACTGAATTGTCTAAATACTTTCACCTGATAAATTTGATGCTCTGGTTGAAACTGTACGTACAACAGTTGGAGTAAGTGAAGATAGAAGTCTCAATGGGGTTATTATGTTTACAAAACCTGAATTGGCAAAGAAAACTGGACAGAAATGATTGGGGCAGACTAGTGGTTGACAGAGACAGGGAAAGACGGCAAGGTGAGGCTGATTTCTTATACCTGTATTCAAAACAGTGGTCCAGGAAGATTGAAAGTATTGCACACCAAACTTCAATGGAAAGAAGATTTAACAAGATACTTCAATGGAAAGAAGATTTAACAAGGAACAGTTATTTCCCCTTCCTGAAGATTTGGTGAAAATACAAAGTTTCTTAGACAAGAAGATAAAAGAAGCTGAAAAAGATTTGTTGAGTGAACCAGGGAAACAAATTTGGCGAATATTTGCTAATTATTTGCTGACAAAAATTACACTGTTCAATAAGTGTAAGTGATCAGATATTAAAGTTTCAAACAAATCTGTTACTAGATCAAAATATGATTATGAACCTTTAACACAACATTAGTTATCATAATTTATTTTATTCAGGGATAGCGATAAAAGTCATCACAGATACAAGGTCTAAAAAAATGATCACAGTAAAAGTCCAAGATTACAGTAAAAAGCATTGTTGCTTTTTTGTGAAAAAGATGTCCGTAAAATGGCAAGGCATCTGGAGGGAAAACATACCAATATTAAAGAGATTGCCATTCTTTCAAAATATAAACCTAGAAAAGCCTGAAAAATATTAAGGAAATATTAAAGCAACAGGAAACAAGGTGTTTAGCAAATATCGAAACTTGGGAGACTTTAATCACAACGTTGCCATACTGTTAAAGAAGACCGGAACTTTTTATGTTGGAAGAGTTAGACAACCTTCTGCAAATACAAAGGAGTATAAAGTGAGTGATTATTTACCATGTATTTATTGCCTCACATTCTTCGTCAAAGATGGACTTTGGAGGCATATGAAAAGAATTGTCCTTTCAAAGAAGAGAAGCTCAGTCCAGAAAGTCCAGAACAGGTAAAGAAGAATGCTAATGACTGTGTTCAGAGTGCCATTTACTTGCCTCAAGGAGCTCTAGGAACACAAGTGTTTCAACCGGAAAAAAGTCTGGAGTTTCACAGAATATGTTTTAAAGAGATTTCATAACAATTTGATAAGCCAGGTGCTGAGGAGTGATACTCTGTTGTTTCTTTTTGGAAGGGTACAACTAAGACAAGAAATGTTTGTAAAACATACATGCCCCCCCCCCCCTGCTTGTGGTTGGGCCAAAGCGTTCTCTAGTTATTGATCAGAAACCGATTTCAGGATCAAGGTCCATGTGGCCTTACCCAATTACCTCAAAATCAATAGGGGTCATCTACTGGTGATGACTAACCAGCATACCAAGTTTGGTGAACCTAGCTCAAAGCATTCTCTAGTTATTGATCGGAAACCGTTTTAAGGATGAAAGTCTCTGTGAGCTTGACCTTTAACCAAATGACCTCAACCAATAGGGAGTCATCTACTGGTGATGACCAACCAGCATACCAAGTTTGCTGAACCTAGGTCAAAGCGTTCTCTAGTTATTGATCGGAAACCGTTTTTAGGAAGGAAGTCTCTGTGATCTTGACCTTTGACCTAATGACCTCAAACCAATAGGGAGTCATCTACTGGTGATGACCAAGCAGCATACCAACCCTGGTGAACCTAGGTCAAAGCATTCTCTAGTTATTGATCGGAAACCGTTTTTAGGATGAAGGTCCCTTGACCTTTGACCTAATGACCTCAAAGTCAAAAGTGGTCATCTGTTAGTGATGACCAATCAGCATACCAAGTTAGGTGAACCTAGGTCAAAGCGTTCTCTAGTTATTGATCGGAAACCGTTTATAGGATGAAAGTCCCTGTGAGCTTGACCCATGACCTCATGACCTCAAAATCAATAGGGGTCATCTACTGGTGATGACCAACCAGCATACCAACCCTGGTGAACCTAGGTCAAAGCATTCTCTAGTTATTGATCGGAAACCGTTTTAAGGATGAAGGTCCCTGTGACCTTGACCTTTGACCTAATGACCTCAAAGTCAAAAGTGGTCATCTGTTAGTGATGACCTATCAGCATACCAAGTTAGGTGAACCTAGGTCAAAGCGTTCTCTAGTTATTGATCGGAAACTGTTTTTAGGATGAAGGTCCCTTGACCTTTGACCTAATGACCTCAAAATCAATAGGGGTCTTCTACTGGTGATGACCAACCAGCAAACCAATTCTGGTGAACCTAGGTCAAAGGGTTCTCTAGTTATTGATCGGAAACCGTTTTTAGGATGAAAGTCCCTGTGAGCTTGATCTTTGACCTAATGACCTAAAAAATCAATAGGGGTCATCTACTGGTGATGACCAACCAGCACACCAAGTTTGGTGAACCTTGGTCAAAGCGTTCTCTAGTTATTAATCGGAAATGAAGTGTCTACCAACGGACCGACCTACCGACCGACCAACATTTACAAAACTATATGCCCCCTCATCTTCGATGGGGGGCATAATAATACTTAGAATTGTATGAAAAAAATAAACTTTGTTATTAAAAAATAGGGAGTAAATGAATCAGTATCTTTCCTGAACAACACTTCTATTGGGGGAGATGCATTATTTCATTCTTGTCGGCAAGTGAAGGGGTAAATTGTAAATGTCTGAGTCTGTGCATGCATCCATCCATCTGTGAACAGTATTGTCTGGGTAAAAACTCCGGAAGTATTGTTGAATCTTCACTCAGTGACAAAGGGCTTTGGAAAGAAAGGCACTGTAGAAGAATGCTTACTCCACTTGCCTCATGCTTAACATAAGGAGATGAAAATCTGCTCAGTAGTTGATTACGTGTTTAATCTATTGTTAACTTTGTCACAGAATTATCTGTAAACAAAGATGGTCAATTTGACTGAACAATAATTAGATAGTAAGATCCATGCCGTAGAATTTGGTATGCTTCGGCAGAAAGTACATTAGCAAGAGTACTATGCTTCAACAAGCGACAAGCTGCAGAGGCAGCAAAAGTGCTTATTGATCAGTTTAAAAATCGTCCTGCCTGGGGAAATGAATACAGAGGGCTGCTAGAAATGCTACAGTCCACAGAACGACTTTTGATGAAACAGTAAGTTTTATAAATTAATTCTATTTCAACTTAATTCAGAACTTCCGTCACAAAAATGTCATATAGTCAAAAAGCTCGAGTGGACAGAAATGGTTTATGAAACTACAGCTTCAGTTTGTAGATATTAGAGGTGTTGAGTACTGACACTTATGAAAAATAAAGTTATTAATTTATGCTCATATGTAAAAGTGAAGATATCATCTACACAACATATATTCCTGGAAATATACATCTGAGTCAGTGACAGATGATGGGTATCTAAACTGAACCACTAGAGATGTTTTAATTGATTCATATATGAATTTCAGTGTTGTTCAAAGATAGCAAATACTAGTCGTTAGAACTTAGCATAATTCACTTGTTACACAGGGATTGATTGCTCTTACATGTTCTTTAACAAAATCATGCTTGGTACATTTATGTTAAAACTGCTTGTAACAGTATGTCTTTACTTTAATAAATTGGGAATATTGCACTGAAATTTCATACAGGGCATTAACTGTGGGTTAAACCAAAATTCATTTATCCTATCATATGATTTTTAAACATTCTTTTTAAAGAAAGAATTTTTAGCCTCATTCTGGATTTGTCTGATTTGTTTCAGAATGGACCTAATCGAAATTGTTGGGAAAAGTTTCAAAAGAGTACCTGGTCTTTTGACAAAATGGAAGACCAGTGCTTTTGATGCTTTGATTGATAATAGGGACGAGGGAGGAGTATCGACTTCAAATCCATATGTATTCACACAGGTAAAATACATCAGCTCATATACTACTTAATGATTATATTTAATTATGCCCCCCCCCACCCCCCTTCGAAGAAGAGAGTGCATATTGTTTTGCACATGTCAGTCCATCCGTCCGTCTGTCAGTAACCTTTTTATTTCCGATCAATAACTTGAGAACGCCTTCACCTAACTTCCTCAAACGTGGTCCACACTTCCATCCTGGGTAGCAGAGGAACCCTATTGATTTTGGGGTCACTGGGTCAAAGGTTAAGGCAACCAGAAACTTGGGGGTCATTATGTTTTACAAACATCTCTTGTTAGTCTAATAATTGATGTGTACTGGCATAGAAGCAGTCCCTGGACAAAAAATGCAAAAATATGTTGCAAAGCTTATAACATGTTAAGAATAACCAATTTTACTGATCATACGTATCTCAGCTAAGAAACTATTTTACGAGCACATTTCCTGGTTAATGATGTTGCACATGGACTATAAAGGATGTCCGAAAAGTAGCATATACAACTTATTTTTTTCAGATGTATATCTGCCGCAATGTCGAATTACAGGTTGTATTTATTAAAAAGATCTGTATCAAAAATATGTTAAAATAGTAACAAATGTTTATAGAAACAATCAAGCCACTTTAATCTTGTTTTCAAACAGCAAGCATTTAAACATTATGATTTAACAATATTCTAATATATCCTCATTATATGGACAAAAATAACCAGTTTACTTTTCACAAGGTATACATCCCCTGCTACTCTGGCAATAAGATCATTAAACCCTGAGAATGCACAATATATGCCATATATGAGGGATTTGATTTTTGTATTTATTTCAATAATTTGGTTTTCTGAAGAAAAAGAATTACCAACACTCCTGGTAAAAACAGTCACCTGTTCTGTTTAGACTCAAAATTATGAAAACAAATTGCGAAAATATAGTATTTTAAGGCAGTGCATGGCAAGTACTACTGTCCGGGGCTTGCTCGTTTGCCAGTATACATGTTTGAAAATTCGTTCCATAGCAGCAGAAGGTATATTTCCATTTTTAACTCGACCTTTTTTGAAAAACAAATCGAGTTATTGCTATAGTCATGGTGTCGTTGCCGTAGCCATTGCTTTTCCCGTCCGAAAACTTTAACATTGTTCATAATTTTTTCATTCCTTGATGGATTATCTTAATAGTTGGACAAAACAACACTTTGGACAAGACTTTCAAGATGACCAGACTAAACTTGACCTTTACTCTTAAATGACCTTCAAATTCAAGGTCAAAATATTGAATTTTGCTAAAATTGGCCATAACTTTATTATTATTAAGTGGATTCTCTTCATGCTTGGACACAAATACCCTTTGGACAAGACCTTCAAGTAGACCAGACTTAACTTAATCTTGACTCATAAATGACCTTCACCTTCAAGGTCAAAATATTCAATTTTGCTAAAATTGGCCATAACGTTATTATTAATAGGTGGACTGTCTTCATGCTTGGGCACAACAACCCTTTTGACAAGATCTTTAAGGAGACCAGACTAAACTTGACCTTGACTCATAAATGACCTTCACCTTAAAGGTCAAATTATTGAATTTTTCTAATATTTGCCATAACTTAATCATTAATAGGTGGATTGTCTTTATACTTGGTCACAACAACCCTTTCAACAAAATCTTCAAGTGAACCAGACTCAACTTGACCTTGACTCATAAATGACCTTCACCTTCAAGGTCAAATAATTAAATTTTTCTAAAATTGTCCATAACTTTAGTATGTTTGGTTGGATTTGATTCATACTTGGACAAAACAACACTTATGACAACCCGACATGTTGAATAACTCAGATATGACCATTACCTTTCAATGACCTTGACCGTCAAGGCCAGATGATTGAATTTTGCTTAAATTGTCATAAATTTCTCATTTATTTATAGATTTGATTCATATTTGGACTAAACAACATTTATGACTAATCTAACATTATGATTATTTCAAATCTGACCTTGACCTGTAAATGACCTTGACAGTAAAGGTAAAAAATCATTGAATTTTGTTAAAACTGGCCATAATTTTGTTATTCATGGTAGGATTTGAATCAGACTTGGACAAAACAACACTTATTATAAAGCCTACAAGATAAATTATTTAAGTTTGACCTTAACCTTAAAATTACCATGACTGTCAAGGTCAAATTATTAAGTTTTGCTTAAATTGTCATAACTTTGTTGTTTTTGGTTGGTTTTGATTCATACTTGGATAAAACAACAATTATGACAAAACTGACATATTGAATAACTCAGGTATGACCATAACCTTAAAATGAACTTGACCGTCAAGGTCAGATGATTGAATTTTGCTTAAATTGTCAAATTCTCATTTATAGACAGATTTGATTTATACTTGGACAAAACAATACTTTTGACAAATCCGACATTTTGATTCAAGTTTGACCTTGACCTTAAAAATGACCTTGGCTAGCAAGATCAAATTATTTAATTTTGCTAAGATTGGTCATAAATGTGTAATTCATAGTTACACTTGATTCATACTTGGACAAAACAACACTTTTGACAAAACTAACATGATGAATAATTCAGGTATGACCTTTACCCTAAAATGATCTTGACAGTCAAGGTCCCATTATTGTATTTTGCTTAAATTGTCATAACTGTTGTTTATTTATGGATTTGATTTATACTTTGATAAAACAACAAAACCGACATTTTAATTTATTGGAAGTTAGACCTTGACCTTTAGATGACCTTGACATTTAGGTCAAGTTCTTGAATTTTGCTTAAAATAGCCAAATTTTTGTTAATTATGGTTTGATTTGATTAATACTGGGACAAAACAACACTTATGACAAAACTGACACATTGAATCATTCAACTGTGACCTTGACCTTCAAATGACACTGTCCGTAAAGGTCAAATTATTGAATTTTGTTAATATTGGCCATAACGTCATTTTTAGTTTTTTTTTATTGATACTTGGACAAAACAACGCTCATGACAAAATCTACATGTTAAATTATTCATGTATGACCTTAACCTTTGAATGACCTTGACAGTCACGTTCGAATTATTGTATTTTGCTAAAATAGCCAAACTTTTGTTATTTATGGACGGATTTGATCTATACAGGAACAAAACAACACTGAGAATAAAACAAAAGTGTTGAACAATTCAAGCATTTCTTTGACCTTTAAATGACCTTGACATTACTTAACTTGGTTATATCTTTGTTTTTAATGGATGTAGTGTCTTCATCCTTGGACATAACTACCTTTTAGACAATACCTCCAAAGAAGGTTCAATTGAACTTGACCCTGACCTTTATGGTCAAATTTCTGAATGTTGCTAAAATTGGCCATAACTTTGTTATGTATAATTATATTTCCAAATGATGTTTCATTTGAAATCCCTTCACCACAATGTGCTTCCTCTGATGTGTTTGCCTTTGGAAATAGGAAAAAGTCGAGCGTGGCCCCTGCTTGCGGTGGCTCTTGTTTCTATTTGTAACAGCCTTTTGAAAGTAATAGTGTGGACTAATTTCAAAGTGAAATGAAAAGACACACAAGCATGTTTAGATATTAAGTAAATGAACTTGAAAGAATATTTCTGAACTGGACAGAAATTGAAACATTTCAATGTGATTTTAACTTCAAAAGAGGAAGTGACTGCATCAGACACACAGCAAATGCTACTGGTCATCAGTTTCCAGAATGAATAACCACAACAAAACTGAGAAAGTACCGGTATATAGCTACAGTCTCATAGGTGTAAAACTGTTTACTGTTAATATTAGTGCATTATAAGAACTTTTTACCCCCAAATTCCCCTGAAATGAGCAATGCATATTTTACACAGGTGTAGATGTTTTTTGAAAAAAAAGAATACATCTTTTCTCCATTTTGGATAAGGGAAACTACATGTACTCTGTTAAAAGATGGCTAACTTTCTGTATTGTTATAGCCTATCAGAGATACAAAGATAAAGAAATACAATCCTATAAACTATAAAATATTGTAAAACAAGATTTATTTTACAAATGAAGACTGTATTTTATGATAGTACTGCATTTTGGGATGGTTATCATCAATTGATTGACATAAATTTTGATCATTCAGGCAATAACTTCTTGTAATAATCATTAAAAGTCACTCTATTTCTCAGAAAGGTTCTTCTTAGTGCTACAACACCTGTTTTATTGATAAAATACAACTTTAGAGTGCAGGCATCAATAGCTGGCTAACTCTGTATAAGGGGATATTACAAATGGTCTTTGTCCGTCCGTGCGTCTGAAACAATTTTGTCTAGAGCGTAACTCCAAAACTACTTGGATTTTCTTCAAACTTCATACACTGACAGAACACATTGGGAGGTAGTGCAGTGCAAGAGCAATAACTCTACCTTGCCCATTTTTTGAGTTTATTCCCCTTTATTGTATTTACTTGAAAAATTTTGTCCGGAGCGTTACTCCAAAAGTAGTTTAGGGATTTACTTCAAACTTCATACACCGACAGAGTACACTGGGAGAAAGTGCAGAGTGCAAGAACAATAACTAGACCTTGGCTTTGATTACTTAATCACTTTTTTTAGACTTACTTTTTAAAAAGTAAAGGATTTGCCCTAAAATTACTACTCTCACTGAGTAAATTGTAAGAAAGTACAAGCTTCAGGTAACATATTCCCGGTGGGGGGATTGCGTACATGTGATATCCCATATTCAACATCAATTCCAGCTTCCCGGTATTAATTCAGAATTCCTGATATTAAAATCCAGAAGAAAAAAAAACCTCACTTCCAATTTCATAATTCATTATCTCATTAACCGCACTGCACCATAAAATCAAAGCAGTGCCAAATGTACATGATCACGGTCATTATCGATCTAAATCTGCAGGCGTTTGACGTGTTAAGAGTTCAACTTGTTGATTGTCCAATTAATTACTTGTTAAGGGATTTATTGTGACATAATTACAGTTTTATTGGCACACAACAGATAAACAACAGTGGTACAGTAATTGGTAGATTATAAAAGTGCAGCAGTCGGCATCTCTGCGGAAGCCTAATAGTACGAAAGCCCATTGAGGCCGTTTTGAGTTAGAAGTTAGAAGGCAACAATTCGAACTTAAATGTTAGATCTTAGATCTTAGATTTTAGATCTTATAACTTAGGTCTTAGATATTAAAACTTAAATTTTCAGTAAAGGCGGGATACGCCATGTTAACTGCAAGACAGCCGAGAAGATGGATGTGAGATAAACTTCTTATTTTATTTCTTATTTTCAAGAATTGCAGAGATATAGCTAGTACTTTAAAAAGATAAGGTGATTATATCACAATAAATCTGTTTATATAATATGTGTTTAAGTTTCAAAATAAATTACAAACTGGATATAACCTATAACCCCCCCACCCCCCCACCCAAAAAAAAAAAAAATATAACATACTGTTTTTTAATGTAAAGGGAGATAACAAAAGCTCTCAAAACTTAAGGCACGGTTTGGTGAACAAGATGTAAGTCTGAGCCAGAACCGCTCACCTGCAGCCAAGCGTCTGTGGCCATATACACAAAATTCAATATGACCGCCATTGATTATAGAACAAAATAAGCTAATTTCAATGTACAAGCTAAAAGTGTATATTAAAAGCTGTACGATGATTAAATATTGCAATGTGATGATCAAATAATGCTATAATTAATTGAAATATATAGTGCCTTAGAAGATTAACATATCATTGCCATGCCAAGCCTCAATTCAATATTAAGGAAACAAGAGGGCCATGATGGCCCTGGATCGCTCACCTGAGTACTTTGGCTGTAGGTTTGCTGTTAAGCAGTATTTCCTTTTTTAATTGAAAATATGTAAGTGCCTACAAACCAAATATGTAAAATATAAAATATCAGTCAATAAATAAAGGCTTTATGACAGAAAGTAGAAATATCTATTATAAGCTACGGTGACCTTGACCTTGACCCAGTGACCTCAAACCCTACCCATGGGTAGACGTCCATGCAAGGAACCTATAAACTGAATATCAAAGATATTGGTCTATAATGAAGGATTTATGAGGTACAGTAGATAAATCTATTTTTAGCCTCCGTGACCTTTAACCTAATCTAATAATTTGAACAACCAAACAACCTTTCTGACAAACTGCCAGGACATTTGGACTGAAACAGTAGCCTCTACAGCCAACAAGATATTTCGATTTTTGGGCTCTGTGACCTAATATTTGACCCCAGATGACCCATATTCGAACTTGACCTAGAAACCATCGAAATAACCTTTCTGACATATTTCCAGAATATTTGGGCTGAAAATGTTACCTGTAGAGTGTAAACAAGGTTTTTCCAAATTTAAGCTCTGTGACCTAGTTTTTGACCCCAGATGACCCATATTCAAACTTGGGTTAGAAATCATCGATACAACCTTTCTGACATAATTCCAGGATATTTGGGCTGAAAATGTTACCTCTAGAGTGTTAACAAGGTTTTTCCATATTCAGGCTGTGTCCTAGTTTTTGATCCCAGATGACCCATATTCAAACATGACCTAGAAATCATCGAAACAACCTATCTGACATATTTCCAGGATATTTGGGCTGAAAATGTTACCTCTAGAGTGTTATCAAGGTTTTTCCATATACAGGCTGTGTGACCTAGTTTTTGACCCCACATGACCCATATTCCAACTTGAGCTAGAAATCATCTTAGCAAGCTTTCTGACAGTTTTGCAGGAAATTTGGGCTAAAAATATTACCTCTAGAGTGTTAACAAGGTTTTACAATATTTGGGCTCTGTGACCTAGTTTTTGACCCCAAATGACCCATATTTGAACCTGACCTAGAAATTGTCAAAGCAACCTTTCTGACAAATTTCCAGATTATTTGGGCTGAAAATGTAACCTCTAGAGTGTTAACAAGATTTTTCTATATTTGGGCTCCATGACCTAGTTTTTGAACCCAGATGACCCATATTCAAACTTGAGCTAGAAATCATAGAAGCAACCTTCCTGACAAATTTCCAGATTATTTGGTCTAAAAATGTTACCTCTAGAGTGTTAACAAGGTTTTTCAGTATTTGGGCTCTGTGAACTAGTTTTTGACCCCAGATGACCCATATTTGAACCTGACCTAGAAATCATCAAAGCAACCTTTCTGACAAATTTCCAGATTATTTGGGCTGAAAATGTAACCTCTAGAGTGTTAACAAGATTTTTCTATTTTTGGGCTCCGTGACCTAGTTTTTGAACCCAGATGACCCATATTTGAACTTGAGCTTGAAATCATTGATAGAACTTTTCTGACAAATTTCCAGGGTATCTGGACTGAAAAAGTAGCCTCTAGAGTGTTAACAAGGTTCTTCTATATTTTGGCTCTGTGACTTAGTTTTCCAACCCTGATAACCCATGTTCGAACTCGTCCGAGATATTAATGAGACAAACAACCTGACCAAGTTTCATGACAATTGAGGCAAAAATGTGACCACTAGAGTGTTAACAAACTAATTGTGGACGGACGGACGACGGACAAAAGGTGATCAGAAAAAAAAGCAGGTTCTAGTAGGTCACTCCGAGTAACACTTAAACAAATTAAAAAAAAACAGTCTTAAAAGTCATTCATAGGAAATAAAAGGTCTCACACCAGTGCCTTACTTTAAAAGGTCTTCAAGATTTATACAATTTGAAGAGTAACTTCAGGTTCACCTTCTTACATTTTTTCAGAAAGAGGAAAGAAAGGCCAAGGTTCAAGCATTGATTATGTCCCTATCAAGCAGAGGTTTAAGCAGAAAGCGAAGGTTTGCAAAGGTATTATATTTTGGTATTTAGACACCCAGCTTGTTTGGAAATAAATGACCTAGGAATAAATAGTCAGATTATATAACATACACTTACATGTAAGTGTTGCAATGAATGAGCAAGGGTAACTAACTGATTAAGGTGTGATATTAATCATTAATGCATTTGAGAATTCTGTAATATATTATCTCTTCAGAATCCAAGGTAACTCTGTCAAAGGTAAAGGTAATGGTCCCATCAAGTCTATTTTGCATAATTTCAATTTGTTTTACTATGTTGAGTTTTATTTCATGTGTCATTTTGTGATTAAGTGACTTTTTTTATCAAATTAAGTCTGTCTGTTTTCCTGCTTTGCTGGCTGGCTGTGCAGCCTGCCTTCCACCTGTCTGTCTGTTTTATCAGCAAAATCCCTTTCTCCAGAAGCACAGACCTTAGATATTTGGTGTTTTATCACTTCATGGACCTCTATCAACTTAAGTAAAATTACTACCCTCAGAGTCAAACTTACACTGCCCCTGGCTTATAAGCCGTACATATTAACATATAGTAAAAATTAAAAAAAAAGACATTCTCCTAGAAATTGCCAGTCAGGCTTAAGTGAAAGTTGCAAAATTGCTCCTTGAGTGCACTTGGAAACTTCAAAGAATGTTGTGCGGTCAATTACCCTGGTTCGTTTAGCAACCAATACATTTACATAATAATATAAGTCAATATAAAAAAAATCTTCTCAATCCAGTTTCAATGATAGTTGAGAGGAATATTCCATGGTTGATATTTCAAAGAAAGCCATTCCACCAGGAACTTTGTTTGCCATGGTTACAAATAGTGTTTAACTTAAGAAATCTTCTATAAAACTTGAAGTCAGATTTCAATTAAAGTTGCTTGGTTTGTTCCTTATGTAAAGCTCAATTAAATTTGATTAAAGAATTTTGTTGTCAAGATTTTTTGTTGCTACGGCAGCCAATAGATTAAAAAAGAAACATATAGGGAAAATTGAAAAAAAATCTTCCCAAAGTCATAAGATGAATTTCAATGTAAGTTGTTAGAAATATATCTTGGTTGATGTTCTTTCAAAGTTGTTTATAGAATTCAATTCAACTTACTTTATCTCAACCAAGTAAACTATGCTTTCTACTTTGCAGGAGGCTGAATGTGAAGGAAATTGAACCGATGATGAAACACAAGAAGTCAAAGAACAAAAAATACAAATTGCATCTTGGATGGTTAAACTACCGTCACGAGAAGCATAGACATGTAGTGCCTGTGCACGGTCTGGACTGGTCTACGGGCGAATAGCCAGTCTGGGAGGATGCTAGGTAATTTCCCACTTCGGACGCCATTGTGAAAGTACACAATTAACTATACGGAATAATATCTGCAACCATTCTATCTAGGACAAGACATCTGGAGTCAGGAATTAGCCAGATTCTAGGGAAGTGTCTTAGATATACTATTAAACACCTTACTAGTGTAGTGCCTGTGCACGGTCTGGACCGGTCTACGGGCGGATAGCCAGTCTGGGAGGATGCTGGGTAATTTCCCACTTTGGACGCCATTGCGAAAGTACACAATTAATTATACGGAATAATATCTGCAACCATTCTATCTAGGACAAGACATCTGGAGTCAGGAATTAGCCAGATTCTAGGTAAATGTCTTAGATATACTATTAAACACCTTACTGGTGGCAGCTGTCCATTGAACTCGCGTATTTTGCGGCTTAATAAAGCGCTATCCAACCGTTACAGTCTTTTGGATTGGGCAACTTTGCTGATCCAAAGGAGGTTGTGTTAGTGGTTTTTGATAGACCTAAGGCGTAGTTGTATTTAGACGATTACGTTTTAAGTTTTGGACACTTATTTTAGGTGTGAGTTAAGCCGAATATTTGTACAAATTATTTGGGAACGCGGATATTGTTCTGCGCATGCGCCATCGGAAATTCATAATTGTCTCCCTTGGTGAACGTCTTCCGGTAATATAAAATTAGTTTTATATATCGCTTTCTTGGCTTGTGTGTTAATTTTTCGCTATATTTCTGGAAAAATGACACAACGCGCACTCTCAGATATTGACCAGTATTCATCTGGAGATGATGATAGCCAGGGTAGTAGCGGCACCCCTGTTCAAATTAATTTTGCGCCACTCGAACAGCTGATTCAGATACCAGGTGTGAGTCGGAAGATAGCCGAGGCTCTGCTGCTCGTGCGGGAAGCTTCTGGTAATATAGACCAAGCTGCCCTGTCTGTAATGTGCCGCAGAAAATTTTCAGCTGCTGAGCTGCTTGACATTGATTTCAAGCGGAATACAGCTTGGGGCGCTCCTTTGTCTGAGGAGGGGGAAGAGTCTGATTATGGGTTGGGTACCTTGTTAAGCCCAAAATCAGCATCGGTCTTAAGACCGAAGGTGGTCAGCATGGTCATGGGGGACAGCAGTTTAAGGCTACCCAAAGGTCCCGGATGCTCGGGTTGCCTCCTGGTAGACAAGTACCACCTTTTCATTGCCAGCACCGACTAGCAGCCATGAGGCATCTAGGCCAAGGGTTTGACTAAATTTTGACCTTGGGGGGACGAGTACCCCCACAGCTGACACATCTGCAGCTGGTACACCATCACATGGTACGGGGATGGGGGACAGTACTTACAGTCAAAAGGCAAGGAAGGCTATCAGTTCTTTGCCTAAGCATCTGGCATTTGACGGTAAGGGCAGCTGGGAGGCTTTCGAGTTGAAGTTTGCCAGATATGCTGAAGCATGTGACTTGTCAGATGATGAAAAGTTTGATCACTTGTGTTGATTATTAACTGACATACTAACTGATGGACCATTAAGTACTGTTACATGAAAGTGGCGAGGAAAACTCATACCAGAGTTTGCTTGTGAAACTTAAGGCACGGTTTGGTGAACAGGAGCTGCCAGCACCAGCTCAGACAAGGTTCCAGCAGGCTAGCCAGAAGGAAGGCGGGTCGTTGGATGAGTTCGCTGACCATGTCATGACCTTAGCCTCCAGGGCCTTTAGAGGCTTACCAGAGACGTTTGTGACTGAACAGGTCATAAGTCGTTTCTGTCAGGGTCTGTTGGATAGAGAGGCTGGGCACCATGTGTTTATACATGCGACTGCAAATATCCAACAGGCGAAGCAGATTGTTCGTAAGTACCAGCAGGGGCATAAGGCCATGTTTGGTAAATCTAAACGCGAAACTAAGAGTAAGCGCGAGGACGAACAATTGTATGCGCTTGAGACAAAAGCCGGTAGCACATTTGGGGCACCGGGTAATAGCAGCGTCATGGCAACAATAGAAGAACTTGAATCAAAGTTCGATAAGGCCATGAAACTGAAGTCCGGTCAGGATAGGCCAAAGCTTAAGGCTAAATCGAAAGCCAGAAAAGGGCCGGTAAAGTGTTTCAAGTGCAGTGAGATGGAGCATTTTCAAAGAGATTGTCCCAATTCAAGAACCGATAAAGGTCAGTTAAACCGGAAGGGATCGGTCAAGGCAGTGGCACCCCAATCCACTTAGATGAGCTTCCGGTGGAGGAAACTGCGGAGACCCTAAAGTTTGCCCAGGTACTGAGAAGGTTGAATCTGACCATGGGCAAGTAGTTGTTACAATTAATTAAAAAATGATTTGCAAACTTATTAAAAAGTAATTGCAAGTGTGATGCATTTTGTGGAAGGCTTTGGCGATGTACTTGTGAAATTAGTTTTCCAAAAAATTGCACTGTATGCATGTTTTATTTAGTTCTGCGATGAACAGCAGTGTTTTCCAAAGGCCATTTAGGCGCATCTTAATTCCAAATTCTAATTAACCGATGCGTCTTGATTTCTAGTTGTGCTTTAAATACTTTGCTGATGTGTACAACAGTGTTCTCGATTAACCCTTTTGATCAAAGAGTCCGCCAGACTCATAACCTTCAATGTTTATGAGTTTGACTCACAATCCACGAGTCCAGTGTTTTCAGGGCAGGTTTTAATATAGAAGTTATCATAGTGTGATTTTTACACATTTTGCCTTTTTAGGGTTTCTAGATGCCTGTTCTGACAGCCACTTATAAAAATACTGGGTTTTTGTCACGTAATACCAAAATATTCCAATTTTACAGGCCTAACAAGATGCTTATTAACAGATTATTTTTACATTTATAGATTATCAGTAAATTTATAGATCACCCAATCTGTAAATTGAATATGACTTTAATAGATTTTCATGAACGAAATGAAAAAGCATGTATATATTGTGATTTACATATACATTATAAGGAATTTGTGGTATAATAAGGCAAACACCTGATGTCATGTATTTGCCTTATGAAGCAGACCTGGTGATGATTTCCGGGAAGTAGGTTATTATACCCCCAAAACGAAGTTTGCGGGGGTATATAGGAGTCACCCGGTGGTTGGTTGGTCGGTCGGTGGGTTGGTCGGTCGGGCAGTTGGTTGGGGTTTACCTTGTCCGGAGCATAACTTGAAAACTACTGGTTGGAATTCAATGCAACTACATACAATGGTCAAGCACAATGAGAGGAAGTGCAATGTCCAAGAATCATACCATGACGAGAAATCAGATTATGCTTGCAGTAACAGTAAGATTATAGATGAAGGTAGCAATGTTAAAAGTAACAAGAAGGGTTTAGTTGAAAATAGCCATGACATAAATGGAAAAATTGATGGTAATTTTATTGAGAGTATAGATTATATTTGTCATGATAAAAGCGATAGCGATAACGAGAGTATGGATGATAGTAGCAATAGAAACTTAAATGGAAATGATGCTGGCAGTGATAATGAGAGTATAAATGATAATAGCCATGACAATGAGGATTGAGGTGAGTCTGACAGTGACATGGATAGTGTGAATGAAAGTGGCAATGACAGCAAGGGTGGCAGTGATATCAACAGTGACAATAACAATGAAACTGATAATAGTTATGACAACATGAAAAGCGGTAGTGCGGGTGCTGACAATAGGAGTATGGATGATAATAGCTATGACAATGAGAACCGTGATGATGCGGACAGAGAGAATGATAGTACGGAGGAAAGAGGACATGGCAATAGAAGATGTGATTGTAGTCACAAAAGGAGAAAAACAGATTTAGGAGGAGAACAATCCTTCAATTTAAAGAGCAGAATGAAGAAATCCAACTCGCGCACATTAAAAAAAGTAGAGATCAACAGAATTGTCATTTGCATGTCAGACTAGATGGGTGTTCACCTGTCCACGTAGAGCATGCTCCACTTTTCTCAGTGCTGGATAATTAATTATAAGCCAAGTTAAACAAGAGGCCCAAGTGAAAAAAAATTGACTGGGGCAGGGCAAGTACCTAGTCATACAAGATGAAAAAAAAATTGGGTCAAGTAGTTATGTATTAAAAACAATTCAGCCGCCGAGGTGAGGGGGGGGGGTGGGGGGGGGGGGGGGGGGTGAGAAGTCAAGTACCTATGTATTTAAAAAAAAAAATTCACACCTGGGGGGGGGGGGGGGGGGGGGGGGGGGAGGGACTGGTTTGGGGATTGGATGGGGAGTCAAGTAGTTATGTATTTAAAAGAATTTTTTTTTAAAAATCAGGACCCAGGGGGGGACTGGTTTGGGGGTTTGATGGGGAGTCAAGTACCTATATGTATTTTAAAAAATATATATATAAACTTGGGCCCGGGTAGGGGGAGGTGTGTGTGTGTGTGGGGGGGGGGGGTGACTGGTTGGGGGTGTGAGGGGGTTTGAAGGTGGATGGGGAGTCAAGTACCTTTGTATTAAAATTTAAAAAAACAAGAGGGCCATGATGGCCCTAAATCGCTCATCTGAGTCTCACTGCTCATGTTACATATATCGTTATTGTTTTCTATGGGTGCAAGTTTGAATAAGTTTGCAATTAGTTTGAAGACTCTGGGTGTAATGGTACTCAATTTTTTTAGCAGAAATAGTTTTACTCTACAGGTCCCAGTGACTTTGACCTTTGACCTACAGACCCCAAAAACAACAGGGTTCTTCTAATATAATTACCCTATAAAGTTTGAAGGTTCTGGGTGTACTGATACTACAGTTACTGAAAAGAAATAGTTTTCACTCTAAAGGTCCCTGTGACTTTGACTTTTGACCTACTGACCCCAAAAATGATTGGGTTCTTTTCCTGAGTAAAGAAAATCATCCTATGAAGTTTGAAGGCTCTGGGTAAAATGGTACTCCAGTTACTGAGCAGAAAAAGTTTTCAATCTACAGGTCCCTGTGAACTTAACCTTTGACCTATGGACCCTAAAAACAATAGGGTTCTTCTAATACAATTATCCTATAAAGTTTGAAGGCTGTGGGTGTTATGGTACTACAGTTACTCTGCAGAAATAGTTTTCACTCTACAGGTCCCTGTGACCCTGACCTTTGACATACTAACCCCAAAAACAATATGGTTCTTCTTTTTAGTAAAAGAAATCATCCTATGAAGTTTGAAGGCTCTGGGTGAAATGGTACTCCTGTTATTAAGTGGAAACGATTTTCACTATAGAGGCCCCTCTGACCTTGACCTTTGACCGACTAACCTAAGATACAAAAAGGACTTTTTACTCAATAAGGGCAATAACCCTGTGAAGTTTGAAGGTTTTGGGTCAACTGGTATTTATGTTATTGAAAGGAAATGAAGTGTGAAAGACAGACAGACAAACAGACACCCATGGACAAGGCAAAAACAATATGTCTCCATCAGAAGATCGGGGTTTGGGGGAGACAAAACAACAAATAATTGAAGGTATAGCTCTTGGTGTTTCAGAGCAGCAGATTTTTAAAGTTTTCCCTAAATAAATCCTTGTGTAAAATCAAATGACCCCCGGGTGGGGCTAGTATTGATCCCTGGGTCATGATTTGAACAAACTTAGTAGAAGTCCACTAGACAATGCTGAAAATCAAATATCTAAACTCTAGGCCGTGTTTTCTGACAAGAAGATTTTTAAAACATTTCCTATATAACTCTATGTAAAACATGTGACCCCTGGGGCGGGGCCTTTTTTGACCCAGGGGCTATGATTTGAACAAACTTGGTAGAGGATATAGTAGACAATGCTGTACACCAAATATCTTAACTTAAGCCTTGTGGTATCCATTTATTTATTCACTCACTCACTTGAAGTAATCATTCATCAGTTTGTTTGGTAATGACTTATTCAAATAAGAGAAAACCAATGTTTACACAGTCTGAAATCTTACTAGCTTGCGGAAGGCCTGTGGTTCTTACCTGGTGCCCACTTGTGGCTGAAACAATGCTAGAGGTGGCATACTGTAACGACAGAGCCATCATCGTTTTGTATAATAAAAAGTTGGGTGTTTGTTACCACGTCGCCACTTTAATTAGTTTACAGGTAAAGGTCGCGGATGGGGCTGATATTGAAGCAGACAGTCCTGAGGATAGCTGAGACTTATTAATAAATAAATCTTATCAATCGATCATCTCCTAAAGTATCCTAATTACTATGTAGTTTGACGTGTAACATAGCCGATAAAACAGTGATTATTTTGTAGTAACGCGCCTATTTATATTCTTGGGTGTAGGAGCTTGTTATATTTTTAGATGTTGTTTCTATTATAGGAACTGCTACTAGGTTAAGCTGACGTCTTTACTGTCTGTATTTCAGGCCAGTATGATGTAAAACGTGTCTGCATTTCAGACCAGTCTGACGTAGCTACTTTGCATAGTACGGTCTTACTTAATAAGGCGATAGGCTTCATGCTCCCACGCAATTTATTAATATTCATAGGTTATGTAAGACGTACATCGATATTACGTAGAGACAGACTGTGAAAACTGTCTACAAATATGGGGTTATGGCATGATAGCCTTGGTAACGAGCGTTGCTAATGCATATCACGTGGATCCCTTACATCATTTACGTCATAGTGCCCACGCCTATCACGTGAGTTTCTTAGTCACCGTTACGTCATGGCAGGCTCATTTCTAAATTTGTCCATCTGTTTCAACCCTGTTGCCTAATAAGCCGATTTTGCATGGTATTCTCTCTCTGACGTGGGTTGGAAACCAAGGGAACTGCCACGTGAGTATTACGCAGTAAGCATTTCGCAACTTTCTAGGTCACTTCATCAGGCACGGGTTTCTATATAAATCGCAGTCCTTCTGTGTACGAGAGTCGGTCATAAATATGCAGTAGAGAAACTTTTAGACTGTAGAAACAACAAAGAAATAAAACATATATTTTATTTAGAGTCGTAATTTAATTTACAAGAAACATACTGGAAATAGATAAATAAAAGATAGAATAGACAGAGACTTGTTCAGTTATTGAAGAACCTGGGTGTTTGACTGTGACTACGTTACATGACGGAGAAATACTACACGTGGCAAGTTTCAGCCGACCCGCATTCATGGGCTTTATCATTGAGAGTACTGTCCGAGATGTGAAGTCGCCACGTGGCACCGGCTAAAACTGCCAGAACACCAATAACGTCATCGACTTAATGACGTATCCGGCTGTCCAGCGTCCCAAGTACTAAAAATAGGCCTCCAACTGGCTGATTACTGTCAGTATTTAGCTAAACACATTATAGCCATCACAATACTCTTACCTTCATCAACATGATTAGATTAATGCCAGTTTCACCGTACACCAAAAAGGTAGATTTATAAATAATTTAGAAGAGTTCCATAAATATTATTCTAAATTAATTGTTTTGTTTACAAGTGAGTGTTCCCAACCACTTGTGAGTTAGACTATCAAATCCCTTGAAATAGCCAGCCTGACTAGAACATTTTTAAATACCAGGTAGAAGTTTAACCAGAATCATACCAACATTAGAAGATTTACTTGGATTAGGATTTTCAAGCCTAGAAATTATTTGTATTGAATTGAAATACTTAATAGATTTTTGTTTATATTGCAGGATTGTTTTTCTTTTATTTTCCCTTGTAGCTCTACTTTACCTGTACTTAAACTTATGTGCGTTTTAGAAGAACTCACATCCTGGATATTGATGCGTATTGGGAAGCAGACCCCAACTGCGTTTCAATACAGTGTCTTCTTATACAAACAATGGTGTTTCTACTGTTTAGTTGTTACACGAAATGTTTGTTTTCAATCCAAGGATTAACCCAATTTTTCTATACATTTCAGGTACATGTGTAGTGTGTGATGACAAGCTTCTTATAAGACATGCCTATGCTGGATGGCCAGGATGTACTCACAATGCTAGAGTATTTAGAAATTCTTCATTGTGTGTAATGATCGACACTGTAAACAGTATAGCACCAAACATGTATGTCATTGCAGAAAGTGCCTACCTTTATCAGAAAGGCTTATTACTCCTTTTAAGGACAATGGTCTTCTAAATTTTAACCAGCGCAGATTTAACAGAACACTCTCTTCTTGTAGACAAAGCATTGAAAGGTGTATTGGTCATAATTTATGAAAGGACAATTCCGGCGATTAAGAGAAATACCATCGCACCAACCTGAAGACATTGTGCAAACAATAATGTCTGCTTGCATATTTAGTAATATGTGTGTTTTGGAAGACGCTGATACTGACCAGTTTATATTCCTAGACCTAGACAACCACCCAAATCTATATCACAACATTTGCAATAATCGACAGGATAGTATTTGGAGACAAGTGCAGCTAATGAATAATTTGAGATAAACTATTAACAAGTGTACAAACTTGTTATGACTCACTGAAAAAGAAATCTAAAGAACCGACACCAACAGCGAGCTCATTAGGCCAAATTATCAATATTCATATTTGCGATCCAAGCAGGACATTATGACAAAATAATCCAAACATTTTTGTTGCACACCTTCTGGTATTGGGTAAATTTAAGAAAGGAAGCTTGATAAAGAATAAAAGGGTGTGGAATCAGGTACATGCCTGTAAGTTCTGCAATACGTACTAACATTGCCAAACATTACAGGAAATGGAAACACAGAAAGGAGAAAGAAGTAAAAGAAGTACTAGCAGCATCTAAAAAGCATCTAAAAAGCTTGGCCTGAAGCATAAAAAGGTGCGTGCTATTTGGGATTTATTAAGAAACAAAGGAGACCACATAACCAACCTACATACCATAGAGAAAGGAAAAGTAGAGGTTGTTGTTGGAAGGAGGCAGCATGAGCCACTAGACATATCTCAGTATGGGCCATGCCCAGGATGTCTTTGTTGGTTGAAAATCTGTCGTTCAACTATGGTGAAACATCCGAGTGTTTGTCCTGCAATTGTATTGTCCGAAACTTCTCCAAAGACTAAAAAGGAACTAAGAATACTTCCCTTGAACTCTGGCAAAATTTCTCCATTTGCGAGTGAAGGCTTGCACAAGGAAGTTTACACTTTTATGACCAATAATGACATTACTGCTATAGCTCAAGGAGATCCACTTATAGTCAGTCTTGGTAATTTGTGCCTTTTGAAAAACGTTGGAAATATACTAAAAAGGAAGTATTATACTTCCTTGCGAATGTGCCAAGCAGCAAGATTATTGGTCAATCTACACTGAAGATGGATTTCATGAAATGTTGACAGTGAAAAATTTTGACAACATTGTTAAAGCAACATTGCTTACAGCATCTGTTGATTTTGATGATGATGAAGACCGGCATGCACCATCCACTGCTGTTAAGCTAGGATATGACCTGAAAAGATTAATCAGTAAAAAATGGGGCTTTGGGTTGAGGTCTGGTGATGAAAAGTGTGTGCAGGAATGCAAAAACTTGATGAAGTTAATAAAGTTTGAATGGAATGTGAAAGTCTCAAAATTGGCTTTGGTTACCCTGCAGAAGCGACATTATAACAAAGAAAAATCCCTGCCAGAGCCAGATGATCTGTTCCATCTGCAGTCGTACATCAAAAGACAAATCCAGATGCTTGATCTGAATGATGGAAGCTTCAAGACGTATCGAAGAGCAGAAATACTTGCACAGACACGCCTACTAATGTACAACAAAAGATGATCTGGTGAAACAGAAGTTGTCACGTGAGTAGCATAATGCTTGACATATACTGAATCCAGTAAAAATTACCATGAAGTCATATATTGTTGTGGGCATGGCAGCTCAGCTACGAATTCTCGCGTTTCGAATTTTCGCAATTCCACTGTATTCTGTTTTATGTCTATGCTTTCAAAAGATTACTTTTATTTGGAATTAACGAGGACTAAAACCACTGGGAATGAATATGAATGCTCATAATGATAGTGACTATGTACCAGATAGTAAGGTAAACTCAGATAGTGATGAAAACGATGATAACCAGGATGTTGATCAGTCTGATTCTACTGAAAAGTCAAAGATGGTGTTGAACAAGGATATTGTTAAATATAATGACTGTAGTTCTGAAATCTCTGACATGAATATGAATGCTCATAATGATTGTGACTATGTACCAGATAGTAAGGTAAACTTGGATGCCTCAGATAGTGAGGGTAACCAGGGTGTTTCTACTGAAAAGTCAAAGTCAGAATTGAATAAAGATGTTCTGAATGTTGGTGACTGTAGTTTGAAAATCGCTGAAACAAACAACAATGATAGTAATAATAACCAATATGACAGTGAATATTTTTATGACAATCTGGTAGACGTAATACGAGATGTCAATAACCCAAAAATGTTTGTTAAAAAGGTGACTAAAGCTTCCATGTACACAGAAAAAGGCACAAGGAAAAAAAACTGATCGAAAATATGATTCTTATCATCCTTGTCCTTATTGTGTTAATCAAAAGAAAAAGAAGACAATGTTTTCAAATTTTGCTCAGCATGTCGAAAGAAATCATAATCAAAAGAAAAAGAAGACAATGTTTTCAAATTTTGCTCAGCATGTCGGAAGAAATCATAAGGATGAAACTGGGGTACAAAAAATAATTCAGGAAAAAGATGAAAGAAAAAGGAAGAATTTAATAGCACAATTAAGGAGACGGTCAGACCATGAACATAATAGAAGGGAAGAATTGGCTGAAAAAGGGCAGATAATTATAGGAAGACGTTTTTCTAAGGGAAAATTCTCAGTAAAGGAATATGGTCCATGCCCTAAATGTTTTGAATGGCTGAAGAAGGATGGCTTTCAGAGGCACATGAAGTAATGCCCAACTAGGGATGCAATGAAAGAAAGTCAATGTAATCTGGTTATTCAGGCTAATGTACTGATAGGTCGTATAAACAGTTTAGCAAGCAAAGCTTTAGTCGACGAAGTGTTTGGGATTATGAAACAAGATGATGTTGGAAAAACAGCCCAGAATGACCATTTGATTGTTACAACTGGCAATAGATGGATGGAACGTCTGAAGGGAAATGAAGTTAACCGTAAATACTACACCAGCTCAAGAATGAGGCTTACAGGAAGATTTCTTCATTGTCTGAAGAAAACACACGTATTGTCTTTAAGTGGCAGAGAAGAAAATGTCCTTGGTGATTACTTGAGGCCACAGCATTTTGACCTGTGCATATCTGCAGCTTTGGATACAGCTCAGCAGAATGTTGAAAATGTTGAAGATTTGGGAAAACCATCCAATGCAATCAAAGTTGGCTATGAGATCAAAAGGCTGGTTAGTGCGAAGTTAGGATATGCAATTCGAGAAAGAAACACAGAAGACAAGGAAGAATGTCGTGACTTTTCACAGCTGATGGAGATGGAATGGGGTACAAGGGTGACCAAACTGGCCCGAATTATTTCTTAATGAAAGGAAGTTTAATGAACACAAGAGCTTGTCACAGACAAAGCAACAGTCCCCTACCGGTGCAATGTCCATCTCACTAACTCAAACCCATATGTGGAAATTGACTAAAGAATTTGTCTGAGACATGCATAATCTCCATATGATCCTCTATCCATGTACAAAGTATCATAAAAGAAGAAAATGTCATAGGTCAAGGTCATTTAGAGGTTAAGGTCAAAGAAATATATGTTGTTGAAAAGTTCTTATCGAATGGGTTGTAGTGACCAAGTTTGAAGTAATTTTGTTCAGAAATAAGGAAATTATGGCCAAACTTATAGTTTTTGGACAAGAAAACTTTAAAGGTCAAGGTCATTCAGAGGTCAAGGTCACAGAAATGTACTTCATTGGAATGGTCTTGTCCAAGGTATTGTTGTGGCCAAGTTTGAAGTAATTCCATACAGTAGTAAGGAAAATATGTCAATGGTAAAGTTTTCGGAGGAAATGACTGATAAACGGATGGACAGTTCCTCCTTTAGGTTCATAAAAAAATGAGGTGGATATTCTCCATACTGCCATTTATCCACATTTCACTGGATACAGTTTTTAGGGAAAGACAAATGTACCAAATTTTTTTCAACAAAGGATGAAAAAATTCAAAGTTCAAGGATGATAATTTTGACAATTTAGGTGCTAGAATTTTGAACCTTGTCACATATGATGTGGGTGATGATAAGAAACCAATATTTAAAGTTTGAAGTAGATACATTAAGAAATAATGAAGTTATATACAAAAAACCACATTTTTTCATGAAAATTCTTAGTTCAAGGGGAATAAATCTAATAATTTTGGAGCTAGAGTTGTGAACCTTGAGTTGCATTATCTTCATACCGTCACCTATCCATACTTCATGTTTCCAAAAAATATTTTAAGTACTTTTTTAGTTTTACAAAAAAACACATTTTTTTCATGAAAATTCTAAGTTCAAGGGGGGATAAATCTTATCTTTTGGTGCTAGAGTTGTGAACCTTGAGGTGCATTATTTCCATACTATCACCTATCCATATTTTATGTTTCATAGAATTATTCTTAGAACTTTTTGAGTTATCACAAATATTGTTATATTTGCCATATTTTAAGTATATTTGTTGCTATAGCAACCAAAATTTTCAACATATGAAGAAAGAAAAAAAGACGTGCATAATCTCCAGACTGCCATCTACCCATATTTCAAGTTTCATTAAAATATTTTCAGTACTTTTTGCGTTATCACGGGATCCAGTTTTTGTGACGGACGGATAGACTGACGGACGGACTGACAGACTTACTGACTGACGGACGGACAGACGGATGGAGGGTAAACCTATAGTCCCCTCCGGTTAAACCGGTAGGGGACTAAAAATAGCCTTCCACACCCAGAGGATATTAAGAAACTTTCATCTTACTTAAATGAAAGTCTTCAAAACTTTCCTTCAGATGTTACCTTTTCGAACTACAAAAGAACTTGTCAGCTGGTGGAAGCCAAGTTGGTGTCGTATAATAGAAGAAGACCTGGCGAGATTCAGCAGATGAAGTAAGCTTTTTTAAAGTTATTTGTACATGTATACAGAGGTTTCACTCGTAATTTTAAACATGGTTTCTTTTTTGACAGCTTTAGTATCTAGAATACCAGTACTAGCCGTATTTGCGCCCCTTGTTTTTTGAGGGGCTCCCTTTAATTGTAAGGAAACAGAATTGCAACCACCTTGCAGCTTGTGTGTTTCCTGGAAAATATATGATAAAGCAAGCGTATGGTAGAAGGTCTTAAAGGGCTTTTATAAATGGAATATTTCTAACTCTGGGTAAGGTTCCAGCAGGAGGGTGGTTTTGATCCCTTGCATTGCGTTGTAATGTTTGAGATTAGCCAAAATCATCCTCTTGTGAAGCAAGTTGTCAGTTACATGCATATGTAACACCAAGTACTGGTAAACCGTTTAGGGGGCCTAAGTCTGCCAAGGAAAAGTGTATAAACTGACTGCCACTGTATGACAAATACTGTTGAAAGCGGCATTAAACCCAAAGTTTTGCATGTAAGTTAATTAATATCTCGAAAACTAACAAAGATTTCAGTTTGAAACTTCACACACATATTTGGGATGAAAATATAAGCTTGTATCACCAAGACCCATAACTCTGTTCTGCATTATTACAGATTATGCCCCCTTTTGGACTTAAAAAAATCTTGGTTATATAAAGTTTTGCATGTAAGTTAATATCTCAGACTAACAAAGATATCAGATTGAAACTTCACACATATTTGGGACGAAAATGTGAGCTATCACCCTTTTGAACTTGGAAAATCCTGGTTATAATTTCCAAAGTAAGTTACTGATTTTCTGATCATAGCTAATTTGTATAATATATATCTCGGTCGAAGTCTATATTAAAGCGACAATACTTCGAATAGTCGAGCTTTGGCTTACGGACAGCTCTTGTTGATGCTTGTTTTACTTGCCCATCATGGTTTTTAATTTGCCAGGCAATCAGGAAGGCTATTTCGAACACTGATCAATGTTGCAAAATTATGTTAGGTAAATTGATGTACAAAAATTAATCATGGTTCAAAATTCCAGGTTGAGTTCTTATATGAAGCGAGTGATTGGAACTAGTGCAGTTGATCGTGAAATGACACGTAAATTAACAGACTGGGAAAAATACCTTCTTCAGAGCCAAGAAGTTATGGAAATTCGAGGAAAATTAAGTTTGCTGCAGATAAGATTAACTACTGTGTAACACAAGATATTTATTTCCATTAATATCACCTGTTTATATGCAAGTTTGTTTACCCTTTTTACGACAGTACCAAATTTTTCATCACTGTCCGATGCCCCGGGACAACCTAAAATCTCGTCAGGTAACCAAATATTGTTGGCGAAATGCCCGGTCGGACAACCTGAAAATCTGATGTCTTAAATTTTTATTATTCCATGTTTCTTTACATCATATCCGATCTTTACATAGTATCCAACTGAAAAATATCTGATTATTAGTATCAGTTACAGTGACGTAACCCTGATTATGTAGCACAGTCTGGCTCTGAAGCAACAAATTGTTTTGACAAGTCTGCTAATGTTCAGATCAACTACACAAGATACTTAATTTCATTGTTATCACCCTTTTATATAAGTCTATTAACCCTTTAACTACTAAGAATATTATAACATGCTTTCTTAATGACAGCTCTTGTATTTGTTGGGAATGGCGGGGAAGTGAAAATCCCACAGATTACCGTGTATCAGTGGGACGGTACTTGTGCATTTCCAGCCGGGACAGCACTCAGCCTGTACGGGGATGGTGTAGACTGTCGGCGGTGTCCATTTTCCACTGCCGCTTCAGTATCAGTGAATGGACGTGTGTGCTCAGATGTCGCAGTAAGTAAAATTATAGAATTTCGCACATTCACTTATAAAATTGATTGCTGTATTGAATTACATGTAATACTAATATTAGTAAATCGCTGAAGACATGGACTTGAATTTGTTGTATATATAAATGTCACAAAATACTTTTTTTATTAGTTCATTATAAGTTTACGCTGAAAAACAGGTCGATTACTGTCGATTAAGTCTCTACCTCAATAATCCTTACAAGAAACAAATCTGGTGACCTCCGAGTGTTTCGCATAAAGTGTGTGGAGGTTATTTAGAAAAACATCTGCTTGTTAAAGTAATAAAGTTCAAATCAGCGACATTGTAAAATGCGCGTTAATTACAACCGTCGTCAAATTACTTGACGGGTAGTTATGTGACTTGGATAGCCCGGGAAATGATAATAATATCATTAATAATTATTTTAGATAATAATAATAATAATAATAATAGTATTTTCACAACATGCGCTTAATCTTTCAGGATAGATCAACAGGTGTCAACACAGCGAGAGAGAAATACGACCGTGACCACCACTGTTCACACCGAGATGACGGCAATATCACGCGTGGCAGGTAAGCAGTTTTATTTTCGTCCGACTGACTCACAGATGGGCCGACGATGAAAAAAAAGAAAATGTTCTTACACTTAAAATTTTTGCTGCAACTGTGAAGAACATATTTGAACTAAGTTACTGATTCATTTTTTGATACAGAAAAACATCAAAATATAAATTTTTACACACTTTTATCGGTAAAATATTTACCCCATTAGTCACGGGGTAGATACTTTAGTTATATGATTAAGTTTGACGCAACCACTACCAATTGGACTTCTTCTGCAGAGAGCCTTTCCTCACCACTTAAGGTTTTCCACATTGTGTACAGTTGGAAAATGTTGGAAATAACTTGTTCTTATAAATAATGTACACCATACACATTGAAAATATCCCCTTTTGCAGATGAGACCAGGGCAGTTGGAAATATGAAAGGAACCCATACTACAGAGAGCCCCACCTTCCCCCAGTGTGAATTGCAGCACCCATGCCAACTAGTGCCAGAGATATCTGATTTAACAAGCCCAAGCACTTTAGGTACGTTTTATCATATAATGAGTGACTTCATTATCCTATGTTTTATACACACTCTGTCTTCAGTTGAATATTAGATTTTCACACTGTCTTCAGTTGTGATACTAAGATGGGAAAAAGGCTAGCAGTTAGTTCCTTTGACCAGCGATGTTGACAGTCAGTTTATGAATAAAATGTTCAGAATTTGAACATAAACCCTTGTAGATGGGACTACCAATTGGACCCCTTCTGCAGAGAACCTTTCCTCCACACTTAAGGTTTTCCACATTGTATACAGTTGGAAAATTGAAAGAAAATATTGGAAATAACTTGTTCTTATAAATAATGTACTCCTTACACACTGAAAATTTCTCTTTTTGCAGATGAGACCCGGGCAGATGGAAATATGAAAGGAACCCATTCTACAGAGAGCCCAACCTTCCCCCAGTGTGTCTTACAGCACCCATGCCAACCAGTGCCAGAGATATCTGATTTAACAAGCTCAAGCACTTTAGGTATGTTTTATCATATAATGAGTGACTTCATTATCCTATGTTTAATAAACACTCTGTCTTCAGTTGAATATTAGATTTTCACACTGTCTTCAGTTGTGATACTAAGATGGGGAAAAGGCTAGCAGTTAGTTTTTTTGACCAGTGTTGTTGACAGTCATGTTCAAAATTTGAACATAAACCCTTGTAAATGGGACTACCAATTAGACTCCTGCAGAGAGCCTTTCCTCCTCACTTAAGGTTTTCCACATTGTATACAGTTTGAAAATTGAAAGAAAATATTGGAAATAACTTGTTCTTATAAATAATGTACTCCATAGACACAGTAAATTTCTCTTTTTGCAGATGAGACCAGGGCAGATGGAAATATGAAAGGAACTCATTCTACAGAGAGCCCCACCTTCCCCCAGTGTGACTTACAGCACCCATGCCAACCAGTGCCAGAGATATCTGATTTAACAAGCCCAAGCACTTTAGGTATGTTTAATCATATACTAAGTGCCTTCATTGTCCTATGTTTAATACACACTCTGTCTTCAGTTGAATATTAGATTTTCACACTGTCTTCAGTTGTGATACTAAGATGGGGAAAAGGCTAGCAGTTAGTTCTTTTGACCAGTGATGTTGACAGTTTATGAATAAAATGTTCAGAATTTAAACATAAGACCCTAGTAGATGGACTACCAAATAGACCCCTTCTGCAGAGAGCCTTTCCTACCCACTAAAGCTTTTCCACATTGTATACAGTTGGAAAATTGAAATAACTTGTTCTTATAAATAATGTACTCCATAGACACAGTAAATATCTCTTTTTGCAGATGAGACCCGGGCAGATGGAAATATGAAAGGAACCCATTCTACAGAGAGCCCAACCTTCCCCCAGTGTGACTTACAGCACCCATGCCAACCAGTACCGGAGATATGTGATTTAACAGGCCCAAGCACTTTAGGTATGTTTAATCATATAATGAGTGACTTCATTATCCTATGTTTAATACACACACTGTCTTCATTTTGATATAAAATTTTCACATTGTCTTCTATTGTGATAAGGATAGCCCTTAGTTCTTTTGACCAGTGATGTTGACAGTCAGTTTATAAATAAAATGTTCAAAATTTGAACATTAAACTCTTGTAGATGGGACTACCAATTGGACCCCTTCTGCAGAGAACCTTTCCTCCACACTTAAGGTTTTCCACATTGTATACAGTTGGAAAATTGAAAGAAAATATTGGAAATAACTTGTTCTTATAAATAATGTACTCCTTACACACTGAAAATTTCTCTTTTTGCAGATGAGACCAAGGCAGATGGAAATATGAAAGGGACCCATTCTACAGAGAGCCCCTTACAGTTGGAAAATGCTGGAAATAACTTGTTCTTATAAATAATGTACACCATACACATTGAAAATATCCCCTTTTGCAGATGAGACCAGGGCAGATGGAAATATGAAAGGAACCCATACTACAGAGAGCCCCACCTTCCCCCAGTGTGTCTTACAGCACCCATGCCAACCAGTGCCAGAGATATCTGATTTAACAAGCCCAACCACTTTAGGTACGTTTTATCATGTAATGAGTGACTTCATTATCATATGTTTTATACACACCCTGTCTTCAGTTGAATATTAGATTTTCACACTGTCTTCAGTTGTGATATTAAGATGGGAAAAAGGCTAGCAGTTAGTTCTTTTGACAAGTGATGTTGGCAGTCATTATATACAGTCTCCCAATGCTTGAATTGATGCAGGTAAACTTTGTATCCCTGTGGTGTATGACAGAAACATAGAGATAATAGTTAGTGATTTCATTGGCATATGTTTGATTCAGGTGAATGTAAGATTTACACGTTGCCCTCAGCAGTGATTTATTTGAAATTAGTCATTGAGATCATACCTAAACCTTGTGATCATTGGTAAAGTTATTATATTAAAGTTTTAACAATTAAGTTATTCCAAATAAGCTTTGGCAGACCTTGGACGAACAACTTAGCTTAGTTCCCTTTGTATTGGTTCAATTGATGCTACTCACTTTTATTTACTTTGTCTTGTTATGGTAGCGAATATGTATTAATGATATACTTATTATGTATATTTGTTTCTTCGTTTGGTTTTGAATGTTTATACCTGGTATGCTATACTTAGAAGCAAATATACCTTGAGAAAAAAATGTGCCAACAATATACAGGACATGTATGTCATCCCAGCAGGACAGTTCCTACAAAATTGATAGGGTTTATGTCTATGGTTTATCTGACCAAAATTTAAGCCATCATGTGGGAAATGTAAACTAAATTTGAAAGCACTATACAGACCACACATTTCAATGATTTTCATAAAACCTGACAAGTGATTAAAGTGTAATATGAAGAGTATACAGATTCTTTTTTTTTTCAAACCAAAATTTGATACTTAACTGTTAGATAATCTTAACAAATTTGAAATCATGCATTTTACATGCCACATTTTATATGGCTTTTTATGATTTTTATGAAAATTGAGCTACATTGAGAGAAAACAAAAAGAAAAAATGGAAACAGAATACTTAGTACATTTTTCAATTGCTACAAATGACACTGGACTTGTACTTTATAGAAGGCAGTGTGGAGATTACATTAGAATTGACTCATTTTTTTTATCATACAAAACACTGAACAAAATTTAAAAACATACTGCATACCAAACTTTTTAAAGGATCTTCATGAAAGTTGCGGATACACTGCAATATGGGGATCATGTACATTAATTCAGTTGTTTTTTTTCATCAGAAGTCCTCTGACAAAATTTTAATTTTTTAAGGAAATTCGCAGGCTTCATTTTCTCAATTGCATTTTTTTTTGGCTAGGGATTATCTTTACAGATTCGTTTGTTGGGAAACATACTTTTAATATAGGGGTTTTCTGTATTGCAGGAAAAACTCATTTGCTTGTTCACTTTTATTTTACAATATTTTGTGTAGTTACATGAATTTAATCTTTTTCAATAAGGTGAGGGTATAAGTTGTCCCCAGAAGCAGCAGACCAAAGAAATGCCTGACGGAGACATAGTGATGTTTTCTGGATGTCCTATAAATTGGGTAAGACCTTTACTTACAGACACTTCCAATCTTTTTGTGTTCATAATAATGATGGAAGAATTGAAGAAGAGTCATTTAGGATGCAGTTCTATGATATCCAAAAGTAAAAGACATACACAAAAGTAAAAGTCTGTCTCACTGTGTACAGTATTAGAACAGAAAGATATTATCCACCATGTTAGCATTAGCTCTCTGAGTCTCTCATGTTAAAGAGTTCTATGTTAACATTTTATGGCAAGTTTTTGTCGAATATATGATTCAGATATTGGAGCGTGACATACTATGCAATGCTCTTGTCGAAATTAAAAACACCAATTACCTATTCAACATGTGTCTCATATTTAGAAATTCTCCTTTTTTTATGCCCCCAAGGAGTGGGAGCATATACCTTTGTATTTGTCCGTCCCGAAATTTTGTGAATGCAACTCCTCCTAAACCGGTTGGCAGATTCTGCTCAAACGTTCAGGGATGAACACACTTAAGGTGTAGATGATATTATTTTTTTAAAGGAAGGAATTTTTGCTGCAACCAAATTTAACACTATTATGGCCCTTTGTTGATTTTCACTATAGACCATATAAGGGAAAAATTTTGTGAACGCAACTCCTCTTAAACCGGATGGCAGACTGTCGGGGATGAACAGCTTAAACTAAATTTAACAGAATTTTGGCCCTTTGTTGATTTTCACTAAATATTATATAGGAAAAAAAATTGTGAAAGCAACTCCTCTTAATCCAGATGTCAGATTTAAGTCATACTTTCAGGAATGAACAGCCTTAAGGTGTAGTAAATGAAGGCATTTATGCTGTGACCAAATTAAGCAGAGTTATGGCCCTTTGTTGATATTTTCACAATACCATATAGAGAAAACTTAAGTACTACATAGAGATATACATGCTCTTGTTTACACGCACATCTGCATAGTGTGGGCATCCGTGCCCTATTTTCTAGTTTAATCTATGGTCACATGTATCTTATTTACTTTAAAAGATCTGCTTTCCACAACAACATTAAATTTAAACGTAATTTTAAGTAATGATATGGTTTAGCCACGAAAGCTGTATCTCTTTAAATTTAACTGACCATTAAATGCTGTTCAAATTCATAGATAAATTCATTACTTTTTCATGGCTTTTTGAAGTTGTTTCCACAAATAAAACTTGCTGAATCAATGGAGGAAACCACTACTTTGATAATTCAAACAGGTAATTTCTAGTTCACTGTGACACATCTGTTTAATGTATCTTATCTCACATCAGATGTATCACATACAGTAACAAACTGAAGAAATCATTGATTCTTAAAGAGTATATATAAATAGTGTATCTAGTTTAACATACTGTTTAAAAGATGATGCGTAATAAGGTTTTCCCCAGTCCTTCAAGGGGAAAAACAGAGCCTCAACTTTCAAAGGTTAACACTTTCTTAGTGTAATTGATGAAATTATATCTTAAACATTTTGTGAACTGCATTTTTGTGTCGCCTGCTACAAAGTAGCCATGACATATAGGAATCACTTATCTGTTGTCTTTTCATCTGTCTGTTTCAAAAGTTGTCTGGGAAAACTACTGGTGCAATTTCATCCAATCTTTACAGGAATGATCAGTACCAAGTTTAGTTATGCATATCTTCGACATTTTCCTGTTCAATGATTTTTATGCCCCCCTTCAAAGAAGGAGGGGAGGGTATATTGTTTTGCAAATGTCGGTTGGTCGGTCTGTAACCATTTGGTTTATGGATGATAACTTGAGAACGCTTTGGCCTAGGATCATGAAAGTTGATAGGGAGGTTGTTCATCACTGGCAGATGACCCCTATTGATTCTGGGGTTAGTAGGTCAAAGGTCTAGGTCAGAATTACCCGAAATGCTAAAACGGTTTCCAGACTATAACTTGAGTATGCTTTGGCCTAGGATCATGAAAGTTTATAGGGTGGTTGGTCATGATTGACAGATGACCCCTATTGGTTTTTGGGTCAGTAGATCAAAGGTCAAAGTCAAAGTGGCCTGAAATGGTAAAACTGTTTTGGATGATAACTTGAGTATTCTTTGGCCTATGATCATTAAAGTTGATAGGGAAGTTGATCATCATTCACAGATGACCCCTATTGATTTTAAGGTCAGTAGGTCAATTTCCTCAAAGGTCAGGGTTCACTAACAGAATGCATCAAGGGGGGCATTTCATGTTCTGTGAGCTCTTGTTATCAGAGTTATGGCTCTTCAATGATTTTTATTTTTAAAGTTTGTCCAGACTACTTCTCTTGCACTACTAATGCAATCTGAATGAAATTTTACAGGATTGGTCAGCTTCTCAAGATCTTGCGCATATTTAACATTTCATATACTTTTTCATATTTTCAATACACCAGGTCAGGGGTTAAGGCTATGTCAGAGAATTTTTTCTGTTATGATCTTATTTTTAGCATGTTTGACAGTGCATCGCATATTGTCATTATTTGTATCTTATTCAAGATGAAAAGGGGAATAGTGAAGCAACTCTCAAGCTAATGCAAGCTCTTCTTGGAAGAAAGAAATGTATTGTTACTTCAAAGTGGGTGACACGGTCATTGCGAGAAGGCATCCTTCAGGACAAGGTTAGTGAAATAATTTATAATGCTTTCAGCATTTTTTTTTAAAAATATGTCCCACTTTAACTTTTTTTAAATTGCAAATGAAGTCCAGTATTTTGAGCAATATGAAAGACATTCAAGTGAGACTTGAAAACTTGCTTATGGTGTCAGTGTGCAACTGTAGGACAAGGGAAATAACTGTTTCAGCTGTATTTTTAGAGTGATGCCCCTTCTAAGCTTTGATTTTTTTTTTTTTTTTGGTTTGGTTTATTTACAATTAATGAAAGTGGTAAAGTGTGCTGTTTGAGCTCTTTTTTGTTGAATACTACTCATTTCTTCAGTTATATATTTCTGTTTGTAGTCAAAATTCACAGCCACTAAAACGGAGGTATATGGTCGCTGGACTTGCAGTGAATAATACAAGCCTTTCACATACCAGATTAGTGGTGGATCATTTCTTCATCTTAAAAATGGTTGGTGTCATTTGTCTACTGTTAAAGTTTTAAATTTTAAGTTTAATTTTTTTTGTGTCCATCAAGACTGATTTTGCTATTTCTTTTTCTGCCTTTGGACAATACTGATTTGGATTCTTACTCAAAACGTCGATCTGCAGTCTTCCGATCTGGTATGTATTTCTTAAGTTCATGAGGAAGATGCCTATTAATTTTACAGTCTATGCCAAAGGACTAGGTCACATAATTATGGCAAAAACATGCTTACCCATTAACAACAGTTGAAGATATGACAGTGAGATTAAATATTGTAAAGTCAAGATCTTACTACTCTTATCAACATGAGTAGTTCCTTTAAATAACCTACAATTCTCCTCTAGTTTATCTTTATTGTGTATGATTATCATCATGACTTTGTTTATAAACAAACTTTCAAGAGAGTGTAGATCCCCCTAAAAGTATCTTGTCTAGAATTCTTAAATTGATTGCCCTTCCAGTGCACATGTAAACAATAACTTTTCAATTTGTTAGAGAACTGGTGAAAACTGTTGAATAGTAACCATTAAGTCGAACAATTCAACATCCATGAAAATCTGAACAATAACTCAACAGTGGCATACATAGAATCCCCAAACCTTAATTCATGGGTAAGAAACTTGTCAGCCAGCGTTAGATCTTGATTCACCAGACTTTATGCATAGGTGACCTCCAGGGGGATATCTGTATTAGTACAGTAAAAACTCTTAATACTGGACCCTCTCTGGACCAAGACAAATGTCCAGTTTTCGGAGAATTCCGGTTTTCAGAGTTCTTTACTCTGAGTCAGATAAGATGGGGTTTATTTTGGTAAAGGAGCATGTTAGACGATAGTGTTAGTCAATGTATATCCATTTTAAATTGCCCCCCTTCCAACAAGCTCTATTATTAATGTTTATTTAAGAGGTGACCCTTGACATGCAGATAATACATCTGATAGCGATGCTCTTGTTATAATTAAATATTTTGATGTAAACTTTATTTGTTTAACTATTGTATTGAGCTAACAATTAATAGTTGCAAATGCTTAAAATCATTGCAGATGAGCTCATTTAGCTACTGAATGGTATAGGGGGGACTGAGGTCCTGGTCAGGGATGAGAAAACAGTGATTGTTTGTGGTGATAGTGAGCTAGCTTTTTCTGGTAAGTATTTAGCTCAGCTATCTAATAAGTATTTGAACATAGAAGGACATTTGTGTTAGTTAGCAACAAGATCAGTTTGTACAATGACGTCATACATTACGCCATACATGATGTTACAGTCAATTAGTTATCAATTAACATCGATAATATTGATGTCATAGAAGCTCACTTAAAAAGAGTGCAATACTAAACATGCTTATATTTCATTATGTCTCCCCCCAGATTTGGGGGAGACATATTGTTTTTCCCCCGGTTGTCTCTCGGTCCGTCTGTCCGTCACAAAATCGTGTCCGCTCTTTATCTTCCAAAGCCCTTTTTGGATTTTTATGAAACTTGGGGCAGATGTTCACCTCATCAAGGCAACGTGCAGGTGTGCTGTCTCAAGGTCAAGGTCACACTTGGAGGTTGAAGATCAAATGCCACAAAATCGTGTCCGCTCTGAATCTTGCAAAGCCCTTGAAGGATTTTTATGAAACTTAGGTCAGATGTTAACCTCATCAACCCGACGTGCAGAACCCTCGTCGCGGATGTGTTGTCTCAAGGTCAAGGTCACACTTGGAGGTTAAAGATCTATGCCACACAATTGTGTCCGCTCTGTATCTTCCTAAGCCCTTGAAGGATTTTTATGAAACTTGTGTCAGATGTTCACCTCATCAAGGTGACGTGCAGAACCCACTTTGCGGGTGTGTTGTCTCAAGGTCAAGGTCACACTTGGAAGTTAAGATCAAATGCCACACAATTGTGTCTGCTCTATATCTTCCAAACCCCGTGAAGGATTTTCATAAAACTTTATTTACATGTTCACCTCAGCAAGACAATGTGCAGAACTGACTTTCCAGATGTGCTGTCCCAGGATCAAGGTCACACTCAGAGGTTAAAGGTTTTAACTTGTGTAATTTTCATGGACAATTCAGAACTCCTAAACCCCTCAAGGACTTTGATGATTCTTCTGTTAAATGTTCACATAATTGAGGCAACAGACAGGACTCACTTTCCAAGTGTGCTGTTCCAAGTTCAAGGTCACTCTTAGAGGTTAAAGGTCAAAAACTATTATTATTTTTTGTGTCCGTTAGCTATCTCCTGAGTCTTTTACTGGGCTCTCATGATTCTTGGGCAAAATGTTCATGGTGTTGAGACGACATGCAGAACCCTCTTTCTGTGTGTGCCAAGGTCAATGTCACACTCAGAGGTCAAACGTCAAATACTGGTATTATTGTATGTCTAAAAGCGTTGAAGATATAAACTTGTAATTTCATGTAATGATAGACCTGCAGCAACTGGCTGGGGGGAGACATGTTTTTGTTCAATCAAAAACCCATTTCTAGTTGATAAAGGCAAGAATGAAAGTAGTAATTACTTAATCGTGTTAAAAGTAATATATCCCAAACAGTGAATTTATCTGAAATAAAATCAGTTTATAGTTCATTTGCACATCATTATATCACTCAGGCTACGCCCTCATGCATCTGAACTGCAGTGATTTTTAGCTCAGCTGTTTTCGGTATTGTCATAGCCTGCTCATCGTTTGACGTTTGCTGTTTTCCGTTTGCCGTTCACTATCGTCCCAAAACTTTAACATTGGCTATAAAATTAAAATGCTTCCACCTACAACCTTCAAACTTCATATGTAGATGTACCTCGATGAGTTCTACCAGCCATATCCATTTCGGGTCACAATGTCAAAGGTCAAGGTCACAGTGACCTCTACTAGAAAAAATTAACATTGCCTATATCATGAAAGTGCTTCCACCTACAACATTCAAACTTAATATGTAGATGAACCTTGATGAGTTCTACCAGCCACACCCACTTTGAGTCATAAGGTCAAAGGTCAAGACCACAGTGACCTCTACTAGAAAAAGTTTAACATTGGCTATAAAATGAAAGTTCTTCCACCTACAACCTTCAAACTTCATATGTAGATGTACCTTGATGACTTCTACCAGCCACATCCACTTTCGGGTACAAGGTCAAAGGTCAAGGTCATAGTGACTTCTACTAGAAAAAGTAAGATGAACCAGCAGCCGAGCGTTGGCACCCGCAGGGCGGTGCTCTTGTATTACTCGATAAAATCACCGTTTGGGGTATATTATTTCTTAAATATTTCCTTAGTGGTGGGAAATTAAATCATTTTGAAATTTGTTGCATTTTGATCTAATAAATTCATCCCTTCCAATTCTAACTAATTCACAAGATGGACAATAAACTGTGCAGACTTGTGGCACTGGTTAATCTGAATTTAATCATTATACAGATCACACTTGTATCTTGAAGTTAGTACTCTGTCTGTTATTTTAATTTTGAATTATTCCCATTTCAAAATGGCTGGAAAACCAAACAAGTGATATTTTTTACGTTGAAAATTCTCCATTATAGAGTAAAAAAATTAAAGTTGTAGGCAATTTATACATTAGCATCTCTAAGATTTAGATAGTAAAAATTTGTTTTTACTGACATCTAAACAATTTCAGATATGTGTGTCCACAAGGAATGGGTTTTCCAATGCATAGTGCTTGAGGAAGTTTTACCAACCAATTACTTTGCATCACAAGTCAGTGATGCTGATTCAGAGCTGTCAGATGAAGATTCTGTTCAAAATACAATAACTGTACAGACATCTGCCTCGAAGTCTGGAAAACGTACTTTTAAGAAGCAGTGTTGTCTTTACTGTGAAGAATTGTCAACAAAACTGCCAAGGCACTTGGAAACTGAGCATGCAACGGAGATGGATGTTGCAAGGGTGCTAAGTTTTCCCAAACGTTCAAAAATGAGACGAAGAGGATGGGCCTTGTTAACATCTCAGGGGAATTTCCTGCATAACTCCAAAGTGTTAGAGACTGGAAGAGGAATGATCATTCCAAAGTATTGTCCGAAAGAAGACAGTGAAAAATCAAAGTATTTGCCTTGTGAATTTTGCAAAGCTGAGATTTTTCAGTCAGATTTGTGGAAACACCATAAGAGCTGTCCAGGTAGGCCAGCGGAAACAAAAAGTGATGCACCAGTGAAAAATGCCAAGTTGTTGCGTCCGGACAGCACAAAAGTTTCAGAAGAATTTAATAAAAATATTTTGGCTAAAATGAGAGATGACCAGGTGGCAAATGCAGTTTGAGGTGATCCACCAATAATAGAATACGGAGAGAGAAAATTTGAGAAAACCGGAAAGCATGCCCATACTCATCAATATGTGTCACAATCTTTGCGTGAACTTTCTCGATATAAAATTGCCATTAACAAGATTGATAACTCCATTAATAGCTTATCTCAGTGTTTGTCAGCTTTTCAGTGGGAGAATGTTATAAAGGGAGTTCGCAATGTTGCTGGATATGAAAAGGGAGATCAAACATTCAGCAAGCCAACTCTAGCACAAAAATTAGGTCAAAAACTTAAAAAATGTGCTAAATTGCTTAGGAACAGTGCATTGAAGTCAGGTGATGAAGAAATATACAAAACTGCTTGTGGATTTTTGGAAATTTACGATGAGGAATGGACAGAAAGAATTGGAGGCCATGCATTAGAGACTATCACCACTGCGAAATATAATAAAACTGATTATCTTCCCCTTGTAGAAGACGTAGAAAAATTAACAAAACACATCCACAGGCAGATTGAATTAGTTACTGACTTTTCCACACTTGCAAATCTTTGTTTAGCTGATGTAATTCTCTTTAATAGAAAAAGATCTGGTGAAGCATCCCAGCTTACAACAGAATCATACCAAACAGCAATTTTGTCGCAGAGTCCAGTGGATGATGATGTAAGAAAAACTCTGTCAAAGTTTGAACAGGCACTTTGTGAAAGCCACAGCAGGATAGAGACAAGGGGTAAAAAGGGCAGAAAGGTGGCAATTCTACTTACTAAGCAAATGAAAAAATCTATAGACTTTCTCATTACAAAGAAACAAAAGCCTACTGAATATGTCTTCCAAAAAATGATACATTCAAACCAATCCGTGGAACTGATGATAGACTTTTTAATTTTGCCAGTTGAATGTTAACAATAGGCTTTTTTCATACATATGCAATTCTTTCATGTCAAAGTTACATTTTGCATAAAAGCCATGTCCATAATTGCTTGTGTTTATGTTTTGCAAACAGGGAGAAGATAACCACTTAAGAGGATGCAAATGCCTGAATAAATTGGTTCAGGAATGCCATCTAGAATATCCTGACCTTCTAACAAGTACAAGATTAAGAAAGTATATGGCTACTGTGTCTCAGGTGTGTACATCTAAATAATACCTAGCTGCAGGTTAAAAGTATATCAGTAATTTAAATGGACAGCTCCTAGCTGTGCACTGTGCTGTCAATCAACCTTCTGTTATGAAAAGGTCCCAAAGAAATTCCTGATTTACTTGACCACAAAGTTGTTGTGGGTACCTGTATACTTTGTAACAGACAGTTAGCAACAAATTTTGAACATGGTTTCCACAAAAGAAAATAATGTGATATGTACCTTGTTTTAAAAAGAGTTTCCATTACTATAGAAATTCCTTTGAAAGTTTTTCATTTCACACAAAATTCATTAACTCTGGCTTAAAAGAAAGCAGCTCCATGTAAAAAAAATTCTATTATGATGCATTTTTTCTCAGGGAATTCACTAGTTTGTGTATGAATTTAAGGTTTTTAACCTGTCAAATATTAAGTTGGAAGAGTTGGCGAGGCACATGGGACATGAGCTCAGTGTACAACAACAGTATTTTAGGTTACAAGAAGATGTGATAGAAATGGCAAAAGTTAGTAAGCTGCTGTTGGCAGTGGAAATGGGAAAGGCTCACACCTTCTCTGGTATGAGTGTTGATGATATCCGGTTAGAAGGTAAGCAACTCAAACTAATTGTCAGCTTAATTATGCTTAGAAGTATGCAGACACATGCGTATAGCACTCCGAACATCAAGTTATAGTCTTAGCTCCCTATTTATCTGCATCAAGTAAAAAACATTTTCATATACCTCTGTCTTTACTTCACACATTATTTTGAAACTTTAAGTGTAATTAGATGGGGACAAGAAGAAATACACAGAACTCTTCATGGTTCCTTTTTAGCTTACTTGTGCTATGCAAAGGCTTAATTTTTGTGACCGGTCTTTGTCCGTCTTGTGTTGTCAATTCTATGTTGTCAGCAGTTGCTTTTAACAACTTCTTGTAAGCCAATGGGCTATATTGCTAAAACTTTGCAGTAATGGTCTTGATATGAAACTTTTCGAAATTTGTTCAAATATTTTCATGCCCTAAAAAACTCTAGTTGAAAGAAAACAAAATCCTCCTGAACTGCTTGAAAGGGCTATAGTTTAGATATTTGGCACAAAACATCGTCAAGTAGACCTGTTCCAAAAACTGCAAAGGCTAAAGCCTATTTATTTAGCTTGAAACTAGTTTGTCCAAATTATGATCCTGGGGCAAGAATATGCCCCACCAAAAAAGCACATAATTTCTTCTCTGATACCTCACAGACTAGAAGTTGAATCCTAAAGGAAACTTTAAAATGCAATTTCTTACAAATTCTTCCAGTACTTATAAAAATATTTGTGACGAAGGAGCATCGGGAAGCATCACCCGTCTCTGAAAAACTTAAAAGCTACTACGAGGAGTATTCACCCATTCTAATGATCATCTTGTTTGATGTTAGTGCTAGTCAAGTGTGTTGTCAGTGTGTTGAAATAAATACATTTCATATTGTTTTAACATGTTTTAGATCTCTATGAAGAATTTCATTATCCAGAACAGTCAATGGTAGTAGATGAGCCTGAGCAAGAGTTGAATGAAATTGAACAGGATCAGCATACAAGACCAAGACCTTGTAAACAAGGTAAAATTTTTAATATTCTTAATGTTTCATGAGAAACTAAATGATGGAAAATAAACATATACTATGTATATTGATTTCAAAGTAACTAGTTTATTTCAGTTGATTAAGTGGTAGTTACACAAAATAAAGAATATTAATGGAATTCTTATAAATATTAAAGCATGATAATTATGTACATTGTACATATTTACTTTGTTATTGTAAATTTTTTGATTATATAATCAATGATTGATCGAAAAGGGTTGTTCAATTATTTTCGATGATCGATTATGATTATTGTCCGATTAAGAAACCCTATTAGATTCACACTAGAGCATGACCCAATCTCGGTTATCAAAGCATGCCAAAATAAATATGACTTAAATTGTAATGGTGCACCGTAAAACCAAGCCACAAAAAAGAATTATTTGTGCGTTATTGTTCTCAAAATGATAACATTTTTAGGGTGTTTTCAGATTATTTTTTTATATTTTTCGTCAAAATTTTTAGAACAGAAATATGTGTTTATTTAATAATGCAAAATATGTAAATACAGTTTCAGCTACACTGTGAAACAAAATCTCACCTTTGTACTTTAATAATGTTTCAGACTGAGAGTAAAGATGCAGAACATTTGTGAATTAAACCAAGACACATTACCAAGCTTGAAACAGCAATTTCATCTCCTGCAACTCCTTAATGGGGCCCCATAGAGAGATGAGGCAGCTTGTAGCTAGGCTTATCAGAACGAGGCTTTGGCTGGGCTAATCAGCAGTGAAACATTGCAACAACTTTTCTTCAGCAAATAAAAAATCATAAATTACGTTTTTCACAAAAACAATTCTATCATAAGATAATCAATTTAGTGTTTTACAAAACGACGGATTTTCGACGAGGTAAGCTACGTGGTTTTTTCGCTATCGCGGTTTTTATTCACGGCTCTTTGTTCCGTGGTTGGAGGCCATTTTATTTTTAAGCCACTTTAGAAATGTAAACTTACATCTCCAGACCTGAGAGGTTAACGATCGCATGATCAGATGAGGGCTTGGTACTAAAAATAATTTACGGGAAAATTTCCGTAGGCAGATTGTTCTTTAAAGCCTGTTAAGAAATGTAAACTTACATTTCTAGACCTGAAAGGTACAGTAAACGATCACATTATCACATACGGGTTTGGAACAAAATTTTTTCACGGGAAAATTTCCATTAGTATATTTTGCTTATTGGCAGTAACCCCAAGGGGGTTTGCTTCACCTAAAGGTCCCCAGAAAACGGGGCGAGTTATACTAAGGACGATTTTTCATTCTTTGAAATGGATATTTTTCGGTACGATCACGGTTTCCGGTAAAAATTAGATGCTCAGGCTTAAAATGTCAGAATTGACAAGTGATCGTTACCAACTATTATTTACGATAAGGGGACACGATTGACATTATTTTCAATTACCCGTACAACATTATTTCGTGCTATTTATTGGCATTTCCCGTATTTGCAGGGAATGGAGTTGGCTGAACGCCAGGGCGAAAGTGCGTCATCGCCAAGTGATACAACGCATGCGCCACAGAATATAAACATTAATGAAGTGGTTGCTACGCTACAAAAAGAATTGTCGGCGTTCACCCAGGCTACAAAGCAAATTAAGACTTTGGCAGAAGCGGTTTCGGTAGTAAGGAAAGATATATCGAAATTAAAAAGAAAAAATCTGGAAGCCCAAAACGATGATGATGGTTCGAAACGGCAGAGGATAGACAATGACGAATCGCGACCCACGAGCATTCCCGATTTGCCAGGAACCCCGGCCTCCTATTCAAACAAGGATCAGAGTGATAGGGAGGAAAGCAGCGACGAAGATAACAATTCAAGCGAATTGGATGCGTTTATGGACGGTGGGAAAGATGGGCATCCTGAGGAGATCGAATTTGCAGAATTAGAAAATTTCTTTTCATTGGATGCGGTAGTCGGCGAAGAGATCGACAGCCAATTTGCACGCATAACAGATCAAGCTTTAAGAGGTCCAAAAAAAACGAAAGATAAAGAAAAAATGCAAAATTTGAAAGACAAGTACAAAAGACCAGACAATATAAAAAATCTGCAAGTTCCAAAGGTCGAAGAAATGATTTGGAACCAACTTTGGCTCTGATACCGATCATAAAGACAATAGAGTTGTTAAGAGGTCGGCCAGGTTTAAAGGAGGCGAACAATCATCTCATGGATGCCTTCAAAATCCTTTGCTTGTCCATAAAATCCACGAACATCGCTCAGGCGGAGAGAATTAGAAAAGATCTCCAACCAAAATACAAAACGATCTGTGACATTGAAGCGTCAGCCACACAGCTATTTGGGGACTCACTGCAGGAAACAATAAAGAATCTGGAGGGACAAAAGGTGCAATTAATGAACACCAACAACTCGCCTTTTTTACGGAAGAGGGGGAGTGCAAAACAAACACACCAGAAAAGGTCATACAAAAACACTCCCCACCACTCCAACAATTCGTGGCAAGAAAGAAACAGAGGGGGCAACTATCAACATCAACAAAAATGGAACCAGAACCATCAAAGAAAAAACAACAACCGGCAGACAAAACAGTAAATTATGTAGGTAACTTTCCATTGTTAAAAAATACCCCTGACAATTTCATAGCAGGAAAAACAAAATTTTCTCAACACAATTGGGCTTCAATAACAAATGATAAATGGATTTTAAAAACTATATCCGGTTACAATGTCGAAATTAATACTAAACCTTTGCAATCATATGTACCTAGACCATTAAAATTTACAGAGAAAAATCATTGAAAAAGTGGAGATATATGATGAGGATGAATTTATTTCCAATATTTTTATTAGACCTAAAAAAGACGGAAAAATTCGAGTCATATTGAATCTTAAAACATTTAATGAAAAACACATGCAAAATATTCATTTCAAAATGGAAACATTACAGTCAGCAATAAACTCAATGCGGAGGAATTGTTATTTTGGCTCTGTTGACCTATCCGATGCGTATTACTCAATACCAATCAGCGAAAAAGACAGAAAATTTTTCAGATTTTATTATAAGAATCAGAAATTTCAATTTACGGCACTTATAATGGGACTGAGTGTTTCACCTAGAGTTTTTACAAAAATTCTAAAACCAATATTTGCAAAATTGCGATCAATGGGTCATATCAGCACAGCTTATCTGGATGATTCGTGCCTACAAAGCCAATCTTACACAGATTGTCTTAGAAATATAAATGACACGATTAGTTTGATGGATTCTCTAGGTCTGACTATTCATCCAGAAAAGTCTGTACTAGTTCCATCTCAGAAAATAGTTTTTCTGGGGTTTATACTTTGCTCCATCACAATGACAGTAAAACTTACAGCAGAACGGTGCAATGATATTGTTACACTATGTTCGCATTTGCTCCAAACAAAACGTGTTACAATTAGAGAATTTGCGAAGGTAATCGGTAAACTTGTGGCGGCAGAACCTGAAGTTGAATATGCACCACTTTACTATAAACCACTAGAAAAAAATAAAGAAATTGAGTTAAAGAGGCATCGTCGTAATTTTGATAGTTATGAACATACCCCAAGGACTGTATGACACACTCCGATGGTGGATAGATTACCTTCCCAAAACACACAAGTTAGTGTCTCATGGACCACCTGATCTCATTCTATATTCAGATGCTTCTGGTACTGGGTGGGGTGCATACAATGAAACCACAAATGTGAAAACTGGGGGTCAGTGGAGTGCAAATGAACAAACATTGCACATTTATGTCTTAGAACTGAAAGCCTGTCAGTTAACTTTGTTGTGTTTCTGTAAGACAAGTAAGAACAAACATGTTCGAATTTACACAGATAATACAACCAGTTGTGCGTACATAAATAAATTTGGAGGGAAAAAACATGAATTGAATCAGCTTCATAGAGATATTTGGTTTTGGTGCCTAAATAATAACATTCACCTTAGTGCAGCTCATGTTCGTGGTGTTGAAAATGTCGAAGCTGATAAACAATTCAGAACTGTGAATGATGACTTAGAATGGTCACTTAACTCTGATGTTTTTAGTGAAATACAAGGAAAATATCCAAAACTTTCAGTTGACCTTTTTGCATCAAGGTTAAACAATAAATTTCACAACTATGTTTCTAGAAGACCAGATCCTGAAGCTATGGCAATTGATGCATTTACACTGACATGGTCAAAAACTTTTTATTATATATTTCCCCCTTTCAGTCTCATCAGCAAGATCATACAGAAACTGGAGGAAGATCACGGGGAGGCTGTATTAGCAGCACCAATCTGGCCAACACAAACTTGGTGGCCAAGCCTATTACGAATGATAACAGGAACTTGTTACACACTACCAAATCCTCAAAAAATCCTATACCTACCTTAAAAGCCAGACAAAGTACATCCCTTGAAGAAGATGAAATTAGGTGTTTTTCCTATATCCGGAAGGCTCTGGCAAACAAAGGAATCAACCGACCAGCTTGAGACATCATCCTTAAATCATGGAGACTTGGCACAAAGAAGCAGTACAACTCGTACATCACACAGTGGATGGATTTCTGTTCACCCAACATTGACCCCTTCAACCCTCGTTAAACCATATTCTGGGATTTTTAACAGAACTATTCAATAAAGGTTTACAATACCGTTCAATATCTTTGGCAAGGTCTGCTCTGAATACTCTACTCAAGATTTGCAGTAACATGGACATCACAAAATTTGAAGAAATAAATAGATTTTTGAAAGGAGTTTATCAAGAACGACCACCAATACCAAAATACAATTCTACTTGGGACGTTAATCTTGTGTTAAACTACCTGAGAGGGTTAGATGACTTAACACTTTTTCAGCTGTCATGTAAATTATCTGTTCTATTCTAACTAGTGTCTGCACAACGTTGCCAATTTTTACAATTGGTCGAAATAGATGACATTACACTTACAAAAGACAAGCTAGTAATATATCCAAACCACTTACTAAAACAATCACGGCCGGGATTCAAACCAGAAACTATATCACTGGATGCCAATCCTAGTGAAAGAAACTTGTGCATTGTCCCATGTTTTCATGAATACATAAGAACAAGCAGTCTGAAAACATGCAACAGACTATTAATAAGCACAATAAAACCACATAAAGCCATATCGAAAAGTACATTATCGAGATGGGTGAAGTTTATTTTGCTAAAAGCAGGGGTGGGGGAAAAATTTGGCCCTCATAGTACTAGATCGGCATCCACATCACATGCACTTCTTGCAGGGGTAGATTTAAATTCCATTGTTAAGACTGCGGGTTGGTCGAATGCAAAAACTTTTCAGACATTTTATAACAAACCAGTGATAAAACGGAAATCCATCCAGCAGGCAGTCCTTAATAACTCTTAGAGATCTATATACCCAATTGTTTGTACAGAAATGTTGATTTACTTACTTAGTAGTTACTTGCATAATGATTAAAAACATCTTTTATGTACTCTGGTGTTGTTCATGAAGAATTCTCTAAAATCTCTGTGGGGCCCCATTAAGGAGTTGCAGGAGATGAAATTGGAAGATTAAATGAGACTTACCTTCGTAGAAGGGAAGGTGAAGTTTAGTCCAGATTTCATCGACTGCTAACTCCTTAAGGGGTCACACACCCTCCCACCCTTCCCAAAATACCTTATTATTATTATTCTTCATGAAAACCAAAAGGTCAATTGATTGACCTTTTTACTCTAAAGACTGATAAGCCTAGCTACAAGCTTCGTCATCTCTCTCTGTGTGACCCCTTAAGGAGTTAGCAGTCGATGAAATCTGGACTAAACTTCACCTTCCCTTCTACGAAGGTAAGTCTCGTTTAATCTTCCAATTATTGTGCAAGACGAGTAGAAATCAGTAAAAGTAAAGAATTGAAAAGAGAAGTTATGATGGAGATGAGAGAATTGACAAGACTTTATTTAACAGTTAGGGAACTGAAGGCAGTCTCTTCTTTTGAAGAGATGTATGAAAGAAAAAATTTGGATATATTAGTTGAAGCCATCAATACAATGTGTTCATGTGAAGGAACAGATAAAGAGAAGTATGGACTGAAAGTTAATCTGGACAGCATTTTCCTAAAGAGTATTAAAACTTTAAAAAGACATTACTCATCACTTTGTGAAGACGAAAAACGCAAGGAATTGAAAAAATTCCACGAAGCATTATATTAATGGAGAGCTGGAACATTTAGTTAAACATTTTACTTCGAATGATTATTCTTGGCTTAGATCACTGATAGTTTCGCGACTGACCTTATATAATGCAAGAAGGGGAGAGGAGGGAGGCAGAATCCTGATAGAAGAATGGGAAGACGCAGTTAATGATGTGTGGGTGCCACCAGAAAGTGTGGAAAAAGTAGAAGATCCAGCAGAGAAGTTCCTCAGGGGGCAGTTTAAGTTGGCATACTTGGCTGGAAAGGGAAAGAAATTTGTCCCTGTTCTAATACCTGGCAATTTGATTCAGCCAATTAAAATTCTTTTGGCCAACAGAGACAATGTTAAAGTATCTCCAACAAACCCATTTGTGTTCGCAACGAGGAGTTCCAAATACCCATGCTCTGGCTGGCATGCTGTGGCAGATGTATGTCAAGCTGCAGATGTGAAGATAAATGCCACAAAAAACAGACACAGGGCTTCCACAGTATTTGCTGCTTTAGATATGTCAGAGGCAGATAGAAAGATTTTCTATGATCATATGGGACATGAAGAAAACCATCAACAAACAGAATTACCAATGCCCTCCAGGTCTAAGGACAATGAAAGTAATGGGCCCATTCCTGAATGACTTGGAAGGTATGTTTAACATGTTTCATCATAAATCTCACATTCCTAATTGTCAGATAAACATTGGATCTTAGTCCAGATAATCTTAAGATCAAGTTTAAATATGAATGAATTTGGTTCAAAAAGTTGGGTCAGTATGTCAGATAATAGAAAAAAGTAGTGTTCATGCTCTAGCATGTGTAGTTTTAGCCCGATCCAGTTCAATTTAAAACTTGTATGATATGCTTGTTTGAACTATCCAACTAACAGTTGAAGAAGGCTTTGAAAAGAATTTCTTTACGTACAAATCAAAGAAAACCTTGTTTGGCTCTAAAAAGCCTATTTAGCCCTACTACTTAAACAGGACGGCCATGGTGGCCCTGGATAGCTCACTAGAGTAACTTAACCTCAAAATGATGATTTCCATAACATTTTGTAAAGGGCCGCAACAGAGGAAATCAAATATTCAAAATGACCTTTAAAGCTGCTTGTTCACTGTTGATTACCTGAAATAATTATATATTTCTTTGTGTGGTATTTGATACTTTTTATCAAAAATTATTGTTTTCTTTTTTTTCGTTTTTACTTAAAACATGCAAGGGACTCAGGGTTTTCCCTGAGGCACAAATCCTGCGTCATTGACACAGTTTTTCAGCAAATGACCCTTAAATACATATTCTGTGCGTCCACATGGACACAATATATTGAAAAGTACCAGGCACTGGGAAACAGTCTTCCGAAAAATCACTTTCAGTTTCTGCTATTAATTACCTGAAAATGAATTTTTGTTTTTATGCCCCCGCCATTTTAATGGCAAGGGGCATATAGTGTTAGCCCTGTTCGTCTGTCCGTGTGTGCGTCCGACTTTACAGAGATATACTTGTGTGAGTCTTTTCTCAAAAAATGTATGCTTGTGCTGCATCTTTGGACTTGTGTGGCAGTCACACAAGCAAATTAGTCCAAATGAAGAGGCAATAGCTTTCTGTGATGATTTGTGGTGTCCATAAAAATCGTAGCAGAAGCAAGTTGGACACTATAGTCATACACGGACACCTTTGGGGTCCATCATAACTACGGACAAGACCATAATTTTTTTATCTTTGTCGGGTTTAAATTAATTTTGATCAGTGTGATTGAAACGTTGTGAGTATGCGGTATTTTCAAGCGCCTGCGTACAATTTTTATGTAACCAGTCTAATTATGCGGAATACGCATGCGCAGTGAAGACGGCTCTTGATCGAGGAGGTAGCAGGTAACGACAACTTTTTTCTTTGAGATTTTCATAAATCGCCGATTAATTTAGCCTTTTTCGCTCGAAGTTTTTGTAGACAGTGATAGCTAGGCATGTTATTTCTCCAGTAGAAAGCGAAAAAGGCCTTTAATAACCCCGATTGAGTTGTGTGACTGGAATTGCACGTGGTCTGACATCCACGCTCCAAGTTCCAACGCAATTTTTGTTTTTTTGTGTGTGTGTTTCTCTTTCAAAACGATCATTTTTCTTAAGAATGAGTATATTTGTGGTCCATACCCATGTTCTTTTGTATATTCTGTTAAGATATAACGAAATTGAGTGTACTAGCTACTCAAATGGATATTTGATCGAATTCCAACAACCAGAAAGAGAATTCAGTTGCCGACGCTTCCTTAGAGGATGTGGATATTTCTTCGTAGGTTTTGCATGTGGGTTAATTTGCATTTTACACTTGGTTATGCTTTGTATTTCCTCTCTTTAAATAGAAATTGATCTACTCCATTTTTTTATTTTTGGCCAGAAATATTGAAAAAGTCTGTACACTATTCCCCACCCACCTAATTTGGCAGCACAAGTCAAATAACAAGTGACCTTTGAATTTGGATGGTAGTCACTTCTCGATCGCTGACAGAATAACAAGCTGTTTACCATCTACGGCAAATGATACATCAAAAGACAAAAAACTGTCAGCCCAAATGTTCCGACTTATCCAAATTTTATACTTACTTGACATTGCGCAAGTTTTCCACAAAATCCAATTGATTTCCATTTTTACAAAATTCTAGCATGAAATAACAACAACGTTTGTTAATTATCCATTAATTAAATAATTATTGAGGGTTATTTCAAACATTTCCAGTATAAATTTGCAAAAATAATGAATTTTTTTAGATTTGTTTCATACACAAAAATATTTGTACTTATATTTTTTGAAAGACATTAAGTTTTAATTGGAATATAAAGTTAAGGGAAACAACATGATACACACTATGTTGAAACTTTATTGTGTGATTGTTTGCTATCAGCCTCCATGGCCAAACTTAAGTTAGGTATAAAATGTCCACAGTAAAACCAACATAGCTTATTGGAACATCAAAAATATCTCAAATTCCAGTGGTACGAAAAGTCTATGCTTTTTGTGATTTTCCAAATGGATTAGCTCTTTGTCCGAGATTTTTCACTCGCATTCTCAAACCAGTGTTTTCAAGACTTAGAAGCCTGGGACATTCTTGTTCAGGCTTTATTGATGATAGTTTTCTTTATGATAAAACTAAACCTGGGTGTTTTCAAATTGTTAACGACACGCAGTTCATCTGATGTCATCATTAGGCTTTACTATAAACAAAGAAAAATGTGTTTTTAACTTTTTATCCCTTCCAAGGAAATGGTTTTTCTTGGTCATACACTGACACTATCAAGCATTTTTGCCGACTATCTAGCACAACATTTAATTTAATAATATCTAAGCACTTCACTGAGAAAAGTTGACTTTTCGAAGAAAAATATACTTGTGTGAGTCTTTTTCTAAAAAAATGTAAATGTATGCTTGTGGTCCATTTTTTGACTTGTGTTGCAGTCACACAAGGAAATGAGTCCAGATGGAAAGGTAATGAGTTTCTGTGACAATTTTTGGTGTCTATTAATAATTGCAGCGGAAGCATGTTGGACTCTATGCTCACTAGGACACCTTTGGATTTTTTCATGTCACCGACCGAAGTCTTTGGTGACATATCTGTTTGTCTGTCTGCTTGTTCGTTACGCATTAAAAAAAATCTCCTTTGAAACCACTGGCCTGATTTCCTTGAAGTTCAAGTAGAATGTTCCTTGATTGAAGCCCTTCGAAAGTTACAAAAATCAAGGTCATTGCCTCTAGCAGTCACCACCAAAACTTGTTGGACTGTCAGACAAATCTGACAAAAAATTGTGATGTCTGACAAAAATTTAGTGAATGTCAGACATTTTGTCTGACTACAGATATTCAAATTTACTTTATTGCCTCAATATTTGTCTGACTGTTTAACTTATTGTCTAACAACAGTTAAAATTTGTCAGACAATCTGTCAGAAAAGTGAATTTGAGTTTTGGTGTTGTCTGTTCTATGTTAAGGTCACACATGGAGGCCAAAGGTCAAAATCTTAAATTATCTTTGTTATTTATTATCGGAATTTCATCAAACCATACAGGAATATTCACTAAAATATGAAGATGTGTTGCATGCATGATCCAGGGTCCTTACATCCACAGGTCAAGGTCATGCAATGAGGTCAAAATCTAAAATCTCAATATCTCTGTTATTCATATTTGGAATTTCATCAAACTTTACAGTACAGGAATGTTCACTACCATGAGACAATGTGTTGCACATATTAGTTCTATATCCCAAAGGTCAATGTCACTTTAAAGATCTAAGGACAAAATCTTAAATTCTCGGAACCAACTCGTATAACCTAGATTAAACACTGCTTATTAAGGCTAATTGATATCGCGTTAAAGGCATTCTATAAATTTAATTTTTTATTTCAGAATGGACATTTACTGGAGTAGACTTCCTGGTTTGCCACGCAAGTTGTATTGGCCAGTTAGAGTGGTAAAGTGGGAACACCCCAAACTGCAGGTGTTCTGTAATTCAGACAATGCCCTGTAAGTATATATATATATGCTAAAATTGTTACCATTTTTATCAATGTATTAATTTCCTAATTTTTTGTTGTAAAAATCTGAAAGCACATTCAATATGAATTAACAATTGCAATTTAGTTATCAAATAATTTGAAATTAAACAGTGTACTGGCTCATAGACTTTAGTTAGGAGTGTACAACACTATTCAAACAATGGAAATCGAAAATTGGCTTCTTTTGAAAGGCTGTAGTTAGAAGAGCATGACACTTATTTCAGAACAGAAAGCTTTTTTACACCAAGCTATCTTTTCTGATACATTTGATTACAAATTTATGGTTTTGTGTTGATAAATAAATGCTGCAAGTGGTCCCAAATCAGTTTCACGGGACAGTGCTGTACCCGAGGTCGAGAAAATACAGATTATTTGTCTGATTTTGCACTCCTTCTAATATATCTGCCTTTGTTTTACATTACCATGATGTCACAGAAAATTCAATGCATTTCGATAGAGGTAATTTTTTGTTGTAGCTTTAAAGTTTCCAGAGATCAGCTTGTTTCTTTTCCTGGACCAATAAAAGAACTTGAGCAAGAGGGAATTGGTACTAATTCAGTTAAAGTTGTTTGTTTTAGTTGACTTATTGTTTTTGCATTTTGGTTACCTAAGCTTTTGTGGAAATGTACTAGTCATTTCTTTCCCTTGCCCCCTCCGGGATCGGCATGGGAAAAGGGACATGTTTTGTAATTTTTTTTACCCCTTCAGGGCAGGGAAGTATGGTGGTGTGTTTGCTGTATGACATTGTCTGGCAGAAGATCATTAAAGAGTGATCAAAGGGCGGGTTTGCGCTTAAAAACTTCCCCAGTGCAGGGAAAATGGCGGGAGTTGGAAGAAAAAAAATTAATTCTCTACTCCCCGGAAGGGGGACAATTGACTAATACATTAGTAAAATGATATTTTAGGTTATTTCGTAATTTGCTGTACCCTTTGTTTCTTGATGATGGCTTACATATACATACAGTAAAACCTATATCTAGTTATCACCTAAGGGAAACCAAAACATAGCCATTACATTTATGAATACATTTAAGAAATTGGGACACCATTAAGTGACCACATTGGACAGGAAAATGCTGTATGAAGGTGACTGCTTACACAGGTTATACTGTATGAAGTGTAATACAGTTCTGTTCAAAGCTTTTTCAAACAATTGAAAACCTGGTGTTCTGTTTTTTTAAGCGTAGTGTCTTGTATGTTTTTTGCTATGGTCACATTATGTGGCAGTGGCAGGTCGATGATAAAACAAACAGGTTTGAGTATCGGCCGGCGACAGTTACTGTTTTACACTTTACTTAGTTCATGGTCACATATTGGAAAGGCGCAGCTTGATTTATTGAAAATGCAAAGATTTTGTAGTTGGATGGCGACCTAGCATGCGCTTGTCCTGCAGCAGTCAGGGACCCGTTCTGGGACCGTCCAACTTATGAATGACAAATTTAAACAAAATAATCTGACAGCCACCGTCATTTATGTGACTGGAGCATAGGAATTTCAGCTCTGTCATTTGTTGATCTTAAGATGACGTTAAAAATGTTTTGTTTGTGGAAAAACATATCTACATATCTACATCTCTGCTGAGGAATGAATTATGTGATATTCCTACTGCAATGAATAATACTATCAAGGCTTGAAAATGACACATATATGGCCAGTAACATATTATAATTATACCTCGCATTTATCTACTATAGTAAACTCCCATAGATGAAGAAAGTGTTAATTTTGAGTATCAGTGACATTCTCTGTTCTTCTAACACCTGGCCGAAAGAAAAGCAATGTCTGGTCATGTGACCACCCTGATATTTTCAATGTCATAAAGGGGCAGGTAATCGTGTCAGTATTTTTATGAAATACTTACTTTTCACATACATCTACAATAAATTAGATGATTCGGTATAATAAAATAAATATCTTACGGCTGCATGTATGGCAGTAATAATATGAACCCTTGAAACAAAATGTCACCACTCGGCTGACGCCTTGTGTGACGCCTCATGTGACATTTGTTTCTCAGATTGACATTATCACTGTCATACCTGCTGACATAAGATATTGATAAACTGTTGTGGTATATGTACAGTACGCGCCAGGAGGAACTCACATTTTCCGCTCTATTTCGCGGCCGCGGAAAAAAAAATATCCGCCGCAACATCGAGGAAAAAAACGGATTTCCTCGATGTCTCGACATCGCGAAATATCTCGGCGATATTTGACGAACAGCGCGAAAATAATTAGAGTCATAACTCACCTGGATAAGCTGAACATTTAATGAAATGACCGTAATAAAACTGTGCATTTTACGTCTGCCAATTATGTGACATTTGGTAAAATTAAAACCAAATTTCTTATACATTTGCTGTGTATTCCGTCGTTGAAAACGCTCGTTATTGTACAGCAAAATCGATCAATAATTTTGTCAAGCGCATAGACGATACAGATGTCGCAGTAGGGTTTACATGTTGTATGTTTTCTTTAAATATAGGAAAGCGGTTTTAACACGTGTAAATCGAAAACCAGTCAATTTATTTTCTGAAAATAAGGTCAGCTGTTCCGAGAAGCAATTACTTTCGGTTTTGAATTGCCATTCCTTCGGTTAACAAATACGAGCATTCGTAAGCAAATGCGTCAGAATGAGAGTTTTATACATTTAAATGATATTTTAAAGCGTAGAATTCGCCGAAATGCGTGTAATCAGGAACTTTGTGACCCTCGATACGTCAGTTCTTACCTGTGAAAAAGTTCGCGGAACCATTTAGCGGACGTCCGCCGCGATATTTGGTGACCATGTCCGCGGCGGTGATCCTCGAAATGCGGCGGATTTGTTCGCGTTTTAAGGAATGGGTAGTCCGCGACGACCTCGAGGAAAACGAGAGTTCCTCCTGGCGCGTACTGTAGCTTTAATGTAGAATGTTGCCATATCATACTATAAAAATACCCTGTTATTTTGTGCACCAGTACCAAACTTGTGTTCAGTTTGCTAAATGATATTTGTTTCAACTAATTCTAACATTGTCTGATTTATTTCAGAAATTTTAAAGAAGAAAAAGCTGTATACAACACTAGAGGCATTTAAAAAAGACCTCCGATGGGCTAATGGTGAGTGTTTTAGAAATGGAAAAGCAGAAGGATATAAGTATGTGCTCACAATTGCATAATAATATGTCCAGTCTGTCAAATGGAGTCACACTGATTGACTGCAGTTATAATATTATAATATTTAATTCACTGCTGCTAGTTGGAGTGGCTGTTAGGCTGAGACTGATGGCAAAAGTAAAACCCCTGCGCCACTATAGAGTAGTTGCTACTTATTCTGGTTGTTTTTTGGCCTATTTCTTGGTAGACAGAGCTTCATGAAAAGTTCGACATTTTGTGGATGGTTAATTTCATTGACAAGTAGTGGTTTGGTCCAACTGCAGGCCTGCCTCAAGATAAACACATTGTTGTAAGATTATTGAGCAAAGTTGTGGGTTCGGAAGTAATTGTTTGCATCACAGCATAATTCATTGCAGCTGAATTTTCTACATTTAAAACTTGAATAAAAAAATTAAGCCTTTAAGAGTAAAATTCCTGTTGTCTATAACAGATCTTGAGCAAAATGAGAAGCATGACTCCAGCAAGGCAGCTGTACATGAAGATCCAGGTGTTCAAGACAACCCAGGTATTCAAGACGATCCAGGAGTTCAAGATGATCCAGTTGTTCAAGACAACTCTGGTATTCAAGATGATCCAGGTGTTCAAGACAACCCAGGTATTCAAGACGATCCAGTTGTTAAAGACGATTGGTGTGTTCAAGACAACTCAGGTATTCAAGATGATCCAGGTGTTCAAGACGATTTGGGTGTTCAAGACGATCCAGGTGTTCAAGACAACCCAGGTATTCAAGACGATCCAGGTGTTCAAGACAACCCAGGTATTCAAGATGATCCAGATGTTCAAGACAACTCAGGTATTCAAGATGATCCAGGTGTTCAAGACAACCCAGGTATTCAAGACGATCAAGGTGTTCAAGACGATCAAGGTGACAAATCTGTCGGTAAGGAAGTTTTTGTTTGCGTCACAGCATTATGCGCAATTCATACAGCTGAATTTTGACACATTATACTTGTATTACATATTAAGCCTTCAAGAGCAAAATTCAATCAAGAGACAATTGACAATATAATTTGTACATTTTGTGATTATGTACGATTCATGTGATTGAAAAAGTCTTTTCTTACCTTCTTAATTATAAATTCGATTATTTCTTCAATCTTCATTAATTGGATCACAAGGTTCATGTTTATCTTTCATTTCTTGATGTTTCAAAATAACTCAAAACAATATTGCTGTCATGTTGTCTATAACAGATCTTGAGCAAAATGAGAAGCGTGACTCCAGCAAGACAGCTGTACAAAAAGATCCAGGTGTTCAAGACGATCCAGGTGTTCAAGACAACCCAGGTATTCAGGACGATTCATGTGTACAGGACGACTTGAATGTATCATATGATCTGGATGTACAACATGGTAAGTCAGCAATACAGTTTGTGATGCCATTTTAAAGTGTAATCATGATTTTATACTATCATTTCTTTTGACTTAATAAACTGATTCTTCTAGAACAGTCACAGAAGTAATTGCAGCATTAGTTTCAGTTTTTAGTTTTGATTATCAGAACTATGGCAGCGTAAGAAAATAATATTGACAGTCACAGAAGTAATTGCAGCATAAGAACATGATACTGACAGTCACAGAAGGACTGCGATGTAAGAATATGATGACAGTCACAGAAGTAATTGAAGCATAAGAATATGATACTGACAGTCACCGAAGCACTGGCAGCGTAAGAATATAAGAACAGACACAAAATGATTATTGAAATTAGCCCCCGTGAGCAACTGATTCTTCTAGAACAGTCACAGAAGTAATTGCAACATAAGCATATAATGACAGTCACAGAATGATTTAGTATTGAAGCTATTTCTGTGAGCAATTAGATCTTTTAGAATAGATGTGAATGTTATGTTCTACATCCTCTTGAGTTTGTAGGACTGTTTTTGTGACCAGTATTGTGTCGAGTTCCAGAAAGTATCCTAAAATGAGGATAACAGGAGTGCGGAAAATATTTTTAAAAAGTTGTCATTACCATTGTAGCTGCTGTGATGATGGAAGTCAGTGATGTGTCTGACAGTTGGAGTGACAGTTATGAGGACAGCATGGACTGTGATGACAGTGGGAGAGATCCTGACTACAATTCCAATCAAAGTGAGGAATCAGTGTCGGAGTCAGGTAAGGGCATTTTTTATGATATAACGGGGATTTTTTACATGTTGCGAATTCTTACTATTTGGTATTACGGTATGAGAGTTTTTACCCTGTCACCCATTTTTGTTTATATATTATCAAGCACTGAGAAAAGTTGAGTGATTGGTTTTAGGAATTGCCCTTGTTATGCTTATGTCTGCATTTCAATAATTTTGACGTACGGTAGCTTTTAACGTGGTGGGTCACAATAATTCAAATTGAAATTCAAATTTTTGTTCTCAAAATGTTTGGTACTAAAAAGCACTTAGTAGAAATGTTGAAATAGTACTATCTGGTAATAGGAAATGTTTCTGTGTCGAGAACTCCGTATATTTTTTTGTTAACAGATTTTGAGCAAAATGAGCAGCATGTCTCCAGGAAGACAGGTGTTCTAGGCGATGCAGGTGTTCAAGACGATCCAGGTGCTCAAGACGACTTGGATGAACCATATGATCTGGGTGTACAACATGGTAAGTCAGCACGAGACATATCCAAATTTGAATTATTAGAAGGGTGCGCGAACTTTACGGACAGAACTCGTAGTTTAACATCTTAATAAATATTACTTATTGCTTTAAAAAAGAAAAGAACATTATTTTTGAACACAAAACATGCGTTGAAAATTAAACAGTTTTTGGTATTCGCTTCAGATGCATTGAATCTTGAGAAACCACCTGGCCTTGGTACAAACCTCAAGACATGGACATCGTTTCAGAATCAGATGGTATGTATAGTTGCATATTACTGTAGACTACTTACAGTGTTATGATTTATTTTTAGCTTTACTTTTAGAAGAAAATTAGAGCTTATATGAGCCAGTGCACACAGAAATGGGGATAGGTTCAATTTTTCAAGCAATAAACGAATAAACATCTCCTGAATTCAAGATAGACGAAATCATAAATAAATCTCAAGTAGTTTTAAAGATATGGCCTTTTGAAGTTATGTAGTAAGGGGATTTCAAAATCATAAATAAATCCCAAGTAGTTTTAAAGATATGGCCTTTTGAAGTTTTGTAGTAAGCAGATTTTTAACCTGACATCAAAAACATTAAGGTGAGGTCAAAACGACGTCATCTTAGCAACGCATGAAAAAGAGATATTTTTAATAATTTTGTGTTGATATTCATAACTTGGTTTTTGTGTAACTGTGGCTGAAGATAACTGATTAATAAGTCATTAATATTATTGTTTATTTAACATCCGAGTGTTCATGTTTTCAGCATCTGTGACATCAGTTGTATTCCCGATGCTAACGGAGCGATGTGTACATCAAGCAGATGGTGAGGAATGTAGAGAAGAAGATGAGTGTGATATGGAGAAGTTCGAGAAAGTTTTGGATAAGGAGTGTCCTTCAATATTTGTACGTAAAGTGGTATATTCTGACACTCGTAATGATAGGAAAAAGAAAACCTCTAGAGTACAGAACTCTCATCATGCTTGCTATTACTGTGGGAAACTCAGGTCACACATTCAAGACCATATGATACGGAGGCACAAGGCAGAAGATGAGGTAAAGAATATCGAGGTGTGTTCTGATGAAAAAATGAAAGACAAATTGAAGGACTTGTTACGATCCAAAGGTGACAATGTTCACAACAAGAAAGTGTGTCAATTGAAGGAAGGGGAATTGATTTTGTCTCGTAGACCAACAGAAGAATTTAAACATACTGATTATGGTCCATGCAGTGCGTGCTTTGAGTGGATGTTGACTAAATCGTTACCAAAACATCTGAAAACATGTAAAGGTAACAAAGAGGGCTGCATTCCAAAGAAGAGGTACCTCAAAACTATGTCTGACATTGTGAAAGGAATATCCGTCCGTCATGCATCTCCAAGCTTGATAAAGGATGTTTTTACCATAATGAAAACAGATGAGGTTGGAATGGTTGCTAAGTCGGATCAGCTTATAGTGTGTGTTGGAGAAAAATGGATAAAGTCTTGCATTGACAACTCAGTTAAGAGAGGATACTGGGCATCGCAACACATGCGGCTTGCAGCCAAGCTCTTGATTTGTGTAAGGAAACTAGATACAGGTGGGAATCAGGATGAGATTGAAAAGATTGATAAAAGTATGTGGGACTACCTTCGACCAGCATATTTTCCAAATTTATTACAAGCATCATTGGAAGTTTCTTTTCCAGAAATGGATGACATTGAGGAACTAAAAAGCCCGTCGAACAGTATCAAAATCAATCCTAATAACAATGTTGGAGGAAAAGGCTTGCTTATCTAGCCAAGAGTTTGACAAAACTGGAGATGAAAAATGGAAGATGTACAGAGAGGAAGCAGAGAATGTGCTGAAGGATACACATAGATTTTGGAAGACAAAGGTAAACAAGATGGCAAGAAAAGTTCTGTTTGAAAGAAAGTTGGGAAAAACAGAAAAACTACCAAGCCCTAAGGATCTTGAGAAACTTGGAATTCATCTCAAGAGTAAGCTTGAAAATGCCAACTTGGATAAAGATGAGGTGACATGGGTTGAATACAGAGAGCTAATGAAGTATGCAGAATCAAGACTCCTGATCTACAACAGACGAAGGAGTGGAGAAATAGAAAATATCAGGTTGGTAAAAATAAAGCATAGTCTTCTTTTTCTGTTTCTTTTTAGAATAACCAACTGGGTGTAAAAATTTCATTTGCCTCTTACACTTACAGAGCAGTAAGAAAAAAACACCACACAAATACAGGGCCTGTATATCTCTACCAACATTTTGGTTTAAGAACAAATACTACAATATTTTGCTGGAACAAAATTACCCCCTTTTGGGGCATTGTATTTAACAAATACTCCTTGTCATTTTTAAGGCTGAACAACTATGTGGTAAAACTGAACATTGGTGACTTGGATGAAGGGTTGATTGGAGAGATATCGATGATGGAGAGGTATCTGATGAAATCACATGATTTAATTCAAACTAGAGGAAAGGTAATTGTACTGTTATTTAGGATTAATTTGCTTAAGAGTTAAGATTAAAATTTAATGGTAGCTTTTTTTCCCAAATACCCACCGAAATACTAAAACGTTTTAACACCTGTGACTGAGGGACCTTAGCCGAAATCAATCCTGGCATACTTGATTACTACCATGAACACAATACACTGACAAGAGACAGCTACTAAGGCAAACATTTTTTCGAGTTATGTGCTCTTGTTTTGACTGTGCACCACCCAAATATTATCGAAGTCCAAGGTTTAGCCTTCATACTTGATATACTTGTTTACAATCATGAACACAATACAGAGACAAGGTCTGGTCACTCTGACAAACATTTTGGCATAGTTATGTGCCCTTGTTCGTACTTGGCTGTTTATACTATCCAGCGCTGCAAATAGTCAAACTCGAGTTCTACTCACCGCTCTTGTTATTGAAACAGTTTCTAACAATTTGTGTCTGCTTAATTTTCAGAAATCTGCAATAGTGCCACTGCTGATTCCCCCTGAATGTAGTTTAGTGTTGAACTTCTTGGCAGATACTGATGTGAGAAAAAAAGTGGGCATCCACCCAAAGAATGATTTTTTGTTTCCTCGGAAAGGAGGTAAAGTACTTGAAATGATACTTCTGGCTCAGATTTAATGAAACTGAGAAAAGTCAAGCACACTGTCTTAGGGCAGCTTTTGTTGTGTCAATTTGGAACTTTTGTCACTAAAAGTGTCTATACAAAACTGTAGATCATTTGCTTTTTCAATTTTCTCAAAATATGCAAAAATACACCCTAATATCAAAATAAAATTGAAAAGTATTTAAATGTTTTTCATATTTTAGTAAGCGGTTGGGGTACATAAATGATAATTTTGAGATAACATGTAAGAGATTTTCTCCTGAAATCTTGCACATATACTATTTTTGAAAAAAGCTCAGATCATGAAAGAAAAGAATTCAAAATCAAATTTTTGCCCCAAAACCTCAGTGGAGACCCTTAGGTGTGCACAGAAATAACTATTGGTGTAAGGCTTAGCTGACATTTTGATTGATTCGTTTTGAACCACTACTGTAACCAAGGACAGATAACTCTTGTCAAACATTTTTGAAATTATTCCCCTTTTTGACTTAAAATTACATCCCCAAGCTACCATTTATTTACGTCTTTAGATTAGTTTTTTGAAGTGAGAAACAGCAGGATTAATGTGAAAACAGTAGTTTCTTTCAGTTTCCTTTACTTCAAGTACAAAGTAATTTTTAGAACAGCTGTATTAATAAGAGTTGATAAGGAAGAAAAAAAGATCTAAGAAAAGAGCTGACCTTTCAGCCAGCACATCCACTTCAGTAGAAATCTTGTTTTCTTTCTCTAAGATAAATTATACACTAATATTACTTTACTTGGACTCTACAGAGTTTGGACCACGAAGGGCGTATGACAGTTTGGCTGCAGTCTGTTCTGAGTGTGACCTTGACAAGCCAGAACAATTGACAAGTACTAATATCAGGAAGTATATGGCTACACTGTGTCAGGTAACTAGACAACAATAAGTAACATAGCAGTGTTTTTGTCAGTTCTTAGTTTTAATGGGTCATCTTTGATCTCTTTCTTAGGGGTCATAAAGAGTAATTTTTTGCTTTACCAAATGACCTTTACCCTTATTTTCACAATCAAGGGACCAAAATTATGAATATGGTAACAGTCCCTTTTGAATGCTTTATTCGCTCCCTTGAACCAGTTTGATAATTTCTGTTTCCTGCTAATATTTAAACAATTATCATGCACCCTCTACATGGCCATTCCTTCCTTTTTTGCTCGCCATTTTCTGGTAATAAGATGGTACTGTGTGGGGTATTTCATAACTTTCAGTGATAGCTTTAGTTAAATTTAAAGAACTCGCCATTAATTTTGTAAGATTTTCTTGAAACATGATAGATATCCTTTAAACATTCTTCTTGTTCAACATTTACTTGACTTCATTTTCAGGTGATGAATCTGGCGCCAAACGAGTTACAGCAAGTGTGTAGACATTTAGGGCATACTACAAAAGTGCACTTGAATCACTACAGAACCATGTCTCCATACATTGAACGGGTTAATATTGGGAAAATCTTACTAATGCAGGATTTAAATCTCCAGTCGAAGTTTGTAGGAAAAAAATTGGATGAGGTTGACTTCATGGAAATGTTGAAAAAAAACCAAACAGACAGTGACACTCTACAAGATGAAGCTAGTACATCACAGGCCACAGATGACTTTGGGGACCAGGCTGAGGAAGCTATAATGGAAGAAACAGAGGATGAAGAGGAAAAAGAAACAAGGGGAGCCATTAAACCAGCAAAAGCCCAGAAGAAACAAAGACAGAGGTGGACGGAAAAGGAACTCGAGGAAATCTCTATGTATTTGGGAAATCACATTAATTCAAACAAGACACCAGCAATGAAAGACTGTATTAAGGCAAAACAAAACAGCTTTAAAAATGGTGGAGAGCTATACAAACGTCATTGGCATCTAATTGTTAAAAAGGTTTCTAACATGATTCTGAAAAAAAAAAAGGAGAAATAATTTGAGGACTAATAGTTTCAGTGGAGAATAAGACCACAAATCGTCACAGAAAAAAGACTCACACAAGTATATCTCTGTAAAGTTGCACAATTTTAGTGTCCATCAGACGACTGTAAAAAGAAAACAAGAATAAAATAATTCTGATAAGTTATGTTATGGTTTTGTGTCACCCTATCGTTAGTGCCAGCCAATTTTACTTAGACACTTAAGATCTATGTTCCTCCCAAATCCTACCCAAATCCTACCCATAGCCAAATCGTCACAGGAAGCTATTGCCTCTTCATTTGGACTCGTTTGCTTGTGTGACTGCCACACAAGTCCAAAGATGCAGCACAAGCATACATTTTTTTTAGAAAAGACTCACACAAGTATATCTCTGTAAAGTCCAGGCATATAGAAGTCAATAACCATTAATATTTAACCCTTGTGGCCCACTAGGGGGCCGTATCAGATTACGTCCCACAAAAAAGTTTAAAACATCCATCCTACAATGAATGCTCGATATGGAGCTCAAACCTTCCACCTGCAGATTTGAAAAAAAGCAATATATGCATATCGGGAATCGCCACACTCAAAAAACACAGCCTCCCCACGCAGCAAAAAAGAAGAAAGAGAGAGTGCATGTTTTATATAAGCATGTCAATTCAAATAGGACGCCACAAACAATTAACGAAGAAGAGAACCTTTGGGGATACCGCCTTGGAACGGTCAGTGGCAAAACAAATTGCCACTGGGGGTTTAAACCAGGTTCTAGGGTGCAGAAGTCTCAACCACTAGGCCAACGAAGTGTATCGTATATGACTTGGCCATTATTATAATTTTTAATTAATGATGAAATAAAGCTGCAATGCTTATTCAACTTGATATGACCCACACATCTCTAAATTATTCATAGAAGGTCACTATGGTTTAAACGTACAGGTTGGAAAATCAGGTAAGTTGACATTGTTGCTTAGTAACGAAAGGTGTTTGAATGCAATTTACCTGCTCGACCTTATAGGAATATCCTTGATAGACCTTTATATCGTATACGGAATCTGGGCAAAATATCACTATGTACTGTACTCTTTGGTTCAAATCAAAGGCTTCTGTGACGGGAAAGTAAACTCTTCTGTGACTGAAAACTAAAAGCTTGTGTGACTGCAGCAAAAAGCTGGTGCTGTAAATACAATTTTTGTGCAGTCACAGAAGAAAAATTTATTGTCACAGAAGAAAATTGTCACACTGGAGCCCGCTATAGGTCCGTCCGTCCGTCCGGGTTTACGAAAGGGCATTTGTTGAGTACAAATTAAGTTCAATGTGCTCTTGTTGGCTACTTTTGTTGTTGTTGGGTATACCCAACAGCACACCTCGGTTATAGTTACAGTCCAAGAGTTACTGGTTTATCCCACGAGGGTGTACCCAGTAAATGTCTGGACTTTCATTTGTCCAACAATTCATCACGGACTACGGACTCTCCAGTTGAACAGCGAAAATATTTCCCGCGTTCAACAGCCAATCAGCTGCTTGTATTCTATAGCACGCGCAGAAATCAATCAGATTACCTCGGTTTTTATCCCAGAGTTACTATTGCTGCAGGTGCGCGTAGATGGGTGATTTCCGTCAGCATCTCTTGGAACGTGGAGTTTGAATCAAAATACAGTAAGTATGTAGTTTGAGTAGTCTAAAACGTTGTTGGGTGATTTTCATAAAGAAAAATGAACGGATCTATCAAATTTAGCATCATGATCTTATTTAGACTTCTCTGATGACGTTCAGGAAACCCATGTAACATGTTTTCGCGACATCACATATGTTTCATGCATACACATGATACATAAAACGAAAGTTTTAATTTTCAATAATAAGCGAATTATTTGCTTAAAAATGCATCTGTTCCTGTTTCGTTTAGAGCATGTTCGTTTGCTAGAAATATGTTTTGGACTAAGAATTTGGGAAGAAGTGTTACTGAGTTCATATTCAAATGGGTTTTTATTGATGTTTAAAACACGAGAAGATCTGTTGAAGTCCACCTTAATTTTAGAAAAAAATTGCATATTTTACCAATATTTCAAATAATTTGGTGAAAAGTGGTAAGTTAAAAAAAAAAAAAATAGATCTATCTGTTTATGCAATAGCCTTGGTCTGTTGGTAGTTGACACTTATGGTGTTTTACAAAACAAGATACAACCACCACCCAGGGTTCGTACAGGTCTTGAAAAGTAATGAGAAATGAGATTTGTCTGGAAAAGTCGGGGGGGGGGGGGGGGGGGGGGGGATTTATCATGGACATGTCGTGGAAATTTTAAAAATCGTCATGGACAGACGGAAAGTGATCAAGTATAAGTCTGTAGTTGCATAAAACAATTTAGTTTGTCTTAAAATGTGAAAAAAAGAGATTAAGACGCATAATAAAAAAAATCGGTACCCTACGTCAATATTGGACTCGAATCTGGTTGGGTACGAAATGAACGTAATTTTTTACTATTGCACCGTTTCCGGTTTCTTTATGACATACGCAAATGGATCTTGTTTATTCTGGAGTGGAGAGTTACACAAATTCGGGACGCGGTACTACACATCTCAGTTTTTTACAAGTAAGTAAACTTTTCTTAACTGTTAAGGACATTAGGGATAAGGTTGTGCATTTGAACACTGACATTTTAGTCATTATGAGTCAATGCACTATTCCCACCTTGTTCCTTTCTTCTGTCTTGTCTATTGTTTTACTGGCCAGCAGAATCAGATGCAATTTTGAGACTGAGAAGTTGGAATTGGAAAGGAACCTATGCTGAAAATATTCCCGGTAGTAACCAGCCAAAAGGGAAATTTTTATCTGCAGACATCTTTATACTTGTACTTATTTAGATACATGATGGACGGTATTGAGCCATCTTGCCCCTGACAATTATTTGCTCTGTTTCATGAAACTGCATTTGTCGACTGACCTATTACAAATTTCAGGTTGTGCTACCACTGGACTGCTAAAGAAAAGCAACTGGAAGCAGTTAGACTCTGAACTTTACCATACTTGCACTAACAAAGAGTAAACAGCTGTTGGAACTTGAACTTTACTCTTGAAAAAGGAGAAAAAAAAACTGAAGTCTTATTTTGCAAATAGTTTGAATAAGTGTCTTTGTATGCCAATAAAACGAGTTTATCATTGCATGTATTTCGAGTTTTCGTATGTTTGCATTTCGTTATGGAAAAGTTGTGGAAATTCTTGTATACAAGACCTGTATGAACCCTGACTGCCCCTTTTCTCCCTCAGGGAATAGTAGAGTTGGGATTTCGAGAGGCTTCCCAGTAACTGAGTTAAGTAATATTGCAATATGAACTTTGTGACCACTGTTAATTGACCAGTTGCCAAATCACAGATTGCTCCGCCCTTTGCGTCACGTGGTACGAAAAAAGGAAACCTCTGACATACAACTTAAGTATACATAGAGTGTACAATAACATTTTTTTTTTCTGATAATTTTGTAACATTTCTGTTGAACCAAATAAAAAGAAATAAGAAATAAGAAAAAAAAAAACGTCAGAAGATATGCCATAAATTGTGCTTAATAAGCTGTTAATTAAATGCTCACGTCTTTGAATATGTTTCTGATGCAGAATAAAACAGACACTGTGAATCTCTCATAGTTTTGATAATGATCAGTGTCGTATGAAATAACACGGTTTGAATAGTGTCATCTTCCTTCTGGACATTTAGATTTGTATGATAGACTAAAATAGTCACCATGTAATGTAAATGAAATTCTTATGTCACAAGTATCAAATTAATTAACATCTCAGTGATATTCATTTAGAACAAAAGAAAACATTATATTATGTGTCTGGTTTAAGATAAGATTTTATCGTGCTCAGCATGAACACCTTCGAACAAAATCATTGATATTTTTTTTCAGACATTTAATTTGTTTATAAGCTATATAAGCTTATAAAACTTGTCAAAAAATTAAATTTCCGGCAAAAAAATTATTTTATGATCCATGTAGTAATTACGGACAAGTTAAGACAATTCTATTATCTTTTTAGCATGTTTGGTTGGATTTTGATAACACAAAACTGTCTTTTTGTATAAGAATCGTCGGTTGCCAACTTGCTATGGACTTAGACAAACAGCTTGTTTAAGGGAAATGGCGGAGATAAAGCAATGCTGAAGGTGTGTCTAAAAACGATGTCTGATTGGGTTATTGATTAGTTTGATTGACAGGTGGCGACTGGTCAATTGGACAGAGGAAGTGATGTCATTCAGCCATTTTCAAAAATGGAGGACAACATGCTTTAAGTTCTGCTGACATTGTTGATTGCTTTCTCATTATGCCCCCCTTCGAAGAAGCGGGGCATATAGCTTTGCACATGTCGGTCGGTCGGTAGACCACATCTTGTCCGCCCAATAACTTAAGAAGGCTATGGCTTACAGTCTGCATATTTGGTATGGAGGTTGGTCATGACTAGTATAGTATAAACCTCTATTGATTTTGGGGTCACTTTGTCAAAGGTCAAGGTCACAGGGTCATTGAACATGAAAACGTTGTCCCTCCCCCCAATATCTTGAGAAAAATTTGGCCCACAGTCCTCATATTTGGTATGAAGGTTGGCCATGACTGGTATAAGACCCCTATGATTTTTGGGTCTCTTCAAAGGTCAAGGCCACAGGATCATTGAACATGAAAACCTTGTCCCCCCGATAACTTGAGAAATATTCGGCCCACAGTCTTCATATTTGGCATGGAGGTTGGTTATGACTAGTAGAAGACCCCTATTGATTTTGGGATCACTATGTCAAAGGTCAAGGTCACAGGGTCATTGAACATTTAAACCTAGTCTGCCAAATAAATTGAGAACTGTTTGGCCCTCAGTCCTAATATTTGGTATGGAGTTTTGTCATGACCAGTAGAAGACCTCTTTTAACTATTGGGGTCACTATATCAAAGGTCAAGGTCACAGGCTCATTGAACATGAATACCTTGTCCGCCATATAACTAACGAATGCTTTGGTCAACAGTCATCATATTTGGTATGGAGGTTGGTCATAACTGGTAGAAGACCCCTATTGATTTTTGACCACTAGGTCAAAGGTCAAGGTCACAGAGTCATTGAAAATGGAAAACCTTGTCCGCCAAATAACTTGAGAACAGTTTGGCCCATAGCCCTCATATTTTGTATAAAGGTTGGTCATGACTAGAAAAAGATCCCTATTGATTTTATGGTCACTAGGGCTAATGTCAAGGTCATAGTGACATTTAATAGTAATGGTCATTACATGTACTATTTCGGGTCATTAGTTCAAAGGTCAAGGTCACTGTGACCTCCAATGCAAAAAGCTTGTCCTACCAAGAGAATGCACTGACTCTTTTCACCTGGTAGGTCAAGCCCACTAGGGGGGCATACATGTTACAAACATCTCTTGTTACTTATAGTGTTGTTTGTTAGCAATATTTAAAATTGTTCAAGACTGGTCAAAATTAGTTTTACCATAATACAAAGTGGATATTGTTATAAGTTGGTAACTTTTCCATTTATCTGACACAGACCACCAGGGGATGCTTTGGGTGCTCAAGCCCGTCCTGCAAAAAAAAAAATGAAAAAAAAAAGAAAAGTACCAAAATCTGCCTTAAAATTGTCTTTCGTGAGCAAAATGCACATTGTCCAATGACTTATTGAATACAGGGTCCAAATCTTTGCTGGATATCTGATATGAAAACCTTTTTAATTTTGTCCAAGGTAAATCTTTGTTGGGTACATTGTCCAATGACTAACTGGATACAGGGTCCAAGTTTTTGCTGGGTATCCAAGATGAAAAACTTGTTAAACATTCAATTCTTGTCCAAGGTAAATCTTTGTTGGGTACTTTGTCCAATGACTTACTGGATACAGGGTCCAAGTTTTTGCTGGGTATCCAAGATGGAAACCTCAAACATTTTAATTTTGTCCAAGGTAAATCTTTGTTGGGTATTTTGTCCAATGACTTACTGGATACAGGGTCCAAGTTTTTGCTGGGTATCCAAGATGAAATCCTATTAAACAATCCATTCTTGTCTAACGTAATTTTTTTGGGGTACTTTGTCCAATGACTTAATTGATACAGGGTCCAAGTTTTTGTTGGGTATCCAAGATGAAAACCTTCTCAAACATTTTAATCTTGTCCAAGGTAAATCTTTGTTGGGTACTTTGTGCAATGACTTACTGGATACAGGGTCCAAATCTTTGTTGGGTATCCAAGATGAAAAACTTTTTAAACATTTATTCTTGTCCAAGGTAAATCTTTGTTGGGTATTTTGCCCAATGACTTACTGGAAACAGGGTCCAAGTTTTTGCTGGGTATCCAAGATGAAAAACTTGTTAAACATTCCAGTCTTGTCCAAGGTAAATCTTTGTTGGGTACTTTGTACAATAACTTACTGGATACAGGGTCCAAGTTTTTGCTGGGTATCCAAGATGAAAAACTTGTTAAACATTCCAGTCTTGTCCAAGGTAAATCTTTGTTGGGTACTTTGTCCAGAGACTAACTGGATACAGGGTCCAAATCTTTGTTGGGTATCCAAGATGGAAAACTTGTTAAACATTCCATTCTTGTCCAAGGTAAATCTTTGTTGGGTACTTTGTCCAGAGACTAACTGGATACAGGGTCCAAATCTTTGCTGGGTATCCAAGATGAAAAACTTGTTAAACATTCCATTCTTGTCCAAGGTAAATCTTTGTTGGGTACTTTGTCCAGAGACTAACTGGATACAGGGTCCAAATCTTTGTTGTGTATCCAAGATGAAAAACTTGTTAAACATTTCATTCTTGTACAAGGTAAATCTTTGTTGGGTACTTTGTCCAGAGACTAACTGGATACAGGGTCCAAATCTTTGTTGGGTATCCAAGATGAAAACCCTTTTCTTGTCCAAGGTAAATCTTTGTTGGGTACTTTGTCCAGAGACTAACTGGATACAGGGTCCAAATCTTTGTTGGGTATCTAAGATGAAAAACTTGTTAAACATTTCATTCTTGTACAAGGTAAATCTTTGTTGGGTACTTTGTCCAGAGACTAACTGGATACAGGGTCCAAATCTTTGTTGGGTATCCAAGATGAAAACCCTTTTCTTGTCCAAGGTAAATCTTTGTTGGGTACTTTGTCCAGAGACTAACTGGATACAGGGTCCAAATCTTTGTTGGGTATCTAAGATGGAAAACTTGTTAAACATTCCATTCTTGTCCAAGGTAAATCTTTGTTGGTACTCTGTACAATAACTTCCTGGATACACGGTCCAAATCTTTGCTGGGTATCCAAGATGAAAACCTTTTCAAAATTTTATTTTTTGTTGGAAGGTTAATTATTGTTGTTTGGTATTTTATCCCATGACTTGATGGATGCAGGGTCCAAATATTTGCTGTGTATCTAAGATTAATATTTTTTTTAAACATTTCATTTGTTAATCCCTGTAAGGTGCTTTGTCCAAAGACTTGCTGGATAAATGGTCCAACTTTTCTTTGTGTCTAAATTGAAAACACAAACTTATTTGTCCAAGATTAATCACTCTTTTCTACTTTGTCCAATGAGTAATTGGATAAAGTGCATGGTTGAAATCTTTTTATATATATGATTAAAAAATATTTCCTACTACTCATCTTAAGACGCAGGAGAATACTATGATGCAAAAACAGATTAAAAAAATATTTATTTCAGACAATGGATGGACTGTTTTGGTCCTGCTTGCCAGGACTTCCTAGAAAAATGAAGTGGCCTGTAAAAGTGGCAAAATGGACAGAAAGACCACTTGTCTACTGTAGATCTGATGATGCTTAGTAAGTTGATTTTTTTGTTCTTTATTTCTTCTTTACATTTTACTAGATTTAAGCCAATTTTTTTCAAGGTCCTAGTAAGTCCTCCAGGCCTGTAGATAACTTTGGTGCAATGAGTAATATTATACATGTATGCATTTATTTTTGGTGTGTGTGGGTGTGGGTGTGTGTTTTCTATTCAAATAAAATCTCTCTTGTTTTTTTTATTTACCAATTCACAGGTTTAATGTATCTAGAGATAAGCTCATTCAATTTTTAAGGCCCTATTTAAGTCCTACAGGCCTGCAGGTAACTTTAGGGCAATGAGTAATAACATGTATGCATTTTTTTGGTGTGTATGTGTGCATAAAAATGTAAATTTTCTATTCAAATAAAATCTTTCTAGTTGTTTATATTTTCCATTTCACAGTTTTAATGTGTCTAGAGACCAGCTCATTCCATTTTCTGATGAAGAAATTGAAACATATCAAAATAAAGGCATTGGTAATGACTTGTTAAAATTTGATTGCTGAAAGTTTACAGAATTTACTTCTTTGTTATTTGATTCAGGGCTTTCTCTTGGCCATTTTCAGAGAATCTGTTTTTACACTTTCCCCAAAGGCCGTGTTTAATTATTGTTTAAGAAATTTGTTTTATGGTTGTATAATGTCACTTTGACATTCCCTGTTTTACAGATAACTATTAATCAATGCATTGCAGTTATACATTGCCTTTTTGCCAAATATTGTGATTTTGCACATTCAACACCACAAGGTTGTGGAGCAAACTTCTTCAACATTTCTTAAGCAATAACTTTGAAACTTTGAATATGTTATAACATTGCTGTTTAGATGTGCAAAGCACAATTTTCATTTCCAGAAATCAAGGTTTTGCTTAGTAATGTGCTCTCTAACTTGCCAAATTCTGCAAAATTTCATGTCAAAAATATTGTTGAAAATAAACAATTGTAACATACATTTTTGAAATTTATATGCCAGATCTACTGTGCAAGTGCAAAACTATAAGGCGCTATAAAAGTCAGTTGAAAGCCCAGACATTTGATAAGTTTATTTTTTGACAGTTTCATGTTGCATGTTTCATTTTTTTGCATGTACAGTGAATTTGTTGCAGTTTTATTTTGTTATACAGCTTGTTTACTACATGAAAAAGAATTCATATTTATGGATACAAAAGAAAAAGCTTGAGAGTGATGATAAGGCACATCTGATATAAATTATAAGGCATATTGTATAAATTTGCTAGGTATAACTTATGACATTATAAATCTTTACAATAGTGCAAATGCTTATTTTATTTTTTAATTGTTTCGGTATTTTACAACATAGGCAACAAAGCAGAGTGGTCTCTCTAATTGTAAAAAAAAAATCAACATTTTGGCAATGGTTGGTGACAAAAGGGATATAACCAAGAACTTGAACAGTGTCCAAATCACTGCTGGCTATGATTTTGTCCAGATATTTAATGTGTATAACCAATAAGAACATGGACAAGAAAGTGTCCAAGTCATTACTAGCTATGATTTTGTCCAAAGATTTAATGTGTGTAGCCATTATGAACATGGACAAGAAAGTGTCCAAGTCATTACTAGCTATGATTTTGTCCAAAGATTTAATGTGTGTAGCCATTATGAACATGGACAAGAAAGTGTCCAAGTCATTACTGGCTATGATTGTGTCCAAAGATTTAATGTGTGTAGCCATTATGAACATGGACAAGAAAGTGTCCAAGTCATTACTGGCTATGATTGTGTCCAAAAATTTAAAGTGTGTAGCCATTATGAACATGGACAAGAAAGTGTCCAAATCATTGCTGGCTGCCTTATATTTTTTACAGAATCCTATCAGTCATTGGCAGATATTTGTCCAATTCACTGTTGGCTATAACTTTGTCCATAAAGTTATAAGGTATAATTTTACTAGTAACCAAGAAGAACTTGGATTGAAGTGTCCAAGTCACTGCTGGCTATGATTTTGTCCAGATAATTAATGGGTAAAGCCAAGAAGAACATAGACAGAAAAGTCATTGCTGGCCACCACAGTCAATGTTTGAACAATTGTTAGAAGGCATTAGATGCCTCAGATGATATATGCAGGGTTAAACGGTGGTTAAAGTTTGGTCAAGATCAAGGTCAAGGTCATAGTGTTAATTTAAAAACAGTTGCAATGTCTTTAAGTCTTACTATTACTTATTGATTGTTTTCAAAGGTATTATAGGTCTTTTTGTTTGGTACAGACTTTGCGAAAGGCTAAAAAAACTGTCAGACATACGGTCTGGCAAGTTCAAAAATTTTGTCAGACCAAACTGAACTGTGTCGGACCAAAAAACAGTTGTGGAAAAATTCAAAATTTGCTTTGTTTTTATGTGCATGACAGTCTATAGGTGTGTAAAACTGTTTTAGTCAATAAAGAATAAAATTATTAGAACTTCTGAATGAATGGCATAATACCTGAAGACTATTTGCATTTAGTTATAATAACACTCACCAAGTCTAAACAGTCTGATCCTTATCTGAAGTGTGATAACTAGTTGAATAGTAATATTATGAAAAGAATTGTCATCCCCCCACCCAGCTCCGTATCATATCAAAGTATGCTGTAACATACTAAGCTTCATTTTACGTAAATATGCTGCAAATTTGATTAATTCAGTCTATAAAATGAATAAAATGGACTATCAAAATATTTCTGACCTTTTATATTGAGTAGTGAACAAAGAAATCGAAATCACGTAGTCGCAAAAACGGGTGTCAAGTTGAAAAAATGCCGATTTTTAGAGCACAAAATATAAAAAGAATGACAAAAAATGCTTTTATTAACTTATTAAGTTACAACTAATTGTTTTATAGTTGAGATTGATTTTCTAATGGATATTCATATTGTTAATTTTTCTTCCTTTTTTGTGATTAGACATACTGAGTGATTTCCCTTGGATAAAATAATTGTCGGACATCTGGACCGAAAGGATACAATTTTCTGCCAGACCAAGACAAATTTTGTCGGTCATGTCCGACGGTCTGACGTCTTTTGCGAAGTCTGTTGGTACAGTTTTATCCATCAATAAAATGAATGGAAAATGATTTTACAGGTTCCATTTCAGTAACTATATAGATAGGTGCTTTGAAATCTTAGTAAAAATAGCATCTTGGTCACTCATTAAAAAAAAAAAAATGGATGTTTGTTCCTATGTGCCACATATGTCATTGTGCATTCTATTTCAGCTGCATTGAAGAAAAGAAAAGAGACGCAATTCCATTTCCTCAGTGATATTGAATGGGCCATAGGTATGTTAGTCAAGACTTCTTGTAGGATTTTATTGAAATAAATAATCTGTTTGGGCAGATTGAGTTTAAATATTGAATGTTTAAAATCAATTTTAGGGGGGCGTCCGTGGCCGAGTGGTTAGAGTCGCTGCGACTTCGAATCACTTGCCCCTCACCGCTGTAGGTTCGAGCCTCACTCGGGGCGAGATTCTTTCATGTGAGGAGGCCATCCAGCTGGCTTGCGGAACATCGGTGGTTCTACCCAGATGCCCACCCGTGCCTGAAATAATGTCCGGAGGGGCATCTGGGGTCTTCCTCCACCAATAAAGCTGGAAAGTCGCCATATGACCTTAATATGTGTCGGTGTGACTTAAAACCCAACGAAAAAAAAAAAAAAAATCAATTTATTACCAGCTAGGCCCTTGGGGCATGCAGAAGATTCTGACACAGATAATGATAATTGAAAATATAATGCTCCTATTCAGGTTATTATATACTCTGTGTAATTTTTCAGAGTGCTACATTTTAAATTTTATTTAAACATCCCATGACACGTGGATGTGTAATCACTTATTCTGAGATATAATTTTAATAACCAATTGTAAAGTAATGGATTGCTACTTGTCTTGTCTGTAAAATGAAACTCTGAAAGACATGATTTTGATGTTTATAGGTCTTGGGCCTTGCAGAATTTCTTGCCCTTTAACTTGGATATGCTAAAATAAACTAGCAAGTTTTCTGTGTCAAAAAAGAAGTTTGTACTTGTAAATAATCTTCAGATTTATATTTCAGAGGAGCTAAAGCAGCCGCATGTCTCTAAGCCGAGCCAACTGTCAGGTTCAGATGTGCTAAAGCAGCCTCAAGCACCATCACTGTCTGAGTCCAGTCATGTAGCTCTGTCAGGATCAAGTTCACAAGGCGGTCCAGACCTTGGTCAGCCATCTGATGCTGATTTTTGTTCTGTTGTCTCTAGACCTAGCCAACCACCATATTCAGAGGAGCTAAAGCAGCCTCAAGTCTCTAAGCTGAGCCAACCACCATATTCAGAGGAGCTAAAGCAGCCTCAAGTCTCTAGGCCGAGCCAACCACCATATTCAGAGGAGCTAAAGCAGCCTCAAGCACCATCACTGTCTGAGTCCAGTCATGTAGCTCTGTCAGGATCAAGTTCACAAGGCGGTCCAGACCTTGGTCAGCCATCTGATGCTGATTTTTGTCCTGTTGTCTCTAGACCTAGCCAACCATTACATTCAGAGGAGCTACCGCAGCCTAAGGTCTCTAGGCTGAGCCAACCATCATATTCAGAGGAGCTAAAGCAGCCACAAGTCTTTAGGTCGAGCCAACCACCATATTCAGAGGAGCTAAAGCAGCCTCAAGTCTCTAGGCTGAGCCAACCATCATATTCAGAGGAGCTAAAGCAGCCACAAGTCTCTAGGCCTAGCCAACCACCATATTCAGAGGAGCTAAAGCAGCCACAAGTCTCTAGGTCGAGCCAACCATCATATTCAGAGGAGCTAAAGCAGCCTCAAGTCTCTAGGCCGATCCAACCACCATATTCAGAGGAGCTAAAGCAGCCACAAGTCTCTAGGCCCAGCCAACCACCATATTCAGAGGAGCTAAAGCAGCCACAAGTCTCTAGGCCCAGCCAACCACCATATTTAGAGGAGCTAAAGCAGCCTCGGGTCTCTAAGCTGAGCCAACCACCATATTCAGAGGAGCGAAAGCAGCCTCAAGTCTCTAGGTGGAGCCAACCACCATATTCAGAGGAGCTAACGCAGCCTCAAGTTTCTATGCTGAGCCAACCACCATATTCAGAGGAGCTAAAGCAGCCTCAAGTCTCTAGGTCGAGCCAACCACCATATTCAGAGGAGCTAAAGCAGCCACAAGTCTCTAGGCCGAGCCAACCACCATATTCAGAGGAGCTAAAGCAGCCTCAAGTCTCTAGGTCGAGCCAACAACCATATTCAGAGGAGCTAAAGCAGCCTCAAGTCTCTAGGACGAGCCAACCACCATATTCAGAGGAGCTAATGCAGCCTCAAGTCTCTAGGTCGAGCCAACCACCATATTCAGAGGAGCTAAAGCAGCCTCAAGTCTCTAGATCGAGCCAACCACCATATTCAGAGGAGCTAAAGCAGCCTCAAGTCTCTAAGGCGAGCCAACCACCATATTCAGAGGAGCTAAAGCAGCCTCAAGTCTCTAGATCGAGCCAACCACCATATTCAGAGGAGCTAAAGCAGCCTCAAGTCTCTTGGCAGAGCCAACCACCATATTCAGAGGAGCTAAAGCAGGCTCAAGCACCATCACTGTCTGAGTCCAGTCATGTAGCTCTGTCAGGATCAAGTTCACAAGGCAGTCCAGACCTTGGTCAGCCATCTGATGTCAGGTCTTTTGAGGAATCAGAATTCTTAAAAAAACTTAATATGAAAAGTCAAGAAAGATATTCAAGTGATCTAGAAAGTGTCAGTGCCAGTGATGACATGGACAGCGATTATAAGATTGAATCAGAATGTAGTGGAAGTGAAAGTGAATATGTGTCAGATTCTGAAAGTTTATCAGATGACGTTAGTAACTCTACAAAAATGTCAAAGCCGAGTCAACCATCAGATTCAGAGAAGCTTAAACAGCTGCATGCACCACCACTGTCCAAGTCTAGTCATGTAGCTCTTTTAGGATCTAATTCACGATGGGGTCCTGACCTAGGTCAGCCATCTGTTTCAGTGACAAGGAAAAGAAAGGCAAAAATTGAGGAATCAAAATTTAAAAAAAAACTGAATGTTAAAAGTCAAAAGAGTTCTTTAGGTGATCTAGAAAGTGTCACTGCCAGTGATGACATGGACAGCGATTATAAGATTGAATCAGAATGTAGTGAAAGTGAAAGTGAATATGTGTCAGATTCTGAAAGTTTTTCAGATGACTGTAGTAACACTACAAAAATGAAACAGTGGAGTACTCTATCACATAAAGACAAATGCCTTGATGAGAATAATAAGAATATTTATGTGAGGAAGGTTCTTAAATCTGGATATAGTGTGCATGGACAGAAGAAAAAAAGGATGACAGTGTGGAACCAGGTTCACTGCTGCAAATATTGCAAAACCATTGTAACAAACATTGCAAAACATTTTAGAACACATTCCAAACAATATGACGTAATGGAAGTGTTACAGATGTCAAAAAAACTTGGTGCACGAAACAAACTAGTAATGGCAAAGTGGGACATTCTAAGGAATGAAGGAGATCACATACTTAATAAGAAAACTCTCAAAAAGGGGGAGGGAGAAATGGTATTGGGAAGGCGCCATACAAAACCCACTTTTAAGGTGGATGAATATGGACCATGCCCAGGATGTCATGTATGGATCAAGTTAGATAGAACAATGCGTCTTCACCAAAAAGTATGCCCAGCTATTATCCTCGGAATTTCGGAAAGTTTAGGAAGTGGAAAAGAAATTAGAATTTTAAGTCTGTGTGAGGCAGGGAAAATTAATGAAGAGGCAAGTCGTGCTTTAAAAGAGGAAGTATTTGTTATCATGAAAAATGATGAAATATCCAGATTCGCTCAAAATGACTCGTTAATCGTCAGTCTAGGAAATATGTGGCTGTTGAAGAATATCGGCAATAAGCTAAAGCGGAAATGTTACACATCCCAGCGAATGCGAGATGCTGCTCGGCTCCTAATGAATTTAAAACAACAAACTCACACAGACAAGGATTTGCATCATTACCTTACTCCAGAATTCTACAATGATGTTGTTAAAGCGGCACTAACAACAGCCTCCCCAGAATTCGATGATGAAGAAGACCTAAAATCTCCATCAACAGCGATAAAACTTGGGTATGACATAAAAAGAATGGTTGGGGCCAAATGGGCTATGTGTCTGAAAATGGGTGCCAGGGAAGAAGTTGATAAATGCAATGACTTCCTGAAGTTGATGCAGTTGGAGTGGTCTCTAAAGGTTAGCAAAATTGCACTCGTTACTCTCCAGACAAGAAGATTTAATGCTGTGAGGTCATTGCCAGTACCTGATGACCTCGTAAAATTACAAGATCATGTGAAAACAGAGTTGGCAAGTCAAAGCCTAGAACCTCAAACTGTTCATCTTGAAACATACAGACGTGCTGTAGAACTCTGTGAGACTCGATTATTGTTGTATAACAAAAGGAGATCTGGAGAAATTGAAGCAATCACGTAAGTTTTATTACAATGTTACAATAGAATTTCTGATCTACACAGCCCACATTCTAGTAAAGTCTCGGTTCAATTTGAAAAATGATGTAATCTAATCCCAGTATATTTCAGTATAAAATAGGTTATTTTTTTTAAAAAAATTAGCCTTTAGAAGGAAGTACTTGAATATCAACAAACTGAATACACTCTGTGCTACAATTGTTTTCAGCCAATTTTCTCTGACCCAATTTTGATCATGTATGAATTTTTGGGATTATCACTTGTTTTTTTCTGTTGCCTCCCAAGCCATTTTTTATTGCTGATATATGCCTCCTCAGAGGATTGCATTATGTAAACTAATATGTACCTATATTAGTTATTAAACAGTACTATTTATTGCTCAAATTTCCAGTGTCAAGCAGTACACAAAAAGACTGTGTGGTGTATCAGAAATTGATCGGTCAATGCGAGCTCATCTGTCCAAACTGGAAGAGCATTTGCTGGAAAACCAAGAACTTATTGAAACCAGAGGAAAGGTTTGTTATTTCTGTCAAGTTTGACATTGAAAAACTAGCCATTTACTACTTGTGATCCTTAACTTTTTTGTGTAAAATGAAGTAATGGTTATGCTCAAGATTTTTTTCAAATAAATAATGGCCACAAAAATTAGGTTTCTTAGTGACTGGACTAGCCCCATTTTCTTTAGGATTGGTCTTTAAAAGATTCCTTCAGTTTACACAATTATGGATAAAATCATTTTACCACCATACTTAAATCTATGTGCAAGATTTTAGAAAACATGTATGTGCATATCATGGGGCATGTGTTTTTCTTTCAGTTAAAGTAAAACATGCTTCTAACGAGGTACATAGAAAATTGTTTCGTTATATCCGAAATTCATGGACATTGCTGCAACGGGTTTAATATTTATTTTATATTTAAAATATAGGGATCATTTACATTATATAAAAACACAAAATACATGACGATCAGTCAGTAATTATGTTTTCATTATCAGCGAACATAATGATTAGAAACTTGAACACGTAAAAAAATATTCAATCTATTTAAGAAAGTTTTTTTTTTCCAAATAAAGTTAGTCGTTGATTTAAGCACTTTATTAAGAATTTCAAAATTTAATTTAGTCTGTAAGTTGATAGCTTTATGTTTCAAACTTCTATCCATTTTTACAATATCACTAAATAAACTTAATGAGCGTAACAACACAAAATAGCATGGAGATTAATCAATATCAATATTTATTGGAATGTTCATATTCGTAATATATAAATAGTTTTAACACCTTTTTAGCAAGTTTTAAAACTTCTTACAGGTAAATACGCAATACGAAAACAAGCTGTGGTTTCTATGTATAATCAGTAACGGGAACAAACTGTGGATGGCAATTACCAGTCACCTGCTTGTTAAACTATGAAAATTAAATTCGCTAAATCCGAGCAGATTTGTGTAAAAATATGCATCAGGGGACTTCCAAAAGCTTTCGTTATAAACAGTTTTACGTTTTATCCAAATTCTTACTAAGCATGTGACCAGAGATATAAATAAAGAAAGATGAAGGTTGGGGAATCCATTTACTTTTGTTATAGCTTTTTTTCGTTATAACCATGTTCTCTATAAGTTATCTCTACTGTATTTTTGTTTCAGGGTGGACGTGGAGTGCCAGTCATAGTACCTATGGACACAAAGCAAGTTTTGCTGTTTATCTCAAATGCCAGTGTCAGGCGTGAAGCTGGCATCCTTCCTGATAATATTTACTTGTTTCCAAACACAAGTAAGTGTGCTTTGTGCTGAATATAGTTAAAGTTCCTTTCCTAGATGTTTGTTGATCGTTTATGTCAACAATATTATGCAGTCAAATATTCTTACATTTCATAATGGGATTGTGTCTGAGTGAAGAGGTATTGTAGTTGTCTATTCAATGTCAAATTTATGCTTGTCATGTATTAAAATAGCTCCCCTGAACACAAAGTACTCCTGGTGAACAGTTGTGATGGCTGGCTGTCTCTCGCTGTCGTTAGTCGTCTGTCATTTTTTTTAGTGTTTACATTCAAGAGACCACATCCTTGGCTTAATTTTTGTGACACTTTGTTAGAATGGTTTTTTTGACAATATCTGGACAAAGTGTGAAAATGGGTGATTTTGGGTTAATAAACTAGGTTACGAGGTCAAATCTCAAGAAATACTTGTTTGAGCTGTAGCTTTCAAATTTAGAGACCACTTGTACAGCTGTATCAGAGCTCAAAAAATTGTCAATTTACATTCGGCCGACAAGAAAAAATAATTTAATCAGCCAAAACATAAAATTTTTCTAATTGTGCTTTCTATAGTATAATTAACACTATTGCAGTTTTGTTATATTTTCATCATAAATGTAATTGAATTTGCAAATAACAGTGTGACAGAAATGTGAGCCTATCTTTCAGGGTTGGGTGCATTGCGTGCATATGACAGCCTCAAGAAGATCTGCAAAGAACTAAATTTGAAGCAGCCAGAACAGATTACCTCGGTGAACATGAGAAAGTATACCGCTACAATCTCACAAGTATGTTTGAAAAGAATGCAAATAGAATTATTGAATGTAAAAATATATACTATTGATAAATCTATGTAATGAGAAAGACAAAATTGATTTAAATATGCAAATTAGGTACAGTAGGTCACACTAATTTTCAAAATTCTATTTTGATACCTATTTATTGCACATTTTGTTTTTATTAGCCTGACTATTCAAAGAATTCTAGTTACCGCTTAGTTTAAATTTTTTATTCAACTATTAATTATACATATATTTATGAGATTTTACACACTTACTTATCATTGATGTCTAAAGAAACTGACCAAGTTTCATAATTTTGACCAAATGTCGTCCAGTTTTCGACTTAAAATTCTTCGTTAAGAAGTTTTGTGTAATGTTTTATGTTTTAAAACTTATCTTTTGCAATAAAATTTCATGCATATGTTTAGTATCAATACACTTACTAAGATCCATAACACTGACATGCATGGGAATAGTTGAGAGCACTGTCCTACTTGCAACTGATTGTGTATTGATACAGTCTTCCAAAAAGATAAAACATTCTTAAGAATTTTTCACTAATGTATTTACTGTTAAGTTTAGCAGAATCATACTTGTGAATATTTCACGAGGAGATCATAACTTCCCCTATTTGAAGCCTTCATGGTTTGAAATTTAGCAGTATCACTCTAATTATTTTGCCATTTTAAAAGCATATGTATTTAATTCACCTCATTGATTGTGCCTTTCTTATTTAAGATATTTGACCTGAGCATGCAAGAACAACAGTGGCTGATGAACCACCTGGGACATTCTTTGAACATCCATAAAATTCACTACCGACAAACTTCTGGTCTTATTGAGAGAGTAGACATAGCAAAACTCATGCTTCTACAGGAGTTGAACCTTGCCGGCAAATATGCTGGCAAGAAGCTTGGAGATATAGATATGCAAGGTACGACAATGCTGAAATTGCTTTCATTATTATTATTTAATGATCATTTTTCAGCTTATTTGCGGTTCAAGAAAAAGCAATCTTTTCAGCACAGAAGAATATTTAATTGATGAACCGTAATTTTCCTAACACTTAGGACGGTTAAAAATATCTTTTTTTTTATGTCCAAATAATTAAGAAATATTTTAGATAAAAAATAACGGTGACGGAAAATATGCTAATTATTGTAAATTAATCGGCAGTGTGCATTAATTACTTTACTCCCAAACTGTGAAAGACTATCTTAATTCACTCAGAAAAGGGGTGAAGCATACCTTAGTTATCAATTAAATAATCCCTTATGAAGCATTTTCAATAATTATACCCCCCCTATACTGGAATTGCTTTTCTCTTCGGTGAATATGTCAATCTTCTGTCCCGAAATCTTGTCCGGTCATAATATTGACATTCTTCCGTCAATTTTTAAATTACTTTCAAAAATATGTATCACATCAGTATGCCATGTCTTGTCCAAAATTAGGGTCGTTACGTTGAAGGTCAAGGTCTCATTGCAGCCTTGAATAAAATTCTTGTCCGGTCCAGATCTTTTTAGCTCGACTATTCGTAAGAATAAGGAGGGCTAATGTACTCACCCATGCGTCGGCATCTGCGTCCGCGTTACACACAAAATGTTAACCAAAATGTTCAAGTTTTTAATATTTTCAATACTATCAAAGGTATTCAACTGAAACTTGAAATACTTTCTCAGTACCACTACTTCTACTACACCAAGTCAACCTGCACACACCTATGGGACTGTATTTCAGAGTTATTGGCCCTTGTTTGACTTAGAAAAAATGTTAACCAAAATGTTCAGGTTTTTTTAAAGTCTAATATCTTAAATACTATCAGAGGTATTCAACTGAAACTTGAAATACTTATTAAGTACCACTACTTCTACCACCCAGTCAACCTGCACTCACCTGTGTTACTGTATTTTAGAGTAATTGGCTGCCCTTATTTGACTTAGAAAAAATGTTAACCAAAATGTTCACGTTTTTTCAAAGTGTTATATCTTCAACACTTTGAAAGGCATTAAACTGAAACTTGAAATACTTATTCATTACCTCTACTTCTACCACCTGATCAACCTGCATTTACTATTGATTATGTATTTTAGAGTTATTGGACCTTGTTTGAAAATGTGAAGTAAAATGTTCAAGTTTCTTTTTCAAAGTCTTATATCTTCCATACTATCAAAGGTACTAGTATTCAACTGAAACTTCAAATACTTATTCAGTACCACTACTTCTACTACCCAGTCAACTGCACACCTTGGATGCTGTTTTTTTTTTCAAAGTCCAATATCTTCAACACTGTCAAGAATATTCAACTGAAACTTGAAATAGTTATTCACTATCACTTTTTCTGCCATTTCGTCAAAGCACATGGACCTTGAATATTTTGATTCAGACTTATTCCCCTTTTGGTAACATGGCTCACAGAATAGTTGAGCGTGCTGTCTTGGGACAGCTCTTGTTTGTTAATTTATGGATTTTAAAATTGTTAGGCACATGTGTTATTTTATCAAGAAGATGTGTCAAGTTCAACATTCAGGTCGTTACCTTGGAGGTCAAAGTCACTGTGCATTTTTTGAAGAAAGTACAATGTCAATCTGCTGTCCCCAACCATGTACTTGTCATAACTTTGTCACTCCTTGACTTTGTCTTTCATGGATTTATTTTTAAATTGTTTGGTCCAAATATTTATCATAACTGTCAAGTTGGCATGTGGCATTCAAGACAATTTTTAAAGTAGAGCAGTTTGTGGCAACCCACAGTAGTGGGCATATTCATCTTACTTACTAATTTACACATTTAGTGATAGCTCTAGTTGAGATAATAATCAGAAAGTAACTACAATTGCTTAGAAAAAAGTACATTATGTTGTAGTTTGAGTCGTATTTATGAATTGAAATGGTAGAAGTCATCATTTTATCATTACACACTACATGTATGACTTCTCCCTGAAAAAAACACATTTTCATGGTACTTGATACATTTATTAATTACTAAGTGGTTAATTACATACTATTTCTCAACTGCCTCATCATAATGATGATTAATACATGGTCATAATTATTGCCTTTTCTGCATATATATCTTAGAGCTGGTGTTAGGACCTGAAACAAACAAGTGGGCAGACACCTTTGAAGTGCAGACAAAAGATGGTAAGTGGCTTTCTTCAAACCTATCTTGCAGTTTTATAAGTACTCAAATCATTTAAAAAATGATGAAATATGCAGGTCAGCAGCTTGTGAAGGAGTATTAAGTTTATAACCTCAAAGACCGACAAGTATTGTATTTGTTCTACAGGACTCTCTAATTTTATGACAATTCAAGAATCTTCACAGTTATTCTCTTATCAAGAGCAGAAAGCCAACCAGTCTAATTTTGTTCTCTTTATCATCTAGATGAGACTAGTTAATGAAGCTTTTATCTTTTAAAATTAAGGTGATGAAACAGCCCCGCTAAATGGTATTTCGGAAGATGAGGTGCAGCCAGATGTTCAAACAGGTATTTTAATTATTACAGATATAGGCCACTGCTACTGATTTCAAATTAATTTCCATTTGGAAATATTAAGTGTATTGCTATATGATATATACACGGAATGGAGTTCAGATGCATAGTAATGTAATCACGAAGAAAAAAATCAAGTGGCAGGTTGCAAGAACTAAACCTACACAGCTCGGAGACAATTTTACTTGTTTGATTGGTAAGACTGTCATTTAAATTTCAAAAAAAATTTTTTTTTGCAGTTGACACATATGATGAGTACCAGTTTGAGTATGATGATTCACCAGAAGAACCAACTTAACCCAAGTCAAAAACTAAAAGTGAGTTTTTTTTTTTTTGTTAGCTTGACTATTCGAAGAGTATGGAGAGCTATTGCACTCGCGTCGGCGTTGCACATGAAAATGTAAAACAAAATGTTCAAGTTTCTTAAAATCTTAACTATCTCGAATACAATTAAAGATATTTAACTGAAACTTTGCATACTTGTTAACCATCTTAATCGCCATCAGGAGGCAAGAGTAGATAACTCTGTCATGCATTTTAGCAAAATTATGGCTTTTTTTGTTTTTTGACTGAGTAAAAGTGTTAAACAAAATGTTCAAGTTTTCTTCCATCTTAAATATCTGGAAATCTTTCCAAGATTTTGACTTGAAACTTGGAATACTTCTTCGTTATAAGGGCAATCCATTTCTAAAGGACAGGTAACCCATATTTTTTTTTACAAAGTTATGGCCCTTGTTTAACTTAGAAATTTTCAATTATGTTCATTTCTCAAAAACTCTCAAAGGTATTGATTGAAACTGGGAATACTTCTTCATTTTTAAAAGGGGAATCAATTTCAAAAGGGCAGGTAACCCAAAAACTCTTTTTACAATGTTATTTCCCTTGTTTAAATTAGATTTTGTTTCTGAAAATATGTTGCTATAATATGCAGCACTGGGAATAGTCGAGTGCACTGTCTTACAGGCGGCTCTTGTAACAGATATTTATGGATTTTATGATACACTTATACAACATGAGTAAAGGATATTCCACTGGGGAATATTTATAAACTTAGCCTTAGGTAGTATTAATACAGCCTGTTTTTATCAGTGTTTATAATGTCTGACCAGAAGACATTATATTTTAAGCTCAATATGAAAACTTGACAAAGGAATAAGTGAATTTGCGTATTTTTGCAGACACCAGGGTAGCTTGGACTCAGGCAGAAATGGAAGAAATTGAGGAGTACTTTCAGCTGAACATAAATTCAGGTGTGACTCCTGGTCGACGAGAGTGTATGAAGGCGATCGAACTCAGCAGGAGTAATAATGGGTCAATCCAAAGGCGACAGTGGGAGACAATTAAGAAAAAAGTTTGGAATTTGATTAAAAAAAACAAACTGTAGACTTCAGAAATATGACCTAGATATGACGTTTAGAACTGAGATTTCAGAATAATTCAACTTGCATTTATTGGGTTTGTTTTCTCACCTGAGTTCATGCACAAATTTTTGTACATGCTTTTTTCTTTATAAATGATCAGCTCACCTAATAAATTGTAAAAGAAATTGTGAATTTACTTTTTGATAAAACATAAGAAAACTTATTTTGTGTCTACAAAATTCCTGCAGTATACCTGTACTGTAGATTACTTCAATTACAAACAACAGTCTGAAGATGTAAACTGTCAGGTTTATACCCCATAACCTGTAAATGAGGCGGTAGCTATCTTTGTTGATCTCTGATGATGACTATTTGAAGAATAAAAAGAGCTTACTTACTCACCCTGGTGTCGGCATTGGCGTGACACAAGTTATATCTCGGCAACCCCGTAAGATGTTCACTTGAAACTTCACACGTCTTCGGAGAGATATTATAAGCTCACTTACCAATACCAATAACTCTGATATTATTTTTGACTGAATTATCCCTCTTTTTGGACTTGGTTTAGTTTTTTGCGTGCAAGTTGTATCTTGGCAGCCGCTAAACTTATCAATCTGAAACTTCACACATGTTTGGTGTAATCATTAAAGCTTGCTCACCTAGTTCCATACCTCTGTCATTCATTTTGATAGAATTATCCCCCTTTATGGACTTTGTTTAGTTTTTGCATTCAGGTTGTATCTCAGCAACAGATAAATATATCAACCTGAAACTTAACACCTGTCTTAAAGGTCATAATTTAAGCTCATTCTTTAAGTTCCATATCTCTGTTGTTCATTTTGACTGAAAAATTGTGGTTTAGTTCTTGCCTGCATGTTGTATCATCAAAAGTTTAAAAGGTACTTTATATTTACACATATACTATCAAGCACTGAGAATAGTGGAGAGCACTGTCTACTGACAGCTCTTGTTATACACCCGTTTAAAGAGGGGACGAAACATACTGTTTGAACACCCCCAGCAGTTGGAGACCACAGCAGTGTCCGCTGGTTAACTTCAAATGGTAAATGGGCATATCGATAACTAGCATAATAGCCCCAGACACTTCTGGATTATGGCCCTTGGATCGTTGATTAGCCAAATAAGCCATGTTTGCTCTCTATTTTAGACACAAAGTATATCCTTCTCGAGTCTATGTATTCCAGACGGACGTATTTTGTGGCATTTTGCACTCTTATTATCTTTATTTAAAAGTACCCATCATTGTGTGTCCAATGAAGTAGCCAACAACAGTGCATTTTTAAGAACACTTTTTATGTAGCCAACAAACGCTTTTAAGTAGCCAACAATGGGTACCCAATAATGACATATATGGACTACCCATCAAGTACCCTAATGTGGGTACGTCCGTCCGTCCGTCCATCAGTCCGTCCGGGTTGACGGAGACGTACTTGTGTGACTAAACGTAGGATAAAAATGGTACTTGTGCTGCATTTCATTGACTTCTGTGACAGTCACACAAGGAAGCCTGTCCATTACGTTCAGAATTACTTCTGTGACAATTCTATTGTGTCCATAAAAATTGCAGCACAAGTCATATGGAAAGATTTTCAACATTGGAAGTCCGTATCCAATGATTTGGGTTTGGACTAGACCGCAAATTTGTTTTAATTGACTGGTAGTAATCTGTCAAATCATTATCACCGAAACGCTCGCTTTTGCTGATTCACTCGTTATAGCGTCTCCGTGATACTGATTACGCGTAAACCGTTACACAGTCAGCAAAATGGCGGAAATGGACAGGTAAGAATAAATTACTTTTGATTTTTTCAAAGTTTCTGAGGTTTTATGACGAATTTATTTGTAAAATACGTTTTTTTTTAATGTGTAAATTGATACTTCTTCATTAACGTTAATTTGGTATAGACATTCATTGGTTTCATCTCGGTATTTGTCACTATTCCAGCCTCTGTGACAGCGATTACAACCACGTGTTGGGATTGGGCAATGGGCGGCATTGTTGTCACCAATATGTGGTGTTCTGAAAATGAGCATTTTCGTAGTCAGCGTTCAAAGTTGCGCTTTTATTTTAGCCAGGTTTAAACATAGGCAGCTTAATTACAAGATTTATGATAATGGTTATTTGCTGACCTTCAGTAATAGATCGACTGAAAATGACTGTGTGCAGATATTGAAAGATAGGGGAATTTTTTTTCTGCAGTACAATTAACTTGAAAAAAGAATGAAACATTTCAGGTAATTTCTTACAAATCATGTGCAACACATTGAAATAATAAAAAAACCTGATTAAAAATTAGAGCTTAACTGTTGCATTTGTTCCAAATTTCGGATAGTCAAAATTTTGGACATTGTAATATATAATATTATTTTCAATCGGCACAATTTTAGAGTTGACCCTCAAAACATTAATATCACCCCTGATTTTTATACAGGGAGAATAACCTTCCAAAAAAACTAAGCTGGAAGGAAACGCAGTGAAATTTGAAATTCATCTGTATTCATAATTTTCCATTGCCGAGATATTTTGAAATTTAAAGAGTAGAGCCTTTTAGTAGTTTACTCATTGAAATATATGTCAAACAAATCCACAAATTTGGCAGCTTTTGTGTTAATTTCTATTGCAGTATAGATAATATATACTGGTGTCGTCTCCGGGGACTTCCGAGTAAGGTTTACTGGCCTGTAAAAATTGTCAGTTGGGGGAATAGGAGCTCCGAGAAGGTGGATGTCTATATAAGGTCTGACAATGCAATGTAAGTATCATTCGGGCTGTATTTCCGTAAATAACCATTTCTTTTAATATTTACAGCTTTATTTTCAAAACCTAGCCATATCAGTTTTATAGTGTCCATAAAAATTGCAGCACTAGGCTTAGTGAAATGGCCAACTATTGACTTCTGTGACAGTCACATAAGAAAATGTGTCCATTGCATTCTGAATTACTTCTGTGACGGTACTATTACATTGTATATAGTGTCCATAAAAATTACAGCACAAATCATACGGACAGTCATTGACTTCTGTGACTGACACACAAGAAAATATGACTATGACTTAGATTTACTTCTGTGTCAATGCTTTGATGTCCATAATGTGCAGTCACTGAGCACATTGACTTCTGTGACTGTCACACAAGAAAATATGTCTATGACTCAGATTTATTTCTGTGACAATGCTATGATGTCCATAATGTGCAATCATTGACTTCTGTGACTGTCACACAAGAAAATATGTCTATGACTCGGATTTACTTCTGTGACAAGGCTATAAAGTCCATAATGTGCATTCATTGACTTCTGTGACTATCATACAAGAAAAAAATGTCTTCTGTGACTGTCACCAGGGGTGTGGAAATCCGATTTTTTTTCACTTGTCCACGGACAAGTAAACCTTGAAAATCCACTTGTCTGCCTCAAAAATCCACTTGCCCAAATTTTCAGACAGAAAAATAGGATTTATGTGCGGTATGGTCTTTACTTAGGTACATGTACTCATGCTGAATTTTGTCAGCAATATAAAGAAGACAGTATCACTGTTTAAGAAAGTAAGCAATTTTTTTTTATTAAAATTGCTAATTTAATCGAGTCTGAAATCTTTTTTTCAACACAATAAAGTAACTTAAAATGAAGAGAGTTTGACGATAATTAGATCTATGATAAATATTTTTAATTCCAGTTACTCAGACATTTTCAGAATCATTTTTAGTCGGAAAACATTTCATTTTTGTCAGTAATCCATTTGACCACACAGTGAATGTTCTTTCACGTATTCATGAATAGCTACGGATCTGTTCAAATAGACAGTACGTTATCGGACGTTTCGGAGCCAAAAGAATTTGGATAGATCTAGCCATGTCCCTTCGAAACTATTTCAGACTTTTGTATCTTCCTGTGCCGCCAAAATTTGCCGAAGCGGCGACAAATCCGTCATCCGAAACCACGTGGTTGCGCTAGACAACACCAACCAGAACACGATACTTTAATTCCAAATTTAGACGCTAATTTTATCGAGAGGTTCCCCGCGGGATAATTGGTTTCACTCGAAAGCACAACTAAATCTCTCAGGATGTCAAGAAAAGTGACACTCACGGCAAACAATGAAGTTGTTAATTGGTTTCTTTTTAAACGTGGTAACATTCATAATAAGCCAATACTCAGTTTTATCTTTACGATGTTTCGATCCGAAATTTCCACATTATATTATAATTTAGGAATTAATTTAAAAAAAAAAAAGATCTCGGCGAAAGCCGGAAAATTGATACAGTATGAGAATTATATGAAACATTATTCCACAGTGATTTCCCTTTGTTATAGTAACGCCATATGTACGGGCCCACTATTAGGCTAATATAAATCGACCGTTTCGAGTCTTAGAAATTTTGTTTTAGTTCTATCTTGGTGTATAAGATGTACTGAGATCTCAGAGATGATTATTTAAGAAAATAATTGGCTAAACACAAACAGTTACAGTACTATGAGCTCCAATTTCTCACTTGTCCGCGGACAACCAGGATGAAAAAATCAACTTGTCCGGCGGCAAAAAGTGCCGAGTCGGACAAGTCGGACATAGCAATTCCACACCCCTGGTCACACAAGAAAATATGTGTATGACTCAGATTTACTTCTGTGACAATGCTATGATGTCCATAATGTGCATTCATTGACTTCTGTGACTGTCACACAAGAAAATATGTCTATGACTCAGATTTACTTCTGTGACAAGGCTATGATGTCCATAATGTGCAATCATTGACTTCTGTGACTGTCACACAAGAAAATATGTCTATGACTCAGATTTACTTCTGTGACAATGCTATGATGTCCATAATGTGCAATCATTGACTTCTGTGACTGTCACACAAGAAAATATGTCTATGACTCAGATTTACTACCGTGACAATGCTATGATGTCCATAATGTGCATGAATTGACTTCTGTGACTGTCACACAAGAAAATACGTCTATGACTCAGATTTACTACCGTGACAATGCTATGATGTCCATAATGTGCAATCATTGACTTCTGTGACTGTCGCACAAGAAAATATGTCTATGACTCAGATTTACTACTGTGACAAGGCTATGTTGTCCATAATGTGCGATCGTTGACTTCTGTGACTATCATACAAGAAAATATGTCTATGACTCAGATTTTCTTCTGTTACAGAGATCTAATCTAAAATTATCATAAAGCTTAGCAGGGTCAAAACACCTAATCGATGAACTTCACTGGAACTGGCCTCTAAATGTGTGGGAGGGGGGTGTAACTAAGTCATGGCCTAATAAGTGTGCCAAAAATAACTTTTCAACATATTTTCAGGGCCCTCTTGTTGTTTGTCTCTTTGAAGAAGCACTTGGAAATGATACAAGAATTTATTCAAAACATTTTCAGATTTCAACATTCAAATATATGAGATGTGTTTTTCAGCATCAAAGTGTCAAAGAATGTATTAATTCCTTTTCCTGGTCAAATATCGAAGATTAAAGGACAAGCATATGGTACTTTTGAATAGTTGACAGTTATCAAATTTTTGTTTTTGTTTGTTCGTTTTGTTACCTTGTTATTCCCAAAACACAATAATGCACATACAAAAATTTGAAAGTGTTTGGATGAATATTTTTGGATAATTCCTTATGAATGAATATGAAATAAGATGAATTGAGGTTTCCAAACCATGCCTTATTTGAAAATTTGTCATTTCTTGTTCAAAAGTTAGAACATTTAAAAATCATTTAATAATGCAGATTAGGTAAAAATATGCAAAATAGCTAAAATTTAAATCTCTCACACCAAAATGTATGGAGGGATTTAGAAAAACAAATCATTTTTGAAAATAATGAAGTGCCATTTTCATTATCTTTATGTATTTGACTTTAATCATTTGAACTTTTGCATGTGCGTTTTTACCTAGTTGATATGCACAGTCAGCCTTTACATTATGATTTTGATTATGTTTGCAAATATGCACTTTAATAATTATACTCGGTCAAAATAGCGTGTGCATCCGTGTCAGTGTAATGGTTAAAGTTTTGCTTTAACTTCATATATATCAACAACTCTCATACAAATTGACTTGAAACTTAATGAGCACATTTTTGGTAGTGAGTGTACCTCTGACCAAGGGCCACAACTTTGAATTGCTTTTTTTGCAGAATTATACAAATGCAAGAGTAATCTTTTTTCCTTGTTTTAGTTGTAGTTTGTGCATTATTATACACCTTGAATTTGTTCTTTAATTAATGCAATGGAAACTTCTCTTTTCAGATATTCTAAAAAGGAAGCATTTGACTGCTACCCTGAAGCATTTTGAATTGGATCTGCAGTGGGCTTTAGGTATGATTTTAGTTTGAATTTTCATGTTGTTGTTTGATGTACAGTACATGTATATGTAAAGGCTATAATAAAAATTTGGTAAAGTTTTGTGTAAGGGTTTTTCAGAAAGTTTTAAGGAAATAATTTGAAAGAAATATGATACTGCTTCCAGCACAGCACTTAACTTACCATCATCAAGGCTTTTTCACCTGATATAATAGAGGCCTATAAAAGGCCCTTTCCCCACAGGTCATTTCTTAAAGATCATGCAGTTTTCCCAAAAATCCAAAATTACACCAGCTTTTTTGTTCCCCAATCCAGCAATTTTAGCGATAATTCTCTCCCAAATCAACAGGCTAAGGCCTTTTCCCAATGAAGAGAAATAGCCTTGATCATGTGGTGACTAGGTAGGCTAATTTTACCATCATGTGGTGACTAACCTCAAACTTCATATGTAGATGCAACTTGATTAGTTTTACACATCACCTCTTTCAGGTCTCTCAGTCAAAGGTCAAGGTCATTGTGACCTAGAAAACTTTTTAACATTAGCTCTAGAATGGAAGTGCTTCCTTCTTCAACCCTAAAAACTTAATATTTGGATGTACCTTTAGTTTTACACACTTACCTCTTAAAGCCTGAAGGGTCACGTCGAAGATCAAGGTCTCTGTGACTTAATAGAAACTACACAACTTGCTCTAGAATGAAAGTGCTTCCACTTACAACATTGGTTCTAAAATGAAAGTGTTTTCATTTACAGCTGTATGTGCATTGATGAGTTCTTCCGGCCATACATTCTTACTCATCTGACAAGCTTTAATATAAAAGTTCACTCACAAACAAGCATTGACACCTGCTAAGCGGTGCTCTTGTTGTGTTCATTCAGTATTAAAAAGTATGAGCTGTGATGCTCGCAAAATGGTGCTTTTATTTAACTAGTAGAATCTTGTAATATCACATGGACTATTTTGCAGATGGTGCAGAAACCCCTACTGAAGCTGCTGCTGATCAAAGAGAAAGTCTAAATGAAGGTAATGTTTAATGCTTAATGGTATAGTTTATTTTTTTTTGTATATGTCCTGTAATCTTTAATTCATGTGCCAAGTTTGCAATCTTGCAAATATTAACACATTGGCACATTTCAGACAAGAATGTTCCTTATGTGAAGCAAATTGAATGTAATTTGACCTTAAGATTCTCAAAAGAACACTCATATAATTTTTAAAACTGGTCTGTAATGATAGAGATCCTAAAGTTTTTGTTTATATTTATGTTTGTATAAATTAGTCATAGATTTGAAAGATAACTGCTCTTTCCAATGATTTTGTAAAAAAGATTGGAGGTAAGCAAAGATACTGCATTTTTAATGATTTCAAGCTCGGCTGATTTTGGTATTGTCAATGCCTGGTCGCTGTATGCCTTAACTGTTTGCCGTCCACCATAAATTTTATAACTTGGCTCTTAAATGAAAGTGCTTCTACCTAAAACATTCAAATTTCCTATGTAGATGCATCTTGATGAATTTACCCATCACCCAATTTTTCTTAGTCACAAGTTCAAAAGTCAATGTCATTGACCTAATAGATGCACCTTGATTTATCATTAGTTTACAAACCTTGCCAAAAATGTCACTATTCAAAATGACTGTTTACACTTTTATAAAAAAAAAAAATAACATTGACTCTAAAACAAGCTGCCACATATATGAAACTGCACCACCCGCAGCTGAATGTTGTCGCCCATTTAGTGGTGCTTTTGTTATAAAGTAAGGGATTTTCCGGATAACACTAACTAATTCAACCACATTAATGTTCAAATCGTAGATGGTCCTGAAAATCCCAATGAAGAAGAGCATCCAGGATCTGAAACTATGAGATGCCCTGATGTGAATAAAGAAGAGAATCAAGGATCTGAAGCTTTAAGGTGCCCTGATGTGAATGAAGAAGAGAATCAAGGGTCTGAAACTTTGACATGCCCTGATGTGAATGAAGAAGAGAATCCAGGATCTGAAACTTTGAGATGCCCTGATGTGACTGAAGATGAGAATCAAGGGTCTGAAACTTCGACATGCCCTGATGTGAATGAAGAAGAGAATCCAGGATCTGAAGCTTTGAGATGCCCTGGTGTGAATGAAGAAGAGAATCAAGGATCTGAAGCTTTAAGGTGCCCTGATGTGAATGAAGAAGAGAATCCAGAGTTTCTGATGTCTGGAACTGGCAAGGGCAGCTCTGGTAAGAGGCTAGGGTTAATTTATAAGATTTTATCTGTTTAAATATAACCTTAGAAAGCCAAAGATTTTTAGCTCACCTGAGCTGAAGGCTCTTAGTGAGCTATTAGGGTCAATGAATGTTTGCTTTACTTCCATAATTAGTTGTTAACACTCTGGAGGTCACATTTTTTGGCTCAATATTCATTAAACTTGGCCAGAATGTTTTTCTCGATGATATTTAGATCAAGTTTGAATATGGATCATGTGTGATCAAAAACTAGGTCACCGGATCAAATCTTTGAAAATCATTGTTTACAAGACTAGTTAGAGGTCACATTTTGTCCTCAATTTTTATGGAACTTGGTTAGAATGTTTGTACTAATGCAGAGCTGTAGATAAGGAAATATAAGGCTGCGGCAGGGTTTTAAAACTGGCCATATAATTATGCCCATGAAAATTCAGTACGCCCAGAAAAAATTATGTTGATGTGATTTATTTTATACTCAGGTGAGCAATAAAGGACCTTCTTGTTTCAGTTCTGGTCATAGCTTTAAAGATTTCGTTCTGTTGCAGCAATCTTACTTTGTGTGACTGTCACACAAGAAAATGTGTTGAAACATTTAGAATTACTCCTACGACAATTCAATGATGTCCCGAAAAAACTGCATAACAAGTCATATGGACATACTTTAGTTTATAAAGCATGAATTCCTTTGATGTTTTTATAGCAACATGTTGTTCATTGATGGAATCAAGTGAGGAGGAATTAGAAGAAATGGATGTCGACGATGATAGTGACGATGATCCAGACTTCAAGCCTGAGGAATCTTCAACCTCTTCAGACAAAATGGATGTTGACGACGACAGCGACAATGATCCCATCTTCAAGCCTGCAGAATCTTCAACCTCTTCAGAAGGGATGTATGTTGGCGAAGAATTTAATGAGGTTCCTAATTGTAAGTTGTATCTTAGTAGCAAACTTTACCTCAAGGATATCAGATAAACTCCTAGCATTCCAGGGGTATAGTGTTTGGCGAACACATCTTGTTTTTAGGTGTTTTAAGCTGGCATTTTGGAAAATTGTGAAGTAGCCTATTATTGGCCTGTTATATTGTGAAAAAAAGCATGTTGGTCAATGGCATTCACCATGACTTACTGACCTATTATCCTATTTTCAAAACTAGCTTGATGAAATTCCTCTTTTAAATAACTTGTGCTGAAGCAGTCAATAATTAATAGTACCTGTTGGCACAGGTGAGCGATTCATGGCCATCATGGCCCTCTTGTTTAATTGTACATACTTATGTTGTCAAAGGTGATTACAGGGGAATGCATCACAGTGTCTAACAGTTTTAGTTTAGACAGCTAAAATGAATGTTTTGGTTTTTTAGCTGACAACTCTGACACGATGTCGGATATATGGCCAGCTCTTAATGCACATATCCCTTCACCAGGAAGTATTGAGGAGCATGTTGATGAAATTCCAGTTGGCCAAGATAACATTGACTCTGACTGTGAACAGCAACAGCCTCCAGATACAGAGCATCAATTGCCTGCCAAAAGTGAGATTTTATGCGACAAGAACATTAAAGAAATCTTTGTAACAAAAGTGGTAAAATCTGACAATATCATGAAAAAAAGTGATAGAGTACAAAACCAAAGGCATGCATGCCTTTTTTGCAGGTGTTTAAAGTCGCATATACAGGACCACATGATAAGAAAACACAAAGAAAAAGAACAAGTGAAAGCAATTCAAGAATGTACAGATGAGAAAATAAAGGATAAGTTAAAAGATTTGTTAAGAGCTGAAGGAGACCACTCTCATAACCAAAAAGTCATTGCTGATAAAAAAGGTGAATTACTGTTGTCAAGGCGACCAACAGAGGAATTTGACCACAATGATTATGGTCCTTGTCTGGTTTGTAAAGAATGGTTACTGAAAAAATCCATAAAAAAACATCTGAAGTCCTGCAAAGGTGATTCAAGCAACTGTGTAAAGACAGCTAGGTATTTGCAAACAATGGCAGATGTAATAAAGGGTGTTGCACCAAAGGAGTCTAGTAAATTGTTAGTTACAGAAGTTTTCACTATCATGTCATCAGACAATGTTGGATGTGAGGCTAGAAATGATGAGCTGATACGCAGATTAGGTGAATGGTGGCTTAGGTCCTGTCTTGATAACAAGAAAAAGAGAGCATATTGGGCATCTCAGCATATGCGGTTAATGGCCAGGCTTTTGATAGCCATCAGGACATTAAAACAAGATAATCTAATGACAATGTGGGATGTGCTAAGACCAAAAATGTTCGAGGATTATTTGGTGCCTGGAGCTTTAGAAGTGGCATTACCTGATATGGACGATATCGAAGATCTGCAAAGCCCAACCAATTTAATAAAATTGAAATATGACCTGATCAGAATGTGTGAATTTAAATCATCGGTATCAAGTCAAATGTATGACAGCAGTGGAGATGTTCAATGGAAAAAATCTGGAAAAGCTGCAGAAAATATGTTATTAGAAATAAAGCGTTGGTGGAAAGTCAAATGCATGAAACTGGCAAGAAAGGTTCTTCTAGAGAGGAAGCTTACAAAGAAGGAACAGCTACCCAATCCGCAAGATATAAAGAAACTTGGTGAATTCTTAACTAATAGAATTAGAGAGTTGAACCTAGATGAAGAATCTGTAACTTATGCCACATACAAGTCATACGTAGAACTCCTCCAAGCTCGGCTGTTAACCTACAACAAAAGAAGGAGTGGAGAAATTGAGGACATAATGTAAGTACTAAATAAAATTAATTAAATATGATGAGATGTAAAAAAAAATACTCTTATCAATTTAATACCTTACTTATGACAATCTTTGCATATTAGCAATGATGTTGTACACCGAAAAATGAAAGTAGTCCACATTGAGTATTTGAGAGCCAGTTTGGCTAGTGCAGCTTTTAAACCTATTAACAGAATATTGATGTTTTGTTTTATAATGTATTTTTTTTTATGTATGCAAGTCTTTGTTCAATATACCAGCAATAAGAGGCTTTGGAAATTACAGTTGCAGCTTACTTACTCAAGTTTTTAGTTTGATTTTTCAAAGCAAATTTTGAGAGCTTTCGTTTATAGCTAAATATATCTTAAGTTAAATATATGTTGACCGTGCACCAATGTTTAAGTATTTTTAAGTTACCTTTGCTCAACACTACCATGGTTGTAATAGAGATCCTGAAAGTTGTCTGATCGACTGAATTTTTGGTTAAAAAATTTAATATTGAAATTTTACTACAGACAAAGAAGAAATTTTTTTTGGTCTGATAGCTGTTAGAATTGCTTCTGTCTGCCAGTTGTTACCCACAAGTTTTGTTATTTACCAGGCTAACGCACTACCAGCGCAAACTAGAAATTGCTGACCTAGACGAAGGCCTGATGGGAGATATATCAGAAATGGAAAGGTATCTGATGGACTCGCATGAGCTGATACAAACAAGAGGAAAGGTAATTGATAACTAATTGTCCAAAAATTGAATGTTATATATGCTTATGTTATAGATTTTGAACAAACACTATGCTTAAATATGTTAAAAATGCTGAAGGGGGGCAATTTTGTCATTGGATCCAGTCAGGGCTTAAAAAAAAAAATCCACTCACCTGCTCCTTATTTCGAGTATAAATCAAATATGATAAGAATATTTATTGAAACTGGTCTTGTGACTTAGAATTTTAAACTAAGTCAAATATGAGGAAAAGCTTATCCGCACTCTAGTGATTTTTGATCGATTTTCATCAAACATGGTTAGAATGTTTATCTCAATGATATCTAGGTTAGTGTGAAACTGGGTCACATGACCTTGGTTTTACATGATCTTGAAACCAAGATCACAAGGTTAAATTAAAGAAAAAATCTGCATTCTGGAGGTCTCAGTTTTGGTCCAATGTTCCATCAAACTTGGTCAGACCTTAATATTATCCAAGTTCAAACCAGGGTCATGTGACCTTTATAACTATAAGACTCGATCAAATTAAAGAAAAATCTTGTCCACACTCTTGCAGTAACAATTTTGATCAAAATCAAATCATCAAGTCATCAAATTTGGTCAGAATGTTTTTCTCGGCAATATCTATGTCAAATTTGAAATCTATAATTGCAACTCAGATGATTGTGCAGCTGTGGAAGACATATGATTTTCCTAAAAGAAGCCCTAGATCCACTATGTATTTTATGCAGAAGTCTCCCTTTTCCTTCTTGTACAAAGATTGCCATGTCCCAAGGGATAAGACAATGATTTATGTTGACGATCCCAGTCATGCAGGAAAATGTGTCCATGACTTATTGAAAAACTTATGAGAAAAATGCTGGGTTAGTGTCCATGATCATTGCAGCACAAGTCATGTTGACACATTTTTTATCGTTTGACAAAAGGATACTTGTGCTGCACTTTGTTGGTAAAAAATGGTACTTGTGCTGCAGTCCTTGACTTGTGTGACCGTCACACAAGAAAGAATGACTCCTTTCAAAGTAGTCCAACTTGAGATATTCACCGCATGTTTGTCATAAATAAAATCTGTAGTAAAATTTCTCCCAATTCTTTATTTAGGGTCTTTTTATTGTCATTTAGTGGCAAGGGTTTGTGCACAATACTGAGTCAAAGGCCAAAGATTTTGTCCTGTTGAAGTAATTTCTGTTGAACATCAATTAAAAACTTAAATATATGTACAAAAGATTTTTTCATTATATTCAGCGTGGTGGTGTTGTGCCAGTGCTTATTCCAATCGAATGCAAGCCATTGATGGATTTCTTGGCCAACAAAGATGTGAGAAGGAAGCTTAGTCTCACAAGCTCTTACCTGTTTGCTTCGAACACAAGTAAGTTGCCATACTGTCTAGACATAGATACTTCACTTCACAGTGTAATATAGACCATATTCATGATAAAACAAACAAATTTTCTTCTTACTTTATACATTCAAATGTAATTTTACAGGTATTTTAACTGTTTTAAGAGTAGCGGGAAAAGTCATATGACATCAGACGCATAACGCCTGTAGAAAGAATAAATAGTAAGATTTTAAACTTAATATTTTGGCGTCAATTACAAGTTGTTCGGAACTGTGAGAGATATATGCAGTGTGGTATGAATTATATCATCACTGCTAAAACCAGTATTTTACTTATAAGTATAAAATAAAACAGTAGATTGTGCGATTTTTACACTGTGAAATACAACTCTAGCATACGCCTTTAATGTTTGGATACTGTTGACATAATTCAGTTTGTAGCATCAGTATTTTTAGATCAGCTGTTTTCAGATATAACCCAAGATATTGTCAAAGCCTAGATGGTGTTTGCCGTCCGCAGTGCGCCAAATAACTTTATTTCAAGTCTTGTTAAATTTTAATGATGAAAAAAATGAAAAAAAAAAAAAACCAGAAATGTTTAAATCTTAATAAACTCTATTTCTAGTGATGATATGAGAAAAAATTAGTCAAAATTGGTTTTGAAATAATGGAAATGATTTATAATCCTTAAATCTCTGTGCCAGTGGTTTTAACAGGTAATTAGATGAGACGCTGGAGCACTGCGTTAGTTTGGCAAGGTTCATTATGCAGGTTTGTTGTTCTTTATTGGTTTGTATCATTAATTATGACATATTTCAGCTGGAAACCCAATCCGAGCCTATGACAGTTTACGAAAAGTGTGTCATATGTGTGGGCTAGATAGACCGGAGGATATTACTTCGACAAACATGAGGAAATATATGGCTACGTTGGCACAGGTACATAAAAGTTTAAATAAATATTTAATGAATAAGACAATGGCATTGTTTCTTGTAAACTAACCATGATCAGAGTGCAGGGCCCGTATTCATCAAAAATTAAAGTCTAAAACTTAGACTTTGACTTAAGAATGGCAAATGTTTAAATTACCATAAATTTGTTAATAATTTATTTCTACCTAAGAAATATTGGTATGTTGTTTGTAACTACATAATTCATCTTTATGTAAAGTTTCGTTGTAACTTTTGAAGATCTAATGATAAAAGAGTGAAAAGAAAATTTGGCTGTATGAAGTCGAAGTCTAAAACTTAGACCTAAAACTTAGATGAATACGGGCCCAGGTTTATGGTAATGTAACCCCAGAGTCCTATAGCCTAAGTAACTGAATTACAATTACAAGCAGCTGAAGGACAAATGGTTAATTTTGGTGGAAGAGATTTTACGAAATGAAACTGTTGGATTATTTTTTTTTTTTCACAAAATTTTAAATACTGTATAATAAATGCAAGTTTTGATAGGCTTTGAAATGCAAACTTGTTGTTATCATTGATATATTTAATAAAAAGAAAGACATTTTGAGTTTATTTTGCCAGACATTTGGTCTGAAAGTTTTTTAAAAAAATAAGTTGTCGGACCAGCTTCAATTCTGTCAGGACATTTGTTTGGTTTGACAGCTTTTGCAAAGTTTGACATACAACTAGAAAGCTGATGTTAAAAAAGTGTAATTATTTCTACTATGCATAAGATAGTGAATGACCTTTTCTTTTTCCGATGAATTTGCCTGCTTTCACTTGGTAATGGAAAATTATTTCCTGTAGTTTGCATTTTTAATTTTTTTTTTCAGGTTATGAACCTGTCTGATTCTGAGCTCCAGCAGATGTGCAGACATATGGGGCATACGACACATGTTCATTTAGAACATTATAGAACAATGTCTCCTTATATCGAGCGAGTTACTCTTGGAAAGATTTTACTCATGCAAGATCTGAACATTCAGTCTAAGTTTGTTGGAAAAAAACTAACTGATGTAGAATTCATTGAAATTGTAAAGGATCAGGATAGAATGCCAACAGCAGCTGCTGTCAGTACCCCATCGAATCGTGATGATCCATTGTCTGATGATGATGAAGTCTACCAGTTAGATGGTGACAAGGATTCTAGTGATAGTGTAGAAGACCAAAATGGTGAACCAGAAAGGGAAAAAAAGAAGCCATTGGCAAAACGAAATAGGTGGACTCAGAAAGAAAATGCTGAAATACAGAAGTACTTTGCCAAACACTTAAGTGTCAAAAAAGCGCCAAAAAGAGACGACTGCCTCAAAGCTAAACAGGCTAGTCTAAAAGCTGGTGGAGAGCTATATAAGCGTCCATGGCATCTGATTGTTAAAAAAGTTTCTGCTATGAATCATAGTAAGAAACAAGGGAAAGACAAAAAGTAGGGTGTTGATAAATTTCACATCTGCCATTTGTGCGTGAACTTTAACATTAAGCATAATTATATCAATGTAACACATAGAATGTATTATTTTGTCATAAACTGTATGGTTGGTTGGTAAGAACCAGCATCCTACCTCAAAGGTCAAGGTCACATTGAGGGTCAAAACTGAGTGCATTTTCTCTTTTCCCCATTGAAACTTGGCAATGGATGGAAGGATTCTCAAATAATTTTGGATATATATCAAAGTTAATGAGATTATGTGTTGTATACAAGAACCAGCATTCTCCCTCTAAGGCCAAGGTCATCTAAATTTTACAGTAATATGTCTTGTCTCGGCTCTAACTTGGTAATGGATAACAGGAATACTAATATGTTTCTCACGTTTGATGTCAAACTGCATATTCCACATATTGATATTCATTTCACAAACAAGCTGCCATTGAGGGGGTATCCATCACCTTTAGTGATAGTTCAAGTTATATGTAGTACTTAATTTTGTCTGGGGCATATTTTGAAAAGTATGTAAGATATTGACTTGAAACTACATAGTAGAATAGATCTCATGAGGAGAAATTGCAGTGCACAAGAACCATGACTTTTGCCTTACCTGTTTTTTTAGTTCTTCCCCTTTGGACATTGCTCATTCATTGGTATACTCCTCAGGCGACACATCCGACGCGCAGAGTTCTAGTTAGCTAGGTACTTATTGAAAATTTTGGATATATACAAGATGTTTTTGGTTGAAAGAAATGTTTGCAAATTGACCAAATAATTTAGAGAATATTGTTGAATGTAATATTATACACCTGAAAACAAAGTCTTGTAGCATATATAGGAGTCACACTGTGGTTGGTTTGTTGTAATTTTCCTTGTCCATAGCATAACTTAAAAACAATTTAATGGAAGTTGATAATACTTTATACAATGTTAGAACACAACTGAGAGGGAGTGGTGTGCACAAGAACTATAACTGTTGTCTTATATGAGTTATTGCACTTTGTTAGTTTTTCTTGCCTGGAGTATAACAATCAAAAAGTATTGAAATTATCAATTTTAAACTTCATAGGTGTATAGATGGCGTAATTATTGTCTAAGACATGGGAGTTTTTTTGAGATATCAACTTAAACATCATAGGTGTTTAGATCTCAATAATGGGAAGTGTAGTAAGCAAGCACCATAACTCTCTTGTGCATATTTTAGGAAATTTTGCCCTTTGTATTTTTAGCTCACCTGAGCACGAAGTGCTCAATGGTGAGCTATTGTGATCGCTTGATGTCCGTCGTCTGTCGTCTGTAAACTTGTGTAGACGATAGAGGCCTTAGTTTTCATCCAATCTTTATGAAATTTGGTCAGAATGTTTGTCTTGATGAAATCTGGGTTGGGATTGTTTTTGGGTCATCGGGGGTCAAAAACTAGGTCACTAGGTCAAATCATAGAAAAACCTTGTGTAGACGATAGAGGCCTTAGTTTTCATCCAATCTTTATGAAATTTGGTCAGAATGTTTGTCTTGATGAAATCTGGGTTAAGATTGTTTTTGGGTAATCGGGGGTCAAAAACTAGGTCACTAGGTCAAATCATAGAAAAACCTTTTGTAGACGATAGGGGCCATAATTTTCATCTGATCTTTATAAAATTTGGTCAGAATGTTTGCCTTGATGAAATCTGGGTTGGGATTGTTTTTGGGTCATCGGGGGTCAAAAACTAAGTCACTAGGTCAAATCATAGAAAAACCTTGTGTAGACAATAGGGGCCATAATTTTCATCTGATATTTATGAAATTTGGTCAGAATGAAACTGTAGTTTCCATCTGATATCTATTGACTAAATATTAGTCATTTAAGGAAAACCTGTAAGGGCTGTTTACTCAGGTGAGCGATTTAGGGCCATCTTGGCCCTCTTGTTTCATATTTAATTTTTTCGGAGCAATTTTTTTTATATGTATTTTTTTCAGAGCATAACTCAAAAAGTATTGAGTGCAGCATTGTAAAACTTCCTTTGTGAATACTGTTATTGATTTAAATTTGTGGTGTTAAAATTTGGCGTTTTCTTTATCTGAATTTATTGGCTATTTATTTTGGCGCATTGTAAAGGTACCTCAAATTTAACAGAAATAACTCAGGCTGCTAATATGGCCAAAAATAATCAACTGCCAATAAAAGTCAGTATACAGTGCATCTCATTAAGGAGAAGTGCATTTCACATGAACCTTAACTCTTTGTTGTTTTTTTAGCTCACCTGAGCACGTAGTGCTCATGTGAGCTTTTAGGATCGATGGATGTCCGTCGTCTGTCTGTCTGTCTGTCTGTCGTCTGTCAACTTTTTTCTTCAAACAACATCTCCTCTGAAACCAGTTGATGGATTTTGCTCAAACTTTGCAGGAATGATGCTTGGGTGATGCTTTACCAGATTTGCTCATATCGTTCCGGTCCATTGCACAATATGGCTGTGAGGCCCTAAAAAGGGTTTTTAAAATGCAAACTTCAAAAATCTTCTTCTCCAGAACCAGAAGGCCCAGAGCTGTTATATTTGATATATAGGATCATCTAGGGGACCTCTACCAAGTTTGCTCAAATCATGATCCCCGGGGTCAAAATGGCCCCGCCCCGGGGCTTATTAGTTTTATATAGAATTATATAGTAAAACTTTAAAAATCTTCTTCTCCATAACTACAAAACCTAGAGCTTAGATATTTTGCATGTAGGATAGCCTTGTGGACCTCTACCAAGTTTGCTCAGATTATGACCCCCAGGGTCAAATTGACCCCGCCCCAGGGCTTTTATGTTTTACTTAGTGAAATCTTTGAAAATCTTCTTCTCCAGAACCTCAAGACCCAGAGCTTAGATATTTGGTATTTGGGATCATGTAGTGGACCTCTACCAAGTTTGCTCAAATCATGATCCCCGGGGTCAAAATGGCCCTGCCCCGGGGCTTATTAGTTTTATATAGAATTATATAGTAAAACTTTAAAAATCTTCTTCTCCATAACTACAAAGCCTAGAGCTTAGATATTTTGCATGTAGGATAGCCTTGTGGACCTCTACCAAGTTTGCTCAAGTTATGACCCCTGGTATCAAATTGACCACGCCCCAGGGCTTTTATGTTTTACTTAGTGAAATGTTTGAAAATCTTCTTCTCCAGAACCACAAGGCCCAGAGCTTAGATGTTTGGTATTTGGGATCATGTAGTGGACCTCTACCAAGTTTGCTTAAATCATGATCCCCGGGGTCAAAATGGCCCCGCCCCGGTGCTTATTAGTTTTATATAGAATTATATAGTAAAACTTTGAAAATCTTCTTCTCCATTATAGCCTAGAGCTTAGATATTTTGCATGTAGGATTGCCTAGTGGACCTCTACAAAGTTTGCTCAAATTATGACCCCAGGGTCAAGTTGGCGCCGCCCTAGGACTTATCATATTTACATAGAGAATATATTGTAAAAACTATGAAAATCTGCTTCTGTAGAACCATAAGAGCTTATATATTTTGCATGTAGCATTGTTTACTGGACCTCTACCAAGTGTGTTCAATTGTGACCACCCTGGGGTCAAATTGGCCCCGCCCTAATATAGAATAAAATAGTAAAAATATTCAGAAGAAGAACCATAAGGGTTAGAGCTTAGATACTATAAATGAAGCATTACAGATTTTATCTTTGACATTGGATGACCTTGACCTACTGACCTACTTTAATGTTTTTCAAGATTTCTATTGTTCAGTTGCAATTATTTATGTCTCCTTAATGTAATCAACCAAAGTCACTCAGGTGAGCGATAAAGGGCCATCATGGCCCTCTTGTTTTAAATTGTTTTCACAAAACATGTGCTTTTATGTAATTTCTTTGTTGATTATTAAAGGTTCTCTGAAAAATCATCAAATATTTGTCATGATATCTCCATCATTAGCATATCAGCCACAATTAGGTAGAAGTATTTTACACTACAATTTTGAGCGATCTTGTGTCGCCCGGCTAGAAGTCAGGAACTTGACCCGCTTTTTGAAGAAACATTTGCAGTTAGTGATCACAATGTCAAATTTATTCTGTCACATAAGGCATAGTTTAGCAATGCAATACAGGGCCTGATCTTCATCACACTTGTCACAATGTTTGTTCTGGTACATATGATGTCATAAACCAGGTCACTGAATTGAAAAAAAGTATGTGGTGTTATGTTCAGGATCTGAAAAATATTAAACATCTGTGAAACTGCTTCTGTGACAATAATGTGGACATACTTGTGTGACTGCAGCACAAAGTCAGTGCCGTGAGAACACATTTTGCACTGTCACATAAGAATTTTTTTTGTCACACAAGTGTCATAGTCACACAACTACCTTGCAGTAGGTCCGTCCGTACGTCTGTCCGTACGTCCCGAAATTTTGTGAACGCAACTCTTCTTAAACAGGATGACAGATTTTGCTTAAACTTCCAGGGATGAACAACCTTAATGATTGTGTAGATGGTAGGAAAGGAAGGAATTTTCGCTGCGACCTAATTTAACAGAATTATGGCCCTTTGTTGATTTTTTCACTAGAAATTTTGTGAACGCAACTCCTCTTAAATCGGATGGCAGATTTTGCTTAAAATTCCAGGGATGAACAACCTTAATGTGTAGATGGTAGTAAAGGAAGGAATTTTCGCTGCGACCAAATTTAACAGAATTATGGCCCTTTGTTGTTTTTTTCACTATATACCATATAGAAATTTTGTGAACGCAACTCCTCTGAAATCGGATGGCAGATTTTGCTTAAACTTCCAGGGATGAACAACCTTAATGTGTAGATGGTAGTAAAGGAAGGAATTTTCGCTGCGACCAAATTTAACAGAATTATGGCCCTTTGTTGATTTTTTCACTATATACCATATTGAAATTTTGTGAACGCAACTCCTCTTAAACCGGATGGCAGATTTTGCTTAAACTTCCAGGGATGAACAGCTTTAATGTGTAGATGGTAGTAAAGGAAGGAATTTTTGCTGTGACCATATTTAACAGAATTATGGCCCTTTGTTGATTTTTTCACTATATACCATATAAATAATTGAACATATAAATTTTACATTTGTAATTTAATTTAACATGTACATAAGGTTACCTGTAGATCATTTTAGGTATATGTACAGAAAAAATCTTACATACAGGATATACATGCTCTTGTTTATGAGCACTTATGCATAGTGGGGGCATCCGTGTCCTATGGACACAGTTCTAGTTATCCATAAGCTCTCAGCCTGGTTAATCACTATGATGGAGCCACTGCCAGTAAAAACTATTGATGGTACACCATGTAGGGATTTAGTTTTTTCATTGTCATAGGCAGTGTGGCTATTTTTTAATTTGTTTTGGGACTAACATTTCTTGAGATTTCTCTATGAAACTTCCATTCTGTTTGTGAAGGCTCTGTATTGGTTTATTTTTCAATCTAAAGGAAACTGTAAACATATAGTTTTAATAAAGAATAATGTTTATTCCAGCCTCAAGAACTACAGACACAAGCTAAGAATTGATGATCTGGATGAAGGTTTAATTGGGGAGATAACCCAGTTGGAGAGATACCTCATGGAAACCCATGATCTCATTCAGACAAGGGGGAAGGTATAATCAAAGTTCTGTCACTACTTTGTAAGGATAATTTATGTCAGATGAATTCATAAAACAATGATGTTGAAACTAGTTTTCAGAGACATTTGACTTCCGTTGTTTTTTTTTTAATGATCTCAGAGCAGTTGTCAAAAGTACCATATTGACTGCTGCACAGTAAATAGGCCAATGTTTGAAAAGAACATGGAATGCCTAGTTTCTCAAAAGAAAATGTTTCTAAACTATTTCTTTAGTTTTATTCATCACTAAATGTATCTGAAATTTTTGTTTATTTGGATCACTAGAAAAAAATTTACAGCCAAATTAATGCATGAAGAACACCCAATTTTACCTGTAATGCGTTGGCATCTATTTTTTACTTCCTTTTCAAATTCAAAGATCTATTTTACATGCAAATAAATCGTTTTATTTTGATAACAGTTAAAAAGAAAGAAAATTTTATAACCTTAAAATTGATATATAGTTCAAGACATATGGAACAGTATTTTAATTAATGTAACTATTTAAATAAAAAGTGCTGCGTGTAATGCCTGCAAATTAAAAAAAAAACACGAGTATTAAATTTGTCACAATACAGCAGTCCGAGAATACTTAAAACTTTTCTTTCTCAATTTATCATAATGTAAACACCAAGTAATAACTGCTTTTTAAAAAAGTTTCTACCCAAATTTTAGCGAAAAAAATCTAATACCCCATAATTTTCTGATTGTGACAAAAACAGTGTAACATTCGTCCCTTCAATGGATACGTCTTTAATCTTGTATGCTACCAGTGCATCAACATCTGTGCAGTCTGATCAGGATCTCCACTGTTCACTTTTATATTCATAGAAGAATTTCTGACTGAAAAGCGACAAGTGCAGATCCAGATCAGCCTGCACATGCATTAAAACACACATTCAGGGGGTAAAGGGTGAATAATTTAAATTGAAAGAGAAAAAATTGAATTCTGTGTCTGATGCAGTTTAATATTCTGATTATAAAAAGGTGAAAAATTAAAACTGTGTTGTGTTTTATAAAAAAACATTAACTAAGAAGTAAAAGTTGTCTGTAACATCCACCCCTTAGTATGGCACCTAATAAATTTACTGTGCAGCAGACATTATTACAGACTTAGACACTGAAATCAAGTCTTAATTTTATGTCTTTTGAAAGAAGTGGTACATCTGCATTAGAAAATGTAAAATTTTAATATTTTGTATTTGCCCCATAGTGTTGTAAACTACCTGAAATGGACCCACCATCGGTCAAATTGCTAAGTTAATACAAGTGATCACATTTGCACTTGGGGTCCAACTGAATATTTGCCAAATGTTAATTAGATTTTTTATATTTTTAGAAAAATGCAATTGTGCCTGTACTAATCCCACAAGAGTGTAGACTGGTGCTGGAATTCCTGGCAGACACTGAGGTTCGAAGAAAACTGAAAGTTCCAGTTTCAAACATTTATCTGTTCCCCAAACAACTGGGTATGTTACAGACTATGTCTGCTTGAAAACTTTATAACAGTGAAGTTGTGAACTGAACTGTTAAGTCAGAACTGAAGACTGTTCAACTTAGTTTGGGATTTAAAACTGAAAAAAAAAAAAACTAGCATCATTCAATCCTTGTGTTTAAAAAGTAATGCATTTTATTGATAGAAGTTTTATATAAGCAAAATAAAAACAACTGCAAAGTGAATCGATTGCAGTTTTTCAGCTCCAGTTTTCTATGAAAATTGGGAAGCACTGAAAAACTTGAGTGTACTGTCTGTTTGACATGTGCTGAGCAACTGACAGGTCTTGAAATTGTTCCACATTATGTTTCACCAGTAAAAACTTGCTTTGTATATATACTCTTTGATCTGTCCTGCAAGGTTTTTGAAGGTGTTACTTTTCAAATTTTGGTGACATAAAAACATATACAGAGGGTAAACAAAATTGCAATTTTATACAAATTATGTGTACAAACCATACCTATTGTTCCAACCATAAAGTAGTAGTGAAAATATAGTGATGCTTTTATATAATTTCATTGTTATTTAAAATGCAGATCAAGGGCCAATTAGAGCATATGACAGTTTGAAAAAGGTCTGCAGAGAGAGCCAGCTGACAGAACCAGAATCTATTACAAGCACAACACTAAGGAAGTACATGGCCACTCTTTCTCAGGTGACAGAAATACACTTTATTTAAAAAGTTTTATCTTTAAGCAGATTTTTTTGGGGGGGAAAAACTGCTTATTAGCATGCGGATGTTGTATTTTAGATTTCCACTCAGTAACTAGCTATGAGTGACCAGCTGCAATGAAACTTGGGTGTGTAGGTAGCTTGCTTAGAGACCAATCTTGGAATTGCATTTATGGTCTCTAGGGTCATTGTCACTGTTTATAAAGAAGTAAACCAAATTCATTATGTCAAGCAGTTTAGTCTTAAAGTTTCTACCAAAAGCTGATACAATTAATTTGCCTCATTTCAGGTCCTTAACCTTACACCAACAGAACTCCAACAGATGTGTAGGCACCTTGGCCACACAACTAAGGTCCATCTGACGCACTACAGAACGATGAGCCCTCTTATAGAGAGAGTTAATTTAGGCAAAGTCTTGTTAATGCAAGACTTAAATCTTCAGTCAAAATTTGTTGGAAAAGAGCTTAACGACATTGATTTTTATGAAATCATCAAACCATCATCAGTTGAAGAAACAGAGGAAGATGAGAGTATTGCTGCTAATGAAGATCCTGATCCTAGTAATCCAGTTGCTGAGAATGAAATAGAATTGGAGTCTGATGATGCGCCAGTTTCAGACATAGAAGATGATGTTGCTCAGGCAAAACCAAAAATGAAAAAAGTCAAGAGGCAAAGGTGGACCTCTGAGGAGGAAAAGGAATTGAGAAAATATTTTGAAAAAAATTTCAAGTCTAGGGTTACGCCAAGAATGGCGGAAGTGTTGAAGGCTAAAAGGGCAAGTTTGAAAGATGGAGGATCTATTCACAGGCGCTTTTGGCATTTGATTGTTAAAAAAGTATCAGCTATAATCCAAAAGGACAAGAAGAATCAGAAAAAATTAGCCCAAATGCTAATTGTTAAAAAGCTAAGCCAAGAGTAAAACATTTTTAAATAATAATGCTTAAAGTTGAAGAATGAAAACAATGTTTACCTAATAGTATGAACAAGATATCACGATGTTAAACTTATTTAGCTTGCCTGAGCTTGAATTATCTGTAGTCTTTTCTGTCTACTCTTAAAAATAAATGCTGCATTTCACTGGATATTCATGAAACTTGGTTAGAATGACTACCTTGATAAAATCTATGTCGAGTTTAAGTGTAGGTCATCTAGCTTATGATACATGGAAATACTAGATGCTTCATTTTACAGATGTTAGGAAAAAATGAAAGTAAGGATTCAAATCAAATTTTATTTTGATATTTAGGAAGTAGCTTAAAAGGTACTACCATGATGGCATAGTATGATTTGTTCATTTTATATAGAAGGGATCTGCATAAAGATACTGTATCACTACTGTACAATTTGCTGACTTGGTATAATTTGTAATGCTGTGAAAGTTCAAACAATAGGCAGTGCTCAATGTACATTGCAATTTAGGAAATTCAAAGGTAACTGTTATTATGTTGACTTTTACTGACTACAACTTTTGAGGTAAAGTCTGAATGATAACCTAATTTGTATTCCTGAAAGTTAGATGAGAAAACTAAATAAAATTGTATTCAGTTGAAGTATAAAACTTTTTCTGTGAAAATGTATTCAGTTGTGAAATTTATTTTATTCATCACCCTATATTTTGGATGCACAAAGTATATGCAATATAATGTAATAACTACAGCCAAAATAGTCACCCCAGTATTATTAGCTCACCTGAGCCATAGGCTCATGGTGAGCTATTTGGATCAATGAATGTCCATCATCCGTGCACATTTAGATCGTTTACGCTCTAGGGGTCACATATTTTGCCTCAGTTGTCATGAAACTTGGTCAAGATGTTAATCCCAGTAATAACTCTGGAGGAGTTCAAATATGGGTCATCTAGGGTCAAAAACTAGGTCACAGAATCCAAATATGGAAAAATCTTGTTAACACTCTAGAAGTAACATTTTCAGCCCAAATATCCTTGAAATTTGTCAGAAAGGTTGATTTGACAATTTTTAGGTCAAATTCGAATTTGGGTCATCTAAGGTAAAAAAACTAGGTCACAGAGCCCAAATATGGAAAAACCTTGTTAACACACTGGAGGTAACATTTTCAGCCCAAGTATCCTGTAAATTTGTCAGACTGGTAGTATCATTGATTTCTAGGTCAAATTTGAATTTGGGTCATCTAGGGTCAAAAACTAGGTCACAGAGCCCAAATATGGAAAAACCTTGTAAACACTCTAGAGGATACATTTTCAGCCCCAATTATCCTGCAACTTTGTCTGAAAGGTAGTTTGATGTTTCTAGCGCAAGTTCGAATATGGGTCATCTGGGGTCAAAAACTAGGTCACAGAGCCCAAATATGGAAAAGCTTTGTGAACACTCTAGAGGTAAGATTTTCAGCCTAAATATCCTGCAAATTTGTCAGATAAGGTTGTTTTGATGATTTCTAGGTCAAATTCGAATTCGGGTCATCTAAGGTAAAAAAACAAGGTCACAGAACCCAAATATGGAAAAACTGTGTTTAACACTAGAGGTTACATTTTCAGCCCAAATATCCTGCAAATTTGTCAGAAAGGTTGTTTTGATGATTTCTAGGTCAGGTTTGGTTATGGTCATATGAGGTCAAAACTAGGTCACAGGGCCCCTATTATTGAAAAAACCTTGTAAACTATTTAGAGGCTACAATTTCAGTCCAAATATCCTTGAAATTTGTCAGAAAGTTTGTTCGGATAATTTCTTGGTCAGGTTGGAATATGGGTCTTTTGGGATCAAAAACTAGGTCACAGAGACCAAATATGGAAAACCCTATCTCTTGAGACAAGTTGTCGCATATATTAACCAAACCCGTAACATCTTTGTTAAGAGCAGTGATACTCAGGTGAGCGATATAGGGCCATAATCGCCCTCTTGTTTTTAACTATGCCATGGTGGTTTGTCCGTAAACTTTTTCTTACAAACACACTACTTTTTGTCTTTGATAAGACTTGGTAATCAGGAACCCTGCAACTTGAAAATGTTCTGAACCATTTTTAAAATTGTTTGGTGAAAGGATAAGGTCACAGCTACTGCCAAAGGCAATTTTTTGAGAATATGAGGTCACAATTTTTCAATGAACATAGATCACACTTTTTCAGAAGGTTTCTTGCAACATGTAGTTGATATCTGTTGGTAATAGTAGGTCAGATATCACCTTTCTTAGATTTTCCTTGATAGCTCTCCACAGGTCACAGTTTTCATTCATCAAAAGTCAAGGTCACAGTGTTTTCAAATAGTGATTCTTGTACAGGTCACAAATTTTTGTCTTTGAAATTTGCTCAGAAGATTCCTTGCAAAATGTAAATGATCCCTGTTCTTTTTTATGTAAAAGGTCAAGGTCACATTGACTGATAGTGTTTCATCAATTAGATTCTACATGTCAGTTTCCTCTCGACTTGGATCAAACTTGTTCAGTACGTAAATGATCCTATTGTTACAGGTCAAGTGACCTGTGAGATGCTTTACTTGCCAGTTTTCTTTTAAATTTCATCAAACTTGCTCAGAAGTTTTCCTTCTACATGAAAAATGATGCAAATCTTTTTGGCTAGGAAATGCATAAAGAATGCTTATAGCAAATTGCAAATGTAATGAAAAATGTGTGGTCAAATTATGATATATTTTTTAATAGATATGGTTTCAAGTATTTCAGTGGAATGTTTATGGAATGGAAGTTTTAGATGTGGATTAAAAGAAATAAAATATATTTTGGTATCTATGACTTACTTGTATTTCAATTAAACAAGTTAAAAGTGACACTGTACAGGAATCATAATGTCTTAGTGCACCATTGTCATTTTTCATTGTAATATACTGACTTTCAATCCATGTGCAGAATTTTCTCATATCAAAAAACACAATTTTCCCTTGATATCAAGATCATATTTTACTATGACCTTTACTTTATTTGCCTAGTTATTTTACAATAATTTTGTGGCAATATAGTATTGGAGTTCCAATGTATGATCGCTGATTTTATACCCAATTCACATTGTGCAGTTGTACATCAATAAATCATAAGATTTGTCCTTTTGATCCCCTTTAGTATTATTGCAGTAAGTACAGCATTAATTTTTAGCTTGACATTTTGAAGAAAAGGCAAGGTATCCTAATTGCCTTGGCATTGGTGTCACATCTGGGTAAAGTTTTTCAACCACCCCACTTTATTTCAAAACCATATAGATATTGATTTGACATTTATAATGCTTATATACCATCATTACCTCCATCTACAGACAAAAGAACCTAACTCTGTTAAGCTTTTTGTCAGAATTATGCCCCTTTTTTGACTTAGAAAATAAGTTGAATATGAATAAAATCCACTTTCTGACTTTACACCTTGAGATAATGCTTTAAAACATAGAAAATCTGTTTGTATTATTACCCCCATCTGTAGGGAAGAGAAGATAACTCTTTCAAGGATTTTCTTTTTAAGTTAAGGCCCTTTATTGACTTAGAATCTTGGTATTTTTTTGTACCAGTCCACTTTTTGACTGAACTGTTTGAAATAATACTTTGAAAGTTGGAATTCTTGTAAACCATGATGATCCCCAAATGTAGAAAGGAAGAGGTAACTCTGTCAAAGATTTAAGTTGAATTATGGCCCTTTTTTGACTTAGTGGCAAAGTAAAATTTTCCATTCTATCCACTTGTTGACAACCATTTGAAATATTACTTTAAAAGTTGTGATCCTTGTGAACCATTGTGACACCTATATGTAAACAAGAGATGGACTCTTTGAAGTTGTTTCTTGATTTGTAATTTGAAATTCCTAGCTAAAGTCTTTAGTGCAACTGGCACTGTCACGCACATATATCATTAGCCACTTATAGAATTAATTAAAAAACATTGCTTCGTATTCAGGGAAATCAAACATTTAAGTTTGATAATACTTGAATTGATATCATGCTTTTTGAGGCCCTTGTTTATACAGACTCTAGTTTTGCCTTTTACTAACAAACTTTTGTTTTATTGGCAAGCACTAAAAAAGGAGAGCTTGCTGTCCTACTGACGCCTTTTCTTACTGCGACAATGTCTTCATACAGAGCATGTTACTTGATTCTTCCAAAATTGTTTCATGAGGAATTACTCTTTTTACTAAATCCTGGTTAATTGCTTGAAATCATGTTTTGTTTTTCAAGCAAATGCAAGAACTAAGACTCTTATTTACCTCGTTCAGTATTGCCTATCTTTGAAATATGTTGATACCAACAGAACAACTGAAAACATTGATTGGAATTAATACAAACTGTGATAGAAGACCATTATTTCAAACGAACTCTATATGAAGCCTTCATGAAAACCCATTCTGTTACATGCTTGTCACTGTGTAAAGGGGTAAATAGAAACAAAGCATCTACAGAAGACATGGGTAGTGAAGAGGAGGAACTGTCCGTCCGTTTATTAGTCATTTCCTCCGAAAACTTTACCATTGACATATTTTCCTTACTACTGAATCGAATTACTTCAAACTTGGCCACAACAATACCTTGGACAAGACCATTCCAATGAAGTACATTTCTGTGACCTTGACCTCTGAATGACCTTGACCTTTAAAGTTTTCTTGTCCAAAAACTATAAGTTTGGCCATAATTTCCTTATTTCTGAACAGAATTACTTCAAACTTGGTCACAACAACCCCTTCGATAAGACCTTTTCAACAACATATATTTCTGTGACCTTAACCTCTAAATGACCTTGACCTATGACATTTACTTCTTTGATGATACTTTGTACATGGATAGAGGATCATATGGAGATTATGCATGTCTCAGACAAATTCTTTAGTCAATTTCCACATATGGGTTGGAGTTAGGGAGATGGACATTGCACCGGTAGGGGACTGTTGCTTTGTCTGTGACAAGCTCTTGTTAAAGTAGTTTTATCACGTGTTCGATTTATATCAAGTTTTAGATGATTAATTGTATCATAATTAATTGAAAATACATTAATCAAGTGCTCAAAAAATATATATTTAATTCAAAATTTACTATATGTGGAAAAGGCTATGAAATAATTCACCCACTCTATAAAATAGCTCTGAATCATAGCTTGACTATTTCTTTGTTTCATGGTGAAGGGTTTTTTGGCAAATTATTTTTCCCTGTACATATTATGATTTGATAACTGATTATTTTTTATGCATTCATGCTCAATTAACTGTTAACATGAATTCCTGATTTTCAAAAAAGACTGGGAAAAAAACCCGAAATCCATACCTTTCGTTTCATTCAAGAAAAACACACAGATACATAAGTTTAGAACTGAAACACTTATTTCATATCTGATTATTTGCCATTTCATCTTAATTTTGGCAATCGGAATGCCTTGGTGATGTAGGTAATGATATAACAATGGCAGCGTGAGAACCCTTCTGTGCCATTTCCATTTGGTTATATGCACTTCAAAGTTAGACTTAAGTTGACACTTATTTCTTAAATTCTAAATGAAAATTCTTAATTTTCATGAGTATTTTATGCTAATATGCATGTTATTTATGTCTTCATGTACTTTATATGCATAAAGCATCGAAAAATTTGCTATGGATTTGAGCATTTGCTTCATTTTGTTGTTACATTTGTATCTTTCAGTGTTCTGTTAAAGCCAAAGTAGTGTCTATATCCACCACAACCTTAGTGCAAACAACATACGGGCAACGCCAACTACAAAACATGACCATTGTTGATGAAACCAAGTCCATGATGTTGGCTTTATGGCAACAGCATATTGACAAAGTCAAACCAAAACACTTCTACACTTTTGAAAATCTCATTTCAACATTTTTCCAGGTAATCTTTACAAATTGTGCATTTATAATTAAACAACTTGCTAATTATGACCCAACTAAGATAATGCAAGAAGAGCATATGCTTTGCACCTGTGTTTGTATGTGTTCAAATTGTGTGTGAACTATAAAATGAACAGAAAATCTGGGATGAAATCTTATGTACACTTCTCAAATTAAGAAGTTGTGTTGAGCCCTCAAAATCATTCACATTAGTTTGGTCTCTAGGTTGTAAGTCTATCACAGCTGAAGTAAAATCACATTTGCCATTATAAATGACAGGCAGTAAATACTGGCCATAAATAACGATAAATACTGGCACATCAAATACGGGGAAAATCAGCAAAAGCAGCATTTATGATGAAAACAATGAACAAGCCCCTTAATCTGCGGGTAGTTCCCTACCAAAATAGTATGTTTATTTCCCCCTTAACAGTTAAAAATTATTATAAATAATGAAAATAGTCACTAATTTTCATTTGAAAATGTTTTATTTAATTCGTAAGACTTTTTGTAAACTCCAACATGTATAAATTGCTAATTGGTCAAGATTAAGTTGTGTATGCCGTTACACATGCTCATTGAATTGTGTGACAAATGAGTCGACATTCCTAAAAATAGCACTATATACACCAGGGGTAAATGTTTCCTTGGATTTAAAAAAAAAAACAACAGAGAAATATGCATATCAGGAATACCAACATTCAGAAAATACAGCCTCCCCACACAGCCAACAAGTAGAGAGGAAAAGACCATGGTTTTATATGATCAATTTCAAAAAAGACACCACAAACAATTAACAAAAGTGAGAACCATAGGGGTTACCACATTGAAACGGACAGTGGCAAAATATTTTGTCACTGGGGGGTCTAAACCAGGTTCAAGGTTGTTTATTGATACAGATGCAGTGATTAATGGACAAACTGTGTATGTTTCATTAAATTTTCTTGTAAGTTTGTCAGTTTGTTGTTGCTATTTATCACTTGATATAGAGGATATTTGTTTGTTTTTGTGGAAGATGAGAATTTATTTCATCGAGTGAACACCATATGTGATATTTTCACGAGTGGCGCTCGATGAAAACCATATGTGATATTTTCACGAGTGGCGCAAAATATCACATATGGTGTTCACTCGATGAAATAAATTCTCATCTTCCACAAAAAAACAAACAAATTTTCTTTTTATTTTATGCCAACACGTCAAAAATGGGTTTTTTTATGACATTTTTAATCAGGGCCTTCAATAAATTCCCCATGGTGAGCCCCAAATCAGTTAATGCGTACTTTGGTTACTCCGCACAAAAAAAGTGCAGACAATCTCCAATACATATGATAACTTTACTTCTGCTGAAATAAACTGAATACACTTTCATCAAATAATATTTATTTTTGTCTACACAGTTTATCAATATTTATTGAATTTTGCCATACATACTTTAATTATAAAAGCGGATTAATACTCAATATTCAATAGTTCGGGCACAAACATGTATTATCAAAATGGTAATTAACTGATTCAAAACAGTGTATTATCACTTTTATCTCACTGGTATTTCCCTATATTTCATTGGTAGGCATAAAATAAATGGGTGTTAATTACAAAAATAATTATCTTTGGTTGTTTAACTAATGCACATCAAAATGTCATGCATCATTAAATCTGTTTTTCCAAAGGCAATTGGAGTAAAAATGCATGTCCACCAACAAAAATGTACAAATCAGACCTAGGAATGGCTTTTTGCAATTCTCAAAGACATGTTTTCTTTTCAGGGTGAGTTACAGCTGTCCACAACAGCAAAGTCAGTGTTTAAACCCACAGATGAGTTTGCTGTGACTGAAGATGAGGACAGAAGTGTCAAGGTCACCGAATCTGTAGGAAGTGTGGCATGTTGCAGTTTGAAAAGCACGTCAAAATGTCTTAACTGCAATAAGGCATTAGACACTGAAACAACTAGTGGCATTGTTCGATGTCACCATTGCTCTGCAAAACAAAAAATCAACCAAACAAATCTGACAAGAACACTATCCCTTCAACTTGATTCCAAAAACATGCTTCAAAAGTTTGTTGTCTTCAATGATGTGCTCAACTCCTTCTTGATGAAATACAATTTGACAAATCTGAACAATGATGAAATAGAACAACACATTCTTTGCATGGTTCTGATGTTGTTCTTCAATTGGATGTTCAAAAGGAACAAGATGTGTAGTCAGGAAGTAATTTTGTAATGAGGTCACAAGAGCCCATTTATAGCAAATGCTTGTAAAGTCTACTAGAAACTGCATCAAGGCCATGATGTAATGTGTGTTGTATGACAATTGGAAATTTAATTAGTACATCTTGTCATAGTAATATTAAAATTTTTAACCTTTGACCAGCTTGTTCAAAGCAAATTTCTCTTGTATTCATCAATGAAGCTACCAGCTACATAGTATTTCTCTGCACTTTTTAATAAGGACATTTCCCGTCATCTCAGAAAATTTTTCTACTGACAGGACTGGTGTAACGTTAAAAACTGTTTTATGAAATCTTTAGATAGTAAACGCAAAAGATTTTTGCAAAATTTCGAATATACATGTGGCATATTTAGTGGTAAGTAAACTTCCAAGGGTTTTACTACACATTTTTTTGGTTATTTCAACAAATCAAAATATAGACACGTTAAAAACATGTCTGCATTCAAATTGCTACAAGTCAAAAGTAGTCTCCATGAAGAAATCGATTAACACGTCAAAACTCGTCTCAATGTATGACAAAACTTTGTCAACCCTTTACTCCATGGATGTGCTTTTAGTCACATGGGTGACCAGTGTAGATCCAGATCAGCCAGCACATCTGTGCAGTCTGATCAGGATCTTCACTTGCTTTTAGATTGAATAGGTTATTTCTTACCAAGAAGTGAACAGTGTAGAGCCAGATCAGACGGCATAGATGTGCCAGTGATCTGGATCTACACTGGTCGCCCATGTGACTTCAGTGATTTTAGCGCTGCCACCATTTCTGTATGGCTTTGGAATTGTCTCCCTAGTATTTATCTACAAACATTGAGAACTCTACATATTTTCAGGTTGTGTCACTATCCAAAAGGTAGTTTCATGTAGGTATTATATGAATTAAATTATAATTTGAGTTACAAAAAGATCTATTGCACAACTGGTATTAAAGTTCAGTGGACTCTATTTAACAATACATCACCCTCAGAAGGCACAAACATTGTTTTTGCCCTGTCTGTCTGTCACACTTTGTTTCTGTTCAAAAACTTGAATACATATTGGCTCACAGACTTCAAACTTCATAGAATGATAGCCTATACCGTTTTAAAGAACCTTATTGTAGCCATCACTTTAGTGTAAGAACCATATTATTTTTGCATCCAATAAATCAGTCACAGTGACTGTAAATGTGAAAATTGTTTCTGCTCAGTAACTGGAGTACCATTTGACCCAGGGTATTTAAATTCACATAATGATTGCACTTGATTGTTAGTAGGAGTCTTGTTATGTGTTTAGTAGGTCAAAATCTCAGTGACCATTCATCTGTCGCATTTCATTTTTGTTCAATAACAGAGTATCTGTTGACCCAGATTCTTGGTCCCAGAACGATCAAAGTTAATAGAATGGTTGCCATAGTTGAGTAGATAAACCCATTTGTTTTTAGCTCACCTGTCTTGTAGTGACAGAGTGAGCTTTTCTGATCACCTTTTGTCCATCGTCCGTCAACAATTAGTTTGTTAACACTCTAGTGGTCACATTTTTGCCTCAATTGTCGTGAAACTTGGTCAGGATGTTTGTCTCATTAATATCTCGGATGAGTTCGAACATGGGTTATCAGGATTGGAAAACTAGGTCACAGAGCCCAAATATAGAAAAACTTTGTTAACACTCTAGAGGCTCCTTTTTCAGTCCAAATATCCTGGAAATGTGTCAGGAAGGTTCTATCGATCATTTCTAGCTCAAGTTCAAATATGGGTCATCTGGGTTCAAAAACTAGGTCACAGAGCCCAAAAATAGAAAAATCTTGTTAACACTCTAGAGGTTACATTTTCAGCCCAAATAATCTGGAAATTTGTCAGAAAGATTGCTTTGACGATTTCTAGGTCAGGTTCAAATATGGATCATCTGGGTTCAAAAACTAGGTCACAGAGCCCATATATTGAAAAACTTTGTTAACACTCTAGAGGTAACATTTTTACACCAAATAATCTGGAAATTTGTTAGGAAGGTTGCTTCTACGATTTCTAGCTCAAGTTTGAATATGGGTCATCTGGGTTCAAAAACTAGGTCACAGAGCCCAAAATTAGAAACATCTTGTTAACACTCTAGAGGTTACATTTTCAGCCCAAATAATCTGGAAATTTGTCAGAAAGGTTGCCTTGAAGATTTCTAGATCAAGTTTGAATATGGGTCATCTGGGGTCACAAACTAGGTCACAGAGTCAAAATATGGAAAAACCTTGTTAACATTCTATAGATAGCTTTTACAGTCCAAATAACCTGGAAATTTGTCAGAAAGCTTAATTCTATGGTTTTTAGGTCGAGTTTGAATATGGGTCATCTGGAGTCGAAACATCTAGGTCACAGAGGCCAAATATCGAAAAACTTTGTAAACACTCTAGAGGCTACATTTTCAGTCCAAATGTCCTGGAAATTTGTCAGAGATTGTTTCAATAATTTCTAGGTCAAGTTCGAATATGGGTCATCTGGGGTCAATTAACCAGGTCCATAGCAACTTTGTTAAGAGCAGTCATACAGGGCCATCATGGCCCTCTTGTTTTAACTAAAAGGTCAGACATTTATAAACATTTGTTAAAACTGCTCATTTTACCTCTGTGAGTATTGTAATGGCTGACAAGAAAAGAAGTAGTCCCTTTATGAGAAGATTATGCTTCCTGAAATGTGAAGTGGTAAATGAGCCATTTTCATTTGTTAGCATTATTTAGTTGTATGTTGTCCCAAATGCATGTACATTGAATTTTTTGTTTTATACTCGTGCAAACTTTAATAAACATTTGTTAAAACTGCTCATTTTACCTCTGAGAGTATAGTTATGGCTGACAAGAAAGAAGTAGTCCCTTTATGAGAAGTTTATGCTCCATGAAATGTAAAGTGGTAAATGAGCCATTTTCATTTTTTAGCGTTATTTAGTTGTATGTTGTGACAAATGCATGTACGTTGAAATTTTTTGTTTTCTACTCGTGCAAACTTTTATAAACATTTGTTAAAACTGCTCATTTTCATTTGTGGCGAAAGAGATCTGACACCTGCCAGACATTCGGTCAGACAAACCAGTAAATTCTGTCTGACCAAACCAAAATCTGTGTGGCTCAAAAATACTGCTTAAAAGAAAAAAACAACGAAAAATGTAAGGAGGCAAAACAAAGACAGTACACACCAGTTACAGACTTGCAAACATTAAAACTAAAGCAAGTTGTCTTTCTGTGTCTGAAAATAAAGATAGGTCATCTTCATCATCACCATCTTTCCCCTCAGTAAGAAGAAATTAATTTATTTCACTTTCATTCACAGGTAACACGTCACCCTCTGCTAGAGATATTCTGACTCTTGTATCTCATCTGATTTGTTTAACGTAATATTGATTGAAACCGGTAGTTTTAGACCTTTCGTAAGGTTTGACAGTCTGATACTCCTCAGAATAGTGACTTATTTTTTTGTTTGTTTAGAGCAAACTCTAGTCAAGGAGGAACAAGTTAGTGCTCTATACCAGGCTGCTAAAGGTTTATGAACTTAAATTCATCAAATTAATTCATGATCGTCTGCAATATCGCAATGGAAGTGTAACAATGTAAACAATACACGGTGCGCGTGAAATCTGCACGCAGTAAAAGCGTTAACAATAACCATGTTTATGCCGAACATGTGGTCCAACGTACTGCCGATATTAATCAGACCTTTATGGGGATTTTTTCAGACAGGTCTGACGGTCAGACGCTATTCGCCATGACTGCATTTTACCTCTGGGAGTATTGTAATGGCTGACAAGAAAAGAAGTAGTCCCTTTATGAGAAGTTTATGCTTCCTGAAATGTAAATTGTGGTAAATGAGCCATTTTCATTTGTTAGCATTATTTAGTTGTATGTTGTGCCGAATGCATGTACATTGAAATTTTTGGTTTTATACTCGTGCAAACTTTAATAAACATTTGTTTTATCTCCCATTAACTTCTGAAAGGGCCAAACTGAGATCACGTGACAGCGTCCGGAGGTCATACGAAGACTTTTTCTGGAGATGTAAACAACCAAGAATTTAGAGTCATAAAAATCCTTTATAATCGTCCTATTTAAGAGACCATTCCTTTTATCTGTGTTGAATTATTGGAGAATGGATATTTTTTACACTATCTATTTGGATTTGTCTGATAAGTTTTTTTGAATTTCTTGGAAAATTTGGTTTTTGAATTTTTCCTTTAATTGTCTTTTCGAACTGCCTGGAAATGGCAACGCTTAATTAGTTTGATAGATTTCAAACATGATTTTCATCTGAATGACGAACACAAAGTGGGGAAGGGTGAATGCCTGGATATTTATTGCCCGATGGACTTACACCGAGACTGAATGTCGAAGTGTGAAATAGATTTTCGATCCGAGAAATCGGTGATTTCTCTTTGCCTTTGTTTGATAATGTAGGTCATTGATATTTAGACGACGCCGAGGGCGTTGTGCTCTGATAAATTAAAGGACTATTGTTTTGGATGGTTGAATGCCTTTTAATCAAATTTTACTCTTTAAACGTAGTATTTATTATATTCATTTGGGTTTTTAGATTCTTTTGAGACGTTTGAGAGAGATATAGTTTATGTGGGTAAATGTCGGAACAGCAAATTGAACAGTCAGCACATGCGCAGACAGGCGCGCTCGAAGCTGCGCAGTCAAGTGCGCATAAAAACGAAAGTAGGCAAGCTATTGAACAAAAGAAAATGGTGGATTTCATTTCCAAGGGAATGTCAATTCTGGATACATTTACATCTAGCGTTAAAACATTCGAGTCAGAGACGGCCAAAATTCGAGAATTGACAAGTACTGTCGCCGAGATAAAAGACCAGTCAGGTCAAAAGCGCCCAGCCGAGTTGGAGTGTTCTACTTCCGGTTTTGGATTTCTGTCGTCTAACAAAAAAAGTGAACATTGTGTAGAATTATCGGATGATTCGGATAGTGAAACGATGAACGCTAATGAGTCGGACTTAGATGATTTAGTACTCGGAACTAATTCTACAGAAGAGAAAACAGAGGAGGGGGAGGATGAAATATACCTCGATCTCGACCAATTCTTCAACAACGAGAAAGATATTGGTCCGAGTGTACAAGAAAAGGTCGCAACTAAATTGAATGCAGCGTTACGACCATGTAAGATAAATGTGGAGAAAATTAAAGACTTGGACAGAAAGTACAAACGCCCTGAAAATGTAACTGCCCTGCAAGTCCCAAGAATTGATAACATTCTCTGGAACCAGTTGAAATCGGTCACCAAATCTGTGGACATTCAACGCCAAAGATCTATTGCTCACTTGAATAGAGCAGCAACCCCGCTAGTGTTGGCATTGGACAAAGCTTGCCATAAGGAAGGTACAGATGTTCCAACCCTAAAACAAGCTATTCTGGATTCTTTCAAATGTATTTCGGACAGTATTCAGAAAATAAACATGGAATGTCGCGAAAGTGTAAACAAGGAATTACAGCACAAATTTCAGTCGATATGCACCGACGATCATCCCACTTCGGACACTGGGTTGTTTGGTGACAACCTTTAAGAAGTCACCAAGAATCTTAATGGGAAGAAACACATTCAGATGACTAACAACGTCAAGGAGCCTTTATTAGGCCAGCCCTGGGGGGGGGATTCGGGAACAGACAGTATCAAGACAAAAACAACCCAAAAAGTCAGACACCCGGCCAGAACAATTCCCGTTACAACAAATACAAAGGGAAATTGCTTGTGTCAGGACACAACAAAGTCAAGAACCGACATTGAACGTGAGTAGCCTCCCTCTAAATTTGACTTTAGTAAATTCTAAAGAAAATTTTCTTGCTGGGAAAACTTCGACAAGAATAAATGAATGGCATAAACTTACATCTGATAAATGGATTCTACAAACCTTATGTGGTTATAAAGTAGAACTAGACACTAAGCCTGTGCAAACAGTTATTCCTACTCCACTTAAGTTTTCAGATTTGGAATTGGAAAAAATTGATGTTCAAATTAATCGGTTTCTTCAAAGTAAAATCATTGAACCTGTGTCTTCAGATTGTCCAGATGAATACATTTCTAATATATTTGCAACATCCAAAAAAGATGGAAGTGTACGAATTATACTTAACCTTAAAAAATTCAACAAAAGTATGAAATTTATTCATTTCAAGATGGAAACTTTGAAATCTGCTATAAATTTAATGACTAAAAACTGTTTCTTTGGATCTGTCGATATATCAGATGCCTACTACTCTATTCTAATTTGTGAGGAGGACCAGAAACATTTCAGATTTGTTTACAGAGGTAAAAAATATCAATTTTGTGCATTAGTCATGGGTCTAACGACAGCGCCTAGGGTTTATACCAAAGTCATGAAACCTGTCTTTTCATCCTTGCGTTCGAAAGGCCATGTAAGTACCGCTTATATTGATGATTCCTGTCTTCAGGGTCAAACTTTTGCTTCATGTCTGCAAATCATTCGTGATACTTTGGTGCTTATGGATAGTTTAGGTCTTACAATAAATATCACAAAGTCTCAGTTGGTGCCCTCACAGCAAATTGAGTTTGTTGGATTTTCATTATGTTCAAAAACTATGACAGTAGATTAACCGATAAGAAGAAACTAGCAATTATTGAGTTATGTGTTCAGATTATTTCTCAAATGTCAATCACTATCAAACAATTTGCACAACTCATTGGAAAACTGGTGGCATCTGAACCGGGCGTTGAATATGCACCACTTTTCTATAGAAGAAAATAACGGTGAAAAATTTGCGATGGAAACCAGGAAATTACAAGGCATACATGAAAGTTTCCCCTAGTGTGATTTCTGGAATTCAGTGGTGGATAGACAATTTACCAAATAGTGTTAAACAAATATCGCATGGTAATCCTTCCGTGGAAATGCATAATGATGCGAGTAGTTTGGGTTTTGGTGCTTGTATCAAGTTGCTTAACTTCAAAACAAGTGGTGTGTGGTCTCAGACTGAACAGACTTATCACATTAACATTTTGGAACTAAAGGCGTGTCAGCTTGGTCTTTTGGCTTTGTGTCAAGATATGTCAAACATTCACATTTGCATCTACAAGGATAACACAACTTGTTGTGCTTATATGAATAATTTTGGTGGTAAATGCAGAGTTGAATAATATTGCATGTGAAATCTGGTTTTGGTGTCTTCAAAGGCATATTCATTTAAGTGCAGCTCACACTGTGAGTGTAGACAATGAGGAAGCAGATGAACTTTCGAGAAAATTTAATGATGACATTGAATGGTCACTTGACGCTGATGTTTTCCAAACTATTTGTGATAAATATGGACAACCGGATATTGATGCATTTGCATCAAGACTTAATAGCAAACTTGACAAGTATGTTTCAAGATTTCCTGACCATAATGCTATTGCAATTGACGCTTTTTCGTTTTCATGGGAAAATAAATTTCTTTATTTGTTTCCACCTTTCAGCATTCTGTCGAGGGTGTTACAAAAGATAATTCAAGATGCGGCAGAGGCTGTGTTGATAGTTGACAACCCAAGGGTGGTACCCACAACTGATGAATTTGTCGATAGACTCAGTGTTCTTACTACCATCACCACAAAAGATTCTCCGGTTGCCACTCAAACCAAGCTTCTGTCACCCTCTAAAAAAGATGACACTGGGTGCTTTCCACGTATCAGGGAAGCACTACTTCAGGCCACTCAAACCAAGCTTCTGTCACCCTCTAAAAAAGATGACACTGGGTGCTTTCCACGTATCAGGGAAGCACTACTTCAACAAGGTTTTACAAGTGAATCCTGTCAAATTATAATAAATGGATGGCGTAAATCTACACAAGCACAATATACAACATATATTAAACGATGGCTAAGGTTTTGTGATCAGAAAGGTTTTATCGCATCAAAACCTGGTGTACAAATTGTGGTCATGTTTTTAACAAAACTGTTTTCGCTTGGATTAAGTTACCGTGCATTAGTTTCTGCTCGTGCGGCTGTAAACGCTTTTACGAGTATGTGTGGAGATGTAGACTATAGTGACAACAAAACTGTTAAAAATTTATGCGAGGTATTTTTAACAAGAGACCAAACATACTGAAACATCCAGTTTTGTGGGATGTCAATATTGTGTTTAATTATATTTGTCAGGTTGAGAATGATTCTCTCATGTTTTTATCAGGGAAACTGTGTCTTTTGTTTCTTTTATTAAGTGCACAGAGATGCCAGACTTTACATCTGATTAATATTCAAGATATGAACATATCTTTTACGCAAATTATTGTTTATCCTAATCATTTGTTAAAACAATCAAGACCAAATTATCATTTGGGACCAATAGTTTTTGATCATTACCCAAAAAAACAGAAAGCTATGTATTGTTCATACTATGAAGGAGTATTTAGATAGAACTGATGTGTTGTGATCTCCTGAGGAAAACAAATTACTTATCAGAACACAAGCTCCACACAGAGGTGTGGCAAAATCGACTGTTGCCCGATGGGTAAAATTAATGCTTGTAAAGGCGGGAATTGATCCGTCATATACAACTCATAGCACTAGAGCTGTCGAAACAAGTTTAGCTAAGCAGAGAGGTGTGTCTATGGACCACATTGCGAGAAAAGCTGGCTGGTCTAATGCTAGAACTTTTCATAAGTATTACAAAAAACCTATACAGGGTGATAAAACCGTTCAAAATGCAGTGCTTGAATAATTTGTAAACTGAGAATTTTGATGATATTTTCAAGTTGTTGTAGTAAACAGGTATACATATTTATGTGTTTTACGGTCATTAAAAAATCCGCCTCTAAAATCTCAGTTTGGCCCTTTCAGAAGTTAATGTGAGATAAAATAGGAAAATTAAACAAGACTTACCATCAGGGAAGTTGCAGAAGTTATGGTCGATAAAATATCAATCAAACTGCAACTTCCCTGACGGTAAGTCTTGTTTAATTTTCCTATTAAATACTACAATTAAGACATGATCTATAACTTCATTAATGTATTTTAGGATGTTACAAGAAGAAGCTGAAAGACGGAATATGTTCCACTTGTGATGGCAGCTCATTACAGCTAACATGTCGAGTTGTTTTGGAAATTCAAAAAAAGGATGGCAGTTGTCATGAAAGAACACTCTTTCAAAAGGATATGAAGATCTTGTTTGGCCAAATTGATCTAGCGACAATGAATGACAAATTTAACTTCATGTCTCATCTATCATACATGTTACCTGTTCAGTTCAATGGTTGTTTGATGAACAAAAAACTTGTTATCATATCAAAGTAAAGGCTAGCTTTACTTTTACACCATGTTCAAACAATATTCATTTTGCAGTTTTACTGTAAACATATAATTATATTGCTTTTACGTGACCTTTTTTATTCATACTAAATGTAAGGCTTGTTAAAAATGTTTCTGATGTTGTATGTTCCCTATATGATATGATTTAAACACTGTATGTATTATTTGTGTTCATGACTATTATTGGTTACATAATAAAGAATACAGTTTGTTTGTAATAATTTTCTGTTATATTGAGATTTTACATCTTTCTTCTGTACCTGGAATAAATGTCATTAATTTTTATTTACTATATATGTTACTTTTCATTACAATATTATTCTGTCAACATTCTTTTTCTTGAAATTAAAATCATCAAGTAGAATAAAAAAGAAAGTTTACATCTAAACTAATTCAAAGTAATTTACAGTAACTATGTTTCTTCTTGTTATATTACTCCACATTTTGAATCTCAATCATTTTGTACCATTTCTCTCATATTATTTTTCGTAAGGCCTTCGGCCCTGCACATGTATACAAATAGCATGTTTATCGAGGTTCGCGAGATAGGCACCGCATTTCAAAGATAAAAACGCAAAATAAACCAGTCGTACTACGTCACACACATCATGATCACTCGAGCGTTTGATAATCATAGTTTACCGAGCGCTGGATAGGTACACACGTGCTTTGTCTCAGGCTGAATTTTATTCAGCTTTTTTCACCTTTAATTGGTAAGTTTCTTCGTCGAGACAGTTTTTATTTTGCACAGCTCTTTACCGGCACGTAGTGTTGGTATTAGTTTTTATCTTTGGTCCTTTTAATTAAGGAATTATGAGCTGCAACGAGGACGAAGTCCTTAGTCTATGCGCCGAATCATCTGACTCTGGGGAAGAGTTCGAAGGCTTCGAAGAAGCTGATTTGACCACTGAAATTGTTGCAACGCCTGCTGTTGGCGCAGAAATTGAGGTGCAAGATTCTCCAGTTAAACGGAAGAAAGGTTCTAGGGCTCGTGCCCCAAAGAAATTAAAATCAGTTGTGACTAAAAAGTCTACTGCCAAGTCTAAGACTAAGTCTCAGAAAAGTAAAAAAAAGAGGAGTGACATTAATTTGGAAGATTTATCTTCTCATGATATTGGTATTTTGAAAACCAAATTAGGTTTGGACAATAAGGAAAACTCGCAGAGTTTTCGAAACAGACCAAATTTACAGGTAGAGGTGGACCCTGATGATATTTCTTTAGCAGATTCAGATGACTGCTTTACTGGGAATTTTCCCAATGAAACAGATCAAAGGGACCTTGAAAAGGCTTTGTTTGGTGAAGATGGTGAACATTCAGAGACTTATGATAAGTGGGATTTACCCCAGAATTTGGTTTCCGAGAAAGGTCCAAGTATTGACAAGACTTTGGCAAAACTAGTTAATTCCTCTTGCACTACTCAGTCCAGTGTCTCAGATATTTTACACAAGTATAACGTGCCAGAAAATTGTGATTTCTTGGCTCCACCATCTGTTAACCTTGATGTTTGGAAAGTTTTAGGCAAGAAGGGTCAGAGTCAGGATCGTTGTTTGGTGGATATCCAGAATATAGTTGCGGCTGAGATGGTTGCAGTTGTTAAATTGGCTTCTGTGCTCAAGCATTATATTAAAAGCAATGTTGAAGCAAAAAGCATTTTAACTGATTTGATTTCTTTAACTGGTCAAGTTCAGTTTAATCTGTCTTTGAGACGTAGATACCAATGTAGGCCTTTTCTGAATAAGAAATATACTAATCTTTGTAATATTAATGCACCTATTACCACAAAATTATTTGGTGATGACCTTGCGAAAGAGGTGAAAAATTGTGATGTTGGTTTCTCTTTAGCAAAAGAAAAATATGGTACATCTTATTATGGTCCCCAGAGATCCTTTCGGGGTCGAGGTGTCAATTACAGGGGAAGAAGGCCAAACAGGTTCCAGCCTTATGGTCAGCAATATGGCAGGCAACAGTATAGCCAGCAGCAGTATGGGCAGCAAAACCCTCTTTTGAGACGGGGAAGAGCTCGGCCTTCAGCAACAGTTACAAGTGCCCCAAACTAAACAGACTGGACACCTCTCATGTAGGTAAGCTTAAACATTGTTTGGATGTTTGGAAACAGTTTACTCATGATGCGTGGATACTTCAAACAGTAACTGGTTATTGTATTGAATTTGAGTCAGTCCCTTTCCAGAATGTTGTTCCTAAACAAATTCATTTTAATGAGGAAGAACATAATGTTGTTGATATGGAAGTGCAGGACCTTTTGCGAAAAGGTGCCATTGAAAGGTCTGTACCAGAACCTGGACAATATATTTCTACCATTTTTACGGTATCCAAACCTGGTGGGAAGTTTAGACCCATTATAAATTTGAAACACTTGAATAAATTTATCGTTTACTAACATTTTAAACAGGAACATTTTAATTTGGTGTTAGATTTGGTTCAAAAGTTTGATTATTTTTGTAAAATTGATTTAACTGACGCATATTTTGCTATTCCTGTTCACAAAGATTTTCGTAAGTTTTTGAAGTTTATGTGGAACGGAGTTCTATACGAATTTGTTTGCATGTGTTTTGGTTTGTCATCAGCTCCTAGAGATTTTAAAGCCAATTTATGCTTGGTTTAGGTATCAGGGTATAAGATGTTCATATTACATAGATGACTCTTTAAGCATGAACAGAGATAAGGAAATTTGTAGGAATGATGCAGTTTTAATGTGTGACACTTTATCTTCTTTGGGTTATACAGTGAATAAAAAGAAATCGGTTCTTGTCCCCACACAGAGGTTGGTATTTTTTGGATTTGTTTTGGACTCCGTTTTATTTATGGTTTTCCTGACAGATGAGAAAGTTCAAAAAATAATTTCTTCGGCTTCTAATCTTCTACAGAAGGAGGTTGTTGTTGTCCGAGATCTGGCCTCTTTTATAGGGTTAGTGATTAATGCATTTCATGCAGTTCTCGAAGCCCCACTGCATTATAGAAGCTTAGAAAGAAATAAATTGTTAGGCCTTGGTTCTAACATGAATTATGATAATAAGGTTGTCCTCAGTAAGGATAGTCGAGAGGAGTTGTTGTGGTGGAAAAATAATGTCACCACCAAAAATGGAAAACATATACGGCCTGGACCAGTTGAATACTGGTGTTATTGTGATGCTTCGTTTGATGGGTGGGGCTCATATGATGAAGACCTTGATAAATCTGCTAATGGAAGATGGAATTCTTCTTTGTTTGATAAATCTATAAATTATCTGGAGTTATTAGCTATTTTCAATGCAGTCCGAGCCTTGTATGATGAGGTGCGGGGTACCCATATAGAGATAAAGTCAGACAATGTTTCGGCCATAGCTTATGTAAATGACCTAGGTGGAATGACTTCCTTATCAATGGATTTGTTGGCCAAAGACCTTTGGGAATGGTGCTTGTCTCGGGATATTTTTCTTTCTGCATCCTATATTCCTGGTGTAGATAATGTGTATGCTGATTATTTTTCAAGGAATTTCTCGGAGAGTACTGAATGGTCTTTAAAACCAGACATTTTTAAAAGAATTTGTGGAACTTTATTCAAACCTGATATAGACCTTTTTGCCTCTGAATGGAATAAGAAGTTAGACAGATTTGTCTCCTGGTTTTCAGGAAGCACTGAAAGTGTTTATGATTCTTTTACAATGTCGTGGTCTGGTTTTTCTCCATATTTATTCCCTCCATTTAACTTGGTTGGGAAAGTAATGAACAAAGTTTTATCAGACAAGGTAAATCAAGCCATTCTTGTGTTTCCATTTTGGAAATCAGCTACTTGGTTTCCATTGGTATTATATAATATTATTTCTTTACCAATCAGGCTACCTCGCCACCGAGACTTGTTATCTCTGGAACACGACGGGAAAACACATCCTCTACAGAATTCTTTAACAATGGTCGCTGTCGTTATATCTGGGAAGCCTTACAAAGTCAGGGAGTTTCAAGATCAACTGCATGTGTCATTACTGAAGCATGGAAGAAAGGAACCATCAAACAGTATGAATTCACTTGGCGTAGCTGGTATTTTTGGTGTTATAAACAAAATAAAAGTCCCTTTTCAGCGTCTGAAGGTACTGTAGTGAATTATTTGTGTCATTTACTGTGTCTGGGTAAATCATATTCAGTGTTGAATACACATAAATCTATGCTTTTACAAACTTTACCTTTTTTCAACAATAGTTGGTGTGATAAGCCTTTCCTTATTAGTAAATTTATGAAGGGTGTTTTTCACCAAACCCCACCTAAACCTAGGTATTCTTTCACATGGGATGTTTCAGTGGTATTAAATTTCTTAAAAACTTTGTTTCCTTTGCCTAGCCTTAGTTTGAAGCTTCTAACGTTAAAACTTACAGCCTTGATTGCGCTTTGTACTGCTCCAAGAGCACAAACTTTAGTTGCGCTGAACATTGATTTTATGGTGTTTCATGACAATAAAGTTGTTTTCCATATTTCGTCCTTGTTGAAGACAAGCAAGGTAGGCCATAGTGCTTTCTCTTTAGTTTTGGAGAAGTATGAACCTGATGAGAAACTGTGTGTCGTGAAAACTTTGTTACATTATTTGAAAAGAACAGATCGTTTACGGAAATGTAAACAACTTTTAGTTTCTTTTGTGACTTACAAAGGTGTAACTTCTAGTACTGTGGCTAGATGGCTGAGAGAAGTTTTATCCCTCTCGGGTATTGATTCAGATGTGTTTAAGGCACATTCTTTTAGGTCTGCAGCAGTTTCAGCAGCCTATACTAAGGGGTGTTCAGTCAGTAATATTCTTAAAACAGCTATGTGGAATACAGAGAAGAATTTCTATAAATTTTATTTCAGAAATTCTGTTCCTGATAATGCCGGGGTTGCTTTCCCCAGGGCAGTGTTATCTAACATTTAATTATTTATTTATAAGTTTTTGTGTGGGAATATATCTTGGTTTGTTTATTTCAGGCTTTGTTTTGTTTCATGCCTTTAAATATGCTATTTGTATACATGTGCAGGGCCGAAGGCCTTACGAAAAATAATGTTCCCTCATCCAAGCTTTAGTGATGGATGAGGGCCATTATTGTAGTAAGGCCGGAGGCCTAAGCATGTATACAAATAGCATGTTTATCGAGGTTCACGAGATAGGCACCGCATTTCAAAGATAAAAACGCAAAATAAACCAGTCGTACTACGTCACACACATCATGATCACTCAAGCGTTTGATAATCATAATTTAAAGAAGTTTTGTTTCAGCATAAAAACCCTTTACAAGAGGAGGGAAAGAAATAAGAAAAAACAATGAGGCGGGTAATGTATACATGCTTAGGCCTCCGGCCTTACTACAATAATGGCCCTCATCCATCACTAAAGCTTGGATGAGGGAACATTTTGTTGCGCCAACTGAAATCATTTTTGGTACATTTAGTCATTTCACAGTTTGAAGAAGTATACTTTAAAGCCATTGGTCTCCAGATGGTAAATTGAAAATACAAGAGGGCCATGATGGCCCTGTATCGCTCACCTGAGTATGACTGCTTTTAACAAAGTTGCTATGGACTTGGTTAATTGACCCCAGATGACCGATATTCAAACTTGACCTAGAAATTATTGACACAATTTCTTTGACAAATTTCAAGGTTATTTGTACTGAAAATGTTACCTCTAGAGTGTTAACAAGGTTTTTTCATATTTGGGCTCTATGACCTAGTTTTTTAACCTAGATGTCCTATATTCGAACTTGAGCTAGAAATTATCGAAAAAATCTCTCTGACAAATTTCCAGGATATTTGGACTGAAAAAGTAGCCTCTAGAGTGTTAACAAGGTTTTTCGATATTTGGGCTCTGTGACCTAGATTTTGACCCCAGATAACCCATATCCAAACTTGAGGTACAAATCATCAAAACAACCCTTCTGACAAATTTCCAGGACATTTGGACTGAAAATGTAGCCTCTAGAGTGTTTACAAAGTTTTTTGATATTTGGGCTCTGTGACCTAGTTTTCAACTCAAGATGACCCATATTCAAACTTGAGCTAGAAACCACAGAATTAAGCTTTCTAACAAATTTCCAGGTTATTTGGAATTAAAATATTACCTCTAGAGTGTTAACAAGGTTTTTCCATATTTAGGCTCTGTGACCTAGTTTTTGACCCAAGATGACCCATACTCCATCTTGAGCTACAAATCATCAAAAAAAACCTGTCTGACAAATTTCTAGGATATTAAGACTGAAAATGTAACTTCTGGAGTGTTAAAAAGGTTTTTTACATATTTGGGCCATGTGACCTAGTTTTTGACCCAGATGACCCATATCCAAATATGAGCTACAAATCATTGAAAGAATCTTTCTGACAAATTTCAAGGACATTTGGACTAAAAATGTAACCTCTAGAGCATTAACAAGGTTTATCTACTTTTGGGCTCTGTGACCTAGTTTTTGACCCCAGAAAACCTATATTCAAAATTGAGTTAGAAATCATCGATAGAACCTTTCTGACAAATTTCCAGGTTATTTGGACCGAAAATGTTACCTTTAGAATGTTAATGTTAAGGTTTTTCCATATTTGGACTCTGTGACCTAGTTTGTGACCCCAGATGACCCATATTCGAGCTTGATCTAGAAATCCTCAAGGCAACCTTTCTGACAAATTTCCAGATTATTTGGGCTGAAAATGTTACGTCTAGAGTGTTAACAAGATCTTTCTTTTTTTGGGCTCTATGACCTAGTTTTTGAACCCAGATGACCCATATTTGAACTTGAGCTAGAAATCATCGATAGAACCTTTCTGACAAATTTCCAGGATATTTGGACTGAAAAAGTAGCCTCTAGAGTGTTAACAAGGTTTTTCTATATTTGGGCTCTGTGACCTAGTTTTACAACCCTGATAACCCATGTTCGAACTCGTCCGAGATATCAATGAGACAAACATCCTGACCAAGTTTCATGACAATTGAGGCAAAAATGTGACCACTAGAGTGTTAACAAACTAATTGTGGACGGACGACGGACAAAAGGTGATCACAAAAGCTCACTCTGTCACTACGTGACAGGTGAGCTAAAAAATGAAATAAAATTCCATGTAAACAGTAAATATTTATCTAGTTAGGTTTAATGTGTAAATCCATTATTACCTACATATTAATTCAAGGAAAAATGTTGACAAAAATATCAAAATATTGTGTTTACCTTTGCATATTGTTCTGACTTACTAACGCAGTAGCCAATATAAGAGGAGAATATATCATTTAACATGGTCACATGTCATAGCAATGGTTCAAAATAAAAACCCGACGTGCAGTATGCCTTGGGTTGTATGCCAATTTTCTTCAATAAGTAGGGCCTAATAACATTTCAAGCTCACGTTTAAATTGACATATTTGTCTTCATTTATATGATAGAATTAATCAATTATCCACGCAAGCAGGATAACATGTATGGATAACAGGTTCACAATATTGTTCTGTACAATCACATGGTACCAGAAAAAAAAAACATAAATGAAAAAATTCAAAGAATAATAAAGAAGGTATTTCATCTTTGTGGAAAAGCATATTGCTTTTTAGAGGAAAAATGTTAACAGATTAACATTTTCAATGTCATTTTGATTTCTTTAAACCAAGTAATAATTTTGTTTCTTTAAACCAAGTAATAATTTTGAATAGAGATTTTGAAATATCAATAAAACAGTAGTTTTTCTGTCATCTTAAGGATGCCAGTGGCTTTTACAGCTTCTTACATATATATTTTATTACCATTTAGCTCATTTGTCACAAAGTGACAAGGTAAGCTTTTGTGATCACAATTTGTCTGTCGTCCGTCCGTAAACTTTTACTTTAAACGACATCTCATAAACCTCTAAGCCAATTTCATCCCAACTTCCCAGGAATGTTCCTTTGGTGGTCACCTTCCAAAATTGTTCAAAAGTATTTAATTCCATGCAGAACTTTGGTTTCCATGGCAACCAAAAGAAAAAAAACTTTAAAAATCTCCTTTTAAAAAACCATAGAGCTAGAACTTAGATATTTGGCCGGAGGTATCATTGAATGTCCTTATATGTACACATCTTTTGGAACTGTTGTTTTCCCTTACCAATAGCCACCAGTAAAGTCTAAGTTTAAGATTTAGATTTTATATCTTTTTTTGTTTATAGTTTACAATATTACTTGTTCCTTGTCATGGAGAGCTTCTATATTCAGGTGAATGACTTTAGGGCCATCATGGCCCTCTTGTTTTTTATTTACTATACTAGTCATTTATAAATACATGTACTTATATTTGTTGTGTTTATTTTACCTAGAAAACTAAGTGTTATTATATTAACTACTTCATATTTTATCATTTTCAAAATTAATCTTAATTGTGATGTGGTACCAGTCATTTAATAGCATTGCTTCAACTGAAATCATAGTTTTTGTCAACTGTACCCTGGTACCACAAATTTTCTGTTGCTTGGTTATCTAAAAATTTACAATATGTCTTTAAATCTTAATATTCTACAACCTTTAGAAATCCATATTCTTCATTGATTTTTTATATTGTTTGTGTATATTATTCACTTGATGTTTATTCTCGTAAGTTTGTTACATGTATCTGTACTTAGCTTGCATGCCTATATATTTTCTAGACACAACTATCTTAGTTACATTTTTGTATTGCATAGTTTAGATAACACTAAACTTTATCAAGATTGGTGTCTGATTACTTTTATAAAATGTTCAGTATTTTTCATTTTACAGTTACTTTTATATATTTTATATTTGTGTATTCATCTAGTCAACTATATATACATCTAGTCATGACTGATATTAATTTAATGTCATACCTGTAGCTAATTTAGTTCATCAATTGTTTGATGAACAAATTACAATCCTAAGTAACAATGTTAAATCATTACATTCCTAAGTAAAAATGTTAAATCATTACATTCCTAAGTAAAAATGTTAAATCATTACATTCCTAAGTAAAAATGTTAAATCATTACATTCCTAAGTAACAATGTTAAATCATTACATTCCTAAGTAACAATGTTAAATTATTACATTCCTAAGTACAATGTTAAATATTATTAGTGTTCAGTTTATGCACCTTAAATTTGACATCTTATTTTCAAGATATTGCCTTTGAGATTAATATTAACCTTGATTCCTGGGTGGTCACTTGCTTTACAAAAACTTCTATATCAAGAAAAAACATTAAAAACCTCTTGTCAGAAACCCAAAAACCTGGAGTTTAATTATTTAATATAAAGTATCTCTTAGCGTAGTTGATATATATATCAATTTGTTCAAATTATCCCACTTTTATCAATATTTGCCTGACCTGAAGGGTCACTTAATTTAACATTTCACTTGTAAACCTGTACGAACTTGGACAATGGCTCGTTTTTATTTTGAGCTGCATTCATAAAGTATCGACCATGTGCAGTTTCAATAGTAGAACTTAACTGTGATATCACTATTTTGTAATAACACTCAGTATCATATATCTTTGTTACACAGATTAACAGTCATAACCCTTTTGTTCTTGCTGTATTTTCCTGTTATTTAGTGTCAATAGTGCCTTGTTTAAAAAATAAATTCTACAAATAGTAATCTGTGTTTGTTTTTGTTGTATTGTCGTATAAGCAATAACATTACAGACCATTTAAGTATAAATGCAAACTGAGTTCATTTCCTGCTTAAAAGACAGATAATCTAAATCCATACAGAAAATGCGTATAATACATTAAATTAATAACAAACTTTTGGCGTCGCCTTTGATGCTTTGCATCAATTATTTTCTTGTTTTTGTTGGTGTGATCCTGCCCTAAATGAAATGTTAAAAGAAGCCAGTGTTGATCATTGACTCCAGTCTGGGTCGTCTGATGTGATTTTCCGCAAGCAGTTCACATTTAAACTCATCTAGAGTAAAAAGTGTTTCATATATGTACTTTTGCTTATCATCTAATTATTTCGAAAGAATTGGTTTTCATACAATAAAATTGGACAAACAAATTCGGATAGATCTACCATATTGTGTTCAAAACATGGAATTATACATTACGTATATACTTTTTAGTTTTTTTCCCCACAGAATTATATCATGTTTTAAAAAAAAGAGCTTTTAAGAAGATACTAGATATTTTAGCAATTTGAAAAAAAATGTCAATCTCTGAATCAAGCAAAGGAGCAGTCAGTCGCTTGCAGTGAAATTGGTTTGTAATATTGTTTGATACCCAGGAACATTTGTTAGGTTTACTGACCACTGGTATTATATAGCTGATGAAACCGCTGTAAAACTAACAAATATGCCCCTATCAGATATAGATCATTTTAAAAAGTATTTTATTTTTTATTCATTTCTATTACAGTCAAAAGAATGTTCCTCCTAATCTTCCATCAAAACATCATTTTGAAGTAACTAGGACACAGAAAACAAAAAGTAAGTAACATGTAGAATGCTAAAGACAAAAAGGAAATACATTTACATACCTTGTTTAGAAATGTTCAGCAACTGTTGGGTCTTGCAAATCTGGCAGAAAATATTGACCCAGGATTTGTTCAGACTTTGTAGATGTAGAGGTCCATTGGCCAAATTAATGCAAAGCAAATATTTAAGCTTTATGCCTTCTAGTTTCTGACAACATTTAAAGTTTTGTTTTTTTTGTTAAATGAAGTGACACCGGGCACTGTACAAACAGTTCATTAAATAAACATATAGTCAGACATTTTCCTTTCACTCTAACCCTTAAGGTTATTTGTTAGAGTGGCCATTTGATGTAATAAAGTAATAGTGTTCGTTTTAATTATAAACCTTTGGAAAAGAACAGTTATTACTAGTACTAACTGTACATACAAACATTAGTTCATATCAGTAGTTGTGTTTGCCATAGCATGTTATCAATAGATGCTTCGGAATTAAATTTATTGTCATAGATATCGAGTATCATGCAACATAAGCATCATGGACTTGAACGATAATAACTGTATTTTAAACTCAGAAATAACAAGTGAAGAAATTATTAAATGTATAAAGTCTTTGAAGAACGGAAAGGCACCAGGTTCTGACAATATAATAAATGAATATATTAAGTCCAGTCGCGAAAAGATGTTGCCATTATATGTCAGTATTTTTAATATGATTCTAAATTCAGGGAAAATACCTAGTAAATGGTCCGAAGGAATTATTTTACCAATCTATAAGAACAAAGGAGATGTAAAAAATCCTGAAAATTATCGCCCTATCACCTTACTTAGCTGCGTAAGCAAACTCTTTACATCTGTGCTAAATAACAGATTAAACATATTTTTGGAACACAACAACATAATGAAGGAAAACCAAGCAGGATTCAGGAAAGATTATTCGACTATCGATCATATTTTTACCTTAAATTCAATAATAGAAATATTAAGAAAGGCAAACAAGAAGATCTTCTGCTTGTTTGTTGATTTTTCCAAGGCATTTGATTTAGTTTGGAGAGTAGGACTTTGGAAAAAACTTTTAGAAAATAATATAAATGGGAAATTCTTCAGACTTATAAAAAACATGTACAGTAAAACCTCAATAATGAGACCACCTCTGGGACCAGCAATAAGTGGTCTTAATATTGAGTTGGTCCTAAAATTGAGTTCAGATGATGACATGAAGGTGTATGGTAGATTTATTGACCCAGTGTGTGTTTTGCGTCAATTGTAATGTCACTGAGCATAACTTATTTGTTTTATTTGTCCTTACTTTGATAACTAATGATTTGATCAGAATAATGGTCAAAAGCCCAGAAACTAATACAAATTTAATCACCTGAGTTTTCCCAATGCCGTACTTTTCAGCTAACTTTCTCTGACTCTGACCATTGCTTTCATTTATCAAATTTATTTTCTCTTTAAGAGAAAGCTCTGTCCGCTTTTTTCTCATTTTAGTAAAATTTCAGGAGGAATATTTTGTGTAATCAATTTGTACAATGTGTATCAATCAAAATAAAAATGTAAAGTTATACGAAAATCTCACAAAATTTTGGATTTTAATGTTGCATTAATTCGTTTGCGCATCAATTAGTGACTATAACAATAGAAAATTTATCGTGCAGAAAGCCGCAGTCTACTATAATAAGGGTGTCATAAACAATTAAACCGATAACTACCAAGCTTAAAGTAAATTATCCACACCTGGATTCTTCTGACCTGTCAAATTATCAATTAACACCGATTAACACGAGGTGCCCAGTATGTACATGTTTGTGTAAACAAGTTTGCCGACCTCGACCTTTGATGAATAGCTAAAGTCAACAGCTGCCCGTTTTGTTCCGTTCTGGTCGCGGTCGTAATTTCGAGTTCAAAAAAGGTTTGTATTTTCATTCGGGACCGGAAATTGCGGTCGCAATACGCAATATTGAGTTGGTCTTATTACTGAGTTTCACCAACAATAGAATATATAGTAAAAAAATTGGGACCAGAAGAAAATGTTCGTAATATTGAGTTGGTCTGTATATTGAGTTGGTCGCATCGTGAGTTTTTACTGTACTCAAATATAAAGTCATGTGTCGGTCAAAATGGCGCTAAATCTCCATTTTTCGAATGTAACTGTGGCGTGAGACAAGGTGAAAATCTCTCCCCGGTGCTCTTCTCAATATTTTTGAATGATCTAGAGAATTACTTAATAAACAGAGGAAACACAGGAATAGAGCTTATATCGCAAGACGCAGAAATAGAAACTTTTTTGAAAATACTTGTTCTATTATACGCTGACGATACAGTTTTGATTACAGACAGTCCAGAAAACTTGCAAAACATTTTAAATGATTTTATACGTTACTGTAAAATGTGGAAACTGAACATAAATATTAACAAGACAAAGGTCTTAATTTTTGGTAGTCGACAAGATAGGAATTATAATTTCAAAATAGGGGATACGCCTTTAGAGATAGTAAAATCTTACAAGTATCTTGGTACCTTTTTCGCCAAATCTGGGAGTTTCATACATACGAGAAAACACTTATTGGAACAGGCTAAGAAAGCGCTTCATCTTCTTTATAAGAGAACACAAAATCTTAATTTACCTATAGACCTAGTATTTAAATTATTTGATCATACTATATTACCAATATTAACGTATTCAGCAGAAATATGGGGGTATGAAGACCTAAACATGTTTGAAAAAATTCATTGTGAGTTTTTACGGAAAATTCTTAAGCTAAGGAAAAGTACACCTACTTATATGTTATACGCCGAAACTGGTAGATACCCTTTAGATATAACTATCAAATGTAGAATGATCAGTTTTTGGAATAGACTAATTACTGGCAAACAGAGTAAGCTTTCATATCAAATATACCAAATTTCATATCAATATCCCTAATTTTGAATCTAAATGGATAAATAAGATAAAATCAATTCTGAATGAAACAGGTAAACAAGATTTGTGGTTAAATCAAAATACTATACAAAATAATAACCTTAAACATATCATAAAACAGACTTTATTAGATCAGAATCTCCAAACCTGGCAAGCTTTATTAAATAATTCAAATAAAGGTAGAAACTACTCTATTTATAAAGATAACACTGAACTGGAAAAATATTTACTGCTACTTAGTAAACAAGATTATATTACATTTATTAAATTCAGAACTGGTAATCATTACTTCCCTGTTGAAACAGGCAGATGGATAGGTCAAGATATATCAGAAAGGAAATGTCAAAAATGTAACCTTAATGACGTAGCCGACGAACTACATTATTTACTAAAATGTCCTTTTTTTAATAATGAAAGACAGAAATACCTTAAAAGATATCATTATACGAGACCAAACATACTAAAGTTTAGAGAACTATTAACAAGCGGCTGTAAAGCTCAACTCCAAAAAACGTGCAAATTTATAATAATACTACTGCACACAATAAGACAATTGCGTTTTGTAACCGTTGTTTTGATATCTAAATATTTTCAGTTATTATATATATTCATAGGTTTATATTTTTCCATTCAAGATAAAAACTTTGTCAGTCATCTAAACTATATTGTTAAACATTTTGTCAGTTATTCAAAGTAGAATCTTAATATTTTTTTTCTGATATTTTGTATCATTTTTCAGTTGTTTCATATTGTTTATAATACAATGTCTCATTTTGTTCTATTAACCGTGTATCTTCACAAACGTGATGTGATCCAACATACCATGAAATGATTAGTGACATAATACCGCCCCCGCACAGTTTAGTAAATATAGTCAGTTTCATGATTTTAAGCACAGCAGTTATGTTATGCCTATACACTTTTGATTGTGGGCATTTAACCCCTAAGTTACCGTTACGCTTTATAAATTACAACCCTGTCACGTGTAATACAAATATATATATTTTTTTATGCTCTGTAAACTCATGTGTTACACTTTGTAACTTGAGTAAATAAAGATATGTTCTGTTCTGTTCAATAATTTTGCATGTATGTCTTATTTCTGTTTTGCAGGTCATATAGTTATTTTCCTGCCTAATTCAGAAGTGTAGACTTCTCATTTGATGTCAACTACAAAACTTTGAATATAAACTATGAGAAACACTGTAGACGGCAAAGAAAAAAGTGGTAAAAGATGAAAGTTAAAACTTGAAAAGAAAAAAGTTATGTCCTGGACGTATAAAACGCAAAGCAGACTGCTGAGAATACATTCAAATAGTGGATCATCTGGACATGGACAGAAAGTATTGAGTATCAAGATGAGGTCTTTTTCATGTAGAAAGGACTAAATACATTCTTAATCAGGACAAAGAAAATAAACAAGAGGGCCATGATGGCCCTGGATCGCTCACCTGAGTACTTTGGCTGTAGGTTTGCTGTTAAGCAGTATTTCATCTTTTAATTGAAAATATGTAAGTGCCTACAAACCAAATATGTAAAATATCAGTCAATAAATAAAGGCTCTATGACAGAAAGTAGAAATATCTATCATAAGCTATGGTGACCTTGACCTTGACCCAGTGACCTCAAACCCTACCCATAGGTAGACGTCCATGCAAGGAACCTATATACTAAATATCAAAGATATTGGTCTATAAATGAAGGCTCTATGACGTACAGTAGATCAATCTATTTTTAGCCTCTGTGACCTTTAACCTAATCTAATAATTTCAAAAAGCTTGATAAAGCTTGCTTCATGCCAAATTATAAAATTCTAGGCCTTGTGGTTTTAGACAAGAAGATTTTTAAAGATTTTCTTCTATACTGCTATTTAAAACTTGTGACCCCTCAGGCAGGGCCAATAGTGACCCTGGGGACATTTTTCAAACAAACTAGGTAGAGGTTCACTAGACAATGCTGCATACCAAAATAATATCTAAGCTGTAGGCATTGAGGTTTTCAGTAAGAAGATTTTTAAAGATTGCCTTTTTTACATATTAAGGGCCCCTGGGGCAGGGCCAATTTTGACCCCGGGGCCAACATATAAAAAATACTGGTAAAGGTTCTCAACACAATACTCCAGACTAAATATCTAAGGTCTAGTCCTATTAGTTTGGAAGAAAAATGATTTTTCATGTTTTTCCTATATAACTATAGGTAAACCAAGAGAACCCTGGGGCGTGGCTAATTTTGACCCAGGGGACATAATTTGAACAAACTTATTAGACATCCACTAGACAATGCTGCATACCAAATATCTAAGCTGTAAGCATTGAGGTTTCCAGTAAGAAGATTTTTAAATATTGCCTTTTTTACATATTAAGGGCCCCCGGGTAGGGGCCAATTTTGACCCCGGGGCCAACATATAAACAATACTGGTAAAGGTTCTCAACACAATACTCCACACCAAATATCTAAGGTCTAGTCCTATTAGTTTCGGAGAAAAATGATTTTTCATGTTTTTCCTATATAACTATATGTAAATCAAGAGAACCCTGGGGCGTGGCCAATTTGACCCAGGGGACATAATTTGAACAAACTTGATAGAGGTCTACTAGACAATGCTACATACCAAATATCTAAGCTGTAGGCATTGTGGTTTCTGAGAAGAAGACTTTTAAAGATTTCCTTTATAAGCCTATGTAAAATCAATTGATCCCCAGGGTGGGGCCTATTTTGACCCAGTGGCTTTGATTTGAAGAAACTTAGTAGAGGTCCACTGGACAATGCTGCACACCAAATATCTAAACTCTAGGCCTTGCTCTTCTGACAAGATGATTTTTTAAAGTTTTTCCTATATAACTCTATATAAAACAAGTGACCCCCGGGGCTGGGCCATTTTTGACCCAGAAGCCATGATTTGAACAAACTTGGTAGAGGTCCACTGGACAATGCTGCACACCAAATATCTAAACTCTAGGCCTTGTGGTTTCAGACAAGAAGATTTTTAAAGTTTTTCCTATATAATTCTATGTAAAACTAGTGACCCCTGGGGCAGGGCCAGTTTTGACCCAGGGGTCATGATTTGAACAAACTTGGTAAAGGTCCACCTGATGATGCTTCATACCAAATATCTTAGCTCCAGGCTTTGTAGTTCTGGAGAAGAAGATTTTTAAAGTTCCAACTTTGAAAATCTATTTTTAGCTCCTGTGGCCTAGAAATGCAATGGACCTGAACCATTTGAACAATTTTGGTAAAGCTTCATGCAAGTAACATTCCTGCCAAGTTTCAGGAAGATTGGCCCAGCAGTTCAGGCGAAGAAGTTGTTTGAAGAAAAAGTTGACGTCGCATGCACGGACGGACGGACGGACGACGGACGCCGGACATCAGGCGATCACAAAAGCTCACCTTGAGCACTTTGTGCCCAGGTGAGCTTAAAAGGCTAGACATTTTCATTAGAAACAAAAAATAAAGACTATTAGAACTTATTTTAGAACTTTTAGAAGACTTGGGGCAAAAGAAAAAGTGATATATATTGTAACTTCTGTGTTACTGAATCTGCAGAATTAAGTTAAGTTTTAGAAGTTCATTATCTTTAGTTCACAACATACAAATATAATGTGCTATGCAGTTAAATAAAACAATTTTAGAGTACTTAGACAGAAATATTGTGGTCATTCTTTTGTCTGCCATGGTCTGATTTTGATTAAAAAAACAAATTAATTGATTATGTATGTATTTTAGCTTGGCTGAGCCCTAGTAATTTAGGCTGAGTTATTTTGTGATCATTTGTTGTCTGTTGATGGTATATCAATAGGTAAATTTTCCCTTATTGTGTTTAAGGAGATTAAGGGTTCCTTTTTCAAATTGAATCTGAAACTCATAGCAGAATCTTTCTGAAAAAAATCCATCTTAAAATTCCAAATCGAGAAGTCTGAACAGTTCTGAATCTCAGTATCTGATTTTTTCTGAAAACAGGCTGAATATGTCTGAAAGTGTTCCAAATTAATACATTCAGACACATTCAGACAAAATTCAGCTTATTTCACTGATCCCATTTCAGACGAATTCAGACAATATTTTTCTTGAGGGGATCATTAAAATATGAATGCATCTGGGAATCATACTGATTTCATTCCGGGAAAACATTTGAAAAATAATTTTGATCAGGCCTTCCGAAACACAAGTCTGCAAATTTCCCATGGGAGAATTTTATGAATTGTTCATGAACAAGTTCATGAATGTGCATTAGAACAAGTTCATGAATGTGCATGAACAACAAATGAGACTTTTTTCATTTATGGACAATTCATGAATCAATATATTCATGAATGTTAATGAACATATATTCATGAACAATTCATGAACATCTTGATTCATGAATTGTCTGTGAAGGAACATTCATGGACAATTCATGAATCAATATATTCATGAATGTTAACATATATTCATGAACAATTCATGAACATCTTGATTCATGAATTGTCCGTGAAGGAAAAAGTCTCATTTGTTGTTCATGCACATTCATGAACTTGTTCATGAATATGTTCATGAACAATTCATGAACTATTCATGAAATTCTCACAGGGGTTATAAAACATTGGGTGTTTTTCCATTGTCCGGAGAGCCCTCAAAAAGATGTTCCTGGAGGGGAGCTGCAGATCCATCGGGATTTCAGCAATCCCACGGTCACAAGGGCCGCATGCTTTCACAGGGAGCAATAATCCAAGTGTCATGGGTGTAGGTTCTGGAGATCAGGTCTTGACCCAGAGGTCAATGGTGCTAGAAGCTAGCGGTGCAGATATGTCAGAAGACGTATATTTTGCCAGCATCGAGAACATACACATTGATGCCATAATGGTGGAGAGGGTACAGGTTCTCAGTTGCAGAACAACCTCCACCGTCAGAACCAGTTGTCAGAACTCGTGCTGGGGCTTCAGAATCACTGATGTTGTAGAGGCTCAAGTTGAGGACAATGATTTGAGTATCATTTTGAATTGGCTAAGTATTAAAACTGAGGAAAAGGAAAGTGAGTTGTTCCTGGCCAGCCCTGCGGCTAAGTCCCATTGGCTGAATAAGGGACAGTACTTACTTATAGATAAAGTCCTATATAGGAACAGGGGTGATACTGAAGAGAAAGATTTGGTAGTTCCCATTAAGCTGAAAGAATTGGTTCTTCAGTGGAATCATGACATACCATCAGGAGGCCATAAGGGTGTTGCAAGGATCAAGGCCAGAATAAAGGAGAAGTTCTTCTGGTATGGCATGGGTCAGGATATTGCAAATCATGTGACAACATGAAGGCCGATAGGTATGGTCATTGTGGTATGAAAGTGTATCAGGCCAGTGCACCCATGGAAAGAGTTCATTTGGACTTCATGGGTCCCTTACCAAAGACACCAATGGGAAATGAATACATTCTCATGATGGTAGACCAATTCACCTAGTGGGTTGAGTGTATTCCTTTACCATGTCAGACAGCGGAAGTGACAGCTAAAGCTGCGGTAGATCACTTATTTTCAAGGTTCGGGTGTCTCCTGCAGGTGTTTACCGACCAAGCACGCACTTTTGAGTCGAAGTTGTTCACTGCCTTATGTGAAGAACTACAGATACATAAGGCAAGGACGACTCCTTATCGTCCATCGGCAAATGTGCAGGTGGAAAGGTATAAGAGGACTTTGATGGACGCTGTACGGTGCTTTATTGGGAAACAACAAAATCAGTGGGACATGCATTTGCAGCAGCTGGCTGGAGCAATCAGGGCTTCAGTGAACAGTAACACCGGATTCACAGCCAACATGCTGATGTTGGATCGGGAGGTGAATGTGCCTGTTCATGTCATGTTCCCACATACAAAAGATAAAGGCGCTAATGCAGATGACTTTGTAGCTAACCTTACTAGTCAAATGCAGCAAGCACATTACACAGCGAGGACCACGCTTAAGTCATCTCTGAATTGGATGAGTTGAGAATACTCAAAAGACAGTATGAGGAAGGCAATGTAGTCTATCTGTTAGACTCAGCTACCCTTAAGGGGAAGTGCAAGAAGTTGTGCTCTCCTTGGAAGGGTCCAGCTGTCATAATCAAAAAGCTGTCAGTTTCTCTCTTCAGGGTGAAATTGCAGAATGCGATTTTTGTGGTTAACTATGATAGGCTGAAACCTTGCCATGATAGGACGTTACCTGCATGGATAAAACAGTGGCAAGATAATCCTGTAGTTGAGGATCCTTCTAAAGGGGAGGATAAGACACCCTATTGTTTATGCAGGAAACCTTGGCAAAGGCAGATTTATGATCCAGTTTGACTACTGTGATGAATGGTATCATGGTTCCTGTGTCAACATAACAGCAACAGATGCCTTGGATATTAACAAGTGTGAAACTTGCAAAGCTTGTAAAATTCTTGTTCTTTGTTAATTTTGTTGTTGTTATTTTTTGTATTTTTCAGTTATGGCTAGGGCATTTCCAGAATCAAAGATTTCCTGGAGGATGTGGAGGATAGTAACTTCCAGAGGGTCCTATGCCCTTCTAAAACCCTTGTATACAATCTGATGTTGTGCAAAAGAGGCACACATGAACAGAAGTCTCAGGCTCTACTTGGTCAGGCTCACTTGACTAGGGAGGCTAAGGCCGGTAAATGGTTAAAGGTTGTGGCAAGGGAAGCTTGGACCCTCAAATTCCAAAGTCATGACTGGATATGTGCAAATATCTCCATCCTTGGGAAGAAAGAGAAGGCCAAGCCTTGCTCTCAGGAATTGCCTTCACCTTCAACTGACTTCCGTAAGAAGCTGGATCCAACGATCAGCTCAATTGTGGAAGATCAGGGGAGGTTGGCTGTAGAGGCTAGGAGTGCTTCAGCAACTGTCACAAGGCAGGAAGAAGCAGCTTCCTCCCTCTCTTCTGGTGCAGAAGAGGATCTTCTCAGGATGGTAGATGACGTTGGTTGTCCTGACACCAAGCACTGTGCAGGCAGCAGTCGAGCCCATGGAGGTTGATAGGCCAACGACTATTGAGCGTGAGGGACAGGATAGCCAAGTTACAGTGCAAGTGCCACGGGAAAAGAGTGTGGAAAGGGTATCTACTCTTAGATATCCATCTCCGGTCAAGAAGAGACTTGTCCAGCCCAGACCTAGAGAGGAGCCAGTCAGTGGTCAGGAGGAACAGTTCCACAGTTCCAGACCCACAGTCAGCAGAGGTGAACAAGGAGGCGCCATCGCTCAAAACTAGAGGCACCAGCGTTACAGCCTCGTGGCCGTAGTATGACTGTTGACTTCCCACAAGAAGAAGGTTATGCTAGTTCTAGGCATAGCAGGAGCCTAGATGAAATGGCTGAGCCTCCACCTCAGGCAAGGGGCAGGGGTGCTGTTCCCAGAATGTCCACGTATTCAGGCCACAGTCACCAGGGACCAAAGTCCTTCATGGAACGTGGGGAGAAACATGGAAAGACTTCCTCCTTAGAAGGGGGTTCTTACCGAGGATCAAAGTCCTCAGTGGTGAGTAGCCAGTCAAGGGAAGGAAGGAAGGGAGGGAAGGCGGCAGCATTACCAAGGGACAGGTCTGGAAGAGACGTCTGTCGATCTGCAACTGAAACAGCAGGTGGCAAGTTAAAAATAACTGTCCCAGCTGATAAGTACAGGTCACCTGAAGACTAAGAGGTTCAAACCCTAGGTTCAGGTCACCAGTAAAGTGGAACAGCAGCAAGGGCAAACTGTGAAAGGCCAATGCAGATTGGAGAGGGGGCAAATATGCTTGGTACTGGAATGCGGTAACTATAATGCATATCTGAGGATCCATGCATTTCAACACCACATCCCTAATCTGTTTGAAGAGGGCAGAGATTTGGAGGAAGTCACCCGAAAACGTGTAGCTGCATTAAAGCTAATGGCTGGCTGGCTGCTGGGAAATCGAGCCAAGCTCGAAGACCTGGTAGTGTATGTTAACAGTACTGAGCAAATTACCCCCCGAGAGTAACAGGGAAGTGACTACTAGTCAGAGCGAGGAGATGGTTGATGTATCCCGAGCGCTGATGCAGATTCCTCCTGGGCGATTCACCATTGCCCCTCTTAATTCTCTGACTTCCCTCATTCACTGGCATGCCTTGATGGTTGTCATAGCCATGCTTGAGCCAAGGCATTGTCAGAGTTTGATGGATCAGTTTCACAACCTGGAGCCTTCTGTGCAGGAAGTCAGTTAAGCTGAAATTCCGGAGGGATTTGACAGCCATTTCCATCCGTACTGAGTATGGCGCTGCCTCTACTGAAGAACAGGCATGTCCTTGTTGTGCATTGTAGGGGTATGGAGCTCTCTGGCCAAGTCAGTGAAACTTACACCATGTTGCTCTACCACCTGCAGCCAAGAGTCCCGAGAGATCAGTGCATCCATCTGCACTGTTTCACAGGAACAGAGGACGTGGTTAGGGAATAGTTCTTCGTCTTTCCCAACACCTACTTTAGTTATATCATGGTTGGTGGACCGGTTCGATGCCACTCAGGTTGGGGGATTGCGAGCTGTAAGGGAAGACAGAATCCTTTTGGAAACTGATGCACCCTATTTCCAGTTCTCCAAAGCCCAGGTGGGTGACCAGACCATCCGGCACACGTCCAAATGCTCCGCACCTAACCTGATTGGCCTCACTGCTGCTGTGGTCACCATGAGGCGAGGAGTTGAAGTCAGGAACCTTCTCCAGAGAACTGTGGCCAACGCCAACGTGTTATATGGAGGACGGTCTGCAGGCATGAAGGTCCAAGTCTCGGAGGAGCATGGGCCAAGCCAGGAATAGTCAAACTATTCACATGGCTTGGGAGGTCAAGAAACTGGTCACTGTTGAGATGTGATAGACAGACTTATCTCTTATGATTCGGGCCTGTCAGTGATGCCACCTCCAAGATGCCTTGAAGTCCTAGTCTCCTGTCAGTTCAAAACTTGCCAGGATGACCTAATGGACTAGTTCAGACTATCGGTAGAGTAAACAGTCTGCATTGGCGGATCAGCCAGTACTGGTTTGAAACCCAGGATTGGACTAAGCAAGTTATCGATTGCCACAGACCCAGAGAGGGGACAACTTCCATAAAGTTTGGGGGAGTGTGGTGAGATGACCTGTCTTCCGGTACCTACCGGATGGTACGAGTCTTAGTCCAGGCCAGACGATTCCTGACCGCCATCTTTAGACGACACTTCTTAACTAGACGAGTCATTATCTATGTGAATCTAGACAATACATTGGGTCAGCTGTTCAGGGAAAGTGTTACAAGGTAAATGAACACTTTACTTTTGCGTGTGTTTCCTGTTTTGTTGTGTGACCTCTGAAGCATAAACAATGAGTAAAGGAAGTTGTCCTTACAATCATAACTGGGGCACAAATGGATAGTACAAAGACTGGCTAAAACCGTTGAAATCTGACAATTGCAAAGCTCTTTGCACTGTGTGCGATAAGCTTACTGACTTATCAAATATGGGAGAAAGTGCAGTCAAGTCGCATCTAAAATCTGCAAAGCATGTTTCCAGTATTTCAATTCACAGTAAAACAACAAAAAGATGATCCTCTTTAACTTCATTTTTCAAACCAGTATCGGTTGAGGAAACAGATAATATGGACTGTTCAGTCCAAGTTCTGTATTCCACCTCCACTCACTGAAGTAACATGCCCAAAGCCAAGTTGTTCTAGTGGTAGTATGGAATCATTTGTTGCAAAGGAAGATGTAACAAAAGCTGATATACTGTGGACATTTAAACTGATCACCTCACACCAATCCTACAAATCTTCAGCAGACACTGATAAACTTTTCAAAAAAATGTTCTCAGACAGTAAAATTTCTAGCAAGTTTGGATGCAGTCAAAGAAAGCTGCCTATGTAGCCATTTATGGTTTAGCTGAACAATTCATGGTAGCGTTAAAGCAAAGTGTGACTGGGCCATTTGTCATTTTGTTTGACGAGAGATTAAACAAAAAGTTACAAGAAAAGCATACAGTGCTCCCTCCCTTAACGTCACCTCCCAACAACGGTTCCCTCCCAACAACGAACATAACAATTTCCTCCCGAGCGATTTTCCAATGTAAATTACCTCTCCGCGACGTCACCTCTCAAGAACGACAACCGACACCTATTTTTTCTTCCCAACTTACTGCTTTTACCTCCCTTGGACGACATCGGACATTTCCGTCAAGTTCCGGAGGTCCGATTTTGATCAAGTTTATATGCATGATGTTCGTTTCTATTAATAGATAAATTTGTTTATCGGCTTTTACAAACTAACTAACGATTAAGCAGGGAACCATTCGGGCCATTCGGCATATCCGCTTTTGATGTGTAATTATTGTGTTATACACACGCCGACAAACAAAGTTTTTATTGTTCTAAATACAGAGACTTTAGGAAGATGCGATTTGTTTTTCACACGGGAGTGATGAGCTGGATTGAATGCATGTGCAAACAATGGGTATGTTTAACAGTTTAATTATTGGGACACGGTAAAAGCACATATTTTATTGATAAAAATCAAACATTTCAAATTGAGAAGAGGAATGATAGAAAACTGATAATTATAATTATAATTGGCTGTTTTTGTTCCCTCGTTCGTTTCAGTTGAAGAACAATGACCCGAGTCTCTAAGTCATTTCTAAACGTGCATTCGTTTAAAGCACATGTAAAACTGCATATATATAAAACTGTAATAAAGAACAAAAAAAATCATGAGTACTAAGAAAAAAAGAGTCTTTTTGACTCTAGAACAGCGGGTTGAGGCTCTCAAAATGTTGGAGCATGGCAAAACTCCACAGTCTGTGGCTGATCATTTTGGGTGTGGCAGGACTCAGATTCAGGTAGCCTACATAAAAATGATAAATTATAAAATAAGTAAAAATTTAAAGTTGGGGGGTTTTCAGAATATTTAATTTAGGCAGAATTATCGATTTGTGCAAAAAATAAATATCTGTACATTTTTTTTTTAAATGGATAACTTGGTTAAATAGAAAGCGTTTGATTTCAGACCTGGATCATTAATATTAAATAAATGAATTTTAAATTTTGCAAAATTTTAATCACAATAATTTAAATATCATTTCAGGAATGTCGCAAGAGGAAAGCAGAGTTAATGGCCGATTATGAGCAGAATACAGGCGGTGATAGAAAGCGTAGGGCTACATCCAATGTCAATGCAGACTTTGAGGATCTTCTGATTCGATGGATACAGGATGCAAATACGAGATCGATTTCTTTAACAGGAGCACTGATCCAGGAAAGAGCCCGTCTGTTTGCTGAAGATCTTGGTATGACTGAGTTTAAGGGATCCAACGGTTGGCTGGAAAAGTTCCTCAAGAGAAATAATCTAGCATGTAAAACGATGTGTGGTGAAAGGGGTGACGTTCGTAGGGAGACCGTTGAAGAGTGGACATCACGGTTACCAAACATTTGTAATGGGTATGAGCCGAGAGACATTTTTAACATGGACGAGACAGGAATATTCTTTAAGTCTGGTGGTAAGACCACTTACTGTGACAAGGATACTCAGGTTTCCGGCGGTAAACGTGCAAAGGACAGAGTTACTGTGGCATTGTGTGCTAGTATGACAGGGGAAAAACTTCAGCCTTTAGTGATTGGAAAAAGTGCAAAGCCCCGGTGCTTCGGTAAAATCAAGGTTGAAAACTTACCAGTGATCTACAGGTATAACAAGAAAGCTTGGATGAATGGACGTATATTTGAGGAGTGGTTAAAAAATGTTGACAAAAAAATGAGGCGCCAGAAGAGAAAAATTCTTTTGTTCTTGGATAATGCCAGTTCACATACGGAATTATCATTGAACAATGTGAAAGTGGTAAGGTTACCCGCAAACTGCACCTCTGTTCTTCAACCGATGGATCAAGGGATTATTCAGACCCTCAAGTTGAAATTCTTTAAGCACCAATCAACGCATATTCTTGGCCAAATGGAGAAGACTTCTGTAATGGGCTCTGACCTTTTGAAGAACATTAATGTCCTTGATACGATATACTGGATAGATCGTGCCTGGCGTGCAGTTGAGATTTCAACCATATGTAAGTGTTTTGACAAATGCGGATTCACTCCGATAAGGCATTCCGAGCAAGTGCAAAATAGTGATAGTGAAAGCGATGATGACGGTGATGATGAAATTCCCCTGGCACAGCTGGTTCGAGTGGAAAGGGTGTATGGACAGAAAATCACTGAGCTCGTAAACATGGAGGTTGAGGTCCATGATACAGAGGAAATAGACTGGAACAAACCAGCAAGTGAACTACTAAAGGAACAGGAGTGTGATGCTGAGGAGTCAGATTCAGAATCTGTTGAAATTGTTGAAAGTGAAACTGTTATCTCATTGGATAAAGCCCAAGAATATATTGAACTTATAAAGGATATGGCGCGAGAAAAAGGCCTTGTAAGTTTATTGAAAGACATCTCAAATGCTTCAACAACTCTGAGCGAGGAAAGAGTAAAAAGACAAATTCTTCAGCCAAAGATCAATGATTTTTTTAAGTGAGAAACATAGGTGACTGTAAAAATAGGAGTTGAGAACAGGAAAAATGTATTTATTTGAATATCAGTAATAATACACATAGGTTTATGAACATGAAATATTGAAATGTTTGAAATATTCTTTTATCATGTTGATGACATATGAAAACATTTATTTGTGAGAATAGGAGTTGTGATAGGAATACGAGTTTTGAAAAGTACACTACAAAAATGTATTTATTCTACAAAACAGAAATTTATGTATTCATGATACACATGGGTTTATGTACATGAGATATTGAAATGTTCTTTGTTCATGTTGATGACATATGGAAACATTTACATGTACATGTATATGCATGTAGAGTGAGTAAAAAAATCAAATAATATTATAAATTTAATACAGATTTAGTTTTTATTCTTCTTGAATTACAGTGTACAATACATATAATGAAAAAAATAAAGAAAAAACAATCTTTCCCAAGGCCTTTGTGAGTAGGTGAAAAGGCCTTTGTATATGGTCATGAACCAACTCCGAGTGTGTTCCCTCCATACAACAACTCCCTCCCTATAACAACACTTTTGAGAGATGACGCCAACTGTTGTTGTGGAGAGGGAGCACTGTATGGACATTGTACTGCGATTCTGGAGTGAAGAGCTACACAAAGTAGAGACGAGATACTACACATTGCAGTTTCTTGGTACGTAATCTTTTCTTGACTATCTAGGACATGAAGGATTTGGTTGTGCTTTGAACGCTGACATTCGTCATTATGAGTCAATGCACCATTCTCTCCCATATGATATCTCTCTTTCTGTCTTGCCTATTGCTTCACTGACCTACATATTTTCATCAATGCACTATTCCCCCCATATCTTTCTTTCTGTCTTGCCTACTGCTTCACTCGCCTACATATTTTCATCAATGCACTATTCCCCCCATATCTCTCTTTCTGTCTTGCCTATTGCTTCACTGACCTATATATTTTCATCAATGCACTATTACCCCCATATCTCTTTTTCTGTCTTGCCCATTGCTTCACTGGCATACATGTTTTCATCATTGCACTATTCCCCCTGTATCTTTCTTTCTGTCTTGCCTATTGCTTCACTGGCCTACATATTTTCATCAATGCACTATTCCCCACGTATCTCTCTTTCTGTCTTGCCCACTGCTTCACTGGCCTACATATTTTAATAACTGAGCACAAGCTTGGTGAGCTATTATTATATTGTGACCATTGTATTTGTGGTTTTATGGCCCATTCTACAGCTATGGTCATATAGAGCCGGTCAAGAGAGAGGGGAGTGGATACAGGAGAATCCCTACTCTATCTGAATATATCTCTTGGTTCTTAAGCATGCTCGATGTATAGCACCGACACATGGGACCTCGGTTTAATGTCTCATCAGAAAGACTGTGTGGGTGGGGAACACTGAAAAGCCTCCCTGAAATATCCAGTGCCAGAGACAGGATACAAACCTGGTACCTCTGGATTGCTAGTCTGGAGCTTTACCACTATACAACATTTTGCTTCAAACAATATCTCCCAAACCGGTTAGTTGTTCAACTTTTTCACTGAACTTTACAGAAATAGTCTTCCGGTGAGTGCTTAAGGGTCATTGTGGCCTTCTTGTTTAATTTCAGGTCATTCTACCAGAGCTGATATGGTTAATCATTTCACAAAGGCAATTCTTGAAAGTGGTTTGAAGATTAGGAATCTTGTACAGATAAGTATGGAAGAACCAAATATCAACTGGAAGTTTCATGAACTAATAAACAAGAGGGCTATGATGGCACTGGATCACTCATCTGAGTGCTTTGCCTGAGGGTCTACCATTACGAAAACATCAGATGCAACATTACATTTTCTAACTGAAGATATTCAAAGATCTCATACTTTATACAAAAAAAAAATCCATGGGGCAGAGGCAATTTCATGATAACAGCTTGTGAGGAGATGTCATTTGAAGCCATATATTGAAGAAAACCTACCTCTATGAAATTAAGAGGCATCAACCAGCTGGAAAAGAGGTGTCAAGGAGTTGGAATCCAGCTGGTTTTCCTAGTTACGTGTCTAAATCCAGTTGGACAATAGCAGGACACATCAAATTTCAGGCTCATCAGGCGTACTCTGATGACGCTTTAAAGGCGTCAATTTTTAGACCAGGCGTCATTTTGGACTTAGAAATTTTATTGCTTCTTTAACTCTGTTTTATGCACAAAACTTTCGAAGCTGATTTTTCCAGTTAGTTGAAAGGAGTATCTCAACTTAGTGCCTTTGTAAACACTAGAAACATAAACATATGAACTTAAAAAATGGTCATTCTCAGTTAATCATTAGCTGACCAGCATCTATTAAGGAAGTTTTCCTATTTTGAACTATAACCTGATAACAAGGTGATTATACTTAAGTGAATATTAAATTAAGCATTTAACCAGTTAACAGAAAAAACAAAAACTGCATTTCCTGGGATGTCATATTATTGCAATTAAGTGCAGCAATGGATTACCTATGGAGTTTAACACAGACATTTTGCTGACTGCATAACTCCCTTTGGTGGACCCCACAGAGATCACGTGGTTGCTACCAGCATCTTGGAAGTCAGTGCGAAGGCTTATCAGCATTCGAGGAAGTCAAACATTTTGATAAAACGTTAATTACTTTTCTATTAATAGAATAAAGGCGAAATTTGGTGATTCTTTATATTGGAAAAGGAATATAAATCACGTAAGTAAAATTTTGAGATATTATTTCAAGTTAAAGGCCGCCAATTTCTCGAAAATGACAATTAAAACTCCCTTTTACTAGGGGCCCTTAACTAGATCAATGAATTGGGCAATATGGCGGACACAACTCTTTGAGCAGGCTGCAATCATGGAGACGAAATTGTACCTACATAAATGTTTGTCATAGAGAGACTATATTATTTGTTTCCACACGAACAAAGAACATGAGAAATATCTGAATGTCTACCGATGGATCTTTCCTCACTAACCTCAGATGCTGTTGGGTCGAGAATTTAAAGAACGAAACAGAAAGATATAGATATATATATTGGCTCTACAATTATGCGAAGGGTTGGAAAGGACAGAGGTTCTGAAAATTTTGATTCATTACATAACCCGGGATTTCTATTTAGCACTTTGCTCGGGCCATCCGGACGCGAGCCTCGGTTTCATTCCCCACAGCAATACACAACCGAGAACAAACGCAATTTACGAAACAGAGGTTTCGGTGCTTTGTTAATTTATATGGACTTGACGAAACAGAGGTTTCATATGAGTTTGTTAATTTAATTGTGTGTGTTTCGCTAAAACAGAGGTTTTGCGACACAAATAACACTGATAATATTATTCTATTTTTAGAACGACCAAATATGGCAGCACTGAAGCAGTGCGGGGCCGACACTATCTTGCATGCACAGACAAATGCGGGAGAATGCGGGGCCCAAAAAGGGACAGCGAGATTCGTGGAGCAAGGGGAGAAACTCCTGCATAATATTCAAAAAACCTTAGCAAAGTTATCTGCCAGAGATGAACGTATAAATAAGATGGATACTACGATGAAGCAGCTGCATGCGGAAATAGCAGCATTAAAGAGGAAAAGAAGTGAAAATGACAATGTGAATGACGATATGTCGTCAACAAGCAGTGATAATAGTAAAAGACAGAGAACAACCGACCAGGAGGAGGATGACAAGGAAAGTGACCCAGTGCTGGATGGAGACCATGAGATTAGTGAGGACAGTGAAACTGACGAGTTAGATAACTTATTACATAATGACTCTAACACAAAACAAAGAAACGATATGGATATACTCGAGGACCTTGATCAGTTTTTTGAAATACCGATGGCGATGGGAGTGGAAGTAAATAGTAAGCTGGCAGAGGTAGTAAATAGATCGTTAAGAGGCCAGCCCAATGAGGACAAATTTAAGAAGCTCCTCGAACAGCATCCGAGACCGGCCAACATGGAGAATCTTCAAACTCCCAAAGTGGATCCCAGTATATGGAAGAATCTGCCTCCTCAGACTAAAATGAATGATATTGCCTTGCAGAAACAAATAACAAACATGTCAACATGCCATGTCCCCCTGATAAGAATTCTCGAGGCTACACAAGAACCTGGGGTAGACCTTAAGAAAATACAAACACTGGCGTCTGACGGAGTAAAGTTGATGACGTATCACATCAGCAAGATCAATACCACCCGGAAATCAGCAATAAAGAAGACTATATTGCCAAAATTCAAACCGCTATGTGACTATACCAAAATATCGGCGACACAACTATTTGGGGACAACTTGAAAGAAGAAATTAAAGCACTTAATGAGAATCCGACGAACATCATTAACGCCCCTTCAACATCAAGCGACAAGCCTTTTTTATGCAAAGGGGGGGGGGCCAGAGGGAAACAGAACCGCAACAGGAGAGATTTCCAAGTCAAGGCCCCCCCATCAAAGCTACAACAGAAATTACCAAAATCAACATTACCCCGACAATGGAAGCCACCAAAAACAACACTTTGTAAACAAAGAAAAACCATTCAACAAGAAGCAACACAACCATTATCACAACAAGAGGGCCATGATGGCCCTGGATCGCTCACCTGAGTACTTTAGCTGTAGGTTTGCTGTTAAGCAGTATTTCATCTTTTAATTGAAAATATGCAAGTGCCTACAAACCAAATAATTATGTAAAATTTCAGTCAATAAATAAAGGCTCTATGACAGAAAGTAGAAATATCTATTATAAGCTATGGTGACCTTGACCCAGTGACCTCAAACCCTACCCATGGGTAGAGGTCCATGCAAGGAACCTCTATACTGAATATCAAAGATATAGGTCTATAAATGAAGGCTCTATGAGGTACAGTAGATAAATCTACTTTTAGCCTCCGTGACCTTTAACCTAATCCAATAATTTGAAAAAGCTTGATAAAGCTTGCTTCATGCCAAATTTTAAAATTCTAGGTCTTGTGGTTTCAGACAAGAAGATTTTTAAAGATTTTCTTCTATATTGTTATTTAAAACTTGTGACCCCTCGGGCGGGGCCAATAGTGACCCCAGGGACATTTTTCTAACAAACTTGGTAGAGGTCCACTAGACAATGCTACACACCAAATATCTAAGCTCTATAACTTACGGTTTCTGACAAGAGGATTTTTTTAGTTTTCTTATATAACTCTATGTAAAATTAGTGGCCCCTGGGGACCAAGAGGCCAGGATTTGAACAAACTTGGTAGAGGTCCACTAGACAATGCCACACACCAAATATCTAAGCTCTATAACTTACGGTTTCTGATAAGAAGATTGTTTTAAGATTTTCATATATAACTCTACGTAAAACAAGTGACCCCCGGGGCGGGGCCATTTTTGACCCAGAGGCCAGGATTTGAACAAACTTGGTAGAGGTCCACTAGACAATGCTACATACCAAATATCTTAACTGTAGGCCTTCTTGTTTCTGACAAGAAGATTTTTTAGTTTTTCCTATATAACTCTATGTAAAACAAGTGACCCCGGGGCGGGGCCATTTTTGACCCAGAGGACAGGATTTGAACAAACTTGGTAGAGGTCCACTAGACAATGCTACACACCAAATATCTAAGCTCTATAACTTACGGTTTCTGACAAGAAGATTTTTTTAAGATTTTCCTATATAACTCTATGTAAAACTAGTGGCCCCTGGGGCGGGGCCATTTTTGACCCAGAGGACAGGATTTGAACAAACTTGGTAGAGGTCCACTAGACAATGCTACACACCAAATATCTAAGCTCTATAACTTACGGTTTCTGACAAGAAGATTTTTTAAGATTTTCCTATATAACTTTATGTAAAACTAGTGGCCCCTGGGGCGGGGCCATTTTTGACCCAGAGGCCAGGATTTGAACAAACTTGGTAGAGGTCCACTAGACAATGCTACACACCAAATATCTAAGCTCTATAACTTACGGTTTCTGACAAGAAGATTTTTTTTAAGATTTTCCTATATAACTCTATGTAAAACAAGTGACCCACGGAGAGGGGCCATTTTTCACCCAGAGGCCATGATTTGAACAAACTTGGTAGAGGTCCACTAGACAATGCTACATACCAAATATCTTAACTCTAGGCCTTGTGGTTTCTGACAAGAAGATTTTCAATTCTTCCCTATATAACTCTATGTAAAATCAACTGACCCCTGGGGTAGGGTCAGTTTTGTCCCCAGGGACATAATTTGAACAAACTTGGTAGAGGTCCACTAGATGATGCTTCATACCAAATATCAAAGCTCCAGGCCTTGTGGTTTTGGAGAAGAAGATTTTTAAAGATCCAACTTATAAAATCTATTTTTAGCTCCAGTGAACCAGAAATGCAATGGACCAGAACCATTTGAACAATCTTGGTAGAGCTTCATGCAAGGAACATCCCAGGCAAGTTTCATTAAATTTGCCCCATTGGTTTCAGAAATGTCGTTTGAATGAAAAGTTGACGACGGACGGACGGACTGACGGACAAAGACTGATCAGAAAAGCTCACCCTGAGCACTTTGTGCTCAAGTGAGCTAAAAAGTAAATGTAAGTATGGGAACTTTAAGACTCATAAATACAAAAGAGAATTTTTAGGCTGGGAAAGTTAAAAACTGCTTGAATGAATGGAAAAAATTAACAAGTGACAGATGGATCCTCCAAACAGTCTGTGGGTATAAGGTGGAATTAATTACTAAACCTAACCAAACTTTAGTACCCAAACCTATTCTATTTAAAGACATTGAAAAACAAAAAAATGAATGAGGAAATTGACAGATTTCTGGAATGTAATATTATTGAGCTAGTAGAATCAAAAAATGAGAATGAATACATTTCTAACATTTTTCCCCATGAAAAGAAAGATGGAAAAATCAGAATTATTCTAAATCTCTGAAACTTTAATGAAAATCACATGGATGGCATCTATTTTAAGATGGAAACGCTGCAAGCTGCTGTAGAAGCAATGCGTAAGGACGGTTACTTCGGGTCAGGTGATCTGTCAGAGGCGTTTTATTCTATTCCCACCAGACAAGAAGATAGAAAATACTTCAGATTCTACTTTAATGGGTCTAAGTACCAATTTACTTGTTTGGTCATGGGCTTAGCAACAGCCCCGAGAGTATTCACAAAATTATTAAAGCCCGTGTTTGCAACCCTACGCGCCAAAGGCTTTGTTAGTACGGCATACATAGACGATAGTTGCCTGCAGGAAGCAACTTATTAAAAGTGTCTCGAAAATATCAACAACACTGTCACATTAATGGATTCCCTTGGGTTAACAGTACACCTGTCAAAATCAGTCCTTATACCATGCAAGCAAATAACATTTCTTGGGTTCATACTCTGCCCTGAGACAATGACAGTGACATTAACACCCGAAAGGAAAAAACAGTTACTTAAGTGCATCTCAGATCTACTTAAAAACCCAAAATGCAATATAAGAAACTTTGCTAAGGTCATAGGGAAAATGGTCGCTGCTGAGGCAGCTATTTTGCATGCACCCCTATACTACAAGCCATTAGAAAAGATCAAAGAATTAGAGCTACGGAAGGCACGGGGGAACTTTGATAGGTTTATGTACATTCCGAAACTAGCAGTAGACACATTAAAATGGTGGCTTGAAATATTGCCATCAAGCTTCAAACCAGTTTTAAAAGAACAGCCACATATCATGCTCTACACTGATGCTTCCTCAGTGGGGTGGGGGGCTTTTAACAAGACTGAAGACATAAGAACGGGGGGAAATTGGTCAACAGAAGAGCAGACATTCCACATTAATGTTTTGGAACTAAAAGCTTGTCAGCTGGCATTACATTCATTATGCAAGGAGAGTAAACATACTCATATCCAGATATTTATGGACAACACTACAAGTGTCTCTTATATAAATAAATATGGGGGAAAAACTTCAGAACTGAATGAGCTTACCCGCAAAATCTGGCTCTGGTGTTTAGCTAGAAATATCACCCTAAGTGCGGTACATTTACCTGGGGTGGTCAATCAAGAGGCTGATGCACTCTCAAGATCTTTTAATGATGACTTAGAATGGTCACTTTGTCCAGATGTCTTTTCTAAGATACACATGATCTCTGTGTGATCCCCAACCGCAAAGGAAATAGCAGTCAACAAAATAGTCATTAAACATCGACTTCCCTTTCAGGAAAGTCTCGTTTAATTTTCCAATTTTATCATCTTAATTTCAAAATAAAGAAGAAAAAAATTATTGCAACTGTGTAAGGCAAGGTAACAAAAACCATATTTACTGTTGCAATGTACCTAGATAACAAGAATATACTGGTTAGACCAAGAAAATAAAAATGTTGTGTTCTGTCTCTTGCCAGAAATTATCAGGGTTGCTAGGTCAACTGGTTTTGATCTCCTCTGTATTGTCTCATTTAATAACAGACTCAATGCAGACTTTACATAACTGTATTTACAGTCCAACCTTACTTAAGCAGCCAGCAAAGGGAAACGGTTATTTTGGCTGCTTAAGCAAGGTGACCGCCTATTTAGGGGGTAATGTTGGCTCGCTTTCTTAAGTACTAGTAGGCATGTGGTTACTTTGAACTCAGAATCATAACTATCTACTGTTGTATCTTCATTAACTTTTTAATATGATAATTCAAGTTCAAAATACAATACAAATAGTATCTTGCAGTCATTTAAATTCTTTTAGATATTATCATTATCATCATTATTATCACTTACTTTCTAATCGCGGCACGAGCGGTCTCATCTTTACTCCAAGATAGTCAAAGCATTTGTTCCTTAAGTGCTATCTTAAGTAACGTACGACTCAGTAACAGCATGTTTGAAAATGTCTTTGTTCTAAGTTTACATTTTATCTTTGAAAGTAACAAAACATTCTTAAAAGATAGAAATAAATGTTGATTTGATTTGAAGGCGAATCACGAAAATTCATTCATTAAGAGTTCTTTCCCTTCCGCGTAATCGGGATGATTCGCACAAGAAGATGTTCTCCAAACGGGCCGAGATATAGAATAAAGCATAGTATTACTTCGGTTCGTTTTCGTTTACTCCGTGACAGATTTAAAAATAGAGTCAATTAAAAAGCATGTTTGTAAGGTGCTTATATTTATTTTAATTTCTGTTAACCGCTGAAATCAATACCTTTTGTAATTATAAAACAAACTTCTCAACACCTAAGAGATCACATTATAATGGATGCGAAACAAATAGTCGCCGAATTAACACACTGATACATTCAAGCACTGTGTATTGTCTCGTGTTTGCCTTCGAGCTTTTATTCTAGGGCTTGTCAAAATATATTCACACCTTGAGCAGACAATACGGGACCGCTAAATCGGGTTGAATTTTGGCAAATTGAATGCAGTTAGTGTGGCCGCTGGCCGCAGACATAAGGTGACCGTTTAATTAACGTGTAATTTAGAAGGATTTTCGACGGGAGCGTCATGAATTGACCGTTGACACCAGGTGACCGCCGATATAAGGTGACCGTTAGGGCAGGTTATACTGTATAGTCAAAACAGTAAATATTATTAATTCACTTCTTTTTCTTTCATTAAACTTGTTACTGTGATGTTGTTAAAAAGATGGTACAGAAACATTAACAGAGTAAACACTGATTTATGTGAGCATCCTTACCACAAAGAAAATTTACTGAAAATGACATACCAGTAAATGTTTTTAAAAATGCAAAGATTGTAATAGATTATTCAACAGTTTAGAATTGTTTACAAAACACGACTGTTGTAAAACAAAAATATAAACATGTTTGGATATGAAAGATTTTGCCGCCAGTTGGCATGGTTTTAAGTGCACAAATGGCGATTGTGTCAGGTGTAGGTATTTTCGGACGTTCCTAAGGACCAGCACAGAATGACTAGATACTGGATAGGGACCTTTCTGCAGAAAGGGCTGAGATTTATTCGGAAAGGGCCATTCTTAATAATGTTTTATGGAATATTGGACTTCTTGCATTATATTGTTGTTACATGTAAATAAATACTGTTAGTCGGTCAACAGCTATACATAGCTAATGTTTTTCTGTACTGTACTATACCAACTTTAAATAAAAATTGTATTGTATTGTGATTGTATTGGCCCTTTCCTGTATGTAGTCATACCCAGCACAGCACATCTTTAAATGACCCAAAGCCATCGTGAATGTAATAGTCAGGTCCTCATTCCCTAATCAACACTTGCTCTTTAGAGCTTATGTGCAACAGGCAGAAAACTTGATGTGCTTTGTTCAAGGACACAATGCATAATACTAATACTCCTGCAGAGATTTTAATATAAAACCCTTCGATTAACCACCCAATACTCTGAACAAACTTACCACAAATCTATTCATTTCGGGTTTTTATTCATTTTTTTCAGGTTCTGGAGGTTTCATCCCAGCTGACCTATTTGGAGAACAAGATGCATTAGATTTGCCTGCTGTCCAGCAGTCTAACAGCATGAACAGTTCTCAGTCTTCATCAGATTCTGGAAGTTGCAAAGGCCCATCTTTGCATGACAGGTCTTGAGCTACAACAGTCCCTGAAAGTCTTGGAGCCACATCAGTTTCATCAGGTATAAACTATTTTTTTTTAAATGGCACAGGTTTTTGGACCTCAATTTTATTCTAAACAGATTTTATGATTTTTTTTTGTTTAAATGGCTTTCACACATAGTGGGATACTGCATAATCATTACTAAATCTTTTAACAGTAGTGCCTTGCAATGAATGGGATGCTGTTGACAGTTGTCACCTGAGGTTGTCGATTTTCCAGGTTATTTGTAAATTTGCTGTGACCAGTCTGTCAAATTTTGTTGGGCACCCTGATATCAGGAAGAGCTAAAATAGGTGTCTGTTTATCTCTGATTGTGTTTTCGTAAGAGAGTTTCTTTTAATTGCTGTTCTGTGTTTGCTCCAAAAGCAAATCCGTTAATTAATGATTGTTGAATTTGATAGTGACAGGGCGGAATATCTGGAAACAGAAATACTGTTATGTTTTGCTATGATGGTGTGTGATTTCAGTCCCATTCCTTGCATTGTATTGCATGAGATTAACTGAATTCATTGTTCTGAATGCCGCCATATCATATGACTGAAATACTGTTATAAGTGGCATGTAACACAAATCAACTCAGTTTATATTTTATTTGATACAGTTAATACTGCATTTAATAGGGTAGTTACATTGTTAGGCAAATACTTTACAAACAGAAACTTTGGCTCATACATGCCATTCACCACTGCATTTGTTTTCATAATTGTCAAGAAGGTTCTCCTGGGGGTGGGGTGAATCAAAGGTTCCGATGGATAAACATAAACAAATTTCTTTTTAGGCCTTATTTCACTTTTTGTTGACAAAGCATGAATTTGTATTCACAGAACTCAGAAAAATAGCTATTTTTTTTACAGGTTGTGAAGAGTCACAGCCAGAGGTGATATACTGGATTAGACCTTCCACACTCATCGACCAGTACCAGCAGAAGACGAAGACAAGTGGCGAACAGCGTAAAAATGAAGTATGGAAACTGATAGCCAAGTCTCTTCAAGAAGAGGGTTTTAATTACACAGAATACCAGTGTGAAGGGTGCTGAAAAAAAATCCTGGTATTAAATTGTACAAGAGGGCCATAATGGCCCTTTATAGCTCAACTGAGTATGACTGCTTTTAACAAAGTTGTTATGGACCTGGTTAATTGACCCCAGATGACCCAAATTCAAACTTGACCTAGAAATTATAGAAACAACCTTTCTGACAAATTTACAGGTTATCTGGACTGAAAATGTTACTTCTAGAGTGTTAACAAGTTTTTTTCTATTTTTGGGCTCTGTGACCTAGTTTTTGAAATAAAAATTACAAATACAAATACAAAAACGTTTATATAGCGCAAAAACTATAAATATTCAATTGCGCTTTACATATAATACATACATGACCCATATTCGAACCAGAGCTAAAAGTTATGGAAACAACTTTTCTGACAAATGACCAGATATTTGGACTGAAATTAGTACCTCAAGAGTGTTAAGAAGGTTTTTCCATATTTGGGCTCTGTGACCTAGTTTTTGAACCCAGATGACCTATATTCGAATCTGAGCTAGAAATCATGAAAGCAACCTTTCTGAAAAATTTCCAGGATAACTGGACTGAAACTGTTACTTCTAGAGTGTTTAAAAGGTTTTTCCATATTTGGGCTCTGTGACCTAGTTTTTGAAAAACAAGATGACCACATTTAAATCTAAGCTAGAAATCATCAAAAAAACCTGTCTGACAAATTTCCAGGACATTCGGACTAAAAATGTTACCTCTGGAGTGTTAAAAAGGTTTTTACATATTTGGGCTCTGTGACCTAATTTTTGATCCTAGATGACCCATATCCAAATTTGAGCTAGAAATCACTGAAACAGCCTTTTTGACAAATTTCAAGGACATTTAGACTGAAAATGTTAACTCTAGAGCATGAACAAGGTTTTTCGATATTTGGGTTCTGTGACCTAGTTTTTGACCCCACATAACCCATTTTCAAAATAGAGCTGAAAATCATTGAAACAATCTTTCTGACAAATTTCAAGGTTATTTGGACTCAAAATGTTACCTCTAGAGTCTTCACAAGGTTTTTCCGTATTCAGGGTCTGTGACCTAATTTTTGAATCCAGATAACCCATATTCGAATCTGAGCTAGAAATCATAGAAACAACCTTTCTGACAAATTTCCAGGATATTTGGACTGAAAATGTTACCTCTAGAGCGTTAACAAGGTTTTTTCTATTTTGGGGCTCTATTTTTTCTATTTTGGGGCTCTGTGAACTAGTTTTAGAACCCAGATGACCCATATTCAAACCTGAGCTAGAAATCATAGAAGCAACATTTCTGACAAATTTCCAGGACATTTAGTCTGAAAATGTTACCTCTAGAGTGTTAACAAGGTTTTTCAATATTTGGGCTCTGTGACCTAGTTTTGACCCTAGATGACCCATATTTGAACTTGTGCTGGAAATCATTGATACAACTTCTTTGACAAATTTCCAGGATATTTGGACTGAAAAAGTAGCCTGTAGAGTGTTAACAAGGTTTTTCTATATTTGGGCTCTCTGACCTATTTTTTTAACCCATGTTCAAACTTGTCCAAGAAATCAATGAGACAAACTTCCAGAGGGGCACTATCCGGAAAGCCGCTGGAAGCCAGGTTATACTCAAGAAGGAAGCCTTCTTGGCTTTGTTGATGCAGTCGTTTGGATCATTCCTGAGAACATGCGAGAAGGCCAGCGCTGCAGGTCAGGCGGTAAATTCAGGGCAAGATACCAAGCCAAGAATGCCTAGGAGGAGGTGCGCAAGGCGTGTTTTGAACTACTCTTCATCTGACACCAGTGAGGACAATGGGATTTTCTTTTCCCAAAGGCCCTTGTCATTGGGATCGGAAAATTCGCATGACTGCCAGACACGGTCCTCTTGAAAGTTGCTGGCTACTTGAGCCTCAGTGACTAAGCCAATTTCAAGAGGACCTGTCACACAGTCAACACTGTTAAGACTCTGGCGTTTTCTGGATGCAGAAAATTAAGTCAGAGGTTTGCGGGGACTTTACAATTGATAAAGTTCACAATGCGAAATCTGTATATAGACTTCTGAAAGATTCTTTTGTGGACGGACACTTTTCCCTGTAGAAGTTGTGAATGTGTATTTGTTTATGTAAATAGAACCGATGTTTGTTTGTTTTTGTTTCATATTCATTCTTTTAGAAATGTTAAAATGACACCTTTATGTAAAAAAATTAAATCTTCAGTTTATGTTTTACTTTCTTGTATGTTCTGTAGAACGGGGATCACTGAAACAGTCTTTTTGACAAATTTCAAGGACATTTAGACTGAAAATGTAAACTCTAGAGCATTAACAAGGTTTTTCGATATTTGGGTTCTGTGACCTAGCTTTTGACCCCACATAACCCATTTTTAAAATTGAGCTGGAAATCACTGAAACAATCTTTCTGACAAATTTCCAGGTTATTTGGACTCAAAATGTTACCTCTAGAGTGTTCACAAGGTTTTTCATATTTAGAGTCTGTGACCTAATTCTTAAATCCAGATGACCCATATTCAAATCTGAGCTAGAAATCATTGAAACAACCTTTCCGACAAATCTCCAAAATAACGCCGCTTGAAGCCAGGTTATACTCGAGAAGGAAGCCTTCTTGGCTTTGTTGATGCAGTCGTTTGGGTCATTCCTGAGAACATGCGAGAAGGCCAGCGCTGCAGGTCAGGCGGTGGCGGCGGTAAATTCAGGGCAAGATACCACGCCAAGAATGCCTAGGAGGAGGCGTGCAAGGCATGTTTTGAACTACTCTTCATCTGACACCAGTGAGGACAACGGGATTTTCTTTTCCCAAAGGCCCTTGTCATTGGGATCGGAAAATTCGATCCCGTATGAGGCTAAAAGTGAAAAGCAGGGAGAGGACGACATGTATATTGACCTCACCAATGATTTGAACTAGGAACCCGTTCAGATGGAAGCGGAGGAGTCCTACCTCGCATGACTGCCAGACACGGTCCTCTTGAAAGTTGCTGGCTACTTGAGCCTCAGTGACTAAGCCAATTTCAAGTGGACCTGTCACACAGTCAACACTGTTAAGACTCTGGCGTTTTCTGGATGCAGAAAATTAAGTCAGAGGTTTGCGGGGACTTTACAATTGATAAAGTTCACATTGCGAAATCTGTATATAGACTTCTGAAAGATTCTTTTGTGGACGGACACTTTTCCCTGTAGAAGTTGTGAATGTGTATTTGTTTATGTAAATAGAACCATTGTTTGTTTGTTTTTGATTCATATTCGTTCTTTTAGAAATGTTAAAATGACACCTTTATGTAAAAAAATTAAATCTTCAGTTTATGTTTTACTTTCTTGTATGTTCTGTAGAACGGGGATCACTGAAACAGTCTTTTTGACAAATTTCAAGGACATTTAGACTGAAAATGTAAACTCTAGAGCATTAACAAAGTTTTTCGATATTTGGGTTCTGTGACCTAGCTTTTGACCCCACATAACCCATTTTCAAAACTGAGCTGGAAATCACTGAAACAATCTTTCTGACAAATTTCCAGGTTATTTGGACTCAAAATGTTACCTCTAGAGTGTTCACAAGGTTTTTCGTATTTAGGGTCTGTGACCTAATTCTTAAATCCAGATGACCAATATTCGAATCTGAGCTAGAAATCATTGAAACAACTTTCTGACAAATCTCCAAAATAATGCCGTTGGAAGCCAGGTTATACTCGAGAAGGAAGCCTTCTTGGCTTTGTTGATGCAGTCGTTGGGGTCATTCCTGAGAACATGCGAGAAGGCCAGCGCTGCAGGTCAGGCGGGTGCGGCGGTAAATTCAGGGCAAGATACCACGCCAAGAATGCCTAGGAGGAGGCGCGCAAGGCGTGTTTTGAACTACTCTTCATCTGACACCAGTGAGGACAACGGGATTTTCTTTTCCCAAAGGCCCTTGTCATTGGGATCGGAAAATTCGATCCTGTATGAGGCTAAAAGTGAAAAGCAGGGAGAGGACGACATGTATATTGACCTCACCAATGATTTGAACTAGGAACCCGTTCAGATGGAAGCGGAGGAGTCCTACCTCGCATGACTGCCAGACACGGTCCTCTTGAAAGTTGCTGGCTACTTGAGCCTCAGTGACTAAGCCAATTTCAAGAGGACCTGTCACACAGTCAACACTGTTAAGACTCTGGCGTTTTCTGGATGCAGAAAATTAAGTCAGAGGTTTGCGGGGACTTTACAATTGATAAAGTTCACATTGCAAAATCTGTATATAGACTTCTGAAAGATTCTTTTGTGGACGGACACTTTTCCCTGTAGAAGTTGTGAATGTGTATTTGTTTATGTAAATAGAACCATTGTTTGTTTGTTTTTGATTCATATTCGTTCTTTTAGAAATGTTAAAATGACACCTTTATGTAAAAAAATTAAATCTTCAGTTTATGTTTTACTTTCTTGTATGTTCTGTAGAACGGGGATCACTGAAACAGTCTTTTTGACAAATTTCAAGGACATTTAGACTGAAAATGTAAACTCTAGAGCATTAACAAGGTTTTTCGATATTTGGGTTCTGTGACCTAGCTTTTGACCCCACATAACCCATTTTCAAAATTGAGCTGGAAATCACTGAAACAATCTTTCTGACAAATTTCCAGGTTATTTGGACTCAAAATGTTACCTCTAGAGTGTTCACAAGGTTTTTCATATTTAGGGTCTGTGACCTAATTCTTAAATCCAGATGACCCATATTCAAATCTGAGCTAGAAATCAATGAAACAACCTTTCCAACAAATCTCCAAAATAACGCCGCTTGAAGCCAGGTTATACTCGAGAAGGAAGCCTTCTTGGCTTTGTTGATGCAGTTGTTTGGGTCATTCCTGAGAACATGCGAGAAGGCTAGCGCTGCAGGTCAGGCGGTGGCGGCGGTAAATTCAGGGCAAGATACCACGCCAAGAATGCCTAGGAGGAGGCGCGCAAGGCATGTTTTGAACTACTCTTCATCTGACACCAGTGAGGACAACGGGATTTTCTTTTCCCAAAGGCCCTTGTCATTGGGATTGGAAAATTCGATCCCGTATGAGGCTAAAAGTGAAAAGCAGGGAGAGGACGACATGTATATTGACCTTACCAATGATTTGAACTAGGAACCCGTTCAGATGGAAGCGGAGGAGTCCTACCTCGCATGACTGCCAGACACGGTTCTCTTGAAAGTTGCTGGCTACTTGAGCCTCAGTGACTAAGCCAATTTCAAGTGGACCTGTCACACAGTCAACACTGTTAAGACTCTGGCATTTTCTGGATGCAGAAAATTAAGTCAGAGGTTTGCGGGGACTTTACAATTGATAAAGTTCACATTGCGAAATCTGTATATAGACTTCTGAAAGATTCTTTTGTGGACGGACACTTTTCCCTGTAGAAGTTGTGAATGTGTATTTGTTTATGTAAATAGAACCATTGTTTGTTTGTTTTTGATTCATATTCGTTCTTTTAGAAATGTTAAAATGACACCTTTATGTAAAAAATTAAATCTTCAGTTTATGTTTTACTTTCTTGTATGTTCTGTAGAACGGGGATCACTGAAACAGTCTTTTTGACAAATTTCAAGGACATTTAGACTGAAAATGTAAACTCTAGAGCATTAACAAGGTTTTTCGATATTTGGGTTCTGTGACCTAGCTTTTGACCCCACATAACCCATTTTCAAAATTGAGCTGGAAATCACTGAAACAATCTTTCTGACAAATTTCCAGGTTATTTGGACTCAAAATGTTACCTCTAGAGTGTTCACAAGGTTTTTCATATTTAGGGTCTGTGACCTAATTCTTAAATCCAGATGACCCATATTCGAATCTGAGCTAGAAATCATTGAAACAACTTTCTGACAAATCTCCAAAATAACGCCGCTGGAAGCCAGGTTATACTCGAGAAGGAAGCCTTCTTGGCTTTGTTGATGCAGTCGTTGGGGTCATTCCTGAGAACATGCGAGAAGGCCAGCGCTGCAGGTCAGGCGGGTGCGGCGGTAAATTCAGGGCAAGATACCACGCCAAGAATGCCTAGGAGGAGGCGCGCAAGGCGTGTTTTGAACTACTCTTCATCTGACACCAGTGAGGACAACGGGATTTTCTTTTCCCAAAGGCCCTTGTCATTGGGATCGGAAAATTCGATCCCGTATGAGGCTAAAAGTGAAAAGCAGGGAGAGGACGACATGTATATTGACCTCACCAATGATTTGAACTAGGAACCCGTTCAGATGGAAGCGGAGGAGTCCTACCTCGCATGACTGCCAGACACGGTCCTCTTGAAAGTTGCTGGCTACTTGAGCCTCAGTGACTAAGCCAATTTCAAGAGGACCTGTCACACAGTCAACACTGTTAAGACTCTGGTGTTTTCTGGATGCAGAAAATTAAGTCAGAGGTTTGCGGGGACTTTACAATTGATAAAGTTCACATTGCGAAATCTGTATATAGACTTCTGAAAGATTCTTTTGTGGATGGACACTTTTCCCTGTAGAAGTTGTGAATGTGTATTTGTTTATGTAAATAGAACCATTGTTTGTTTGTTTTTGATTCATATTCGTTCTTTTAGAAATGTTAAAATGACACCTTTATGTAAAAAATTAAATCTTCAGTTTATGTTTTACTTTCTTGTATGTTCTGTAGAACGGGGATCACTGAAACAGTCTTTTTGACAAATTTCAAGGACATTTAGACTGAAAATGTAAACTCTAGAGCATTAACAAGGTTTTTCGATATTTGGGTTCTGTGACCTAGCTTTTGACCCCACATAACCCATTTTCAAAATTGAGCTGGAAATCACTGAAACAATCTTTCTGACAAATTTCCAGGTTATTTGGACTCAAAATGTTACCTCTAGAGTGTTCACAAGGTTTTTCATATTTAGGGTCTGTGACCTAATTCTTAAATACAGATGACCCATATTCAAATCTGAGCTAGAAATCATTGAAACAACCTTTCAGACAAATCTCCAAAATAACGCCGCTGGAAGCCAGGTTATACTCGAGAAGGAAGCCTTCTTGGCTTTGTTGATGCAGTCGTTTGGGTCATTCCTGAGAACATGCGAGAAGGCCAGCGCTGCAGGTCAGGCGGTGGCGGCGGTAAATTCAGGGCAAGATACCACGCGAAGAATGCCTAGGAGGAGGCGCGCAAGGCGTGTTTTGAACTACTCTTCATCTGACACCAGTGAGGACAATGGGATTTTCTTTTCCCAAAGGCCCTTGTCATTGGGATCGGAAAATTCGATCCTGTATGAGACTAAAAGTGAAAAGCAGGGAGAGGACGACATGTATATTGACCTCACCAATGATTTGAACTAGGAACCCGTTCAGATGGAAGCGGAGGAGTCCTACCTCGCATGACTGCCAGACACGGTCCTCTTGAAAGTTGCTGGCTACTTGAGCCTCAGTGACTAAGCCAATTTCAAGTGGACCTGTCACACAGTCAACACTGTTAAGACTCTGGCGTTTTCTGGATGCAGAAAATTAAGTCAGAGGTTTGCGGGGACTTTACAATTGATAAAGTTCACATTGCGAAATCTGTATATAGACTTCTGAAAGATTCTTTTGTGGACGGACACTTTTCCCTGTAGAAGTTGTGAATGTGTATTTGTTAATGTAAATAGAACCATTGTTTGTTTGTTTTTGATTCATATTCGTTCTTTTAGAAATGTTAAAATGACACCTTTATGTAAAAAAATTAAATCTTCAGTTTATGTTTTACTTTCTTGTATGTTCTGTAGAACGGGGATCACTGAAACAGTCTTTTTGACAAATTTCAAGGACATTTAGACTGAAAATGTAAACTCTAGAGCATTAACAAGGTTTTTCGATATTTGGGTTCTGTGACCTAGCTTTTGACCCCACATAACCCATTTTCAAAATTGAGCTGGAAATCACTGAAACAATCTTTCTGACAAATTTCCAGGTTATTTGGACTCAAAATGTTACCTCTAGAGTGTTCACAAGGTTTTTCATATTTAGGGTCTGTGACCTAATTCTTAAATCCAGATGACCCATATTCAAATCTGAGCTAGAAATCATTGAAACAACCTTTCTGACAAATCTCCAAAATAACGCCGCTGGAAGCCAGGTTATACTCGAGAAGGAAGCCTTCTTGGCTTTGTTGATGCAGTCGTTTGGGTCATTCCTGAGAACATGCGAGAAGGCCAGCGCTGCAGGTCAGGCGGTGGCGGCGGTAAATTCAGGGCAAGATACCACGCGAAGAATGCCTAGGAGGAGGCGCGCAAGGCGTGTTTTGAACTACTCTTCATCTGACACCAGTGAGGACAATGGGATTTTCTTTTCCCAAAGGCCCTTGTCATTGGGATCGGAAAATTCGATCCTGTATGAGACTAAAAGTGAAAAGCAGGGAGAGGACGACATGTATATTGACCTCACCAATGATTTGAACTAGGAACCCGTTCAGATGGAAGCGGAGGAGTCCTACCTCGCATGACTGCCAGACACGGTCCTCTTGAAAGTTGCTGGCTACTTGAGCCTCAGTGACTAAGCCAATTTCAAGTGGACCTGTCACACAGTCAACACTGTTAAGACTCTGGCGTTTTCTGGATGCAGAAAATTAAGTCAGAGGTTTGCGGGGACTTTACAATTGATAAAGTTCACATTGCGAAATCTGTATATAGACTTCTGAAAGATTCTTTTGTGGACGGACACTTTTCCCTGTAGAAGTTGTGAATGTGTATTTGTTAATGTAAATAGAACCATTGTTTGTTTGTTTTTGATTCATATTCGTTCTTTTAGAAATGTTAAAATGACACCTTTATGTAAAAAAATTAAATCTTCAGTTTATGTTTTACTTTCTTGTATGTTCTGTAGAACGGGGATCACTGAAACAGTCTTTTTGACAAATTTCAAGGACATTTAGACTGAAAATGTAAACTCTAGAGCATTAACAAGGTTTTTCGATATTTGGGTTCTGTGACCTAGCTTTTGACCCCACATAACCCATTTTCAAAATTGAGCTGGAAATCACTGAAACAATCTTTCTGACAAATTTCCAGGTTATTTGGACTCAAAATGTTACCTCTAGAGTGTTCACAAGGTTTTTCATATTTAGGGTCTGTGACCTAATTCTTAAATCCAGATGACCCATATTCAAATCTGAGCTAGAAATCATTGAAACAACCTTTCTGACAAATCTCCAAAATAACGCCGCTGGAAGCCAGGTTATACTCGAGAAGGAAGCCTTCTTGGCTTTGTTGATGCAGTCGTTTGGGTCATTCCTGAGAACATGCGAGAAGGCCAGCACTGCAGGTCAGGCGGTGGCGGCGGTAAATTCAGGTCAAGATACCACACCAAGAATGCCTAGGAGGAGGAGCGCAAGGCGTGTTTTGAACTACTCTTCATCTGACACCAGTGAGGACAACGGGATTTTCTTTTCCCAAAGGCCCTTGTCATTGGGATCGGAAAATTCGATCCCGTATGAGGCTAAAAGTGAAAAGCAGGGAGAGGACGACATGTATATTGACCTCACCAATGATTTGAACTAGGAACCCGTTCAGATGGAAGCGGAGGAGTCCTACCTCGCATGACTGCCAGACACGGTCCTCTTGAAAGTTGCTGGCTACTTGAGCCTCAGTGACTAAGCCAATTTCAAGTGGACCTGTCACACAGTCAACACTGTTAAGACTCTGGCGTTTTCTGGATGCAGAAAATTAAGTCAGAGGTTTGCGGGGACTTTACAATTGATAAAGTTCACATTGCGAAATCTGTATATAGACTTCTGAAAGATTCTTTTGTGGACGGACACTTTTCCCTGTAGAAGTTGTGAATGTGTATTTGTTTATGTAAATAGAACCATTGTTTGTTTGTTTTTGATTCATATTCGTTCTTTTAGAAATGTTAAAATGACACCTTTATGTAAAAAAATTAAATCTTCAGTTTATGTTTTACTTTCTTGTATGTTCTGTAGAACGGGGATCACTGAAACAGTCTTTTTGACAAATTTCAAGGACATTTAGACTGAAAATGTAAACTCTAGAGCATTAACAAGGTTTTTCGATATTTGGGTTCTGTGACCTAGCTTTTGACCCCACATAACCCATTTTCAAAATTGAGCTGGAAATCACTGAAACAATCTTTCTGACAAATTTCCAGGTTATTTGGACTCAAAATGTTACCTCTAGAGTGTTCACAAGGTTTTTCATATTTAAGGTCTGTGACCTAATTCTTAAATCCAGATGACCCATATTCGAATCTGAGCTAGAAATCATTGAAACAACCTTTCTGACAAATCTCCAAAATAACGCCGCTGGAAGCCAGGTTATACTCGAGAAGGAAGCCTTCTTGGCTTTGTTGATGCAGTCGTTTGGGTCATTCCTGAGAACATGCGAGAAGGCCAGCGCTGCAGGTCAGGCGGTGGCGGCGGTAAATTCAGGGCAAGATACCAAGCCCAGAATGCCTAGGAGGAGGTGCGCAAGGCGTGTTTTGAACTACTCTTCATCTGACACCAGTGAGGACAATGGGATTTTCTTTTCCCAAAGGCCCTTGTCATTGGGATCGGAAAATTCGCATGACTGCCAGACACGGTCCTCTTGAAAGTTGCTGGCTACTTGAGCCTCAGTGACTAAGCCAATTTCAAGAGGACCTGTCACACAGTCAACACTGTTAAGACTCTGGCGTTTTCTGGATGCAGAAAATTAAGTCAGAGGTTTGCGGGGACTTTACAATTGATAAAGTTCACATTGCGAAATCTGTATATAGACTTCTGAAAGATTCTTTTGTGGACGGACACTTTTCCCTGTAGAAGTTGTGAATGTGTATTTGTTTATGTAAATAGAACCATTGTTTGTTTGTTTTTGTTTCATATTCATTCTTTTAGAAATGTTAAAATGACACCTTTATGTAAAAAAATTAAATCTTCAGTTTATGTTTTACTTTCTTGTATGTTCTGTAGAACGGGGATCACTGAAACAGTCTTTTTGACAAATTTCAAGGACATTTAGACTGAAAATGTAAACTCTAGAGCATTAACAAGGTTTTTCGATATTTGGGTTCTGTGACCTAGCTTTTGACCCCACATAACCCATTTTTAAAATTGAGCTGGAAATCACTGAAACAATCTTTCTGACAAATTTCCAGGTTATTTGGACTCAAAATGTTACCTCTAGAGTGTTCACAAGGTTTTTCATATTTAGGGTCTGTGACCTAATTCTTAAATCCAGATGACCCATATTCAAATCTGAGCTAGAAATCATTGAAACAACCTTTCCGACAAATCTCCAAAATAACGCCGCTTGAAGCCAGGTTATACTCGAGAAGGAAGCCTTCTTGGCTTTGTTGATGCAGTCGTTTGGGTCATTCCTGAGAACATGCGAGAAGGCCAGCGCTGCAGGTCAGGCGGTGGCAGCGGTAAATTCAGGGCAAAATACCACGCCAAGAATGCCTAGGAGGAGGCGTGCAAGGCATGTTTTGAACTACTCTTCATCTGACACCAGTGAGGACAACGGGATTTTCTTTTCCCAAAGGCCCTTGTCATTGGGATCGGAAAATTCGCTCCCGTATGAGGCTTAAAGTGAAAAGCAGGGAGAGGACGACATGTATATTGACCTCACCAATGATTTGAACTAGGAACCCGTTCAGATGGAAGCGGAGGAGTCCTACCTCGCATGACTGCCAGACACGGTCCTCTTGAAAGTTGCTGGCTACTTGAGCCTCAGTGACTAAGCCAATTTCAAGTGGACCTGTCACACAGTCAACACTGTTAAGACTCTGGCGTTTTCTGGATGCAGAAAATTAAGTCAGAGGTTTGCGGGGACTTTACAATTGATAAAGTTCACATTGCGAAATCTGTATATAGACTTCTGAAAGATTCTTTTGTGGACGGACACTTTTCCCTGTAGAAGTTGTGAATGTGTATTTGTTTATGTAAATAGAACCATTGTTTGTTTGTTTTTGATTCATATTCATTCTTTTAGAAATGTTAAAATGACACCTTTATGTAAAAAAATTAAATCTTCAGTTTATGTTTTACTTTCTTGTATGTTCTGTAGAACGGGGATCACTGAAACAGTCTTTTTGACAAATTTCAAGGACATTTAGACTGAAAATGTAAACTCTAGAGCATTAACAAGGTTTTTCGATATTTGGGTTCTGTGACCTAGCTTTTGACCCCACATAACCCATTTTCAAAATTGAGCTGGAAATCACTGAAACAATCTTTCTGACAAATTTCCAGGTTATTTGGACTCAAAATGTTACCTCTAGAGTGTTCACAAGGTTTTTCATATTTAGGGTCTGTGACCTAATTCTTAAATCCAGATGACCCATATTCAAATCTGAGCTAGAAATCATTGAAACAACCTTTCCGACAAATCTCCAAAATAACGCCGCTTGAAGCCAGGTTATACTCGAGAAGGAAGCCTTCTTGGCTTTGTTGATGCAGTCGTTTGGGTCATTCCTGAGAACATGCGAGAAGGCCAGCGCTGCAGGTCAGGCGGTGGCGGCGGTAAATTCAGGGCAAAATACCACGCCAAGAATGCCTAGGAGGAGGCGTGCAAGGCATGTTTTGAACTACTCTTCATCTGACACCAGTGAGGACAACGGGATTTTCTTTTCCCAAAGGCCCTTGTCATTGGGATCGGAAAATTCGATCCCGTATGAGGCTAAAAGTGAAAAGCAGGGAGAGGACGACATGTATATTGACCTCACCAATGATTTGAACTAGGAACCCGTTCAGATGGAAGCGGAGGAGTCCTACCTCGCATGACTGCCAGACACGGTCCTCTTGAAAGTTGCTGGCTACTTGAGCCTCAGTGACTAAGCCAATTTCAAGTGGACCTGTCACACAGTCAACACTGTTAAGACTCTGGCGTTTTCTGGATGCAGAAAATTAAGTCAGAGGTTTGCGGGGACTTTACAATTGATAAAGTTCACATTGCGAAATCTGTATATAGACTTCTGAAAGATTCTTTTGTGGACGGACACTTTTCCCTGTAGAAGTTGTGAATGTGTATTTGTTTATGTAAATAGAACCATTGTTTGTTTGTTTTTGATTCATATTCATTCTTTTAGAAATGTTAAAATGACACCTTTATGTAAAAAAATTAAATCTTCAGTTTATGTTTTACTTTCTTGTATGTTCTGTAGAACGGGGATCACTGAAACAGTCTTTTTGACAAATTTCAAGGACATTTAGACTGAAAATGTAAACTCTAGAGCATTAACAAGGTTTTTCGATATTTGGGTTCTGTGACCTAGCTTTTGACCCCACATAACCCATTTTCAAAACTGAGCTGGAAATCACTGAAACAATCTTTCTGACAAATTTCCAGGTTATTTGGACTCAAAATGTTACCTCTAGAGTGTTCACAAGGTTTTTCATATTTAGGGTCTGTGACCTAATTCTTAAATCCAGATGACCCATATTCAAATCTGAGCTAGAAATCATTGAAACAACCTTTGACAAATCTCCAAAATATTTGGACTGAAAATGTTACCTCTAGAGTGTTAACAAGGTTTTTCTATTTTGGGGCTCTGTGAACTAGTTTTTGAACCCAGATGACCCATATTCAAACCTGAGATAGAAATCATAGAAGCAACATTTCTGACAAATTTCCAGGACATTTGGACTGAAAATGTTACCTCTAGAGTGTTAACAAGGTTTTTCAATATTTGGGCTCTGTGAGCTAGTTTTGACCCTAGATGACCCATATTCGAACTTGTGCTGGAAATCATTGATACAACCTCTTTGACAAATTTCCAGGATATTTGGACTGAAAAAGTAGCCTGTAGAGTGTCTATATTTCTATATATGTCTTTTTCTATATTAAAAATATACGTCACGCTTTTCTACTTTAACTGTTTTCTGTACTGATCAGGGGAAGTACATGCTGCGGGGAGTTTGATTTCGATGAAATTATATTTCACAGTAGAGCCGGTCAACTTTAATCGATTGGCCGGCTGCAAATCAACACACTTTTACTTGTTTACAAGTAAATTGACGATAATTGCCGCGGGCAACAGTGACAGTTTTATGATAGGTGTGAAGTACCGGATTAGCGATCAATTGAGGTTTTGGTGTGAGATTTTGACTGTTTTATGAAAAGTAAGACAGATATGTTTTTTGGAAATTATGTGGACCGATTTTTTAAGGACTTTTGGACATCGAAATCGGTCCACAGAGATAAATTTCGGTCAAAACCGACAAATTTTCGGTTTTCGGGAGCCCTGATCCTGACCAAGTTTCATGACAATTGAGGCAAAAAAGTGACCACTAGAGTGTTAACAAACTAATTGTGGACGGACGGACGGACGACTGACAAAAAGTGATCAGAAAAGCTCACTGTGTCACTACGTGACAGGTGAGCTAAAAACATTACCTTTGTTTTGATTGTAAAATTTCGAGTGACCGCGATGATAGACACAAACTACATACTACAGAGTATACTACAGCATCCTTGTTCCCTTGCACTATCCAAAACCGTCGCAAATGAGAACATTCCTAACAATAATTACATGTTACACATGCTAATTATCGGGGTTATTTTAAGTGAACTGCTTTAACTGTCAAAGAAATTACGTCACTCAATAGCGGCTTTTAACTTTTTACAAAGGGTGCCATGTCTTCAGATTAACTCAAAATCACAGCTGACACCTGTGTGAATAACATACCTAAATACAAACTAAATCATCGTTTTTCAAACTAGTTTATAAACCAATATGAGCTCTGATTTGAAAGTGAATTCTACAGATCTTGTATAAATTTTTATTTTCGATGCATAACAAACACTTGTAAATTTCAGTGGCTCAACACTTCCCTTTAATATTTCTGTCATTTGGGGATGAATTTCACAATCTTTTTTGTGACCTATGATATTTACACGTGATATAACACCTAATTTTTATTGGTTGTAATTCAAGAGCTAATCTTTGACAGCAAGCCTGAGTAATTTTCCTTTAACAAAATGCGTGTATTTTACCGCCTTTTCCACATCACATGATCTAATGCTGCATGCTTTTGGATGCTTGTTCTCTACTTTCAATTCTCATTTTCGGAAAATCTTTGAATAGTAACACCTAGTTATGTAAGGAGATATTGACAAGGATTATGTTTTCATGGTGTAAGAAACAAAAGTTGACGTTTTCATTGTTGTCTCTTGTTACTTTTTCGTAAATGCCGCACACAGAGGTTATTCAGTATTTGACTTAAAAGTGGTTTTCACAACCATGAACTTGCATATCTACTTTATTTTTGAATTTAATATGACAATGATTTGCAGCGATTTAGAGTACTTTTGTTCATGGTAATTCAATAACGAGAGAACAACAAGATGTACAAACAACAAATACATTGTATCTACATAATTTTTTTTATTACAAAATCAAATTTTACATATTTTAAGTAGTAAAGTTTTAATAATAATTCGTGATTGACCACCGCATTCCCCCGCAATTTACCACGGCGTTCCGCGGGGAAAAGGCTTACGGCCACAGATTCATGTCTGTGGTGGTGAACATTTTCAGTCCGCCAGGTCTCGCAGACAAATATTGTGCAAAATTTCGTCCACGATGAGTCGCATCCGTGGGGCTTGCGGGTTTTGCAAAATCCGCGCTGAGCGTACTGTACAAGTAAATAACGGGTCCCGTGGTTGCTACGGTAACGTCTGAGTTTTAACATGTCACAGAGGTCAATATCGTACTGCTGGCGTAGACCGCTCATGACAATTCGGTTACTTTTGAAGCACAGATGAAGGGGTCTGTTCAAGCTGTATGTATCTTGAGACTCTAAAAAAGCCTTGGCTTCACGTCTACTGATTCTGAATTAACCCTCTCTGTTCGCCTCTCTCACTAGTCTCTCAGTCCCGCCAAAGCTTGCAGGATGCGACGGATCTGTGTAAATTTACAACATATATTCGACTTTTGAATCTGATTCCGAGTTACTGATCCCCATCTCTCGTCAAAAGCTGTTTAGGTTTTCTGTACTTCAAACCAGGACTTGGCATAACGTATCCAAAGGCCGAAGTTAGCAGAGCGATCCACAGCTCTTGGTTAGTCCCACTATTAATTGAGAGGTTAATGGCTGACACGATTATAACAGAGTAAACTGCAATTATCTGAGCGATGAACGTCACTCGGTTTTTTGGCAAGCTCTCGCCACAGACCTCAAAACTGCTTGACTCGATGCACTTGTCGCTGTAGCTGCCACCTTGCGATTCAATGTCTTCCTGTACACTGACCTTTTCGTCGTCGTCACAAGAATCCCATGCCGACGAGTTTTGCAATCTCGATATTTTTTCATCATAATTCATGTTTATTAATTATTATTTTTATAATTATATATTACTTTGATTTGAATGAATATGTCCCGCATTAAACTGAGTCATTCAATAGTGAACTTAACGTCCAGTATTATCTCTAATTATTAATATTTTTATAATTTATTAATCAAAAGACTGTCTCTTTTATCTTTTATACTATTATTGATAAACGTCATCTCTCTTCTCTCTTATCTCCTTATATAAGTGATTAGTAAAGGGATTATGGCTATTTTTAACATTTCTTATCACGTAATACGATTAAAATGACGTCATATACCTCGACTCCTTTTACACTCGGCTCACTTTTCCCTCGCACTCCCAAAACCATACTACTTAAACTCGGTCACAAAATGATTTTACTGTAATGAGTAGCAGTTTTGTGTATGCAAGGATAACTTTTTTCCGACATTGATGTTGAATACACACAAATGATTAAAGAAAAAAACAGTGAATGGGGTGTATAATTTGCTATTATAGGGTAGAAGAATTTAGTCTTTTTTCAACACAAATAAAATATGCCACACCTACATAATAAATTATTGTTATAGTGTACAGAAAAGTAAGTTTTAGTGATTTATGTGTATGTACATTTGTACCAAAATAAAACTAAACTATTCAAGATAAGCAATCTTTATAAGAATTGTAATTGAACAAGGAATATTGAATTAATGGACAGATTTTTTATTTATTATTTCAGGGAGGAGAAAGAATTATCTGGTGTTAAACCTCTTGTATCATCAGCAGAGAGTGAAGTTAGGTAAGTTCTGTTTTAAAAATAGCAATTATTCATGCCTTCATGTATGTACTTTATGTTATGTTTTACAATAATAAAAAATGATAATAATACAGTTAAAAGGTTCTGTGAACTATTATACATGTATACCATCACATAACAATTTCTATTTACACTTTCTTTTTCCTAGGACAAATTTTGTTTATAGTTTTAAAATAAGAATATCTTGCATTATGACTGGCCAATTTACTTACATGGAATGGGTAGGAACTCTCTCCCCCCACCCCCCTCCCCCCAAATGGTACCCCACCCCAAAATTTTTCAGTCTTCATTTTCTTTTAAATACCTAGGTACCTGACCCACCAGGACTTAGCTTATAACTTATTATCCGTCACTGTGAAAAGTGAAATAAACTGTCTGCTCTCAGGTCTTGTTAAAGATTTTAAGAAACTTTACAAGTGTAGGGCATCATTATAGGAGGTTTTTTTTTTCTTCAGGTCATTACACCTAATGACTGAAAAGACAAGACCTGGTGCTAAGAAAGTTTCATCTTCCTATGTGAATCCATCTGAGTAAGTATTTTTAGAGATGTTTTTAATCATAATAATATTAATTTAACTGGATTGATTAGATTTCAAGATTTCCTTCTTTATTGAATTCATAATCAGAAGGTTTAATAATGTGGTAAATTATTATTTTTAAATCTTACATCTCTTCAATATGTAGGCCTGTCTGATTTTGTTCAGTGCTAGGGATGTCTCTTTGTGGAGACATACAATCCTCACATGTATATAGCTTATTATACTGACTTTCTTTTATTTACCATTTTTCGGAGAGTTCAGGCCTACCACAATACGCAGTTTATATATAGGTCAAATAAGATGTAATTGTGAAGAACATATCGAAACTAAGTTACTGTCTCTTTTTTTATACAAAAATACGCCTTGATACAAAATTTAACACAATCGGTAAAAACTTTAGTAAACTTTCTTCTGTGATTCTGTCGTTTTAAAACAATTCTTTGTAAATTTTTTTAGGATTTCTTTGGATATCTCATACATTGAGGAAGGTGACGACATTGACATCTTAGATGACCCTGACTATGAGCCTAGTGTTTTGATGACCTCCATCTTGTAAGTTTAGTGCTTGAAAACTGAAGGAAACTGAATGAAAAAGTTGTCAGCATTGTAATTGGAACGAAAACTTGTCAGACATTTTTTATCTGAGGTGAAAGGGTGGTGGGGTGGTGGGGTTTGGGGCAGAAAATTTCTAAGTTTTCAATGAACATCATAATCATATTGTAATGTTTTAGAGCCATTTTCGAACCATAAACAGGAAAACTCCGGCCTGTAGGTGCCTCTTAATACACTATAAGTAAAGTCATTAGTTTTCACGACCTGTCAAAAGTCTACCAATGTTTACAAGCAGCCATCCTGGCATATCCTTACTATTATATAACCATATCAAGTTTATCAGTGTGGTGATTTACACTGTCTCAAGCATTAATAAACCTAGCATAAGTTTTAGAAAAGGTTCTTCATCAAGTGGGGCATTCATATTACAATATCATCTGAGATGTAACGACTGTATTAAAATATTTAACAGTTTTATAATTTGGACACCATAAATGTTATGTTTCCTTTTTTAGTGTATGTTGCAATATATCACTATTGAAATGTCTTTTGGAGAAACATATTTTGACATACTTATTTGGCAGGCATAAACATATTTCTTCAGACGACTTGATATAGAGAGTAAGAGCGAGGATGTGGCTTTTGAAGAAATGGAATTTGGATTAGAAGTTATTGTCGTAGAAACAGTTGAAGAAGATGTGTCCAATGTTGAAGAAACTGCTGGGGTGACAGTGATTAAAAATGCTGAAGACTGTGATAACCTGTGTAAGGAACAAAAATGCATAGCATTTGTTTTGCAGTTGAAGGTGTTAACCAGCATGGTTATCTCTACCTGTGCAACCTGCAGTAGTAAGGAGATAGATTTACAAGAAATTTACATTCGATCTGCAGTGTATTTTAAATGGGTAAACATTTTTTTTTAAACTCAGTATGATAAGTATAGGACAATGACTGAAAACTAGTACACTTCAAAAGATTCTTTGCTTCTATATGCAAGTTTTCAGCAACATGAACATGTGGACTTCCTTGTATGTTCAACGATTCTAACAAGTGGGAACAATTTTGGGAAAATGACATTATGGGCAGACATGCTGAATCTTAAATTTCCATTGGCTGGTCAGTTCCATGGAGTTCAGGCAAAATACTTGGTCCCTACCATTGATGCTTTCTGGGCACAACATCAAGAAGAGACTTTGAGTGGTTTCAGTGAAGACATCATTGTCTTAGGTGAGTAATATATTACATATCATATACAGTGTAACATCAAATGTATGTTCACAACATGTAGTAGTACACTATTTTTATTGTGTTACAAATATTCAACCTCCAAGTAGCATTCGAACCCACACCAAATGGCACCAACCACCTAGAACTGCAAAGCAAGAACGCCTTAGACCACTTACAATGATGTGTTTAAAACAAAACAATAATCACCCAAACTGAGAAAGTAAGGGAATCAGCTTTTGTTTACACTTAAACATCCACATTTCTCAAGCATTCATAAACAAATTTGGTGACAGTATACGACCAAAAGATTTCGGACAGACTGATTATAAAGTTCCTACTTATTCACTTGTTGCCCATAGATTATTGAAAATTTCAATATTTCATCTTGTATACACAAGTTGTAGTTGTAAGTTCTAATTGCATCGACCACAAACTCCCTAAGGGGTCAAACACCCACCATTATCCCTCCCTTCATTTGTTTTTCAAAAATTTCCAACTAGTACAGTAGTCCAGATGTTTCGGGGACATCTGAACTTCTCTAAAAACTGATGAGCTGAGCTGCATGCTGCTTCATCTCTCTCTGTGTGTGACCCCTTAGGGAGTTTGTGGTCGATGAAATTACAACTAAACTTCACCTTACAGGTAAGTCTCATTTAATTTTACAATTTTAAGGTGTAGGTCACACTTGAATCATTCAACATGTCCATTTTGCCATAAGTGTTGTTTTGTGAAAGTAATAACTAAATCCAACTATTAATGACAAAGTTATGGCCAATTTCAGCAAAATTGAATAATCTGACCTTGAAGGTGAAGGTCATTTATGAGTCAAGGTCAAGTTTAGTCTGGTCTACTTGAAGGTCTTGTCCAAAGGGTTGTTGTTTCCACACAAGAAGATAATCCACCTATTAAAAATAAAGTTATGGCCAATTTTAACAAAATTCAATATTTTGACCTTGAAGGTGAATGTCATTTATGAGTCAAGGTCAAGTTTAGTCTAGTCTAATTGAAGGTCTCGTCCAAAGGATTGTTGTGTCCAAATACCAAGACAATCCATAAAGGAATAAAAAAATTATGATCAATGTTAAAGTTTTCGGACGGCAACTGCAACAGCAATGACACCGTAACTGTAGCAATAACTCAATTTTAATTATTGAAAAAAGTCAAGCTAAAAACAATATCAAGTTATATCATTCGTCTTTTGGGTGGGGCGTATATCTGAAAACCACTAATGAATCCACTAGTGGACTGTGGTTAGTAGAGGAACAAGCTCTTCATATTAACATTCTAGAACTTAAGGCATGTCAGCTGGCACTTTTAGCATTGTATAGTACTGTTCAGAATGTTCACATCCGTATTTACATGGATAACACAACAACCTGTGCTTACAATAACATGTTTGGGGATAGACAAAGTGCTTTGAATGATATTACTCGTTGCATTTGGAACTAGGCTTTGGAACGAAGAATTCACATTTAAGCTGCACACATTCCGGGGGTCTGCAATGTGCAGGCTGATACATTGTCGTGCTTGATTAATAATGATTTAGAATGGGCATTACAGAAACAAACTTTTACCCTTATTCAAAAAACAATAATATACTTTGGATATTAAAATATCATAAACACGAAATGAACAGAATATACAGTACGTTATTCCCTACTGCACAGTAAAAGGAAATTTATTGCAAACTTCATGGAATATGCAATATTCTAAATCCTTAACCTAATATTGTATATTGCACTAAAATAAATTTCTCTTTTTAACTCTCCATTTTCATAATTTCCAGATTTTTCAGGTAATGTCACAGCAAAAGTCAGAAAACAACTGGAATCTGTTCAGCAAGATTTGCAATATAACAGAACTATGAAAAGAACAACATTCATCATAGTTGATGAAACTGGTGCAATTCAGCTAACCCTGTGGGGCACAGATGACCAGCTTATGCAAGATTCTTCATACAAGTTTGAAAACCTGTCCATAAAAACTTTTGAATGTACAAAACTATCCAGTAACCCCTATAGTATCATCTCAAAGGTAGATGATATTCAGAATGTTGCTGACAATGATACAGTAGACAACGTTAATGTGAAACAATTGCAGGGAAACATTTCTGGTGTTGCAACTGAATTGCAGTATAAATACTTTTTTTTGCAAAGCCAGTGTCACTGTGAATGAAGACATTCAGCCACTGAAATGCCAAGCATGTCAAAAGCTACAACTAGTCTCCACTGTCACAAAGCCTGTGAAAGCAGAAATAACATTGTCTGTTAACAACAGCAATGAAACATTCATTCTCCCAAAAGAAGTTTTAGAAACCTAGTCACTTTGTTTCTGAACAAAATATATCAATGTTTTTTTTCTCAAATATTCTTAAGTCTAAGTAAAACTGTGAACCCTAAACTGTGATGGGCCAATTTAAACATCAGGAACATAGCTATAACAATCTAGTCTGAAGTCTCCTTCATAACTGTGATGAAAAACCTGAAATGTAAATTTTTAAAAAAATTATTATTTATTACTATTTTATTTCAGAGGAAAGAAGTTGTCAGAGGCCCTTACATGACTTATGACTATGACAGTTTGAGTAAAGTTTACATTGCTGTAAAAGAGTGGAAGTTGTCTGTCAGAAAAGCATCTGTCACATATGGTGTACCAAAGACAACACTTTTAGACAGACTAAGTGGCAGAATTGACATTGAGTTTGTGACATGCACTTATTTGATAAAAACATTACGAGGATAAAAAAGAGGAAGATGAAAAGGAGCAGGTCTCATAGAGGTCAGAGATCTCAGTCTGAAGTTTATATTAGAATGGTTCTACCAGCAGACAACCGCTATAGCTAAAAGTTTGCTCAAACCTCAAGCTAAACCTAAAGATGTATCAATTATTGGCCAGAAAGAAATACAACCCACCGGTGCAACACGCAAACGTCAGAATTCTAAAGTAGGTGATAAAACCAGGAAGTCGAGAGTAAGAAACCTAGACAGGGTCCGCCATCTACTGGAAGAAAACCGAAACGGAACACCGGTGAACTTGACAACATCCCAATTACAGGACAAGTATTAAGTTATATGCTTCCATCACTCGTCCTCATTCTTGTTTAAAAGGTCAAAGAAGATGTTGCAGTGCAACATTTGTTTAAAAACTTTTGGAAGAAAGGATAATATGTTATGACATAAAAAAAACTAGCCCATTCAGATACAGACTCAGATGGAGATGCAATGTCAGACGTATCAATGAAAGAGGATATTTTTGCGCCGATAGATGACGATGAGTCTAGCCACAGTACGACATCGACGATAAATCTGTAACTTCAGAGGAGTCTATGGAGATCGATCCTTGGAGCTACATTGTAGATGAATCGTTTCAAAAGTGTCAGTCACAGTATGACTCCAAGGTAAATGATCTTATGGAGGAAGATACTGACATCAGAGAACTTGAAGCCAAAGAAAAAGATTTCAGGAATATGAAAAATAGCTACAGAAAAGCAATGATGAACAGTTTTGGCAGTAAATTGGTGTGGTTTGATGCAATGAAAAAAGATCCTTTCTATAAATCTATAAAGAAGACAGTCAATCAGCTGATCAATACACATGGGTATGACAAGGATGAAGCTTTGAAATATGGCTTTAGTAGCTTTTTTGCTAGGCCATTATAATGTGAAAAAATAGAGAAATATTATCAGTATTGGATGTTAATGGTAAAAGTATGATATCAATAAAACATTGAAACTGTTTTCTTTGTTGAATCTATTTTATATCCCTAATTTATCACTTTGTTTTGTACATACATGAGTGTAACCTATTCACCTACACGACTTTCATTATGTAAACGCTCATACCTCTCTCTTAATCCTGATGCCTCCTCTTTTACTCCTCATGCCTCCCCTTTCACTCCTCATGTCTCCTCTTTCACTCCTAAACAAAAGGAATGAATATTAAAACTTTTGCTGTTTTAAACATTATCTATTTACTTTCTGTCGTATTTTGTCATAAGTATGCTCTTATTTACATTGTGGATGATAAAACGAGTATTGACGGAGTTGATGCTACCTGTCACCAAGTGAACTGTCTCACAGCAAAGGCACACGGACTATCAGCAGCTATTGCTAAAAAGTATACCTAGGTAGATATCTATTCGAAAGAAATACCTATTAGAGGGAGAAATTTTAGCCACTGTGGAAATGAGAGGAACACCAGGCAGTATCACTGTATATGATAACAGATTAGGTTTCCACGTTGTCTGTCTTTAAGCACAAAGGGAGTACAGAAGATGCTATCAATCTCTCAGAGCACCAGTTAAACCATACAATAACATGCCCGAACGCAAACTTTGGAATACAGGGCTGCTGAAAAGAAAGAAAAAAATGATGATAGTACCAGCAGAGGGCCTCCAAGAAACAGGGTTTGAATTTAGGCATGCATACTCGCTAATAGCTTGTAGAATTTCCATATAGCGAGTGGCAATAAAAGCCAGTGAATAAATTAAGAAGAAAATAATTCAAAAGTCTAATTTTCAATTAATTATTTTCACACTGTATGATTCTTGATAAATTTCAATCAAATAAAACAACATGTAAAGCTATTTCGGAAACATGATCACAGTTGTATCAATATCTCGGCATCTCCATTGTAAATAAACTAGGATGTTTTGGGCATATATGTTCAAAAATAAAATGACGTTTATCGGTACCCATGACTATGATTAGCTAGTTAATTTAATCTCCGTCACTGATTTGTTATTAAAAATAGACAAGTAGAAATCACATTTCCATCATGCTTGAATGTACTACATGAAAATAAACTGGGAAAAAATGTCACAAAAGTCTATAACAATTTTTTTAAAACGACCGGCAGAAAGATCCAATGGAAATGACAGTGCTAGTGCATCATTAAAACTGACTGGAGATGTAACCTTGGTGTGGATATGATGGATACTCTGATGAGAATTTCAGTTGCTAACATCAGGCTTCAAAGACTTTGACCCTAGACCAGCAGTCAGGAGATGGTGGCTCAATGGTCAGCGAAGGGAGAGGCCAAATACAACTCCATATGGCCCCAGAAATTGAATGTTAATTATGAACTAATAAAATGGTTTCATAAATTTTAGCTAGTCACTTTTTATTTTAGCTAGTAAACAAACAAGAGGGCCATGATGGCCCTGGATCGCTCACCTGAGTACTTTGGCTGTAGGTTTGCTGTTAAGCAGTATTTCATTTTTTAATTGAAAATATATAAGTGCCTTCAAACCAAATATGTAAAATATCAATCAATAAATAAAGGCTCTATGACAGAAAGTAGAAATATCTATTATAAGCTATGGTGACCTTGACTTCGACCCAGTGACCTCAAACCCTACACATGGGTAGAGGTCCATGCAAGGAACCTATATACTGAATATCAAAGATATTGGTCTATAAATGAAGGCTTTATGAGGTACAGTAGATAAATCTATTTTTAGCCTCCGTGACCTTTATTCTTATCTAATAATGTGAACAACCAAACAAGCTTTCTGACAAACTGCCAGGATATTTGGACTGAAACAGTAGCCTCTAGAGCCTTAACAAGATATTTCTATTTTTGGGCTCTGTGACCTAGTTTTTTACCCCAGATGACCCATAATCAGACTTGACCTAGAAACCATCAAAATAACCTTTCTGACATATTTCCAGAATATTTGGGCTGAAAATGTTACCTGTAGAGTGTAAACAAGGTTTTTCCAAATTTAAGCTCTGTGACCTAGTTTTTGACCCCAGATGACCCATATTCGAAATTGGGCTAGAAATCATTGATACAACCTTTCTGACATATTTCCAGGATATTTGGGCTGAAAATGTTACCTCTAGGGTGTTAACAAGATTTTTCCATATTCAGGCTGTGTGATCTAGTTTTTGACCCCAGATGACCCATATTCGAACTTGACCTAGAAATCATCCAAACAACCTATCTGACATATTTCCAGGATATTTGGGCTGAAAATGTTACCTGTAGAGTGTAAACAAGGTTTTTCCAAATTTAAGCTCTGTGACCTAGTTTTTGACCCCAGATGACCCATATTCGAAATTGGGCTAGAAATCATTGATACAACCTTTCTGACATATTTCCAGGATATTTGGGCTGAAAATGTTACCTCTAGAGTGTTAACAAGGTTTTTCCATATTCAGGCTGTGTGACCTAGTTTTTGACCCCAGATGACCCATATTCGAACTTGAGCTAGAAATCATGGAAACAACCTTTCTGACATATTTCCAGGATATTTGGGCTGAAAATGTTACCTCTAGAGTATTAACAAGGTTTTTCCATATACAGGCTGTGTGACCTAGTTTTGGACCCTACATGACCTATATTTCAACTTGAGCTAAAAATCATCTTAACAAGCTTTCTGACAGTTTTTCAGGAAATTTGGGCTAAAAATGTAGCCTCTAGAGTGTTAACAAGGTTTTACCATATTTGGGCTGTGTGACCTAGTTTTTGACCCCACATGACCCATATTCAAACTTGAGCTAGAAATCATCAAAACAACCTTTCTGACATATTTCCAGGATATTTTGGCTGAAAATGTTACCTCTAGAGTGATAAAAAGGTTTTTCCATATTTCGTCTCAGTGACCTAGTTTTTGACCCCAGATGACCCATATTCGAACCTGGGCTAGAAATAATCCAAATAACCTTTCTGACATATTACAAGGATATATGGGCTGAAAATGTTACCTCTTAAGTGTTAACAAGGTTTTTCCATATTTGGGCTCTGTGACCTAGTTTTTGACCCCAGATGACCCATATTCGAACTTGAGCTAGAAATCATGGAAACAACCTTTCTGACAAATTTCCAGATTATTTGGGCTGAAAATGTAGCCTCTAGAGTGTTAACAAGAATGTTCTATTTTTGGGCTCTGTGACCTAGTTTTTGACCCCAGATGACCCATATTTGAATTTGAGCTAGAAATCATAGAAGCAACCTTTATGACAAATTTCCAGATTATTTGGGCTGAAAACATTACCTCTAGAGTGTTAACAAGATTTTTCTATTTTTGGGCTCCTTGACCTAGTTTTTGATCCCATATGACCCATATTCGAACTCGTCCGAGTAATCACTGGGAAAAACATCCTGACCAAGTTTCGTGACAATTGGAGCAAAAATGTGACCAGTAGAGTGTTAACGAACTAAATGTGAACGGACGACGGACATTCATCGATCCTAATAGCTCACCCTGAGCCAGCTCAGGTGAGCTAAAAAGCACAAGCTAATTTTTGCTAGTGGTAAATATCGCTTAATTCGAACCCTGAAGAAACTCAAGGAACTGAGAGAATCTTATCCAAGAAACCTAGGGACATCTGACCCAAGAAACCCAGGGACATCCGATCCAAGAAACCCAGAAACATTTCTGAAGTAGACTCCCTGGACAGAGGAGGAAACCATAGTTGTCCCTCGACAACTAGCACAATCCTTTGATTTGGACACTTCCAGGAAAACATGATATCTAAAAGGCTAAAAGAAAAGAACTTGTCCTTCAAAAAAAGGCAATGGATGCAGAATTAGTTTTTCATAAAAAACACTAAATTTTCAAGAAAGAAGAAAGTCAAGTGAACACTGTTTAATCATTATCTTTTTAAGCTCAGTGGGACACATGGTGCTATTGACATTTGAACATTTCTGTTAGTACTTAAAAATGAAGAAAAACAAAGTAATGAATGGAGAGGGGTTTTTCATTTTTTTTTTTTTTTCATTTAGTGTTCCCCAAAAATAAGTTTTACTTGTTTCTAAAGTTCTGAAGTAGCATTTAAATATGAAAAAGTATGTAGAAAACAAGTAGAATTATAAGTTACTTTAAATTATGTTAGTATTGATTCCTCTTCTGGGCAGTAGCTTTCAAAAATAAAAAAATTAATTAAATATGTGTATGCAGATGTTGTCTTTCATGTTCAGTTATTTAATGTTTCATGTTTCAATTTCTCTTCATCAAATAATAGACAAAATCATTCATACATGCAGTTAATGAGATGATTGTGATTGTTAATCAAAAAAATTCAAAGTATAATAATGAAGATGAAGATGCAGTTTTTGTTTTGTTTTTATTATTATTTTTACCTTTTACTAAATTAGAGGAACCATCATTGAAAACTTGAATTTTCTCTGAAAGCAGAGAGAACAAGGGTTTAAGTAGTTGGTTTTAGTTTAGAGCCCTAATACACTTACAGTCGTATATGGCAGACAGTTTATTGAACAATTGTTCCTTGGAAGGACCAGGTCTAGACTCCAATTCTCTGAATAAACTGTCAGCTTTCTCATAAATGGTAACAGTTGGAAGCAGAGCTTGATACCATGAACCATCAGTAAGGGGTTAAGTGATCTGAAATCTGCAACTTTAACTACTTGAGCATGGAGTTTGGTGACCAGATTAGGAAAAACATGAAAGCAACTGAAATGTGTTTAACATAATGGCTAATACTAGGTATAAGGTTACAGTTTGATAGCAAACTTAGAAAATTAGCAGTAGTTATTCACTGAAACCCATAGCTGGTGCAGTGTTGTAATATAAAATGGAGAAAAGTGCAGCAAAACCTAAGTAAACTAGAAATGGGTTTTTGATTGAACAAAAACATATGTCTCCCCCCAGCCAGTTGCTGCAGGTAGTATTGAGTCAGACGATTGTAAAATTTGACATTTAACCTCCAAGTGTGACCTTGACCTTGAGACACCACACTCACAAAGTGTGTTCTGCACGTAACCTTGATGAGGTGAACATCTGACCCAAGTTTCATAAAAATCCTTCAAGGGCTTTGGAAGATACAGAGCGGACACGATTTTGTGGCATTTGACATTTAACCTCCAAGTGTGACCTTGCCCTTGAGACACTACACCCGCAAAGTGGGTTCTGCACGTCGCCTTGATGAGGTGAACATCTGACCCAAGTTTCATAAAAATCCTTCAAGGGCTTTGGAAGATACAGAGCGGACACGATTTTGTGGCATTTGACATTTAACCTCCAAGTGTGACCTTGCCCTTGAGACACTACACCCGCAAAGTGGGTTCTGCACGTCGCCTTGATGAGGTGAACATCTGACCCAAGTTTCATAAAAATCCTTCAAGGGCTTTGGAAGATACAGAGCGGACACGATTTTGTGACGGACAGACAGACGGACGGACGGACAACCGGGGGAAAAACAATATGTCTCCCCCATTTTTGGGGGGAGACATAACAAGAGATGTCTGTAAAACATATGCCCCCTAGTGCCTTACCCCTAGAGGCAGCCATGAAGTTTTGAGGAGCTGGGACCAACTAAGCATTCTATAGTTACTGATTGGAAACCATTTTGTTATTCAAGGTTACTGTGACCATGGCCTTTGACCTGAAAAACTAAAGGGCTCATCTACAAGTCATGAACAACTTATATACAAAGTTTAAGGAACATGGGTCCAAGCATTTTACAGTTACTTATTAGAAACCATTTTCACTGTGACCCTTGACCTTTGTCCCAATGACCTGAAATACGATAGTTGTCATCTAAAAATAATCAAAAATAACTGCTGGACTAATTTTAGTTTGCACATTTTTCAAACTTGCCAGCTGCCTTTTGAAATGGCATAAAAATGTTTTGTTTGGAATCAGATCTCTTGTAAAAACCCTTTACTGAATGTTTTGGTAATATGGTCCACCCATAAAAATGAGATCCATCATTTCAGCCTGCTGTCAAAGTGGAATGTTCATCATTAATGGTTATTCCTAATTTTGTGATCTAATTGTTTACACTGTAGTTTCAAGATTTATAGACCATTTTGGGGTAAGGATCTATCAAACATCCTCACTTGAAACACTTTTTTCTTAATTCAGACTTAATGGAGGAATTTGATGACTTCTTTACTGAAGACACCAAGACAAGTTCCCCACTACAAGATAAAGTGGCTGCCAAAATTAATAAAGCTTTAAGACCAACTTGTATTGATGAAGCTAAAATGAAAGGACTATCTGAATCATACAAAAGGCCAAAAAATGTGGAAGCTCTTCAGGTGCCGAAAATTGATGGGTTTTTATGGAACCATTTCAAAGCTCAAGATGTTTCCAGACAACATTCTATCGGGAGCACATGAACAGAGCAGCAACACCTCTACTACAGGCAATGAACAATATATACACCAATGTGAAACCAAACCTTCAACTTTTGAAGTCTTGTATCTTAGATTCTTTCAAGTAAATCTGTGGGAGTGTGTTTACTATCAATCAACAGAGAAGAGAAGTCATTAAAAAGGAATTACACCTGAAGTTCAAAAGGCTCTGCTCAGCAGTAACACCGGTGTCTGCTATCGGTTTATTCGGTGACAACCTTACAGAACAGACGAAGCCAGCTGTCAAAACAACTTTATGATTACAAAAGATAAGGCACCATAAAGTATGGACCCATCGGCGTGTGATCAAAGTAAGTAAACGGAAATAAGTTTGAAGTTCACCCCATAAAGCCAACAATATAACACGAAAAAGTTGAAGCCCTAAATTTGCAATTTACAAGATATTGATCCACCATGCATCGCATCCAGAAAAAAAAACATGTATATAAGATTCACAAATCTTTTCAATTTCACATCACTTTATTACTCAAAGTTGATACTTGCAAACAGATTTCAAATTTATTGTTATTCTTTTTGCTCTGACAAATGGCACATATTTTTGATAGTGATTTGGGAGAAGAGTCAGATTTTGAGGGCTTTAGTGAGTCTGATATTGAGGTACCACTATTGCACGAGGAATCTGACTCTGATAGTGAGGTGTCCGATGATGAGCCAGCACGTGACGACTGATGGACACGGGACTTCACTATTATTAGAGTGTGTGCATTACACAATTTTCTGACATCAAAAATGTTTACTTGTCAGGAAAAACAAGAGCTTGTCAGAGACAAAGCAACAGTCCCCTACCGGTGCAATGTCCATCTCCCCAAATCCAACCCATATATGGAAATTGACTAAAGAATTTGTCTGAGACATGCATAATCTCCATATGATCCTCTATCCATGTATAAAGTATCATCAAAGAAGAAAACATGTTAGGTCAAGGTCATTTAGAGGTTTAGAGGTTAAGGTCACAGAAATATATGTTGTTGAAAAAGTCTTATCGAAGGGGTTGTTGTGACCAAGTTTGAAGTAGTTCTGTTCAGAAATAAGGAAATTATGGCCAAACTTATAGTTTTTGGACAAGAAAACTTTAAAGGTCAAGGTCATTCAGAGGTCAAGGTCACAGAAATGTATTCATTGGAATGATCTTGTCCAAGGTATTGTTGTGGCCAAGTTTGAAGTAATTCCATTCAGTAGTAAGGAAAATATGGCCAATGGTAAAGTTTTCGGAGGAAATGACTGAAAAACAGGCGGACAGTTCCTCCTTTAGGTTCATAAAAAAAATAAGGTGGATGTTCTCCATACTTCCATTTATCCATATTTCAAGTTTCATAAAAATATTTCAAGTACTTTTTGAGTTATCACAAATATTGCTATATTTGCTATATTTTCAGTTTATTTGTTGCCATAGCAACCAGATTTTTCAACATAGGAAGAAAAAAACAGAAGTGTATAATCTCCAAACCGCCATCTATCCATATATCAAGTTTCATAAAAACATTTTCAGTACTTTATGCGTTATCTCAGGATCCAGTTTTTGCGGACGGACGGACTGATGGAAGGAGGGTAAACCTACAGTCCCCTCCGGTGAAACCAGTAGGGGACTAAAAAAGGTCGCAAAACTAGAATTTTGTCACAGATGGTGACTAAAACCCGCACTGCCTTAGTCACAGGATGGTAGCCCAGTTGGAACAAGTTGCACATAATCTTTAATATGAAGTTTCAACTATCATCTGACCTTGACCTCTGTTGAAAACCCATGAAAAACTAGTTCCTAATGTTTAAATTTTCTCAGGATCACTATGTTTAACTTATGTTTCAACTTTACTTTATTCTCATTAAATTTGTTGGAAAAGTTCCAAGTACTTCAAAAGTGATCTCTGGATACAGTTTTTAGGGAAAGACAAATGTGCCAAATTTTTCAACATAGGAAGAAAAAATTCAAAGTTCAAGGATGATAATTCCGACAATTTAGGTGCTAGAATTATGAACCTTGTCACATATGATGTGGGTGATGATAAGAAACCAATATTTAAAGTTTGAAGTAGAAACATAAAGAAATAATGCAGTTATATATAAAAAAAAAACATTTTTTCATGAAAATCTTAGTTCAAGGGGATATATCTAATAATTTTGGAGCTAGAGTTGTGAACCTTGAGGTGCATTATCTTCATACTGTCACCTATCCATACTTCATGTTTCCTTAAAATATTTTCAGTACTTTTTTGAGTTTTACAAAACAAGAGGGCCATGATGGCCCTGGACCGCTCACCTGAGTACTTTGGCTGTAGGTTTGCTGTTAAGCAGTATTTCATTTTTTAATTGAAAATATGTAAGTGCCTACAAACCAAATATGTAAAATATCAGTCAATAAATAAAGGCTCTACGACAGAAAGTAGAAATACAGTACACGCAGCGCGGACTTTGACATTGTTAACATTGTCGCGGGGGCCGGTATCGTCTCCGGGTGGCCAGTCGCGGTGGACTGAACACCCGAAATTTCGGGTGTCCGCTAAAATGACCACCGCGACAACCGCCGAGGGGTATGAACACCGCGTGTCGCGGTGACAGAACGCCGCGCGTCCCCGCGATGTTTTGACTTGGAGATTACTGCATTTAAACATACTGTGCGTACAGTATTTGTACGTGGTTTTCATTTTACTCATAATTATTTTACTTACATTTATTTTGTGGTCAAATTAAAACCAAATTTCAAATACATTTCCGGTGTATGTTTATTGAGTACTTTCATTTTTGGAATTGAAAAACGCTTGTTATTATATAGCCAAATCGATCAATTATTTTGCCAAGCGCCTAGACGATACAGACGTTGAAAGCAGTTAAACACGTGTTGATTCATTTTCTGAAAATACGATCAACTTTTTCCGGAAATAACTGCTTTGAATTGTTGGGTTTTTTTTGTGTAACAGATAGGAGCGTTTGTACACAAATGAATCGGAATTAGAGAGGATTTGTTCGAATTTTGACTGTTTAAATTAGATCTATTAACTTTTCGCAGTTTGGTTATCATTTGTAATTTAATTGCGAGTGGATTAACGCAAACACGGCACCGATTAAAGACTTGAAATATATTAATTGCAGCAATTAAAGTTTATTAACAAGATGTCATGTAGGTGTGTAAATCTATTCATTATCGGCTGTTACTTTTCTACAAATACCCTCAATTATACAACCAAACATCGATCGTCAACAAACAAAAATTAAACCAGATGGGATATTAAAAAAAAAAGAAACAACTTCAACTGGTAATAATTACGTGTACTTTGTAACTATTTTGAAAAAAAAAAAAAATTGGGAAAGTAAAATTAAGTTGTGGCTTCATTTTATCGGACACTGCGAACCCCGCGACACGCCGCGGTACTGAACACCGCGAACGGCCGCGCTGACCACCGCGTTTTATACGACTGAACACTCGACGCGGTGGTCATTTTAGTCCTCAACGCGGACAGTAAAATCGCGGGGACGGGTGTTCGTTGTCAAAGTCCGCGCTGCGTGTACTGTACCTTTTATAAGCTATGGTGACCTTGACCTTGACCCAGTGACCTCAAACCGTACCCATGGGTAGAGGTTCATGCAAGGAACCTCTATACTGAATATCAAAGATATTGGTCAATAAACGAAGGCTCTATGAGGTACAGTAGATAAATCTACTTTTAGCCTCTGTGACCTTTAACCTAATCCAATAATTTGAAAAAGCTTGATAAAGCTTGCTTCATGCCAAATTTTAAAATTCTAGGTCTTGTTGTTTCAGACAAGAAGATTTTTTAACATTTTCTTCTATATTGTTGTTTAAAACTTGTGACCCCTCAGGCGGGGCCAATAGTGACCCCAGGGACATTTTTCTAACAAACTTGGTAGAGGTCCACTAGACAATGCTACACACCAAATATCTAAGCTCTATAACTTATGGTTTCTGACAAGAAGATTTTTTTAGATTTTCTTTTATAACTCTATGTAAAACTAGTGGCCCCTGGGGCGGGGCCATTTTTGACCCAGAGGCCAGGATTTGAACAAACTTGGTAGAGGTCCACCAGACAATGCTACACACCAAATATCTAAGCTCTATAACTTACGGTTTCTGATAAGGAGATTTTTTAAAGATTTTCCTATATAACTCTATGTAAAACAAGTGACCCCCGGGGCGGGGCCATTTTTGACCCAGAGGCCAGGATTTGAACAAACTTGGTAAAGGTCCACTAGACAATGCTACATACCAAATATTTTTACTGTAGGCCTTCTTGTTTCTGACAAGAAGATTTTTTTAGTTTTTCCTATATAACTCTATGTAAAACAAGTGACCCCGGGGCGGGGCCATTTTTGACCCAGAGGCCAGGATTTGAACAAACTTGGTAGAGGTCCACTAGACAATGCCACACCACATATCTAAGCTCTATAACTTACGGTTTCTCACAAGAAGATTTTTTAAGATTTTCCTATATAACTCTATGTAAAACTAGTGGCCTCTGAGGCGGGGTCATTTTTGACACAGAGGACAGGATTTGAACAAACTTGGTAGAGGTCCACTAGACAATGCTACACACCAAATATCTAAGCTCTATAACTTACTGTTTCTGACAAAAAGATTTTTTTAAGATTTTCCTATATAACTCTATGTAAAACTAGTGGCCCCTGGGGCGGGGCCATTTTTGACCCAGAGGACAGGATTTGAACAAACTTGGTAGAGGTCCACTAGACAATGCTACATACCAAATATCTAAGCTCTATAACTTAAGGTTTCTGACAAGAAGATTTTTAAAGATTTTCCTATATAACTCTATGTAAAACTAGTGGCCCCTGGGGCGGGGCCATTTTTGACCCAGAAGACAGGATTTGAACAAACTTGGTAGAGGTCCACTAGACAATGCTACACACCAAATATCTAAGCTCTATAACTTACTGTTTCTGACAAGAAGATTTTTTTAAGATTTTCCTATATAACTCTATGTAAAACAAGTGACCCCCTGGGCAGGGCCATTTTTCACCCAGAGGCCATGATTTGAACAAACTTGGTAGAGGTCCTCTAGACAATGCTACATACCAAATATCTTAACTCTAGGCCTTGTGGTTTCTGACAAGAAGATTTTCAAGTTTTCCCTATATAACTCTATGTAAAATCAACTGACCCCTGGGGTGGGGTCAGTTTTGTCCCCAGGGACATAATTTGAACAAACTTGGTAGAGGTCCACTAGATGATGCTTCATACCAAATATCAAAGCTCCAGGCCTTGTGGTTTCGGAGAAGAAGATTTTTAAAGATCCAACTTATAAAATCTATTTTTAGCTCCAGTGAACCAGAAATGCAATGGACCAGAACCATTTGAACAATCTTGGTAGAGCTTCATGCAAGGAACATCCCAGACAAGTTTCATTAAATTTGCCCCATTGGTTTCAGAGGAGATGTCGTTTGAATGAAAAGTTGACGACGGACGGACTGACGGACTACGGACAAAGACTGACCAGAAAAGCTCACCCTGAGCACTTTGTGCTCAGGTGAGCTAAAAAAACACATTTTTACATGAAAATTCTAAGTTCAAGGGGGGATAAATCTAATAATTTTGGTGCTAGAGTTGTGAACCTTGAGGTACATTATTTCCATACTATCACCTATCCATATTTTATGTTTCATAGAATTATTCTTCCAACTTTTTGAGTTATACAAATATTGTTATATTTGCCATATTTTAAGTATATTTGTTGCTATAGCAACCAAAATTTTCAACATATGAAGAAAAAAAGACGTGCATAATCTCCAGACTGCCATCTACCCATATTTCAAGTTTCATTAAAATATTTTCAGTACTTTTTGCATTATCACGGGATCCAGTTTTTGTGATGGATGGACAAACTGATGGACGGACGGACGGACAGACAGACGGAGGGTAAACCAATAGTTCCCTCTGGTTAAACTGGTAGGGGACTAAAATACTGTAATAATACAAGTGGAATTGAAAGGAACTTACACTAAAGAAAACTGTTAGGTTGATCAATATTAAAAATATATCATCTTTCCATGTTATTATCTGCAGTTATGAAAATGATATTTAATAATGATTATAAAAAAAAATATTTATAAATAAAAAAAAATTGTTTTGTTAGGAATATCAATCAGTAATTGCAGAAATAAATTCGATTCAAGTCAGAGTAACAAGCAGAAAGATCAGAAAAAAAAATTGACATGTTTCAATAGTTACAGAAATAAATTCTGTACAAGTGTCAGAGAGTAAATAACAAAAAGATCTGAAAATGATAATTTTTCATATTTCACTTTATTATATATAAGCATACATTTCTTTATATAAAATTTTTTTTTATAATTTCATGTTTCATTTTAGGTTGATGACTTCACTGAAAAATCTGGGCCAAATATTCCAGATGACTTTGATGTGGAATCAGCTTTGCCACAGGATTTCTTCTGGCTGGTATTTCCTCTATGCCTGTTAGAGCTGATAGTTCGGTATACAAACCAGTATGCTGAATGGAAGCAACAACAGGATGGGCCAGATACATATTGGCAGGAAACAACTGTGGCAGAGATGAGGGCATTCCTTGGAATTAACATTCTAATGGAATTTCAGCAACAACCACGTCTTGAACTGTACGGGAGTTCCGATCCCTTCTATGGCAGTGCTGGCGTGCAAATGACAATGCCATGTAACCGTTTCCAGAAACTGGTTAAGTATTTTCATGTTTCAGACCGGGAAGCAGAACCAGAGAGAGGAATTGATGGATATGACGTTTTATATAAAGATTATGGAATTACTACTTGAAACATTTAGACGGTCTTTTACTCATACTTGTGGAGTATCTGTGGATGAAGGAATGATAAAATATGTTGGACGTCTTTCTATCAAACAGTACATAAGCCTGCTAAACCGATAAAAACAGGAGTGAAAGTGTGGATACTATGTGATGCAAATACTGGGTATTTATCAAAGTTTGAAGTGTATAAGGGTCGTCAGAACAACAGAACTGAACATCAACTTGGACATAATGTAGTGATGAACATGACTTCTTATCTTAGGAATACTTTTCGTTGGTTATTTTTTTGATAATTATTTCACAGGAATACCTTTATTATGGACTCTGCTTGAAAATGGACTGTATGCTTGTGGAACTGTTAGACCTAATCGTGTTGGATTTCCAAAGGACTTATGGAAGCCAAGGGATGTAACTAATCGCAGTGATCTGAGAATTCTACAGAGTGGTGATTCTCATCTGACTGCTTCGGTATGGAAGGATACTAGGACTGTCCATCACTTGTCTACCTGCAGCAAGCCTACTGACATCAGGCAAACTCGTAGACATGTAAACAGACAACTGGTGCTAGTTCCGCAGCCTCATAGTGCTCATGTCTATAACTGTTTTAAGGGTGGGACTGACCTTCAGGACCAGTTCTGTGCAAAATACCCAGTCGGAAGGGATGGTAAAAAGTGGTGGCAGTACATTTTCTGGTTTATGTTGAATTGAAGTATTGTAAATGCAAACATCATTTATCAGGAAGTATCAAGGAGGCTTACCAAACGCAAAAGATTCGAACACCTGGACTTTCGGATGGAGTTAGTAAATGATCTCATTGGAGGATACGCGAAAAGGAAACGGTCAGTTCCAGACTCAGGAAACGTGGATCGAGTCCTTGTGCAAGAGAACGTTGGAGTTCATTTATCATGTCATATGCCTGGAAAGAAGACCACTTGCAAATTCCACAGGAAACAGCTTTGTCAAAGAAAAGAAACAGTGTATGGATGTATGGTCTGCAATGTTCACTTGTGCAAGGAGTGTCATGCGCATTTTCATGCTCTGGAATAGTGTTGTGTAATATTTTAGTGTAAGTATATAGAGGAAAATAGAGTGACATAAATATTTGAGAAGAGGAAAATTCAAAGTGAAAATTCAAAGTGAATAGTGGAAAATTCAAACTGGAAAGTAAAAAGTGGAAAATTCAAAGTAGGAAAATTCAATGTAAAAAGTGGAAAATTAAATGTGAAAAGTGGAAAATTCAAACTGGAAAGTGGAAAATTCAAAGTGGAAAGTGAAAAGTGGAAAATTAAATGTGAAAAGTGGAAAATTCAAAGTGGAAAGTGGAAAATTCAATGTGAAAAGTGGAAAATTCAAAGTTATTTTTTTTCAATAATCTTGTGCATCAGTGAAAATGAAATAAGTAAGAAAGACAAGAGGGCCATGATGGCCTTGTATCGCTCACCTGAGAATGACTGCTTTTAACAAGGTTGCTATGGACCTGGTTAATTGACCCCAGATGACCCATATTCAAACTTGACCTAGAAATTATTGAAACAATCTCTTCAAAGAATCTCTCAACAAATTTCAAGGTTATTTGTACTGAAAATGTTACCTCTAGAGTGTTAACAAGGTTTTTCCATATTTGGGCTCTATGACTTAGTTTTTTAACCTAGATGTCCCATATTCGAACTTGAGCTAGAAATTATCGAAACAATCTCTCTTACAAATTTTCCCGGATATTTGGACTGAAAAAGTAGCCTCTATAGTGTTAACAAGGTTTTTCGATATTTAGGCTCTGTGACCTAGATTTTGACCCCAGATAACCCATATCCAAACTTGAGCTACAAATCATTAAAACAACCATTCTGACAAATTTCCAGGACTTTTGGACTGAAAATGTAGCCTCAAGAGTGTTTACAAAGTTTTTCCATATTTGGGCTCTGGGACCTAGTTTTCCATAGAATTAAGCTTTCTGGCAAATATCCAGGTTATTTGGAATTAAAATGTTATTTTTAGAGTGTTAACAATGTTTTTCCATGTTTGGGCTCTGTGACCTAGTTTTTGACCCGAGATGACCCATACTCCAACTTGATCTAGAAATTGTCAAAGCAACCTTTCTGACAAATTTCCAGATTATTTGGGCTGAAAATGTAACCTGTAGAGTGTGAACAAGATTTTTCTATTTTTGGGCTCTGTGGCCTAGTTTTTGAACTCAGATGACCCATATTTGAACTTGTGCTAGAAATCTTTGAAGCAACCTTTCAGACAAATTTCCAGTTTATTTGGGCTGAAAATGTAACCTCTAGAGTGTTAACAAGATGTTTCTATTTTTGGGCTCTGTGACCTAGGTTTTGAACCCAGATGACCTATATTTGAACTTGAGCTAGAAATCACAGAAGCAACCTTCCTGACAAATTTCCAGATTATTTGGTCTAAAAATGTTACCTCTAGAGTGTTAACAAAGGTTTTTTAATATTTGGGCTCTGTAACCTAGTTTTTGACCCCAGATGACCCATATTTGAACCTAACCTAGAAATCGTCTAAGCAACCTTTCTGACAGTTTCCAGGATATTTGGACTGAAAAAGTAGCCTCTAGAGTGTTAACAAGGTTTTTCTATATTTGGGCTCTGTGACCTAGTTTTCCAACCCTGATAATCCATGTTCGAACTCGTCTGAGATATTAATGAGACAAACATCCTGACCAAGTTTCATGACAATTGAGGCAAAAATGTGACCACTAGAGTGTTAACAAACCAATTGTTAATGGACAGACGGACGGACGACAGACAAAAGGTGATCAGAAAAGCTCACTCTGTCACTATGTGACAGGTGAGCTAAAAATAGCTGACACGCCAACTTGCAGTAGACAGCAAGTCCTCAGGCAACTTCTGACAGACGGGATGAAAGATGATATCCCACAGGCACAGGCATGTGAAAAAAATGACTGTGACATTTGCAAATGCCAGAAATGCTGTTGCTGTAAAGTGTGCTGGACACAGTGCCAGTGTAAAGGGAAAATGGACTAGACAAAAAGACTTCTGTTTTGAGTTGTAATAAATAAGTAAACTGAAGTAAATAAACAGCATTCTCAACGTATGTTTAATTTCACTTTTTGGGATATAAATTCTTAATGGGTAAAGGAGAGGGGAGTGTTGTATTTTTAGGGTAGTAAGTACATGTAAGTTAAGATAACTTTGTGTATTGTGAAAAAAAAATTAAGTGGAAATATGTTGGTGTCAGTTGAACTCATTTCACCTTTGGTTAATCTCTGCAGTGAATCTGCTAGAACAAAGATGTAGCATGTAGCACCATAAATCATGACTAGTGGGCTTGTAGCCTTGTAGCATTCTCTGTAGGTTAACATTTGATATATTATGCTACACTCCTTATTGGGAGATGACAGACTAATGATAATACACCCCTTATTTGGAGGGGAGGGTATACATACTGGTGCAAAAAGGTATTTGGGATCTTTTTCACCAAACAGTTTTCTAACTAGAGCCTTTTACTAGTACAGAGATGGATTTTATTTAGAGTGTAGTCACTGTTGAGTTAAGTGCATGAGAATTGCCTCTATGAATTTTTGACTGTAAATAATAATACATATAACTAGCATAGAATTAAATAAGTAAAATGGACATGTTTGCTTTGTGGTACTCTCCTGCGCATCGGTCGAATGTTTCACTTTCTAAACTCTGCTAAAATTCAATTTTCAGAACAATATTTTTATTTTTTGACAGGGAAATCCAAATTACTTTTCATCTAATCAATGACTACCCTACAACGAAACATCCATACATACATTTGACAAACCAAAATGTTAAAAAACAATGCATGTTTGCATGTAACTTATGTATTTCACTTTTCAAAGTGTTTTTTTTAACATGTATACGTAAACAAACCAGTAAAACTATCAAAAGGGTTAAAATCATGAGGGTATGGTTGTTTTTAGACGTTTAATTGCTGTATTAAGATGTTAACGGAACCACGTAGTTGAAATGTGTTTACAAAATTGTCAGAAAACACCTGTCTATTTATAGTTTTTGCAATCAAATGATCATTTAAACCAATGAAAAATGGTTTCAAGATTTTTTGGTGTGGGGATATTGGTGCACTTTCATTGGTTGGTTTAAAGTTCATTGTAAAGGTCAATATCAAAAAATCTACTTGTATTTAAGCAGTGGTGTGTAAGTAACGGTAGTGTATTCACATAGTTGCTGAGGGAGCGTAGCTTTGTGGCTCATTTTGGCAAGCTGGACTTTCCATATTTAAATAGTAATAAAATGACATTAAATATTGGTGAAGGAATATCACTGATAGCCATGCTACTGCAAACAAGACAACAAACCTCCTCTCCCCAGAATTGTTAGAAATTTGGTGACAGCAATGTACATATATAAATTAACATTTTTTTTACAACAGGGGAAACACTGCCCAGAAACAAAGTATACATTTCAGATAAGAAAGTGCCAACACCACAGTTGCTTTGGGGTAAGAAACCTGACAGACAGGGTTCCCATGGAACCTGGATATCGAGGAAAAAACAGGAATTTGAAAAAGTCTCTTCCCAGTTGTGAAAATGCCTTGAATTTAGCGAAAATGGACTGAAATCTGGAAAAACCAGGGAAAAGTATGAAAATATCTGGGTACAAATTAAGTTGTAACTAGAACTGTGTCCATAGGACACGGATGCCCCCACTATGCATAAGTGCTCATAAACAAGAGCATGTATATTCTGTATGTAAGATTTAGGTGGGGAACAATTTTTTTCTGTAGTTGCAAATGAATTGAGGGGTTTTGTATATTATTAATGCTGTCCTTTTATTTCAAAATTAGATATTTTATACTGAAACAAGGGCTGTCGGATGGACAGCACGCTTGACTATTCTTAGTGCTTGAAGGTATAATAAAAGCCTGAAATTAAAGATTTTTCAAAGTCTTAAAAGGGGAGTAACTAATAAAAATGTTTAACAGAGTTATGGGCCTTGATGGAATGACACAGTCTACGACCAAGTTTGAACCAAATATCTGCAGTAGAAAGGGAAGAAATAGTGAAAATGAGAAGCTTGCCCTCACACTTTAACCCGATAGCCAAGCCGCAAGTACAATAGACTTCCTTATTCTTTGAACAGTCGACATAAAAAAGTTGTAAATATTTATGTACTATGAGGAATCACATTAGCAAAGATGAAGAAAAAGACACACAAGTAATTACATGTTGCTGATATTAAAGTAAGCAGGTAAAATTTAAAAATGTTGCACATGAAAGTTAACTACAGATTAAAGTATAGAAACCCCAGGTGTGTCAGGTCCCATAAAAAACATTACCCTTCCTTTACTATCATCTGCACATTAAGGTTGTTCATTCCTGAAAGTTTAAGCAAAATCTGCCATCCGGTTTATGAGAAGTTGCGTTCACAAATTTATTTGGCTATATGGTAAATAGTGAAAAATTCAACAAAGGGCCATAATTCTTTTAAATTTGGTCGAAGCAAAAATTCCTTCCTTTACTATCATCTACACATTAAAGTTGTTCATCCCTGAAAGTTTAAGCAAAATCTCCCCTCTGGTTTAAGAGGAGTTGCGTTCACAAAATTTCGGGACATACGTACAGACGTACAATAAACAAAGGGCCATAATTCCATTAAATTTGGCCGAAGCAAAAATTCCTTCCTTTACTATCATCTACACATTAAGGTTGTTCATCCCTGAAAGTTTAAGCAAAATCTGCCATCCGGTTTAAGAGGAGTTGCATTCACAAAATTTTGGGACGGACGTACAAACGTACGGTTGTATTATCAACTGGTTGTACGGTCGTACGGACTGACGGACAAGTGCAACGTTATATGCTCCCACTTTGTGGGGGCATAAAAATCATTATGAATAAAAATTATGGAACACCATTTATTTTGCACAAAGCCATGCAAGCATTTAGTGATCTTAATCAACATGTCATCTTTATCGTGTTTTTTTTACAATTTTCTGTCCGAAAATTGGGCAAAAATCACTTGTTAAGAATTTGACTTTCAGTTACTGGCCTGACATTTCATAACAATGATATTATAAACTTAAAAATTGCAAAAAAGTTGACACACGTCACATTCAAGTCTGATTACAAAGTGAAGAGCCATGATTGGCATGAAAATGAAAGTCATACTCCAAAAAATATTATCACTGGTACTCTGTTTAAGTTGAAACTTTTAGTGCACACAGACATTGAGAAAACTACTTTCTTGTGGCCAACGGACATCTCAACTAATTTTGAATCTTGCAAAAAAAGTAAGACTTGTAAGACTTCTTGCTTTTTTGACAAAGTGGCTTAAGGAACCAGCATGGATTGCAAGGACTGATACATATTCTTCATACGGTTCCATAGTAACTTGGGGCAATGAATTCCAGCAGCTATTCCAAAGAATAACTGAGGGCTACATCTCAGAAGCATTCCTGTTGGTGTATAATGATGCACCAGAGTGGGTACTGATATCGATTCTGAATCTGAGGTAGAGTAATATTACAAGCAAGGTAAATAACATGTCTTAAGAGTCTTCTATGCAATCAAACTATTAAATTGATTTCAAGAGCCTCTCCAACATTTGCTGTCCATCCATTCCAGGATTTGTTTCTTTTTATTTCCACCAGGTGAAAAAAAACCTGAACAATCTATGTATGATATTATATGTACAAAAACAATTTAGCTCAAAATTGTCTGTCTCCAGGGCTTGACTCAGCAGGTCAAGTAAAACTTCTGACATTTGTTGAGGATGACAGCTGTTTTGTCAGTAATTTTAATGTGCCAACAAAATATCAAGACATCAAAAACCAATTCTTAAACATACCAAAGCGGTTCTTGCTGAATCAACATGCTGATAAAACAGAAAACTTGGCAGTGAGTGACACTGAAGGGAAAGCCTACACTAGATTAAAAGTGCATACCGTATAAGTACTTATTTCTGTGGGAACTTTATTTCTGCTATATCTGCGGATGAAAACGAGACCGCAGATTTAAAATCCGCAGAAATTTAAGCCGATCTTGCTGTATGTTTGATGCAAATTCATGTGACATTGTGTTTTTCCAGTATTGTATAATACACTGCCCTTTAGCGTTGTCGGCTTTACTGCTGATTACTGGTTTTGTCATTACATTACCGTTATATTATGATTATGTATTGGTATTGAATAAACGTATAGAAAAAAGTTTGCTGGTACACTGCAAGGTAAATTAAAACGTTATAATACTGGTACTCCATATCACAATAATTTTATTAAGATTTAAACTTTTAAAATAAAGCATATCGGTATGATAAAAACAAAAACAAAATGTATATTACATTAAATGCAGGTTTAACAAAAACAAAATGTTTTCTATAAATACTGTAACTGTTGTTATAAATAAAAGATAATATTTTGACAATTTTGTATAGCATTGTACTGTTATAAACTGTTATAAACATACCGGTAATCTTTTTGTATCATTACGATCTATTGTACCCATATTGTTAAATGTTCTATAGGGATCAAAAGGCGTGATTAACACTTTTTTTATTCACAGGTGAATTCCTATCACTGGGAAAATGACTCTATGTGTTCCAATTAAATAAATGCAAATTAACTGTTGTTTCATAACCTACTGAAATAAATTTTGATTAAATTTTTTTATTTGTTATTCCGTTTTCAGCATATGACGATGACGATACTTTTATCATTCATTTATATTTTAAACCAGAAGTCAACGATCTGTCAAAAACATATTTTTTGAAAAACGGTAATACGGAACCGCAGAAATAAAACATACTTATGCCAAATTGATGTTGCCGCAGAAATAAGGTACGCAGAAATTTAAGACCCCTTTGTTTTGATAAAAACCGCAGAATATTGAGCCCGCAGAAATAAGTACTTATACAGTACTGATGAAAATGGCTTTGTAAATATTTTTGTACGTAATTAAATTGTGCCAAGGAATCTGTGACCTGTGTCCAAAATTGTTCTCATCACAAACCAACATTGTAAAACTACTGGAAAACCTGTTAACTTTCAAGGTGTACATTAGCAAGAGGAGGATTAGAAGAGAATCTTCTTTCCCTCATTCCTGTTGGCGCTGGGATTTCATGTGCCATGGACCCCACTATAACTGCTTATTGTGAAGACAAAAATTTCAATGCCTCTCAAGGGAAAGTAGTTTATTCCTCCACTATCAGAAGTGCAATCTGCTGTCTTTTAGTTAAGGACAGAGGTGTACCCATTGTTCAAAGTATAGGAGAGACCTGAAGCAGAGAAAAGATAGACAAGAAACTCTTTTAAAGAAAGACATTGATTTCATTGATATCAGCATACAACAATAGTGACATGCCCTGTTGCATTTTAATCAAGAAATTGGAGCAACAAAGTGAACAGATCTCATCACTTCAGGACCAAGTAGCTAAACTTGAGAGAGTGTAAAAATGAAAGATATCATCAGCAGTGACTCTAGACAAAGTGCAAGATAAGAGTTGTGGGACCTGATGGCTTCATGTCAACAAGATGTAATGAAGGCATTTCCAGTTTTGGAGCCAGCAACTAAAAAGTACTGGAACTATTAAGTTTGGAATGAGGTGGCATCCAATGATATGTTGGTGCTTAACTATAAGACAGAAATTGCAAAAAGCCTGTGATGCAATATAAGATGCAGGTTTCATAATACTTCCCAGCAACCGAACGCTGTTTGGCTATTGCCAGTACATTCGAAGTGACCTTTGATTCAATGTAGATGTACTGAAGTTGTTAAAAGAAGAGACTGAAAAACTAGATATGTATGAAGAGGAATGGAGAAAATATCTTGGTATTTTATTTGATGAAATAAGAATCAAGGAAGATCTTTTCAGGGGAATTGATAGGGTATTGTAATTTAGACTCTGTAGGAAGTACACTTATGAATACTGAAAATGAAATGGCAAACCAGGACAACTCTGTGGCCAAATATGTTTTAGTTTTAATGGTAAGAGGCTTAACTACATCACTAAAATTTCCCTTAGCAGTCTTTGCCATTCAGAGTATCTCAGCAGACTTTTTATACCCAACTGTTTGGACTGCTGTTTCTTTGCTAGAGGTATACTTGAAATTACCTATGCTTTTTCTAACTTTTCTAACGGGGCCTCATCTAATACGAAAATTTTTCAATATTCACAGATTGCCAGGATATGACAACATCAATTTTTCAAAAAATCCTTTTGATAGGATTTTTTTTACTTCTGATGTTCCACATCTTCTTAAAACTGCTCACAACTGTTTTAGTAACTCATTTTCACATACGTTTAAGTGTACTAGGCAGCTGTGGCACAATGTAAAGGACATTTCTTGGACGCAAATTGTGAGATTATTTGAAGAACACTGTGAATTCAAGGGATAACCATTGCCCAAAAATAACAAGAAGTCATAAAGATTTAAATGCCTTTTTGAAAACTGGAATACCAAAATCAGTATTTGATGACATCCCTAATTTCAGAGCCTGAACTGTATGAAGGTTGGAAAGCAACTATGCCAGAAGTGGATCATGGCTGGGTGTCAAAGGTATTTCTTGCTCTAAATGCTAGCAGCAAAGTAGATATTTGAATTGAGAGGGTTGTCCAGCTATGGAATGAATTCCTGATCTCCCTCATTTATTAAAGACTTTGAAAAATTGTTTTAGTGACTCTTTTTCCAGTAAAAACACATCTTGCCTTTGGAAGGATGGCAAAGACATTATTGGATGCACATTGTCAGACTATTTGATGAATACTATGAATTTAATATGTAAACTCTCTGCCCTAAATTAAGTAGGCAGCACAAAGACTCAAATGCTTTCTCTAACATGAAAGAGAGTTTAGCAGCACAAAACGACTCTGTGGCAAATGCACTGGAGGACAACTACGGAGGTGTATTGGAAACTTCAATTTTTATAAGAAAAATGAAAAAACATCTTTGACATTTTGCATGTAAGGTCATTACTGGAAGCTTGAAATAAAAGAAACACAAATCTTAATGCATTCAGTACACAGTGACAGATGACAGGCTCACATGGCTCTTTAATGACCTCCTAAATAAGTCTTGAGCTTTGGGCAGAAAACATTTCAGCATGAGAAGGATCTCAAATGAAAAAGGAGAGTATCAGTATGCTACTGAGTCAGCAAAACATTATCGGTTTGAAAATAAGTGTTGAATCAGTAGCTGTGAGTGTCAAACTCATGTTTTATGAAGGTGCCAAGTTTATTTTGACAAGCTGCTTCAACCAAGACCGTTTGTAGCAGCACTTTTGTCATTATCATAAGGGTGGCCACAACAGGAATCCAACTGTAAAAGATGTGCGTCACCTGTTTACAAGAATAAGAACTGTTGGTGCTCAGGTCTTGGTTCCAAGAGGAGGAAACACTCATAACGCACCAAGAAAGTCAACTAACTGACAACACCAAGTTGTCAATGAGGCCCTGACAATATTGTCAGTGTTGAGATAAAGACAACAATAACAAGCCCTATGTTTAAATGAACGCCATGCCCCCACTATAGTCCACTAAATATCTTTTATCTTTGAAATGATTTTCTGTAAATTTTTGTCAAATGTAAAACTCATATTTCTCACAATCCAATATGCCACCATTAATGCAATTCCATGTTTCTCAGAGTACTATAAACTTTACTAAATGCTGGTGGATATAGCAGTCCTTGGACCGCCTTGTTTTGTTAGGTTTGGTACACTCTCTCTAACTAGGAATTTAATGAAAGATTTAAAGAGGCATACCTGAATTTTGCCGTTTTTTTACTGTATTTGTTAAACTTAATGTAAATGTTTGTAAAATAATAAAATATTGCTAAAATGAAGAAGAACATATGATGGGAAATATACAGTTTCGACACAAATGGCCACTTTTGTATCAAAAATAACTCTTGTATTCCAACAAAAATTGTACAAGAACAACTCCGAAGATTCTTCCAATGCATACAGGAAGTGTCACAGGAGCATGCGAGTAAGTTTAAAAAAACAAAATGGCGACTTCCATGAAATTAGGCAGATTATCAGTCAGAAGACCACGACTAACAGATTCTGCAAGAAAAAGACATCGGCCTAGTGCTCAGACTGAAATTAATAGATCTAGAATAACTATTGGGCCTCAGATCAATCAATGGAAAGTGTTAAAATCAGAAATTGGAGCCAAAACAAACATCGAGGTGGCAAAAGTTCTGATAGATAAGTGAAAAAAAAACATTGTTTTTATTTGACTTGTGCACATGTGTCAGCTTACAGTGTTAAAAAGTTAAATCCCTACACAATTTATGTTTATGTTCCACAAACAGTGTTATCTGAAATGGGCATTAAGTTTTATAACTTGTTAAATATTATGAAGGGCCCCCACAGGGAAAATGCTGATTTCATTATTATTACTTTTATTGTCCATTTTTTTAGTGCTGACACAGTGAAAAAAATTAATAAGTAAATACAAAAGTTGTGTGATTTGCATCTGTTGCATTTTGTTCAGCATAAAAACCATGAAACTAAGGGGTTTTTTTTCCCAATATTTTATTGCAACTTTTTTTTTCTCAATATTAACAAATATAAATCACAGGATGAGAATAATAGCAGCCTTACCGGGAATTAAACATGGTGTCTTTCCTTTACTGAGTGAATGCTTAGCTACCAATGCCAACACCTTTTCTCTGATAAATTATGACATATTCTGACCAACCCCTCTGCACACTGGAAATCTGGTCTCGAATTTCAGGGCTCCAGACAGATTCAAGAATATTACATGTGGATTTAGTAGTCCAAGTAACACTGTTAGACTACATTAAGTCACAAATGTAACACAGAGAATGCTTACCCCCAACTGGATCTGAACCCAGAGCCAAACATAATAGGTGGTGAAAAATTTTTTTGCTAAACCAGGACTTGAAACCTTACAAGGTCTATCCCCTCAAAGGGTGATCTCTAGTGACTGAACTATCATGCCACACAGTCTTGCTTCATCAATACCAATACCCAGCTACAAGCAGATACATGTTATCTTCCAATTTTCCTGAATGTACATGTCTGAAGGCCAAATAATTTTACCTGTTTTTATGATTTATTACAAACACAACATTACTGTAGGTTTTATGAAACAGTGCAAGGGGTGAGCATTGAACAAGGACCATCAAAGATAGATACTGCTTTTAAGAAGAAAATGAAAATACCCAGCTATTCTTCAACAACAGCTGCATCACACAGACTTCAGCTGCTCAAAGAACATTAACATGAAAATACCCAGGCATTCTTCAACACCAGCTGCATCACACAGACTTCAGCTGCTCAAAGAACATTAACATGAAAATACCCAGGCATTCTTCAACACCAGTTGCATCACATAGACTTCAGCTGCTCAAAGAACATTAACATGAAAATACCCAGGCATTCTTCAACACCAGTTGCATCACACAGACTTCAGCTGCTCAAAGAACATTAACATGAAAATACCCAGGCATTCTTCAACACCAGCTGCATCACACAGACTTCAGCTGCTCAAAGAACATTAACATGAAAATACCCAGGCATTCTTCAACACCAGTTGCATCACATAGACTTCAGCTGCTGAAAGAACAGCAGCATGAAAATACCCAGGCATTCTTCAACACCAGCTGCATCACATTGACTTCAGCTGCTCAAAGAACAGCAGCATGAAAATACCCAGGCATTCTTCAACACCAGCTGCATCACACAGACTTCAGCTGCTCAAAGAACATTAACATGAAAATACCCAGGCATTCTTCAACACCAGTTGCATCACATAGACTTCAGCTGCTCAAAGAACATTAACATGAAAATACCCAGGCATTCTTCAACACCAGTTGCATCACACAGACTTCAGCTGCTCAAAGAACATTAACATGAAAATACCCAGGCATTCTTCAACACCAGTTGCATCACACAGACTTCAGCTGCTCAAAGAACATTAACATGAAAATACCCAGGCATTCTTCAACACCAGTTGCATCACACAGACTTCAGCTGCTCAAAGAACATTAACATGAAAATACCTAGGCATTCTTCAACACCAGTTGCATCACACAGACTTCAGCTGCTCAAAGAAAATTAACATGAAAATACCCAGGCATTCTTCAACATCAGTTGCATCACAGAGACTTCAGCTGCTCAAAGAACAGCAGCATGAAAATACCCAGGCATTCTTCAACACCAGCTGCATCACATAGACTTCAGCTGCTCAAAGAACAGCAGCATGAAAATACCCAGGCATTCTTCAACACCAGCTGCATCACATAGACTTCAGCTGCTGATAGAACAGCAGCATGAATCATCTGCTCAGTAAGTTGCTATAAGTAATGTGGATTTTATGCCCCATCCAAAACATCTAGTTTTATCTCTCACAATCTAATAAATATCAGGAAGTACAGGTTTGTTATTATTTAGGAAACCTAAGACAGTTTTTTTGTTGTTGTTGTAAGTCTTCAATTTCTGGTATTGAACCCATGGTAGCAAGTAGTCATGCAAGTTCCTCTGACAGGTATAAACTGTTTTTGTTGTTCATCAATTTATTTGTTATGAAGATGTTTGACATGTCTAGGTGTCTTATTTGTATGAAGTTAGTGTATTTAAGTGTATTTTATGTAACTGATTTTAAATACTTTGTTTCTCTGTAGACAGAGTTTTCTTGTTAAAACATTTAGTAATAGTATCAACTTATAAATACCTATGTTAACAATTTGAAACAATTTACATAGAAACTTTCTACTACATATGATGATGGAATCTATTTTCAGTTCAAAGCAACATTCTCCAGAAATGAAAGTACCACCAGGCTATAGCTCAAGTTTCATTGATCCATTTGAGTAAGCGTTTTTATTACATGTACATTTAAGTTTGTTCAGTAAAGTTAGAGGGGTTTTAAGGTACATTTACCAATAATAAGATAAAAGAGGATATTTCTAGTTACTGGTAAACATGGTGGGCAGAACAGCATTTGATAAACTTTGTTTTCAATAATATTGACCTGGGATGGGAGTAACTTGGATAATTGAGCATAATATTATTATGGACCTTTTTGTACTATCTTGAAAAAGAGCTGTCATATTGATTTCAGACCTTTTGTATATTATTTTAAGCAATAACCCTGTAAGGAATGGACAGTCACAAAACTCTGACTTGAATTTCAGCTAAATTAAGTCCCCTCTAGAACTTGGAAAATTTGGTCAGTTTCACACGCCATCCTGTGTCTTCAATTCATAATTTCATTGTCTGGTAGGCTCATTTGGTAAGCTTTTTTTATATTAATATTGTTTATAAATTTTAGACTAAGCATAGAGGTTTTTGAAGAAATAAACAGTGAATCAAAAAATGATGAAGATTATGAGCCAAGCTTTGATGTTTTCAATGGGTCATAGGGTAAGTCAGTTTTATACCTACATTTAAAAAGTGATGTGAAATACTAGGTCTCTTCCAAGCTTATGTTTTCAACCTTTTTCTACATCATACTCATTCCAGTGAATGACTTTATGCTGCTAGATTTTATTTGTGTTACAGAATAACATTAAGCCTCTTTAAGCATTTTATTGCAAGTTTCAATTCATTTCTGTGCAAAGAAAAAAGTTCAGAACATTTTATTTCAGTTTTTTATTGTTCCAGATGTAATATGCTATAATAGGATTCTTAACAAGAGGACCATGATGGCCCTGGGTCGCTTCCACCAGTATTTTGGCTAGAGGTCCACTAGGCAATATAAGTAAGTTACAAAATATTTAAGCTCCAAGTAATATGGTTTCAGACAAGAAGATTTTTTAAGTCTTTTCTTTATTACCTTATGTAACATCACTCTGAGCTCAATGGTGAATGTAATGTATTACATGAGAAAGTTGTGTGTCTTTAACTTGTCTGTTTACAGTAGGATCTTGCTACTTGTGGACAGGTACCAGTGGAATCAGGTGTTCAAATGAGATTGCAACATTCCTAAAATTGTACTAGCTTTCATTGCCAAAATCTGTTGAAAATGATATTCTTTACTTAGACGCATGTACAGATCAGGAAAAAAAATAAATTATTGCAGCTTCCTAACTTCATGCTTTAACATACACCTGAAATCTTAAAACAACTGAACATAAAATTTTAGAAAGTGGACATACACAAATGGAATGTGATAGTATGTACTAAACCATTGAGTTTGCGGTTGAGTTTGCTAAAAAGCGAAAAAAGACCTAAATATTTGTTCCAAGAAAATGGGCCACAGTTGCCACAATGGCAAGGAGAAGGGATCCCTTTACTTTAAAACACATATACTTTTTAGGTTATAAAAGCATGAACACTACAGAGCTTAGAGCTCAAAGTAAATCTGCCAATGGCCAAAAGATATCATATATGTTTGTTTCCCACTTACGTCAAGATATCCATTTTGTATAATGTTCTAATAATAAATATGTTTGTTTCCTTCTTAGGTCAAGATTTCCATTTTATGTAATGTTCTAATATAATATCATTGGATTTGTCACCTGTTTTCTGAGGAAAGTTCAAGAAAACATTGGTAGTGTTTTTATTCTTTAAATGAAATCATCGTTTGTTGTACAGTGAGTTGGTACATATGCACCTGTCATACAATCTGTGTATTTTTCAGATCACTGTTAAAGGAGGCCCCAAACATGGAAGCTGTGTCAGTGAAAAAGTGGTCATGTGACCAGACGAAAGCACCCAGTGTCATTGATGGCAAGAGACCTGTTTGGAAACAGAGATTCCTGAAACACTTAAGAGAACTACAGTCAGAGGTAACTATCAGAATTCTTCATTTGAAGCAGGCTTTATGGACAAATATGAGGTACTTGAAGTGGAGACACAAAAATCAAGTATTTCAAGCATGATTTGAGAGACATAATTATTTCAGTCTGTTGAGATAGTCAAATCAGAGATGCCTGGGGGATCTACTCCCTCCAAAGTACAAACAGAAATTTCTGACACAAATAAAATGATACAGGAAAAAGTACAAACTGCATGGTCAAGTGGGGTTAGACACCAAAATGTGTCTTCCTTTAGACAGACTGGAAGGGCTGTAAGGTGTTGCATGAACTTCACAAGCAAAATCTCCTGCAGTGCATATTCAAACAGGATCTAATGCAAATTCTGTTGCTCTTTTTCTATTTTTTGTTTATGGATCATTATGAACATAACTTTTCAGGAAAAAGTGTTAAACACAAGTTCCAGTTTGTGTGCAACCAATGTTAGTATAAAGGTAAAATCTTTGAGAAATTTTCATGACATTTAGAAAAGAAATGTAGCCTCTAGAGAGTTAATGTTCCAGGTTTTTCTATGTTTGGACCCCATGACCTAGTTTTTGATCCCAGATGACCTATTTTCTTCAAACTAGACCAACACATCATCAAGGTTAAGATTCTGACAAAGGTTCATCACATTAGGAAAGAAAATGTACTAGTCTAGTCTCTAGAGAGTTAACAAGGATTTCCTATAAATTAGTTTTCGACCCAAGATGACCAATATTTCAAGCTGACCTAGATATCATCAAGACAAAGTTTCTGAAAAATGTTTATGGTATTTGGAAAGAAAATGTAGCCTCTAGAGTATTAACAAGGTATTCCTATGTTTTGACCTTGTAACCTAGTTTTTGAAACAAGATGACCCTTATTTAAACTCAAACTAGATATCATGAAAACAAACATTTTGACTGATTTTCATAACATGATTATATTGATTATTTATAAGGATGGTCCATTTATGTTTTGTATATATTATGTGAACATATTATTGATCGTTTAATTTAGGCAAAATGCTTCTAAGAAGTTCATTTATTAGCAACAAATGACACTTCTCCAGTTTGGTTTCATTTCTTTTCACATTGAATATTTTGGTTTAATTTATTGCACAAGTACTTTAGCTTCTTATTTCTTATGGTCATGCAACCCAGACACATTTGATATATGATGGGAAAGGGATTCTGTCAACTACACCTATCAATAAATGTGACTAACACCCCCACAACACCGCCTCGTCAGAAGAAAAGGGGAAATATAAAATGCATCATGCACATCTACACTTATTGGTGATTGTGCACATCAAGTCTCCAATCAATAGTCCAAGAGATGTGGAAGCAGTTTGTTTAACAAGATTTTGCTATGATGGGCCATAAAACCACAAAGCAGGCAGGAGTGTAGTTGAACAAAATGTCAAACACATCTATATTTACTTGTACACATGCACACAAGCTTTCAAAAATAATGAAATTGAAAGTCTTAGAAATGTGAAAGAAGCTCGCATCACAAGATTTCTTCAACAGACCAAAGACTGACCAAACAACTGACCAACCGTATGTTGACTACTATATACCCTAGCAAACAAAGTCTGGTGGGGATATTGTAAGATTTTCAAAGTTCTCCCATAAAGACATAAAGGACATGTAAGTCCCATCCATGACAAAATTATTTTCAATTTGGACCAGCAGTTTCTAAGAAGAATTTTTAGCTATTCTCAGGTGAGCTAAAAAAACAGTTAAATTTGGTACATTATCTAAGGGAAAAATTACAAAGTACAAGTCAGAGTTATCAAACTTTGCACCTGGAGTTGAGCAGTTTGTGTGATCTTTCATGTATGCTTTTTTTTTTATACAGTTATAGAGATGTTTAAGAAAAATGTAAATTTTGGGATATTTTCTTAGTGAAAAAGGGACCTAACTAGAAATGGTTTTTGATTGAACAAAAACATATGTCTCCCCCCAGCCAGTTGCTGCAGGCAGTATTGAATCAGACGATTGTAAAATTTGACATTTAACCTCCAAGTGTGACCTTGACCTTGAGACACCACACCCGCAAAGTGGGTTCTGCATGTCGACTTGATGAGGTGAACATCTGACCAAAGTTTCATAAAAATCCTTCAAGGGCTTTGGAAGATACAGAGCAGTCAGGATTTTGTGGCATTTGACATTTAACCTCCAAGTGTGACCTTGACCTTGAGAAACCACACCCACAAAGTGGGTTCTGCATGTCGCCTTGATGAGGTGAATATCTGACCCAAGTTTCATAAAAATCCTTCAAGGGCTTTGGTAGATACAGAGTGGACACGATTTTGTGATGGACAGACGGACAGACAGACAGACAACCAGGGAAAAACAATATGTCTCCCCCCGATGAGGTGAACATCTGACCCAAGTTTCATAAAAATCCTTCAAGGGCTTTTGAAGATACAGAGCGGACAGGATTTTGTGGCATTTGACATTTAACCTCCAAGTGTGACCTTGACCTTGAGACACCACACCCGCAAAGTGGGTTCTGCACGTCGCCTTGATGAAGTGAACATCTGACCCAAGTTTCATAAAAATCCTTCAAGGGCTTTTGAAGATACAGAGCGGACACGATTTTGTGGCATTTGACATTTTACTTCCAAGTGTGACCTTGACCTTGAGACACCACACCCGCAAAGTGGGTTCTACACGTCGCCTTGATGAAGTGAACATCTGACCCAAGTTTCATAAAAATCCTTCAAGGGCTTTGGAAGATACAGAGCGGACAGGATTTTGTGACGGACGGACGGACAACCGGGGGAAAAACAATATGTCTCCCCCATTTTTGGGGGGAGACATAATTACATCTACATACAACTCTGATAAATGAAACTTGGCAGATGGATTTCCATTGTGACCTTTCATACATATTTTAAATATCAAGTTAATGTCTTTTTGGTTTCAGGGATACTTAAAAAAACAATCTGGACGGGATTAGACACTTATTTAAGTGAAAAAGGGGTCATAATTACTTCTAAATACAACTCTGAGTTATAAAACTTTGCAACTAGAGTTGCATTGTCATCTTTCACATATACGAGGAATGATAAAATAAAAGTTCACAGAAAAGTGTTCTCATTTCTCTATTGCAAGAACACAATTTCAAACAATTCATACCATTAAAGTTAGATTCGAAAAGCAGCTGAATTACGTCATTTCATACAATTCATTTGCATATACTCCAAACAGTTATAACTATAGTAATGTCACGAAAAGAGTCCAGGCCCAACCCAAAACAATGTTAATGTCAACATTCATACAAGTTTGCATCTCCTTAGCCTGCTAGTCTCTATATTCAAGAGGGCAGCCCGTAAAGCCCCCCAAAAATTTGTCAATATCATCAAAATGTGTCCCACAAAGACAACTCTTGATGACAGAAAGAAAATCGCACAATGACAGGTCTGGGCAGAGTAGGCAGAGTGGTCGAGAAGTTCCAAACCCAGTTGCTGTAAGGTTGTATGTGTCTATTTGGCTTATTGAAAAGCGTTATCATGGCTGAAGTTCAGGGACGGTAGCTGCTTTGCTCTCTTCTTTCACTTCGCCCATTTCAATACCTGAAAATTAGGGAAAACTGTAAGTGTTCTGCAGATACATTACCAGTGGTTGTACATGTAAAGAACCAGTAAGTTTGAACTTGTAAAATCAATTAGAATGAAGTTACCTTCGTGTAGTATGTTTCTTCCACTGTATGTCTGATGGGTACCGGCATGCACAAGAATTACCCCTCTTGCATTGAAGAAGATCAGAAACATCTGCCTTTTGGCAGATTGGGACTTTTGAACTTCTTGGGATGAAGAGCCTGGTGCTTCACACATCATAGATTGAAACTTGTCTCTGGTGTGTACAAACTGAACCATGTTTCACTGACAGACATGATTCGTTCAACAAGTTCAAATCCTTCACCCGCAAACCTCTTCTACAGCTGCTCACAAGACTCCATTACTTGCAGTTGTTTCTTGCTCATCACTTACAATTTTAATATCCAACGGGCAAATATACGTCACATATTTAGCTAGTCATTAATGATATTGAAGATAGTCCCACTGCTACAGTCCATTCTGTTCACCACTTCACGGATGATAATATGGTAATCTCTAGCAAGCAACACCTTGATGGCAGTGATGATGGTGTCCATATATGCTGGCCACTGCGCTTGTCTTTAACAATGTTTTCCCTGCCCACCACAAACCATTTGTATCATTTACAGGTGACTGGGATTTTTCTATTCGCTTCAGTTTCATCAAAGGCATTGTGTATCATTTCAATAATTTTAGTCTTTAAAACTCCATTCTTTAAATTGTGCATACGAGACATAATAATTTGTGTCCATTCTGATCAAAAACAACCAATATATGGGCCCGGAAGACGACAATGACATTACTATGGAAACCATATAAATTGGCAATTCATTGATATAAGTTATATATTGCAATTTCCTAATTCTACAATAAAATATAAAGAGAACACTTTTCCGCAAACGTTTTTATCACCCCTCATATTGTATGTTTCAGGTTAATATCTCTACTGGATTCAGAGATATTCAAGATAAACAATCAGGACTGGACTGGACACATTTTCTAAGTGTAAAAGGGGTCATAATTATGTCTTCATACATCTCTGAGATATCAAACTTGGCACATGGAGTTGCATTGTGATCTTTCATATATATTTTCACATATATATTAAGTTTCAAATTAATACCTTTACTTGATTCAAAAATATTCAAGAAAAACAATTGGGATTGGATGGGTTTGAAAAAATGGTCATAATTACATCTAAATACAACTCATAATTATCAAACGAGCCACAAGGAGTTTCACTGTCATCTTTCATATATATTTTAAGTTTCAAATTAATATATTTACTGGTTTCACTGATACACTAAGAAAAACAATTAGGACGGGACCACTTCTTAGTGGAAAGGGTTCATAATTATGTCCAAATATAACCCTGAGTTAATGAACTTGGCACTTGGAACTGCATTGTGATCTTTCATAAATATTCCAGATTTAAGTTAATGTCTGGTTTGATCTGAAAATATTCAGGACGGGACTGGAGGGAACAAAGTGATACCCCGCCCCCCTTCCACCACCAAACTATGTTTACTTTGGGTATAATAAATAGTCAGGTAAGTTCTTTATCTGTCCAGATTTATCTGTTCCACATCTGTTACTGACAGACCTATAAATGTACTGACAAACTCTAACTTTTAAGACTATTACATAACCTATAAATGTAAAGCAGCTTTCAGTAAATGAAATTAATAATCAGGAATAATAGTAACTGTACAAATTTTTTGAATACTCGGAAGAGTAGAAGAGTCTTGTGATGACTTTGACAGCCTGACAGGTCCAAGGTCATCTCCAGTCTTTAAGACTAAAGGTGCTCAGGCTAGGTATAGGAGACTGCAGTTAAAGGCTAACCCTAAGCTCAGTATGCTTGGTGTCCCTTAGTGTAGTACAGTACCACCTGCGCTGAAAATGCCTGCAGATTTTTCATTGCCAACACCAGCAAGCAGATGAGAAGCATCATGGACAGGTATAAGGTTGAATTTTGACCTTTGAAGGACAAGCACCCCTGCAGCTGATGCACCATTATATGGTAAGGGGATGGGGGACAGCAGGCATGAAAGGCTTAAAAGTTCTTTGCCTAAGCATTTGACATTTGACAGTAGGGGCAGCTGAAGTTTACCAGATATGCTTAAGCATGTGAGCTGTCAGATGATGAAAGGCAATGGACTATTATGTACATGATAGTGATAGGGTAAATTCATAGCAGAGTTTACTTGCCAAGCTCAAGACATGGTTTGGTGAACAGGAACTGCCAGCTGCAGCATAGGCAAGGTTCCAGCAAGCTAGCCTGAAGGAAGGTAAGTTGTTGGATGAGTTTGCTGACCACATGATGACTATAGCCTCCTGTGACTTAAAAGGCCTACCAGAGATGTTTGTGACTGAACAAGTTATAAGTCATTTCAGTCAAGGCTTGTTGGATAGAGGGGCTGGACACCACATTTTTATTCATGCACCTGCTAATATCCAACAGTCTGGAAGTAACAGAAGGGGTAGAAGGCCATGTTTGGTAAATCTAAGCATAAGACTAAAAGTAAGAGAGGATGAACACATCATTTTAATACATGAACATTGAGTAAAGAAAAAGGTTCTTACCACATTATAATTAAATAATTCCAGAGAATATTCTTAAATATTTGGTATATTTACCATGTTTACACATCACAAAAAAAATCAATACTTTAATTTACTGATTATTTCAGGGCTGCCCTGAAGGATGAGTCTTTGGAAGTGCTGCTGACTTTCTCACTTCTTGGTCCACCAGTAGCTCAGTACAAACCTGCCCAGTGTGTCCAGAAATGGCTCAAGAGGAAGAACAAAAGGAAGAGAAGGCTCATGGAACCATAGAATCGAAGAACAGTTAAAAAGTTAAAGACTGTATCTTCATGCTTATTGTATGGGCTTGTAACCTGCTTGTATGTAAAAGAAACCCTAAAAGAAAAGAGTTAACACAGATGCACTCTGACATTATTTCCCCATTTACCCTCGAGCAATGCATAATTTGACCATTTACCACCATGCTTTGGACCTGATTAATTGACCCCAGATGACTCATATTCGAACATGACCTAGAAATTACCGAAACAACTTTTCTGACAAATTTCCAGGTTATTTGGACTGAAAATAATACCTCTAGAGTTTTAACAAGGTTTTTTCCATATTTGCCCCAGATAACCATATTTGAACTTGAGCTAGAAATCATTGAAACAACCTTTCTGACAAATTCTCAGGATATTTGGACTGAAAATGTAACCTCTTGCGTGTTAACAAGGTTTTTCCATATTTTGGCTCTGTGACCTAGTTTTTGACCCAAGATAATCCATATTCAAACAAGAAATCGGTGAAACCAATGGATTCTCCCCAAATAAATGCCAATTCCAAATGGGCTATTGTTAAATATGTATTTTTTTTTAAAGTATGAAAAATAACAAAGGGCAATAACTCCTAAATTATGCAAAATAGAGTTACGGTTCTTGCACGCTGCAATTCTCCTCATAGCGGTCTATCTACCAATAAAGTTTCATGTTAATAACTCTTATAGATTTTTCTAAAGAGGGAGATAATTCAAAAAGGGGGCAAAACAGAGTTATGGTTCTTTCGCACTGCACTCCGCATCAATGCCCTCTACCATTGTGTGCAGTTTAAACAAATTATGTCCAAGGGTTTTCAGGTTATGCTCTGGACAAGATTTTTCTAAAAGGGGAGATAATTCAAAAACGGGGCAAAATAGAGTTATGGTTCTTCAGCACTGCACTCCGCTTCAATGCCCTCTACCACTGTGTGCAGTTTAAACAAATTATGTCCAAGGGTTTTCAGGATATGCTCCGTACAAATTTTTTCTAAAATGGGAGATAATTCAAAAACAGAGCAAAATAGAGTTATGGTTCTTTTGGCAATGCACTCCGTGTCAATGCCCTCTACCACTGTGTGCAGTTTCAACAAATTATATCCAGGGGTTTTCAAGTTATGCTCCGGACAAAATTATGACGGACAGACAGACCGACGGACGGACAAAGCGGCAACTGTATGCTCGCCCTTTGGGAAGCATAACAAGAGCCACCGCAAGCAGGGACCATGCTCGATTTTTCCCCTATTTCCAAAGGCAAAACATATCAGAGGAAGCACATTGTGGTGAAGGGATTTCAAATGAAACAGCATTTGGAAATATAATTATACATAACAAAGTTATGGCCAATTTTAGCAACATTCAGAAATTTGACCTTAAAGGTCAAGGTCAAGTTCAGTTTAGCCTTCTTTGGAGGTATTGTCTAAAAGGTAGTTATGTCCAAGCATGAAGACACTACATCCATTTACAACAAAGATATAGCCAAGTTAAGTAATGTCAAGGTCATTTAAAGGTCAAGGTGATGCTTGAATTGTTCAACACGTTTGTTGTATTCTCAGTGTTGTTTTGTCCCTGTATAGATCAAATCTGTCCATAAATAACAAAAGTTTGGCTATTTTAGCAAAATGCAATAATTCTAACTTGACTGTCAAGGTCTTTTAAAGGTTGAGGTCATACTTGAATAATTTAACAAGTAGGTTTTGTCATGAGCATTGTTTTGTCCAAGTTGTTATGGCCAATATTAGCAAAATTCAATATTTTGACACTGATGGTCAGGGTCATTTGAAGGTCAAGGTCACAGTTGAATGATTCAATGTGACAGTTTTGTCATGAGTGTGTTTTTGTCCAAGTATAAATCAAATCAATCCATAAATAACAAACATTTGGCTATTTTAAGCAAGTTCAATATCTTGACCTTAAATGTCAAGGTTATCTATACGTCAAGGTCATACTTATAATAAATTAAAATGTCAGTTTTGTTGTTTTATCAAAGTATAAATCAAATCCATAAATAAACAACAGTTAGGACAATTTAAGCAAAATTATATAATGGGACCTTGACTGTCAAGGTCATTTTAGGGTAAAGGTCATACCTGAATTATTCAACATGTAAGTTTTGTCAAAAGTGTTGTTTTGTCCAAGTATAAATCAAGTCTAACCATAAATTACACAGTTATGACCAACCTCAGCAAAATTCAATAATTTGATCTTGCTAGTCAAGGTCATTTTTTAAGTCAAGGTCAAACTTGAATCAAAATGTTGGATTTGTCATATTTGTTGTTTGTCCAAGTATAAATCAAATCCATCAATAAATGACAAAGTTATGACAATTTAAGCAAAATTCAAACATCTGACCGTGATGGTCAAGGTCATGGTCACACTTGAGTTCTGCAACATGTCGGTTTTGTCACAAGTGTTGTTTTATCAAAGTATGAATCAATTCCAACAATAAATGACAAAGTTATGGCAAATTGTAGCAAAATTCAATAATTTGACCTTGACTGTCAAGGTCATTTAAAGGTCAAGGTCAAACTTGAAATAAACATAATGTCTGATTTGTCATAAGTGTTGTTGAATCCAAATATGAAATCAAATCTATAAATCAATAAGAAAGTTATGACAATTTAAGCAAAATTCTATCATCTGACCTTGACAGTCAAGGTCATTTTAAGGTGATGGTCATATCAGAATTATTCAACATGTCAGTTTTGTCATGAGTGTTGTTTCGTCCAAGTATAAATCAAATCCAACCATAAATACTAAAGTTATGGACAATTTTAGCAAACATTAATAATTTGACCTTGAAGGTGAAGGTCATTTATGAGTCAAGGTCATATCTGAAAGAATCAAGATGTCAGATTTGTCATAAGTGTTGTTTTGTCCAAGTATGAATCAAAACCATAAATGAATTAAAAAGGTAAGACAATTTAAGCAAAATTCAATCATCTGACCTTGACGGACAAGGTCATTTTTAGGTTATGGTCATACCTAAGTTTTTCAATATGTCGGTTTTGTCATATTTGTTGTTTTGTCCAAGTATGAATCAAAACCAACCATAAACAACAAAGTTATGATAATTAAAGTAAAATTTAATTATTTGACCTTGACGGTCATGGTAATTTTAAGGTTAAGGTCAAACTTGAATAATTTATCTAGTCAGCTTTGTAATAAGTGTTGCTTTGTCGAAGTCTGATTCAAATCCAACCATAAATAACACAATTATGACCAGTTTTAACAAAAATCAATTATCTGACCTTGACTGTCAAGGTCATTTAACGGTCAAGGTCAAATTTGAAAGAATCGTAATGTTGGATTTGTCATAAGTGTTGTTTTGTACAAATATGAATCAAATCTATAGATAAATGAGAAAGTTATGACAATTTAAGCAAAATTCAATCATCTGACTTTGACGGTAAAGGTCATTTTAAGGTCATGGTCATATCTGAGTTATTCAACATGTCGGTTTTGTCATAAGTGTTGTTTTGTCCGACTATAAATCAAATCCACCTATTAATATTTAAGTTGGTAAATTTTAGCAAAATTTAATAATTTGACCTTGAAGGTGAAGGTCATTTATGAGTCAAGGTCAAGTTGAGTCTGGTTCACTTGAAGATCATGTCCAAAGGATTGTTGTGTCCAAGTATGAAGACAATCCACCAATTAATATTTAAGTTATGGCAAATTTTAGCAAAATTCAATATTTGACCTTGAATTTGAAGGTCATTTAAGAGTCATGGTCAAGTTTAGTCTGGTCATCTTGAAGGTCTTGTCCAAAGGGTTGTTGTGTCCAAGTATGAAGATAATCTATTAAGGAATAAAAAAATTATGATCAATGTTAAAGTTTTCAGACGGGAACGGAACGGCAATGGCAAAAAAAGTCGAGCTAAAAAGTGCTATAGGCAAGTTGATTGTTATTGTTTTGATTCGTATATTTTCTGCGCATGTGCATTAACTGGTTGGCAGAAACAAAACAAATAAACATGGTGTCCAAGGAAAACGATATGATGATGGCAAGTAAATTTACAACGTAGATTTCTCATTTAGATATAATTTCAATGAATAGATATGCTGAAAAGTTGCTTGTGGATGGATTTATGATTCCCGATCCGTATGGGACAGGTTTGAAGTATGAAAATTCTACACAGAAGTGGCCCAATGTTTTGTTTGGTGACATTTACAAGTACTTGATCAGTACGCCTGGAATCTACACACAAGAAAGTATGAAAGCATACAAATCACTTGATGGGTATAATTTCTTCATGTGCGGTCATGTCCAGGAAGTCCTGTTTTCTGAAGTTTCTGGTGATAGCCCAGTTTGTGTGTTAAAGACAAAGGTCATGCCTTCTCAGAGTGTCACAAAGAAGCCTCATGAACCCTGGGTGTGCGTACACAAGGAGAAGGGCTACATAATATCTGCACATTGTACAGTAAGCATTTTTTAAACATTGAGTACTCATTTAAAACTATATTTAAAGACGGACATTGGTTCTCCTGTAGAACTTTTCCTGTGATTGACATTAATGGGATTTTAAGCTAGTGCAATTATGTTGTGGTCAGATTTTATAGCACCTGTCAGTAATCAGGTTAGGCAATTTAATTTATGATAGGAGATGGAGAGGTAAAGTGTAAAATGAAATGTTAACTGGTCAAGGCATTTCTGTCTACACATCTGTTTTCAAACTTGACCTGAATTTAGAAGTATGAAAATTGCCCTCAAAATTGAAACTAACAGTTTGTTAAACCAGTGAAACCATTTTCTCATTGATCAGCTATTGCAGAATATATATCTGTAATTTATTTATAAGATAATTTTATAACAGGATTATAAACGACTTGATAAAGTATATATTGTGGAATAAAAATATTTAGTTTTTCACTGAAACAGCAACATGAGTCATAGAGATATTACAAATTCTGTCAGTAACAAAGTAAATAAGAAGAAACGTTTGAGTGACCGGACAATTAAAACATACAGTTACACAAAAAGCAGAAAACACTTTGATATGTCATTTGCTGACGACATGGAAAAGATGGCGTTTGAAAACAAATTTGAACAATACAAGAGGAAGAATGGATTAAAAACACTGAAGGATTTTTTTTGACCATATGTTAAATCAACCAGAAACAAATGACAGTAGGAAAGGAGAACACAGTTAAACCCCCAGCAATGACAATATTTTAGGAAATGCAAAATAATCAACTTTTTTATGTGAGAAAAAGAAACTGTTTGATTTAGTTGAAGCTTTATGTCATCATCATAGAAACTGTGATTTTGAACTTAGACCTTTTTCACTTATATGTGGGCATGTTGCAGAGATAGTGTGGAGTTGCCAAAATGGACACATGATCAAATGGGCCTCATCTAGTGAACTTGCAGAAAACTATACTGTAAATTACCGTGTGATGATGTCATACCTTTGCTCAGGTATTTCTCAAGTTGGATATGAAAGATTTAGTCAATTTGCAGAAATTGGGATTTTAAGTGAACATTTTCGGAACAAAGCAGCAGATACATTGTCAGCAGTTATTTCTGTTACAGCCAGAAAATCAGTTCAGTATGCCCTTTTTGATGAAATACAGCTTTCCAACGACAAAGGTGAAAATTGAATTTCAATTATGACTGATGCTCGTCACCACTGTACAAAAAACAGTTACCATACAGACCATGTTTCCCTTGGACAACATTCACATAAAGTAATTAATTTTCAGCACATTACTAAGAATCAGGAACCATCTACACAAAAACATGAAAAACTTGGTTGTGAACAAATGTACACTGATTTTGAAAGACAGAGAGTAAAGGTGAACATTCATACCCATGACCGTAATTTATCTGTCAACAAATTTATACGGACCAAAGACGATGCAATGAGCGTTGGCATGCAACAAAACCAGTTACTCAGGGTGTGAAAAAGATATCCTCAGGAGCAAGACGCAATATTGGAGTAACTTGGCATCCACAGCTAGCGGACAAGGGCTCTGGCATCCGTAATCATATGTATTACGCAACTGACAATTGTGACAATAATCCACAAACACTACGTCAAATAATTGACAATTGCATTCCTCACTTCCAAAATGATCATAATAACTGTGCCATTGACTCGGAATGCAAAACTCCAAACTATGTGCCGGATTATATTATTGTAAATGATGCATCAGCAGTTCGCTTGTTGACCCAGTTTCTCCATTCACTAACACTTTACAAAAATGCTGAAGATTATGCTCTTTCAAGAGATACTTACTGTGTAGAAAGTTTTAATAACACATGTTTAATTTACCTAGACAAGTGTGTTCATTACAAAGACAGGTCATACATGATTAGTATGAACTTAGCTATTATATCCTGGAACGAACATGTAGACCGCCCATTAACCTCTCGATGGAAACCAGAAGAGGCACACCACAACCGACGTCAGTTAGGGAAAAAGCGTTACAAAAAAAAACTTACAGTTTTGTGAATGACATTTGGGTACTGCTTGTTGAAGTGCTTGATGGCAGACAGCAGTTGCCAGTTATGGACAGAAACAATGATGATATGAATGATTCGGATCATTACCAGGACCGTGATGATGAATAATGAAAAGTAATGACTGATACACATTTATTCAATAGTAAGGTTGAACTTACAAGCAACAGAATCTCAAATATTTTATATATTCTAATGAATGTAAATTCTATACTGTATAACAGTAACTACTGAAAGTATCATTATATGTACTGAAAATTTTTCACCTCTGATATAAAGTATTTTATTTCTATTACGCTAATACATGTTAATAATATCCTTTGTTTATTGATTTATTGTTGATTTATCCTGTAGTAGCAATGAGAGGAAATTCAGTGCCACTTATGTCCCATATAAGACTGTCCTTCAGGATTAGGATATAAACGTCTTACTACTTCTAGTACACATTGTGGCATAACCTCCCTGCAAGTCCAAACTGTATCGTCCACACACCTTTTGCTGTTTAACATTTGACATTTTTTTCTGAATTTATCTGGAAATATTCCAAGCTCCTGCATTAGATTTCCAAGATGGCGTCGGGAGAAAGTTCAGTGCTAAATTTGAAAGAATTATCTTTGAATAGTGGAACACAGACCTATGTACCAGACAAAATTTTTACGCAATGCTTTAAAGGTAAGATTTTTCGAGCATCAAATGTTAATACATTATAGTAAACATTAATTTTTGACGTGCAGACATGTCTATGTCTACATCCCTGCGAGGGGTTCGACATAAATGGAAGATAGCATGATGGTAGAATGGTGATATGGGACCATTTGCTGTTTGGGCAGCTTGTGAGGAGTTGGGCATATAATATATTTTCATACGGGCTTGTTTTTTCTTTTAATGTTCATGAGAACCATTTGCCACTCTATTACATAGATTTTACAAATGATATTTGCATAACTTTTTCATTATGGTAACAAGGGTAAGGATGAAAACTGGCTTTGAACCATATTTCATTTACACAGTTACAATTTATACCAATACTTTACAGACACATCTGGAGTGATGGCAGGCAGATATACTGTTTAAAAAGATTGAAGAGATGTATACAGTTAATGGCTTGCCCAAGGTCAAGACTCTTAGTAAGTTACAGTCCATTTGGAGGTACTCTGCACAAATTTTACATTAGTACTGTCATTACCACAGGGAGAAGAAACGAGTGTTAAGTCAGTAAAAAGCTGTGCATAGCTTAAATTTTTTTGTTGAAAATACTGGTTAATAGATATTGCTTTGGTTTGATTTGAAAAGTAGAGATTGACATTATTAACAGTTTAAAGTCAGTTTGAAAAGATATGTAGACAGATAGTAACTTTAATACATGACTTGGTGACTTAATATGTATAGAGCAGGATGTATAATTACAATGTATGATTTTTTTGTGCATATAATTATATCTGAAATTTTGTCTTGAGAACTAGACTTCCATTCTTAAGTAAATCTGATTCTGAAATACTCAAAAAGCATTCAGTTGACATAGTAAAACTATTAGTTGTGTCACTGTTTTTACATTACTCTTTAATTCACAGGCAGTCATGGTAAGCTTGAAGTATTATGCTGAAATAAGTGGATTGTTGGATTATCTTACTTGGTGTTGTGCTATATGTACATATTAAACTACACTATTCTCTAGTCAAGCTTTTTCTGTATAACCTATCTTTTAATATTTGATCGTAAGATTACAGCTTCGAAATACAAGATTACCTTGTATTGTTTACACTGATGGCAAACAGAATGATAATTTAGCTTTTTTGTTTCTTATGGCCACAATTTCACACATATATTGCTTTGTGTTGTCGACTTGTAAACTGTGTATCATTAGTAGTTAGAGCTTGGTGGAAGTATCTTTATTCCAATAAATGACTTTCAGTCTTTGAGGTATAAATTATAAAGTAATAACAAAATACATTATACATTTATTAAATAATGATTGACTTTAGTGAATGGAATGGTAAATCGCAGTGAGTTGTCGTTCCTTTATAGGTGTCGCCACTTTACCCGGTCCATAAATATCCGGAATACTCGGATTTTATCCTACTACAAACCAGGAAGTAAAGTTATATCTTTGTGATTTTTAACAAAATTCTAAGTTTATAATGCCGAGTACGTGTTGTTGTGTACCAAATTGTCATAATAGAGGAGGGCACGAATTCCCAACCGAAAAAGATCGACGGGAGAAATGGATTGTTGCCATAAAACGCCTCGATGTTGAAACAATGAAAAACTGGATACCATCAGCCGTTGTGTGCAAGTCGCATTTTAGGCCTGAAGATTACCTTCAGCAAACAAAAGACGGTATGTTTCGTTCATAAATTGTTTTAACTTTTAGGAATAAACACAAATTGGTACATTATATGTACTGTTATGGTAATATTGGATACAAATAATGACGTGTGTCAGTGGGTGGGGTAAAGCTGAAGGCTTGTGTTACACAATGTGGGATATAATTTATAAGTTAATGGTTGAGTTAGTTGTGACAACCTATATAAACATGATAAACCTTTCTACTATTTATTATGAATTGATCAGTATTATATGATGTTATACAAGTGATTTTTTATTTAGTGCAGCTGCTGATAAAAAAAATTGATATTAGGGATAAACTATGCACTGGTCTCTCTCGGTCTATTTTGACCAGGGATATAGTATCATAATTCATATTTACTGGCGCTGTCAGTGCCGGTCTTAATTATTTATAAAACTGGGTGAGAAAGGGTGTTGATATGAAATATATTATTTTTCACATATAATGTACTTTGTTTCTCTAATTGTTTTTTTATATTACGGACAAGACAATGAAGTAAAACATGTAATACTATTCACCGAATTATCGGAATTACCGATAGGAGATGGCAAATAGTACATCCCCTGAAATTAATCATTTACTTTTTATTGTTATTTTAGTACCACTCAAATTGATTAAATAAGATACATTATTTTTTTTTTTTTTTACGTACTGCTACTTTTTATTTTGTAGGAAGAAAACCCTGTCAACAGAAGCTCCTGTCATCTGCTGTTCCCACGCTATTTCAATGGACAAACCCGAAAACCCCATCAGATGTAAGTCGGAGTGAACGGCTGTGTGTGAGAGAAAGTCGGAAGAGGAAAAGAGAGTCTGATGTTGTCCGACATTTAGAAGCTGAATTTTCGCAGCCTTTAGATGTTATTGAAGAGATTGTACAACCCTCGGATGATGATATTATATATACTGCTGTTCCATTAAAAATGGTAAAAGATTGTGCTTCGCAAACAGTAGCAAAACCAATGTTTGATATTGATAACTTTGTAAATGACAATGAAGGAATTCTTTTCTACACTGGGTTAGAAAGTTACGTGAAATTCATGTTTGTATTATATACACTTGGGCCTGCAGCATATAATCTTAATTACTTATACCACCATGTCATATCTATCTCTGTGCCAAATCAATTTTTCATAACACTTATGAAACTTAGAAGAAATATGACACATTTTGAACTTTCAAGACTACATATCAGAAGGAAGTGTTAAAAATGTAGTTTATACATGGATATTGTTTATGTCAAAACAGTGGCGTGAAATTAATACAGTCGACTCCGCTTATAACGAACTCAATGGGACATTCAAATATCATTCGTTTTATCCGAAGTTCGCTAAAAGCGAAGTAGCAACAACTTTCGCGGACTTGTTTAGGTGGACAAATTTGCCGTGAAAAAGCATACCTGTCACCGGACACTTGTGCAATCAGTATTTTACGGCAGCGGTAATTTTATGCGGGGCAATTTATTGTACACTATATTATGCACATGCATTTGATTTATTGTAAACAAAAGTTTCACAGTTTATATGCATAATTTATACATGTATTTAATTCAAACAAAATATATTGATCATGAATCGAGCGCATCCCGATTTTCAATTATGACAGTTCGGTTCAACCTAGGAAATTTACGTTTTTGTTTCTCCATTTGGGACTGGAAAAAAAATGGTTCGCTATAGCCGAGGAAATTAACGTGTTTTTCTCCGTTTGGGACTTGAAAAATGGTTCGCTATAGCCGAAAATTCGTTATAAGCGAGTACGTAATAAGCGATGTGATTTAACATAAAATAAAGAAGGAATCGGCCTGGGATTTCAGAAATAGTTCGCTATAGCCGATAATTCGTTATAACCGAGTTCGTTATAAGTGGAGTCGACTGTATATGGCCATCACGAAATTTAGTGCGCTACTTTTCTCCCTCAGACTTTAAGTCTAAATTTCCAAGTACACGTGTAGTTATTGATGGAACCGAGTGTCCCATAAAAAAACCAAAGGCCCCAAGAGCTCAACAAGCGACATATTCAACCTATAAAAACAGAAATACAGTCAAAACTTTAATTGGTGCTTCACCAGGAGGGGTCATAACATATATATCTCCTTTATACGGTGGATCAACAAGTGACAGATGTGCTGTTACGTCAAATGTTGAGTCTCTTCAGGTGCCCCGGACCGCTCGACATCTTTTCTGTATTTCACTCCGGAGTTGCTCTTGCTTGTAATTACTTTGAGTTGAGTTGATTATTTTTTAGTCACCATTTTGAAACGCATAGACGGCGGAAAGATTATCATTTTGAATCACTTTGCATCGTTTTTAAATCCCCACATGTTGTAAGTTTTTGGGTCAGACATTTCATATAAATTATTCTCTTTATGTAGGCATGCATAAAAATTACATTTAACATAAACTTTAAATATATTTGCTCGAAATTAGTTTCGCCCTCAAAATTATTTGTTCCATTTCTGAGACAATATTTCTCTATTATAGGTAATAACTTAGAATATCCATATTAGACTTTATTTAACACCTTTGTATAATATATTTTCAGGTCTTTACCTACATGTATTAACAGCTACATGCATAATACAATGGTTAAACTTGCTGTACACGTGGTCTTGTTTTTTCCCTTTCACGAGTGACAGTATAACAGACAAATTGTTGAACGTAGTTCTTTATTCACCATGTGTGATCCTGGAGATTCCATAATGGCCAACAAAGGATTTAATGTGCAGGATTTGTTTGCGCCTTACAATGTGACAATTAATATGCCAACATTTTTCAAAAAAAAGAACAGAATGTCAGGAAAAATTGTAATGAAGGACTGCCAAATATCCAGTAAAAGAGTACACATAGAACGCTTAATTGGTCTTGGAAAAACATACAAATTTTGTGCCATCCAATGTAATAAATTACTCAAATATTATTCAATATTTAATCACAGTCATTTTATATTTGTGCGACGTTTAACACAGCCTGTTCGTAACTTCGTACCCCACCCACTTACTATACAAAACGTTATACGACGATAAATTTCTATGGGATGCTGGATACGTCGTTCATCGTTCACAAATACATGAAAAATACTTTCATAGAGTTTCATACACCTTTTAACAATACAAGAACAATGGTATTAATGTGTATCAAATGTTTAATTTTCTCAAAAAAAAGAAAAAAATGCGATTGCCATAGAAGCTCAGCATCCATGATGTTTTCCAAGAAAAATACACACCTTCCTACTAAATCTTTCTTTCTGCCCGGTTGTTTCGCATTTCTTTTCTTCAATTCTTTTTTCAATTCCGGAATTGTTAAGCATCCAAACTTAGAATCCATAAGTGTACAAGTAGAGATCCAACATCGAGTAAATAACAAACATGTACATTCCAAGATGTTTACATTTCCATGACCGGGTGTAAAGCGCACCTAGCGGCGAAACAGGGGAAGATAACCGACTGCGATTTGCCATTGAATTTGGTATAAATGACTTATCCTTCTAATTTGAACAATGCATAACTTAACAATAAATTTTGGGAAAAAAAAACATCAAACTTTTTCTGTAATACCAAATTAATTTCTAATGTTGATATTGCATAGTGAGTATTATTGATTCAGTAACTGATAAAAGACGTTTTATAGTTTTGTATCATTGTTTTTTTTTTTTTTCAAGATTATGTAGTCACTAAAAATCTTAACTGAGTTAAGATTGTTGGACAGTATTGTTGACATGGCCAAACAGGCTGAGCACATTAACAGTTGGTGTAAAGACTAAGTTTGACCAAATCTCAGTCAATGCGTACTCCAAAAACATGCCGGATGAAACATTGAAAGCATTTGCTACAATGGCACCTGCAGACATGAATGCACAACAAAAAGTGCGTTTCATGGAGATAGTGGCTTCATCCATGCAGGAACAGCAGACAGAAGGTAAAACTGTATTAGATATAGTCAAGGGTTTTAAGATTAACTATTTAAAAACTAAGGAAAAATATTGTTCTAATTACGGCGGTTTCGTCCTTTGTTGTTTATGTATTAGACTTTCTTATCTTACTCACTCTCATCTTCTGAAAGAGGGACAAGTCCCACAGTGTGTTCATTGTTTTACAGATCTTACAGTTGAACACATTTTTGTTGACTGTGTGGACTGCAGACTTTGCTCCTATAGGAAATTAATATTTCAATGTAGCAATCATGCATGAGCTGTTTAATTCTGTTCAGCCAGAGTTAATCTTTAAATGTTTTAAAGATATCAACAAGAAGATATAATCATTTTATTTAGGTTTTTACATTAGAAATTTTAAGTATATCATATTTTACATACTATCAACAACTTTTGAACTTTTCTTTTATTGCAACTTTTTAACAAAATATAGTTACTGATAATTTATTCTTTATTCACTCTTATCTGCGCCTTCTAATAGAGCTGCATAATATAGGTTCATATCCATTTAAGATTTCTTATAATTCAGGAAGAACATCTCCAGCACTTAAGCAGGAATCCCAAACAGACTGTGACTCAGCAGATTTGAAAGATCATGGTGAGAAATTAAGCGATAATCTATATCTAAGGGAGAATACTTTTTTTGGACGGCACAATCTGTTTGTCTGAAATAGTTTATCTACTTTTTATCTGGATTTAAATGTATTTCCCAGAAATGAACACTTTTAAGCCTAGCAATAAATATGTTCTGTTAGACAAGTTATTTAGGTGGTTATATCATTTTTCATAGATTTATGTGTGTAAGACTCAATATCCAGTTTTCGAAGGTTTTCAATTATTTGCTAGTGAATATAAATTCCGATCAGTTTTTTTTATAGGACATGCTGTATAGTTGCTTTTTTATTTCAGCTCGTGTCTTATGGACCCATTAAGCCATCCTCCTGTTGATAGACAGACGACGTGAATTAGGACACTTGTTTGAGAATAGTGCTATATCGCAGCGTCAATCCTGGAGGAAAGTGGCTGAGAAACTTAAAGCGAAAGGTTACAAATACAGCGAAGATGACTGTAGCAAAAAATTTCGTAGTTTGAGAGCAAGGTAATGAGAGTGTAGGAATGCACTATGCTAATTGCAAAATGCCAACTTAGTTTGATGATAAGTGCATTGCCTAAGAGCACACAAGATAAATAGCAAGGATTCTTACTGAGGATCTTAAGCTTGAAAAGGAAGGGTCTAAGCTGTTGCGATCATGGAGTAGACATGTTATACAGGACATGGCTAAAGATTTTTTTCATAGACTGTCTGATTATCATTGAAATGTGTCTCTTTTGATAATGATGAGAAAAATTGTAAAATTGGGTTGGATAATGAAGGACTAAAAAATGGTGATGTGTACAGATGCTTGAAGTCTGCTAGTCATCAGGTTAATGTTGTTGTGTTCATAAAATGTTGACTTCATGTATGATATAATCAGCTATAAATTAGGAATTTAAATTGACTGAGTTATCTCTTTCATCTTTCAGGTACAAAACAGTAAAAGAAAGAAACAAACAGACAGGGAACAGCCGTCAGTCCTGGAGGTACTTTGATGCAATGGAGGAAATGTTTGCGGGTGATACGGCAGTACTTCCCACACATGTTGTGTCTTCTATGCGTCCGGAACCTGTACCAGCTTCTGATGAGACTGCTGATACTTCTCAAAAAAGTGAAGAGGGGCCCCCTTCCGAAACGCCACTGACATCAACACCGCGGAACCCACGCAAACGGCGCCGTTCCAGCATCGATGCTGATGAACCTCCTCAGTGGTTTGAGAAGTATCAGCAGAACCAACAAAAAATGCATGAAGAGAGGATGGCCATAGAAAACAGACATGTCAGTGCTTTAGAGACATTAGTAAAATTGCTTCAGGAAAGGAAGTAGGGTTTTCGGACAGTCATATTGTCACAAAATATTTATGTTGGATGTCTCAGAAACAATTGTTTTCATAGTTTACAAGTATTTGGCACTATGAGATTGTGGAACAGGCTGTAACATACTTCTGCTTATATGTACTTTTTATTTTAATTTTAATTTACCTGCAACCTGCATTATTCTAACTTCATGGAAACCTTCATGCTATTATATCTTAACTTCTTTTCCATACCTTGATCTGTAAAATTGAATTTCAGGTGTTAAATAAATGATTAAATCATATGCTTTATTTGATGCTGTTTATTAGAAGAATTTAAGGTTGAAATTCGTTCAAAGAAAAAAGACCTCTGTGGAGCCTTAGGTCTACGTTTCAGAGATGAAACAGTGTTGATTATACATTTGTGTTTAATTATGTAGACTGAGTTCTGTTTTCTGTTTTATTTAAAAGTTTAATTTAGGCCAACAAGTTCATAATGTCATTCCGCTTGACTGCCCCTGGAGTTAACATTTCTTCCTGAATGATGGTGCAAGTTGTTACATCATCGTCATCATGCAAATTTACATGGTCGCTTTGATTGGTATCAATGTTGTCCGATAACTCATCAAATACAACTTGTAAAACTACATTTTTTAAGTCTGTGATATTCGACGCCATCTTGAATTATGAGTGGGAGCTTGCAAGCGTTCAACATACAAATAATACACAAGGCAGGCATGCTCAATTAATTGAACGCGCCTCAGATGCTCACATACTGTTACAAGATACATTTTCATACAAAACCCTAGAATTACACACTTGTCTGCAGCACATGGTAAAGATTTACAGATTCCCTACAGTGATAAATTGCCCATGAAGTAATGGCAATATTTTATAGCCATTAGAACTAATCACTAAAAGGTTATCTGAGGTCAGCAAGGTCGGTCTTTAAGTATATTATGAAACAAGTTCTGGCCTACTCTCTAACCAACCAGTATCAGTGTCTATCATTATGTGAGGCTTGTACCCTCAATGCCTAGGTTTCAAGGTGAACAAGCAAAAGACAACCACTGCGCGGGATATTTATTCTGATAAAATGTGATTAAAAGGCTTAGATAGAAATGCCTAATTTTATTAAGAAATCAAATTTGCATACATTATATCATGTTAAAGGGACTCCACTTTGGTTTTTTGACATGACAGGACTGAGTATAATTTTTCGAGATTAATATTCAATTTGATGAAGGTTTCCACCAATAACTTGTGTGCAAAATTTCAGATCATTCGCTCAAATCGGTTTTCTAGAATAAATATTTATTTCCGAGTACTTTTAAGAATTATTATATATTTCTTAATGATCTTTTGCATATATTTCTAAGTTAAATACCCCACCTTGTCTATGGAAGAAATTCAATATTTTTTTCTTTGCAGCTACTACAGAGATGCTGGAACCTGGAGCCTGGCCTTCAAGAGTTTAACATCGAGAACAGTTACAGTCATCTGATGAGAGACTTCATAGTAACAGAGCAACAGGCAAAGAATTTGGAAGTCATGACCAGGGGACAGCATGAAAGCCCGGCTTGGCACTGACAAAGGCAAGGCAGGATCACAGCCTCATTTGTGCATGATGTAAAAACATTGAAAAGTGACACTTCTAGAACCTCAATTGTAAACAAAATACATAAAATAGACAAAAAAAATTAACAATATCGAGGTAGTTAAGTTTGGACTTAAAAATGAGAAAATAGTTAAACAATATAAAACTAAAATGATAAATATGCACGACAATTTTACAATATGTGAATCTGGTTTGGTGGTGGACACAACATGCCCTTTCTTTGCAGCAACACCGGATGGTGTAAGAGAATGCTCATGTCATGGAAGTGGGTTAGTTGAAATTAGGGATGTCAACGAATACCTAAATCGGTATCCGGATACTCGTATAGACTATCCGGATACTATCCGGATACTCGTATAAAATCGACGACTTGACGATCTCAATGTCCCAATTCCTAGGCTTCACATTTGATGTATGTTGTACATATTGTTCCGGTAGTCATATTACAGGTGCTAAGACAGTTTCACAAAAAAAATAACTGTTTTTGTATCTACGTGTAAATAAAGATGATAAAACAAAAACATGTTGTTTATCGTTTTTAGTTTCCTCGTGGCCACTGAAGTATATTTTCATGCCAATACGCATGTGCGACAAGTCTAAGTTTCTAACGAAAACGTCATTCGTTCGTTTATTGTTTATTTTTCCATGGTCTGTCCATTTTAGTTTCTAAATTTGATATGTCATTTAACCTTTTTTAAAGATAACATTTTAATATCACTGTAGACCAAAATGTTGTTTTATTAATCTCTTCTTTCACACTGGTACATGTATTTATGAAGCTTACGTGACTATGTGAGCGCAAACAAAATAAGACAAAACAATGATTTCAAACATGTTTGACGTTTTTAATAGACTCAATATTTTTCAAAACGTTTCTGTTTGTTTGTTTTTATTATTTATTTAATCATTAATGAACATTGATAAATATATGAAATGAAAAATATTCGTATAGAAAATTAGTATCTGAATACCAACATAGTATCCGGATATCCGAGTACTCGGATACTCGTTGACATCCCTAGTTGAAATCAAATGTGTATATAAGCACAAAGACAAAGAAATAACTAGCATTGTGGACAATACCTTTTATCTAGAAAAAGACAACTTATGTTTGAAAAGAGGGCATAGATACTATACACAAGTACAATTTCAGATGTATGTTTATAGTAAAACATTTTGTGACTTTGTAGTATTCACAGAAAAGGGAATCCATATACAAACAATTAACTATGACTCAGACTTTGTGCAGGAGTTAATTGAAAAACGTCACAGTTTTGTAAAGAATGACCTTCTTGTTTGTTGTAAATAGTAGAATCCTAGTGAGAACTTTGTATAAACCATGTATAGAAACACTGTCAGACACAGTAATTTCATAATATTATCTTCTAGGTCTTTATTGTAAACTTCTTTCAGATGAAGAGCGATTGCTGCATTCAGCCACAGAGAACACCATTGCATGTCATGTTGCAGATAAAGGTATGTAACAAGCTGTGCATAGACTAATTTTTTTCTTAAAGAAATAGAGATGTAGGAATCTCTTTTGAAAAGACAAAACATTCAAATAATTAAATGCTGGTAAGAAGAAGTTCACAAACTTTATTGCAAATGTGTTTTTGTGTACAAATTGTAATAGAGGTAAATGTACTACCTGATGAGTATGATGTCAGTCCCCAAACAGAATTACAAAATATACAGACTAAAAATTTATTGAACTTATGGCGATGTAAGAGATACATTTGAAACACATTGCAGATACATCACAAGTATTCACAGCTTGCAAGGAATTTAGTGGTTCAGAGGAAAAATCTAAGAAGACACAAAGAGGTATGAATTTAAATGTAATTTATAGTAAGGACTACCAGTTCCTTAATAAATAACGGTCAACAAGTACAGTTTATTTTAACACATTGAAATTAATCCAACCTGTTTAGTTTTCATATTGTTTGCTCCAAACTGTTTATTGAAATTAATGACTAAGAAGCCAGTGCAGATATGAGGCAAACTGCAAAGATGTAAACTTGGTTTAGGTAAGGAAATCATTAAGGCCAGAAAAAAAATTTTCTGCATGAAAAAGACTAGCAGTATTCTATTAAATAATGTCCTCATATGTTATATATAGGACCAGGTAAATTTCCTTTCTGAAATTACTCTTATTTCAGGAAACACTGCTCAATATATAATGGAAATGGAACAGCAACAACTGTCAGAGTTGAAAACCATCAGTGAAACTCTCCAAAACATTGACTGTTCTCTAAAGGATTTGGCTAACAGTAAAACAAGCAAACTTGACATGGATTCAAGTTTCCTTGGAAGGCATTCTGAGCTATGAATTATTCCTTATCAGTGATATCACTGACTCAGTGATTGTCTTGATGATCTCCGTTTGATAATAAATGTCAAAAGTTAAATTAACTTTATACTGAGATACACAATGTATTGACATTAAATATCACGAAACACAATGTTATTTTAATGTATGTATTTTTGTTTTATTGGTATGACAATCACAATATCTTTCATATATATCTTACTAATATGAAGATATAAAGTAAAATCAATGTACATGAACTGTTAACATTTGTTCAGTTCTAAATGGAAACAGACATTCTTAGATTGTGAACCGGCTTATTTTATTCAAGTGTTTGAAGCAGTACCATTAACGGAAGGGATGTGATTGCTCTACATAGGTGACCATAGCATGCTGTTCTTGGAACAACAAAAGTATGTTCTTATTCAATAATGTGTATGCATTATAATTCTTTCAGCTTCACTATTGGAATAATTTGAAATATTTTCTCATTATCTAAATAGAAATTCTGCGCATAAAATTTTCAGTTTGAACATGGCAGGTATACCATATATATATGTGTGCCTGCAACAGGGTCACAGAGATCAAACCCATCCTGCAAGATTGGGCTGCAGACATTCTAACCTCTGAACACTTTCTCAGATAAAACATTAATTAACTCTTTATCACCATATACCTGTAAAACTGTATAACATCATATGAACTTTAATGTTTCCTTTCTGCTCATGGACTGACTTGTTGCTTGTTTGGTGCTTTTGACAAGACTTAATATTTTTAGAATTTATATTACGGTTGCAGGTAGAAGGAATGCATACAGGGGAAAACATCGCAGCAAATATCCAGTCAACACTAGATGAATGGAACTTGAGATGTCCTTCAGCAATGACAACCGACAATGCTGCCAATGAACAGAAAGCTGTCCGTCTGCTGGGTTTCACGCGCTTTAGATCCTTTGGTCACAGGATCAATCTTGTTGTTAAAAAAGCTGTGAAAATACCACAAATGGAATATCTGTTGACAAAAGGGAGGACACTGGTATTTTTCTTTCATAAATCTTCTTAATGCAACTGACTTGCTAGCAGAAAAGCAAAGATTGTTAAACCCAGAGAGAAAAGATCAAAGATTAATTATGGACTGTCCTACTAGATGGAACAGCACATTATCAATGCATCTGGTAACAGAAACTCCTTATATTGTCAACATGGCGAACGACCCAAATTTGTTTAAACATGCTTCTCAAGTAATAGGCTTACAGTTACAGCTTTGAAGATATATCCATTTTGGAATGTGTTGTAAATATTCTCAAACCTTTTGAAAAAGCAACAGTAGTACTCTGCCCACAGTCAACATGTCTGCCCAGTAATTAAAAAGCTTATGTCAGTTGTACAGCCAGAAGAAGATGCCAGTGAACTAATCAAACACATGAAAAACACATGTCTCAGGAGCCGGCAAACAGAAATCCAACAGAAGATCTAACACTTCTTGCTGCTTTATTGAACTCAGACACAAAACATCTTCCATTCCTGTCTGATGAAGAGCAACAGAGGGGGGCAAACATTGCTGTGAGAAAATGCTTAGATTCTGACAGTGAAAGTTAAGAAGGAAGTTATACCAGATCCTAGAAACAAGATGGCCATGATGGCCCTAGATCGCTCCCCTGAATACTTTGCCTTTGGGTCTGCTGTTGAGCAAACATCAGAAGCTTTCTTAAGATTCTCCCTATATAAATCAATATGTATTCAAGTTACCCCCGTGGTAGAGCCAATTTTCACTCAAGGGGCATAATCTGAACAAACTAGGTAGATGACCTCTAGCTGATGCTCCATTAGAAATATCTATGTTCTAGGTTTTGTGGTTCAGACAAGAAGTTTTTGGGGCGATTGCCTTCTGCAATCGCACCAGATCCAACATATATACACGATTTCTCCTTACTGCAGAAAACCGCTGCGCAACTAATTTGCAAGCAAAATAGTTCCGTGGTTAAAATCAATGCGCACAAAACCCCGCGCTTTTGTATTACCAAGTGACCATTGTCAACTACATCATATGACTTAACCAACATTAGATAAATGTCGTATTATGTTGTATTGCCAGTCCGGATCGAGTTTTTTTAAATAGTTGATTCCAGATCTTTAGAAACATTGTTACTAAACAAAATGGCTAGTCAAATAATCAAATCAATTCAATTCTCCCTACATCCAGATGATCACATGACTGATCATTGATCATGTGACAATATGCCCTCTTACGCACACGGAGAAAGTAGTTCTATGATATTTGTTAATTATTTATTGTTTTAAGGACTATTAACAAAATGAGAACAATGTTTCACAAAATATAGGCTTCAAAAATACCACAGTTTATAATATTCCCACGAATTCTTTTCGGCACAAATTATTACTCCGCAGAAAAGTTCGTCACGTGTGCAAAACTACGCGAAGGGGAAGTCCTGACGCCATTTTTGTTGACAAACATTAACGAAAAGAGAAGACTATACAGTAAGTATTTCATCGATTTGAACTTGTTTGTTGTATATATTACCTTTCAGTTTAATAATTTTAAAGGACGGTTCATCCTACGAACATGCTTCATATCGGAATATAATAAATTTGGGATAAAACTCTATGTTCTAGGACGATGACCTATTTTCGTCAAATTATAGTTTTTATACTGAAGTAATTGTCGCCTGTCCACTTGCCGTATTGTACTTTAGCGGTGCATTTTAGTTATGTATTTGATCTTGTAGACATGTAGAACATTCAGTTGTGCAGAGGATTGTTAACTATTTGTATTCTTTGCTTTAAATTTTATTACGTAATTTTTCACGTTCTTTGTGTGCGTCATTGACTCATTCATTGATTCAGGCCGTTGATTCAGTGTTTCAGAACTGTTATAAGTCTTTACTACATGAGATAAAGCATAGAGGTTGAGTTAATTTGTTCTTTGTGCCAATACATAAATAAGTTTAGAGCTATTTTATGATACTGCGGCTGCTTATATCACTTTGAAATTTAGTCTGAAATTGCATGACATAAATTCAGGGGGTGACTATGTATCTTATAACTTGAAATGTAAACCTTAAGCAAAATTAGGTCTGCTCAACATCACAGTGGATAACCGAGTCTATTTCTGGTAATTGCTAGTAAAGTTCAAGTTAGATTTATATAGAATCACAAGACATCCTTCAGTGATCGGAAGTAGCATGTGGTTGTAATCGCAAGTAATGGTATACTTTGAATTGTATTGCCTTGCAGGACATGGTACAGTGATTTCGTGTATGCACTGTGAACATGTATGGCACAATGATACATGTATTTGACATGAAAGCCGCAATTATATTTTTCTTTTTGTGATGAATTAAAAGTACTTGTTCCTTAATATAACGAAGGTGTCGTGTCAATAAAATCGTTAACTGTTATATAAGATACTCGGGTTGCCAGCTTATATTTTTTGGCAGATGGTATCTTAATTGAGAATTCATCAGCTTCTTTCCATTTGAGGTTGCTTACAGTTTTACCTTATTTCGGTGTTGAATGGTATCTGTAACTCTAAAGAGTTGAATTTAATCCAGCTGTTCCTGCCTTGAACTTACACAGTAACTTTTGAAGTTGAACTTTTTTCAGAAAATTCTTGGAGTTGAACCTTTTTCACAATTCTTGGAGTTGAAATTATTTTACATATCATGGAGTTGAACATAGCTATTAAATCTTGGAGTTGAACATGGTGTTGAATTTTTACCCAAGCTCTTGGAGTTGAATATACTGCATTACTCTTGGAGTTGAACTTGTCACATTCTTGGAGTTGACCTTAATTTCTGGCTGACATGTTGTTGAAGATTATCATGCCTTGTTAGACTTACTCTTGGCGTAGACTTTTTCACAGTTCTAAAAATTTCTTGGAGTTGAACTTTTTCACAATTCTTGGAGTTGAACATAGCTCTAAATCTTGTAGTTGAATTGAGCAAAAGACTGTAGCATTGAATTTTTACCCAAGTTCTTTGGTCTGAAATGATGACCTTAATATTTGAGTCCTATCTTGAAGTTGAACTCACAATTTCTGACTGACATGTTGTGAAGATTATCTTGTTGGATAACTATGGAAAAAGGTACTTATATTTGATGTTAAGTTGCTGCATTAATTTCAAGTATACTGTTCCATAAAATGTTTGCTTGGAAATTTCTTGGCTATCTTTGAAATGATGGTAATCTAGAATTTTGAGTTGCTATCTTTTTTTATGATAAAATAGTGAGTTGAGGCAATTGTTCAGGGAATCAAAGTATAATAGATGAACTTCAGTGTAAAATCTTAGAGGAAAGTGAGAGTTGCTTTTCCGTATTTTCCATTATATCTATTATGTTATTATATTAACTTATATATAGCAACAGTTGTTATAGTAAGGTTTTAATTTGCAAGTGGTTATGCTTTCTGGGAATTTTTTTTGCTGAGAAAACTGTGTGCTAGGAAATTTCAAAATGGTTTATTCACTTGTAAGTTCAGCTGACTACAACCAAGCTGCTGAATGCTTTCCAATTGATGCAAGGGGTAGACAATGTGTTCCAAGTTGCCTTATGTTTTTACTATATGTCAATTATGTTCAGTCTTGCTTAAATATTGAATCATGTGACTTAAATGAGATAATGCAAGCAGGAAGCAATTTGTACTGTGCTCTTCGTCAGTGTGGTCTAATCTCTGGCTTGGTTGACCCTCTGAAATTGCCGGGACGAATCTTTTACAAAGGTGAAACTGTTTACATTACGCACAAAGGAGTTTTAACAGGTTTTATTGAGGACAATGTTAGCACAGATGGTCAGGTTTACCATAAATTTGAACATGCCTTGTTGAAAGCTTCAGCTTCTGGAAAAAATTTCATTATTGTATTCAATGGCGTGTCTGTTGGTCTGTTTCTAAAGGAGTCTATTTATTACATTTTCGATAGTCACTCTCTTGATGACAATGGAATGAGTTGTTCTGATGGCAAGTGTGTTCTTGGTGCTGTTAAGTCCTTGTTTGAGTTAGCTTCTTTCATTCGCTCTTTGTCAAGGTCTGTCAGTCATAACAGTGGGACTCAATTTGACTTGCATACATTTTCATTCGACAAACGATACAAATACACACCATTTGTTATAAAAATATTTAATGATACAAGAGGTTTCAAAATTGAGACCATCCATAGAAGAAAACGCCGGAATGTTGAAACAAACAATTTTCCAGAAAAAAGACAAAAAATGCAAAAGCTGTTGGAAGGGCAGTCTTTGAGCATTCATGTAGATGACCGCAATGCTGATACTTGTGACAAAGTAATACAGGACCATATTGATGAAGGGCTTATTGAAGCAGAATCAGATAGCCCTAGCTGCAATGACATTTGTTCAAATGAAATTAATGGCTTCCAAAATGAATCACTCGTATCATTTTTTGAAAACCTCGTTTCAGCTGGTCCGGATTATGTTTGCTCCATTTGTACTCAAACATTTTTCAGGCATTATATGAAGAATGTAAGTAATTTATTTGCATCAAGTAAATCCTCAGTCAGTACTTACCTTACAAAACTGAAAAGTGTAGACAATTGTGAATGGATTTGTAAACATTGCTTGGAATCTGCTCGGGTGGAGAAAGTCCCAAAATATTGGGTAAATAATGGGTTGAAATTTCCACAAAAGCCAAAAGAGCTTGAGCTTTCTAACTTAGAGGAGAGGCTCGTGTCCCCACGATTGCCTTTTATGCAACTGCGTGAAATGCCCAGGGGTGGTCAAGTGAACTTGAAAGGCAATATTGTCAATGTTCCAGCTGATGTTAATGGTACTATGAAGTCCTTGCCAAGGATGATGGATGAAAATGAAACAATCATGTTAAAGTTGAAACGCAAATTATCGTACAAGCATCATGTTGCTTTTGAAAACATAAGACCCAACAAAGTTTTTGAGGCAGCCAAATGGTTGGTTGGGAACAGTACACTGTTCAGAAATGAAGGCATTACTGTTAATGAGACTTGGCTCCAACAGACTCAAGCTGTTCCAAGTTATTCTGATGAGCCAGCTGAAACTGCCATGAGCTCAGAACAAAGTGGCTCTGATGATACTTGGATTGAAGAAAATTTCATGGACAGACCAACTGGTAACCTTGATACTTGTTTGCAGTCATTAGACTTCAGGGAATTTAATCAGGTGTTGTCTGTTGCCCCTGGAGAGAACAATACACCTCTTGGCCTATTTCAAGACTTACATTCAGAAGTACTTTCTTTTCCAACAATATTCTGTGGTCAGACTCGTTTAGAAAATTGTTTTCGAACAGTTCCATTGCATTACAGTGATATTTGTAAGTGGGAACTCAGAAATGTTGACAGGCGCGTAGCATTATGTGTGCCCAACATTTTCTTCAAAATGAAAAGGCTACAAATAAAACAGATAAGAGACAAGGTTTCCCTTGCTGTACGGAAATGTAAGACGAGATGTGCCGTATTTACTGCAGGTGAAATACTTACTCCAGGGTTTGTAGATAAATTGACTATGCAAAATGATGGATATAGGGTCCTGAGAACATTACGTGGTTCACCGCCTTACTGGGAGGCTGCCAAAAGAGATGTTTTTGCGATGATTAGACAACTTGGGATTCCAACATGGTTTTGTTCTTTTTCAGCGGCCGAGACAAAATGGGAACCTCTGTTGAAATCACTGGCTAAGCTTGTTCAGGGAAAACACTTGTCTAGTGAAGAAATACTGAACCTTTCGTGGCAAGATAAGTGTCAGCTGATAAAATCAGACCCTGTGACCTGTGCACGTTATTTTGATCAAAGGGTGCAGACAATGATAAAGCATGTATTAAAACACCACTCACAACCTGTCGGTGATATAGCTGACTTTTTCTATCGTGTAGAGTTTCAGCAGCGTGGGTCCCCGCATATTCATATGGTAATTTGGGTGAATGGTGCTCCTGTTCATGGTGTTTCATCGGATGCAGCAGTTGCTGCTTTTGTTTCAAAATATGTAACATGTCACAAGGATGACTCAATACCATCATTGATCAATTACCAGACACATCGTCATGCTCAGACTTGCAAGAAGCATGGTAAGAGCATATGTCGCTTCAATTTCCCCATCCCTCCGATGCCTGAAACTGTTGTCCTGCATCCTTTAACAGATTCTGAGGTACCTGTTGAGCCTGGGTCCTATGAGAAGATGATATCATGTTTGAATGAGTTGCATCAAACACAGCAGGAATGGAAGTTTGAAGACTTCCTTCAAGAACTACAGATTGATTATGTAACATATATTCAAATTGTACGATCTTCCATTTCAAGACCAACAGTCTTCTTGAAGCGCACTGTATCAGAATGCCGTATTAACAGTTATAGTAATGTATTGCTGAGATGTTGGAAAGCTAATATGGACATACAGTATATCTTGGACCCATATTCTTGTGTCTCCTACATTGTTTCATATATTGCTAAAGGCCAGAGGGGCTTGTCTAATCTTCTCCGTGATGCTTGCGATGAAGCCAGGGAGTTAGATAGTGATGTGCGACAGCAAGTAAGAAGGATTGGAAATCAGTTTCTATCCAGCGTAGAGATTGGTGCGCAAGAAGCTGCATATTTGACTCTTCAATTACCACTAAGAAGATGCACTAGGGAAGTTGTGTTTGTAGACACAAAAAGGCCAGATGACAGAACATCTCTTATTAAACCTATGAATATGTTGAAAGATTTGCCTTCAACATCAAAAAACATTGAAATGGACAATGTGTTGAAGAGATACAAACGCAGACCAGCTGTTCTGCTGGACACTTGCTATGCTGACTTTGCCTCTTGGTATGACTTGTGTAAAGGTTCGAAAACTGACCTTTGTGGTCAGACACGTAATGGTGAATTGCCTGAACTCGACTATGAACATGATAAAGATGACGATTTGTTGGACCTTGATGAAAACTATAGTAACAGCATAATAAGATATGCTTGTGGTACTAGAGTAAGACGAAGAATGAGACAGAAAGTAATATACAGTAGTGTAACGCCAATAAACCATGACAGAGAAGAACATTTCCGTGAAAAGATTATGTTGTACACTCACTGGAGAGATGAAGAGAAAGACTTGATCTATGGGTTTGAAACTTTTGAGCAAAGCTATTATGCAAAAGAAGAGGAGATCAATGCAAATAAATCAAAATATGAAAAGAATGAGGACGTCTTACATGAAAGGATTTTAGAAAATTTGCATATAGAAGACTTTCCCTCAGTTCATCCACAAGGGCAGCATGAGAACTTGCTTGATGAAGAGGAAGGCACAACAACATCAGTTCCTCATGGCTGTTTTGATCCTGGTGTTGGCTCTGATTATGAGGAAGGTTATGACCTTGGAATAGATTTGGGTGTTGGCAGAAGACCTGTCTGTCTTGGAAACCTTCCTAATAGGGAAATGGATGATGAGCAATATTTGCAGAGTGTCAGAGACTTAAATTATGACCAAAAGAAGATCTTTTACCATATTCTTCATAAAGTTAAAACACAGTCTTTACCATTTTATACTTTCCTCTCGGGAGGTGCAGGCTGTGGAAAGTCTGTTCTTATTAGAGCACTTAATCAAGCCCTTCTGAAATATTTCAACCATTTACGAAGTGAAGACCCAAATACTTCAAAGCTGCTGCTGTGTGCTCCTACTGGGAAAGCTGCCCATAATATTGGGGGGTGTACTATCCATTCTGCTTTCTGCATTCCAGCAAGCCAAGGTTTTCATTTCAAACCTCTTGATATGCAGCAGTTGAATACTATGCGTGCACATTACCGTGACCTCAAAGTTATTATTATTGATGAGATCTCTATGGTTGGCAGAGGTATGCTGAACTTTGTTAACCTTAGGTTACAGGAAATTAAAGGTTGTACGAAAGCCTTTGGTGATGTAAGTGTACTTGCCGTTGGAGATCTCTATCAGTTGAAACCTGTCCTTGACTCCTGGGTGTTCTCTCAAGTATACAGCTCTGTTCAGTTACAATGTATGGGTACAAACCTTTGGGTGGATTTGTTTGATTTCTTTGAATTGAAAGAGATAATGAGACAAAAAGATGACCATGCATTTGCTCTTCTCCTGAACAGATTACGAGAAGGTGAATATACAGAGGAAGATTTATCTGTGTTGGACCAGAGGAAAATAGAAACCTTGGGCTTAACAAATGACAGCATAAAGCACATGCCTCACCTGTTCTGTACAAGAGCTGATGTTGCCACTCACAACCAGACTATTCTCTCACAAATACCAATATCAGACAAAATTGAGATTGAGGCTATAGACACTATTTCTGGAAATATCGGCATTTCCTTGCATGCTCAGATTCTCTCTCACCTTCCATTAGACCCCACTAAAACAATGGGCCTCCAGAAATTACTTCTCCTTGGTTTAGGGATGCCCGCAGAACTTTGTTTAAACATAGACACAACAGATGGTCTTACTAATGGAGCTTCATGTTACATTAAGAAATTTGACTTTCGTGTTAAGAATTCGTGCAGGTGTAGCATAGTATGGGTGGAATTTGATGACAAGGTTATAGGGAGGTGTTGGAGGACTAAATACAAACATTTGTATCAGGATGGAGTCGCAATATCTTGGACTCCCATTCTTGAAACTTGCAGGATGTTTACATATAAATATTATAAAACTTATCAGATTATCAGACGTCAATTTCCACTTTACATATCTGCGGGTAAAACCATCCACAAGGCACAAGGATCAACTATCAAAGGGGCTGTTATGCATTTCGGTTCAAAGAAAGTAAGTCACATTCATTATGTTGGACTTAGCAGAGTAACTAGCCTTTCCGAGCTGCATATTCTAAAACTAAATCCTGACAAAATCAATGTTTCTCCAGAAGTTCAGGCCGAAATGGAGCGCTTAAGGACACAAAGACAAATAACTGATTTCCCTGGTACAATGCAAACACCTAATGGAATCATGAAGGTGTGCTTTCAGAACTGTCGATCTCTAAGGAGACACATAGAGGATGTTAAGCATGAGAACACCATATTGTCTGCTGATATAATAGCTCTTACTGAAACAAGGCTTTCAGGTGTATTGCCAACTGAGTTTGAGATTGGTGGATTTCAGTTGTTGTCTTCAGAATATCACCAGTCAGCTCATGGAATTAGCATTTACTACAGAAATGGTTTAGAAATACCTTTTCTTCTCTTTAAAACTGTATCCAGCATAGAATATGCACTTCTGATAGTACATGATAACATTGTTATCAGTTTCATATATTGTCCTCCAAAAGTTGCTAATGTTGCAAATGTCAGTGCTTTCTTATCAACATTTATGATGGAGGTATCTGAATTGATCCAAGTACAGGATGCTAAACTTTTATTGTTAGGGGACTTCAACTTTGAATACTCTGAATGTGGCGGGCTTGTTAAGCTTTTCCATGATAGGCTTGGTGTGAGGCAGTTGATAGATTGTGTGACCACTGACTATGGTAGCTGTCTGGACCATATTTATACTAACTTTCCTTCAGATATGATAAATAGCTTTGGAACTTTAGAATCATACTATTCAGATCACAAGGCCTTGTACACTGAATTTTCAGTGCATCCAAATGTTTGCCCATTGGAAAATAATGAAAACTGACAGTTCTCTCTCAGCTTTAGCATGACCCTCTAGTGCTTAGTAGCATGACCCTCTAGTGGTCATTTGTATTCTTACATTTGCTCTGTACTTGGACATATACAAGTGAGACAAGAACATACAAGTTAGAGAGGTTGTCTACCTGTAAATATTGAAATACTTTTTGAAATGGGCATTCTAAAAGAACATGCCTCAAACATGGCTGTGTGTACCTACTACCTACTTTCAAACTAATTGATTACAGATATGAATAACTAGAAAAATGCTGTCATAGAGACTTGCTCAGTTAAGATTTCATTTGTGGAAGTAAACGTATATATGTTGAAAACTGCATTCAGGAACAATTCTGGACCTTGTTTCATTTTGCTGGAATTTGAACCTTGTTCTTACCCTCTTTTATCAGAAATAAATAAAATTTTATATATTTTTCAATTTTGGCGCTCTGGACACTTTGCAACAACTCACCCCATTCAATATCAATTACGATGTAGAAATAGCACATATCATTACCTTGGTGCAGTGACTGGTTAACTCCATTAGAATAAAGAAACACTTAACCTGTTTTTGCACCAATGTGACAATATCATTTGTATTAAATTATGAAAACCTGGAAATCCGTGAACAAAACTTTTAAAAAAATGAGTTTACTTCACATTCCTCTAATATATTTGAGTTTAACAAAATATTGTTTCCCTTTATCATAATTTCAGTTGTTGTATTAAATGATACCAAATTCATCTTTTTCAGTGGTTGAATCTTACTCTTAATATGCATAAATGATGTAATTCAGTTAACTGATATAAAATTTACTTGCAGTATATCTATACCAATGAGTACAAACATTGGCATCTTTTCAAATTTATATACATTAAAAGAGTTTCAGCAAAAGTTTCAGATACAGAAATATATTGCTTTAAATAATTTATTTTGCATTACTTTATGATAATTAAAACATATGGCAGATTTTTGGGGGGGGGGAACTGTCCACTTCAATGGTACTGCTCTCGAGGAACCTAGTAAAAGCTAGATTAACACCCCTTGTAGCCTTTAATGGATATAATTGATTTAGTCAGAATGAATACAGTGGATCATGTCAACATTTCCTTATAAAACTAAATAGCAGTCTTTATAATTTTTATCTCTCAGAAACTTCTTTGTGTTGGAAAAAGAAAATTGCTCACTCTACTAGCAAATGATTGACTTGCTTTACTCAACTCATACTTAAAAATATAAACAGTCAACCTCGAATTATAGTGAAATGAACTTTTTTAATTTGATAAATAATTTACACTTACTTTGATAGAAATTCTGCAGAGTAATGTCGAGATATGACTATAAATTATTAATATCATAGATTTCAGCAGTATTTTGAGAGATGCTAGTTGTAGATTATGAGCAAATTTCATCAGTGCTCCTTAAATACACAGCCCATTAAAGTACTCTTTCATGATACATTTACTTGATTTGTTTTCCAGATGGCCACACTCCACTCTATTTTCGACAACAGAAGTACAGGTCCTTACGCCAAGCCTGTTAAAGTAAAGGTGGTTGCTCGGGCTGAACAGCCACTGAAGTACAAAGGGCCTGATGGATCTGACAGACAGGCGCTTACAGTTGCTGTCAGTGACAGCACATCATGCTGCAGATGTGTATGCTACGATACTACAAAATTTGGGAAACTTACAACAGGTCAGACTGTTGTCTTGAGAGAGATAATAAGAAAAAGAGAGGACGACCAGTCAACCATAGTAGCAACAAAGGCAACAAAGATATTTATAAGTTCGAACATAGAAGTTCCTGCTGAACACACTGCAGAGGGGTTGAGAATAGTAAACCCACCAGCGGCCGACACTGTGACAATCAATGCTGCTTTGAGGTCGCCGGTGAAGCAGAGGATATCTGTTTCTGGAAAGATAGTGCAGGTAAGTTATATGATTTTGTTTTTTTTATTAAAATGACATCTTCATTAATATTTCTTGTCTGAAAACTTTAAGTATAAATGTTCTGCAGTTGCTCCCTGTTACATGTGTTGATGTGTAGACATAAAATTGTTGATCTCCTAGTTGCAAGAAGAAAAAAATCAACTTCAAAATATATTGACATCTGTGCAATTACAATAATTTGTATAAATTAAAACAGAATGAAAAATGTTTAAGCTGTACATTTCTGTTGGAAAACGAGACAATAAAATCACAGAAATTGATGGATATGCCATTTCTGAACAGAATTTTTGTTTTGAGTTCATGCAAAATCTGTGTCTTGCTCTTTCAGATGTACAAAGTTTGTCTAACTGAGTATAGTTACTAAGGGTTAATAACATGCAATGCTTATGCCACAGCTTGACTATAAAATGTGTAGTTAATTGGCATGTAGTATAAAACAGAGGTCTTAACTTCTAAATTAACATCAACATCTAACTGTTTAATGCTCTAGGGGGCTTTAATTGGCACATATTCCAAAATGCATAATTTTCCTCACTGAGGTTTGTATCTCTTTACAGGAAGAAGACATCAGAACTGTAAGTGTAAAGGGCACAGAAGTCCCCATCAAAAATGTCACACTTGAGGACAGTACTGGGAAATCTAAGGTCACCTTGTGGCGCGATGCTGCTCAGGCATGTGTGAAAACCGGAGACTATGTTGTGTTGACAGACGTTGTTGTGAATACATACAAAAATGAAACATCTCTTTCTTCAACATCAAGGACAAAAGTTGAAGTATGTATATCACTTAGTAATGTTTTGTCACCCCCCCCCCCCCCCCCAAACACGCATCAATTTATAGGTCAGTATATCAAAGGTCAAGGTCAAAGTCACCTGAATTGCTGAAAACTTATTAGATTAAAAACAATGGCTGACTTTGCTCTACCATTTTAGGGATTTAAGGATTGAGTGGTCAATTATGACCTTTGAAAGACCCCTATTGAGTTCACAGTCATTAGGATAGAGGTCAAGACCACTATGACTCAGACTGTAAGAAGTTTTTTCAACTAATAACTAAGGAACTCTTGCCTTTGGTCCTAGGAGTTGGTTGTTATGTTGACCTTGTGAGATCATTTATGATTAGGTTAAAGGTCAAGGCAACTTAATGACAAAGCTGCTTGCATGGGGTTGGATGTATTCATGCCATGACTGTGACAGTATTCATTTGTTCTCTGTATCAATCATGCTATAACCTCTTTGGTAAGCTTTCACCTATGGATAAAGTGTTCTTTTAACAGCAGCAGATCAAATACAAATTTATACTTTTGATCTTAATATCTTTGCCTGTTATGCTACAGTCACTGTACAAGTAATCTGTATCGCTGTTTGTCTGATGCATGTCCTTCTTTTATGTTTTCAGAAGTCAGAGGCTCCGTTAGAAGACAGGTTGTTGGTAGTGACAGGAGTATGCCTGGAAGAAGGAAAGGCAGAATTGTTATTACAGAATGACGATATAGTAACAGTTCCCGCTGAACTGTTGATGCAGGCAATGCCAGGAGAAGCACCTGAAGTTGAGTTACTAACAGTAAATGGTCCAGTTACCCTCGGCATTCAGCAAAAGGGAAGTGATGTTATCAGCATCTCACTGGCTAGTAATACAGTTAATTGACATTTTTCCAAGTGATTACTAGTGTCCTCAGACTGCAACATTCTCCAAACTGTGGAAGAAAATAATGCAAACTAAACTTTGTGAAAATCAGGGTCAGTTTTAACTAAAACATTTTGTCAAATTATACTCATAATGTGCTATTATTTCTAGTTTATACTCTTTCCATTTAAAATTTATGTTTCAGTTCTGAAAGATTTCATCAACTGTGGAAAATCATTTATTTTTATAGAAGTGAAGTCTGTTATATGCCCCTAAAAATGTTCATACTTTTGACAGTAGAAAGCTTTTTCTACTTTGACTTAACTGTTTGCAAACATTGGACTGTCATTTAAAATAATCATAAAGTGGAAGAGATTAGTTTTGTGAATATTAAAATGTAGTAAACATTAGATGCAATATTTTAACAAGTAGAAAAGTATATTTTGTTTGTAAAATGAAATTAATTTTTGTTCTTCTGCCTACACTAAATTTTTTTTCATGCCCCAAAGGGAGTTTGCAATTTTATATTGGAGCTTACTGTATGTGCTATACATACATATTGGAGCTTACTGTAAGTGCTATACATATATATTGGAACTTACTGTAAGTGCTATACATATATATTGGAGATTATTGCAAGTGCTGCCTAAACTACTTAGGACATTGTCAACCATTACCATACTTTGTCAAAGGGTTAGACAAGTTTAGCCTGTCATAGGTGCCCTACTGTATTAGAAGGAAAGCAGCTTTAGCCTGTTGTAAGATTGAAAAATAGGTACTGTTTAATGTTTATAGATAATTGCAATGTTGCATGTTCCTGCTATTTTTCAAATTTTTATATTTCCTGTACATATACTTTTTTATAGACATTTAGTTTCAAGAATATAGCTCAACACATTTTTATAGAGATTTACATTTAAAAGTTTAGCTTAACACATATTTTTATAGGGATTTGCTTTTAAGAGTTACCATGATATTTCAACCTTAAGGTAATAAAACAAAATACAAATCTACACCTTGAATATTTGTTACATTATCAAAATAAAACATCATATATTTCAGCATGTATAGCTGCAACTTTCTCAATTTCAACTTAACATACAAAAAGGGGTGGCCAAAATGATAGATGCTTCAAGAAATTGTTTCACATATCATCACCTTGGCGCAAAAACTTAGTAAGTTCATATATAATACATATGCACTTACAGGGTTCTTGCGCCAAAGTGACAATATGCACACTTTGGTGTGTTTCAAGCCCCTGACTTTCGGTGTTTTCTAGCATATGTTTCATTTATACAATTCTGTATGTTTTATTTATAACACTTGTGTTCATTATAGTTTTACTACACTAGTTGTATATCTGTATATAGTGTTTTTTTTCTAGTTTTGTGCTTATTTATTTTTATGGTAAAATTTTATTTTTAGTTGACTGCGTATAACTGCATAACATTAATAACTTTCTGTTTTGTTTGAATAGAACGGTGCACCAGATACTTTGGTCAATGTGACTATAACTGGTTCTCTACAGGCAGCCAAGATTTGAAATACTTCAAGAATTATATAATGTGTCCATTTTAATGTATCTTCCTTTATACTTCCCATTTGAAAGATTAGAAGACATATAGTTTTAAACCAAAAGTTCAGCCTTTAAACTCTTTGGCAGGACTGATTCTTTGTCTTTGGTTTCAAACGACTGGTTTTTTTGTCACAGTCTCAAAAACTAGTTAACAGTATAGAATTATTGGATTTTTCAGACTAAAGACACATTTTTCATTTGACCTTAATGGCTGCTTAAGAATATTTTCATTTTGCACTTCCTAGATTTGTTTTCCAGCCCCTGCATTTCTTATTTAATTTTAAGTTGGTACAAATCTGTATGTGTTCATTTTAAGACTTGTGTTCATTAGTTTGAGTAGACCATTTGTATGTTTATAGTATGTTTCTTTTTACTTTTAAGCCTAGTATTCCTTTCTTTTACATGCAATTATAGCATAATATTTGTAACTTTTGTTCAGTTTGAATACACATAGTGCTCAAGACAGGCTATTGGCATGAGTAAATGATTTGCATTACCTTGTGCATATATGATGTAGTTGTTAAGACGGCTATTATTGATTCTGCTCTTAAAGGCAGCCAAAACTAGAAATACTTAAAAAAAAAAAAGATGATGTGTGCATTTTTGGTATCTTTTTGCTCTTGGATAGTTAGATCAAGAAATATACTTTATGGACTGTTCGTCACAAAGGTAAAGGTCACTGAGTAGAATTTGCCAAAAAACTTTTTTGGCCGTAAAAGCCATGCTTGTCTTCATGAAAACTAATACAAATGTTCATCAAGATCCAAGGTCATCATAAAACATGGCTTTCATTTTCATCATAGGTCCTTATTTAGGCCAGTGTCTCTTTTTGTCCCCAGCTTTTTCGAAGAAAATCGGGGGATATAGTAGTAATGGGCTCCGTCCATCTGTCTGTCCATCTGTCACACTTAGTGTCCGTACCATATCTCTGCACTCCATCATCTGATTTTGAAATAACCTGGCATAAATGTTTACCATATCAAGACAATGTGTCATGCGCAACTTCCGGCTTCCTACCTTCAAGGTCAAGGTCACACTTGTAGATTAAATGCAAACCTGTCTTTGCACACTGTAACTATGTGTCCGTGCCATATCTCTGCACTCCATCATCTGATTTTGAAATAATCTGGCATAAATGTAAATCATATCAAGACGATGTGTCATGACAACTCCCGGCTTCTTACCTTCAGGTCAAGGTCACACTAAGAGATTAAATGCAAACATGTCTTTGCACACTGGCCCATAACTGTTCACTTTCATGTTAGTGATTTTAAACTGAAGTAAGGGTACTTTTTCATGAGGGACAGATACCCATTAATTATGTATACTTTTCAAATACTAGAAATGTATGCTTCTTGTAAAAATGCCCGTTGGCATTGTCTTAGTACATCGAGCTTTCAATTCTATGTGTGTTCATTTTAAGAGTTGTGTTCATTATAAAATTGCTTGTATACTTGTATATAATATGTTTTAATTACATATTTTTGCATAATAGTTCTACTTTTTACATACAGATAATGGCATAATATTTGTTAGTCTGTTAAGTTTGCATAAAGACAGTGCTCAAGATAAACTATTGCCATGCACAGACAATCTGTCACTTTCATACCCACATCCATGCAGTTTCATTCAACTGCTTACAGATGAATGCAAAGTTGTTTCCCTACACAAAATTATGCTGCCTTTTTTGACTTAGAAATTTCCCAATGGCAAGAGTTTAGTATAAGTAAAGCGCTCGAATTACCATCAAGCACTCAGAAAAGTAGAGCACGCGGTTGTACGAACTGCTCTTATTACATATAACTGTCACTGATACTGATTAACTATTATAATTTAAATACATAATATTATCATCCCATTTGTTTTGATTAATAATATGGCTTTGTTCCATTTACACAATATTCTACCTCTTATGTGTTATTTTCATACTTTACTAACCATATCACAATTAATATTCAACAAGTTTAGCTAAAGGTCACACTTTCATTGTTTCTTTTCAGTTTAAATTCTGGTTACAGTGGGTTAACACTTGTCTAATTTAGAATGTGAATTTCTAAAGATGTATTTTCCAACTTCTGCATTCCCGGTTGTTTTCATTAGCCCATGATGATCTCAGTACTATCCTACGGCTAATGCATTGTTTAAGTGCCATTCCTTGTTTATACATGTACGTTTAATTGATTTAGCTCATTTGAACAATGTAGCACCATCTTAGCCCTCAAGTTATAATGTATATATGTTACAGACTTTTATGCATGTTTTATCATAGTAATTTTCATAGATCTATTAATGGTTTGTAAGTCTTTTAAGTATGCTAGTGCAAATGATCACTCATGTTATTCGACTGTTGGACAAATCTGAAAATACTGTAAATGCTGATTACTTGCCAGCGCTTACATCTGATAAAGTAATTCAGTAAGAATTTTTCTCTAACAATTCACTAGCTACCTGCCTAATTTACAGTCTTAAAACCTTTCTTCAAATATACCCGGTAACCAACAATGATATTTGTTTATGTTGTAGTACATTATTTATGTAGTTCTGTATACTGATATGTCCATTATCTCTAGTCATTGTTCAATTGTTCCTCTTATATGCAGGCTGTTTTAAGATTTTCTGCTTCCCTCTTGTGTTTGATGATTGATTTATTTGTTACTGTGTTTCAAAACTCCATACACACAAAAACCTGTATTACTTTATTGATCTCTGTTCTTCACAAAAAAGATTTTACCGAAATTCTGTAGTGGAAAACATGCATATATATGTATATAAATCACTGTTGATATTTTGATCTCAAATTTTGATATATTTTTTATCTTGTTGAAACGTTATTTTTAAATAAAATTAAAAACTATTACTGCAGAGTTTCTTTTCATTACAACCAATCATTACCTTACAGAATGTCTTGTAAACTTGCGTGGAATATTACTTGGCATTTGTGTAAATTCCAAAACCTCTACACCTACTACATGTATTATACTGCTGAGAAAAACACGAAAAACTATTACTTGTATAATTTATTAAGAAATACAAGCATCGTCGTCTTGTGTCAACAATGGTCTTTTCCTCTGAAACTACCGGTCACATTTACTTCAAATTTGGTGTGTAGCATCCTTGTGACCGTCTTACCTCAAATTACTCATATCATACCATTTGGCCCCTTTTAGGGGTCACCAGAGCTAAAAATAGAGAAACCTTTAAACATCTTCTTCTCATGAACCAATAGGTAAATCATCATTAAACTTGGTCTGTAGCATCCTTTGGTGGCCATTACTATTACATCATACCAGGTTGTACATTGATTACATCATGTTAAGTTGTACACTGATATTCTGGCTTTGAACAAAATCGCCCCATCAGTACTTTCAGTGCTTTGATTTAAAGTTTTGTCTATATAAGCTTATGTTAAATCAATTGACCCCAAGGGCAGTGCCAAATTTGACCGCAGGGGAATAATTTGAATAAACTTGGTAGAGTTCCACTAGACAATGCTACATACCAAATCTTAAGGCTCAGAGCCTTGTGGTTTCAGACAAGAAGTTTTTTTGAAGTTTTGTCTATATAAGCCTTTGTAAAATCAACTGATCCCCGGGGCAGGGCCAAATTAGACCCCAAGGGCATAATTTGAATAAACTTGGTAGAAGTCCACTAGACAATGCTACATACCAAATCTTAAAGGCAGATGAGCATGTTTGATGAATGGAACAGATTTGCAAAAAGGGTTATTAATTAGTTGAATATCATTATTTGAAGCCTAAATGCCTGGGCGGTAAGCTCAGGGGAAAAACGTAGCAAGAAAGCGGCTTCAGCACATATTAGATGGGCCAGAACAGTAAATGTTGGCTCGGTAATAGATGGCTGGAAAGAACTGAAGGCTAGCTAAAGCTGCAAAACAGACAAGGATCTAACAAAAATACTTGTCAACAGCACAGACGTATATATAACAGAGATTCGCTGCTTCTTCTTTCCATATGTTGACCTTTCGTGACATCTGGCTTTCCGCGTGACTTGACGTGTTCACTTCCACATTTTCAACGATGCCATTTTAACCTCACCAGGAAAAGCACAGATTCGCTTGAATTAATTTCAAATAACACAGAAATTACTGTTTTTTCTCTTGTTTCCTTCAACACATATCTTCTAGATGACGAGTGTGAAAAAAAAAAACGCCAGCTTTATCTTTGAAAGATTAGTATATTGTGTAAATTGAACGAAATTCATTCTTGAGCTGGTGGGTGGGGTTAGAAAGAATGTTGCACTTTTCCTGGAAATTAAATAAACATCTGATTAAACAACTGATTATTGAAAATAAAAATATTAGTATCTTTTGAAACTGGATTATATGAGATTCTCTTCCTTCTAGGCAGATTTAATATTTTATAGAGGAAAGCACAACCAAGTTTGAGGGGCAGCCCATTTCTAAAACAAGTGCAATGCTATATGCTCCCCACTTTGTGGGGGCATAAAAAGTACAAATATTGTGCTTTGTAGCAGCTAAAAAATAAAAACCATACGTGGCCTTTCAAAAGCCTGAACATATTCCAAAAGAACATGTTTCCCCCTATTGATGGCAGTTTTTATTATTGTTTTTCTACTGTGCAATATTATAAGATAGGGCCTAGAGGGACGGTCATGCGGTGAATTCCTGAAAAACTTGCTTACCTTGTAGCGATTAAAACCAAAAAACTACTCAATGTATTTTCTAAAACTAAACATTTTCTGAAAGAGCATTTTCTCCTCTATTGATGGCATATTTTATACTTGTTCATCATATATATAATATGAAATAAACTCTATTTTAAGTAAGGGCCTAGAGGGACGGCCATGCGGTAAATTGCTGAAAAACTTGCCTACCTTGTATCGCCTAAAAACAAAACAAGAAACATGGCAATGCCACGAAACCAGGTTTTCAAAAATGTTGTTCTGATTCTATACTATAGTATGAATTTTGGAATGAAGATTGCTATGAATATTCAAAAGATTATAACATGACATGAAGGAAAAGATAATATTCATGAGAATACATGATAATGAGTAGGATGTAAATTTCGGCTAACAATACTGTCTGCAAGGAGTATACTTAATAATGAGACAACAATTTCTGCACGTCATCTTGATGTGGTAAACATTTGTCTGAAGTTTCATCAAAATTCTTCAAAGGGTTGAAGAGTTACAGAGCGGACAGGATTTTCAATGTTAATGTCACTGTGACCTTGACCTTGGAGCCATCAAAATTCTTCAAAGGGTTGAAGAGTTACAGAGCGGACAGGATTTTCAATGTTAATGTCACTGTGACCTTGACCTTGGAGCCAGCCATGCGGAACATGCGTTCTGCACGTCATCTTGATGTGGTAAACATTTGTCTGAAGTTTCATCAAAATTCTTCAAAGGGTTGAAGAGTTACAGAGCGGACAGGATTTTCAATGTTAATGTCACTGTGACCTTGACCTTGGAGCCAGCCATGCGGAACATGCGTTCTGCACGTCATCTTGATGTGGTAAACATTTGTCTGAAGTTTCATCAAAATTCTTCAAAGGGTTGAAGAGTTACAGAGCGGACAGGATTTTCAATGTTAATGTCACTGTGACCTTGACCTTGGAGCCAGCCATGCGGAACATGCGTTCTGCACGTCATCTTGATGTGGTAAACATTTGTCTGAAGTTTCATCAAAATTCTTCAAAGGGTTGAAGAGTTACAGAGCGGACACAATTTCGTTTGACGCCCGCCCATCCGCCCATCCGCCCATCCGCCCGCCATACCCCAATCTAATAACCAGGATTTTCAAAATTGAAAACCTGGTTAAAAACTACCCAATGCATTTTCTGAAACTAGATATTTTCTGAAAGAGCATTTTCTCCTCTATTGATGGCATTTTTTATACTTGTTTATCTAATATATAATATGAAATAAAGTCTATTTTAAAGTTCCATTACCATGGTCTGAAGAGTCATTTAGAGTCATAAACTGTAAACCCTTTTCAGCCTGTAAATGATATTATATCGCCGAAATGTATAACAAAAATACAAACTGCAGAAAAAAAAATCACCTATAAACTGTTATTTTCTGAGTTTTGCTGTTTGAATTTTTAGGATAATATCGAAAGTTAGCCGTTGACGAAGAGTAACGAAGTCTTTTTCGTATTACATCGTGTAACTTCTCCGATTTCTAAAAATATACCATTCTGCAATCCAAAACGAGGCTAACAAAACAGAAAATCACTGATGAAACATTATCAACAATCATCTGATTGACACAGAATAACAACAGCAACAAAAAAGACGATTATTGCCCCCAAAAAATGATGCAAACATAATATGTACTGCACTCGTCGTCTCCATCCTTCAAGTACTATATTCGATATAACTTTGTCAATTCTATATTCCTCTTTCAATGAGAGAAAGAGCACTCCGTTTCGTACCAAAATCTTTCGTACATAAAAAAGAATAGGATAAGGATACTGAAGATTTGAATGTTAGTATTATAATTTGACTAGCCAATAAATTATATTAAATAATTCTTTTATCCTTAGTCGGCAGAAGAAGCAAGTGTATCTTCCTTTGATCCAGAGAGGGGTACTAGCAATTCAAATGGAAGCCCTGTTAGAAGAGGGAGAGGAAGAGGGAGGAGGAGAGTAAGGGGTGGAAGCAGGAGCAGATCAAGGTCAGGAGGTAGAGGTCGGGGCCATAGATCTCGGAGAGTGGGGAGGAGACAAGATGAGGAAGAGTCAGAAGAGATTCGTCTACGTATACTCCAGGAGCATGATGATCAAATGAGGGTACTGCATACAGTTCTACCTAATTAGAAGTTACATACCTACATAGGGCTTAGCTATCATAATTATTGTTTCAGAATTATTTTTTATAGTAAATCCAGAACATCCCCTTTTTACAGTATTTAAAAATTGCTCTTGTTGATTGTCAGAAACACTGTAAAACATGTTATTGTGCTGTGAGAGTCAGACAAACATAAAGGAAAACAACACAAAAATGCAATTTATCCATCTGTTTCCCTTAACAAAAGAAAAGAGAATGGAAACTTGATCAGTACATTTGCCAAATCTATGTTTCATTAGCATAATTTAAGATTTTGGTGAATAAATAAAACTTTTTTTACAGACTGAAGTTGAAAACATGCCAGAAGCAGAGTTGAGAAGGTTGTGCCTTTCAATGGTTGAAAGACATCCTGCTTTAGTCTTTGATATCCTTCAGCCACAGCAGCAGCAGCCAGGTGGTTACCACCCAGCTCCCGGAATGAACCTACCAGACTGTTGTGTCTGCACAAAATGTCGGGAAATGCCTACCCAGATTGAGAGGCAGTGCTGTGGGAAAGAGCGCTGTATTTCACTTCTACCTGTAAGCTTTTTGTTGCTTACCATCAGTCATCGGTTCTAATCATTCCAATTAAATATTTTTTTTACCCACGATTATCGAAAAAGAAATGTTCCAGCTTCTTGTAACATAAATTTGAATAGAGGTTTTAATCATTCACCTCGGATGGCGTGTTCTTTACAAATGTGTCTGACCTGTATCAGACCCCATCTGCATGCAGGAGCCAACTTAATTTGTACATTATCTGCATATAAATGATGTTATAGATGTTAATATCACATTCAGTTAGAGTTTAATTATGTATCATACAAAATCTGAATGTAAGGACTTTCTGAAATGTAGGTTTACTTTTCCATAAGTTCTCTGTTGGGGCTAATTGAAGTTTAGCTCAATAGATTGTGATTATATATATGTAAATACTTTATATTCAGTTGTTCATAAATGATGTTTATGTATATATATGTGGACCATATTGTAAATTGGTTTAACCAAATATGTCATCCACTGAAAATAAAGACGTTACTTACTTACTTACTTACTTACATGATTGTAAATTTAAGAATTGGCTCCACCCCATTGGTCAGGTTTTACATCTAAATTTAAGGAATATTATAAACCCTTACATTCTGAAACTGCTTGGCTTAGGGTTTGGAAACATGCATGAAGCTGTTAAAAGTATGCCTCTTCCAAGACAGATCTGATTTTGCCCTGTCGCTCATTTTCTGCTACCCTGGGGTCCAAGGTTTTCACAGCACTTAGTCATAATATAAATTTTAAGCTGTATTTAAACTGTAGTTTATGCAGCAATGGCTTTTAACTAAAAAGACCTAGGTCTTTGATGCAAAAGCCGCCTTACTTGAAGCGATCTTTTTCCAATATTTTCTTACTACAGTCTAACCTGCCCATCCGACCACCTTTCACAAGCGACTCCCTGCCTTATACGACCATTACAAATTCCTCCCGAATGTTTTTATTCATTAATTTAACTTAGTTCAACGACCCCCTGCTAAACGCGACTACCGACCTTAATATTGCACCACCTTAACGTTGCTATGCGACCGGTAAATGATCAAAACAATTTTATTGGCTAATCAGTCAGCTGGAAACTTGTCGTCTTTAGTAGGCAGTGATGATAAAGGTGATAATGATGATGATAATAATAATAATGAAAATACAGAAACGAATGCCATTCCATGTGCAGAGGCAAATGACTTTGCTCTCTCTAAAGGTAGCTCTGACATTCTACAGCATCTTGCAGAAAATCGAGGAACACTTTATTTTTTTGTAGATGGAACGTAAACAAGTCAAACTAGAAATGGGTTTTTGATTGAACAAAAACATATGTCTCCCCCCAGCCAGTTGCTGCAGGCAGTACTGAGTCAGACGATTGTAAAATTTGACAATTAACCTCCAAGTGTGACCTTGACCTTGAGACACCACACCCGCAAAGTGGTTTCTGCATGTCGCCTTGATGAGGTGAACATCTGACCCAAGTTTCATAAAAATCCTTCAAGGGCTTTTGAAGATACAGAGTGGACAAGATTTTGTGGCAATTGACATTTAACCTCCAAGTGTGACCTTGACCTTGAGACACCACACCTGCAAAGTGGGTTCTGCACGTCGCCTTGATGAGGTGAACATCTGACCCAAGTTTCATAGAAATCCTTCAAGGGCTTTGGAAGATACAGAGCGGACACGATTTTGTGGCATTTGACATTTAACCTCCAAGTGTGACCTTGACCTTGAGACACCACACCCACAAAGTGGGTTCTGCACGCCGCCTTGATGAGGTGAACATCTGACCCAAGTTTCATAAAATTCTTTCAAGGGCTTTGGAAGATACAGAGCGGACACGATTTTGTGACGGACAGACGGACGGACGGACGGACAACCAGGGGAAAAACAATATGTCTCCCCCATTTTTGGGGGGAGACATAAATATCAGATATTTTTATGACTTTTTAAAGCCATACATGGACTGTCAAGTTCTTTTTACAATTTTATTGCACAAGAAACATTTTGATGTACTGTGTATAGTACAGGCTTGAATCTTATTTGTGGAATATTGGCATAAAAAGTCAATGTTATAATTTCCTGTAGCTTTATTGGTATAAAATCATTTTAATGTGCATAAATGCAGTATTTACATGTTTCACAATGTACATTAACATTTTAAAAAGTTTAAATGTATTGAAAAGAATATGGTGTAAATCAAATTGTAACGTTTCCATCACAAATCCTTAGTTAAGAGACCACCTGTCTTAAGAGACCAAATTTCCTTTCTCCCCTGTGTGGTCTCTTAAGACAGGTTAGACTGTATATATGCATAAGATAGAATAGTTCGACATTTTCATTGCTGTTTGCCTAATAAATCTCTCTTGTTTTACAGAATTTTCGGATTTTGGTGCTGGATCCAGAAGTACTGGCAGTTGCAAGAATTTTCAGGAGGGATATTCTAGTTTTTCAGGATGAAGACAATTATAATAAGGCCAACGCCACCAAGCCTACCGTCAGTTCATCCTGTGGCAGCATGGGAAGCTTGGTGCTGGAGACAGGAGAGTGATACCATCCTGTGCAGTTTGGGCCATAAGGGACGTATACCCAGACGCATTTAATCAGTATACAGGATTTATCCCATCCCGTCTGGGATAAATATGTCATGCGACGTGACAAAATGAACTGTGTGGTCAATTTTACATCATCAAGAACAATGTCAAAAGTTGAACATCTTAAACAAATTAATTTCTGCAATGATCTTTTCTGCCTTCTCTAAATCATCAAGTTTTGTCTATGAAAGTTACCGAAACATGAATGTGCATCACACAACCTAGCAACTTTAACGCCTTTGCCAGGTTATCTGGTATGGCTTCCATGATATGAAATGCTTGATAAAAAAATCTAATATATGCATTCTTTATTCTATTATTAGTGTACCTTCTGATAGAATGCAAAGAAAGTATACAAAATTTATTTCCAAAGAGCCTGTTATCGGAGAGTCAAATTTGACATTGTTGATAATCTCATGACACTGCCCAAATGTTTTCTATGTTTTCAATATGAAAAATAAAAATGTTTCGAACTGAACGGGTTATTGTTCCATTCGAACTGTGCAAATCATTTCTATTTCAAATGTTTAACAATCGTATCAAGAGAGATATGAAAATTTTGTGTGTAGACCTGTTCTGTTAGGTAAATACTGCTTTAACAGTGAGAGTTACCTGTGGAAACAAGAAATGTCACTGTAACATGACTATGCCCCCCGAAGTGGTGCTTTGACCTTTGAGCTGAGAACCAGTCATTCAGGGGCCAAGGTCAAACAAAAACAGGTCAGTGGGAAAGTCATGTCCAAGGGGATGTTGTGTCTAAGAATGAAGTATATCAACTTACTACTGTATTAGTTATGATCAAATTTTTAAGTTTTTGGACAATTGCATCTTCAAGGTGAAGGACATTCAAGTGTCAAGGTAAAATGTATATATGTCATTTGGAAGGTCTTGGCCAAAGGGGTTTTGTGTCCAAGTATGAAGTATATCCAATTACTAATGTGGAAGTTATGGCCAATGTTAAGTTTCTGACAACTGGATGTCCAAGGTGAGGGCCATTCAGGGGTCAAGGTCAAATGTATGTAGGTCAGTGGGAAGGTCTTGTCCAAAGGGTGGTTGTGTCCAAGTATGAAGTTAATTCACTTACTTTTAAGTTTTCGGATGGACTGACAGACAGTTGAAAAGCATATGCCTCCCTTTGGGGCAAAAAAAACAAAAACAAATGGAAATTTCATTTAAGATAAAACACAACACCAATATCAGTATTTCCTGTTATTTTTATACACAGGTTATATTTATTCACAGTATTCAGTTTCACTTGTATCCTGAGACATGTTCTTTTACAAGTTCCTCTGTTCCTTTTGGCATTGTTGGAGGCAAGTGAAGTGCTATCTGTCTCGGATCTGAGGCCTGCAACACTACCCTTTCCATACATGCCAGTTCTGTCACTGATTCTCTTCAGGAGTGCTTTTTCCAGTATGCCTTCCACAAATTTGTATGATTTAGGTTCTCTGCAGGGGTAAACTGACCAACGACCCGATTTTTTGTTGTAGGTAAGATGATACCTACAAGAAGAAAGAGGAATGTATGCGAAGTAGTGTATGACAAAAAGACTTATATAAATCCAAGAATGTACCATCTGTAACGGTATCAAGCCTTCACCTTTTTAATGAAATAAAAAAAAAACCAGGAGGGCCTTGCTGACACTAATTGCTTGACTTTGTGCCACTTCCCTTACAGCACTGCAATTGAGAGACAACTAAGTACAATTTACTCAGACATCTTAAATTATCTTCACTTATGGCAAGTTCCTTTCCTAGCCCCTAAAAACCTGTCAACTGACTAGATGTAATACTATGTGAAAATCATTTGGATTAGTAGAACAATCAAAAATATACTGTTTCTTCAAATTTAATGCAGCTAAGAAAAGGAATTTTAAAATAAAGTTCATCCAATGCTGAAGTTGAAAGCTACATGTAATAAACTGATACTAATGACCCTGTCTCATTTTACAACTGAGATCATGCTACGAACAACTTCGCTAAGTCTTTTAACAATAGTACATATCAAATATCTTGGCTTTTAGCCATACACAATAATATTCACTAAAATGATTCCAATTCATAAAAATAACAGTGATTATAAAATTTTAACTTGTCTTTAGAACCTATCTGTAAACTTTACATAGCTTATTGAAAGTACATTGAGCTACAAATTAGGAGTGGCATGATGGCCATTTACCACCCACATGAGTACCAAATTCTTATAATAGGATTTTGCTTAGCAGATGACTAAAAATATTCTCTGTGAAAACTAATATAAAGCGAATGACTGACAGATGGGTGGACGATTTCAAAGTGAAAAAAAATATATAAAACAAGGTGCATTTTCATGTGTGGAAAACAGACCACCATAAGCTAGAGATAAAGCATTTCAAAAACGGCTTACACATAGTAATGTCTACTCACTTAAATGGATCAAGGAAGGAACTGCTAAGAACTTTCTTCTGAATTACTCTTCCAGCTGAAGTGACAGTAGACCTTAAACATATACAGACTTCTTTAAGTAAATGAATTATTGGATACAGTTTTCAATTTTGTAATTTTCTCTTCTGACATTCTCCTGTATAACAGCAATACTGACTGTATGGTATGACTTTCCACAAATGCATTATTTTATCTAACCTTTCTTCTTCATTTTGTCATCAATTCAGGATTGGTGTTATATGAAATTGCAGACAATTTTAAGTTAACAAAATGTTAGGTAAAGGACAAAAGGTTGATTTCATACCCAAATTTTGTGAGTTTCTCCGCTTCACTTTCAGAAGTTTTCATTTCCTCAACACCTGACAGCACTTCCTTTTCTTCCCTGCAAATATAAAATAAAATACATACCTATTCAAATGAATCTGTCACATTCTCTGACTTAAGCATTAATAACAAGTGAAGATATAGTTTTAAAAAAAAATTGCAATTCAAATGCGTTGATAGCTGTGCATATGCCACACAGATGATTTTTATTTTATGAGCACATTAATACCAATTTGTGACACAGCAATGTTAAGCTGCTGTGATCGAAATCTCTTAAGGCTTCAAAATCAATATAAAAAAAAGTCACTGAAAAGATAAAATGAAGTTGAAAACAAGAGGGCCATGATGGCCCTGTATCGCTCACCTGAGCAGGACTCCTATTAACAAAGTTGCTATGTACCTTTTTAATTGACCCCAGATGACCCATATTTGAACTTGACCTAGAAATTATTGAAACAATCTCTTTGACAAATTACCAGGATATTTGGACTGAAAAAGTAGCATCTAGAGTATTAACAAGGTTTCTCGATATTTAGGCTCTGTGACCTAGTTTTTGACCCCAGATAACCCATATCCAAACTTGAGCTACAAATCATCAAAACAACCTATCTGACAGATTTCAAGGACATTTGGACTTAAAATGTAGCCTCTAGAGTGTTTACAAAGTTTTTCCATATTTGGGCTCTGTGACCTAGTTTTTGACCCAAGATGACCCATACTCCAACTTGAGCTAAAAATCATCAAAAAAACCTGTCTGACAAATTTCTAGGATATTTGGACTGAAAATGTAACCTCTGAAGTGTTAAAAAGCTTTTTACATATTTATACCATGTGACCTAGTTTTTGATCCCAGATGACCCATATCCAAATTTGAGCTAGAAATCATTGAAACAACCTTTCTGACAAATTTCAAGGACTTTTGGACTAAAAATGTAACCTCTAGAGCTTTTACAAGGTTTTTCTACTTTCGGGCTCTGTGACCTAGTTTTTGACCCCAGAGAACCTATATTCAAAACTGAGCTAGAAATCATCCATAGAATCTTTCTGACGAATTTCCAGGTTATTTGGACTGAAAATGCTACCTTTAGAATATTAACAAGGTTTTTCCATATTTGGACTCTGTGACCTAGTTTGTGACCCCAGATGACCCATACTCGAACTTGATCTAGAAATCCTCAAGGCAATTTCTCTGACAAATTTCCAGATTATTTGGGCTGAAAATGTAACCTCTAGAGTGTTAACAAGATTTTTCTATTTTTGGGCTCTGTGACCTAGTTTTTGAACCCAGATGACCCATATTTGAACTTATGCTAGAAATCTTTGAAGCAACCTTTCTGACAAATTTCCAGATTATTTGGGCAGAAAATGTAATCTCTAGAGTGTTAACAAGATGTTTCTATTTTTGGGCTCTGTGACCTAGTTTTTAAACCAAGATGACCCATATTTGAAATTGAGCTAAAAATCATCAAAGCAACCTTTCTGACAGATTTCCAGATTATTTGGTCTAAAAATGTTACCTCTAGAGTGTTAACAAGGTCTTTCCATATTTGGGCTCTGTGACCTAGTTTTTGACCCCAGATGACCTATATTGGAACTTGACCTAGAAATCATCAAAGCAACCTTTCTGACAAATTTCAAGATTATTTGGGCTGAAAATGTAACCTCTAGAGTGTTAACAAGATTTTTCTATTTTTGGGCTCCGTGACCTAGTTTTTGAACCCAGATGACCCATATTTTAACTTGAGCTAGAAATTATCATTAGAACATTTCTGACAAATTTCCAGGATATTTGGACTGAAAAAGTAGCCTCTAGAGTGTTAACAAGGTTTTTCTATATTTGGGCTCTGCGACCTAGTTTTCCAACCCTGATAACCCATGTTCGAACTCGTCCGAGATATTAATGAGACAAACATCCTGACCAAGTTTCATGACAATTGAGGCAAAAATGTGACCACTAGAGTGTTAACAAACCAATTGTTAACAGACGGACGGACGACGGACAAAAGGTGATCAGAAAAGCTCACTCTGTCACTACGTGACAGGTGAGCTAAAAAGGTAGAAACTTCTTGAAATTTCAAATTGTGTAATCCTGTATTTCTGTCTTCAAATCTTCAAAAAAATATTATCAGTGAAAATTTACAGGAACTCAGTTCCTTGTTTACTTTAACACTCTTTCTTTCATTTTTTAAATATTAATACATCAGAGAAAAAAGAAAATAATCAAACTGTATGTACCTTTCTGATTCAACTTCAGAAATTTCAGAGACAAGGGGTGTCCTTACAGACACTTTTCTTGGGTGTGTTAAGGGTGTTGAAAATGCTCTCTGTGAAGGGCCAGGGGCTTCCAGGTTTGCTTCAAGTTCATTTCTATCATGCCTACAATCATAATACAAACAAGAGGGCCATGATGGCCCTGGATCGCTCACCTGAGTACTTAGGTTTGCTGTTAAGCAGTATTTCATTTTTTAATTGAAAATATGTAAGTGCCTACAAACCAAATATGTAAAATATCAGTCAATAAATAAAGGCTCTATGACAGAAAGTAGAAATCTCTATTATAAGCTATGGTGACCTTGACCTTGACCCAGTGATCTCAAACCCTACCCATGGGTAGAGGTCCATGCAAGGAACCTCTATACTGAATATCAAAGATATTGGTCTATAAATGAAGGCTCTATGAGGTACAGTAGATAAATCTACTTTTAGCCTCCGTGACCTTTAACCTAATCCAATAATTTGAAAAAGCTTGATAAAGCTTGCTTCATGACAAATTTTAAAATTCTAGGTCTTGTGGTTTCAGACAAGAAGATTTTTAAAGATTTTCTTCTATATTGTTATTTAAAACTTGTGACCCCTCGGGCGGGGCCAATAGTGACCCTAGGGACATTTTTCTAACAAACTTGGTAGAGGTCCACAAGACAATGCTACACACCAAATATCTAAGCTCTATAACTTACGGTTTCTGATAAGAAGATTTTTTTAAGATTTTCCTATATAACTCTATGTAAAACAAGTGACCCCCGGGGCGGGGCCATTTTTGACCCAGAGGCCAGGATTTGAACAAACTTGGTAGAGGTCCACTAGACAATGCTACATACCAAATATCTTAACTGTAGGCCTTCTTGTTTCTGACAAGAAGATTTTTTAGTTTTTCCTATATAACTCTATGTAAAACAAGTGACCCCCGGGGCAGGGCCATTTTTGAACCAGAGGCCAGGATTTGAACAAATTTGGTAGAGGTCCACTAGACAATGCTTCACACCAAATATCTAAGCTCTATAACTTACGCTTTCTGACAAGAAGATTTTTTAAGATTTTCCTATATAACTCTATGTAAAACTAGTGGCCCCTGGGGCGGGGTCATTTCTGACCCAGAGGCCAGGATTTGAACAAACTTGGTAGAGGTCCACTAGACAATGCTTCACACCAAATATCTAAGCTCTATAACTTACGGTTTCTGACAAGAAGATTTTTTAAGATTTTCCTATATAACTCTATGTAAAACTAGTGGCCCCTGGGGCGGGGCCATTTTTGACCCAGAGGACAGGATTTGAACAAACTTGGTAGAGGTTCACTAGACAATGCTACACACCAAATATCTAAGCTCTATAACTTACGGTTTCTGACAAGAAGATTTTTTAAGATTTTCCTATATAACTCTATGTAAAACTAGTGGCCCCTGGGGCGGGGTCATTTTTGACCCAGAGGCCAGGATTTGAACAAACTTGGTAGAGGTCCACTAGACAATGCTACACACCAAATATCTAAGCTCTATAACTTACGGTTTCTGACAAGAAGAGTTTTTTTAGATTTTCTTATATAACTCTATGTAAAACTAGTGGCCCCTGGGGCGGGGCCATTTTTGACCCAGAGGACAGGATTTGAACAAACTTGGTAGAGGTCCACTAGACAATGCTACACACCAAATATCTAAGCTCTATAACTTACGGTTTCTGATAAGAAGATTTTTTTAAGATTTTCCTATATAACTCTATGTAAAACAAGTGACCCCCGGGGCGGGGCCATTTTTGACCCAGAGGCCAGGATTTGAACAAACTTGGTAGAGGTCCACTAGACAATGCTACATACCAAATATCTTAACTCTAGGCCTTGTGGTTTCTGACAAGAAGATTTTCAAGTTTTCCCTATATAACTCTATGTAAAATCAACTGACCCCTGGGGTGGGGTCAGTTTTGTCCCCAGGGACATAATTTGAACAAACTTGGTAGAGGTCCACTAGATGATGCTTCATACCAAATATCAAAGCTCCAGGCCTTGTGGTTTCGGAGAAGAAGATTTTTAAAGATCCAACTTATAAAATCTATTTTTAGCTCCAGTGAACCAGAAATGCAATGGACCAGAACCATTTGAACAATCTTGGTAGAGCTTCATGCAAGGAACATCCCAGGCAAGTTTCATTAAATTTGCCCCATTGGTTTCAGAGGAGATGTCGTTTGAATGAAAAGTTGACGACGGACGGACAGACGGACGGACGGACGGACGACGGACGACGGACGACGGACAAAGACCGATCAGAAAAGCTCACCCTGAGCACTTTGTGCTCAGGTGAGCTAAAAACATGTGTTGATAAATTAAAACAGTACGACCAGCTAATTCTTCTTCTCTTTAATTTCTGTCTATCTACAGTAATGATCAGCTAAAGACAGTAGTTGCCAAACTGATAATGATATATATTTCTTAACAGTGCTGTTGTTTCATTTAGATGACGATGAAATAACAGATTAAATAAAAGAAGCACATATCAGGTCACCCATGAAACTTTTGAAATAACAAAACTTTTATAAAACCCGCAGAAACAAGTAATACAAATGCCTTCTCATCCTTTCAATATTTGAATTGTTTACCAGTACTATACCCTGTCAACAAATTGATTTTTTTTATTTACACAAAACTGACTTCAACTGACAACTGACTATTTATTGGATAGATAAATAAATTCATAATGCTTAGTTACAACAGAAATAAATAGCTGAGAATGACTTAAGATCTCGATCACAAGGCGATTTGAATTACTGTAATACTTAACACTTCAAATAAGATGATTCTAGTGATGATGAGTAATAATATGCGAACATTTTCAGGTACGAATACATTAAAATTTCAGAAATCGAAATTAAAAAGAACGAAAAGTTTTCTGAATGCTTTCCCATTAATATTTGGTATAATTTCAAATACTTAATTTATGAGGAATGATGTTTGCATATCTGATTACAACAAAATTACAGTTTTTTGAACTTACAGATCGAGCAAATAGCCAGCCAACTCTGAATCTGTTTTCATGCCTTTCGCTACTTTTACACTAATCCATTGGTCGTGCTCATCTCCGACATAAACTCTAGTTTTAGCTTTAACCCGATCTCTCTCTAATTTCCTTCTCTTCCTCTCCGACAAAGTCAGAACTGGTTGTCTTGTATGCGTCTTTTTCAACGGTGGTTCGGCCATTTTTGTTTTGAATTTTAGCGTGTCCATGTGACTTCCGAAACTTTAACGGACGCTGCCGAAAGCGATTTACAAAAACAGACGAGAAATGCAAAACAAGAAAGTGGGACAAAAAAGCGACCCGTCATTCTGTAAAAAATTGCATTTTGTATTTATTGGTATTTTATTGTATGAAGCAAATGAGTGGTGACTCTTAGCTATCCCTTCACATAAAACTTTTGACTGTTCATGTAAATAGGCATCTATTTGAAAAGTTTGCCAATTTTTTAGTGATAATGGAACTTCAAGTAAGGGCCTAGAGGGATGGCCATGCGTTAAATTGCTGAAAAACTTGCTAACCTTGTATCCACTAAAACCAAAAAACTACTCAATGCATTTTCAGAAAACTTTACATATTCTGAAATATTTATTTTCCCTCTTTTGATGGCAATTTTTATTATTGTTTATCTTATACATAAATAGAACTGCCACAGTCATGGCGTGAATACCCCCCCCCCCCCCCCCCCCCCCCGCATAGCACTTTGTCAGAATCAACAGGGGTCATTTAGAGGTCATGGACAACCTCCCTGCCAAATCTGAGGATAGTAAGCCAGTACATTGCTTAGTTATGTATTCTACATGTTTTTTAGTGGCAAAGATCAAAGTAACCATTACCTTTGACCTGGAGAACCTGCTTTTTTAAGAATTTCACAAAGTTCTTTTGTTTCATTCCCAATGCAAATGCGATGGAGTTTATTAAAGAGCAATTCCCTGTCCACGGACACTATGTTCACTAGTGCACTAGCAAAGCCACTAAATAATTGTTTGACATTTTGAAATGCAAAATTCAACTATATAGCTTACTGGTGACTTCCCAAATAAGTTATGTGGTGGACTTTCAGAAATTGACTTCAAAGCATTATTAAATGCAGAATCTATATATCCATGGACCTGGGACTGATTTCCTTAGATTTTTTTTAGATTCTTCTGTTTTTGTGTTCTGCGTGCTGTTTAAAGTCTGCCTGTGCTCACTTGCTGAAATTCAAAGAAAATAGTTCTAAGATACTGTAATGTACAATTATTGTCTTTCATCATATACTTTAAATACCATTAACTAAGTTGTAATAAATGTTTTGTATTTGCAGTTGCAAGTATGCCAAGAAGAAAAAGATGTGATTATGGGGTGAAGAGGAAGTACAAACGCCCACAATACAAACCAACCGAGTCGGATCATTTAAACGATGGTTTCTTGTGTGAGTCTGATAGCGCTGACTCCATGGTGACGGATGTGTCTGTACTGAACACTGAACACAGCTTTCTGTGATGACATGGAAACACTAAATGAGACTGCCGTAACTTACGAGTCTAGAGATACTCAGACTGAAACTGTTAACTTTGAAGAAAAGGGCTGTCAGTATAATGTCAGTGACACAGTATGTAGTTCACCGAGTGTTCCTACAAGATATCAATCCCTTAGGAGTGATCTATTTAGGTTGCCCGCGCCTTTTTTACTGAACAAACATTGTGAAGACATTGAGTTGCTAAGTTTGATCACAGAAAAGGAGAAGAATTACGTGAACTTGAAAATATGTGTTAAAGAAACTGGCCATGCAAGTATTTATGTACATGAGAAGAAAGTTAGTGACAACCATTTTATTTGGGATCGTGTACTGAAAGTGTTCACTACAAGAAAGGACATTATTTGTTTGCTGGATGCCTTAGGACGATTGAGTATATGCACAGGAAATCCGGATAAAGAATTGGTGGAACTTGTCCCAGTAGGTAGCGCAATTTCACATCCAGAGACTGGTATAATAGCATACCATGAAGGTAACTTTAGTGCTACCTTTACATCTACAATCCGCAGTATTTCCTGTGAACTTTTAGTTGCAAATACAAGGTGTCATTGCTGTTCGAAGTATAGGTAATGCCTTAAACAGAAGAGAGATAGACATGATAAATTAATGAAGAGTGATATTGACTTTACAAAATCAACGTACAAAAACAGTGATATGCCTGGTGGAATTTTATTTAAAAGATTACAACGCAAAAGGATCAAATCACTTCTTTACAGTACAATGTTCACAAATTAGAGAGACAGATCAAACGCCTAATACATAAGGATGGAGTTATATAGACACGATTCATTCAATGGAAATGAAAGATTTAATGGACCTATGTGAAAAAGATGTTGTTAAGTCTTTTCCTGATTCAAATTCATTTCAGCATTTGTTTTGGTCGGAACAAGTGAAAGCCATCAATACTAACAAATTTGGAATGCACTGGCATCCAATGACCATACGGTGGTGTCTGGCAATTCGTCAGAAGCCACAAGCTGCATATGACACTGTACGGGAAGCAGGATTTGTAACTCGCCCAAGTAATCGAACACTTTTTGATTACTCTCACTATATTAGTAGTGATCTTGGTTTCAACCCGGATGTCTTAAAAATGTTAAAGTGTGAAGCTGAGAAATGTAATGTTTTTAAAGAAGAATGGTTAAGATACGTAGGTATTTTGTTCGATGAAGTAAAAGTTAAAGAAGACTTAGTGTATTACAAGTTCTCAGGTGAACTTTTTGGTTATTGCAACTTAGATGGAATAGGTAATGCACTAATGGACTTGGAAAATTCTATTATGAGCAAGGAAACCCCAGTTGCTAAATATGTACTTGTGCTTATGGTGGGAGGTATTGCCTCTTCATTGAAATTTCCTTTAGCAGCCTTTGCTACACAGAGTATTACTGCTGATTTTTTATACATAGTTCTCTGGACTGCCATTTCTTTGTTGGAAGTGCATTCAAAAATGCATGTTCTATTTTTAACATGTGATGGGGCTTCTGCCGACAAAGTTTTTTAATACTCATTCATTTCCAGGTCAAGAATGTGTACATTTTTCTGTTAATCCATTTGATCAAACACGTAATATTTATTTCATATCTGACGTCCCCCATCTTTTAAAGACCGCAAGAAATTGTTTTGGCAATTCATTTTCACACCAGAATACAAGGCATTAATGGGGAAACGGTAAAGATATATCTTGGATGCATGTTGTAAAATTGTTTGAGGAACACTGCGAATTTAATTTATACACACCAGTTCCAAAACTTACAAGAAAGCACACTGACCTAAATGCATTTTCATACATGAAAGTAAGTCTTGCAGCACAGGTGTTGAATGATAGTGTGGCAAGTGCTCTTGAAGATCTTTATGGTGAAGAGGTGTCTGAAACTATTCTATTTATCAGAGCAATGAATAAATTTTTTGAAACTTTGAACATCAGGTCATTGCAGGAAGGATGAAATAAAAGAAATCAAAATTTCAACCCTTTAAAGTTGTTGAATGATGAAAGACTGAACTGGTTATCAGATGACTTCCTGAACTATTTCCAGACATGGAGGAAAGAAGGTTTGGCAAACCGTACTGGTCATTTCACTTGAAAGAAAATTTCCAACATGTTACTAAGCCACCAGACTATTTCTTAACGGCTTGACTTAGTAGCTGTATGTCACTGATTTTGTAATATGACCTTTTTGAGGTCATAGTCCAACTTCCAAGCTATTCTATTCACTTGGTCATTGGAGTCCCTATAACATTTGGTTTAAGTTTTGCATGCAAGCTTTCACAAGTTTACAACTATCAAAGATATTGACTTGAAACTTCACTTATACATTCAGGCTAATAAATGTAGATGACTTACCAAGACTCTTACTTGTGTTCTGGATTTGGACCTTATTTTCCCCTTGTTAGACTTAAAATTTCCTGGTTTAATTTTTGCAAGCAACTTTTCGTATCTATCAAAGGCTTAGTCTTTCAAAGGTATTTACTTGAAACTTTACACGTCTTTCATTGTTAAGGTTATTGACCAAGACTCATAACTATCCTTTACCTTTCTATTTCAGGTATGAAGTTCCAGGTCGAAAGGTACTGCTGAAGGGACTAGAGAAGAAGAAGCAGTCCATTGAAAATCAGATCAGAACAGACCTGAAAGACTGTCAAGACATAGCCATAACACATGATGGTTGGACCAGTTGTAATACAGAATCATATAGTACAGTCACAGCACATTACATTGACAAAAATTGGAATCTAAAGTCAGTTAGTCTGTCTACAAAAGAAACTGTAGGATCCCACACATCAGAAAATATTGCACAGGACCTCGACAGCGTAAAACATGCTTGGAACTTACCAACATGCATTGCAGTTAGTGATAATGCTGCAAACGAAAAAAAGGCCTTTGAATTGCTTAACTGGTTAAGGTTCGGCTGTTATGGGCATAGAGTGAATCTTGTTGTAAGAAACTCCCTCACTGGTAATTCTGTTGCTAGGTTGATAGGAAAAGGAAGAAAATTAGTGTCATTCTTCCACCAGTCGTCCAGTGCTAATGATCTCCTTGCCAAACAGAGGCTTCTATTGTCAGATGAACAATCACAGAAATCACTCAAACTGTTACTTGATGTGCCTACAAGATGGAACAGCACATACACTATGCTTGAAAGATTAAATACACTGCTGCCAGCTATTGTAGCCACTGCAAGTGACTCTAGTGCAAGTAAATCTATCACTGACTCAATTAAGAACTACTCATACAACTTTGAAGAGCAGACCTTGTCAGAAAACCTTGTGCATCTGTTACAGCCATTCCTGAAGGCAACAGAAAGTGTGTCATCAGAAACTACACCAACGATGCAGAAGATTATGCCTATACTCCTTGCGCTTGAGCGAGCACTTATAGTGAAAGATGGTGACTGCGACATTATTAAATCTGTGAAATTAAAAATGGCAAGTGAACTCGAGAAAAGAACCCGAGACACTGATTTAGCATTACTGGCATGTGTATTAAACCCTTTTACCAGACATCTGAGGTTTCTTGATGTGCCATCCCAAACCAGGGCTGTACAACTCCCTGAGTAAAAGGCTCTAGAACTTACCAGCTGCATCAAGGTAAAACAAGAAGCTATTGAAGATAAAAAGTCTTTGCCAACTCTACCAGTAGCTCCAGATGCAATCTCTGTTTCTTTTCCAAATTTTCCAGAAGCACCAGATGCCCTCATACCCAGTGAAACAGACATTGATGTGAACAATAATGAGCCTGCCAAGAAGATCAAGTTAGAGCAGAACTTATCACACACTGATGACTGGCTGGAGGAAGTTATTTTTGTCAGTGAGACTGTTGAACCAGTTGCTGACCAAGTCAAACTTGAAATCTCTCGGTATTTAGGTAGTAAAATTTCAGAAAATGAGAAAACCTTATCAATTTCAGACTGGTGGAGACAAAATGAACTGTTCTATCCAAAGTTAAGTATTTTAGCCAAAAGATACCTTTGTGTTCCTGCATCATCAATGCCATCTGAAAGAATATTGAGTCTGTGTGGAAGTGTGGTGTCTAAGAAAAGGGCTAGAATAAGTCATAATAATGTTGACCTTATTGTTTTTCTTCACAAAAACATGGCTAATTTCTGGCATTGAGGTGAAGTGATAAACACTGATAATTTGATATGACATAAACTATACAGCTAAGACAAACAAGTATAAAAGTATGTGCACATTAACAAATGTAAATAATAAAATTCATCCAATTTTCAAAGCATATTTAACATGGTTTGTGGTACTTTAGCAAATTATAGTATGTGTAACAACGTAACATTATAAACTTATAGATCTACTGTAGTAAAATTAGTGATCTACAATACTACTTATTAATAGTTTGACTAGTACTAATATTGACTGTCATAAAGTTGTATTAAATGTTTGTGTTGTTTGTTTTGAATTCAAGAGTAAATCTTACTTTAATCTTGGAGAAAAGAGTTTATTCATTCTCAAAATGTGGTCAATAATGTATACAAGGATTGGAACCTTAAAATTATTGAATTTTATTGAATTATTAGAATTATTGTTATAATTAATGTAATTAAAGAGAATCTCTGGATATTTATTTTTTTTAAAAAGCGGTTCCAGTAAGAGGCGGTGCCAGGAATGGGCGTGGAAGTTGGGTTATAAATTAAACTTATTACATCGACACGCGATGGTTAAGCCATTTCCTGTCTTTTTACCGGTAATTTGACCAAGAAAAGCACAATCAGGTCATCCAGTCAGCATCAATCAAATGTACCATTCTGTCTTATCTAGCGCTGAATGGTACATTGAAATGTAATGCATTGCCCTATACTTCCAGGTAAATTTTATCCTTTAAGTGGCGTTTTGTCTAATAGAAACACAATCAGTGTCAATTAAGTATACCATTTTGTGTTGCATTAGGTCTAATGTGGCACCAATGTCACGTGTCACGAGACATTTGGGTCATGTGTCATGAGACATACCTCTCAGCTATGTTTTGAAAGCAATGTTTTCTGTGTTTGTTCAATCGGTCCTTTTTTACCAGCTGCATGTCATTAAATCCACACATTTCTACTTAAACTTTTGTACAATTAATTAGGTTCACTTCAAACAAGATAAAACAGGGCTTCAAACTTTTTCCGTTTGGATATGGACAATCTTCTTCAACTGGACATCGTTGAGGGACAGGTGGTTGCATGTATCACGAACACACGCTCGCAGTCAAGTGTAAATCTGTTGAAAGAGGGATTACTTAGAATGTGTGCGAATGTTGGACTCACTGTCGCAACCTGTGAACAGGCAGCTGCCTCTGGATCTAATGCTTGGGTGCCAATGGATCTGACAGCAGATGACGAAAACAAGGAGAACGTTTCTCCAGGTCCCCCAGGCATTAGACAACTTAGGAAGAGACTGAGGTATTCTGAGTGTTCCGACGCACCTGTCGTTGTTAGGGACGATGAGACAACAGATGACGAGGGCATAGTCCCTTCCCAGGAGTCGGATCTGTCCAAAGCGAACAGGGATCGTACGACATGTTTATCCTATGACTAGAGGGTAGCATCATTCAGAGAATTGCGGGTTTTCTCGACTTGAAAGACCTGTACAGATTAAAAAGGACATGCCGTTGTCAAAATGACTTGACAGACGATGCTGTATTTTGGGTGAGGAAAATTAAAAGAAACTTGGATTGTGAATTCAAAATTGACAACCCCACCTAGGCAAAAGAAGTTTACAAACTGTTAAAAGATTGTTATGTAAAGGACAGGTATTCTCACTCAGGTGAACAAAAAGAAATTCGGCATTTGTGGATTCAGTGTATTATATGTATATTATAAAAAGTCTTTCTTCTTTCAATCAGTAGGTTTCTGTAAAATAGATTAAATAGTGTTTTCATACTTTTTAAAGATAAAATCATTGATAGTTTACAATAAATCTGTTATATGTTGCAATCAAACATTGGTGTTGTCACTTGTTATCCGCATTATTCACTGTGTTCAGCCAGTATTACTGTTATCTGCATTATTCACTGTGTTCAGCCAGTATTACTGATATCCGCATAATTCACTGTGTTTAGCAATAGTAATAATTCTGGGGGATAACTATCACACTGTATAACTGCAGACGAATGTGATTATCATTCTTCGTACCGTTAAGTACAGGGATACAAGTGGAATACTGTAAATATGCTTCTGTTCCTTCAAGACTTATGTTGGCCCATTCACTGAAACTTCCCATTGCAGAAAAACGAAGAACTGAAAACTAAAATTAAGTAATAATGATAATGCTAATTTTTAACAACATCATTATTATTACCATTATAAGGTTACACATATCCTTACTTTTTCTTCCATTAGATGGCAAGACAGTCAATCCCCATTAGTAAGATACCCTGTAAAGAACCTGACATGCTTTATGGAGACATGAGCAGAAACAAAACTGATGTTATACTGATTTATTTCTAGACCGAAAACCCCGTTAGATATGCGCAAGTACTCGAGGTACTGATCAATCCTGTAACATTTCATTCAAATTGCTTTAGTAGTATAAGAGAAGTAGTCTGGACAAACTTTAAAAAATAAAAATCAGTAAAGGGCCATAACTCAGATAAAAATCATCGAACTGGAAAATGCTGATGAAATGCACAACTAGACTTGGTACTGATCATTCCTGTAAAGTTTGGATGAAATCGCACCAGTAGTTTCTGAGGAGTAGTCCGGACAAGTTTTGTGATGGATAGACAGACGATGGGGAAGTGATCCCAATATGTCATGGCTACTTGTTAGCATGTTGCAGCTACTGTGAAGGCAGCAACACAAAATTCATTATTTGGCCAAAAGGCCTTTTTCATTCAAGGGCCATAACTCAGCCAAAAATCATTCAACCGAAAAACCCGTTAAATATGCCCAAGTACTTGAGGTACTGATCAAATTTCCAGAGTCCCCAATCTTAGAGACAGGTACCTGAAGTACAAAAGCATGTTTGATCTGTCAAACCTACCCAATGAACATCCACTACATAATAATAATTACAAGATGGTTCCCGGTAAGGTAAATTTCGTGCAGCCAGGACAGGTTGGGATAGCATTTGTGGCTCTGTCCCCAAAATGCTATTCATTTAAGAAGGATAAAGGTTTCAAACAAACCAGGAAGGGCTGTTCGAGACAGCTAAAGCATGATTTATACAAACAGTGCCTCTTAAATTGGACATATCATAGCGAAAACGTTAGAGAGGTTAGAAACTATGACCAGAAAATGTACCAGGTGTCCGTAAACAAATGCGTGCTTAGTGTCTAGGACTACAAGAGATTCCATTTTAACAATCTTACTTCGGTTAGCTTTGGTCATTATTGCCTCAACCATGCTGGAGTAAATAGTGCAACAAATCGATGTCAGATGTAATAAGTGAGACTGAAAGGTGTTTGATTAACAAATTACTTAAATTTATGAATGTAAATATTATGTCAGTAAAATACACACTGTTTGTAATTATTATTTTTACTGTCATTTGTTATCATTATTCTTATCATCATCATTATTATTATTCATAGATATCAAGAATAATAAAAGATTTATCATGAAAACTTATTTAAGTCGTTTTGAATGTACATAAAGTTCGGTCCATAAACAGAATACTGATTGCACAAACACGCGGGAATGAAAACGCATATATCTTCAGGTTTTCTTATCTTCGGGTAAATGAAAAACGATACTGTAGGAACCTGGAACAGTCATACACACAAGAATTCCATTTGCAAGTTATATTGTCTATAATCTAACAAGGGCGATCAGTGATCACATGTGTCGCCTGATGATAGCCAATTAAACAGTAGTATTGAGAGGTTTTTGGACAGTTTGTAGGCTAAAATGCATTTTTTTCATTCAAGGGCCGTAACTCATCCAAAATCATTCAAAGAAAAACCTGTAAGACACGCGCAAGTACTTGAGGTATAGAACAATTCTGTAACATTTCATTTAAATTGCTTTAGTAAGTATAAGAGAAGTAGTCTGGACAAACTTTAAAAAATAAAAATCATTAAAGGGCCATAACTCTGACAAAAATCATTGAACTGGAAAATGCTGTGCACAACTAGACTTGGTACTGATCATTCCTGTAAAGTTTGGATGAAATTGCACCAGTAGTTTCTGAGGAGTAGTCCAGACAAGTTTTGTGATGGACAGACATATGGACAGGCAGACAGACAGATAATGGGGAAGTGATCCCTATATGTCATGGCTATTTGTTAGCATGTTGCGGCTACTGTGAAGGCTGCAACACAAAATTCATTATTTGGCCAAAAGGCCTTTTTCATTCAAGGGCCATAACTCAGCCAAAAATCATTCAACCGAAAAACCCGTTAGAAACGCGTAAGTACTTGAGGTTATGATCATTCCTGTAACATTTCATTCAAATTGCTTTAGTTGTATAGGAAAAGTAGTCCATACACTTTAAAAATAAAAATCATAAAAGGGCCATAACTCTCACAAAAATTATTGGACTGGAAAATGCAGATGATATGCACAACTAGACTTGATACTGATCATTCCTGTAAGGCTAAAAAAATAAATGTTTTGTTTCTCAGGCCCCGCCGCATACATTTTAGAAGGCCCGCTTTGATTTTCAATCGCTGGCAAAAAAATCTTTATTTATTAAAACGTCTTTTTACTATTCCCGGTGTGGCAAGAAGTACAGCGGTAAATGGTTTGTTTATGTTAATAGCAATCGTAACAACTCGGCCTTTTCCGACAACTTCGTATAAAAACTTATTGAAGTCGCCCTAGGTGTTCTAAATGTGTTAATAGTGGTGCGCAACCTATTTAATAGTCGAGTGTAACCTTTATGCGTCTCGATCGAGCGAGTGTTTACGACACATTGATTCAAATACGGCCACGTTTTTGGTTTTCTACAAATTTTCGACAAATAGGTAAAAATAAAGCTTGTAAAACTAATTTTATTTTTAGAACAATATTCCATGCTTTTGTCAATGCCTTTCTCTTGACGTAATTTTAAAAGATTAAGACTAATTTTCGTGTGTTTAGACTGTCTTAAATTAGGATTTTATTATTCATGTATCAAATAAGTAAATGTAGAATTACATTTTTACTAAAAAGTTTATTGTGTTTTTTTTTCACATGACATGTTATTTCTGTTTAGAAAAAAGTTCAAGGAAGTCTTGTTAAGGATAAAAAGTGGTGTTGCATATTATAAAGTATTTTAATACAACAGAGACTGATGAGCAGTTAATTTGATTTTATTGAATGCTCTCAGTAGATCTTTTATGTTAATACTCTGCAACACATTAAACACCATCTTAATACAGATGGTAATTTCAACATATCCAGTGCCATTGATCATTAAAACTGTATTTATATGAATTTTTGGGGATATGAAACCTCATATTAAGTGCAAGATCATGAATAAAAAAAAATCCGCCCTCCCTCAAATAAATTTGATAAAAATGGCCTGAGAAACTAAACATTAATTTTTTTTAGCCTAAAGTTTGGATGAAATCGCACCAGTAGTTTCTGAGGAGTAGTCCCAACAAGTTTTGTGACAGATGGACAGACAGACAGACAGAAGGACAGACAGACGATGGAGAAGTGATCCCTATATGTCGTGGCTACTTCGTAGCAGGTGACATAAAAATTGTATCAACAATTGAATCTGATGATGTGCGGCATTGTTTTTAAGAGATTGATCAACAAACTCCTATGGGTAAGTGTTTTTACAAGCAAATTTTATTATATTTAATCCTGTCAAGATATTATGTAACAACATATTTCATGGTAACTGATCATCTCTTTTTAATTAAATTTTCTTTGATTGGTCATTAGATTTTAACCAGTTGGAATGTTTTTAATTTAAATCATGCCCATTTTATTTATGCCTCTGAAAAAAATCTTTTAATGTTCAGTGAGAACACCCTGAATGTTAGATCACTGAATTTACCTTCTGCTTTCAATTTCCATACATCACAATGGCTCACTATAAGGATAGTGATTCAAGTGATGAGTCTGATTTTTCTGGCTTTGGGGAGTCAGCTATTGAGGTGCCTCTTGAGCATGAGTCCGAGAATGAGTTTAGCTCAGATGATGATGAGCCTGCTAGGGTTGATGGCTGGACTCAGAACTACAGTAATTTGAGGGTGTGTTCCCATTACATTTTTTAAAAATTTTCTTTATTTTTTTTCTTTTTTTTCCTTAGGATTTTACTTCACCATTTTTATATAAAAAAATTATTTTTTTTAAGCTTTCTCTTTCTTTCACTTAGGTTTTTATTTTAATTTATTTTAACTGATTATTTATATTGTGAACATAAAAATTTTGCAACAGCTTTTGATGTAATATTTATTTTTTATTTTTCAGTTTGATGATTTCACTGAGCAGCCTGGACCTCAGCTTCCAGATGGCTTTGACTCAAACAGTGCAACACCACTCGACTACTTCTGGTTGATGTTTCCAGCTGACTTGATGAAAAAATGAAAAAAAAAAAACTGTTGTGGTAGCCCAAAGCCACCTGACGAGTCCTTTGGCTAGGACGAAACAGTTTATTATTTCAAAGTCTTTTCATATTTATAACAAGAGGGCCAAGATGGCCCTATATCGCTCACCTGAGAATCACTGCACTGAAACAAAAAAAAATCAGGATGTAAGTAAGTAGGTCAAGGCCAAGATCATCTACGGTCAAAGATTTAATCTGAATGCAAAATTATCTAATGTTTCATTGTTGAAGCCGAACAGAAGGTCTTCTAAGAATAGGCCCTGTGACCTATTGTTGACCCTGGATGACCCATATACAATCCTGTCCTAGATTTTATCAAGACAAACATTCTGACCAAATATTAGGAAAATCAGATGTAAAATACAGCTTCCATTGGCATACACAAGTTTTTTTCTAAGACTTGACCCCTTGACCTAGCTTTTGACCCCAGATGACCCATATACAATCCCAGCCTAGATTTTATCAAGACAAACATTCTGACAAAATATTAGGAAAATCCAATGGAAAATACAGCCTCTATCGCATACACAAGTTTTTTCTTAGATTTGACCCCGTGACCTAGTTTTTGACTCAAGGCGATCCATATACAATCCCAACCTAGATACCATAGAGACAAATATTCTGACCAAATATTAGGAAAATCGGATGAAAAATACAGCTTCTATCGCATACACAAGGTTTTTCTAAGATTTGACCCCGTGACCTAGTTTTTGACCCCAGATGACCCATAAACAATCCCAACCTAGACCTCATCAAGACAAACATTCTGACAAAATATTAGGAAAATCCAATGGAAAATACAGCTTCTATTGCATACACAAGGTTTTTCTAAGATTTGACCCTGTGACCTAGTTTTTGACCCCATTTAACCCATATACAATCCCAACCTAGACCTCATAAAGACAAACATTCTGACCAAATATTAGGAAAATAGAATGAAAAATACAGCTTCTATCGCATACACAAGGTTTTTCTTAGATTGGACCCCGTGACCTAGTTTTTGACCTCAGATGACCCATATACAATCCCAATCTAGATTTTATCAAGACAAACATTCTGACAAAATATTAGGAAAATCCAATGGAAAATACAGCCTCTATCGCATACACAAGGTTTTTCTTAGATTTGACCCTGTGACCTAGTTTTTGACCCCATTTAACCCATATATAATCCCAATCTAGATCTCATCAAGACAAACATTCTGACCAAATATTAGGAAAATCGAATGAAAAATACAGCTTCTATCGCATACACAAGGTTTTTCTTAGATTGGACCCCGTGACCTAGTTTTTGACCTCAGATGACCCATATACAATCCCAATCTAGATTTTATCAAGACAAACATTCTGACAAAATATTAGGAAAATCCAATGGAAAATACAGCCTCTATCGCATACACAAGGTTTTTCTTTGATTGGACCCCATGACCTAGTTTTTGACCCCAGATGACCCATATACAATCCCAACCTAGATTTTATCAAGACAAACATTCTGACCAAGTTTCATAAAGATCCAATGGAAAATACAGCCTCCATCGCATACACAAGGCAAATGTGAACAGACAGAGGACAGACGACGGACAGACGCCAGACATCCAGCGATCACAATAGCTCACCCTGAGCATTCGCTCAGGTGAGCTAATAAAAATACAATTCATCCTGTTGCACATATATGAAATAAATTAAACATCTACGAATACCTTTTCATTCTTTGTTTATCCAATCCCATTTGCCCACTATTACCATATAAGAATAAAAATTTAAATTCAGTTATTTAACCCGCCTTCCCTTATAAATTTTTTTTCTCTTTTTCAAAGAAATTTTATAAACAATACTTCATTGTTTAAAATTAGGATAAACAACATGGGTATAAAATTTGCCACTTTCACTAAAAAACCTGGAAGGAGATAAGGTACTGATAATAGCTTACAGAGTACTGGTAATCAATAATCAATAATAGTATATCAGTATGGAGATAATGTAGCTGATAAGGCTTATTGTGTATGGGCTAAAGGGTTAACTTGTAGAAGCAACTTTTCTCTGCAAGTGACTTCAGATATGAAGAATAACTGACCACTAGACTTTGACGCAATGTCTAGGATCAGTTATCACAGATAAAGTCTGCTGCCCTCTAAAGATCGTAATATTGGATTCCAAAAAGTTTTTGTGTGATGCAGACAGTGACAACGACTGAAAAACAGAGTTAAAATGCATCTAATTTTCAAAGTCTAAAGCTAATATGAATTCATAAAATGTGAGTAGGAATTGGCCCAGCTAAAATGTGGTCAATTAAAATATTTTTTGTTGTGTTTTTCAGTATCTGAAATATCAGCAATATACCCGATGCTGAGGAAACAGCTTAAAACAGCAAAGGATATGGAGTGTGAAATAAAAGATATGGACAGTGAAAATGAAGCAGATACAGACTGTGAAATAGATGCTGTGGAGAACAAAAAAGAAGATAGATTTGAAAAAGTTCTTGACAAGGATAAATATTTGTTAGAAAAGTAATCTATTCAGACAAATATAATGATAAACAGGAAAAAAAAAATCAAGAGAGTACAAAATTCATACCACGCCTGTTATTACTGTGGCAAGCTTAAGTCGCATATTCAAGACCACATGATAAGAATGCAACCAGGTCTCTTGGTCAGTTTAAGGTCACAGAGGTCAAAGGAAAATGCTTGTCGGGAGCATAACTTGTAGCTGATCCCTTAGGTCTTTCGTGTACAACAACTGACAAAATTGTGGTAAACAAAAAATAAAAAAACAAAATTTATTTATAATCTGAATCTGAAAGAGTAAAAAAATGATGGAAGTCTAACTTCAAACAACATTTTTGTTCATGATGCCATTGCAGAAGGACATTCCTCAACATCACTTCTGGTACATTCGTCACCACCTCCCCCGGAAAATTTGTAAAATGAAGGTCTAAAATGGTGCATTCTGGTGCATTTTTGGGTCTTTTGTTGCATTTATTATAGCATAGATTACCAAACAACAGACAACAAGATGATATTCAACTTTATAAATCTTTAGTACTCAGATATGAATGCTAAAAAAATCAATCTGCTGAGAACTACAAATTACAAATTGACAAACAGTCCCTAAGAAATTTCACATAAAGCATGCTTATATTCAAGTTTAAAATTCGTAATTCATAGCCGCAATCTCAAATTGCAACTCAATTTTCACATGTAATCAAACTGCTAACTTTATCAAAGCTTCGCCGCTTTTTGTAACTGTTATTTTCATTGGATGATTATTAAATGATCGGCCAATCAAAAACACCGTTCCAACGGTCATGTCAATCAGGCGCTGAAGCCCGTGCCTGAATCCGCGGCTGATCACTGTCACTTCTAGTACATTAATCTATACATACAGAACTTATTTTATTGAAGAAACTCACAAAGAGTATGAAAAGAAACAATATCAATGCATAACCCATATACAGGGTTAGGGTTAGTTGTCTGATAAAAACATTATGGGAAAATGAGGAATCGCTCGTTTTGAGCAATTTCACCTTTTCCCATGAAGCTTGCTATTGTCTTATATCTCTGGGTTGTAAAAGAAATTGTGTGGGGAAGTTAATAAGACATTTCTGTATCAAAGGGAGACAAACCCTACTCAAAAATAATACATTTATATGATATGTGTAGTCTACCTTGAAATAAATCCATGACAAAAAACAGAGAAGATTAATAATTAGTTTCTTTGTTGTTTGTTTTTAACCTTTACCTCATATATACGCATTTTGACGCACTGCCAAACAGAGCAGACCCAGACTAGACAGCTCAAGTAGGAGCTGTCTGATCAAGGTCTCCTCTGCTTGTTCATGAAATATTGTAGTTCAGACTTTAACCATTCTTCATGGCATAGAAGAGATCCATTGTTTCATATATCATCTGAAGTCAAGTCAATCTGACTGAAGCTCACGATCTCGAAGACGGCCCATTCAATTTTGTCTCCTTGATAAACTGGATTTCCAATATTGTTATATATATCCCAGCCAATCGGAGGGCGTGTAATATATGCTTGTCGGCTGTTCTTTCAAAATGGTGGAAATGCAATGTGCGATTGAATCTGTTTTGAAAAAATGTAAAATAAACAAGCTTAAATCGAAACAGACAGAGATTTTTGAAATGCTTAATGAACAGACAGGATTGTTTAGCAATTCTTCCAACTGCTTATGGCAAGTCTTTGCCACACCAGATCTTTGTACCAATAAAGGAAGCTTTGGGAGCAAAGCAGGAAAGGGTAAAAGTGTGCTGCCCACTAAGAAGGCAACAAGAAAGAGCAGGAACGAACAGATGCCGGCACCTTTGGATCAAAAGATTTCTGAGACTGTTCGTAGCAAACATCCCAATGAAGTGTGCTTTTGCTCTTGCAATGACCATCCCCTTGCTAGTGCTCAAGTATTACAATGTCATTAAAAACAGATCATCGTTTTCACTCCGTTACTCTTCGCGACGAAGATCTGACTACATTGCATGTCAGGTTACCTCAAATTGACCTTTACGCCATGAATATTAATGAGCAAATGCAATCTTGTCCAATAAGAATCCTCGTTTCAAATCAAGTTCGTTTAATCAAACAAAATGGCCGCATCTTTATTGTTCGACAAGTTAATTTTAAACACACTTGAAAAATTCAACATTAAAGAGCTGAAACATGAACAAAAAGAGATTTTAAAGGCTTCATGGGAAGGGAGAGACTGTATGGAGGTCCTTCCGACAAGTTTTGGTAAATCGTTGCCCTATCAAATGCTTTCAACCATGCGCAAGTTTTCTGGCCGAACTGAAAGGAAAAAAGTAGTGGTGTGCACGCCATTATTATCGCTGATGCAGGACCAAGTTCAACGACTAAGGTTGATTCCTGATGTCACTGCACTGTACTTGGGTATGGAAATTATTTTCAGGCGTGTAAATGAAATGCTTTTATTACAGGTCGCTTATGATTGCGATAACTATAAAATGAATTTAGCAGGAAAATATAGTTAAGAGTTTACCTTATATTTATTTGTGTATGCATGCATTGACATGCTGTTTCTACAATATTAACAAAATGTTTTCATTTTTGCGATTTTTATACATGTACTTGGAAAGACATATTTATCATTCCCATTCCTACTGCTGTTTTTGTAGACAATATTTTCGTACCCAGTTCGCACACAGTTCATACATTTATTTGGAGCCTAAACTTTTTTAACTTGAACCTTTCTTCCAACAAGAGCCACGACAAGCGGGGGCCACGCTCGATTTTTTTCTATTTCCAAAGGCAAATACATCAGAGGAAGCACATTGTGGTGAAGGGATTTCAAATGAAACATCATTTGGAAATATTATTATACATAACAAAGTTATGGCCAATTTTAGCAACATTCAGAAATTTGAGCTTAAAGGTCTAGGTCAAGTTCAGTTTAACCTTCTCTGGAGGTATTGTCTAAAAAGTAATTATGTCCAAGCATGAAGACACTACATCCATTAACAACAAAGATATAGCCAAGTTAAGTAATGTCAAGGTCATTTAAAGGTCAAGATAATGCTTGAATTGTTTAACATGTTTCTTTTATTCTCAGTGTTGTTTTGTCCCTGTATAGATCAAATCCATCCATAAAACCAGAAGTTTGGCTATTTTAGCAAAATGCAATAATTAGAAATTTGACTGTAAAGGTCTTTTAAAGGTTAAGGTCATACTTGAATAATTCAACAAGTAGGTTTTGTCATAAGCCTTGTTTTGTCCAAGTATTAATAAACAAGAGGGCCAATGGCCCTAAAGCACTAACCTGGGTTCAAAGATGAAAGAAATTTTTATGAATGTAATGATGCATTTCACAGAAATGGACCAATGCAATTTCATTGCCATAGCTCCAAAAACAAAAAGGAGGTCAGTAGGTCAAAAATATAGGTCATGCCATGACATTTTTGAAATCGAAATAAAAAACTGTGCACACAGTCCAAATTTCATTGCTGTAGCTCAAAACCAGAAAGTAGGTCAGTAGGTCAAAAATATAGGTCATGCGATGACATTTTTGAAATCGAAACAAAAAGTGTTGTTTGTCTAAGTCTGATTCAAATCCAACCATAAATTACATAATTATGGCCAGTTTTAACAAAATTCAATGATTTGACCGTGACCGTCAAGGTCATTTAAAGGTCAAGGTCAAACTTGAAGTAATCATAACGTCTGATTTGTCACAACTGTTGTTTAGTCCAAGTTTGAATTAAATCTATAAATAAATGAGAAAGTTATGACAATTTAAGCAAAATTCAATCATCTGACCATGACGGTCAAGGTAATTTTAAGGTTGTGGTCAAATCTGAGTTATTCAACATGTCGGTTTTGTCATAAGTGTTGTTTTGTCCAAGTATAAATCAAATCCAACCATAAATACTAATGTTATGATCAATTTTAGCAAAATTCAATAATTTGACCTTGAAGGTCAAGGTCATTTATGAGTCAAGGTCAAGTTTAGTCTGGTCAGCTTGAAGGTCTTCTCCAAAGGGTTGTTGTTTCCAAGCATAAAGAGAATCCACCAATTAATAATAAAGTTATGGCCAATTTTAGCAAAATTCAATATTTTGACCTTGAATATGAAGGTCATTTAAGAGTCAAGGTCATCTTGAAGGTCTTGACCAAAGGGTTGTTGTGTCCAAGTATGAAGATAATCCATCAAGGAATAAAAAAATTATGATCAATGTTAAAGTTTTCGGACGGCAACGGCAACGGCACCGGCAACGACACCATGACCATGACAATAACTCGATTTTTTTTTCAAAAAAAGTCGAGCTAATAACTGGAAATAGACTTGTTTAAGTTTATGTACTTTATGATTGCAACAATTGAAACTGAAGTAAAATATGTTAATGCAATGAACTTTCAAAGCCCCTCGGTCTTGATTTTTAGGAGTAAAAAATCCATTTTGGCTAAAATATTGATATACTGGTATTTCATGGTGCCGACTCGAACATTTAATGAATACACGCCTTGTCAAGTTCATTAATGTTAAAATCCTTTTCCATTTCACAGCTTGTTAAAAGAATTTTGGAACAAAGTATGGATTAAACAAAGGACAAAAGATCCCCATTTAGACCGAACAAGTCATCTAACATGCATTTTTGTACACAGTGTATGTGCATGTCTGAATATACATGTGTTGGATTATGTAGGTAAAGGTGCTTTAAAGTTTCAATTGTGCATATATTATGCATTCCATTTTTTCCTGACCACCAGGAGTTCGAGTCATATGAAGGACTTTGAATTATTTCAAGTGAGGAATTTATGTAGCTGCCTAGGGATATTAAAAGTTGCTTATTTTTAACAAAAAGATCATGGTGCAAAATTATTTTTTTCTTTTATGTATTACATTCATGTAAATACATTTGATGTACATTTTACCACTGTTCAAGAAGCACTTTTTCAAAGTTGTGACAGGTTATTTGATCATACATATATAAATAAACTCAAAAGCAATGTATGAGGTAGTTTTTCAGCATTTTTAAATTCCTTGAATTCGACAAAATGCCACATAATTTTTCCCAATTTAAGGCCAAAATACCTGGAAAAGGCCCTGTTTGATAAACCCTATTAACTTTCATTTGGTTCACAAATACATAAAATGGCTTTAACCAATCTCATTAATGATGCTTTACTACCTTTACCCTTTCAAATGTCATAAACTAATAAATATTAAAAATCACTGGAAGAACCAACATTTCTTCTTGTGGAGAAATGTTCTGGGTGTCTATCTATCTATCTTCCATCAACGTCGAACCCCTTTCGGGGACGTAGACGTTTCGCGCGTCGGGATCAAAAGAGAAAGATTGTAGTGAATAAAAATGTAGAAATGAAAGAAGTAAAGATAAAATTTTTTGGTTAAAAATATAAAAAGTCTTACTTGCAGGGAACTAGGGTGAGACATGTTCAATGCTACTTACTGCAGCATTGAACTGCTCTAGGGTGGGGAGGTGGGCAACATTTTGGGGAAGTTGGTTCCAATGAAACACTGTTCTGGGAAAGTATGAGAACTTATAATAATCCTTGGTTGCAGTGATTAATCTATAACAGAGGGTGTGACTGTGGCGAGCAGAGCGGGTCATTTGGGTCAGATAGTCATTGATTGGGATAGCAACCGGATTATGATGAATCTTATAAAATAATGATAACCTAGCATCTATACGCCTTAATTCCAATTGCCGGAGTTGAATGGAATGGAGCATATCTGTTACACTGGATGTTCGACCATAATCAGATTTTATCCAGCGGGCGGCTCTACGCTGGACACTTTCGACTTGGTCTATTTGTATCTGGGTGTGGGGCGACCATATCTCGGAGGCATATTCCAGTTGGGGTCTGACTAGAGTCTGGTAAGCGATGGACTTAATGGGTTCTGATCTGACCTTGATGTTTCTCCGGAGAAATCCTAAGGTTTGGTTAGCTTTCTTAGTTGACCTATTGATGTGTTCATCCCATGTAAGGTTATTTGAGATATCCACGCCAAGGTATTTAGCAGAGCTGACTGATTCAAGATGGACTCCATGTAGGTAATACTGGGTGGGAATAGGATGTTTCCTTTTTGTGACGTGGATAACTTGACATTTGGAGGGGTTGAATTCCATATCCCACTCCAACTCCCACTTTTCGAGCAGTTTAAGGTCATTTTGGAGGGTAACTGATTGGTTTGCAGATGTCAAGATTAGGTATACCGCTGTGTCATCTGCAAACAACCGGACTTTGGAGCTTATGTTATGTGGGAGGTCATTTATGTAGGCTAGGAAGAGCAGGGGACCCAGTACAGACCCTTGTGGGACACCTGATGATACTGGGATGGCATCAGATGAGGTGCCATTTAATACAACTGATTGGGACCTATTGTCTAAGAAACTTTTGATCCACTTTAGTGTATTTCCTCTGACTCCGTACTGGTGTATTTTCAGAAGGACTTTCTCATGACTGACCTTATCGAAAGCCTTACTGAAATCAAGCAGGATAAGATCTACTTGTTTCTTGTTGTAGACTGAGGTGACCAAGTCATTTACTAGCATAACTAATTGGGTAACACATGACCTTTTTTCTCTAAATCCACGCTGTAAGTCGTAAAGAATACCATGATTGGTGAAATGTTTGAGGATAGATGATGAAACAATGTGTTCTAGGACCTTACATAGTACACACGTTAAAGAGATGGGCCTGTAATTGGACGGGTTTGACCTTTCACCCTTTTTAAAAATAGGGGCAACAAAAGCAGTTTTCCATTGGGATGGTAGTGACCCTTCTTTTAGAGATTTATTAAAAAGGACCTGCAGAATTGGTGACAGTTCTGCAGAGAGTGTTTTAAGTATAATGGGTTTTATTTTATCAGGACCGCTTGCCTTATGTGGGTTCAGGTTACTGAGAAGTTTCTCAATGCCATTTGTACCAACTGTTATACATGGCATGGTCAGGACAGATTGGGAATCTGGTTTAAGTTTCATTTTGCAAATAGAGGCTAGGCTTAAGGGAGATTTTGGGCTAAAGACAGACTGAAACTGTTTGTTCAATACTGAACAATGTTCTTTGTTCATTCAAAGAATGTTTCATCATAGGGTGAATTACCTGAAAATCATAGGATGGAATGGTGAAATTTAATTAGAATGGTTAGTGTATAGACACTCATACTACCAAATATTTCTATGTAAGATTTCCATGAATTTGGCCTTTGAAAATTTTACTATCTAGTCAGTGAAAAGTATATATATTCAATGTAAAACATCACAAAATTTTGTATTTATTTACTGTATTTAAGTATTTCATTTCAGTTATAATTTGATTCTTAAAATGTGCTTTTAGGTGAAAGTTCAGAGGCAGACAAATAATACATCATGGTCGATTTGACTATCTATTTGGATCCCCAGAGCTGTTAGTTGGAAGTGGTCAGTGGCATGAAGTTCTGAAAACTTTCACAGTGAGCAATATAGTAGTTGATGAATGTTATACTGTAATTTCATGGTAACGAATTTCTATACAGCACAGTTCAAACAGATTTATTATCATGAATTATTTCAGTTCCATTGTATAGGAAGCTAAAAGCAGTTAGACACACTCTCACATCCGTTCCTGGTACCAACCAGTACCTAGCAAAAGCGTAAAGTTTCTTGCTCAAGAAAATGGCTTACCCTTAACAGGTTTTGAACTCACACAGCTACAGATCCTTAGATAACTAATTTGACTTGTTAAACACTTGGCAATTCCACCCAATACAGCTTAAGAGTTATTGAGATATTAAGAAGGAATTCCAATTGAATGAATCTAAAATATGTATTTTCACCTTGAAGAAAGTGTTAATGTGTTGTTTGATTACCGTATAAACTCGGCCATAAGTCGAGTTTTTAATCCCCAGAAAATGGCCTTAAAGTCATTGCTCTACATATGGGCGAGTCAGGTAAAGAAAATGAACAAAATTATCAAACATACTTGCCCGTATGACAGTCATATTTTTTACACTACACGGAGGTAACCCCGTAGCGTAATTACATCATTATTATTCAGCAGGCTTCTCTAATCAATAAAGAACTTATAAAAGGGACTACCTTTGTTTTGTTTTATTAGTCTGCTTGGCAGTATGACAAAGATACTTTCACACATCTGATTGACATGTAATAAACAAACGACCATGTCGTGGTTGTTGTAGAGTGACTTCCCTTGTTTACTGATAAAGTCTGTCCAGTGTCAGGGCCTTTCCGGTTGTATAATCGTATATCATACAGGTCCTTATTGCTATGTAAACATAACAGCATTATGCTTTTTTCAGAAATCAAAGGTGTGAACAATTACTGGCATTAATTTTTTTCATAATAACTCGTATAATTTCAGTGTGATAATTCCTGTTTGAAATTATTCATGTGCTTCGGTATTACATTTCTGTGTTTGTTTTTTTTGTGCATTTTGAACGACCTGCAAGTTAAATAAATTATTAATTAAACGAATAATATTGCCAACAAACAACTGTGTCACTTTCAAATTATCCCTTCCGAAATGTCTTAAAACATACTGCCCGTACGTCTTCGGTATAATGAAACTACTGCACACCACTCTATCGACGTAGTTGCTTCCCTTTACTGTAGATACGCAATTTGTACGATTGCATAAAATCTAAAAAAATCCAACTCGACGTATGAAAGGGTCTAAGTAAAAATCATCAATTTTAACCTCAAAAACCCCTTCTCGACTAATGGTTGAGTCGACTTTTGGCTGAATATATATAATACTGCATATATTAATGTCCAGGGCTATATAATATATGACCAAATACCAAGTATATGAATGATTATAACTTCCAAGTTAATAAAAGAAAATTAATTAAATATATTCAGAAGAGAAGTAATATATGGTATGGCATGGAAACATCTTTAATTCTGTATAACATCTTGTATATTACACAAAATCTTAGCCTTTGTGTTCACTATGAAATACTGATTGTGAATGATGTATGATACAGGAACATCCATTATTTATTGTCTTGTTATGATGTCTGGGTGTATAAAATCTTTTTCAATTAAATATTTTCAGGGGTGAAGAAGGTAAGGGCAAGGCCTTCAAGAAGTGGTTTTCTTGTGTTGGTTGAGCTCTCTTCCCATCAGCTTCAGTCACAGCTTTGAGTGCTACATGTAAAAAGACCGACTACAAGAAAATAATGAAGTCTCTGAACAGGAAACTTAACTCAGAGATTATCAAAATGTCACCAAACTGATCAAATATAAAAACTTATCATCGAGAAAGTTAATTCAATAGAGTCAGGATTTTTACCACTTGTTGAAGCCGTTAATGAAAAGAAAATGGTGAATTCTTTAATATATTGTTCTTCTATATTAAGGATGTTTCTGTGATTTATAATTTTTTAACCACAGAAGTTTCAAAGCAAATATGTTCATTGATATGTTTCATTCTGAAACTGAAGACAAGAACAAAAGTGATATTATTAAGAAAATTACAAGTAAAGATGAATCTTTTATTATTATTGCAACTAGTGCTCTAGGAATGGGCATTGACATTTTTAACTGTCATTGTGTGATAGTGTATGGTTTGCCATATAATACGGTTGACCTTTGGCAACAGATTGGACATGTCGGGCGAGATGGCAAGCTCCTATATGATTATGGAACAGCAAATCTTCCTTAAGAAGTATGTTTAAAAATTCATTTTGCAACTGGTTAGTTTTGTTTGAAAAGAATTACATTTTTTTTGTTACCTATTTTAGAATTAATTGCAATCATTTCAGTATGACATTCTGTATGATTATGGGATCAGAAGAAACTCACCACTGTCTTGCAGTAGCACTAAAGAAAATCGTGGGTTATATAAACCCCTATACCATTGAAATTTAAGAACCACTAACACAAAGGAGTTGTGATTTATGACCATTAGTTGCTTAGTTCTTTCTAGAGCTGGACAGATACAACAATGTATAAGGAAATTTCTTCCTTTCACCTATGTTTTGGGATATGAAGGAACACATTTACATATTCTGCCTTTTGTTAGTGTCAACCATCATCATTATTGATAAGAATGATATGTCTATTCCTGTTATACCACCAGGTCATGGACAGTAGGTATATTAAGAGTTCCAGTAAAAGGGCAAGGGAACTTGGGAAAATTTAAGCACATCAAGGCTGAAGTATGTTTACTGTCAAAAAGACAATAAGGCTAGCATAGGATTATGTATCACTGGTGGATCTAAAGATACCCCCTCTCCAAACAACAACAAAAATTATTTTACCATTTTTTAGATATTCTTTTCACATAAAAAATTATATTCCTGCTGCTTCTGGTGTGCTGTTGCTTATTAATTTCTAAAACTGATAAAAGTATGTAGCAAAACAATTTGTGTCTTCCACAATTATGTAAAACCAGTTACTACATCAAAACTTGGCATGCTTTTGTTTTGGTTTGCTTAAGGCTTTGGGTATCTTAAAAGTCTACAGACAGAGTATTGCATATATTTGTAAATTATTAGCATTTTATTCTTGACTTAAGGAGGTACTTTTTATTCAGCAAAATTCATGAACAAAAACAAAATCAGGAGCTGCATATTTCATTTATAATTTGTCTGTTTATGTTCATATTGGTGCTTACCGAAGTTTTTACACAGTTGTCATGATAAATTGGTTCCAACGGCAACCAAGAAATTAGTACACAACTGAGAATTTTGTGTTTTATATCAATTCATAGAATAAATAGTCTGCCTATTGAATTATAAAGTAAATTCACTATTAAATTTCTAAAATGTTTAGGTGTTGTGATACTCATTTCACTAGGAGAAACATTATATTCTCAAAGATTTTATGGTCAGTTGAAGTACACAGTCAACCAAATTTCATCCATTTTTGTGTTTTTATTTAACATCTATAGACTCAGTTTCTTCAGAAGTAACCATCAGAACCTAACAGTATCCATATAAATTTTCTATAAATTCCAATTTATATACCTTGAAAGTTCCTTTTACACCTCTTTATGTCAACAGAGTGCTCAAGGCCAACAAAAGAGATAGACTGTAGTCTTAAAGGTGCAAAAACAATCAAAACAGCCTCAGAAATATGAAAGTAGAACTTTAGAAATGAGGTATTTTAACAATGTGGGTGTAGCTGACTGTACATAACATGTTGTCAGTGTATTTTAGAATGATTCGTTTATGATTTACTTAAAAATTTGCAAACTGTACTGAAACAAGGGTGATCAGTGATCACATGTGTCGCCTGATGATAGCCAATTAAACAGTAGTATTGAGACATGATTGGACAGTCTGTAGGCTAAAATGCATTTTTTTATTCAAGGGCCATAACTCAGTCAAAAATCATTCAACCGAAAAACCTGTAAGACATGTGCAAGTACTTGAAGTACAGAACAATCCTTTAACATTTCATTTAAATTGCTTTAGTAGTATAAGAGAAGTAGTCTGGACAAACTTTAAAAATAAAAATCATTAAAGGGCCATAACTCTGACAAAAATCATTGAACTGGAAAATGCTGACAATATGCACAACTAACTTGGTACTGATCATTCCTGTAAAGTTTGGATGAAATTGCACCAGTGATTTCTGAGGAGTAGTCCAGACAAGTTTTGTGATGGACAGACAGACAGACTGACAGACAGACAGACAGACAGACAGATGATGGGGAAGTGATCCCTATATGTCATGGCTACTTTTTAGCATGTCGCAGCTACTGTGAAGCCTGCAACACAAAATTCATTATTTGGCCAAAATGCCTTTCTCATTCAAGGGCCATAACTCGCCAAAAATCATTCAACCGGAAAACCCGTTACATAAATTATGTGCAAGTACTCGAGGTACTGATCAATCCTATAAAATTTCATTCAAATTGCATTAGTAGTATAAGAGAAGTAGTCCGGACAAACTTTAGAAATAAAAATCATTAAAGGACCATAACTCTGATAAAAATCATTGAACTGGAAAATGCTGATGATAATGCACAACTAGACTTGGTATTGATCATTCCTGTAAAGTTTGGATGAAATCGCACAAGTAGTTTCTGAGGAGTAGTCCAGACAAGTTTTGTGATGGACGGACAGACAGATGACGGAGAAGTGATCCGTATATGTTGCGGCTACGACAAAAAAACAGACTCTTTGTGGGTACCTTCCAGCAGTTCTGTTCAGTTCTTGGCTTGCCAAGATGGTGAATGTTAATGAAGACTTTGTATTGCCACAATTCCCTGGAGAATCAAAAGGACATAGGGCTATGGCTTTAGAGTCACCATCCAAAAGTACAGTTCAGGCCAAGATTGTCAAGGTTATGGTTCTTATTCACTGTAACTGTTCGAAAAGTAACTAGTCTATATGTGTCAAGTCTATATAGGGGTGTGCGATATATCGCAGTATACCGGTTATTGCGGTATAATTTCTGACAATACGATATTGCGATATGATTTTCAAATACCGATATTTTCAAACTAACAATAAAACCTGTAAAAACTTCATTCATGCAAAATTTTGTTTACGAAGTTGTCATTTCCATTTCCATTACAAATATTTCGTAGAATGGTTTACAAACGTAAAGAGACATAGGCCATGTTACTTCCTTTTTTGGCCGAAGCTAGGACCCCTAACCTACTAACAGTATCATTCAAACAGAATTATGAATTTTCTGGTTTACTGACACTAAAAAAAAAATAAATGCAACGAATCGTATATGCGCAAGTGAAAGGACCCGTACTACTTGCTAGCTTAGGTAGTTTCCCCTAATTCCGTTAATATGACCTTGCCGCACAATAAGTAACACAGTCTTACACACTCTACTTTTGATTTCAAATATCCGGTGTTCGCCGACGCTACATGATGTCAGGGGCAGACTTTGAAATCGTGCCAAATAAAAAGGCAAAATTGTCCGTATGGCAACATTTCGGGCTCAAAAGGCAGAGTGGGAACATCGTAGTTAACATTGCTGTTTGTAATCTCTGTCACATGAGCGTTAAATACAGCGGTGGCACATTGAATTTAGGAAGTCACATGCAGTCGCACCATCCCTCAGTCATTGTGAAAACCAAGAGCATTGATGCTAATGAGCCCATCAAAGTGCCACCTATTAAACTGGAGCCAACAGTCAGTACAGCCGGTCGAGTAACCAGCCATGGCAGTCAGCCATCTATCCCATTGCTTTTTGCTTCAAAATCTAAGTACGCTGCAAACTCCTTACGAGCAAAAACAATCACTTCAGCCATAAGAGACTTTCTGATTCAAGACATGAGACATTTCCGTACAGTGGAAACACCATGGTTCAAGAAGATGGCAACAGCTTTTGACCCTAGATACTCTGTTCCTGCTCGTAAACAGTTCTCATCAGTCCTTGTCCCGGAGATGTATGCAGAAGTGAGGGAGATTGTCAAGTCAGAACTAAATGTTGCAGAGCACTGCTCTGCAACATTTAGTTCACAATATATTGCAATATATTGCAAAATCCGATGAAATATTGCAATATATCGCAATATGATTTCTCCTGGCAATACCCATCCCTAAGTCTATAACATTTAGGCAAGGTCTTCAATACAACAATTACATTTTATTAATGATACTGCCTTGATCTATAGCCTTCAGCATCACACATTTGTAAAAATTGCAAGAACATTAAGATCATATCCACATTAAGATTTTCCAATTCAATTGTAAAATACTGATTACCTGTGGATAAATGATAAAGTTGTTTTGTTACTACAAAATCTGTACTGCTTATTCTACCCATACGTTTTGCCAGTAAAATTATGTGTAATGGTACACTTTCTGTACATTGCTTAGGAGTAAAAGATCATCTAGACTTGCAAAGATTGCCGTATTTGGCAAGCTAACTGAGCAATTCTACACAGCTAGCAATGACCCATCAAACAACATGTCAGATTTGTTGTTATTTACATTTGTCGTGAGTCTCAATTTGCTCATTATATTGTTTTTCACACAGCAGTTTCACTGGTACACTTAACATTATTCTGGTGACAGGAACCAATAAACATGCTTCAGATATTTTACAATGTGTAATGAATATAAAAACACTATCGCTTTCTGGTTCTTTGGCCATGTTCAAAATACCAAATATACTCCTTAATAACCTTAAATCAAAGTACTGAAGGTCCTACATGTAAATGTGGCCAAATGAGACATATAAAATGCCAGGTTCAAAGCTCTGGTAAGCACAGAAAACAACAAACAATATACCAATCTTACTTTGCCATTTCCCTTCAGCTTCATATATCTTAGGTAAATATTATATTCCAGTCTTTTATGTACATTTTCCCAGAATTTTTATTTTGTGACTGCAATTTGTTGCCTCTTTCTTAAAGCGTCTTAACTAACAAACCAATGTTTTCAGGAAAATCGACTTCACAATATTTGAAGTGTCATATCTACTTTTAGTGCTACTTGAATTAACTGAAATATTACAGTGATCTGCAAACAGATGATGTCAACATCACAAAAATGTTGCTACATTTCAAATCTATACAAGACTAAGAAAAACCTAAACTGGGATATGGCAAAATATGAAAATTCTTTTAAAAAGTGACACAAAGTGTGTCTTATAATTGGGTCAGTTAGAGCTTTACTGTTATTTTAAACAATAATGGCAAAATAGCATTGTGGGCAAATATGATAAATCTTAATTTTCCATCAGTTTTTCAATTTCATGGAATTCAAGCAAAATACATCTTCCCTACCATGCTTTCTGGGCACAACAGCAAAAAGAAACTGAGTTATTTCAGTGGTGAAGAAATCATTGACTTATGTGAGTAACACATCACATGCATGTGTGCAGTATCACATCACATGTATGTTCAGAGCATGTCTTCAGCCCAAGTAGTGAACTATATATATCTTGTATTACAAAGATGTGACTGAAACAAAACAAAATAAACACCCACAATGAGGAAGTAAGGTTGCTATTGGGCATAAACAGGTCACATTCTCACATCACAGAGCCAGTCTGGAAGAGCCCATATCTTGCTATTATTTTGAACATTAGATTACAGAGACACTTGGCCACAAGTTGTTTATTTTAAATGCTACTACCATCACTTACAGCCTGTTGTAAGTTACCTGTCTGAACCGAGCAGAAAAATTACCCGTTTTCCATAGCCCAAGTCTGATGTTGGGGTTTGCAGGTTAAGAGTTAAGACTGGACAACAGTAAATGCAACAGAAACAACAATACATGAATATATCTATAAATGTTGAAAAAAGCTTTTTTTCAACATTTTTAATGTGTATTTTTTAATATTTTGGTGGCTAAACTATGTTAGATTGCACTATAAACGGGGAGGGACATGGTAAAGCCAGACTGTTAATACTCGAAAATCTTAGTCAATAAAAATGGATAGGTACAAATGTGTACAAATACATTTTCTGTAATTTTAACTATGCAAATCCTTCCTGATTAGTCAGTATAAACAACCTTTGTATTTCAAGCTCTTGTCTTAGTCCATTTTTACCACAATTCATTTAAATTCATTACTGTAATTAAATATGTCTGCTGGAGTAAGTGTTTCTAAATTACATACTGAGCATCTATCTTTAAATTAACCATCTTGCTGAATACAAACTCATACAGAAAATAATTCTGCTGGTGTGACACCAAACATGCATCTCTCAGATGCATTTTTTCTTTCATTTCAAAATCTTGTGTCATCTTGTCTCAAGTCAAGAAAAAATGCTTAGCTTCCAAGGAAAAGGTAATCAAAACATGTGTCAATGAATAATCACTAACAACCTATTAAACATGTTCAGCTGGATGAAGTGATAAACCCTTTTCACTAAGAACTGTTAGGTAAGTAATTATCATAAATTTGATACTTCTAAGAGGCTGCTGTTTTCTCACTTAGACATGCATATTTTTTTTCTAGACTGGCATATATTTTCTAACATTTCTACACTTACTCATTCCCAATATTTCTACCTAAAGATTATTTACATATCAGAAAGTTCAACATAATTGTTCTAATGCCTTTATCCTAATCATGTCCATCAAACAAAGAGCTTACACCTGAATTCTCTATTAGACTGTTAACTTCCCTATAGGTCCTAACATAGAGTAACAGCGTGGAAATGATGAAACTGAAGTCAGAAATTCTATAGAAATGCTAAAATTACTTCTCATACAGGTGCAAGTGAAAACATTTAAAAGTAAAGACCAACAAAATGCACAGACACTTAAATCAACTTAGAAAATTCTTGACTAGGTTCTCAAATATGACAAACACAAACTTTTAAAGTCCCAGTATCACACTGATTTTATCGATATAGAAAAATAAATGTACTGAAAGCATAAATGTCAAACCGTACTCTATTCACTCTAAACAAAATATTGACATATGCCTTTCTTGTGTCATTTCTACATGAAAAAGCCTTTTTCATAATATTATTGTTTTGCAATACCATTCAATAATCCTGCACTATATTTCTAACATGATCATTGATTTAAAAGTAGTTAGGAAAGATTCTGGTTCAAATAAAGATCATTTCTGCTGACATCTTTCTACATAAAATAAGAGCTTCTTGTAATTGTGATTCCTGGGACTTTAAATAAGTGATTATCACTTCATCCAGATCAAACCTTAAGTACTACCAGTCATCAAAATTTAGTTCTGAGCCATGTACCTAACTGACCTGAATTCATTCCCATGGTACTGTATTAATCTAACGATGTCTTATGAGCTGGACAGTAATGTCTTGCAAGAATTCACTTAACATTTAAACTCAGACTACTGCAAAATTTGATGACTGTAATCTATAGGCCAGCTCTAGATGTCTGCTATGAAGCCTGAACAATGCTGTCAAGTCTTTATATGCTGTTCATCAAGTTTTTTATAAGATAGTCAAGTCTGTAACAAAAGTTCAGCATCTGTACTTCAGCTAGAACTGACCTGGATTTCTTAACAAAAGCTCTAAATCACAAACGGTTGAATTTAGAAGCTACACTTAGAATATCTGATACTTAAATGTATGATATATGTAAACAAAAAATAACCATTTTGTGCAATAAATTGCACATTTACAGTTAATTCTTCAAAAGTATCAGAAAGCTAGTCTAGATTCTGAATACAGACCGCATTGTGGATAAACATTTTATAAGAACCCTGATTTATGGTGTAGATCCATGAATATCACAGCCACTGCAAAGTCCTTGTCTCAGCGAAGTCTTTTGTATCTGGATGCTAACTGTACAACTATACCCTTCACATCAGTTATAGCTTACTGGACTGTGGAAACACAGTTTCAATGATGTAGCAAAATCCAAGTCTGTATTATTATTGCAGAATTTTTTACTTAATCCAACTGAGTGTATGGAACATCATGTGATATAAGGACCTGAAATGAAAAAAAAAATTATTTTTTTTAAGAAAATTGATAAATTTGGAAAGGGTTCCTCTCTTGCCGGAGCTGTCAATGTAAATGACCTTTCAAAAATTTATATTTGTGATGACCAGAGCAACCAAGATTGCATATACTATGTGATACACATTCAAATTTTGGTTGTTTTTTTTTTTTTTTTATGACAAGATACTTCAAATTCATTCATTCACTATAAAGTTAAGACCTCTACAAAAAATTATTAAAATGAAGCAAGTAAGACCAAAACCGTAACATCAGTGATCTTTTTCATGACCAAGAAACAATGTCGCTGTATGATGGACATCTGCGAAAGCTGTCACAACAAAACCATGCAGGACAAGTTTGACAACAATTTCTTAAGTAAGACCTTGACATAAGAGATGTCCATCCTATGCAAGCTGTCCTATGTGGAGGATCAGAGTTCAAACATAATTATGTTCAATATTTTGAGGGGCCTCACTTCAGTTTTTCATGAGCTATTGATTTGTAATGGTTTTTGAAGTGCACATCCTGTTAGTCTGACCTTTTAACCAGTGGGTCAAATAGCAACAGACTTTGTGTAAGCAAAAATGATCCTAAGGGCATTATCTGAACAATCTTTGGTTAAGGTTCACATGACAAAACTACATATCAATTTTCAGAAATGTCAGTCTTATGGTTTCTGACAAGGACATTTTAAAAGATTTCATTTACCGTCATCCTGCGACTTTAAGCCGCACTGATGAATAAGCCACACAACCCAAAAACCCGACAGAAAAGGGTGAAAAAGGCCTAACACAATGTATAAGCCGCGGTTTATTTTCAGGTCGGTCGCCATTTTGAAGCACCATAATTTTAACATAGCGTGCAAAATGAAATACTAAGCGGACGGGCGGAATCGGCATGATCTGGTCGAATTGTATCGACCCAGACAATTTAAGAGGTATCTCCTTTCGGAATAATTATGTGTTTGACCCATGGCAATTTGAACGTTTGACAATTTGAAGGTATAGAAAATTTGAAAGAGATTTGAATAATCTTCGAGACAATTTGAGGGAAAGACATATCACCAAAATGTGCTAGCTTTTATATAAAATTTGAATTGATCTTGTCATCTCAATATCTTGTCAATCATGCCTAAGGAAATATCTAAAGAATTTTTCAATATATTACTATGCAATATATGTGACACATTGTGCAGGGCCAACATTGACCCCAGGGAATTTGAACTTACTTGGTAGAGGTTCACTAGACATCAAATTTCATAGTTCTCAGCCTTGTGGTTTTACCCTTTCATTTTCAAGTTTTTCATTCTTGTTCCTGTTCCTGTAGCAACCAGAGTTCTCCATGGACTGGAAATGTTTGAACAACAGTTCTTGTAGACCTTCACACAAGGAACATGCCTACAATATTTATTTAACTTCGAACAAATGGTTAAAAAGGAGATGGTGTTTAAAGTTAAAAGTTGATGACACATGATACCCACTGCACAACAGACACAGGACAATCACAAAAGCTCACCTTAAACACACTGTGCTCTGGTGAGGTAAAAAGGGCTTAAAAATCAGTACTATATGCAAACTTACCAGTAACTCTTTTCTCCACTGGGTCTATACTATGGTGAATGTTCTGGTAAGCAGTAGCAACAAACTGTTTTTCATTCACACTGAAAGTTCTTTCTCCTTCTATCAATTCAGTAACTGAAACTGGTCTGGATATTCTGCAACACTGGAAACATTACAGAGTTCTCAGCCACTTCATAACAACGCTTCAAGCAGCAAATAGTCTTCAGAACTTACAATTGTTCACAACATCACACTCAGTATATAGTATGGATATTCTGTATCACTTCTGTTTAGATTAATACTGTCACAGTTAAATCCATGCAGCAACTTTTCATGGAGGATGCAACAAGTATCAGTAGATGTATCAGTCAGCTGTAGGTGTATCAGTCAGCTGCTCACAAAACAATTATCAGTAGGTGTATTAGTCAGCTGTAGGTGTATCAGTCAGCTGCTCACAAAACAATTATCAGTAGGTGTATTAGTCAGCTGTAGGTGTATCAGTCAGCTGTAGGTGTATCAGTCAGCTGCTCACAAAAGATTAACATCTGCAACACTTATATTTGAAAGCACTAGTTGGTCATTGACTTTCTGAACTATTCTGAGCAGAGCTCTCAATAGTCTTAGACATCATAGTTGCTGGAGTCTGACATTTTTTGGAATTAATTTCAAGATAAAGTAACAAACAGTGGTCCTATATCCTCCAATGACTGCCATCACGGATGCCATCAGAGCTAGTTTATTTCTTGTCAGACTGTTGATGCTTTTTGTCTCTGTATACCACTGCAACCTGTACAATAGCAACAATATTATATTAGAAATGTGAAAAGAAATGATAAAATTCTGAAGAGAAACAAGAGGGCCATGATGGCCCTAAATCGCTCACCTGAGTCTCATTGCTCATGTTACAAATATTGTTACTGGTTTTTATTGGTGCAAGTTTGAATAAGTTTGCAATAAGTTTGAAGACTCTGGGTGTAGCATAAATAGTTTTACTCTACAGGTCCCAGTGACTTTGACCTTTGACCTACAGACCCAAAAAACAATAGGGTTCTTCTAATATAATTACCCTGTAAAGTTTTAAGGTTCTGGGTGTAATGATACTCAAGTTACTGAGAAGAAATAGTTTTCACTCTACAGGTCCCTGTAACCTTGACTTTTGACCTACTGACCCCAAAAATGATTGGGTTCTTTTACTGAGTAAAGAAAATCATCCTTTGAAGTTTGAAGGCTCTGGGTAAAATGGTACTCCAGTTACTGAGCGGAAACAGTTTTCACTCAACAGGTCCCTGTGAACTTAACCTTTGACCTATGGACCCTAAAAAGAATAGGGTTCTTCTAATACAATTATCCTATGAAATTTGAATGCTCTGGGTGTAATGGTACTACAGTTACTCTGTAGAAATAGTTTTCACTCTACAGGTCCCTGTGACCCTGACCTTTGACATACTAGCCCCAAAAACAAAATGGTTCTTTTATTTACTAAAAGCAATCATCCTATGAAGTTTGGAGGCTCTGGGTGAAATGGTAATCCTGTTATTGAGTGGAAACGGTTTTCACTCTAGAGGTCCCTCTGACCTTGACCTTTGACCTACTGACCCAAAACACGATAGGAATTTTTTGTACTCAATAAGGGCAATAACCCTGTGAAGTTTGAAGTCTTTGGGTCAACTGGTACTCAAGTTATTGAAAGGAAACAAAGTGTGAAAGACAGACAGACAAACAGACACCCATGGACAAGGCAAAAAACAATATGTCTCCATCAGAAGGACAGGGTTGGGGGAGACATAACAACGAAAAATTGAAGGTATAGCCCTTGGTGTTTCAGAGCAGCAGATTTTTAAAGTTTTACCTATATAACTCCTTGTGTAAAATCAAATGACCCCCAGGTGGGGCCAGTTTTGACCCCAGGGTCATGATTTGAAAAAACTTGGTAGAGGTCCACTAGACAATGCTGAAAACCAAATATCTGAACTCTAGTCATTGTGGTTTCTGCCAAGAAGATTTTTAAAACTTTTCCTATACAACTCTATGTCAAACATGTGACCTTGGGGCGGGGCCTTTTTTGACCTAGGGGCTATGATTTGAAAAAAACTTAGTGGTCTAGTAGACAATGCTGTACACCAAATATCTTAACTCTAGGCCTTGTGGTATCTGAAAAGAAGATTTTTAAAATTTTTCCTATATAACTCTATGTAAAACATGTGACCCCTGGGGCGGGGCCATTTTTAACCAAGGAGCCATGTTTTGAACAAACTTGGTAAAGGTCCACTGGACAATGCTGCATACCAAATATCTAAACCCTAGGCCTTGCGGTTTCTGACAAGAAGATTTTTAAAGTTTTTCCTATATAACACAATGTAAAACATGTGACCCCTGGGGCGGGGCCATTTTTGACCCAGGAGCCATGATTTGAACAAATTTGGTAGAGGTCCACTGGACAATGCTGCAAACCAAATATCTTAAATCTAGGCCTATTGGTTTCTGACAAGATTTTCAAAGTTTTCCCTTTAAGTTGCCATAGCAACCAGAGTTCTGCATGGAATTTAATTCTTTGAACAACTTTGGAAGAACTTCATGCAAGGAACATCCCATGCAAGTTCCATTAAATTTGGCCCAGTGGTTTCAGAGAAGATGTCATTTCAATGAAATTGTTGACGCCTCACAACACTGGAGGTCCACTGGACAATGCTTCATACCAAATATCTTAACTCTAGGCCTATCGGTTTCTGACAAGATTTTCAAAGTTTTCCTTTAAGTTGCCATAGCAACCAGAGTTCTGCATGGAATTTAATTCTTTGAACAACTTTGGAAGAGCTTCATGCAAGGAACATCCGATGCAAGTTTCATTAAATTTGGCCCTGTGGTTTCGTTTGAATGAAATTGTTGACGCCACACGACGCACACCGGACATTGGGGTATGACAAAAGCTCACTTTGGCACTTTTTGCCAGGTGAGCTAAAAAGTCACTGAATTTTGATGCCAGAAGTATATTAGCTTAAAACAATAAGTTGAATAACAAGAACTGTCACTGTAAGATGACAATGCCCCCAAAAGTGGTACTTTGACCTTTGATCTGAGAACCAGGGGTCAAGGTCAAATAAATATAGGTCAGTGGGAAGGTCTTATACAAAGGGGGTTGTGTCCAAGTATGAAGAAAATCCACTTACTAATAAGGAAGTTATGGGCAATGTGAAATTTTCTAGACAACTGGATCTTCAAGGCGAAGGTCATTCAGGGGTCAAGGTCAAATAAATACAGGACAGTGAGATGGTCTTGTCCAAAGTGGTGTTGTGTTTAAGTATGAAGTATATCCACCTACGGTACTAATTTGGAAATTATGGCCGAATAATAGTTTCTGGACGATTGGATATTCAGGGGTCAAGGTCAAATGATTACAGGTCAGCAGGAAGGTCTTGTCCAAATGGGTGTTGAGTCCAAGTATGAAGCAAATCCACATACTAATAAGGAAGTTATGGCCAATGTTAAAGTTTTTGGACAATTGGATCTTCAAGATGAAGGTCATTCAGGGGTCAAGGTAAAATAAATATAGGTCAGTGGGAAGGCCTTGTCCAAACGGTTGTTGTGTCCAGATAAGAAGTAAATCCACTTATCAATAAGGAAGTTATGGTCAATGTTAAAGTTTTGGGACAGACTGACGGACAAACGGACGGACGGACAGTTCAAAAACTATATGCCTCCCTTCGGGGGCATAACAACCAATCCACATATTTGCTGTCTGTCATATTCTTTAAAGTGAACTCATGCAGTTCCTGTTGAGAAGTTTGGGGTATGTTTTTTAAAAGATCTATGAAAGAATCTTTCATTTTAAAAGTGTTTCTAATTCTTTTTAAAATGACGACTTTGTAAAATGAAAAGCCCAATTAACTAATAATGCTTACCGAAAATGTTACTTGTCACTCGGACATATGACTTTGTTTTTTGGACAACTCTATTTTGCCACAGTCAGTTGTCCTGGACAACTTAATTTCAAAGAAATTTGTAGAGCCCTGGAGAAGGAGGCCTGATTCTTGCACAGGACATGTCATCATCATGTCCAACACATTTATGCCAAGTCATTTTAAAATACATCCAGCAATGACCAGACACAACCATAAATGCACTTTTATGAAAATTTCCTTTGAAGTCTAAGTGTGACCTTGACCTTTGACCTACAAAAAAGGGTCTTGCAAGTCATACATCGTCTCAATGTGCCACACATTTGTGCAAAATTATTTCAAAATCCATCCATGACTGAAAAAGTTATGGACTGGACAAAAAGCAGATGGATGGACGGACAGATGGACAGACAATTCAAAAGCTACATGTATATGCCTCCCTTTGGGGGCATTAAAAAACAATCTCAGGTGGGGCCAACAGTGACCACAGGGTCATTATTTGAACAATCATGGTAAAGGTCTATTAGACTATTCTACACAACAAATTTCAGAGCTGTAGGAGTAGTAGTTTAAGTTACCATAGCAGCAACAGTTCTGCATGGAATAAAATTCTTTGAGTTATTTTGGTAGAGCTTTACAAGGAACATCCCTGCCAAGTCTTACTAAATTTGGCCCTTTGGTTTCTGAGGAGATTATGTTTAAAGCAAGTGGTAGACGAATGATAGTATGGTTTCACAATAGCTCTCACTGAGCCTCAGGCCAGCCTTTAAAGTCCAATTGTTCAGGCTTTAACCTGTTCATTTGGATGATTTCATTAAAACTGGGAAATAAAGACATACTATACCATAATGCAGACAATACAAACTTGAAGAAACAGTTTCATAGTAAGTGTTAAGTCAGGACTGCCTGAATAGCTAAGTTACCATACAGTACAGCTCCCGCGATATGTACACATTTTGTGCTTCCTCCGCGATCGTGGTCAACGCAAACTTCTGAAAATCGCGGAGTTTCTCCTTGAAAAAAAATGCTCGGAATCTCCGTGATTCAAGTTCACGCACAATCTCCGCGATTCTCCGAGTGGTAGAGCGTTTCTGCGGAGATTCTCCGCGAATATTCTTATGTTTCATCACCAGAGTTTTAATAAACTATTTCCCATTTAAAGGTGAAAGAAAATAATTATAACATTTATACACTTGAAATCCTTTCATCAAAAACAAAAAGTCAGCAATGTGTGGTGAAATGACCATAATGTAACTGTACATTTCACACCTGTCAATTATGTGACTACAATAAAATTAAACCAAATACATTTATTTATGTGATTTTTTAAACGCTTGTTCTTATTTAGTAAATCGATAAATACTTTTTGCCAAGCGCCGAGAAGATACAGATGCAGTTTAACACGTGTTGTTCGGAAATCGGTCAACTCATTTTCTGAAAATAAGATCAATTGTTTCTGAAGCAACTGCTTTGAATTGTGATTCTTTGCGTAAACAAATAGGAACACAAATGCATCAGAACAAGAGCGCATGTGTTCGTATTTTCACTTTTTAAATTAGATATATTTATTTTCGCAGTTTGATTATCATTAGTAATTTATTTGCGCGGCACCGATTAAAGATTTAAATATAAATAAATTGCAGCAATTAAAGTTGACATGATGTCAGGTAGGTGTGTAAATCTATTCATTATCGGCTATGTTTCTTTTCTACCCTCGTTTCACGCATTTTCTGTTCAGTCAACAAAGCCATCATTGCTTAAATTTAAAAATATTGTCATATCTTTAAAGATATTAATTATCTTAATAAGAAAATGTAATTGAAAATAGATTTTCAGGCCATCCTTAAAAAATTGTTTGTTTGTGGTAACGCGACCCAGAATTTTTAGTGTGGGTAGGTAGGTCGATTTTTTTTTTTCTTTTTTTTATACTCTAACGTACAAACAGGGCACCCTGCAGAGTGATAATGCTCAACGTATACCTGGGCATCAGCCTACCTTATACTCAACTGATAACTTAATACTTTTCAGCAATAAACTTTATTTCTGGACATATTCATTAACTACATGTAAGTAACTGTGAGAATCAGAAAATGATCTGTTTGGTAGTCCCCCTGGACACATTTCCAAACAATTTCATTAAAAACAACTTTGGAACAGTGTTCAGTTTTTTTTCTGGTAATCTTCTTGTTCTTTCCTCAGTTTTTACACCTGTCACATAATGATAACACCACTCTGTATGACTTAAGTGATTCCTCATCTCTCAGACCGTCTTCAGCACAGTAACAACAGATGTCCTGTCACCCAACAACCCAAGATGTAGCAGAATAGTATTGCAGCTGTATTGGAATGCGCCATAAAAGTACAACCTTTCCTAAAGCTGCCCCAGGATCATAAGAGAGGACGTCAACAGGATGGGTGATGGTCAGACCTTCAGTGTATCTTATTCTACTCATACTCATAAATGTTTCACACAAGTATGGAGATATTCATCAAAGAGCACTGGTACATAGTCTTCAGATTCTGACATAACTTGATTTAATATACTATAACATGGTTTTACAAGACCAATACACTTTGGATATTTTTGAACAACAGCATTACCTCCAACTGTTCTTGCTGGATGAAGTAAAGACTGTCTGAATTTTTGTTTGTGTTACTTTGATCTAGATAGGTTTCATACTGAGTTAAGCATACAGACAATGTATTCAGGTTTTCTTTAAAAGCTGCCCAGGATAGAGCATATGTTGATGAGGACAACTGATATACAAGATCAGCATGTTGTTTAAGCTCATGAGATGACAACTGTGGAGCCGCCTTGCGTTTATTCTTGAAATGGTTGTACCCAGTGTATTTAGCAAACCTAGAAAAAGATACAGTACATATATGTTTCATCTATTAAGTACATCTGAGGACAGACAAAGCAGAAAACCTGACAGTTTATACTAAAACATGATTTCATTAAAATAAGAATTACATCCAATTTGAAAGTATCCAAACTTTGGTTCTCATCTGACAGGCTGATATTGAAAAGTCTTCTGTTTTCATGAAAATGACTTGACATGTGCTGGAGCTCTGTCATGCACTCTCCTCTCATTTACCTTGTATGCCATTAGAATTTTTACTACTTTGTCAGAATAAGAATATGAAAAAAATGAGGTCATTAAATATGAATGAGTAACAAATTATATACTTTATAGCTTGCTTGCTAAAACATGGAAAATGAAGGACTTCGTTTTTAACATGGCATACACTCCTTGGAGAAATTCTGGATGTTGCTTATTACAAATTGAAAAACTAAAGATGCAAAGTTGGAAAAACAAATGTTAACTCAGGTTAAGTGTTAGTGATCAGACACCTTGCAGGAGGCCCCATTTGCTTGACTGAGAATGACAATTTCTCATTTCTGATATCGATATATTATTTCATGCAATACCTGAAAACCTTGGTTTATCTAATGGAATTTTGTGTGGCTTTATCCTCCCAGCAGAGACCTGTGTAGACGTAAGAACACTGAAGGCATCTTTCGTTTGTCATGGGCTTTCATCTTCACAGGCATTACCCAGAGCGTTCAAACTAATAGTGACATATTTCAAGCTTGAATCCAAATCTGTCAGAGTTTTAACAGCATCACACAGATCAGCATCAAACAGTTCCGTTGACGAAATCGTACTTGAAACTTTACTTTCGCTTTCACTTCAAAATTTTCATCCAGTTCAATTTTCATGCATTTTGGCAATTCAATCCCTTCGCAAGTCTAATTTAGTACAAATCCAACCACGTATGATCAGGACTAAATTAAAGTTTGGCATATTTTTGCTAAAGTCTTGCAAGAATCGTCGCATTTATGACGTTGACGGTTACAGAATATTTACGACGGGCTCCGCCATCTTTCTTCAACAGCTGATTAATGAACGCAAAGGAACAAAAGTAACGGTAATAACGGAAAGCATAAAAACCCCCGGAATTTCGTTGGGACAAAAAAAAAGTTTTGCCGGAGCCTATAAAAAAGTTTGAGTCGGGCCAATCTTCGTGAGTCGGTCGCGTTACTGCAAACAAACAATTTTTTAAGGATGGCCTCACGGGAAAAGCATGCTACATGACTGTAGTTCCCGCTTTAAAGAGCACATGGTGTCTTAAGCTTTTAAAGTGAGGTAAGGTGAATATCATTTACGGAAAATAACTGTTGCTCAATGTTAAAGGTCAAAAGTTATATTTAGGAACCAATTAGCGGTTGAGACGCATTGTATCATGCGTGTAAAGATCATAGGTCATGAGACCAACAAATGGTCTTGTGTCTTTCAATAAATTAAAGTGTCAAAACATGTAACAAATCGAAATATAATTATTAGGCATCCTAAAACATGGAGATAAAAAGAGTAAGTAAATATAAAATTTCATTTGTAATATATACACTTCAGTCAACTGAATGCATAAACAAATCGCGGAGATTCACGGAGGATTGATAATCTGCAATTTCACAGTAAATACCACCACTTACCAGACAAAATTCGTCTCCGCGACGCCTCCGCGATTTAGGGCGTTTCTCAGAGATTCTCTGCGATTTTCCTCCCAAGATCCGCGGAGTTTAAGAGATAAATGTACATATCGCGGGAGCTGTACTGTACGTTCAAGACCAATAAATTACATCTTTTAGGTTATTCTAGCTCATTCTATATCATTCAAGCCATCCAGATGCTGGCAAGTAATATTAACTCTTGTATTGATAGTGTCACTGAGTATACTATGATACTCTCCCTTTACATGTATATGATAATAATCCCTTCGGACAGAAAATCACTTTGAGGTGTGTATGTTATCCTTGTTAATTTAACTTATTAATGAAAATTAATTAACCTGTCTCTCTGTGCTCAGTTTCTCGTCTTCTTAGTTCATTATAATAAATTATAAGTTAAGTCAAATAAGAGGCCCAAGTGAAAAATTTTTAGTGGGGTAGGGAAAGTACTTAGTCATGTAAGAAGCATTTTCTTCTTTTTGGCTGTGTGTGTGTGTGTGTGTGGGGGGGGGGGGGGGGGGGGGGTCTCATGCAGGGGGGGAAAAGGAGAAGTACATACCCATCTTACATAAAGGCTAAGAATTTTTTTCCTACATAAGTCTAAGCAAAATCAGGTGACTTCCTGGGGTGGGACAAATTTTGATCCCAGGGACAGGGGTACCAACAATTTTTGTAGGGGTCTTGCTGGTGATCAAGTATTCCAAGTTTGAAGGAAATATCTTTGACACTTTTTGAGAAATGGATATTAACAAAAAAAGGTTAACCATGAAATTCCAAGTTGAAAGAGGGGCTTAACTTTGCAAATAATAAATCTGAGGGTTATAAGCCCTTTAGAAATGGTGTCACATTTTGATAGTGAACATGTATTTTTAATTTGAAGTAAATAGCTTTGATAGTTTCTGAGAAAATGGACCTTAACAAAAAAGTTAACCAACGCAGATGCCGACGAGAGGGTGATGACAGTAGCTCCACTTTTTTTTTCTTCAAAAAGTGGAGCTAAAGATGTGGATTCAAAGACAATCAATTCCATCAGTTTTTGTGAACTCTTGCAGTCACTTCCTCAACTGTTGTTTCAGGGTAATGTTTGCTCTCTATTGATATCTTTATGCAAGTCTCTTAGATCCAAACATAATCTAACTGATTTATTTGGTTTCTGTACAACTACTAGTAAATTCACCCATTCTGCTGGTTCAGTAATTTTCAGTAACTCCCATATTTTCCAGTCTTTTTAACTCATCCTTCACTTTGGTTCTAAATGCAAAGGAAATGTTTCCTGTGGGATGTGTAGCAGGTTTTGCCTTGTCATTTTACTGTAAGTGTTTTACAGGTGAAACACACCTAAGACCATCAAATACATCTTTGTAATGGTGTAAAATTGCTTCCATAGTAGTGTTTGAATTAACCTGAATGAAACAGACTCTTGACACAAGATCCAGCTCAACATAATCATGTTCTAAGGCCAAGTAAAGGTTGTAATTTGTTTCCGACTACTTCAAAAGTTATTTGCACACATCCGTTGAGTACGAACGAGACTTGCAATTTTATGTTAAACTTGTTTATTATACATCGATGGGGAAGCAAGTTCTTGCAACTCATATTAATCCCTCTTGATGACTGCTTCCTGGGTTCAAACCAGTACTAGTGCCAAAGTGAGTAGAAAGTCACTAGAGACTCTCACCTCTAGTGGAATTCGAACCAGCAACCTCCAGATCAGGATCTGGCACTCTAACCATTTGACAATTGCTCCTCCTCTCAAGCCATTTTAATTGTTCTTTTTGACTACATCTATATTGTCAGTGGATGAACCATGCATTGACATCATCTGTTTTCCTGTAGATTATGAGGCTCTGCAAATGTCAACTGCACTTTGGAATGTCAAATCTTTATCATGCAATAATCTACATCTTGCAGTATCCCTCATTTCGCCACATACTATCTTATCTTTAATCACTGAATCTTTGAATTCTCCAAATTCACATGATCTGGATAGAATTTTTAATTCTGTCACATTTATTTTAGTTTCTTGAGTTAAACTAATGTCTTTCAAATGTTACATCTGTTCTTGGATTAAAATAATTTTCATACTTTTTAGCACTTTTGAAACTTTTTCTCTGCCACCTTCTGCATCTCAATCTTCCCTCCATTGGGAGGTATTACAAATGTCAATTGCATCCAGTCCTATCATGTGGAGCAATATAGCACATTGTACATTTTCCTCTTTTTCATGTAGACCCAAAACTTTCAAATAGATTTCAAACTGCTGTTTAAATTTCCTGTAGGGTTTCTTGTATGAATGAAATTGTGAACATTAACAGTAGCAACATAACTGCCCTGTCATTTGCAAAATCAGTTTCCAGCACATTTGCAATCATCTGTAAAACTTAAAGGACTGTTTTCATTCCTGTTTTAGTTCAAATTGATTCATCTATAAATAGCATAGACAAATTTCTTTCACAGGAAATAGAAATTCTATCAATGTTAACCAGTTGGAGAAACTGGCTGATCATCATAAGCACAGAGAAAAAACAACAGGAGTGCATCACGACTTTTTGGGCACCTTCCGAAAACACTATTTTATGTATTATCTTTCAAGGAAAACAGTCCAGTTGGTAAGAACAATGTCTATACTTGAGAAATGCATCGAAATCCAATGCTGTTCATGTTGTTTAATACTCTGCCAGGTGATTTTAAACTGTAACCAATGACAGCATCTTCATGAGGTGTTGTTGTTGAAGACACCAAATAATATGTTATCACACAACACAAAATGCTGTATACAGTCTTGCATTTTTACCAACATTTCAGTGCGGAGACTTATTCATGCGCACTAGATTTTTGACTACAAGTTGCAGTTGTATAAAAACATCATTTGACTGCTATTGACTGCGTTGCCATGCCAAAATGCTAGTAAAAACAAGAGACCCTATATACCAATTCTGTGTCGTCGGGTAACATATTATTAGGTGGCAACAACACCACCTCATGAAGATGCCATGGCCGCTTACAATTTAAAAATTGCCCAGAAGTGTACTAAACAAGCATTGGATTTAGATGCATTTCTTAAGCATAGACACTGTAATAAACATGTACAGAAAAAAACAAAAGGAGTGCAATGCAATATTTGGGCACCTTCCAAAAACCAAATAGTAAGAACAATCGATGAGTTTTTCCATCTGGTTGATGTTGATAAAATTTCTGATTCCTGAAAGTTTTATTAATAAAGTCTTATTCATACTGACGTTTAATATTTGTACTTAAAAAAAATCATAAAAAAACTAGCAGACACTGAATTTTTTAATAACTAATTTAATTTCCTAATAAAATAAAAAATGTCTCCGCTTTCAGGATTTGGTAGTCTCACTTCTTCGCCTCCAATCAGGCTGATATTTCATGCTTGTTCACCAAGCAAGACAATTTTTGAAAACATTTAAGATGACACGGTGGCCAAGTGGTTTGTGCGTTGGGCTATGAAGGTAGCAACCCAGGTTCGATTCTGGGTAGCGACTGAGTTATCGACTGATTTCCCAGGACTGGGTGGTAACCTAACCGGGTACTGTTTCCAGTAGCTTAAGGTCTTCAGCGTACACGATTTATATACTGTTACAGGACGTGTACGCTGAAGTCAACGCCGTAGGGAAAGTCTACCAATAATCGTGCCAGGAATCTGACACGTTCGCATCAATTCATCAAGCATGCCATTGAGTAAAGTGAACCATATCCTGATAGAATTATATATATATTTTTACTAAGCCCAATATTAACACATAAAAAACTAATTTCGAACACAAAATGCCTTAAAGTTTCCGATATACCTTAAAATTCAGTACACCGCCGCCATCTTGCCAAAATGTTTGACCACGTGATCACGAGAATGACCTCCACGGGTTCATCAGTGCGGACGGTTAAGAAAACAATGCCATGTGCTTTAACTCCGCAACATTTGTTTACAAGTATCCAAGAGAATAATCATTGAAAGAGTGTCATAATATAGACCCAATTCTTTCTGTGACACTTGTCACTTGTCAATTTTATACATGTATAGTTTCATTACTTCTACAAACAGGTGCTGTCAAGCAGTTCGTTTACGATTTAGTCTAAAAATAGATAGTCATGTTTGTTTTCTAAGCGGTTCGTGCGGTTACGTCATACGAGATCTCGCGAAGCTTCTGACAGTAAGTCAGAGAAACTGATATTTCTCTGCGAAACAAGCAATTTAATTGTATTTATTAATATTTTTAATAGTTTAAATGGTATGAAATGATATTGAACTCATTGTTTTATCGAATAATGCACAAGATTAAATTGTGAAAAGGGTATTTGCGAGGTAAAACGACGTTAAAAGTATGTGTGTTATTCTGGTTAGGTTTCGCAATGGGTCTGATCCAAAACTTTAATGCCGCATCATGTAAATGAACAAAATGTTAAAAAAGCGGCTTATAAAGTTTTGGAAGCCAGAACTATGTTTCCAGCAGTATTGGCTTAGACTGGGGATCGGGGAGGTAAAATACATGCACCATGGGCTCTTCTGCAAATAAGTTGTTCCATCCACACCAGGTGGGGACTTTTGTTGACTACCCACGTTAAATAAGAAACCTTTACCTTTTTTTTTTTTTAACACAATTTTAATAAATTTGTGAACTACATTTTTATTATGAAAACAAGGTAAACAATCCAAACGTTATCTAAAAGAAATTACAAATTGTGATTTAATATATGCGACAACTTTCAATAAATTATAATATTGACAAGTGTATAAATTTCGAATAGATAACGTTTGGATCTGGCACGGCATTGGGCTCGACAATTCTGGGAACGAAAACTGTTGAATAATTTAAATTCATACAAAAGAACATCTTGTAAAAAATGCTTTTGTTCATTCGCATCCTAAAAAAGACAACATATCGCCAAAAAAAGTGCGTTTATTCTTACCTTCCGTCGAATAATAGCAATGCCATGATGTGTGATTTTTTCGAACTAAGGAACCTGGGAAAAACTTTTGGCGCGAAATTGTCTTAAAACCAAACCCCGTACAATATCTTATCCGGGAAGATGACAACCCCACTTAGAGTTATTGCTCTTACTCAAAGACCTAAAAGACCTTAGATTCGAACTCCTTTACAAACCAAAGGATTTCACTGTTTAATCACGCGGCAAGTTAACATTAGGCTAAATGACTTTTAAATCCTAACTACAAGTCAATAGCATTATAAAGTGACCTTTTTACTTTTTTATGTGTTGAAGAAATTATGATTTTTATATAGTCAAGATGCAGATATGCAGATAAATTCCAAAAATTCCTTACAGAATAGGTGGTTTACTTCTTTGCATGAAACGTTATCATGTCTGGTTCAATTTTGTTAAGTAATAAATCATTTTGTTGACGAATGAATGCTCTAATGCATAATGCAATCTGTTTTCATCATAATTGAATAGTTTCTGAGACATTTAAGACATAAAACAAATGAGATTTAGTAAGATCTTATCCAGCTGCCACGAGATTTTGTGAAATTTACACATGTAGCCAATCTGTGCATTTAGGGCTTTGCTTGTAGTACAGTTAAGGTGAAACGAAATTATAAATAGTTATTTTGTCGTTTTAGCTGGCATTTTTTAAACTTGAAATTAATATGTTCGCGTAAATTTCATAGATAAATTTTCAAAGGAACAAGAACCCTTGCTTAAGTGTGAAAATAAACTCCGAGACTTAAATAGTTATGGAAGTTTAACGTAAATGACGATGAATGAGGATTATGATAAAAGTTCAATTCAGTTAGGATGAGAACCAGGGCTGTTTGTGACTGTATTTCTATCTTTTTATAACATGAGGGCGAAGAAATGAAAATAAGTCACATCAATATATCATGCATAGACACTATTTCCTTTTCTCATTTGACGCCATCTCCTTTTGCAGATATATTTTTGAACTGTGACACATAAAATACTTTTATTCGTTCCTGCAATGAATTTAACATTTTGAAGTAACATCATATAAGAAAAAGCTGGTTTAAGTTTTTGTTGTTATTGTTATAACAATCAAGAAAATTTAGAGCACATTATGTTATAGTCAAGTAGATTTGCAGTAAAATGTCCTTTCAAAGACGTGTCAATTATTTTTCATATTCTGTTTTCGATTTCAATATAAGTTAACATATTCCTGTTTAAAATTTCAATATTGTTTGAAGTAGACAATGTTTAAAGAAAAATGTCAATGTTATTTCTATGAATGAATTTCGGGGTATTTAATATAGTAAGAGAAAACCCGAATTAAGAGATTTTTCTGAAATTTTAAATGAACATTTATCCTATTTTTACCTGCATCGGAAGACGTTGTTTCAACATAAAGATGTAATTTTTTAAAGCACACAATAGTGAGATTACTAAGAGTCGTCTGAAGGCAGGCAACAGTCATTGATTACTGGCATACCTAATTATAAGTACAAGATGTAGCGTTTTTTACTACAATTGGTATTTGGGAATCGTTACTTCCTACTTTCGAAACACTCAAGTCAATGGGGTTACACGTTATTAATCAGATATAAGTGCAGAATACATTTCTTACTGGTACAGAAAGATGTGAGAAATGCCATTGAAAAAAAAGGTTACAACAAATACGATTCCTTTATCTGGGATATTAACCGTGAAGATTGGATTTACACTATTCGCAAAATTATAAGTTGAATTTGAAGTCATATGGGAATAATTTTGTTTGGTTGCATGTCGTTTCTAAGTCTGTCTAAATCTATCAAGTTTATTTACTAAAAATCTGCAATAGTAGACTAAAGAGACTCATCGTTATGATCGTAGTGGATCTGGCAAGAATTGGATTTTAACACAGCTGAATTATTTACTCGCATTTGTTTTTATTGGAACAGATGCTCAGTCTGGGATCTAACATTCTACACATTCGACGCCAGCTTTCTAAATTCCGGTTTATGCACGACTGCCTAGGTTTGTTCCATTCGCGTCTTTAAGAGCCTTTGTTAGACCAGTTATGGTAAAGATCTCGCGTTTTGTAGCCTATGTTACAGAATGCCCCAAATACCAAAGTCCATGTGAGCTGCATCTGGGCTTTTTTGTCATCCATTCTGCAGGAGTTATATAACTGACTTTGTGTTTCTTGATAAAATCAATAGTCATTTTGGCAGTGTAACTAGAAGCCGAGTCTTGATAGAACACCATATCATTTTCTCTTCCAGGAAAAAGGCGCGGAACATCTTTTTTTCAGAAATGGCTTTAGAAAATTTTCTTTGTAATACTTTGCATTGACCTCTACCCCTTTATTGATAAAAATAAAAGATGTCTTGCCATAGAAACCAACACCGGCCCAAACCATAAACCCAGGTGCAAATGCATCTCACTTTACGAAGTTCAGTTTGTTTAGGTCTGTCTCATTAGAAAGAACGTAGCAAACACGACGTCGACCATAACTATCGCCCATATATATTAGCCTCGTCAGTGGTGACCACGTTTTTCAATTTTCCGCAGTAAACACGGAGATATAGACGCCATGATCGAGCATTTGGTTTCAAAATCTGGGACTCACTAAATCTATGAACACGGCACTATTTCCTGAGTTTGGCTTTTAGAATTTTGGTTATAATTCTGTTAACAGTACCCAGAGATACTTCATACTTAGCTCCTATTTCTCTTTGTGTGGGAGGACTCACCAATTTAATCATATTACGGATTTTCCGACGTCACCAGTAGTCAAAATAATTCAAGTGACGTCTTGAGCATATTCTGAGATATTTTTGTTATGGGTCAGAATCTCGCTATAAAAGAGAAGAGATATTGACCCATACTAAATAGGGAATATTATGTTGTAGTAGCTGTCTGTGACCTTGTATTTTGCTATGAGCACGTGGGGAAATCGATATCTCGCGAGTCCGAAGGTCTCGCGAGATATCGATTTTCCCACGCTGCGAGTTGCAAAATACAAGGTCTCAGACAGCTACTACAACATAATTTTCCTTTTATTATATACCTATAAATTTTGGACAATAAATAATAAGACAAAATGATTCAGTTTACTGAAATTTTATTTCACAAACAAACACATATTATTGAAAAATAAAATTATGAATGGCGGATGAATACATCAAATTTGTAGAAAGAAGCCACGCCTCCAACTCATTTAAAATCATTTAAAATGGCCGCCACAATCGGGAACACACATCAATATTTCAATGTCAACAAATGTGGGAAGGATAAACATTATTTTGCAGTGAATAAATTAATTCTTCAGTTGGATTGTATCAAACAAATCGTCGGACATTTTAGACAGAAACAGATATTGTATATATATGACCTACTGTATACATGTAAACAGTTGCAGACGACGTAGTTGAAATCACGACGATTCTCTTTTAAATAGGACGTTATTTGTGTGTATTCATAAGATTTTGATAGAAGGGTACAATTTAAGGATTTTTATGTTAAAGAATTGTAATAGTATTCAATAAAACACTTTCAATTATGTTTGTTTATATTTTTTGACGAGGGGATTTCGTTACTAAAAATAGATACGGATTCCCCGCAAGGTGCCTGTAGTATCGGTTCCCGCTTCCAAATACTACGTCACGCACAACAAGGCTGGGAGCCAACCAAGAAAAATAGTCCGGCACTTCCATATATGGTACCGTATTCGACACTAACATAATACGGATTTTTCTATCCGTCGAAGCGTATTTGCGCTTCTAGATTTGTGTGTATTTTAGAAAGAAAATTTATAGGTATATAATAAAAAAAATTACACAATATCTCGACTTGCGTACAATTAGTTGGACTAACGTCAGCAGTAGCTGCTGTACACAGTTTGTTAAAAGTTCCACCGTTACCTGTTTTGCGTACTTTATTACGAATTACACCTTTACCATGCTGAATGCGATGCACAGTAGCAACAGAAACATCATGTCCCTATCTGTTTTACATGTTTCACAATGTTTCTGTAGGACATTTTTTTGGCTTCAAAGGCCCTAAAATAATGCCCTCAACTAAATCATTTTTTTAGAAACAGTAATGTTAAAGAGTCTAACCATATTGAATTTCGAGTCCAAATGTGTTGTGTATTCGATACACTACTTTACATGTATTAATTGCTTTGCAGGAAATTTCATAAGCTGAAAGATATTATAGGTGTGTTTTGAGAGTTTCATAAGAAATTGAACACCTCTCGTATTTCAAGGTGTCAGTCCGTAAAAACTCATCCCACATTTTCGTTATATCCCGAGGCTTTTTTTTTTCCTTCACGTGAAATCACCAATTAATAATAGTAGCAATCAACTCTTTCTGAGCACTCTTTATCACCAATTAAAGGTCATGTGACACGAATTTTTGACCTCGAAATTTTCATATGAGCGAAAAATATATAGTTAACTATGACTGTTTAACAAAAAAACGCAGGTAATTTTCATCTTAAAGATGTTTTAATAGCAAATAAAAATCCATATTTTACGCACTTGGTCGCGCGCACCTGTCACGAGCGAAACCGGAAGTGACGCACATTTATCCCTTGCCACTTTACACAGCTGCCTGGATTGTTAACAAAAACTTTAAAATTATGATGGAAAGTGAAAATGTAGACTGAATATAGTAAAACAAACAAAATTGAACAAGTTATGCTAACATCATGAATATACATTGAAGATTTTTTAAATAAATAATTTGAAATTTTGATGGGATTACGAAGCCAATGAGCAATATTATATAGAGGCTAGTTTAATCAGGGTTATAGCATTAAAAGATACATCAGTGAAAATATCTAGACTAAGAGATATTTTTCAAGTAACTGATTTTGAACATGCTTATTTTTATCTGATGCAGTTTGTTGATAGACTTTATTAACTAACTCCAATCGAGAGATTTTTTCCATAAAAACATTCTCCTTACAGTGATGTGTTGCTTATTTGTCTGTGGTATATTTTGCCTGAGGTGCGTGTAAGTAATCTTTGCCTAGATCTATGATTGTTTACATTATATATGCATATCTTTTTTTTGTTGTTGCTTATTCGTTCTACATTTTTTTGGAAAACAAAACAATAAGGATCAAAGAACAAATAATATGAAGAAGCCCTAAAAACTACGTAAAAATCATAACACAAACACATTGTTTTTTGTTTTTGTTTTTTCAATAATTTGTCCACATTAAGAAGTCGAATGATTTTTAAATTTTCATCATAAATAGATTCATTACATTTAATTATCTAATTAAAATATGTATCTACATGGAAGCTTCTTAACTAAAAATGATTCAGACATGTTTATTGGACCAAGCTATTACATAATGTTTTCACAAGTATGACTGATCAAAATCAATTTGTAAGATCACTTGCCATAAAACTTTGCTATTTGTCTCAACTTTATCATTGATTGGGCCATAAAAAAGTTAATTGCTTTGTTTGACATCTATGCAGAATATACAAGGGTCCAATTTGGGCAGGTTAATTTGCATAAATCCCAGTATAAGGCGTGATTTATGGACCTTTGACATTTCATTGGATATTAATTTATAAGCAGGTACAAATTCCTACTTGATAGACATGCCATATTATTATTTTTCAAACTATATCCCAACGTGAAAAAGCATTGTAGTGTGAATTTCCATTCCAGTGAAACAAAATTTAATGTTCACACAATAGATCACCTATATTCACTTCAATTTTACTACACTTACATGAAAAAGCATTTGTTTATGACGTAAACATCAAGTGAGGATGTGTTACGCATCATGTAAAAACGCGGAGGAGATGGTTTTATATAGAATCACAACATGGAAGAAATTGGAATATTTATTAATATTTATTAAGGTAAAATCACAACCCGTTCTCCCGGCACAAAGCTGGATTTTACTTATAAAAATCGAGAAGTAATCACATTATTTTATATAATTTACAATTTATAGCATGTTATTTTTATAAGTGTGCCTTTATCGTGTTTCTTGGACTTGTGGTTAAGTGTTATTTTTTCATTTAAAAACGGATGTGTTATGAGCAGTGTAATTCTGCACTACTGCCTGGTATAGTAGGGATAAATCTACGTCACAGCCAAAAAATGCGGCGGAAACTACCGATGTCGAAACGGAAACAGCCGATCATCAAAAACACGTTTTTTCTTATCAAAAGCAATATTTTCATATTTTCGCAGTTAAACCATTTTAATCAGTACATTATGATTATTTTGAATAGACAAAGTTGCTATAGTCGTGTCACATGACCTTTAACAATAGTACCGATCAACCCTTTCTGAAAAGATAGCATTTCTCACCTTCCATACCTGTGTAACTTCGAAATAAGGTGTTACTATTTACGTACAGGACGATATTGACAAACTCAATTTTATCCGTTAGTCACTGTTTTCTTTGTATTAGATTATAAAATATTTCTTTTTTTCTTTTCGTATTTTTATGCCCCCACCACTTTGGGAGGAGGATGGGGACATATAGGTTTGCCCTTGTCCGTCCGCTGTCACGCAGTCGCACTAGTTTGTGTTGCGTGCAACTTCCAACGTATAACTGCTAGAGCCATGAAACTTTCTAAAAATAGTTGTTAGCATGTCAACTTATGCACCTGGGTATTTTGACAAATTTATTGGAGATCGACAGAGTTATGCCCCCTGATTAAGCAAAAAAAGCTTTTTTAAACTTGTGTCGCATGTAACTCATAGCATTTTCAGACTTGTGTCGCGTGTAACTCCAAACAAATAACTGCTAGAGCCAGGAAACTATTTAAAAATAGTTGTCAGCATCTGTACCTGGATATTTTGAGGCAAATTATTTGGAGACCAGCAGAGTTAAGCCCCCTGTTAAAGCCAAAAATAACATTTTTTGACTTGTGTTGCATGTAACTCCAAACCAATAACTGCTAGAGCCATGAAACTTTCTAAGAGTAGTTGTCAGCATGTCAACTTAAGCACCTGGGTATTTTGACGCAAATTTATTGGAGATTGACAGAGTTATGCACCTTGATTAAGCAAAAAATAGCATTTTTAGATTCCAAACGTATAACTGCTACAGCCATAAAACTTTATAAGAACAGTTATCAGCATGTCAACTTATGCACTTTGACATAAATGTATTCAAGATGGACAGAGTTATGCCCCCTGATTAAGAAAAAATAGCATGTTTAGACTCCTTAATGTTAAGGAAAATGTTTATACACACCTGTAATGGTACAGGATTTTTTGTGACAATACAGCAGAATGTAGGGGCATCCATGTCCTATGGACATATCTCTAGTTTTCTGTAAATTATCCTTGCAGAAAAAGGAACTCAGGTGGAACTTCAATAAAAAGTGGAAAGTAATTTTTTTTTATATTGGAAGTGTAATTATCTCATTTTTTTCCAATTTAATCTGAAATCAAATTATTTTCTCCCAACTGAAATGAGGCTGATGTTTTTTGGGGTCATTTGTATGTTTCAACTTAACAAGTTACTTTTTAACTTGTATTTTGGAGTGGACCATTTCAACTTGAAATGTGGTCCATTTTGAATGGGCTTTTTTAGTTTTGGACCATTTTCACCATTCTTCGTTGGTCATTGTATTGTCCATCAATATTGAATTTTTTTGTAAAATGGTGCTTTTGTTAATTTTGCTTAAAACAGTAAATGTGTTATGATTGTGTGTGCGTGGCAAGTTACAAATCCTTAGAGTGTTCATGACTATTCTCATAAAAATTTGTTATATCACATTCATAATATACCTCAAGGTGGCTTAAAATCGAGATGCTAAAAAGTTTTAAGAATGTAGATCTAGTTCCTGTAAAATCTTTAATTTTGAGTAAAGATATCTTAGTCAATCCAGATGTTCTTGTTGAAACAGACAGACATACTTTCGGGAACTGATAACCATTAAACATAGGAGTACTGTAGAAGGTGTTAAAACTAACCTTTATGTGGTGGCAAAATTCATCTTCCAACAATAAGCTGCAAGTTTTCATCCTGAATTGTTATCAGTTACAAATAATAAGTTCCTGCTCAGTGGCAGCAAGCAGTGTTGCCATTCCTTTAATTTCTGATGGTCTTGTAATATTAAAGATGATAATAAGGTGAAAAACTACAACAAACACCACATTTTATAATTTGGTTTTATTTTTTCTGACTCATCATTCTTCGTGCACGAAGTTTGATTATGTCACACACCAGCTTAAACTCCGCTAACAAATACAGGGACAGAAAAAGATTCTGGTGACCATACAATAAATACTGCTGTATAATGGAAAACGAAAGAGCAAGACATAAAGAATAATTCTGGTTTTGGTTTTCATAATTTTCTTTTCAAAAAAGGTTACAAAAATGAGAATGCATCATGTGTACTTTATAACTGGCAGAATAGTTGCTTCAAGTCAGTACAGAAACTAAATAATTTGAACACTACACTGTTAAGATTCTCAACAATAAAATATAGTGAACCACCACTTAATCATGATTTTTCTTAAGATAAACGTTTTTGATTCAAAATACTGTGCTAAACATGTTTGTATTTTGACTTTGGACAAGCAGAGACAGTTCTGATCTTCCAATGTGACTTTTGACAGTTCAAAGCTCAAAACCTTTTGTCTGAAAGAATTCTGGTTCAGCTGCTCAAGCATGAATGACAGATCCATCCCAGACACACCCTGCATCTCTCTTATGTTATTTTGCTAGCAAGGAAAATTAATGACTGTTTTCAACAGTGAATTACTGGGAAACAAGTGACAAAACTCTTTAACATGACTGTTTCTAACTTCTGCACAATTAAGAACTTATACCAGTCTTCAAACACTGAATCAAAGAATCTACGTAAGGCGAGACTCCAAGTTCACAATTTATACAAAACAGGAAATATGATATCATTTTGAAGGGATGTGATCCACTGACTTTAAACAGTTTGGTGCACATTGCAATATGGTTAATTATCGGGTAAGTCTGAGGACATTTGATAACTTCATTCAAAATAGTAGCACAATTTTTATCTCAATATATCTATAATATGTTGCTCCTTGTTCATGTTTTGCAAATATAAACTGACAAAGCATGTCTGATTTTACAAATCTTCCTAGAAATATAACAATGCTAGTCAAGAGTCTTCATGTTTAAAGAACCTTTGTTTACAATCTGTCTGAAAAATTTGTCAAAACTGCATGAAGAAAGGAAATTTATTGTACTGTTATAAAAGCATAGAGATGCCATGTTAAATGCTTCTGCATGAAAAAGGTTATGCCCAATGGTTATGTGAATAAAAACAAGATTATTTGAAGTGTAAATCAGACTACAGACACAGTAAAACATTACATCAGTAAGTTTCATTTCATTATTTTAATCATTTGTTAAGTTTTCTGTTGTTTTTTTCATTTGTTCTTTGGCCAGACAGAGAAAAGTGTTACTTTAATCAAGATTTGCAAGTTATACACATGCATGAGATTCTTAGTAGGACACATAACATCTTCTTTTATGTTCAATCACTACACAGCAGCATTACACGATCTATTACACATATATAAAGTTTGCATAAGTATTAAAATCATAGTTTTTTCTATTCAATTTTACAAATAAAAATTGCTTTTTACATGTATTATATATATCACATTAACTTTGTACATGAAGGTAATAGTAATAAATACAAATGACAAGTACAAAATGGTAAATCTCTATTCTAAAATGTGTACAATCGTGTAGTAAAGCATTAACAATATAAACATGCAAAACATGAACTGTAATCAATGGCTTGTCTTTGAAGCAATATGCTAACATATCCACCCTGGTACAGCCAGAAAAAGAAGCAATATGCTAACAAATCCAGCCTGCTACATACAGCCAGATATAGAGGCAATGGCTTCAAAATGACATTTGTCTATCACTTGATAATCAGATCTAATTTCTCACAATCTTCTCCACTTTGTTTTTTAAAATATTTTTTTTGTGTACTTAAATATCAACAACAGGGTAACACAGAACAACTAAAAATATTATAATACTACATGGACCTTAATTGGACAGCATAAAAGAAAACAATCTGTGGCCAAGCGAGAACACCTTTGTTTGTTACCCTACAAGACTATTCTTAAGAATACTACAGCTTCAAATAATACCCATTTATGGTTATTATAGGTAACATATTAGCTGTACGCACTGTCTGCAGCTTACAGTGATATCCATAAAATGGCTCTTTATGAAGTTCAGCAAACCAGTTTAAATGCAACAAGAAATAACACCTGATCCATCTGAACACTTGAGCAACTTTTGCTTTAGTTCGAACACATCCCAACAACAAAAGCTAGATGTACATCTGTAGCTTCTACTGACAAAATGTCTGATTTTTTTTGTAACACTGATTTAAACATTCACATATTCTGAAGGCTTTGTGAATCTAACTGCCTTCCTCCAACATCTACATGCTTATCTCATGTCCTTTCAAAAATACAATGTACAATGATATTGTCCAGTTTATACAGATGGTCAGGTCTACTTTCTCAATTAGGACTTATCAACATGTTCAGGATAGATAATTTCTCATCTAGAAACAGAATGACACAGTGCAATGTTTTTTATACCTATGAGTAGTTACTTCCAACCTGCAGGCACCCAACACATTGGAAAGCTTTCCTGTAGTTAAATGGTAAATGTTTTACTGGGCAGGGAGTTTACCTAAAATATCATTTGTGGGAAGGACCAGCTCAGTACTCCCATTCCCCACAGGTAACTGCAAACTTTCTCACTTAAATGGTAACACGAGAAAGTCGGCAGTTTCTTATGAAGTAAGGTAGGATTAAAGATGGACATTTATAAAAAGGAGTCACATAATCCAAAAATGGCTGACACTGAAAATAGTAGTGGTGTCAGAAACAGAAAACGAACTTGTACAGGGACTAAATGTGACCTTCATAAAGTCTAAGACACACAGCATGATCATGTTGCCTGCCTTTTACAAAAACAAGCATAAACAAAATATGAAAAACTGATCTAGCTATAAAAAAGAAACTTTCCGTACAAAACTCTATAAAATGAAAACAACCTTGAACACAATCTGATATGATGGTTTGGTATCACTTACCAAGAGCAAAATATCCAGCATTTTGACTCAATTGAACTGAAATGTATCACTGGTTTTAAATGATAAAATAGGAAGTTTATGATTTTAGCTTCAGTAATTTGTTAATATACCTAAATGAAACGGACAAAGTGCTAGATGTGGTTATAATACAGAGTGTGTGCAAATGAAGTGCAGCTACATAAATGTCAAAATATAATGATTATACACTACAGCAATAAAATATTGACGTGTGATGTACACTACAGCAATAGAATATTGACGTGTGATGTACACTACAGCAATAGAATATTGACGTGTGATGTACACTACAGCAATAGAATATTGACGTGTGATGTACACTACAGCAATAGAATATTGACGTGTGATGTACACTACAGCAATAGAATATTGACGTGTGATGTACACTACAGCAATAGAATATTGACATGTGATGTACACTACAGCAATAGAATATTTAGGTGTGAAAGCAAATCTCTTCATAATTCAATTGCAGTTTTCACTAAATGCCAAAATATCACGACTTATACACTGTTCCTAATATAAACAAATCTAACTTGTTTTAAGTGGTCCACATTATTCTTTTCAGCTTTTACACATGAAACTACAAATTAATTAACCTGCCTATTACCAGTAATACAAGACTTTATATATTTCTTCAGAAAGTTCCTAGCATCTTCCTTAAGTTATTACTTCTCTTCAAAGAGATGACCTTAAACAATGACAGTCTGAATTAACATAAAGCTACCTACACTTAGCTACATAACTGAACTGAACAGCTATCCTATTGTTTTTGAGGAAACATGGTCAATTAAAATACTTTAGTAATACATGTAAATATCTATTTAATACATTTTTCAGTAACTAATAGTATGTATGTACTTATTCATAAATAAAAAAAATCAAACCTAACTGAGGAGAACTTATCAGCAAAATTCAATGAAATATATCTGTTACATAAATCATAAAGCAAATAGTGTCTAAGACAACAAAATCACAACCAAATAACACCAGAAAAGGCAACTTGACCACAAAATCTGTCAGTTCACTGCTAGCTAAGAAACTGATATACCCATCTCATTATTCCAGTGAGAAGGCTTCTTCTACACCACCTAAACTTCTTATGACATCTTCTAACATATTCTGACCTCAAATCTTAGAAAAAACTTTTGCACGGCTTGGAGAGAATCAGAACTAACCATACCATAACTTCTTTGAATAAGGAATCCCTCTACAGCTGAAGAACTCTCAACTGACCTACTGAATAATACCCCTAAACAAATGTTAACAACAGCTATGCTCACAGAAGCATCCAGGTGATATTCCAATGGAAGAAAAGATTATATAACAGAGCTAATGTACAAGGGTTTAATTTCTTTATGGCTGTTTAACTGAGACTGATCAACTGTTAACAACATACGGAGCAAACATTTAACTGTATTCCTAAATGTAAATGATAATGCTCAAACATGAGAATGTATTCAGTACAAAATGTATGAGACTGTTAGCATATACAACATTCTGCAATTTGAAAGAGAAAACAATAACCCTGTAAACAATAAACCAATATAAAGCAATTATTTTGTCAGTCCTAACAAAGCAGTTATTCCTCCTTGCCCAAATACTATAATGTATTCTCAGGAAACTAAGTCAGACTCATAAAAACATCAAATTACCTTCATGTCTATCTGTGACTACAGTATTTTAAAAATGAAATAGTTAATATCATGTTTAAGAGCAGGCATACCTAAAACTGTAAAATCCTACCTTGATGATCAGATGAAAATCCGTTTTTTTTTCATGTATAGTTATTTTATAATAAATCCTCTTGCAGGTGCTACAATACAGATATATAAAATAATGCTCAACACTTCTGCCATGTAGTTTACATGAAACTTAACATTTGTTAGAGGACCATACTAATAATTCTTCGTTACTTTCTGAATAATTCTGTGTTGGTGAAATACACAACTGCAGAATAACCATTAACAGAAAATATATTTCAAACATTCAGTCACTGTATATGTTTACACAAATGCAACAAATATTCCTTTTTTGTTCCCTACTATATCAAATGTCATATAGTCACACTGTTCTCGTAGATTATATTATATCAAACACATAAAAGTCTGTGTACAGATGACAAATGACTTACACACAAATTCAGCTTTCGTTTAAATAAATAAACATCAAATACACTGCAGAATACATTTGTTTTATTGCAGCTTTGAGACTTGTGTTTCAGTTTGTTTTAACAACTGAACCCTGATGTGGCACCATCTGTTGGTTACAAACTCCTTAAAAATGAAAAAAGCCTAGCAGTTTCTCATGGTTTCAGTTGTCCTTTGTTGAAGTGCTGAGCCGGGTCCTACAACAGCCCTCCGAGGCCCCTGTGGGGATTCCTGTCCAGGTTCTGTCCCACCCTCACCTTCTTCACTTCCTTCTTTACTCTTGTCCTTATTTCGGAATTTCTTACGCCACGAGGGTGCCCGCCGGAATCTTCCGCCTTCGCCCTGAATAATATAATCACAGCATCCAAGCATTCAAAATAAACAAGATCGATTTATTTTATTAATCACTTTTCATGAAAACATTTTTTTCCTGCTCTTTGTTTAAATCCAAGTATCCTTCATCTTCCATTTTTCATGCAGAAAGATCTTTAAATTTCCATTCTGTGAAAAAGTATATTTCTATAACTGGACACTGCTTTAATCAGAAAATATATCAACTTGCCTTCAAAATGATAGTTAAACATTCATTAATTTGATTGCAAAACTAGTAATTTTTTGTAGGATGTTTTATTATATTACTGTCACAATAGAAACTGCACATGCCTAGCTTGGCAGCAAAAACATAGAATATAATAAAGTTAGCCATATGAGAAAAGCTTAAGTTAAATAATGACGTACTTTCTAAAGAAACTGTCCTGATATGCCTTATCAGTCAAGAAATTTTGTAAACAAGTAGTAAAATGGCAAAAGATATGCAAAAAAAAAATAAGTGTAAGTCATCTTATGTCCCAAATACATCAGAATAATCCAAGACCATTCCAAGTATGAATCTTTAGAAAGCACATAATGTGGCAATTTTCATATCAGCACATACATCATCAAGCTTCATTCTCAGGATGATACATGGTCACTGGGAACAATATGGGGGTCGATATGACACTGCCACACAATGATCAATAAATACTGCTTATGGAAAATTCATAAACTTGATGAATATAACTTTAGAATAAACTGGAATGCCCATGGCCAGCATGTTGAGCCCGCCAATGGAAAGCCGCCTATGGGGATAGGACAGTGAAATGGAAACTGTGGGAAGTTATTACAACTAGTGGACTGTCTGGGGATCATGGTATTTTAAAATCCTTTCATGCAGGGAGAAGTTATGGCCCCGACAAGGTCTATCATCAAAATTTTGGACCTTTGACCTGGCACTGTGACCTTGACCTTTGAGCTGGGAACATGAGTCTTGCACACATCACACTGTCTCATCAAGGTGAACAAATGGCAATCTGGATGGACACATCCACGCACTAACGCACACACACACGCACATATATACACTGAACTGCGGTGCCAAATGTGACGACAGTGTCGAGCTATCTGCAAGTGGGCTTGACAAAAAAGAAGCAAATTTAACCAAAGAATAGCACATACATCATTGAGCTTCATTCTCAGGATGATACATGGTCTTTGGGAACAATATGGTGGCTGATATGAAATTGCCACACAATGATCTATAAATATTGCTGATGAAAATTTCATAAACTTGATGAATATAACTTTAGAATTTAACAAGAAGCAAATTTAACCAAAGCATAGCCATATTTACTTCAATATTATTTCATGACACAGTGTTTTTATATAAGCAAAGCAGTTATAAATTTCATAGATTATTTACCAATGTGTTTTAATGAAGCAATTTAAAATGTTAGTAACTCATGATTAACTTGTAGAATGTGATATTGAAATATTATTGTGAACTATTTCAGGCATGAGACTGCAAATTACCTAAGTGTATCATTATCTAGATTACAAACAAAATCAAAACTACTCCAAAGATCCTGATTTTTGTACAGTGTTATGGTTTCACCCTGTCTGTGTTAATTAAATTTTAAGCTCTTGTTTCATTTTTTTCATTAGAAATTTAAAAAAAAATCTTATAATTCATAAAGAAAAGTTGATTTACATAAAGGTGTAATGTAACTACCAGTAGATACAATACGAGAAGTCTCATGCCTGACTGAAAGACATCACAATATATATAACATGTACAATAGCACAGGGTAAAATTGGGATGTTTATTTAAACGCTGTAGAATTTTTATTGGACACTTAAAATTTCTGAGCAAGAATGTCTTCTTTGCCTTATTATTCAGTACTCAATGCAATAATTAAGTATAAAGACATCAGAAGACCATCTTTAATACAGTTCTAATGAGAAAAATTTCGTCTAAACATTTTTATTCTATGTTCTTCTGCTGACATGCTCTTTATGAGTGTAAACATTTAAAAGGCATACTGGAGAAATGAAGGTGTGTAAGGAGGCAAGGAGTAGTAAAGGTAGGTGTGTGTATGTGTGTGTGGGGGAGGGCTCACTTAAACAACTGGTAAAATGTTTTTTCTACTCTGCCTATACTGTGTCTGGTGCAATACAGGTACTGTGAAGACCTAGGTTCTGTGGTGGTCCACTGTGAAAAGGTGTATTTGAAGATGCAATGTGACACAAGTTACAATATGATATCACAATTTACAACATCTGTATGTGATGATGACACAATTTACATGAAGGTACAGGATAGTGACATGATTTACATAAAGGTATGGAACAATGTCACAATTTACAAGGTACATGATGATGACATGATTTACATAAAGATATGGAACAATGTCACAATTTACAAGAAGGTACAGAATGGTGACATGACTTACATAAGTGGCACAATTTACAAGAAGGTACAGAATGATGACATGATTTACATAAAGATATGGAACAATGTCACAATTTACAAGAAGGTACAGGATAGTGACATGATTTACATAAAGGTATGAAACAATGTCACAATTTACAAGAAGGTACAGAATGGTGACATGATTTCAATAAAGGTATGGAACAATGACACAATTTACAAGAAGGTACAGGATTTTAAAAGATGTAAATAAAAAGCCAGGATAATGACACAATTTGTATTAAGATAAGGATGATTTCATAAATTTTGTAATGGTACAGGATGGTCAATAATATTATTTTAAGGCATAGGGTGGTCACTTATTTGATGTGAAGGTACAGGACAATCACTATTTTCATGTAAAGATATGGGATAATCACTAATTTTATGTAAAGATATAGGATAATCACTAATTTATGTAAAGATACAAGACAATCACTTATTTTATGTAAAGATATAGAAAGATGACATTATTTACAAGTAAGTTCAGGATGTTGACAAAACAGAGGTGAAGATACAAAGTGATGACAAAGTTGAAGTGAAGGTTCAATGTGATGACACAGTTTACATGAAGGTTCAATGTGATGACACAGTTTACATGAAAGTATAGGATAATAACAGGTGAAGTGAAGGTACAGGGTGATACTGTATCATTCTGGTTAAATAAGCTTAGTATGACTTCACAACTACTTTTTCTCAATCTAATGCATTTTAATACCTGCAAGTGCACTCTACAGGCTGAAACAGTAACCTAACATCCTATCTAGAAACAAAAAATTGGACTTTTTAAATAAAATATTTTAGTCTTTGCTGGCAAAATAAAAATTATGATGCAATAACTCATTTGTAGTGTGACAAAGTATTTATCAATTTCCCTGAAAAATGATTTAACAAGAGGGCCATGATGGCCCTATATCGCTCACCTGAATATGACTGCTTTTAACAAAAGTGCTATGGACCTGGTTAATTGACCCCAGATGACCCATATTCGAACTTGACCTAGAAATTATTGAAACAATCTTTCTCACAAATTTCAAGGTTGTTTGAACTGAAAATGTTACCTCAATGCGTGTTAACAAGGTTCTCCATATTTGGGGTCTTTGACCTAGTTTTTGCCCTCATATGACCTTTATTCGAATCTGAGCTAGAAATCACTAAAACATCCTTTCTCACAAATTTCGAGAATATTTGGACTGAAAAGTAGCTTCTAGAGTGTTAACAAGTTTTTTTCTATTTTTGGGCCCTGTGACCTAGTTTTTGATTTCAGATGACCCATATTCAAATTTAATCTAGAAATCATTGAAACAACCTTTCTGACAGATTCCAGGTTATTTGAACTAAAAATGTTACCTCTAGAGTGTTAACAAGGTTTTTCCATATTGGGCTCTGAGACCTAGTTTTTGACCCCAGATGACCCAATTTTGAACTTGAGCTAAAAATCATCAAAACAACCTTTCTGACAAATTTCTGGGATATTTTGACTGAAAATGTAACTTCTAGAGTGTTAACAAGGTTTTTCTATGTTTGGGCTCTGTGACCTAGTTTTTGAACCCAGATGACCAAATTTTGAACTTGAGCTAAAAATCATCAAAACAACCTTTCTGACAAATTTCTGGGATATTTTGACTGAAAATGTAACCTCTAGAGTGTTAACAAGGTTTTTCTATTTTTGGGCTCTGTGACCTAGTTTTTGAACCCAGATGACCCATATTCAAACTTGAGCTAGAAATCATAGAAACAACCAGTCTAAAAAATTTCCAGATTATTTGGACTGAAAATGTTACTTCTCCTTCTACAAGAAGATTTTAAAAGTTTTCACTATATAAGCCTATGTAAAACCAATGACCCCGGGGTGGGGCCAAATTTGACCCCAGGGGTATAATTTGAACAAACTTGGTAGAGGTCCACTAGACAATGCTACATACCAAATCTTAAGGCTCAGGGCCTTGTGGTTTCTGATAAGAAGATTTTCAAAGTTTTTCCTATATAAGCCTATGTAAAACCAATGACCCCAGGGTGGGGCCAAATTTGACCCCAGAGTTATAATTTGAACAAACTTGGTAGAGGTCCACTAGACAATGCTACATACCAAATATCTAAGCTCTCTGCCTTACGGTTTCTTTCAAGAAGATTTTTAAAGTTTTTCCTATATAACTCTATGTAAAACAAGTTACCCCTGGGGCGGGGCCATTTTTGACCCCAGGATCATAATTTGAACAAACTTGTTAAAGGTTCACTAGATGATGCTTTATACCAAATATCAAAGCTCCAGGCCTTGTGGTTTCTGACAAGAAGATTTTTAAAGATCCAACTTTTAAAATCTGTTTTTAGCTCCTGTGACCCAGAAATGCAATGAACCGGAACCATTTGAACAAACTTGGTAGAGCTTCATGCAAGGAACATTTTAGGCAAGTTTCATTAAATTTTGCCCAGTGGTTTCAGAGGAGATGTCGTTTGAATGAATTGTGGACGACGGACGGACGGACGGACGCCGGACAATCAAGGATCCTAAAAGCTCACATGAGCATGCTCAGGTGAGCTAAAAAGATAAAAAGTATATGTTTTATGTATAAACATGTTTGTAAACATACAGTAGAACACTGATTTTTTAAAGCTAGAGTCCTCAGGATTAGTGATTGTTTGATTTTCAATTATGTGACAAAATTGTAAATTCTAATCTTGAAACAATCCTAAGGTATGAAACAACCATATGTTAACATTACACACAATCAGGTTGTGTTAATATTCATCAATATCACTATATTTGCTTTAAGTGAACACACAAAGAGTACAATGTATCTAAACTGCATAATTATTATGACAGTATGTGTAACTTCCAAGATCACGTTTGAACACTTATAAACATTGTTACAACAAACTGATGAATTGTAACACTTTACATGCTGTATCTTTTCCAGCTCATTTCACTGTAATTCACTGGCTTATGATACTGGACTAATTATAACCTGAATCAACAGGTCACACTGTTAGTACAAAAATTCTAATTATAGGAGCTATCTGCTATTGTCATTTGTTGTGAATTCTATTCTTCCACATCATCAAAATGCTTAAATGAGACTGAAGAGTTTATTCCAATCTAGTGATAATTTGATTTCAAAAGTTCACAACAGTTACTTAAATAAGTATGAATATAGTACAGGACTGGGAAAAATTCTTTGAAAAAGTGATGAATCCTGGTAACTAAGTTTGGACTATCAATTTTCTACTGTATGTTTCAATACTGGTGTATAACCACCCCCCCACCCCCCGAGATTTTCTGATGGTAAAATGCTAGCAATGTTGTGAAGCCACAAGTTGTGTGTTAACTCACCAATACAGGACTGATACACTGAATAAAGATCCGCAACCAAGCACTGCAAAGCCAGGGCACAAGAAAAAAATAATTTAAAAGAATACAGACCTACCTCATCCAATCGTCTGTCTGTACCACTGGCTAGTAAATTGTTAAATTCTCGCTCTAATGTAGAGCGGATCTGGAATGAAAGAATCGTAACATTTTATTACACCTTTGTTCATGTATGTTTCAGCTTTCTCACTATAGGTATATAACTAATATTTTTGTAAACATTTTGCATTCACATTAGCAGAGGTAAAGCTTTGTTTACAATGAAAATACAAATGCCCTTGGGCCAGATCACCAGATCTGTACTTGAAAAAGATGACATAAATATCATAAGCACAAGCCATTATGAAATATACTGAAACTTTATAATGCAATCTTTAATTTCTTATATATAACCGATCAAAAAGATGGGATGATATGGAATGTAATACTTACAGTAGTGTTTTGTGTTGGTATTTGTAATGCTAAAGCCATACTATTGTGATCAAAGCTCTCGTCTAGTGCTATGAGTGCCCCATGTACTCCAGATTCAAATAAGTTATTTGCATAATCTCGAAGCCCTATACCAACTACCCATTTTATAACTCTGTCATTGGTCCACACTAATACATCTGAAATAAGATAAAAAAAATTTATTATTTTAACAGGATTTATAATTTGTTTCACTTACAAAAAATCATGAACGGCAGACACTTTAAGAGCATTTAAATGACTGCGATTATTGAAAGCGTTTATGTGATACTTTACATTCGTAATCGAAACAAATCGACCAGCATGCACATGTATTAAAATGGAAACTTTGACCAACTTGAACTTCTTTTTTTTCTGACGGGAAAGATGGATGTATTCGACCATGGAGTAAATGTCATATTTGTCTCAATTATTATCAGCCATTATGTCAAATATATGCATTTTTGATTGGCCTTTACGTCCTAAGAACCTAGTTAAGTTCGGCCATTTGATATTTTTATTGGCAATTTGCCGAATCTGAATCACTGAATCAGTTACCTATATTTTCTTCAGCTGTTTTCTCTCGCCGACTCTCCAACTCCTTTTTATCATAATTTACTCTCTTTAAACAATTTATACCATATTGCAAACTGGTCCTGAAATTTATGAACAAAATGTACTTGGACAATGCAACAAGGAAAATTGATCAACTCTACTGCACATGATACTGTGCATAAATTATCATGTTTGTAAAACTGTATTGAGGCTAACATTTAACATATATCAAGTTTTGTTCACTTTTTTACATTACATTTAAGCAGACCTACAGCCATTTAGTACAGTATTTCTAAAGCTGTTGTATGTTATTAATAAAATCAAAAGAGAAACCATCATCTTTTCCAAAAAAAAAAAAAAAATCTACTGGAGATACCAGACTTACAGCTTTATTAAAATATCAACACCTGATTAGACATAATTTATTATTTCTTGATCAACAAATGAGTCTGCTCTTCTCTACTTGTTCAATTTGTAATGAAACTTTGTTCAGTTTTTATTAAACTACTTCAATTTCAATGCTAATTTACCACAATAAAGCCTCACAAGTACTAACCTATGAAAACTATCCACCATTTTTAACTGGCCACGTAAATCTTTTTTAGTTAAATGGTCTAACATTCTAGCATCAACTAGACACTCCATGAAGTGACTTCTGTACTGAGGTAGACCCAGGCTAGGTAACCACTCATTGCCTATCCATTCATGGTTCATGTCACCGAATGCTAGAGACTGAAAGAAACAAAAGGTACTAAATCAAACCAGAAAGATGATATATGCAGGGTAACGATGGCCATATGTACCAGAAGCAACATTCAAGGATATGGTGCAATGTGACAGTGCCTGTCTACATTTATCAGACATTATAAAACTGAGCTATATATACATGTAGAACTTTAAGAAGTAACAACAAAACCTCTGCGTGACCTTGTTACTACACACAAGAAATGAACGTCTTGAAAAAATTAACAAGACTTACATTTACAGTATCAGACAGCCGATTTCCAGAAATCTTTGGCCAAATATTTATATGACCAAATGTGGAACTTGTTGGCCAAATAGATGTCAAATTCAGGAAAGAAATCTTAAAATGAAAGTAGCAGGTAAGTAGATATTAATCAAGAATACATCAAAGCCATTTCCACCACATTTTATGTACATTAATTCCTTCTGGAATCTGAAAGCACTGTGAATTTATTTCAAACTGTTGTTTTACTACTTACATCCTGAGAAGTTCTTGGAGCTGACGGACTGGTGAGACAGACCATTTCCTGGATGGCAAGCCGAAGTTTTAGTCGGTGGAGAGGATTGCTAATGCCAATCTCTCTCTGGATTTCCTGGTCAGATAATGCCGACATGATTGCCCCAGATTTCACATTGGCTCTACATGCTGCCACATACCAGGCAGGCATTCCAACCCACAACTGAAATCAAACACTGAATATAGTAACATCCACTTCCTGTACAGTATACAGCTCAATGCTGTATATTAACAGCCAGAAATATGATACATATTTTTGTAATTATTTTGTATTAAAATACTTCACTGTCGTACATTTTAAATGTGCCTTGTAGTGTAAGTAAATGAACCTTCAAACAAATCAGGATTACCAGTATGTGAAATAAATGCTTCTTGTAGTTTTTGCACTAGCTGATCAAATAAAGTTCTTCAGAGAATAATAATTCTGTAAAACATTTGGCACTTTAAGTTACAAACTAGTGGCTTGAAAATTATAACAAATATTATATTTGTATGAATCTGAAAATCAATCCTAGACCCTACCTCTAACCAAGCTACCACAGTCGGTCCATTCCAGAGAGCAAATGGTGTCCCAGCTTTCATAGCTTCTTCTAACAGTTCCTCTCTGTAATACAGACAACAAGAGTTTTATATCTTTGTTTTATATTTAAAAGAATGTGTTAAAGTCTTAAGCATCCTACTCATGCTTTGAGTCATGTGTCACACTTACAACTTCATAGCTTCTTTCCACCTTATCTTTCACTAACACTGATCCCATAAATGTTTGCTGAAACTGTAACTAGAGTTAAATCTAGCCTTCAGGTGCAAGTGTTGTAGTTTTGTCTACAGACAGATGGAATGGTCTGGTGATAGAAACCTACAACACAATGACAAGTGTCTACATCTCATTAGAATGGAAACTAAAGAACTTTTTTCTGTCTAGTATCTATAATGGGAAGAATGAAACTGAAAGGCAGAAACTGCCATCTCTACATGTTAACATTTGCTATGAGCTTCTTAGAACACAACTCCTAATTTTATAGAGATTCATTATTTGAGACTGTAGGAGATTAAATACAGAATGAAATTAATATCTCTGAACGGCTTTGATATCTAAAACAAGAACATTTCTACAACTGCTTATGCTCCAGACTTTGTTCACACATCAAGGTCTTTCTAAACTAAGAGTCAACTTTTGAATGAATGTGCAGGAAAAGCACTTAAGACTTTCAAGAATGGGACTAAAATGGGGCCTTACTTCCGTTTCTTTCTCCTATCGAATTCTGATTGCCCAAGTCCCCGGCCTAGAGTATCAGTGGCTCCCTCTACACTATCTATATAGCCAGCACCTGGTAAATACAATAATCAAACTTTCAAAATAAAGACATCAGGACAAGAGAAAAACATGTTACACAAGGGTATTACACCATACAAGTTACTTTCATTTCCATCTACATCTATTATAGCAGTAAGGAAAATTACCAACCATTACTTTCATCAATGCTTTTAAGGTTTTCATATCATAACTATTTCTATTCTAGGTGAAACATTTTCAATTGTAAATACTTCAAGCAACCTCAAAATCAAAAGAAATCAAAGGACATGTATCACAAACAAACTAAAAAGTAACATTTACAAATAACTCAAGCAGTAATATAATGAGTTACCTGGTGGCATATCTCTTCCAAGTGAGCCTTTGTGTTTCTGTTTTTCTTTTTTACTAAACAATCTTCCTATAGAACTTTTGATTCCTTTTTTCTTCTGCTGTTTATGTAAAGAATCTTGACTACTGGCTGTACTAGATATTGTACTACTGGTTGTATCTATTACTGTTCGACTGAAATATACACAGAGAACAAATTAGTCAACATTTCAAAATGTCAATGTGACACTGTCACTCCACATATTTATATTCAAGCAAATTAACTCCTGTTTATAATTTTCATCTTAATTTCAATATGAATTTCTTTCAATAAAAATACTCCTTTTTGGAATGCTTGCTTGCAAGCAATTCCAGAGGAAACAGTACAACTTGACCTTATTGAGGAAATGAACAACTCTCCTTTTCTTCTCACACTTAACAAAATAGTCCATATTATTCTACAGCTTGCTTAAATTCATTTTTTTTAAACATGTATCAGTGTTTCAATGACAAAACTCGGTGCCACTGATTTGTACATACTCTTTAATTGAACTTGACCTTTTGAATTCAGTTTTTTCTATTCTAGGTTCAGACATGGAACTACCTTTTCACTGGTTGCATTAAATATCTAGTTATTATCTCAAAAGCTAACTACTAAAATGATTTGACGGAAGGATAAGTATCAGGCTGGAGAAAAATCTACACAGAAATGTTACCTGTTTTAGATTATTTTGAACGTTTACACTGTATGTAACAAAGTTTCCCACACTAAAATCTGAACAGATATCATAAAACAGATCTACCCAACCTGGTATATTCTTGAGTTATTATGTCATCAAAACAAACCTGTTTTAACTTTGTAACAAAGAGAAACTAGTTGCATACCTAGGACTACCCTCAGCACTTTGTGTGAGTGCAGTTTGTAGACGTTCAAGACGCAATGATCTTGGTGTATTTGGCGGACTAGTTTCACACACAATTTGTACATTATCATCTTTTATAGAACTGTCATCTCTGCTATACTGCTAAAAGGAAAAGTTATGTTAAGAATGAGCAGTATTGTTTTTGTATAACAGGAAATAATCACATGCTAATAAATCATTTCAATTATCACAAAAAATAGATTAACCCATCTCAAACTAAGTATTATAATATATATCACACTCAAACTCTTTCTTCAAAGACTGTTTTTTTTTGTATAAAGGGTAACCTGTGACCCTTCTAAATTTTTTGTATAAAACTTATTTTTTGAACACTACCTGTTAGCAAATAGGTACACTAAACTATAAAATCAACACATTTCAAATGACAAACATTCATTGTTTTACTTCATGCACTTTGTTAGTCTTTCTCCATACTTTTGGAAGGGTTAGCTTGGATGAATACACACAATTCTATCCTAAGTTATACCTAATAACATTCCATACACTTTTCTTAAATAATCAAGTTGTTTAAAATTTGTATGTAGGGCCAACAATTTGCACAGGTAATATCACCCAATACTTCTTTGATTAAAACCTGAAGCATCAAGAAACTGTTCTCACCATGAAAACTTAGTCAAGTACCATCTAAACTTAAGTCAGTTTCAAAGAAACATTAAGAAAACTGGACCTATTATCTCTGACTTCAAAAAGTAAAGCCATTTACCTGTGTGGGAGCGCCATCAGCTATAGCGGTAGTGGCAAGTTGTGGACTAGAGGAGGAGTAAGTGTATAGATGTGACGGCATTGAGGCAGCCGGAGCCTGCTGAGTACAAATATTAGTAGAGGATTAGTCACATTACAACTTTAAAACATGCTCAAACATTCAACATATCTGGCAATGAAGACACAAGATGATGTGCAAAATGACTTCATGGCACGGCATGATACACCTTCTCTATTATAACAGTCACAGTTCTGTACAGATTTAAGAAGTTGTAAGATTATAAGTTTAGTATGTAATAAACTTAACACGTGTCTGAATTCAGGCTTTAAACCAAATTTAAGACTTACATATTTACTTACTGCATATAATATATAAAAAGACCAATAAAAAAGACGGAGGTGAGTCCACAATTTGATGTTCAAATCTGTAGTTTGGCATATCCAAAATATAAATCTAAGGGAAAATATCTACCCAAATCCTTGTCTCTTGAAATTGTGCAAGCCATTACCTACTTAAAACAATTTATCAAACATTGTGGCTATTGCCAAGTACAATACAGCATATGAAACAAAAGGCTGCAGTTATCCTACATATATGTTAAGATTTTGGATGCCAAGATGCTGACTTTTCTCTAGTGTTCATAACATTCATTAAAAAAATGTCCAATTTCTCTTACTTGTTTAACACTGTCTAAGTAAACTTAAAAATACTAACATTTAATCTACATTTGTATAAAACATTTCCTCTTCAGTAAACATTCAGAACCAATATCCAGCATTCCTTCAAGATCTAATACTGGCCATAAACGTCATAAAAATGAACCAAATAAGAACTCTAGAATGCTTAAAAAACATTATCAACACCCTATCTGCATGGTTATTTTTTTTTGAATGGCAAGATGGTCTTGACCCCGCCAGTCTTAAATTGCTTTGAAAATGCCTAACAAACTTCACCAATTCTGTAAAATGAAGCAATTCTGAATATGTGACATAGACAACAGAAGTGGATCGTTCTAAATGTAAATTAATTCTAACAACCTACTCGGAAGCCTGGTTATCAAAATTTTTAAAATACTGAGAAAAAGCTGTAAAAATTACAGAGGAAGAAGAATGATATGTAGAGAATATTTATCGGCACTAAAACTGTCAGGTCCTGTAAATGAAATATTCTTCCTAAAAATAACTTATGTATACAAATTAGCATCTACCGACTAAATCTGAGCAACGCTGGAGAGGTTACAGAAAATGATTTTTATTAATGGGGGGTAATATAACTTTAATGTTCAATAACTGTTTGTCTTCATTACTAAAATCACTTATAAAACCACCTGTGCCCTTTTTTGAAACAATAGTCTACAGGCTTAAAAAATCGTTATTTCACATGAGAAATAATGAAAGTTTATTCAACACTGCAATTTAATGAGTACAAAGGTTTTCTCAAACAGCCATAATGACTGATAAGCCAAAAAATTAGTGTCACAACTGCCATGTTTCAATATTACCTTTAACATATGATACAGAAATGATATCCTAATAGCTGGGGCTAGAAAAATATATATATCATATTTTTGAATGTGAATGATTTCTTTGATTCAGATTTATTTAGTACATAATTCTCAGAAATTACTTACCTAAAACCTGATGTTAATGTACAACCACATAGGTTCTGTCCAAAAATTCTCACAGGAAGTAGTAATTCAAAACATACAATATTGCTTACATGCAAGTATTTTGGCAAAAGTCCCCTAAGAGTAGAATGGTATACATTGTATTTCAATGTAACAGTTTTTTCCAAACATTCTGCAACACTTTCATCTGATGTGTTAGTAATATTATGCAACATATGCAAACACACCTGACATCGGTAGTGCATCGATCTCACAGACATTTTATTACAACTAAAGCTACAACAGTATGACAACATGCAGTACAAACAAACCCAGCAGATGACTGTCTTCCTTACACTGACATATACCCTACATACACCTTCACACATTTCTTTATGCAACCCGACTCTGCTGGATATCTAACACAGACCTGACCAATTACACAGACAGACAGGACCATTCACTGTATCTGGTGTTAACTGCACTGAGAAAAGTGGACCCTGAACAAGCTTTTGTGGTTAAAAAAAGTTCAACTAGGGTTAAACTTAATATCTTACTGCAGTGTTAACTTAATACCTATTAATTCTTGTGTCAGCTAAAAACAGTTTTATTTTTTAAACAGCTAATGTAATCTCTTAAGCATCTTTCTGCAATGCATTGTATTTCAATGGACAAGATATAAATTCGAAAATTTGCAAAATATCTCAGTGCTTCTTAAAAAGATGAGGACCTTCATCTCTATGACACTAAGTGAGTTTAAGTCAACTTAGAGTGGAAACAACAATCATGTTTGATGATTTCTGGAAGGTATGCCCTTTCTGACTGCATGAACTCAAATTAATTTTCTAAATTTCAATTGTTGAACAATGAAAATGCAAGATATTTGATCTGGTTATTTCCATATCACAATGCACAAGACAGCACATAACATTACATAACATAAAAGACTGACCAATTATACTTCAATGATATTCTGCGTAACAATGCAAGCAAGCTTCTTATTTACCAAGCCATAGCAAGTTTAACACTGCATAACTTTTCATCAGTTGGGTCAAATAAACTGCATCTGATATAGAATGGGGAAGAACTGGTTACAATCACCAATGAATTAATGTCAAGCAGTGAAAGGTGAGTAACTTCAACCAGAATGAAAGATGGTGTTGTTAAGCAGAGGGTGTGTTGTCACAAAACACATGAGGTTGGGGTCAGGGGTAGAGGGTGGAGGGTAGGTACTATCAAGCCTACACTTACAGCAATACTAGTGTTGAGAGGTGAAATATGCTCAGATGTGCGTGCTGTATGCTGGGCTATATGAGAGCTAGGGGACGTGGGAACTGACTGGGTGGGGGACCTATCAGACAGCCATCTGCTGGACAGTGCCTCTAGGCTACCACTGCCTACCCTGCTTTCCAGTTCTTCAGCTCTCTGTTCTGTAGATTCCTTCTCCTCCTGGATTAACCTACAATAGTTAAATGTAGTTCTAAAGTAAAAGAGGCTGAAGAAGCTAAACACAATCTGGACTTTGGTAACTCGACATTTATCATTTATTTCAAAACTAGTATTTCCCAGCAATATTCTATAAAAAGAAGCATTTCATTTAGAGAGAATGATATTTCACTGACCTTGTAAAATAGACATTATGACCTAATAGGTACTGAGAAATCGTCCCACTTAGTTCATAGAAGAGACACTTACAGTCAAATACTCCTGGAAAAGGCTTATGTCAAAAATTTTTTTGTAACTATGGTTGTTTAAAAATATTATGTTTATATATTATAACAAGAATGTAAGTTGTTACTGACCGTATTTCATTATTTATAGCATCCAACTGCTCCTGTAACATTATGGCTAGTGTTTGTGCATCTGTATGTCCCGATGGTGACAGCATGTCAAAAGCACCAATGAGGCTGTCATTACCATCTGAACCCTCTGTATCACTTGATTCAAATGCATGCTGCACGTTGGCTAACACATTGGCTTGTTGGAGCTTCTCCCACTCTTGCTCATTCAGTGTGTTTACCTGCAAAGTGGCAACACAGACAGGTTTATATACTAACAAACTTTTTTTCATCTGATATCTCTACACTAAGCTTTTTACTTTAACAAGACATATGTATTTCTTATATCTACAATCATCAAAAGAAAGTGTTTCGTTATCAAAAATAAATTCATTCAATTACATCTGAGTTTATCTAAAGTGTGAAGAGACTTCTCAAACAAAGCATTGGCAAAGAATAGCAGGACACAAAAAGTACAGAAATGGCTAGAAAAGTTGCTTTACAAAAATAAATAGGTGAAAGAAGGAAATCATAACTTGTGGAAATTGCCCACCATAAGCCTGAAAACATTTGTAAAGACTGTAGAAAAAGGTAGTTACTCAAAATGTCAATAGAGCATGGCAATGGGGCTTGAACCAGTGAATCAACAGTTACAGGTATATCTATTATATATCTGTGACCTTCATCATTAAAAAGTGAAATGTCCATCATTTAAAACGAGCAGTAAGATGTGTAAGTAGTATTTAGTTTACCTTATCTGGATCATCCATGGAGTCTCGGCCCCTCTGTTGCCGCCTAGTCACACTGTCCTCAGGACTTCCTATCAAACTAGGGTAACCATCACCTGGCCTGAGAGAACATTACAACTTGCTTTATTACACAATGCACTTCCAGACAGCCTACTGTTCTTACCTTGTAAGTTCACAATACTTTAATTTTGTTCTATATAAAAAACTTATGCAACTTATGTTCCTATGATAAATCTGTATACCAAATTTTATTTCAGTATGTGCAACCTCTGCAAAGAAAAAGAACCGAAACTGCAAATAATTGGATATTTTCAAAGTCCAAGGGGCATAACTCTGTCAAAAATTGCTCGATCGTACCCAGAACAGAATTTGACCTAGATATTCTTATGATAAATCTGTATATTAAATTTCATTTCGGTATTAATAAGAAAATGATTTTACCTGCTGAACTTAGAAATTTTGATTGACATCTTGACATTAGGTAATAATTCATTCAATATTATTCACATTTTACATGATTGAGTGATCAACAAAATAGGAACAGGGTTCATATTTCTTACCTAGCCAGATGTTCAATTTGTTGTCTAAGTGTATCAACTTCTCTCTTTGCTCTCTGAAGATCTTCTAATATCCTTTCCTGAAAAGGTTTCAAAACTTTTTTATACTAGGCTAAATAAACTTATTATGAACTTATTAGAATTATTCTAATAAGAAATCTGAAAACAAATCAGAATCATAAAGAAATGGGGCTTTACTAGTATACTTACTTTTAGTCTAATGTAAAAAAAATGTTTTGAAAATGTTTTGTTTAATTTAGCTAGAGTTAAACGCACCCTTACCAGTCAGAGTCATTTCAGATGGGTAATTTACCTTACCATCTTTTCAGTGAGTGACCAGTACTGGTTCCCATTTTCATATGAATTGATGACTTTCTTACATGGGGGTCAAGGTTGGTAACAGAAATAATCTGAATTTTGTATCAAGTGTTAAACATTTCTGAGTTAAGTTTCTCATTAATATGTCAGCAAATACCTTTTCTTGTTGATTATCATCTAAAGCTTTCCTGGTTCTTTCTAATTCTTGTGTTAATTGATTCTTCTCTTCTAATGCTTGCATCTTTTCTTTCAGGTGGAGTTGCAAGCGTTCATTGGACTCTGTTAAAAGTTTATCTACGGTGGCAGACAATCGAGCATTATGTTCCTCATTCATCTTGTCTCTATGCCTTGCCTGGATGAAATATAAACAATCTGTTTCTGCAACTTTGTAATCAAATCAGCTGTTGTAGCATATCATTCAAAGTTGAAAAATATGAAGGTAATAAGCAGACTTTTATATCAAGGCATAAGTATGTAATTGGTTTAGTTATTTTAGAACACCAAAAGTCTGATACTGTAAGATGATCGATTCCTAAAACCTGTTTTTACTTCAGAGATTCTAAACGGATAATTTGTATAATTTTCAAAACCGTATCTTTTTTTTTGGAGATAACTGTAAGAAGAAAACTGCATTTGCATTCAATGAACACTTGATTACCCTTTGTAGTTCTGATTCTTTTTCTTGCACTTTGGCTTCTAGTTGCTGTAGTCTCTCCTCTATTGAGCCGTGCCGTCTTTCTGCCTCAGAGAGAGCTTCCATTCTCTGCTGAAGCTCCGCCTCCACGGTGGGCAGGGCCTCAGCTTTGTGCAGAGATTGCTGTAATTTACACTCAGCAGCCTCCAACCTCTCTTGCTGTGCCTTGATTTTCTCTTCTAACTGTAAAAACAGATTAACAATTAAATTTTACCTTCACATTTCTCATTACCTTTTTATTTACCGCATAGAAATATTCTGAAAAATTGGTTTTTACTTTTGAGGTGTTCTTTTGAAATATTTTCAGTTTTAATTTTTACTTTATGCAAATGAAACATACTCACTCAATAATGCTACCTATTATACCATTGTTAAAGCTAAAACACTTAAAAAAATTATTGAAATTTAATAATAAGAGCACTTTAGGTATCATTCATCTTTATAAAAAAATCATGAGGTAAAAAGACCATCATATTCATTGCTTGGCAGATACAAGCATGTATAACATAGGTTTCTTCTCTAAATCAGAGCATCCTAATATGATTCATATCCCTTTTTCCTTGTAAGCGTAACAAAACAGAGCAGAAAAAATACCAATGAATTATTCCTCTATTATAATGTTACAATTCTAACATCCAGTAAATAATGAAAAGGCTTAATAAAGTCAATTAATACTAGCAGTAGCAACTTACAGTTTTCAGCTGACCATCCTTGGTGGCCAATTCTGATTCCAGTTTATCATTCAGGTCATGCAGTGAAGTAGTTTCCCGCTGAGCAGTAAGGTAACGTTTTTCTAAGGTTGCTATCCTCTCTTCCTGGTCCTCTTTTTGTGCGATCGACTGCAAGAATACCAAATTAAACTTACATAAGAATTGAATCTTGTATTAATTTACCAAAATTTTAACCATTACAATTTTTTTTCATTATTTTAAAATTTCAGACTTGAGTCACAAGATCTATGATTACAAATATCAAAACAAGATATATTTAGTACAGAACATACTGAAACTGTCATCACAGAAATGTTTACAATCAGAAGGATATCCTTCATAGTAATTTTCAAGTTATTTAAAGATTCAAGCTTAAATGTAATCACTGATTTTCATCAATCATTCCAAGTCTATAATACAGCCTACCTCTCTGAGATCTCGCTGTAATTTCACAACTTGTTCCTGAGCTTTGATTAATTCCTTTTGGGCAGTGGCATAATTTTCTTCTACTTCAGTAAATTTATTGTTCATTTCTAACATTTTCGTTCGTGTATTAGTAAGTTCCGAGTTCTGTTTTTCAACAGTTTCTTGTAATTCTATAACTCTATTGACATCTGAATCTGGATCTATGGAGCCATTTGATAACCTCTGGAAAAGAATAAAGCCAAATATGAACCACATATTCAGATCACAGCTTACCTCTTTCTTGCACCAATCTGAAGTATCTGACATTTCAAGTTATCTGTAAGGAAATCTGCCTGTAACAGTATAAGTGATTTCAATTTTGTCTACTGTTTAAAAGGTAATTCTGTATTACTACTTTGAAACTTGAATAGTAGTATAAATTTTGTTCAAGTCACATTATTTCTTCAACTTTGGACTGTATGGTTACATTAATAAGATTTAATATTTCTATCATGAATCTATTTCTCATTCAGATTTATATCTATCCCAAGGACCTGCATAATTTGAATACAGCCAAGGCATGCAGGGAGGCAGCATTAGACGTGTGTTATTTTTACCTTAGGATGATAGTCTTTATCTACTAAATGTTCTGAGCTAGGTGGGGGTGATGTTGTTTCATTCTTTACTGAATGTCGGCCATCTTCTGTTGACCCACTAGAATGTCTTGATTTGGTCTGCTGTTCTCGTAATGTGAACAACTGCAAACAAAACACAAGAAACATGGCAATGCCACGAAACCAGGTTTTCAAAAATGTTGTTCTGATTCTATACTATAGTATGAATTTTGGAATGAAGATTGCTATGAATATTCAAAAGATTATAACATGACATGAAGGAAAAGATAATATTCATGAGAATACATGATAATGAGTAGGATGTAAATTTCGGCTAACAATACTGTCTGCAAGGAGTATACTTAATAATGAGACAACAATTTCTGCACGTCATCTTGATGTGGTAAACATTTGTCTGAAGTTTCATCAAAATTCTTCAAAGGGTTGAAGAGTTACAGAGCGGACAGGATTTTCAATGTTAATGTCACTGTGACCTTGACCTTGGAGCCATCAAAATTCTTCAAAGGGTTGAAGAGTTACAGAGCGGACAGGATTTTCAATGTTAATGTCACTGTGACCTTGACCTTGGAGCCAGCCATGCGGAACATGCGTTCTGCACGTCATCTTGATGTGGTAAACATTTGTCTGAAGTTTCATCAAAATTCTTCAAAGGGTTGAAGAGTTACAGAGCGGACAGGATTTTCAATGTTAATGTCACTGTGACCTTGACCTTGGAGCCAGCCATGCGGAACATGCGTTCTGCACGTCATCTTGATGTGGTAAACATTTGTCTGAAGTTTCATCAAAATTCTTCAAAGGGTTGAAGAGTTACAGAGCGGACAGGATTTTCAATGTTAATGTCACTGTGACCTTGACCTTGGAGCCAGCCATGCGGAACATGCGTTCTGCACGTCATCTTGATGTGGTAAACATTTGTCTGAAGTTTAATCAAAATTCTTCAAAGGGTTGAAGAGTTACAGAGCGGACACAATTTCGTTTGACGCCCGCCCATCCGCCCATCCGCCCGCCATACCCCAATCTAATAACCAGGATTTTCAAAATTGAAAACCTGGTTAAAAATTATGTACTGATCATGGTGTTGATTCAGAGAAAAAATAATTGAAGTAACAGAAAGCTAAAAACCATGTATTGAAATCTTTCTAATCAAATTACTTTACATTTCCTAAGCTTACTCTTACACTGAGATTATAAGCCGTCTAAAATCTGCAAACCATGAAATATTTTAAGTAAACTACTACTCATTGTATTTAATGATGTTTATGACATACATGTTTATGATTTTTCAAAAAGCAAATTTTCCAAGCATATGCAGTATTACATGTATGTTTTTCCTACCTCTTGATTGGCAGTGGCTAACTCCTCCTCCAATGATGACACTCTCTCAAGTGCAACTCTCAATCTCTCTCTAACCTACATTTAAATAACAAAAAGTTTATTTACAAAAGAATATAAATTATAAATTTTAAAAATGCCTAAATAAAAGTAGTAGGCACCCATAATAGATCTTTTTGCCCGAATACATAAATAATATTGAGCAAGGCCATTTTGAATTAATGATCTAAAGTATGAAATCTGTCATCTAAATTCTTTCTTACAAATTCAGCTGTCATGTTGTTAACTCTTACTGAAGAACTAGACAAAACAGGAGTAGGAGAGATCAAATAAAATAACCTTGTAGCTTTCTACTCCATCCTTGTTATTTAGTCTATACCATATGTTGTAAATGATTATTATTTGAATTAGATATTGTCTCTAAGGTAAGTGTAGGAGCATGATTCTTGTAGAAATGGAACTTGTACTCAAAATATACTTACTTCTCAGGCTCTAATGACAAAATATGTTAAGATTAGGAAGATGACATCAATAGCTATGCAAGTGCTAATTAATTTCCTTCAATTAATAAATGAGCAAAGAAGAAAATCAATTATGTAGTGTCTCACTTACTTTTTCATCTAGAGCCTTGTGATGTTCAAACAGTGACTTGAGGGCCTTGAGAACTTCCACCTCACTGGAGACCCCAGCAGGTGACGATGCCTGACGTTTCACAACTGTCATTCTTAATGAACGCTCATGCCGGGACACCAAACACTCTAGATGCTCCAATAGTAACTGAAAATAACAAGGAAATGGTTCAACAGCTGCTGCTTGAAAACACTTTTTACTAGCTTGGTAATGTTTTAAAATTTCACCAATATTCAGTTCCTTATGCTTTGGAAATTTCTCAGCAAACTTTTATTAAGAATTTTTCTACCTGTCTTTAAACAAGCTTTCAAAGTAATGTGCAAAGTCAACTGAACAATAACAAAGGTAAATCCTTCACAAAGACTTATTCAACACCTAAACTTAATCGAAGAAAGATTTTTCAGTTTACATGGATTTAATCCTTATCACTTTAGTCATTAAAGTATATCCCTATACCTGTTTGTCAGTTTCAAAGAAATTCCAAAAACCACTATTACATGTTCCACTTAGACTTGCAGTTGAAAAGTTCATTACAGAAAACTCTTGCACAATTTCTATCAAATTAGGCTATCTTCCAATTCCATTTCACCTGTATACTTGAAATGTCTTGAAAATTTCAGAGAAAAAAAAAATAATATTGCAAACAACCTGATCGGAAGTTAAACAAAGAATTGTATCCAATCTCATAGAGCGAAGAAATTAATACTGCAATCTTATTCTTAAATAACGCATACCCTACTAAAGTTTTAAAAAGAACTTGTCCATCAGTCTTTCTGTACAGATCAATTTATCATTTTGAGAGCTTACTGACTGGATACTGAACACAGCAGACCATGGTTAGACTGTGCTGATATACATGCTGCTCATGATCTGCTCTCATTGCAAATGCAAATAAAAGTACTGCAAGCACTGGGGTATTCACTGCTTCAGAGGCAGTGCCTCACCGCGTTATATCTTAACCATATACACCTCTATCTATGAACAGAATTGTTCTAAATGTATGAAAAAGAAAGCAATATTTTTACGAGTCTACGTATCAGTGCTTAACATGGCACTGACCTCATAGAACTTATCAATAGGTTATGTAACTAAGAGTTTATGAATAGGACTATTTTCATGGTCAGCATAGGTCAGCTCTGCAAATACCTCTGCCATTGGCTTTCTTGCGACTTTAGGAACTACTTTGTATTGCAGAGTAGATAACTGGAACGGAAGCGTTGTTGGGCCGGCAGCTTTCGATGTTAAGAGCATCGGAAAAAGCAGTTACACTGACTCTGTACTCCCTGCTTACGCAGTGAATTAAAAAAATTATCAAGCCAGCAAGTTAATGATTGATCTAATGCAGTTAGTATGGTACTACTGTAGTTCACTTACCCTAGTGTTATTCCTTTCTGCCTTCAGTTCCTGCACCTCCTCTTCCCTCTCTATAAGCTGTTCTCGTATACTGTTTAGTTCCTTTGTTACTGATGCAAGTTCCTGAAAAAACACAAAAATCCTACATCAATTTGATATTAACAAAGTTCAGTTTGTTCTAAACAAGTGAAAGTTCCTGTGGTTTGAATATTGATTTTGACTCCACAGCTGTTGCAGGTAGTTGATTCAGGCAAACATGCATCCAGACTGTAACATTTTCTAAACTTCAGTTACCTCCCCCTACAAGTAAGAGAGAGTATAGAACTACTACTTCTTCTGTTTCACTTTTTTGATTGATGTTATTTTGGTTTACTTGCAGAAAAATCCAACAGGATACAAATATATGATTCAATTTATGTGTATAAGTGTTTTATGAAATTCAGATGTCTGGTTTTTCAAGTTATTTGAAAGTTACTGTCTCTTTTAGTAGTTAATTAAGCACCATTTTTAGGAACAATTGTATGGGACAAGGATCTTATTTTCAAACCAAAAGTCAAAAACTGAAGAGTACTAGCAATGAAAAGGCACTTCACTTCATGTAAATGGTCAAGAGAGCAGCCCAGTGATTTGTTTTCTTCAATTAGGCAATGTGAAGTATAGGCCAAGTTACAGGAGACCTTTGGTTCATTTGGTAATAACAAAAGCACCTGTCTGAAAGAACCTGCTTTTTCTTATAGCAAAACCTACATTTTCTAAACTAAGAAACTCACACAGTCACATTCATTATAAACAAATTTCCTGTAACTTCACACACCTCAAATCTTGAAAGAATGAACAGTATACTTTCACAATTCAGAAAACCTATTCAAGAACCAAGTTCCTGCAGGCTATAAAGGAACTGAAACAATTTCATGAAGATGCATGCAAGTGCTTATTTTTATAGATTCCCTATAGCGAGGCAGAAGTCTCAGCCTGTAAGAGGTTGTCAAATACGGCTGAGATAAAACATGGCTCCACTTATATATTGATCTGTAATCATACTGTACACACAAGGCTAACAGATGGGCATGCATTCCATATTTGTGTCTCTCCTATGAAATAATGCCTTTATATTACAGCACAAAATGGAAAAAACTATGTACATTACATAAGATAGTCTCAATAGAAAATGAACAAAGTAATTTAAATAATTCTGATTTCTCACAAACACTATTTAAGGGCAACAGTACTGACAGTGCAGGATCCCACCCAAACAACAGAATCTTGTTGCTGTTGGTATTCATTTCAATGCTTCAATAAATCTTATAAAAGTTCTCACTTAATAGAAAAAGATTTCTACTTAAAAGGAAAAGAGACCGAGGTTATATACAGATCTTATAATATTTTTTACATTTAGAAAATCAGACTGTAACTTTTAACTGAACATCAAGATTGTATTTCATTAGCCTCAAGTTTGATTAGCAGATTCACAGTTATTGCCTGACAGTTTCATGGGTATCAAAGTATCATCAGACATGTCTTCTAGTTGACCACAACACAGAATTTTTGTCCTTCAGGAAATATCAAAGTATCATATGTATATAAAATCTTCACTTATTGGAGTATTTTCCATGAATGTTTAGGTACCAGAATAAGACATGCAGAAGGTACTTGTACCATCAAAATCAAATTGGTTATTCTTTCAATCTTATATAATGTTGCTGTTAACATCGTACACAGTACAGCCTATAAACAACAGTCATTTTCATGGATGTCAGTCTCTGCACATAAGCTGCTTATTACCTAAGGTAATATATGTAACAGTTCTCTCAGTTAAGTATTCTGCTATTGTTCAGGGCCTCATAAGAGGTCTAGCAAACAGAATATACTGTGAAATCATTTAAATTCGAGGGCATAAAATTTCGTGGTTTGCCGGCAGAAGACAATTTCGTGGGGTCGTAAATTCGTGGAATTCTATTGCCAGGTAAAAAAAATACGGGGCCGAAATTTCGTTGATTTCAACATTCGGCAATATCCGGCATTTGTGCTTTGAAATTGTTGACACGTGAAAGTTAACGTTTTTCCACCTGACCAAACAACCGAAGATTCGTTACTATGGTAATTAACCTATCAATCGGTCTTCTCAATTAACAAGTGTCAAGTGTCAATTATACTTTGTGATATGTTGCGCATTCTTTTCATTGTTAAAATTTAAGGTGTGTAAAAACGGTCTTCATGATTTTTTTAAGCTGTGAAAAACGTCGGCCTTCCGTCTTTGATAATGCAACCTAAATTAGCGCCAATTAACCTTTTTGTTTGCAGCATTGTAATTAGTACAACAAAATACAGTAGTCAAATTACTATACTAAGTATTAAGTTCCAAAGTAATAATAGTTTACTCAATATCAGTAAAAATAAACATTTCTTTCAGGGACCGTATAACTGCAAATAGCATCCGCAGTATATTGCGGTTTGACAGACACGTGACGCTACGTCACTACAATTTCTACTTTCAGTTTGGATGCACTTAGTAAACAAACACAATACGGGTACACACCTGAAAAAAAAATTATATATCGGTTTAGTATCCGATTCATACCTCTGTTTATCGTTGATTCATTGAATGAAGTACAAATAAAGCCGCGGTTAAGCACACAACTTGTCTACGGACGATGTACCAACTACGAACCACGTCTCACACCTTTTTTGGTGTTGCTGACTGATTGGGCATACTTAATATTATCTCTGGCACAATTTGTTCGTCGGGACTTGATTTCGCGGGTTACCTGAACCACGAAATCCACGAAAATTAATCCCCCACGAATATTAATGATTTCACAGTACCTGGTTCTATGTCAGTTAATTAATATTAGTCATAAATGTACCCTTGACTGTTAGCTAAACTACCTGCTGCTAATACAACAGCACACATAAAATATAAATGAACTGTTATAATGATAGAAGTGGTCAGATCTGACTTGACCCACATCATTTTATCATGGTTTACTTTTGTTCTGTTCTCTGCCTTTCAACATAATTTGCAGGGACCAAAGTATTCAGTCAGCACTGGTCAGTTCAGTAATATGGTTCTGGTCAGTTAACTTTATTCAGAGTGTGGTTTCACTGCAATATATAAGACAGCAGTCTTTATAAACTCTGCAAGCCTGAAATTTCATTAGGATCTGACACAGCTATCAAGATAACATCAGAAATAATACTGTCTTGGGATTCCAAACTTGAAGAATTCCGCTAATAACACTTAAGACACAGGTGTATCTGCAAAAGGATTGGCCTAAAGCTAGAAAACAATTCAATCTTGATTCAAAAATTTGAGAACAAGGATTTTCATACCAGTAACTTCTGCATCCTGTTATTCAAGTTTTAAAGAAGCCAGTCAGATAAACAGTAGTGGACTGATCGACAACCAGAAATGTAACATGGTATGACCCTCCAGGCAAATAAAAACAATCCACTTAAATAAGATGTCTATCAATAAATAATGCAAACTTTCATCTGCTATTCTAAAATGAAAATCAAACTTTTCTTATATTTTTGCTCCCTAACATAAATAATAATTAACATGACATCTTTTTTTTGCCAAACCAAGAGGAGAAAACATTATGAAACAATAAACAATAAGAAATGATGTCTTTCTGTTAATGAAGGAAGAGAAACTGAGAGGAAAAAAGAGATATGCAACCTTTCTATTGTATGTAAATGCATTAAATATAGATTATCTGAATTTAAATGGTTGAACATTCTTTAATCAATGCAGAAACAATAAGTGTCTCTGTGTACCTTTGCTTCAAGTAGGACAGTATAAAAGTGTGAGAAAGATTTCAAAAAATGTCACAGAAATCTGTAACGACAAAATTAGACAGGGTAAAATGTGCAAGTTTTAAAACTATTAAGGTTAAAGGAAAGACTGTGTTGAAATAGACAGTGTAAAATATTAAGTTTAAAAACTATTTAGGGTAAAAAATAGACTGTTTAAAGGAGCAATATCTTTTCAATTCAATTAAAAGTTTTTTTGGCCTATAAAATCAAGAAATATCCCTTTCCATCGAACATTAACAGTTTATCCAGTGCTCTTGATCCAGTCTCATTGTAAACAAGCATGGTTGACTCAAAAAGCTCTTCATCATTAACCCTGAACATGCTGAAATTTTGTAATGGATTTGTCCAGCTTTGAATTTGGAACAGTCCATTCAAAGTTTAAGGGTTTTCAATATCAAAATACAAAAATGGAGCCACCAACAGTATAGAGCCTGGTCAGACTGCACGGATGTGCAGGCTGGCCTGGCTCTATACTGGTGGCAAAGGCTAATCAATTTCAGTTCCAGCAGGTTAAGGGTTAACATTCTAGTGGGTCTAAAATGACTAAAAAATCCTAAAATTTCTTTGTAAGAGCTTCATCTGTTTTATTGTTTTTCCTTTCTTTGATCCCAAACATAATTTGAGTCAACCATGAGATGCAATTTAACTGTTGCATGCATGTGTGGGTATCAAAAGATAGATATTGGACATTCACAAAGTTAAAAATAGTTGGGTTTTTATAATGATAGTGCAAAAAATAGAAAGTGTATTTCAGGCAAGATATGTTTGTGAAAAGGGACATCCAATCAACCCTTGAGGCAACCCCTGGGTTCATTTCAGTTCAAATAGAACTAAGTTCTAACTTTTATATTAAGATATACTGTCACTTTAAAATGTGCAAGTTTCAAAACTATTTAGGGTCAAAAATACTTAGTAGACTATTTAAAATATGCCAATTCCACAACTATTCAGGGCCAAAAACAGACTGTTTAAAATGTGCGAGTTCCAAAACTTTTTAGGGTAAAAAAAGACTGTTTAAAATATGCAAGTTTGAAAACTATTTAGGGTCAAAAATGGATAGTTTACTGGTCGAATTTAAAAATTATAATTATTAATAAAGGACAAAGTAGAGCTTCTAAGATACGTGATTTTTAAAATTAAATAAGTTCAAAAAGAGAAATTTATATTCAATTATTTTAAAGTGAACTAGACATGTGGGGTTATCAGCAAGGACTCTCAGGATCGAATAGTACAGTATCTGCACTAGAAATCAACAGCAGCAGTGAGACTAAAGCTTATGAAATTTATAGTTCGACACTGGAACATTAACCATGATGTATTCTCATACAACTTTGAAAACAAGTTTAAGACACCAAATCTCTAAGTTTCAAATGTGTTACTACAACATTATAAGTTCTGTTTTTTATAGATAGTGTTGCTTTGTAAGGTTTGATATTATTTAAGATTATTCTAATAGTCCAGAAATGAACCAGAATGTATTTTCCACAGAATCATGGTATCTTATCTCCTGGTATACATGATAATTTTGAACAATATGGCTACTTTTAACAGAAGCTATGGACTGTAATGTGATTAAAGTGAAGATACCTATGTAAATAAAACCATTAAAACTGCAGCTGTGGGAGCTAGTCAGCTGTACAGAATTGTAAGAAGTCAACATACAACTGGGATGATGCACTTTGATTTCATGCTGGATTAATGAATCAGTCCTGATAAGATAGGATGCCTGCTTATGTTCTTTGAACCCTTTGCACAATGTTTGTTGCTCTCGAACAGAAACATGCACTTACTAAGTAATATACATGTAGTATGCATGACAGAAGTTTAACCATATGTATGGGAGTTTATAAGTTCCAAGCTAGGTTTTTTCTGAATTTTCATTAATTCACTATTCAACTATTTAAATATTTTATCAATCAAAATCCTTCAAAAATATGCCTGAGTGTATATAATTGTAGACTTACATGATAATTGGAAATTGTGGGTCTTTTAGACCAAAACTGTAGTATAAAAAATAACAAAGAAATGGAACTTAATATTGTAAAACGTAATACAGTATGTGTAAAGAAGCTTAATATTCAAAAGTAACCTAAAAAAATACCATTAATCACTCTTCTATAACTCCAAAACTATGTTTACTTTTTTTAAAATCATTCTGGCAGAAAAACTAGTATAAGTACACTGCCCATGCAAAAACTAAACTGACTTTAAACAGCTGAAGTGGAGTGTTTATTTTTTCCTAGTCTCTGTCAACAGTATTAAACAAAAGCACAAACATTACAGCCAATGCCACAATGATGATACAACTAAAGCAAAGAGTCAGTTGATTGATATCTTTCTCTTTCAGTAATCAATAGCACAATTAGTCAATTGTTCTTAATCATGTACCATGGGACATCTTTGCAGAAAGGTTTTACCTTGGCTGTACAGCTTTTTCCATTTTCCCTGTCTTTTTCCCAGCTATATTAAGGTCATATTTAATCACATCTAAAAATGCTAAAAGTGTGAAGTATATAAAAGAAGCTCATACAAAATCTGTTGCTTTTGTTCTGTGTAATTAACTCCTTCCTTTATATCTTTGCAAAGTTCTATGAAAGGTTCTACTTTGAGCGATGCATCAGGGTTTTATCAGTATTTTACATTATTTCCAGCATATATAAGGATGATATTCTGCATTAATTTCATTTACTGTTGTATCAACTTGTCTGCTTGAGACTAACATGTAGCTGGGCACAACCCCATCAACCTAAATCATTGAGAGGTTAAACTGATTCAATGTAAGAGATCTCCACTCCTAAACCACAGAGCCATCTCATCAGTACCTGCTCATATACTGTACATGGAAGTATATACAAGAAAAAAACTGATGCAAAGCATCAAAGACGCGGATAAATGGATTGCCGGCAGAGAAAGAGTGACCAGATGGAGCACACAAACCAGTAAAATGTATTAAGTGGCATGTGCCACACACCAGGCAAGCAAGTACCGCAAACGAGTAATGCAAATATGTATCAGAAGGTTCCGTAAACATTCAGGCACACTGATGAAAATGTAAACATCGAATTACATTCCTTCATTTCATTGGCCGAAAAAGTGTACATACAAGAATCGCGTGACCTGAAATATCGCGGATTCTCTAAAGAATTAGTCATCGATTTAACATTCAGAAGACATTGTTTCACTTGGAGAACAAATTTTTCTATCGATCTGACCCGTTTTCTGATCTCAAAAGGGCTTCTAATGCCTTCTGCTTAATATCTGACAGACACAAAAGAACAACCACGAAAGTGGCAGCCATTACCGTCGAATTTTCTACATTTGCTTGTAATAAGAATATAATAAAACAAGAATATAAAGACTTCTTGTTCCAGGACAAGTCAAATCGATGCGGCAAGGCATACTTCGACCGTAAATACTTTCACCTTAATCACAAAAAGGTACAATTGCTTACTACGAAGTTTCAGAGTAAAATATTTCTTGCAGTTGTCAGTTATTCTTACGGGCATGCTTTCAGGTCATTTCTAAGCATTGCCTTATCCCAAAGCTTCCTAAATTTTCGTGGGACATTCCTGGAGTTCCTCAAACAGAAAAGGCATTTACTCAAAAAGACATTTCGTTACTCACATCGCCAACATTAACATTTCATTGCCGTTCAAAATCATTTCTGGGAAAGGAAATCATCATATAGTCATTCCCTTGTTTGAGTATTCAGTACATCGTACAAAAGACTGCAACAAGACATAATTTTAAGATCACTATTTAAAAATCATTAAGTTCCTTTCCATCAATCTGTTATGCAACTCCACAGACATTCTGCCCCATGCATTCCATAAGAAGCAGATCTTCTGATCTGCATCAATAAATATATGTTACATATGTTACAAGGCATTTTGAGAATTTTTCTCTTTTATATAAAAATTTCAATGTCTGAGTCATTCTGAATGGACCTGCTCTGGACATTTCAGGGGTACAGCATTATTTAAATGCTTGGACTTTTCAATTAGCAACCAAGAACAGCTTTAAAGTCTGGGTCTCCATAAATACTTATAATATCAGGACTCCTTTTTTTTTATTTTGTTTTGTCACCTTCAGTACTTACTTTCAGTCACACATTTTCTTAAGAAGTATGTACATGTATTCTCACAAACTATTACATCAAAGATGTTTTCTGTTTGTTGAAAGTTATCTAAAAATATTTACGCTTACAATGCAGCTATCTCATCATCAAATTGGAATGGTGAATCTAAAACTATGTCACAGCATTACTAACATATTTTCCCTGTATTTCACTCAAAATGTCTTGTAAAGCTCTGAGAAAGGAGTAACAGTTTTGGGTTGACTGCTAACCTGGATGATTCTGGTTTTAAGGTGTGATTATGTTATAAATACAAAGGTTGTTGAAGCTTTCTCTGGTTGAGGTAAAAAGCAGTTTATTCAATTCCAAATTACCGTCTTCATTCTGAGAAAAGGTATACTTACCAAACAGGAATTAAATGAAAACAATCAAACAAGCAACACAACATAAAAAAGTTATAACAATGATTAATATATTAGACCCTGTACAGGTACATAACAGCAAGGCTGCAAGGACCGCAGCTGCAGCACCAAGTGGCTAATCAGTACTAAATTTATGAAAATTTGTTTGTATGCAAATGAGCAACTTCCAACTAAATCCCAGCAATGGTGGAGAGGTTACAGAAAACAAAAGTACATGTTTTTATATCTGCTAACATGCACGGACATAGTCAATTTGTAAGTGAAATATTCAAAATAAATGGCAAATTTTCTTTAAAGCAAGTTGTCTATGCATTGGTGTGAACATTTGCATAAACTGGTGAAAATGTTACTTTTTTAAGGGGTGGTATTATAACAAGAGGGCCATGATGGCCCTATATCGCTCACCTGAATATGACTGCTTTTAACAAAGTTGCTGTGGACCTGGTTAATTGACCCCAGATGACCCATATTCAAACTTGACCTAGAAATTATTGAAAAAAAATTTCTGACAAATTTCAAGGTTATTTGGACTGAAAGTGTTGCCTCTAGAGTGTAAACAAGGTTTTTCCATATTTGGGCTCTGTGACCTAGTTTCTGACCCCAGATGATCCATATCCAAACCTGAGCTAGAAATCATCAGAACAACCTTTCTGACCAATTTCCAGGACATTTGGACTGAAAATTTGTAGCCTCTAGAGTGTTTACAAAGTTTTTCGATATTTAGGCTCTGTGACCTAATCCAGATGACCGATATTTAAAGTTGAGCTGGAAATCATAGAAGTAACCTTTCTGATTAATTTTCAGGTTATTTGGAATTAAAATCTTAACTCTAGAGTGTTAACAAGGTTTTTCCATATTTGGGCTCTGGGACCTAGTTTTTGACTAAAGATGACCCATATTAGTACTTGAGCTAGAAATCATCAAAACAACCTGTCTGACAAATTTCCAGGATATTTGGACTGAAAATGTAACCTCTGGAATGTTAAAATGGTTTTAACATTTTAGGGCTCTGTGACCTAGTTTTTGATCCCAGATGACCCATATCCTAATCTGGGCTAAAAATCATTGAAACAACCTTTCTGACAAATTTCAAGGACATTTGGACTGAAAATGTAACCTCTAGAGCATTAACAAGGATTTTCTACTTTTTGGCCCTGTGTCCTAGTTTTTGACCCCAGATAACCTATATTTAAAACAGAGCTAGAAATCTTTAAAACAATCTTTCTGACAAATTTCAAGGTTATTTGAACTGAAAATGTTACATCAATGCGTGTTAACAAGGTTTTTCCATATTTTGGGTCTGTGACCTAGTTTTTGACCCCAGATGACCTTTATTCAAATCTGAGCTAGAAATCAATAAAACATCCTTTCTGACAATTGGAGAATATTTGGACTGAAAAGTAGCTTCTAGAGTGTTAACAAGTTCTTTTCTATTTTTGCGCTCTGTGACCTAGTTTTTGATTTCAGATGACCCATATTCAAATTTAACCTACAAATCATTGTAACAACCTTTCTGACAGATTCCAGGTTATTTGGACTGAAAATGTTACCTCTAGAATGTTTACAAGGTTTTTCCATATTTGGGCTCTGTGACCTAGTTTTTGACCCCACATGACCCAATTTTAAACTTGAGCTAAAAATCATCAAACAACCTTTCTGAAAAATTTCTGGGATATTTTGACTAAAAATGTAACCTCTAGAGTGTTAACGAGGTTTTCTATTTTTGGGCTCTGTGACCTAGTTTTTGAACTAAGATGACCCATATTCGAACTTGAGCTAGAAATCATAGAAACAACCTGTCTAGCAAATTTCCAGATTATTTGGACTGAAAATGTTACTTCTCCTTCTACAAGAAGATTTTCAAAGTTATCACTATATAAGCCTATGTAAAACCAATGACCCCGGGGTGGCGCCAAATTTGACCCCAGGGGTATAATTTGAACAAACTTGGTAGAAGTCCACTAGACAATGCTACATACCAAATCTTAAGGCTCAGGGCCTTGTGGTTTCAAACAAGAAGATTTTCGAAGTTTTTCCTATATAAACCTATGTAAAACCAATGACCCCAGGGTGGGTCCAAATTTGACCCCAGAGGTATAATTTGAACAAAATAGGTAGAGGTCCACTAGACAATGCTACATACCAAATATCTAAGCTCTATGCCTTACGGTTTCTGACAAGAAGATTTTTAAAGTTTTTCCTATATAACTCTATGTAAAACAAGTTACCCCTGGGGCGGGGCCATTTTTGACCCAGAGGCCATGATTTGAACAAACTTGGTAGAGGTCCACTAGGCAATGCTGCACACCAAATATCTTAGCATTACGCCTTACGGTTTCTGACAAGAAGATTTTTAAAGTTTTTCCTATATAACTCTATGTAAAACAAGTTACCCCTGGGGCGGGGCCATTTTTGACCCAAGAATCATAATTTGAACAAACTTGGTAGAGGTCCACTAGATGATGCTTTATACCAAATATCAAAGCTCCAGGCCTTGTGGTTTCTGACAAGAAGATTTTTAAAGATCCAACTTTTAAAATCTGTTTTTAGCTCCTGTGACCCAAAAATGCAATGGACCGGAACCATTTGAACAAACTTGGTAGAGCTTCATGCAAGGAACATTCTAGGCAAGTTTCATTAAATTTTGCCCAGTGGTTTCAGAGGAGATGTCGTTTGAATGAATTGTGGACGACGGACGGACGGACGCCGGACAATCAAGGATCCTAAAAGCTCACATGAGCATGCTCAGGTGAGCTAACCAGGGCTTTCCTTAAATTTTTGAGTTGGAGGGAATACAGGTAAAGTAGGCGGGTGATTTGCTGCCAGTTTGTTATAAAATAAGCCTGATTTTAAGAAAAGTAGGCGGGTGAAGTTCTCAAAATAGAAGGGAGAAATACCCGCCTTCTGTCTCTTAATGAAACCCCTGATAAATTTAATGTGTGAATCTGCATTAAGATCAATGATGTTCATTCATATGTAATTGCAGTAATAATGGCTATATAATGATTTTTTGAATTTTACATATTTAAAATCGTACTATTAAGAATCATGATAGGCATAAAGAACATGTAGCAGTGATCTTTTAACGTTCTTTCAGTGGGTAAACATATGCCTATGGATCGTCTATGATTAAGTAATTAAAAAAACAGAACGAAATAAGTCTATCAGTCTGCATTTTGGTAAAAAATAAACTGGATCAGAATGCAGAAAACACACCTCAATTTTCAGATTTTCTCCTACCTGAATGGGACAGTCCCCTCCCGTACCCATCCCACTATGCCACCCTTAATACTCAGTCAAAATGTCAAGATGTTTCCTACGCACCTCCTGTTTAGATCAAGTCTGTTTAGGCATAAAATACATAAAAAGAACTGATTTAAGGGCAAGAACATTGAAGAATGTGTATCTTTCTATGAAACTGAATGCAACTGCTGGAAGTATCTAAGATAAAGGTTTTATATATATATAGGTTTTTTTTTTTTACTTTATATTGTAGGTCTATGACATTTTAACAGTGTAAATAAAGTTGATTCTTTTGAGCAGGATTGTAATCAACCGAGAGAATATAAAGACAAATCAATTATGACTAATACAGCCTATCTTGCAGCATCACAGTATGCATTTTCAAAAATCAATAAATTAGCAGATAGCAGAAAGCAAACAAAAGATTTCTACCAAAACTAAACAACTACAAAAAAGAAATCAACTACAATACACTGCCTCACATGAACACAAATTCAAATGTGGAGTGTGGCAAAAACATAATCATGACTAAGTTGGCAAATCTCTGCCATCAAAAACAGAATACTGTTCTGCTGCTGTCAACCAAAATTGAAAATGATAAGTTTCACAATAAGAAGCAAAAAGCTGGGGTTCTTACATTTTGATTTACCTGTGGTTGGGTGGATTGCAGCTGTCTCTGCAGACTTTCTTTTTCTTTTTCCAGGTCTTGTACTTTTGCCTGTGTTTGTGTCTGCAAGTCCTGTGTCTCTTTGAGGGCTTCCATCAATTTGTCCCTTTCATCAAGCATATTCACCATCAGTTGCTCGAAGTTGGCATCATCGCCAGATTCCTGGGACTCTCGGTCAGTCGACCCGTCCTCAGAAATCGTCGGCATCACGTCGCACATCATCTTTGGGCCTCTAAATAAGTAACTTCAGCTCCAACAGAACAAGACTGTCAAATTTCGGCTGCAGAAGCTGGCCTTAGAGTGAAATTTTCATCTCAAAAACTCACTAAATAAATAAATACTGGACAATAACTCGTCTATTCTTTTCAATCTCTACTCTAACTTTCTTCTTCGCTTCATTACTAAGCACATTTATAGATAATTAGCCGGTTTCATACAAAAATTAAGTGACCATCCCGGTTTGTAATTTGCATCTTGGCAGCCATTTTCTTCCGAAGTGTGTCATACCCAGAATGCATCACGCGACAAGGGAGGTAAGTCAGTAAAAACTTTAAAATACTTCAACCGTAGTTACCACTCGTTTCAAATTTCGTTTTAAATAGTGCGAAAAAAGGTATTTACAATACTATTAAAACAACAATAATGTATCATTATCATAATTACCTTAAAGTCGGCAAAGAATAAGTGGACAACGGACAATAATTTTACAACATCGGTTAAAAACTTTAACTAGAAGTTGGCGACCTGGCCTTGACTGCAAGAGTAGATCAACAGCCACATCCGGCAAAGAACATGTCTCGTCTTAGTGCTCTGCTCCCCAGTCTTTACTCTTTTATCCAAATTTACATTTCGTCTTCTTTTAAATAACCATTGTTAATTAGTGCTTCTAACTCTACCAATATTCTTCAATTGTGACGTACAAACATGTCTGCTATCCTACATCTACATGTTACCCCCGATCAGTCAGTACTGACTATAACTAGTCCTGAGGCGCCTGTCAGGAAAACTGTGTTAAAAGTGTTAAGTGCATAGTTAAAGGATAAAAGTTTGAAGATAAAAGAGTGCAAGGTTAAAAAAATACTAGTGGAGTGCACTAAAAGGGAGCTGTCACCAGCCTATCCTTGAAAATATTTAGGCTGGCACTAGATTTGACCTAGTATGGGAGACTATTCCAATACCTTGATGTTCTAGGGAAGTACAAGTTAAGGTGGTACTGGGTACGGGACTGGGAAATCAGGAAGTTCAAGTTTCTAGTTGGGATGAGACGGTTGTGATCAACGGGTAAAAGATTGTGCTGGATTTTATAGAGAAATATTGGGGAGGAATGGAGTGTGCGGCTTTCTAGTAAGGGCCAAACAAGATTGTATGAAATTTGTGAGACACAACTTTGGAAATCGTTATTATTACAGACATATCTAGCCGCAGCTCTTTGTACACTTTCAAATTTATAAGTAGGGTGTTTCTGCCAAGGGTCACTGCCAAATTATTCAGCAGTATTCTAGTTGTGGTCTAAAAAAGGTTATGTATGCTGATGTTTTGACTTTCCTATTTTGGGTTTTGATGTTTCTCTGAATAAGAATTCTTGACACACATGTCAGATTTGCAGACCACTTATCATCTAACATACTTCACGCAGCAACACGTTGACAACGTGACAAAGTTTTCGACGGACGGGCAGATGGATTGACATCTCAGCCAAACTTCCCCCTTGCTATGCTTCAGATTTCTCCGAGATTTCACCAGTGAAACTTTAATGATTTAAGAAACTGTATTTTTAACACACAAAATTCTTAGAGAGTAAGTTGAGATTAACCTGTCAAGGGAAATAACTCTGTTTTCACTGTACGCAGGAACACAAAACTGAAACTGTTGCTGTTGGCTCCACCACTGTAGCTCTTGACAGAAAGAAAGATGTGTTGAAAATAAAATTTCTCCAAGTTCCTAGTGGCAGACTCAATTACTTCTCTTGCATGCCCCTCATAATCAGTGCCAGCTCTCTAGACTTCTGAGAGAAAAATTGAAATCATCTGCTGATTTCAAGTAGATGGAGTTTACATGGAGAACCAGCCGTAAGTGAGGTAATTAGTCAAACAATTTTTTGCTTTTGGCCGTATTCCTCTTACGCATACAACATAATGATCGCATCTTAAAAAAGATAACTTCAGTGGTTATCAGACAAATGTTCTTCCGCAAATTTAGCAGAGGAGCATGATTCGCAATTTTTTTGGTCTCGTAAATAAAAAAAATTACAAAAATATTAAGTGACTCAAAAACTGACGTGAGAACTCATGTTTACTCACAGTGTATCTTTTTGACAATCATCTGAATCGTCTGAAACTTTTTTTTCCAAACTCTCGTGTTTAAAGCTCCAAAGCTTTAAGAAGTTACCTTTTAAAATCGCGTTTGCACTTTTAAGTAACAATACAAGAAAGATCATTTTTATTTACTAGCTAGTCTGATGCGACTCTTCTCCGGTCTCTGGGGTTTATGGACACAGCTGTAAGCTTAGAATTTCCTCTTCAAGATGCTCAATATGCAGATATCAGTGTTATGCTATTGGATAAATTTCCTTAAACTGTGTAGCATTTACACAACTCGCATTTGATGTAAATTATGTCCCCCCTCCTGCTCTGGGGGAGACATACTGTTTTTGCCCTGTCCGTCAGTCTGCCTGTCCGTCTGTCCGTTTATCCGTCTGTCACACTTCGTTTCCGTTCGATTACTAGAGTACCTTTTGATCTAGAGTCTTTAAACCTTATAGGATGATTGCCCTTATTGAGTTACAGAAACTAGTGTTTTTGGGGTATGTAGGTCAAAGATCAAGGTCACAGTGACCTTATAGGTAAAAATTGGTTGAAGCTCAACTGTGGAGTGCCATTTGGCAGAGAGTCTTGAAACTTCATTCAATGATTGTCTTTAATGTGTAAAAGAAGCCTATTGATTTCGGGGTCAGTCAGTCAAAGGTCAAGGTCACAGTGATCTTTAACTTGAAATTGGTTTCCGCTCAATAACTTGAGTTCTATTCGACCAAGAGTCTTCAAACTTCATAGGATGATTGGCCTTGTTGAGTAGAAGAAGCCTATTTTTGGGGTCAACTGATCAAAGTCATAATGACCTTATATGTAAAATTGATTTATGCTCCATAATTAGAGTTCTTTTTGACCCAGTATCTTCAAACTTCATAAGATGATTGAGTTACAGACGCCTATTGTTTTTGGGGTCTGTAGGTCAAAGGCCAAAGTTACATTGACTTAAATGTAAAAAAATTCTCTGATCAATACCTCGAGTGCCATTTCAGCCAGACTGCTGGACTCTTTGTTTTTGCAGTTGTCAGTTGTTCATCTGTCACACTTTGTTTCATTTGATATGTAGAGTACCTTTTGACCTGAAAACTTCAAACTTCATATGATACTTTATTATATTTTCTCCATTGAGGTCACTACGACAAAGGTCAAGGTCACTTACACTTAAATTTGAAATTCCTTTCAGTCAAAAATGTGCATACCGGTGACATGATATCAACACTGTCTGGTAAGACGTCACAGTGTACCGTCTCAATGGTGCTTACAAAAAAATATTTCCAACAAATATGTTACTTTATACATTAAAAGCTTTTCTATATAGGTTTATTATATATCTTCTTCTGCATCAATAGTGCTCCTTGTTATACCACGGTCTTTTTCCAACACACTCATTCCTATTCTCCAGTTCACAATTCTCTTCCTACCGCTAGCCGGCCTCTGTCATCTCTTCTGTGCCCCTGTTTCAATAATGCGCTGGGGGAAACATTCGTTTTTTCTTTTACAAAAACATCTAGTTATTTCTGTGTTTGTGAGGGATAATTCTAGAATGAATTGTAACAGAGACATAAGTAGAGCAACCTTATTTACGTAAATACTGCCTCCTCCTCTTCGAAGAAGAAGACACATTCTGTAGTATCGATACTTAATTGAAAACAACATACAAATGGCTGAGGGAAGTGTCCGTCAATCACTGAAAGAACGATTAGACTAGTCCTACATTTCGGAAGCTTAATGTATAGGGCATGGCAGACTCTTCAGATTCCAGCGTCGGAAGTCAAAGAGAATACGTGTGGAACGAAATGTTTGCTGAACAGGAAAGTGGATAAGCGGATGAAAAATATGAAAAATATGCACGCAAAATATAACTGTTTTATCTAGCTATTTGTGAGTCGATCTAAGCACAGGAGCTTGAAATTGTATTTTTAGTCATTCAAAAGTCGAAACTGTTAATCTAGCTTCTTTTTCTGTATATAAAAACTTTATATACAGAGTAGAAGCCACAAATACATTTTGAATCTTGAAGGACTAAAAACTCAATTTCTAGCTCCTGTGATCTAAGGTATGTACAAAAATATTTTCCACAATTTATTAGGGATGCGCTCAATGACGTTTGTAGTCGTTCTTTTCGTAGCTCAAGATTGTTTCTGTCTAATAGCAGACAAAGAATAATTGTATCTGTCAACTGTTCAACTCTTACAGTAAATACTCCACTTGTCATTACACTGACCTGTAATTATTTATATAAAGTTGTGATTAAATATAGTCTAGCCGTCTAGTTTTGTCCAATAAATTGATAATAATTACGAATGCACTGTGCTAAACTATTGATTAAGATATCAATGTAACAATTATATACAATTAACGAATATACCTCCATTTTTGTGCAGCACACATAGTTATTTCTTGCATTGTGGAATACTTTGCAGGAAAGGTGCAGACTCTAAGTAGTTTAATAATCTCAGAGACTAACAATTAAATGTATTTTATATCGTCACTTTTTTGCATTACCTGATTCAAATTAAACGTGCTTTGTATTATTGATCTAATTAGATAAGCTTATTTAAAATTGCGTTCTGAATTTATAATTATCTACAGTGTTCCATTTTGTTCTGCAAAATGAGGACTCCTGTTCATATGAATTCGTTGAAATGTTACTAAATGCAATTATCACTTAAAAAGCTACTAGTGTTGACTGTTGTCGCGGTTTCTGACTAGTAGCATTTTTGACAGGTGTAATGACACAGCTGTCTGTGAATCAGTTCTGACCAGACTTTCCTTCCAGATTTCCTGCCTGTTAGGTATTTTTCGCAGCCAGTCGTACTCACAGGGCAAAACTTATCATTTTGTAATCACAAACGTCCTTTCAGTGGCGTAAAAATGAAAGTTACATGGAATGAACAGTTATATATGGAATTGTCCAAAAGATATTGGCTACAAAACGATTATTTTCAAATCTGTTCTTGTCCTTTAAACACCTATAACAAGACTCACATACTAACTATATATGATTGAAAGAACAAAAAAGATCTGATATCAGTTGTATGAATGGAAGACGACCGTACAAGTTTTGTCGCCAACGATTGAAGAGGACGTCTATCCGATCTTTAAGCGAGGCGTGTGACCTTAGGAGTGCAGAAATCACCCTAGGGGTATTCTGAGAAGTATACAGAAAAGGGGACCATGCGAATGTATACCTTTCATATTAAGCTCCCACTACCTATGGTAAGAGCGCATTTATCATTTATTATTAATAACATTCGGTTGTTCGTATGACAAATGACAAAAGCTGAATCGAGTTCTTGAAGTAATTGGTGGTTAATAAAAGATTGCGGTTTCAGATACAACATGTATATCCCAAGCTTAAAGTTTATGTTTTATAAATAATATGAGAGAGAGAGAGAGAGAGAGCGTACCTCCGTTACAGATAAAGACCAACAGACAAAGACTAATATAAGTATGCTGTTCTCTTGTTGTAGATTTTACATTAAATTATAACATAGCATTTTATTTTTCAGTATTACTTGCATTTTGGCACAAGAATTGCTTTAAACTAGCTTTAAACAATGAATATATTGTTGAATTAAACATATTTTTACATTATTTGGAAAAAGTGAATTAAAATAAATTAGTGAGTAATGTCTGTTAACTAATCGATTCAATTTCCTTCCTTTAGATGACAAGCCAGGAATTACTCCATACAAGCTGAAATTTTCTGTGATCCAGGTTATAAAACCACAAGACCCTCTGGCATTGGATAAAAATAGTTGTAATACTTTGTAAAAACATGACACGAAAATAATGAATCATAAAACTCTAATAAATATCAAAGCATAATATTGCAACTTGTAGAATCTCCTTTTTAAGATAACTTGCGTTTCTCTATGCGATATTTAGTGAAACAAAGAAGGCACTTGTATTGATTGTGACCCTGATCGGTCATATCAGAATCTAGCTGGCTACAATTTGCTATTTTGCTTTCCTTTTTTTCTTCTAGACATCTGTGTTATTAAGTCTTCCTTCTCAACACTAATTTCTTCAGCAAACATTTTTTTTATCTATGCTTTCAACATCAACAGTGGTTTTGTATCAGCGGAAAGTGATCTAAAAATAAAATCTAGTGAAACAAAATTTAGATGAAAAGAAAACCAGCTGAAATATACGTGTTGAAATTGAATTAACGAAAATACACCTTTCATTCTAACTTCGAATGAAATGCACTTTTAGGCAAGACCCTCAAAATGGTTTCTTAATAAAGTACATGTATACGTTCCGATAGAAACGATCAAGCAAACTCTAAAAATGTCCGTGTATGAATACATGTACATGAATATAATCAGCAAAATTCTCATTCTGTTTAAGTCAAAAACGGAATGATTTATTGTTTTATGAAACCATCGTAAATATGTTCAAAAGAAACTGCTCTCATCAGATAACCTTTTTTTTAACATTTTTGTCCTATTGGTTTTGTTTTGCATATACAAAAGTATTGCATATGACTATGTTGACGCGTCATTTTTGAGCTACTGTTGTTAAGGTGTTTCTAAAACTCTTGAAAAATTTTCTTCACACTGGATAAGTTTTCGTACGAAGTAATCATTATCTAAGATGGCCTCTGAAAATACAACAGGAACTATATTTGTATTGACGAATTTGTACTCTTCCGACCTAGATACGTCTCGGAAGTTTTCCGAAGTTTCCCGAAGTCTAAGATTGATAATGCTGTCGGCATTTCCAGGTCGGAAATTATCATCGAAAAAGATATGTTGCGTAGATGGATCTGAAGGGTCAATCCAGAGAGGTTTCCCTCTGGTTGGGTCAAAATTGTGCCTATACCAATCGGCGCAATCGTCTTGTATTGCCCATATTCCGGTCAGATTTGTTAGTTCTGAGTACATTTCATCATCTGTCTTAATACATTCACATTTTTCAAAGCAGTCCGAATTTACACAACAGAAACCGCACTTTGAAGAAATTATAAATTTTCCCAAATTAGAATCACGTTTCAATACAGCCACATCATCCGACATTCCGTCTAACAGACTATCTAAATTGTGACAAAAAGGCATCCCACAACTTATGGCAACTTTTATACTCCGAAGTACGCTCTTTGCGTCGCTTCCAAAAGTCCTGAATATGACAGCGAAATCTCGTTCATTCTGAACAAGATGATTTAGAAGCTTGTAAAAGGCTGGCAAGATAAAATGATATCTACAAGACTTCGTTCCTGGGACAGTCACCTCTTTATGCAACTGTTCTTCGTACGGCAGTTTCCACTTTAGACTCTCTAATAGGTTATTCAGGTACGGTTTAAAGTTCGTCCCTTGAGGCCGGTCCGTGAACGATGTGAGGTGGTACCTTAAAGCTGCCCGGTCTCTAGATACGTGCGGAAGTAAACGCTTTTCTTCAAATTTATAGAAGCTGACGTCATTTGCTTCGAACGGAGAACTTGACAGCTCCCCTCTAGATGAATGCCACTCTCCCTCTCGGTCCTTACCCCATGCAAGACCGGATAGATAGATATTTAATGCTGCTTCTACAGTTTCACCGGTAGCAGAATCCACAGGAACTATAGTTTTGTTAATATCAAAATGAAGTATAAGTTTACGTTTGACAGAATTTGACATTTTGTTACGTGATTTATGGAAAGCTGAACACAACCTCTGTCTCATGTCTTCAGTGTTTTCGGTGTGAGACATAATCACTGCTCTCGTCAAAATATTCCGTTTTTCTGGGTGATCATCAGCTGAGGTAAATTCTTCTGTGTGGTTCACACTGAAAAGAGACAACGTTGTACATATAGGAAAAGAGTATGTAAATAGTTCCTTGAGTCGAATGAACTGATGAGGCTGGCTCTTTTAATCAAATCAACATTCTAATTTATGTAAGTTTCCAGATATTCAACATTCAAACGATTTAAATAATTTCAGTTTACCTGAGCTCTTACAGGGCAGGTAGTTTCCTCTCCAATTATTAACACTATAAACGTTTAAATGTAGTTCTCCGTTTACCAAATTGTTATATTAAGGGAAAATCTTTTGAAAGGAAATCATATTTCACTGTAGGATTATTACCAATCATTGTTCAATACCGACAAAGATCGTTAAAATTTGACCGAACGTTTGCTAGGGCACTACCCAATGTAGGTTTTCGTAAACGTCTGCTACAACTTATTGATTTTGGTATACTGGAGTGGAAACTCCTATCTGTTAACTGACCTGTCCACTGCGCAAGTTTTTTCTTCTGTCCAAAAATAAGGACGTCGGTAAAGCAACGGTCTCTTGAACAGTGCATTATTGAGTACCATTTTCTGTTTGTAGCATTTAGTTACTGACGTACAAAATTTCTCTCTTTATAATCAGGTATATAAACACATATTCTTTATAATCCCCACACTGTGAAATGAACCATGTCAAAATTGTTACGAAAATCTACATAGAAGTCAAAGAAGAGAGTTTTTTGTACATGTATTTTACTTCACAGAGATCGTACCGATATCGGTGTAAATTACGGTTTACTTGTTGACCTGCATCAATAATCATATCAAGGTTAAGACAGTGATAGGATTTTGTGAACATTTCAGTTGCGTTTCTGTCGTACTGTCCTCCACATACAAAATGAGTTAAATATTCCATTTGATTTCCCCTGTTAATTTAACATACCAATAGTCAACAGTTTCAAACTATTAATACATTAAAGAACTAAGTATCAACTAAAAGATAAGCGGTCATGGATTATAATCCTCAAATAATATATTCTAAAAAAAATGCAATGACTTACCTTTCACAGGTTGCTGACAGGTTAAAATCACTTGTAAATATATTTAAATCCTACTCGTCTTTCCATATTTATGGTCACTTTATCTTCAATTGTTGTAACAAATATAGTAACACGAGTAACACAGGTATGAGTAACTACCTTAATATTGGCATAGTCTGACATTTAAATGAACTGGTTATTTCCTAAATATATATGTCAACTGTTTACATTCATATATATGTTTCTAAATCGATCCATAGATACGACCGTCTAGCGTAAATGTTTAAACGTGATATTGGATTCGCGGTGACAGTCCGCTTGTCGCTTATTTATTGAAATTGAAGGCGGGAATGTAAATCAGTCAATACTACGTCACTCTCGTCTGCAAAGCAGACTAGTTAGTATTGACAAACTGTTACTATGAAACCTTATCAAAAGGTCAATTTCTTTCAGATTAATCAAATCACATAAAAATGTTCAGAACTAGCTAGTACTAGAACCAGCTGAAACAGAAATTGAATAGCTGTTTCACACAAAAGGAGAGCGCCAAAAGTAGTCCACAGGAACTAAGGAACTTTCCTAGAGTCACATGGTTTAAAGGAGCTGCAGAATAACAGAGAAGAGTCCAGGAGTCGTTTAATCAATATCAGATTTGAAAGGTTAACTTCAATACAAATGTGGACAGACTTTTCAACAAAAAATGCCACACACACACATGTGCGCGCTTGTTTTGGAACAAATATATTCATATTAAAAATGTTAAATCATATGAAACATAAACAATATCGAAGCAACTTGGAGAATATGACTAAATATCACTATAAACCAGAGTACACCTGCTCAGTTATCTTGCATATTTAGGTAGCCATCCGGTCTACGATTTGCAACAATGAGTTTTATATATCAAAACGTTCGCCAGGCTCTGTAGAATATGAAATGAGGTTTCACTTTTCCTGAAGTAGTTGGATGCGAAAGGAATCCAAAATGGCGTCCAAGATGGTCACCAAAATCGAAAAAACAACAACAATAAAAAACACCAAACCAATACATGTGTCATGTTCTACAATTTCTTATTTAGTTGTTTGCACACAACAAACGCAGTTGTAATATAAGTAAATCCTCTGAAGTTTCTGATATAATAGATAATAATGAACTTTTAAATATGAAGAGGTTAAGGTCAAATTCAAGGTCACATGTCATTTTTAAGAAAAACATAACTCAGAATGTGTTTTTTTTCTATACTAAATCTCCAATCTAATTATTTTGCCAATTTGGAAAAAAAAGAAAAGAGAAATGAACAGCAAAGTATGTTATTTATATAAAAAGTACTACTGGATTAAAATTCCTGCCATGGCGATATTAAATAACAGATAATGGTTTCAATGGGTGTGAGATCAGTTTTGAGAAAGTAGATAAAGCATACACATTATGATAAAGGAACGTCTTTCACATATAATGCAAGAATTTTAACAGAATGCTACACTGTATTTCATCAATACCCAAATTTATCTGCCTTTTTAGCATTCATTTAGAAAGGCCATAAGCATGGTTACAGTTGAAAGTAGAAGGAACATATTAATTGATATGGCAACTGCTACACCTAACACGGCTGCTAAATGCCCTAACTGCTGTCGGCGTTACAGTTCAAGTGAGGTTCGAGTATTCCGGTGTGTAAGGGGCGCCAAGAAAAAACAACGATGGGAAAGTAGGTGACGTTTTTTTCACGATTGTTATAAAGTTAGTCTATCGTTGCCAAAAAATGTAAAAACATAGTTTATCTTAATTAGAATCAAATTGTACAAAGTCATATCCTCAAAATCGTTAGAATGGCCGCGATTTCGTCATACTTCCTTGAAGCTTACGCGAGAAATGGCAAATTGTCAGAGAGTGTTTTTCTTCCATTTTACGTATATTTATAGATCTTACACGTCTTACGAAAAATGTAAATATAAAAGCACCAAATATAAGATTCTTCTGTATAAAATTGATGTTGTAAGATTACATTCTGCCTATAGCCTGTCGGTACCATCTCTCGAACAAAATTATTACCTTTTTTAATCAAATTAGTTTGACATATGACAGGTGAGTTTAATAAAATGACAATCACCTTCGTCTTGTTTTGGCAAAGTTCCAAAACTAAAGCCTCACTTTGAAGATTTTAGCAGGAGACATGTTCCAGTGATCAGGCGACCATAGTTGTGGCTTTTGTGAGGAGAAGTGAATACTTAAATGACTGTGTTCTAACAGAAAAACGAATCAAAACTCTGCTGTTCTTGTTTTTTTAAATCACAAAACATTTGGTGTTCCGAATGCGGCTGTATTTTACGGCAGCGGTAACGCTATTTTCAGGAGTTTAGTAACATAAATTCCGCCGAAACAAATATCATTATTTACATATATGTAAACGTTGAGTCTCTAGTTTATTCGATACAACTTTTTAAACTCTGGCACACGTATTTAGGAAATAATAGCCATTTCCATGATTTCAAGGTTTTCTAGTACGGATGTATTTTACCGCTATTTTCAGGAGCTAAATAACATAAAAGAAAAGGCTTTAAGTTCCTAAATACGTGTGCTAGAGTTGAAAAAGTTGTATCTATATTAACTAGAGACTCTCAGCCTTTACATATATGTAAATAATTATAGTTGCTTTGGGGGAATTTATGTTACTAAACTTACCCTGTCATTAAATTAAGCTTATTTTTTTGATCTATAAATGTATGATACTGAAGGGTGACTTAAGCAGACATAGTATTATCAGTAATCTACCTTTGTTATCTTTTAAATTAGAACGTCATAAATGATTTCCGGAAAATATGTACGTAATATCTAGGTACGAATGGGGAATTTTTTTTCCGGGTTTCACACTAGCCCGAAATGACGAAGTTTCGGCCATCCAAGCGGTTTCGAGGTTAGGACTTTGCACATTTTGATTCTAATTAAGGTCAAACTATGTTTTTACATTTTTGGCGACGCTAGACTAACTTCTTGAAAGAAGTTACCACCTACCTTCAAATCGTTTTTTGGTGCACCACTGAATATCTTCTTGTTAAGTAGCCGTGTTAAAACAATGACGGACATTGAATTTTTATCAAGTATCTTCATTATGATCTAAATGTTATTGAAAGAAGAAACAAGCATTGTATTTAAAATAATACGTTTTGCAGAAAATGATAATTATACAAAATAGCTGCAATACATCTAAATATATATCTTAAGTTTAAGTCATTGACTCCTACATGAAATAACCAGGTGAACCAAAACTTACTGTAATGCCAAAATTGTAAGAAAACAAATACAATTTAAGAATCTCTTCCTGTTTCATAAAATGATCTTGAACATATTTTCAGCACCATGAACATACTTTCAGCACATGTCAGAATTGTTATTCACCCTTTAAAAGGTCTCAGAAAAAAACTCCAGCGCCTTTTTTGCAAAACGTTTTGTTTTTATTTTGATAATAATGTGGAAAGACTGAAGAAAAGAAGAGTACAAGAGCACCGCTGGGCGGAGCATTATATGCCCGAAGGGTGTTATCTCTAAGTATGATGCATTTGTGATATAAGGGAGGCAACCTTAGGCTTTTTGAATTAAATGATTTGCTTTTAGTTTAAATTTTGAATTTTTGATTTATAATATTTTGAAATTTTAACATTTCATAATTTTAATTTTAGAGTTTTATAGATCTTTCTCATATCTGAATTTTAGGTTTTATAATTTGAATAAAATTCATTCTTTCAAAAGTTATGATGTTCATGCTGTGATGCACGGTTATCAAGTTACAGTGCAGAAATATTGTTTAGTTGACCTTTTATGTACTTACCCTGAACAGTATAGGGGTCTGTAATCAGTGATGGCAAAGAAGTTTGAAGTCTGTATGGGAAGGAGTTGCCAAGTAATACAGCAGAAATGCTTTTTAGTGTTTAGGTCATTGTGACCTTGACATCTGACCTACTGATCCTAAAATGTATGGGGGTCATTTTATCAATGTAATCAATCATCATATGAAGTTTGAAATCTGTGTGACAAATGGTTATAAAGTTAACAGCTGAAATAGTTTTCAGTTCTTAGGTCACTGTGACCTTGACCTTTGAAATACTGACCACAAAATGTATAGGGGTCATCCACTCAATGTGTACAATCATGATATAAAGATTGAAGTCTCTTTAACAAATGTTTGTCAAGCTGTGGCAGAAATGGTTTTCAATGTTAAGATCACTGTGACCTTGACCTTTGACTCCAAAATCAATAGGGGTCATCCACTCGATGTGGGCAATAACCATATGAAGTTTAAATACTGTGGGGCAAAGAGTACTGAAGTTATCCTCCCGAAACCAAATTGCTAGCAGACGCACCAACAATCACTTAAAAAATTCAGGTCACTGTGACCTTGACCTTTGAGCTACTGACCCCAAAATCAATAGGAGTCATGTACTCAATAAGGGCAATCATCATATGAATTTAAAAGACTGTAGGCCAAGCACTTCTCAAGTTATCCTCTGAAAACCAAATTGCTAACGGACTGGCGGACGCCAAGGACCATAACATATGCCCCTTTGGGCATATAATAATGGCCCTAAATTACACACCTGAGTATAACAGCTTAAAACGACAAGTATGATGTAATGGATTTTTTTTATCAAAATAAAAAGCTAGACATTATGAATGACAAATATTTATTACACTATTTAGTTTATGAAACAAGCATATTTTAAAAGGTCCCGGAATATTTCTTGATATTTTCAGGTAAAACATGTATCCCTGTCGGGTCAAAAATGACCCAGAAGTTTCATCATGGCTTCTGGAAAGAACATTTTAAAGTGTCTGTCTATATATGTCTATGTAAATATTTGACCCCTAGGTTTTCAAGATTTCCCTAAAACTTTCTATGTAAAACGTGTGACCCCATGAGCAACAATGGGCAACAATCTTAGCAGAGGTCCAACAGACAATATTCATCCCAAATTTCACACTAGGCCTAGTGATTTAAGACAAGAAGTTTCATCAACTTTGTCCTTGTGTTTCAGTAAGAGATCTTTAAAGCAGCTGATGATGCACAGAAAAAGAAGTGTGATCACGAAAGTTCACCACGATTATTTTTTGTTCAGTTTTTGGACCTTAACAAAGGATAACCAAGAAATTCTAAGACAAAAAGGAGACATAAGTTTGCAAAAATAAATTTTGAGGGTTATCTCCCCTATAGAAATAGTGACATATTTGAGTAAGTATTCCAAATTTGAAGTGAACAGCTTTGATAGTGTCTGAGAAATGGACCTTAACAAAAAGGTTAACTAACCCCTACACTGACGAGAGGGTCATGACAATAGGTCCACCCTTTATCTTCGAAAGGTGGACTAAAAAAGATATTAAAGTCATGATGTTCTACTGTTAAACTGTTCCTTTATACAGTTGCAACAACTCTTATCATCATATAAATATAACAGAAATCAAAACAAATGCTTGACTGGCAGTAAAGACTGGCCTTCTAAAAGTGTTCACCCAGTTTTCCTTTGTGATCTAGTCTGAAAACGAGTTCTTGTAACCAAACGACTAAGTCCAATATTCTGACCAAGATTCATGTAGATTTTATTAAAAAAGATATGACCTTTTAAATGTTCACAAGGTTTTTGTAAGTGACTCAATTTCAATCCATCAGCAAACTTAACAAGACAAGACCAAGTTTCATAAAGACAGAGTCAATAACTGAAACTTTATATTATGCAGACTGTTTTCCAAGAATATAGATCTGTGCTACGCAGCTAGTGACCTAGATTTTTTTATCAAGATATTCAAAGATTTCCTGAAAATATGTGACATCTAGACTGTTCACAAGGCTTTAACCTCATCCACGCTAGTAAGTTTGTTTCTAACTAGTCATGACCTACTTTCGACCTCTGTGACCTCTAGGTTGTTAACATGATTGTTCCCTAGCAATCAGTTGGTGACCCAGATTGTGGGGGTCCAATTTCAAACTTGACTGAGAGATCATCACAAGAAACATAACTGCAAAGTTTAAGGAAAACTAGTTCCAAAATAAGGCCAGTTTTTACAAGCTAGCAGTTGAAAATGGACAGTATAATGTAAAAAATACTGATTAAGTACAAAAACTTGCCATTGAGCAAACATGCAGTTGGCCACTGTTTAATAACACAAAAATATGTCTCATCCAGAGACAGGGCATATAAACAAGCATCCATTAACAGTCAGGAGCCAATAGAATGCACTTCCACTCCCTAGCAATACAGCATTAGCAGTTTGTTGAGGAGCCAGTTCCATGTTTTATTTCAGTCAATTTTCTGACAGTAATTCAACACTATAACACTAAGCTCTATCACAACAGGCACCTTGAGACTACACTCACTGCTTAAGCTCTCTTTTCCACATCTTTTCTACATGTATATAGAACACAACCGGTGATAAGGAAGTATCAGTGATGTATTATTCTTTGTCTTCCAGTGACTGAATAAAATTCCACTCTTCTGGAAAAATAAAAAAATATTAACAGATAATCAAATTTTTTTTGAATACAGCCTTGCAGAGACTACAATACATATATTAAAACTTTCTTTATCAAAATATGTAACAGAAGTCCAAGTCAACAGGGGATTTATACTGGCTTCAAACTGAAACAAGAAGAGGTCATTACAACTTCTGAATTAACAATCTGCCCGATGCTGTTACACAAGTGTAATCATTGAAATCTTTCTCTTCACCAGCTACAAGTATTACTCTCTGAAATATCTCTGCTCCTTTTCTGTTGCTGTACAGTTTTTCTTAAGTTAGATCAAATCTAAACTTTTGAAGCTTTAAAAGCTAAATAATGTTATAAACTTAAAAATTCCAAAAATGCTAAACAAAATTTCAAACCTTCTGTGAGTGGCTGAACAGAAAGTCTGGCTTTGGTGAACAAAGCAATGTTCTTGAGTGGACCACCACTCTCCTTGTGTTTCTGGTGTAGTGCTTTCAGTTCTGATAAGGGGATGTAACGCTTCATCATCCTTTTAAACTTTACATCTACCATGAACCACTTTGGGTTGTCTCTCTTTGATGATCTTGAACATATTTTTTGCTCATTATAACATACAGCCTTTAGCTACTACGGCTTTTACCTTTATTAGAGTTTCTTTCTTTTTCTGTAAGCTACATAATAAAACAACACTAAAAACTTACTTTTGTTATTTCATTCTCCTGTTTCCTTATAAATCTGCTAGCATAAATTTTAATTTTTAACTTAGCTAATAAATTATAACAATTCGAGTAAAATTAACAATATCATTCATTCATTTTTTTACCGGTACTGTTTCAAGAAACTTGAAATCTATAATTAAATGAAACCACATATATGACCATGACCTCACAAGGTCACATGACTTACTTGTCAAAATGAGGATCTTTAGAGTCAAACTGGGTATGATCTACATAACTTTCTCTCACAATCTGCAAGTACAAGATAACATATAAGAATCTGTAATTTGCACTGTTGTTATTTTCCAAAATCTGCTTCACATCCAACAAAATAATGGTAATGTATAAGAAGATAAATTTTGTTTGAATGAAAACTGCAGGAGTTATCTGCAAAATAAATCACCAACATCTGTAAACAAGTGAAGATAACTCTGTGATGCATTAGTCAATGCTTGTGAAACAAGACATGTTTGTAAAATATATATGTCCCCCTAATGCCTTATCCCTAGAGGCAGCCATGAAGTTCTGAGGAGCTGGAACCAAGGGTTCTCTAGATATTGATCGGAAAAAAAAAAAGGTCTGGTTCCTTATGAACAATAAGAAGTAGTTTTCTGGAGTTTGTGAATATTATGTTCCAGAATTGTTTTTCTTCAATTCATTGATTAAGAATCTTAGGATAAAAACTTACTTTCAAGCTGTTACAGATACCTTTTGCAAAAGTTCTTATGTCCAGCTTTATTCTTTCTTTTCAAGCTAAAGTTCACACACTGAGACACACACTTCTAAACAAATGTGATGTGAACATTTTAACATGTCGTCTATAACAGTCTTAACAGAATGAAAACATGTATGCTAAAAGACTTGACACTGCAAGAATTACATGGTTTTGGAGACAAAAATGATTGTGAATGAGTCCTATGGACCAGTCAGAAAATTGTGAAAAGCCCTTGGCTAAATGTGGTTCTTAAAAGTTTTAATGAAGTGAACATGTTACACAACATTACCTCACAGATCCCTGCTATTCCAGGTTCCTTTGTGTTACTGTGGTAGAAGAAAGCCTGCTGACCAACTCTCATCTGATCTCTCATGAAATTCCTTGCCTTGAATGTAAGAAAGAAAATCTGAACGGAAAGTCTGAACTTTCCCTATATTTTACCTACAATAACTATTGCATTCTTTTTTATCATCCACTGACTTTGTTTTATGCCATACACTGTTTCTGCTTCTGACCAAGACAAACTTTTAAAACACAGATAACACAAGGGTTAAATAATTTCATGGTAACAGAGGTATCTGTAAAGTGGTACTTTCATGATACACTGGAACCACTAAATAGTATGTGGTATTATACTACAGTGCTACAACAGTCAAAGGTACCAGCCTATAAACTTTGTAATTGGAAATTAACACTATAAACTACTTTCTCACAGTAAGTGATGATTCTAGAAGTGACCCTTACACGAATTCTTCACATTCTAGGAAACAATACCTGGTAGTTACGGACACCATCCCAGCAAGATGTCTGGTTTGGGCATAACTTAAGGTCCTCTATCCCAAACTGAATTAAACAAATAAATAACAACAGTTAGGTAGCAATATTATAACTGCAATTCTCAAAAAAGTCTCCCTTTTTCATAAAAAATTAATCCATTATTACAGTAACTATGCATGTAAGAAATAAAAGTTTATTACAAGAAATAAATACACAGGAATACAAAAGATGCAGAGGTTAAGTCTGCTTAGACAATGGTCAAGATATTTATGCAAAACAAAAATTTCAGATTCATTGTTGTTTTGGGCTCAAATCCTGCCAGGTTCTGCTACCTAACAACATAAATATCTCCCAATCAGATTTGCATAGAGTATGCATAAATTTCTATCTATAAACAGCAGTTCTTGAAATCAGTTAAAACAACATTACCACCATCACAATCATAAAATGTAATTTCTTCACATCAAGCATGAGCAAGTCTCTGCATTAAGTAAAAAAAATTCAAACATCAATTTAAGATCCTATATTTTCCACCTGTTCACAACTGAAAATAATAAGTCATAATAAATATAGTTAAGTTACATAAGTTTCAGTCTGATAAGATAAAGAGTAAGTTACTTTTTTTAAAAGCATAGTATCAAAAGAGCTTCTCTATTGGTGTAAAAAAAACTTCAAGTGAGTAAATTGGGTTTTTCAGCCCTCCTGACCTAGATTTAGCTCTCCAATGGATCAGAACAGTTTCAGCAGTTTTGCTGAAAGGTGGCCAAATCTACAAGGTTCTAGCCATAATATAAAATACATCATAAACCTACCTAACTTCTCTTTTTGCCTGGAATCACAAGGTTTGACAGTTATGGAAAAGAAAACATCATCACTTTTTTTCAGACCAAATTATGGACAAGAATTGTTAAAATGATTAATGTAAACTGACTCCTGAAGTTTGTCCCTTGCAAGTTTCTATCATACTGACTAAAGACTACAGGATAAATCATGTCATTTTTTGTCTAATTTTCAAAAAAAATTTCTTAGTGGTCCATTGTTAAATGGCAGGACTTTTAGTCAATGGGTTGTGACTTAAATACTGCTCCTCCACTAACACAACTAATTTTCTTTCAGATGACACACAGACATTCCATGTGTTAGTACCATCAATTATATGAGCAACCAGTTCAAACAGATAGACAGAATTGTTGACAATGCAAAACAGACAAGGTTTAGCTCATGTTCACTACTGGTCCAGATATCTTTTCCACTTTGAATAAGATACTGAAATTAACTTCTGACTGGCAATATCCTTCAAATTGTTAAAGACAATTATAAATATCCAAATGAAAATGAGCACCCGAACACCTCATAAATGAGATTAGTTCAGTACCCAGTAAGTAAACGATACAGGCTTAAAGAATCAGACCCTCCTACATTTGTACCTTCACATCAACTCCATTCTCAAATCTTGATTCAGGTTCAGATTTCATTAACCAGTGACCATATTGTACAGTGTTTGGGTCTTTCATTGGCTTAGACTTCACTGGCTTCAGTTTCCTTCTAGGTTTTGAAGCATTTTCTGTCTTTTCTTCAGTGTCACCATTGGAAACAACAGATTCTGAAAGTAAGATAGTATGAAGATTCTTTAATTCAGTCATTGAAAAATTAAAAATTCTGGATTTTATTTTAAATACAACATTCCAAAATGCTGAATGTGTGTAACCCAAAAGACATAACAATAACAATAATGGCTATTTGTGCAAATGGGTGTTGGTCGTTTCGTCAAACCATCGTTTCGTCAGACTTATTTTTCTGTACAAAACAGGTACTGTAGTTTGTTCATCAAACTTTATTTTTAAAGTAGATAATTATCGATTTTACCGAAGTGTCAAAAGGATGCAATCACATGCAAACAAACTATTAACGTTAAAGCTGTTCACATTAAACGTCGCGCAAAGGTACCGCTGATAAATTGTTTGTCTTACCGGTAATTATACAAATTAGATTATTATCCCGCTAATTAGGTTGATTGCACATTCATTTTAATGAATCACAAACACACATCAGCAATCAATTATAATTTAATTTCAATAGGTGTGAAATACTATATATTATTAATTTGACGAAACGACTTTTTGCTTGCTATATAAAATAAGTTTGACGAAACGATGGTTATAGTCAGTATTGACTTTTGGCAGTATTAAGTTGAAGTTGAAGTTGACGAAACAACCATAATTCGTGCAAATCTTGTAAGATCTCTCAGCCTCGTTTCATTACTACTAAATCACAGATATCTCCTTCAATAATTAAGCCTGATGAAAACAAACTGCATCATGCAATACAGCATGCATTTTTCTACAAAATGTTACCTTCCTGCTCTACGTAACATCTCGAGGATGGGAACTGATGTGATGTTCACGTGGACCACATGAAAATTGGTATTAAAAAGGAAACATGTTATCCACTGTTACGCTTACATCTACAGTGATGTTATAAGTGTTAGAAAAGTCTTGAGCTTTTGATGTCGTATGGAATCGGTTTCATTGCTTTGTCTATCTGTAGACTTACCTAACTTTCTTTTCCTCGGCATCACGAATTTGACAGTACTTCCCGCGTTTTTAAATTCGTGAGAGTAATCTATCATGATAATTAACTTAAGGTTGTACATACTAAATGCTAAACAAAAAATCCGAAAGCGTCATTTTCCTCTACCCTTTATGTCATAAATTTAAAAGGTGTTTTAATCATTCATATCACTGCAAATTTCTGTCAATTTTAACTTCAACTTCAACTTTTTACTGCCAAAAGTCAATACTAACTATACTAAGCAGGCGCATGTCAGGAACATTAAAATTATAAACGATTATAACAAAGAAAACAAGATTTAACTGAAGATCTTACTTAAACATTTATCTTAAATACTTAAAATCTATAAAACTTGTTTAGTCCACTGATAAAAGCTGGCACAGTTGGTGTAGCCTTAATCTCGGTCGGTAATTCGTTCCAGAGTCGTATAGTCCTTGGGAAGAATAAGTTCATGTGTTGTTGTGTTTTTGATTGTGAGATGAGGAATTTGCTGTTTCTTGTGTTTGTAAGGTGATTGTGATCGACATTGACCCGATTGTTTTTTTTTATTTTGTGTAGCATGACCAGGCTGGCATGATTTCGCCTTTGTTCTAAAGTTGACTATTTAAATAGTTCTTTGATCATGTTTGTTACACTGCTTGTATAGTGGTAATCATTATGAACGTACCTTGCAGCTGACCTCTGGACCATTTCTATTCTGTGTGTGAGATATTTTTGCCATGGATGCCATATGGTTGAGCAGTATTCAACCTGTGGTCTTACATATGTTTTGTATGCTGCTTCTTTGAGTTGTTTGTTTTGTGTTTTGACATTTAATCTGATGAACCTTAAGCTGTTTTTGCTTTGTTTGTGATATTGTTTATATGTGATGACCAGTTTAGGTTGCTACTTATTGTAACTCCTTAGTATTTTGCATTTTCTGTGGTTTTCATTTAGTGTTATGTAGGGTGTAGGGAAAGATGACCGGTTTCTTTTTCCTGTGTATTCCGAGTACTTCACACTTGTCAGGGTTGAATTCCATTGACCATTCTTTTCCCCATATTTCAAGGTTGTGCAAATCATTTTGTAAGGTTTGTGCAGATCTTTGTGATTAAATTGTTAAATAAACTATGGTGTCGTCGGCAAATAGACGCACCCGGCTCCTGACACTCCCTGGTAGGTCATTGATGTATGTGAGAAAGAGACATGGACCTAAGACCGATCCCTGCGGGACACCAGAAAGCACAGGGAGCCTGTCAGAGACCTTGTTTTCCACTTATACTTGTTGTGATCTGTTTTTGAGAAAGTTTTGTATCCACGAACTGATGTGTGGATGAACTCCCATGTGTTTCAGCTTGTGTATGAGTTTGTGGTGGTCTACTTTGTCAAAAGCTTTACTGAAGTCCATGACTATGACATCAGTTTATTGACCTTGATCAAGGTTGTCAGCTATTTCTTGTGTGAAGCCAATGAGCTGTGTCTCACAGCTATGTTTTGACCTGAATCCATGTTGCTTCGGGCAAAGTATGTTGTGTTTGTAAAAGTAATCCATCATGTTTAAAACAATGATGTTTTCCATTAGTTTTGATGCTATACATGTGAGTGATATTGGTCTGTAATTGCTAGGTTATGATTTTGACCCTTTTTTGTATGCTGGTGTGATGATGGCATGTTTCCAATCCTTAGGAACAATACCTGTGTCTAGTGATCTTTGGAATATGATTTTAAGGATTGGTGCTATCTCTGTGTGTAGTTCTTTGAGTAACCTAGGTGAAATCTCATCTGGACCTTGGGTTTTGTGGGGGTTTAGTCCTGTCAATAACTTATCAACTCCTTGAACTGAGATGGATATGGGAGCCATGGGCGGGTGACCAAGTGATGACATTGAGCTTTTACCTATTTGTTTGAGACTGAGTGGAGAAGGCTTTGAGAAAACTGATTCAAACTGTTTGTTTAGTATTTTCGCCTTTGACACTGGGTCACTGTAAGTATGACCATCAGTGCTGAGTGGTGCAATTCCTGTGTTTTCAGTTTTTTTTTGTGTTTAACAAAGTTGTAGAACATTTTCTTATGACCTGGGTCTGTATTATCTGAGAAGATGATTGACTCAAGATATGACCAATAAGCATTTCTTGTTTTTGCACTAATGCCTTAAGATGTTTGAATTTCTTTATTTTCTGACAATTCTGTGACCGAGACCTTTTTATTTTTTTGAAGAGCTTGTTCCTTTTCCTAATCTGTTTAACAATATCGGGAGTAACCCATGGTAAATCAGCTTTATTTTTGCATTTTCTTGACGATATGTGTTGATAACCTTTTGATCTCAGCTTTGAACGTGTCCCATAATTGGTTTGGGTCTTCATTTTGATTTTGGTTGAACGTACTACTGAAAGTGACCAAGTCATTTTTAAAGTCAGACCAATTTGCTTTCTTGTATGATTTGACCAGTCGAGGGGTTTGCCTGATTCGCCCTCTTTTGACCTTAAGTTCATGGAAGACTATATCATGGTCTGATGAACCTAAGCTTGGTAAGACTTTCAGTGTCATGGACGTGACCCGGAGTGTTAGTGAGAAAGAAATCAAGGGTATTTTTCTCTGCAGAATTATCATACATGTCTTTGAATTTGCATGTATTTGTTGGTGTTTCATTTGACCAGTTCATGTCTGGGAGATTGAAGTCACCCAATATCCAGATGTGTTTTTTACTATAGATGACCAAAGTTCATTTAGTGAGTGTTCATCATTTTCATGGGGCTTGTAGTATGCAGAGCCATATATGTCTTTGATACCAGTTAATGAAATTTTTGACCATATGATGTTGCAATATGTTTTTAAGTCTGGCTGTTTTTCAATAAGTAGGTTATTTGTGACTGCAAGGAGGACACCTCCACCCTTTCCAGTTGTTCTGTCATCTCTATAGACCTGGTAGCCAAGGTGGCAGGGGAAATTTCTGCATTGTGGGTGGCTGCTTTGGTGAGGAAGATCATCAGGGGCATGTTCCAGGAGGGGGTGGGGGGGGGGGGGTGAAACTTGATTAGGAGCCTGGACTGTCCAGTGAGACTGCTTGTGATGTTGAATGGTTGTGACTTCCACATGTGATACAAAACCAAGAAAAGCTTGAATTGGACAGGAAGTCGTAAGTTTTGTCTCCTAGCCCTTGACAATCACAGTAATGCCAGATACTGCAAGAGTCACACAGGATGCCTTTATCGCTCCAAGTAACCTCTTTGAGACATGTTCCACAGGGATATTTTGTTTCTGGTCCTGGATTTGCCTCAATATCTGATGTTTGGGTAGCTAGGAGACAGTGAATAAATATCAGCGAGCACTTGCTTGGGACCTCTGCTTGATTGCAAGAAATAAGCCTAAAAGACCGTTTAACCGAGATTAATATAGAGCCTAGTTGGGAAGATGGTGAGCGTTGACCAGAACTTGTAAACTTATATGCATTAAGATCCTGAACAGCGAATTGGTATGATTATGACATTGAAATAAAGAGACACTTGAGCTGTTATGACCTTGGAACATGGAGGCACTTGAGCTGTTGACATAGGAACATGGAGAAACTTCATTTGAGCTGTTGTGACCTCGGAAAATGGAGACACTTGAGCTTTAATGATATGGGATTAAACTGTTATGACATGAAAATGGAGACCTTTAAGCTGTTAAGGCATAGGAAAATGGAGACACTTGAGCTATTATGACATGAAATCATGAAGACGAAATATTATGACATTGGATCATAGAGAAACTTGAGCAGTTACGACATTGGATCATGAAGACATCTGAGCTGTTGACTTGAGAACATGGAGACACTTGGTCTGTTATGACATGGGGACATGGAGACACTTGGTCTGTTATGACATGGGGACATGGAGACACTTGGTCTGTTATGACATGGGAACATGGAGACACTTGAGCTGTTGACATGAAAATATGGAGACACTTGAACTGTTATGACACGGCAATATGGAGACATTTAGTCTGTTTTGACATGTGATCATAAAGACACTTCGGTTGTTATAAAGTGTAATCATGGAGACAATTGAGCTGCTATTACACAGAATCATCGAGCCGCTTGAGCTGTTATGACAAGGGGACATGGATACACTTGAGCTGTTGTGACATAGAATGAGAGACAAGTAATATGTTATGATATGAGAACAGGGAGACACTTGAGCTGTAATGACATGGGAATATGGGAACTCATGATATGGGTACATTAGAACACTTGAGCTATTATGACATTAAAACATGGGGACACTTAAGCTGTTATGACATGGGGTCATGAATACACTTATGCTGTTATGACATGGAATCATGGAGACGAGCTTTTACATGACATGGAAACAGGGAGACACTTGGGCTGTTATGACATATGAACATGACTATACTTGAACTGTTATGAAATGGGTACTGGGAGACACTTGAGTTGTTATGACATGGGAACAGGTACTTACTTGAGCTGTTGTGACATGGGATGGGAAGACACTTGATTTGTTACGACATGGGAGCATTGCGACAGTTGAGTTGCTATGACACTGGAAACAGGAACATTGAGACACTTGAGTTGTTACGACATGAGGACATGGATACACAAGGGCTCTTGTGTCATGGGAACATTGAGACATTTGAGTTGTTAAGACATGCAAACAGGGAGACACTTGACCTTTCATGACACGGCAACTAGAAACATGGAGACACTTTAGTTGTTATGACATGTAAAGATGGATACACCCGGGCTGTTGTGACATGTAGCAGGGGAATCTTGAACTGTTATGAAATGCTATCAGGAATGTAAGACTTTTTATGACTTTGTAAAAAGGAACATGGATACACTTGGGCTGTTGTGACATTGGAGCAGGAGAATCTTGAGCTTTTATGACATGCGAACAGGGAGACACTTGAACTGTCATGAAACGGTAACATGGGGACACTTTAGCTATTATAGATATTTAATCTGTTATTACAAAGAATTATGGAGACATTTGCGCTGTTTTATGACATGGGAACAGAGAGACACTTGAGCTGTTTTGACATGATAACATGGATACATTTGAGCTGCTATGACATGAACATGGAGATACTTGAGCTTTTATGACAAAGAAAGAGGGAGACACTATTGTTGTTATGACATGGGAACAGGGACACATTTGAGCAGGTGTGACATAGGATTGGGAGAGACTTGAACTATTATGGAATTGGAGACTGGAGACACTTGTGCAGTTATGACATTGGAAATGCGAACATTGATACACTCAAATTGTTACGACATTGGAATATGGGTACACTCAAACTGTTATAACACGGGAGACACTAAAGTTATTATATGACATGGGAACAGGGAGACATTTGAGCTGTTATGACATGGGATGGGAAGACGCTTTAACTGATATGGCATGGGAGCATGGATACACTTAAGATGTTATGACATGGAAAATGCAAACTTTGATACACTTGGAATTTTACGACATGGTACACTTGAGCTGTTATGACATGGCAATAATTGAGATGTTATGACATGAAAACACGATGACAAATGAACTGTTATTACATGGGAACTGGAAGACACTTGAATGTTTACAAGGATATATTTCAGTTGTCATAAAATGGGAACATATGGACACTGAGCTGTAATGGTATGGGATCATGGAGACACCTGAGCTTAGACAACATTGGATCATGGATACAATTGAGTTTGGGACAAAGAGACAAATTCAGTCTTGTTTCAAACATTGGTTTTATGATTAAATACTGTTATTATTTGCATGTCATATTCATGAACTATGAAATAAACAACACTCTTGCTGCAAATTTTGATGTACAATATACAATAATTTTATTTCTAATATAAGTTAAAAATTAATTCATCAGTATTATAGCTTATTATTTAAATCAGAATTCTATTGATTTTGGAAATAATTATCAAAACAGTTAAACTGTAAATAAATTCTATACGTTTTAAACAGTTTGGCTGTCAAAGATGCTTTAGTTGCTACCTCCTAGAGCGGAATGTGATACACTAAGTATTTGAATGCCAAAATACTGACTTTTGAATATCACCTTTTTAATCAGTAAAAGATCATTTCACTGACTGGAACACTTAAACTGCTTATAAATTTCACAAATTTCAAATAACTTGGCAGTCTAAGGCAACTTTGTTCCTAATATCTAGAGACAAAATTTCATGTGATATGCCCTTTGAATGCTGAAACATTAGCTTTTGAATGACACCTTAAAAAATACATAGCACATACCAGTCTGTATTAGCTGGACCATTGACTGTAGCCTTACATTAAATCAGCACTGTATATCTTTCAGCTCTTAATTTTGCACAAAGAAGTCTGGTGTCTGACTTTTTTTAACAGGCTGTTTATTCTAGAATTCAAAACTTGAAGGGAATGTGAAGATTACACCTACAGAGCATATGCTAGACATTCATCTTCATTATCTTTATAGGTAGACACTGACAAATTGAACCATGCCAAAGTAATACTGCATCCGTTGTTACAGTAATAGTGCAAAGAAACAAAATTATACAGAAATCCGATCTTCCAGAACAGTGGTTTTTAAAGCTATGATGAAAAATGTGACTGCGATTTTGTAAAATACTTTACCAGTATATAGTTCTTCTTTCTCTTCTACTGTGAAATTGTCATGGTGATCAACAGGGGCATAGCTAGGTCAAAACTGAGTGTATGCACAAACCCTCATGGGATCCAGGGGGCAGCATCAGGCCCCTTGTAGGTTCAGGACAGGGCCCTGTTGGAGGTCCAGATGGTAGAGCCCCTTGAAGCTACATAGATTTTGTCATTTGGGGATGCATAAATTATGACTGTTTTAATTTTTCTACCTCCTGGAACAAATTGTATGCACATGCGTATTCTGCTTTTAGGCAGCTGTGCCACTGATCAAGAGTAAGCTGGTAATATGCATTTATAACTAGCTAAATTTATTTAGCAAACCTAGCCATATAATTGCAAAACCAAAACTATATATATGTGTGTTTTGCTAACAACTTAATTCAGCAATTGTTGACAAACATGACAAGCTCTACCCAGTGAACATGCTCACGGCAGAATTGTATCCACTTTCTAGAGAAAAGTTTTGTAATTGTGCAACAAGATCTTATTGTCTCCATGATAAAGCACCATCTTGTCTGTGATTTTATCACATGACTTACAAACACTGGATTACATTGATAAAGTTAGTGACTAGACTGTCTATTGTGTCTTAAGTCCTCAGAAAACAAACTCACATTTTCACTGAATTTTATTTAGCTTTAATTCATCATACAAAGATTAAAACCATAGTAAGATTTCTTCATTTGGCATAGCCGTGACATTTTGTATTTTTTTAATTATGTCATGTCAGATATGATGCCATGTTAACAAGATAATGTAATTAAATTGTTATTACAAGATAGTCTGATAGTGATGCTGTTATAACAAGATAATGAAGATGTTATGACAAGAATGTATGTCCATGATAAAGTATCTTATCACAAGAGATTATCTTGTTACCATGGCAGACTGTCTTGTTACTATGACATTGATAAAAAAATCCATTCATATCTTTCAAACTTACATGGTCACAATTAAGCCTTAAATTCAGTCAAACAGTGAACAATTTATAGGGACTTTCACACTCCAATCCATTACTTTTAATCACAAGCTAGGTCATAATTTCACAAATGTACTCACAATGTTATTCTCATTCATAAAATGATTTTAGCACTCAATAAACTCACCTGATTGCATTTCAGTTTTATTAGACCTTGACCTCAATGAGTTTACAAAGACTTAATGGGAAAGAGATTTGCTCCTTGTCTTTGCAGCTGTTATGTGTCTGCCTGATTATGGGTAACACTTGTTTGGCAAAGCTAACACATAATCATTTAATACTTAAATCTGGGAAGATGACATAAGTGATCTGGAGATGCACAGAGCATTTGAATAGAAGCATAGCTTTGGCTGGAGATGCACAGAGCATTTGAATAGAAGCATAGCTTTGGCTGGAGATGCACAGAGCATTAGAATAGAAGCATAGCTTTGGTGGGAGATGCACAGAGCATTTGAATAGAAGCATAGCTTTGGCTGGAGATGCACAGAGCATTAGAACAAAAGCATAGCTTTGGCTGGAGAAGCACAAAGCATTAGAATAGAAGCATAGCTTTGGCTGGAGATGCACAAAGCATTAGAATAGAAGCATAGCTTTGGCTGGAGATGCACAAAACATTAGAATAGAAGCATAGCTTTGGCTGCCCAGTTTTGAATTATCCCACTAACCATTTTCTTCATATCCAGAGCATAACTTGAAAATTAAAAATGGGAAGCCAAAATGTATGAACTGGAATTAATTCAACAGTAAAAAGGTGGACAGGTTTAGCACAGGAACCATAACTCTATATTTAACATTTTTAATCATCTCCCTTTGTCAAATTTTCTACTGCAGTCTGCGGAGCATCTCTTAAATGGAAATAACTTCAAATTTTTAACTTGAATTTTTTATCCTTACCTGATTAAAATAAAAAAAATTGTTTTACCTATAATATTGAGCTCAGAACCATAACTGCCTGAATACTGATTTGATACCAGGTCTATTATTCAGTTGTTGGAGTGATTTTTTTCTTCTTTTTTTTTAAGGAGTTTTGAATCAGTTTCATGCACTGATATATTCAGTACTGGTGACTTTGTATATTCAGAACCTTGTTGATGTCAATGTTTAGCCTCACAGCAGTGTGGTGGAAAAGGCTGGTGAAGATTCTCAAAATACAGTATTGACTTCTTTTCCAAGTGTTATAATGTATGCAGTTGCACAACAGAGCTACCATTCTGTTTATTTGTCTGAAGTAATAGCAGAACTGTGGGAAACAGTTGTTTTATAATAAAGTGAAGCAGTCATTTTATATCAAGTAAGAGGAATCTGCATCTGCAATAAGTACTGTACTGAAATAGGTTTCAACAGAAAGGGGAGCATCAGCGGTTCTGTTCTCAATAAATGAATTTCATACAGTTTAGTTTAAACATATTTTATTTCAAACATGTTACACACATATATAATGCATACAAAGACAATTATACGAGCACAATGATGAAAAAGGATCAGAGCCGAAAGCCAGTTTGGCTTATACAGGTCTTTTCCTAACAATTTCATACAGAGGAGGATGGTCTAGTACTGGTCCTTCCAAAGAACATATCATGGTTAGGTAAACTGCATGCCTACATGATGTAAGTCTAACTGTTAAAAAGTGTTTGACTCTATTTCTAGGTCAGATTTTAATCATAAGGTAAAACTAAGCTCAGAACCAAATATTATTTTCCAGGAGTGACACTGTTGACTAAATGTTTTAAATTGTTCTGACATTTGTTTGGCAACTGCTCTTTAATATGCATAATGAAATATTGACATAATAGGCTGACTAATTTATCATAATTAACATCACTTGACAGCAAAAGACTTTTTGCTGCTGCAGAGGCAAACTAACTATGGTTTGCAAATTTTTTGAATGATTACTGTAAATTTTGACAGACCACATCTGTTCACATTTTCAGCTAAATGCTTATCAGTTCATCAAAACCACTGCTACTAAAATTCAGAAACCCTGCAGGAAATGATCTGATTCAATCAAGTGCTTTGGGATTGGTTGATCAGAGTGCTAAAAAGCTTTTAGGATTGGTTAAAGATAAGGTGTGATAACATCTGAATGAACTTTATTCTTGGACATTCTTCTTCAACTTAGTGTTGCTTTTTTAAAAATTAGGTTCATTTGGATTCAGAACGTGCAGGGGGCTTATAATCAGAGTGGAATTATCAATCTAATTTATAAGGTAAGAAAGATGGGTCATTTTGATATTGAAAGATTGGCTATTTTAAAATCTTGAATTAGATTGTAATAAAATTATCTAATGGAGACCTGATTCCAGTTGAGTTTATGCTTTCCAGAAGTGTAAGGATTATTGCCAAAATGACTGCTTGCTATCTTGCATGCATTCAGGCTGGTATCTGTATGAAGAATTCCTATCTAAAAGGGAATTGGTTTAAGATGTTAAGTTTACAAATAAAAACTGCTTCACTTAGTTTCAGTTACATCTACTGTTGCAGGTATCAGGGAATATGACTTGTATGCCTTCAAGACTGGTTTTGTCTGCCTTGAGCTCTAGAAGAGCAAATCTGTCATATATTTGGCGGTTATAGTTATTCCATTAAAAGGAATAAACACAGCAGAGTATACCTTTAATTGCTGCTCAGTCATACTTTTTGGGTTAAAACATACTAGATAAGCAACAGAATAATAATATAGTGATAACAGGGGTATACATTAAACAAAACATTAAAGTAGAACTTTATAGAACACAATCAGATTATGATTAAATCATATGTAGGCAAACTTACTTTTTTTCCTTTTCATTTACCTATAATAAAAGAATGTCGGAGTGCATGTTAATCTACGGACCTTAGTGATTAAATGGATGACAGACATACCTGCAAATGGTGACACAGGTATACAATCGCATCAAACTGTTAAGCCAAGGATAAACAAACAGGTCCTATCGAGTGACATGTTCTTGACTTACCTTATCACATGGTGCCTACTTATGTAGGATAAACAAACAAGTCGTGTAGAGTGACATGTTCTTGACTTACCTTATCACATGGTGCCTGCTTATGTATGATAAACAAACAAGTCCTGTAGAGTGACATGTTCTTGACTTACCTTATCACATTGTGCCTACTTATGTATGGCTTCAATTTATTCTCTGCACTTATGAAGATTCCAAGTGAATTCAGTTAAAAGTGAGTGGAGTCCCTCTTATTTAAGAAAAGAAATGAAGGCCATAAACTTGCTTGCTTTAATTCAAACTTTAAAAAATTTTCGAAAGATAATTTGTATATTACAAAATATGAAACAGGATAATATTTTTGGACAATGCTTTAGGATTGCAGAGGTTCTTCGAGCTGTAGATTGTGTAATAGGACCAGCTAAAAATTAGTGAAATAGAAGACTTACATTAATTTTGATACTTAATATGTCTATGTGGGATGATCTCTTCATTAAATAATATTTAAACTTTCCAAACAAATTTAGATACTGATAAATACTTTAAGCATAACTTTTGGTAAATACAAATATTAAATAATAAGTTTATTTTGTTTTGACTATGTATGTACCTAAAGAATGCCATTCAGCCCAGGAATGTTTAAGTGAAACTCTGCCCATGTTGTAAACTCTCGTAACTTGATAAGCCATACAAATCTACAGGTAAATATAATATCTGACCTGAAATTTAATAGCTGATGTAAAAATTTCAATTAACTTACCAGCGATTATTATTTGTGTACCTTAACAGTAGACAAATTTAAAACTTTCAAAAAAAAGCTGGGGAGTAGAAGTAAAAGGCAAGTGATGTTTAATTGTTTTAGATCAACATTTATTTGTCAGAAGATACATCATTTTCAGCTTAATTTGTCATCATGTTGCAAATTTAAAGTAAGTAGATTAGCATCAAGGGAAAAGCTAAGGCAATAGTGAAATATATAAAAGGTGACTTTAGGTATTTGAAAATTACCAGAAACCTCAAGCCAAACTACGATATTTTCATGTAATCTTTGGAAATATTTCAAGAGAAAAATATTATAATCTGTATGTAATTATCTTCAAATATTTTTGTAATGTATGTTCCAGAAAATAAGTGACATGGCAAAAGTTTAACATGTGAATCTACTGTATTTTCTGTTCTTTGTAGACAGATATAGTCAATCTTGGTTTCAGCTTAGTTTTGTTAGAAGAGATTAGATTTGATATTATTTTTTTGCAGACTTTTCCTCTTCTGTTTAAATATTGAATCAGACTAGCTCATACCTATTAGCAAAGGTTTATTTGTTTCTTAGACTGTAAGACACAACTGAACTGTTACTCTTATTGTCTTTTGATGGCACTGGAAGAATTCTAGAGAGACCTAAATAATGTCATACATAGTTACTTCCTTTTTATTGTTATCATCATTTGAAAATATTACAATGAGTATTATGTTGAAGTCATTTTAAACTGACTTTGTATTTGTTTTTGATATTTTATCTGATTATCAGATTTTTTGATTCAGTGAATAATTTTGGATTTCTCAATCAGTAGGATCAGAAAAAAGTTGAAACATCCATAGGTGGTGGTGGTTTGGTTTCAGTCAACACTGAAATGATTACAGTGATAAAGCAGAACCTGTGATAAAACCAGAATCCAGCTGTATGGTTAAAACAATGTTTAAGTCTTTGCATTTGTTACAGAAGCATTAATGTATAGGCTATTGAAATGAAATAATATATATAAAGCCATTATAAGCACTCCTTCAAGAATGACAGCTTGTACTTTGGCAGTAGGCTCATACATGAATTGTTCAAAAAATGATTCTTCTAGTAACAAGACTGAAACTGTGTCCTCCAGTATAGAATGACTATGATTTTGACTGAATTACAAACAATTACATTATTGGAGAGGTCATCAGACCTCTCCACAGTGTTGGCTTTAATTGCTGGCGGCATCCATTTTTGCGTATCAAATTTTAGTTAATGATCTCATATTAAGCCTAAAATCATGAAAACCAGTCTACAAAGATAGTTATGCGCATGCTCCGAATCAAAATACGAATTTACTTAAACGAAACCAAAATTTAACATCGGGTCAAAACGGCCAATTGTTAAAACGGCCCATTATGAACAAAACGTACAGAATAATTTTGTATTCCCTGACTTACAGATGGGCCGACGATGAAAAAAAAAATGTTCTTACATCTTGAAATTTTTGCTGCAATTGCAAAGAACATATTTAAACTAAGTTACTGATTCCTTTACATCAAAATATAAAGTTTTACACACTTTTATCGGTAAAAAATTTACCACGTTAGTCACGGGGTAGATACTTTAGTTATAAGATTAATTTTGACGCATGCTTACAAGTAAGCGCTGTGGCTCAGTGGTCTAGATTGTCGTTCGTCGTCCCTATTTTACTGACCAAAAGGTCGTGGGTTCGAATCCTGGTTAAGTCAAAACTTTTTTTTCAGTTTTCATGGCGTATAGAAGCGTAATATTATGTTTTTTTCCGTAGTATATTAAATTCTCTTAAATTTTAAAGAAAACAAAATTCAGCAAAATTCTGTGAGTCAGTCGCTTTAACTAAACACAAAAAAATACAATTATAGGGATGCATTTCTTATAATGCATGCTAGTTTTTAAAAACTACAAATTCTAAAATGCATTTTTTTCTGAGAAACTCATCAGCCTGCTGAACAAATTAATATTTAGCCATGGTCATGAAAACATGGTAAATATTTTTTACGAATTTCAGAGGATTTTTGACAAGTCCATTTCCTCGATTTGGATCAAATTTACGCCCTTTTAATATTTAGTCCAGCTTAACAGATACTATCGCTGATTATTTTGTAAAATATTTGGACTAAGAAAGGTGTTATTAAAGCTTGAAAGGGAAAACAAAACTTAATGAGCCTAAAAAAGCAGCAGCTTAACATGGGAGTTCTGGCTTCAACAACTACATGCATTGTTGTAAAAAAAGGGGGAGTAAAGCCTTAGGGGCTTATAAGAAGATCCCCAAAATTCTACAAGGTATGAAATACACGACGTTATCTTAATTTGTTTCATTTATTTAAATGATAGATACGCCACTATAAAACCATTTGAAATAACTAAATTATAGTCAGTTTCGGTCATTTTGCCTGATAAGGTATTAACTATTAATAATAGTTAGGTTACTAGTTTTTATAATTATTTCAGTCACAGAACGTTTAAAAAATTCAAAATGATCTTGGAAACAAGTAGATTCATTCTTTCATTGACGACAGCTGCTGACCTCTCTTTGGCTTACTTTTTAAAGGAAGCCAACTTGTTTTTCTTGGTTCCTGGTTGTCCTAAGGTATAACATGACTTATCTACCCCAGTAGATTTCCTGCTTGAAAAAGGTCTATGCTAATCTACAGTGGCGGTCAATTCCTTGATAAGGGAAACTTCTAATTCCTTTATGCCAGATAATTGTTAATTATTTGAACCTATGTTACTAACTTCCTTAATATCAATTTCTGGCATTTCTGTGGCCAAAGCCTTGAGGAAGCTGCCATAAACTATAGTTATGATATGTTAAGCCTTGAAGAACCTGTTAATTAGCACCAATCTTATCACAACATCAAATGGACACTTGAGAGTAATTTTCATAGTATTACTGCAATTAGTTCACAAAGGTCATACAGAAAGAAATAAAACTGTATGTATTCCTGAAGATTCTCTTTTTTTAGGAAAAAAAAAAGACTAGTGAAGATTCAAGGTGCTTGAGCAAGAGGTCATGTTTGTTTGATCAGGCAGTAGATTGTAGAAACATTTCATGGGCTTGCCAATTACTGTCTGATAGGCCATCTAGATTATCTATGCTATGATATTTGGTCTATAAGTTTGTCTGTTACTGACATACTCTTTAATCATTCCTGATCTAATGGTTTGAACCCATGCCAAGATTCCTGTGTTTGAATACACATGGTGCTATTATATGTTGGGGGAATTATTTTATACCCCGATTTTGTGTAGAATTAATGCCAGCCATTATTAATCTAAAGCAGAATCAAGTCTTTAAATAAGGTAGAGCATAATATTTAACATTAATATTTAGTATATTGTGGTGTTAATATGAGTTACTATACCAGCTCTTAGTCATAATGTTGATTAAGAGAATAGAATTGTTACCAGGGACTTACAGTCCCAATATCCGTTTTGCTAAACTGACATTGCTTAGTTAAACTGTACTGTCATTCAGTATACACAGAGTCTCCATGAATATTATTTTCTATTTATACATTTTCCAAAAAAATTGCTGGAAGACCACAGCCAGCAATGTGCTTTCATGGTCAAGGCTACAAACACGAATTACAATGATTTATTTGATACTTTTGCTACTAGCAATTACCATACATCAGATAAACCTAAGTGTACCGCCATTACACAAAATATCATAATCTGTACTGTTTTTGGTATCCCATTTCACATTTCAGTAGTTCTGACTATTTGGTGTACTTCTAGTGTTTTATTCATTACTATGACTGATTGCTGACTGCAGTGATGAAGTTTACCAGTCAGACTAAGAAAAATGTTTGCCTCCTTGCTGGATGACTATGTCCAGTGAGGTTTAATTTAATTCTTGTCTTATCTTCTAAATCTCTCTGTTAACTGACTACTTAATGTATATATATTTGGTCATTAAATAGATAATTTTGTTTTTCAAAACCAGTTAATTATCTGAGGGTTGAAAAAAATTCCATTACTACTTCTCAAACCTAAGGGTTACCTGTGTCATGCTGTCATTTTGAGGTTGCAACTTTGGACCACATTCAAGCGGTAACATAATAAGACTAATCAGTAGTAGGCCGTACCAAAGTAAAACACATTACAGAGAAGAGTAAGCAAATTCTGACTTGTTCAGGTATATAAACTTCACTTTTATCATCAGCTTTAATCTAGACAAGTTAGACGGCAGATACCTAGACATCTTCTCAGCCTTTCACATGTTTTTCATAAACATGTACATCCATAGACATTTCAGAGCACCACAGAGGAACTATCTAACACCTGCCAAAATCGTTGAACTCAGGAGTGTGTTAAGTCAGGAAATGGCAGAACAAAACAGTTAATCAAACATATAAACAATTCTCTGAGAAAATTAGCCCTTCCTTTCTTATCTGTGTACTGGCAGAATTGTTCTCTAAATAGAGGAAGCTTTCAAGCAGAAAACTTATAAAGTTTTCATGTGTTTTTTTCTCAACAGGAAATAGAAACTTTTTTTGTTTGTATACAATCAAACATTATTTTTTATTTATTTGGGAGAACAATAATAATGTTTGTTTATTTCAGTGTTAAGTAATTCATGTACTTCACAGCATATTCAATTTTGCTTGCAAATGTGCCAAGGGTGTATATAGTATTAGTATAATATTATATATATCAGAAATAAAAATTGCTTTAAATATCTTATATTAAAGGGGCTGTGCTCCAGATGCCAAAAAAAAAGAAAGTTTTCTTGTATTATGAATTTCTTGTAATATTTATGTCTAATGCTTAAAAAATAACTTACTGACAAAAAATAAGTCAAATAATTACATTATAAATTGATTTTTTTCCCTTTCAAAGCGCTATACCGTAACGCGACGGTATAACTATATCGTATAAGATTTAAAGTAAATATCTGTAATATCACATGCGGCGATGGTGGTGACAGTACAAGCGTTGGAAATATTTTGTTAACATGAGGGTCCAGAGTTCAAATCAGGCTGGAGCGAAAATATTTTTTTTATTCTATTTTGACTTTTATAATCAGTTTTAAAGTAAAATATTATGTTGTTATAACCTCATGGCATCTAAATATATAATTTATGATAAATTTTTTTTTATGTCAGATCTGGAGTACAGCCTCTTTAAAGTGGGAAATAATAGGTGTAAAGGTTCAGAAGTGAATTTCTATAAAGATTGATGAATTTCGTAGATATACTGGTACCTGCATGGTTAATGACAAGGTTAATTCAGTGAAGGCCTTGGCATGAAATATTTTAGCTAGGCCAGAATGAGTATTTAGTTCTGTGGAGCACAAGCACTTAAATGGCACTTCATTTTTAATACTCCAGTTTGGTAGATTGATATATATATATATATGATTCTCTGAGGAGATGTTTAAATTAAATTTGTGATGTGAAATTGATTTTTGTGCAAGCTATGAGTTTACTCTTTTGATTCACTTTTGAAGAGTGATATAGGCACTAAGTTAACTTGTACCAAGATAGGCAAAGTTTAGAAGCCCTGTCTCTGTGGGTATTTCAACCTGTCAGTTTGTCTTCGGTGTTACGCATTCAGTATTTCTGTCACATGAAACCAGTTAAAGTACACAAACAGCCTAATTAGATGCAAATAAGGTTATACTGAGTTACATTTTTGGACAAGTGCTTTGTTAATTTATGTTATCATGGTGACCAGGATTTCAATGAGACTGACAGGGTATTATACTGTAATGAGATTCATGACCCAACACTTGGGAGAGGATTACATTACTATGTAATTACACTGAGTGAAATAAACTTTGGGCCACCCTCTCTTATATCAGTGATAGCTGGTTATTAAATATATATCTGATTTGATAAATAGTTGTTTTTTTTATAGAAATATCTCACCAAATTATATATTGCTAGTACCAAAAGATTTGCAGGGTTAGAATTTGGCAAAAATTGGCAGTCGCTTTTTTTTGCGAGTGACTTTCCTCGTGGACTTGAAAAAAATTAAATATATGATTTTTTTTAAATTCAAAGATCTCCCTATTACAAAATATCTCTAGAGATTGTTTGCTCTAAATTTAGAGAATGATATAAAGTTTACTACTAAATGTTAAGCAAATTATCAGCAGTCTTCCTCTAACACAACAGTCTAAAACTGGCAACTAAACGAGCTTTCAACAGTAAACCATGGTTATACATAACCTGCCGATGTGTGCGCATAAATCAGGTTCATCCGGTGAGTACGACTTGAAAAATTTTGCGAGTTTCAGCAAAAGTCACTCACTTTTTTCAGATTTTACTCACATTTTGCTAGTATGTGAGCTTAATTTCGAACCCTGATTTGTCACCCATATGACCAGTGCCTCTTTATTTCAGAGTTTTAAATACAGTAAATATCAAAATTCCACAGATACTTCAGTCTGGATCTTTTCAGTACTTCTATTCAATATTTAAAGTTTAGAATCTTAAGAAGGGTCCTATGGTCCTTTTGATAAACAATTTCATTGCGGGGCTACTATCATTATCAAAACTAACTTCATCTGCTTGACTTGACAATGATAAGCTCTATGTGGAACTATTCTGTTGTGACTGTATTGACCAGACTGTTATTTGAAGCTGCCGATAAAATCTGATGGTATTTCATGCCTGTGCATACAGTAATCAGTCTTAGCTTGCTCCATGCCATTTTCGAATGGCTGCCTGTGTGATTTGCCTCCAGTGTGATTGCCACCAGTGTGATTGCCTCCAGTTTGATTCACTTCCAGTGTGATCGTCTCCAGTATAATTTGCCTCTAGTATGATTTGCTTCAAGTGTGATTTGCCTTCAGTGTGATTGACTACAGTGTGATAGCATCCAGTGTGATTGCCCCCAGTTTGATTAGCTTCCTCTAGGATTGTCTCCAGTGTATTTTGCCTCCAATGTGATTTGCCTCCAATGTGAGTGTCTTCAGTGTGATTTGCCTCCAGTGTGATTGCATCTAGTGAGATTTACCTCCAGTGTGATTGCCTCAAATGTGATTGCCTTCAGTTTGATTTGCCTGCGGTGTGATTGCCTCAAGTGTGATTGCCTCCAGTGTGATTTTGCATCCAGTTTGTTTGCCTTTTTAGTGTGATTGCCTCTCGTATAACTTGCCTCCAGTGTGATTTGCCAATATGATTGCCTTCAGTGTGATTTGTCTCAAGTATGATTTGCCTTCAGTTTGATTTGCCTTCTGTTTTTGCCTTCAGTTTGATTTGCCTGCAATGTGATTTGCCTGCAGTGTGATTGCAATCAGTGTGTTTTGCCTTCAGTGTGATAGGTCTGGAACTGCTTCATCCACATTGTCTGAAACCCACATTCGATCAATTCCGTTTCACTCTATTTATCTACATAATGTAGTTGTGCGGAATATGTACCGGGGGTCACCGACGATGCTTCATCCAATGTAACCAGGACAATATGTGGTGTCTTGAGGTGCCCTTGTTATGCGAAGTTTAGGAATGACCTATTTGGTGGGAGGTCTTTGCGGCTAATGAGTGCTTTAGATTCTGTACTTAAATAATAAGTCTCCTGTTGAGCTTGGTATTAATTGTGTGAAGTATGAAGAGGAGACCTTAGCTGAATAAAGGTAGACAGAGGCTTGTTTGATACAGTAGACAGATAGACATGGAGAACTAATTGAGAAAAATGAGTGTATCCTGAACCTAAAGACCTGTTGTCAAATATCAAACACTTGCATTTATCTGATACCTCAGCCCAGAAAATAAATCCTACTGAATTTTTGGGTGGTCAAAGTAAATTTACCACAATGTTTTTAGATAAAGGCTGTAAAAAGCCAGTTTAATTACTTTTGGAATTTAGGAAAAGAATATTACAGCAGAAAAGATAATGAAATACATGTAGGGAACATCTCTCTGTAAATAAACTGATTTCAAGCTAACTTGTGAAAAAATGTTGATTTTTGCTGTTGGCACATTTTTTGATATTTTGGAGTTTTCCCTGACTTTAAAATAGATCTATCAGTGTTACCCATCCATGTAATTTTTATAGACCTGTCTCATAAAATGTTCATGTGAACTGTTATAAAAGTGAAATATTAGTTCTTGAACTGTTTTGTATATGCAGATACTTGTTAAAAATGTTTATAATGACTTTTTGCACAATTTTGTATTAAGCATGCATGGCCTTTTGCCCGGGTCACAAATTTACAAATCTTTTCAGCATCTAGTTTACAATTTTTCATGAATGTTCATGAAAAGCAGCAACTTTCTTTGTATCTTATGAATTAAGTTGAAGAGGTGTTTGAGGACAGTCCTGTGTTCAGGTCATAGAATAACCTTTTAAGTAGATAAATTTAAGTAGATCTTTTACTAAACAATTGATGAATTTAATTCAATTAAGTACAATTTATATGTCAATTAGATATGAAAAAAAGTCCTTTTTGTATAAACAATGAGTATTATGCAAATATGATTAGTGTTACTAATGTCACCTTATGCTACTGGTTTGTAAATTTCTTGTTTTGAATAACTTGACACAGTTGTTATGGTTAAAGATTTTATGACATGAAAGCCTAGGTTACAGATGCAAGGTTTTGTTGTTAAAAATTGATAAGTTAAAACTGATAAAAACAGTGAAATAAACTGGCCCAGTGGCTACATATAAAAGGCATGTAATAATTGAATTATACGATAGTTTAGGTAAAAATGTATGGTGATTTTATGCTTTATTTGTCAGCTTTGTTTTCTTATTACTTTATAATTGAGGATAGATGTACAATACAGATTTAATGTGAAATTTTTTGGAGAAGGATGTAAAAGTGTGAATTATTGGAGCTTAATAGAAGTAAGAAATTTTCACATCTGAAAAACACTTACTGTTTTTTTTTTTTTTTTCTTAAACTGGGTATAATAGCAAATATATTGTAAGAAGGAATGAAATAGTTTCTGAAATGATTTTGTAATAATTTTTCACTTGCACTTAATACCCATATAGAGTTCTAGAGTAGTTCCAGAACAGTTCATGGGATATACATGATGTTTGTAATCAATGTTAACACAGATTATTCCTAGAATAAGAGTTCTTCCTTCATAATTAGTTTATAAACATTTTCTTAATTAGTATCCTACTGACCTGTTTGCCACCATTGGAGAAAGTTGAATGAAGTTTATAGAATTAATTTGTTTTATTGCTGTGCATTTTTATTAAAGTTCATAAACTGTTATTTAGACAGTTCATTAGTTTAAGAAAGGAATAAAAATGATGAAGTGCTCATTCCGTTCGTGAGCTTCTTACAAACATCAGTTACAATCTTTCTTGGCAGGTCTCTATAAAAATGCCAGTTAATTGAGAACCTTTGCCAAACTGTGTTCTCAGATTTTAAAAAGTTGCATAATGTAATTGAAAACCTTTTTAAGATTTCTGGCTTTGAATAGGTAAGATGGTTCAAAGTGGGAAGTATAAGTCTATATGACAGTCGTGATTGTCAGTTGAATGTTTTGCATGATATATAAGCCGTAGACACCTGCTCTCGCATATGTGAAAGATGAAATTGTATACTCCCTGTTTGAAAAACTGTACTAATGTAGACTTTTTATTGAAATTAAGGCTGGTGATTGACAGGCCTGACAGACAGTCAGTAGTGTTTGAATACTGTTACTGTCTAGTGCATACCTTCCTATAATTGTATAAATACAACCTTTGACCACTGTGTCAGGGACTTGATTTTTTGACTCAGTGGTTTTAGTGATGGTCTTCAATGCGCCAAGATTGGAGTTCGAATCCCGCTCTGGGTTGTGTATTCTAAGATGCATTGCATCTCTCTGTTACAGACTTTTGTGTTCAGAAGATGGGGTCTTGTCCGGGTTGACCTCTCCTGGACGTTGTTGTAAAAAAAAGAATCTTTCAAGATTTCTGTCAGATCTTCTGATCTAAAAATACACAACACCATTCGTCATCATAATTGATGACTTTCTCAAGAGGGGATGTGTTACGGTCTTCTGCATACCTTCCTATAATTGCATGAATACAACCTCTGACATCTGCGTCAGGGAATCGATTCTTTGGCTCAGTGGTAAGAGTGTTGGTCTTCTATGCACTAAGATCGGAGTTTGAATCTCGCTCTGGGTTGTGTATTCTAAGATGCATTGCATCTTTCTGTTACTGACTTTCATGTTCGTTAGAATACTTTCATAAATTAGTTTTTATCTTCCCCTTCAAAGAAGTGGGGGTATATTACTTTGCTTGTCAGTCAGTCCATCAGTCTGTTGGTCTTAGACCAGGTTTTGATCAATAACTAGAGAACACATTGGCACAGAGACTTGAGATTTTGTAGGTTATTAGATGACCCCGAATATTGTAAGGCCCTTAGGGTCAAAGGTCAAGCTGACAGGGGCCTTTACTTTGAAAATGGTTTAAGGTCAATAACTAAAGAGCAACAATTTTTGCTACCAGGACCTTGAAATTTTATATAATGTTTAGGCATGACAAGTAGGTGATTCCTATTAGTTTAAGGTAGAGAGGGTCAACAGTTAAGCTCAATGGACTAATACTTTTGAAACTGTTTTCCATCAATAACTCAAGAAAAATGCTCCCATGACCTTCAAATTCTTAAGGACAACATAGCATGATGAGTAGCTGATTCCTGTTGTTATATTGTCAATTTTGAAAAGGGTAAATAACTTGACTTAGTAGGTTGCAGCTATCTATTTTGCTGACTGAAAGGGCATGGTTCAAATTTAAGTGATTTCAAATTTTTTTTCTTCAGTTTTCATGGTGTAAGGAAGCACAATATTATGTTTTTTTCCACAGTATATTAACTTCTCTTTAATTCTAAAGGAAAAAAAATAAGCTAAATTTATGTGAGTCAGTCGCTTTAATGTAGTTGTGTGGAATGTGTAACCCATATAACTAACAATGTATCTACACAATAAAGTTTTCTAGTTGTTAAAACCTTAGTCCGAAAATTGTTATCCTTCTGGTCATGTGGGTAATATGTGGATGTTTTTTCATCTGATCTGCACATCGAATTCCAGCCAGCAATGGCAATCTTTGGCAAAGCCACCTGATGCAAAGTGTTTACTATGTGTAATCTCCAGATAGGTTCTGTTGAAAATAGTGTCTTAAAACTGATTTAAATAAGTAAAAGCATTTGTGTAACAGTTGAGGTACATCTATATACAATTAGAGTAAAAATTCTGAGTGTAAATTGTGTAACATTTTCCAGCATTGTAGTACTTAGTAAGAAGGTCTAATGTTGACCTTTATTATCTCATAAGGGGGCACAATTTGAACAAATAATTTGTAGAGATGATTGTTGGTAACTTTGCACTTTGTCCTTAATAATAAAGTGAGATACATTTTTACCTCTGGCAAAACAAATCTTTGATTAATGATACACTATTCTCTCCAGATATATTATTTCAGTGTTAAACAGTCTTTATGTTTCTCTTACTCATCCTACAGCTGCAAATTCCAATTTCATGATTAGTAAAATTTCTGTAAGATGATTTGTTGACCTGCCTAACTGCACTGTAAGAGTTGTTTACTTTTTGATTATTGCATGGTGATGTCTAGCAAATGAGAAATTTTAATTGTTTTCATGGTTGAAATTTGATCATGTGGTATGTATAAACTACTTACACTGGAGTCGGTGCTACATTTTTGAGGTTAGATTAGTATGCATCATACAGTTTTAACAATTTTGTTCAGGTTTATTTCCTTATTCATCTTTTTTACCCCTACAAATTTCGATTTGGCATTGGGGGTATGTAGAAGCTTGTCAGTTAGTTGGTCTGTTCATTGGTCAGATATTTCTTGGGTAATAGTTTTCAGCTATTCTAGATGACTGAAACAGAACAGGTTGTCCAACTTTATGAAACTGTATGTATAGCAATAGCCAGGTGTATGGAAATATAGCAAGATGTTTCAAGGTCACTGCACTGCAAAAAAAAAAACAGTTTCCAATCAATAACTTTATATTGGAATGTCTTATTTTACTGAAACTTGGTATGCAAGTAGCTTATATACCATAATCACATGGGATTGCATTAATTTTAAGGTGTCTTCATTCAAGATCAGTTTCCTATTATTTGTTGTCCCTGTGACAAGGTGGAATATTGGGGGTATTCAATACTTTCAGTGACATTATTGACATTTGCTCTGTCCTTAGAGGTCACATAATTTACTTAGAGGTAGGAAATCTTACAGAAATTTTCTTGTTGGGCAAGAGTGGGGGTGTCAAATGTTTGCAAACAAGCAAAACAGCTGTAACTTTCTTAGGCAGCTTTACTGCTTAGAACTTTAGTTGTATAAAATTAAAGAAAATACTCATTCGGAACACCTCGGGCGACTTCAGTAAGTCACCTCGGAAATAATATGGTAGCCGCCATAATGGACTATTTTGTAACACAAATGGTGTCTGCTTTATTGGAGACATTTCTTAAAGCCTCTACCTGTTGCTTTAAATTAAAATTTATTTTCATTTTTTTCTAATCCATAAGACAAACACTGCTTGAATTCTGCCATGTTTTTTTATAATTTTATTAAAGCCGCGGCGAATTACTATTTGGTGTATTCATACACTTACATACGAGGTATTTTTACGAAGTTGTCGGAAAAGCCCGAGTTGTTACGATTGGAAAATACTTAGTTACAAAGAATATTACCGTAATTAGTCTATATTTAGTACATAATTACTGTGTGTAGCAGTTCATTTTACATGTTTACTGAATGCTTATTTCTGCACCATTCACAAGTACTTTTTTTTTGTATCTTTGCTTTCTGTTGTTTTGTCTAATAAAACAGTTATAGTTAACAGTTAACATTCTTCAGTCAGCAAGCTTCTAAAAGAAATGATTAGAAGAGCTTTCTGTATAACATTAGTGCTGATCATGCAAGTTTAAATAACATTTTACAGTGGAATGTTCGTACATACTATTTAAACTTTTTCAGTGATGGCATCTGAGTTTATGATCACATTTTGCAGAAGACACAGATGTTAGTAGTCAAATAAGGTTAATTTGAACATGCTAATTTTTGTAATGTATGTTCTTAGTCTACAAGTTACATTGTAACTATTTCATCATGGTGCTATAAACAGAGAAGAGTGAACTTAAAAAGACAATTTATAATGTCTACCTTGAACTTGTATCACATAGGAAGTCAGATTACAGCAGTCTGTTTTAAAGATGGTGCCAAACTGCTTCAGAAGATGCAATGAATTATGGGTATTTTAAGAGGGCACTTCAGCCAGAAGAGAATTGCAAGCAGAACAGGAAATAAAATGTCACATGGTTGACAGTAAATGAATGTATGGGTCAAAACAGGGTGAATTAACTTTAGATAGTTCTAAGAACCTAGATTTTGAAGTGTAAACAGAGTTGTAAATCACATGTGATTCAAGCTGTTTTTAAGATCCTTTTTTTTCAAAGTCAGTGCTTAAACATAAGTCTAGATTCTTGTGATTTCACTTTAGCTTTGAGAGAATCATAGTGTTTGAACCAGTGATGGGAAAGATACTTAGGATTCAAATCATGTTTCTAAGTTCACGAACGATTTAACTGTAAGCTGGTTGAAGCCCACTTACTAATGTACTTGTAAGTCTTGCTGAATGTTCTGGTGAGTGAACTAAGGTTTAGTGTCCAGTTCAAATACTAAGGTCTAATACCAGGACAAGCCTGATTGGGGATCAAACCACGATTTCCTTATTTGTAGTCAGAGGGCACCGAGGACAGGCAGTATATAAGGTGAATAAGTCCATATTGCAATGTTTTAACACTTCTGTCTTAAACTGACATCAACTGAACATACATGTTACCCTTAAAGAAGGGAAGTTTGGTTAATACTGTTAAAATCAAAAGGTGTTGTTTTCTTAAGTAACAGGGATTATTTACTACTAAAGCTAAACACTAAATACAGTTTGAAAGACAGCGATAAAAGTGAGCCAGTGTACATCAATTGAATGGAAAGAGAAGAAGAAAACTTTATATACAAAGAGTCCAGATTTCATTGACCTGGCCTGTATACATAAACATTAACCAGATGGGTAGGCCAGTAGTTCCCCAATCTCCCAGAGTTTATATATATTACCTTCAAATCAAAAGATTCAAGTATGCAAGGCATTCTGGTTTGGAGAAATTTCTTATCTCTAACCCAGTTCACTGGAAATTCTGATGTATGAAAAAAAGGTTTTCAAGCTTAGATAAAAAGTTCTCTTGAGAGAAAGTCTTAATGTGAAATTGGCTGAGTAGAGGCTGAACTTTAAAATTCAGGAGCTTAATGTAGTGAAAGTTCTAGAAGGATTTGTTCAAAACATTATTGTAAAACGAGTGAGTATTTTTGAAAGAATTTTATATATCTAAACTACTGTTTTATTTCATGATTTTCTAGGTAAGAAAGGAGGCTGAATTATTGTTAAAAAGTACTTAAATCTTAGTTTGAGTTAATTTAGCTGATAAGTAAATAATGATAAATAAATTTGATAGGTAGATTTTGTATAAGCTGAAAGGTAATTGCCAGTTACTGAAGTAACTCAAAGGCCTCGGCTTGATATATCTTAGCTTATTATCAAGCTTTTCTCGTACAAGAATTGTTCACATTTCATGAACATTTAAAGGTTCAGGTTAGTTTGTTTTTTTAAATATCAATGTCAATAAAAAACTTATTCCATAACACTCAGAATAAATATTTACCATTGCAAGTGAAAAGTTGGGGACTGTTAATGTAGCTAATAAAATCCCACATCCTCTTGATGAGATTTTGAAGACTGTTATCCCTTGACGACTCTATGGTGCTTTTCACATTAATTAATTGAATGTTTTTACCAGATAAAGAATTTTTTGAGGTAGACAGCAAGCATTAACAAAGCACTGAGCAGGAATATTTTAAGAGCTAATAAATAAAAATAATTTATTTCCAAAGACTAGGCTTAGTCCAACTAATTGTACGCAAGCCTCCCCGTCCTCCCCGTTAAAGCGAGATTCTGACCCATAACAAAAATATCTCAGAATTTGCTGAAGACATCACTTGAATTATTTTGACTAATACTAGGCTTAAAGCAAACAAGCAACTTGATAGAAGCATCTTTTGAAATATAACTCAGGAGTGTTGTAGCATTGTACAGAAAATTTGTTAAAAATGACATTTTATGCCAACATTATTTGAAAAATTGCAATAACAGGTTTACTCTGCTCTTCTTCCCAGTGCTGTCTAAACATCCTTCAAGTTTCAAATCAGTACATTGAAGGCTTACAGAGTTGTGCTCTGAACAAAATTTTGACAAGAAATTTTAGCAAAGGGCAATAACTCTGCAGAGAATCACATGAGAGTAATGGTTTGTTATTCTGCATTTCTCCACAGTGTCATCTACCGGTAACTCTCGTCATAATTTAAAATCTAATAATACATTGATAATTTACTGTTTTGGACACAGGGACAGACATAGACCAGTACCTGCAGATTGTTGGGAGATAAACACAGATTAAAGAGAGAGCATCCAAGAATTTAATAGTACTCCAAATTGTATTTTCTTTTTGTTTTCTTTTGAACATGTACTTATTTTGTCACACAGATGCTAGATCTCTTCTTAGCAGTCATTTTTTAAAAAGATTACTTTGATATTTAATGTTTAAACAAAAGACACACATATCTATGTATGTTTTGATCAAGAGTGGGTTCAGAAAATGGAAATTACATTCTTAATGACCTTTAGTAATGACATTATATGTTCATTTTTATGTTATAAAAAACAACAACAACAACAAAAAAACAAGCTGATAAATTATTTATCAGTAAGTTTAAGGGTTTGATTAATGGACAAATTGTTTTTGGACTGCTTGCCAACACTACAGATTGTACTACAATTTCATTTAACTTGAGTTCAAAACCCTAATGTAAGCGTAACAGGTGGTGAAAAATCGTGGCTCGACCTGGACTCAAACCCAGGGCCTTCCGCTTACAGAGCGGACACTCTACCAACTGAGCTACCAAGCCACACATTACTGCCTTATAGATTTATCACCTATAAACCTGTACCCGGCTACTTGTACCCCCTCCAAATTTAGAAGTCGTCCCGAATTCTCAGAGTTACAGAGCATATTGTGAAACATTCTCAAGGTGCCAAAGCAGTAGTCATAATTATTATAATGTAGGTTATTTACCTTGGGTGCCAAATGTAACAGGTGGTGAAAAATAGTAGCTCGACTGGGACTCGAATCCAGGGCCTTCAGTTTACAGGGTGGACACTCTACCAACTGAGCTACCAAGCCACACGGTTCTGCCTTATCGATTTATCACCTATAAACCTAAGAGTGAGTCATATCAGGCACACACAGATACATTTAGGGGACCAGTGCTATACAATGTTTACATCAATAAGTAACTGCATACTTTCTCACATAAATGGTTATGGACAGTTGCAGGGCTTGAACCATTGACCTGTCAGTGAGGTATAGTGATAAACAATCAAGTGTCCAGAAATATAAGAAAGGCTTAAAAAATTATTCATCTTAATTCCAACTGCAGAAAACAAAATCGGATATCTCATGATATATAGGGCCAGCATATTTAGTGTTCGCACTAGAGTTTTGTATCAAGGTGGGAAATGTTAAGGATTGGTAAGTTGACAGAAAAAAATAAAATGCTGACACATAACCATGAATAGATTCTGAATTGTATTACCTTTTTATACTGGTTTAGATTTTGACAAAACTTACCTTATAAATATGCTTGACCTTAATTCATATTTTGTTTTCAGGTTCTTCTTCCTTTTCGATATAAATCCTAGGTTCATTTGACTCATTTACCATGAGTTCGATGTCTCTGGAAGAAAGACGAGCTGAGCGCCGTCGCAGAAGACAAATGGAAGAAGAGTAAGTGTTTTTCATCATGTTTGACCAGTTCTAATTGTCAGTTGTAATATATTAATATTTATACCCCCAAAACAAGTTTGGGGGTATATGGGAGTCACCCAGTTGTTGGTCGGACGGTTGGTCAGCCGGTCAGTCGGGTGGTCTGTTGCAATTTCCTTGTCTGGAGAATAACTTGAAAACTAATAGTTTGAATTCAATGCAACTTCATACAATGGTCAAGCACTAGAAGAGGAAGTGCAGTGTTCAAGAATCATAAATCCATCTTCACTATTTGCAGAGTTATTGCCTATTGTTTGTTTTCCTTGTCCGGAGCATATCTTAGTTAAAAGCTAATGATTGGAATTCAATGCAACTTCATACAATGATCAAGCACAATTAGAGGAAGTGCAGTGTACAAGACCTATTCTCCATTTTTAGTATTTGCACAGTTATTGCCCTTTGTTGGTTTTCATTGTTCAGAGCATAACTTGAAAACTAATGGTTGAAATTCAATGCAACTTCATACAATGGTCAAGCACAATGAGAGGAAGTGCAGTGTACAAGAACTATTACTCCACCTTTACTATTTGCAGAGTTATTGCCCTTTGTTAGTTTTCCTTGTCCGGAGAATATCTTGAAAAATAATAGATGAATTCAATGCAATTTCATACAATGATCAAGCACAATGAGAGGAAGTGCAATGTACAAGAGATGTAACTCGGTCTTTACTATTTGTACAGTTATTGCCCTTTGTTGGTTTTCCTTGTCTGGAGAATAACTTGAAAAGTGATAGATGAATTCAATGCAATTTCATACAATGGTCAAGCACAATGAGAGGAAGTGCAGTGTACAAGAACTATTACTCCACCTTTACTATTTGCAGAGTTATTGCCATTTGTTAGTTTTCCATGTCCGGAGAATATCTTAAAAACTACTGGTTGGAATGTAGTGCAACTTCATACAATGGTCAAGCACAATGACAGGAAGTGCAATGTCCTAGAACTACAACTATCTTTAATTGCCCTCAACCATAACTCTATTTCAGTTCTTTTACAAAGTATTCTGTTACTAATAACTTCCTCGGTTCCGAAGCAGTCTTGCAGGGGTATTAATCACATTTAGTGATAGCTCTAGTTTATATTGTTGTGCTCATATTTATTAATGTAAATGTTCATAATAGGAGGTACTTTAGTTTGTGTGCACTTGAGCATTTTAGAATTCTGCATTGTTTCCTAGGCATAATTTTACTTTTGCATTTGCCTTAACAAGCAGTTCTTTTCTCATAGATATTATCAGCAGTAGTGATGTATGTATTGATGTACTTCAGTGTTAGTTTCCCATCAAGGAGTTACATACAGCAGTATCACCCTCCCATAATTCCCTGTTTTGGTACCGCTGGAATAATCAGATAGACTTACTACTAAACTTAGCCTGAACATTTTATGATTAAAAAACATATTTTTTCTCCTATTTGTTCAAGTAATTAAAATTAAAAGTATGGACTTTCACTCTGATAGCAATAAATGGTTGTAAAAAGGTTTTTACTTACTTACTTTTTTTCTTCCTGACTTTCACTCTGATAGCAATAAATGGTTGTAAAAAGGTTTTTACTTACTTACTTTTTTTCTCATTAAATATTCATGAAGTTGAAATACGATATAAAAACATCCCTATGATACATTTTGTTGAACATTTTTGAAATACTTAGAGTGCAATTTAATCTGTCATCTTTTTTTTTTTGCTTGTAAGACAAGGTTGCACTAATATAAATGCATTTATCTTGGTACAGTTTTTCTTGACATACATTCATTCATTCATTCATTCATTCATTCATTCATTCTTCTTACATTCCTTTTTCCATTTATTCTTCCTGTCCCTTCCTTCCTTCCTTCTTTCTTTTTTCTCCCTTTCTTCCTTTCCCATTCATGAAGCAAGTGTAATTCATGCAACAGCCAGAAAGTTGTGCTTTTAAGGTCAGGGTCACAGCAGATGCCTCACTAATAAATATCAATAATAAAAGTTAAAGCTCTTTCATCATGTTTTTCAAGTGTAATACAAAGAATCATAACTCTTTCTGACTTGTTTAAATTTTCTCCCTTTATTCAAATGAATAGTAATTTCTTCTTTACAAATTTTCAACAAATTGTTGCAGCCAAACATGTATAGATTGACTTTTTACTTGCAGCACATTTAAATCTTTTCGGCAATGGCAGGTTTCATAATACGCTTTACTTCAGAAACTTGCCCCCTTTTAATTGCTCTTATTTCACAATTTTTACCTCTGTCTTTAACAGCTTCTATGTGTGCTGTGTTTATTGACATTTGGTCTTAAATGGGTTTGCGTCAGTCATGCAAAAAACCAGTGTGGGGCCAAGTTTTGACAGCTTCTATAAAGTGCACTGTTATACCTATATTTGCTCAGCTCATAGACTGGCATGCTGTCATTCTAATTTTAGCTGTACTCAGCATTTGGTTATTTTTGGTCAAAGTTATAGAATGCCAAATATGCCACAACTGCAAAATATGTTTTAGTACAATTATTGATGAGGAAAGGGTATAACTGTAATGACTGCCACACAAGTAACAGGACTTGTAATGCATGGCAGTTCTCCATTTCCTTGATATTTATATTTTAATTAGGCCCCATGTGCAAAAAGTAATAGCACCTTTCATCTGTCCATCCATCCAGCTGTGTACACCCCCCCATCTTTGTCTGTCAGTCAGTCACCCATCTTTCCTCAAATTGTACATCACATTGAGACTACATGTTAAGAGCAAAACCTGGAGTTCAAAGGTCAAGGTCACTTATCAAAAATGAAAAGAATTCTGTAAGCCTTTATGTTTATATTTATGGGGAGCGGATCAGTGGTCCAGTGGTTACATGTTGGACTGGTACACCCAGGGCCGCAAGATCGATCTCCCACTCCTCCACTAACATTACTAATTTTTTTCAGATGAGACATTAAACTGAGGTCCCATGTTTTAGTGTTGTACACTGTGCGTGCAAAAGAACCAGTGGTGTCTCTTCTGTATCTTGCACTATCCTCCACAACATAAAATAACTGCAGGGGGCATTGGTGATATGGGCAACTGGTATGGACAATAAATAAACTCAGATAGATAGATTATGTTTCTGTCTGCTCTGTAACTCTGTGATGCATGACAGGATTTTGAAATATGTTGGCACAATTAGCTAGTACATTGTAAGATAACAAATAGAGACACTATGTCATGACACCTGTCTGTCCATCTGTCAGTTTATCTGTACTGCAGAATAAAATAGAATACTGCCTGCCTGTTTTTTTAAATGTCAGTATGTTGCAAAGTGTTTGTGCATCTGTCTGTCTGAATGATTGTGCCAAATGATGCCTACTTGTATGTTTGTGTCCTCTCTGTCTTTCAGTGGTTCCTGACAGTATAGAGCAACCAGTTTCACATGTCTGTCCATTTGCCTAATGATAAAGAATATTGCTTAGCTGAACATTTGTCTTTGTAATTCAGTAGTATGAGACCATCAGTAGTATGAGACCATCAGTAGTATGAATCAGTAGTATGAGACCATCAGTAGTATGAGACCATCAGTAGTATGAGACCATGATTTTGAAATGAATTGGCAGAAATGTTCATCACATACAGCTGAGGTCTAGGTTGATGCACAAAACTTGTAGAAAAATACAGTATGTAAGTACATCAGTATGACTGTGTCTGCAGGTTCAGAATTTGAGTCAGTAGTTAAGATGGATGTTAGGGTTGAGTTGTTTTACTTACTACACAAAAGGGAATCCCATTTTTCAGTTTATTACAGGCAGTAACATTTGAGGGCATTTGTCACTTACAATGACCACCCTTTTCTCTGTTTTTGTATTTTCTCTCAGTTGATGTCCTTTCCTACTAATTCTGATGCTTCACAACAGAGATATATATGCATGCGAGGCAAAAGAAAAAAGTGCTTCTTTTTATACGCTCATTTGAAAAACAGGACGTATTATGGGAACGCCCAGGGCGGGTGGGTTGGAAGCATCCAGTTTTGTCCGGAGCATATCGTCAACGTGCATAGAAGGATTTTAATGATACTTGGTACCAATATTCACCATCATGAGGGTAGTGTAGCATGCATGAACCAGAGTCTCTAAGTCAAAGGTGAAGGTCACACTTAGAAGTCGGAGAAAAACATTTGTCCGGAGTAAAACTTCTACATGCATTGAGGGATTTTAATATAACTTAGCATAAATGTTCACCATTGTGAGGCGGAGTGTTCTGTGCAAAATTTAGGTCCCTGTGGCCAAGGTAAAGGTCAGAAGTCAGATAAAAATATGAAAATGTGAGTATGGGCCATTTAGTCATCATGAATTCAGGAATTCTATCATTTATGTTCGCCATCATGAGACTGAGCATTACACACATAATCCTGGTCAATATATGCAAGGTCAAGGTCACTAGAGATGATGAAATGTCCAGATTTTGTCCGGAGCATATCTTCTACATGCCTAGAGGTATTTTAGAATAACTTGATACAAAAGTTCACCATTGTAAAACATAGTGTTGCGGGCATGAATCAGGTCTCTAGGTCAAAGGTCAATGTCACACCTAGAGGTCAGTGGAAAACACTTGTCCGTAGCAAAACTTCTACATGTATTAAGAGATTTTAATATAACTTGGCACAGATGTTGACCATTGTAAGTTGATGTGTTGTATGCAAAATTCAGGTCCCTGTGGCAAAGGTAAGGGTCACACATAGAGGTCAAAGGTCAGATAAAAATATGAAAATGTGTGTATGGACCATTTAGTCATCATGAATTGAGGGATTCTAACATAAATGTTCACCATCATGAGATTGAGGGTTACACACATAATCCTGGTCCATATATGTAAGGTCAAGGTCACTAGGGATGATGAAATGTCAAGATTTTGTCAGGGAACATATCTTGTACATGCATTGAGGGATTTTAGTATTACTTGATACAAAAGTTCACCATCATGAAACATAGTGTTGCGCACATGAACCAGGTCTCTAGGTCAAAGGTCAGTGTCACACTCAGAAGTCAGAAGTTCATTTCAAATGTTTGTTTCACTATCCAGCACTAGAAATAGTCAAACTTGCTTCCCTACTAACACCGCTTTTTTATCGATTATGTCCACATCTTCTGCAAAGCTTATTGTTACAATGGCACACTTGTTTATAGTTAAAGATTGAAAAAACTCACTAAAAGTATGTATAATACTAGCCTAATTTGTTCTACTTAAAGAGTTGAACAACTTTTATTCATCTAATATTTTCTGATAAACATTATGATATAAGTTGTGCACTGATTTTATCATCATTTTTATTACACAGAAAAAACAACAACAACAACAAACACTTGAGCAATATCAGAACATTTATTATTGATTCAGCCATGTAAAAGCTTACACTTTTTTTAAGAAAAGACACATGCGTGTACTTTAGTGCTTCAATGGAAGAGCAGAGGTTCAGGGGTTAGAATTCCAGATTACTGTTCCAAAAGTTCTTGGTTTGAATCCCACAAGTGATAAGATTTTCTGGTAACTTTCTGCATTCCACACTTTTGCAGCTGAGTTCTGGTATGAATTCAGGGTCATGGCCTGGGATTTAATTTAGTTGCCACTTAATGTAAAACAAGAAGGTTTCAACTAAACTAAGTACTTCAGAACCAGCTTACTGCTCTGACTCCTTCAGTTTCTGTCTTGCCAAAGAACACTATTGTTTGACGAGCTGCCTTAGCCGTAACTGAATTACAGTAAAACATTAACACAGAATAAAAAACAGTATTATTAAAATCTTGAATGATATCATATTGATGACAACAGTGACCCTGGTATACCATTAACTGTTAGGATATTGGTGTCCTTGTAAACAAGGTTTATCATCATTTCTGATATATAGAGTATAGATTTAATTTCAGAAAAATTTAAGAACTCCCCTTTGCAGACTGTTAAAAAATTCAAAACAAAATGACTAATAGTGTAACAATAGTTCTATTGTGCTTCACCTATTGGTGTGCTACTAAAGAAAAAAGTAAAATTGAACTTAGAAACTACAGATGACATGATTTGCAAAAAAACAACAAAAAAAACAATAAAATATAACGACTTTCTTATTATTACCAATCAGAATTCAGCATTTACAATTTCAGCCAATCAGAATCCTTGTTTTATTTACTGCTATTATTTTGCTCTGTAATTGGTAATGTCCTTGGTGATGGCAGATAGAGTTTCTGTTTCGCTTGTCAGACTAGCTGGCACTGGAATTATAACACTTTTTTTTCTATGGTCTAGAGGCCTGTCACAGGATATGGAGTTTCAAAGCAGTATTTCATGAAATGCAAAGAAAACAGTAAAATTTGTACAGTTATTGCCTATGATTTTCCTATAATATTGAACATGTGTTATCAATATTGTGCATCTCTTGAGTGCACTATATAGCTGTAGGAAAAATACATATGTTTTGGCAGCAGAGATACACATAACATAGAATAATACCTTTCAAGCATGTTTCCGATAATTTGAATGAAAGCCAAACAATTCTAAGTGCTAATATGTTAAGGGGCAGATAGGACACTTTGCTTATACCTCTGTTATTTTCATACTATCTCCTGCTTGATACCCAGTCAGTAATAGAAAACAAAGCTTGTAAGCTCATTATACATTATTTTTATGACAAGTATGAAGGTAGGTATCTTGAGGCTTGAGACGTTTCCAGGATTTAGCTTATTAGTTCCGAGATTTGTACCAGCTTACAGAAAAACCTCCCCTCCTCTTTATACTTTTGTTTCGATCAGTAATAGTGTGTTCCTTTGGGAGTTGTGAGTTGTCTTGGTGAGTGAAACAGGATTTATTTCTAAATAAACAAACAAAAAACCTAAAGTTTGATTTTAATAGTGTGGCAGTTAATTTCTGATTACAGTTTGATTTTACATTGGAATGTAATACTTGATTTATTTCTGACATCACTAGATGTGGATTACTTTGTTATTTAATGAATCAGGTTAGAAAATTAATTAAATTAAATAATATAGAAGAAAAACTTAGGTTTGGTGTTCCATCAACACAATCATATAATGCATTTAAGTGATGTTCTTGATTAAAGTGCTATATTGTAACTGTCTGGGATAATTTGGAATATAGTTTGTTACCTAGGTGATTCTTTGTGTTTTTCTATTCATTTCTTTTCTTCTTTTGGCATAGCTTGAGGATAGTTGTCAGAAAATTTATAGGCTTGCATTTCAAAGGTTTTGCATTTTAAAGGTTTCAGTGTTACACCAGTGAAGTGCTTGTTATTTTCTGTTGCAAGCAAGTTATAAAGGTCTTTTAAACATAACTTTTTGTTGTTTTAAAGTCTGAATTCTTATTCTGTGACATCTTAAATCCAGACTAAATTAAATTAATTAGGCTGCATTAATCTAGACTAACTAAAAGGCTTTACTAAAGTACACTGACTTCTCAAAATGAAGGTGTATTTTTCAGGTTGTTCAGATTAATGAATCTGAATCATGTCTTCTGTTCACTGTTGGCCTTATTTGGTATAAAACAAGATTAGTTGCAATCTGTAAATGTGTCTTTAAATTAATTTGGATGAAAATAACTGTCATCAAGTAAATATTTTTCTTTTCATTAGAATTAATCTTTTAAAGGTAATAATGTTTTATATCTATGTTCGTATCTGACACAATCCCTGTTATTATTAAGGGGTGACCACCAATGGATGAATTGTTAATTACAAAAATCAAAGTTATTGTTAAATATTATGTAAAACAAACATGAAAGGTAATATCTTATTATTTCTTTGGTTTTAGTTTGGTTTTATTGGGGTTTAACATCAGTTTAACAGCTAAGGTCATCTCCCAGCAGTCAGTCCTCCTAACCAGTGTTCCTGGGTATCCAACTAGTTTATCAGCCAACCTCTCTGCAAGTGACTGACTACTTCTTTACTTGCTTCAGAGGTGAGGGACAAATGACCTATAGATTAATTATCACGGAGAAATTTTGCCGGCCCTAATGGGAATTGAACCGGGATCGTCAAGATTGACAATCCGATGCTCTACCGATTGAGCTAGCTGGCCTTATTATTTGTATTCAAGTGGAAAAGAACAAACATGTTCATACAAGGTCATCATGGTTATTTTATTCTTGTAAAACATAGTTACGTCACATAGCCTATTATATCACGTAATACTTTTGAAGTATTATGATGCATATTTTCTTCAGAAGTATTACATAATACATCATTATAGCTTATATGAAGGTGGAATATGACTAGAATTAGTTATTGCTGTTACACAGTCAAATTAACCATCTTGAAACAATTTTAAAAAAATCCTTGTTTTAAAATGTACTTATTAATGTACTAATTCTTATGACAAATAACTTGATAAAAAAGATGAATTTTTAAAGAAATGTTTCTGATTTACATAATTCAGTCTAATTTATTTTTTTGCGTATCAGAGTTGTACTATATGTTAATAATTAAGTGACCCAAGGCCAAGGGCCAAGGCCAATACAACCGTCCCGAGGACAAATAACAGTGCCAATATCAAATCACTTTTTTGTTTACAATTTTATTAAATAACTACATGTAATGAAACTTAAGACTCATTTTACAGCTCAAACATTTCCTCCTCTCTTGACATTTTCCCAGACGACTAATCCATGTTAAGTTAAAGCTTGTTATTTTGTGAAAATGTCAGGTTGTAAATTTAACAAACATGGTTAAACTTAACTAATTGAATATTGATTTAAATTTGAAGAAACGGTCCCAAGTTATAGCACTAATTAATATGCAAGCTGTCAACACTTAAAACAAAATGGCTGCCATTTCCCCGATTTTACTACAGCGATTCTATATCATATTTTGGCCCTCTGTAATCAGCCAATGAAATCTCTCATAATGCAGGCTTTATATCTATATCACTTTCTGGCCTGGGGCTGCTGACTGATATATAGATATTGGCCCTGTTACAGAGGAAGCCGTAGTAATATTGGATGTGATGAGTGCCCTTTTACAGGGCTAATAATATTTAGTTATTTAATAATTTGTTTTAATACTATAATCATTATTTTAGATAGTTACAACCTAAATCTTAGAAAGTTATTTTGAATAACTTGCTGACACTAAAATGCACTATAATGTGCTTCTTGAAGAAAGAAAAGAGTAATGTATTGAAATATTTAACATACATAATTATGTCCTTTCAAGATAGCCTTTGTGATTACAAATTGAATTCAAAAACAACCATTACTTAATATTTTGGACATCATGAAATGAGTTTTGACATACTGTTTTTAAAAATTGAGTGCTGTACTGTGGAAACTCTCAGTGTCATATATTACTATATTTGCAGAAGATTTCTCTGACATTGTCAGTACAATGAATATACATTTTTTGTGCCTGTAATTATTATCAGTACTACAGTATATTACTGTCAATGTCATGGCTTAAACAATTTTCCTTCTACCCTCTTTGTCCACATCATCCCCATCATGTTTGTCCACATCATCCCCATCATGTTTGTCCACATCATCCCCATCATGTTTGTCCACATCATCCCAATCATGTTTGTCCACATCATCCCCATCATGTTTGTCCACATCATCCCTATCATGTTTGTCCACATCATCCCTATCATGTTTGTCCACATCATCCCTATCATGTTTGTCCACATCATCCCCATCATGTTTGTCCACATCATCCTTATCATGTTTGTCCACATCATCCCTACCATGTTTGTCCACATCATCCCTATCATGTTTGTCCACATCATCCCCATCATGTTTGTCCACATCATCCCCATCATGTTTGTCAACATCATCCCCATCATGTTTGTCCACATCATCCCCATCATGTTTGTCCACATCATCCCCATCATGTTTGTCCACATCATCCCTATCATGTTTGTCCACATCATCCCCATCATGTTTGTCCACATCATCCCTATCATGTTTGTCCACATCATCCCCATCATGTTTGTCCACATCATCCCCATCATGTTTGTCCACATCATCCCTACCATGTTTGTCCACATCATCCCTATCATGTTTGTCCACATCATCCCCATCATGTTTGTCCACATCATCCCCATCATGTTTGTCAACATCATCCCCATCATGTTTGTCCACATCATCCCCATCATGTTTGTCAACATCATCCCCATCATGTTTGTCCACATCATCCCTATCATGTTTGTCCACATCATCCCCATCATGTTTGTCCACATCATCCCCATCATGTTTGTCCACATCATCCCTATCATGTTTGTCCACATCATGCTCATCACCATTATCATCTTGTTCTCCTTCGATCTCACTTTGCTAACCAAATACATTTTGTATCACTCATAGGACATCACATTTATTTAGTGATCAGTCTTTATTTCAGTATCTCATGTAATGTCGGGTTGTCAACTAAAACTGTTACCAAACTTGGCAATTTTGTGCAACAATAAACAAAAGCTCAAGAATTTCTTGCTAATACCTTGTAATAGAAAGCTAGAAGTTGTGGAAACTCGGTTCCTGACTTATCACAAACAGCTGCTGCTTGTTTAATTAGTGTTAATGTTTTAGTTTTGCTAGTAATTATTTCCTATAATTGATACAATATGCAAACAAAATATTGTGTATCTGTTCAGCACATAAGGCTGTTTATCTTGTAAGTATGGTTAGCTGTTCTGGTCATAATTCAGGTTTGTAGGTTTAAGTAAATTTAGATAAATCTTTTGACATCTTTTAAGTTATTTACAGAAGCTGTGACATATTAGTTATACGTATGATAGTCATAGTACAAACAGGTCAAATCTTGCACTATTCCCAACAGTCTAAAATAACTTACCTCTGCAGAGGGCATCAGTCATATCGGCAACCGGTACCATCAAGAAATAAACTCAAAATAGACAGGTCAAAATTGAAGTGTTAAATGAATTTAGATAACCGTGTACCTGTTAGAATGGCAATTGGTCTTAGATATTTAAGTATGCTTAACAGTAAAGAACCAAACTTAACACATGTTCTTTGTTTTTCTGCTTACAAATCTAATGAAGACTAAGAGAGAATTGTTACTTCATATAAAGACTTTAATAGGTTAATGATTTCACAGAGCTGCTGTTTCTTTTGTTAACTTTCCAAATAAGAAACCACCATGAGAAACTCATACAGCCCTCATCCCAGCTTACTCAAAAGTCATTTTGATATTATTAACTGCATGTTGTTGATGTTATGAATTCATATGAGTTGTTTCTTTTGCATGTGTTTGTGCATGGTAGAACTTCACACAGCGGAACAAAATCTGCCGATGAAATTCATGCTGATATTCAGAAGAGACTTGCTCAACGGCGGAAGGAACGAGACGAAAGAATGTCCCAAATGTATGCATGTGTACTTATGTTTGTTGCATGAACATAAATCTATATTCTGTATTAATATTGCCAAATAAATACAGGTAAGAGTCCTTGGAGACAGTTCATGAACAGGTCAATAGTTAAAATCTTTCTTAATCCTACATGGAAACAGAAGTGTTTGATTAATCATAATCTGTTTTGTTGTAAGGTAATCTGACTCCTTCCATACTGAAGTTTAAAACATTAGTTGACTGTAGTTATACTCAGTCTTGATTGTATTAACCAAGAGTTAGAACAAAAAATTCTAAAGTCCTTACTGAAGTTTTGTGTTTAAAATCATGAAGGCCTGTTGAAATAGGGATTTTTAGCTCACCTGAGCCATAGGCTCATGGTGTGCTATTAGGATCGATCAATGTTCGTCAGCCGTCGTCTGTCGTCCATCCACACATCACGTTAACGCTCTAGCGGTCACATTTTTGCCTCAATTGTCTTGAAACTTGGTCAGGATGTTTGTCCCAATGATTTCTCAGACTAGTTCGAACATGGGTCATCTAGGGTTAAAAACTAGGTCACAGAGCCCAAATATGGAAAAAGCTTGTAAACACTCTAGAGGCTACATTTACAGTCAGAATATCCTGGAAATTTGTCTGAAAAGTTGGTTTGATGATTTCTAGGTCGTGATCGAATATAGGTCTTCTGGTGTCAAAAACTAGGTCACAATGCCCAAATATGTTAAAACCTTGTTAACACTCTAGAGGCTGCATTTACAGTCAGAATATCCTAGAAATTTGTCAAAAAGATTGATTTGATGATTTCTAGGTCAAGTTCGAATATGGGTCATCCGGGGTCAAAAACTAGGTCACAATGCCCAAATATGTTAAAACCTTGTTAACACTCTAGAAGCTACATTTACTGGCAGAATATCCTTGAAATTTGTCAGAGAGATTGTTTCAATGATTTCTAGCTCAATTTGAAATATGGGTCATCTGGGGTCAAAAACTAGGTCACATAGCCCAAGTATGGAAAAACTTTGTAAACACTCTAGAGGCTACATTTTCAGTCCAAATGATCTGGAAATTTGTCAGAGGGGTTGCTTTGATGATATCAGGTTCATCTTCGAATATTGGTCATATGGGGTCAAAAACTAGGTCTCAGAGCCCAAATATAGGAAAACCTTGTGAACACTCTAGAGGTAACACTTTTAGTCCAAATATCCTGGACATTTGTCAGAAAGATTGTTTTGATGATTTTTAGCTCTGGTTCGAATATTAGTCATCTGGGTTCAAGAACTAGGTCAAAGAGCCCAAATATGGGAAAACCTTGTGAACACTCTAGAGGTAACATTTTCAGTCCAAATAAACTGGAAATTTGTCAGAAAGGTTGTTTTGATGGTTTCTAGCTCAGGTTTGAATATGGGTCATCTAGGGTCAAAAACTAGGTCACAGAGCCCAAATGTGGAAAAACCTTGTTAACACTCCAGAGGTTACATTTTCAGTCCAAATATCCTGAAAGTTTGTCAGAGAGGTAGTTTTGATAATTTCTAGCTCTGATTCGAATATTGGTCATATGGGGTCAAAAACTAGGTCACAGAGCCCAAATATGGAAAAAGTTTGTAAACACTCTAGAGGCTACATTTTCAGTCCAAATAATCTGGAAATTTGTCAGAGTTTTTTTTTTGATGATTTCTAGCTCAGCTTCGAATATGGGTCATCTGGGTTCAAAAACTAGGTCACAGATCCCAAAAATAGAAAAAAAAAACATGTTAACACTCTAGATGTTACATTTTCAGTCTAAATATACTGGAAATTTGTCAGAAAAATTGTTTCGATGATTTCTAGCTCAAGTTGGAAGATGGGTCATCTGGGGTCAAAAACTAGGTCACAGAGCCAAAATATAGGAAAACCCTGTTTACACTCTAGAGGTAACAGTTTTAGTCCAAATAACCTGGAAATTTGTCAGAAAAGTTGTTTCAGTAATTTCTAGGTCATTTTCGAATATGGGTCATTTGGGGTCAACTTATCAGGTTAATAACAATTTTGTTAAAAGCAGTCATACTCAGGTGAGCGATCTAGGGCCATCATGGCCCTCTTGTTTAAAATATTTTCAAGTTTGCTACAATCTGACAACTAGAATATGAAAAAAATAATATATACATTGCCTCAGTACATCAGATTTTTTATGTTGATATACAATAAATTTCAAAACTTTAAGCTGAAAATAAAAGGCTTTTGTTGCAAATATTTCATAAAGTTTTCATAATGTATTCATATGAAATTATTTTTCAGAAATAAATATATCATAAAAGATGAACAAAAAATCACAGTGTTTTGTTAAAATTTGATACCAATTATATTGATTATATTATATTTACTACTAGATGATTTAGTAGATAATAATGAAGTGCCTAGCCTTTGTGACACTGGACTTTCGTATTTTTCAAATTGGCCATATTGGTTAAAGAAATAAGAGAAGAGTTGTAAGTGTTATAAAATAAAGAAAGATGCAACCCTTTCACCATCACTGTTGACTCCAACGTTTAAGTTAGGCTAATTGGCCAGAAAGCCTACTTTCTCTCTTTTGCCATTAAATTTATTTCCCATAAAAGTGATCCTGTTAACTGAAGCATTCTATAGAATATGGAACAAAGAGCAAGAGTTAATTTCATACCCACTTAATTAATCTGAAGTCAGCTTACTTGTACAAATATCAGTGTCAAAGAATGCATAAACAACTAGGAAAACATCAAAGGCATTTGTTTATGAGGGAACCATCTGAAAAAGAACTCATTGTAATGTAATGTATTACATAAAAAGAACAAAGTTACCTGGTAAAATGATTATACTAAAGCAGTCTCTCTCCTTTCCTCTTGGTTTGTATTGTGATTACTTTGCTAATGCTATGTTTACATGATTTGTGCCAAGCTTACAAGGTACAATATATAGAATTTAATTTACAGACTTGTAGACATTCTTTAAATGATTTACCTATAAACTCCTGACTTTATGATTTTTTTGCTTTGAACTGCAAGTGCCAAATAAGTCAGAAAGAAGAACTCAATAGAGATCAGTATGTTTTAAATGTCACTGACTATATGTGCTGTTATAGTCCTGTACCTTTTTTTTACCATTTTATAATCCTGCAGAATTTTTGTTGACAGTTTTTTAGCTCGACTTTTTTCGAGTCATGGTGTTGTTGCCGTTCCGCTGCCATTGCCGTTCCGTCCGAAAACTTTAACATAGCTCATAATTTTTTATTAGTTAGTAAATTGTCTTCATACTTGGACACTACAACCCTTTGGACAAGACCTTCAAGTAGACCAGAATAAAATTGACCTTGACTCATAAATGCGCTTCACCTTCAAGGTCAGAATGTTGAATTTTGCTAAAATTGGCCATAACTCTATTTTTAATAGGTGGATTGTCTTCATGCTTGGACACAACAACCCTTTGGACAAAACCTTCAAGTAAACTGGACTAAACTTGACCTTGACTCATAAATGACCTTCACCTTCAAGGTCAAAATACTGAATTTTGCTAAAATTGACCATAACTTTTATTATTAGCTGGATTGTCTTCATACTTGGACACAACAACCCTTTGGACAAGATTTTCAAGTGGATCAGACTGAACTTGACCTTGACTCATAAATGAACTTCACCTTCAAGGTCAAATTATTAAATTTTGCTAAAACTGGCCATAACTTTGTTATTTTTTTGTTGGATTTTATTCATACTTGGACAAAACGACACCTATGACAAATCCGACATTATGATTCTTTCAGGTATGACCTTGACCTTTAAATGACCTTCATAGTCAAGGTCAGATTATTGAAATTTGCTAAAATTGGCCATAACTTTGTTGTTTATGGTTGTATTTGATTTATATTTGGATAAAACAACACTTATGACAAAACCAACATGTTGAAAAACTTGAATATTACCATGACCTAAAAATGACCTTGACCGTCAAGGTCAGATGATTGAATTTTGCTTAAATTGTCATAACTTTGTTGTTTATGGTTAGATTTGATTCATACTTGGACAAAACGACAATTATGACAAAACCGACATGATAATTTATTCAAATGTGACCTTCACCTTAAAATGACAGTGACCATCAAAATCAAATTATTGTATTTTGCTAAAATTGGCCATAACTTAGTTATTTATTTATGGATTTGATTCATATTGGGACAAAACACTACTTTTGACATATCCAACATTATGATCTTTTTATGTGTGACCTTGACCTTAAAATGACCTAGACAGTCAAGGTCAAATTATTAATTTTTTTCTAAAATTTGCCATAAATTTGTTATTTGTTGTTGGATTTGATTCATACTTGGACAAAACAACACTTATGACAAAACCGACATGTTGAATAACTCAAATGTGACCATGACCTAAAAATGACCTTGACCTTCAAGGTCAGATGATTGAATTTTGCTGAAATTGTCATAACTTTGTCATTTTTTTATGGATTTGATTCATACTTGGACAAAACAACACTTATGACAAATCCGATACTTTGATTATTTCAAGTATGATTTTGACCTTCAAAGGACCTTGACAGGCAAGATCAAATTATTGAATTTTGCAAAAATTGGTATGGATGAATTTGATAATTATACTTCCAAATGATGTTTCATTTGAAATCCCTTCACCACAATGTGCTTCCTCTGATGTGTTTGCCTTTGGAAAAAAGAAAAAGTCGAGCCTGGCCCCCACTTGCAGTGGCTGATTTGTTTAATTTGTAGTTTTTATCTACTTTTTCATAATCCTGTTTGTAGGTCTTGTTTCATAACTGTTTATTATCCTGGAACTTTAGTCTGATTTTAATGATGTCATCACTCGTTTTGAGTTTATTTATTGTCGGTAATGGTTGCCCATATGACTGACCTGCAGAGATTAGTTATTTTATTTTGTGGGGGATAGTGCAAGATACAGAAAGCATCCCATTCCAGAGACACCCCTGGTTCTTTTGCATGCTCAGTGTACAGCACTGATACATGGGACCTCAGTTTAACATCTCATCCGAAAGACAATTAAGAATGTTAGTGGAGGAGAAAGGGGATCGATCTCTGGACCCCTGAGTTACCAATCCAGCACGTTACCACTGGACCACTGATCTGCTCTTGATGTCATCTCTATCTCTATCTAAGTTTATTTATTGTCGGTGCTGGGTGCCCATATGACGGAAGCCCCCTGTAGAGATTAGTTATTTTATGTTGTGGGGGATAGTGCAAGATACAGAAAGCATCCCATTCCAGAGACACCCCTGGTTCTTTTGCATGCTCAGTGTACAGCACTGATACATGGGACCTCGGTGTAATGTCTCATACGAAAGACAATTAGTGATGTTAGTGAAGGAGTGGAGGATTGATCTCGGGATCCCTGGGTTACCAGTCCAGCATGTTACCACTGGACCACTGATCCGCTCCAGTGTCATCTTAGAGAACTGTGTGAATTTATTGGTCAAGTGGCTGTGGTTGCTAGGTAACACACAACTGTCTCCTCCCTGTGACTGACAGGTCATCATGCAATTTACCCATAACACCAGAATCTGTCATTTATGAGATGATTGCCTTGTAGGGCTTGTAAGGTTATACATTTGGTAATCTACAATAAGTTTAAATATCCTGGAAAGTCTTCATTAATTTGTCTGAATATCACATATTCTTGTAGTCTGAGTTTTAAGCAACTAACTTATGGCAAGTCAAAGACTGATTCTGTCAGGTGGTTGTTGATTTCCAGTAAAAGTAAGATAAAGAAAATTATTTAAATGAAGCAATACAATACCAGAAAATTAACTTTTTGTGATTCTGTGGCAAAATATGCTCACCAGTATATAATCTATACCTTTCATACTGAGCAGTGCTTACGAGAAACTGTTTTGGCACATGACACAAAGTGTCTGTCAAAAGTGTTAACATACAGGTTGTTTATGCAGACAAACATCTTACAGCTGAGTCATAATTTATGGACATGCCTACAAAGTATTTATTCCTGTAAACATAAAAATACTGTATTTATGTGTATAGAAAGACAATGGCACATAGACCTGTGTAAACATCAGGAAACAATTCTTTAAGATACACTGGGGTGAGAATGCATTGAATTTCTTGGTGAGATCAGTCAGGGAAACAAATGACTGGCAAAATATCACAAACTTGCTGTTAACAAAAATAGAATAAGTTTTACTGCTTCCTCAAAATTTCAAGCCGTGTAAAATCTTTTACATTCTGACTAGTAGTTCAGGATATTCATTGCCATCTTGTTTGTAGTGAGCTTTGGTCTGTCTGGTTTAAACTGCAAAACATGTTTGTTAATGTGCCTCTGAATAGTTTCTGATTTGATTAAACATTCCAAAGTGTACAGAATACAACCTTTCTACATAATAATGCATTTCTTGCTTTATTGATATGATGTCTTTTCATTTGTTTTCAAACACCAACCCATGAATTCTGTACATCAGACATAAAAGATCACTAGAGTTATGGCCCTTTGCCAGTATTGCCATAGCAACCTAACAGCAATGATTTAAATTCCTCGCTTTGTGTTACTTCAATAACCTTAGAATAGCATGTCTAGTGTAACTGTAAAATCAAGTAAAAAAAGTACACACAAAGCTCTCAGGTATGCAAACAGCTTTCAAAAATATCACGAAAATTCCTAAAATAGATTTTATACACTGATAATAGAAACGATAATTTATTTTGTGATGATACCACTGATAACTTACAGATCACTTCATCAGCTGCTGTCAGAAATGGGGTTTTCATGTTGTGTTCTAAAACAACATTTTTTAGGGAAGGATCATTGAAATTAATTTCCTGTGCTACCTAAGTTTACTAAGGTATTCAAATATTTTAATGAATGAAAAATTTATAGCCTGTGATTTTAATTACCTCATTGTAATGAACGCATTTTGCAAAGATGATATAACAGCATATATGTTAATTCAAGTAATTAATCATTCCTTTTTTGTTGTTTGCATGAGTGTGTACAAAATTTTAATATTTTCCTGTGTTTTTTTTCTTTCCTTGCTGTGAGAAAATATTTTTGGTTTTGTAGCAATATGCACTTCATTCATATACACAGAATGCAATATTGATGAGAGAAAAATAGGTTCAAATGTTCTGCTCAGTTGATTTTTTTCCCTATCACCACCAGATTTGGTAGAGAGAGTTGGTTGAAACCACCACTTACCAATTAAGTGAAAACTATAGCCAAAGTATAGTGAGTGCACATGCTCAAATCTCAGAATAAAAAACACCAATAAATATGCAAAATGTATCTTGTCTTCATTGTGACAGTGTTTTCAGTTCTTCAAATAAATCAGTATTTGAGAAGTATTTGAAGTAGTTACAAAGCCACAAAAATTCTAATTATCTGGAATATCTAATGAGTCAAGCAGTTGAATGTACACATGTCTATATAATGTATGCAGTTTGGAGAAGTCTTTAGGCATTTTCGTTTTCTTCAAAGTTTTTTTATGTTAAAATTTATTTTTAGTCACAGCAAAAAAAAGCACTTAAAGTATATTGTTCCTAATTAACAGTGTGACATTGTTCCCAACTTTGCAGTGACTTACTTATTTTTAGCTGACCTGTGCACAGTGTGCTCAAGGTGAGCTTTTGTGATCGTCACATGTCCATCATGCATCATGCCTTGTCAACTTTTTTTTCAAAAAGCATCTCCTCCTAAACCACTAATTCAAAGTAGATAAAAAACTTTAGGGATATTCATTGCTTAAGACTCTACCAAATTTATTTAAAGAATTCCCTGCAGAACACTGGTTACTATGACAACAAGAATGAAACAGTATAAAAATCATTTGTCTGACCTACCAGACCCAAAGCAAATTTGGTGTGGCTTTGCTTAGTGGAACTAAAATATGTTCAAATTATGTCCCTTGGGTCACTACTGACCCACCCAAAAGTCACATCTTTTACCTAGAAATAAGTTATTTCCCATAATCAGTATAGGAAAATCTTTAAAAATTCTTCTTCGATGAAACCACAAAGCCTAGAGTTCTAGAATTTTGCATAAACAATGTCTGATGGAATTCTACTAAGATCGTTTAAACTTTGCCTCTAGAGTCATTTTTTATATATCTTTGTTTTGAGTAATTTTTGTCTCAACCCTTTGGGATCAGATGTTACATAGATATATTGGCAGACTCTTGAAAAAATTTTCTTGTCAGAAACAGCAGGACAGATACCATTTACCTTACTTCAGGTGTCACATGCTTTACATAAAATTATTAAGGCAAATTCTTTAAAATCTTTTGGTCAGAAACCACAAGGCTGAGACTTCAAAAATTTGCATTATCTACCAAGATTGTTCAGATTATGTCCCTCAAGTCATTATTGGCTCCAAACCCAGGTGGGGTGGGGTGGTGGCAGGGAGTGGTATAACAAAGGAAAATCTTAAAAATTCTTCTTGTATTAAACCACAAGGCCCAGAGTTCTAAAATTTGCATGAAGCATTGTAGTAGACTTCTATTTAGATTGATAAAACCTTGCCCCTGAGGTCATTTTTGGTACCACTCCTGGGCTTTGATGTTTTACACAGACTTTTTAGACAAACACTTTTTAACATTTTGTCATCCTTTCTTTTTTATTTTGATAATAATGAAATCCATTCAATAGCATAAAACTGTCTTTCTTAGCAGTTAAACTCAGGTGAGTGCTTTAGGGCCATCATGACCTTCTTTTATTTTAATGTTACTTTTTCTTAGCTTGGCATTTCAGTGTGGTTTGTATAAACCCTAACATGAGTGTTTTACCTCCCTTATAGAGCTGCGAGTGTTGCCACAGTGAATGGAGAAGACGATCTTGAACGAAGACGGAGAGAGAGACGAGAACAACGCCTAAGGCAAGGCCTTTTCTTTCCATTTTTGCTGTGCCTTTCCCTTTATAATAAAAGTAACAATACAAAATTATCATATTTAACATACTCATCTCTGTAAACCATTTACAATTTCATAGATAATTGTGTCTGAGAGTGTTGATGCACAAAGCATAATTCCAAAAAGAATGTTTCTGTCAGCCATCTTCAAGCTGATGTCTTTTTACTCCACAACAGCCATGTTTGTTCACGCGCAATATCTTTTTTGTGTGAAAATTACTCACAGGTCATGTAAGGAAATTTTGCCAGCCATCAAACAAATGTAACAGAGTATTTTATTTCACTCTTTATTCATCTATCAGTAGTAGAATTATCATGTAAGTGAATAGAAAAATGTAGCATACATAACGACTGGTATATCTATGTTGGATTAGTGATAACTGGAATGGGTATGTTCACCATGAATTACACCTGACCATTAAACAATGCAGAATTTAACACATTTACAAAGGTCTGTGACACATGCAGTTATGATTGTTGGGGATAATTGATAACTGGAAGGGCTGTGTATAATAATCGATCACTGTAAAGTAAAGTTCTAAGTGTCAATGTTTACTGTGTAGTACTAAGTCACAGTAAGTGTCCTGGTACCAGCGACCTTGAACAGTTGATACTAACAGAATAGTGTTTTTTTTTTGTGGGGGGGGACACCTCTGGGAGAGACACTCTATTTCGGGGCAGTCCCGAATGTCTGGGACGTTATGGCATGTATGTAAATGTTCTTCACACAAGGCTGAGTTATGTTACAGAGTTTTCACATCATCAGCTTATTCCATTGATGACATCACAGAAAATTATTGATTTAAATTTTTCAATAACTTACATTTATGAAATAAGTTGTGTCGGCAGTGAAATGTTAAGTATCAGCTATTTACTGTGTTTACTTTTAACACTGATTAACATTTAAAATTTTATTATTGTAATTATTGCTTAACATAAAGCTTTATTATATCTCTCCCAAGGTAGTGGTAGAGGGAGACATCTTGGTTTGGATGTCTGGATGTCACAATTTGTGTACACTCCTTAACTTTGTCATTCCTAGATGGATTTTGAAATAACTTGGCAGAGATGTTAATGCCATGAGACAATGTGTCATGTGCAAGAACCTGATCTGTACCTCCAAGGTCAAGGTCACACAGAAAAAAGATAAAAAAGGTGTATTTTTTTCATCATCGCTCTATGACTTTGTGTATTTCCTAGATGGATTCTGAAATTATTTGGCAGAGATGTTTACCACTATAAGACAATGTGTCATGCACAAGAAACAGGTCTGCACCTCCAGCCCTCTAGCACAGTCCTGCTTAAGCAGTATTCAATCTTCAACACGTAAAGTATGAAAATTAAGGTCACAACACTGAGAAGTTTTCTTCAGACAGTGCTCTTAATTAATATATGTCCAAGTTCATGTATAGGGAAGGACCTAGTATATATTCACTGGTGGTTGGGGGGGCGTGGAGTGAAGAGGAAAGAAGACATGTGTTTGTTGCATAAACAAACTCTAGTTACTTTAAACATTTTTTACAGATTGGAACTTATTGACTTTCAGATTAACTCAAGTCAATGATATTGTTACAATAATTATACGTCCAAAGGGGCATATCATGTTATGGTCCTGGGCGTCGGTCGGTCCATCCGTCTCTCTGTCCATCCATCTGTTAGCAATTTGGTTTCCGGAGGATAACTTGAGAACTCTTTGGCCTACAGTCTTTTAACTTCATATGATTATTGCCCACATTGAATGGACGACCCCTATTGATTTTGGAGTCAGTAGCTCAAAGGTAGCACTGAAAACTATTTCTGCCATGTAACATGACAATAATTTGTTTTAGAGACTTCAAACTTTATATCATGATTGCACACATTGAGTGGATGACCCCTATACATTTTGGGATAGTATGTCAAAGGTCAAGGTCAAGGTCAAAGTGACCTAAATGTTTAGAATCATTTAAACTCTATAACTCCACAACCATTTGTCATAGATACTTCAACATTCATGTAGTGGTTGCAAACATTGAATGAATGACCCCTATAGATTTTTGGGTCAGTAGGTCAAAGGTCAAGGACACAGTGACCTAAGCCCTGAAAACTATTTCCGCTGTAAAACTTTATAACAATTTAAAATTGTCATACAGACTTCAAACTTCATACGATGATTGATTACATTGAGAAAATGACCCCTGTACATCTTAGAATCAGTAGGTCAGATGTCAAGGTCACAATGACCTAAACACTGAAAAGCATTTCTGCTGTATAACTTTGATACTACTTCCATACAGACTTCAAACTTCTTAGGATGATTTCCATCATTGATTTCATGACCCCTATACTGTTTGGGATAAGTACATAAAAAGTCAAGGTGAACTAAGCAATCAATATCTCTGCACTATAACTTGATAACCATACATCACAGCATGAACATCATAACTTCTGAAAGACTGACATTTATACAAATTATAAAACTTAAAATTCACATATGATAAAGATCTATAAAACTCTAAAATTAAAATTATGAAATGTTAAAAATCAGAATATTATAAATCAAAAACAAAAAAAAAAAAAAAATTTAAAGCAGATCATTTAATTCCAAAGCTTAAGGTTTCTTCCCTTATATCACAAATGCATCATACTTAGAAAAAACACTCTTCAGGCATATAACACTCCACCCAGTGGTGCTCTTGTTTTTCAATGTCTGACCCAAAAATGATCAAACCTGGAATGTCTGTGTTAACTGTTTAACTGTGTTTGTACATGGTTTATCATTGTCCGTCAAGTTTTCAGGGTGTAGGTGGCATTGGTGTCCTCCTTTCAAAAAGCCCTACAATGAGAATATAGCAATGGGACAAATGGGCATGTCACATGTTACTCTTGTGTTTGATATCAAGTCAAAGATTTTTGTTTTCATCTTTTAAGTTGTTTTTAAGAAAAAAATCTCTTCATTACATCCAGAAATACCAGTTACTTTTTAGTAACTATCCATTTAATTACTTTACTTATGTTACGTTACTTTTGATTTTGGTATGTCTTATAGAGCTTCTGGTGACACAGATTATACATCAACAGACGACTACAGTTCCCGCCGCAACAGACGTCGTGGAACAGACGACTACACAAGTGAGGTGTGTAAAACTTTGCTAGTTTTTCTTCTTTGTAGATATTGATTCAAAAGTTTCTTGTTTTTCTTTTATACTGAACAAAGATTCCCAAGAAAATAACAAAATGGAATAATAGGAATTGTTTTAAGTTATTTAGAGGTTACTTACAGTTGTTTGCTCACACAGTCACTAAGAATCCCAAAGATTCAAGACAATTGTCTTATGACAGCAGTTTGGATATTTTCATCATATGTTGATCTTTCTGTTTTTATTTTTTTTTAACATTTATTAACATCATTATCTATACTAAATCAAGCAGAAAGAATTTTAGGTGTTGACACGCCATAAAAATGAAACTCATTAAAATTTTGTCTTCAAACCTAATGTTATAGAAGAAGGCAGGTCTGCTGTGTATAGGACTTGAGGAACATAAAAATGATGAATTGATTTTCTGTATATTAATTAAACCAAAATATACCATGATAATTACAAGCTTCTCTAAGTATAGGCTTCAGACAGCTTATTTTTTTTCACATTTATTATGCAATAGACATGAACAGTTTTATTATAAATCAGTAACAACAACGAAACAAAATCCAGACAGTTCTAGTTTCGCAGAAAAAAGTCATTTTGCAAGGTAGGCAAAACCTAGATAGTGATGGCAAACTGACAAGAAACTGATTGTAAACCCTGTAGTGCCAGCTTAGACAATCTGTTTTCAATATGTACATGATTTAAGCCAACTTGTACTACAGTAGATGGAGATTTTTGTAGGCTTTATCATTTTCTGACTTACTGCCCTTTCTTTTTGCCTGACCTGTCTCCGTGGTCAAGTGGTTAAAGTTACTGACTTCAAGTCACCTTTCTTGTCACTGACTGAAAGTCAGTCATAGGAGCCCCAGAACTAACATCAACCAATTTTATGCGAAATTTGTCAGCTTCATAACGAGAATGGGAGTCTAGTACTGGCAATTCCCAAGAACAGCAGTTGTAAATTTTTCTCAGGATATGACATGGACTGTTTGAGGGCATTAAAATCAATTAACTCAATTTCTAGTGGTCTTTTTGGTCAGATACTTAAGATGCTGACCAATAAATACTTACAACCTTCTAACTTTGAGACTTGCTTACTAACCTCTGTGTTAGAAAGTAAGCAGTTTCTACTGCACCGTTGCAGCTGTAAGAAGTTAAGATAGAAGGTCAACTTGAACTACTACTGACATTACCGAATGAATAACTTCTCAGCTACAGCATAAAGCAAAATCTAGATTGCTGAAGACTTTCAAGATTCCAGCAAACACTGGAAGATATAAAGCTACTGATTTGATATACAGATTTCATCAAATGATTGATAAAACTCATGGTTAACTACACCCCTCCAGTACCTAGGGAGAAAGTATTAGTTATGGTTAAACGAAGTGCAAACTCAGCAATACCTATCATGTTTGTGATGAATTTAATAAATTCTCCCTAGAAAAAACATATACTTGTGGGCGAATGAAGACAGTTATTTTTTGTGTGTATAAGAATTTAAGGTAGTTTTGATGTTTTTACAGACATTTTATAGGAATAGCAGAGACTTCTGGCAAACATTTGATATGCTTTCTAGTTTGTGTTGTGTAACTGTTAAAGACCGCTTTATAAACAAACAAACCCTCACACTATTATCCCAAAGACATTCCTCAGGAAATTTGATGCAAAACATGTCTTAATTAAAATCATTTTGTTTATAATGGAGCATTCTGTTTTTAATTAATTGCAGAAATGAAAAGACAAGACTTGTTTCAGATAAAATGAATGTCTTGGGTAAAATTTTAAAGTTAATGAAATGATAATTAGAATGAAGAATAAATCTAGGGCTATAATGACTACAGTACACTCTAATATATCATCGATGATCATGTTAATGTCTTTCATGATTACCATTTTTAAATTTTCAAGGGAAATAATAAAAAGTCTGAAGAAATCAATGATGTCCAACACATGAATATTTTGTTGACTTTTAAACTTGTCTGAGCACAAGGTGTTCAGGATGAACTTTTCTGAATGGCCTTTGTTCAAAAATTTTATGCTTTGTCAACATTGTACCTTGTGAAAACTCTAGAGGACATATTGTTTTGATCCAGTGAAGCTAGTTCAGAATGTTTGCCCTAAACTTTGTCAAATTGTTTATTGTGATGATTTTTCTAACGAATTTTAAACTGAGTGATGTAGGGTCAAAACAACATCACCAGCTCAGATCAGCTGAAAACCATATTAACACCAGTGATAAAAAAATTTACCCAATTTTATTAAATCTAGTGAAGATGTTTTTCTATGTGATTTTTTGGGAGATATTGGAAGTTGGTCTGTAACATGCTAACCAGGTCAGAATACTCAGAATGACTATTTTAATTGTTTATGTCTCAAGATCGAAAAATTACTTACATGAAATCAAAACCCAAGTTGTCTGACTATAAAATCAAATCTCTTATGACAGATTTTATTTGACCATTATGTTTTCAAGGACTAAGCTGAGCAAAATAGTGTCATCATGGCCCTTGTAAAATTGACGGTGAATATTACTGGAAGGAAGAGAAGAGACCAGACAAAGCTTGGTCATCAACAAAACAAGCATTATTATGCCATGCACAATAAATATTTTCTTAAGTTTTTTTTTTAATTCTAAAATACCATCATTAAAATATAGTTATATATGGACAATGAAGATTTATATATTTACTAACTTAACAGTTTGCTGTGTTTGTTATTCTATGCCATATTTTTGTAACAGGACACATCTAGCTATAGTAGTTACCGTTCTAGAAGGAACAGAAACTGGGATGATGAGGTAACCATGACAACACTGTTACCAAGATGTAACCATGGAAACTGTAACCATGGCACAATGTTACTGGTGGCATATGCTTCATTATTGAATGTTTTAATCCTGTTTCACACATGTAGTTTATTTTAGAAAGGTTGAATGTAAACTGAATATTTCATTATTTAAGAGCAGACTTTAGTAAAAGTATATTAGCAAATTTTTATATGATAATTCTAATATTAAAGCACTCTTAGTGCATTTAAATATCTCAAATACAGTTATTTGAGTACAGTGGAAACATGTCTTTAATTAGCATACAGTAACTGACAATATACATTCAACCTTTTTATTGTATCACAGTTCAAACATGTACTTGGATATATGTTGTCACTATTGCTATTATGCGTATAACCTTAAGTCAGCCAATCAGAGGACAGCATTAAGATGATGTCACCTTGGGATAGAATTAGAGATGAAATTTATATTTAAAAGATCATTAATAATAGTTTACAATATAAAAAACTGATTGAAGAAGTTATCAAAAACTCCTCACCTGAAATTATAAAACATAATTTATTATTTGTGTTTGAGTTCTGAAGTTGAAATTATTTACTCATATCAGGTAGGTGGTACAATGTAGAATAATTTTCTTTGAGTAACTGACAGCTGAGTTTTGACTACATGTGTTGAGGCAGACAAGAGCATAATAACTATACATATCACAGCTGGATATTCTGTTTATCTGTGAAGTATATCATCTCAGTAGCTGCTCTGATTTTACCAAACATTACCTGCTTTCTGAACATGTAGTAGGCCAATACACTACAAAATATTGTACCTCAGTGTTTCCTAACCCTTGACTCTTGGAACCTAGTATTTTTTTAAGGATTTTTCCTGCATTTACAAAATTCAAAGGGCTTGCTTTCATGTCAGAGTATTCATTGAGCATTCCCGGTGAATGGGGTTTCTCTCTACTCGTTGCTTAGCCTTCATTATTTATATTTTTCCACGGGCCATTAAAATGTTCTGAAAAAGAACTTGATGGCAACATTATATTGTAGTTACAATACAGTGTCTGGTCAGGAAATCTTAAAGCTGAGGTCATTTAAAAGCCCTGTATGTTAAGTTTATAGCAGTAATGGAGAGTTACTGATGCATCAAAACAAAAAAATCAGTCAGTCTTGGAAATGTTTAGAAGATTCAGTTTGTGATGAAGAGGCTAAAGATTGACAAATAGGAACTGTATTGTCTTTAGAACATTTCAACAGATGACACTGACATTCAGGTAGCATCCACTTGTAGATTGTACATGTAGTCACATCTTTATTTCTTTACTTATCTCCTATGCAGAAGGACCAAGAAACAATTGCTATATGAAACTGTTTTGCCTTCTTTCTGCCTTATCTCCTGTCTGTATATACATGTACATGTGTTGCAGATCTGAGTGGGCTGATTGGAACCATATTTCTAATGTAAATACACTGTTATCATGTCTTCAGGAACTCTCCAGGAATGCTGGAATATTCTCTAAGAAATGGTGAAAGTCATAAGAGAAGTTATTGTCAGATCGTATTATTATTGCCTACACAATACCATTATCTGAGTTATGAATTTTAAAGATAATGAACAAAATGCTTCTTAACTACCATTTTCCAAACATCCATGAGAAGGTTACCAGAACAGAATGTAAATATTTGGGACTATCAAGCACTAATAGTGTCACTGTAACAAGTCTAAGGGAAACCAATTATTTTGTCTTGTCTGCATGTTCCACAGATTTTAATAAGCCTTATAAACAAAATATTAAGGATATTGTTTGCAGATATTTGAACTTATCCAAACCCTAGATTTAGACACTTTTGGTGGAGTATTGTCAGACAGATGGAAAACAGGAATGCATGCAGTCTGGCAAGATGAGCCAACAGTATTTTTCTAGAAAGCAAATTCTTTTCTCGGTACATGAAATGATGTGTAAGATTCTAGCATAACCCACTGTTGCCAGAAATTTTTTTTTTTATGTAGACATACAGAAACTTCCTGTTGAAATCTAATTCACTGTTATGATGGGAGAAAATCAGTGAAAATTTGTTTGTACAATTATTTCTCTTCCTGTGTTTGGCTCATTATGTATGATGTAGTATCTTCTGAATGAAAGTTGCTTGTATGGTAGAAATTAATAGATCATAGTATAGAAGTTCCTCAAATTAGTATTTTGCTTACATTGCCTTCTATGTACAATCTTTGTTTTCAAGGGCCAGGAGAGTATATTATGATACACATGTAAGGTCTAACTAGCATAGCAAGATTTAATAATACTTTTCTAAATTATTAAACAGACTTGTTGCATCTATCAATGTTAATTTTGCCGCAGGGAGGTAGGCAGCCAGCATGCACAGAAGACAATTCCTGGCAGGTGGGAATTTGACAGACTGAATGGTTCCAAGTCCTGAGAAATAGTCTTAGGCCAAATTTTAGATCCCAGGTCATTTGATCTGTAAAGCATCTCCCACTGTGGGGACATTGACAAATTGTCATTGCTCAAGGGTGGGGATTTACCCTCTGAAAAGGAAAAATGTCAAATTCCCCTGCTGCCCCTGTCCCTGGGGCAAAACATTGATAGGTGCATTATGTACTTGGTTGTAAATGTAATATAAGTGTGGGAATATATGAAAAGGTAAACCTTTCCTGGACCTATGAATTTTTGTATTTCTGTTACACTTCCTTTCACATTTTTTCACATATACAGCATTTTCCTCAGTGCCTTTTCTCTTATTTGATTTAACTTTTTCCTTCCATTTTATGAAAAGAGAAAGATTATTTTCAGATTTCAATACAGTGAAACAAAATTACTGTTGCAGTAGCTATTTGTTAAAAATACACTTCATGCAGTCAAATTTCAGAATTAAATTCTTTTGTGAAAATCATTCACTAGGTGAGCAACATCTAAATCATCTCATAGGTAATGAACTCCAAATTTTACTATCACTGAATTAATTAACTTTACTCCTACTTCTCAAAGGAATTTAGCAACAGTAATTTTGATTCATTACCTTTGAATTAGTTGCAAAGCATGATTATAAAATTAATTTTGAAGTGATTCTCTGCTAGAAAATTAATGGCATCTACTCCAGTGGTTTTTTTGTAGGTTTTATAGAAAACCTGTCTGTTCTCTGATTTAGTTTGAAATTATTCCTGACATCTTTTCTGGAAAATCTTAAAACAGTGTGCTTATTTTGACAATCATCTCAAGATTTTGTTCCTGTTTTGTTTCAGGACACCCCAGCAATAAACGAGGATTCAAGTGTGGTAAGAACATTTTTTTTTTTATACATTTTAGGGGTTTTTTAACGGCTCTTTCTTTTAAGTAAAAAAAAAAATTACATAAAAAGAAAGATAACTCTTAAAGATTGAAAATTCTGGCAGGTAAGGTATATAGATTAATACATTTTTGTTTAGAAATTGGGAAGAAATGCATTAATCATGCTCAGAGTTTATAGTGTTTGCAACACAACATAGTTGACAATTGGTAGGGCATCGTTTGCATCTCTGCCCTGGTTTTCTTCTGTAAAATGGGATCTGTTTTCAGTGGCAGGTTTCTTTTCATGCTCTTTCTGTCAAGACAAGATTTAACATTGCGTATATAAAGAGATTATTTAAAGGAAAGGGGATATATTTTGACCCTTACAGTAGAATTCATTTAGATACCCTTCAAAAGAGAAATTTTAAACACTTCAAATTCAGTCATCAACTTCAGTAATCATTGAGATATATTTGTCATAAAATTTTGATCTTATTTTATTTGTATTTGTTTGGTATTTATACAGCCAGATACTTCAGAGCAAGATCAACGTCGACGGCAACGAGAGGAAGAGGAAGAAGAGGCCAGGCGACAGGCAGAACGTGAGGCAGAGGAGGAACGTCAGCGTCAGGCAGCGTTAGAGGAAGAACGAAGACGTGAGGAAGAGGTGCGAAAACGCGCTGAAGAAGAGCGGCAGAGACTTGAAGAAGAACGTAGACTAGCCGAAGAGGAAAGGCAACGACAAGAGGAGGAAGAAAGAAGGAGGGTAGGTTACCATATCAGTGTGAAAGTCATCATAAATTTTCAAGGTCAAGGAATTGTTGCTGTAAGGGTTTTAGTTTTGTATTGTTTGTTGAAGCAATCTAAAATACTGTATTTTAGGTCTTTGGTTGCAGGTAGGTAATTAAGGACTGGCATTAGTTTTACATCTCTGTTATTATGATTGCAACAACAAACATATGTCTGGAGAAAATGCTAACATCTAGAGTTTAATGTCTGGTATGACTGTAGTGGCAAAAATTAATATTCTGACTGATAGATGAGCTGATATGATTATGATAAAAGTATCATTTGGTGTTTTCTTCTGCAGATGGGAGTAATTATGTATCCCTATATTGTTGAGATAATGAGTTTTGTCATTCTTACGCAATCAATAGCCTTGCTAGATCCAGACAAAACTAGTCATTACTATAGAGAGATAGTGCTGAGCTTGTTGCCAGAATAGGTAGGTGGATAGATCGTTACAAGTTTTAGTTTTTGCAAAATTGTACTCTCTAGTTTTTTTTGAATGGTAAATTATTCAGTTCCACATCCTTCAGATCAACTTTAGAGTGGTCAAAATATTTTGAAGGTAAGTGAGGCATGCTATAATTTTGTTGTATTTTCACAACCTGCATAGTTACATTTCTGTTTATGATGCGTTTTGATATACCAAAAAGTGAGCATTTTTTCCTAGAATTAGCATAGCTTATCTTAATCTGTTGTTATAAGCATGACCTTTTTATGCATGGCAGTTTATTTTTGTTTTGCATGCTTTTTCACCATTTTAAACAGGATGGTGGAGCAGAATTTGAATCTGAGTCAGATAGAAGCAGTGCTGGAGATAACTTCAAGCAACATAAAACAGAAAACAAGCTTTTCATTGAAGAAGATGATCTTATTGGTCCAGAGGGTCCTGTGGATAAGTTTGAGCGTGTTAGACAGTGGAATGAGGAATCTTACCATGTGGGTAATGTGGAAACACAAAATAGTGATAATATGTGGAATAAAAATGAAAATGCTGAAAAATCTAGAAGTGTGGAAAGAAGTGGAAGTTTTAATAAAGAGATTAACAACCATAAGATCAGGGATAAATTGAATAAATTTGAGCATTTGAAGTACGAGAGTGAAACTAAAACAGTGCATACTAAATCACTGATGATTCCTCTTGTGGACAAAGATGGATTAAAAGGGAAGTTACAGAAGTTTGAAATGGAAATTAAAGAACAGGAGATTTCAGCAAAAGACCAACCAAGACAGTCCACTTACACAGCAAAGTTGGAGGTGAGGACTTCTCATTATCTTTTTACATTGATGGAAAGATCATTCTCTCTAAATATTGATTAATTTTAGCTGTATTGTTACAAAAGTTCTAGTAACTTAATTTTTTTTTATCTTATAAGCCCCTGTTTTAGAATAGAGTAGACTGACTATCTGGTCACTCATCTGAATTGTTATGACAGAAAGACTTAACATCCTTCATATTTTCCAATTCAAATTTTATTTTAACCTGTTTCCATGTTATTGGGATAACATTAAGTCTGAATGTAAGATGTTAAATAGATTGATGAAACATTCCCATTTTAATTGTTGGCATATTTCAGGTTTTGACTCCCCAACCCCACAGACTCACAGAGAAGGTAAAGCAATTTGAAACAGCAGCAAGGTCAAAGAGTGCATCTAAACCATCATCCACAAATGTACAGGTAATTATCTAGCTTGATACTAATGGCTGTACCAACATGCATGTATACGAGTACAAGGATATGACAGTTTAAAAGACAATGTTATGTTTTAAGCAATGTCTGTGAGATAGGTAGCCCAGTGGCCTATGATTAGAAATTGTATGTCTCTTGCATAGTATGGCACATAGGGATTACTTATATATCATAATTAGGTACCAGCTACTATTGTTCTTCCTGTACATTGGCTTCACACTTGATATTAGTCTCTTACTTCAATTATGCAGACATTTCTATCAGAGCCTGATAATGTGATGTCCACATGTCTTAGGTCTCTCAGGTCAGTGTAAAGGTCACACATCTCTATTTTTTAAATTGACTTACCTCAATACCTGAAATAACTTGGCACAAGTGTTATCCATATCCAAGACAGTGTGTTATTTACACTACTGGCTTTAAAGGTCAAGGACACACTGTTTGTGTAGAATCTGACAAGAGTTTTCATTTCATATGAACTTTTTTTCAATGAGTTCAGGAAAAATGCTAATAAGTTAGCTTCAGGCAAACATAATATGAAAATAACTTTATATGAAATATGAAAGAATGTCAAATTTTTTATGACCAAAACAATCATAAAATGGTTTTTACCATAGCTGTTTGAAAACTGGAAAAAAACTGATACAGAAAGAAGTTCTTAACCAAAGTCAAATATTGTTGGAAATACTGTAATGAACATAAAATACATCCTTTTGAAAGAACCACACATATGATAACATAATTATTGATAAAAAGATGGAAAAAAACTTATTTAAAGCCAGAAGTAAATTTGTAATGTCTTGCCATTATTATGATTATATTACACATGTATAATATGAAGAAATATGAAATGGTAATATTTATTGCATTACAAACAGAGTAAGTCAAGTTATAAAAAGTTGATGTGCATTTAAGAAAAGTCAGTTTACAGTGACAGTAGTTGGGTGGGTGACACTAGGGTTTAAAAGAAAACTTATTGGAAATTTCCAACATAATGATAAAGAAAAATAATAAAATGGTGATATAAAATAGACCTTGATGTCTGTTATGAAAAGGGCTCAAAACTATCTAGAAAATTCTAACATTTAATGAAGAAATATTTAATGACTGCACAGGTGTTTCATCAAACATTCATTTCAATTTTCAAAACTTAATCATATTATATCAAATCAACACTTATTTATAATGGTAAAAGTTTTGAAAGGCTGTTAGAATATGTAGTTGTGTGATGAATGTAGTTTCAATCCTAAAAACACAGTTTGTTTAAATAAACAACATAGTTTTTACTGTCATGTACATGAAACATCCTGTCTTATTTGATAATTCATAGAGCTTGGTGGAAAGTGAAAATTAGATAATTCCTAACAGAAATGAATTGTAGTTTCCAAAACTACTGAAAAGGATTTTAAGTGTGAAAAAGGCCAAAGCTAACAGTTAGGGTACATTTTGGTAGAACTTAAACACTGTCAAAACTTGCATTGTACAAGTACCATAGGCCAATTAAATGCTGGATTTATGGATAAATGTTTGGGAAAAAGTACAAGCATAATTTTAGCAACTGCTTTGAAAACAAAAGCCAAAAATATTGGAGAAAAAAAGAGAGAACCTTGATTTCTGTACAGTAATTTTGAAAGACTAGTTTCCAAATGAGAATGCTATCCAAATTTATGACTGCTTCTAAAGAGATAAACTTCTAGCGTCTCTAAACAAACAGCTGTTTTTTCCACATCAGCTGCACCCTAGGATAAATATATTTTATCTGCACATCAAAACCTCATCATAATTTTGCAAGAGGTACATTTTATGATAAGTGAATTTTGCACTTCAGGTTTATGCTCCACTTCCAGTACAGCCATAATGTGTAATGAACAGTTAGTATAGCTTAGGCTTAGCTGAGTAAAGTTTAGCAAAACTGAAGCTTTGATTCTTTGGAATAATGAAAGCATGTAATTGACCTGAATATACTTTGATAAAGTTTTACTACTATAATTTTAGTACATGTACAGTAAATTTTGTATTAGCGTTCTTGATGAGGGTATTTTCAGGCTGTCAATTCCTTGTCAAAAGGTGATCTAAGATCTAAAAATAAAAACATATCTTAGCATAGCAGTAAGAGTGTTGTAATGTTGTACCAACCACTTTCAATGTATAACAGCATCTAAATATATCTTGAAATGTCATTTGAAGTTACCCTGTGTTGGTCAGCAGGCTTGTATAGCTGAACATGGAACATGTATGAACTCAAGATATTAATTCTATTCATGTACATTTATTCAGCTGAAAATATCAAACCCAGGAAATGCCAGGAGGCAAAGGCAGGCTATGTTAGGAAGGTGGAGTGTTAGTGAGTCCCATATAAATCATGTAAGAAACTGTTGAATGTCACTACCCTAAATGTCACTGTGGTGAATATCATTGTGCTTATTGTCATTGCACAGTATGAATAGATCTTGTTGGTAGCTGAAAGGTAGCAGTAAGCTCTAGTACTACATGAATGACCTAAGCTTAGCTGTGTTTCAGGAAAACTTGCATTAATATTATTGCAGACCTAACTGATTGATGGGAGCTTGTGTTATGTCATAAAGTAATTAGCTGTTGTCAGTTAAATGTAGAAATATCAATTACACAAGAGCAGATGGGTCAGTTTAAAAAAAAATGGAACTGCAAAACGCCTGTAAAGTTGTAAAGACTGGACTTTTGTCAGAACAAATCTAGTGACCAAAAGCTTTTAAAAGCCATCAGCATGTAAATAGAAAGCTGCAAAGCATGATAATTGCAAACTGATTGTTCAAATGTATCAGAATTAATGTTAAATTGTCAATAAAAATCTGAATAACTGGAGCTTGTGTTCACTTGTGTCTTGTATGTCAATGTGAAGTTTAATATTTGGAGTCGGTGTGAAAGCTTAGTTGTAAAATATACATTATGTGAAAGAAACGCCAGTGTAATAATAACTTTATAGCAGAAGCTGGCATTATTGCTGTAAATGTCAGGATTGATATCTAAAAGTATTGTTGTAATGATCAATATTAAAGAGTAAGTGTAATAATTTTCTGAGATGATCAGTATTGTATGATTACAGACATCAATATTTTTCGGAAAAAATCTTTTCAGTGTTATGTTATTTGAGTAGCAAACCATACTTGTTGCTTTTGGTGATAGAGATTGCTTGTATCTTAATAATCAAGAAAAGTATTAGCTTAATGCAAATTGTTAATGCTTAACTATATGGATTGCAGAAAGTAGTACTTACTATTCTGTAAAAATTGATAAACATTTCGATTTATTATACATCTATAAATATTTTTAATTAAGTATCAAATAAAATCTGCTGTAAAATATGGCTTTCCGGATTGTACTTCCCTATTCAATGAAATGTATTTTTTTGGTCCGTTGTGTAAAGCACAACACAATTATTGCAGATGTCTTATGACAATGTGTATTATCTGTTCATCATGTAAGCATATTGTCATTATTGCATATGGCTTATGATGATGCATATGATCTGTTCATCATGTAAGCACATCGTCGTAATTGCACATGGCATATGACAATGTGTATTATCTGTTCATCATGTAAGCACATTGTCGTAATTGCACATGGCATATGACAATGTGTATTATCTGTTCATCATGTAAGCACATTGTCATAATTGCATATGGCATACAAAGTGACAGTTAAGTATATCTTATTGTATTTAGGAAGAATTCAAGATGTGTTGTGGTAAAAGGAGTGCTATAGTTGTGTGTTAAACTGGATGTCCATATTAATCTCATTGATTGTGTTTTCTGCTGATTGACCCAATACATGACCATCTTGAAGGATCCAGAACCACTTCTATCATATTCTGTATTGTGAAACATCACATTGCCAGCTTTTAATTATATTATAGATGCTGTTGTAGATGGAATGAGTTTAAAACTGCTTATAGTAAGTTTATAGAAATAAAGGCAAGATATACCAATGATACATAAATAGTTTTCTTTCTTTTAAGGCACAACAACATGCCAAAGATTTAGTGCTCTTGACTGCTAAGGTCACCAACATACAGATGTATATACACAAATGTAGGTGAAGGTGTGACCATACTCCTTAAAGAAACACTTATTTTTCCATTTTAACAGATTTGTTAATGCTTTTGAAGTACAATTTCAGTTATATTTTTAGATAGAGTATAGTATGATAATTGATTCATAATTTTTATTTCAGAAGACAGACAATAAAGATGTACCAAGGAGAAATGTACTAGATAGATGGAAGTCAGTGGATAAACAACCCCAGGTACGTACAGACAGTAGGCTCACTGGTGGTGCCAGTAGTGTTAGCTGAGCAGAATTGTTATTTAAAAACACTTGTACCTAAGTTATCACCATTTAGAGAAGATTTCCTTACGTTGTAATCACAATTTTAAGGCCCTTATGCTGTGTTCATAATGTATAAAACATTCATGGAATAATGGCTCTTGATACATTTTGATACTACTGACATACTGTCCACATCCAAAGTCTGAAAGAATTTTTTCAGTTTTCATTTTGTTTGTTTTATGCAGTTACTGTCATAACATATTCCAAGACTCTTACAGTCCCTTTAAATGGTAAATCTCTCTTTCTGTCTGTAAGAAATCAGCATCCGTTACTTAAGTTTAACCATCTCTGAGTTAGTCTTACTTACTTTTGATCTAGTAAGAGCCATTAATACTTATTTTCAAACTGTATTAATGTTACCTAATAATGACATACAAAAAAAATGTTGAAATACATTATGTAATAAAGAGTTTGTCCTTTTCTGTACATGTGTGGAAAAATTGCCATTGGAAATTTTGGGGACTTGGTGTTTTGTTAAAATATATCAATCTGTGGTAAGTAGGGGTGTCATGATATATGGGTATACTTTTAAACTGCATGTCCAACAAGAAGGCTTTAAAGAGTGTCATTTTAGAGCACTTAGGGTTCAAATATGACATGAAAACAAAATAGTTAACTGACATGTATCTATTATGCAAACACTGTCACCCCAAAGGTAAAGGATACTGGAAGCAGAACCAGTAATTTAAGAGCACATGTAGATAGCCACCATTCAAGCCTCATTTTGAAGGCAAGTTCTGTTAAATCAAGGCCTGCACCATAATCAGGTGAGCCATAATTCTAGTCTTTATTGCATTCTGTGGTACAGGAGTTTAATAAAAGCTCCTACAGAAGTTAAACTAATTTTGTAATGTTTCTCCTAGAAAGACAGAATACTATGGTGCAGTCTTTTACACTGCAATAACTTTTGGCATACTTTGACACCCCTATTGATACGTATCCAAGTTACAACATGTAGTCCAAATGAGAATACAACATCAAGACATAAACTTAGTAGAAAGTGTAGGCTGTCTTTATGATCAGTCATAGTTGCATTATGAATGAAACAGGCACATTCAAATTTACATAAAATTACAAGTTAGGTTGTTTTTGAAAAATAGAAGAATGTGCCATATATTATTTTTATCTAGATTTTGTAATTTAGAATCTTTTTTGCTTTCAGCACACACCCACTGTTACATCACCGACAGAGCCAAAGGAGCAATTAAATAAAAGATTAAGTGGAAATACTGAATTCATTGCTTCAAAGTACCTTGAAAAAGCTAGCAAAAGTATTGAAGAACCCAGTACACCAAAAACACCTGTCATTTCAAAACAGAAAATCAGTTTTACTCAGTCATTTGACCAAAGAAATACTCCACAGTTTTCAGAGAAAGAGTTTATTCATCCAGTGGATGTTTCAAGTAACCAGTCAAAGTCAAAGGTCACCACTAGATGGCCTTTTACTGAGATACAGTCTGAAACTTCGGAAGAAACACCAGTGAAGCAGTCTAGTGGAAAGGTCAGCAGTAGATGGAAAGTTACCGAGACACATTCTGAAAATGCAGATGAGGAACCAGAAAAACAGCCTAAAGCCAGAATTTCTGAAAGATGGCCATTTGATAATGAGAAGAAAATTACCAAAAGCATTCCAAAGAGTGACCTGTTTGCAAGTCCATCAAAAGAGTCAAGCACTGAGAATACACACAGTCATACTAGAGGGTCTAGTTTTGATGTAAGTATCTTAGAGAATAAATATTTTTACAAACAGATGAAAATGATTGATAAGTTTAAAAGTCTTCTAATTTTGGTAATTTTACATTGAATAGTTTCACACAAAATTTTGTTAAAGACTTACTTTTAAACAGGATTTGCATTTCTATTTCAGTTTCTGACCTGACAAAGCGGTAAATTGTACCAAAATATGCACCGTTAATAACCTACAAAGCATTTTGCTTGCTGTGCATGACTTTTTTGTTTGAGTTTCGATAACAAACTTTATTTTATGTTTTATTTTTATGCATGGAGATAGCAATATTGAATATTCTTTTCATGTTTCATAGAAGTGAACAAAAAGGCATAAGAATTAAAATTGATATTCCCTCATGCTCCAGATCTTGCATTGGTAGGCATATAGGCTGACAAGAAACTACCAAATAATACATGGTTGACAGAATTCTGTGATACTTGAGGCACCCTTAAATTTGCTTAAACTGGTGTACAAACTAGCCACTTCAAGTTCCTTGATTAAAAAGCATCTACTTGAGCTTCTCAACTTCCACACAGTCCATTCTAATAAAGCTATTGATTCCAAATTATTAAGCAGTAGTCAATAATACTTATATCTCATACCAGTAAGTCACTACTGTACGATGAATGATAATTTTCCTTGGGGATTTAAATAGGGGAATGTGTAAGTTTTGTTTACATAATTAATTGAATGTATGTGTGACATTTTTGATGTTGTATCTTGCATGGTCTGTGTTGTCAGGGTTCATCAGAAAGTTCAAAGAGAAGCTCTCACCATACTCAGGTAAGAACCTTACAAAGAATATACATTTGAAATTGCGGGTAAGGACTATGATATCTTTATTCCATTACTATATTGTCTGTAGAAAATTTTGTTCTTGAAATGGTGGGCAAGGCTTTTTCTAGGTACAATGACAAGCCTCTTGGTAAGGTGTGTAAAATCGTTTCTATAAAAATTTTATTAAAAATAACTTGGTATGATTTGTAAAATATACCTAGAGTATACCTATATCCTTGTTCAAAAGCAAGGTAAGTAAGCAGTGACTTAATACAGTAGATGATATTTTAAAAAGGAAGGTGCCACTTGTAACCAAAGTAGTAATCACTCATATGTAGTTTTATCCCCTTTCATGTAGAGAGGTATTTTTGTATCATCTTTCTGACAGTGACCTTATTAAAAAATTTGTACTTCATGTGCATTTGGCTGTCTGATTGTTTTTCAACAGTGGTAGAGACTTTTCTTTCAAATCTCATAAAGAACTCTTCTAGAATTCGTCTTGAAGTGCTTGTTTCAAGTATGGCTGTATTGCTTATTCTCAAAAGTTTACCTGAAATATGCATTTATGCCTGTTTTCTATTTTGTTCCATTTTTTTTTACAGCAAGAAGAAGAAGAAGAAGAAGAAGAAGAAAGATTTAGACAAGAAAAAGTAAGACTGAATGTTTCTTATTTTCATGTAAACCTTTTACCACCTTGCCGTTTGATCCTTTATCATTTGAAAATGTGAATAAAGAGCATCTTTATTAGCATATCAAGTTTTAAAAAAGAGATGTTTGCTTGTACACTAGTGATAATTTCAAATGAAAATCTAATGTGATTGGATGTAGACATACCGGTTTTATGATAGGCTTTGTGTGATTCATTTGGTCTTTGACTGACTCCCAGCCTAGAATTCTTCCCAGTATCTAGTGCACAAAACTGAACAAGTTTGAGCTGTAGTTAAACTTTAAAAACTAGTTGTGAATTGAAACCTCTCCTATGTAGACAGCCAAACAGAAAAAAGCAAGATACTGTTCTTCCAGATAAGAAATACCTTTAAGAAAAAAAAATCCTGTTGGTAATTGGTGTCTATTATAAGGTAGAAGTCACATAATTATGCAAATGAAGGGGTTACTCTATACAGTATAAGATTATTGTATGAAAGCAAGTAAAGACTTACAGGTTTATGAACAAATGTTGTGTTTATGTAAACTACAGGAAGCAAGAATGGCTGCCGAAGAAGGTCAGAAGAAAAGAACAAAGAGGAAGGGTCTGGGAGGACTCACTCCAGAAAAGAAAAAGAAACTAAAGGTATAAACACCACCTGTCTTCTCTGGTGTCAATTGTACTGTTAAATAGGTCTTATGAAAAGTCATCAGTTTAGTAAAGAAGGGTACAAGGCAAGAAAAGAGCTTGATTTTATGAAATATTTTAAAGCTATGTCTTTGGAATTGTAGTCTGCTTACTTGTAACAGAGCTTGTAAAACTGAAATACTTTGTAGTAAAATTACCTGTCTTTTCAACACCTGTAAGATGAACTTTAGCTGCTTGGACTGTTAGATCACTTATATTTGTACTGTTACATAAATATATTTTCTAGTGTTATTAATTGTGACTTTTATACATTTCATTTGTTTTCTAGTGACAATGTTTTGTATGTGAATTGTGAAATATTTGAGAAAAAAAAAATCAGTTATATTTCAGACATTTTGCTTTTGACTTCATTGGTATAATTATGTAATGAAATATTGCATGTGGTATATATATTGCATGTGCATGAAGGATTTCATAGCAGACATTGAGTATGATGATGAAGAAAGGGAGGAAAAGGAACGAGAATTATCACAGAGGGTCACACCCCTCCCAGATGATCTGGATTACTTAAGTTCAGGTGGGTATGTAAAGATCTTGTCACATTTATGGTTTTCTGGTGGCAGCAGGGTACATGTTATTTAACATGGTCCATTTCAACAACAAAAAGTTGACAGTGTTCAGAGTGAAGAGAAGATCCAGGATCCGGGCTTTGTTCCTTTTGTTATCTTTGAAAGGACTCTGTGCAGCTGCAGTAGTTTTGAAGTGGTTGAACATACAGACATTTTGCAATTCTTTTGCATTCTGTCAAGTAGTTGGCAGAATGTTGCATGAAAGGAGGTTTTAAAGGTTGTTTCTTTTGCTGATGCAACCAAAAAGGGTAGAGGCGTGTTAGTTTTCCAGGTGATGTCTTCGGAATTCATACTGATAGATCACAGAGTTGGTCGTGTTTTTGAAGCATGCCAGTAGTGACTAATTGCTTGTTTGATTGAAACTAACTCAGAGAGAACAGTTTGATTCTTTGTTTTGAATCATTAATTATTTCAAGAACCAGTTCTATATTCTTCCATTCTAGCAAATTATTATGCAAAAAGCTGCAGAGGATTTAAAGAAAGAAGCTTTAGCTAAAGCCCAGGAAAAAGAGAAATTCATTAATGAAAGAGTTGGTCCCTTAAATACTGATGGTCTAGGAGAAGGTAACTCTTGTGTGATTTCATGCATGACTTTGCAAGTTTTGGATTTGATTTTTTGTGTTTGCAGTAGTGATATGGCTTCATTTGGATATTTCTACAGCTACAGAAGTGGTGGTGCTATGATTTATTGTTACCAATTTTGTTGTATGTTCTCTGTTTTTGTGTGAACTGATTGCCTATTATTCATAGAATAGTAGTTTATTTAGAGGTTGTCAGACAGACGTTAGATAACTGTTGCTTGAAATTTACCACAGGGTATCTTACATGTATAATTATGCTACTTCCTATCTTAGTTCTCCTCATTCCAGTTACTTTGAAGTTAATTTCCTTGCAAGTTTACCTAACATGTGCACATAGTTTGTTTCAGAGCATTTCATGATTACCAGTTAGCTAATCATCTATAACTTGTATGCTGTTGACTGTTGTTGTTTCTTTTTTCATTTCTTACCTTGTTTTCATAAAATTTTTGGATAAGGCTGTCAACAGTTTCATCTTTATAAAGTTGCTTGCTCTCCAAGTTGTATAAGTAGATAGTTGCCATCATCATTTTGTTCACTTAAGTTGAGCAGTTACTGGTAACTCTTCATTTTTAACTTTTCTTCAGAAACATGTTTCTTAACACTAATTCTGCTTAAATGTCTTTGAATACATATTTGGTTGTTTACTCATACACTTACCAAAGGCTTCTTAATATGTATTAATTTAAAAGTATATGCAGGTTGATGAAAATTACATATACTGCCTCCATTACTTTATTATTGTTTATTTTGTAAAAGACACGGACATAGTAATTATTTATAGATGTAGAGAAAGTTTATGTAAAAACCACATTAAAGAGCAGTTTAGATTCCAGTCAGAGTATAAAGTTTGTCCTTTTCTAAAAACACTTAGTCTGCCCAGTCTGCTGTGAGTGGACAGCAGTGATTAAATTTACCTTTACTGTATTGGTTTCATCATTAATGGTGTCTGTAAAGCAATGTGTCAAATACTGTAAATATTTATTTTAGAAAATCTAAAATGTTAGACAAATTGGGCTGTAGAATGTGCTCTGTGACCTTTGCCTCTCACCACTATTGGTCTTCAATAAGCTTAATTGAGTTTCAGACACTTTTAGAGTTAAGATAATATCTGGCATCAGTTTACCAAATCAACAATCCTGGCAAGGACAAGTATTAGACTCCTGTTTTCCATGAAAAACTGTTATCTGTCTCACTTACCACTGCTTTTTTTATTTTTTTCATATGCATGAAGGAGAAAATAAAAAGCCCATGATTTATTAATGTGTTTTATTCTTTTTCAGCTGAGCTAAGGAAGCTAATTAAGAGTTTACATGATAAACTTGCTCAAATCCACTCAGAATCATACGATATAGAATTAAAATTGAACAAACAAGAAAAAGAACTAGTAGATCTTAACATGAAAATCAGTGATTCTAGAGGAAAGTTGTAAGTATAATTTCATATATGTTTTATTGTTTTTTTTTCTATATAAATATCTCAGTGACTGTCCCTTCATTGAAAGTCTCATAAAAAATATTGTAAAACTATTTAACTATTAAAACTATTTTTCTGGATAAAAATGTATTCATCTGAAAAATGTATAATAGCATTTTTTTTCTATAAGATCAAGGATTTGTACTTTACATAAGAAAATGACAAAATATTTTGAGACAACTCTTGAAATGTGTACAAGTTTATATCTTACTGATTTATGCTTATTTCACAGGTTACATGCAGTATGAATGACAATATTTTTTCTCTTCTTTCCAGTGCTAAGCCTGTTTTACGTAAAGTTAATAAAACAGCACAGAAGTGAGTATTATAATTTACAGATTATTATTGGAAATATGTAGAGGCTTGAATTATATACTGAAATATTACACCACTTTTTGATATTACATACAATTTTATTGACTTAAGGCTATTTAAAGAAGATAGATTCTTGCTAAATAGGTAAATCACCTAATGTTTTGGACATTTCTTGCTAGATAGGTGAATCACCTAATGTTTTGGACACCGATTAATTAGAAATGAGGCCTGTTTGATTTACAGTTGAGAATCCTGAAGTGGAAGTTAGTCACGGCTTTGGGAAGTAGCTTTGACAATTTTCCAGACATCATTGATTTGATTCTAGCAGATTTACAATCAGCTCTTGCATCTGATTTAAATGAAAGGTGTTCAGGTTGAACTTTGGTGATTAGCCTTTGTCTGTCTGTCTGTCTGTCATCTGGCATCAACATGTAAGTCATGAACACTTCAGAGGCCACACTTTCTATCCAGTCTTTATGAAACTTGCTCAGAATATTAGCCGTGATGATCTCTCATAAGAATTTGAAACTGGGTCTCCAGGGTGGAAAAAAAGAGGATCAATCAAAGGCTGACCTTGTGAAAACTCATTAAATTGCTCAGAATGTTTGTCCTGTTGATTTCACATGTGAGTTTTAAATTGGGTCACATGTGGTCAGAGATTAGGTAAAAAGCTCAGATCAGAGGAAAATATTGTGAACACCCTAGGAGTCATATTTCAAACCCATTATCTATGAAACTTTGTCAGAATGTTTATTTTGCTGTTCTTTTACAATGCTTGCAAATTATACATGTGTGGCCAAAAAACTAGGACACTAGCTTAGATTTATAGAAATCCATGAGGTTTCAAAAACAGTCACCAACTCAGGTCAAGGAGAAACCATTTGAACACCTCAGAGGTCACATTTTTTCTTTTACTTGATCAAGATAAGACTGTGAGAATGTTAGTTTTATGATCTTTTGAGCGGCTTGAAATTGGGTTACATATGGTCAAAAACAAGGTAACCAGCTCAGAAGAAAAGCTCATGAACTCTTAGAAAGATTGTCTTGATGACCTTTGTCTTGTGAAGAACTCTGATGACATATATGGGGTCTTCATGGCCCTCCTATTTTATCAACATATCCATGCACAGGTTAATTAAATGACCATATACAATATCAAAGATGTACATAGAAGAAACACATTTTTTAGTTGTTACTCAAGATAAGTTAGAATTTTATACATTAATGTCCCATTATTTCTTGGAAACAGTTATTTTGAGAATATCAAGGGAAAATAGTAGAAAAGTATTTGTATTAGATCATTTCTAAGCAACAAGAAGTCAGTGGAAATCAGAAATAGGTCATTTGTCATAGATGTAAAGTATACTTTGTTCTGAAAATATAACTTACTAAAGAATAATAGGGTTTATATTTAATTTTAATAAAAGCTAGCTAATGGAACTAACTGTATTCCTAAATTTTCCATTACAGGTTTGCCAAAATGTCTAAGCAAGTTGAGCCTAAAGGTGATTTCAGAGAAACCTTACAGTCAGTGCATGATGATGATGTAAGTAAAACATTCACTACTCTTTATTTCCCTCAGTTGATGCAAAACTGTTGTAACATTTTTAACTGGATATACAACAGTTTTGCTCTGAAACCTTCTAAACACAATATATTGTGTTGCTCCAGTACCTTGTAAAGTTACAAACATTCCACATTGTGTAAGTAAGACGAAAATGAATGTCTCAGCCGTACATTAATTGCTTGTTCTTAATATGAAGACAGGAAGATCGGTTCTGGTATTATTTAATGCCATCAAACACAGATATGGTGGAGATTTAACAAAAACATTTTTGTGGGTAGACACATTCTTAGTCTGTGATGGAACAGTAGTTTGAGGAAACAGAAAATTACTAAATTATTTAATCATTTTTAAACAAGTCACTTTCATTTCAAAATCAATTTTTGTCTTGTATCTCTGGTTTGTTTCTTTTATGTGTGCTCTTATTGTAAGATACAGAACTTCCTTTGTTTTAGTCAATGAACTATGTCCAGTTTACATGTTGTCTATGTATGCTTTGCATTTGAGCAGTGGTCTAGCTTAAGTGGTCATCTTCTTGTTATTGTGACAGCATAGCATAAATTGTAAAGATGCAGGCATTGCTTTTCTTTTGAAAATTGACACTTTCCTTACTGTAACTGTTGCCATGGAAAAAACCAGAAAATACTTCAGATTTACTGGCCATATTCAATGTTATGAGGACCCTGCTTCTTTTCTAGGTTTTGGAAAAAAAAAAAAGAAAAAGATTAAAAATACTCTGATAATGATTTAAATTTTTGCTAGCTAATATGTTCGAGTGTGAGGGTTTAAATTTGACATGTACACAGTTGATGAATTATAAGTGTTAATGAATGTATTTCTTGAAATCAGCATCCTTTGTTAAAACCTTTATTAATTATTTGGTTTCTGATATAAAATATGTTATGTTTGCAAACTTGTTATTCAAAATGTCCAAGTTGGAAGCTGATTTGACTAAATGCAAAATTATGTTCTGTTTTTAAAATACTTATTTCCATTTTTCCTGGTTTTTTATGTAGTATTAAAGGTAAACATGAGAGTGGAACTGTAACCATAGCAACCATTGCATTTCAGGAAGGGGCAGAATAATTGTATTCCCTTTGACCACTGAGGGGTGACCTCAGGTAATGTTACCATGGCAACAAAGAACCAGAGTCAACTTCTATAATCTATATCTAATCACAATGTTTTGTTTTATTCTGCACCAGTAATCATAATCTTTTTATTATGGAGTTTTGTTACCAGTATTTGGGCTAAGAAGTCTGAACAACATTAGTCCCTTCTGTTTTCTTTTTGTTATCTTCACTAAATTTAAGTAAGCACAATCAAATTTCTTTAACCCTAAACCATTTGCCCGAAGCTAATTTACAGTGAAAACTGGGAAATCCATCACATTCTGTACAACAAAACTCCATGTTTAGATGCTAGCTAGCGCTTCTCTGCACGTATTTTTCTAAGATCCAGTATTCAACAGACGAAGCATACATTGCTATGTAATGACTTTTCTAAAAAAAAAAAAACTGAAGGAAAAGAAACGATACTGGAACTTTGAAAAATATCTATGATAACTCTTTTATTCACTTCTCTTTCTGTCTGTATTATTAATACTTGTCTAACTACTTGTGGCCTTGCTTGTATAACAGAGGGTGTTTTTTTATTCAGATCACTGACAAACAAATCAGAAATTTACACATCAATATTATAGTAAAACACTGGATTTCTTTGTAATATGTCAACATTTCACTAATGATAGTCAAATACTGACAAACAAATAAGAAATTTACCCATCAGTATTATAGTAAAACACTGGACTTCTTTGTAATATGTCAACATTTCACTAAAGATAGTGAAATACTCTGGATTTCTTTTTTTTTATTATATCCACCAACATCCTGCTATTAATATCCTATCAATATTTGAGAAAATAAAAAAAACTGTTTTTTATTCAAATGTTAGATTTTCATTTATAAATTGCCATCAAAATTAATTATGAATCTTGACAAGAAAAGTACAAGCAGGAAGGGATTTTTCGTTCAAAAAAAAGAAAATTTTTATTTTTGAGGAATGTGAAAGTTCTTGAAATTTTCATACCTGTACTAGAAATTGCGGACAGTCTCTATTAAGTTTATAGAAAAGTTTCTACATGACTGTATGCTAGAAAGCAAACATTGACTGAAAGCTTCCAAGAAAATATTTCTAGGGGTCACAGTTGCATCTTCTTATTTTAAATGTATTTACAATATTTCTGCATTGAACCCTTCATTATGTTCATAGAGTTAAATATGTAACCTTTCTAGAAAGAGTTTCCAAATGCTATTACTTGAAATATTGTCAGTGGAAGTATGCTAAGAATATATTTTTATGTTGAATGAGGAAATCTCTCATACTAGTATATAAATGTGGTATATTACTGAGAACATTTGTTGAAGATGTATCATAAAACACTATGTTTGATTTGTAAAATAAAGCTGTTAACATGATTTGTCCGGGAATATTTCACAGTACGAAGTTCAGATGTGTAGTATTTTAACAACAAGGGCTTTAACCCTAATGGTAAAATTGTAAGCATCTGAACACTGTACCGTGGTATTTTCTCTGGTATACCACTTTTTAATTCTAACATGATGACACTTCCTGTTTTGACATCAACATTTCAGTTCTTGTTTTGGTGTGACAGAAAACAAAATGAGGTTGTGATGACATTGTGCGATGTATTTCACAATATACTTCTTTTGCAATAAGATGTCACAAAGTATTGTGTTAGAATTGTATTAAAACAAAACATTTTGTTATAACTTATTAGTTAGTTGAAACTTTCATGTACTAGTTGGTTCAAACTAAATGCATTTTTTGAGAACTTAAACTGCCACACTAAAACACTTCATCATATTTAATTGCAAGGACCACTATTTCTTGTTTTTTTAAAAGGTCCGTATGTTTGAAGAAAATCAAATCAATCATGTAACAAGTTAATGGCATCATTAAAAAATTGTGACTTGGAAAGAAATAGAAAGCAGTGTCTTTTAATCTTCTGATTTGTATAGTTTCCTTAACTCAAGAATTTCCTAACAATATTTCAACTGGATGTATTAGTATCTTAACATTGATGGAAGACAAACTTATAAACCTCGTTAATAAACGGACAACTGGTAGATTCAAACAAAATAAGAGGGCCCATGTTTCAGTTAAAGGCCCACTTTCATTTACAAAGACAAAATATACTAGAATAACAGGATATACATGTGCGTTACAACTCCTGTTCTAAAGAACATTCCCATTATTCAAACAAGTAAATACAACCTATCTCTACACATTTATAGAAAACACCAACATCTTCATGAACTTGATAAATCATCAGCTTAATGCAAATTAGCTACTGTCACAGTAGTCACTGTCACAAATTATGGGTAGTCATGAAACTCTTAGCTGAATGATCTTAAATTATTAGAAATGTAATGAAATTTCCAATGTCATTTAAAAATTTTGATGCTCAGTAGAATTGCGACACATTATGTAAGTATACTTTATCTTCGCAAGTGAAACTTCGCCTTTAAGGTAAATGCCAGTATATTTTTTTTCCCAGACAGATAACATAGGTTGACATTTCTTAGCACATTACTGCCCTTTATAGAACAGAACTAACTTGTTAATAAACTAACCAGATGAAAAAAACAAAACAACAACAATAACAGAAGAAGACATATTTATGTACCATCATCAAACGAATTCAAAGTATATTTTGATCCATTTAGTGCATCTGTACTTGTTAATAGGTAAACTCAAGATATATTCATAATATTTAAATCCAACAAAAATGTTAAGAAAGCCTTATATGCTTGCACAGTTTGGTGAAACTGTAGAGATTTTTTTTTTCTGTTCATCAGTATATACTATGAAAAAATATAAAGATTCAGTAGTTTTCAATACATGTTGCTAAATTATATAAAGTGTGCCCAGGACATTTGGATTACACATTTAAGATCACCATATTCTTTCCTACTCCTCTTCAGAAAAGCTCTCATCACTGAAATCAAATTACATGAAAAATTACCATATTGAGTACAGCACTAAGAAAGGTCCTTTGTTATTGTAAATAGACAAACTATACTTTATATTTATCTACCTGAGTGTTCATATTTTTCCTCTTTATGATTTCAGGCAAATTAAATCACCATTTCATTGGAGAGATGCATATAAGCTTTATGGATGTGATCATCTGATGCCAGTTGACCTTTGAACTCTTCTGATAATTGTTATGGAGTGAATAATTGCTGCTCTTCGATTGGCCGTAACATAATAAGCCAGACATAAATGAAAAAAAATTGGCAAAATTGATTGGCAGTTTTTATGTCAGCCTTGTATTTGTTAGGCCAGTAAAATCCTTCTTTCGTCCAGACTGGAACTTTTAATTGCTTGGAAATGACTGCCTCTTTTTGACTTCTGGCTTAGTTTCGACAAAAACTGCTTTAAGTGTTTTTGTACAGGTATCTATAATAAGTATAGCATTGGATTATTTTCTTTTGTGTTCTTTTGAACTTTCATGTTGATTTTGCTGTTTATTGTGAAATTAACTTTTTGCCTTGATGTTAACATTAAGGCAAACAAAAACAAAAAAAAGCCAAAAAGCATAATGTCTAGCTAGGATATGCATGTACATGAAAGTAACTTTTAGCCTGTGACCATTATCCCCACTGTTACTATAGAAATGGAGGTGGTAAATAATGTTCTAGAATAAGATTTTTTCTCAGTGGAGGTAGTTTTGTCTGTAAGGCAACTCGACGTCTCGTAAAGGGTCATTAAGAAATCAACATTTACAGAAAATTGTATGTTCTTTTTACATGTTATGCTATGTGTAACCTTTTGTACCCTTGTTTGTAATATTTATTGTATTGATGATAAATGTAAATTTATTCCATAGCCCTGTGGAAATTTTTACAGGGAAAGTTAAGCAACTGTGAGATACATACAAGTTAGTTACACACTTACTGATTTTCTTGCCAGAAAACATAGATATCTTGCCATCAAAAATCAAAATAAGTATACAGGTATAAATTCTTTTTGCCATTTACTTTCAAGTATTTAAAAAATCACAGTAAAAATACAGAACTTATTTTTTTTGGTGTATAATAACTGAACATATAGACTTCTTTACTTTATTTTATACATGTTATCCATGTAAATGCTTCATTGACCTTAACTGCTGATATTAAAGTTTTATTATTAAACTTTATGTAAAGATTTTATCCACATAATTTATATGTGTACATGTAAATGTATTGGCCTAGTCATATATATTGATATTATGTCTTTTAAAACAGTCTGTGTAATCTACCTATAGCTTTAAACAATCAATAAACTGAATGATTGTGTTGCCCTGTATGAGAGCACTTTTATTACGACAGATTAAGAGAGCAAAGTCTGTTTTCAAAGATCCAGTTTTATCAGTTTTACTATCTCAGTCTTCAGTATTTACAAAAGAATCTGGTTGTAGTGTGTGGGGGGAAAAATCCCTGTTGACAAAATATTGTTCGAAGTTGATTTTAAAAGCCTTTGAATACCAGTACAGAAATCTTCTGATGACCCAAGCTAATGCTCTTCCCACCTTCCTATTTTCTGTTTACTGATTGATAGTGATAACTTAGGTAAATATTCCTTCACTGTCACATGCTAGTGCCATAAAATTGTCATGTAGGAATATTAGGGCATGTGTACATGTTCTTGAATGAAATGTGTTTGGAGCTTTTTTGTACTTATGCTTTGTTTTGTATTTAATTACGACTTATTTACAGTCTGCTTTCATTTAATTTGGAAAGAAAAAAAAGAAAAATTGCAAATGGGGAATGAAAATGGACTGGCATTTAGAATCACAATTTTCAAGATTTTTTTTTTTTAGGATGTGAAACCTTAGAATACCCATAATACAAATAATTATAAATTTTAGCTTCGTCTTTTTGCCATGTTAAAATACAAAGGGTGTCCTTGTGGCTTGATGGACAAATAAAATAGCTTGATAGAACTTAGACCTCAGAAAAGAACTGGCTCATGTGAAACATGGATTGTGTGGTTAATAATATTGTTCGACTTCCCACTTATCCTTTATACCTGTTACACCTCCAACCCCTTAGATGTGAATTCCTACCTATTGTGATGAAAATTGTAGAAGAGTTCAGACCTAGTTTCATTAATTTGTTCAGTGTATTGAATGATTTTCTGAAATTTACAAAATAAAACAACTCATTCCTCTCCAAAATGTGTTGGCTTTCTCTTTTGCTTATCTGAGCAGACGATAGGATTTGTTTTCTTGCAAAGTCAATATTTTAGCTTTTAGGATCAGCTCCTCTTATACCCCTGAATCTAAGTTGATTTAACTTACCTGGGATGCTTACTGCATGAAGGTCTCCCAAAATAACTCCATGCTGGAAATAAAAACCTTTACCATCTGTAAACCACAGGACCAAGGACCTCAAAATTTGGTATGTGGCATTGTCTTGTGGATTGCAACCAGAAAGAAAAATCTTAACCATCTGTAAACCACAAGACCCAGGACATTGGAATTTAGTATGCGGTATTGTCTACTGGACCTTAACAAAGGCTTCTAAAATTAAGCCTCTGGAGTCCAAACTGGCTCCACTTCAGGGGCCTTCTATATATATACCTGAAAAGCCTATGGCTTTCATTTTCATGTAACATTGTTCAGAAAACCTTTACAAAGACTGATAAAATGATACCCTTATGGTCAGTACTAGTACAGTTTTATTATTTATGAAATCACAAAGCCTAGAACTTTTATATTTTGCAAGTAGCATTGTCTGGTGGAGCTTGAAAAGACTGCTTGAAGCTTACCACTAGTGCCATTCCTACAATTCAAAAGGTTCCTTGTTTTGTGGAAAGTTAACTTAGTAGTGTAAGTGAACTTTATGGAGAAATAGTCCGGACAAGTTTTGTCTACGGAAGGCCCGCAGGACAGATGGATAGACCAACACATGAATCCAATATGGGCCCCAGATATTCTATCTGGGAGTATAATAATGCATAAAGAAATATAAAGGTAAAAGTCAGGATGAAGCCTGTACTTTGGCCATCAAGGAAAATGAGCAGTGAGGCTGAGCCTTCAAATAATGACTGCCTAGTTGAAGGGTGCTTAACAAAATATAGTGTATTTAATTTTTTTTAAATTTCTAGTTGCACTAAACTTGCAATAAAGAAAGAAACTAATGAAACAAGACAACAGCATACCAGATCCAGTGGGAGTTTTCACTATAGGCCTTTTCTATAAAGCTCCAATGAATAATACTGGATTAACCTATTTTAAAAGTCTTAAAATCAACCTGGGCTATTATGAAATAAAAGAATTTATGTCAAGAAATTGAAGAGTTGTCCAGAAATCACTGGATTTATCATAAAGTTTTCCATTTCTTGAAATCTTTCCAAATACTAAATGTTCATTATTTATTATATGAAATGACTCTACTACATGAAGTTTGAAGACTCTGATATAGTGATGACAATAGTAAAATCTTAAAAACAGATACAGATAACACTGAATTAAATAAAACAACAAGTGTTTCAACAATTTCATGATCCATGGCCTAATATATAGAGGATATTTGTTTGTTTTTGTGGAAGATGAGAATTTATTTCTTTGAGTGAACACCATATGTGATATTTTCACGAGTGGCGCAGCCACGAGTGAAAATATAAACATATGGTGTTCACGAGATGAAATAAATTCCCATCTTCCACTAAAAACAAACAAATTTTCTTTTTATTTTATGCCAACACGTCAAAAATGGGTATTTTATGACATTTATACTCAGGGCCTTCAATAAATTCCCCATGGTGAGCCCCAAATCAGTTAATGCGTACTTTGGTCAAACCGTTACTCCGCACAAAAAAAGTGCAGACAATCTCCAATACATATGATAACTTTACTTCTGCTGAAATAAACTGAATACACTTTCATCAAATAACATTTATTTTTCTCTACACAGTTTATCAATATTTATTGAATTTTAGCCATACATACTTTAATTATAAAAGTGGATTAATACCGAGTAATATTCAATCAATTGAATTGAAAGTCAGCCATATTGGATATTGTCCATGTGAGTTATGTAAACAAATCAGACATTTTAAATAATTTATGGCGAATTTCATCATTGTTCACAACTAGTTAGACTCAGGAATTCAATATTATAACTGGATTTAACAGGGTAAATAAATTTCACTCGCTGTCACTGTCTGAAATACAGCGGATTCTCTTGTATTTACGTGGTGGGGAAACAAGTTCCGGCACAAACAGTGGATTAGCAAAATGGTAATTTCACTGATTCAAAACAGTGGATTATCACTTTTATCTCACTGATATTTCCCTATATTTCATTGGTAGGCATAAAATAAATAATGTATATAGTATATTTCTTAAAAATGTACAAGTTACATCATGCTAAGACCATGCTTGTCATGATGCAGTCTCATTACAATGACTGACCAATATAAGATGCATCTATAAATAGCATTTTTGTTATTCCTTGACTGAATTGCAATGATTCTATCACCAGACGGCAATGAAAAATTCCATTCTGGTCTGCATTTTAAAGAAAATATTTCATTTCATGATGGAAACAGCAATAAAGGAAGGGTCTGTAAGTCTGTGAAGATTAAAACAAGATGGGTAATTTTTGTGTTGCTGAATTGTTAGAGAATGGGACACATCAAAGATCATTATCAGTTTGTTAAAGTCAGTAAATCTGGACTTTATCTGGCAAAATTATACCAAATCAAAGGAAACAGAAGTGGACACAATAAAACATGAAATACAGAATGATATAGTAATTCATTTTATATTACTAATGTTACTAACACTTCATAAACAAGTTGAAAATCAAGTAATATTTAATAAATACTTAACAATTTAAAAACAATCAAACAGAATTTCAGCTTTTTCTGTATCAGTCATCTTTAAGCTTTCAAGACAAAGTCAGTTTTCATAAATATCTACCAGCAATGGAAATTCTAAATGAACAACTTTCAGAGAAAGAGCAAAGGCAGTTTGGCACATTTTGAGTTATTCTATTAAAATAGAAATGTCAATTACTGAACACAGTTTGTGCTCAACATTTACCTGTAGTTAATTTTAAAGTCCTACTGTATATCTCGCAGAAACAATAATTTTGAGTAGATAAATGGGGTAGTTGAATTGTGTTCTTTATCAATTTTAGAAGTCCTGAAAATGTACATGTCAGGAAAATCCTTAACTGTCTGAAAATTGTTCAGATTTCAAACCTCAATAAATATTCTTGTTTACTTCCCAAGAGTAATGATTTTTGCCATATAACAAACATAAATTTATGCATTGAAGAGTGTGCAGGCGATGCTTGATGATGCATTACACACTCTAGTAAACTGAATTGTTGTTTTGAATTTATTTCAGATGACATCATTTCTTTATTTGCAACATTGTGGTCTAAAGGACTGTTATAGGAAGTCTTCATAAATTAAAAAAAATTCAGTATTTTAACATCCATCTAAAATACCAAAGCTGGTTATATTGCATTTATTAAGCAACATTAAGTAAGTGGGAATCAGATATAAGAGTATCATTTATTTCATTCTTCATCCTCACAAAACTGTAAGACCTGTTTTGAATTTGAGAATAGGACATTTTTTTTTAAATTTTTTATCTTTATTATGATAACAGTCTTCAGATCACCTGAATTAACCTGAAGGAAATTCATGTGTAACTTCGGGTACTACAAACCCAGAAAGAGTTCCACTAAGGTAATAGACTAACAATCTTAACTGCTTGTCTATCAGATCTATATATCAGGATCTGAAAATGGAATAAAACAATAGTTCAATAGACTCATTTTGGCAGTGAATGGCTTGATTAAAAAACCCTAGATCTACTTTCATTATAAATCTGGACAAAGTTTTCTCAAGATTTTTAAAAGTTCCTTTCGTATAAGAACAGTATTTGATTTCATAACATCCTCAGTGCTCTGTATATGAATTCCATAGTTACCATCACAAGGTTCACCTGAAATATGAAAAAAAAGTAATATGAAATCAATCAACTGTAAAACATTATTGTACAGGTCCTAAACATATTAATATTTAGAAAAGGATTTCTCTGGCAACTGTACCCCATTTGTAACCTCTCATTACTAGAAGTAATAAACAAGTACATTGCACATTTACTGTAGATATCTATTACTACAACAATTATTACTGTCAAAGATGCAAAACTTTCATGGTCTAAATTTTGAAACCCAAAGAAAAGACTTTAGACTAATATGAAAATGGATACAAAAGCATTACTGGACAAATAAAAAGCAGTTTTCTCAAATTATTTAAGACTAGTTCTATGAAATATTAAAAGTTGTATATTATCAATGTTGCTTATGACATTCAAAAGTAAGGAGACAAATGTAAAATAAAGCCTTAGGACTTGATCACAAATGAAATACATATGGTAGATCACTGTCAAAGTCTCCTTATGAATCAGCCAGTTAACAGAACAAGAGGGCCATGATGGCCCTGGATCGCTCACCTGAGTACTTTGGCTGTAGGTTTGCTGTTAAGCAGTATTTCATTTTTTAATTGAAAATATGTAAGTGCCTACAAACCAAATATGTAAAATATCAGTCAATAAATAAAGGCTCTATGACAGAAAGTAGAAATATCTATTATAAGCTATGGTGACCTTGACCTTGACCCTGTGACCTCAAACCCTACCCATGGGTAGACGTCCATGCAAGGAACCTATATACTGAATATCAAAGATATTGGTCTATAAATGAAGGCTCTATGAGGTACAGTAGATAAATCTATTTTTAGCCTCTGAGACCTTTAACCTAATCTAATAATTTGAAAAAGCTTGATAAAGCTTGCTTCATGCCAAATTTTAAAAGTCTAGGCCTTGTGGTTTCAGACAAGAAGATTTTTAAAGATTTTCTTCTATACTGCTATTTAAAACCGCTGACCCCTCGGGCGGGGCCAATAGTGACCCCAGGGACATTTTTCAAACAATCTAGGAAGAGGTCCACTAGACAATGCTGCATACCCAATATCTAAGCTGTAGGCATTGAGGTTTCCAGTAAGAAGATTTTTAAAGATTGCCTTTTTTACATATTAAGGGCCCCCGGGGTGGGGCCAATTTTGACACCGGGGCCAACATATACACAATACTGGTAAAGGTTCTCAACACAATACTCCACACCAAATATCTAAGGTCTAGTCCTATTAGTTTCGGAGAAAAATTATTTTTCATGTTTTTCCTTTATAACTTTATGTAAACCAAGAGAACCCTGGGGCGTTGCCAATTTTGACCCAGGGGACATAATTTGAATAAACTTGGTAGACATCCACTAGACAATGCTACATACCAAATATCTAAGCTGTAGGCATTGTGGTTTCTGAGAAGAAGATTTTTAAAGATTTCTTATATAAGCCTATGTAAAATCAATTGACCCCCGGAGTGGGGCCAAATTTGACCCAAGGGGCATAATTTGAACAAACTTGATAGAGGTCCACTAGACAATGCTACATACCAAAATCTTAAGGCTCAGGGCCTTGTGGTTTCAGACAAGAAGGTTTTCAAAGTTTTTCCTTTAAGTTGCCATAGCAACCAGAGTTCTTGATGGAATTGAATTCTTTGAACAACTTTGGTAGAGCTTCATGCAAAGAACATCCCAGGCAAGTTTCAGTAAATTTGGCCCAGAGGTTTCAGAGGAGATGTCGTTTGAATGAAATTGTTGATGGACGACGGACAAAGACTAATCACAAAAGCCCACCATGAGCCAAAGGCTCAGGTGAGCTAAAAATGGACAGCTGATATTATTTAAAATGGCTTTCATGATGCCATAGCAATTCTATCTATATATTTATGTATGTATTTAGGGAAATTTATCTTTGATATTAGTTGCCCATATGACCAATACACCCAAAAAGTTGTTAGACAAGATACTGAAAGCATTTAATCTGGATACAAAGGGCATTCAGAATGTTTTGAAACTAATGGGCTTTTACAAGTACTATTCTGTGCATTATTTATTTTATAGGAAATCGAAAGATGCCAAACACATTTGACAGGAAGCTTGTAGAAATGTGTCTTCTTAGTCTTTCGCTGTAATTATTTATGTAAAGCTATATAATTTTGTAACATGTAAATATCTGGATAGACAAACTGCTACTGAAGACTGAATTAGAATGAAATACAATGGGTTAAGACATTAAAATACACTTTATTCAAAAAGTGCTGAAAAAGAGTTCTAAAACTCCAAATACAGGAAATATATTCTTTTTTTATTTTTGCAAAACTCTTTCAACTTTTGAGTACCACTAACAGTGTCTACATAATCTTGTTCCGCTTCAGAAAATGCTCAGTTTATAGATCACAGTGATGTACAAACATTTCAATAAAAAAAACCTTTTATTTTCAAAGAAAGTTCCTCTGCATAAAACTATGACAATCAACATATAGGGCCATGTAAACTGTGCATATCTATCTATCTGCCTACCTCTTTTAATAATTTTATTCTTGTCATCTACTTCTGTAATGGCAGACTCTGGAATGCCCAGGATTGATAGATATTCAACTGTGGACTTAACATCTAGGAAATCACTGTCTTCTCCAAATATTACAAAACGTGGTGTAAAACGTTGCCGCATATACTCTGCCCGTATTTTCTCCTGAAAGATAACACAAAGAGGAACATTTATGAAAGACATTGAGAAAATATCACAGAAATGATTTAGTCAATCATAAATGAATTTTACTTGTTCACATTCAACAAAAAAGCTGACTGCAATACATCTACTTCTAGCAGTAGTATTTTGACAGAAGACTCCAATATCATTTAAACTTATCAATTTTACCCAGATTATAAAAAGGTTTGTCAAGATGAAATAGATAATCCTGACGACTGTCTCTTGGAAATTTTTCAAGCATTCATTCTAAAATGAAAGATACTGGCAGTCATGATGGAATTCTGACAAGCATTTATACTGTAAGGAGAGACTGGATCTCTTGATGAAATTCTACTAATGAGATTTCAAAGCCTTCTTGGGCTGAGCTGGGTACCCACATCACCTTTAAACTGTATGTATTTATAATTTTTAATTGGATTTAAAAGTAAAATCCTCATATTATGGACTTCATTCTTTCTTAAGCTTCACAAACAATTACATGGTGTTTCTTTAACAGTTACATTCTTACCAGGTCAACCATGAAAGTTGTCTCAACCATGAAGTCTGACTTTTATGTAAGAAGAAAGAAAAATAAGAATATTATCTGACTAATTTTTACTTCTTTTGAATTTTCTAGTGTGAAAATATCCTGGAATGTAATCATACATTATGTCTTTAGTGAAGAAATAAGAAATCCTAGCTGTGAGTGTAACATAGATTAAATTATGGGTAATAATTAGCCCTAACAGGCTCATTATCTAATATAATACAACTGCACAACTGCATTTGCATGGCTGCATTTGAAGTGATTCAAGAAGCCGAGTCAGAGGTCTCAAGTGGCAAAAGTGTATAAGACGGATTATAGCTAAATGCATTTCTTATTTCAAACATGTTTTTATATCTGACATTATTTCCCAAAAGTCAGTAACAGCAGACCTAGGTCGAATTTACTAGTGTTTACTACGAGAGCAGGATATTTACATGTACATCACATGATTTTCATTTATACACGGAGGGAGTAAAATTCACTAGTGAACTACTTTTGAAATGCATGCTGTGTAAGAGTGATCTGGAGGTATATGTAGTTAATTTACCGTCTGGCTGCTTCTATATGTATAGGACTAAATTGGCAAGTTGTGTTAGAATATTTCTTAATCATGCATATACACATGTCAGTAATCATCTGAAGACAAGTGTAGTTCAGTGGTCAGGTTGTCTTGTTTCTGGTTTGAATATCAGCTAAAGCTAGACATGCTACCTATCATGCTATACTTATCTGAGTTTTTTCAGCTGTAGGAAGGTACCACTATGGAAACTTCTGGCACATTTAAAAACAAAAATGCCATGATGGCCATGGGTCGCTCACCTGAGTACTTTGGGTGTGGGTCTGCTGTTTATCAGAAGCAAAATAACATACTTTGAATATTTCAAAGATCTCATATTTTCTACTAAGAGAACTCTCGGACAAGGCCAATTTAGAACCAAGGGACACAATTTGATATGTATCCACTATAAAATGCTACATAGAAAATACCTAAGCACTTTGGCATATAGTTTCAGACAAGAAGATTCTCAAAGTTTTCTCTATACAAGCCTACTTAAAACCAAGTGACCTTGGGACAGGGCCATTCATGACCCCAAGGGTATAATTTGAACAATCTTGGTAGAGGACCTGGAGATGATGCTCCTTGGAAAATATCTAAGAACTAAAGGTTATGGTTTCTCAGAATAAGATTTTCAAAGATAAAATATTTTACACAAATAGGGCTCCTTCAGCACAGTCAATTTTGACCCAAGAGACATAATTTGAACAAAATTGGAAGAGATTCACTAACCAATGAAGCATACAAAATATCTAAGGTGAAGGGCACATGGATTCAGACAAGAAGATTTTTTAAGTCTTCCCTTATATACTGTAAGCTTTTGAAATATCAAGTGACCCCAGGGCAGGGCCATCAATGACCATATGGGCATAATTTGTACAGTCTTGGTAGAGGACCTCTAGATGATGCTCCATGCAAAATATCTTTACCCGTTGCCTTGTGGTTTTAGACAAGAAGATCTTTTAAGTCTTCCCTACATAAGCCTTTGTAAAATAAACTGACCACAGAAACAAGACCACTTATGACCACAGGGGCGTAATTTGAACAATCTTGGTAGAGGACCGCTAGGTGAACCTTTATGCAAGATATCTTAGCTCTAGACCTTGTGGTTACAGACAAGAAAATTTTCAAAGTTTTTCATTTCTGTTGCCATAGCAACCAGAGTTCTTGATGGAATTCAACTCTTTGAACAATTTTGGTAGAGATTCATTTAAAGAACATCCCTGGCATGTTTTATCAACTTTAACCCAGTAGTTTAGGAGAAGATTTCACTTAAAAGGAAATGCTGACACATTATGACATGCTGCGGACACAGGGTGAAGACAGCTCACCCTGAGCATGGTCAGGTGAGCTAAAAATGACTAGATCTATGACACATGATGTTTTTGCTGTGAACTGATAAAAATCAATTGGTATATCATGCTTTTCAATGCAGCTAAAGCCAATCAGTATAAACTTACATCTACAAATGTAAGAACGGCTATGGTTCTTGAGTATGTGACAATCCTGTAAGTCTCCCAGTGTCTCTTTTTTGTAAACACCTTTATACCAGCCACACATGCCTTAAGAATTCCATGAAGTGGATATCTTTCATCATACACCTTTGTGAAACGTTTATGCAGCCATACTGGTAACATTGATCTGAATCAAAAACATAACTACACATAACAACTTGTTTTCATATTCTTTTACCACATTAAAGAATCTGACTTAATTTTTCTGGCTCAATTTTGAGATTTTAACCTGCAGCACTTTTTTTAAAAAAAAGTACCATAGGGATTCAAGTAATAAAAAAGAGATATTCAATCTTAATGAAATTCCAACAGGAATATATAAACATGATTTCACAAGCAAACTGAAGTATCTGACTTATTTTTGAAAATGATAAAAACATTTACATTTGTATATCAAATGTGTTACAATTTTAAAGTCACTAAGTAAAAAAAAGATATTTAACATGGAAAAGAAAAAATATTTTCAAGTGACATTACTGAATAAGAAGAAAGTCATGTTATACAAACAAACCTAGTACATATCATTTACATGTTACAGGAATATAATGAAAAAATCTATGTGATTTGTATAACAAAGTTTCATTGGATAACTTGAAATCAAAGAAGGTTGTCACAATATATCAATATGAATTTATGGAATACTGACTGAATAACTGAGTTTTTCCCTAGTAGAGTTTCATCAGTAAAAGTCATGATTCTTTATAATTCAAGCTTTTGGGAAACAAGATCATTTTTCTCATGCCGTAAAACTTCAAGTTACTGAAATTTACTGTAAACAGTTTATACATCTATCAGTTTTTAAATCACCATCTGAATCAGATTATCCTTATCAGCAAACATGAAAAAAGGACCAGACATTTTTTTATCCAAACTAGAGAGCAGATTGTTTTTTCAATTTTCTGTCTCCATTAAAATATCTTTCACCTATTGAAAAAACTACATATAACCTGTGTTATAAAAGATGACAATGTCTGAAGAAAACTGTGAATTTTAAAACAGGCGAGGCTGAAACTTATAACAGGTTTCAGAGGAATATCACTCTTTACAAGGCTATTTTAGAGGAAATAAACTTTTTTCTATTTTTTTCTGTCACCTACTTACTTGGTAGGTTTAAGACCAGTTGGGTTAATCATCACTAATGACCTGAATAATGAAGGATTAAGTACACACAGCTCAACACCAGTATACACACTACAGCTGTTTGTGACCAACATATCCACCCTGAAATAAACAATCAATGTTCTTCAGTACACAGATTGATGGCAGTCTTTTCTCTTGTTTTAAGAAAGGAGCTAGGACCTTCAATAAAAGCAATTGAAAAGAAAGAAAACAGGACAAAGATATTTCTTTTAAAATGAAGGAAAGGTAAATCTTCTTGGCAACAGTTTCTCAAATTCATCAAATTGGGAAATTTGTTCATAATATTGGGAAAAAATATACTTTTTGGCGTTGGGACTGGGGCCCTATTTTGACACAAAATAATGTAGAAAATAAACATTGCATAGGTAACAAGAGATAGAGCAACTATGGCTTTCTAACTTTCTACATCTGATTTCAATAGAAGAAAAATCACAAAATAATGCTGGACATGTTATAAGAATGTAAAAGAGAATAGCACATTAAAAAGAAACTATAAATTAAGTGAGCTTTTGTAATTTCAATCACTAGCAATGTCTGAAAAGAGGACTCAGGTGTTCTTAAATTTCATCCTTTACTGAAGAAACTACTTAGACTTTTTTGTTTCTAAGATACAAAACTTAAATCAAACTAGAGATGGTTTTTGAGAAAAACATATGTTTTCCTCTACATGTTATTTACCATGAAGAATACTAGTAGTAAATGCATTTAAATTGGGAAAAAATCAATGATGGCAACTCTGCTAAAAACATCTACCCAGTATAAGACAATAATATGCATAACTACACTTGCTAGTGATCACTACTATGAAGTTTTGTCAAAATCTAACCAGCAGTTATGGTGATATGCTCAGCTATATCCAAATTTGGACAAATCAAGGGCCATAACTTATTTAAACAAAATCCGACTGGAACAAGACAAAAAATTGCATAACTTCTCTCACTTATAATCATTTCTGTGAAGTTTCCTCAAAATTCAATCAGCAGTTATAGAGGTATGTCCAAATGTTTTCAAACTGAGACAAATCAAGGGACATAACTCCACTAACAAACAGCTGACCAGAACACATCAATGATAATTGTACCTACAGGTGTTTACAATCGTTTCTGTGAACTTTTGTCAAAATCAGGTAAGTGGTTGAGGAGATATGCCCATATGTGTTCAATTTTGGACAAATCAATGTCCATAACTTTGCTGAAAATCACTGAACCAGAACACATCAATAATCCTTGTAACTACAATTGTTCAGAATGATTTCTTTGAAGTTTTGTCAACATCAGACAAGTGATTATGGAGGGATGCCCATGTGTGTTGACATTTGGTCAAATCATGGCCCATAACTCCACTAAAAATCAGCTGATCAGAACACATCAACATACTTGTAACTACACTTGCTAATGAATATCCCTTTGAAGTCTTTTAAAATAAAAGAAGCGGTTATGGAGATATGCCAAAATGTGTTCAAATTTGGACACATCAAGGCCTATGACTTTGCTGAAAATCACTGAACTGGAAAACTCCAATGATATGCTCAACTAGGCTTGGTACCAATAGATCATAACAAGTTCATCAGCAAGTGTAGTTGCAAAGGAGGAGTGCCAGATTCGTCACTAACAAACATGGAAACTGATTAAGTGTATCCAACATTTTACAATCTCTAAACTGGAAATCTCTTAGAGATCGAAGGGAAGCAAGACTAACAATCTTATATAAAATAGAAAATGGATTGGTTAAAATCGACAAGCAAGATCGCCTTTTACCACCAAAACGTCTATCCAGAGGAATGTACAAAAAATCATTCCAGATCCCATAGTGCCACGCAGAATATAGACGGGAATCATTCTTCCCTAGAACAATCAGAGACTAGAACAGCCTACCACCAGACATTGTATCAGTGGGGACCCTTGAGGCTTTCAAGTCTCAAGTGTCCAAGAACTCTCTCTAACTCTGTAAGTAATTCTGTTTTTAACAATCCACGGTACATATTTCCCACTTTTTAATCTTATCTTTTTCTTGCACAAACCTCTAAATTGCAGAATAATCAACTTGTTGATGGTGGCCATTAACTGGTAGAGGAAGAAGAAGTTCCACTGAAATACACTACATGTATGTCGACGGAGACATAATAAGCTGTATTTGTCTGAACCTGTAAGTAAGAACCTTCTAAGAAAGTACTTACTTTTCTATCTTCAGTTCTTTAAGAAAATCAGCGACAAACTCAGCTTTGTCTCTGACACTCATCTGAAATACTGCCTCATCATATTTACTCTTCCCTCGACAAAAGTTGTTTCCTGCAACATTAAACGGCAGAAACATTATGTTAGATGCTTTTTCTCTGACTGTTGTATCTTTCTTTCAGCAAGCAGTAACTTTTAATGACTCAGTTAATAATAAAAATATATTCCAAAAGCTTTTTTCTGAAAACATCTCTTTTCTGTGAAACAAGTGAAGAACGATACTTCAGATGATACTTCAGAAGACCTGTAAAGGAAAATGCATGTAATCTAAAATTTACAATATCCTTACTAGAGAAAGTCAGTCATGTAATGTCAAGTGAATAATCTCTGATGGAGTTGTATTTCAAATTTGAAAGCAATCTTTTAAACATCAAATGCAAAACTTACCTGGCAGATTTGGTATCACAACTCGATATCCTAATTTAGCAAATGTCATTAAAATACTTGTTAATTCTGTGTGGTTTCCAACAGAGCTTGGCAAACCAAGAATAATAGGTTTACTGTCTGAAATAACAACATTAGTTTGGTGTTTTGTGTCCACATATCCAACATCAAACTCTAAACCTTCGGGGTATTCCATCCAGAATGAAACACTTGTTCGGACAAAAACAAATCTGAGGGGAAACAAGGCCACTAAGTCTAATGCTTTATCTACATTTCCTCTTGTGGTTGCATATCTTAAGCTGACAAATCTGCAGAAAGTTTTCAGTTTGTGTCTTCTTGAGAGAACATTCAGAGCATAGCTATATCGCCTTTCAAAACATCTACATGCTGGCACTGTCCGAACTATCCGAATTGGTGCAACCCGGCATACAGCATTTCCTATATTCATGGTTAATAAAAATGCTAGAGAGCTTAGAAAGGATTAGAACGGGTAAAACAGAAATGTCCAGGTTAAAATTTACTTAATAAAGTCAACATTTCGTTGTAATTCTTGCTTTGATCTTGTCAAGGTTCTACACTGGGGGCTGCCATCTTGTTTTCGGTGTGCGGGTAAAATACTGTTGGTGACAACCGCTTTGCACAGCTCATATACACCCATAGTAAATTGGAGTTTTCACATGTGGTTCTTATATAATGTAACATGAATGATTCTATATAATCGACTACAAGCATCACTAACTTATTTGATGAAAATACCTAAAATACTTTTAAATTCTATTTTAGGTCTTTGTCCACACGTGACAGTATCACTTAGCATATTTAACCCTCAAAACGAAAAAAATTTCTTTTTCACTCAACTTAAATATCTACAAGGGGTAGATATTTAAGTAAAAAGTGATTTTTTTTTCGTTTTGAGGGTTTTATGCTCAGTGATACTGTCACCTGTGGTCTTTGTCACGACCTTAGGAAATACTAAGTTGATTTTGGTTTAGTTCTGTATCCTGTCGTAACTATCCAAAGCCTGTACGTGTACAATGAACTATTTCAACCAGCTTGAGTACCAACAAATGTAAGGATATAACCTAAGAGTCAACGAAAAACACTATTGAGGAAACTCCTAATGTGCCAACTCACGCATATTGACAGTATACGATAGATGATTACTTATAGATATTACCAAGTCAATATCATTTTTGTTGATAACATTACTCAGAAACTAAAAGGAAATGTATTCAACATTTGTTTTCTGTCATCAAGGCAACAGCAACCTCCGTTTTACGGAGCACTTTGAAATGAAGCCATTATTTTTAGAAAAAATCATTAATTACCTCTTGAATACTGTTCATACTGAATAAATCTGTTATATTTTTGTTTGATATTGACGTAATTTGTTAAGTATAAGTCGAAAGAAAGGATTCTGGTAAGACAACACATGATTTCAGAAGAGTGCACGGAGCAGTTCAACGTGTTTAATTTTTTAAAACCTTTAAATGCCTTAAATGTACCTTCACCGAGGCTTTCAAAAATCGGTTTAAACATGAATTTGAATAATACAATAACTTTTCTATAAGACAAGAGAAAAAAAGCAGTCAGTTAAAGATTTTATGAAAAAGAGTATCTTTACAACTGTTTGCATCATGTAGATTTTTTTTTCCATAAAAGCAAAGACCTATCATAGGTCTTTGATAGAAGTGAACAGCGGAGACTGCCATATGTTGTTAAATCGTTCGTTATTATTAATGTTTATATGAAATCTAATATTGAGGGCTTTTTAAATGTATTGTACAGGTATGCATTCGTAAATGATGCTTTTTTAAAGCAGAAAAACAACTATAGTCAGTTATTCTGACTGGAAGATTGTTACATTCCTTAAACGACGGAGCCTTCTCCAAAGTACTCCATACAAGTAGACATGTATATATTGTATGTTCTTTAAGACATTATGTCAGAATTTCGCGGAATTTAGAATATCGACTGACGAGACTTAGTTTGATGGGTATTTGACAACACAATATATTTTGAAGCTTTTTGGGGCATTTATGAACGAGCTTTTCGGACAATCCTTGTACTTAGTTGTTCCCATGTGCTGACGTTCTTAACTGAAACATGCAACAGGAACATATTTCCCTAATAAATTGTTGTTTTAGATCACGGAAGTATAAATATACATTCCCCATTTTAGTGTTTAATCAAGTGGAAATATTCTTTTATAAATTACCAACATATTTTTAGCAGGCGCAGGCAATGCTGTACTTGTACTTATCCCTTGAGACAGAAAGATTGTAGAGTGTGGAAACTCGTAAATGAGGTGATGTATCTTTGTTCACTTGTACATCATAATTATGATTTTTGAAATACCGATAGGTAGACACAAACCCGTCACAATATTTCACTGTGTTTGATCTCCCGTTGGTAAGAAACGTTTAGGAATACCCTAGGTCCTTATCATTGTTACGGAAACACGCATTTAAATTACAGAAATTATCTTAGATTAAATTTTGAATGAATAGGCATAGACCAATTTTCAGCAATCATTAACATTCGAAGTTTTGACAAAGTTTCGTTATCAGGTAAAGACGATAAAATATATCAAATCTCTTGCAATATTCGACAGGCAACAATCCTAATAAAGAGTTCAGTCAGCCCAAAAAAACAAAAAACAAAAAAACAACAACAACTTTTTTGGCGATAGAGAACAAAATTGACTTAAGCATGTGTCCAAGATTCTGTAGTATCCCAACGTATATATCTACAGTCACGTTAAAAATCTTTATCACTTCTTAAGAAACGGCAGTATGCATTGAATATAAAAGAATTACTAAGTTAAAGAAAATTGCATGAAAATCACTCGGTTTCTTTATCGTGTTTCACCTACCTTCTTATTTCCCAGTGATTGCTGTCGCTTCTGACTATATGATTAAGGTACCAATCGAACAAATCAAAGAAATCGACGCGTATGTTTTAAGACATGATACGTCATTTTTTTAAATCGCAACATCCTACTGCGTATGGTTTGTTTCTACACTGTGATTCCAAGTCTCAAAGTATTCAAATGGCAGCTTCGACATAGAAAATCAAAGTTTGAGTCGTGTGACCATGACCTTCACCTAAGAGACCTTGGTGATGTGTATGAGTTTATCCCTTTTTGGATGGCGTGTGGACTGACAGACATACCATGAACTGTAAGGCTCGGGTGAGATAAAGGTCAAAGATATCAAAGTGTGGCCTCTTGTTTCGAAAAACTTGGGTCGATTGCATGTTACAACGCCAGGCTATAGAAACAGTGTATCACTGTGTATCACTGCCGAACGGAAAAGCAGACGACAATGACAACTGACAACACTCGACGGCATAAGACAAACAAAGTTATCTTTACGTTTCGTTTAAGCTTTACAGGCAAAACAATTATCGCTATGCATATATATAATTATGAAACAAACTATTCAAAGAAATGTATCAACTGTGCTGAGAAATTAATACTTATGTTTCACAGCTTCTTCTCAAAAACATAATCACTTTTTTACAGTGCTGTAAGGGATTTCTGACACTGCTTCTTAATAAACAGATATATGCATAGTCAAATCAAACCCGCTCTTCACACTTTAAACAATGTAAATAACGAACACTATTAAAATAAGTCAGATATCAGTCAATACTTCAAAATTCATCGTCTGCTACGATGTCTCAAATGACAGGTGACCTCCCTCTTTTTGCAATTATCAGTTATCGGATTTGATTTATGATAATTATTGTCGAATAAACGATCTGATCCTGATCTTGCTGATCTAGAACACGTGACTGAACATCTAGAAGACATTGGTGTCTCAGAAAAATGGTTTCTGTTATATTCATAGCCATGCCTGTAATTGTGTCTGTGTCTCGATAACTCACGTAATGTGTTGATGTCAACCGACATTCCTTGTTTGTTGGTTTTGGCAGATTTCATCAACTCTGAACTTAAAACTGAACTTATTCTTATGCCTGTATGTCTTTCATGACTCTTGTGCGATCTTGGATGACGCGAGTTATTTGAAAAACGCCCAAAGCGTCTATCAACTGATGACGATTTTGAACGACGGAATCTCTGTGAAGACGAAAACCGGCATGTAGACGAAGTTCTCTCTCGAGTCTTTAACCGATCACGTGACAGTCGATCACGTAGCTTGGACTGGGAATAACAAAGTAAGTCGTGGTCTTCCTTGTGCACTGGAGATCTTGTTCTGTACTTGGAAGATACAGTTTTCGAGTAATATCTACTATGTTTACGATGCGGAGGCTTGTCAGCGTGAAATTTATCCAGCAGGTCATTTGCGTACTGATCTTCATCACCCTGACCTTCGTTTACATTGTTAAATATTTCCGAATCAGAGCTTTCAAAATATACCTTAGGACTTATCTGCCTGACAGTCTTTTTATGATTATGTAGTCCGTAAAGTGGATCCTCGTCCTCATCATCAGATTGACCACGATCTTGTCGCTTTCTCCGTTTAATGCGTCGCCCTTGGTCTGCTCCGTGTTCCAGTTTACCTTTGGACCTTATATTGAACATGTTGCTGTTCTCTGATGTCATCAAGAACCTTCCTAGATTAAGCGAGTGATTGTTGTAGTTTGCACATCTTTGTTCACCTGAAAAACGGAAATCTGAATCTGCAGAACCTCTTGCACGAAGTCGCGGATCCTCATTCCGTTTTGTGTAAAAGTGAAATGTCTGACCTCCGTATGTTGGATGTATGGACTGTTGGACTGGAGTCATGTAGTGGGAGAATGTAGCGGACGTCACCAGCGGGCTTACATTGTAATACGCATCTACCTGCGAATTGCTTTCGTTAGCATATGTTGAATATGAGGGTGAAACGGCTTGGATATTGGGACACGAAGTTTGGCTAGAATATTCCTCCGACACCGCACCAAGTGAATACGGGTTGTTGGATGATTCTTTACATTGAATATTTGCTGCATTCAACGGGACATTCACACTAGCGTGTGTGTAAGTGTGTGGGCTTGAATAACTTTCTGAAGGACTTGTTATTTCATTGTTGTAATTTGTACTGTCTGTTTCTATGGAGAAGTCTTTGTAAACGCAGTATGTCTCAGCTCCATTTTTATTCTTACAATTGTCTCCATGACTACGTTGTTTTGTGCTGCCCATGTTATATTGCACAACCGAAGCAAGATAGTCAAGGAACTGAATATCGCTTATATCATGACTGGGTTTTGTATTGCTGTATGTGTTGTCAGCATCTTGAGAAAAACAAAGCGACTTCGGGTAATCTACACCATGGTCACCATTTTGTTTCCCAGAGTGGCCGATCGTTGTTGGCGTTTTCGTGCAAACGTGATGACAACTACCTCCTGTAGGCATTATTCCTTTTTGCTTTAAATTTGTATCTTTTACATCATACGGATACTTATCTTCACTTGAACGACATCTATTTCTTTTTCTTAATTGGAGAATCGGACTGAATAAGAAAGCATACTTTAATTTTAGATCAGAGATATTTACTTCAGGAATGCTTTTAGTGACGGTTTCGATTGTTTCCGAAACGTCTTCACGAGATCTACTTGCTTTACTCCGCGCGACGAGCGCAACAGGGCTATCACTCGTGTTATCAGTAGACTTAGATTCGCCAATATATTTATGACATTTCCAAATATGGTTCGTAACATTGCTAGAGTACAACGCGAAGTCTTTTCTTACTGTCCTTTGATTTCCATAGTAAACTGCCTTTCTGTAAAACGGAAAATTCCTTATATCGACATTGTTATTCAACCAAGTACAAATAAATCTCGGTTTGTTTGTCTCAAATACTTCTTTGCTAGGGCATTCGTTTCTACTGATATCAACATTTTCATCTGTCTTATTGTTATTTAAACTTCCGGTACTCGGTTCCCGTTCGTTTCCGTCTATGGTAAGACTTAGGTCTATACTTTTGATAACATTTTGTCTACATGTCTCGATGTCTTTATCTTTGGATTTTACAGGATTCTGAGTATGCTTATTCGGGTTAAATTTGTAGCAGTTTATCTCTCTTGTTTTGTCGAAGTTTTTATTGGAAATTTCATCCTCTAATGTCCTCTTCACACCGGACAGTGGATGGACTTTACTGCATGAATGTACAGGACAGTTCTCATCAATACACTGGTGCATTGACAGCCATTCTTTATTTACACGTGAACTGGTAAAGCTTGTCATTTTGTTAGAGTGTCATTTCAGATATTCTGTACATCTTTGGCGAAAAATTTTGTTTCACATATCATCAATGTTCAAACACTTTCCTAGAATCAAGCATGTGTGATCCTGAAAACACACAAAACATATATTTTATTACCAACTTGTAAAAACTGCTTCATATGATATCGTTTTTTCCCGTTCATTCTGACGTCTTGACCTTGGCATCTTGAAATCAAAGTTTAGAAAAACTGTTGGATCAATTGTCTCTGAATACGCATTAGAATGTCATGTAAACTGGTCACATCCTAGGCATTAATTTAAAACTGAATCATAATTATTTTATGAGACAGATCAAAATACGTTACTAGACCTGCAGTTTTATCATAAATAATTAAACCACAATTCTCATGGCTTGCGATCTTCAAAATATATAGTGCGAATAAAAAGAAGATGAAACATTTACATCAGTCATTTCACGTAACAGTTGCAACCCTGTTAGCTACCAACATCTATCTATCTTCCATATAGTCAAACCCCTGCTGGGGACCTAGACATCTAGCAGTAGCATCAATCAGTATTATTCTGCCCGCACCGCAGTATTTTTTCTTAACCAGGCAAGGTCAGGACTTGCTACTATTTTTTTTATTTCATTTACCATCGGTAACAGTTGCCTATATGGCCGACGCCCCTGCAGAGTTTCGTAAGTAATTTTAGGCTGTGGGTGATAGTATAAGGATCCATTATCCGGTATCCATTCGCCCGATTCAGTAACCGAAAGTAGAAAACCTGTAAATTGGGAAATCAGAGTTTCTTAGTAACAGCAGGTATTCTAAGCAGTCTTGATTTCTGCGTTAAGATTAATGTATGGCCTCTTGTTTGACACTGGGAATTTTGAGGTTGGTGTATGTAACTGTCTTGAAATGACGAGTGAAACAGGGCACCTGTGTTTTGCCCGATTGAGAAGCTTTGCATCTTTGTGTTATAATAGCCATATAGTGAAAAATGGGCATTTTTCTGAAGTGCCGTTTGGTGGGCAAAACATGTTTGTTATGAACTTAAGGGGGTCACAGCATGTGTACAAGATTTATTCTGGGGCAAGAACCGCTCTACTGCATCCAAGTGTCTGTGAGTTTTGCAAGAACACTTGTTTCCTAATGGATATAAATAGAATCCAATCTGATTTAAACTAAGCTAAGGACGTAGAAAATAAGGTTATGTGATACAAGTACTCACCAAATAGTGTAACTGATGATATTTCAAAAAAGGTGATTGCTTCGAAACCTTGTAAACCCGGAAGCTAATTGATAATATGTCGCCATCTTGATTTCAGTTTACGTCACTGATTACGTCATTAGAAAATATAATTTTCCCGTCTTTTCAAACTCGCTCTTGTATTCGTTCGTACGTAGTGATTTCCCGCAGAGTGTTATGTTTCTGAGTTTGTCTTTTGCCCTAGCCCGACATAGTGAGACATTTTAGTTACATAGTTGTAGGTATTAAACAAAGAATCACTATGCATCGGTTTATAAGCAATGTAAATGTTCGATGTTTTTCTATGTCAGATGTGCAGTCATTACCATCCTTTTCATTATCATCAGCATTTAAATCACCGTCAGATAACAGTTGCTTTTAAATGTGTATTTTGAAACAAAACCATAATGATTTAATTTTCAGTCTGTTCAAATCTCTCGTTAATAACATATATTATTTCATAAAATATCAGGTCATAATGTTTTCAAGTGCCACCTCCCTATAATACAGTTCCAATGGTCAAGTGGCAAGCTTTTTTTCGTACATATAGTTCTTTTCAGGTTTTGTTCATTAAACATCCTACCAGGCATTTGTAGCAACAACAGAATATGGAAATACATAAAATTTTGTATAAAAAAGTTAAAATAAATCTGTATTATTATCCCCCGCCAAAGGCAGAGGGATAAAGATTTGGCGTTGTCCGTCCGGCTGTTTGTCCTTCCGTCCGTCTGTCCGTTCGTCGGTCACACTTTATTTGGAACATAACTAGAAACTATTTAAGTTATGAACCTAAAACTTCATATGTGGTTACATCTCATTAAACAGAAGGGCAGTGCATAGTAACCGTAACTCTTCATTTCATACTTTTTATGCTAAGGGTGGCATACAGTTTTTGAACCGTCTGTCCTTCTGTCCGTCCGCATTTTTCTTGTCCGGTCAATAACTTTGTTATTATAAGGTGAATTTTAAAATAATTTGGCATAAATGTGTGTCACATTATGACGACGTGTCATGCGCAAGACCTGGTCTGTAGTTCAAAAGTGAAGGTCACACTTAGGCTTCAAAAGTCATTTTTGAGATAATGCAGTGATCGTCGTGTCCGGTCTGTTTCTTTGTCATTCACAATTGGATTTTAAAATAACTTGGCATAAATGCGTGGTGCAATTAGACGACGTGTCATGCGCAAGACCTGGGTCTCTAGCTCAAAGGTCAAGGTAACACTTAGGCTTCAAAGGTCATTTTTGAGATAATGCAGTGAGGTTGTGTCCGGTCTTTATCTTTGTCATTCACGATTGGATTTTAAAATAACTTGGCATAAATGTGTAGTGCAATTAGACGACGTGTCATGCGCAAGACCTGGGTCTGTAGTTCAAAGGTCAAGGTCACGCTTAGGCTTCAAATATAATTTTTTCATGATAATGCAGTGAGGTTGTGTCCGGTCTGTTTCTTTGTCATTTATGGATGAATTTTAAAATAATTTGGCATTAATTTGTTGCACATTATGACGACGTGTCTTGCTTAAGACCCAGGTCTGTACTTCAAAGGTCAATGTCACAGTTGGGCTTCAAAACCTCATTCTCATTATAATGCTGTAACGGTTTTCTCTAATAATATCGCACCTTATTTAAAAGTTTACTGATTAAATTTTTGATAATTATGTCTCCCCCCCTCTGGGGGGGAGACATATTGTTTTTATCTTGTCTGTCTGCCCGTCTGTCACACTTCTTTTCCACTCAATAACTGGACTACTGATTGACTTAGAACCTTCAAACTTCATACGGTGATTGCTCTTATTGGGTAGAAGAACCTAATGATTTTGGGGTCAGTAGGTCAAAGGTCAAGGACAAAGGGGCCAGAAAGGTGAAAACAGTTTCCACTCATTAACTGGAGTTCTATTTCACCCAGAGCCATCAAACTTCATACGGTGATTGCCCTTATTGAGTAAAAGAAGCCTTTTGATTTTGGGTTTCACCTAGAGCCTTCAAATTTCATAGGGTGGTTGCTCTTATGAGTAGAAGAACCCTACTGATTCTGGGGTCAGTAGGTCAAAGGTCAAAGTCACTGCTGGAAAGACACTTCTCGAACATATATATGTTAAAAACATGGACTGCAGTGAAGCTGGTGTTACTCCATTACATTACAGCTACAACGGAGTAACATATGATGTCTTCCAGGTCAAGTTTACTCTTTCGACTTCAAATGCCTTCTATCTAAAAATTGGGTGTCGGGGGCATATGTCTGTTTACAACGACAGCTCTTGTTCAGTTATTCCCTTTGCTATTTTTCCCATTTTTTGTTTGTTTGGACCATAGCTCTAAAAGTATTTGAGATATCTACGTTAAACCTCTAAGGTGCAGTCACGCAGGGCATATGAACTGTAACTCTTGATCACTTTTGAGTTATTGCCAGTTGTTATTTTTTTATGACTTGATTTTGTTCGGAATAAAACGCAAAAAGTATCTAAGGTATCAACATGCAACTTCATGCAAGATTTTATGAAGACTATGAAGCTTCAAGAACACGACACGTAACATACTGTCACATTGCTTTGTGTCATAAACATTGCTTTGTGATATATCTGTAGTGTGAATTGTAGCTTTGTACTTTGAAGTGTATTGCGTTTATAGCTAATTATGTGATTTAAGTTAGTGTTAAAATATGTGACTAAATTTGCATTATTCGACAGGTGGTATAAATTCGCAGAATTTGCCCTAGTTTATAATGTTTTAAAGTACAAGGCTACGTAAGTTTATGGGGGTATCATTTATAGTAAAAAACTAATCAACTGCATAGCTGTTACTGAAACGGCAATGTTATAATGGACAGTTATTAAAATGGCATAATATAAAACGACGAAAATGACGAACAACCAAGATGATTTAATGAAAAAAGAATGCCCCAACTTATATTGCACACAGGAGTATTAGAAATATTTGAAGGAAGATCAAATAAGTATAATGATAACTTTAACTTGATAGTGAAATTATTTTAAGTCTGTATTTATTGGTAGTTTTTAACTGGGTTTTCGTTTTACGTTACAAAGCTCTAAAAGTGTACAAGAATTCACTGAGACAAAATATTCTGTAAAAGTAACAGGAAGATTTGGCAAAAAATTTAGCCGTTTACAGGTGAGTAAAGTGTTAAAGACCTACTTTTTGGAAACGCAAACTAATATTTTTTCAGGTTTTTCAAAAGACAAATACTCTGACAAAGTTCAGTCAGAACAATTTGCTGCATTTGTGTAAATAATGCTTTCACACGCAATAATATTTTGATTCTTTTTATGTAGTCAATTATACTGATCAAATTTCATTAGGATTTTACCAGCTTTACGGAACAGTTTTGACAAGGACAAACGTTTTACAAAGATTTGCTCCAGCAACCTATTTTTCTTTCCCTGAATGTGACCCAGTTTTTATTCATTTAAGGTGTTATAAAATTCTGAACAAGTTTAATGAAGTCTCTACCATGTGCCTTTGTAGAATTCACACAGTGTCTTAACGTGTTGATATGGTGACCTGGATTTTTTACCCTCCCCCACCCCTATCCAGACTATTCAGACTTTTTCCAAAGTTCAATTTTGCTACAGTTTGGCTTAAATGCTTTACAAGTTTCATGAAATGCACTTAATAGCGAGTGTTCACCAGCAAAATATGAACACTCGACAACAATCTCTAAAAGATCTATTCTGTTTTGATGACGAACATTTAAAAAAATCACAAAAAGAATACATGTTTAATTCTCCGACTTTTAAAGAATTTTTGAAATGGTTTAAAATTTACCAAATTGATAAAAGTATTTTAGGGTGTTTCTATAACAACTCTTTCAGAAAATACGAGCTTATCTAGATAACCCAGCTGAGAGAAAATGTTTTAAATATTTTCTATGTTGATGTCAGAAATCTCATATTCTCTGTCTCAAGTTTATTGTTATTACTTATTACGGAAAAAAAAGAATTATTTCAAAAAGAACAATGTCATTTATTTACTTGTATGAACTTTCATAGACTATACTCGAATTAAACCTGTGACAGAAACACTGCGATTTCTTTAATTATCACCCATTCCACTTGAGATTTAGTTAATCTTATTTGCAAACATTTAATTCTAACTATGCCCAATTTGGCTCTAATCATTTCAGAATCGACAAGAATTTTTCCATTCTCTAAATTTCCGAGTGTAATAAAATCTTCACAGACTGGTACTTCAGCTGAGCCCGATACAATAGCACTGGCTTCTAGAACACCATGGTGAATAATATCTCCTGGGTGATCTTTTGAACCCGTAATTACTACTATCTTGTAGACTGACTGTGAAGATTCAAAAATAAGCTTATACGTGTCATTTTCTTTGGCAGAGCTATAGCTCCAGAAATGTCCGGGCTCCTTTGCATATGGCAAACTTGGGGGAAAGTCGTCATTTAAATTAAGAGTGGTGTATATTTTGGCAGTCGGGTTATCACCATTCCATTCTTTTGCAGGGAAATCGAAAAATTTATCTCTCAATGGCTGAATCTTTTCGTTCAAGCTAGAATGGAAACCCATATGTTGGAAAAGAGTTGGTTTTCTAATCTTTTTAGGTCCTCCTCCAAGCAGCATATTAAAATAGACGTAGGTATAGTCTACAGGTTGCGTGTGACTAAATATTAAAAGCATCTCAGATAAGTCTCTGATATGTTTGGAATGATAAAGTTTTCCTATAAAACCGAGTTCAGAAAACTCTAAACAAATCCACTCGTCGTCTGGCTGCTTGGCAATAAAATCCAAAATGGCTGAATAATATCCATCCGAGGCTATTACGTCATCCTCCATTTGCATATAATAATCTGATAAATTGTCACAATACTGCATTAAATAGGCGTAATCATAATTTTGTTTTGTTCTCCAATTAAGGTACGAATTATTCCCAAACATGTGCATTTTTTCATAGAATTGCCTTGGCGCTTGAACGACTTGGAGCGAACCAGATTGCACATATTTGCTGTAATTTCTAACAATCGCAGCCTCGGTTTCCGATTTCCAGTCTGTGTTATTCAGATCAGCGAGAAAAATCACGAAGACAATATCTCGTAATTCTTCCTCAGAGGTTTTGTTTAACATCGTGCCAAGCATGTCCATGAAATAATTTTTGTCCCGGCGTTTGATGGTCGGAATACCTATAGTGAGTCGACCTAAAGAAATGCAAAATGATAAATTTTTCATATAGATCTAAGTGGCTTTATATAATAAATATGTAATCAATTATTTACGGTCGGTATAAAACAATAAATACCTATTGCTTGATCTACATGCCGTTAAATGTAACTGTCCATATGCAAAACTGAATTCGAATTCTTCTGCTAACGGAAGTTGTTCAATTTTACTACCATTTACAAGATTTTACTTCATTTAGCTTAAAATAAAAGCAAAGCTCATTATGAAGTCTAAATAAGTGGTACTGGGGTACACATTTAAGTCTTCTTATTATTATATACCGGTATACAAAAAGAACTTACGTTTCAATACTGGTTTCGGTGAAATGACCCCCACACCAAAATTGGTGGGACCTACCAACTGTAGGCTAGAAACATTCGTGACCTGAATGATAAAAAACACTATTTAACTTACTTTCTTTAGTACGAACATATGTACATATGCATAAAGCAGAAAACAGAATCACTTTAAACATAAAATAAAAATGGATACGTCTTTAAAGCATGTTACAAATAACAATACTGCACGATTTGCAGTGTCGCGTGCCAAGACCACAGCACACGTGTCCTGAACTATTTAAGAAATAGTACACACCAATGAGGACGTACCCCGCCCGCTTAGCTCAATAGGTAGAGCACTGGATTAGTAATCAATTGGTTGTTGGTTCGACCCCTGGGCAGGGCAAAATTTCTCCGTGACAACTGATCTCAGACAATGTATCTAATGTCCATTTGTCTCTCATCATGTGGGAACAGAAGTCAGTCACTTGAGGAGAAATTGGCAATTACTGTCTAGTTATCCAGGAAAACCTGTTAGGTGAACTGACCGCCGACCTATAACCTAGGTGTTGAAATCGGCGTTAATCCCAAAACACACAAAAATGAGGGGTTATGTCAAAAAAGTGACCAACCAGTCAGTCCACAAACACTGATCAAGGAGGTTCGAACGCAAATTATTTCTAGTTTTTAAGTCATTTTTCACCTTCAAACAACTAACTGAAGAATTGGGAAAAAAATGACCAACAAGTGCTTGAAAAAGTAGCATGCTGAAATTATTTTATATCACAATCATCAATTCGACTAAATATCAGCCGGCCGCTGTGCTTAGTGACCGGCCGAGCGACCAGATGAGATTTAACCCATTCACTGTACATATTATATGGGACTACTGTTTCATATATATGCAAAGAAGGAACAAATTTTTGTAAGGTATAGAGACATGTATAAATCGCCTCTGTTACGATATTTAACAATAATATAGGTAAGTGTTTTGTTGTTGTTGTTGTTGTTTGCTGATCAATGCAACACTTTTGAGGAATTCCTTGCACACTGTCCCTTTTTTGTATGCTATAAAATTAATGTCTCTTTCAATCTTTCATCCATTATTATCTTTTTCAATCATAATTATTATAACTTACGGAATAATTTGAAATCCAAGTTTGTTGTAGAGTATCAGTGTTATGGATAACAGTATCTGAAGATCGCATCGTTCTGTAGAAATCTGAAATAATATCACTCATCACTGATAGTTTCAGATACATCAAAAAAAATCTTTCGACATTTTTACATGTAAACTTTGTAAAACGGCTTAGTTATTTGAACGTTATTTGATTACACTTATGCAATAAGAATTCAATTTGTTACTTTAAGTGAGGAATGCCCCCGAAGGCATTGTTTACAAAACGTATTTGATTTGAAGCAGCACTATTGAAGTGAAATGACAAAGGATGGGAGTTCTTTTTGTTTAGTAGGTAAAGGATCTCCAGCCAGGCGTCTATCTTTTTTAAAAATATTTTTTATTTATTTTTGTGATCATTATTTATTTCAAATCAGTCTAGAATTTGGAGTTTAATGAATACATAGAATGTCTTCAACAGATTGTCCATCATGTTACCTTATTTTTACTTTTTTTCTCCTTTTCCTTTTACAAATAGATACATTTACTAACATTTTAACATGTCATTTCAAACATATATCATTCTCAAACAAAAGTTAACATATACTATGATGATGGAACAACATCGAAATATTGAAAGATTACAAAAAACGAAAATCTTCAAATAGCACCTGTATCTTATTTTTTAAAGAAGTTCTAAACGACAGAAACAAAACATAAAAACGGGTATTATTCTAAAAATCACTAAACTCTCTTGAAGAGAGAACAGACATTAACATACATGTAGACTGAGTATTATACATTACTTGGCATAACAGACGAACGGACAGAGAGAGATATGGTTATAATATGAGAAACATTTATGACCAGTAATTTTGAAACCCTGTCCTGTATAGAACGTTACAGAACAGGCACAAATGCAGGCAGTAGTCTGTGTAATTTGGCAGTATACGGACGAACAACTCAACATTTAGTAAACAAAATCCTTTAAAACGGACAGACGGAGCGATAACTATATGCCCTCCTGCAGGACCTAAAGAGAGATCGCACAGGTGAACAGGCAAACGTTTAAAGGACCAGTTTCGTAAATAAAATTTACTAAAATAACATGATTAACATATTTGTTACAACTTTACTACTACCGAAAATTCTCATCATTCAAACAACTAAATACAACCCTGTGGCTTTACTATCTTGACTATATGCAAAATTTATAGGCTACGGTCACGTGGACCGTTACACGATATCCTTATTTATTTCATGTTTTTCAATGGATTATTGAAATATATCAGTAGATTAAATCCTGATAATCTCACTGTTTCAAACAGTGAAATTATCATTTTGATAATTTCACAGCTACGGAACTACTTTTTTTCCCTTCAATGAACCCCATATACATGTACAAAAGTACAACTTGAGTTCGCCGATAATTAGGCCATACAAACGTATCAGGATGCTACCTGACAGTGACACTGATTCTAATTAATATGAATTAGGCAAATAATATACCTGTTATGATGTTCGTTCACTAGTTTGATTTAAATCCTTGTTTTGTTTATAATTCCCACACACGTTGTGAATGAAAAAAAAATGGCGGATTGAACTGAGCTGACTTCGATTCACGCGCAGTAATTCAATAGCTTTATCAGCCTAAAACTGTTGTTTACTCTAATAAATTTACAAAACGATTTCTTTTTTCTGTTTGACATAAAAAAATAAATGAATAAGACCCTGTCTAGTGAATTATATATTAAAAATGAGAGTTTATCTGGAACTATTTTTATTACGAAATATACATGTGTTAGCACGTGAAGAAGAAGGAAAATGGGGCACCAGACGGGGAACACTTGGATAGGTAAAACATTAAAAATGAGAAATAATTCAAATAATCCATTGAAAAGCATGAAATAAAAAGAAAATTTGTTTGTTTTTGGTGTAAGATCGAAATTTATTTCATCGAGTGATGGCAAGGATTTATATTATCACGAGTGGCGCAGCCACGAGTGAAAATATTTAATCCTTGCCATCACGAGATTAAATAAATTTCGATCTTACACCAAAACAAACAAATATCCTCTATATAATGTAGATCTACATTTATTATAAATATAACGAATGACCAATGTCTATTATAAAGTTAGATGCCCGTTAAAAGATTAGCTGTACAAACACATAATAAAATCCTTTCATTTATATTTCATCTTTGCAAGTGAAACAGAGGTTCGAACGAAAGCTGTAACGAAACATCTGATCACGTGACGATGCAACAAGTGCACAACTGAACTTTTAATCAATGCGAAATAAATGGCATTTCTCAAGCGCAATGTAAGGAATCAGTGACTGTTCAGGTGCTTCACAACAGATATTGATCATCGAAGGAAAATCCTCGTAAGTCGATACTGCATACACTATTAATAGTTAATGCTGCAACCATGACCAGTTAGGGACCTGACACAATAAATAGGAAGTAGGTAGTTGAGAAATTCGGAGGGGATATCATAAGAAAGAAATACAGTGAAACTGCACTTAAGAGAATATCAAAGGATATTTAAGTCTGAATGTTTTAATAACACACTGTTGTTATCTTACTATCATAAAAATAACAGCTTGTTCATACAAACTATTGACAGTATGAAAATCTTGTACAATGTCGCATTTGTTTTGGTTTCAAGTTTTGCTTAGAGTTTGTGTTTAGAACAATTTCATTCAAACAATGGTGCAACAGTATATCGTGATCATAAGATGGTATAGTTTTACTGGGATGCAAAAAGCCATGTTCATACTTCACAATACTTGATAATGCGATTAAGGTCACGAGATAGCACTACACTAGCAACAAAAAACTTGCATTGTTTTGCATTTTGCCGGTCTATTTTGTAACAAGCCTATTTTACCCTTTATTTTATGGTGTTTAAGAGAAACTTTCGATAAGTCATCCATTTTGTTCGCCGATTCATCACATATTACGGTGTATAAACATTTAACAAATGAATCTTTTATACGAATTAAACATGCAGTTTTTCTGATTAATAACTCTTCACGGTAAAAATAACAACTGCATCATGGTGTTGATTCGGTCCTAGGTGGAATGTACATGTACAAATAAATATAAGGAGAATTTATCTTCAAACAGTCGCTTATGAAAGAATCAAACTGAAAGATGGTATTTTCTATCTAAATTAAATAAAGCTATTTAAGGTTACCATAAGAGTATAGTTTTCGATGTAAAAAATCCTATACATGCATAAAAAAGTGACGGACCATGTCTCGGGTTTTATCACCCTTACAGGTAGGCGGTTTTTCTATATTCCCGACGTAGTCAAACGAAAACTTCCGACTGGGATCTTAAAGTACAGGAACATACAGATCATTAGTAGGACTATTAGACATGGTATTGCTTTGCTTGATATGGCCAGCTCGTCATCATCACAATCATTATCATCACAATCATCATCATCAGTAGCATTATCAACATTATCTTTTACTTCATCAATCATGTTCAGTTTAAAAGTTATACTTACAGCACTGGTTAGTGTAGAGTAACATGATCTGAAGTATGACTGTCGTGGCCGTCAGTGCGGCGACAACATGTGTGAACTTTACACCAGCCATAGCCTCGTCTACTTCCACCGCCTGTTAGTCAAACTACATCTGAAAATCATCACGTGAAACTATTTGTTCTCATTTTTGGTATATGTTTCATTAATATTGATTCCATTTCTCCGGTAAGCCATAACTAAAAAAAAACACTCCGTAATTTTTTCCAATCTTTTTTTCAAGTCACAAGAAATATAATACTTCTATCAAAAATTTTAGTCCACTGCGAGTGTAACATACTTGATATTACTTAGCTTATCAATTCAATGAAAACGAAAGTGGCCTACATTTAAGTAGAATTGTTAATAAACATGCGTGCGGCTGTATAGATCCTATTACTTTTATCGAAGGTGTTATTGAGACGCGAGCTACGACAATCAATGGCAACATATGTCTGTACCCAGATCACCCTATGTAACCAGTTAGTTATTCCATGATTTTGCGGTTAAAAAAACAACTGCGTCCGGGTGTGTCGTAATCATAAATATACGAAAGGTCGATATTGACCTCAAGGCTTAGATCGTCCTGGACTTCTTTTGATAACCTGTAACCTAATGGATTCTGACAACTGCTCGAGAAATAAATTCTTTTGCTCAGTGACAGTGGACTAGATCTTTTTGTTTTCCATAGGAGCGTTTTAATCATGATCAGCGGGCTTGAGTTCGAATCTCACATTATAGTGGTATTTTTCTGATGTATTACATATTTCTTTTACGAATGGAATTTCGTAAGAATCGACATGATTCACACTCGGTCACACTCGATGATTCACACTCGGTCACACTCGATGATTCACACTCGGTCACATGACATGATTCACACTCGGTCACATGACATGATTCACACTCGATGATTCACACTCGGTCACATGACATGATTCACTCTCGGTCTGGCTGTTCTTTTTTTATTTTATTTTATGCATACAGATGAAAACCTGTATTCTGTCAGTGAACCATAGTCCATATAACCTACACTGTGAGTGATTCGCCTATTGATTCTACATCGCTCATAGTAGAATTGCCGGAAATACTTCTTCATTCAAAACTTTCTTTGAACATTTCAGATTTACAGATAACAAAATCATTTGTAACGATCTGCCTGTCTGCTTTAGAAATAAACCAGCACAATTCAGACATTCTGTTTTTCATTTAAAGAAACCGTAAATTCACGTTAACTTTAAATTAACTTAGTCAAAATGACAAACAAGATTTTCCGGCGGCCATGCATCGTAAAATAGTAGATTCTAATTTCAATTTTAGACCTTAAAAGAAGACAATTATTATATATTCCTGTCACAATGCTTTGTCCTCAATAAAATGTTAAATAATCCTATACGTAGGTAAAAATCATTGCCATATGTCTCAATTTTAAGTTACACCCCTTCCCTGTGCTATTTTTGTTTGATCAGTTGCACACTGGCAGCCATTTTTCGCACTTGACAGATCTATGACATCATCACATTTACGCCACCGATGATATCACAAATACTTCCTATAATTTCAAGGATGAACTAAAAATTGAAAAACAAAATGGCGGATGTAGTTTTGAAATGAAGAGTGGGCATATTATTAACCTTCAGATAATAAAATAGATACAGAATTTAGTCATCAAATTGCATTAAATAAACAGAAAATTGGTTTATTTTCTGTTGATATGCAATATATCTCATTTCAAAGTGATACAAATGTGATAGATCTAGTTTATATCGGTGTTATAAACGCTTGATACGAGTTAGTGTTATAAACGCTTGATACGAGTGTTGATCTTGTTTAAGTAGATTGCACCGGTTTATTAACAGTGCTTGATTTATGCAACTGGGTACTTTAAGTTCACAGTACTGTAGATCGTTGATAGAAAGGTACCTTAATTTCATCACCGAGAAACACGCATCTTTTATTTTGATAATCGTTATGTTTCTGTGTCGCCACATTCATAAACATCAACACAATCACTTCCACAACCCCAGTCTCGTAGTAGAGATTAACACAGTTGTGGGTAATCCGTTAAAAGAAGAACACTTTTAAGGAATTTATTATTATTGTAGACGGGTGACAACTAGCGAATCTATACAACTTAGTGACTGTTCTGTACTGTCTACACGCTCTATTTTTCATGACCTTTCTCAAATGTATTAAATAAGTATAGGTTTATGACCGATATAATAAAGTAGAAGTTTAATAAAGCTTACAAGCGTTGTTCCTTTTCGATTAATCTGCTGTAAAAATAGATCGTGGATATCATTTTAAAAATCATTAGTAGTCAGTCCGACAAAAAAGGCGATTGCGTCAACATGTTTTAAGAGACTGATTGATTACACATGTAGCGATAACTTGAAAAACCGGTTTAAATCTAAAATTACCACTTCCAGCTGACGTTAATGTAAAAAAATTGACTCTTCAATCACATCTAAAATGTGATATACTCATATTGCTGTTAAAATGGATGATAAAAATAAAAAAAATTACCTTTCACTATATGTCACGCGGTTGATGAAATCATCCACACAAAAACCCGAAATGACAAATTGATCTTTGTTTAGTATTTAATTAGGGACTAAACTAACCCGTGACTTCCTTTCTAAAACGAATGTCCCACATGGTTAAATCGTAGGTAAATATTGAATACCTGAAGTAAAACGGGTATGTATCAACAAAAACACGGTGGAACATACACCGGATATAATAGCCACAGAGACGTTAACGAGTCGCGGTGGCAAAATCTGTCAGTAGGGCAAAACTGGTTGATTTTTTCTCGATTTTTATGTTGATTTAAGTTTTAAAAAAAGCAAGTAATTATTGATAAAAAAGAAATTTTAAATTCTGTCGGTCGCTTTGATTTATGGGAAAATCAAGAGGAAATTCGACAAAGAAATATACATAAACATATTAAAGAAGCTCTTAACAAATTTAAACAATCTTGGCACGATGACCTCATGAACTCAAACAAAGGACAGATTTATCAATTTATCACAGTTTTAAAGAAAACATTGAACTAGAAACCTATTTCAAACTCCTAACAAAACAAGAGTATACTTACCTCTTCAAATTTCGCACAGCAAACCACCATCTCCCTGTCGAGACAGGCCGTTATGACGGAACTCCCTTTCATGAAAGGAAATGTACACTGTGTAGAAATGACAAAATAGGTTCGGAACACCATTACTTATTACAATGTATTTATTTTCGAAATGAAAGAAACCAATACTTAAATAATCTGGACATACCTCCGCAGGAATTGTCACTTAAATCTATTTTATCGTCTTCCACTGTCCCTCACCTCAGAAAAGTCTCTAAATTCGTATCTGTTATAATGGGAAATTTTAAAAGGTAATGTCTCTAACAAAATATTTCCGATGCCTCCCAACTGCTTAATAATAAGCCTGCTTTGAAAATACATTGTGTTAAAATTTGAGTAATAATTACTGCATAGCTGTATTCAAAAAAAAAAAAACTACACGAATCAATTTATTTTTTGTATCAATGCTGCTAATTATTTTTACCTATGTACATGAAAATCCTGACTTTGTATCTGTGTCATTATGTTGAAATCAAATAAGCATACTTACATTTACTATGTATTTATCCCTAAAATATTCCATTGACTGATGGCCCCATTCATAAATTCGCTACCACGTGCGCCATGTGTATGCATGATTAACCTTCTCGCAGTAATATTTACACAACAGTTAACACAATAAGGTCAAATTTGCTTTTCCGAAAATACAGGGACGTAGCCGTCCTGTTTTCAATCAGCCTGCCTTTTAGTAATCTAACTTTAAATTTATATTTTTGCACATTTTTTTTTGGTGCTTTTCTTTTTTTCTCTTACATAGCTAATTATCATTTTGGTAATGACAGTGGATATATCTCCTCCCCCACTATTTGAAATGTAAAAGAGCACGTAAGTGTGGTACGCGTGCGTATATGAATGAAACTGTGAATAAGTGTGTGTGAGTGTCTGTTTATTTGTAAATTCGTCTAGTTACTTGTTCCGGAAATTATAATAATATTATGTTCTTGAATTTTGGCATATTGCCCTTATTGTATACTCTGTATACCTGAGTGAAAAATAAAAGATATGTTCTGTTCTCTGTTCATTAGGGTTTACTTGTTACTTCAGCACGAAAGAGTAAAGCCTGATTTGTCTGCCCCAAAAGTGCCCATTTTGTCATGCTGTTGTGCAAATCAACAAAGAATGTCATTACTAAATTACTTATTAAATCAAGTTACTTAGTTATTTAACAGTTATAAAATGTATCAAACTATAAGTTGTGTTATTTGCAGTGTTTTTTCTTTACTTTAAGTTTCACTCCTCCGTCATTCTTGTGATCAGACTAAATACCAGCCTGGTATACTTAAAATATCGAAGTGACAAACACTATTTACTATACATACTCATGTCATTTTAAAATTATTTCACGTCAGTTACCAAAATTTATGTAAGGTTCGTAAAAAGAAAGAAATAACCGGTAATAAGTGAAAATAACTGAACGAAAACATAGTTATGTCAATATTATGTTAAAAAAAAATCTTACCGATCCCACATGACGTTGGCTATTGCTCATTTTGACTACTATATCCGGTGTACGGTAATCCACTGTGATAAATCTATTTATTTGTTGACAAATATAAGAGTATGTTGACCGACACGGGTGAGTTGGTTTGTACACATGCCCGAAGACGTTCCGAATCAATAGATTTTAACAAATTCAAGTGTATGGACACTTGAGAACAATGCAGATTTGAAGAGGCAGTCAAACAAACTTCAATGACTAAGTGTGATGTTTTATGAAGGTGTAATCCTAACACAAAGCAACAGTATTTCTTTGGTTACATCAAAACGACTAACAACGAAATATTCTAATAGAAATGTTCCTGTTATATTGTGATACAATCTGTGTTTATTTATCGTCAGTATATTAAGCCAACTGTAGGACCGACGCCCAATTCGGAGTTTATTTAAGGTTGTGGGGGATAGTGGAACACACAGGAAGCATCCTGTACGACTGATACATGGGGAATCGGTTTGACATCTCTTCCATAAGTAATGTTTGTGGAGGAAAGGGAGAGTTGGGAGGATGGGGGAAAATCGCTTCCTTTGGATAACCAGTCCAGCGCGTTTCCAATTGACCACTGATCAGCCGTAAGAGTGATTTTACAATGAATCGGCCTCTTGGAGAAAAGAATTCTAGGTAGTAAAGATACTTCGCCACTTCGTATTCTTCATAAATTTCGTCTCCAAAGTACATTTTAACAATACACGTGTCTTTCGGCCGTGACAAGGTTAACAGAGTGGTTAAATGACGTAATGAATAAATATGCGACGTCAAAATGGATTTACGTCTTCATAATGCAACGTTTACTCTTCTAATTGGTGCTATTTAGATAAAAAAAACCAACAAAGTCGAGACCTGTCAGTGGAGACAGCACGCTCGACTATTTAAGTACCGGAGAGTTAAGAAAGGGATAACTATCAAAAATCAATTTAAACAAGAGGGCCAATGGCCCTAAAGCGCTCACCTGGGTTCAAAGATGAAAATTTTTATGAATGTAATGATGCATATCACAGAAATGGACCAACGCAATTTCATTGCCATAGCCCCAAAAACAAAAAGTAGGTCAGTAGGTCAAAATATAGGTCATGAGATGACTTTTTTGAAATCGGAACGAAAAGCTGTACACACAGTCTAAACTTCATTGCCGTAGCTTTAAAACAAAAAAGTAGGTCAGTAGGTCAAAAATATACGTCATGCTATGACGTTTTTGAAATAGGAACAAAAAACTGCACACATGGTCAAATTTCATTGCCATAGCTCCAAAAACAACAAGAGGGCCATGATGGCCCTGGATCGCTCACCTGAGTACTTTGGCTGTAGGTTTGCTGTTAAGCAGTATTTCATTTTTTAATTGAAAAATATGTAAGTGCCTACAAACCAAATATGTAAAATATCAGTCAATAAATAAAGGCTCTATGACAGAAAGCTATGGTGACCTTGACCCAGTGACCTCAAACCTTACCCATGGATAGAGGTCCATGCAAGGAACCTTTTTACTGAATATCAAAGATATTGGTCTATAAATGAAGGCTCTATGAGGTACAGTAGATAAATCTACTTTTCGTGACCTTCAACTTAATCTAATAATTTGAAAAAGCTTAATAAAGCTTGCTTCGTGCCAAATTTTAAATTTCTAGGCCTTGTGGTTTCAGACAAGAAGATTTTTAAAGATTTTCTTCTATATTGTAATTTAAAACTTGTGACCCCTCTGGCGGGGCCAATAGTGACCCCAGGGACATTTTTCTAAAAAACTTGGTAAAGGTCCACTAGACAATGCTACATACCAAATATATTAACTCTATGCCTTGTGGTTTCTGACAAGAAGATTTTTCAAGTTTTTCCTATATAATTCTATGTAAAACATGTGACCCCTAGGGCGGGGCCTATTTTGACGAAGAGGCCATGATTTGAACAAACTTGATAGAGGTCCATTAGATAATGCTGAACACCAAATATCTTAACTCTAGGCCTTATTGTTTATGACAAGAAGATTTTTAAAGTTTTTCCTATATAATTCTATTTAAAACAAGTGACCCCTGGGGCGGGGCCATTATTGACCCAGAGGCCATGATTTGAACAAACTTGGTAGAAGTCCACTAGACAATGCTACACACCAAATATCTAAGCTCTATAACTTATGGTTTCTGACAAGAAGATCTTTTATGATTTTCCAATATAACTCTATGTAAAACAAGTGACCCCTGGGGCGGGGCCATTTTTGACCCAGAGGCCATGATTTGAACAAACTTGGTAGAGGTCCATTAGACAATGCTACACACCAAATATCTAGCTCTATGCCTTACAGTTTCTGACAAGAAGATTTTTAAAGTTTTTCCTATATAACTCTATGTAAAACAAGTGACCCCTGGGGCGGGGCCATTTTTGACCCAGAGGCTATGATTTGAACAAACTTGGTAGAAGTCCACTAGACAATGCTACACACCAAATATCTACACTCTATAACTTACGGTTTCTGACAAGAAGATTTTTAAAGATTTTCCTATATAACTCTATTTAAAACAAGTGACCCCTGGGGCGGGGCCATTTTTGACCCAGACGCCATGATTTGAATAAACTTGGTAGAGGTCCACTAGACAATGCTACACACCAAATATCTAAGCTCTAAAACTTACGGTTTCTGAAAAGAAGATTTTTTAAGATTTTCCTATATAACTCTATGTAAAACAAGTGACCCCTGGGGCGGGGCCATTTTTGACCCAGAGGCTATGTTGAACAAACTTGGTAGAGGTCCACTAGACAATGCTATACACCAAATATCTAAGCTCTATAACTTACGGTTTCTGACAAGAAGATTTTTTGAGATTTTCCTATATAAATCTATGTAAAACAAGTGACCCCTGGGGCGGGGCCATTTTTGACCCAGAGGCCATGATTTGAACAAACTTGGTAGAGGTCCACTTGACAATGCTACTTACCAAATATCTTAACTTTAGGCCATCTTGTTTCTGACAAGAGGATTTTCAAGTTTTCCCTATATAACTCTATATAAAATCAACTGACCCCTGGGGTGGGGTCAGTTTTAACCCCAGGGATATGATTTGAACAAACTTGGTAGAGGTCCACTAGACAATGCTACTTACCAAATATCTTAACTCTAGGCCATCTTGTTTCTGACAAGAGGATTTTCAAGTTTTCCCTATATAACTCTATATAAAATCAAGTGACCCCTAGGGTGGGGTCAGTTTTGACTTAAGGGACATAATTTGAACAAACTTGGTAGAGGTCCACTAGATGATGCTTCATACCAAATATCAAAGCTCCAGGCCTTGTGGTTTCAGAGAAGAAGATTTTTAAAGATCCAACTTATAAAATCTATTTTTAGCTCCAGTGAACCAGAAATGCAAAGGACCAGAACCATTTGAACAATCTTGGTAGAGCTTCATGCAAGGAACATCCCAGGCAAGTTTCATTAAATTTGCCCCATTGGTTTCAGAGGCGATGTCGTTTAAATGAAAAGTTGACGACGGACGACCGACAAACGACTGACAAAGACCGATCAGAAGAGCTCACCCTGAGCACATTGTGCTCAGGTGAGCTAAAAAGTAGGTCAGTAGGTCAAAAATATAGGTCATGGGATAACGTTTTTGAAATCGAAATGAAAAACTGTGCACATGGTCCAAATTTCATTGCTGTGGCTAAAAAACAAACAAGAGGGCCATGATGGCCCTGGATCGCTCACCTGAGTACTTTGGCTGTAGGTTTGCTGTTAAGCAGTATTTCATTTTTTAATTGAAAATATGTAAGTGCCTACAAACCAAATATGTAAAATATCAATCAATAAATAAAGGCTCTATGACAGAAAGTAGAAATATCTATCATAAGCTATGGTGACCTTGACCCAGTGATCTCAAACCCTACCCATGGGTAGACGTCCATGCAAGGAACCTATATACTAAATATCAAAGATACTGGTCTATAAATGAAGGCTCTATGAGGTACAGTAGATAAATCTATTTTTAGCCTCAGTGACCTTTAACCTAATCTAATAATTTCAAAAAGCTTGATAAAGCTTGCTTCATGCCAAATTTTAAAATTCTAGGCCTCGAGGTTTCAGACGAGGATTTTTAAAGATTTTCTTCTATACTGCTATTTAAAACTTGTGACCCTTCAAGCAGGGCCAATAGTGACCCCGGGGACATTTTTCAAACAAACTAGGTAGAAGTTCATAACGTGGCTATGTTTGACCCAGGGGAAATAATTTGAACAAACTTGGTAGACATCCACTAGACAATGCTGCATACAAAATATCTAAGCTGTAAGCGTTGAGGTTTCCAGTAAGAAGATTTTTAAAGATTGCCTTTTTTACATATTAAGGGCCCCTGGGGCGCAGCCAATTTTGACCCCGGGGCCAACATATAAACAATACTGGTAAAGGTTCTCAACACAATACTCCACACCAAATATCTAAGGTCTAGTCCTATTAGTTTCGGAAAAAAATGATTTTTCATGTTTTTCCTATATAACTATATCTAAATCAAGAGAACCCTGGGGCGGGGCCATTTTTACCCCAGGAGCCATGATTTGAACAAACTTGGTAAGGGTCCACTGGACAATGCTGCGAACCAAATATCTTAACTTTAGGCCTTGCCGTTTCTGACAAGAAGATTTTTTAAAGTTTTTCCTATATAACTCTATGTAAAACATGTGACCCCCGGGGCTGGGCCATTTTTGACCCAGGAGCCATGATTTGAACAAACTTGGTAAAGGTCCACTGGACAATGCTGCACACCAAATATCTAAACTCTAGGCCTTGTGGTTTCTGACAAGAAGATTTTTTAAGTTTTCCTTATATAAATCTATGTAAAATCAACTGACCCCTTGGATGGGGTCAGGTTTGACCCCATGGTCATAATTTGAACAAACTTGGTAGAGGTCCACTAGATGATGCTTCATACCAAATATCTAAGCTCCAGGCCTTGTGGTTTCGGAGAAGAAGATTTTTAAAGTTCCAACTTTGAAAATCTATTTTTAGCTCCTGTGGCCTAGAAATGCAATGGACCTGAACCATTTGAACAATTTTGGTAAAGCTTTATGCAAGTAACATTCCTGCCAAGTTTCAGCAAGATTGGCCCAGCAGTTCAGGAGAAGAAGTTGTTTGAAGAAAAAGTTGAAGACGCACGGATGGACGACAGACATCAGGCGATCACAAAAGCTCACCTTGAGCACTTTGTGCTCAGGTGAGCTAAAAAGTAGGTCAGTAGGTCAAAAATATTGGTAAAAAAATAATGTTTTTGAAATCATCTTGAAAAACTGTACAAATGGTCCAAATTTTATTGCCATAGCGAAAAACTTAAAATGAGATAAAATATTTTTGGGGGGGCAGGGGGGTGGAGTGACCCCTATGGGAGGGGTGATGACCCCACTGTGGTCACAGTGCATACTACCAAATATCTAAGCTCCAGGCCTTGAAATTTGTGACAAGAAGATTTTAAAAGTTTTTTACTATATAACTATGTAAAACATGTGACCCCTTGGGTGGGGCCAGTTTTGACCCAGGGGCCATGATTTGAATAATCTTGGTAGAGGTCTACTAGACAATGCTCAACACCAAATATCTAAGATCCATGCCTTGTAGTTTCTTACAAGAAGATTTTTAAAGTATTCCCTATATAACTCTATGTAAATCAAGTAAGCCCTGGGCGGGGTCAGTTCTGACCCCAGGGTCATAATTTGAACAATCTTTGTAGAGGTCGACTAGATGATGCCTCATAACAATTATCTACGCTCTATAACTTACGGTTTCTGACAAGAAGATTTTTAAAGAATTTACTTTATAACTCTATGTAAAACATGTGTCCCCTTGGGCGGAGCCAATTTTGACCCAGGGGCCATGATTTGAACAATCTTGGTAGAGGTTTACTAGACAATGTTCAACACCAAGTATCTATGCTCCATGCCTTGCGGTTTCTGAGGAGAAGATTTTAAAAGTTTTCCTATGTAAATCAAGTGCCCCCCAGGGCGGGGCCAGTTCTGACCCCAGGGTCATAATTTGAAAAATCTTGGTAGAGGTCCACTAGATGATGCCTCATACCAAATATCTAAGCTCCATGCCTTGTGGTTTCAGACAAGAAGATTTTCAAAGTTTTTCCTTTAAGTTGCCATAGCAACCAGAGTTCTCCATGGAATTGAATTCTTTGAACAACTTTGGAAGAGCTTCATGCAAGGAACATCCCATGCAAGTTTCACTGAATATAGCCCAGTGGTTTCATTGGAGATGTCGTTTGAATGAAAATTGTTGACACCTCAGGACGCACGACGCACACCTGACATTGGGGTATGACAAAAGCTCACTCTGGCACTTTATTATTATTGAAATATGGATGCTAGAGTTATGAACCGTGTCAAACATGATGTGGGTGATGGTGATGAACATATATTTGAAGTTTGATGGTGATGGTGATGGACATATATTTGAAGTTTGATGTAAATTCCTCAATAAATAAACAAGCTATAGTAAAATATTACAACTTTTAAGGGGAAAAAAAATCTAAGTTTAAAGGGGAGATAATCTGGAAATATGGGTGCTAGAGTTATGAACCTTACTACATATGATATGGAACATTTATTTGAAGTTGGAAGTAAATCCCTAAAGAAACAGGAGACATTTGTAAAACATATATGCCCCCCAACAAGCACCTTATCCCTTGACGCAGCCATAAAAGTATAGACAGGTACAAAGACAAGGACTTGTGTCAGTATATTAAAGGGAGGATGACAGGTGCTTCTGATATCAAAAGCTATTGGCCATGTCAGGTAGATGAATGAGAGGAACTGTAGATTATGTCACTGACACTTTGGTTATAAAAAGTATTAAGTTCAAATACTTCAGAACACGAGAGTATAGGAACTACATGGGCAGGTAGGCAGGTAGGTAGGTAGATAGTAATGTGATAGTGTGGGTAGGTAGGAAGTTTTGAGGCAACATGTCCCAAGGGTTCTCCAGTATTCAATCAGAATCTGTCTTCCTCTTTATGCTGTATGGCCACCATGACCTTGGCCTTTAACCTAGTGGCCTAAAAAACAATAGGGGACATCTCCTGAACAGACCAGCCTGCATAGCAAGTCTGTGAAGCCAATGCCTGAGGGTTCTGTAGTTATTGATTGGAAACCATTATTCTGTTACAGGTCATTATCAACCAGCATTGCAAGTTTAAGGACCATTGGCCCAAGCATTCTCTAGTTATTCATCAGAAACATTTTTTCTGTTAATGGTTAATATGACCTTGACCTTTGATCTAGTGACCCTAAAAACTTTAGTGGTGATCTACTAGCAATTACTGACATGTCTATGAAGTTTTAAGAAGCCTGGGTCCAAGTGTTCCATGGTTATTGATCCAAAACCGTTTTGCTTTTCATGGTCACTGTGACCATGACCTTGTGATTTAAAAATCTATAGAGGTCATTTACTGGCGATGGTCAACCTACACACAAACGTTAAGTAACTGGGTCATTAGTTGGTCATGAGCAACCTATATACCAAGTTGAGGAACCTGGGCCCAAGGATTCTACAGGTATCTACAGGGAAAAGTTTTGCTTTTCAAGAGCCACCTTGGCCTTGACCATTTACCTAGTGAACTAAATGAAAATAAAGGTCATCTCCTGAACAGAAATTGGAAATCATTTTTCTGTTAATATAATCTTGACCTTAGATCTAGTGACCCAAAAAACTATATGGGTGATTTCTGGCCATGACCAACCTGCCTATGAAGTTTAAGGAAGCTTGGGCCAAAGCACTTTAAAGCTATTGATTGGAAACTGTTTTGCTTTTTAAAGTCACTGTCATCTTGGCCTTTGACCTGGTGATCTGTAAAGCTAGAGGGGTCATCTACTGGTCATGACAAACCAACACACCAAATTTGAGGAATCTGGGCCAAAGCGTTCTGTAGTTATTGATTGGAAACAAAGTGTCTACCAACCGACAGACATACCAACCAACATTTGCAAAACAATATGTCCCCTCATCTTTGATGAGAGGCATAATAAAGAAGTTATAATAAAAAATATTTTAGTGCACAAAAACTTTACAGGCCATGACCAACCTGCCTATGAAGTTTTAGGGAGCTGGGCCCCAAGTGTTCTATAGTTATTGATCGGAAACCATTTTGCTTTTCAGGGACACTGTGACCTTTGCCTCTGACCTGGTGACTTAAAAGCTATAAAGCTTTCATCTACTGGTCATGACCACCCTACATACCAAGTTGGAGGAACCTGGGCCCAAGCATTCTATAGTTATTGATTGGAACTGAAGTGTCTACCAATCAACAGACAGACATAACGACCAACATTTGCAAAACAATATGTCCCCTCATCTTTGATGGAAGGCATAAGAAAGAAGTTATAGTAAAAAAATTTTTAGTGCACAAAATTTTAATCAGAAATCTCAACGCGAGTAGGGCAGCTCTCCATATACTTCGAATAAATGAGCTTAAAACCAGGTCGAGTAATGGAGAAACACAAAGTAGTGAAGAATTGCAGGATATAAAATAGTTTTGTTACTGCTTGTTATTTTGGTTGTTTTTAGATTTTCCTCAAACTACTCTCAAGCATAAAGTTTTGTTAGATTTTTTTGCAGAAAGTTTTTCAGCATCTTATAGAAGCAGAATTTAACATTAAGAATGAACCTAATGTTTATATGTAAACTCATCTTGTGTCTGACATGAAATAGATAAATAAATATATGAATGCCATAACTTACACAAGCAACTTAGTATATTGTTAATTTTCTACTGTAAAAAGAAAATTGTGCTTTAATTTGATGTTACTTAAGTTGTCAAGTGTATCGACAGAAAGCAAAATAATAAGAAATAAAATAAAAAAGACCAACAAATGGCTTCATAGGAACAAATTATTTTTGACCTCATTCCCATTTTGCTTTTGAACTTATGGATCAATCTAAACACACAGGCATTGTGTAGTACGCGTATCTACACCCCAGGTAAATATCACTAAATCAGTCAATGTGAATCTCTGAAGTACCAAGTCTGTATATGAAAGTGTTGCGTAAAACAAGATTTATAACTTTGCATGAAAAAAAACATTCCTTGTGCATGATTATCATTCTTTTTTAAAATAGAATGATTAGCTGATTTATTATCAAAATAATGCAAACAAAGTTGTTTTTGCTCATCCAAGATAACTTAAAAATCATTTTATCATATTTTGGTCTCACACTAAGTCTTGTCAAACTTCTATAATTTCCGTACTTCTGATAAAGATTATTTACACAAGACAAGAGACTAACTTCACAAGAGTAGGGACAAGAGCACAGAAACGGTGAAGAAAATAAATATTATAAATACCCCTTGATAAAAGCCAGTCCTATCACTGACTTCCTTTACAATCAAATTTTCTGATGAAAAAATATCAACCTTGATCTATTTTGCCACCGAAAACAACGAACAAGGCCGAGTCGAGATTTTAGAAAAGAATTTCCTTTAATGGCTCCAGCTTAGATTAAGCTTCAAACTGAACATTGACTGGGGATACATGTTTTAACATTCAAACAAATGCTTTTGAAGTTATCAAACAGTTATATAAACATTTAATATATTTTGATGAGTTCATTCTATTTTAGTTAATTTTATATTCATATGAAAACAGTAGGGAAGCTTTTCTTACACTCGCCATATAAACACACATAGCTGGATATATTTAAAGCTAACCCAGACAACCCGTCTTATGTTTGATATGTTTGATGCATTTTACATACAGGATAGATTGTTTTACATCTATGTAAATGAGCAAAGATAAGGTCTAACAAAATAAGGTAATAAATGATAAATTATTAATACTGTCATATATTATTTCAGTACTTCTCAGCTGAAACTATCAATTTAAACTGATCTCGATCTGACTTGAGACTGAATTTGCTCTCCTATTCCTTTCTTTAGTTTGTGCATAGTGCCCTTTTCTAGTCAGTAATTTAATTGGCAGTTTCCCTCAATTTTCGATATTCTATGAACTCTAAATAATATTACAAGCCAGTCTGTAATTTCACTAATATCTTTAGTTCTAAATTAATATAGATCAAATGGTTTAAGATGTCTTGTGAAGTCTTTTGTAAGTGTTTAAATGAATACTGTGTAAAAGAACAGTAATTTCGAGATCTGAGCATGTAGCTCCTCATCTACAACAAACAATTTAAACATATCAAGGTCAATAACTTTACACATATCAAGGTCAATAACTTTACATGTGACAAATAAAGTATATTAAGCATAAAAAAACAGTGCCAATCATATATACATGAAAACATGTATGTTGAAGGCATATATGTATGGTTAACATCTATGTATGGATTCTTTTCAATATATTAAGCACTGATTTGTAGAAAGTTTTATGTTTAATATCTTTTTGCAGAACTTTAAATGGATTCTTTCTGTCTCTTTATTACAGGTATAATCCAAAACTTCTGCAGAATAAATTTTAGAAGTAACAAATGAATTAAATGTAAATGAGCCACACAGCATCTTTGGTGAGAAATATTTTTTTTTTTTGTATTGTACAATAACACAATAGCATTTAATGCTTTACTTACTAACATTGGTGAGTTATGATTGAATTTATAATTCGAGTCAATTACAATACCAAGGTAACTATAATTATTGACAATATCTAGCTGCGCTGTGACGTGGACAACTTCTATGTACCAGTCCTTGCCACCAAAACACCATGACTTTAGTGTTTAGAAGAAGTCCCTATCAGTTACAGTAAGATAAATAGTAAACTAGATGTTTTTTGTGAAAATCGGATGTCTCCCCCCTGCACCTGATGGAAGGAAGGCCAAGGAAGAGATATCACCTTTCTGAAACAGAAGCCTCTGTCATTTATTATGGTATAAAGAACATTATATATATATATATATATATGTATGGTTCTGATAGTTTCACACCTTAGACTAGGCACAGTTGACATCACCTGACATCACAGTGGAACTGTTTGTATCAACGGCAGTGTGGAACTGAGCATATGTTACATCGTAGTAGCTGAAATGTTAAGGAGTAACACAAGCTTCAATGCAGTCCATGTTTTTAACATATATATGGTCAAGAAGTGTCCTTCTAGCAGTGACCTTGACCTTTGACCTACTGACCCCAGAATCAATAGGTTTTTTTTACTCAATAAGGGCAATCACCCTATGAAATTTGAAGGCTCTGGGTCAAACGGTAGTCCAGTTATTATGCGTAAACGGTTTACAATCTTTGGGCCCCATATGACCTTGACCTTTGACCTACTGACCCAAAAATCAGTAGGGTTCTTCTACTCAAAAAGGGCAATCACCCTATGAAGTTTGAAGGCTCTGGGTCAAACGGTAGTCCAGTTATTAAGTGGAAACAGTTTACATTCTTCAGGCGCCTGTGACCTTTACCTTTGACCTACTGACCCCAGAATCAATAGGGTTCTTCTACTCAATAAGATCAATTATCCTATGAAGTTTGAAGGCTCTGGGTTAAATGGTAGTCCAGTTATTAAGCGGAAACAGTTTACACTCTTCGGGCCCCTGTGACCTGGACCTTCGACCTACTGACTTCAAAATCAATAGGGTTCTTCTACTCAATAAGGACAATCATCCTATGAAATTAGAAGGCTCTGGGTGAAATAGAACTCAGATTATTGAGCAAAAACGTTTTACACTCTTTTGGCCCCTGTAACCTTGACCTTTGACCTACTGATCCCAAAATCAATAGGGTTTTTCTACTCAATAAAGGCAATCACCCTATGAAGTTTGAAGGCTCAGGGTCAAACTGTAGTCCATTTATTGAGCGGAAACGGTTTACATTCTGTAGCGCCTGTGACCTTGACCTTTGACCCCAAAATCAACAAGGTTCTTCTACTTAATAGGGCAATCACCCTATGAAGTTTGAAGGCTCTGGGTGAAACAGAACTCCAATTATTGAGCAGAAACGGTTTACACTCTTTGGGCCCCTGTAACCTTGACCTTTGACCTACTGATCCCAAAATCAATAGGGTTTTTCTACTCAATAAGGGCAATCACCCTATGAAGTTTGAAGGTTCTGGGTCAAACTGTAGTCCATTTATTGAGCGGAAACGGTTTACATTCTGGAGCCCCTGTGACCTTGACCTTTGACCTTCTGACCCCAAAATCAACAAGGTTCTTCTACTTAATAGGGCAATCACCCTATGAAGTTTGAAGGCTCTGGGTGAAATAGAACTGCAGTTATTGTGTGGAAACAGTTTTCACTCTTCAGGCCCCTATGACCTTAACCTTTCACCTTCTGACCCCTAAATCAATAGGGTTCTTCTACTCAATAAGGGCAATCACCCAATGAAGCTTGAAGGCTCTGGGTCAAATGGTAGTCCAGTTATTGAGCAGAAACGATGTGTGACAGATGGACAGGACAAAAACAATATGTCTCCCCCAGAGGGAGGAGACATAATAATGTAATCTTTGTTGCAGGTCACGATCATACATCAGGACCATGTCAGCATATAATAACAAGATCAAAGTGATGTCATCAAATGTGTATTCCATGACCAGGTCTTGAATTTCACGTCTTGGCCATATTTTGATGATTTGTAAATGCCTTAGGGAATTTATTTTGCCATTTTTATCAACAGACTGAATTAATTATTCTCTTACAATTCTGCATTATTTGTTTTATTGTGTAACTAAGTTATAATTCTGTACAGAATGGTCTTGCATTATTTATTTTATTGTGTAATTATCTGTTATATTTTGTGAGTAAAATGTGCAAGAATGACACTAAAATAAAGAATACAATTTATTATATATAGAGGAAAATCAACTTGATCTGTCTGCAATGGTATAAATTCTGTGATAAACGTCAAATTCATTCAAATTCAGATATATATTGTGTGCTTTATAGGGGCTTCTAAATTACCTTTGCACTGGGATGAAGTGACTTTTCCAACATATTTAAAATCAGTAATTTACATCAGCATATTCAAACCTATCAATCTGCTACTGATGTCAAAAAGCTTTTTCAAAAACACCAATAAGCTGCTATGCAGCAGTTTCACATTAAGCTAATTGGCAATGTATGATACTGATTATTGTTTTAAATCTTTTGAAAACTGAATACTGATTGATATTTTGATATTAATGTTGCATAAACTCATATATTTAGCATTAACAGTACTAGACTGCTTAGCATACAATCAATGTGTATGTTCTGCTTTATGAAAAAAAAACGAAAAAAAAAAGAAACAGCCACGAAACTATGTCTTTGTTGCCATGGCAACTGGAATATTTGCTTAAAAGAGCACATTAAAACATTTTTCAGAAATTTGTATTTATGTTTGCAAAATAGATAAAACAATGTATTTTTTTATTGACACACACTGATTCTCTAAAGATTTGTAAGTCATATATCAAAAATTGTGTTAGTAAAAGCAGTAAAAAAGATACAAGTAGACAGTAGAAAAAGTAACAAATATGAAGAATTTAACAATTTAAGGAGTGAAAATTTTACACATCTTTTTTGTACGTTACCATGCCAACCAACTGCCTTGACACCAGACTTTGAATCTAAACAAATCATACATTATAAAATAGAAAACTAATTTCTTCAGCTCTGGACATGTGGTGGTAATATTTCACTCTCTTGAACACAATTTGTGATTTTTATTTCAATCACAAGTATACGATCCCAGACATGTTCCTAGTACCTTAATAATCCTAACTGATTCACTTATGGTAAAAATGGACTTCCCATTAAAAGAAAACAGGTCCCACAAACATCATTTGTCAAATTGTCATGTAATACTTTAAGAAGCTACATCCTAGGCATATATGTTTATATTTTGAATATTTAAAATGAGTATCTTATCTTGACTCATCTTACTTTACTGACAAAAGGCCAAGGGAGCGAAAAACAGTATATTCTCAAACATTTATCATAGAAATGTAGTATCGTGAGAATACTTTGTCCACACTAAGTCGCTTTTAATTGTATTTCTGCTTTGCAAAACAACTCATACACTATGATAATCATTTATCAGTAGAAAATACAAATGAATTGCATTTGTTGGAAATTCTGCTTACTTTTTAAATGTCATTTAGAAGACATTGCTTTGACTGTAACTGGAACTTCATCGAGATACAGCAAAAGTCATTGAAAAGTACTGTAAATATTTCATTAAACTTTATTTATCTTTAATCTAAATGTAATTGGTCACAGATTTTCATGCTTATGCACACATTCCAGTGAATCATATGGATAAATTTTCTAACATATGTGATTTCACAGTTTATCAGGAATGGACCACTTTAAGTTCTGCAAACTAAAATTAAATGCCTTGCTAGCCTTTTCTTTTAACCCTTGGAAAGGGCTATGTTTCTATGATTTTCAGTGTTTAATTATCAACTAAAGAGCTGTCGTGAAAACAAGAAATGTGTCACAGACACGAATGCCCCCGAAACATGGCAATGGTCACAGTCATGGTAGCTTATAACTTGATGTAACCTTGATCATTTGTGCCAAAATCTTTTGTTATCTGTGAACTGAACAAAGTACCCATAGATCTAGGGTAAGTATATTTTCTGTTCTTTACCTATTTTCATGGCTGGTAAAGTAACAAATTTCCAAAAATTGATGTGTTTCAAAAGATACTGATCTAGCGATTTGTACCCATGGTCACCACATGTCTTTTACAGAAAGTGTTTCTTACTTTAAACTTTTTTGATTTTTATGCTCCTTTTGAACACCATAACTGAAAAATATAAAATTGCAGGAGTTGCACATAGAAGCAATAAAAAGTAAAATTAAACAAAGGGCAATAACTTTGCCAAAAATGATCAAAATGCAAAAGACTAAGTATATAAACTACAACACTTGATAATGATCATTCTATTAAATATTGATGAAAATTGTATGAGAAATGTAGGAGGAGTAGTGCACACAAGAAATATTCAGGAAAATTAAACAAAGGGCAAGAACTCCACCAAAAATAAGTGATTCGCAAAAGCTAGAGTATATGCACTGTGGCACTTGATAATGATCATTCTGTGGAAGCTTCGTCAAAATCAGAGGAGTTTCGCAAGCAAGAAATATCAAGTTAAATTAAACAAAGGGCAATAATCTGCCAAAAATAATCAGATTGCAAAAGCCAGAGTATATGTGCTGTGGCACTTGATAGTGATCATTCTGTGAAAGTCTGGAGAAAATCAAATGGGAATTGTGCACAGAAGATTGAATGGACAGACAGACAGTGTGACTACTATATCCCACCCTTTGGGGGGCATAAAAAAACTCATTGGGGTAAAAATATTTTTCGAACTTGTTATGCGTATCCTTATAAAGGTCTAGACAACATCTGCTCGACATCAATACAGCAGGCATTAAAGATCTTGATGTTTGCAGTCATAATCAAGTCTTTAGAACTAATTATCTACATAAGTGTAATTCATACCATTTCAAAAGTCACAATCCTAAGTGTACCCTGAAGACTGTCCAAGATGACTAACCATGTGTTTCAGAAGGTAAAAAGGAAAAGTGAAATGTTCTTTACTTGGGAAGTACCAACAACAGACCCTTTTATTCCATAAAGACCTTGAACTTCCTCAAGAGTCAAGTTCTACTGGCTCTAAAAGCTAGCACTCAACCATTTGGGCATCACTTAACCCGTATGACAAAGCATGTTCAATCAAAAGAAACAAACAAAAGATTGGTAACTGTAGTCTTTACTCTACTCCATGAAAACTTGAATTGACAAGCAAATCTTTGGACTTGGTTAACATTGCATGTATGTCTGATATTCTTGGCAAGTGATTTTTAGTAACAATTCTGAAAACTACTACAGCTTCATCTGACATGTTTACCAACAGACATCATACTCAGTTACATCCTGGTTTACTGCTTCTTCAATAAATCCTCAAAGCAAAGCCATCTGATTTTAAAGCTGGAAACTTTACTGACACACAAACTCGATAGTCTGCAACTCTTGTGGCATACAATATTGCAAAGGGTGCATAAACAATTTTCCTGTATACATTGTATTTAGACCAGTGCCATTAGTGCCATAAGCCATAAGAGTCATCTTTGCAGTTTCCACTGCCAGCATAAATTCACAGATGAATCTAGGCTTTACACCTATACACTTCTTGTCTTTCCTTCTGTTGACCTGAACAAAGCTGGGGGTCTTGCATTTTTCACACAGCTCCAGCAGCTTGAAGGACATTATGTGTGATGAAGTTTAAGTAAATCACAGGTGTAGATTTGGTCGGGAATGCTCCTAGTAGCTCTGCTGAATTATGGTTGTCTGACCTGGAAAATACCTGAACTTTTCAAAATGGAAGCTCAATATAAACAAAGTTTGTCCTGTATCATTTTACAGAAGAAATCAAGTGATCAAGATAAAATGCTGTATTTTCAGGGTCTGTTACATTTTGAAATGGTACAGTGAAAATGCTTCAATGTATTGAGAACACATTTTGATTTTGTTCCTAGTTTCTTTTATTACATTATCTAACAGAAATACCCTGCAACTATAATACTTATTTCTCTCAGAGTAAAGCAAAGGCCAAATATTTGAAACTTCCTGTTAATTGTCTGCAAAAGCAACTTCCTTGCTATGATGCTTTTGCCTTAGGTAAAACTTGTCATCCCTCGTGGATATCACATCATATTGTATGCCTTAATTACTGTATAAAATTCAACTTTCTTTTAATATGACTGGGAGATGAAACTTACCCTGAAAGATTGCTACCAGCAGACTTTCTCAAGTCCCATAACCTTATACAACTGTCCAGACCTCCTGTAATACAGTGAAGTAAATAATATTTCAATTATTTCAACCTTGTCATAATGGTCAGGTCTATTACAAGACCACATGGGGATAGAAACTAGAAATCTGAGCTCTGCATAGCTAAAAAAAGGTTATTATCAACTGGTACCTAGAATTAAACTGACTGTATAATCATATATAATGTATTAAATCTCCTTTACATCCTTAAAAAATAATTAACGAAATCTAAGACCAAAATAACTCTTGAATGAGAGAAATACCTATCCATTTTTGCTTGTGAAATCGACAAACATATCATAGCTGGAAACAAATACTGAAACTTGAAGATTGTGACAGCTGGTTATAACCCCACAGCACAAATTTTTTTATCAAATGCTAACTATCTATACATTTTTTTCTTGATAAGGTAGAATCATTCAATCCAAGAACGCTGTCTGACCAGACATCATGTGACACACCTAAACTATGAAAACAATTTACCTGAAGCAAGTACAGAGCTATTTTGGTTAAAGCTGAGAGCATATATTGTATCAGTATGTCCCCGAAATTCTTTAAACAGCTGTCCATTCCGCAGATCCCAAACACGAATCCTTCTGTCCTCACCTGAGAAAGCAATGATACCAAAAAATGTACATTATTTTTTTCACAACTGTTACATAACATACTTTAGAAATACAAATGACAAATCAATTAATTGTGTGTATTAAAGCAATTAAAAAAACAGATTCATTCCACAGACATTTATTTTTTGTAGATTTATACTTGTATTACACTTACGTTTAAACAAAGTCTGACATATATGAAGCACATTTTGTCTGTCCAGCCAAATAGCAAAACATATTTAATATATACATGCTTCATTAAGAGATTTCACTTGATTGATTTCATATCATTTTCTACTGCATTATTAACAGCACCATTTCATTCAACACAACTACCAAGATCTATAAACATCATGACAGGTGATAAACAGTGCAAAAAAATACATGTATAAACAGACTGATTCCTGATTAACTCTGTATATTTATTTACCCACCTGCTGATGCAAGAAGCATTCCATTAGGTGAGAATGCCAGAGCCAGGATTGAACTCTTGTGTCCAGGTAACAGTCGCACAGACTTCCCATCCTGAACACTCCACATTCTTACAGTTTTGTCACCAGAGCCTGTTGCCACATAGTTGCTGTTTGGATGAAATCTCACACACTGACAAAAGGCAGAACAAACTTTTTTTAAAATCCACCATGATACTTAACTTATTCTAGTTTTAGGACATTTTTAATGACAAACCTTGCATCTTTGCAATGCATTAAACATAAATTTCAGTAAAAACTACAGCAGAGAGATTATAAAACTGAATAGTAAACCAATTAACATAACAGTTCTTTATATAACAGCAGTGGAGGAGCAATTGTTGAGAAATAAGCATGAAAAACTCTCCATCTAGATGTTTCCAGTTCGATTTATCAGGAGTGAGATACTCAAGTGGCTTTACACATTCCATCCTATCAACTCAAATATTGATATGAATCAAGGTAGAAGTCATCAAGCTGGCATAAGTTGCAAGAACTTGATTCCCAATCAGATGTAAAACACACAGGTTTAAACTAATATGAAGCATTGTTTCATACGTACATAATCATTTCAGACACTTCCATTTGACTATGGATATAAAAACCATCTGTTTACCAAAAAGAAACAAATAAATCTATTATTCAGACAAAAGTAAAACTCACATCAACATCATAAGTGTGTCCAACAAAACTTCTTAATGGATATGTTCTCTCTGATGACCATAATTTGGCAGTCTGATCATGTGAGCAGGTCACAAAATAATCTCCCACTGCACTGAAATAGTAAAACAGTACCAGTCTGTCTTCTTGTGCTCATTTATAAAATAATAAGAACATACAAGAAACTATCACTAAAAGCAACACAGTTTCATTTTAAGCTGCACTAAAATATATTTGTAAGAACACAAGAGTTCACCAACTCTTTTGACATACACATACTTTATGTAAAAATATACATGTATCTAGGTAAATTTATATTTCTGTATGTACAACATACCTTGTATCCAGATCCCAGACAGGGTAGTTATGTCCCTTGTATACCACAGCATTTGTCTGATTCTCTATGTCCCAAAGTCTCACTAAAACAAACAAAAAATTGCACATTTATCATATTGTAAATATTTTGTTTCTTTATGTAAATTAGCTAACCTGTAAATCACTAATACAGTTTAGTCACAGCAACTTAATTCATTCATTCAAACTTGAGAAAATGATAAAAATGCACGACCTCTAGCACTGAGATATTCCATAGTGAAAGGATTTAAATAATTTGCAATTTAATTGGTTCTCTGCTAGGTTTTAAGTTAAGAAAAATACTGTTAAAGGTATTTGTTATAACTTGCAAAATGATGTTATATTTTTGAACTACTATCAAGTAATTAACAGTTGTACATGTTGTAATTTATATTGTAGAATAATGTTTAGTTTTTCCTGAAGTGTTTTCAGTAGCTAAATGTCTGCCCAACATTCCAAGTACAGTTATGAAGTTTCAATAACTTTTCACAAATTATCAATTCACAGGTTTCCAGGAAACTGACCACTCTTACCTGTTAAGATATGACCAACTGGGACATTCAAATTTTACCACTTTGATATGAATCTTAATATAGTACCTGTAGTATCATCGGAACATGTGAACAGGAACTTGGAGTCCCACGTAAACCTGGTCTGATACACACAACCTGTGTGACCCTTCAGTACTACACATTCTCTCTCTTCACTGAAACACAAACCACATTACAAGAATTATCAAAGCTCTGAAAGCACTGTAAAACAGTCAACATGGTAGATGGTTTAGGGGCCATAAAAGGACTTACCTTGCAGATTAAAAATGGTTACAAGGTGCCAGCTACAGACTGGACACAACACAAAAGCTGGCACTTATCTGTATCTTTTTGACAATGATTTATGAACTTGACCAAAGAAACCTGGATGCCAAAGGCTCATTTGTGGTACTTAAGACTGTTAAAAATAAGTCTAAGAAGCATTTTATCAGCACAGAAGTAGAAATGTTTAATATAAATATGTACGAAGTAATAGCATATGTAGATTATCATATGCTTTTGCCATATTCCTTATAAAAAACAAGAGCACCACTGGGCGGAACATTATATGCCCGAAGGGTGTTTTTTCTAAGTATGATGCATTTGTGATATAAGGGAGAAAACCTTAGGCTTTAAAATTAAATGATTTGCTTTAAATTTTGAATTTTTTGACTTCTGACCTACTGACCCCAAAAACAATAGGGGTCATTCACTCAATGTGTGCAACCAATTTATCAATTTTGAAGTCTCTATGACAAATGGTTGTCGAGTTACAGAATGTAAATGATTCTAAACATTTAGGTCACTGTGACCTTGATGTTTGACATACTGACCCCAAAATATATAGGGGTCATCCACTCAATGTGTGCAATCACGATATAAAGTTTGAAGTCTCTATAACAAATGACTGTCAAGTGGACCATAACATAATATGCCCCCTTTGGGTATATAAAAAGAAATGCTAAAAAATCTGTGAGGGAAGACTAGAATTGCAAGTATCACTTTTCATCTTTTATAAAGACAAATTTACTGACATAAAAGGTAAATTACTCTTACTTTTAAAAACATAAGGCACTGGACACGATCAAATCTTAAATCAATCTCAGCAGAAAGGTGAATGTACTGCTGAGAAAAAGCACTTAAAACTGATAATTCAACAAGAGCTGTCACTGGAAATTGACATATGCCCCTGAAATGTAGCTTTGAAATGAAACTGGTTTAAATATATAATTGAATATGCCTGTGGAAAAGAGGTAAACAAAAATAGAGCATGAACTGAAGGTAAATATTAAGTAAAGTTTTTCTGCTTCAAAAATATATCAAGCAGAATCTCCTGATGATATGCACAACTAGACTTGGTGACAAACACTCCTGTTAATTTTAAATGAAATCCCTCAAGTGGTTTTGGAGATGAAACGAGGACAAGATTTTACAGGACGGACAGACAGACAGACAGTGCGATTACTATATGCCTCCCTTCTGGGGCATAAAAAGTACTCTGGTCAGTGACAAAAAGGATATACATGTGAAGAATTTTAACATCACAGAATTAAAGCCTACCTCTTTTTATCATCCTCATCTTCAAGCACTTTGAGGTAATTGGCTGCCAAATAGATCACAGAGGGACCGTCACTGTTGTTTACTGGTGGAAAAAGACCTGGTGTCAACTTCCAGAGCCGCACAGAGCTGTCCTCAAAACCTCCACTCAGGTACGAGCCACTGGCTGATGTCGATGCACAACATAACCTGTCAAACAGATCCGTAATTACTTCTTACCTAATCAATCCTAATCAATTATATTGCTAGCTTCTTAATCTATGTTTTATAACTGACTGTAACTTTACATATATCATTCAATACACCACATTCAGAATACATATGCTGCTATTTTACATTAAGAGTCAGTGACAACACTTTTGAATATAAGTTTTTTTTCAGTGTGTATCTAATTTTTGCTTTATTTGCATCAAAACAAAATGGCCAAAAATATGAACAGCGAAAATTTAATCTTTAATTTTTCTAGTAGTGTCATAAAAGTTTAACAAATTTTCTTTTTATTGAGTGGTTTATACAACTGAATGACTGTATGTCTTAAGGTGATAATTTTTGTAATTTCTCTGTCAAGATCAAAACCCCTTGGAGCAAAATGGCTCATTCAATTGTATGTATATCTAAAAACAAAGAGACAAAATAATCAAAAAATTGGTTTGAAAAGGTAGGAATTTCACTTTCAATTACTTAGTCAATAGCATTTACTGGTAAACCCCTATGGACAGGTGAATGTAAACTGACCCGGAAATTATGCCATAGTTCATTTGTAATTAAATACACGTTTATGTCTGAATATAAATTGTTTGTGTATGACAGCTTGAAACAGCCCAAAAAGTAATCCAAATCAAATATAAAGACAGCTTATCAATTAATTCCAGATATAACTTGCATGCCTGTACATACTGGTCAATATTTACGGTCGCATTCTTTCTTAGAGTAATCTCCCCTTGCAAGATGGAAAATGCAAAAAATATGACACTCAGAGGTAGGAAATAGCTAAAATAAGCTTTGCTAAAATTTAATCTTGAACAAAATCGCCAAATATGATGTACATGAAAATAACCTTATATATGGTATTCTGTAATCTTATGTAAGTTATTTCAAAGACCTACCCTTGATAAGCATTCAGGAAAGTGTAGAAGCTTATTGAGGGTAATCCAGGAGGGCCGTCCCTGACATCTTTTATGATTTGTTTCAGGCTTGAGAGACCCAAATCATCCTGTACAACCTTGTTGTCTGGAATCACAGCGGGGGAAATTGGTTGCTGCTGACGATGCTCAAGCTTCTCGTCCTGAAGGCCTAACACAGAAGTGGTATCTGTCTTTACTGTAAACATACAGGAATGTTTGTATGTATACAGTAATGCTGGGTTAAAAGCTTGAATTTGAAAATTAAAAAAAGTCCATATTTTAAGAATACTGTCATAGGCAAGTAGCTTAAACTTATACTTCTAAAAAAATCACCTGAATAACAGAACCATAACTGGCGTGAGAAATAAAACTATCAAAATAATTTAGAAACTAATGACAACATCACAAAGAAATAAAAAATAAATAAAAAACAATCTTCAGAACAAAAACTGACTAAAAACAATCATCAAAACAAACAATTACAGAAAACAATCCTCAGAACAAAAACTTACAGAAAACAATCATTAAAACAAACAATTACAGAAAACAATCATTAGAACAAACACTTACAGAAAACAATCATCAGAACAAACAATTACAGAAAACAACCATTCGAACACACAATTACAGAAAACAATCTTCAGAAGAAACACTTACAGAAAACAATCATTAAACAAATAATTACAGAAAACAATCATCAGAACAAACAATTACAGAAAACAATCATTAGAACAAACAATTACAGAAAACAATCATTAGAACAAACACTTACAGAAAACAATCATCAGAACAAACAATTACAGAAAACAATCTTCAGAACAAACACTTACAGAAAACAATCATTAGAACACACAATTACAGAAAACAATCATCAGAACAAACACTTACAGAAAACAACCATTAGAACAAACAATTACAGAAAACAATCATCAGAACAAACACTTACAGAAAACAATCATTGGAACAAACAATTACAGAAAACAATCTTCAGAACAAACACTTACAGAAAACAATCATCAGAACAAACACAGAAAACAATCATTAGAACAAACAATTACAGAAAACAATCATCAGAACAAACACTTACAGAAAACAATCATAAAAAAAAAAACAACTGCTGAAATCAGCAGGCCCTGTAACAAAATTACTACAGAACGAAACACTGTAAGGAGAGTTAGATTATCCAGGAAAAAGCTTAAAATGGTTTAGTGCTGTGGTTTTAATTTGGTAACAAGGTGCAACTCAACAAAATAATACGTCTTAGGGTGGTATCTAACATGGCAAAATGCTGCATTGTGAAACAGTAGACCAAGACTCACTCATCCTAGATTTATTTTTTCAATATACTGATCAGTGAGGCTGTTTACCATGTCGCTATAAAAGCTAGCTGACAGGCAAAGGAGTAGATGTGATGTTTTACATCTCTGTTGCCTACACACTTTCCTTCTTAGAATTCGCCCTCAAATTCTCAAAGCACTGAATGTCTGTGGGACTTTCTAAGAATGTCATCACATCTTTATTCTTAAGTTATTTACTCTGGGTGCCAAATGTAACCCAGAAAAATCCACTTGCCCTGAGGTAGATTTCAACTTAGGTACCTATGTTAACTAAGCAGACACTCGACCATGTCACCATAAAAGCCAGCTGATAGGCAAGTGAGTAGAAGTGCCTTATACCTCTGTTACATTCAATGAAAATGTGATTTTGGCAAACCTCTGGTGACTGGTGAACATAAACTATTCTGTGCAATTTACAGTAATGCAGTCTTTGTATGATCAGGGAAAACAAAGATGTCATTACACATTGGCAAGAAGAAAACTACAATAACGAAATCAGTGTTTAGAGTCTGGAGCAGCTTTTTTGGTTCTTTTTCGTTAATTATCATGTTACTGAAAGACTTGAATCTTTTTACTTAGAGGCCCTTGTCTCCAAGCTCCTTCACTAACATAACATAAGGTAAACCATGCAGGCTGGTGCTGTGTAAGGGATATCAAGGCTTCCGCTAAAAAACACAGACTGCTTTCTAGATCCTGCCTTCCTCTTTCTAATACATTCTCACAAAAAAATTGTGTTAATGTCTTCAAAATACAGTTAGTTAATTCCATATGGTTAATTATTTATGGAACAAAAGATCTGCATTTCTTACCATCTGTTAAATACTTCAAATGTGAAATTCCAAAACAAATAAACAAATAAAAAAAAAGACATCATGCAGCTTAGTATGGTAATCAATAGGTTGGTGCCTACAAAATCTGTTAATTGTTAAAGTGTTTCAACATGAAGGAAGGAAGTTTCCATCAACTATATCCTTAAGCATAAATTACCTGTGTTATGCACTAGCCTAAACCTTGGTATCACATTAAATAAAAACAGAAGTGATTACCCTGCTCATATGGTGAGGTCTCTCTATTGTACACCCCTGCAACTATACAAACTTGCCATTCTTATTATGTGTAATAGCTTAACTATACAGTGTCCTAACTTAAAAAAATACAGTAAGCTGTCAAACATTGTTGCAAAAATGAATCATGCATAATGTTTGATGATGTTTAAGCAGAAAATAGCCTAAAATATACAGATTAATCTACACTGACACAATAATCAAGAGCACCACAAAATAGGATAATGCATGCTTTAAGAGTACTTAAATCTCAGAAAGGGCAAGAACTAATCTGTTACCAGATGTCCTCTGCCAAGGACCATAATTCTGGCAATAAAACATTTTCACAGTATATAAGAAACTCTGTCTTCTTACATATAGAAAAAAATCTTGATAATTCTGTTGAAACCCCCCTTAAGATTTGAAAATGAAGTGAAAACCAATCAACTCATTAACATAATACAGCCATTTTGTGGTATAATTCCATGCAAACTGTTAAGATTTCTAAGCATATGCTAGTGACAGAATAGATATATATGAGAATACACACTAAAGCAGCTAGTCTTTTGCCTGTTATAAGGATGCTGGTAGAAAAGGATCTTACCTTGTAACTGAATGTGCTGGTTCAGAATTTGAAGTAGCATCATGTTGTCATCAGTCTGAACAACACAGATACAGTCATATTTTCATAAACTGGAGTCACACAATTGGAAAAATGTAGCCACATGGCCAAACAACTCCTATGTAAGTACTTGATCACAAATACAAAGTCATATAATGGAAGTACCATTGCATTTTGATATCTGTCTAGAGTGATATTACTAAAGCATTAGGGGTCATTACTACAAACCAGTAATATACCAAAAGCAAATAGCCTTAACTGCCAAATGGCCTTCACAACAGAAAATATGACCCTAAATATTAATTTCTGCAGTTTCAATAAGCCTCAGTATAGCTGAATGTGTAGACCTAACTATAATTTTACCTGCCACAGACCTACAGCCATTGGATTATTATTTGCACAGTGAATAAAACAACAAAATAATCTGACATAATCTTGGCTCAGTAAATTCAGTCATTACCTTAATATATCTTTGTAAGCTTTCAAAGTTCTCCTTGAACATAGCTACCTGATACTTCATATCCCTGTAAAGTATGAAATGACAGACATTATTCCTACCAGTAACCTACATAAATTTCTAAAAAGAGGTATAAATTACTTACATTTTGAAAGACACACTGGCCATTCAGAAAGACTGTTAGCTGAAAACTTATTGAAAAGCAAACAGTAAAGTTCATGACCAGCATAAATCCAATTATGGACTGCAAGTATGCTGTTCTGGTTCTTTGATGTTTCAATCATTACTGACAAAACTGATAAGTCTTTCTTATAGGACTATTGTATAAAATAAACAAGACATTGATAAAACAGTTCTGCACTGAACCACTGTACTATTTATCTCCAGTATGCTAGAGATATCACTTACTTAAAGGCCTGTACTTCTTTACAAGAGATCATATCAGCTTTAGAGTAGAGCTTTCCTAGTTGATCAAGAATGACCTGCTGTTCAGCATCTGTCCTGAACTGACCACTGTGACGACTAAAGAACTTGTGACCTTTAAAAAAGTAATACAAAATTACAACATTGTCCTATCATCTTGAAAAGTATCTTAAGAAAAGTATACATGTAATAATTATGTAAATATGTCAGAAAACAATATACATATAAAATTTTTCAATATCTTGGCCTGTTGATTAAACTTAATCACATCTGCCTAAAAAGCTATGAGGTATTCATAAAGATGAGGGCAATGCAACCCAAAAATCATTTCAACTATGTTAATTTAAATACCCTAGTGTTATGATGTCAAACTCATACCTCCAAAGAAAGCCCTGCAGAAACTATTCTTCATATCATTTTCACTAGACAAACAATAGATTAGTGATTATTATTCTACACATAACAACTAACACTGCAGGTAAATGGTAACAATAAACAACTGTAAGAAGAAAAGAAGTCACTGTTATGTTGTTCATCATCCCTTCTGTGAAGTTTCACTGAAATCTGGCAGTAAGCACCAAAGTTGAGCAAAACGATTTGAATGAACTGAACTTAATGAAGATGTATCCTAGCCCAAGATGATAAAGACATTCTCATTATACTCATGATATAGATTTGATATTTGAATCTTCTGATGTTTTACCAATGCTTACTTAGAAAAACAGCATAGAAAAAGGTCTACAAATAGACAGATGAATGGAATGAAAGGGAATTCAATTGAAACACTACATGCTACATGTAATTTTGGATATGATTAAATCTTGTCATATTAATTGGTTATACTAGCCTGGTACTTAGTTCCCATTATACTAACCTGGTACTTTGTTCCCATTATACTAACCTGGTACTTTGTTCCCATTATACTTACCTGGAACTTTGTTCCCATTACACTAACCTGGAACTTTGTTCCCATTACACTAACCTGTTACTTTGTTCCCATTATACTAACCTGGTACTTTGTTCCCATTATACTAACCTGGTACTTTGTTCTCATTATACTAACCTGGTACTTTGTTCCCATTACACTAACATTGCACTGTTCCCATTACACTAACCTTGCACTTTGTTCCCATTACACTAACCTGGCACTTTGTTCCCATTATACTAACCTGGTACTTTGTTCCCATTATACTTACCTGGAACTTTGTTCCCATTACACTAACCTGGAACTTTGTTCCCATTACACTAACCTGTTACTTTGTTCCCATTATACTAACCTGGTACTTTGTTCCCATTATACTAACCTGGTACTTTGTTCCCATTATACTAACCTGGTACTTTGTTCCTATTACACTAACATGGCACTGTTCCCATTACACTAACCTGGCACTTTGTTCCCATTACACTAACCTGGCACTTTGTTCCCATTACACTAACCTGGCACTTTGTTCCCATTACACTAACCTGAAACTTTGTTACCATTACACTAACCTGGCACTTTGTTCCCATTATGCTAACCTGGTACTTTGTTCCCATTACACTAACCTGGCACTTTGTTCCAATTATACTAACCTGGCACTTTGTTCCCATTATACTGACCTGGTACTTTGTTCCAATTATACTAACCTGGTATTTTGTTCCCATTATACTAACCTGGTACTTTGTTCCCATTACTTAGGAGCTCAATATAGACATGAACAAAAACTGGGAACAGTAAGTTCTGTATGTCTGTGCTCTGCAAGGTTAACTTCTCACTCAGAAATGCTTTAAACCTAAAAGAGAATAAATGTTTACATTTTGGAATAACAACTGCAAAAAACAACAACCAAAACAAAAAAATCAACAACCAAAATCAAACAAACAAACAAAACAATAAGTAACAAAAACAGGATGGTCATTCCTCACCTGAGAACCAATGTCATAATTAAAAACAGAATGATCAAATATAATATATCATACAGAGAGTTTCAACCTCTTCAAATAGGTCATCTAGTAAACACAGTTTAACAAAGCCTAGCAAAAACTGGATAAAATGTGACTTCTATGATGTTAACACCATTCTCTGCTGATCTGAGGTGGTACTCTTATTTCTGACCTTCAAGACCAATATTAAAAATCATCAAGACATACATTCTGACCAAGTTACATGATGATAACAGCCAAAATATGATCTCCAGAGTGATCATAATGTTTTCAACTGATCCAAGCTGGTGACCTAGATTTTGACCCCACATGATCCTAATTTGCCCTCATCCTTGGGATAATCAAAACACTCATTCTTATCAATTATCATGAAAATTGGGCAAAAATGTAGCCTCTGGAGTGTTCACAAGGTTTTCCTTTGATTTGGATTAGTGATGAAGTTTCTGAACCCTTATGACCCAGTTTTGTCTGAGAGATCATCAGCAGTACTCAGCAAGCTCTGGGCAAGTTTTATGAAAGTTTGATTAAAAAATGTAGCCTCTTAAGCTTTCACAAGTTCAAATGTTGACAATGAACTATAGACGACAAAGTCTGATCCAAACTTTTTCATCTTTATTACTTGACTAGTGTGAAGCTAGATGATGACAACATGATTTATGAACAACATTAACACTGACTCATCAAACATTTCTAATATGCATTTCTATTACTAAAACTGTAACTCTAACCTTGAAAATAGTTGCTCACACATAGCTGCATCTCCGTTAATACTACTAAATGAGAAAGTATTGTCCTGGGTGATGTCCCCTGATGTAGATCCTTTTAGTGCCATACTGGGTAGCCGCTGAATCCATCTACATTCTTTCTTCTGGCTAGTTTCACCCTCCTACAGCAAGGAAATAAAGAGAAAATTTTCTTTAGAATTTGCATTAAGTTGTTAGTAAATCTTATTTCACCAATTTAAGTGCTCTTCTAAATTTGTATGTGCCAGTACATTAATAAACGTATCAAAGATATTGATCCTTTGACATTCTCCCCTACTCTTATACCAGTGAAAATTTCAAAGACCATATTAACAGGAGTTGAAATTCCATGACTCTATTGATAGATATTTCAATACACAAAGGTATTCAGAATGTAGGACAAAATCCCCAGACCCCCTGCCTGTGACAAAATCCCCTACATACATTTTTGCACACCTGGAAAAAATCCTCCCATAGGTGGACAATATCCACCCCAATGTGTGATTTTTTTAAGTGGACAAAATCCCCTTCCCATTACTGCACGGACTAAAGGATGATGACTATAACCAAACCCCACCACTTTTTCAGCGGGTGGATAATAAGGCATATAGTAACCTGGCCGATGACGTCGGTTTCGGACACCCATCAATATACTAACCATAGATAATGTTACTTAACTTAGTCAGCATTCCAGACACTCTAACCATGTCACAAAATCCAACAGTGAGGCTGTTGGAAGTGCCTTATCTATTTTGTGTCCACTACACTCCTCCACTCTAAACTTCAGGAGCCGGGCATCTACTGTATAGCTTCATACAGAACCCATTTCTGCTCCAACCATGCAACCAGACTTAATCCTTGCACTTTCGCTGTGCACAGGCACTTACCAAGGTAATGACCTGGCTGAGATTCATGGAATATTGCTGGCACCATTAAAGTTACCTGGAAGATGATGTAGTAAGGTTTCGGACACCATCCATGAACTAACCATAGATAACATTGCTTAACTTAGCAAACAGTCCAGATACTCTTTTACCATGTTGCTAAAGAGCTGGCCCAACAGCAATGCTGTTGGTAATGCCTTATGTATCTGGTGTTCTAACCTAATAAATTTGGCATTGACGGTTTGACCCATTTTTGTAGACATTTTTTATTATTATTGTCAAGCTGTAACACCTAATTTTAACTGTCATTTTTATGCACGGAAAATTTAGCGACAACATTGCTGTTGGTTTTGATAGATTTTTTTAATGTAAAAATATAAATTAATCTTTAATTTCCACCAAACATTGAGAGAACGTATATTTAATTACTATTCAAGTAAAAAAACTTCATTAGATCCTGTTGCCCTAGAGTGTATTTGCGATTTGTTTCACATTTGCAGTGAAAAACATTTTCCACAGTGAAATGTCACATGACGTCACCTTAAAATAATCATACCATGAAAACTGGTAGGAATATCACTGTGTCTAACCAGTTAGGATGGAGTTCACTTAAATGAAATGGAATTTCTTTTTTTCTAATGTACAGTTTTGACTTGCAAAAAGTATTATTCATTGCTTATTTCAATGAGTTCACTGCTTTTGATTTATTTAATTTAGAGTTAATTAAAAATTCCCAACAAAACAAGAGATATCTGGATACATGTTTTTCACTGTTTATCTATGCACTGTTTACCTCATTGCAGCTACTCAGAAACAGCCAACTGTATAAAGGATTAGCATACCAACTGAAAATTAAGTCAAATTTGATATGTTAAATTGTTTTGAGAACTTGTATAAAAATTGTTTCTCTAAAAGGTGATGTTGGTCATTTCTCCCAAAGTATGCTAGTTAACGCTCCTAACCACTTCTAATTAGGCATTTTCCTTGCATAAATGCCATTGGTGGTTTAGTCCAACTAATCAAACTTGTCGAAGAGACATCAAGAAAATTTTTGACAGGCGTCTTTTTTCCAAGTCCAACCACAAGTTGCATTTTTATGCACAGAAAATGCCCAATTAAGGGTTGTTGGGAGTAATAACTAGCATACTTTGGGAGAAATGACCAACATAAACTTTGAAAGAAACAATTTTTATACAAGTTTCTGAAATAACACTTTTCAAGAACAATTTAAGATATCAAATTTGACTTAAATTTCAATAGCAACACTAATCGGCTACACAGTCATCCATTTCTGAATTGCTGGAACAAGGTGAAATATTGAAACGATGTATATTTAATTCACTCTTAATTAAATACATCAAGAGCCATACAGTGATGGTACATTAGAAAACAAAATTTTCATTTCGTATAAGTGAACTCCATCATTACCGGTATTAAAGACATAGTGATTTTCCTACCAGTTTTCACGGCACAATTATTCTTACGGTGACATCATGCAACATTTCACTACGGAAAGTTTCACAGTGCAAATGTAAAATCAATGGCAAATACACTTTTGGGTGACAGGTTTTAAAGAAGTTTTTTTTTTTTAATAGAATTGTAATAAAATATATATTCTTTGATGTTAAGAGGAAATCAAAGATGCATTTTTTACAGAAAACATTTACCAAACCATCGGCAGTGTTGTCGCTAAATCTTCTGTGCACAAAAATGACAGTTAAAATTAGGGGCAATGGTTTGACAATATTGAATAACAAAAAAAGAATTTTAGAAGACACAACTAGAGGCGTAACTGTTCACCATGGTACGATATGATTTGTGGATTATCCTCTCGGTATGGTGCATGGTTCCTGAAAGCCAATTTCGGTTCTGTTTTGCCCGCATTATCGTAGTTTAACTGAGTGACACTAATCATTAAGGTATTTATTTTTCTTAAGGTTCATTTTCACATTTTGTTTTGGGGTTTCCTATTGGTTGGCATGTAATCTAAGTATCCAATCTATTCACTGCTTTCTTCGCTGCTTGTTTTTGTAAGATTTCAGATGAAAATTACAACTCCGATATGTCTGCAACTCAAAATATTATCCTACTGAATGCATCAACAAACTTTTTGTCCCCTGTCTGGAAATATTTTGGATTAACAGAGCATAAACAAGTTCAAACTCATGTGACAGATAAAATATGTTTCCTTGACATCAGTCACAAGGCTGGAAATACCTCTCACATGGTAAGGCATCTCAGTCATAAACATTCCAGAGATTTATTTTCAAGTTCAAAATCTAGCAGCGTTCTAGCGCACCTGAAAAGCAAATTTTGTGCCTTACAGCGTTTGAACTTGATAACGAAAAACCTAAAGGACAACAAAATATACGTGATGCATTGAAGCAGTTGGCTAGACTTAAGTTCAACTTATTACTGCCAACAATCAATACTGACTATACTAGGCAGGCAAGTTCTTGCATTTTTAAGTTCTTTAAGTTGGTTTTTAAGGCTATAAATCGGGCAGTTGGATTTTTTATTGCTTATGATACGAGACCTTTTTTCGGTGGTGGAAAACTTTGGTTTTCGACATTTCCTTCATGTTCTTGAACCAAGATACCATGTTCGAAGTAATCTTTATTTCTCAGGAATTGTATTAATTACCTGAACTGTACAACAGAGTTCGCTCTTGTGTTCAAAGAAAACTTGTCCATGTCATGTACATGGCACTAACCACTGACTCCTGGACATCCAGGGCTGTTGAAAATTAAATAAATTTCATTGCTTTGCTCTTCAAACCCATCTAGTAGGTGAAAGTCACACAGCAGAACACTTGGCCCAAGGTATATTAGAAACTGTCTGATTACTGATTTCAAGATATTTCTTGGGATTTTAAATTGCATTTTAGTCATAAAGTTAATGTTCAAGCTTAAAATAAGCTAATGTTCAATTTTATTTAGTCAAATTAGTGCAATGAATGTTAGAAAATAAAGTATTTAAGCTTTTGAACGTTAAAGTTTTCTTCAATGATTTTTCGCAAAGGCCATTGTATTGTATTGAAAAGTATCGTACCGTCATTGTATATCATGATATGTATCGTGAGGTAGCCATATCGTTACGCCCCTAGACAAAACCAAGAGGGGGATTTGCATCGATAGTGTTGTATCTATAGCGTGATAGCGGGGCGCTGCGCCCCGCCGTTTTTGAAGAGCGCCCTTCTGCCCTAAATCTCTAACACTCTGCCCTTTTCCCACTAGCGCCCTTCTGTCCTTAATCATAAATGTTTATCACCACAAATTCTGCCTTTGTTTATTCAGTGTCTATGTTTTCCTAACTTACTTGTGTATTCTAATTAGCAAGACACGCAGCGACGCATGTATACATACCCTACAGCGACTGCCGAAAAATCAATAATCAAGCGTGCACTGGGTCCTGTATCATTACCAATCAATTAGCGGATTAATGTCTGGATTGCCATTACAACAAAAACTTGTTATTTAAATGGTTCGACGCGCAGTGCTTCGAAGCTAGAAAAGAATTTAAACGGGCTCGAAATTTATTTAACAGAAATAAAACTGACGATACGCGTACTTCATTTGTAACAGCGCGTACTCACTATAATAAAATAAAGAAAAAGGCGAAAAATAAATTTAAAATCGAGGAAGGTAGGAGAATAAATAATTTGGCAAAATCACAGCCGCGGAAATTCTGGAAAAATATTAAGAACACTTTCAAAAATAATGATGATAAAGCCGAAACTTTGACTGTCGACGAACTTCGAGATCATTTTAAATCAGTATTTGGAGAAGATCATGACAACAAAAACCAGAATTTTATTTTTGACGAAAATAGTAATGATGAAGAATTAGATATAGAAATTACAGAATCAGAAATGCATGATGCAGTATTTAGTCAAAACAATAATAAAGCACCGGGTACCGACGGAATGATTAGTGAAATATTTAAGGCGGCATATAATATTATAGCTCCATTTTTATTAAAGCTGTATAACAGACTGTTTATTAACGGGGAATACCCGCTCACTTGGGGAGAAGGCATTATAACGCCAATTTTTAAAAAAGGAGATGTCAATAACGCTCAAAACTACCGTGGTATAACTCTTATTAATATTCTAGCTAAAATTTACTCTCAAATTTTGCTTAACAGACTAACAAAGTGGACAGTAAAATATGATAAAATTTGTAATAATCAATTTGGTTTCCAGAAAAATAAATCTGTTGTTGATTGTTTATTTATTCTTCATACAGTTGTATCAAAAGTACTTGACTCAGGGAATAAGTTATATTGCATTTTTATAGATTACGAAAAATGTTTCGACAAAATAGACAGATCGTTTTTGTGGCAGAAGCTTTTATCAGAAAATATAAGTTCAAAATTTGTCCGAGCTATAAAATCAATGTATTCTAGGGTTAAGTCTTGTATTAAATTTAATTCATCATTTTCAGATTTCTTCGACACACATATAGGCTTAAAGCAGGGAGACCCGAGTTCTCCTCTGCTTTTCATGCTGTTCGTGAACGACCTTAATAATAGTATAAATACAGACCTTAACGATATATTTACGATAGATGAGCTGAAGCTTTTCCTAATCTTATTTGCAGACGACCAGGCACTTTTTGCAAAGTCGCCCGAATCCCTACAGTCAATGTTGACAGATATTGAACGATACTGTAGACATTGGGGTTTGAAAATAAACACCGACAAAACTAAAGCGATGATTTTTGAAAAGGGTAGACATACGCATCATGACTTTTTCATATATGATACCCCGATACAAATCGTTGAATCTTTCAAATATCTTGGTGTTACTCTTTTTAAAAACGGCAACTGGTATAGAACACAGAAACGGGTTGCACAACATGCATCATTTGCTTTACATAAGCTTTTTACTGTTTTTCAACATATTGAATTACCAATTTATCAGAAATGTAAACTTTTTGACTCTCTCGTAGGATCGATTTTAAACTTTGGGTCGGAAATTTGGGGCATGCATGAGGCAACAGATGTAGAACTAATACATACAAAGTTTATACGAAGAATTCTAGGGGTTAAAAAGTCCACGAACCTAGCAGCACTCTACGGTGAAGTAGGCCGCGTCCCTCTCCTAATTTTCCGTAAAATAAATATCATGAGATACTGGGCTAAGATACTAAAACAAAACGACAATTCCATTTTAAAACAATGCTATACATTACTTAAATCCGATGCAGACGCGGGTCGAACTTACGGTAACAAAAACTGGGCGTACTCGATTAGAGAAACTCTCGCGAGTCACGGTCTAATGTATATTTGGGAAAATCAATTTGACACTGAAATACCTCTTAATATTATTAAACAAAGATTAATTGATACATATCTGCAGAAATGGTACACTGAAATTAATAACTCGAATCGTTTACAGACATATTGTATATTTAAGCATTCTTTTGAACTTGAAAATTATTTAGATATAATACGTGAAAATAAATACAGAGTTACATTATCTAGGTTTAGAACATCTTCACATAATCTAAATATAGAAACAGGAAGGTACGAGAATTTGCCACGAGAACAACGGATATGTAAATCTTGTAATATGAAAAAGGTCGAAACGGAATATCATTTTCTACTTGTTTGCCCCCGCTACAGAGAACTTAGAATTAAATTTTTCAAACCCTATTATTGTCACTGGCCGAATTTATTTAAATTCGAAACCATTTTAGCATCGAAATCAAAGAAAACTATTTTTGCTCTATCTAAATATTTATATTGTGCCAACCAAATACGCATTTCTTGATATTATTCCTTCGGATATTGTTAATATTTATTTGTACACATATATTGTTCCAACTTACACATGTGTTCTTCGGAAATGTTAAATTTAATACTTCATTTTCTCACTGTATTGAATTGTATTATTTGGCTTTAAACATTGTAATATGTTTTATGCTTAATAAACATTCGTATTCGTATTTAAGGTGATGAATTGATTTGTTAAACAATACAGATGACAAATGATGTAGGTTTTCGTTGATTGGGAATATAACAAGTGTTTGTCGTCACTATCGGTAAACACAATAAAACTTGTGAAAAATAAACTAGAACTTAATAAAACCATTTGTCTTTTTTGATTTTTTGATTTTAATTGTCCACCCATCCAATTTGTCATTAAAAGTCATTCTTACCAAAAAATTAGAAGCACTAACATCTCTGTCTGCATATACAATACCTTCCGTAAAACGAAAGTTGGCTCAGTTAGAAAAGGAACGGGCAAAAGCAGCGAAAACGAATCACTGTTTCGCCGATCTTAAAACAAGTCTGTTTCTAGCCTTCAGAAGTTAATTATGAAACGCGTTTGTTTACAAAAAACTATACATGTGTCAATTTTCACAATTAAGCGTCCCAAATTGGTATCGGTTGTGTCAAAATGCACGTTTTTAGGACGCACGTGCGTTTTTGCGCCAAAACAAAGGAAAGTTCGTTCGTTATAAATGTTAATAAGAAATAAACATTTCACCTATATATTTAGTTTTAAAGAGCGGACTGTTAAATGGTCATTTACATATCGAACTGTAATTGATAATTTTGTCAAATAAAACCGTTGATACAAAACCGAAAGTGATAAGTGTATGATATTTCGGATAAATTAATTTCGGTTACGATATCAGTATATACAAGATTGTACTCTTGCTGTTTTATTGTCAGAATTAGCACATTAAAACATCAAACTGATTACAAGTAGATAAAAACAGTCCTAAAAGGTTACTGTGCATTATGTTATAGTATGCTGTGTTACTTGAATGTGTATACTGTTCAAATGCTAGCAATGATCTACATGATTGTATGAAATGGAGAGATTAGAAAAATAAAAGCTGTTAGAAGTTTCTTGCAGTATTTGTCTGTTTTCAGTAACATATACTAGTAGTTATACAATGATTAAAAAGTAAATTAAATAAAACAAATACCTGTATTTGATTCACACTTTACAACACTATATAGTTTTAATCAGGCGCGTAGCTGCCTATACGCGAGTACGCAGCTGAATCCACATTATTTTGACAAAGCTATTCATCTCCATTTTTATGCTAAAATAAATGGATTTTCGTTGGTCAAGAAAGCTCTCCGGAGGCCCCAAAACGCACCAAATTGCACCATTTATTTCAAAATTTTCAGGGGGGGCATGCCCCCTGAACCCCCTAGATTATTTTGAATCCACATTCTTTATAGGCTAGCTACGCGCCTGTTAATGATAACAATAATAATAAAGAGACAATGCTTGGCATAATATAATGCACGGTGTGTGGTGAAAAATGCCCTTTTGCTAGCAAAAGACGCATATTTGCCCCCTGCCCCTTTATGGCAGCACCCTGCCCCTTTTTCACAGCACCATGCCCTTTTTTAATCCTGGATACAACACTAATCGAAGACCAAAAGTCTAACCACTGAGCCAAAATCGATTCCCTGACGCAGTTGTCAGAGGTTGTATTTATACAATTATAGGAAGGTTTGCACTGGACTGTAACACTATGAAATGGGTCAAACCGTCAACGCCAAATTTGCCCACCCGCTTAGGTCAACAGGTAGAGCACTGGATTAGTAATCCATTGGTCGTTGGTTTGACCCCTGGGCAGGGCAAAATTTCTCCGTGACAATTGATCTCAGCCATTGTGTCTAATGTTCATTTGTCTCTCACCGCTGATTCAGAGTAGATCATGTGGGAACAGTAGTTAGTCACTTGCGGAGAAATTGGCAATTACTGGTTAGTTATCCAGGAAAACCAGTTAGGTGGACTGACCGCCGAGATATTACCTAGATGTTGAAATCGGCGTTAAACCCCAAAACAATTAAAAACAAGAAACAAACAACAAACGCCAAATTAATTAGGCTAATGGTGGTTGGACTTGGAAAAAGGAATACCGGCTGATTCGGACCAAGGTTGATTCGGACCCTCCTTGGCTGATTCGGACCACTTTCTTGGCCGATTCGGACCACTTTCTTGGCTGATTTGGACCACGTTACTGAAAAATATCCCTCATCTATCCAACATTTTTTTTAAGTGAGTAACTCCCTATTTTTGATACTTATCTGGCGTGATTTGATTGTATATGATGCGGGTTACGCTGAAAATCTGAAAGATAGAGAATTGTCTTCGACTTTTTTTTCACTTTTATTTTAAACGGTGTGTTCATCACAAAGATATCTTCTATGTAGTCTCACAATTCTATAAACGTAGATGAACTTAATGTAATAATACCAAATATCGAATAATTTCAGAAAACCAAATTATTTTACCATTTTATTTATCAAACTATTACCGTGATTTAACGGCAGGCCGGATCAAAGTCGGGCATTTACACTTACTTTATAATGTGTGGATTAAAGTGCATATAACTAATTAATTTTTTACACTATTATCGTGATTAAACGACGGCCGGATCAAAGTCGAGCATTTACAAATTTTCTTTAATTTTGATGACTTCCATTTTTTACATTTTCCATTTTGTCCTTCATGTAGAGGTTATTATTATAATTATTATTATAAGTTTTATTGTGAAGTTAACGAAATGAACGCAATAAATATGACCACAATTTTTCAGCGTAACTCATGGCCCTAATACAATCAAATTAAGCCAGTTTAGTATAAAAAAATAGGAAGTTACTCACTTAAAAAAATGTTAAAGATGAGGAATATTTTTCAGTAACGTTGTCCGAATCAGCCAAGAGAGTGGTCCGAATCGGCCAAGAAAGTGGTCCGAATCAGCCAAGGAGGGTCCGAATCAGCCTGGGCCGAATCAGCCAAGGTCCGAATCAGCCAGGTTCCGGAAAAAGACATCATAATACTGCAGTTTTGGTAGGAGACGTGTTAGATTATAATGTTATTAATTAGTCGAATTCATATTGGCTTTGTTATTGGGCTGAAGACAGTCATATTGGCCTGAGGCCGAAGGCCGAAGGCCAATATGACGTCTGAAGCCCAATAACAAAACCAATATGAATTCGACTAATTAATGACAATTTTATTAATTAACTTTATAATATTATGTTCAATAATCAAACTAAGTAATCCAAAACTCGTAATTTATAACAGGGTAAAACTTGTGATCGTCTGCTTTTCACTTCCGCGCAACATAATATTTGGTAAATATGAAAATCACTAAATGAAAAGTTGAACACTGCTAAATTTACTGTGATCCGATAGCGCAGGGTCTCCGCGAACTTTTTTTGCTACTTTTTGAACTTTTTATAAGATAAAAACTTTTATGTAAAAACTAGGCTAAGTATATTCAAAATGGCGTCCAACATGGTGAAAATCCTAGGCTCATATAAGGCCGAGTTTTTCCTGAATCCTGATTGGCTAAATCTCGTATTGGCCGACTTTTTACTTATTGGCCGTGTTTTTTTCGTATTGGCCGAGTTTCGAGCTTTATTGGCGAGGCTTTGGTTGTATCAAGCCAACAACATGGTCAGAATCTAGTTCAATATTATAAAGTTAATTAATAATTAGTGCATATAAATTTGTTTGATGTAAAGTTTATACCGAGTATTGCCTTCTTTTTAAGTATTGAGTTATAGCTGTGTGTAAATGTTCTGACTTTGATCGTTTCATTATTTTTTTCGGCTCATTCCATCATCACTGTCAAGAAACGTTTGAAATTATAATTTGGATAAATCCCGTACAACCGTACTACATGATTGATTCTCCAAAGGTAACTCCCCTTGCAGGTTATACACAACTAAATCAGATCCTACAGTATCTCATTGTAGCATCAAGTCCCAATCTCATTTTATAAGTTTCTGAAGATGTTTCCTTTGCCGATTTATAAAAAAAACAGAACAATCATGACAAACAATTTCATTAAGATTAACTTAACCAAGAAATGTCAAACACCTATATCTCTAATTTAAATTTGTTCTTGAGTATATGTTTTGTTTTCAAGTAAAAATGATTTACAGAACAACCTTTCCATTTCAACAAATCAGAAAGCTTTGTCTTCTTATAGCTCAACACAAACACTAGACAAAATTTACTGGTTCCCGACAACATTTATTTATGTTTAATCTGCAGTTACAAACTGAAATGAAAATAGACCAGCCAAGCAATCTTCAAAGACAATACATTTTCTATTTATCTGAGTTTATATATCGTCAGTACCGGTTGCCCACAAGACCGTCACCACTTGCAGATTTTAGTTACTTTAAAATAAGGTGAATAAGGGAAGATACAAAATAACCCTATTTCACAGGGTTTGGACACAATAAGCTCTGTAATTGCCTAAACCTCTTTTTTTTATCAAATGAACGATAGTTATATAGACAAGCATAAGTCTGAAAATGAAGGAATCATTTTCATTTTTTTTCATTTTTCATTCAGCTGAATTTAAGGCTGTATTAATGAGCATGATTGTAGGTCTAGTAATAATTTTTAAAAAGTTTTTCATATTTTGTATGATTTCTGGTTAACTTTACACCAGAATGATGCTTCCATTGCATGATATTTTTTTTTTCAGAAGTATTTTGGCAAAATTATTCTGTTGACGTGGAGGCAGAAAAATTAGGACATTTTACTTGAAATCAAACACCTGTTCTTCTCGTGATGTTTATCGAAGTATATTGGGAAAAAATCTTTTCAAAGTAATTAAAAAGATTATATAAACATTCCACTAAAAATAAAGAAAACACACACAAACTTAAACCCTTTACAATACAATACCATATTTATTTATTGTCGCTTCAATGTACAATATGGAGATAAACATTTAAGCTATGTATAGCTTTTTACCGACATTTCTTTCTTGTATTTTTATTGATAAAAAAAAGCTCCTTCTAAGCAGTTTTTGGGAAATTAGTAAAGACTGATAGGTTTCTCATTTTAGGATGAAATGAGGGCCTGTAATTATAGATGTACTCTTCCTTATTTTCAATTCTTTTGAGCGAGATTTCGGCGTGAGGTTCCGCGGTATCTTGTCACACTGATAGTGTTGAATCTGTGGTTATTTTTTAACGGATGAAATTATGCTTATTGGTTTAAATAAAAATAACTAGAGTTTTTCTATAAATCTTATACATATCGAGTTCTATCCGTTAATCCGCGGATAAAACTTCTATGCGATATTTAGCCAAACCGTATTTCAGAGACACTCGTGCTTCATGTTCAGTGTGAAGCACCCGGTTTTATCGTAATTATCCTCAAGAGAATAAGAACATTAGGAGGAGCGTTATGTCGATCTCCCAACACCTGGATTATAAGACCAGCGCGTTACTCCTGGACAACTGATCAAGCCAGTACATATTTTTCGGGCACCAACTGAGGATCTACCACCACCACCACCACAACAACAACATCAACATAGTTTCGTCCTTGGTTCCTGCAAAAAATGAAGACTATTTGCTTTGTAGTTAGAAACCGGACCTGGTTCAGGAAAAGCTTCACACTGCACAAAGCTCTCACAGCGCTCCGATACTGGCGTCCGATTCAAATGTGTGTGTGAACAATCTTACGTCGTTATAACCTGTTTTTGTAAATTTCTAAATTTTATATCTATAACGTTCGGTAGCACATTCAGAATAGCGAAACTTTTACGAAGTGTATCTGTTGCAATAGATACATATTAAATGATATAGGTACGGTGTGTCTGGAGTGACTTTTCGATATAATATATATTGTTTGGTTAACACATTTATTTAATTTCTTTATTACGAAATGTTACTTTGTTTAAAAATAATCCCTCTATACGGGTTTGTACCCAGGTGCATCATTTGAACAATGTTTATAGAGACTAGATAATGGTGCGTACATTTGTATCACAACGAGGAGTGAAAATAAACAGCACAAATAATAGAAGCAGACCTGCATTTTAATGTTATAATTACTTTAAAATAATATATCATAATTAAATAAATGAATAAGCCAATACAACGTATCAGTCCTTAATTATTTCATTCGGTTTCTTAGAAATATCAACGTGAAGAAGTGTCTCTGACCAAAACACTGCTTTATTCCATTTGTTTGAGCTTTACCACTGTATTATACTCAACTCAACACACGTTTATTTCTTGTCAGGTTACATGTACAAAGTACAAGTAACAATATGAAATTACATCTGCTAGTAGATATACAATGTATTAACTGTGGGATATAGTAAGATGGGGACAGTGAATTACATTACCATCATGGTCAATAAAATCAAAACATTTATAAAATATATATTTGAAATTAGAACTCTACGAGAAAATGATATACCCAACTGATGATGACCTTTAACAACAACTGTAAAAGGTCTAAAGGTTGGGAGCAATGTTTAACTGATAAAAATCAATTTAAGAATAAAGTTGAAGTATAAGTTAAGTTCAAGCAAGTTAAGAAACATGCTTCAGGTTCTAACTAGCACTAGAATTGTTATGGTCATTCTTCCGAAATAAAAAGAAGAAATCACTAACATTGACCTTTAAAATTAATTATAAATGGTGCTGAAATTTGTACTTGATGACTCGCACGTCTACATGCAAACTTAACAAAACAGTGACAGTAAAGAAATGATTTTCTATTCATAAATTTTGAAAGACGGTTAATATAGAAAAATTGTAGAACCGTTCACAAAACAAAATAGTGTACAATAGTACTACGAAGTAGCATTATCATTCATAAAATAAAGTATGCTCATTCATGCAGAAGAGAGTTGATATATACAGTACTAGGGATTATTGTTGAACACTTTAATAATAACACGGGAAAACAGAGCAAGATTCTTAAGTATTTTTTGTGACTCTGACGACATAAGATCGCTAAATTTCAATACATTTGGTCTCGTAAAATAATATCTTGGAACGAACCGTTTACGATCGTTTGCAATAAAAGGACAAGTACTATATCATACTATCACAGCAGTCGGCTTTTTGAGATCTGTAGACTATTTTAGCGCTTGTCCAATAATAGTCTGACCGCAAGATTAGAAATTGTATTCCTTTATGTCCAAACAACCCCGTTTTTATCTTCAATCCATCTTTTGTTAATTTTTTCCACTCTTGTAAGAAAAAACATAAAAGTTACCAAAAACGTTTCACATGGTAATTAAAGTTGTGACCTTTCTTCCATCCTGAAAGATTAAAACACTAAACAATAAATGTAGGGCAAACTACTGAATATATAATTTTGGAACATCGGTAAAATCCCTTTCACATTGACTTTCAAAATCCTTTTAAGTTTGTCCCATATGCATCATTAGAACGTTCAAAATATCACATTTTAGCAAGGAGGCCCTTTAATACAACCTTACTGAAATAAAAATAATCCACGAATGTTTGCATGTTTTTTTTATCAGATGTACATGTATGTAAATTAATTAGAACAATGTATAATATAACAGAACCGACTTTTATTCCAGACTTATAAATACATACGTACATTGTCTTGTTTACATTCAACGTGAATATTATATATATAATCACGTGAATATGTACGATGGAAGATGTGATATAAATATATATACATACACACACAACAAAACACTTCCTGGGATACAAATATTCTTAGAAAAAGAGGCTGAAAAGTTTTTTTTAAAATTTTTTTTTGTACATTTACATAGTCGTAATCTGCTGCTATCGTTCTTACTAATATTAAATACCCGTAATGCTTCTAAGTATACGTTTCTTGGATTTATATATTCCCTGTCAAACCACTTAAAGTTATTTATACATGATTTATCATCAAAATATACATTTTTATCAAATGTACAACATTTTGCAAACAATGGGTCCGCTACAGTGCGGATAAAAATCATTTATAACGCTGTTTATGCACTCTCTATTAGTGCAGTTAATACTGTCTAAAATATTATTTAATTCTGGCAATTTAAATATCTGACCACAGCGAAATTTATCTGTGCGGGCGCTATTCCATTTAAAACTAATCTCTTTATTCACTATCGTCATTAGAAACATAATTGTTACAATGTAGTGAGAAACGTAAAGGGGTATGGTCACTCAGCAATTTAACTTCTTTGCTTACGACCTTGAAAATGATTGTATCGGAGTTACTTGTAAACGTTTCTTTTCCTTTAGAAGTTAAGCAATAAAATACGCATAGAACTGACAGTAAAGTCCCAGGATCACAAAACTAGTTTTAAGTATTTTAAAGTGAATACAACATGGTTCGATCATTATCCTTTCAGTACGTTTATTTTTTTTATATCCGTAAAATCAATGTGATATTGGGTATTTAAGCTACACAGTATAAATATGAATTTTGTTAGGCTGGTAGGGGATGGTTCCCCGACCACTGCTTAGTCTATGGACGTGGAAAATAAACGGGGTTACCCAGTTTAGGGGCCTATAAAAAAGTATAAACAATTTCAGTTTATTAAATAATTTAAATGGCATAAGCACAAGTAAATTCAGAACTGCGTTGACAAAGTTCAGACTGTCTTCACACAACCTCGAAATTTCAAAATTCAGGTATAACGGAAAGAAAATGTACGAAAAATGAACGAATGAACATGAAGATGAATATGATTTCTAAAAATATACCCGAAATATCAAGACTAATGAAGGAAATATCTTAAACCGTGCCACTGAAGATAGACAACAGAAAATCTAAGATCTAGTGAAAAATTACAAAGAACTTAATTTATCGAAATATGTCTTTCATGGAACAAATAGTCTCGCTATTTCGCCTCTGAATGTGAACCGAAAATTTTTCAAATCATAGGTTGACATTTTATAGATGTTCACATTCTACTTCTTTTAAAGGTTGATCAACTAAAAAATATCAGATCTATAAATAAAACGGTTCAACATTTTAAGCATAATAAATTAGGCTAAGGAACAATCTAATGCATGGTTAGTTCTTATCCAGATATTACGTATTACAAAGATTTGTGTTAAAGAGCGTCGCTATTTTTGTTGATACCGTCTGTTTTAAATATTTTTTTTTCGGTAGAAGGAAAAGATTTGTACCGTAACGCACGAGTTTTTCGTGCATTAGAGTGTTATATATTCTGGTATTGTTTGGATTAAATCATTCGAGGTTCGGACAGTAAACTACGAGTAATTACTATTTACACAACAGTCTGCTTTTTTGTCATGTCGAATACACGTCAATACGTAGAAGAGAAAGATTCAACTTCTGCTGAATTTATAGCTTCACAACGTTTTACGAACAACGTATCTGCCACGGCTGCTTTCCCTGAGCAAGAAGTTAGCCAGGTTTCGAGGAAACGAGATTTCGACACCTTGGAGACGGGAGCACGTGCTTTTCCTACAGACACAGGACCACGTGGCTCAGGTAAGCCCTCGGGGGATAATTCAGATATTTTTGATGCTTTTGGACTTTTTAAGTCATACTTTGATACTCAACTTGACGATTTAAGAAGCAATTTTCTTCTTCCGTATCTTCTAAGCCTAAAGATAAACCCAAGTTAAAATACGAGACACATAAAATACAATTTGATTTTAATTTCGAGATTATAGAAGGACTAGAGAGTATTATCCAGTCTTCGAATTGTGCTTCGATTCACTCTAGAGCTAAGGCGTTGCTGAAGAAATTACATTACAGAAACAAGCTTATTCAGGTTGCAGACTCCTCCCCCGGGGGTTGGGCCACGGTTAAGGAATACGAGAAACCCTCCCTTGGCAGTGATAGCGATGACGAAAAAAGGCTTAAATCTGCCGAAAACAAAGCTCTTCAGAAATTAAAGACTGCACATTTGTTTAATTCCAAGCAAAATGTTTTTTCACGCAGTTCTTTCCCTTTCATGTCGTCTGCTGGCGGTGTTACTGGTCGTTCTGTTTCTGGCGAAAGTACATTTCTCGGGAGAGGCGTCTCGTCTATGTCTACAGGAGGAGACGCCCGCAACAGAGGTCCTTTGTCCTTCAACCGTGTCTACAGGCAAGCATCAGAGAGAGATGTATGTTTCGGGTGCGGACGTCGTGGGCATTTCCGGCGGGAGTGTCGACGTCAACAGCAACAGTTCAAGGTCATCAGGAGCCACTTCAACAGCAGTCAGCGGAAGTAAATGATGAGTATTGTTTAAATATGTTTAGTACAGATAGCTTCTTTTTCTATCACGATTTGCAGAATAAATACTAAACGGGTCTAGCAGACAACGGTGTTAAAGGTAGATTGAAGCAAAATGTCACGTATTGGGGACAAATTGGGGCTAACCCTGAAATCGTTGAAACTGTTAAGTCGGGATATCGCATTCCATTTCTCACGACTCTTTATAGGTCGTTTTCTAGTAATAATAGGTCTGCTTTGGAAAATTTAGATTTTGTTCAGCAGTCTTTACAAGAAATGCTAGAGGCTGGTTATATCATTGAAACACCCTTTGTATCACACGTGGTCAGTCCTCTAAGCGTTTCTGTAAACAAGTCGGGAAAAAAGAGACTTATCTTAGATTTACGTACTGTCAACAAACATATATGGAAAAAGAAAATGACTTTCGAAGACTGGAAAATAGGTCTTGAATATTTTCAGAAAGGGTCTTTTTGTTACAAATTTGATCTTGCCAAAGGTTATTATCATATTGATGTTTTTCCATCCCATCAGACGTTTCTTGGATTTAGTTTAAACCGGAAGTTCTATTGCTATACAGTTGTCCCATTTGGCTTAGCTAGCGCCCCGTTCATTTTTTCCAAAACTTTAAGAGAGTTAATCAAATATTGGCGTTTCAACAGCATTAAGATTGTCATGTTTCTCGATAACGGATGGGGTACTAACGCTAGTTTTGATGGTTGTCTGCAAGATTCAAATTTCGTTAAAAATAGTCTAATTTCCGCAGGCTTTGTCATAAATGATGATAAATCTTTATGGCTCCCCGTACAAGAGCTAGAGTGGATAGGTTTATTTTGGAATAGCATAACATTTTCTATTTCTATTCCTGATAGAAGAATTGAAGATCTTAAACTTTCGATCAAGCATGTGTCTGAGAAATTGCCTCATGTCAGTGCTAGGTCTCTAGCCGTCTGCACGGGAAAAATTATCTCTCTTATGCCAGTTATTGGAAATTTGGCAAAACTTATGACTAGATTTTTGTATAGGCAGATTGAAACTAGACAATCGTGGGACAGTGTCTTTCATATTTCGGCTGACAATTTCTGCATCTCTGAAATTTTATTCTGGTTAAATAACATTGACAGTGTTAATTGCAGAAAATTGTCACGATATACACCAGTTCAGACTTTAGTCTATTCTGATGCAAGCAGCTTTGCGTCAGGGGCTTTCACGGTAAAAACTAACTAAAAAATTTTCCACGAATCCTTTTCTGAAGTTGACAAATCTAAAAGCTCAACTTTCAGGGAACTGAAAGCTATATTTCTAGCTTTAAGAGCGTTTGCACCTTTCTTTAGACACCAGAGTCTAAAGTGGCTGTGTACAGATTGTAAAAGCCGGTAGTACTAAACCGGAACTACACGACCTGTCACTTGGAATTTTTGAGCTTTGCATTGACAACAAGATAAATCTTGATATACAGTGGGTTCCTAGGGATTTAAACTTTATTGCTGACGGAATTAGCAAATCCTTAGATACGGACGAGTGGGACGTAACGTGGGACCTCTTTACCTTTCTAGACAATCTTTGGGGACCACATGACGTTGACCGTTTTGCTCCAACAAAAACAGCAAATTGCCGAAATTTAATTCTAAATATTGCGACGTTGGGTCGGAGGGTATAGATTGTTTCACACAAAATTGGCAAGACTTCAACAATTGGTTAGTCCCTCCAATTAAGCTAGTAAACAAAACCATTCAGCATTTACTTGCTTGTAGGGCGCACGGCCCGCTTATAGTTCCTAAATGGCCGAGTTCGTCTTTTTGGCCTACTTTGTTTAAGGCTAATTATCAAAAGAGGGATTTCATTGTAGATGTTTTAGTATTTCTTCCTAATCAGAATATATTTGAAAGGAATAATGAGTCCTGCATTTTTAGCTCCAGACGTTTTAACAGCAAAATTTTAGCTGTCAGAATCTAACGCATTTCGCAATTTTTCTGGTTGAATATGTATCAGTACGTACACGTGATCTTAATATGTAGATTGATATTTTCGAATTTTGATGTTTAAAGACATGTATATCTAGCAGTTTTTATTACCGGTTGTATGTGACACTATCGAAAACGTGTGTTCACACCTGGCGTGTTTGATAATTTGATGTTTTTTAGTTTCGTACAATGTACTTGTATCATCATGTAGTTCCGATTGTATCTTGATCACTCGAAGACGTGTGCCTCACACGTGGTATGCTCTCCCAATTGCTGTAGTTTTTGTCTTTTATTATCAGCCTCCAGCATTTTGTGCCGGTTGTATCTTGTTCAATCATAGACGTGTGCTTCACACGTGGTATGCTCCCGAATTTGTTTATATATGTTGTGCCGGTTGTATCTTATACAATCGTAGACGTGTGCTTCACACGTTGTATGCTCACGAATTTGTTTATATATCAATATTTTGTGCCGGTTGTATCTTGTTCAATCGTAGACGTGTGCTTCACACGTGGTATGCTCCCGAATTTGTTTATATATGTTGTGCCGGTTGTATCTTGTTCAATCGTAGACGTGTGCTTCACACGTGGTATGCTCCCGAATTTGTTTATATATGTTGTGCCGGTTGTATCTTGTTCAATCGTAGACGTGTGCTTCACACGTGGTATGCTCCCGAATTTGTTTATATATGTTGTGCCGGTTGTATCTTGTTCAATCGTAGACGTGTGCTTCACACGTGGTATGCTCCCGACTTTGTTTATATATGTTGTGCCGGTTGTATCTTGTTCAATCGTAGACGTGTGCTTCACACGTGGTATGCTCCCGAATTTGTTTATATATGTTGTGCCGGTTGTATCTTGTTCAATCGTAGACGTGTGCTTCACACGCGGTATGCTCCCGAATTTGTTTATATATGTTGTGCCGGTTGTATCTTGTTCAATCGTAGACGTGTGCTTCACACGTGGTATGCTCCCGAATTTGTTTATATATGTTGTGCCGGTTGTATCTTATACGATGGGAAAAGTTAGGCTCTGAACCTATTCATCCAGACCGTAAAGTGCATCGAGATAATCTCAGGTCTTCGTTTCTTCATCGAAAGCCTCAAATACAAACTGTACGACTCCTATTTTAAGCAATTTTGTAAGTGGTGTCAAAAGTTTAGTTTAAGATGCTTACCTACGTCAGATGTAAATGTTTCCATTTATCTGTCTTACCTAAGAAATACTAATCCGTCTGAGTCTAAGTTGAACGCTGTTGTTGACAGTATTTCATTTGCTCACAAAATTTCCAGTTTACCGGACCCTTGTACTTCTGATCTCGTTAAATTTACTAAGGAAGGTATTTTGCGACTAACGTCTAAGCCAACAAGCCAGAAATTACCTATTTCTACAGAAAATTTACAGTTATTAGCTTTAAGATTTGGGCTTTCTCAGAATTTAAAAGACGCCAGGTTTATGGCTATGTTTTTTAAGTTTTGCTGGTTTCCTTAGGTTCAACGAATTAGTCAAAATCAAAAGAAATGATTTAAGTTTCGAGGAAAAACACATCAAGATTTTTTAACCTTGTAGTAAAACAGACCAGTACGGTAAAAGCGGGAGTATTCTTATAGCAAAAGCTGGTAATTTTACCTGTCCTATTAGACATTTGAAACACTATTTAAAGCTGGCAGAAATACCAGATAGCTCTGAGGAATTTATATTCCGAAATGTTCAATTCTTGAAGAAACATAATTCATATAAGTTATGTACAGGAAATCCTTTATCTTATAGCAGAGCCAGAGAAATTCTATTTGAGAATCTCAAGTCAGTGGGAATCGAACCTTCCATGTATCGTTTGCATAGTTTCAGATCTGCATGGCGGCGCTACTTCCGCCGCGAACCGAGGTGTTAGTGATCGTTTGTTCAAAAAGCATAGACGTTGGAAGTCCGATGGCGCGAAAGATTTGTATATAAGAGAATCCACCGAAGTTCAAAGAACTGTTTCTTTAAATTTGGGTCTCTAATAAATGGCATAGTTATATGTCTTTTATCTCAAAAACAATTAGAGGAGGGGAGAATTCTTTTTTGGGTTACTCTACCTTCACAACATAAATACATGAACATGTGTACTGTAACTTATGAGTTCTTACTTCGTATTTTCGATTGGATGTTTCTCCTCTTTAGTCATTCTACACTGGATTTGATGAGCTATAAAAAAGTATATATATATATTTATGTATCTTATCCATCCGTTTTCCCGTTCTTTTCTAATCGATAAAATAAATAGTATCTGTCCGAGCATTCCTAAACATGTGTTTGTTATTTCTTTGAAATAAATTTAGGAAATAAATTATTTATGTTTGGCTTGTAATGCAATGAAAAACAAAACATATTTTTTTTTTTATTTTGGTAGAAGGAAAAGATTTGTATCGTAACACACGAGTTTCTCGTGCATTAGAGTGTTATATATTCTGGTATAGTTTGGATTAAATCATTCGAGGTTCGGACAGTAAACTACGAGTAATTACTATTTACACAACAGTCTGCTTTTATTTTCCCACCCTCCCCACCCTTTTTAGAATGGCTAAAATGATTTGCATGATTTGAATATGAAACTATATTGATTTTCTCTGTTGCAGATATGGCGATTTTTTGTTGTCATGTTTTATGAACCTTAGATTACTATGGATGTGAGTGAAGGAAGGATCTTACAGATGTTTTCGAGAGGGAACAATGGTTCTGGACATTTTTATCACATGTTTATTCATGTGAATTACGTGATTCTTGTATAAGACATTGATGCCAAAGTCTTGACTGGCAATTTTTTTTTGAGCCATTGTTCATGTGAGTTTGTTTTCATGGATTTCTAGAAGTCGATAAAATAAATAGTATCTGTCCGAGCATTCCTACACATGTGTTTGTTATTTCTTTGAAATAAGTTTAGGAAATAAATTATTTATGTTTGGCTTGTAATGCAATGAAAAAGAAAACATAAATATTATAACTTTGCTACCTTCTCAACTTTCAAAATAATACAAGCTAAAATTTTAGCCTTGGATGTGTAGAGGTTGAATGTGTTACACGTAATGTTAACGGTAAATCTTCACCTTTATGATAATCGCTCACTAAAACACGTGTGATTTTGTCGTTTAATCAGTGACCTTGCTCGTACTTGCCGTCGTTTAGTGGTCATTGTTTGGTCTTGCAAATGTACATGGTGCAGTTGTTGGTGATGTTTCGATTTATTTTTATGATTTCGTCGTAATGAAACAGTGAAAAGGTAAACTTTTTGTTGTTGTAATACATTTTAGTAATGCTAAATTGTCGTAGTTCACCATGAACAGATGAAAATAAGCTTATTCTGTAAGAATATTATCTCTTATCAAATACTCAATTCATTTGTATAATGTCAAATTGCCATATTTGTGGTTGCGAGGAGGTTACTATGCTATAATATAAGAGACGCAATATATGAGGCCCGGATTGTGCCATCAAGCAGAAGGTGATTATACTGATTAGGACCTGGAATGGAAGAGAAATTCGCCACGAAAAAAATTTGAGTCAACATGCATGTTCTTGTTTTTTGTTGTCATTGGAAACATGTTGTATTATTTTCTTGTGTATCTAGTAACGAAATTGGAACGGGCAAACATGGTGACAACTGGGATAGTTGAAGATGCTGTAACGATGGTTGGAACAAAGGACACATTGGTTGTTGGAGGAAGGCGGTGTGACAGAAATGGGCAGATGTTATTCGATGAGCGTCAATGAAATTTACAGATAAGTAACAGTATTTAAAAAAAAAAGAATATTTTAAGAATCCAAATCCAAAGGTAGTTTAAGTGAAATTGTAGTTATAAGCTACTCGCTTACGGTTGTAAAGCAAATTTGACTTCTAAAACTGATAATTTTGTACATTTCAAAGATGTTTCGGGATATACTTTGTTAGGTTACAAATTCTTCTTTGCCTGCTGCTTATTTTGCAAAATTTGAAGCCAAAACATTTTGTACTACTGGTTGTCTGTCTGTCTGTCCATCCATCCATCTGTCTTTTGTTAAATTAAGTGCACAAATTTTAATGAAAACCTTTTTCTGAACAACATAGAAAGATTTACTTGTATATTTTAATTTCAAAAGTACCATCATATCTTCTTTAAATTTACAATTTATTTTAGGAAAGATAACCCCTTAATATTAGGACATACTACATGTAATTAATTTATGGAACAGGAGTTACGCCCTTTTTTGTGTCGCCTGCTACGAAGTAGCCGCGACATATATGGATCACTTCTCCGTCGTCTGTCTGTCTGTCCATCCGTCCGTCTGTCCGTCCGTCACAAAACTTGTCCGGACTACTCCTAAAAAACTACTGGTGCGATTTCATTCAAACTTTACAGGAATAATCAGTACCAAGTCTTGTTGTGCATATCGTCGTCATTTTCCAGTCCTATGATTTTTGTGAGAGTTATTGCCCTTTTATCATTTTTATTTTTAAAGTTTGTCCTGACTACTACTCTTATACTACTAATGCAATTTAAATGAAATTTTACAGAATTGATCAGTACCTCAAGTACTTGCGCTTTTCTAACGGGTTTTTTGGTTGAATGATTTTTGGCTGAGTTATGGTCCTTGAATGAAAAAGGCTTCACAGTAGCTGCAACATGCTAAAAAGAAGCCATTACACATAGAGGTCACTTCTCCATCACCTGTCTGTCTGTCCGTCCGTCCGTCCGTCTGTCTCTCTGTCCATCACAAAACTTGTCCGGACTACTCCTTAGAAACTATTGGTGCAATTTCATCCAAACTTTACATGAATGATCAGTATACCAAGTCTAGTTGTGCATATCGTCAGCATTTTTCAGTTTAATGATTTTTGTCAGAGTTATGGCCCTTTAATGAATTTTATTTTTAAAGTTTGTCCGGACTACATCTCTTATACTACTAAAGCAATTTAAATGAAATGTTACAGGATTGTTCTGTACCTCAAGTACTTGCGCACATCATACAGGTTTTTCGGTTGAATGATTTTTGGCTGAGTTATGGCCCTCGAATAAAAAAATGTGTTTTAGCCTACAAACTGTCCAATCACCTCTCAATACTACTGTTTAATTGGCTATCATCAGGCGACACGTGTGATCACTGATCGCCCTTGTACTACTTTGATGAAATATATGTAATTACCTTTCTTGTCGGCATCCATGTCCCATATTTCAGTTAGAATATTATACTCTACTGGGACATATTTCACCCATTTTTGTATCCAAGTCAAGTTTCCTTTGCAGTTGTAAGTGGGTAGCTTTTAATGTTTAAATGATTTTGCTCTATTCTAGCCAAATTTGCAGGTATCAACAGTTGAACCAGAAACCCTTTTCTGCTGTTTAGAAAGTATATTGTCAGCCAATGGTCTGCCTGTGCCAATATTTGGGGCTTTACGAGTCAGTGTCCTCATGTTTGAAAGGTAGTTTTGTACATGAAAGTCACATGAAACAACAAACCCCTAAAACACCAAATGGACTGAAGTTCATGTCATATGGGCACCGGTGTGATCACTTTCGTGCGTCTGACTGTCCACTACTGCCCAGGTTTACACCTGCTGGTTGAACTTATTAAAAACTTTAAAATATGGGCAAAACAGGTACATTGACCAAATCTGCGCATGCGCAAATTTCTGTGACCACGTTTTACCCACAGGTACTAAGAAATTAGTTTAAACTCTTAGCATTCACATGCTTTTAAATAAGCAGGCAAATTCAGTGAAAATAAGCTAAAAATTAACAGATTGTCACAGAAATGTACCTATCTCTGCACATAATGAGAAAAGTTGCATCTCTGTTTGCAATAACTGAATTGGTGTACATTATTTTTGCCATTTTTTCTAGTTTAACAGTGGGGGGTCCAGAAATTTTGAACTGAGTGTGAACAAAGTTAAAATTGCATCAAGTTCTATATAAATTTTAGTCCTGCTCAGTTTTTACAGTGAAATTTATTGACAGGCTCTATGGCCTCCATTGGTAAATCTGCCATTGGGGTTTGTTTAAATGTAACATCATAATAGTTTGTATTTCTTTTACTTTAAAAAAGGCATTGTGTTAAACACAAGAAATTGTACTCTGAATATGACTGTGTTCATTTTCTATATGTTATGTTGATGTTAAGGCATTAGCTGGACTAGATAAGAACTAAGACAATATTTGGTTCAAAATGTAATAACAATTATATAGCCGTTATTTCTAAATGAAAAAAACTTGATGAAAATGAGATACATCCTTGCATGAAGCTCTTCCAAAGTTGTTTAAAGAATTCAATTCCATGCAGAACTCTGGTTGCCATGGCAAGCAAAAGAAAAAAATTAAAAATCTTCTTCTCAAAAACCACAAGGCCCTGAGCTTAGATATTTTGTATGAGGCATCATCTATTGGACCTCTACCAAGATTGTTCAATTTATAACCCTGGTGTCAGAACTGGCCCCGCCCTGTGGGTCGCTTGATTTTACACAGAGTTACATAGGGAAAACTTCAAAAATCTTCTTGTCAGCTTATATATTTGGTATGCAGCATTGTCTAGTAGACCTCTACCAAGATTGTTCAAATCATGGCCCCTGGGTCAAAACTGGCTCCGCCCCAGGGGTCACATGTTTTACAAAGAGTTATATAGTAAAATCTTTAAAAATCTTCTTGTCAGAAACCGCAAGGCCTGGAGCTGAGATATTTGGTATGAGGCATCATCTAGTGGACCTCTACAAAGATTGTTCAAATTACGACCCCGGTGTTAGAACTGACCCCGCCCGTTGCTTACCTGATTTACATAGAGTTATATAGGGAAAACTTCAAAAATCTTCTTGTCAGAAACCACAAGGCATGGAGCTTAGATATTTAGTGTTGAGCATTGTCTAGTAGACCACTACCAAGATTGTTCAAATCATGGCCCCTGGGTCAAAATTGGCTCCGCCCAAGGGGTCACATGTTTTACATAGAGTTATATAGTAAATTCTTTAAATATCTTCTTGTCAGAAACTGCAAGGCCTTGAGCTTAGATATTTGGTATGAGGCATCATCTAGTGGACCTCTACAAAGATTGTTCAAATTATGACCTTGGGTTTAGAACTGACCCCGCCCAGGGCTTACTTGATTAACATAGAGTAATATAGGGAAAACTTTAAAAATCTTCTTGTGAGAAACTGTAACAACGCATGGAGCTTAGATATTTGGTGTTGAGCATTGTCTAGTAGACCTCTACCAAGATTGTTCAAATCATGGCCCCTTGGTCAAAACTGGCCCCACCCAAGCGGTCACATGTTTTACATAGAGTTATATAGCAAAAAACTTTAAAAATCTTCTTGTCACAAACTGCAAGGCCTTGAGCTTAGATATTTGGTCATCCCCCCTCCCCTTGGGGTCACTCCCACCACCCCCCGCCTCCAGTTTTTTCACTTTTGTTTTTCACTATGGCAGTAAAAATTGGACCATTTGTACAGTTTTTCAAGATGATTTCAAAAACATTATTCCTTGACCTATATTTTTGACCTACTGACCTACTTTTTTGTTTTTTAGCTACAACAATGAAATTTGGACCATGTGCACAGTTTTTAGTTTCGATTTCAAAATGTCATCGCATGACCTGTATTTTTTACCTACTGACCTTCTTTTTGTTTTAAAGCTACGGCAATGAAATTTGGACTGTGTGTACAGCTTTTCGTTCCTTTTTAAAAAATGTCGTCTCATGACCTATATTTTGACTTACTGACCTACTTTTTGTTTTTGGAGCTATGGCAATGAAATTGCATTGGTCCATTTCTTTGATATGCATCATTACATTCATAAAAATGTCTTTCATCTTTGAACCGAAGTGAGCGCTTTAGGGCCATTGGCCCTCTTGTTTCAAACATGAATCTACTCAGTCTAACACCGGATATAGGGAAATGATAACTGGTATTTGCTCACAGTGTTTATGTTGTCTGGTACAATATTGACATTAGGTTTCAGTGGTAAAGCTGAATATTCTGTTTATGTTGAACACATTTTCATCTGCATATGTCTTAATTTGCTTATTTGCACTGAACATTCAAAGTCATCTGATTTTAGATAATGGAACAAGAACTGTGCAAAATGCCAGAGTATATGGGGTTTTTATTCCAAGTATCAATTATTAAAGCCTTAAGTCATGTCATAGCACCTGTGGTTTGACGTTAATTATACAGTGGGCATTTAAGATTCATACACCAATACCTTAAAATGTCATTCAAATTTGTAAGATTATATACCAAAGTCACATTATACAGTATCTTATTAATTTATGAAATGGATGACAATAGTAAAACTACAGGTATATTGCACACTTGAGTGATGACACGAAGGTAGTCTGACCACCTCATCCAGGATTCGAACAAGTCCCACCGAGGCAAAGATTATCCCATAGTTCCAACAAGGCATAGAGGATCTTACCTTGGACTCCATCGAGAACCATTAAGTTAACGATCTCTGGTACTAAAATACAAATTCATAACATTTCGAAAGCTCTATTGCTATATTGCTGGCCTTTTTCAATTGAAGGTTATGGGTTTGACTCTTGTCAAAGAAATTTACCATGAGTTTTGAAATTTCATTATTTGATTAGTCAGAATTCATTTTTAGTGCATGTATTTTGAATAAAATGCCCTATATTTAACAATTAAAAATAGATAATTGTGTGCACCTCTGTAATCTGCTGAATGTTATTTTGTTTTAACATTAGCATAAACCAGTAGTAATCACCATTTGAATTGTGTGTAGAAGACTTGTCTTGCACTTGCAGGTAATAGAGACTATACGGGTTTTCTTCATATGTGTCTTCGTACAGATGTTAAGAAGGTGTAACTAGGACAAACAACAGTTTTTGTCTGAAAATTTATTGTTTGTCCTAACAAACTTTGCGGCCTTCTTAACGTCAGTAAGACGGCACTTCTGAAGAAAATATGAGTAAATGTATCTGACTTGTACAACTATTAAGAGTAAAGAATAGAAAATACGCATCACTAACAACAACAGGTTCACATAGAATTTAACAGTTAATAAAAAGTGTCTTCTTACAAACATATGAAGACACTTTATTAATAGCTCTGCTGTGGGTATAATCATAAAAAATGATCAAATGTAAATCAGTCTGCTTGGACCAGTGCTCAGTTAACTTACCTGGCAGTCGATAAATAAAAGTACTCCAAGTTATTTTCAAATATGGAACACAAGTTTGTGGCAGAGAAAATAGAAACAAAACCTCAATTTGAAATTTTATTTTTTTGGGAATTTGTGATAATGACTCAATTCTTCGGAGTGTCAACCAATCAGTAACATAAAACAGCCTATTTACCTCAACCAGGTCTAAAAAGCCAGAAGTTTTGCGTAATGTCCCTTTGGGAATCACCCAGTATACTGGGCACGACAAAGCGTCTATTGAAAAAGAATATGGAGCAGAGCGTCTAGATGCGGAGATTTTCTGACATCCTTATTCTGCGGCCCTGCAATCCTATTTGCGGTCCTATTTGCGACCCTAGTTTTAACAATGTGCAATCATATGATTAAGGAAGCTGTATTCAATGTATTGAATCTGATTGTATCAATGTGAGTGGCAAATAAATGTTTGTGTTTTTAGGTTTTAATGATGTGTTTAAATTCAACAGAGAAATTGATTGTAATTTACATATAATTTTGCATAATTTTTAAAAACGACAGAAATAAAATTAAAATCTATTTACTGCACAAAGACAACAGACTTACAATTCAGACTTTAGGATTTTCGCAACTGTTTTGCCTTAGAAACATGTTTTACACTAAAATCATTTGATATAAACATTAGATTTGATATTTTTAGATGAAGCCTCATTTAAATGAATGTTTAGAACTTCAACAATTTGAACAATTCGCAGAATTCAGAAAATGCATATAATGTCAGCAGGTGATGTGAGGGTTGCTAAATTAACTGTATATTCCTTTATCTATTTGAGTTTATTTCTCGTCGGTACGTGTTGATCATTTGACCGACGTCCCATAGAGGACTAGCTTTTTTAGGATGTTGGGTATAGTGCAAGACAAGACAGCATCTCATTTCAATGACACCCTGGATCATTTGCATGCTCAGTGTATAGCACTAATATATAGGACCCCTGGAATATGAGTTCAGTGCGTTACCACTGCTCCTGCAGGTTGAAATGTGACAACAAAAATGCAAAATACAGTTGTTTCATTTAAAATGTGTAAGTAAATATATAATGCACGCTGGAAACATTAGTCATGTAAAATATAAAATTGTTATGCTGTTCCATTCTTAATTTTCTCTTTTTAGCTCTATTTACAATACTTTAATTATTTCTAAAATAGATGATCATAGTTGTCTTGAGTTCTCAAAGATTTTATTTTTTTTAATATTTTTATAGCGTATTCATTATATCCTGTGCTCATAAACACTGATAATACTATATATTCTAAAAAGATACTTGCTTTGTTCACACACTGACAAATTTACTAACATAGCCTGAAATATTAAAGGAAGAGGACAACTATCAATATCGCAAGGAATGTTACATAAAGATTTGATCATATGTAAAAATTATTTGGCATAACCCATTGGATGCTTTTTTTAAGCAGCCAACTTGTTTCGAGTACCTGTGTTAAATTAATCTACTATATGCAAGGATAACATGATTAAGATCAATCATTTTCATTTCTGGATATAATATGGAAATTTTCTGTGTATATTTTAATGGTATTCACAGTTGTACATTTTTAGCTCACCTGAGCACAAAGTGCTCAAGGTGAGCTTTTGTGATCGCCTGATGTTCGTCGTCCGTCCGTCCGTGCGTTGTCAACTTTTTCTTCAAACAACTTCTTCTCCTGAACTGCTGGGCCAATCTTGCTGAAACTTGGCAGGAATGTTACTTGCATGCAGTTTTACCAAAATTGTTCAAATGGTTCAGGTCCATTGCATTTCTAGGCCACAGGAGCTAAAAATAGATTTTCAAAGTTGGAACTTTAAAAGTCTTCTTCTCAAGAACTACAAGGCCTGGAGCTTAGATATTTAGTATGAAGCATCATCAGGTGGACCTTTACCAAGTTTGTACAAATCATGACCCCTGGGTCAAAAATGGCCCTGCTCCAGGGGTCACTAGTTTTACAAATAATTATATAGGAAAAACTTTAAAAATCTTTTTGTCTGAAACCACAAGGCATAAAGTTTAGATATTTGGTGTGCAGCATTGTCCAGTGGACCTCTACCAAGTTTGTTCAAATCATGGCTCCTGGGTCAAAAATGGCCCAGCCCCGGGGGTCACATGTTTTACATAGAGTTATATAGGAAAAATGTTAAAAAATCTTCTTTTCAGAAACTGCAAGGCCTAGAGTTTAGATATTTGGTGTGCAGCATTGTCCAATAGACTTCTACCAAGTTTGTTCAAATCATGGCTCCTGGGTCAAAATTGGCCACGCCCCAGGGTTCTATTGGTTTACATATAGTTATATAGGAAAAACATGAAAAATCATTTTCCTCCGAAACTACCGGTAATAGGACTAGACCTTAGATATTTGGTGTGGAGTATTGTGTTGAGAACCTTTACCAGTATTGTTTACATGTTGGCCCCGGGGTCAAAATTGGCCCCGCCCCGGGGGCCCTTAATATGTAAAAAAGGCAATCTTTAAAAATCTTCTTACTGGAAACCTCAATGCCTACAGCTTAGATATTTGGTATGCAGCATTGTCTAGTGGATGTCTATCAAGTTTGTTCAAATTATGTCCCCTGGGTCAAAATTGGCCATGCCCCAGGATTCTCTTGGTTTACATATAGTTATATAGGAAAAACATGAAAAATCATTTTCCTCCGAAACTAGTAGGACTAGACCTTAGATAATTGGTGTGGAGTATTGTGTTGAGAACCTTTACCAGTATTGTTTATATGCTGGCCCCGGGGTCAAAATTGGGGGGGCTATAATGGATTCACTTTGTCGCGTCTGTCGGTCGGTCCGTCCGTCTGTCCGTCTCCATTATCGTGTCCGCTCTATAAATCCTATACCAGTTGAAGGATTTTCTTCAAACTTGGCTGAAATATTCACCTCAACAAGGGGATGTGCAGAACCCATGTTGCCCATGTGTCAGCTCAAGGTCAAGGTCACAATTGAAGGTCAAATATCAAACAATCAAATATTAGACATTATGTTGTGTCCGCTCTGTAAGTCCTACACTAATTGTAAGATTTTCTTTAATCTTAGCTCAAATGTTCACCTCAACAAGGGGATGTGCATAACCCATGTTACCCTTTTGCTGGCTTATGGTCAAGCTCACACTTGAAGGTCAAAAATTTACTTAGAAAATATTCTTAAATTTTAACATGTATTTGAATATTTCTGAAACTAGAAAACGTATTTGCTTGAAACTTAAAATATATATGAAGTGTCACAATTAGGATATGCAGTTCAAGTTTCATAACTCTGTTATGCATTTTGACAAAGTTATGCCCCTCTTTAAGTCTTTTAATTTACTTACAATCAATACTAGACAATATGTCGTGTCCGCTCTATAAATTCTATGCTAATGGAAGGATTTTTCTTCAAACTTGACTCAAAGGTTCACCCCAACTGGGTAATGTGCAGAACCCATCTTACCCTTGTGCCAGCTTAAGGTCAAGGCCACACTTGAAGGTCAAAAATTGACTTAGAAAATGTTCTGAAATTTTAACATGTACTTGAATATTTCTAAAACTAGAACAAGTAAGCTCAGTATGCAAAGTTTTTCCACTCTTAATTACATTTTGACATAATTATGCTATTTTCTTAACTTCACTGCTTTTGTTTGTTTTAGTACATTGGGAAAATGAAAGGTTATTTGTAACTGTTTCGAACATGATTTGACAATATATATTTATACTATTACCTGTACAATTTGTTTTTTTTCATGTATATGTATATGTATTTGTGCCACTAAAGTTATTTCCTTAACCACCTTTCCATGTCATCTTCTGTCAAGGACATTGGTGGGGGTATGAATCACATTCAGCGATAGTTCTAGTTTTGTATGCTGCAATTTGTTTGGTTGAACTTTACTTTACAAAACTAAATGCAAATATCATGCCTTTATCATTAGCCATTATTGGTCCCACCCAGTGGTTTAGGGGTAGTGACTTGTTTTGCATAAAAATACTTTCAAGAATTTAATGCAGTCTTCTTGTCTGAAACTACAAGGTCAAAAGCTTTTATATTTAGCATGTTGGACTGTCTAGTGGATCTTCAATGACAACAATGACATAAGTAATGTATCTGAGGATATTATTGGTTAACTAGTTCCAACAGGGGGGATAGGTCACAAATTTTACATTGAGATACATAGGAAAATGCACAATAAAGGTTACTGTCTGAAACCACAGTGCCTAGACCTATTGTGTTTTGCATATTAAATTGTGTAAAGTTCCCTAAAATTATACCTTCTAGGATCAGTATTGGACCTGCCTCAGGGGTTAATGTTTTATATTGAGGTAAAAGATCTTAAACAACAAGGTCTAGAGCATTCAGATATGGCTAAAGTCATGCCTATTGGATCATTGTTGAAGGAAATTGAAACTGTTTGGCAGAATTGCTCACCATAATGAAATGGTGTAAAGAGTGAAGGCTTCAGCTGTCTTGGATTAAGGTCAGGGTTGCACTTAGAGGCAGCTTATCATATTGTTGTATTGTGTGAATATTTTGTGTGCCTCAACTGTTGAACTGCTTGAAGAAAACTAAAACTGTTCGGCAGGAATGTTTACCATAAGATGATGTGCAGAGAGCAGGTTTCAGCTGGCTAAGATCAAGGTCAAGGTCAGATTTACAGTCCACATGTTCCATGCTGTATCTTTTCAACTGCTTGAAGAAAATTTAAGTATTTGCAATTTTTCGTCCACTCTAGATCACTCCAACAGCTGGAAGAAAATTGAAACTATTTGTAAAAAAAATTTAATACACTGAGGTGATGTGAAGGGCACGTTTTGGCCAACTCAGGTCATGGTCAAGGACACAGAAGCCACTTGTCATACAGGTGCAATCTTTAAATATCTCGTCTTATCTGTATCTTTTGCACTGCTTAAGGTAAAACATCAACAAACAATTAACATTTTGAACTTACTTACAGACATTGTTATAATAATGTTCTTAAAGAAAAGCATTGCCACACCTTAAATTGACCTTCATTCATATATTGCCACACCTCCTTGTCCTCAGGTCACATATTTCCATGTCAGCAGAAATCTTGTTTGTTTTTTATGGAATGAGAAATGTGAGAAGGTCACCCTTTGTTTTGCATGTCGTAGATGTATGGCTGTAAGTTTGTTTCTCATCCTTGAAGAAGTTCCAACTTCTAGTTGGGTAATCATGACCAAGCTTTGAAAATGTTTTCTGGAAACTAGCTACATCTTTCTGAAATTTTAAAGCAGGCCAGTTTTCTCTCTTTCAAGTTGACCTCTCTGGGAGACAGTTTTATTCAGTCTCTCTTTACATGCTTTTTTCATGGGCATAGCTGATGATCTCACACATTTTCTGTTGTTTTAAAATTGTAAATGCATATAAGTAAAGATACACTTAAGTCCTCATAACCAAACATATGTTTGTGAAGTTTTAGAATATATACTACTTTATTATACAGAATAGTTGTACAACTTCTTTGTCACTTTTCATGTCTGAGGTTGCTAGAGAAATTTAGTCTTTAATTTAGACTAAGTAAAGCTTTCAAACTATAGTGGCTTATGCTTTTTTAACTGCTTTGGTAAAGTCCTTCATTCATATTTTGGATCCGATTTATTCTAAATACAGTAGTTGTCTCTGAAAGAACTAAAGTGCAGTCAGCAACTTAGTCAAATTAGTAACGCCTTAATCTTGGATACACTAGAACCTCGTCAATATTTGCTTTGCTGTAACTTCCCTCTACAAGGTGTTGTATTTCTGACCCTAAGATCTCATATCCAGTCTGTCTGGCTTATTCATATTTGTCTGTCTGAGTCGATCATATGCTGTCTGTTTGGCTTGATCATATTCTATCTGTCTGGATCGAGTATATCCTGTATGACTGGCTCGGTTATGTCCTGTCTGACTGGCTCGACCATATCCTGTATGTCTGGGTCGATCGTATCCTATGTGTCTGACTCGATCATATCCTGTCTGTCTGACTTGATCATATCCTGTTTGTCTGGCTTGATCATATCCTGTGTGTCTGGCTCGATCATATCCTGTCTGTCTGGCTCAATCATAAATGCTATCTGTTAGGCTCGATTATATCCTGTCTGTCTGGCTCGATCATATCCTGTCTGTCTGGCTCAATCATAATGCTGTCTGTTAGGCTCAATCATATCCTGTCTGTCTGGCTCAAACATATCTTGTCTGTTTGGCTACAAAGTGATTGGCTCAGTAAATTATGTCTAACAAATGTATTTGGAAACAGATTCTTGGGAAAGTATGTTTTCCTAGAAGAAAACTTTCATGTTTCGAAGAATTTCACTCTCCTAAAAGTCTGTCTTTGAGGTCAGATGTTAATTTATGTATACAATCCAATTAATTTCTGAGAGGCTGCGTGAATTTTATTTTCTGTGTTCTGTTTTTGTGTTAAGTATTATAAATCTGGTGACTGTCCAATAGTTTCATCATTATCTTCATGGTCATTATACTCACTTAAGCTTTCAACATCAAAATATTCATTGATTGCCTTATTTATAGTCAGACTCTGAAAGTGCTCTACTGTATGCAACAATGTCACTTCATTTACCACAAATTGACTTGGTTTATCCACCAAATACCATTTACTTCTGACAGTTCTTTCAAATGTCACAGACCCTATCAGTAAAAGATTTTACAATATCGACTTCCACCCTTTTCCTTGAAATTTCTTTGAAAGACAACTAAAGGAGAGAATATCATCAAGTGAGTTATGGAACTTGAACTGAAACACTCTTTTAAACAATCTCTAGCAACTTCATAAAATGAAGTCTCTTTTACCAATGCCATGCACATTGCAGATTAAATACTGTTAATATAATATACACAGCATGGTACAGATTCAACCATCTCACTTGATGAACTTCCACCAAATTTATTAATAGTTTATTAAGGAAATTATAGATAACATCAAGATGATTAGAACTTGGTGCTGAAATGTGAACGTACTTGAATATACTTAATATTGTTCGTATTTCTGGCACAATTCTGACTGCCTGAGATGTTGCCAAGACTGTTTGGTGGGCAGCACATTGAACTCTCTCTAACTTCAAGAATAACCTTGTTCAACAGTTTCCCCTGTCATAACCTTGTTCAATTAGATCTAGTTCCCACCTTTTTACTTATGTCCAGTCCCTTGCACCTAAGCTGCTCAATATTCCTGGCAAAATAATACTGTACTATTGTGGATTTGTTTATTTTTGAGAAGACATTAAAGGGGCTGTGCTCCAGATGACAAAAAAAAGAAAGTTTTCTTGTATTATAAATTTCTTGTAATATTTATGACTAATGCTTAAAAAATAACCTACTGACAAAAAATAAGTCAGATAATTACATTATAAATTGATTTTTTCCCTTTCAAAGTGCTATACCGTAACGAGACGGTATAACTATATCGTATAAGATTTAAAGTAAATATCTGTAATATCACATGTGGCGATGGTGGTGACAGTAAAAGCGTTGGAAATATTTTGTTAACATGAGGGTCCAGAGTTCGAATCAGGCTGGAGCGAAAATATTTTTTTTATTCTATTTTGACTTTTATAATAAGTTTTGAAGTAAAATATTATGTTGTTATAATCACGGCATCTAAATATATAATTTATGAAAAAAATTTTTTTATGTCAAATCTGGAGTACAGCCTGAGACTCTTTAACTATACAGTCCTTTTTCAGTAACACATACCCAATTTTCATTGTCAACTCTAGACATCTTTATTTTATTTTGTTCTTTAAAATCCCTTGTAGATGCAGCTTGTTCATATACACTTGATGGAATAGTGTATATAGTTAATGCTCTCAGAATTAAGTCCTATTTGAGTGATGGCACAAAATGTTTGAATTCTATATAGCGATTCTCTTTTGGCCAAGTATTGTGTATTTTTTTCAGATTTCACACAGCTTATTTTGGATTCTAATGAGTTTGTCCACAGGTTTTTCCTTCATTAAAGTTAACTGCTGGGCAAACGTTTTTTTAACTCAGAAGAATGAGAAAATTTATAGTAACTATCTGTAAAAGCTTATACATGGTAACAGTTAATGAACAGTGTCAGAAATGATGAGACAAAAGTATCATTAGTAGTGAAAGATGCTTCTCATTCTGTGTATCAAATCATCATGCTATTTGTCCATGCATGAAAAAGTTACGGCGTAGACTTAAAAAATAGAAAACATAGCAAACATATCTTCTACCTTTATCCAAAAGACCTTGGTTGAGGAATTATTTGACAGTGTCTTTGGAAAACAGCTTTACTTATATACCCTGTCTGAAAATGACATTCTGACAAGAAAATGATTCTGTGCTTCGAAATTACTTGGACTTATGTTCTGACTTAGAATCGGATGAAACAATTTCTATACTCTGTTTTTTAGGGGGGATACAAGTACAGTAGTTCCTGCAAAGTATCATACCTGCCATAATTTTTCTGGTTATTTCCGGGATTTCGATATCGAATTTCCGGGATTTGAGCCAATTTTCCAGGACATAAAACTATTCATATACTTTTAATGCCCTACTGTTGGCAGTACACAAAATTGGACGGGATTCTGTTTTTGGCGGAAAAAGCCGTGCACGTGTTTTAAATTCACATCGGTACCATCAGTTTCATACCTTTTATTTTAGTTGCAAGAGCATAGTAATTGTGAAGCAGTAATCATAAAATAATAACTGTGTACCATTAATTAACATCATAAACTCGAATTCAAGTTGAATCACGGGCGTTTGATGACAGCGTCGTCTATGTTTCATATTGCAAGTATCATCGCAATTTGATCGAACATTACAATATTCATCACGAATACCGTATAAACTTACCTTTTTCTTTGTCAGACCAATATGTGAAAAACTCAATATAATTTTAAGCAGCATCTCTATTGATACCAAATTCCAACAACAGCAAACAAACAACAAACAAGTTAATGATTTAAAAATCAAAGTCTTTGTCGGAAAGGTCGACGCGCGTTTGCATTAAATTTAATTTTAAGTAGCATCTCTATTAACACCAATTACCGCGGCGACAGTCTTTGAAAGGGGCAGATATCTTACAAATTAATTAATGCACCGCAAGTCAATAAATCAATAGCCGATAGCGGTCATTTGTTAATTGGTTGTCAATGACACGTTGTGCATTCGCCGAATCGGAACATATTATCATAACGAATAATTAAAGAATTTGGCCTGATATGTGCGTTTTTCATGTTTTCCGGGACATCGGGTGTCTTTCCGGGACTCCGGGAAGGGCCCTCGATTTCCGAGACAATCCCGGATGATCTGGGTCGTATGGCGGGTATGCAAGTATATCAAATGACTGCTGTTTTCACCTTGAAGTTTAAACTTTAACTGTCTTGAACATGATCAATTATGGTGGTGTCATAAGGGCAGTTTTTCAACTCTTCTGTGTTTGCTTTGATTGTAACTCCTCAAGCCTTGTTTCCGCAAAAATGCAATCACTCTTGGGTTAATTTACATATTATGTATATGTGACATTTAAAAGTTGTCAGCACTGAGTATTGTCGAATGTCAAAAAATTGACACTCAGCACAGAGTAGGATTAAAATTCTTAGTGCAAACCATGCTGTATTTGATTGATATAATTTAATTGATATTGCAGAGGGTAAGAATTCAGATGGTTAAATTAGGCTGTAAGCGATGAGATTACGGCTTGGTTATACAATTATTATTGTAAAAAAAATAACATAATCATTTAAAGTATGCCACATGGATGTTAGAGTAAAACTTAAGTTATATGTTTGCCAGTTCAAAATTGGGATGATAAAAACCCTTCCAGAAAAAATATACATGAATGTTGAAATATGTTGCACTAAGAGCAAAAAGAATTATATAATGAATAGATGGTTTATACTTTGTTGAATTTTATTGTTAATACAATAAATATAAATGATTTAAATAAATTTGAAAGCAGTTCTTCTTTAGATCACTTGTGTCAAGGATCTGCAGTTATTGTGTAAAGACAGTGAACAAGAGTGATGATGCTCAACATTTGATAGCGTTAAACAAGTTTAACTCCAGTTGCTTGCTATACAAATGATTGGCAAAGTCCTGATCAAAGAACATTACACAGCTTTTCTAAATAATGTCAAACAGATCTACCTTTTTTTCTTTGATGCTAAAGAACAATATCTGTGGACCTTTAAGGAAATTTTATTGAAAAAAGTGAAAACTATAAGGTTCTGTATCCTTAATACAATTTCATTGTGAAACTGTTAAAGATTAAAGTTGTGCTAAACATGTGATAGATCTGTTGTTGGCTGTGAAGATAGTGGACAAGATCCTGTTCATTTACACCACACCTCTCAGTGTGAAACTGTTAAAGATTAAAGTTGTGCTAAACATGTGATAGATCTGTTGTTGGCTGTGAAGATAGTGGACAAGATCCTGTTCATTTACACCACACCTCTCAGTGTGAAACTGTTAAAGACTAAAGTTGTGCTAAACATTTGATAGATCTGTTGTTGGCTGTGAAGATAGTGGACAAGATCCTGTTCATTTACACCACACCTCTCAGTGTGAAACTGTTAAAGATTAAAGTTGTGCTAAACATGTGATAGATCTGTTGTTGGCTGTGAAGATAGTGGACAAGATCCTGTTCATTTACACCACACAATTTAAACTGCGCTAAACATTTGACAGATCTGTTGTTGGCTATGAAGATAGTGGACAAGATCCTTGGCACCCGTTAGTTTCAATTTGAATACACTCCACTGCCTTCTTAGGGGCATCGACTTTTAACTGCTCTTTTCAGGGCATTAATTTTTAACTGCCCTTTTCAGGGCAACATCATTCAACTGCATTTCCAGGACATTGACTTCCAGTTGCCCTTTTCAGGGCATCAATCTTTTGTGGGTCACCACACAAAAAATCTTCTTAAAATTGTTTTCTTGTCTGCCTTTAGTATAAAGACAAAACAAAACAAAAAACAGGACTCCTTGAGTTAGGAAAAATGACCTAAGCATATGTAATGTGTTAAGCACTTTTTTCTGAGAAATTTTCTGCTTGAATGCAGCTTTACACAAAAATGTGGCTGAATTATTTGGACAATGAAGGAAGCAGGTATTTTGTTCTCTCTAAAATGTTGGAAAAAACTGTGTTTTATTTTTAAGCCATGACATCTTAGAATTCTTGTTCACTGTCTTGCAGTATTTGACAATATCTTTTGAACTGATTGTAACATTTCCAAATTCTCCTTGTTTAACTGTTTTTTTTTAAATGAAACTTTATTGTCCATAGGAAAGAATTGGGAAACAGATTTGTTTTAGTAAAGTGTCATTATCATGTTATTTTTGATAAGTAATTCATTTTTTGGCTTAAAGAAATTGTATGCACACACATTTGCGTTGCATGTCATACAAAAAATATTTTTCATCTGTTTCTGCTTGATTGTCTTTGTGACAGGTTATTAAGTGTTACTGTAAATAAAGGTGACATTGCAGGCATATTTTTGCCCTGCACAAGAAAACTGTAATGTTTATATGACTGGAAGTGATGATTCTGTTGTATGCAAATTATTGAAAGCTGTGAACTTGAAATTGTTTGTCAATAAAAATGTCAAGAAAATTGACAAAAACTTAATATATATATAAAGTTTATTCAAACATACATGAAGTTATACATAGTTATTACAGAAATATATTTTCTTGCCCTTGGATACGATTGATTTTGTATGAATATGGCATTAGTCTCAGAATTCACCTTTCAATTCTTGCATTTTTGTCTTACTTTAAGGTATACAAAACAGTGGTGTATAGTCCATTAAAATCTGTTATTGTATATGCCCTACAAGTCTAGAATTCACACACTTGTCAATGATTATGCCCCCACTTCAAAGAAGAGGGGGTATATTGCTTTGCATTTGTCTGTCGGTCGGTCGGTCGGTCCGTAGACCAAATGGTTTCCGACTAATAACTAAAGAATGCTTAGGCCTAGGAACTTCAAACTTGAAAGGATGATTGTCCATCACCAGTAGATGACCCCTATTGATTTTGGGGTCAAGGGGTCAAAGGTCAAGGTCACATTGACCTTGTAGGTAGAAACGGTTTCCGCCCAATAACTAGAGAACGCTTTGACCTAGGTTCACCAAACTTGGTATGCTGGTTGGTCATCACCAGTAAATGACCTCTATTGATTTTGAGGTCATTAGGTCAAAGGTCAAGCTCACAGGGACCTTCATCCTAAAAACGGTTTCTGATCAATAACTAGAGAACGCTTTGACCTAGGTTCACCAAACTTGGTATGCTGGTTGGTCATCACCAGTAGATGACCCCTATTGACCTTGAGGTCATTAGGTCAAAGGTCAAGCTCACAGGGACCTTAATCCTAAAAACGGTTTCCGATCAATAACTAGAGAACGCTTTGACCTAGGTCCACCAAACTTGGTATACTGGTTGGTCATCACCAGTAGATGACCCCTATTGACTTTGAGGTCATTAGGTCAAAGGTCAAGATCACAGAGACCTTCATCTTAAAAACGGTTTCTGATCAATAACTAGAGAACGCTTTGACCTAGGTTCACCAAACTTGGTATGCTGGTTGGTCATGACCAGTTAATGACCCCTATTGATTTTGAGGTCATTAGGTCAAAGGTCAAGCTCACAGAGACTTCGACTCTAAAAACGGTTTCCGATCAATAACTAGAGAATGCTTTGACCTAGGTTCACCAAACTTGGTATGCTGGTTGGTCATGACCAGTTAATGACCCCTATTGATTTTGAGGTCATTAGGTTAAAGGTCAAGGCCACAGGGACCTTGATCCTAAAAACGGTTTCTGATCAATAACTAGAGAACGCTTTGGCCCAACCACAAGCAATTAGGTGCTGCCGGGGGGCATTTATGTTTTACAAACATTTCTTGTTCTTTCAGTGTCCTGAAACTATATTCCTTGTTTTCTCCCCATTCAAAGCTAGCATCTTTTCTGAAATGTTGTTGCAGAGGTTCAAATATTGTAGAATAATTGTGAATAAATCTTACAATGAAGTTAACAAGGCTAAGAAAACTTAACCTTTGAAATACATTTTTCAAACATTCAATGTCTTGTAAATTGTTTGTTTTACACATGAACAATCAAGTCATCCCCTACATTTTCAACCCCTTCAAATTCTGCAAACCCTTGTGAAATAATTTTCTGATAATGTTTTAAGAGTGGCACTGACACTTAAGATCAAGTTTTTGAATTGATATTAGCCTGTATGAATCACAAAAGTTCTAATGTGTCTTGGTAATGGACCTAGCTCAATCTGAAGGAAAGTCGTTGTCCAATCAGTTTTACTAAACACTTCAGTTGCATTTCATTTTAACCGTATTTACATGAGTATGGTAACTTTTGTGCAGATTTCTTTACCCATTTCCTGGATTTCCACATTTTTTCTGCAAGGGTTTTACAACATCTCCTAATATGTCCTACAAAGCAACACTGAATACACCTTTTGTCAAGTGCATGGCAACTTTTATCCATGCTCATATGGCCAGCTCTACTGAACCTATAACAACCTGCTTTTCTTTCAGTTTCATCCATATGCATATTGTGATTTTCTCTTGTGAAGCATGTAGTTTGGGTCTTGCTCTATTCCTAACTTTATGCATACTCTCTACAGATGAAATCCCGATCTTGAGACTTCTATCCATTGTTTTGGATTGTGTTTGCACAAACTCCATGGTCAAAACAATTATGCATTACTCCTCCAGCTGCAGGTCTTTCCAACATTTTTTAACTAATTGGTTCTTAATTTGAACACTTTTTATCCACTCGATTAAAGATTTGTTTGTCTGTCTTGTCAAATTTTCCAGTCGCAGATGTTTGCCTCAGTTTCAACTCATAGTGTTCAACAGTGCTTCTGATTCTAACTGTTTTATTGCACTAAACTGGTATCTTTCATAAGGGAGATTAGTTTTTCTTATGAAATATTTATTCAAAGCATGGATTACTTTTTTCATTTAAGTTTGTGCCATCTTCTTCCTGCAAAGTAAGGAAAATGTCTTGCTCCCCAAAACCTGCACTGTGAAGTAAAATAGATCTATTTTGGCCATACTTGGTGACTCAATGGCCATCTTTTCCATGTTTAGATTATTCACAATGATAAAATGCCATTTTGTCCCTTTAATCCTGTACTCCTCTTCAAAACAGTTCAAATATATTTGGAGCGTTGGCAAAATTAATCCCAGCTATTTAATAATGTTATGTTTTATTCAGTCATTTCAGAATTAAATCACTTATCAGAGAAACAAAACAGCAGATTTAAAAAAGGATAAAACATGTTCTAATTTATGTCAGTAGTATTATAAACAACAAATATATTTTAATATAAGCTGGTTGATGTAGAATACATTGTAAGGATCATATATTTATTAACTTAAAAGGGTGTAATCAATTACGCTCGACTTCAAAGAGTACCTGGTAGCTACTATTCCACATAAATGTACCCTACAGGATTAATGGAATAACAAGAAGACTTTATAAAAATGTAACTTGCATTGGTTTGTACTGACTATTTGATGAAATTTAAAAAGGTCTCCAATTCCTTCCTGAAACACACCGAGAACATGTTATCCCTTTTTCTGTTTATCAGGAAAGGCAAATCGGCTGTGCTTAGGGTGTTTTCATTTCTCTGACTGAATTTCCCATAGTTTTTCTATTGGTTAAACAAAATGGTTTCATTTTCCACGTTAGTACGACAGAGGAGTTATTCGTAACAAACTGTTATTAATCCGAAGGCACTCTGAAAAAAACTTAGAAAGTATATGACAGTGATATGTAGCCTTGTCTGTGTATATATCTGGTAAGTTGTTTTAAGTTGTGGCACACTTCAATTTAAGTTTTTTCCCCAATTTGACAAATTTTAAGACAGGTAATTCCCAAATTTGCCATGAGCCTTTTTCCAAAATATACAGGTAGAGGCCTAGCTATTCAGAGGATTGTTTGCAACTTTTACTATTGATATATCAATATGTAAAAACAAATCAGGACACAATCTTAAAAAACAATAGTGGTACTTAAAGACTCGATAAAGTAATTAAAGAATTGGTGGTTTATGTATTGAATGAAGAAAGTTGTACTCCAGAAAAGTACTTCTATTTAGGTGTTTTTCCACACTTAAGTGGGACAAAACACTGATAGGTGGAAAATTGCACATGCACAGATATCTGCAAGTTTTGTAATAATTTCAACCTATAGGTTGTAAAACATTTCCGGGGCAGAAATTTTATGGTCAGATGCATGGAAATGTTCACATTGATGTTTGTGTGGCATGGACTTCAGTCCACTCGGTGGAGGGGTTTGTTTCATGTGGCTTCCAATACGAAACTACCTTTCATTCTTGGGGGTTCCAACTCTTGAGGTCCCTGATATTGGTCTGTACAGACAATGAGTTCACTTTATGCTTTCTTGAATGATGTCCAACTTGATTCATTTATTAATCAATGTTTTGTTATAACAGTATATTTTCCTTCTATTTTCAGATTCATATAGTGTGGAGTCACATGATCATAACAATCTCAGAATGAGAAAGGATTTAATTTCAAATTCTAAAAGACTAAATTCTATCTTTCTTTTTGTCTTCTTAGGTTTTTTTAATGATAATTATTTATATTCATAATAAGTAGCAACTTTAAACCATTTGTTATTGTTCTTGTTTCTGGTTAGTCGTAAAAAATCCTTTTTGCTTTGCTTGTCTGATCATGTGATTCCCCATCTTGTTTGCATGTCAGTTTATACATTATATTGGGGTGACATTACTAGTAAAATCAAAGCTTCATACAATTATTGTTTTTTATTTCCTGTCAGGTTTTTTTGCCAGCTATGGAAGAGGTATAACCTGATATGTTTTGCGGCCATGCATTACAAGCACAGGAAACATGTGGAAAATCTGGTAAGTAATTTCTTGAATGTTACATTTAGATAGTACCTTTGATTCATGAGAGTCCCTACTCGTAGAGATTTTAGAAACTTGAGATAAAACATGGGAGATATGCTCATCTTGACATATATATCTATGGGAAAAATCATATTACGTTTTCCAATGTAGAAATATGCAGGTCCTAATATGTTCTCATATTAAATGTTGGAAAATCTTATTTAGGTGATTCATGCCAAGGTTAGAGGTGTTATTTTTTTACTGTTCTTCATATAAATACAAATTAGTTTTTTATGCTCCCCGAAGGACGAGCATATAGTTGCCGCTTTGTCCGTCCGTCCGTCCCGTCCGTCCGTTCGTTTGTTCGTCCGTCCGTTCGTCCGTCATAATTTTGTCCGGAGCGTAACACAAAAACTATGAGAGATATCAAGACCAAACTTCATAGGTAGTTAGACATCATTAAGGAGCAGTGCAGTGCACAAGAACCATAACTCTTGCTTTATTAATTTTTCAGTTATTGCCTTTTGAAATTTCTCATACTTATTTTTTGTCCGGGGCATTTCTCACAAAGTATAAAAGATATTAACATGGAACTTTATTGGTAGATAGATCTCTATGAGGAGAAGTGCAGCGTGCAAGAACTGTAACTCTATTTTGCATAATTTACGAGTTATTGCCCTTTGTTATTTTTCATACTTTAAAAAAACATATTAAACAATAGCCCTTTTGGAATTGGCATTTATTCGGGGGGTATCCATCGGTTCTACCGATTTCTTGTTTTATGAAATACTTAAACTCATTACAATTCAATATATCTTTAAAAGGGATACACAAGCAAATGAATGCCCAAGAGATTAAAACTGATATTATTTGCTCAAATCACGTTCAATATGAAGAACTTTAAATTCCAAGTATGTTTGTCCATATAAACAAAGTGAAATGCGGGCTTCACCGTAAATATTTGAACCTTCTTTAACAGAAAGTAAAACGAGAACGGAATCACCGAGTTATTTTTAAATAGGTCACGTGACAAAAACAAACAATTGTCATTTCTCTTGGGTTGGTTTTTGCCGTTTATCGCGTGACAGGTACTTCAATCGTCCAATCATTCACTGCAAAAATTAGCGCGAAATCTAAATTTTCTATCTAGACCCACATGGGTCAAGTTAGGAAACCATCCGGTTTTTCATTTAAAAAAAAGGAAATCTTTGTTACTGGGACTGATCATTGTATTTATTTCGATCACATTTATTGTATATTGATTGAAGAAACGAGAAATAAAGCATAAACTTTTGCCTGTATATCCGTTTAAGAACAAGAGTGCGTAAGGTACTATATAAGTGGTAAAGTTCGCGATATGGAAATGTTCGTGGATTTTGTGAATTCATATAAATTGTAAAAAGTATCAGCCACCGAAAATTTCATTATTCAGAAAGATATATTTATATAATTATATTTATTATGATATTTATTTTTTTATATTTAAATTTCATTATTCAGAAAGATATATTTACATATATTTATATTTTTATATTTATCTACCCATGCACTGTGTGGCTGGTACTTGTAATTTCTTTTAAGAACTTATATTTTTTTTTTGTTCATTGAATTGATTTAATTTGCCTACAAATGATAAAACTAAAATACAAAGCGATTTGAAAAAAGTTTATTTCCATCACCATCATGTAACATTCATCGTAATCGAAAGGGAAGTAATTGATGTGTTGTTTAGTAATATAATGATTCAAAAACTACTAATAACTTGATGTTGTTTCACATATACTGTCTCGTACAGCCAGGTCATGCAACAAAGCGATACATTGTGTAATTATAAAATATTTGAAAGACCCTGACCCGACTGAATGCGAGTTTGCCGCTTAACAAAGGAAGGTGAACAAAACAAGTTTTGACTGTTTTACCGTATATGTTTTACAAGGCATGTACTAGAATATAATGTTATTGTGTTAAAGGTACTTTTCTATATAGTGATAATCATATAGTTACTGTGATATTGTCAGCAATTTGTGCTTAACCCAACAGCACAAATCAGAAACAAATGTATTATGATTGTTGTTCGCCAACATTTCAACCCTCGACACTTCTGAAAATTTCTGAAATTGTGATATCGTTAACTGTTTGACATGTGAAAATATCCACTTATACAGTATCTGTCATTCTTATATAATTATTTGCCGTACTCTTACACATAGTAATGAAAAAACTCATTGTAATTTACAGCATTTGGGCAGTATATGTCAGGCAAGGAATGGTGAAGAACTTGCCTTTTGCAGTGAACAGTGACGCTTTGCAGATGCACTTTGACTTACTGAACTTTCTTTTAAAGGTATTGTTTTGTATTTTCTTCTATCTTACTCATTCTGACTCATAAAATATTTAAAAAAGAAAGTTAGTACATGTACCTTGTGGCACAGGAAGTGGTCACAGGATTTGGCTTTGCTAGTCTAGTAGACATGCTAATAACGGCAGACTTTGAGTACCCTAGTTTTTGTTGCTAAGGCTACAGAGAGTAGCTGTAAATTTCTCTGGTTTTTAGTAATGAGATCAAAAAATCACTTGCTTTCAAAATTCTGAGTTTATTTTGTTTACATACATGGTAAAAAGGTACAAGAAAACATTGCAAGGTAATTTGACATTTCTGAATGTATGACTGAAACCTAGAATCAGCTGTGTTATTCAGTGAACATTATTTAGAGGTGTTGATATTGTTCACTTTCTTTTTACTGCAGTGCCTTTACATTCCAATTACGGATTCTCAAATAACTTTTTGGTCTAAAAGATATGGAAATGGCACTAAATTTTCATTTGTACTCAGGTGAACAATTAAGGGCCATCACGGCCCTCTTGTTATCATTATTGTAGTATATGTATTTTTTACATTTTAAGCTGTAAATAAATAAAAAGTATAACTACCTGAATTTTTTTTGGTTCAAACTTATTATTATTATCATTATTATAAAAGACTATTTTTTTCAGCAGTACCACAGCCTTTTCTGTTATCAACAGTGTTATGGATTAATTGCTTGCTTTTGACTTACAGATAAGGGCAATGAATCTAAACTTAGAGGTTACTAAATGGAAATGTGCAACATGGATATGTTCTTTTGGTATCCGGCTAACTATTGTTAAAGGTTTTCATTGGTCAGAAACATACTGATGAAAAATGATAGAATGATAGCTTCAACATGTTTTTGCTGATTGACCTTTGATAAAAGTATTAAATGTTAAAAGACGATGTTTTTGATGTATTCGATTTTATAAATAATTCTCAAAGGCAGTGTATTTTTCCTTAATTATATAGATCTAGGTGTTATAACATGGAAGAAATCCTTTTAAGGTTAATGAAGTGGTATTGGAATCGTCAGTGGTTGGGTTGTTGGGTTGTTGTCAGCCAGTGGATTAACGCTGAAAACTGATGTCTGCTACTTTACGGTAAATACAGCTTTGTTGTGTTTCTAAGATGACATATTATTGCCATAATAAAAAAAGCTGCAACGCTTGTTTTTTAAATGCACACTTAGCAGAGCAATATTATACAGGGGAGGTAACTGAAAGTGCAAAAAAAGAGAAAAATGAATTCTGAAAATCTGTAATATAGATTTTGTAAATATTATGATATAATTTAATGAAACACTGCTGTTATTTGAATTACAGATGCAGAGTAAGCTTGCTGACCCAAATTTGTCATTTTTTTAAAAACAAAACTTGAATTTATTTTGTCTCTTCTTTCCTGGAAATATCTATGTAGATGAGTGAGGTTTTCAAAACAAGAAATAGAGAAATAGTTAGCAAGTGTAATTTAGAACTCTAGCTTGAGGATTTAGTGAGTTTTTAGTGACTTCGACCATGTATACCAAGCATTTTTAATGTTACTCAGAAGAAAATGTGATTTAAAGGAAAAAAAAATATTTTAAAATAATAGAGGGTGAAGGAGTTATAAAATCAAATATATGGAAAGCTATGTAATTATAACAAAAAACTGAAAGAGCTTGAATGCCCCTGATTTAAAAACAACAACAACAATGAGAATGATAATGAGTGAGATTCTTTTAGATATCAAAAAAAAAAAAAGGAACAGCTGTTTCAAATACATGTTCATACATTTGTTTGGATTGTGATGATGTTGTTGGTCATTATGCTGGGATGTAATGGTGTTGTTGGTCATTATGCTGGGGTGTAATGGTGTTGTTGGTCATTATGCTGGATTGTGATGATTTTGCCGGGTTGTGATGGTGGAGTTGGTCATTGTGCTGGGTTATGATGATGCTGTTGGTTATTGTGCTTGGTTACGATGGTTGTGTTGGTCTTTGTTCTAGGCTGTGGTGGTGTTGGTCATTGTGCTGGGTTATGATGGTAGTGTTGGTCATTATACCCCCACCACAAAATGGGGGGGGGGGAGGCTATAATGGATTCGCTTTGTCGCGTCCGTCCGTCGGTCGGTTCGTCCGTCGGTCTGTCCGTCTCCATTATCGTGTCTGCTCTATTAATCCTATACCAACTGAAGGATTTTCTTCAAACTTGGCTGAAATGTTCACCTCAACAAGGGGATATGCAGAACCCATGTTGCCCATGTGTCAGCTCAAGGTCAAGGTCACAATTGAAGGTCAAATATCAAACAATCAAATATTAGACATTATGTCATGTCAGCTCTGTAAGTCCTACACTAATTGAAAGATTTTCTTAAATCTTGGCTCAAATGTTCACCTCAACAAGGGGATGTGCAGAACCCATGTTACCCTTTTGCTGGCTTAAGGTCAAGGTCACACTTGAAGGTGAAAAACTGACTTAGAAAATATTTTTAAATTTTAACATGTATTTGAATATTTCTGAAACTAGCACAGGTATTTGCTTGAAACTTAAAATATATATGAAGTGTCACAATTAGGATATGCAGGTCAAGTTTCATAACTCTGTATTGCATTTTGACAAAGTTATGCCCCATTTTAAGTCTTCAAATTTACATACAATCAAATATTAGACAATATGTCGTGTCCGCTCTATAAATCCTATACTAACGGAAGAATTTTCTTCAAACTTTACTCAAATGTTCAACTCAACAAGGTTATGTGCAGAACTCATGTTACCCTTTTGCCGGCTTAAGGTCAAGGTCACACTTGAAGGTCAAAATTGACTTAGAAAATGTTCTTAAATTATATGTACTTGAATATTTCTGAAACTAGCACAGGTATTTGCTTGAAACTTAAAAGATATATGAAATATCACAAGTAAGATAAGCAGGTCAAGTTTCATAACTCTGTATTGCATTTTGACAAAGTTATGTCCCTTTTTAAGTCTTTTAATTTACTTAGAATCAATACTAGACAATATGTCGTGTTCGCTCTATAAATTCTATACTAATGGAAGGATTTTCTTCAAACTTGACTCAAATGTTCACCCCAACTGGGCAATGTGCAGAACCCATCTTACCCTTGTGCCAGCTTAAGGTCAAGGCCACACTTGAAGGTCAAAAATTGACTTAGAAAATGTTCTGAAATTTTAACATGTACTTGAATATTTCTAAAAATAGAATAGATAATCATTTGAAACTTCAAATATATACGAAGTGTCGCAAGTAAGATATGCAGGTCAAGTTTCATAACTAAAAAAAGTGGGGGGGGGGGATAACTTTGTATTGTATTTTGACAAAGTTAAGCCCATTTTTATGATTTTAAATTTATTTACTATAATATTTCTGAAACCAGAACTGATATTTACTTGAAACTTAAAATTTATATGAATGGTTACAAGCAAGCTCAGATGATGAAAATTCTACAATTCCATTGAATTATGACACAAGTTATGCCCCTTTTAGGCTTAGAAAATGTTCTGATATAACCATTAATACTTAAATGTTTCTGAAACTAGAACAGATATTCACGAAAATGAAAGGTTATTTGTAACTGTTTCGAACATGATTTGACAATATATAATTATACTATTACCTGTACAATTTGTTTGTTTTTTTCACCAGAGATAATTTCTTTTTATGTATATGTATTTGTGCCACTAAAGTTATTCCCTTAACCACCTTTCCATGTCGTCTTCTGTCAAGGACATTGGTGGGGGTATGAATCGCATTCAGCGATAGTTCTAGTTATCTTGGGATGTGATGGTGTTGTTGGTAATTGTGCTGGAGTGTGATGGTGTTGTTGGTCATTGTGCTGGATTTTGATGGTGGTGTATGCTGTTCTGGGATGTGATGGCAGAGTTGGTCATTGTGCTTGGATGTGATGAAGTTGTTGGTCACTGTGTTGGGTTATTATGGTGTGGTTGGTCATTGTCCTGGGTTATGATGGTGTTTTTGGTCATTGTGCTTGGTTAGGATGGTGCTGTTGGTCATTGTGATGGGTTTTGATGGTGTTATTGGTCATTTTGCTGGGTAATGATTGTGATGTTGGTCATTGTGCTGAGTTATGGTGTTGTTGGTTGTTGGTCATTATGTTGGGATGTGATGATGATATTGGTCATTGTGCTGGGATGTGATGGTGTTGTTGGTCATTGTGCCAGATTTTGATGGTGGTGTTTACTGTGCTGGGTCGTGATGGTGGAGTTGGTCATTGTGCTTGGATGTGATGGTGTTGTTGGTCATTGTGCTGGGATGTGATGGTGATGTTGGTCATTGTGCTGGGTTATGATGGTGTTGTTGGTCATTATGCTGGGTTATGATGGTGTTGTTGGTCATTGTGCTGGAATGTGATGGTGGTTGTTGGCCATTGTGCTGGATTGTGATGGTGTTGTTTACTGTGTTGGGATGTGATGATGGAGTTGGTCATTGTGCTGGGATGTGATGGTGTCGTGGTCATTATGCTGGGTTATAAAGGTGTGGTTGGTCATTGTGCTGGGTAATGATGGTGTTGTTTGCTGTGCTGGGATGTGATGGTGTTGTTGGTCTTTGTGCTGGGATGTGATGGTGATGTTTGTCATTTTGCTGGGTCGTGATGGTGATGTTGGTCATTGTGCTGGGATGTGATGTGATGTTGGTCATTATGTTGGGTGATAATGATGTGGTTGGTCATAGTGCTGGGTGATGATGGTGTTGTTGGTCATTATGCTGGGTTATAAAGGTGTGGTTGGTCATTGTGCTGGGTTATGATGGTGTTTTTTGCTGTGCTGGGAGGTGATGGCAGAGTTGGTCATTGTGCTGGGTTATGATGGTGTTGTTGTCATTGTAATGGGTTGTGATGGTGTTGTTGGTCATTGTTCTGGGTAATGAATGTGGTGTTGGTCATTGTGCTGGGTTATGATTGTGGTGTAAGTCATTGTGCTGGGATATGGTGGTGTTGTTCATTATGTTGGGATGTGATGGTGATGTTGGTCATTGTGCTGGGATGTGATGGTGTTGTTGGTCATTGTGCTGGATTTCCATTGTGTCATTTACTATGCTGGAATGTGATGGTGGAGTTTGTCATTGTGCTCAGATGTGATGGTGTTGTTGGTCATTGTGCTGGGATGTGATGGTGATGTTGGTCATTGTGCTGGTATGTGATGGTGATGTTGGTAATTGTGCTGGGATGTGATGGTGTTGTTGGTCATTATGTTGGGTTATAATGATGTGGCTTGTCATTGTGCTTGGTTATGATGGTGTTGTTGGTCATTGTGCTGGAATGTGATGTGGCTGTTGGTCATTGTGCTGGATTTTGATGGTGTTGTTTACTGTGTTGGGATGTGATGATGGAGTTGGTCATTTTGCTGGGATGTGATGGTGTTGTTGGTCATTATGCTGGGTTATAAAGGTGTGGTTGGTCATTGTTCTGGGTTATGATGGTGTTGTTTGCTGTGCTGGGATGTGATGGCAGAGTTGGTCATTGTGCTGGGTTATGATGGTGTTGTTGGTCATTGTGATGGGTTGTGATGGTGTTGTTGGTCATTGTGCTGGAATGTGATGGTGATGTTGGTCATTGTGCTGGGATGTTATGGTGATGTTGGTCATTGTGCTGGGATGTGATTGTGTTGTTGGCCATTATGATGGGTTATAATGATGTGGTTGGTCATAGTGCTGGGTGATGATGATGTTGTTGGTCATTATGCTGGGTTATAAAGGTGTGGTTGGTCATTGTACTGGTTTATGATGGTGTTGTTTGCTGTGCTGGGATGTGATGGCAGAGTTGGTCATTGTGCTTGGTTATGATGGTGGTGTTGTCATTGTGATGGGTTGTGATGGTGTTGTTGGTCATGGTTCTGGGTAATGATTGTTTTGTTGGTCATTGTGCTGGGTTATGGTGGTGTTAGTCATTTTGCTGGGTAATGATGGTGGTGTTGTTCATTATGTTGGGATGCGATGGTGTTGTTGGTTGTTGGTCATTATGTTGGGATGTGTTGGTGATGTTGGTCATTGTGATGGATTTTGATGGTGTTGTTTACTGTGCTTGGATGTGATGGTGTTGTTGGTCATTGTGCTGGGATGTGATGGTGTTGTTGGTCATTGTGCTGCGATGTGATGGTGTTGTTGGTCATAATGTTGGGTAATAATTGTGTGGTTGGTCATTGTGCTGGGTAATAATTGTGTGGTTGGTCATTGTGCTGGGTTATGATGGTGTTGTTGGTCATTATGCTGGGTTATGATGGTGTTGTTGGTCATTGTGCTGTAATAAGATGGTGTTGTTGGTTATTGTGCTGGATTTTGATGGTGTTGTTGGTCATTATGCTGGGTTATGATGGTGTTGTTATTTATTGTGCCGGAATGTGATGGTGTTGTTGGTAATTGTGCTAGATTTTGATGGTGTTGTTTACTGTGCTGGGATGTGATGTTGGAGTTCGTCATTGTGCTGGAATGTGATGGTGTTGTTGATCATTATGCTGGTTATAATGGTGTGGTTGGTCATTGTTCTGGATTATGATGGTGTTGTTGGTCATTATGCTGGGTTATGATGGTGTTGTTGGTCATTCTGCTGGAATGTGATTGTGTTGTTGGTCATTGTGCTGGTTAATTATAGTGTTGTTGGTCATTGTGCTGGGTTATGATGGTGTTGTTGGTCAATATGCTGGGTTATAATAGTGTGTTTTGATTTGATGGGGTGGTTTGTCCATGTCTTCTTGTTGGTGTTCTTTTTGCATGGATGTTTTTGTGTTGTTGTTCATTGTGCCGGATTGAGATGGTGTTGTTTGTCGGTGTGTCTTGCTGTAGTTCTTTTTGCATGGATGTTTGGTGTTGTTGATCATTCTACTGGATTGTGATGGTGTTGTTGCTCATTATGCTGGAATGTGGCGGTGGTGTTGTTCCTTTTGCATTGACGTTTTGATGTTGTTAGTCATTGTTCTTGGATTTGATGGTGTTGTTGGTCGATGTGTTCTCGTTGTTGTTCTTTTTGCATGGATGATTTAGTGTTGTTGGTCATTTGTCTGGGATGTGATGATGTTGTAAGTAATTGTGCTTGGTAGTAATGGTATTGTTGGTCGATGTGTTTTTAATGTTTTTCTTTTTGCATGGATGTTTTGGTGTTGCTTGTCATTGTGCTAGTATGTGATGGTGTTTTTAGTTATTTTGCTGGGATATGATGTTTTTTGTTGTAAGGCTGTGATACGATGATTTTGTTTGTTTTAATGCTGGTTTGTTATAGTGTTGTTAGTTATTCTGCTTGTTTGTGATGGTGTTGTTAGTTATTCTGCTTGTTTGTGATGGTGTTGTTAGTTATTCTGCTTGTTTGTGATGGTGTTGTTAGTTATTGTGCTAGTATGTGATGGTGGTTTTAGTTATTTTGCTGGCATGTGATAGTGATGTTTACTGTGTTGGGATGTGATGATGGAGTTGGTCATTGTGCTGGGATGTGATGGTGTTTTTGTTATTTTAAAGCGCTGGTATGTGATGGTGTTGTTGGTCAAAGTGTTCAAGCTGTGGTTCTTTTTGCATTGATGTTTTGGTATTGTTGGTGAGTGTGCTAGACTGTGATGGTGTTGTTGGTCATTATGCTGGAATGTGGTGGTGGTGTTGTTCTTTTTGCATAGATGTTTTGGTGTTTTAATTATTTTGCTGGGATATGATGGTGTTGTTTGTTGTTAGGCTGGGATGTGATGGTGTTGTTAGTTATATATAGTGTTGGTATGTGATAATGTTGTTATTTTTTTTGCTGGTTTGTTATGGTATTGCTAGTTTTTATGATTGTATATGATGGTGTTGTTTGTTATAGTACTGGTATGTGATGGTGTTGTTGTTTATTTTGCTGGGCTGTGATGGTGTTGATACTTATATTGCTGTAATGTGATTGTGTTTTAGTTGTTATGCTTGGATGTGATGGTGTTCTTGGTCATTGTGTTCTGATGTAGATAAGATATCGTGATAGTGTTTTTGTTCATTGTGTTTTATTTTAACAATAATGGCATTGTTTTGGTCTTAGAGGTCATAATGGTCTCAGTGGTTATGTTGATTTGTTTTTGGTGGAAGTTGTTGTAAAGTTGTTGTTAATGTCTTTGCATTGTATAGGTCTTCATGTTGTCAGTGTTTGCTGGTTGTGGTTTCATGGTAGTCCTCTGATTTCTGATGTTTTTTTTTGCTGAGATGGGTGTTAGGATTTTAGTTATGATATCATTGTTGTCAGGTTCTTGTTTTTCAGCTAGTCTTATCTGGTAGTATTTAACTAACAAAAGTCCATAAAGATGGAATGAATTGTAATGATGATGATGATACTAATAATAATCAGAAAATAATAAAGATGAGTAATGATAAGGAAAACAAGAAAATTGTGTAACAAATTAAAATGGCATAAACAGTTATCTGGTGCATAAAATATACATAATTAAGATGTGAAAACATAGTCTAGTTGGTTTTTAAAGATAATAAAATCAGATAGGTATTTTCTAAAATGTCACACAGCAGAAAAGAGCAGAACTTAATTACAAATTTTGCAAACAAGGTATGAAGAGCAGACACCAGAAAAAAACAATTGCTTTAAATGAATGTAACATGAGTGACAAAACTGACAAGGCACAGATAAAGTAAGTTGTCTTTATCTTCATAAGACTAATGGTCTGTCTCTTGCCATAAATAAGACTAGTGATCCCTCTGTGCCCATTGCTTAAAAAACTAGTGATCCCTCTGTGCCATTTGCTAAATAAGTCTGCAGATCCCTCTGTGCCTTTTGCTAAATAAGACTACTGACCCCCCTGTGCCCTTTGCTAAATAAGACCACTGATCCCCCTGTGCCCTTTGCTAAATTAGACTGATCACTCTAATACTTTTTCTCAATATGAGCAGTGATCCTGTGCCAGCTTATTGTTTAAAGCTGTTATAGCTGCCTTGTACATTCATGTGAATCGTTATTCACATCTTGTTCTGTAGTAGTTTTAGATTTTCTTCTTAGCCTTTTAGAGAAAAAATGCTCAATGAAAAATCACAAGCCGGATGCGATCACTCCATATATTGCTATAGAAACATTAATTCTTACTTTGTTTCCTGTCCTTGATTTTTGTATTTCAGGTGCAGCTGAAGATAACAAAGAATAAGAATGGTTCAAGAGAAATGTTATTGTAAAGATAGATTAATAAAAATAAACTGGGCAAGTAATTGGGTGGGTACTGAGAGCTGTGTTAGTGTTGTTGAATTAATATTGACTGAATGAATTAGCGAGTGAAGCAAAATGCCCCTTACATATGTTGACATCAACTATCGTCACCAATTTAACTATGTTAACCAGTTAACTTTGTAAAAAAATTATCTTTTCCTTTGACGTCAACATGGAAATAGCTATTCAAGATATAAGAGTATTGTCCCTTTCCTATGATGGCATTTTTTTAGCTCGAAGAAAAACTTGTTATTTTTATAGTCATGGTGTCGTTGCCGTCCGAAAACTTTAACATTGATCATAATTTGTTTATTCCTTTATGGACTGTTTTCCTTCTTAGACACAACAACCCTTTGGACAAGACCTTAAAGTAGACCAGACTAAACTTGACCTTGACTCATAAATGACCTTCACCTTCAAGGTCAAATATTAAATAGTGCTAAAATTGGCCATAACTTTATCATTAATAGGTGCATTGTCTACATGCTTAGACACAGTAACTCTTTGGACAAAACCTTCAAGTAGATCAGACTAAACTTGACCTTGACTTATAAATGACCTTCACCTTCAAGTTCAAATTATTGAAATTTGCTAAAATTGGCCGTAACTTTATTATTTATGAGTAGATTGTCTTCATACTTGGACACAACAACCCTTTGGACAAGATCTACAAGAGGACTAGATTGAACTTGACCTTGACTCATAAATGACCTTCACCTTCAAGTTCAAATTATTGAAATTTGCTAAAATTGGCTGTAACTTTATTATTTATAAGTAGATTGTCTTCATACTTGGACACAACAACCCTTTGGACACGATCTTCAAGAGGACTAGATTGAACTTGACGTTGACTCATAAATGACTTTCACCTTCAAGTTCAAATTATTGAAATTTGCATAAATTGGCCATAATTTTATTATTTATAGGTAGATTGTCTTTATACTTGGACACAACAACCCTTTGGACAAGATCTTCAAGAGGACTAGATTGAAGTTGACCTTGACTCATAAATGACCTTCACCTTCAAGGTCAAATTATTGAATTTTGCATAAATTGGCCAAAATTTTATCAATAATAGGTGCAATCTCTTCATGCTTGGACACAGCAACCTTTTGGACAAAACCTTCAAGTAGATCAGACTTAACTTGACCTTGACTCATAAATGACCTAAAAATTATTGAATTTTGATCAAATTGGCCATAACTTTATTTGTTGTTGGATTTGATTCATACTTGGACAAAAGAAGACTTATGACAAATACAACATTATAATTTTTTCAGGTTTGACCTTGACCTTTAAATGACCTTCACAGTCAAGGTCATATTATTGAATTTTGCTACAATTTGCCAAAACTTAGTTGTTTATAATCGGATTTGCTTCATTTTTGGACAAAACAACAATGATGACAATACCGACATGTTGATTAACTCAGGTATGACCATAGTCTAAAAATGACATTGACCGTCAATGTCAGATGATTGAATTTTGCTTAAATTGTCATAACATTCTCATTTATTTATTGATTTGATTCATACTTGGAGAAAACAACACTTATGAAAAATCCGACATTTTGTTTTTTTCAAGTTTGACCTTGACCTTAAAATGACGTTGACAGTCAAGGTCAAATTATTGAATTTTGCTAAAATTGGCAATACTTTGTTATTTATGGCTGGATTTTAATCATACTTGGATAAAACAACACTTATCACAAAGCGGACATGTTAAATTATTCAAATATGACATTAATTTTAAAATGACCGTGACCGTCAAGGTCAAATTATTGAATTTTGCTCAAATTGTAATACCTTTTTTATTTATTTATGCATTTGATTCATACTTTGACAAAACAAGACTTCTGACAAGTTGGACATTATGATTCTTTCATGTATGACTTTGACCTTAAAATGACCTTGACAGTTAAGGTCAACATATTGATTTTGTTAAAATTGGTCATAACTTTGTTATTTATGGTTGGATTTGATTCATACTTGAACAAGCAACACGTTTGACAAAACTGACATGTTGAATAATTCAGGTATGAATTTGACCCTAAAATGACCTTGACAGTCAAGGTCAAATGGTTGAATTTTGCTTAAATTGTCATATGTGTCATTTTTTTATGGATTTGATTCATACTTTGATTAAACAACAACACCGACATTTTGATTTGTTAAAGTATGACCTTGGTCTTGATGACCTTTACTATCAAGGTCAAGTTATTGAATTTTGCTTAAATTGGCCGTAACATGTTTATTTATGGTTTAATTAAACAACACTTATGACAAAACCTACATGTTCCATTATTCAAGTATGACCTTAACCTTAAATAACCTTGAAAGTCAAGGTCAAATTATTGAATTTTGTTTATATTGTAGTAACTTTATCAATTTACAGATTTGATTCATATTTTGACGAAACAACACTTATGACAAAACTGACAGGTTGAAGAATACAAGTATGACCTTGACTTTAAAATGACCTGGACCTTCAAGGTCATATTATTTTATTTTGATTTGATTCATACTTGGACAAAACGACAATTATGACAAAACTGACATATTAAATTATTCAGGTATGACCTTGAACTTAAAATGACCTTGACCGTCAAAATCAAATTATTGAATTTTGCTAAAATAGCCAAATTTTTATTTATAAACGGATTATACTGGTACAAGCCAACACGGAGAATAGCCAAATTTTTGTTATTTATGGACGCATTAAATAATAATAATAAAACAAATGTGTTGAACAATTCAAGTATTACCTTGACCTTTAAATGACATTGATATTACTTAACTTCACAATATCTTTGTTATTAATTGATGTCGTGTCTTCATGCTTGAACATCTTTTAGACAATACCTCCATAGAAGGTTAAACTGAACTTGACCTTGACCTTTAATATCAAATTTCTGTATGTTGCTAAAATTGACCATAACTTGTTATGTATGGATGAATTTGATAGTTATTATTCCAAATGATTTTTCATTATACCCCCGCTTCGAAGAAGTGGGGGGTATACTGTTTTACCCTTGTCCGTGTGTCCGTCCGTCCATCCGTCCGTCCGTCCGTAACAAATTTCCGTTGCAGTTTTCTCAGCAACTATAACATGCAGAAGCCTGATATTTTACATATTGCTATACCCTATAGTCCCATATGGTGTAAAGCGATTTTATGCTCCTTGTCCATCTACTTCCTGTTTACCGAATATTTTTAGATTTTGTCACTATATAGGTGCATTACATCAACCAAACGACATCTTTATTTTCCGTCGCAGTTTTCTAAACAACTAGAGCATGCAGTCGCCTGATATTTTGCATATTGCTTTAACCTATAGTCCCATATGGTGTAAAGCCATTTTATGCTCCTTGCTCATATACTTCCTGTTTACCGAATACTTAGATTTTTACACATAGTTGACATACATTCACGATTTCCGTCACAGTTTTCTCAGCAACTATAAGATGCAGCCGCCTGATATTTTGCATATTGCTTTATCCTATAGTCCCATATGGTGTAAAGCCATTTTATGCTCCTTGCTCATCTACTTCCTGTTTACCGAATACTTAGATTTTTACACATAGTTGACATACATTCACAATTTCCGTCACAGTTTTCTCAGCAACTATAAGATGCAGCCGCCTGATATTTTGCATATTGCTTTATCCTATAGTCCCATATGGTGTAAAGCGATTTTATGCTTCTTGCTCATCTACTTCCTGTTTACAGAATACTTAGATTTTTACACATAGTTGACATACATTCACAATTTCCGTCACAGTTTTCTCAGCAACTATAAGATGCAGCAGCCTGATATTTTGCATATTGCTTTATCCTATAGTCCCATATGGTGTAAAGCGATTATATGCTCCTTGCTCATCTACTTCCTGTTTACCGAATACTTAGAAGTTACCAACACACAGGAAAGGAGGTTCACTTGATCGTGTTTTTGTGAATAAAGTCTTCGATGTATCAGAAATCACAGATGTAATACCTGTTCATTATTCTGACCAATTTCATATCCATCTAGCTGTGCCTTGGATGAAGTTGTATTAAATTCAGGTAAATACTCGGAAAAAGTTGACACTCTTGCAAATTACATTATGAAAGTCAAATTTCTGATAGCGGGGGTATCACTAGTGAGCATTAGCTCACAAATTTACTTGTTTGAAATCGTTTCACCACAATGTGCTTCCTCTATTGTGTTTACCTTTGAAAATAGGAAAAAGTCGAGCGTGGTCCCCGATTGCGGTGGCTTTTGTTTTGTCTTTTGTTTTGATATTTCTAAGATGTAGAAGAATTGTACACTTACAATTGTACACGTCATCAACAAAGGGGAATCTCATTTGAATTTTGTAAGATAAAAAAAAGTAACGTCCTCTCTAGACATCATCATCAAAGAAAAACCACCCACACATTTTTGAAGAAGTATCGTCCGCTTTCTTGTGACGTCATTGCCAAAGGGAAATTATCTGATTTGATCCTTTAAGATGTAGAAGTATTATCCTCATTCCACGTGACTTCATCACCAAAGGGAAATAATTACGATTTGTTTAAAATGTAGGAGTATTGTCCCCTTCTCCGTGATGTTATCAGCAAAGGGAATTAATCATGCATTTGATTTTTGTAAGATTAAGAAGTATTCAGCTATTGTCCCCTTTCCCGTGCGTCATCGCCAAAGGAAAATAACCCAAATTTTCATTATTTCGTAAGAATATCGTCCCCTTTCCCGTGACGTCATTACCAAAGTGATCCCAAATTTATTTTTTGTAAGATGTAGAAGTATTGTCCACTCTCCTGTGACGTCATACCAAAGCGAAGAGGTCCCAAATTTAATTTTTGGAGGATAGGGTTTTGTCTCTTTTCCCGTGACGTTAGGGAAATAACCCCAACTTCCATCTTGTAAGAGTATTGTCGCATTTCCCGTGACGTCATCACCAAAGGAAAAATTAATTCCACTTTGATTTTTGTCAGAGTATTGTCCCCTTTCAAATGACGTCATCACCAAATTGTGATTTAGAATTAAAGAACTTTTTAAATGATAAGCAAGATAATCAAGAACTAATAAAACTAAACATCTATGAATTGTCTTATGGACCTTTTTGTATTTTAACTTCATTTCTTGCATTTTTGCAAATTCGTTTTTGAAAAATTTCTATCAACAGCTTATGATATGTACCAGAGATGATTTTTTTGTATGCAGAAAGTTAAAAAATCATTTTTAGCGTAAGATCACGCTGACACTCGGGAAACAATCATTCTTGATTAATCATTGCAGATCCAATGTCAAGGAAATGCAGAATTCTATCGTCTCGAAATAAAAACTGATCAAGGAATAAGCTACACCTTCTATGCATTATGCTAGAAATTTGGAGTATAGAGATCTTTTAAAGTTTTGAAGAAGCAATCCTATAAAACGTGTATTATATGTATTGCAATATATGTGTACTCATGTAGAAGCTGAACATTCTAAATGTTGTCTCATGAGTAAAATAAGTGCTGAGATATTGAATGCTAATATTCTTCAGAGTAATTAAACTAGATGCCGTTTTGAAGGAAGAAAACCTATGTATCCACCTAACTCGGGCCATAGAACTAGAAAATTGCGAATACCTGGCATAACTTGTTTACACCCAGCACCTTTTTGCTGCAGCAAGATAGTAGTTCTGCAGAGGAAAACAGAAGTTAAGAGTATATGGTTCAGTACTGCTTCAAACTGAAAACATTAACATGTCTACTGGTAGTAAAAATAATGACCTATTGAATATAAGCTGGCACTTTGAAGTTGACTTCCACAAAATAACAACGGTCATCTACTGGTCCTGAATAAGCTGTCTATAAAGCCTGAGGAACCAAGGACAAATTGTTCTGCAGTTATTCATCAGAAATAGTTTTTCTGTTTAAGGTCATTGGGACCTTGAATTTTGAGTTAGTGATCCCAAAAAGGATAGTGACCATTTACTACTCTTAACCAACTTAAGTTTGAAGAGTACAGATCCAAGCGTTTACAAGCGTTTACTAGTAATTGGTCTGAAATAATGTTAAAAGGTGACTAGGACCTTGACATCTGACTGCGAAACCCCAAGAACAAGAGTGGTCATCAGCACATCATAAACAACATGAGTAGAAAGTTTGATGGTTTTAGCTTATTTTTTTTATCATTTTATAGAGTGGAAATCCTGTTTGTTCTTTTGGCCAATTTGACCTCACACCTTTGACCTACTAACCCAAAACGTTATAATGATAATCTGTACATCATAAGCAACATGTAGGACAAGTTTGATGACTTTTGGTTGTGTGTTTCTCAAGAAGCGAAAATTGTAGTGCAGATATGTCAAAATGGTGAAAATTAAAGTCTTTCAAGTGGTTTTAAATTAAAAGGTGTTGCGCAGACAAACTTCTTGTGACGTTCGTTCATCCAGACATCCACGGCCAGCACAAAATTTAAACGACTCCCTCCCTAAACGTGGGGTGAGGGGCGAGACATATAATTACTTAGTTTGGCCCTTACTTAAAATTCTGATCAGCTACACAGTAAGCTTCGAATTGGAGACTGCCAAATTGTATGAGTTATCCTTTCTGCGACAAATTCAGTTTAAAACATTAGACATTATTACACATAAATAAACGGTATTTAAAATTTTTAGTTTTGATATTTATACACACATGCGATTAAATACATTGTGTACGGTATGGTCAAGCTTTAAAAGTTGTTATTAAATTAAAATGGTACATGGTAAAATTTCCTTTTATGTTTACTGTACACAAACTAGCTTAATTTGACAAACTTGTTTTTCTTATTTCAATTTACGGTTGTGAAGTTTGGGGTATGAATGGGGTTAATAGGTTAGATAATATGCATATACAATATTGTAAACGATTGATAGGTGTTGGAAGTTAAAACACAAAATACAGTAGAACCCCTCCAAACCGAACGAGCTTAGGACCGGGCCTTTTGTCCGGTTTAGAGAGGTATCCGGTTTGCATAATATCAGAGACTCGTGTCAGTGTTAGTAACTTTATAAGAATTGTCCACTATTTAGACTTGCGTTTAGATATATAAATGCAATAAACCATAATCAGGTTTAAAGATTAACTGTTGAAACTGTGGTTAAAATAACTGCATTGTCTTTGTTTTCCTTGTAGCATCACACGTGTTCTGTGCAACAGGAATTAAGCATAATGCTGTGTATACAAATATATGTTTAGAACAAGAACTGTCACTGTAAGATCACAATGCCCCCTAAAGTGGTGCTTTGACCTTTGAGCTGAGAACCAGTCATTAGGAGGTCAAGGTCAAATAAATATTGGTCAGTGGGGAGGTCTTATCCAAAGGGGGTTGTGTGCAAGTATGAAATAAATCCACTTACTAATAAGGAAGTTATGGGCAAAGTTTTTGGACAATTTTGGATCTTCAAGGTGAAGGTCATTCAGCGGTCAAGGTCAAACAATTATAGGTCAGTGGAAAGATCTTGTTCAAAGGGGTGTTGTATTTAAATATGAAGTAGATCCACTTGCTAATTTGGAAGTTATGGCAAAATATTAATTTTTGGACAATTGGATATTCAGGGGTCAAGGTCAAATAACTAAAGGTCAAAGGGAAGGTCTTGTAGAAAGGAGTGTTATGTCCAAGTATGAAGTAAATCCACTTACTAATAAGGAAGTTATGGGAAATGTTAAGGTTTTTGGACAATTTTGGATCTTCAAGGTGAAGGTCATTCAGGGGTCAAGGTTAAACAAACATAGGTCAATGAGAAGACCATGTCCAAAGGGGTGTTGTTTCCAATAATGAAGTAAATCCACTTACTAATAAAAAAAAGTTTTTGGCAATTTTTATGTCGCAGTCCCCTCGTAACGAAGGGTTAGTTGCTGCCTACATGGGTTCTGGACTTGGGAAAAGGACGACTGTAAAATACAGAAATGCGCTCTCAGGAAAATATTTAATCAGAGCAAGAAAATCTGGCTCGCGCCATGAAAATCTTCAATATGAAATTTATAAGAAAGAAGAAAGATTTACCCTTTTTTTATTTCCACAACGAAAGTTTTTTTTTGGAAGCCGACGAGTATTTTTTTTTGTAAAATATCTGTCTCGATTCGATGAAAAATTATTCATGTATCTACGAAAAATGTTTATAACTTGGTCAGTATCTGGTATAGTTTACTGAATAAAATGTCTAGAAACCTTAGACTCAGATTATTTCAAATACAAAGGTTCTGTGGGCAGACAATGAAAGTGTTTTGCATAAGGATGTTTAAAAGACAAAAATCTCGGCATGTTTCTCAATGCGATCAGCAAGTTTCTCCGTTTCTGATGAAATTTAAATAAATAACATATTTTTAAAGCTGAAACATAGAACTTATGCAGTAAATGAGGTATGTTTGTACAACTTGTGTAGCGAAAGAGACAGGAAGCAACTTCGTTCCGACAGGCTGGCACGCGTGAATATTTACGGAACATAGAAATACCAGGCGGTTTGCTGGGTATGTCCCCTTCGGTCGCTGCTGAAGACGATTTGAAAAGGGAGAATCCTGGCTCTGAAAATTTGCTTAACTGTCCCAGTGCCGTCCTATGACCCAAAACGACAACCATCGTCCAATTTTACCTGTCGTGAGTATACCCGCAACCAAAGACAGTTCTCGTTTTGTGACTGGGGCATAACATTGATGCATTTGAATCGAGTCTTAAGTACCTTTACAGTTTGACAGGTGTATTTAAAAGATAATCACAAAACCAATCTTTGGTGATATTAATTACAGTATTGCGCATTATCTCACTTGTTCAAAGTCTTTGAATATCTGTTGTTCTTTGTGCCGTCATACCCTGTCATAGTTGCTAATTACAAAATAGTAAGCTTTAATTTTCACTTTTACCAGGGCCTTAAATTCAGTTAAAAACAGTTCATAACTACACACGTGCCTTCTTTATTTGTCATTTTATGTTTGGCGGATCCACTCTTGAATCATAATATTGTAATGTAAACGATTTCATGGGGAGTGAATATAACTTTAGTGACAGTGATGTAGAAAGCGAGAAAATTAAGAAATCTAACCAGAAGAAAAAAGTTCATCAATTCATATGCTTCAATTTCTGGAGTACGGGTCACCTACAGTCTAAACATGGGAAACAGAACATAAAAGCTGAGCGTACTTCATTTCACGAGGGAAGCGTTTGTTATGATTCAATATGTCAGTCACAAGGTATGCAGTTCAACTTAAAAATTCCCATTGTTCACTATGGCATCTTTTGATGCGTGTATCCCTTTTTCTTCTCATGAAGCACACAACTTTTTCAAGTTTTACAGCAAGACACCTGCTGCTGTAAATAAGAATATCCCTGCCTAGTATATTCAGTATTGACTTCTGGCAATAATAAGTTCCGTTGAAATATGAATTCGAAGTAAATGTAGATGTTTGTAACGATTATGTCGAAAAATCATAACAAAAAATACAGAGAGCATACTTGGCTATTATTGAGTCTGTTCATGAGTAGTAATTTTTATGTACAGGATGGAAATGATGGCCCTATATCGCGTACCTGAGAACCATTGTAGATATTGCTGAACTGTCAGTGGAGACACCATGCTGGACTTTTTAAATACTGGATAGTTAAGATAAACTTACTGTTAAAAACTAATTTAATTCAAGATCTATAGATATATAGACAGGAATCTTCTCCATGGTAGATGAAATATCATATAATATTTGTTATTTTACCATTGATATTGATAATACATTTGAAGAACTTAATTTATATATGATTAAAAAGAAAAAGATTAATTTTGTGCTAACAATATACTGAACAGTACTAATCAACTTGTAGAAGATAAGACCTACAACTAGAAAGTAACAAAAATATTATAATTACAACCAGATACTACAAGACAAGAATGACTGTAAAAATTCAGTGTCCTCATTTATCAAAGGCAAAACATAGCAATGCCATAATAAATGAATGTGGGTGATGTGGAACATATATTTGAAGTTTAAAGTAAATCCCTCATGAAATAAAGCAGTTATAGTAAAATACATTTTTTAAGAAAATTCTCAGTTTAAAGTCAAAATAATTCTGGAAATACAGGTGCTACAGTTATGGACCTTACCACATATGATGTGGGTGATGATAAGGAATATTTAATTGAAGTTTGAAGTAAAACCCAATGATAAATAACGAAGTTATAGTAAAATATTACAATTCTTAAAGAAAGTTCTTAGTAAGGGAGATAATTCTGGAAATTTTCCGTCAGCATTGATTTTTCTGCCAGTTGTAAACAATGTCTAACTGTATGTTGTACTTATTATTACCCAATTACAATTAGGTTATGTCATAAACAATGATGATGTTTTGTTTCAAAGCTTTTATATAAATAAAGTTTAAATGTTTAACTGTTTGAAGCTGGTGAACATATTAAAATATTGCCAACCAAAAAGAAGTTGCCCTGCCATTTGTTGGTGAAAATATTTTACAAACTAACATTACTCAAATGAATTTGATAAAGGACCAACTAAGAAGGAAAATGCATTTAATGGATCTAATAAAAGGCCACATGAGGAACATTGTGCCCAGTCAAAAACTAAAATGCTGCATTTATTATATTTTCTGGCCTATTTCAGTATCACAGTACAGAAAAGGAAATCAAGGGGAGAAAACCAAACCATTAAAATTGGGCCAAGCCGAATTCAATGGGTTCTTCAGCAAACTAATGCCAAATACCCTTAAAATGTGATGGACAACAAATTCCACAATATGTGCAAATCTGTGAATGGAAAATACATTTGTAGACCTCGCATCAAACTTGACGAAACTAAGAGAATGTTCTGGAAAAACTGGTTAAGGTTTTAGAATCTATTTATTATAAAGCGTTGTACACAGCCGCTGAATCTGAGAGTAACACAAATGAGACATTATTTCGGAGTTTCTGGTCAGCAATGTTTAATGTGGACAAACAATAACTGTAGTGAAACTATGCGAGGAACTAGGACCCAACCCAAAATTAAGGCAGTTCACAGCTGTTTTGCACCGACAACTGATTTCTGACCTAATTGGAAATAAAGCCAATGTGTTCAGGTCAGCTATGAAAGTAGAAGAGACAAGGCTGACCTACTCTGATAAATCTGTGCTTTTGATGATTGGAGGATACATTCTAAATCAACTGTAGAAGAAGTCCCCAGATTCAGAAAAAGAAGCTATAGACAGACTTTTGAAGAACGAGAGAGACTCTGAATGGACAAATGCCATCAATCGATGGGGATTAAAAGGGCCGAGAGGTAAGTTCCTTTTATTCCTGCGTGAGTGTGAAATCTTTATCAGAAAAAAACCATAAATGAAACAATCATAGTTATTTATGGAGGATCACATGGTCAAATATTACAGTGAAAAGCTTCTGTTTGGTCCATTAGAACTTTTTGTGATTGAGAGAATCATTGTTATCAGCAGCTGGACCAGCAGCAGTACGTAAAAAGAAAATGGAAACTGTTGCTCGGGAACCAGAGTACAAAAAGTCAATGAGAAAAACTTTGCAAGACAAGACAAACAAATGTTAATTTGGGAGCAGGAAAAGCAATTTACATACTGTGACATTCAAGTATTTAAGAAATGTAACAAATCAAAATGAATTTGTCAAGTTGAAATCTGAAATATGTCTTTTCAAAGCTATTTTGTTAACAATAACCAATGGGATTTTTAGGCTTCCTTGAGGAACAGATCTTGTTATATACGAGATGAAATAATTTTCTTTATTTTCAATTTTGATATTTACTTTTAAACGAAAATCCAATGCATGAAACCTTATTGGTTCTTTTTTAAAAACCTTTTTGCTTATGCATGTATGTACAAGTACATGAAGTTCTTGAAGAGGGTAACAGATGTAAAATCTGATTGAATTTGTTTACTTATAATATCTTGGGCTTAAAAAAGCTAATTTAAACTTTTGGTGAAAAAATCCGTTTCAAAGACATTTTTTCGGTTTCTAGTGTATAGTATAAAATATAATTAACAAAACAATTGAAAGTTTATTAAGTATTATGACAAAATCTGACCAAAATATATTTGAACTTAGGTTGGACAGTGTCGCAGCACCCTAACTTTTCTACAGACTAGGCAGTGTATTATTCAAAAAAAAGAAAGAAAAACATTTAAGGAATCTTCCATGAAACTTAACAAATGTACAGGTTGTGCTTATTTATCATGTTTATATGTACAAAATATACAGTACAGTAATATTGATAAAGTTCTCTGAAACATTTATGGCTAGATTCTTAAATAAAATCCACAGTAATTCATATAAGGTTATTTTAAAGATAAAAATGCTTGTCTTGTCTCATTCTTTGCATGTTTTAAAATGCGTATGTATTGCATGTTTCAGCGCAAGTTCGGCTTAAACATGCATAAATTGTCTGTTCAGCTAAAAGAAAATGAAAATCTATTGTCCTTTCAAAAATGTCAAGCAGTCACCTATAAGGAATAAACAAAAGTCACTATCCCCATTTCACAAAAATAGTGTATGACAATCTAGCAATCACCAGTTTTTAACTGGATTTCACGCGAGTCTAAATCATCATGCAGAACTCTGGATACTACAGTAAAGTTAATTAAAAAAAGCTTAAGGTAATTAACAAAATTCATTAACGTAAAATGGGAACAACATTCAGTGGAATAAAAACTGGAACTTGTATGCTAGGCAATATATGCGTTACAGGACATACTATTAAACAATAAGAACAAAAAACAACGTAAATAATTTGTAGATATAGCGACATGTTTTAAAGTGTACATTGTACCGGTCACACTTTACTCAGTAAATCATTAAGACAGATGTTGAAACATGTTTTTCAATATGATGTTCGAAGTTTCAGTTAATCGAGTTAAGCTACCACGAGAGTTCAATAGTATGTATTTTGAACATCATTTTGTAGTAATTTTTGATAGACTATCTCAACTCTGTAGGGATGAAAGCTCCATTTTTTCTCGTAGCACATCAACAACATCACAAGAACTGCCAGAAGCGCTGAAAAGGCACCACCAATTCCTGAAAGGATAACATACTTTCTATTGATTTGTTTTGCATTACATTTAGAATGCGATATCGTAACAGTTCATGCGAAATATTATGGCACTTTCATCATTCTGAAATCGCTCTGAAGTCGTTTGTTTATCACAATAAGATGCCTGATGGCTAGACTCAGGTCTGAGAAAGAGTTAGTTTGTGAACATTTGTCAACAGTACAAACAAACATCTTGATGTACTCTCTGATACAATGCCTTCTGACTACCTCATGACAAGAGTATATTATTGACAAATTTTTAAACCTGAGTTTCAAAGCATTTTTCGTTTTCATTCTTAGATGTTTACATATAGTACAGTTGTCTTTCATTTGGAATTTTACACAAAAATAAACATTATTCTAATTTTTATAAACTACAATATTAGTGCACCCATGCGATTACAAATATCAAAAAAGTCAGTGACAAAGTCACCAGAGCAGGTGTACCTACCATAGATAATAATGGCTACTGGAGTCACCATCTCAAATTTTCCCATCCATATTACCTTTTCCATATGTTTACAGTCAGCATTATGTTTGATCTCGATTATTATTGCACAGCACACGAGTGACGCTGAAAGAAAAACGCAGACAATGCTGTTTCTTTAACCACAGTTTTCTTATGGCCCAGACGACCTCCAAAACGCATTAAACTCTTTTAAAAACTACTGTGATACCTGGAAATTAACTGTTAATCTATCGAAGACAAAAGTATTGAGTATAAGTAAAGGAAACCAAAGATCTGTAAAAAAATTTAAAATAGGAGATGAAATTATTGAATATGTAGATGAATATAAGTACTTGGGTGTATTTTTTACGAAAAGTGGGTCTTTTACCAAAACAAAAAGTTATATAGCAGATCAAGCTAATAAAGCAATGTTTTCCTTATTACGAAAATTAAAGAAACTATCACTACCGTATGATTCACAAATTAAATTATTTGAAAAAACTGTAAAACCAATACTTTTATATGGAAGCGAAATGTGAGGATTTGGAAATATTGACATATTAGAAAGAGTTCAGTTAAAATTCTTAAAATATATATTTAATCTTAAGAAATCAACCCCGTCTTATATGATCTATGGTGAGCTCAACGTATTCCCTTTATCTATTGACATTAAATGCAGAGTTATAGCGTACTGGTCACGGCTAATAGATAATACTGTTAATGATAAAACAACAAAACTTGCTTCTAAATTATATATTTTTTTACATAAAATGCATACTCAGAGACCAATAAAATCGCATTGGATTGATTACATCAAAGATTTATTGTGCAGCACAGGCTTTTCGGGAATATGGAATAGTCAACTTTTTTTAAACAGTAAATGGTTGATTGTTTCAAGTAAACGAAAAATCAAAGACATGTTTATACAAAAATGGTATTCTGACATTGCAAAAACGTCTGACAGTAATTTCTACAAATACATGAAAGCAAATTTTACCAAAGAACCATATATAAAAAAGCTGCCACAATACTTATCAAAACCCTTAATTTAATACAATTTGTAACAAGAAATCATAAATTGCCAATCGAAAGAGGCAGATGGTATAATATCCCAGCTAATGAAAGATATTGTCCAAATTGCAGAGATCTTGGCGATGAATATCATTATCTTTTTATATGTCCAATATTTTTATCTGACCGTAGAAAATACCTTAAATCTGTTATGTATAATCTACCAAATACTTTGAAAGGTAGAGATTTAATTTCATGTAGCAATTACTCAGATTTAAAGAACCTTAGTTTGTTTTGTGACAGAATAATGAAGTATTTCAGAAACACAAGATTAAATTGATATGTACGTACATGTATTAAGCCGTTTGTATGTGTGTGCGTATGTATGTATGTATGTATGTATGCATGCATGCATGCATGCATGCATCCATGTATGTATGTATGTATGTGAATGTGTATGTTTTTGTATATGTGTGTATGTATATGGATATTGTTAGATTTTAACCTGTGCGTATAAATTCGTACATATGTATGTTTGTTATATTGTTCAAAATAATTGTTGCCAAATGTGTAAAAATGTGTATATATGTTTGTATAGTGATAGTGTAAAGTAAATTGTGACGACCTATTTATATTAATTAATCAAAGATTCGGCACATGTAAATTTACTTTCATTTACTGTAAAAGTTTGCTTTTCTATATATACTCAATAATTGGGCTTAATTCATGTTTGTTATTATGTTATATCGTAATAATATATGTTTCGGTTGGTTACCTTTTGATAAATCAAAATACTACTTCTCATAATATTCAATATGCTACCGGTATAAAACCTTAAAGTAATATTTCCTTTAGCCGTTTTCCATGTTACGTGTTTTGTCTGTATGTATATATATTGATGTTAATGTTGCCCACATATGTGGGACTTAACTTTATACTTAAATAAACTTTGAAACTTTGAATCTTTATTTATATGTATGACTTACTGATCAAAAAGCCTGTAAGCCAAGAGTTTTAACACCTTAATAAAACTTTGTTTGGTGAAAAACCCATATCAGGAAAAACTACAGTCAGAAACACACAGCCACACCACGCATTCAAAAAGTTGAGAAGAAAAGAGGGCATTAATTTATAGACTGATCAGTTAAAAAACACAACAAACAATTTACGAAAATAAGAACTCGCTAGTTTAGGCTACCGCCTTAGAACAGTCAGTGCAAAACATTTGCCACTTGGGGTTTAAACCAGGTTCTTGGGTGCACCAACCTCACACTTACTCCACTGGGTTCTCATAAGAAAAAACAAATACAAGTTGCCTCGGTGAATTAACTCCAACCCCACCACCTCTCCATCAGCTCGATATTGGTGCATGCAAAAGCACACAAACACATGAAACATAAAAAACTGTTGTCATTGTAGAGAGAAAATGATAGGTACTCAATGACCTAACTGAGACCAGAGCACTTGGAGTCAAATCAGCACGAACAAGATGCAAGAACACGAAAGCGTCAAATAATGTTTAAGGAAAGTGTCATCTGGCCCTTCTTCTGTGTCACATGTTCCACAAATGGTCGTCTCCACTCATTCTACGTGGATTGAATTTACTATTAACCTTGTTTGCCATCTTATCATTTATGCCCATAACCAAAAATGCACTTCGCAAAGTAATGATTTCATGTTGTAAAGAAGGTCTTGTTTTAAGCGAAATGGATATCAGTATTTTACAAATGTATACAAAAATACAAACATGAGATATGTAATACAAATTGACTGTACTGAATAGAAATAAAAAGTATCAAAACTAAGTATCAATACATACAAAGTGATTTTATTTTACAAAACTATGGTGACATATTTCTGCTGTAAGATAACCACTTTCGTAATCATGTTCAGTTATTCAGTAAATTATTAAGTAGTAACGCGAGTTTATCTAGTGATCAGAAGAGCGTTACTCACAGGTGAGCAATGCAGTTTAAATATGATACTCTTGTTGAAACATATTTAACAACATCATCATCAACAACAACAACTAAACCCCAACAAAAACCAAAAACAAAAACTTACCGGTTATCACCCAACAGATAATGCTGATAATTCCACTTGGTTTAAGGCCTCCTTTATCATCTTTAATAACGTTCCTGACGTAGAAGAAGACAAAAACTAAACCAAACAGACCAGACACTGTTAATACTTTCTGTGCGACAAAGTCAAACAGCTTCTTTTCAACCTCTGAAACAAACGAAAGTATTCTTAAGAGATTCTAAACGAAATACTTCCCCTTGTGTGCAAGTTTTTCTTTGACATTCTCTTACCAATTAATTAAACGGTTACACATTCTGGGGAAAAAATCATAAAGAAACTTTTATTGTAAATTTTCCCTTGACTTATAAGAATAACTACATGAAATAGGTCAGAAAGCTAGTAGAGATTTTATACTAGTTTCCTTTTAAAGAGGATACATTTATCTGGCGAGCAGAGGTTTGTAAGTTTGTACAGTAAATTTCAGTTTTCCAAAATATGCAAAAAATAGTACTTTTTTTTAAAATGAAATTTGTTTGAGATTTGCTGTATTTTACCATTTAAAAAAGAAAATTGCCATACCTAACGAAGTGTCATTCTGAAACTCCATGAGGTTGATAATGTCCTTGTGGGAGGTTAAAAAGCATATAAGCTTGTTTGTATCGGAAACTTTACACACTTTAAGTGACCATAAGCCAAGATTTGTCGTCTCTTTGCTTGTTTCTGATCTCTCAAACTTCATCCACCTCGGATCAAACATACCATACACCTGTAACGTAATCGACACCAAAGCAAACACGCCCAAAACAAACACAACACGCCTTTGTTTGGTGCAGATTACCATGGCAAACGTTTTCTCTACATCCAAAATATGTAAGAATTTTTTCAGTTGTTAAGCCGTTTTTGTGTATATACACGCCTTGAAAGTGAATTATGGACTTAAGATTGAGACCCTCCGTACATTTATAATACAAGAATAGCAGAAGAATATAGTTAAGTTCTCCAAAGAAGTTAAGTTCCTAATTCACACTGAACAAAGTCAGTATAAATTCAACAATTAATACAAGTCACGTTGTCGAGATCTAAGATATCGTATTAACTGAATACAAACTGTTTATTTTGAAGATTCAAAAGCGTCATGTGTTCATTAAGCTGTTAGGGCACGCACAAATGCGTTTAAAGTAAATGTACCACAACTAACTGTTGAAAAAATCTGGGTAACTAATAGTAATGTGCAATCTAAACAGGAAGTTCAGGACAAACTTAAAGCTTTATTTTAATGATTAAGCTAGAATTACCTTAGTAAACGGCAAGGATAATGTTGATCATAATTTCAACTGACGCATAACTCACAAAGTGCTCACACAGATAAAGAAGGTAGCTTGCAGCGGCCAGTTTAGTCATATTTTAGAGTAACAGACTGATTTAAATATTTTGGAGAAATCTTCAGTATGGATGAAAGCGGGCGGATGTGTGAGTTTTGTGTCGGAGGAAATTATGATCAATCTTCGCCTTCCTTTCTACAAAGGAAAGTCTAGCTTAATCATAAAATTTCTTCTAACACATAAACTCCTTTAAGGACCCCAAATATTATCTAGTCCCTACTATTTTACTAACTAAAAAACAACAGACTCTGTTTTGCGATTTGCGAGGAGCTTATATTGTGGTGACATTGAGACAAAATTTCACAGTGAACATTTATACGAATATATACAATATTTCAAATGCACTATAAAGCATGTCTTACGGAACATTGTATACTGTTTGACAAAATATATAGATGTGTTCTTTATTAAATGTTAAAAGGAAAGTCAGGACCACTGCGAGTCGGCTGCCCAACCCCTACTCCTAATAACTTTTTCACCCTCATCTTTTCGTTTCTTTTCTTTTCTTTTTTCTGGAGGGGGGGGGGGGAGGGGGAGGTAGTGATATCCAAATGCTGCAAACAGAAAAGGTGTCTCCACCTCCCGACTTTCCTTTCTAATGATTCACAAATAATACAGACGCATATTATGCTATTGACGACAAACAGATTTATCGATATATCTGAACATTGTATCATTAAAATATGAAATAAAATTTACTGTAACTTTAATAAGCATTGGATTTGAAATTTTGAAGTCACCACTTATCTATCTATTTAAGCTTATTTAACGTCGGTACCGGTAGCTCGTATGACCGACGCCCCCTGAAGAGATTAGTTATTTTATGTTGTGGGGGAAGTGCAGATACAGAAAGCATCCCATTCCAGAGACACCCCTGGTTCTTTTTCATGCTAAATGTATAGCACTGATACATGGGACCTCGGTTTAAAGTCTCATCCGAAAGACTATGAGTAATGTTAGTGGAGGAGCGGGGGATCGAACTTGGGACCCCTGCTTTACCAGTCCAGCGCGTTACCACTGGACCACATCCACTCCGAACTGATTTATTTTAGCGCCCTTCGCTTTATATCGAACCGCTTAAGCATTCAACTGTACAAGAACCGGTTTTGTTATACAATAACGTAAGGACAAAAGTACTAATTTATACGCTGTAACGATCAGTACTAAAAGTCCCTACTATTTTACTAACAAAAAAAAAAACACACACACACACACAAAAAAAAAACAGACTGTTTTGCGATTTGCCAGGAGCTTATAGAATAATACAAAGCATAGGAGTAAAACATTCAAATTCAATGCATCTACATCAGTTCTAAATAGCGCGCATGTGCGTATAACATTATAAATTCAATTTAACACTTTGGTTACAGACAGCCTACTCTCCAAACAGTCTTCAAGTTTTCCAGCGACCATGTCTCTTAGACATCTATCATCTACCCCGGGAGTGTTAGCCAATGCTGTAGCACCGCTAGCTCTTAAAGAATGTGTACCCAAGTTAAGATTGGGGAGAACCATTTTCAACTTATCCACAATACATTCTCTGCTTCTAGTATAACTCAATTTCTTATTTTTATGAATAAAAGATACCTTGTTCTTTGATATAAAATGCTGGATTAAACAAGTAAACGTCAGAATTAATAGACAAATTTGCTACTGTAATATATTTCTGTAATAATAAGTACGGACATGCGTCTGTATTCCCCTTAGAGATTACAATTTCTAAACCTTTTCTGTAAACATCAGTTTTGCTTTTCCTTAGAAAGATAACTAAATGATCAGATTTAAATTGTTCATCGCTGCATCGCAGATATAAAACTTCGCCTATACGCATAAAACCAGAATACGCTAACATTATCATAGACAAATCTATTAAATCAACAACATCGTTTCTATCTTTGTATAAACTACATAAAGAGTGAAGCATGTCAGTAGATAAAACGTCTTTCTTCTGAACTGGATTCGAACTAATACGCTTTGCCGTGTCAATCAACAGTTAACCATAGAACTTTCCGTTGGATCTGTCATGTCATTATCGCCGTTCCTGGACGGCGATATATACAATCAACAAGATTTGAACAGTTTTGCCTGTACACCGCCTGCCTTTAGCCAATCAAAGCAAAGCATTTTATATCACATGATAACAAAATGGACGTCAAAATTCTTCTGCAAGGGATGCGTAAATGGACTCGCCCAACCGCCATGTTTGTCGGGTTACTTATTCTTACAACTGAAAAATACCATCATCAATGTACGATCTCAGTACCAGTCTTCAGGCTCTTGTAGGATAAATACAGGATAATCGCAATTTTTTTGCTACATGTCATTTTTTACTAGAGAATGTAGTCTAAATAAGAGTATGGTTTGTTTGTTTTTTCCAAAACTTGCACTTAAAGAAAAAAATAAATGCTTGCTTCCGGGCGATTCTAATCAGGATACAAACTCCCCGCAGGGGTTACTTCCCCTGATTAGTACAGTAAAAGTAGCAAAGCGTGGCTTGACCGGTGCGAGGAGTTTGATCAGGATTTTTCCGTGTTTTATATATGCTTGATTAGGGTCAGGGCAATATCGTATTTTTTACCTAAAATTTATTATGTTTAAATTGTACATATAATATTCTTATGGTATTGAAGAACTGTATCTAGCTTTTGTTAAGTATACATTTTTTAGAAATAAATAAAGTTAAAAAACTACGCAAATAGTCGATTAATTATGCGTAGACTGGTTTACGACAGAGCAATATTTACAAGGTTTTAATGCTGCAAATTTTAACATGATATAAAAAGATATTGGGATGTTTTTCATTAAGAAGCCAAATCGTCCACTTTCAAGAATAGTCCAGCTACAATAAAAATAGAATGTATATTTCATTTACTTTATAATTTCTGTGTGAAAATTATCAAATATAACTTCGCTTTTCAGTGCAAAGCATGTTGTAAGATTATCAAATTAATGAATGAAGAACATGAAATACATTCATCTATGGATAAGACGAAATGCATGGCTGAACGGCGATTTCAAGCATTTTTGGAAATGCTAATACCTGTTTAAACCATGAGTTCACTGGATTTCATAGAAAGCGGCTGATAACACGTGATCGGATTTTCCTTGTTCTAACAGAGATGTAAAGTACAACGCTACGCTAAACGGTTATGCTGGTTTTGACGTCAGATTGTTTGATTCACAAAATTTCTGAACTACATAAATGTGTGCTTATATTTACAGACCGTACTGTCCGCCTTAGACTGCAGAAGATAATTCGCCATTTTATCAGTCAGAGACTGAAAAACGCCACCATGTAAACCTGCCTCGTGTGCTTTCCTTTTCATCGTCTCATTCAAACCAACACCTTATTGTTAGATTTGCTAGAAGTACATTCATTCTTCCAATGACCTGGCTTGCCACAGGAAAAACACAGACCTGAACGAACACGTGGGCTCTGTTGTGCCGCAACCAAGGACTTAGTCTGGGTTGAAGACGTCCCACCTCTCCTGTAAACCCAGTTTCAAGTACCCCTGGACTTTTTTTGTCTTTTCTGCCTTCAGCCTTTTTGAGGCTCGCACCTCAGCTTTATACATTCGTTTCTCGTCATCCGAGTCTGAAGCCAGCTCATTCGTCTCGTACTCGTTCACCATTCGCCATCCTAAATCAGAGGAAGCTGCAAGTCGTATATGTTTCTGCCTGTGACTGACAATATGTTTTGCTGAAAATATTACAAAAATATCTAAAAAAGCGTGCAACATAATATAATAATTATTTTAGATATTATCATGCAAAGGTTACTTTACTCAGATTGAACAATTGAATTATTAAATATATAATATTTAACATTTGATATGATTTGAACAATATAGAGCAACTCGATATTTATCAAGCAGCACCTACGAAAAAAATGCGACAATCCGACGATTTTGTTATCACAATTATGCTTCATTGATCAACGCTCACTTTATTTTATCCGTTGAACGGTATATTATCTTCAGTTTCAGTTTCAGTTTATTTCAGCATAAAACATAATACAATGTTTATAGCTAGAATACAATAAACAGGAAAAACATGAAAAAAAGAACACACACAAATATACACGCACATGTGGTTAACAGAAGAGTCAATTACAATCTTCAAAATATAACAGTTTAGTGGAATGTATTATTATTATAACAATGATGAGGTATACCAAATATAAATCTTTATGCATTTCTTTTCTTAGTAGCAAAGTATATGAATTTTGCTACATTGATAACAGTTTTGTTAGATTTCGACGACATAAGCGTTTCGAATTTATTTATATTCGGCCAATGACAAAAATATGGTTTAAAGTATTTTGTTCTAAGTTCTCTGTAATTAGGGCAAACAAGTAAGAAATGGTATTCATTTTCAATCTGTCGCATATTGCAAAACCTACATAATCTATTTTCTCGGGGCGTTTTTTCATATCTACCAGTTTCTATGCAAAGGCTGTGAGCAGATATTCTAAATTTTGACAATGCAATTCTATATTTTTCTTCTAGATGAATAAGCAGGTATTTTTCTGGTTCAAAGTCATGTTTAAATAATGCATAAGATTCAAGTTTTCTAGAATTGTTTATTTCCGCGTACCACTTTTGAAGATAAACGTCTCTTATTCGCAATTTAATGTCTTCTAAGGGGATTTCAAGATCTGACTGATTATACCAGATATATGATAATCCGAGATCGTCTAATATTTTCTTAATCTGAAAAGCCCAATTTTTTCCACTATAAGTTCTATTTCTATCAACGTCATCTTTTAACATAAAATATACTTTTTTTACTATGGAGGGTTGTTCAAGTTTTAATATTTTTATCCAATATTTTATCATTACCAATTTACAACCTATGACAAATGGCAGTCTTCCGGTTTCTCCATAAAGTGCACTAAGGTTTGATGACTTTTTAACACCTAAAATGCTACGTATGAATTTTGTGTGCACCATTTCTATGTCAGTAGCTTCGTGGCTTCCCCAAATTTCTGCTCCGAAATTCAAAATGGGTGCAACCAAAGTGTCAAAAAGTTTGAATTTCTGTTTTATAGGTAGTTCTACATCTTTGAATAAATTGAACAATTTGTGAAGGGAGAAAAATGCATGTTGCGCTATAGTTTTTTGGCTTCGCAACCAACTTCCATTTTTGTACAATGTTATTCCAAGATATTTAAAATTGGTAACTGTTTCAATTTTTGTGTTGTAAATGAAGAAATCATAAGTTGTAAGCCTGCCTCGTTCAAAGATCATTGCTTTTGTTTTAGATGTGTTAATTTTCAATCCCCAAATATTACAAAAATTTTCTAGGTCTGTAATCATAGACTGAAGCGCTTGCGGTGACTTTGCGAATAAGGCTTGGTCATCTGCATATAGGATGAGAAACAGCTTTAATTCGTCTACTGTAAAAATGTCATTTAATTCAGAATTTATATTTTCTATTATATCATCCACGAAGAGCATAAAAAGCAGAGGGGAACTGGGATCCCCCTGTTTTAAACCGATATCAGAGATGAAGAAGTCCGAACACACTGACTTGTATCGAACGCACGACCTAACCGCGTTATACATGGACTTAAGAGCTTTAACAAATTTACTACTTACATTTTTAGCTAACAATTTTTGCCATAAAAAGGATCTGTCAATTTTATCGAAGCATTGTTGGTAGTCTATAAAGATGCAATATAATTTCTGACCAGAATCAATGACTTTCGAAATTACTGAATGCAAAATAAAAATACAGTCAACGATTGACTTCCCTTTTTGAAATCCGAACTGATTGTTATGAATTTTATCATATTGCTTTGACCAGGCTGTAAGTCTATCTAATAACAGTTGTGAGTATATTTTAGCTAGGATATTTATTAACGTGATACCTCTATAGTTTGTTGGATCGTCTATATTACCCTTTTTAAAGATAGGGGAGATAATTCCCTCACCCCACTTAAGTGGGTATTCTCCGGTAGATAACATCCTGTTATACAGATTTAATAGAAATGGTGAGATAATGTCAAAGCAGCTTTTGATTATTTCGCTGGTAATTTGGTCAGTACCCGGGGACTTGTTATTTTTCTGAGCAAACACAGCTTTTCGTAATTCGGTAACTGAAAAAGGGATGTCTAATTCATTATATGTATCACCCGGTATGGTGTCCTCGTATGAATAGTCCTGGTTGTCATTGTCATTATGTCCGCCAAATAAGTTTTTGAAATGTTCAAAAAGATCTTCAACCGTAAGATTGTCAGACTGGTTATTTAGTCGTTTGGTTTTTCTTTTAACATTTTTCCAAAATTCGCGTGGATTTGTATGCGCTAAATCATTTACACGTTTTCCTTCGCTTAGTTTGTTTTTTTGTAACGCCCTTTTCTTTGCTTTGTTATACGCATTTCTTGAATTTATAAAAATTTGTCTATTCATATCGTTTTTATTTCTATTGAAAATATTCCGAGCTTTTTTAAATTCTTTTTTCAGTTTATAGCAATTTTCATCAAACCACCTACTTTTATTCTGTGTACGTTGGCTGCTTGAGTTATAGGAGAAAGTCACCCCAAATATGTCAAGCGCGTTAGAATATAAAAGGTTTGAGAATTGATATACCGTGTTATCTAGAGGACCATTCTTCACTCCTAATATTAAATTTTGCAGAGTCTCAATGTCGTTCAAAATCCTGTTTTGAAAATCAATAATTTTCTCTTCATTCCAGATAATCTTTGTAACGGTTTTATCATCACATTGATGGGATGTAGTGTATTGTGATTTTCTATCTAATAAGACGGCTTTACCTGTGAAAACAATGCTTATCTATTATTCATATTATCAATAATCGAGATTTACCTTCTGCTATTTTGCGTCTTGTTTCATCCACATTGCTGTTATTTAAAGAATGTTCTGCTTCTTCTAAAGCAACATGTACCTTCGTATTGTACTTGTACTGCTCTTCATTTGATTTACGTTTAGGCACCAGACACAATATTTGAAAATCTGTTCAAAGTATTAGTAGAAGAAGCTTCACTTATCTTAGAGACTATTTTCTCCATATCCTCTTAAAGGCTTGCTTTGTGTTCCCGTAAAGATGTCTTTAAACGTTCGTCTACTAAAGACTCTAGATCTCTCCTGTCCATCATGAAGAAATTTTGAAGTCACCACTTCGGAAGACTCGCTAGAACTGATTCATTTTAGCGCCCTTCGCTTTATATCAAACCGCTGAAGCATTTAACCGTACAAGGACCGGTTTTGTTATACAATAACTTAAGGACAAAAGTACAAATCTATACGCTGTAACGATTAGTACTAGAAGAGCAGATTGCTACGAAATATTGAAATGTTTAACCAATATACCGGTATAGAGAATTATGAGCTTTATTTATTACTTACATACCTTTCATTTACGAAACAATCTGTACTGAACTAGCTGAATTGTGATCCAAAATTCGTTTTTTTTTTGTATTAAGCAAGTGTTCGAGAATTAGTCCAGCCCGCTGTCTCGATAATCTCTCCAGCGGGACCCCTTTATAAAATGCATGTGACGCATCTATTGCCCGCGAGCTATGTGGTTAGAAATAGTCCTTTATTCAGGCATCTTTTATTACTAACTTTATCCATCGAGCGACAATTCGCTTAGAAATTAATAATTATTCCTCTTTCCTGAGAAATACGGTACTTGCGATGTATTCCTTTAAAGTGCTAACCGTGCACAGCTTGGTATTTTTTGTTAGGGCAACATGTGAATAGGTTGTAAATGTACACCTGGTCTGATCTATTTCAGTAAACAGTACAAATGTATACGTATAAAAAGTTCCTTTTATAAATCGCGAAATCATTCCATTATTTTGGATGTTAATATTTCCCGTTAGCCCCACAAAGCAAATAGCTGCTTACCTTGCTGTTCTTGTAGCAGAATAACTAAAACCATCTTCATATAATATTAACAGAAATTCAAACTTACTAGAATGCCTCTTATATATGGTGTAAAGGGATTTGTTATTCCTCTACGAATATGTTGTCATTTTTTAATATATAAATCTGCGGTTTCGCCACGAGTCAAACATTGATATTAATAATAAGCTTTGTTGCTGATTCTGGCATTCCTTGCATTCTGGGAGCTTTTCAGAGATATCTTAAGCAACTAGTGTCATTTTTAAAGCATGTTGAAAGCCTGCACAGATTTTTCGAGCCTCTGGCGGCAGATAACATTGCCCCCACTATGTCTTTGTTGGTTAAATAGGGGCGACAACTACTGTATTAGTTTATTCCCCTCTGTTTTCCAAATAATGCGAGTTAGCAAACGAATATGTAAACATCTAGTAAGAAAATATATTCCACGTAACTGATAAAGCATCAACAGCCATAGCACCAGAATCCGGGAATCTGGACACATAATGTGTCAATTTTGTATTCTATTTGGACGCAGAAAATCACGAGAATCAGAAGAGTCTCCCATTCAGCATCTATAAAATAAAACACTTATATAAAGTTCTTAGGTTAGCAAACATCGGTTCGTATTTTTGTCCAGATAAGCGGACTCAAGGTATAACCCATAACTAATGCTGTCATTGATATTTGACTCCAGCAAAGATACAAACGTAATTTTCACGGCCGTTCTCGTTTAATATGATAGAATAGTATTCATCAGATAAATCGATAAGTAGAAATTTTTACTAATTGTATTTATTATGGACTGCAGTGTTTCGTGTTTATTTGGTCTGATAAAGTTATTGCTTATATATTCATCTTCGTCTTGAGTATTTTTGGCGCTAAATTCGTACTAATTTTCACGTTTCCTTCTGCTGTAATGATAAGTGGTCGTGGTAGACGGTTCTGTCGGGGTTATTGTGAGTAAATTAACTTCGCATCCCCGAATTGTATTTAAAACCCAATATCTGAAGTGATTATTTCCCATTGTTTCATACAGTCAACAGCCTTCCCCGCTTTAAATTTTGTTGTATCGTTGTTGTTGTTGCTTGTTCTGTGATAGCATATCCCCCTCCCCTTTTCGACAGAAAGTCTTCCTGATGCCAATGGTCTTGGGCTCTTTTATTTTTGACATCTCTGTCGTGGCTATGGTCGTAATGAAAAGCGTGACAATCATAGTGGACAGAGACAGAACAATTATAATTAGTTATTAGCAGGTTTTTGGAATGTTCGTGGCTTTAATTTTAATCCAGTGTCTGATAATTTTGTTGTACGTTCAACTTGTATTTTAGAACAAAATTTTGATATATTAGCAATTGCAGAATCACATTTACAGGATAACGAAGTGATTAATCTAGAAGGGTATAAATGGTTCGGTTTTAATCGAAAGAATTTACATAAAAATGCTAGAAATGGTTCGGGAGGAGTTGGTTTTTTCATTAAGGAAAATGTTTTAAATTATTTTGATGTAAATATTTTAGACAATTCATTTGAATGAATTTTTTGGCTGAAATTAATACATAAAAAAGACAAGTATTGTTTATTATCTTGTGTCTGTTATCTGCCTCCTGAAAATTCTTCTCGTGTTTTTGATGTTTATGCCTTTTATGATCATTTGCTAGCATGTATATATCAGTATCAAAAAAAAGTACCTAAATAGTCGCTGTGGCGATTTAGATGACTTCATTGTTGGGGTAGATAATGTTTTACAGAGAAAAGTTATAGATTTTACGGCGAATCATTATGGTGAAATTTTAATAGATTTTTTAATTAACACAAATATGTCTTTATTAAATGGTAGAAGCAATTGCAGTGACAATTTTACATCAATCTCTGTTAAGGGCTCATCGGTGGTAGACTACTGTTTTTCGCTACATGAAAGTATGAATGATTTTGTAGATTTTACTGTAACACCTGTGACAGAATTGTTGCAGAATATTGGTGTTTTTTCACCTACCTGCTTACCAGATCACTCATTACTGTCATGGCGAATTAATACAAATATTGTCAATCTTAGTGAGAACTGTAGTAGAGATTATGTTAATAGCGGTTATGATAAGTTTGATCTGAAAAATGTTCCAAACGATTTTATGAACACTCCATCTGTTTTAGATAAGATTAATATTTTAATTGATAATCTGGAGCAAAGTGTTGTAAATAAAAATAGTATTGACAGTGTGTATAAGCAATGGTGTGATATTGTGAAAGATAGTATGTATGCAAATATATCATACAGAACCTTAAGAAATAATAATAGTAATTTTAGAAAATGTAGAATTAAGAAACTATGGTGGAATAACCATTTGACTGAGTTGTGGTCTAAGTTGTGCATAGCGGAGCGAAATTGGTTAAGGTGTAAAGTGAGGAAGAATAGAACTTTGTTAAAAGCTATTTATGTAAATAGTCGTAAGTGTTTTGACAAAGAAGTGCAGAAATGTAAGCGCACTTACTGGTATAGTTTACAAAATGACTTGTTACAGGAGTGTGAGGTTGATCAGAATAAATTTTGGCAATCAATAGGTAAGATTGGTGTTAGTTATAGTGGTAAAAATAAAATACCAGAAGAAATTTTGTTAGAGGACGGTTCTACTTCTTATTGTATACAAGATGTTCTAGATAAGTGGAGAAGGGATTTTAGATCATTGTTTAATCATGTTAATATTACAAATAATGATGCAAACAGTGTTTTTGTAACAGAAGATAGTAATCAAAATTGTTCTTTCAATGGTCAGATTTCTCTTTTAGAGGTTAGGAAAGCTTTTTTACAAGCAAAGAATGGTAAAGCCTCTGGATTTGATGATATTCCAGCTGAAGTGTTGAAAAATGACACTGCTATATATTTTCTTCATGTATTTTTTAATTTGTGTTTTAATAATGGAATTGTTCCGTCAATTTGGGGGAAGTGTATTATTAACCCCATCCCAAAGTCTTCAACCCTTGACCGCAGAGACCCACTGTCATACAGAGGTATATCACTTGCATCGTCTGTATATAAAGTTTATTGTAGAATCATTAATATAAGATTAAATGATTGGGTGGAGAAAAATAATGTACTTGTCGATGAACAGAATGGCTTCAGAAATAAGAGAAGTACGATAGATCAGATCTCATCGCTAGTAGATATTATAGATACACGTAAGAAATATAAGCTATCAACTTTTACAGCTTTTATAGATTTTCGCAAGGCGTATGATTGTATAAATAGGAATATTTTATGGTCAAAACTTATATCTGTTCGGTTACATGGAAAAAGTTTAACTGCAATTAAATCATTGTACTCTACAGTGTCTGCAAGTGTTAGACTAAATAGTCATAAAACGGACTGGTTTGATGTTAATTGTGGTTTAAGACAAGGATGTATTTTATCACCTCTGTTATTTAATTTATATGTTAATGACCTTGCTGTTTATCTAAAGTCTTTTAATGTGGGTGTGAATATTGGTGAAGAAAAGATATGCATTTTACTATATGCAGATGATATTGTTCTTCTGGCAGATAGTGAAAATGCTCTACAAGTACTGTTAAATGCATTGAATGACTGGTGTGGTCGAAATGATATGAGTATTAATCCTGATAAATGTAATGTCATGCACTTTCGAACAGAGTCTATGACACGATCAGAACATGAATTTAGATGTGGTGAACATATTATTTCTTATTCTGACAAATATACATATCTGGGATTGTTAATTAACGAGTATTTAGATTTTAGTATAACAGCTAAAATGGTGGCTCAGAGCGCTAGTCGTGCCCTCGGTCTGCTTATTGCCAAATGCAAAGTTATTGGTGGTCTGCCTTATGAGGTTTTTACCAAATTATATGACTCTGTTGTATGGCCGGTTATTGCCTACGGAGCTGCTATATGGGGTCATAAAAATTATTCCTGTATTGCAGCAGTGAACATCGGGCAATGAGGTTTTTTCTTGGTGTTGGGAAGTACACACCAACAGCAGCTGTTTCTGGTGATATGGGATGGGTGCCGCCACATGTACGACAATGGAAGTCATTAGTCAATATTTGGGCCCGTCTCTCATGTACCAATACTACAAGAATAAATAAGAGAATTGCGCTCTGGGCCTCCTGTAAGTCAGTCAAATGTAAAAACTGGTATTTTTTGGTACGTAAACAGTTGAATGAGTTAGACCTGTCAATATATAAGGATGTATCCATGCCTATATCCAAGAATGATATTGTTAAAGATGTAGAAGAACGTATGCTTGCTAAGTTTAAAACAGAGTGGTTTGATAAAATTAATGCACCCACGGGCTCATCAGGTAGAGGCCGGAATAAATTACGGACATAATGTATATTTAAAGAAAAATATTGTGTTGAACCTTCTTGTACAATGATTTTGCCTGTGAGCCACAGATCAGCTTTTAGCAAATTTAGATGTGGTGTGGCACCAATTCGTATAGAAACCGGAAGATTTGAAAATCTCCAGGTAGATAGACGTCTATGTCCATTTTGTCATGTGGTAGAGGATGAAACTCATGTAATACTAGAATGTCAGTTATACAATGATTTAAGAAATGTACTTTTTGAACAAGCTGCAGTTGCTGTTAACAATTTTATCGACCTGAATAGTGATGAGAAATTAAAAGTTATATTCAGTAATACTAATGTAATAAGAGTTAGTGCCAAAACCTGCTTTCAGATACTACAAAGAAGGAATTTGTTTATGTGTAAATAGGATGTTTTAATCCTGTTATTAAAGTAGTAGAAATGTAATGATAGTAGTGTACATAGTACATAATTTTTAACAGCAATTAGTTTTATATTTTATAATTGAAGATGTAAAACAGATATTTTTGTTTTATTTTGGTTGTGAAGGAAGGTTTAACTGTGGCAATGATATATCAGTACATTGCCACAGTGTATTGACATTGAAAATTAAGAGATATTGTGTATAGGCTTGATCTAAATGGTTGATTTTAAGGCTGAGTCTAGTGCAGTTTGTTTGTACCCTACAAATTTTATCTACACTGGCACACAAACGTATCATGCTGTAAGGCGATCACCCTAGACAGTCAAATATATTCAACCAACCAATTATTGTTAATATTATTCATTATATTGTCATCTAAGGTGTGCAGAATAATGTCCTTTCACGCACCATGTTCTTCCATGTACTTATTTGGTTATGCATCATGTACAATCTTGTACTTATTGGGACACATACCATGTTCAGTCATGTACTTATTGGGTCACACATCATGCACAATTTTGTACCTTGTGTCACACACCATGTTCAATCATGTACTTATTGGATCACACATTTAGCATAATCATGTACTTATTCGAATATATTAGGTCACACACCTTATACTCCATGATATACTCATTCATTTTGGAACATCATTACTCTTTTACTGCATAATTATAATTATACAGCAATGCTGGGTACATGTATGCTGCACTAAACTTACGCTTTTGTATGAACATGGTGACTATTTGGCCTCACTCACATAACAAGTTAATTGCAGTAGTATTGTCACAAATATTCTGGGCATTATTTTTGAAGTATATTGATTTTTCATGAAGGAATAAGCAAAAATTGTCTGTTATATTCACATGTAACTTGGTTATAAAGTAAATTTGTTTTTAGTTATAGAATATATTTTACTAGTATCATCATGTTTTTAAATGTCTCTTATAAATCTATCGAGATTGGTCCAACATGTATTTTAGTATGATTGAATATTGTGATGTATTGTATATGACATGCTTGGAATGAGACAATAAACTAAATATACTAATGGAGTTTATGTGTTGGATGAAATATATTTTTCAAAGTAAAACAAGGTCTTGTGAAAAAACTACTCAAGAGCAAACACCATTCGGCTGAAAGGAAAGTGTTTTTGCAGAGATGTTGTTGTTCTCGGGAACTTCAACCAATCTTCAATGTTGGACTTGTCAGCTCGAAGTATTATCATGGTTATAATGCTTTGCAATCAAATAGGATGACTACATCCACTCTGATTTCTTTAAAAATAGTTCTTTATTCCCATGCCATTTTATGAAAAATCTTCATCAAACTTATATTTTCTACATGGTACCTTTTAAATTTGATTAGACAAAATTCCTGTTTCCGTGATGTATGACGCTGACATACAAGCAGAAATTATCATATCACAATAGTTTGGAAAAAGTAGGATAGGAGTATAAATACGTATTACCTGACATAAAAACCAACAGAGCATTAATGAAAGAAATGTCATACTGCGGACGCTACATTGCTGTATTCAGTTTAAATGAGCTATGAATTCTCACATTTCAATGTTTGGTATTGTCGGTGAAACAAATAACCTTGTACATCCGTAATAAGGATACCTGCAAATTGACAAACAAACTGCTTCATCATTTCACGCCGGTATCGCATGTTTGATAAATTCTAAAACTGCTTTATGATTTTAGACTTTATACATGCGCACATACGTTGAAAATACCTATTCAATGTTTTTAGGAAATCCCGGATATATCCAACTCTCTGATTATTTTTGTGTCGTTTGTGGGAGGTTTTCATGTATTACTGTGGAGAAACAATAATGTCGCTGCTCGTTTGGAGGAGGTGGCGCTCGAGAGTGGTGAAAATGCACAGATTTCCAATAGACGGAGGGGGGTGCGGGGAATAGAAATGTCGCTGTAAAGAGGGTGTCGTTCGAGGAGGTGACGTTTTGGGAGGTTGGACAGTATAGCCCAAAACTTTGATGGAATACCTTTTTGTCATTTATTTTCAAATATGTGCCTTTACACATGAATGAAAAAGGTGCACAGTATATTTATGTTTTATGTATAATTCACAATGTATATGAGATAGTATATGCAAATGTATTACGCAAACAATGAAATAAAAGATTGAAATCAATAGGAAATATAAGTCATACACACACGCGCGCACAGACGTACGCACAATGATATATGTAGTCCATAGAATTACATTCATTTAGATCTTTTAAAATTTGTAAATATGTAAAAGTGACCATTTTGCTTCATGCAGGTTAACATTGATATTGAAAAGTGCTATTTGATTTTAATAGTTTTTCTATTTTTCGTTTGTTTTAGAAGATGGTAGACTTCTGAAATTTGTTTCCAGTTTACATATGTAATTATACTTGTGGACAGAAATTCTGCATGGATATTGTAGGTTGTTTTTTCTTACAAAATGTGATAATGAAGTTTAATATGGAAATTTCCAAATCACAATTTAAGCCTTCATTTTTAAACAAACAGCACAGATATGTTCGATTCGAACAATTCAAATTTTAGTATGTATATATACAATAGTCCAGTTTTGGGCAAATGATTTCAGTACACCCCCAGCCCCGCGAGGAGTTCTCATGATGTAGATATTTTGATAATGCTTGTGCCACTTTTATACTAAATAGAAAAAACATCTGTCTCTATGAGATCAAATAAAACAAGAACAAGAAAAACAGTGATACAAAGTATCAGAGCGGACCGACGAATAGAGCTGCATGCAAATATTTTAAATTAGCTGTTTTGGCTTGAGGCAGGTATATCAGTAGTTTGTTAACTTAATTTGTACTATGTATACACACTTCTAGAAGTAATGGACTTCTCAACGTGGTTAGGCAGTAGTATGGCAATACTGAGAACGAACAGACGGAAAGTCACTACAGCAGAACAACAACTTGTTAGGTCCACTTTGATTGGGAATTCACTAACTAAGAAATCGGAGTCTATATTGGGCAGGGAAAATGGGCAAAGTGCCAAGTGTTTGGACATTACTAATTCGGAGATAGATCTCCAAGGTGTTCATAACATAGAAGAAGAAACACAAACTAAAAGCATTGTATCTGTTCAAAAATAAAAAGATATTTGAACCAAAATCACATACAGAAATATTTTAAATACAACAAATATTTGAACAACTACTAAGCATTTGAAAAACTTGGAGTTTCATGAAAAAGAACAATCAAACAAACATCGCTTATGAGTGAAATATAATATGTCAGAAGTACCTATAGTAACTGTAGTCTAATTTCAGATATTCTGAATGTTGGATTTATTGTACTTAGGATTTTCAATATAAAAATGATGCAAAAAAGGTTACTATCAAGCAGTTTGAAGCAATCTGATGTGGAAACAGTTTGAGACCATCTTAATTTTTAATGTGAAATAACCAAATATACATAGAGAGCTACACTATACATTTGTGTTACAAAGCATAAAAATGGCGATGTCATAAATGTATATTAGGATACAGAGTTAACTCTGGTTGAAAATTCCTTTAAGCTAAGTTTGATTTTCTGCTTTCGTGTGAAATTTTATTGAAATAGCAAAACAAAGGCAAGATATCCTGTAGCCAAATTGTAATTTCTGTAGCCAAATGAATATAATTTTAGCAAATGGCTAAAATGTCTAATGGCAGGTGATATAAAAGGAAGGAAAATTACAGTTTTCATAGAAACTGATATCACCTCTCCAAATATTTTGCCTAATTAAAGGAACAATTTACTAGGTAACAGTATCATTGTTTACCTGTGGTAGGTTTGTGCTATTAAACGAGTTGCTCTTAAGCTCCTCAGACGGACAGAGCAAATGAACAACAGAACCAACTTGATTTAACCTATCAGTAATTAACCAAAAGATCAAAAGATTTACAAAGCAATTATTAAAAAAAAAAACAAGCAATGACACAAAATATTTACAAAAGGTGTCTGTAAGACAGGATGTTCGACTGTTCAAGAAAGTTGTTCAAAGATGTTAATTATTTCAAATGGGTGATAGTTTCTATATTTCAAAATGCAGCTACAGAAATCTGTTTTGTTGGTTTGATGTCTTGTCAACAAAAAATAAATAATAATAATAATTTGCAAAACAAAAATCAGTCAGGGGTTATCTAACCTGCTTCTTGATGCCCCTGAACATTTCTTTTACTTTTCAAGTAAGTACAAAACAGTTAACTGAAATACAATACAAAAATAACAATCATGCAAATGCTAAACACACATTTTTAAGTCCACAAAGGGCCTTAATTTGCAAAAAAAACTACTCATATGTGACATTTTTGATCATGCTGTCTGAAAGAAAATAAGCAGAAAATGTTATAGGTAACAAAGACACCAGTATCATAATGATTTCATCTTCATCAACTTTCTGAAGCCTTGTACATTTGCAGGCAACTGTTTCCAACACCTGCTGAAAAAGAACAGCCTTTTCAAAATGTCCATTAGTACACTGGAACATAACTTCTTTGCGGCAAGTTGAGGTGCCTTTTCCAGAACATAATACAACTGTTCAAGGATATATTTCATTACATATATTTTCAACATAAAAACCTAGTTAGATATACTAGAGGCAGTAAGGTAATATGTACTACAGCAGTTTAGATCATATAATTTATCAAAGACTTTCGAATTACAAATGCCTCTTTCATATATCTGCATAATTTACAATATCGTTTTTATCTGAGTGAAACTTAAAGATAGATGGCTTGACATAGTAAAAACATTTCATATATTTCTTTCTTATCTGAAGTAACAACGACAAATACAAACAAAGTGAAATTCATCTTCACTATCTCTTGTATTAAAACATAAATTATATGTCTTTTCCTGGTAAATTATTACAGGCATACCTCTCAGTTTGTATCCTCAGAGAATGCACTGAAATTCTTAGCTAAATATATAGTAAAGGTGCATTTTTTTCGATAACATGTCTAAGTTATTTTCCTATTCAAATGTAGTTTTAAATATACATATCTGATACAGAGCTATTGTTAATATTGACATAACAATAGTTTAAAAGTATATATAAATCCACATTTAAAAGCAGACATAAACGTATTGACATGTACAGAACTAGGATTGTCAAACACATTTGAAAATTCGTAATTATTCAGCATCCTCTTGACATGAGAAACCCAATTAGTCCTTAACGCTAATATTATAGACAGATTTAATAATAATGTTATTACTCGAACTAACTTTAAACCAGTATTTCAGTATTATAACATAGAGATTTATATACAAAGTTTTTCCAACTCTTCATATACAGCAGCATTGTAAAAATTTAATCTATCTTGTAGTAATCGTTTGCAAAACTTCAAATGTATTCGTTCTATTTCTATAGACTTTGTAAAGCCGCATATTTTAGAAGCATACTTTAAAATTGGACAAAAAATGCATCAAACAGTTGACAAGGGATTCTAGGTTTTAAGTCGTATTCTTCACATTTATATAACAAAGTATTCATAGCTTTAAGTGCTTTACCAACCAAATGTTCCTGGTTCAATGTAAAACTACCTGTAGAATTTTTAAAAGTGTCCGAATAATTAGAATTATCTACTACTTCAATGTTATGGCCAACATAGGTACATTACTCATTTTGATGCAATCACTCCCTTTTACGTAATTCCATAATTTTAGTTTAAGACGTATTTACTTTTAGACCCCAAGCATTGCAAAATGAAAATAAATTATCTAAATGAGTTAGAACTTCTTCTGGTGATTTACCAAAAAAAAAAACATATCGTCTGCAAATATAAGTACAGTCTCTTCAATATTCAACCCAAATTCATTAAAATTTTGTAAACGTAATTCTAGGTCTTCTATAAACAAAGAAAGTATCGGGGACATTCCTCCCCTTTGGAGCAATCCTACAGAATATATTTAAGACAAACAGCATGCAAACCAACGATTTTTATTTCAATAAGGTTGAAATAAGGACCATCTTTGGCAAAATATTCTTATGATGACAAAGTAAATAGGATTTTTAAAGTAAATGTGAAAGTGATATTAGCGATGTTTCGAAATTAGAAATTCTGTAGATTGCAATATATTTATTGTCCTAATTATTTAAGACAGAAAAAGGTCGAAATTTTAATCCCCTTTACAAATAGGCTTTTTGCACTTTCATTAGTTTTTTTGACAATATGAAGCTTAACATATATATCTGTATTTGCATCTCATGTTTTTACAGTTAATATTTCTCCTTAGTTACAAAAGATGGACGGAAAATTGCACAATCCTACAGAATAACGAAAGTAATCTGAAATATGATGTGCATGACTTAACACATTATTTAACATTTTCGTTCATATCTTTAACAACTTTAGTATTTTTCCTCTTATACCGGACTCAACCACAGCGCATTTCTGTATATACTATTAGAACACTTCATCAAGTCAATGTATATAACATATAATCTTTTGTTTTCGTTCATATATTTTTGCTCAATGGACATTATAATATATATAGCACCATTCACCTTCTAATCAGAAACAAACTATCTCAAGGCAAAATGAGGAAAGTGCAATAATAGTTCACATGAACTGTAACGATCACACCTTCTAGATGATGTTGAAGCAAAAGTTTAATAGAAAATCTTTTTTTAGGATCGGCGGTCCTCTTTAACTTTGCTGGCAGTAGTTGTGATGTTGTTAATATGCTATGAAATAAAATGCAAATCTAGACTGTTAATTAATATTATTTTTAAAATATCAGTAAGCAGGCATTTTATTCCTTTAGTGGCTTAAGTGTGACCTTTACCCCTATAGAAATGTCGCCGTATCTTATTGACGTTGTTATATTCTTGTTGTGTAATAGCATAAACAGACATCATAAAAAGGTGTGCATATTCCTGCTTTTAATTGTTTATATATGAATGCACAAAATTATAGCTTTTAATCAGCTGTATATTCATTCAAAAGTGATATTAGCGATGTTCCGAAATTAGAAATTCTGTAGATTGCAATATATTTATTGTCCTAATCATTTAGGACAGAAAAAGGTCGAAATTTAATCCCCTTTACAAATAGGCTTTTTGCACTTTTATTAGTTTTTTTTTCGAAAATATGACGCTTAACATATATATCTGTATTTGCATCTCATGCTTTTGCAGTTAATATTTCTCCTAAGTTACAAAAGATGGACGAAAAATCAATATTTCTCCTAAGTTACAAAAGATGGACGGAAAATGTCTTTATTTAAACATACATGAATACAATGTTTTGGAGATAAGCACATAAATTATTCGAAAGATGATAACAGTAATACAGTTTTATGAGTACAAAAATCAATAGAAATCAAATGCTGTTCCAATTGTTCGGATTGTCTTACACACATACGGAAACAATATTTAATCTTACGGTCAGAATTGCCGAAGCACTAAATTATTCTACAGATCTCAAAAAGCCGACCACGATGAATGAAATTGTGAAAACTTCAACAAACAATAACAATGCTCAGGCGATTGCTTATTTTGAATACGAGAAAGAGGTTTGTACTCCACGGCGATTGCTTGTTAAGAGGCCTGTGTATCACGGTGATTGCTTGTTTAAAATCCCAGAGAGGTTTCACATTGCTGTACGATGTGAAGTAAAAATGACTTTTTAAATAGAATATTTGTGTCATATATACATGTTTTTTGTCATTGATGTTGTGTTCTTTGTATGTACTGCAGTCTCTGTTGCTGTTATACTTGCTAATGGTTTTGTTAGTGACGTGTCTGTTAATCTTTCACAGTAATGTTGATAAAATATGCTATTTCATTTCTTTTGTTGTTTTTTGTTCCCGCCATACACATCTACTAGGGCTTAACTAATAAATGTTTTATATCACCACATCTCATTTTCATTAAATGTCAATACTTGTAAATAAAGATTCATGTTTCTTATGAACAAAAAGTAATGTTTAATGTAGAAATGAAACGCAATTAGGTGACATTCCCTTAGTTTTCAGTTACTTATTTCAGGCTTCCATATTCGCCAAATATTTAAAATACCAGTTCTTTTATGTCTTTGATACCAGCTAAAGAACAATCTGTTTCTATGTTGAAATTATAGACATGCATCCTATCTTGGAATTAGTTTAAAAATTCATTTTATAACAATTGGGAAGGAAGTTGTTGCAATGTATATTTATCCCTCCTGATCACTGCATCTAAACAGTACTCGCACCAAAAAAGAGGAATGCGGAAAGTCACTTAAGTCTCTCAGTCTTGGTGGGATTCAAACCAGCAACCTCCGACTTGGGAGTCCGGCGCTCTAACCCCTCGACCACTGCCTGTTTTGGAATACTCTGATCATTTCTGTGAAATAAATCAGACATACAACTTCTCTTTTCACATACAACTGTAATTCATCCTATTATCATGGTCCGGGCACTTGAAACTAGCATTCTTTTATAGTCCTTTGCGAAAACATTGTATGTATAAAATAAGGAATACTCTCATATGCATTCACAGCCATCAAACGAAAGATTCATAGTGGAGGTGTGGGTGGCGCTTTCTAACAGTGTAAGGGTGAACAGAGAAATATAGAACAAAAAAATCGTATTTCTTATCTTGCTTTCTGAATGCAAAATATAAGTATTTGGATAGATTAGTCAACGTTTTGGGATTTCCTGAAGATACATATTTAATGTATGGAGTTTGGTCCAACGGCAAAAATATGGTTTCAAAATTTGTCTACGTATTATATTATATGGACAAATTTCTATCAGGTTCATATTTTCTATTTCCTCAATTGATATTTACAAGTCTTCCGAGTTCAGTTTCCAAATTATTGGATAAAAGCCTGAATTTTGCCAAGTTCAATTCTGTACCTATTTAATTTGACATGTTTCAAATATTCTTTTAACTGAAAGTCATGTTTGAATAAGCTACATTTTTCAAGTCTATTTGATTAATTTATGTTGGCATACCAAGATTGTTTATACAAACCTTATATTCTTTATCTAATTGCTTGAAAGTTAACAACATAGTCTCTATTATTTTGATTCAGCCATACATTCGACATTCCTATTTCATTTAGAATTTTGTTGACTTTACTGGCCAATTATTACCATTGTATGTAAGATTGTTGTCTAAATCATGTTTGAGTAAGTTATACATTTGTTTTATTAAACAATTATTATTCAAAGATATTATTTTAGCCATTTTCTAATTATTGTTGACTTACGCTTGATCTTCATGGGATGACATCCTACTTGCCAGTACAATCCATCAAGATAAGTTGATTTTCTTACATGAAAAAATTTACGTAGAAATGTACAGTGTACAAGTTTTATATCTTTACCCTCATTATAGCCTAATACTTCCGTGCCATAGTTTAGCACTGCACCAACTAAACAAGCAAAACATTTACATTTTTCAGAAAAAGTCATTTTAAGTTGATTGAAAACAATAAATAGATTATGGAGTGCTTATGAATGCTGTGCTAGTTTCTGTTGAGTACGATGCCAATGTCATTTTTAAAAAAGATTTATGCCCAGATATTTGAGTATTCTTATGTTTTCTAGAACTGCATCATTGTATATAAATGCATAAGAAGTGTGTTTTCCTTTTTCATGTGTGTGTGTGTGTGTGTGTGTGTGTGTGTGTGCGCGCGTGCATGCATGTGTGCGCGTGTGTGTGTAAGTGTGTTGATCCCTAAGTCCCATGTTTGACAGTACGTCATTTAACATGGATTGAAGTGCTTCCTGTTCTTGTGCAAACAAAACTGCGTCGTCTGCAAATAAAGAACAATAATTATTATAATTTTATTATTTTTAAAAAATGTACAATTTACATGACAGGTATAAATCCAGAACATACAACAAACAATTAACATATATGAATTATTACAGCCATGTCAATCAACATTATATGTGAAGAATAACACAAAAAAAGAGTTAAAATAAACTCTTATTTCCATTGTGATTTTTGAATAGAAAATTGAATCTCGTATAAGATAAAGAGTCCTTCTATATCATCATTTATATTATGTAAAATCGATTGCAAAGAATAAAAATAAAAGGCTGGAACTCGGGTCCCCTTACATCAATATTACAAATATTTTCTATGGGTCAAGGTTATCTCTCTGTCTGTAAAAGTAACTTTTTTGTAACTGTAAAATTTTATTTTAGACAGATACCATAAGTATTATTTTCGCCCAACAAACCGTCTCCGATATTGACAGTTTGTGTATCAGTTATGTTTTTATTCTTTTGTTATTAATGTAATTTAAAAAATATATATGTATTAAATTTTATTTATGTCAAGAAATTTTTGTTTTGATATTTTATATATGAAGCATTTATAGTTTTGTTTTCTGACGTTAGTATTCTATTTTGGTATTGCATTTCAATTAATTCTTTGCACAGGGGGCCAGCACATTGTGGGGTTGGTGTTTAATGATTGAGTACGTGTGACCTAAAATGAAGAAACAAACATGAACTCTGTATATCGAGTAGTATCATTTAAATGATATACATGGTCCATGTTTGTTTCCCCTTGCATCAATACTAAAATTATTTTCTATAGGTCAAGGTTATCCTTTTGAAGGACTCGTTATCTAAAACGAGAGCAACTTTAAGTGTACCTGTTGGCAGTCAGAGTATGTTTAAAAATATACAAAGGTAATTTTGAAATAGTATATTATATGAAAGTGAAAAAAACAACAACATGAAAATGTAAAATTTGACCGCATTGTTGATAATCTCATGACACAACCCAATTATCTGTTTGAGTTAATTTATCGACGGCGGCACTTGCCCATTTGACGACGCCCCATGCAGAGTTTTGTTGTGGGGGTTAGTGCAACATACAGAAAGCATCCTGTTCTAGAGACATCTCTGGCTCTTTCCACGCGCAGTTTACAGTTCTGTACCTGGGACCTCGGTTTAACATTTCATCCAGAAAGCAGTTCTTTTTATGACAAAGAAGCGCGACGATCTCTGGATTACAATGGTCAGGCGTAGTTTTTTCTTATTTAAGCTGGATTCCGTATCCCAGGTTTTCTGAAGCCATCTACGCACCAAATTTAGTATGTTTCGACCTAAAAGCTAAAGCGCTTTCTGACAACGATGCAAGTCCGTCTGCTTGAAGAGAACTTACAAAATTGTTGTTGAAGGTAACACGGAAAAAACGAGTTGAAAAGAGTGCATAGGATTCTGGCTTTATCACAGGCCTTTTTAAAGGACCCTATTTAAGCAATATTTGATATTTCTAATACCGCCGAATCACTTATTTTCGTGATCATAAGAACGTTCCGGAAATAAATCGAAATATTAACCAGGCTCTTTCAAATAGCTATTCGAAAGGCCCTGAAGTAACTGAATGGATACACGATGAATTACGTTTTAGTCTAATTTTAGATTACAATTATAAACAAAGAAGCTTACCTCCTTTAATCCTAAAAATTCGACAGAACATGTTGCTGAAAAATATGGACTCGACCATTTTTTTACAGTATCCTAGAGTACACAGTTTCGACGCACCTAAGAAACAAAGCTTCATTGAATGGAACAGTCAAAATAAAACAAAGAAAATACCCTTGCCATGGAATTTTTATTCATTCATTGAAAGATTCATGTAGTTATCAAGTGAGTGTAATTGAAATTCAAAGAATTAATTCAAATTTTGACAGGTAAAGGTCATCAACATGGTGGAAACGAGAGTACAATAAAACGACGCACTTGATTGGTTTCTAAAAATACACGTTATAAAGATTGGAATTCCACTTGCAGCAACTGATACAACAATTTTATGGCAGTGCGAGACAGTTTACAAATGAAATAAAGAAAGCTTAAAATAAATTATGATTATTTTATCCTACCTGAAACATTGTGAATGAAATTTGATTTCAGGTGGTGATAACATTTACATAAGTTACAAGCTTAAGATAACTGCTCAGTTAAATAGAGTAGTTAATTAACTAAATAATAATAATTGAATAAGTAAGCATTAACAATAATTATTGTAGGTAACGGGTAAAAATACCGCTGAAAACTAAAAATAAAAAAGAAGGACAGAAGATTTGCATCAGTCAGGCCTCGCTAATGTTTTGGGTAACAAGTACATGTTGCTTAACAGTGGTTTTCTTTTTATGTTAATCACATGAAAAGTCACATGGCAGTCACATGACCTTAAAAATAGCACGGAAACGAAGTTGGATGCGCACAATTTCTTTCTACTATGTTTTCTTTGACTTTGGGCTGCTTTTAGTTCTGCCAATAAAGGTAATTAGAAAAAAATGTGATTTAATGTAATCTATCGGAAAATCTATGTAAAAGTACATAAAAATATCTCACTCTCCACATTTTCGCATGAAATCAAAACACCATCTATGACAGAACAAAATCAGAGAGAGTGACGTCACAGGATTTCCCCTTAGCCGAAAGCGAGGTCAAAACTAAAATGGTGTCGAAATAGTGTTGCGTCGAAATAGAGTACTCAACGATAGTGTACCGAAAAGGACTTCTGGTACCGTAAAAATTCTATTTATAGTCCAGGCTTTTATTAGAATCATGGATTGTTCGAAAGAAAATTAAACTACCACAAAAATTAATAAAACCTGTTTTACAGTATATAGAACATCAGTGATCTGTTTTAATAAAGGCTGTTGGTTTTGGTTCTGACTGTGCACGCCCCAATAACTAGTGATAAGAGCCACAGAATAATGAAAACATTATGTAGCATCTATTAAAATCATATCTGCAATAATTCAGTACAAACGTACTTGTATATTTTGTTTGCACTTGTGTTGCCTTTCCAATATAATTATTGCAAAAACATCAATGGAGTACACTTATTATTTTATATATTACACATTCAGACAGTCTAGTTGAATTACTTAAATGTACACAGATATGCATAGTTTTAATTCAGACAAAATCTTACTGTAAAAAATTGCTTGGACCAAAAGTGAAAATACCCTAATTCTGGGTGACTTAGTAGTATGCTTGTCTTGGGGTTAAGAGCAATGGTTTTCAGGTGAATGATGAAGGACCATATTGTTTACACCCTTTATCTATTTAAGATACCAGAGAAAATTTTCAGTTACTCCTTAGGGGGACATTTGTCACATTGTGTGACAGCCCTTGTTACTAGTGAAAGCAATTCTTAAATTATATTTTTTACTTGAAAAATATTCTGATTGTATTGTATTGCAGTCAATCAAAGGTATCTACTAAAATCTGAAAAAATCTTATCTGAAATATGACAAAATTATCTAGAGCAACAGAAACAAACAAGCCCAACATCCAACATTCAACATTCATGCCCCCAGCAGGGCCTCAAAAATTTTAACAAACAAACAAACACAGACAGACCAAAAACAGTATGCTCCCTCTAGGGACATAAATTGATGGATGCTAGCACAATGTTTTTTTTTTTGTTTGTTTCTTAACAGATATTTTATTTTCTTGCTGATCATGAAGAAAACTTCTATTTACATTATTGACACAGTCATTTTTTATTCTTTGCCTTTTTTCAGGATAAAGAAGAATTCTACTAGCAATAGCAATGGATAGCAAGGTCAAGAAGAAGGAATTTATAGGTTTGTAGAATGTATTGATCAGCTTAGGTTGTTTCAGCTTGGTCTGTATGTTCGATGGTGTGTTGGTCTGTCTGTTGAAAGACTTAGTCATTCCAGTTTCTAAGTAAAGAATGTATTGGCAAAAGGGAATTGGACATACAACTTTGTCATGATCATTAAAGAGGTAATGGCCCATCTTAATTTTGAATCAACTACAGCTTAGGTTTAACTCATAGGGACATTTCTATTGAGACAATAGTTGTCAAGGTCAGAAATCATTGTCCAGTTAAACAATTCTGCCAGCTTTAATGTTTGTGTCCGCTTCTCTTGAGGATACATTAAAGGATTTTGAAATGAATTGGCACAAATCAATGGGTGAATAATAAAAAATTTTAATTGCTGTAGAAAAAAGAAGCAATTAGCAGTTTTATGCATTTCACATTGGAATGCTCATTGGGATGGGGTCCATCTGTCTCCTATCTGAACCACCAAATGCCTATTTATAGGTTCCTTTCCATTCAGTATCTCATGGATACATGATATGGTTTTAAAGTAACTTAGAACAAGTTTTATTCATATTGGGGAAATGTGTTGCAAACCTTCCATCTGTCTGTCTATCTGTCTGTCTGTTTTTGTGTTCCACCAGATATAGAATACTGTCTAGCTGAATGCTTATGCTCACTCTATCTCACTGGTACATTGCAGGGCTTTTAAAGCACTTGGCACAAATGATCACCAGTTTCAAGCATTGTATCACAGGAATAACTATGTCAGTTAATCTGTCTGTCAGCCCATGTCTGTTCTGCCAGATGATATAAAAAAAAACTGTCTGCCTTTATTTTTATGTCAGCTCTGTAAGAAACAATTGGCACAAATGTTCACCAGATAGAGGCAATGTCAAAATTGCTCATACTTATGTCCGTCTGTCAGTTTGTTGTCTGAACTGCCAAATAATGAGGAGTAATGCCTGCTATTTGTGTTTATGCTCTTACTCATCAGTATATTACAAGATTTTCAAATACAATGTACATGAAATATGGTATAAATGTTCAACACAGAGAGGCAGTATTTGCAAACTATATGTACATTTGTCCTTCAGAGAAAGTCCATTTCCCCACAAAATTATAACAAGTGTTTATGCAGTTTTGAATAAAAAAAGATTTCACTGTAGACCACAGAGGCAAAGAATCAGTTCTCTGACACAGAGGATAAATTAATACAAATCCAAGTAAGTGTGCACTCAGCAGTAACATGGATAAAGAAGTTCATGCAACTTTATAATACTGTGCAGATGTAAATATTTTCAGAGTTGAAGACAGATATAAAACTGCTGTTGGAATGTTTGGAGTTTCAGAAAGATGATGTTGTTGCATTGAAGCAAGCACTGATGACTATAGCCTCCATACTTCAAGGGTCAGGTAATATAATTCAGGAAAAGAGGGTTAGATTATCAGTGAGGAAGCACAAGCTGACTCTGATCTGATCTGTGTGTAGTATCCAGATTGCTGGTTTTAAAGGTGAAACCACTAGACTTGGTGTTTAATGTACGTGGAGGATATGTGCATATAACCAACATGATGAGGATTGATTTCTAGGTTATGTGCCTTTGATTTTGCTTCATATAGTATATGCTATTATAGTACTATGTTGTACCTAGGCTATTGCCCGGCAACCAGTTGCTGAAATTCTATGAAAAAATATAGGAAGCTTCAGTACCAGGAGGAGATGCTTATGTACTTTCTGCTTGATTTGAGGTTAAGGTTGTGCTACGAAGGGCTTTCCTTTCTACAGTAATGCAGATTCGACAATAACTTAAAAAAACTTTAAAAGGCAAATACAGACCTTCTAGTCTTTATTTATTGAAAGGGCTGTGGCATAGACCAGCCTGTGGTTCAAGGAGCATCAGTTGTTTCCAACTTTTTATTATCACTTGGTTTTCCTGTAGGAAAAGAAATCTTGGTTACTAAGGCTGATAGTAAAAACTGTCAAGGTGTATTAAAGTTTTTTACTGACAAAGCTTCCCACCTACTGACAAGAGTCTTCACTGATGCCTACAATACTCCACTAGCTTGTTTAGAATGCAGAAATGGTATTAAGTTTTCAAATTAACATGCTGCGATTTAGCTCCTTAAATAAAATCTTTACAGAAAAAGTAGCTTCTGAAATGAAGTAATTTCTCTTGGTTGTTTTATAGCTGAGGCAAAGGATGTGTTTCGTGACACTGGTGGTCTGCAACAGGTTTTGACTTTGGTTACCAGTCATTGCTCTAGTGAAGTGGTGGAGACTGGACTTTACTGTTTGGGCAGTGCTGTTGAGAGAAATGGTGAGTGGAAAATTTAATGTTGCCCTCTGAATTGCTATAGTATGCTTGTACACTGTGAAAATGCCTAAACTTTATATTGAAAAAAAATGTACTTTGCTAAAACAACATCTCTTTGGACAGAGAATTTAGTTGCTATGACAACCTGAATGAAAAACTTTGAAAGTCTTGTTTTAAACCAAAAGGATAGAGCTCTGAAAATTAATATATGGTATTGTCTAGTAGACCTGTACCAAGATTGTTCGTATGTCCATTGGGCCAAAATTTAGCTCTGCCCTGGGTGCAACATATTTTACAAAGCCTTATACAAGGTTTTGATTACAGTATCAAAATTTGATTAACCCATTTATGCCAAATGGATTATGCCATCCATGTCAGTTGGATGAGTCCATTTTCAGTTAAAAGGGTTTCATGTATAAATTTTCAATTTCATTCTATTTGGGGAAGAAAGTCCTTTACACAAACAGTTTAAATCCCAACTCGCTCTTGACTTATTTCAGCTGTTAGGACCCTTCTAATATGGAAGTCCTCCTGATCTAAATATTTCAGATTTGAAAGGTCCAACTATAATACCTTTTTATGAAGTTATTAACTGACTTATAATACAGTTTATAAGTTATCCAGCAATGTTATCAATAGATATTTCAATATTAGCAATATCTGTACAGGCACAAAGAAGTAAAAGTCTAGAAATACAAAATTACGCTCAGTTTTTAAGTGCTATTATGAATCTGCACTAAAGGTTACCTGAGCTCATTCTGCATTGTCAAGCTTTTTACTTTAAACAGCATCTCCTAAACCTCAATGTTTAAGCTGATAAAGCTCTGAAATTTAGTCAGCATCATTGTCTAAGGGAACTCTGCCAAGACAATTAAAAGTATATTCCTGGGGTCACTATTGGCCCTGGTTAAGGGGTCACATGTTTTACATAGAAAAATATAGGAATTTTTTTTTGTATTTTGAAATGCATCTGTTAGAGTTCTGAAAATTGGCATGACTAGTTTATACCAAATTTATTTTAGTTCGATTGTGTAGGAAGCTTTCAGCTTATAGACACACTCTCGAAACCGCTCCTGGAACTAACCAGTACTAAGCAATGAGTGTAAAGTTTCTTGCTCAAGGAAACAACGGCTTGCCCCTGACTGGGTTTGAACCCGTGCGGCTAGCAATCCTTTGACTACTAGTCCGACGTGTTAACCACTCGGCCAAGCCGCCACGCATGACTAGTTGACTTCTACCATGATTGTTCAAACTTTGCCCCAGGGGTCATTTTGGCCTTGCTCTTGGGGTCAAACTGACTTATATAGACAAACTCTTTAAAAATTTTCTTGTCAGAAACCATATGCCTGAAACTTTTGAAGTTTGGTTTGTAGTATTATCCAGTGGTACTGTACCAAGATAGTTGAAATTATATGTCCCGTTCAGTCATTATTGGCTCCTACCGTAGGGGTCACATTTTTATATAGAAATATGTAGGAAAATCCTGTAGAAACTATAAGGTCCAGATGTCTGAATTTTTGCATGAAGCAGTGTCTAGTAGACCTCTACAAAGCTTGTTCAAACTTTGCCCGTGGGGTCATTTTTTGGCTGTACTATGGGGGTAAGATATTTTACATGTAGACAAACCTTTTAGAAATTTTGTTGTCAGAAGGAATGATGCTGAGACTTCTGAAATTTTGTTATAACCATTGCCTAGTGGACCTCTTCATTTTGATGATAAATATTGACATGGCAATTGGCTTTCTTATCAGATATATTCAGGTGAGTGCTTTAGGTCCATCATGGCCCTCTTATTCAATATGTAAGCACAGAAGTTATTACTTAACAAATCTTCAAATAACTATCACAATCTAAGCAGAGAAAATTTATGTTAAAGTGATACCAACTCTAACAACATAATAACATTACATCTATTGGCTCAATGAAGTTAAGGTCATAGTCACAAAGACTTGGAGACCTTGATGAATGCCAGTCTTCATTTTTTCAGTACACTCCCAGAAGTTGTTGACTACAGCCAGCATGTTTACATTTCTGCATGGAATTTTGTCATCAAGTTCAAGGATTTCCACTAGAAAGAAACAGACTGCTTCCTTTTTGGTGTTATGTCTTGTTTCAAACAATGGTATAATTAATTTATGGGTATTTCAAATTCCAAAACACTTAGATAGTTTTAGGAAATGAATAAGCTATTTCCTGCATTCCCATTAATTAAAAAATAAACTGGTCTACAATGGCTTTTAATAATATTTTCATGTAATTAATGTTGATTCTAAAACATTAACCAATAAATTTTAGATTAAATGAAATCAGTATAGAAATAGTCAAATCTGAAATCTTGATGGAGTTTTCTATTTTCAGGCTTTGGGCAGAATCTTGTGAGACAGTCGTCCTGTTTACATGACATTCTCACACTTATAAGGTAACTTACATTGTATTAATATGTACCGGTAATTAATAAAACTTCTGGGATCTGTGGTAATGTGCAGGACTTGCTATCCAGGGGTTGAGAGTTCAGTCCTCTTCTCCACTCACACTACTATTTGTCTTTCTAATGAGACATTAAAATGAGATCCATTGAATCAAAGGAAGTCCTGTTGAGCAATGGTTTCTATGGAAAATTATAGGCAACAGGTATAGGAGATGAATAAACAAAAAATTACAACCTTTAAACCCCATTATTTTGAGCAGTTGTAATGTTCTCAAATTCCAAACAAGCCACACAGTTTTGCCAGAATGTACAAAACACAATAGTTGTCAATTGTCCCATATCTATCTCCACTTGCTTCCTGTAGCTTAAAGAATACATTAAAGCAGCTTTGGTATGTTACTTTGATGTGAAAATACTGCATTCATTTACATTTGTAACTGGCAAGCAGTTGCAATGATGGTCAGTAAGACTTTGGTACTGTGCATTTACCAATAGGAAGTCATCCAAATTAAATTTAGAACATCAAGCAAGTTTACTAGAGTGTGTAAAGCATCATCAAATATTACACTCTTTTCTGTGCATACATTAATACCTGTTATACAGCAACAGTTTTTCTCTTCATAAATCTTGGAAGTAAACAAGAACTTCCAACTGAGATTTGAAATCATCAAAATTCAGGGAATAAAGAAATACCTAAGATTTGCAAGTCATCAACACATAAAAATAATAAAGGTCTAAAATTCAACTACCCATATGAAATACTTGACCATGTCTCATTGTTAAGTCCAATTGTCATTCAGAAACAATCATTTTGAGTACATTAAGATGATAAGTTCTGTAAATCATTAAAAGATGAAAGGCAAGGAAAAAGATTTGAACAGATTTGAAAAACCCTTCAAAATTTAAGGAATTCAATTATCCATGGCAAGACCTTACATCTGTTAACAATAGATTTACTAAGCTCAAACACTGTGTTCTTTTGTTATATATGTTTGTGATGAAAATATAACTGTGCTTCTTGGTGATATGCATATATGAGAGGTCAGGAATCCATTAATTTGATTAAAACAAACACTAATTATTTCTGCTCCAGTATAATGTATTTTGCTTTTTCATTTTGCTGATACTGATATTCTACCCTTGATGTGTCCTAAATACAAATGCCTTTTTTTTGCAGACTCGCATCAAAATTAGAATGGCTTCTTTACTACTGATTTGATACTCACTCTATGCTTATACTTTTTTTTTAAAGTCATTTATTATTTATTTTTTTTAGATTCAGAAGACATACTAGAAAATGTGTTTTTAAAACATAAGACAACATGTCACTTGATATAAGTTAGAGGGTAAACAAAAATAAACAGTATAGAATGTCAAAAGGAGAGAGCATAGCACTACTGGTTTTTTTTATACCATTTTAATTTTTAGCTTAGCTGTTTTTGAAGAAAACATCAAGATATTGTCATAGCTCCTTCGTCATCTGTGTGCAAAAACTTTGACATTTTCAAATATCTCTGCCATTACTTCACATATTTTCTTCTAACTTGCACTACATCTTTATAATGACTACCTGCAGAAATACATCAAGTTATGGAATGTCTTCTTTATTTTCAGAATAATGCCCCTTTTTCAACTTAGAAAATTCCTTAAAATTCAATATGATTGGCAATATCTTTGTTATTACTGAACATATTTTATTTCAGTCTTCAACATCTTTAGAATGAGAAGCTATTGTAGTGGGACAAGTGTCATAATTCTGTTATCTTTATTTCTGGAATTATTCCTCTATTTAACTTTGAACATTGATTTAAACATGTTCTTTATCTTGTTAACACTCCGTAGGTCACATTTAACATTGATGATTCCTAGGTTAAATTAAGAAGGGGTCTGTTGGGGTCAAAAAGTAGGTCTCTGGGTCAATTCGAACAAAAACCTTTTTGTGGACTGTAGGGACAAATATTTTCTAAACAATTATTCTGAAAATTTATCAGAATGTTTGTCTTGATATATCTAGTTATGTTCAGAAGTGGGTCGCATGAGGTCAAAGAGTAGGTCACCATGCTAGAGGCCATATTTTTTACCCAAAGATGATGACAATTTGTCAGAATGTTTGTTTTGATGATATATAGGTCTTGTGTAGAAATAGGTCACAAGGAGTCAAAAATATAGGTCAGCCTGCTAGAGGTAGTATTTTCTACATGATTATCATCAAAGTTTGTCACAATGATTGTCTTGAAGATATCTTGGTCATGTTTCAAAGTTTGTCATGTGGGGTCAAAAAAGTAAGTCATCATTCTAAGGGCAATATTTTCAATCTGATCATTGTGAAAATTTGTCATACTATTTGTGTTGATGATATCTCATCTGGGCCAAAACTCACTAAATTATTCCACATCTCCTGACAAACTATTGCAGATAATCATTTCACCTAACATACTCATGATTCAGTTCAAAGTAATATTGTTGTTCATATAATTCAAATAGTATCAGCTTTCAGTGTTCTTTAAAAAGTAACTTCGGCTGAGCATTGGCACCCACAGATGGTGCTCTTGTTCTGTTTAGTCTTTTACTTATCTAGTGTTTGTTGGAACTCTACATTTTATTTGCATGCATTACACTGTGAAATTATGTCAATTTTTGTCAATTTGTAATTTGTGATGTCATACTTATATTGAGTGTTCTAAATAGAACATTAAACTTGCCTTAATATGGGAAAGGTGAACATTTAAACTTTTCCTGTTTGATGAAAGTGGAGGACAGACACTAATATTTGTTTATTTACAGGACAACCATGCCCCAAAACCTAGAGGATTTAGACACTGACTGGATTGAGGGAATGGAAGGGAGAAGCCTGACATTATGGTCTACTCTTCTGAGTACTGCATGTGCTTGTGTAAATAATCCTATGAATGGTTAGTATTTCCTGATGTTTGAAAATTTGTCATGATGATTGATTCGTTTGAATGTGTCACAGAATAGAATCCTGTTGTTTTGCATTTTAATGACCATTTGATATTGGTAGATACTATCTCATGAATTATCTTTCTACCTGACACACCACAGCATTTGAGTATCGGAATCATTTGGATTTGTGTGTGTGGGTGTCTTTATATTAAATATTGATAGATTTGAGTTTTTCAGAGATATCTGAGAGAATCAGTTCATTTTTTGTGCATTTTGCTTGATATTTGTGGACAAGTTACATTTGTATATTCTAAAATACTGAAAAGACATGTCTTTTATCTTGAAGTCTGGGTACTGTTTTCCTTTTTGTCTAAATTGCAAAGTAATTTGACAAAAGGAAGCAGATTTCTTACAGCCAGGCTGTATGCCCGAGCAATAAGTGGAGCATGTTATTTACCTTTTTCTATCAGTCTGTCCTTCCATTTGTGTGTGTGTGTTTCTTTCCAAATTTTGTGACACACGTAACTTCAAAGTTATATGAGCTAGAGTCATGAAACCTTTAGGAATTGTTATCATCATGTGAAGTGGTGAACTGATTATTTTGATGCACCATTATCCAGTATGAGCTGACTTACAGCCCTTGATTTGGTGAAAACAATATCAAGAAAAAAACCAACCTAAGCATTATAATTGAATTTTAATTGTCATTGATGATAAATGAACATATAGACCATTCCATAATTGATAAATTGACTGCTGCCATTATGAAGATCACGTGACTGTCCGTCATTAAAGGACTGCTAAATCTAAAGTTCTGTATAACTTAGCACATTTCAAGGTGACATACTGCCTTATATTGTGTGAATTTTGTTGCAGAATAAACATCATTTTATTATATTATTATTACTATTTTGTATGTTTTATTCCTGACTTGAACATATTGTTAACTTTAATTATTTAACACATGAAATTCTGTGAAAAAAGACCATGGACTGTTCAAAGTGGAAGCTTGAGTTGTGTGAACCATATAATATGTGTAAAACGCAAATAGTATTGAAAGCATTGTTGAAAGTATGATTTCAATTATTAGAACAACTGTGAAAGCTTACAAAATGGACAAAATGACAAAATTAAACATCTCGCTCATCAACTGTATGTTCACTCTATTTTAACTAAAACTTACTTTATTCTTTGATACTGTTTCAAAGAATACTTGACAATAAATAGGCATTATATTGCGCTTCTTTAATTATCAAACTGTCTTTCATGGTGTCCTGTGTTAAAGGAATGTGGTTACTTAAAATGGGGGTGACATACTGTCTTTGTTTTGATAAGTCACCCTTAATTGTCATTGTCGGTCCTGCCTGATCAGTCACAGTAAAACACTGTAATAGAGAAATTTGCTCTTGAGAAAATGCCTGAAGTCTATAAATTATGGGCTTTATTTGTTCCTGATTGTTATATGAAATTTAAGAATATATATTCTTCCTTGCCATGTCCTTTGGACGACGGTAATGTAATAAAATGTATTCGCGAAGATGGCACCTTTAGGCCTTCGTAGATCCCACATTAACTTTCCAAATATGGATTCAGCCCCAACATTGAAAAGTATATATGGCAAAATACGGGATGTCACGTGATCAAGGTCAAGGACGAATTTTGGACACCGCTGTATCCATTTAAAAACGTATGTCCGTGCAAATTCGATAAAATGGAAAAATTGGCTTCTACCGCCAACACATGTTTCTGAGCAGGTGAGTGTCACGTGACCTTTCCTGCCAAAATGTTGTATTTTTCGAAAAGATGAACATTCAAGGTAGAGGAGAGAGACAAAGCTATGCATGCTGGATTCAGTGAAACTGGGTCATTCCTTCCATTTTTTTTTTTTTTAAGTTGGCCGAGCATACATTGTCATGACGCCCTGCGCATGATGTCATTTTCTAGAATCATGAGCTCTTATGCGCAAATTTATGTCACACACCACTAAATCACCTTTTCATAAGGTTAAAATATCGCAGTTTAGTGCCCAATCGGACTGAGAGACTAAACTTGGAGGTAGGGGGTCTCTAGGAAAATACTTGCAAAAGTGTCAGTCATTAGAAGGATATGGACCTTTTTTCTATTCTTTATTTCTTGCATTTGGAAAATCTTTTTTTGCAAAGTATTGATATGTACAACATGTGAGATTGTGTATGCAGAAAGAAAACAATAGCTGCAAGCCGCATGTTTGTAAGATACTGTTCTTACAATAATACGTTTGCTTTCCTTCTTCTTAATTTCAACATTATTGTTGATAATATTTCTTGTAATACGGAAAACAGAATTATTATGACACCTATATAACTGCACCCTTTTGGTAAGATTTGTATAGATAGATACATGTACTTTTTAAAAGCACTTTTTCATGAAATTTTGACCAAAAAAAAGAATTAATCAACTGGAGAATATCACAAGACCTTTATTTAACACTTCAATAGATTGAGATGTCAGCAAAAAAACATTTACAAATACACTTTTTTTGAGTTAAAAGACCTTGGGTTAGATCTTTACTGACAATAAATGCTTCATGTGGTTTATATGCATTTGTGTCTCTAACATACAATGTCACAATCACATTACAGCTATAAAAATGGGACTATTTTAAGCTCCGCATTATAAAACTGCTTCAGTCTGTGCAGTCCCTTAATGGCGAATGCAAGGGAGGTAATCAGGTAGATACTAATTTCTGAAACGGTCTATAACATGTAACTGACATATAACTGACTTTACGACATTGTTAACTTTGTTTGAAAGTTTACATTTATGCCATAATCAGTAAAGCTACAAATTGATCTGCAAAATTTCTACTTGAGTCAAACTTAAAGATGCTCTATGAATACAGCACTAGGTCATTATTTTAATTCTTTGCAGAAGCCAACCAGAGAATCTGTGCCTCATTGTTACCTTACCTGTTCAGTGTTTTGAAGGGTCAATCAGATGAAAGGATATTAAGACCAGTTCTCTCTCTCATTGGACTTGCTGTGTCTGGTAATGGTAAGTTAATCTGTGTTTTGCCTATTTTTGTTTTGTTTCATGAATTGTGTCTTATGAATTCGTTAAGAATACATTTCTGATATTCTGTGATATGAAATTTCTTTTTTTAAATCAAATTGCATAAGTCAAATTCTTTTATTTTCTTCATATTCAGAATGTATTTTAGTTTATCATTTATCATCCTATGACAGACTAGACTAACTAGAAAGCTTCAATTCTTTTTAACAGAAATCACTGTATGTGGTACTTTGTTAGTTTAATCGGTAAATTTTAGGAAACAACCAGGATCGTGTCAGGAAATGTGGAGGACTGGAGATATTTGTTAAGAAACTTGATTCATTGAAAGACAATGCTGACAGTGATTCATCTGCCAAGAAGGTCACCTTGCAGTTACTGAGTACAGTTGATGCCTGTCTTTCAGACAATGGTAAGATTTTATCTGTTCAGCAGTATTATGATAAAGATGCTAAGCCTAAAAGGGAGATGATACTGATTTTGAAAGCTAATTCTATCTTCATATACTAGTAAATAGCTTTCAATGCCAGTGTGACATTTACAGGGAGACCAGCCTCAAATCCAAACTGCATTTAATTTTGACAGTTCTATAATTGGCAGTAAAACAAAAGTATAAATTGAAAATAAGTCTTGGTTTTCCCTAGATATGTGCATGCAGCTTTTAGTTGGGTAAGTTTGCAATGATATCTCAAAGTTTAGCAATCTGTGTTTAAACTTGGAGACAACATGATGTTTGACAAACTAAACTGTAAATGCATTTGGTCAAAAACTGATGAAAGGTAAATGCTTTTTGTGTTGTTATGCCTGACCAGCACACCAAAGGTTTGAAAGTTTTAAAGAAATGACAGCTGAAAAATAGGCTGCCTTGCAGTATTGGTGTCAAAATTTCTTGTCAGTTAATTTCAAGATGAACAAGAAAGTACTGTTGATCTGTTTGAAACATGAAAATGGTGTGTAAATAATGGGGAGCCTTTCAACCATCTTATGACAGACGGAACTATTTAGCCCAATGACATATTCTTAAGGTGAATTGTTACGTAACAATCTGTTTACTGCATTTTTAATATTACAGTGTAAAATGCTCTTTATGTTTTTCTTTGAATTTGGTTCTTTTGACCATTGTTACAGTAGATAACTGACTTGCTTAAGTTTCTGCACCATTACTCAACTAACTGTTTGGACAATTGACTTGTTTAACTTGATAATTTAAGATACATCATCACTGATGTTGAAGAAAGAAAGTTCTATCATGTTTGAAAAGACGATTTTTTATTTTTTTATGATTCAGTGAATAAGTATTTTTTATTCCACAACATCTAGAATTACCTATAAAGTCATTTCTTTTCAGAGTGTAACAGCAAGCGATTTGGTGAACTGGGAGGAATAAAGTTAGTCCTGTCTCTGATGTCTGATTGCTGTCTAGACTTAAATGAGAAGATACATGCAGTGTTGACTTTGGCACATGCTCTTGATGCCCACAGTAAGTATTGATTAAAGTAGGTTCTTTATTTTTGTAATATAACAACAGGGCATAAAGAACCTTTGTCCAGTAAAAACAAGGAACAGCATGTACAGTTTAAAACCAGTCTGCTTTATTTACAGTTCCTATATAATATCTAGTGGCACATATACATAACATTTGGTCCTTAATTCAATTCTCATTTTAGTTGGTAATCAGAAATACATATGTGATTGTGGAGGGGTAACTTTGCTAATACAACAGCTGACAGAAACACAAGATGAGGAGTTTTCCAAAACCATCAAGTACCTCTTACACATGTGTGTATCAACAGGTAATAAAACTCTCAAAGCTTTTTGTTTCAGATGCGGATTAAGTAAGTTGGAGTCTTACTCATTTAAGTCCTGTAAACATCAGTTCATGCATTTACATCTACTTGAATAGTAACTGGTAAAAGTTTCTGTTATCTGTAGATAATTTTGAATGGTTATGCTCTGAACATTGCCCATACATATCAAATTATAAGTATAGCATGCACTTACTCTTCTAAAATTTTTAATCACTGAGGCTGATATAACATGTTAATAGAAATCATCATTTTTTAGTTCGACTTTTTCGTAGAAAAAAAATCGAGCTATTGTTAGAGTCATGGTGTTGTTGCCGTCTGAAAACTTTAAAATTGATCATAACTTTTTTATTTCTAAATGGATTGTCTTCATACTTGGACACAACAACCCTTTGGACAAGACCTTCAAGAAAACAAGACTGAACTTGAACTTGGCTCCAAAATGACCTTCACCTTCAATATACCTGCCATAATTTTTCTGGCCATTTCCGGGATTTTGATATTGAATTTCCGGGATTTGAGCCGATTTTCCAGGACATACATCTATTTATATACTTTCAATGCCCTGCTGTTGGCAATGCACAAAATTGGATGGGATTCCATTTTTGGCAGGAAAAGCCGTGCACGTGTTTCAGATAGATATCAGTACCATCAGTTTCATATCTTTTATTTTAGTTGCAAAAGCATAGTAATTGTTTAGCATGTAATCATAAAAAAATAACTGTGTACCATTAATTAATTAACATCATAAATTCGAATTCAAGTTGAATCACGGGCGTTTGATGACAGCGTCTTCTATGCTTCGTATTACAAGTATCGGCGCGATTTGATTGGTCATTACAATATTCATCCCAAATACCTTTTAAACTTACCTTTTCTTTGTCCAACCGATATGTGAAAAACTTGGTTTAATTTTAAGCAGCATCTCTATTGATACCAAATTCCGACGACAGCAAACAAACCACAAACAAGTTAATGATTTAAAAATCATAGTCTTTGTCGGCAAGGTTGACGCGCGTTTGCATTAAATTTAATGTTAAGAAGCATCTCTATTAACACCAATTACCGCGATGACAGTCTTTGAAAGGGGCCAAATCGGAACATATTATCATAACCAATAATTAAAGAATTAGCAGTGTGTCAAAAATTTGACTGGCCTGATCAAAGGCATGTGTGTTTTTTATGTTTTCCGGGACATCGGGTGTCTTTCTGGGACTCCGGGACGGGCCCTCGATTTCTGGGACAATCCCGGACGATCCAGAGTATGGAAGGTATGCCTTCGAGGTCAAATTAGTGAATTTTGCTGAAATTGGCCATAACTTTGTTATTTGTCGTTGGATTTGATTCATACTTGGGCAGAACAACACTTATGACAAAACCAACATGTTGAATATTTTAAGTATGACCTTGACCTTTAAATGACTTTGACCATCAAGGTCAAATTGTTGATTTTTGCTTAAATTGGCCGTAACTTTGTTATTAATTTTTATGGATTTGATTAATACTTGCACAAAAAAAAACACTTATGACAAAACTGACACCTTGAATAATTCAAGTATGACATTGACCTTATAATTCAAGTATGACATTGACCTTAAAAAAACTTTGACCTTCAAGGTCAGATTATTAGTTTTTGCTTAAATTGTCATAACTTTCTCATTTATTTATGGATTTGATTCATACTTAGACAAAACAACACTTACGACAAAACCAACATTTAGATTGTGATGACCTTGACCTTAAAATGACCTTGACAGTCAAGGTCAAATTATCAAATTTTGCTAAAATTGACAATAACTTTGTTATTTGTAGATGGACTTGATTCATGCTTAGACATAACAACACTTAAGACAAAACCTACATATTGAATAATTCAATTGTAACCTATACCTTAAAATGAACTTGACCATCAAGGTCAAATTGTTAAATATTGCTTAAATTGTAATAACTTTGTCATTTATTTATGGATTTGATTCGTACTTGCACAAAACAACACTTTTGATAAAACTGACATGCTAAATAATTCTAGTATGACCTAAACTTTAAAATAACCTTGACCGTCAAGGTCAAATCATTAAATTTTGCTTAAATTTACAGATTTGATTCATATTTAGACAAAACAACTTTTATGACAACTACAGCGTTCTGATTGTTTTAGGTATGATCTTGACCTTTAAATGACCTTGACAGTCAAGGTCGAAATGTTTCATTTTACTTAAATTGTAATAACTTTGTCATTTATATATGGATTTGATTCATACTAGGGCAAAACAAAACTAATGATAAAACAGATAGTTCGAATGATTCAAGTTTGACCTTGACCTTAAAACGGCCTTGAAGTTAAAGGTCAAATTATTGAATTTTGCTAAAATTTGAATCATACTGTGACAAAACAACATTTATGACAAAACCAACACGTTGAATAATTCAAGTATGACCTTGACCTTAAAATGACCTTGACTGTCAAGTTCAAATTATTGAATTTTGCTTAAATACTCTAACAACAACTCTGACATTTTGATTTATTTAAGTGTGACCTTGACCTTAAAATGACTTTGACCAAGGTCAAATTATTGAATTTTGCTAAATTGGCCATAACTTTATAATTTATAGTTTGATTTGATTCATACTTGGACAAAAAACACTTACGACTAAACTGACATGTTGAATACCTCAAATATGACCTTGATTTTAAAATGACCTTGACCATTAAGGTCAAATGATTGAATTTTGCTTAAATTGTCATAACTTTCTCACTTTTTTATGGATTTGATTAATACTTGCACAAAACAACACTTATGACAACTCTGACATTTTGGTTGTTTCAAGTATGACCTTGACCTTAAAATGACCTTGACAGTCAAGGTCAAATTATTAAACTTTGCTGAAATTGGCTGTTACTTTGTTATTTATTGTTGGATTTGATTCTTACTCGGGCAAAACAACACTAATGACAAAACCTACATGTTGAATAATTCAAGTTTGACCTTGACCTTTAATTGACCTTGACCGTCAATGTCAAATTGTTTAATTTGGCTTAAATTGTAATAACTTTGTCATTTATTGACAATTTTGATTCATACTTGGATAAAAAAACAATTACCACAACTGTGACATTTTTGATTTATTGAAGTATGACTTGCCCTCAAGTTGACCTTGTCCATGAAGGTCAAATTATTGAATTTTGCTAAAATTGGCCATAACTTTCTAATTTATGATTGAATTTGATTCATACCCCCCACCCATTTTTTTGAGTATGTGGGTTATATAATAGTGTTTGTCTGTTTATGTTGGCAACCACCCACAAAGATAGCTTTTAGTGTTACCCAGTCAGCTGCTGTGATAGTCTGAAGGAAATGTCAGAACCTGTTGCTCTTAAATATTGTGTCTATATATGCAACAGAATCTCACATAAAAAGTGATGTAAAAGAATTGCCATTCAGCTATGAAATAAGCTATGGCTTGACCTTTAAGCTTATTCTCTTTGATAATTGCTTAAACTTATGGAAATTATTTTAACTGCAGACCAGTCCACCATCACAGATGATGAGGAAGATCTTACAAATGCTGAAAACCTTATCAGTAAAATGGAAGCAATGAAAAGGTAGATTTTTAGAGAATAGAATAGTTCTATCAGTGGCTGAGTAAGCTAGGTATGCTAAAAGGATTAAATGTTTTCAAGCATTAGTGCAGTCTGTTTTAATTGAGTGAACAAACTAAAGAATGCTTACATTCAATAACTTGTTATGTCTGTTGATTGAAATGGAGTGAAATACCAATATTAAGATGAAAACTAGGTCTTGAGTTATGTAAGGGCATTGTCACAAAATCAGTGATAAAAAATATGAATTTAGTTGTGTTACACCTATGTCCTAAAATCACATATGACCAACAACACAGGAAAAAGGGCACTCAGACATTTGTTACTCTGTTGAAATAAAGTGAATTGAAAAAAAACAACAAAAAACAAATCTCATCCTCTTCAAAAGCAAAGTAAAGATTAAAAAATTAATAGCCTGAATATTGCCTTTCATTAAAATACCTATTTTGCATAAAATTTCTTACCATTACCATGGCAATAGTTTTTGAAATCAGATTTTATGTGAAAATGATGTTAAACTGAATAAAACAGAACATTGAATAGTAACATGTACAGTTTTGTAAATAGTTTGGACACATTAACAATGTATAGGATTTTACCATGAAACAGCTTAAGCTTAAATATTTAAAACGAACAGTAATAATTTACTGGCAACAGGAACCAAGTCAGAATCTGATGTCTTAAAAGAGTATGTGATGTTATTTTAAGGAATAACAATTTTGTGTTTCATTTCCTCTTTGGCAATGGTAGTATAGAATACCTCTATTATGCAGGAAGCTGAAACTTTCAGACATTGGTGCTGGGATATCATTTATTAAAAATAAGTAAAAAGTTCTCATTGCAAAAACTACATCCATATGCTCTTTTTTCTGTGCTGTGGGTTATATGATATACTTTGTTACACAAGGTGAAAGTACCCTCACCCTTTTAAAAATCGTAAATCACATAAAATAAGGTTAATCACATTTCTTAAAGTTCAGTGACAGAATACATGTTTATTTTCTCATGCAGATATTTTAAGTCTTTCAAATTAGTATTCTTTTTTAAGAAAACTGTGGCTGTTTTTCTTTTTTTAAGAATCAACTGTTTACTTGCAAGCTCACTTCTTGTGACCTGCTAGATAATTTTATAAATCATCTGTTTGGTGGGCATATTGTGAGAAATATGAAGCTGAACACAAATATCTTGAGCAAGTAAAATAATTTTTGTTGAGCCCCCTTGCGGATAGCTCAACATAGTCTTCACATTTGGTACTGTTCAGTGTATGTGCATGCGTGCATCCGTCCAGATTGCCTTGTCCGGGCCATAACTTCTCTGTGCATGGAAGGATTTTAAAATACCTTGGAACATTTGTTCTCCTTGATGGGACAGTGTGTCGTGTGCATGACCCAAATTCCCAGCTCAAAGGTCAAGGTCACAGTGCAAGGTCAAAGGTCCAAAATTTTGATGATAGACCTTGTCCGGACCATAACTTCTCCCTGCATGAAAGGATTTTAAAATACCTTGGCACATTGATGAGATGGTGTGTTGTGTGCAAGACCCAGATTCCTAGCTCAGAGGTCAAGGTCACAGTGACAGCTCAAAGATCCAAAATGTTGATGATTAACCTTGTCTGGGCCATTACTTTTCCATGCATGGAAGAATTTGAAAAAAATGTTATACATTTGTTATGCTCCCTGAAAGAGACATCATATAGGCCTGCCTTGTCCTTCCATCAGTATGTCATTCTGTCATACTGTCTAATGTGGGGAAGAACTTCATAACTAAGAAAGGTAATGATTGCCTTGTCCGGGCCATAACTTCTCTGTGCATGGAAGGATTTTGAAATACCTTGGCACATTTGTTCACCTTGATGAGACGGTATGTCGCATGCAAGAACCAGGTTCCCATCTCAAGGTCAGGGTCACAGTGCCAGGTCAAAGGTCCAAAATTTTGATGATAGACCTTGTCTTGGCCATTACTTCTCCCTGTATGGAAGGATTTTAAAATACCTTGGCACATTTGTTCACCTTAATGAGATGGTGTGTTGCTTGCAAGACTCAGATTCCTAGCTCAGAGGTCAAGGTCACAGTGACAGCTCAAAGGTCCAAAATGTTGAAGAAAGACCTTGTTTGGGCCATTACTTCTTCATGCATGGAAGAATTTGAAAATACCATGATACATTTGTTATGCTTCCTGAAAGAGACATCATATAAGCCTGCCTTGTCCTTCCATCATCATCTTCCCACAGTTTCCATTTCACTGTCCCATCCATTTAGGTGGGCTAGACATGCTGCCCATGGGCATCCTAGTTACTTAACCAGAAGCTTACACATGACAGGTTTTGAGTAAAACAATAAGCAAATTAAAACAATGTTTTCCACTTCAAAAGTATGTGCCAGCAGCAGTTTGTAATGAATAAAAATATGTTGCAAAACACATCCAATTCATGGTTCTGTACCTGAAACTAGTTATGCCCCCACAAAGTGGGGAGCATATAGCGTTGCACTTGTCCGTCCGTACGTCTGTCCGTACGTCTGTCCGTACGTCCCGAAACCGGATGGCAGATTTTGCTTAAATTTCCAGGGATGAACAACCTTAATGTGTAGATGGTAGTAAAGGAAGGAATTTTTTGCGCGACCAAATTTAACAGAATTATGGCCCTTTGTTGATTTTTTCACTATATACTATGTAGAAATTTTGTGAACGCAACTCCTCTTAAACCGGATGGCAGATTTTGCTTAAACTTCCAGGGATGAACAACCTTAATGTGTAGATGGTAGTAAAGGAAGGAATTTTTGCTGCAACCAAATTTAACAGAATTATGGCCCTTTGTTGATTTTTTCATTTCACTATATACCATATAGCCAAATAAATTTGTGAACGCAACTCTTCATAAACCGGATGGCAGATTTTGCTTAAACTTTCAGGAATGAACAACCTTAATGTGTAGATGATAGTAAAGGAAGGAATTTTTGCTGCAACCAAATTTAACGGAATTATGGCCCTTTGTTGATTTTTTCACTATATACCATAAAGCGAAATAAATTTGTGAACGCAACTCTTCATAAACCGGATGGCAGATTTTGCTTAAACTTTCAGGGATGAACAACCTTAATGTGTAGATGATAGTAATACAACATTTTTGTGTCGATTTTTCAAAGAATAAGGAGGTGTTTTGTACTTGCGGCGTGGCTATCGGGTTAAAGTTTTAGGGCAAGCTTCTCATTTTCACTATTTCTTACCTTTCTACTGCAGATATTTGGTTCAAACTTGGCCGTAGACTGTGTCATTCCATCAAGGCCCATAACTCTGTTAGGCATTTTTATAAGTTATTCCCCTTTTAAGACTGAAAAATCTTTAATTTCAGGCTTTTATTATACCTTCAAGCACTAAAAATAGTCAAGTGTGCTGTCCATCCGACAGCCCCTGTTTCAGTATAAAATATCTAACTTTGAAGTAAAAGGACAGCATTAATAATATACAAAACACCTCAATTCATTTGCAACTACAGAAAAAAAATTTTCCCCACCTAAATCTTATACAGAATATACATGCTCTTGTTTATGAGCACTTATGCATAGTGGGGGCATCCGTGTCCTATGGACACAGTTCTAGTGTTTAAATGTAATGAGTGATTTTGCCTTGCTAAACCATTTTCTTGCATATCAGACAGGATTTTCTACTGCTTACACTGGTGCTACAAAAACGATCTTACAAACCCCGTGTGAGATAAGTTGCATACTTAAAATGACATCACTCCATTATGATTGAAGTTGTAAATTCATGCGCTACTTAAAAAAAAATAGTGCTGAATAAAAATTTAGTTTTCATTATTTTCTTCCGAATTTTAATGTATGTGTGATATGCAAGAGAAAAGAATCAAACTTTGGTTGCGGGTACAGGTGGGAATATCCAGCTTGAGAGTAACTGTTTAAAGTGGTAACGCAGCTATGCCAAGTAAACAAATTACCCAAGAGCCGGATATTCCCATCTGTACTGGCAACCAGTGTAAGATTCTTATACTATATCAGTGACTATGGAGTTCATAGGTGTAAGACTACTAAATTTCAAGCAGTGGTTGATCAGGTGCCATAGTGTTAGAGCTACATTCTTTTTGATGGGGTAATAAGTGTAGGTCATATGACATCTATAGAAAGACACCAGTGAACAACAGTTGCAAGTGTTGCTTCTGTCATAAGCTCAGGTTAGCATTACAGGATCATTTATCAGTATGGTAAAGATAATAAAACAGTTAACACAATTTATACATAACTATGCTCACTAAAATAAGATAGAATAATAATAGTCTTGGCAGTACTAAAAAAAACATTTTTTTTAGGCATAATGATGTCGAAATGCTGAAGAAAATAAATGAGCTAGATAATAAACTGAAATCCATGGAAAACAGACAGCAGGTACCTGGGAACAGCCAGTTTGATATCTCCTCAGACTACAGATTCAGACTTGATAGGTAAGTTTGGATGAGATATAAGAATATTTTTAGCTCACATGAGCCCAAAGTGTGCAAGGGTGGCATTTCTGATGGGTGTATGTCCATTGTCAGTTCATTTAATCATTGCCATCATTTTCTTTCAAATAACACTCCTACTAAACCACTGGGACAGTTTCAACCAAACATTACAGGAATATTTCTTAATTTGTCCTCTTTCAAATTCCTTAATATAAAATGCTTCTATTCAGAACTCAGGTTGCCATGGCAACCAAAAGGAAAACGTTTGGAAGAAAGGAAAACATTTGAAAGTCTTATCCTCTGAAACCGCCTGCCTGATTTCAAAATAATTTCACAGAAATGTTTCCTAGGCAACCTTTTATCAAATTCCTTCAAGTGATATATTGGTAGTTTTCACTAGATCACTATATAGAAAATTTTGAAAATCTTCTTCAGAAAAAACACTTGGCAGATTTCAAAATAATTTCATACAAATGTTGCTTAGGTTACACTTTATCAGATTCCTTCCATGCAGCTATGTTGGTATCTAAAAAAATATTGCTTTGGTTTTACATTGACATATAAGAAAAACTTATTCTTTCAAACTGAAAAGTCTAAGGTTTAAGAACTTTGTATGAAGCATTTTCTAGTGAACCTCTGCCAAAGTTAATTCAGATTATGCCCCTGGAGGTGTAACTGGTTCCACCCAAGGTTACTTGATTAACATAGTTTATAAGAACATTTTTAAATCTCAGATGTCTGAAACCCCAAGGCCAAGAGTTTCAAAATTTTCCATAAAGCATTGCCTAGTGATCCTTTACTAACATTGTTCAAACTTTATCTTTGGGGTCATAACTGGCTCTACCCCAAGTGGTCAGATGTTTTACATAGACTTGCTTAGGAAAACTCTTTCAAAATCTGCTTTTCAAAAGCAAAAGGCTGAGAATTGTGAAATTTGATATGTAGCATTGGCTTATGAATCTCTACCAAGATTGTTCAAACAAAGCCCCTAGGATCATAATTAGATCCACCTTGGGAGCCACGTGTAACATGATATTGCTTAGTAGACCTTAGTGGGGGGATTTTGATGAAACTTCACAGGAGTGTTCAGTACCAACCTTTGTGCCTACAAAATGGCCACCAGAGCAAAAAATAGAAAAATCATGTCTGGCTTTCACAGGTCAAACTGCTGGCGGGATTTTGACGAAACTTCACAGGAGTGATCAGTACTAACCCTAGTTATGCATATCCCCGGCACGTTGGCCACCAGAGCTAAAAATAGAAAAACCTTGTCCGCCTTTCACTTTTTTCCCCCCATTTTCATGACATTAAAAACAATTACTTTTTCCACCAGGCTGATATTAAAGCCCTTCAAGAAATGTGGACAAGTGCTATTGACATAGTTCAACCCCCACAATACACAATACCAAGCTGTGTTCACTCACAGATCAACACACCAAAACAACCAGTCTCCAAGAGGAGGTGTTGGCATATTTGTCCACCAAGACTTTGACTTTATGCGCATTGATACTTCTATGGCAGATATTGAATGTGTTGGGGTTCATATAACATCTCCATCTATATCAGTATTGAATGTTTATAAACCTCCACAACTTCACATGCATTATTTCTGTGAACAGCTCAGTTTGATTCTTAACAATTACCAATTTCAAGAACAATTGTTCTCGGTGACTTTAATGCACCAGTGTCAGTTATTGAACTTGAACAAACCATGACTTACTTCAATCAACTTATAACAACTCCCACTACAATTGGGCAAATGCTGATTGATCATATATATGTGAAAAACCTTGCAGTTGTATGATCTGGAACTGTGCCAACTTATTACAGCTATCATGCAATTACATATGCAAACATTCAGATCAACAACAACACAGAGCCTGTATGAACAACTGATAGATCAAATTCCATCTGTGTTTGATAGCTTAAACTACTTCTGATGTTCAACACCAGTTGTCAATAGGTAACCTATATCTTTACTTTCTGATTGTAAAAACATGAAGTATTTCCTCATTTCTACATCACTTTTCAGCTTCACCTTCATCAATTAAATTTGTTAAAACCAACTGCAACTTATGTTTTGACTTTCACCCTGCATACCAAAAAACATGCCACTGTTCCATCCTAGAGTACATAGGGGCGAGACATATGTTTTTGTGACAAAAAACCCTTCTAGTTTAAAACTTAAGACCAAAATAAGTTGAAGTGCAGTTTGTGCAGATGAATTTTCTGTAACAGTTAAACTGTGTAACCTTTCAAAGCAGAATAGTAAATCAGGCACTTGGGGTTTCTTAGAACAAATCTCTCATCAGAAAATTAAACAGGTACATGTATACATGATTGAATTTTCTGTCACAGTTTTTAAACCGTATTTCAGGATAGAAAGCCAAAGAGTGAATGTTAATTCTGATCAGAATTTAGGAAAGTTAGAAATCCAGAAAACAGGCTATCAGGCAGAACATTTTCTGCAGAAAGAATGCCCAACACCCAGGGAAAAGTCATTGATGGAGCAACTTATAAAGGTAAATTCTTTCTTAATTACTGGGCATAAGCATTGGAAATTTTGATTATGCAAAAGGTAAACAGGAAATACTTTTATTGGCTGACTAAAGAAGCATATAATATCCTCAATGTAAAAACCACTTTTATCAAAGTGTCATGAGAATTTTAATGCTTAGGGACTTTAAGTAAATTAATCAAATTCATGTGAAATATGGTCATATTTTTTTAAAAAGTTGACACAAAAGCAGTGACTGCTTACATAACATATTAGCTGGATGAATTTAACTTTCTTGCAAGCATTTCACAATGTTTTGGGTTTTGTTTTTCCTTACAGGAAAAAAGTGAGAAGGAGCAGTTGGAGAAATTAAACCATATGTTACAGGAGAATATATGTCAGACACATGCAGCACTTACTTATACAAGACAAGATAAATCAAACCAGTTGATAAGAACACCTGTAAACTCGGTCAGTGATCAGGAAGTTCCATATGACAAATTGACAGAGTTACAACTTGGAAATAATGGCAGTTTTGCTTGGAAGCAGCCTCAGATATCAGACAATATTAGTGCTAAAAAGGAAAGAAATGAGACTGGAAAGAAATTTCAAAACTTGAATTCTGTGGACAAAGACATGTCCTCAAAATACCCAGTTATGTTAATGAAAATAAACTCACAGTCTCAAGAAACTCCAGCAATGATCACTAGAAGTGGTCAGAGATACCTTAAGCCATGTGACTCCAATCATCCAGTTGATCTTCAAGGTTCTGGTCCATCTGGAGATAAATATGAAAAACAAGAAGAAATATCTCCCAGTGTTAATTACCCAGTGAACTCAGGTAATGCCAGATTGTATCAACACACCAGTCTTGAGAGTGAAAATTTCCCCTTTGTGGCAGTACCATTAGATTTGTCCAACAAAAGCAATTTATCTACAACCTCCTTGGAAATGCAGCAGAATACAACAAGTTTTATCTTGGAAAATAATGGAAGTAGCAGTTCTGAGGGTAAATTCAAAGCTACAAGTGAAACAAAAGTTAAAAATACAATGAACAAAAATGCTGAGATTCAGTGTGGAACCCCATTTGTACCTCATTTAGAATCTGGGTCAAGGAAAGATGGGAATGCTGAAGAAAGAATTTCATGTATAAATGACAGAAGCTCTCAAACAACACCTTATTGTCATTTCAAAAATACTGACCAAAAGACAGGTAGCATTAAAGGTAAAAGAATTTTAATTGGAAGGTCAAAAGGAAGTGACACAGAAATAGATCAGATGAAAGCTGTAAGCTCACAGTTCTGTAACAGTAACAGCAAGTCTGTTGTGATACCTAGAGACTGTGAGAAAAAAGATGCAAAAAGTGTAGCGGACAGTAACAGTAAAATTGAAGGCCAACAGGGAACTTCAGCTTTATCTAAAATAAGCTCAATTTCAAATGACATCTTTGTTAAACCAGTTGCCCTACCACCAAAAAGGAAAATCAGAATAACTCCATTCCTTGGTTCTGATAAGATTTCAAGTGGAAAGTCAGAAAGCAGAGATGTAAACAATAATAGTAAGGTGGATGAATGTGACAGTGATATTCAGTCTGAGTTTGATCTCAACCTTTTTATGAATGTGAAAAAACAGGCATGTGTGAAACCAACAGCTGTAATAAAATCACAGAACAATGTGAGACAGATAGACAAAATGCTAGGTAAACCAGAGAGCAATGTAGCTGAGAAATGGCAAGTCCATCCATCTACCCCACATCGACAGTCCATTGTGCCCCCTCGACCAGCATATAGTGATTGTGGTTAAGTGTTTTTCCTTGAGCTGATTTCGCTTTTAACAGTCCCTAAAATTTCTGCTGTTCTAATTTCATATGCATAGTTTTTGTGTGTCAGGTTCAAGGGAAGATTGTTTGCACAGTGATGTATGTAGTAAAATGGTTGTATAAGCATTTGTCATTCACAGATTTTGCAAAATAGTTTGTTGTCACTGTTAAATATGAATGGATTAATGTTAAGAACCACTTGGCTTTTAATGGTGAAATACATGATTTGTTTGTTTTCTTATTCTAATGGAGTCAAAGAAAGTTATATGATGCTCATTCACGTAAATTTTCATACCAGCAGCTGTCTATAACCCTTTGTAGGGTGCATTATGTGGAAAACACCTTGTCTTTTTTTACTTTTAGACAAACATTTCAGTAATATAGGAAATGGAGTAGCTTATTTCATTTTTTTTTACAATTTGATAGGTACTAGGAGATGTTTGCTTGGAAGTCCATACAGTAATAAGTCACATGGCCAGAGAAGGCATTCACTAGATGATAGCGGCATACATTCACCTAGAGATATTCTCAGTATGAGTAGACAAGCAAGTCCTGTTGATAGTAAGTATGTATGTATTAGTTTAATAGTATAAGGTTGATTGTATAACAATTTCTTACAGTTTATCTTAACTACTCTCATTTATTGCTTCCTGGAATTCTGAGCATCATTTATGCTATGAAGGGTTGTGGATATCACAGTAAGTCTGCTGAGATGATTAAAACTTGAGATTTCAAGGCTAGGAGCCTGATGCTTCTCCCCTGGAACATAATCCCACCCTGGAATGAATATAATGCAATACATATTGTCCTTTTTTTTAAGAATACCCAGGTGTTTTGATGTAGGTGATTTCTCTTCAACTAAGTAATATAGTAATTTTCAGAATCAGTTTTATGTTAGTGTTTTTGAAACCATGTAGCTGATTAAGGAATTCTTTGCCTACATCATTGGCCTTTGTAATTGTTGGAGTGTTTTTACTTTAATTATAATAAAAATTTGAAAGAAATATCCATATATTCATAAGGTAAATTTGTTGACATTATGATGTTGTTCTTGTATTAAATGTATTATCAAGGTAACATAGATGGATTCCGTAGTAGCAGTGATCTGTCTGATGAAGAAGGTGGGCCTCCCAACATCAGTGCAGCTGTACTCAGAAGTAGTAAAAAACTCAACAAGAAGTTGGAAAACAATTGTCCAGGTGACATTATTACATAAATTAATCAATTTACAGTCTTTTGGCTTTGTTATATAATGCTGGAAATTGTTCAGTGACAAAGTCATTCAAGGTGAATGAAACCCTGTAAAGATCAGAATAATATCTATTGAAAAAAGAAAAAAAATACTGCTTTTTTTCAGGTAAAATATGATTGTATTTGATTTTTCCCATGGGTCTTTAAAAGTAGCTTGAATCATATTCATGGCACTGTTTTCATTGGGAAATGATGCAGATGATAGATTTTTATCATAAATATTATGAATGAATAATTTCCAACAGACTTTTTGTCTTTATTTTTTGACATTGACATTTAGAACCTGATGTCTGCTGTGGTGGTTGCAACACAAGGGAGGCAACTAATGAAAGTTGATAATGACTTATCTCAGCATGAGTCTTTAACGCCCATTGGGCAAAAAACTAATGCAATACCGATATTGTTTTTTTTCTTTCATTGATTTAATTATTAAATTAATATGGGTCTATGGACCCCACCCCAACCCAATAATTTTTGTATTCGGCAAAGACCCATGACCCATAATTACGATTGCTCCACCATGCATAATTCTTAATTTCTAGTTCACCCCATGACCCACAATTTTTTCGGGTGCTGTCCCTTCCCCCCATACACTTATTACTGGAATTGCCCTTACAGTAATTGTGTACTGATTTCCCACTAATTTAAAATCTGAGAAAAAAAATACAGCTAAAACACATGTTTCATGATATTTTTCATGATGTGTAGAAAAGCTTCTTATATTTATAGTTTACTCTGCATATTTATTAAATGTACAAGGCCAGTAGATGCTACATTTCTTTCATGTTCAGGTTGCCATTGTTTCTAGGTTGCACAGGAGTCTACAAGTCTGGTGGAGAAGGGCTGGAGCTAAACTCTAGGACTTACAATATTGCCCTGGAAACTGACCCTAACACATGCCCTACACACCGAAAACTTCGACAGCTTGAGAGAATTTTCATTCACAAACTAAGAAAATCTAAAAGCTTGAAAAGTAGACTGAAAAGAAAATTTCAGAACAAACCACCAGGGACAGCCAGGGATTTGAAAATAAAAGAGGCAGCTTATGACTTTTCATCAGAGTCTGCTGATAGTGTGAGTACTAATGATTCCTGGTATCATTTGGTGACATTGAGTAAATAACTTTCAAACTTAATTTTTGAGGACGTAGGAGAGATGTTAGTCATATAAGCATCTTTGATGAAACTTTAGCAAAAATTTGCGTCTGACAACCATTTTGATAAAGATAATGATTTTAAGTTGTTATTTAAGCTATTGTGGTCACCTCTCTATCCTGATAAGTACTCTCCTTCATTTTCTTTTAAAAATCACAGTTTCTGAAAAAAAGAATAAAGATTGACTTGGCCAGATCTGGACATCAAATCTTAGTTATTCTGCCACATATAGACAACTTTGATTTTGAGAACTTTAATTTTGAGGCCAGACTTACATAATGCTGTAAAGGATTTCTTTCTTTCTTTCTTTCTTTTTGAGACTTATGAGCCTGTAAATCTGCCACTCAGTCATTAGTAAGCTAGCAAATTAACATACAAACAAATGAAGGAACAAATTTTGTACCGTGTACTATTTTCTATAAAGCTGTATGTCTTACTTCCAGAGTGTGAGTGGATGACAAAAATCAAATTTAAGTCTCAATGTGAACCTTTGCCTCTTATCCAGGTGACAGTCTTTCTAGGCTTTAAACCCTCATTGCACAAATTCATCGCATCGAGGCAATGTGTCTGAACCATATTTTCATCCTACCAAATGATACAAAATACTTAGCAGTATTGTCTGTTTTTGTTTGTTTCTCATTGTGCATAAAAAGATTTTGAAATAACATGGCACAAATTTTTATCACATGCATCTGAGGTCAGTGGACAAATTACATAGAATAGTAGCATCTGATAGTATCTAAAATAAGACACTTTAGTCAGTATGATGGACAATTGAGAGGACTTGCTTTACCTGCTACAAAAATAACATTCCAAAAATTTGCACAGATTTATCATTTCACTTTAAAAGCACTGCCTCATACCAGAAACTTGGGTGCATTTGTTACTCATAGTGACAGCTTTTATTAACATTACTTAAATCTTTAAAAGTTAGGTTAAAGTTAGACCTTCCATATCACAGCAAATTTAATTATCAGCTAATTCTGAAATTCAGTAATCCTCTAAAAAAACCCAACAGATGTACACACCTTGATTTATACACATGAAATTTATATCTACTTGATGCAAATTAAGTTACACAGAAAACTTTGTACAAATTTATTATCGCCGTCCCTTGAAGTGCTATGGACTTCCTATTTCCCTGTGTAAAGCCCTGAAGCCTTGACCTTCAAGCAAAATTTCTACAGAAAACATTTTTCATTGATGTAAATTCAATCTCCTACAAATTATTTTGTCATTTTTAAAGCAAAACTTTATAGTGTTGGCTCTTTTTTTCCCCAGATAGACCAATATTTATGAGCTAAACTTTTTCCCTGGAGTAAAATCAATATGCAACTGATGGATTTTTCTGGATTTTTTTTTTAACAATAACACTAAATTCTTGATTTAGTTTTTCTGAAACCAATAAGAGATAAAGCCTGAAGTAGAGGAATGACTTTTGTTTAGAAGTGCATGTGAATTAAACAAGGAATATTCTGTCATACGTTTTTCATGAATTTATAGGAAAGGAGATTGTTTTTAATGGTAATGAGATAAGACATGTATCGTCATTTTTTTTTTTTTATTTGGAAAATATCTTGTGATCAGCTTTGGGATACATGTTTGTGTTATTTGTTTTCTGGTTTAGAAAAATGAGCTTGCAGTGTTAAAAGGAGAAAATAGAGGCATTATGATTATAATGCTTCTTATTTATACAATTTTATTGCCAGATTAAATTTTTATGGAGAGCTTTCATAAAGTTTGCTGTTATTAAACCATTATAAAATAATGCATAATGATTGGAAATGTTTTAGCTGAGTATAAGCAATAACAATTGCTTGTAAAATAGTGAATTTACAGCAAAAATAAAATAGCTCATGAGCTGTTCTAAGGGACAACCATACATGTATAGATGAGAATTGTTTGTATTAATTAATGTCTTATATTCTTGATTTTTTGAAGGAATATTACCTATCTGCAAATGTTTGTCTGTCATTGGAAATTTTTTTTTGTTCAGAAAAGCAGAACAGTGGAGTGTTTATCATTTCTTCCAAGCATATGACATATTTGTGCTGAAAATCTGACTATTTTACTTGACATTTTAGATTTTTTTTGTATCATTCCTTAAGAACTTGAAAATTTTGTTGCAGTTATCACCTCCATCTAATGAAGATTGTGATGACCTTCAGCCTCTGAGAAGACAGAAAAAGCGTCGAAAGCGGGTTCCTTACAGTTCAGAAGAAGAGGAGAATCTGGTAGAGGGTGTTAGGACAATCGGCAAGCATTGGAACCAAATACTAAACACCTACAACTTTCATCCATCCAGAACAAATGTGGATCTTATGGACAAATATAAGAGAATGATGGTAGATTTGTGAACTTTTCTCTAATATTATAATTTACACCTAACTGAATTTTCAAAGCTTTTTCTTTACAAATCTATGAAGGGATAAAATTTTGGAATATAGTCTTCCTTAACCTTTATCCTGCAGGTGGCAATTGTGTTTGCCTTTGTGACAAGTTCAGACAATGATCAGTCTATACATCCATGCATCCTGACCATGATCTGGACTGTTCACTATTCAGTCAGTGTTTTTACAACTAATTCCCCCATAAACAATAAATGGATCTGTCCGAATTGAAAGATAGACAAGACCATTAAATATTTAGCAAGGTAATGGTTAAACTTTGAAATTTGACAATTGTTTGTATAGGTTGGCTAAGTTTTTTATTATACTGTTTAAGAGTCTATTTTGATAAGCATATTTAACATTTCTTAGAATGACAACTGCATCATACTTGACCATAAACAACCCCCTCCCTTGAAAAATGTATGCTTGGCAGCCTCATCTGCTTCAGTATGCAGCTAAAAATATAATCCAGTGAAGTGCACTGGTACCAACCTTTTGCTCAATACATTCCCCACCCTCTCCCCAGGACTGATTTTGAGTCAACAATTACCTTTCAGTGTTGAGATTTACATCTAATATTTGGTCAAACTTAGAAGACCCAAATTTAGTAAATATTTATTTCACCACAGCATCTACTCACTTATGTTTTATGCAGCCTGTGATTGGCTGAAATCACACGCAATGACAAGATGCAGCTACCAGACATATCTGTTTGACTGACTGAGCTGTAACAGGTATTATGTGGTTTTGCAAAATGTTTATTATAATATGTGAGTTTAGTGGTGTGCCTAAATTTTGCAAGGCATAATAAATATGTTACTTAGTCCCATCACCAGTAAAAATGGTTGGCACAAGTCTGTCAGCTTGTCAGTCTGTTTGTCCTTTCCTATGAACTGGTAATAGAAAATGGGTTTCTGCTGTAGCATCCTTATCATATGGTATGTGTATGATGATAAAAAGTTTTAGAATTGCGCATTATTTTAAAATCTCATTATTACCCTTATTTAGCAGTTTAGCCATTCAAGGCTAGTATGGCTTTCTTGTTTTCATTGATCTGTCAATTTTCTAGGCATCCAGTGGACAAGCCACAAGTTCCAAGTGTGTGTCTGTAAAGTCAAGGTCACGTAAGGCATTCTCAATGTGTGAAGAAAGAAGTTCCAAGTGTGTGTCTGTAAAGTCAAGGTCACGTAAGCCATTCTCAATGTGTGAAGAAAGAAGATTGAGACGGGGTGTCATGAAACATGGATACAACTGGAAAACTATCCTGAAAAATTTTACATTTGCTCAGGGAAGAACCACAGAAGACTTGAGAAACAAATGGAGAACTCTACACAAGAAAATTTAGCTTAATATAGCATGTGTCTGCATCTTTTTTCATTGGCAATATTTTTCACAGGCTTATGAGTGGAACTTTTCAAATCTTTAAAAAAACCTTTTAAGTAGGTGAAAATCCTTCAAGAAAACAGGCAAATGCAATTACATTTGTTTATCTTGATTATATTATTTTGTCTTTGAAAAAAAAATGAAAATTAAAAAAAAGAAAAAAGAAAGATACCAAAAAGCTCTAAACAGTCTTTTTTACCACCATTGTCTAATAGACTGTCATCAGTCTGTCCAAAACAGCAATGACCATTAATATTTTGTTATTAGGTAAATGGTGTCATCTGGTAGCCATTTATCAAGATTGTTTAATCGATGTTCATGAAGTCAGTGTAATAGTCATTGTCACATGAGTCACTAATATATTCTAGAATTAATATAGGAAATAAATGTTCTTGAAATAACTCTGTAGATAGGTAAGACATTTAGGTGTGTTGTCACTTTCACCTGTATTGAATGTAAAGGACCACCTTTGAGGTTATGGATGCATGCATGCTCACAAAGAAATTTTTCTAGTTCTTATTGTTAAATGATGCATTTTAGCATTTTTCTGGGGCTCAGATTTCCCAGCCTTACAGATTTTATTGGAGATTTGGATGTTTAATATTTTTCATTTCTAGAAATGAAATGTATGATTGTGGTTTCAGAGTATATTTATCTTTAGTTGAGATTTTTTTAGTTGTGACCCTTTGGACAAAACTATCTCTTGCTAGAGGGACACTCGTTTTACATGCACTTGTATAGAGGAAAAATTTTGGTTTTCTAAAACAGCAAGGCAGGGCTGAGATATTTTGTATGTAGCATATTTAGAGGTTTTCTTTGTCAAAAGTACCTGCTGTTATCTCTCCTTTTAAATAATTGAAAATCATGAAGGGAAAAAACATCCTCTCTAAAGCTACTTGGTAGAGGACTTGAAAAATTGTTACATGGATTTGTGTAGAAATTCTTGTTGATTTAAAAATTGCTGATATAGTGAATAAGATAGACATGATTTTTCAGAATGTGTTAATGAACCTCTCTTTGGCGTCTTTTTTAAAGAAACTTACTTGTAAATACAAATAAAAAGGCAGCATAAAAGTTGAAAAATGTGAAAATGTCCTTTATTTTATGCCAGATGTTGTGCCATGTAACCTTCATTTTGAATCCCCCTAAAAAAAACTTCAATTTTTTTTTTCATTATATCCGGCTTGGAGACCTGACTGTTTTGGAGAAGGTTAAGCTTTTTATATTATTGTCTAATAATTGTATGTGTCCTATTGCTGTGTTAGTACCCAGTCCTTTCAATCTTTAAAATTATAGAAGCGGTAAAAGTGAACCAGTAATATCTATTTTTTATTGATCTGTGCTCTTAAGGCAAGACAAAACTTAAGAAGTGTACTGAGGTTTATTGAAATTCTACATAATCCAAATGTATTTAGAATTGATAGATGTCTGTTGTTGAAATGTACATGATTTTTTAAAATTCATTGTATACTGAATGTCATGCGTTTGGTCATTTTGAACACTTTAAAAGCTCTTGTCAAACTTTATGAATATCTGAAATATCTTTTATTCTTTCTTTCATTTACATTGGTTGAAAATACTAAACATTTCTTTAAATGTTTTTTTTCTTTTGAAGCTGTGGGAGTAAGGTGATTTATTTATGGCATTTTTAAATTTACATGTTTCTAAAACAGTTTAGACATTCTTTAAATGTTATTACTCTATTAATTTTGACAGCTACTAGTGTTAGCTTGAATCTTACATTTAATCAGACAACTTATCTGATTTTATTTCATGACCATTTCTTGTTTATGCATATTATATATAAGTTGTTGAATAATGTTTATGTCGTAAAGTAGTACATAGATTTGTTCTGAAGAAATTTGTTCTGTGAATTGTTGTCCTCAAATATGTGCTCAGGGACTGATTACTTTATAATTGTTTTGTCATTATTTCAATAAATCATAGTTGTTCTTATTGAGATATATTTTTACTTGCAGACCTGTGAAGGATAAAATATTTTAATTGGATATTTTATTGTGTAACACAGGAGCAAATGCTGTGCCTGGTTTGTTGCCTTAAAATTATGTCAGTTTAGAGGTATGAACATATATTACCAACTTGAAATAAATTTCTGTAAGTCTTTAAGAAAAAGGAACAGTGATTAATTGTTCATGTTCTGGAAACAAAAATTATTCGACAAAGAGGCGAACCGTATGTTTACATGCCATGCTAACATTGAATGATTGCGAAGAATGGGCACACCAGGCCTTTTTGAGATTGTTACAGTGAGTGCACAGGGAACGGTCTGCAAAAAAAGTGTCCATGGTGACACAGAGTGATCTAGTAATATTCTTTTTTATCCACAAATGTTCACATGAAGACAGAACTTGAATTGTCGAGAATGGCAGATAAAATGTTGTTTAGAAGTTATATTTTAAATCGTAAAATGTTAAAGAGTTACCCAGAGTTATTGATGGTGGATACATGTTAATGTGTGCACAAGACTCTGCCTGATCATAAAAGTACAAGAACTTAGTGCCTTAGATAAAACATACGGATGGATATACGTTCAGCTAATACATGTATATACCACTCCAATGGCGTGATGTATGTGTTCTGATCATTTTACTCGTGACTTATGACTAGGGAAATACAGGAGTGGGGAGATAGTGGCAAAGTCCTAGAGAAAATAGAACCTGTACTAAATATAATGTTACATGGAAAATCAAAGAATACTTCATAGCAGTACTCAAATTTGGTCTGAAGTATGGTCGTATATTAATGAAAGCTTTTGTTCTGTTGACATACGTGTAACTTGTTTTGGTATATATTCTGTATCTGTCAAAAGTCAAAAGCTACTGGAAATTTTCCCCACACATACAATTACCTCAGATTTACTGAATTAACGTCGACTACAGTGACTAAGTGTTTGTGGCAGAAAACGACTGAGTCATTTTATATTGCAGTTAAATAAAATTTTCACGTGTTCAAATGGTTAAAAAACAGAATCTGTTTCACCTTCAAAAGCTTGAAAGCTAGGCACTGATCGGCTGATTGAAAGGTCATGGTGAAGGTGACCTTTTTTCGGTGACGTTCTGATCCTAACAGAAGCGCCGAGCGTTATTTAGGAGCTGATTTTAATCAGATTGATCATTATGTATATATTCTTCTTCAGGATATTGCTCAGACTTCAAAAGCAATCGTGACTTTTTACAGCTTCTTTCTTCGGCTTCAGGATGTGAAATGTGTTGTAAGTTTATGATATTTAATTACAGAGTACAGTACTGAGATTGGAAAAATGACCTCTAGAATATTTTGGTCATGATCACTTCAGGCGCGTCGCACGCTCGCAAGCATTGGGGCGGCGGCGGCGTGAGACAAAAGGAGTGGGCCATGGAAGTATGTCCCCTCCCTGTTGCACGTTTTGGCAGTAAATCAGAAGATAAGTGTCGTATGGTGCTTGTAAATTTACAGATTTTGTAGCAAAATTAGATGCATTTAAGGTTAGAGGTACATTACGAAGTAAAGGAATCAGGCCTTCTACTGATTTAACTCTATTGTGGTATTACTTGTAGTGTCTATCAAATGTCATATACTGTTTGAAAATTCCCAGCACATACAATTATCTCAGTATTTTACTTGTGTACAGTTACGACGTGTTTATGGCAAAAAAGAATCTTGACATGCGGGGTTTGTGTCATTGGGATCCCAGTCAAATATAGATTTTCACAGGCTCCACCTACAGATTCAAAACGTGGTTGAAGCGTTGCTCTGCTTGGCTAATGAAAAGGTCATGAGAACGTCATCTTCTGTCGGTCGTCCTCAGATCCTAACAGCGTAGCTATTTTAAGATATGATTTTAATCAGATTGACACTAAGTATCGATTCCTGAAAAGTTTACCTCACTTGACAGTAACAACCTGAAGTTAATAACGTCTTATCTTGAGAGTTGAATACTAAATCTACGACACAATAAATGCTTGAAATTTGAACAAATTTAAAACTTTGCCAAAAAGTGATTGAAAATGTAGTTTATCTGTCTTGTTCTTGTGTTCAATACATATGCCCCTCAATTATTAAATCATCACTGGGACATGGCTTGAGTTGAAATTTTCGTATGGTGTAAAGGGTTGTTCCTATAATAACCTCAAATTTCAGTTATTTTTTGTCATGTCTTGATCTATCCATTGCTACTTGAATCCGCTAGGAAAGGCAAGGCGTCCGAAAAACTCCACCCATCAACCGAACATACATTTCATCAATATATGATACATTATATTTTGAGAGGAAGTTGACAGGGCATTTCTGTTAAAACTGTTTCGGTTTTTAATTTTGCATTTTAATGATTTACTTCATTATTGTTACTTAATCCTGTCTGAAGACTCGTATTTTTTGTGATTTTTGAGCACTGTGACAGCGCTGAAAACCTGGTGTGTAATATCGAAAATCGTATGTGTCAGTTATTCGCTATCTTACCAGCACCAGAAGACATTATGATATGATGTATTTACAAAAATGTACTGAAAACAGGGATTTCTTGTCTTAACGAACTTAAGAATTGATACGTAGATGGCTTTAGGAACAAAAGGCAAGGTAGAAATATGAAATCTTCCATGTCAATAATTCAGTTAGCCGCTAGGTGGCGGCATATGCTCTTACTTAGCTGAAAAATAAGTAATGAAAAAAGGTTATCCACTATTATTCATTTGTGAGAATGGACGTCCCGCAAAAATCTAAAGATCTCAGCCTGTTGAATAATTGTGTCTTCTCTTTAACTAAGTGGCACACGGCAGGATTTTGAAACAATACAAATTTTCGCATGTAGAGTCGGGAACCATATATCTGTCTCTTCGTGAAACTCTACGAGATCTTATGGTTCTATCATATATGTTATAGTCACACAGCTCTTAAGCTTTTTCTGCTCAACGTGATTCATTAAAATAGTGCTATATTAGCTGTGTAAAGGCGATGTCTGTTGGTATATGGGCGGAGTAATTGACAAAAACACAATTTATAGTAAACAAAATTTATATAAAGAGTTTAAATACTGAATTATTAGAAATTTCATCATAATACTGACTGTGTAAAATAAAACAACATCTGACTGAGCAAAAACAAAACAATACTTGAATGTGTACAAGTCTTTAAAAATCTTTGAAATTTCTCAGACAAATGAATAAATATTTGGTTGGTATTTTCCCGTCATATTTTTCTAACTTCATACCAGTGTATTGAAAAGAAACTAATCGCTTCAGTCATGTTTAAAATGTAAAAACGATTTAATACATTATGTATCACATATTCAAGTATTCAAACTTTTAAGTGTCCATATGATAGAAAATTATATAAGAGAACTCTAGGATGGAACCTTGTTATACGAGTAAACTCCCTTGTATTTGCTGGGACTCTGTATAGCTAACTTCCTCGCTCGTTCATTAGAACTCATCATAGGTAACTCCTCCACAGCTGGAACTAGAAAAAATATATCACATTCAAGGCATTATAACATTTTTTGCATAAAATACATTTTATTATCCCGTTTGTGAACTACGGATTTACTTTTCCTTAAACTACTGCAGAAGGTAAAAAGCGCCCCCTCAAACATGTCTCAAATAAACAGGTACTCAGAAGGTTACGAAAACACATTTCTTAATGAAAACAGTTACTACTAGATATCTTTGCTACTTTGAGAACTGACCAGTGCGTGTGACCACTGACCAGTGCTTGAGACGTAGATGCCTCTGTCCAATATTGTATGGTCTTTACGCTTAAATATACATAAAATCTGATGAACATTTTATATAACAAAGAAAAAAAGTAGAAGGTATTTGGAAGGTTGTCTGATAAATTACATTCACTAAATATGGACCCTTGCGTATTGCCATTTCAATGGCTCTGTATATACAATGGCTCTATACATGGATCTGTTACCCTTTCCGATTAGTCCAAGCACTAAAGCCACAGAAAAAGCAACCATCTTTTATACTTATATATATTATCAGCTTCTCTTAAATCATTTGGTGAAAATATATCTTACGCTGTACTCCCTCACGTCTTTGCCTAGCAACTTCGTGGTCGAAACCTCTGTTGGCGGAATACAGTTGGCGACGTAAGTGCGGTCTGTAAGGAGACTGGGCCTGTAGGGTTTGGTTAAACTGTTCCTCATCATATATTGATACTAAACCTACAGGATGAAGAAATGATTTGATTTATATCGTTATCACTGACTAAACTTGGTTCTTTTTAAAACTACTGATGCAAAAATACTGGATAACTTGAATAGTTGTCCTTGTATGACGTTGCAAGTCCGACTGAATAGTTCAGGCTTGGGCAAATTTTAATTAGGCAACATGACTTACAGGCTACGGATCAAAGTCTTAAAAATTATACTTAATTCTTTTTTATCATTATTTCTCGTCAGAAATGAAAAAAAAACCCCTTGAGCAGTGATACTGTAGTTTTAAAACAGAGCATCGGGCCTTTTTAAAGTGGCCTTGACCATGATAGAAACAGCAACCTTCTGCAAGTATCTTCGGTGACCCAGATATGCCCTATGATATCCTCAATCTGTCGTTTCTATAAATTAAATCTTGTTGGGTATGGCTGGCAAAATGTAAGCAGGGGTATATGACTTACCATCTACATAGCACACGCGACTTCCTGCGTGACCTAAAACCTCCTTTATATGTCTCCAGCTACCCCCTATTCTTCCTTGTCGTAGCCTGAAATAGAAGAATTTCAAAGTTAAACTTTAAGCACTTCCAACGCAGTTCTCGGCCCATGTGAGAGTTTTTTTTTTGACAACAGGAGTGATGAAGGTAGTACTACTACTGTTTATCTGCTAGTCATTTTATCGTGTAGACAGAATAAAACACTGCACTGTAAAGGTTCTCTAAAGACGTTGAATAGTATTTTGATTTGTGCTTTATAAAAGCATCGCTCATTTACAAACTGCAATGTTTTTAAAGCACTAATTAATTAATGATTTGTGTTCCTTTTTCTTTGAATTTTTAAGAAAATCAATTCTAATTGTGAAAGGTAGATTATGTTCTCTCAAAAGAAATGAGGTAGTGATTCGTTTAAAACTGTTAGAAGCACACCTAGGCAGCCCAGGGTTGGGAAATCTGTAAGCAATTTGCTGGGTGAGGTCGGCGTAAGACTCTCGGAATCTCACGTTGAAGTCATCTGTCTGTGGCTTCACGCTCGTCTCGGTCTCCTGTAACAGAATAATTTTTGGAAACTTTTTACGGTCATTTTGGTAGTCCTCAAAATATCACAACGAATGAGATTTATTCCTTATATAACATGCATTGTCCATCATTGTTTTAAAACGCGACATTTGTTATTACAACAGAAATACTTGAGCGTCATCGCATCTCATAAAACACATATATCCTAAAAAGAAGAAGCATTGGTAAAGGAGATAAACGCTGCACTTCTGATTAGAGGTTGTTGGTTCGAATCCCACCAGTGCTGAGAGTCTCCAGTCAGTTCACATTTCACACTTTCGGCGCGTGTACTGGTCTGAATCCAGACGGAATTTATATAGGTTGCATTAATTTCTTTTACGATCGATGTACATTACATACTAAAAGGTAGTATTTCATTGTTTTTTGTTGTTTTTTTTTTTTTTGTTCAGAAAGACTAACAATGTTGACTCTACATCATGAGGGGAAAGGACGCGGGTACAGCCGTTGAAAACTAATTATAATATAGTGTTTTGTTCTTGTTGGAGATGTGTTACCTTAGTTGTATGTTTCCAGTTACCATCTGAGAGTGTGACCGGAACTCCTGTACGGCTGTCCCTTCCTCCAGACATTTTCATCCATTCATTCATCTTGCCGTATGTTGTCCTGGAAAAAAAAACAAGATACAGAAATTATTATCCATGACAGTTTTATTCTAAGTGTGTTCATACACTGACATCTCTCTGGTGAATTTTTGATGATTTATGTAAATTGTATCGCAAATAGAGCAAGTATTAACTCAATCGTGACACAGTTAAAACAAAATAATGGTATCGTTACAATGAGCATGTCTGTTTAGGTCATTTGGTGACCAAATTTATTCAATTTTTATTCCCTAGACAATATTTGTATCACTACTAAGATGCGTAAATATTGATAAACAAAAATGACACATAATTTTGACATGAATTCAACTCATTCTAACTATAATTTGAAGTTGTGGCAACCCGCCTGAGAAAAAAAAGTGATAATGCACCTTTTTTTCACTTTTATATCATAATTAGCTAAATCCGTCATCAGACTTGTAGTAAAAAATCGTGGAGTAGAAATAAATTTATTCATAATTAAAACATAAACCTAGATATCTGAATGGAAGCGAGACAGCGTTCGTTTTTCTGTCAATCATACCCTTGTCAATCATTCCCTCGTCAATTATTCCCTTGTCAATCATTCCCTCGTCAATAATTCGCTCGTCAATTATTCCCTCGTCAATCATTCTCTCGTCAATTATTCCCTCGTCAATGATTCCCTCGTCAATTATTCCCTAGTCAATCATTCCCTCGTCAATTATTCCCTCGTCAATCATTCCCTTGTCAATTATTCCCTCGTCAATTATTCCCTCGTCAATCACCCCTCTTTACTTTTCTCCGATTAAAGAGAAAGAATTACCTGTAGCTTTTATTTCTATCCATATAATGTGCAATTTTAAATAACTCATCTTCAATCGGAACAGTAATCCACAAGGATTCTTTAGGATCCGGTAAGTTCCAGACAGAATCTTTTGGATATTTTAAATGATCAAATGTGTATTTCGGCGATCCGTCGGGCTTTGTCGGTATCTCTATTGTACCAAGTCGAACCCGCTTCTCTAGAATATTTGGCGAGACAAGTTTCGGCATTATCGTCGTGATGAACTATTTATTGCACAAAGTTAATCTCTCATTATGTAGCTATTCACTTGTCAGTGCATTATTTTCACCAAAATAAAATGTATCTCCCTGTCTGCGTATGATCAAAATAAGTCCATGTTCTTTAAATTAATGCCACTATTGCAATTAACTTAAACCATTCATAAAACAAAGTCCATTATAAGTTAATATATTTTCAATGGACATCTTCCGAACGTAACCAGGCGCGTCTAACTGATAACCAGACAAATTGACAAAGCTTAAGGTAGTTCTATACCCAACTATGTCGGTTCATTGTTATCGGAAGATTGGACTGGCAATTGCCTTTTTTCGCTTGGCTTTCAGACAATGTAACCAATGTATTGCCTTCAATGGACGAGGTAACGTTCTGCAGATTTTATCATCTCTTAATTTATTCCAAAATGTTAACGAATTTTTTATGCTTAAGTTCTGTTCCCAGGCAACAGATGCTTTGCGACGAGAAAAAGTGACAGAATTCACTCTTTGTGTCTATGTAAATCTGCGTAGGCGAATGTAGACTCTCACGGTTCACATTATAGTAAGTTGCCCTAAAAGTATTCAGTATGATATAGACATTTTAGGATTACTCCAGAAACAAGCTTAAATTGGTATTAAGTACGAAAGAAGCTTCTTAACCGCTTACACCAAAGCCTTAAACCCAATACTAAAACGTCCTAACACAAACTGTATATGTAGAGAAACAATGGTACAACTATAGGTTTGTGAAGACAGCTTGTAAATATTTGATGAATAGTTAACATGTATGACAAGTCGTTTGTGCTTTTTGTATTCTATTGTCTTTCAAAAAACTGATATAGAGTGTAGCTGAATAATCAATTTAAGATACTTTATACTGTGAACAACTCGATAGGGCATATTGAAGAAATAAGTATACAAATATGGTAACAGTAAGAGGCTCAACAGTACTTGAATAATCTCTTTCTGATAACCAGATTTTCATTACAAGGTTCAGACCACTTTTCATCATAGCGTGTTCTTTGTATAATTCGGGCGTGTCCTCTGGACTAAACTCGCGATCAGTAAACCGCTTTGCTATTCTATCAGTAAAATATTTAATATTATGAGTTGATTTTATTATATTTGTTTATTCATTTATATGTATTATCTGACTTTGTCTATCTGTTTTCTTTCTTTCGTTTATTTCGTTTCTTTCTTTCTTTCCTTTCTTTTTTTCTTTCTTTCTTTTCTGTCTTTCTTTCTTTCTTACTTTATTTTTTCTTTACTTCCGTCCTTTCTCTAATTTTTTTCTCTTTATAGTTTCCTTTTCCCCCCATTTCTTTTCTTTCTTCGTTCGTCCGTTTTGACCAGAAAGGAAAGGTATGTCATAAAACCTCTGTAATTGACTGGCATGATAAAGCGTTTATAAGATACATAACAACCGCTGTAATAATTAAACACGCTTGCATAAAAAACTTTTTCACAACATTCAAGAACATTGCTATTCTTTAAACATATTTTGTAACACTTTTGAAAGGAAAAAAGACATAGTTTGTCTTTTTCTTACAAATATTTTGTGAAAGACAGGTGCAATCAATAAGAAATGAATCATATTAAATCGAACAAATAATCAAAGTATTAATAAAGCTCTAATCACCCGGCCAAAGATTATCTTTGAGGGCGCTTATGTAATCTACTGCTTTGTAAGATCGATTTATAGTTGTTTAATCAATGTTTTCACATTGAAAGAGTTTGCACTAGTCTATCAATCACGCTAAATAAATATTCTCCCGACAGTATGTAATGTCTGTCTTAGTGCAGTGGTTTAAAAACTGTTAATATTATTTATCTTATTTTCATTTAATGTTTTGATACTAAAGATCTAATACAAAGATCAATGCACAGGTTTTTCATGGTATTATGTTACGGATCTCTTATATGAAGCGTTTTATATATATATTTTTAAAATTTTCGTGTTCTGATTACGGAGCGATGACAGAATTCTAGGACATTCAAATATGTTTGAACTGGTTCCCGTTCCCCTCCAAGCCTAAGGCGACTAGAGTACCAATGACGTGACCGTGTATCAAACATGAAGCTGTCAAGCTTAATGCTCTTCTACACAGTTCTAGGGAAAATACAATACTATCAAATGTACACTTAATAGAAGAAAAAGAACAACAACAACGATAACATAATCAAAATATAAGAATATTATCTTTCCAGTAATATGATATTTCTTGTACAATAACTAAAATAATTTTACAGTTAGTCCAAATATTAATATGATGATGATGTTTATTATTATTATTAAATAGTGATGGTATTATACAATATTATAATAAAACTAACAAAAACAACAACTGTAATGAATATTTAACTTCTGTATATTTGAATTAAAGCACAAGAAAAAAATCAATCGAGTTAATGAAAGAGGAATTAAACATTTCTGACTTATTACAAATTACTTACCACTTCTGCTGGTCATCCATGACAGTAAATTATCTATCAACTTTCAATTTTAACAAAAAATATTTCATACAAACAAAAGAATGAAATGGACCCTTTAACCGCTTGATAGAATCTAAATTAAACATGTACAGGTACAAGGTATTTAGTTCAGTTTGAATGGGTCTTAAACGACTTATTTCATGATTTAAACTTTCTATTTTGTATTTTCATAAGTAATATTGATCACTAGCTAGACATTAACACAAAGGCGTATTCAAAATATATACATGGCTTTGCTGTTTATCGCCGTGAAAACTTCCACAATCCTTTTCGTTACCTGTTTGCCTATAGGGAACACTTATTTAGCAATCTACAGACTTTTTCTAGTGTCTTACGATGGCATTTGTAGATATTTATGCAAATTATTTAATATATCTACACGGCACTTGGAACATTACTACTGCTATTCTCATGAAGGTTTTTGTGACATTTTACTAGAGATAACATGTCACATAACTAACCTTTAATTTGCTGGATCCATATGTGTCTGCAACCATTGCAAACTTTCCTTGCAGTCTGGTTATGGTCTGCAGTGGTCGCTTTACAATTAGTAAGTTTACACATAATACCTAGGACTATGAAATATTAATGGTACAGTCCAAATTGAATTATAGACACGTCGAGTTTTAGACAATTACATATGGCAGGCTAGGGTTTTGAATGATTTGTATCAAAGCTAATACTGTCCTTGCATAACATAGTAAAAGCACAACACAGAGTAACTTGATACACATATTGTTGTAGGACATGAATGCGATGTGAATACAATTCCATTTTCAAGTAAAATACTGTCAAAGTTGCTTTTTTCGAGTCATCAGTGCCTTTCTGTTATAAAAATAGGTAGTCTGAAGTCGTGTGAGCATCCTTTACGTGAAAATAACTTATACGAAGATAACTTACCATGGTCGTTTAGGTAACTGCATATCTTCCCACAGATATGCTGGGGTTATGGTTCGCGGTTGTGCCGCCATTTTATTGTTTTCTGATATGTATTCTATATTTCTATGACTTTTAAACTATAATTCCGTCTTTCACATTATCCGGCAATTGAAACACTAAGCAGTTTATCGTTTTTTATTAGTCTTCTTTTTCTTTATTCATGAAATCTTGCCTAACAAATGGCTTCTCAACAGAAAACCCCTCAAGCGGCTCTGTAGGGAAGTCAAAGAAAACTACTTATAAAGTAAAAACATTAATCTATCAGTGTATTCCTTTAGCAAAGCGTTATAAATTACAAAAACACTATTATCCGGTATAAATGAAATGAATGTTTATAATACTGCCTATAACAGGGTTCGTTTGAATACCCATAAATAGAATGTATTAATGTACGATAAGCAAAATCAATCGAATTGTTCAAGGTTTTATGTGTACAATAGCGGAGCAAGGTGGGTCACACAAAACGACTGTTCTACTAATCACCGTATACAAAAAATCTTATAAAATAAGAATGATTATTAAATATCTAACTTTTTTTCTAAAAGTTCAGGTTCGGACACTAAACGTATTCAAACGCGATTGCCTCTGGTACTTCTTTTAAATTAAGTAAGTTGCAACGGAAGTTCTTACAACTTAAAACCAGGAGCTCTCGAGATGCAATCTGCGTTATAACTAAGTGCTCGCGAGAGAGGGAGCCACTCACAGCTACCCAGAACTGACTCTGGTGTAATTAGGTTGTTTTTGTTCAAAAGCACAACACTTAATCTGGTCGGGATTTGAACACAGTACCTTCCATGTTGATTTTTTTTTTATTATTTAACGATAGCGCCCAGTCGTTGCTTGTTTACACATTTTATGTGGCGCAGGACTCATAAAGTATCGTTACTCATAAATTTATTAAAGTTTTATTATTACAATAAGATTAAAATGCCTTGCAGACAAGAGAGTATACTATAATTTAAGAAATGCAAAATCGGGCACCTCATCGAGTCTGAAAGCAGAAGAAACACTTTTCAGTAGTAACGTATCGCACACGTATGGAACGAAACATCCATCGTCAGATACCCACGGTCGGTCCGTTACGTGACTCTTCATTCATCCACGGTATATATACGGATCAGTAGTCCAGTGAAAACGCGGTGGACTGGTGACCCAGGACTGGTCCTCCGCTCCTCTACTAACATCACTTATTGTCTTTTGGATGATACGTTAAAGGGGCTGTGCTCCAGATGACACAAAAAAGAAAGTTTTCTTGTATTATAAATTTCTTGTGATATTTATGATTAATGCTTAAAAACTGACTAACTGACAAAAAATAAGTCAGGTAATCACATTATAAATTGATTTTTTTCCTTTCATAGTGCTATACCGTAACGCGATGGTATAACTATATTTTACAAGATTTAAAGTAAACAAGAGTTATTTCACATGCGGCGATAGTGGTGACAGTTAAAGCGTTGTTAACATTTTGTTAATATGAGGGTCCAGAGTTCAAATCCGGATGAAGCGAATATATTTTTTTTGTTCTATTTTGACTTTTACAATCAGCTTTGAAGTTAAATATCATGTTGTTATAATCTCACGGCATCTAGATATTTAATTTAAGAAATTTTTTTTTTATATCAAATCTGGAGTTCAGCCTCTTTAAACCAAGGTCACACGTATCAGTGCTATACACTTAGCATGAAAAAGAACCAGGGGTGCCTCTGGAATGGGATGTTTTCTGTGTCTTGCACTATCCCCCACAACATAAAATAACTAATCTCTGCAGGGGGCGTCGGTCATATTGGCAACCGGTACCGACGATAAGTAAACTCAAACGGTATAAACTGTAGTGTAAACGGAATACATACAGTGGGTATCCGACGATGCGAAACATCGTGAGGATTCAAATACCTGAAAATTGATCAGGTCCGCTCCTGTATTTAAACAGCAGATTTAAACACTTCAGAATTTTTGACACCAGAAAAACACCTGATAAAACGATATGCAAATATGCAAACTGTAGCGTGTACTTTTAATCAAGTGTTATATCATATCAAGTGTCTACGGGAAGATTAATCAGGTAATTAACACTGATACAACATGTGAAAAAATGGTTTTGTACAAAGTGTAATGAACCACGGTATTTGTTGAGTGTCTATGGGCATTCTACACTTCCGATCATTTTATTTATTGGTTATATGTCTCAGAAACTGAATTGATATACGAGTTTTCCAAAAAGAAAAAAGATGCTAATAAATGTGTTTATATTTATTGAACCTGACCAATTTCTTGATCTATTCAAAAATTTTGCTTTACGTGCAGACGGATAAAAAGTATGTTTTCCCGGTCCATTAAGTATCTATGATTACTGCCTTACACCTCTCACGAGTATTATGGGCAGGGTGCAGGTATTATGTCGATATAATATCATATTCATATTATATCACCCTCTCTATGAACCTATCTAAATAAAATATCACCCTTGAAGTGTGATCATCCTCGCAGTGATATTACCCTCGTGATTATAAATAGACAGGTTGATACAGAGGATGGTTACGAGCTTTTATCAGCATGCATTAAGCAACTGAATTATTGAATACAGATAAACTAGTTCTGGTAAATCCACAACAGTGATCAGCCATCATCAATTCAGTAACAGGGCATGACCAACTACAAATGGATGTGATTATCTGTACTTATCTAGCCCTTGGTAAATGTCGAAAATGAACTTGTCAAGCATTCATTGTGGACACGCCCAGATAGTGGTAAAGGCTGATCCTGGTCTGCATTGGTCAATTGTTGCCAGCAGGGCAAGCTTAATACCCATTTACTTACTTTGTATTTATATATCCTTTCCCTGTTCTGAAGCAGTACAGGTATTGTGTGCCATTAGTTTGCCTTTAGAACTGTATTACCTGATTTGATTTGGCTTCATTGGTATAAAGTTGCAGGACGTGATGGTCAAACAAGTTGAAGCATTTTCTAAAATAATCGTATAAAAAACTAACACAATAAAAGCACTACCCTACCTGTGAGTTGCGTAGCATTGTAAAAAATTGAAAAAAAAAAAACGCATATAGGACACATCATGCACTTACTTTGTTTTGCTGAGAGGCCGCAATGCTTTCAGCACGTGCTCGCTCGTGGTGACCTCTGGGTATCCACTATCTATCATAGGTAACAGACACGCCATCTTGATTTAAAAAACTCCCTTCAGCACAAAATAATTACAAAAAAGTCTTAGCCACACAAAATATTGTGCAACAGAAGTTTAATCAGATTAATACTCTACAAAAAGGTAGATCTAATCTAAACGAACATATATGTAGCAGTAATTTAATCGTTCAATAAATAATATAATCTGTAATATGATATTTTGTAAAACTGTCTTATTGTTTCAGAGATACGCGATACTACCAAGTAGCATTAAAGAGATATATGTGGAGTGGAAACTGATCTTTGTCGCATTTAACAGTTTTATAAATATTTAAATTTTAAATCGCGGAAATATGAACAAACTTAACTCTCGTTTGATTTTAACGTTGTGGTAACATGAACAGACGAACCTGTACATGCGCCTAGAAAGACCTGCTCACGCGTTTTGTATTAGAGCAGAAATAAGATACAGGTAGTGAAAAGGAAAACACGATTTCAACATAATTACACATATCTTTATAACTAAATCTTAACATATCACGTGTCCTTACTGCATAATAGCTTTTATTTGTCTCAACAGATTGTTATTACATATTAGGATTGCTAAAAAACATATCAATGAGAGGTCAATTATTTCCTGCTCGATTTATTGTGTTTCTAGGCATGAGAAGAGGTCTAAAGCAGACCTGTTCACATTCTTAGAAAGGTCTGTGCACGTTATTTAATTGCGTATGCTATTTCTTTTTAAAACAAAATGAGAACAGTATACAATACAGTGTAAACAATTGACACTTTCGTATCAAAAGACCTGAAAACATTCAAGTTTTTTTAAACTGTTGTAACTGTAATTACTGTCAAAATTGTTTTAAACTTTCCGTTGTCAAGTTTCTTTCGAGTGTTACAAGTGTGCTTTTGACGAAAGCCTTTGACGACACTTTAATATACACTTGCGACTAGTGATTCAGTCTACTAAATGTTATCTGGCCAGCAATAAGTATTAATTGGCTAAAAGGCATTTTATATGGCATATCATAATGTGAGGTCATGATTTCATACATCTGAACTGTTGGTATTTAATAAGTAAAATTCTTCTTTGTATTTTTCCGACATATTTTGACATCACCCTGTATCCTAACCAGTAATTTCTAAATATGACGCTTTGTAATAAATGATGCTAAACCACTAAAAACAGGATGTGTAGGTACAGCAACCTAAAAGATAGCAACGTACTCACAACAATCTACAACAAAAATCCCCAAACATCAATAACTTCCAAGAAATCTTCAAAACAATAGAACTAGCTCAAGACACAACAGGCATTCAACTAAATGAAACAACCACCACTGACGTCCATTATGTCTACAGAGGAATTTTTGACATAACTGATCACAGAAAATATAAATTTCCAGACTCTACCATACCAACTAGACATATATACATGGATGAAAACTTAGAAGAATAAACTCAACCTTCCCCTTTATTCCAGATACAGCAACAGAGAAGCCAAAGGCAAAGGCCAACCATCCCCCATGATAACAATAATATCACCACCATCGTAACAGGAAGACAACTTAGATAAACAGACGAGCTACTCCAGAACATTGACACACACTACACAACATCCTAGCTATTGTCACAAAGACAACAACAGGAACCGTACAGTATGTCACCTTACACGCCAGCACATGACTGTAGCCTCCACTTCTCAGACTTAGAAGTACCAACATACGCAGAAGAATACCCAGAACCACCAAAAATATAAAACCAGCCACAGCAGTGCAATTTAAAACAACAGACACAAACACATTCAGTGATGTCTCGCCATTACCACCAACTAAGGGACTATTTAAAAGGAGAAAACGTCTCAGATTTCCCTCGGAATCATCACCATCGTCCTAACTTTAAAATACCAAACATTACGACAACGGCAAAGAATAGACGATCCTTACGAAACCCAAATCAGTGCCTATACTAGAGACACTTACTACTATTTAGAACGAATAAGACAAGAAAATCCAAATTTATACCATTATGTCCGACATCACTTCAAGATACAATAGGCAGTATGCATACAGTTACCATGTACTGTTAATATAAATGATTTATGTATAAGATGTGATTAAATGGCATCAATCTAAATACATTGTATTCATGTGTTTTAATTGTAATATATTCATGTTGTATTGTACTTTATACATTTTAATAGTATACGGTGTATGTAATTAGTTTTATATGGGAATAATAGGATATGATTTAAAACACATTCGGATAATTGTCGCCCCGCCAACACGTCGATCAGAACGATATTTTTAGGGTGCCAAAACGACACATGCATGGCACCCCTTAACTGTCGTTCTGGCCAGGGCGCAATTAAGACAAGGGCTTCCAAAATGTCTTTCTGTCGTGCTGGCGGATTTATGGGATTTAACCCCACCAGAACGACAAGTTGGGGGCGCCAACACGACAAGGGCCCCAAATTGTCGTTCTGTCGTGCTGGTGCGATTACAGGATTTAAAGTGACTGACTCACAAAATTTTGCTGATTTTTTTTTTCTTTAAAATTTAAGAGAATTTAATATACTATGGAAAAACATAATATTATGCTTCTATACAACATGACAACTGAAAATATTTTTTTTACTTAGCCAGGATTCGAACCCATGACCTTTCGGTTCGTTAAATATAAAGCGACGATTTGCACCACTGAACCACAGCACCTTATATAAAATTTCGTCAAAATTGATGTTATAAATAAAGTGTCTACCCCGTGACTATCGGGGTAAATTTTTTACCGATAAAAGTCTGTAAAACTGTATATTTTGATGTTTTTCTGTATCCAAAAATAAGTCAGTAACTTAGTTTAGATATATTTTTCACAATTACAATAAGAATTTCAAGATGTATAAATTTTTTTTTTTTCATCGTCGACCCATCTGTGAGTCAGTCGCTTTAACTTCGCCATAACAAAAAGTTTTGGGGCTCCACCACGACATTCTGGTGTCGTGTGTTCGTATTGGCGGGTATGGAAATGTCGAGTTAGCACCCTAAAACAGGGACCGTATGTTAATAGTAAGTCCCAGCCTAAAATGACACTCAGTCGTGTTGGCAAGACGACAATACGCAAACACGAAAGAACGACACTTGAGTGTGCCAATTTTGGCTGTGCTAAGAATTTCAGTCAAAATATGTATTATCATAACATCACAGAATGCAGTTATGAACCATTATATTCTAAGCAGACACATTGACTTTACTTTTAGTACTGACATAAATTATATCACAAAACCAGTCAAGTGTACAGGACATCTATAAAGTAGCTCGTTCACGGAAAATTGAATCCATTCAAAATGCGTTAAATACTTTTAATTAGGAATAAATGCTCAGTAAAATGTGTTTCCAGTAAAGATTCTTAATACTGTAGAATGCTTTAAATTGGCGTTGTCAAAATTTCGCGTTTTCTTTTGTCCTAAAAGTGTCAGTTTCTTTATTCGCGTATACATCGTGCCCAAAACCGGAAATGTTGCTGAATAAAATAATGTCGAATACACGTATCGTTATCGGACTAAATATTTTTTCACTATCTAGGTCATACATGTGAACTTTTTCTCGGTGCCAAGTAGGGAGATCTGACTCAGAAAGCAGGGAGATTGGGTCTGTCAAGTGGGAGATATACCGACACAACATAATTTCGGGCATGGTTCAAGTACAGATGCTAAGGATGTATTGTTAACAGAAAAAGAACTGTTATCAGTTTAACATGTATCGAAAATAAACAGTATTCTTAGTATATAATTGCGCTAAAGTAGGTCTTTACTTCATAACGGGTTAGCAATGCAAAATGTTATAAGTAGATAATTGCACTATAAATGCTAGACTGAGTACATAACTTCTTTTACTACACTTATACAAAGTCACGATGTCCTCGAAACAAATAACTTTGTACAATGTACATATTGTTTGTAAAATTATATTCATATTATTTACTTTTTATACGTAAATATAAGCCGTAAAATGCCTAATAAATTTAATTATATCATGTAAAATGAATATTTTAAAGATGAGTATTGTTTTCACTAAACGTAAAAAACAACAACAAAGAATTTAATCTATTATGCTGTTAACGCTAAACTGTAAATTATTAAACCGAAAATTTACAATTGTTTTCATACTAATTCAGATATGAAAAACACCATTGTTCCGTACATTGAAAATGTGCGACAGGAGATGGATCTATCTTTAAGGCAAAATTAACGTGTGTTTGAGTAAAATAACAGAGTGGATCATCATACGGTAGAAATTGATAAATTAGTGACTTTTTGGATATACCCCGATTTCGGACATATATGTTTGTTCGCGTTTACTATGAATCCACGAGGATAAAGATTCGCGAATATTAGCGAAAATAAATCTTACGCGAATAAAACAAGTTTTACAGTAATGTGTCGCTGATTTTTTAAAAAATAACCCTCTGCCTAGACGTTAACAATATAGGCTTAAAACGTTTGCGGCACCGTTAAACCAAAGTCTAAAAACATTTTGGTCAGATTTCTCAAAATTCTTTGTAAATTTTCAGATCTTTTGTCAATTCTATTTTTGACTACACATTAGTAAATGAAAAAAATGTCTTTAATGAGGAATAAATTTTCACGTAATGTGTAAATGAGCTGCTTTAAAGTATATAAAGAATATTTAACAGGTGTTTGGTAAGCAATGGTGTGGTTATTACACTTCATACTAAATTGTTCAAGTTTTGACAGTTTTCTCTGAGAACTAAATATAATAAACTGTTTGACCCAGATATACAGATAACTTGTTTTCAACTAACAATTTACTCAAGTCAAGTCAAGTCAAATATTTTCATTTTTGTCTCATCACACGTATAGCATATTACACATGTTAAAACATTTTAAAATACGTATGCCTTTCTATATAGAAATATAAGAGACAGATCAGTTTATAAAATTACCTAAAATCACTACATTTGCATGTTATAATACATAGGGCCAAGTACTAAATTAATATTCCAGACCTAAAAACAAAACCTACATTCTTATAAAACGTATTATAGATATTAGTTTAAAATCCAATGTTTACTAAGGCTAATAATACATACATACATGTATATGTAAGTGATGATTTGAAAGGAACCACAAGTAATGGGTGTATCTATCTTGATATTTCTCTAACTTAGACAAGTTTCTCCATAATATCAGGAAAATCTTTAGGGAAAAAAACCGAACAGAAATGATCAAATACAAATTATATTAAATCAAGGACTGGTTCACTGTTTCATAATCCCTTCATACATTCACGTGTATATATGTAGGATAATAATAAGAAGATCTCGAAATAGGTGCAAGTGATTCATTACCATTAGAAGACACTACTACTCTAGAGACAGACTCGTCACGAGTTGGCCCGTTGCACTCTTTCAGGAGGCTTTGGTAAAGTCGATGTGTCTGATGGCGGTGTAGCCAAGACTGGTGCTGGTGACTGTTGCTGACGTTCATAGTGTTTTGTATTCTGATAACTAGGTCTACGTATATACGTGTCCCTATCAGAATCGCTATCTGTATACACATCAGGTTCCCTGTAAATGATCAAATACTAATTTTAACTATGCATATAAATCTATGTATTATGCTATGATGCTGCACAATATGCAAGGGAGGGGCATGTTAGCAAAATCAGAAAGATTGATAACAGTGCAAACAGGTCCAAACTGCAAGCAGACCACTTGACAGAATGCAACCTACTTCAACCTGTTGACACGTCCTTATTCCAACTAAACATCCTAATTTCCAACTGATTTTAATTCATATCCATTTTGTATGATATTTTTAATGTTTTTGCATTTTTATTTACACCACAAAGATCATCTGTGATAGGATTTAAGAGTCATGCTGTGGAATCATGAATGAGCTAAAATAAACAAAATGAAAAGGGACATACCGACGAGACCTTTTGGAACGCCTGAATCCTTTATTATCTTTATTATTGTCTTCTTCCTCCTCTACGGTGGACTGTATATCCGACTTCTGTTCAGCTTCTATTAGCTTCTGCCTAGCTCTATCATAGTAGTCTGGAATAAAAAAGACGTGACATTTTTTTTAAATAGCTTATTCGAATTAAACATTCTTAGTCTGGCACGGTTACAGTGCACTAGTTTCACAGCATTATTTCATAAAAAGTAGTATATTTTATGGACATTTAAGCAAACTACTGAGAATTCAATTTACAATACATTTAAAAGTGAAAATTTTACAACATACCACTTCTGTACAATTCCTTATAAGGAAAAGACCCCCAGTTTGAAACTGGAACCTCTTTTTGCCTTACTGCATTTGTAATCCGGTTCATGGATTTGTGTGGTGGCCACAAAGCACACATTGTCCCATCTTTATTAATCCAGTTATCTGGGATAACTGCAACTTCATTCTCCTCAGTGAACACAACCACCAACCACATGCCTTAAATTTTTTAAAACACAGGTATTAATATTGCCCACTGTCTACAATATGTAACGAAGCTAATAGTAGTTTTGCTCAAACACCTTGCATGTATTTTGACACAAGTCACAATAGTAATTCAAAGAACCCACGTTTGATGGCAATGATTTTATGAATATCAACAGGATGTATGCAACAGGTTAATTACATGTAAAATGAAAAACTCAAAATATTCAATACCTGTAAGGCTCTATGCTGCTTTTACAGGTACAATGTAATAATGAAATATGGATAAAACACATCTTCACTAGCCAAGGGTTACGATCCGCCCCCCTCCTCTTCACCCTTGGCGGATATAGCCAATATTTTCTATCTCCGCGGCGGTATTTTTCATTGGCTGCAGCTATAGGTAGCTGCGTCCAATCAAATCGCCGATTACAAACGATCACGCAACTATCACGCAAGGGGAGACAAAATGTAAACATGGCAGCATGTAGCAATTATTGCCGTTTGTGTAACGAAACATTGCCACCTAAGCACAGATGAACTATATTTACTGAGACGTTTTCTTTGCTAAGTCAACTAATACAAGTGTTAGGATACATTCCACATAAGGATGATGGGCTGATATCCGCTTCAATCGTAGTCATATTTATTTAACTGGGCGCAACCATTATTGCTTTCGACAAAGTGGTTTTACATGGCTTGCGCTGATTGGCTATCGATGACATCATGTTAAGGGGAATAACCGTGGAAATCCGATAGGCGGCGCAATCCGCGAAATACAAAATATTGGCTATATCCGCCAAGGGTGAAGAGGTCAGAAAGTCCTATTTATTTCTCCATAGACTTACATTATAAATACAGTGTACAGGGACCCCTGCCAAATTTACACTAAAAAGTGTTGGCATATATTTTTTTTTCTGTTGTTACATTAGCATCTAATAAACCAAAAAATGGTGTTTTGACATGGGCAAATCCAATCCATTTTCTCACAATTTTTTACTGAAGGCACCTACCCCTCAAATTGGGATGAAATTTAGTCATCTTAACCGCACTGAGGTGCTCTTTTCTAAAATGCAGATTTTAACGTACTATTTCAGCAGAATGTGTCATGAAATATTCCAAAATGTGCAAAAAGCATTGCTTTTCATTTTTAGAATAATAATTTTCATTTGTAAACATTTACTTTTTAACCAATCAGGTTTCAGTCTCATTTACTCTTACGGTTTTCCCTGTACTTTATTCAGCCAATCCAGAAGCCGGAAAGAATTAGGATCCGCTGACCAAGAGGAGGGGGGCGGATCGTAACCCTTGGCTAGCGAAGATGGATAAAACATCATATAATATGTATTAGTCGATGTGTATTTCTGAGTATAATTGTTCTGAATACATAAATGACATAAATCTTGACATATTTCACAGGTCATCCAGTGAATTATTTGATCACATTAAATCAAGAACTAAAACATTAACATTACTTTTTACCCTTTCTTTTTTTATATTACATATATTTTGTTTCAAGACAGATTCAATTTTCAACATGTTAATTTTCTCTTTTTTTTTAATCATGAATAAATGGCCTTTACAGTTTGTCTAGAACCTTGCTTAAAACATTACATTTAAATTTCACAGATTAAAGGTAAAAAATATCTTCGTGGAAGGGTGAAACTGTTCACAAAATATTGAATTTCAACATAACTCCAACACATCAATTTAATTCAGCATTTTTGTTGCAGTTTCTTACTAATTTTTGTTCTTTTGATGTGCACTATGACAACAAACTTATTCATTTATCTATTTTATGTTTGTCAGACATTCTTATTTTGAGATTCATTTGACAACAGAAATGAATATCAAAAGATTTTATTAACCTAAAAGGTCACCTAATTCTTATGAAAATCACATAATTTTCTTAAAAAAATACATGAATTTTATGCGATGCATTGCAACAAGAGATGTCTGTGAAATTTTGTCATTTAATCATTAAATTATCATATTTCTATTCATTCAATAGATAAATTTAAAATTGTTTACACAACTTCAGTAAAAACAAGCCCTACATTCAAATGAATGCAATGACCCTAAAGGGGAGGGGGCTTTGATCTTAGACCCGGTGACCTCTAAGTGGATCTGGCGAGATGCATGTAAGTACACACTTACATGTAACATCAACTACATTAACACTTGAAATGGTTTCATTTAGTCGTCCTACTAGGTAAATTCGCAAATCTGAGGACTCTAGAGGGCTAGTAAAGAAATCAACCTTGTCCCTAAACAATTCGACAAGCAATATTTTGTCACAGTCACCACCTTCAGACAGAATATTCCTAATCAGACCAACCTTTTCTGAAACAAGAACACAATTATCACCAAATCTGAGTGAAAGATAAACACTGGGCAAGTGCAGTTGTTCAAACTGTAACAGACCTTGATGAGTTCTGAGCAGTGGACCATTCCAATGTTCTTTCTTTGCTATTCCATGAGAAGGAATATCTTTTTCGTCACTGGAAACCATCTGCCCCTCTGACAATCTCCGTATCACCTGTTGCAGTGGGAATTTTGGCTTATGAACAAGTCTTTTTAGTTTCCCCAAAAAACTCTCAAAAGCAAAAGCAGAAAAGTTATCAAGAACTCCATATTTGGATACATCTTCTGCAAGATGAATAAGTCCATGAACATTATATACATACTGATCCTCTCCATATAGGTGTCCTATTTCATTGACAAATACATGCAGCAGCTGATTAGCATAATGACAATATGCATTAACAAGAAATGGACTGGAAAGTAAATTGACACAACCAACAGTAAGAAGTGATCATAGATTTGTCTTGGTAAACAGTCTCGAAGAACTACTGGACCGGTATTCAAAAGAAACTGCTTGAACTCAGTAGCCTTCCACCTGTCAACCTCTAAAAGAGATCTACCCTTTCTCAAAAACTCGCGAGGCAAATATCCTTGAAGGCTGGTCATCTGTTCGTTTACATGTCTTACAAAGCCTGCTCCTTGCCTGCAATGAAAAGGTCCCTTCATCCACAGCGAAATAAGACGTTTCATAACACCGAGGCAAACTAAGTGCATATAATCAATTGTAAATTGACTAACCATACCTAGTTGAATATTTTGAAAGGGTGAAATGCCAATGTAATGTTCTTCGTTTGCCATTTCATCAAATTCCAAATCTGTCCGCAATGCTGCATTCGTCCGTGGAAAAGTCATTTTACCTTTCCAAACTCCACGCTGACAACATTTATCACACCCATAATAACCACTATGACCCTTTACCTGTTTCGCAAAACTCTTAGCTGGAGTGTCACATTCTACACAAGATATTTCAACTGCAATAGAATGATCTGTATCTGGTACTTGTATGCCAGTCATTTGCAACTGATGCATTTCATCAATAAAGTTTTGCAGAAACTCATCTACCTTGCCAGGCTTTCGATTTCCAAGAAACAGCCCAACTACAAATGGTTTGGATGGATACGGCATGCATAATTTGCCTAATATGGGCCAAAATTGGATACTTGAACTTTTGAATAAAGGCAAACCATCAATATTTATTTGCATACTCACAAACTGTATATCTGTTAACAGAATACCAGGCCTTGTCTGTAGCTCCTGCAAAACACTAGAACTAACACCGAAGTGATAGTATGAGCCACCGTCGACAGGAATTATACTATACTGCCTTTTTGTGTTAAGCAATGTCCTTGGATCCTTGGGCAAATATTGGTGGTATGGACGCAAAATGGTTAACAAAGCTCGCATAGCAGTGACAGAAATGATATACTGAGAAACGCAAGCACTAAGCTCATTAGTTAATGAGTAACTATCATCAGATTCGGTGTCTGATGACAAACTACAATGTTCAGAGTCACGAGCATCTTCTGCTTCTTCAATGTTGCTTGCGCTAGCTTGTGCACAGTTACATGCATCAATATTTTCAGCTGCATCATACTCAACACAGCTAAGTGGTGGATCAGACTCATTTCTAACCTCAGGAATAGCACTTGATTGGATTCGAAGTGAATATGTAGGTTCAAAAGTAGGACTATCAAGCTCAGCAGTCTCATTTTCAGTAGAGTCCCTTGCCGTTACAGGATCAGCATTCCCATAGATGTATGAAATATGTTTCTGAACATTTGAGCTTCTTTTTCTATAAGATTTCCAGTAAGAATCATTTGGCTGTGCCGTTTTTTAATTCTCTAATAACATCTAAGCTACAAATTTGACACACTTTTTGATGTTTTTTTTTTTAATTTTTGTTATAAACAAAATTTAATTATTCTTTATATTGATGGATGATATTGATGTGATGTCTGTCGCAGAGATTTAACTGTCATTTATAGTACTTTATAACTTTTGAGAAAAGAATGTATGGCTTAACTGAGATAAGTCAACAGGTCAGTGTTATGATACAACTCAGATCCAAGTCTGGGGGTGATGTAAGATTAGGTTTATTTACATAAGCTAGACCATGATTTCGCTGGTATACATATGATTCCAGAAAGTTAGGCTTAATCTTTTCAATTTTCTAAAAAATCGTTTAAATTTGAGTTTGTACACAAACTCCTAAACGCACTTCTATAGTTCAGAAATTCCACCGACGCGATAAAATGAAACAATTTTTATCTGTTACTTTGTATCATCATACATGCAAGGGTACAACCACAATATTTAATCAGACTTAAAAACATTTGATATTTAAATTCATAACAAATATAACCCGTTGTTACGATATGTAAACCCAGCTTTTGAAGAATGTCAATTGGAATAGCGGATAATTTAAAACACGTGAAAATGGCAGTGCAGTAAATATGTGGAGCACGCGGTGAATATCCTGCCAAGAAAGTTTAAATTTGTAAATTTGCCTTTTTGGCTTTTAATACAATAAGATATATATAATAAAAATTAGAAAAAAAATATTTTTTACCTTTCTTCTAGAATTTTTTCAAAACATTCTTCACGGTGTCCATTCCTTTCTCTAACTCCTATACTTCCCTTGCCAGTGTTATCGGCCCGAGATTTCCCCGATATATGAAAATGGTCTGTATTTTATTGTTGACAAAACCTTGTTATTGTTCATGCAGTTTGGCATATATTTGAATGTATTAATTGTATTTAAACATAGGTCCATAAAAAAATATGTGACGTTCTTTTAGGCAAGCGTAAGATAACGGCTAAATATTGAACCTATATCGTAAACATAATCCGAGTACCGATATCAGACCGATATACACGTGCCTGCTGGGAAACTACCATCAATGTAAATGTTAAAAAACTACATTTTGTTTATTAACATCATTTACAATACAATAAAATCTTCCTTTGTTTTAAAATGTTGTAACAGGCTTTGGCTGTATATTTCACCATATTACCATCAGTAAGTAAAATACAAAATTTCTCTTCATCAGATAAAGTATCAAACCCATTGAAATTCCATCGGCTTTGTGTGTACAATTCCTCTCTTATAGATGTATACAAGGGTTTCTCATCTTCAATACAATTCAAACAGTTGAAACAAGTTCTGTCATTCACATTTTCGTACCTTCCTGTTTCTATTTTGAGTGGTGCTACACCACATCTAAATTTGGCCATAGCACTTCGGTAATGGAATGGTAATGTTTCTTTAACATACTGTTCAGTTTAAAAATTGGACTTTATAAGTTTGTATGTCCTTAACTTATTGCTGCCATTACCTCTTGCTGACTCAACCCTTGTTACTGTCTCTTTCCATTTAACAATTTCGATCTGAAACAACTTATTTTCAAATTCGTCTACCGAAGCTTTGATACTACTCTGCAAATTATCTATATTATCAATTCCAATATTTCTGTGCATTTCTGTAAGACGAAAAATGCTATTTTTACACCTTAAATTTGATGATGATTTAATCCATTACAAAACCTTTTTATTTAATATAGAATCTTGCCTCTTTAAGAATCTGCAATACTGTCTTTTAACTGCACCCCATTGTTTAACAAATAGTGGCTTCCAGCCCATATCTCTTAGTACAGCTGCATTTGGCGTATATCTTTCGACCCCCAAATAATATCTCATGGCTCTGTTTTGAACAGCATTTATACAAGAGTAGGATTTATCTCCCCAGATCGGTGCTGCAACTTATTACAGGTAGAACCATGGAGTCATATAGTTTTGAGAATGTTGAAAAATTGAAACCGCCGAAAGTTTTACATTTTAATATTACTAACCCAAGTGCTTTACCAGCTGACATAGCCACGTTTTTAGCAATTTCTGAAAAATTCTAGGAATTTATTTAGTACAACACCAAGATATAACTATGTTTAATCTGCAAGTGTGACAAGCCAGTTTTAAAGGTAAAATTAGTCTGCATACAACTTGGTGGTCTAAAATGAACAATATTTGACTTGTTACAATTGATAACCATATTTTTTTCATTACACCAAATGTTTAGAATATCAAGCAGTTTTTGTAAGTCCTCAGGTGTCTAAGCTAAAATAACAATATCATCTGCAAATAATAAAATACTTATCAACTCATCAATTACTACAATTCCAATATTTGCTTCTTTAATAGCTGTAACTAGGTCATTGATGTAAAGGTTAAAGAGTAAGGGTGACAGCGGACAGCCTTGTTTTAAGCCACAATGTACTTCAAACCACTGTGAGTCAAAACGATTGAGGCTTATACAGTTTTGAACATCTTTATATAAAGAAATCACAGATTTTAAAATTTTTCCATGCAGACCAGCTTATTGCAGTTTTAACCAAAGTTTAGCTCTTGGAACAGTATCATATGCCTTTTTAAAGACAATAAATGCTGCAAATGTACTTTGTTTTTTTCAATTTTCTTGTTTCTACAATACTTGTAAGAGTACAGACATGATCCATAGTAGTTCTACTTTTAGCAAAACTGCTCTGTTCATCATGAATATTTTTTTCACAATCACAGAATTTTGCAATTCTTTCATTTAAAATACTACAATATATCTTATACATTGATGGTGCAAGAGTAATGCCCCTGTAAGAAAGTGGATCCCTTGGGTCTGAAGTTGATGACTTTGGTACTGGAGTAATAATACCTTTGGACCAGGCTGATGGTACCATACATGTATTTAAACATTTATTAAAGACAGCAGTAAGTGTATAAAGAGCTGAATCATTTTTCAGTAGTTCAAATGGAATGTTATCATGCCCAGGTGCTTTACCAGACTTAGATTGAAGAATGGCCCTGTACGTCTCCTCAGCAGATATTTCAGAATTTGGATTGAAATGTAAAAGATCATCAGTTTCATAGCCACTGGTACCACTTTCTAACAGAGTGTACTGTGAAATCATTTTTGTTCGCGTAGGACAATTTTGTGCGTATTTCGCGCTAGGAACAATGCGCGAATTTAAGACCGCGCTTTTATTAAACTAATAAAACATTTACGTTATCCGAATCTTGATCCTGTCTGAAATACCTTCATATATTTTTTTAATCACTTTTGACCATTAGTTGTTGTTTTTAACCAATATAACTTGAATAATCGGATGTTTTTGCAAATTCTAAATATCTAGCAAAATTGAAATGAAACTTATTTTGTTTTCTTTTTAAGTATGTTTCGTTTGCGTTTCCTTGAATTGTTGAACTCTTGTCTGAAGCGTTTACTAATAATTATTATATCGTTGTCATGCACTATTTCGATAATTCGTTAAAAACAATAATGAAAAAAAGGTAATAAAAACCAACTTATATATATAGAACATTTTATTCATTTATTTATGTATTTCATTTATATTTATTTTCTGTTTATTGGAACGTAAATATAACTTTGAAATACAATGACCTTCAAATACCTATACACTGTGTCAAGATAAAAGAAAGTCTTATCTCTGCAATGTTTTTTTAACGTAATTGATTAGGGACCGGTTACAAAAGACCTGTTGGTATCGATCTTTTAATCTGTGCACACTTAACCTAGGTCAATTAACTTCAATTAACAGTTGGACCTGTCAGTTTGTATATTCGAAAGCGGATCGCGGTAATTGACACGTATACACGCGTCGGTGGTGATCCAGCGTCATGCAGCTGTCGTCTGCTTTTTATGCTGATAAAAAAAAATGAATCTGAAATTGAAAATGCGCGAATTTAGGACCGCGCGAACGTACTTTTTTGCCGTTTGCGCGAAATTTCATCCCAGCGAATTTAAATGATTTCACAGTAATTAATACCACTATTTGAGTTCAGAAGGCCAGAAAAGTCGGATGCCCATCTTTCAAGCACAATTATAGGGTTTTAACAAATTGATCCATCAGGTAAAACTGTTTCAAATGAAATATTTTTCATTCTTTCATTACCAATACCGATCCTACCAATCTGTTTCCAAACTTCAGTTGGTTTAGCTGCTAATAAATCATCAATATCCTTCTGGGCATTTTTATATGTTCTCTCTTGGCTTTCTGAACACAACGGTCAAAGTGTTTTCTCTTATCAATGTAAAACTGTTTCAAAACTTTCTTATCATTAGTTTAACATTTCAGCAAATTTTTTTCAGCTTTACTCATTTCACTCCACATAGTAGACAATGTGTTTGTCCACCATGGTTTATTTTTACGGAACTTTTTATTTGTACGTTTTAATGATGTGTACTTCACATTTCTTTATTGCAGTTTATCAATCATTTCTTTATGAAACATGTCAACAAGTTTATCATACTGTGAGTTAAGCATTTGCTGATAAATATTTGCTGTTTTTAAGTCCCTTATTACCCTATTAGATACAACATCTAAGCCTGACAAAAAGTCTACAGGTGGATTTCTTGTATCAAACAATGTTTTACTTATTGTAATATTTTTTCTATAAACTCACTGCCACTATCATCATAACTCAATCAAAGGATAGTACCCATTTTTTAAAAAAGTGGTCAGGTTTGACTGTACTTGAATTAACTGTAGAAAAACAACCTGAATCTGTCATAAGATCTGTAGTTTAAATTACTTCAAATTTATTAAAATTATCCTGTAGATGTTCATAAGGAGCAAGACAAAATCAACCAATACGGGCCAATAAAAGTCATTTTTTACTGTTTTTCTTCCATTTAAAATGCAGAGGTTTGTATCTATTAGAAAGTACCGGTATGTTAAACATCTCTATATGGTAAATTATCAACACCAGGAATAAAATCAAGATTATTTGAACAGCGGCTATTGAAATCTCCGCAAATATATAATAAAGATGATATTGACTGATACATATGAATTTGACACATCAGGTTCTCAAAAAAGTCATATACATCAATCTGTCTTGTTGAGTTATAAGGTGGCAAGTAACAAACACATACACATACAGTTTTACTTAAATCATACTTGCTAATAAGTTTCAATCATAAAATCCCTTCATAATTCTGATCCAGAAGTTCAAAATTAAAGTCATTTAAAAGAGCAACACTTAAAAGAAATCCCACACCACCGGAACCATTTTTGGATTTCTTATGTAACTGTTTTTTTATTCTGGCCAATCCACTGAAAACCAATGATATTTAAGGTATTTTTTATTTTTTAAATGTGTTTCTGCAACACCAATAATATCGCAGTTACTATAATTAACACAAGTTTCCTTTAAAATTCTATTATGTGATATATTATCACAGTTCCAACCCTTAACATTCCAGAACCCGCAGGTTATTTCCTAACGTCTATGATTTCCTCCCCCTGTAGATCTATTACTACTTTATCCTCTTGATTTACGAGAGTCATTTCACCTTCCCTGTTGCCTAGAATCATCTCTGTTGTTTCTTTTAGAGTCATTTCTAGTGTCTGAATTATTATTTCTTTTCATCACAACTCTCGAGCCACGTACCTCAATATTGCCAATGTTTGCACTTTTTACATTGTCAAGAATTCTCTTCAAATTACTTGCTTGTATTTTCTTCTCCCTTGTTTGATCATTATGAATAAACACCTTTTCATACTTTTTAATATTTCTCAGGAGAGATTTCTTTTTCATAATAACTGATTTATCATTTTGGTTTACTAATTCTTTTCCTAAAACATTAGTAATAATGGTATTTTATTTATGTGAATAAAGTTTGGCACTGTCATCTGCATAATGAGTTTACATTTTTCACTAATGCAGATAATATAAAACCAACAGAGGTCCTAAAATACTACCCTGTAGAACATCGCACGTGATATTCAAAGATTCAGACATGCTATTAATTGCATTTTAAATTTGTTTACGACCAGTTAAATAAGACTGAAATCATTCCAATGACTCCAGATCCATTGTTTGAAGTTTGCTACATAGAATACCATGGTCAACGGTGCCAAACACCTTTTAGGAGTCTGAAATAATCATACTAATTTAACGGCACTGTGAAGTTTGTATGTAATTTTGTAACCAAATACAATTGTCTCGAGACAATGTTAATTCCTGTCAGCCGTGGTACAAGTTTTGATAAACAATTCTTTAAATATAAATTAAGCAGAACTTTCCCTATCTGTAATGTAAAAAATACTGACATTTACTCTCGAATAAGCCAGAAAAAGTTAGTTGTTTCAGCGTAGCCAATCATGCTTTTTATCGTTGTGCATAATGAGGGTTGTTTACTTTTCTAACGACCATTTCCTTGAACACAAATGTTGCTATATCAGTTGGTCTGTTCGTGCAAAACTCATTCCAAACCTGGATATTTTACGTGTTACAAAACAATCTTCAATGACAAAGCACAAATCCTTTATAGACAATGCAACATATATATAATACTTACAGCAAGTGCCACACAGGTCTCTGTTCACACAAGTCTCTGAGGTTAAATTTTGAAAAGTAAACTTGAAAGACATAAATGCTTAGGAATGCAACAAACATAAATGCTTATATGCATGGCATTACTTACGCAAAAATCTCCAGTGTAAAAAAATTCTAATAACAAAAATCAAAGGATGAAATTCTCAGCAGTTCATCTACAACCTTAATACGCATAAATACAACTACCATAGAAGTTGCGACAAAATTAAATGTCAACATAAGAAGATATGAACGGTTGTCTAACCATGCTAACTATAGCTGAAGACAATTTGAATGATGTGGTTAAAAAACGCATGTCTCTCACCCCAAAGTCAATGAACTCCCTTAACTCCTGCAAAAAAAGTCTGATCGAGAATAACTGAGCTCCTTTAAACTTCAAAAGGATGGTTTGATGTAATCATTAGATGAACCATAGTGTTTTGGTTTTCTTAATTAAATGTCAAGTGCATTAGTTTTCAACAGAGGCTTGATACTTGGAAGGCAGATTTCAATACAATTCTATCGTTTTGGGACCCGTTGAATACAGGTTCCTGCAGTTTGAAATTGGTTTGCATTCTGTAAATCAAAACTGCACAAAGACATTTATTCTTTATAGGACGGATATGTACGAGGAGACTATAAGTTGAGTTCTGCCAATTTATAGTTCATATATACCACGTCCCTGCTACATTCTGTCATTTAAATGCACTTAGACAGTGTGAGTGATATAATTACTGTGAATAAAAGTGGTATTTATTGTTCCTTGCTGTATGACGGAATTTTTTTATCATTGTCCATTTGTGTATAAAATTAGGTGCTTCCGCAATGAGAAACAGCCAGAGGAAGAACCTACAATAGTTAAAAAGATATTTTGGAATCCGGATAATTCGGATATACTTTTAGAACTATTAGAGAACAACAGATATAATTTCGACAATTTAACGGAAAATATTTTTAATGATGTCGGAAATATGGACGATAACTTTGCTAAGTTTTCTGAATTAATTTTTGATTTTCGTTTAAAACTTTCGGAAAAGAGGTCAAAATACAAAATCATAATAAAAGAAGAAAAAACATGTGGTTTAATGAAGACTGTAAACTAGCAAAATCACGACTGTTAAACGATAAAAGAAAATTTAAACATATACAAAATGAGGAAAATAGGCTTGCATTTTTAGAAAGCTGCAAATACTTTTGTAATGTAAAACGGAAAGCAAGAAATAGTTTTAATGCTAAAGAAAAAAAGATATGTCTGAAATGAGCAAGAAAGCACCGAAGAAAGTTTGGAATAAAGTAAATCAGTATAGAAGATCTAAAAGTTCAAACTCAGTTTGTATTGACACAAATCAGTTTGGTACTTATTTTTCAGATCTTTTAAACACATCTCCAGGAATAAATAGTATACAATTAGATCATGATCCTCATTTTGAAATTAATACAGATAATATTAATAACATCCACTTTTTAGACAAATATTTTGATTTCGAAGAAATAAGTAAGACTATTTCATCATTAGTTAGAAGTAAGGCCCCGGGTTATGATAATGTAGTATCCGGCTTTTTTTATTGATGCTAAAGATTTTATTGCACCATAGTTAGTTAAAATATATAACAAAATTTTTAATAAAAGTAGGTATCCAGAATGTTGGACACAAGGAATTATTGTACCTATACATAAAAAAGGTGACAAAAACGACCCTTCAAATTATAGAGGAATTACTTTGATCAATACTATAGCAAAAATATTTTCGCTTATATTTTATATATTTATTTATTTATTATAGTCTGATCTATACATACATATACAATTAAAACAATATACATACAGTTAATTGTATAGCCATTCTTTTAAGAATTATAACAGACTGTTCTAGTTTATAAGAGGGGGAACTCCACAGTCCATATTACAGAAATCCATAATATCTACTGTAGATTTACCTCCCTCATTTACATAATTGTACACACTTACATGTCAATATAAACACATCATAATTAATATCTATAAGAAATTTACAAGTAAAACAGCATATTCCAAGCATTGAATATTTTACTTAAAATAATTAAATTGTACTATTATTTATACCTACAACATAACTATATGAGTAATTACATTAGGGTTGTTAATATTAAAATAGAAGAATGAAATCTCTTTACTGTACTAAACCCCAAATGATTGTCTCCTTATCTATACATATTTATTATATATTGTCTTTATACATTCTAAAAGTTTGATAACAATTACTGACCTCAACTTAAAATCTGCCATAAGAAATTTAATTAATAAAATTATGAATTTTGTAAATGTGGCACTATTGCGCATAATAAAAAAGTCTTACAAAATCATATATCACTCATGGTCAGACCATGGATGAACTGGTCAGTGGTGATTATCAAAACAGGAAGATAAAATATTCTAGTTGGTTTAAAATACATTTATAACATTTATACAATAAAATTTCTTTTGCTATTAAAATGTTCATTTTAGGCAGGAGGTGAGACACACACATCATCAGCTTCAATTTTTTTTAAAATTAATAATGTGTATCCTCACCCTCCACCTAAAATGAAGCAAATAAAATATATATTTATTGGTACAAAAAATCTCTTCTAACATTAAGTATATCGTAGCAGGATTTTGCAGTATATTTGACAATATCATCATTTGACAAGAGGAAGCAAAGCTTGGCATTATCATTATAAGAATTAAACAAAGTACAAATTTCAGCAGCATTTTCAAATAATTTATTGCGAATATCAGAGTACTGGGGGCAGTGCAATAATACGTGCATCTCATCTTCGATGCCATTATTACAAATAGGACATACTCTATCGTTAACATTTAATCTTTCGTATCTGCCAATCTCCAATCTGATTGGTGCAACACCACATCTAAATTTAGCCAATGCAGATCTATGGCGATAAGACATAATTTTATTGACATAGTGCTCCTGTTCAAAATCAAACTTAAATTTCTGATATAACCTTAACTTGTTTCTACCATCACCAGATTTACTAAATATACAATGGACTGATCTTGTCCATTCATCTATCAATACATCCATTGCATTCTTCACAATTGTATCAACAACTATATTTTTATTCAGTGGTAATGTACAGTCACTAAAATCTACACAACCAAATTTTATAAAGAGGTTTTTAATCCTAAAATGCCAGTTGCTACAATTTCTACTTGCAAGGTTATAACAGTATTTTGATATCTTGAAATTTACTCTGTTTTGATCCATATTTGACAGTTTACACCAAAAGTTACCAACACATTTCAATTGTTTAAAAAAAACTGGATCCCAGCCCATATCACCGGCTACAGCAGAGCTTGGAGTGTATTTTCCTGTACCTAAGAAAAATCTCATAGCGCGATTTTCCACAGCTTCTATACTAGAGAATTTCATAGTCCCCCAAATGGCAGCACCATATGTTATAACTGGCCACACCATTGAGTCATAAAGCTTTTTATATACATGATGAGGCATGCCACCTAAAAGCTTAAATTTTGCTATTAAAACACCCAATGCTCTCCTAGCAGCCTGTGATACAAATTTGGCACTAATATTATAATTCAAATGTTCAGTAAGAACCAAGCCAAGATAGACATATTTATCTATAATATCCAATCTAGCATTATCACATAAAAATTGAAAATCTGTCTTACTAGTAGATACGTTTCTAAAATGAACAATATTACTTTTCTATTCATTTATAGTCATCTTATTTGCATTACACCAATTTGATAGGCAATTTAACATTTCTTGGAGGTCACGTTCATTAGAGACTAATAATACTGTATCATCAGCAAAAAGTAAAATTGACAATTTTTCACCATCTTCTATGTCAATATCCATTCCCAAAGCCTTAATTTTAATAGCTAAATCATTGATAAAATAATTAAACAATTTTGGAGATAAAACACCCCTGTTTTAAACCAAGATTCACATTGAACCAATCAGAAAAGTTTTCATTTACTTTCACACAACAAGAAACATTACTATAAATTGACTGTATAGCATTGTACATCTTTCCTTTAACACCAATATTGTTAAGTTTTTCAAATAATATAGTTCGATTGACACAATCGTGAGCCTTTCTGAAATCTATAAATGCTGCAAATGTGGATTGTTTTTTTCTTTATACGTGATTCAATGATGGAAGAAAGAGATGACATATAATCAACCGTACTACGCTTCTTTCGAAAGCCATTTTGTTCATCTACAATTTTCTCATTTTCATCAAGCCACATTGACAGCCTTTCATTTAGTATAGAACAATACAATTTATACATGGTTAATGATAGATTTATCCCTCTATAATTCAATGGTTGGTGTAGACATGCCACACCAGGCTTAGGTATTGGGTTTAACACACATTTACCCCAATCTGACGGTGTCTTTCCAGATTGATAACATACATTAAAAAGTATATGCAAAAAGGAGATGGCAATATCATTCTTGAACACTTCATATGGAATATTGTCAAGACCTGGAGCTTTGTTTCTTTTACTTTTTTCAACTGCTTTTATTACTTCTAAAACAGAAATGTTATTTTCAAAAGTACTCTCTGAAGTATCATTATTTGGAGTGTAACAAAAAATTGTACATGAATCATCATTCAAAAGGTTACTAAAGGTACATTTCCAATGGTTTAAAACTTTATAAGTATCATTTTCTATAGACCCATAATCATTTACATACTCCATGGGTATCTTGTTAATTTTCTTACTAGCTACCCCATTTTTACCTATGCTTTTCCAAAATTTATTGGGATCAGTTTCAACTGATTGAAGTAAATCATGTTGTAATGTAAACCAATATTGACGTTTGCATTTTTGAACAGCTTTATCAAATGTTTTACGTTTATGACAGTATAAAGTTTTAAAAGCTGATTTATTTGCTCTACCACATGCTTTTACCCATTGTTTCTCATAATAGCAAACATCTTTCCACAAAACTATAAAGCTATCATTCCACCACGGTTTATAAACCCTTCTACGTTTATTGTTCGAGCAACTTACAGATACTGGCTTTTTGTGAGGTATTTTATTATACATTTCATCTTAAATCAAAGAACACAATGATGTATAAGCATCATCAATATTTTCTTGTGTTCGGAACCCTTGTTCCAGTGAGCTTACTGTTTCTAAAAGGCTATTACTTACTTCACCAGAAAAAAGGTCTGATGGAATGTTTTTTACTTGAAACCTGACATTACTTGCACTCGACCGGACCGGACTCAAAGGAGTCAGATTGTTACAAAGACCATTTTCAAAATTATACACCCAGGTTAGTACCGAGTGGTCTGGAACACCTAAATAATCTTGTACACCTGCTGTTTGTACCAATTCACGGGACCACCAGACAGTAGTCTACAACAGAAAGTCCCTGTGGTCGAATACAAGTAAAATCATTTTTCACACAATTTCTACCATTCATAATAGGAAAAAAATTCACATCAACTAAAAAAATCAACAAGCATTTCACCATAGCTATTACAAGTATAGTCTACTACATTTCGTTCTGGTAAATCATCTATACCTTCAATAAAATCAGACAAATTTCCACATCGACCGTTAAAATCACCAAAAATACAGAGTTCACCTTCATTTTGATATTCATAAATACTAGTAAGTAATTTATCAAAGAAACAATTAGCATCAATGTGTCTAGTCGACTTTTTAGGGGGTAAATAACACACACAACAGTAAAAACTATCATTTGTAATTTTGTGATCAAGACAAATCCTAATCCATAATATACCTTCAAAAGAATTAAAAGCGATTGAAACATGATAGTCTATAAGTAGTTCTTCTTTAACAAATATTCCCACACCCCCAGAACCTGTCCAAGCATTTCTGTGAATATCAGTTCTATTATTTCAGTACCATTTATAACCAGTCATGTCAATAATATCGTTACTTCTCAAATGGGTTTCTGAAATGCCCATAATGTCTAAGTCCAGAATACTGATACATGCTTGCACTTAGAAATAGATATAATACCTGGTGTGAAAACAGTGATGTTCTTAATGATTCACAATTTGGTTTCCGCTGTAACAGAAGCACGGTGGATTGTGTTTTTATTCTACACAGTATTGTTAAGAGGATAATTGAAAACAATAATTCACTTTTTTGTGCATTTATTGTTTATGAAAAAGCTTTCGACACTGTCTTTAGGGATGCTCTCTGGTTTAAACTTTTTTGAAATTGGAATCAGTAGTAAAATGCTTAAAATGCTAAGAGCTATTTATGAACATGTCTCGGCAAGTGTAAAAGTTAATGCAAATATATCCGATAATTTCTCTTGACTTGAAACAAGGGGAGCCACTCTCGCCTTTACTCTTTATTATGTTCGTAAATGATGTAACACTTAATATAAACTTTAATGCTCTAACAGACAGAGATATAATTCAACTAAATATGGTTATGCTTCTATTTGCTGATGACATGGTATTATTTACAACAGACCCGATGAGCCTACAAGCTCAACTTGATAGTTTATACACTTACTCCATTGATTGGGGTTTGAAAATAAATGTTGATAAAAAAATTGTGTTTTTTGAAAGCGTAGAAAAAAAGAGGCATTTCGTTGGTATATTAATAATGAAAGTATAGAAATTGTTGATTCTTTCTGGGTGTCAAATTTACAAGTAATGGTTCAATGAAAGAAGCTATGAAAACTCTTACAGAACAAGCACTTAAAGCGGTAAATGGTCTATACACTGTTTTTTCGAGAATTAAATTCGATGTTAAATCTAAACGTATGCTTTTCGATCGCATGGGTACCCCAATATTGTTGTATTGTTCTGAAATATTTGGGGTATATGATACAAACATTATTGAGCGAGTACATATGAAATATTGCAAAAAAAAATACTTGGCGTTAAAATGCAAACTCAAAATATGGCAGTTCTAGGTGAAATTGGACGGTATCCATTAACTCTTATTTGTGAAGAACGAGTGATTAAATACTAGTTTAAAATCTTATCGAATTCAAATTCAATTATGTACAGTATTTTCCAGTCTCAGTGTAACGGCATAGATAATCTACGATATTTTTTTCTTTTTATTTGTTAAAACTTTTTTAGATGAATTAGGCTATGGTTATTTATGGAATAATATCACTCCTCTTACGTTCAATTATTTTCCTCAACTTAGAACCCGATTGAGGGAACAATTTCACCAACACTGGCATGGATCAATTAATGAATCGTCAAAACTACATTACTATGCAAAGTTCAAAAAAGTCTTTGAAATGGAACGTTATTTTGACCTTATAGACAATGACTATTTAAGAACACTTTTTCCGTCTTTTAGACTATCTTCTCACAAATTAGCAATTGAAACTGGTCGTTGTACTGGTTTACAAAGAGAAAATCGCATGTGTCAAAATTGTAAATATGAATGTGCTAGAATCAGAATATCATTTTTATTGACTTGCACTAAATACACCTCTTTAAGAAATAAATTTTTACCAAATATATCTTGGCCAGACTTGCGTAAATTTGTAAACTTGTTGTCATCAAAGAATAAAAAAACTTTAATTGGTATATGTAAATTTTTAAGGAAAGCTTATGAAACAAGAGATGGGTAAAATATTTACAGTGTATTTATCATTATAGCATACCATTTTACTTATGTATGGTCATTATACTTGACTAGGTGATTATAATTCCTTTTGTTTTGTGTATGGCTATCTCTAGTCACTTTTTCATTTTATTTATGTGAATATTGGATCACATTTGCAGATTGATGTATGTTGATTATTGTCACTCTGAATGGGTAAAATAATTTTTTAAAATTTGCTGTCCATTGTTAGCTAAAGGCAATTGGTTGCCGATTTTGCCAATAAAAGTTTGTTGTTTGTAGTTGTTGTTGTTGCTGTTGTATGCGTATTCATGTTGTAAGTTTGTAAATATCTGAATAAACATTTATGTGAAATAAATAAAAGTAAAAACAAACAAATATCGATTTTATTATATATATTATTATTAGTTTATTATAGTCTCATTCACATGTACACATAATACTCATACATAGTAAAACTTAAATAAATGTTTACAAATGGTCATTCTTATAAAGAATTATAAGAGAATATTATAATTTGTTACACAAACTTTACAGGTATCAAATTTTACTATCTACATTTTAAAAGTTAGATAACCATTACTAACACACATTTGAAAAAATATTTTCTTTTTATATTTTACGACGCGCTATAATCACGACGCCGAGCTGATAACGAAAATTCAAATTGGACACGAAATGCAATGACTCGACAGGTGCGATGACTCGATCTCCCACGCGATTTCGAGTCATCGTAAATTTACTGTATGACTTAATCTGAATATGTAACTGAAAAGTTGGCTTTGTTAAGTCATTCTAGATCAAAACTGTCCTGTTAAAAAGGAAATATTAAACCCTAACAGTGATTAAAACTCGAGCAACGGGTTAAAAGTAGTCTTGTTGTCCGTTTCTTTAAGACTTTTCTCGTATAGACTTGCTATGCAGATTCATCAAGTTCAAAGCCTTTCATTCTCATCATCTGTAAACATGTCTTCCAATTTATGTATCTTTCAGTATTTCTTTTGCAGGGCTAGAGCTTAAATAAAAGAAGTGAGATTTATAGGGTGTACCAATCACCATAAAAATATCGTTTCTGTTCAGCTGTGAAGAATGGCCATTTTCTGTCATCGCTAAATGTTGTGGATTGTTGGCTTTCAAGTATCATATTTACAATTATAACCACTACAGCCACCATGCTGAAACGGTTATCTCGTTTGATTTTGGTATATTTACACCATTTTCACATGTAGTTTAGTTTAAACATATTTTATTGCTATACACAACACATGTACAAACATAGCAAATAAATCTAAATAATCAGCAAAAGGGTTGGGCCAAAAGGTCTTCCAACGTATGTAGGTTTAACGTACCAATTTTATTAAAAACATTTTCAACAGTAAATTTTACGGGGATTATTTGCTGTTAGACATGAATTCCACATTGAAATATTTATTTTGTGAGATTCCTCTGCTCAATTTGTTTTGTTGGTGTTACTGAGAAAACCGGGCTATTTTCTATCTTTTTTTTCACAGAAGATAAAAGGCACAAAAACGACATTATTATTTAATGTTAATAGTTAGGGTAGCAGATACTTACTCTATACTTACATACTTATATACTGGGAGCACTCATAGTTTTTTAAACAATACTGTTGTTGACTTTATAGGCTTATGTTTTGTAGTGTTCTTTTTTATAACCATACAATGAGAAATGAAAAGGGGCCTGAATCATGATCCAGAAATCTCTACCATTAGGAGCGCACACTGGAGTTTTGAGTTTTAAGTATTGTAAATGGTACAAAACATTTCTGTACCACGCTTTTTTTAGTCATAGGCAATGTTCTTTTTTGTTGTTGTTGTTTTTCTTTTGCTGTTTTCTATCCAAAGAGTTATTATTACCTTGTCTTTTAAATTCATTTTCATTTCTAAAATATTCAAACTTGATATTAATATGATTCAGACTTCCACACGGTTGTTTTATTTTCTTTGCCGTCACCAGTCACCTGGTTTAACTGAAATGGATGTACTGAAAACAAAAATAAATATTCTCACAACATCCCATCAGAATACCCGAGGCATTACCATATCCGTGTTAGTTTTAGGAGAATTTTGTGTGAATATCTGCCGTAAACTACCTTTTAACTGCGGTTTCATTGTGATGGCTCCACTGATTCTTTTGAAAAATCTTCATAAAATATTTCAAAAGAAACTTTTATGTCCATATCGTACTATAATATTACCTGCAGGCATAACTACGCTATTTTGGTGACTTTTTATTACAAGTAACTTTGATAGTTTGTTATAAAGTACAAGAAGTAGTTAAATATATACAATAAAGTTGTGTTCATTTTGAACAGAATGAACGGTTCGGAAAGCCGACTTGGCAAATATGAAATCAGCTTTTTTATACGTAATACTGTAAATTACTGTTTAAACATCTTTTCACTCAAAAGCATATTCATAATAAAAGATATTCTTTTTTTTTTGTAAGTTATAACTAGCAAACATACATATATTCAACAGCAATTTTGTATCTCAAGCAACAAGTTATCCACTGCACACTGATGTCAGTTATATATGAGTAAACTTCAAATAATGAGGAAAAAACTTAGAAATAACTTGAACAACTGAATTAATGTGTCCGTGTCACCTTCAGTACGTACCAAAAATGTTATGACTATTCCCGCTGAAGATTTATATGTTTAAGTTGTAGGTATATATATCATAGTACCGTGTAACTACTATTTTGCATGATTTGTTTATACTATTTTTTTCAATCAAAATATATTAGTGTTTACATATAAACATTCTTTTTTGCTTTTCAAATTACAATGTATTTTGCACAATAATATGATTATGACTTGTTTCTTTGAAAAGCGCTTTCAAACTCCAAAACATTTATGTTTACCGTAAATATCATAATAGAAAGGGAACACTGTTTTAAATTTCTAACTGTTAAATCATGTTAATTGCACATCTTGTGACTGTTAAAGATTGCGGTAGGGTGTCAGTTGGTTCGTCGATTTCTTTTGATAAGGCTAACACAGAGCTGAAAAGAGAAGTTTAATCAGAATGACGGTATATATGTATATATAGTTCCTTTATTTATATTTACGGTATAAGTCATGGATTTTAAAGCAGCACGTCCACAGTTGAACGGCAGAATTAAAAAAATAGTGTTTTCTACTCTCATTCTGTACTGTTCGAGAAGTCTTTGTTTTATGAGAAAAAAAAAGAAAAGAAAAAAACTCGGCTTGCGTAGGTCACGGAAAAACCCAATTTTTCGTAAACGCCTACATGGGGAATTCCGGATAAATTAGAATACGGTATGCACGAAGCAGGTGCTTGCTGTACCACGCGGCTGGGTCTTTACCAAATTCACCACTGGCATTCAATTAAAGGATAAATGTTCCGAACCACTATATAACCAACACTAAGTACGACAGTTCACAGGAATGAAACAGATTTTCACTAATTGACAGACTCAATATAACTCTTAGCGTCTCTAATAGTTAAATCTTTTTTTCTAGATATAGCAATCAGTAACTCCATTCAAAGTGAACACATTTTTTCCAACGTACCTCTGATAATCTCAAATGAATTTCATCGCTTGTTAACAAAACTTTTCGTGACATCGCTTACGGTCTCTTATGCAAATACAGAAAATAGATATTAAATTGTTGAACAAACTCGATCTAAACATCAAGTTTCACATTTATTGTATAATAAACTGAAGCCTTTAGTGAACTTTATATGTTTCTGTAACTGATCAGCTGATATACTTTCATTTTTAGTATTATGGCAACACTTTGATAGTGATGTTTGGAGGGACAATTTAAATCACGTTTGAAGAAAAGTTAAGTAACCTTCAGATTCATTCTTGTGAGCTTTCGTACCTGGTGTTCGTGATATAGTGGTTATGGAACGATTGTCTGTGGTTTTTGGCCAAATATAATGTGAGTACATGCAAGAATAGTGAATGTGATCAGTCATGTGACGGCACACGAAAATAGAAATTTTAAATATAATTTTTATACCGTTCTTAACGCTGTAGCCTACCCATTTTCTACACAACCACGAAATGTTGCATTTGATGACAGTGCGTCTGTAGATGGGTACTGGTAGACGTAAACACACAGATAGTTAAAATCAAATTCTTAGTGAATGAACATCTATGAACGAGTTGCTTTAAATACCATGCATGATGTGCAGCTAAAGTATTCTAAACTTCTTGACTGAGTTTCTATCAGCAAAAGTAATGAGGTATTTAGACCTAAGCTTGGGTTGCTTACACATCACACCCAAAATAACTAGGTAGCTTAGGCAGAAATTAAATTCCACTTCTGAAAAATTTGCATTTATTACAATCAGTTGTTATAAATACCAAGCAAAAGAGAAATACTGGTAGTTTTGAAAAGGTTTTATTATTTTCATTACAATCATTATCATTTATTAATTTGTGGCAAAAATTATCTACTGGAAGCATTATATACCTACTGTAAGCATTAAAACTGCCATTGTAATGAAAACTACATACTGTTTTCCCCAAAAGAGTAGAACCATTTGAAATTTTCAGCTCCTAACTTAACTCCTGTGGCCTTGCAGATATCTCCCATCACCGAAGTAAATGGAAGATCGTCAAGATTTCCATGGACATACAAGCCTGAAAAGAATTTGCTCTTTTCAAACGATGATATTTTACAAAATGAAATAATCATTTATTTTTAAACCAATCGAACATATATTTGCTTCTATTAAACAGACTTGGTATGTAAGGCTTTAAAAGCATGCACTTTATTATCAGTGAGTATGAAAAGAATGATCTTTTGTTGTGTTATCTGATGTGATTCTGCTTTATTTCCGAAATAAACTAGTCTATTTTTTTAGCTTGGACATACATTATATTTAGTCTATATTCGTTCAACTTGGCTCAATAGCGGACTCTGCAGACCATGTTTTGTGTCCATACAACAATGTTTAGTGTAACTATTAAACCTGAAAAAAGCACGTATATGTGTAGTCTTGTATATGGAGACATTTGCGTTTAACTATATAATTATTCACAGTATGACTGAACAAAAAAGTAATCCTTTCGGCCATATTAATATGGATGAAAGACTAACCGAAAACTGATTCAACGAATAGGCACTTCCTCTTGCTAGGGTAATAGTTTGAGCAACGCATACTCCAGATGTATTTAGATGGCACACTCGACCACATCGCTTGTACTGTCTTCTTGTCTGGAACGTAAATATTATTTTCAGTTGCACTTAGTTCTGGAGCTCTGTAGTTGTCCTACCTGGTGACAATTCAACTAAAAGAGTTCTCTGTTACGTCTTACTATTCTGGTTCTAAAAGTACCAGTATAATATATTTGTTCAGTTGTATTTAAAGGACTGTTTTTAATGACTTTCTCTGGCCAACAGTTTCTTTTCAGTCTTTGAAGATACGAGACAGCGCAGTTATATTTGTTAATAATTACACAACGCATGTATAGCCGTATATTGCTATCCGCACTAGAGGACTTAGATAATATTTTAATTTTCATAAACGGATCTCTCTGTAAAATGATAGGAAGAAATGCCGGCAAAAATAGTAAATATTTAAAAGAAACTTACCGTTCTCACGGTAAAAAAGTGTTTTATCTCCGTTTACTGGTGCAAGATTTACATTTCCCCGAGCACATCTAGAGTTACTCCCGAGGGTCCTAAATTATTAAAATAGCAACCTTATTGCAGCATACTGATTATTATTTTTCTTTGGAGTTTAAGTTTAAAGATACAATCTAGTTTCCATACTCAAAATAGAAAAAATAAAGGTATAAAAAATATCTGCTTATCGAAAACATTTTTCACAGAGCTGTTGTATTCTTTAAATAAACCTAGCGACATTCGTATATCGTTAATACAGCTGATCATCTTGATATGCTTCTTTAGTTGGAAGTGTGTTTCACAAATACAGTATATAGCATGAATATTACAGGTTCAAATCATTCCGACACATGTATAGCACGGGTACTGCTCAGAGCTCAGACTCTACGAGAATAGTAATTCTGACACTATCTGCATATCGCCTACAAAAAACAAAGAAGAAATTGAGCGTGATGTATCTTACATGTTATACCACGCAGAACGTCACTGCGAACGTGACTGTTACATAGTGCATATACTTGCGTCCCTTATTGATATTCGTATTTGTAAGAATGGAAAAAGATTTAAAAAGTTTCGTGATCTACCGTCGTATATATCACGGTTTCTCGTTCATGTGCGTAACTATTCAATCACTCAGGCTACGGCCTACGTGATTAGATAAAAATAAACATCTGAACTCGACACCGAGATATATTCGACAGTATAGATTTATCACTCAAACAAAATCTATTTCCTAAATATAAAATCGCAAAAAGTTATCTAGATCTACAATCGTTGTAAAATTATAAGAGTTCTTTTATCAGAACCTTCGACTGATCACGTTCAAATTTTTATTACTGAGCTTTACAATATGCCAGAAAGTAAAGTGTCCAAAATGACCAAAAATATCTGTTACGAATCAAGATACATGCTGGAAACACAATGAAAGTTCAGAAATCATGCCATTAGATGTAACAAGGACTTTTTCACTTCTAAGATAAATTAAATGCAAATATTCCTTCCACTATATTTGTAAATTTGATATCTGACTGGATCAGTCATAGATATTTTTACCATATCTTATATCAGAGGAAGTATAACGCTTTTTTTCTCAGAGAAAATATTTAAGATAAAGTCTAGTTTTCTATGAATAAATATCAATGCAAATAGATTTTTCAAACATTCAAGGTCACTTTGTCTACTTACAGAACTTTAAAACAACCCTTACATTCAAGATTTGTTAAAATATCTGATTATTAAATTCTGAAGTAGATCTATAATTTTTTTAACATAACACTGACAGTTGTTTTTTTTTTTGACTGAGATGAGTAACTTACTCTCCGATAGTGACCTGTGTGTAGTTTGAAGAGTTCGGAACCTTCACAATGGTTGAATGGTAATTCTTGTCCGGTTCAAAAGCTGGAGGTTTTAAAATACCAAAATACATTTCTGCCATTTGCTTGTCAACAATCTGTCAACAAATATACAAACATTTACAGCCTAACACATTTCATATAATGTATATCTAAACGCTTTCTATAATGACTGTTATCAATAGATAAAATAAGGAATCAGTGTCTCAAAATGTTTGAGAGTTTTTTTCCATTCGAAATGAAACAATTGTTATCGGCAATTCTAGATGGCTACGAGTAATGTGACGGTTACACATGTAAGAGGGTTGTTTTCACATTGACATGATTGCTAGAGAATAATGATATGTTAATTTGACTTACTGCAGAACACCGTCTCAAAGGTGTGAACCAAAGACAAAAAAAGAGCTTGATAAAGTGGTATCAAAGAAACCCGACTTTTTATAAATACAGCGCTGGGTTATAAACGTGCCTGGTATATAGCATAGCTACACGTGAGGTTTATTTCTTGGCGTTTATAAAAGCTTCCAACAATATCTAAAAGCAATAATGTCAGTTTCCATTACTTTTACAGGATTTAAAGCACATTTTAGGATAGTGGCTGTGTGCAAGTTGAACAGACACGGGACTGTCGTCGGAGCCTCAGTGGTAACAAGGGGTGTGATTGTTCGATTAAACCTGATCAACTAATAATGTAGAGAATATTTATTTCCAGAATCAAGCGTAAAGTTCAATTGATTTTTTAGATCCAGATGTTTTCCTATGTTGTTAAGTCTTTTTTACCTATCTGTGTTCGTATCAAGTCACAATGTAAACCTGAAATGCTCATATACAAGTGTTTCTTCAACATAGAACAGAATAGGTGAAACTTGCGCGGTTTTTTCACCAAAATCGTTCACCAGTTTTCTTTTTAAAGTAAAAAGTTATTTTTAAATCAATTTTCTGTGTTAGTCATCCTTTTTATCATGATAAGTAGAAAAATAAAAGCATCCCAAATTACAGAAAAAGTCCTTCTTTTTAGAAGCCATTATTCAGGAAAAATGTAAAACAAGAAATCGGTAGAACCGATGGATGCTTCCCGAATAAATGCCAATTCCAAAAGGGCTATTGTTTAATATGTATTTTTTTTAAAGTATGAAAAATAAAATAAGGACAATAACTCCTTAATTATGCAAAATTGAGTTACGGTTCTTGCACGCTGCACTTCTCCTTATAGAGATCTATCTACCAATAAAGTTTCTTATTAATATCTTTTATACTTTGTGAGATATGCCCCGGAAAAAAATAAGTATGAGAAATTTCAAAAGGAAATAACTCAAAAATTAATAAAGCAAGAGTTATGGTTCTCGTGTCCATTGCACTGCCCCTCAATGAGATCTATCTACTTATTAAGTTTCAAGTTGATAACCCTTATACTTTGTGAGATATGCCCCGGACATAAAATAAGTATGAGAAATTTCAAAGGGCAATAACTAAAAAATTGATAAAGCAAGAGTTATGGTTCTTGTGCACTGCACTGCTCCTTAATGAGATCTAACTACCTATGAAGTTGGTCTTGATATCTCTCATAGTTTTTGTGTTATGCTCCGGACAAAATTATGAGGGACGGACGGACTGACGAACGGACGGACGGACAAAAGGGCAACTATATACTCGCCCTTCGGGGAGCATAAAAAGGATCTAATCCGAGAGTGCTGTTTTAACCTTACCCAACAATGGTTTAACCGCTGTCAGTCTACCTTCATAAAAGCTATGATATATCATGTATATCAATATCACAAAAGCCTGAAAGAGCACGCGACATTTCATAAACGAAACAAATGATTTCAATTGAATACGAGAAATCGCTTTTCAACACAGTCGGCAATAATACACCTTATGATATTTACTTTGATTTCAATTATTTGATTATATTTAAGGTAAATATATTTAAGCTATGCTATTGCCTTGGATATATTGTATTTTTATAAGTGTTTTGCAAGTGTGTTACATTACAGTGAACTACATTTTTCAAGTGCACCTTGCAGGTTCATGTAGCTGTGCTATAACTGTAATATAGCACGGTGCGCACCTCCTAGCATTTACATCATGCAAATGATATTTTTCTTGTTTCGACGATATTTACAGCATCATTATTTGTACTGAGTGCACTTGAGAGATAGACCCGAGCGTGTACTTTATTCGCATATACAAGAAACAAAGCTGTAAGTAGTTTTTGAACAACGTACTTTATTCTTGGACTGTGTATATTTTCTATATGTCGCCCCTACGGCTCGTGTGCGCGTAAAGTATATTTCACATATACTAAAAAGTCCATGTCATATTGATCAATATTGAGGTTATCAAACAAACAATCAGTTTACTTAAGATGAGTGTCAACTCTTTACTTTAATAATTATTATCTTTTTACCGTTATTTGTTTTTAACTTTTAACAGTTTGAAAACTAGTACATCTCATAAAATTTCAATGCTTGATTTTCTATGTAGTCTCACCAACATACAGTTCTGTGGCTGTAACATTTAGTTTTCTCTATGTTAAAATGCATTGCTCCTCATCCGAATCCGAATGTCATATTAAGTGAAGTGAGCATTCCCACTGAGATTTACACAGACCTTATTTCTGGCTACAGAATTCTTGACAGACACGTTTACTGCGTTTTTTTATAAGAATGTCAAAAACAAATATATATATATATATATATATATATATATATATATATATATATATATATATATATATATATATATATATAAATGAAGAATTAGATCGATGTGTACCAACTTATAATTTATTATAATGTATAATAATGAGTCTGATAAAACGAATCTGATTTTGAAGACGAAGAAAATGAAATGCTTTGTTAAAACAAACAAGAAAAAGCAACAAGAACAACAAACAAACAACTTAACAAAAGAAAAAAATATGTATAGAAATTAATAATTGAAGAGCAACAGTTACACTTACGTATCTCTCAAAATCCGTCAGAGACATTAATAGATTGTCTCTTGGTATTTTGGCGTAGGAGACGCTCTTCGTGTGTCTGTCTGCAGATACATCATATAAACCGGCCATAAAAAGAAGACCAGCAAACAAATTGATTAGATTATTCATCTCCTTCATTGTCTCCTACTAACGCTTCCTTTTCATATAAATACGTTTAATATCTAAAAATTGTTTAAAAAAATTCACTGAAGCGATTTAAGGTATTTACTAAATCGGACTCGTGTCGGTTTAACAGATCATATAAGCTAAGAGGTGGTTTAAAGAAAGTAGGCCAGGCGAAAAAATGACTTTTGTAATGTGAATATAGTATGATAATTCGGTATGTACTAAAGCTATAATACTGAAAATATTATGGGTATCAGAAAAAGCTTATGTATTCGCTTTTATTACCAACAGTTAAAGCTATGCCGGTTTTACTTTCATTATAAGTGTAACAGGGCCTTAGACCTGAGTGTAAGGTATTATTATTATTAAGTTGTTTTACATAAGAAGATATATTTGGATGACTATACAAAAGTCGTATATGACGAACAGATAGGCATGTTGTCTTCTTTCGACATAAAGGAGAAATTGTGTTTTCAAATGCTACCCTTTAATTAAAAGCTGCCTTCACCCCATTGCATTATTTGCGTTTCATGATACAGATTTATACAATGTTTACATGCAAAGTAAAAGCAAAATGGTTTAAGCAGAGGATTGTAAACGTCTTTATAAGCATTAATTGTAAAAAAATGAAGGGGCTTGCTCACAGTTGCTTAAGCTCACCGGAGCACAAAGTGTTGAGGATGAATTTCTTTATCACTTTTTGTCGCTCCAAAAGTCACATTTTTCATCAGCCTTCTTAAAACTTGCTCAGAATATTTGTCTTAATGATTTCCCAGACAATTTATGTTTATATATATATGTTTAACTTGGTCATGTTTATATTTATGCTTATTCAAATATGTTTGTAACGATAATTTCTTGGATACGGCCAAAACTAGATCATATTGAGTAAAATCATCTCATCTACCCAGATCTGTAAAAAAGCTTTGTAAACACTCAAGCGTTGTTCAAATATATATATCACTTGGTTTAAAAATTAATCCTGAACATTTCTTGGACGAGGTCAAAATTCGATCTAGTGGGTTCAAAGACATGATCATGACCATAAAGATTCTAAACTAAAAGATAACAGTGCAAACTATAGACGCTTGAATTTTGACCCAATTTAAACGGAACTTATTCGTTATCTTTGTCTTGATGTTTTATTTAAATGGTCTTAGAAAATTTCAAAACTGGATCAACAACTCAGATCATTGAGAATCTTGAGAACTTTCTTAAGGCCACAGTTTAGCTACACCTGTATGAAACCAGCTTAGAATATTTTTCATGAATATGTCCACGACGGGTTTGACACTTGTTTATGTGAGTTCAGAAACTAAGTCACTAACTGAAAACTGGGTAAATCTTTGTGAGCACTCTGAAGTTTATTTTTTCTCCATTTTCATGAAATATGGTCACATTAATTGCCCTAATGTTTTTTGTTCTGTATTTTCTTCAGAAAATTTGGAAACTGGGCGACGTGTCTTTTTAAAAAACTAAGTCACAAGTCCAAATCAAAGGAAAATCTTGTAAACATACTTGAGGCCTATTTTTTCAAAATGACCATGGAACTTGCTCAGATTGTTGTCTTGTTATTTCGATATGAGTTCGAAACTGGACCACACAAGCTCTTAAACTAGGCTCTTATTAAAGAAAAACAAGTGTATGGTGAAGAGAGTTACCTTTTCGCTGAAATCCTCGTGAAGATTGTTCAGATTTGATGTTCTAATGATCTCAAGGCAAGATCTGAGACTTTGTCATTTTGGTTGAAAACTAGGTCCATAGCTCAGATGAGTGGAAAGCATTGTGAAAACTTTTCGTGTCACATGTTTTTCCCCATCTTCATGAAGTATACTGATTATGCTTTTTCTTTATTATTTCTAAGACAAGTTAAAAACTAAATCATATGAAGAAAAACGTAGCTACTAGCTGCAAAGTACTCGTTTGATGGTCTTAAGGATTAGAATGGGTCATGTTGGTAAATATTTTGTCAGCGGCTTTGAATACTGGAAACCCTCTGAATACTATAGATGTCACATTCTTAGCCAAATGTTCTTGAAACTTGAATGTGCATATGACGATTTATATGATGACTGCAAAGACCACGGCTTTGCCCTCACCGTAAGATAAGTAAGCGTAGTGTTCGCGACATTTTATATTGTCTGGAATCAGTAAGTCAGCGTTCGACAAGCTGTAACGTGACTTGTTACTGCAAATTACGTTCTGTGATAATAAATCTATCACGCAGATGGCGATGATGTAAGCACCTATCCTGCTATAGTTTAGACTCATTTATTTTACATTGATTGCGTTACAAGTTCTTACAACTTAGATTCATCACGTTCGATGTCTGCTTCCTGGGTTGCCCTGCGCACTACCCCTGGACCATGGTGCCTCCAAAACCATATATCCTGCTAAACGGACATTACAAGGAAAAAGTATTGCAATTAGTTCCTCAAGAATCTATGCATTGTACATAATAACTAAATTATAATGAAGACAGGATGTATCTTGTTGATAAAACAAGAACTGTCACTGTAAGATGACAATGCCCCGTGGTGCTTTGACTTTGAGCTGAGGACCAGTCATCCAAGGGTCAAGGTCAAATAAATACAAAATAAAAAAAGGGAAGGTCTTGTCCAAAGGGGTGTTGTGTCCAAGTATAAAGTAAATCGACTTTCTAAAAAAGAGGTTATGGCCAATGTTAAAGTTTTTTTGGGTCATTGGATCTTCAATGTAATGTTCATTCAGGGGCCTACTAATAAGGAAGTTATGGTCAATGTTAAAATTTTTGAACAATTGAATCTTCAAGGTGAAGGTCATTCAGGGGTCATGGTCAAAGAAATATAGGTCAGTGGGAAGGTCTTGTACAAAGGGGTGTTGTGTCCAAGTATGAAGTAAATCCACTTACCAATTAGAAAGTTATGGTCAATGTTAAAGTTTTCGGACGGACAGTTCAAAAACTATATGCCTCCCTTCGGGGGCATAATAAAACAAGGGGTTTACGAAACAGTCTATGACTCTGTCTCTGATCTGTCAAAAGATGATTTCAATACTTTGTTATAAGACTATAGATATAAACACTGGTTACCTTGAGTTTGTCTTCAGTGTTTAGAACCACTGACGACTAAACAGGGCATACATTACAAACAACAAATATAACATTGCCCTTTTTTCTTGCAATCAAGGTGACTCTTACTGAAATTTAATTTGTGATGTCCTGTTATTGCTGTTGTTTCTGTGACATGGCAGAATGTTATGTATTTATCACTTTAATTGATAACTCTTATTACCTATATTTTTTCTGTTATTTCCTAAACATGTACAGCACGGAACAAACAAGGTCATTATTCTTACAATGGTGTGTAAACAATCAGTTGGCCCAGACGAGTTCCTAATGCGAGCATACTCAATCTTAAAATGAACCTCCAGGAAAATAAATACCTTTGCACTAGACAGCCAAAGAAATACGGGTAAAAACCTACTGGACAAAAGGATTTATACCGTACCTAGAACACACAGGCGTTGTAATAAACAGTAAACATTTCACTTTCGATGCATGCCCAGATAAACCCTGTCATACTCATAAAAGTGTTTACTATTGCCACACCAGTCATGGCGGGTATATTTAAGTATTCTAGTATTTCTTTTGCAGTGCTAGAGCTTGAATAAATGAAGTGACGGTTAAAGGGTGTACCAATCACCATAAAAATATCGTTTCTGTTCAGTTGTGAATAATGGCTATCTTCTGTCATCGCTAAATGTTGTGGATGGTTGGCTTTCAAGTATCATATTTACAATTATAACCACCACAGCCACCATGCCGAAACGGTTATCTGTTTGATTTTGGTTGATTTACATCATTTTCACATGTAGGATCAACGTAATACTCTACCATGATGGTAACAAAATTATCCAGTCAATTTAGAAATTTTGAAAATCCTCTCCACCATGTAGTACCCACAGATAAGTGGAAGTGTGCACTACATTCTATTATTCTTGTTCTTTTATACGATCTCGGTATTTTGGGGGAAATATAAAGTCGTGCTAGGGGAGAAAGAACAATTTTATTAAGTTTATTTCAACAGTAAATTTTACAGGCATTATTTGCTGTTAGATATGAATTCCACACTGCAATGTTGATGTTTGCGGGATTCCTCTGCTAAATTTGTTTTGTTGTTGATACTGAAGTAACCAGGATATATTCTATTTTATTTCACATAAGATAAAAGACACAAAAACGACATAATTACATAAACAGCTTTATCTTATGTTAGTTGTACAAGAGTGACAGAAACTTACTCTATACTTATTTACTTGGTGCGCTCATAGTTTTCTAAACAAAACTGGTGTTGACTTTATAGGCTTATGTTTTGTATTGTTCTTTCTATAACCTTACAATGAGAAATGAAAAGGGGTCGGAATCGTGATAATTTTTTTCAACGATCCCTATTATTAGGAGCGCTGAATGGAGCTGTGAGTTTTAAGTATTGTAAATGGTACAAAACACTTAATTTCTGTTCCACATGTTTTTTGAATCATAGGCAGTTTTTTTATTCCAGAGAATTATGATTACCTTGTCGTTCAAATTCATTTTCATTTCTAAAATATTCAAACTTGGTATCTATATGATTCGGACTTCCTCACTGTTGTTTTATTTTTTTTGCCGTCACCAGTCACCAGTTATCAACTGAAATGGATCTACTAAAAACAAAAATAAATGTTCTCACAACATCCGAATACCTTAGGCATTACCATATCCGTTTTAGTTTTAGGAGAAATTTGTGTGATTATATGCCAAAAACATTACCTTTTAACTGCGGTTTCATTGTGATTGCTCAAATGATTCTTTGGAAAAATCTTTATAAAATATTTCAAATGAAAACTGTTTGACATATCCACATCATACTATAATATTACCTGCAGGCATAATTACGCTATTTTGGTGCCTTTTTATTACCAATATCTTTGATAGTTTGTTATGAAGTACTAGAAGTAGTAAAATATATACAATAAAGTTGTGTTCATTTTGAACAGAATCAACGGTACGGAAAACCGACAGGGCAAATATGAAACCAGCTTTTATATACGTAATACTGTGTTATGAATAACTGTTAAACATATTTTTACTTAAAACATTTACAATTTAAGGTAATCTATTTTTGCTGTAATTGTAACTAGCAAATATATATGTATTCAATAGCAACTTCGTATCTCAAGCAACCAGATCTCCACTTCTTACTGATGTCAGTTATATATTAGTAAACTCCAAATAATGAGAAATACTTAGAAATAACAACTTGAATATTTACTGTGTCCGTGTCACCTTCAAAACGTACCGGAAATGTACTGGCTATTCACGTTTAAGATTTGTATGTTTATACATATTATATATAAGAGTACCGTGAAACTACTATTTTGCATGCATTTATTTATACTATTTTTTTCAATCAAAATAAATTAGTTTTTACATATAAACATTCTTAGCGAACCTAAATAAAGTCGGGTATATTCGTTTTGCTTTTTAAATTATTTTGCACGATAATATGATTATGGCTCATTTCTTTGAAAAATACTTTCAAACTCCCAAACATTCATTTTAACTGTGGGGAACACTGTTATTTGTTTTAATTTTACATCTGTTAAATCATGTTAATTTCACATGTGACTCCTGTTGAAAATCGCGGCATGGTGGTAGTTGGTTCGTCGATTTCTTTTGATAAGGCTAACAGAGAGCTGAAAAGAGAAGTTTAATCGAAATATAGAATATATATATATATATATATATATATATATATATATATATATATATATATATATATATCATATTTATAGTATAAGTCACGGATTTTAAAGCAGTTCGTTCACACTGTTAAACGGCAGAATAAATAATATTTTCTACTCTCATTCGTTATGTTGGTGAAGTGTTTGTTTTATGAAAATCCCCGAAGCAGGTGATTGCTATACCGTTCGTAACGCTGTAGCCCACCCATTTTTTTCACAACCACGAAATGTTGCATTTGGTGACAGTGCGTCTGTAGATGGGTACTGGTAGACGTAAAACACACATATAGTTAAAATCAAATTCTTAGTGAATGACCATCTGTGAACGAGCTGCTTTAAATACCATGTATGATGTGTAGCTAAAGTATCTTAAACGTCTTAAATGAGTTTCTATCAGCAAAAGTAATGAGGTATTTAGGCCTAAGCTTGGGTTGCTTTGGACAACACACCCAAAATAACTAGGTAGCTTAAGCAGGAATTAAATTCCACTTCTGATAATTTTGCTTGCAAATTTCCCTTTATTACATTCAGTTGTTATAAATACCAAGCAAAATATACTGTTTGCAAGAGCATGTTTTGAAAACAGTTTATTTTTATTACAATAATTATCATTTATTTATTTGTGGCAAAAATTATCTACTGGAAGCAATATATATCTACTACAAGCATTAAAGCTGCCATTATAATGAAAACTACATACTATTTTCCCCAAAAGAATAGAACCATTTGAAATTTTCCGCTCCTAACTTAACTCCTGTGGCCTTGCAGAGATCTCCCATCACAGAAGAAAATGGAAGGTCGTCAAGATTTCCGTGTACATACAAGCCTGAAAAGAATTTGCTCTTTTCAAACGATGATATTTGACAAAATGAAATAATCAATTTTTTAAATCAATCGAACATAGATTTGCTTTAATAACAGACTTGGTATATAAGGCATTAAAAGCATGCATTTTATCATCAGTGAGTATGAAAGAAATGATCTTTTGTTGTATTGTCTGATGTGATTCTGCTTTATTTCCGAAATAAACTAGTCTATTTTTTTCAGTTAGGACATACACTATAAATGGGGTATATTCGTTCAACATGACTCAATAGCGGAGTCTGCAGACCATGTTTTGTGTCCATACAACAATGTTTAGTATAACTATTAAACCTGAAAAAAGCACGTATATGTGTAGTCTTGTCTTTGGAGACATTTGCGTTTAACTATTTAATTATTCACAGTATGACTGAACAAAAGAAGTAATCCTTTCGACCATATTAGTTTCGATGAAAGACTAACCGAAAACTGATTCAACGAACAGGCACTTTCTCTTGCTAGGGTAATAGTTTGAGCAACGCATACTCCAGATGTATTTAGATGGCACACTCGACCACATCGCTTGTACTGTCTTCCTGTCTGGAACGCAAATATTATTCTCAGTTGCACTCAGTTCTAGAGCTCTGTAGTTGTCCTACCTGGTGACATTTCAACTAAAAGAGTCCCCAGTTACGTCATACTATTGTGGTTCTCAAAGTACCATTATAATATATTTGTTCAGTTGTGTTTAAAGGACTGCTTTTTAATGACCTTTCCCTGGCCAACAGTTTCTTCTAAGTCTTAGACGATACGAGAAAGCGCAATTATATTTGCTAATAATCACACTATGCAATTATATCTGTAAAATACTATCCGCACTAGATGACTTAGAAAATATTTAAATTTTCACAAACGGCTGTCTCTGTAAAACGATAGGAGAAAATGCCGGCAAAAATAGTAGATCTAAATATTTAAAAGGAACTTACCGTCCCCACGGTAAAAAAGTACTTTATCTCCGTTTACTGGTGCAAGATTAACATTTCCCCGAGCACATCTAGAGTTACTCCCAGGGGTCCTAAATTATTAAAATAGCAACCTTATTGCAGCATACTCATTAAAAAGTCTTTCTTTGGAGGTTAAGTTTAAAGATATAATCTAGTGTCCGTACTTAAAATAGATAAATAAATGTATAAAAAAATATTTGCTTATCGAAAACATTTTTTCACAGACCTGTTTTATTAATAAAATAAGCCTAGCGACATTCGTACATTCTTAATACAGCTGATCATCTTGATACGCTTCTTTAGTTGGAAGTGTGCTTCACGAATACAGTATTTAACATGGATATTACAGGTTTAAACTAGAAATGGGTTTTTGATTGAACAAAAACATATGTCTCCCCCCAGCCAGTTGCTGCAGGCAGTACTGAGTCAGACGATTGTAAAATTTGACAATTAACCTCCAAGTGTGACCTTGACCTTGAGACACCACACCCGCAAAGTGGGTTCTGCATGTTGCCTTGATGAGGTGAACATCTGACCCAAGTTTCATAAAAATCCTTCAAGGGCTTTTGAAGATACAGAGTGGACAAGATTTTGTGGCAATTGACATTTAACCTCCAAGTGTGACCTTGACCTTGAGACACCACACCCGCAAAGTGGGTTCTGCAAGTCGCCTTGATGAGGTGAACATCTGACCCAAGTTTCATAGAAATCCTTCAAGGGCTTTGGAAGATACAGAGCGGACACGATTTTGTGGCATTTGACATTTAACCTCCAAGTGTGACCTTGACCTTGAGACACCACACCCACAAAGTGGGTTCTCACGTCGCCTTGATGAGGTGAACATCTGACCCAAGTTTCATAAAAATCTTTCAAGGGCTTTGGAAGATACAGAGCGGACACGATTTTGTGACGGACAGACGGACGGACGGACGGACGGACGGACAACCAGGGGAAAAACAATATGTCTCCCCCATTTTTGGGGGGAGACATAATTCCAACACATTTCTAGCACAGATACTGTTAAGAGCTCAGACTCCACGAGATTAGTAATTCTAACACTAATTGCAATTAGCCGACATAAACAAATCACGCAGAATATCACGCAGAACACAAGCGCGCGACCACTAACGTCACTGCGAACGTCACTGTTCAATACTGCACATACTTACGTCCTTTATAAATATATGTACATAATAGAATGGAAATAGATTTTAAAACTTTCGTGATCTTCCGTCGTATATATCACGGTTTCTCGTTCATGTGCGTCACTATTTATTTATGGCCTTCGTGATAAGATAGAAAAAAGCATCTGAACTCGACACCGTGATAGACTATATTCGACGGTATCTCACTAAAACTTAAAATCTTTATCCTAAATGTATAATCGCAAAAGGTTTTCTACAATCGTTGAAAAATTGTGTTCTTTTATCAGAAACTTCGACTGATCACAATCAAATTATTACAGAACTTTACAGCAGGTCACAAAGCTAAGTGTCCAAAATGAACAAAAATGTATGTTACGAATCAAGATACTTGCTGAAAACACAGTGAATGTTTAGAAATCATGTCTTTGGAATACACTAAACCTGGCCAAACAACGTGCTGACTGCAGCCGAAGAAGACGTTCTTCTAATTATATGAACCTCATGGCAAAAATTGGGTATCCAGTCTCTCAAAACTGAATTAAAAAAGAGGTGAAAAAAATCCTTGACAAGAATGGCCGAAAAAATCCATTCAAAGATAACTACCTTTGTGATGATTGGTAAACAATGATTTAAAAACCTATTTTTTTACAAAATCACTCATTAATGCCCTTTAAAGGAAAGGCCATACAGATTTTTGATATTTTAGTTATTAGAACTACATCTAGTTCACCCAAAGATCGGAAAATAGAATCTAGCTTTTAAATCAGAGATATTTAAATTTTTGAAATTAATTGCGATGTTTTAGAAAATCTTCTATTAAAAAGCATGTTTTCTTTTCTTTTGCAGGTATGTAGGGTTTTGTCGTCGCCATCCTGAAGTCAAGGAACGCAAGCTCCAGGCCCTTGGAAAAGAGAGAGCAATCATAAGTTTTGAAATGATTAAAACTTGGTTTCGTAATTTGAACAATCATTTAATGTCTGAAGTACCAATGTGGGAGTGGATGGTGCGTAATCCTCGTCGAGTGTTTAATGCAGACGAAAGTGGTTTTCCGCTCTGTGCTACAACTGGTTAGGTGTTAGCTGCTACGGGGGCGAAGCATGTTTACCAGGTTGTCAGCAATAACAAGCAACAAATAACAGTTATGGCATGCATGAATGCAAATGGGGACTTCATCCCGCCTTTTATCATATATCCTGGTCAGAGGTTAAGGGACATAGGAATTAGAGAGTTCCTGGAAGCCATTTATGGGGTCTCAAATAAAGTTTGGATGGATGAAGAGTTGTTTGTACAGATTCTTCATGAATTTATTGAATTTGTAAAGGGAAACTGTATTGAACTGCCTGTACTATTGTTCGTTGATGGGTACAGTACGCATATACCACATGATGCTGCTAAACTTTGTCACGAAAACAAAATTGTTCTGTATTGCCCGTTACCGAGCGCAACCCATATCTTGCAAGCTTGCGACATCAGTTTATTTGGTCCATTAAAGTCATCCTTGTATAAGGAGCTGAAAATTTGGTAAATGGAACATATGGGTGAATGATGAATAAATCTGTTTTCCCTGCATTATTTAAAAGAGCTTCAGAAGTTCCTTCATCAATCAGTCAGTCTATAAAAATAAGTCGACAGTTATTGCTCCCACCCTTGCAAAACCCTAAGTCCCAAACCTATATTTCACCTTCATTTTCAAGTTTTCAGGTACCTGAAATCAAAACTAAAACACAACGAAAACCTTTGTTGAATAAAATGCTGAAAGAAAGAAACGAAAAGAAAATATTGGAAGAGAGAGTAAAAGAAGAAATTCTGCTGCAAGAAAGCGAAAACAGGTTGAGCGAGAGATTTTAAACATAAAAAAGAGAGAAGACGTAGAGAGAACAAATGCTGAGAGAAATGAACTGCAAGGAAAGAATAATTAATCAAAAACAAAAAAGTGTAAAAGGTCAAGAGTGGGTGACAGCAATAGTGACGAAGAAAATGTACGTATTAGGGATGGGAACGAATACGAATATCAATATTCGAATATTCAATTTGCCATATTCGTTGTTTTTTTTCAGTTCAGTCAGTTACCCGAATTTTGATATCCGAACATTGGTACTGTTTTATCACCTGTATGTTGTCGGGGGAAACAGTTATGTATCATCTCGAAATGGCCTAGAAATGGTATGTTTTATGGATGTTTTAAATACTTATTAAGTGATTGCAATACATAGTATATTCCGTTCATTAAAACCGCCTGAAATAATTCCAAACACGAGAGGGGTGCATGTTTGTTTTTCTTTTTTTTCCATACAGCTTATTTCAATATTGTTAAGCGATGATCAAACATAATGCGAGGATGATTTTTGTTTCAAATATAATTAAGAGGAAAATATTTGAGCTATTCTACTGATTGGGCAACTAAAAAGTAATATCAATAGAGTTATAAGCGTGACTGGTTGTTCGTTTTCGTAAAACTTGGCTTTTATCCTTGGATATTGTGGGACAAACAACCTTCCAAAATTTGTGAAATAAACGGGCGCCCATTAAAATGAACAAAAGATTAAAAAGTATCACAATTACGCCTGTGGCAAACTGTTAATCCGTAACGATTGCCCCTGCAAATTATGCATTGCAATTTTATGGTTAATTGGGTCATTTTTGACACGCGTTAAAAAAACACAATACCAAACAGATTGCCATGGGTTTTTTGCATAATCAGAATGCTTACATTTATTAAAATCAACGATGCTTTATTTGAAAAAAAAATCATTTTAGAATATTCGAGTTTGATTTTCAGATTCGAATATTCGGTGGATTTTCGAATATTCGAAAATTCGAACATTCGTTCCCATCCCTAGTACGTATTGAATATGCAAATTCAAATACTGATTAAGAGGACTTTGAACATGTGCTGTGCTTTTCTTGTGATACGACTGAGACATGGGTTCAATGTGGTTTGTTTGACAAAGGATTGCATCTGAAATGTAGTCAAAATCTTATTCTACAATAAGTAAATTTGATATCTGACTGAATCAGTCATAGATATTTTTACCATATTATATCAAATGGAGTATAACGCTTTTTTCTCAGAGAAAGTATTTAAGTTAAAGGCCTGTTTTTCTATGGATAAATATCAGTGCAAATTGATTTTTCAAACATTTAAGGTCACTTTGTCTACTTACATAACTTTAAAATAAACCTTACATTCAAGACTTGTTAAGATATCTGATTATGAAATTCTGAAGTAGATCTATTACTTTTAACATAACACTGACAATTGTTTTATGACTAAGATATGTAACTTACTCTCCAATAGTGACCTGTGTGTAGTATGAAGAGTTTGGAACCTTCACAATGGTTGAATGGTAATTCTTGTCCGGTTCAAAAGCTGGAGGTTTTAAAATACCAAAATACATTTCTGCCATTTGCTTGTCAACAATCTGTCAACAAATATACAAACATTTACAGCCTCACACATTTCATATAATGTATATTTAAACGCTTTCTATAATGACCGTTATCAATAGATACAGATAAGGAATCACCGTGTCAAAATGTTTGAGAGTGTTTCCCATTCGAACTGAAACAATAGCTATCGGCAATACTAGATGGCTACGAGTTATGTGACCACATGTAAGAGGGTTGTTTTCACATTGACATGATTGCTAGAGAATAATGATATGTTAATTTGACTTACTGCCGGACAGAGTCTCTAAGGAGTGAACCAAAGAAGGGCTTGATAAAGTGGTACCAAAGGAACCCTACTTTTTACAAATACACATCACTGGGTCTTAAACGTGCCTGGTATATACACGTGAGGTTTATTTCTTGGACAGGGGCGCTTCCAGGCATCTACCAGATATTACTGTTGTAGATCGTACTTGTATACATGTATGTATGTTTCATAGAGGGTCTTTTCAGGTCTTTTCTGTAAGAAGTACTGATAGGTAAGGATTTTACTAAATCTGTTCAACGTTGTCACTGAATTATAACACTTTTACTTTGTATAAGGACAGTTTTCATATATTCTTTCTAGATGCTGTTAATGTAAGTATCTTGACTTTCTGTAAAGAGTAATAACTATTTTTGTGTTTTCGTAAATTTATTTGCTAGATATTTTCAGCATTTAGTGACAGTAATATTATCAGTATAGTAAAATAGGATTTGTATTGTATTTTCAGTCTTTTACCATCAAGACCATTAAAGTTCAAGAAACCGTCGTGGTCGTGGTTATCTTTTCTGCAACATTATGGCAGAACAATTACAGAAAGCTAGGTGCAGCGTTTTTGTGCGGTTATTTTTAAATCATTTTTTCCGTGTCAGCCATCTTTTTTATCATAATAAGTAGAAAAATAAAACCATTCTAAATTACAAAAAAATCTTTCTTTTTAGATGTAATAGTTCAGGAAAAATGTAAAAAGATAAATGATATAATCCGACAGTGCGGTTTTAACCTTACCCGACAATAAATTAGCCGCTTTCAGTCTATCTTCATAAATGCTATGATATATCATGTTTCAAAAAACGTTGAAAATTTCATACGACATTTGAGCAAACAACAGTTTGCATTTATATCACTATCACGAAAGCCTGAAAGAGCGTGCGACATTTCATAAACGAAACAAATGATTTCACTTGAATACGAGAAACCGCTTGTCAGCACAGTCGACAATAATACACCTTTTGATATTTTCTTACAATTATTTGATTATATTTCAAGTTAATGGATTTAAACTAGTTCTACGGCCTTGGATATATTGTATTTTTATAAGTGTCAAGTTTGATCTGCATATATCTTACATTACAGTGGTCGACATTTTTCAGGTGCACCTTGCAGGTTCATGTAGCTATGTTATAACTGTAATATAGCACGGTGCGCACCTCCTGGCATTGACGTCATGTGAATGATTTTTTTCTTGTTTCGGCGATATTTACAGCATCATTATTTCACTGTAGGCAACAGGGAGATAGACCCGAGCGTGTAGTTTGTTCGCATATACGAGAAATAAAGCTGTAAATAGGTTTTGTACCATAATTAACGACAGCGTACACTCTTGTTGGACTGTGTATACTTTCTACAAGTCAACCCTTCGGCTGTTGTGCGCGTATATTCCACATACACTCAAAAGTCCACGTTATATTATAACACTGATCAGTACTGAGATTGTCAAACAAACAATAAGTCTAATTGTGACAAGTGTCAAGTCTTCTCTCTAATAATACAGCTTTACCGATATTTGTTTTTTTTTAAAATTTTTAACAGTTTGAAAACAAGTACATCTAATAAAAAATCAACGCTTGTTTTTCAGTGTAACCTCCCTTACATACAGTTCTATGACTGTACCATTTAGTTGGTTTTTTTTTCTATGTTAAAATCCATTGCTTCTAAAAATGTGATGTGAACAGATCTTACTTCTTGTTACAATTTCCGGCACCAGTCAGTAGACACGTTTACTGTATGTTTTATAAGTATGTCAAAAAATATGAAGGATTATATCGAAAAGTGACATTTTATAATTCCTTCCAAAGTATAGTAATGAGTCTGATAAAACGAATCTGATTTTGAAGACATAGTGAAATGCTCTGTTTAAACAAACAAGAAAAAGCAGCAACAACATCAAACAAACAACTAAACAAAAGAAAAAAAATCTGTGAAGAAATCAGTAATTGAAAAGAAACAGTTAAACTCACGTATCTGTCAAAATCCGTCAGAAACATTAATAGATTGTCCCTTGGTATTTTGGCATAGGAGACGCTCTTCGTGTGACCGTCTGCAGTTACATAATATAAACCGGCCATCAAAACAAGAACTGCAAACAAATTGATTCGATTATTCATCTCCTTCACTGTCTCCTACTGACGCTTCCTTTTCTTTTAAATACGTTTAATATCTAAAAAGTGTTAAAAATGCAAGACTTCACTGAAACGATTTAAGGTATTTATTCCACCGGACTCGTGTTGAGTTCTTAAGAGATCATATATTAAATATACATATGGCTAACTGCCGGTTTAAAGTGAGTCGGACACGCAAAAACTTGTAAAGTAAATATAAAGTACTAGTATTCTATGGTGGCACAGTGGTGGCATGAACAACTTTTTTTAAAATTACATTTCTCTTTTTTTTATCTCGTTCCCACGAGATACTAACTCGAGGGAACGACTTAGTGTCTCGTTCCCACGAATTACTTAGTTTAGACTCATTTATTTTACATCGATTGCGATACAAGTTCTTACAACTTAGATTCATCACGCTCGATGACTGCTTCCTGGGTTCCGTACCAGTATTCGCGCAGCGGCGTAGAGGAATGTGAAGATCGTGAGAGAATCTCGCCTCTGACGGGATTCGAACCCGCGACCTCTGGATCCGGAGCCATGCGCTCTACCCCTGGACCACGAGTTTTTAGAGATAAAAAAGAGCAGTGCAAATCTAAAAAAGAAAGCATTGCATATGAAAAAAAGAGCAGCACAATAAAAAAAGAATCGTGTTACAAAAAAACAGTGCACCTTAGCTATGTCGAGGGAAGAACATACAAACTCGTGAGAACGAGTTATCTTTGTCGTGGGAACGACTTAATATCTCTCACCCACGAGATACAAAGTCGTTCCCTTGAGTTAATATCTCGTGAGAACGAGATAAAGAAAGAAGTGCAATTAAAAAAGGTACTACTTTGAAAAAAGTGTAGCACAATATCTTGCTTTCTCGTTCCCACGATATAGCTAAATCGTTCCCACAACATATCTGACTCGTTCCCACGTGTTAGTTAGTCGTTCCCTCGACATAGTTTAAATGCACTGTTCCTTTTACAACACGATTCTTTTTTTTATTGCGCTACTCCTTTTTCAAATGCGATACCTTTTTCAGAGTTGCGCCTCTCTTATTTTTATCTCGTTCCCACGACTTAGAAACTCGTGGGAACGAAATACTAGGTCGTTCCCTCGAGTTAGTATCTCGTGGGAACGAGATAAAAAAAGACGTGCAATTACAAAAAAAAATGTGCATGTCATCTCTGTGCCACGGTAGTATTCGCTTAAGCTATAATACTGAAAATAATATGGGTCTCGGAAAAAGCTTGTGTAATCGCTTTTAATTTCCGGTATCTGACAGCTACCGTTCAAGCTATGCCAGATTTACTTTCATATTTGCGTAAGACGGTCTTAGACCTGAATGTCAGGTATTATTATTAAGTTATTTTAAATAAGGAGATATAGTTTGATGATTACACAGCTGGAAAAGTCGTATATGACGAAAAGATAGGCATATTGTATTCTTTCGACATAAAGGAGACATTGGGTTTTCAAATGCAAACCTTTTATTAAAAGCGGCCTTCACCCTATTGCATTATTTGCATTTCATGATACAGATTTATACAATGTTAACATGTAAAATTAAAGCAAAATAGTTTAAGCAGAGGATTACAAACGTTTTTATAAGCTTGAATTTGTTAAGAAATTTGAAGGGACTTGCTCACACTTGTTTAAGCTCACCTGAGCACAAAGAGGTGAGGGTAAGTTTCTTTATCGCTCTTGGTCGCTTCAAAGGTCACATTTTTCATCAGCCTTCTTAAAATTTTTGCTCAGAATATTTGTCTGAAGATTTCTCGGACGATTAATGTGTACATGTATATGTTAAACTATGTCATATTTGTACAAATGGTTATCCAAATAAGTTTGTAATAAATGATTTATTGGATAAGCCTAAAACTGGGTCATATTGAGTAAAATAATCTCGCAAACCCAGATCTGTAAAAAGCTTTGTAAAAACTCAAGAGTTCAAATATATATCATTTGATCAGAATATTTATCTAGAACATTTTCCGGACAAGGTCAAAACTGGATCTATTGTGTTCAATGGCTTGATCATGACCCTAAAGGGTCTAAAAGATAACATAATTGACAGATAGAGGCTTGAATTTTGACCCAAATTTACATGAAACTTATTCGTTGTCTTTGTCTGGGTGTGTTTGCCTGGATGGTCTCAGAAAATTTCAAAACTGGATCAACAACTCAGATAATTGAAAATCTTGTGAATTTTCTTTAGGCCGCAATTTCGTTACATCTGTATGAAACCAGCTGAGAATATTTTTCCTGAACATGTCAACGACGGGTTTGATAATGGTTCATGTGAGTTCAAAAACTTAGTCACCAACTGAAGTCTGGGTAAAGCTTTGTGAGCACTCTGAAGTTCTTTTTTCTCCATCTTTATGAAATTTGGTCAGATAGATTGATTGTCCTTATGTTTTCTTTTTTGAAATATTTGGAAATTGGGTCACGTGTGTGTGTGCGCGCGTTTGTGTGTGTGTGTGTGTTAACTATTACTATGTCCAAATCTTGCGAACATACTAGAGGCCTATATTTTTACAATCACCATGAAACTTGCTCAGATGGTTTGTCTTGTTATTTCGATGTGAGTTCGAAACTGGACCACACAAGCTGTTAAACTAGATCACTGGCTCTTATTAAAGGAAGCAAGGGTACGGTGAAGAGAGTCACCTTTTCGTCCAAGCCCTCATGAAGATTGTTCAGATTTTTGTTTTATGTTCTGATGACCTCATGGCAAGTTCTGAGACTTTGTCATTTTGGTTGAAAAACTAGGTCACTAGCTCAGATCAGTGGAAAGCATTGAGAACCCTCTTGGTGTTATATGATTTTGCACCTTCTTTATGAAGTCTGCTGATTATGCTTTTTCTTTATAATCTCTAGGACAAGTTCGAAACTGAATCATATGAAGAAAAACGTAACTTCTCAGCTGTAAAGTAATCGTTTGATGATCTGCAGGGTCATATTGGTTAACAGTCTACGTCAGCGGCTTATGAATACTACATAGGTCTAATTCTTAGCCAAATGATCTTGAAACTTGAATTTCTGTATGACCAGTTATATTTAACAATTTTGTTTTCAATATGGACAGTGGTAATCAGGCGAGTGGTCATGGCCCTCTTGTTTATTTATCTTGTTTATTCGATAGTAGGTTTATTAGTCCTGCTGTTATTTTAAAAGCCTGCTATGAAGTTTATATCTGACAGCTTAAAATTCAAGGCTTTCTTTCAAACGAGTATTAAATGAAATATTTCGGTTATTACCGTCATTTGAGACAATAAAAAACGATGTCCTTTATAATATTTAATTTCATCAGGCAATTTCAAATCTGTTTCAAACGAAAGAGCGCGAGTATGTTTCAATGGCTGTATTTGAAAACGATACTTGACTTAATGGGAAAACTATGATGTTGTTTATAAAACTAAAAACAAAATCGTGCAATACTACCAACTGACCATATGGTCCTTTCTTGTTCTAGTAGATGGTTTCTTATTATAGACAGAACTGGTTCAGTCTCGACTAAATCAGATTGTGTATTTACATTCAATTTTATCTTTTTGAGTTGAGTACATTTTCTTTATAAGATTTCAGAAATAATGGATCTGATATGTCATATTTAAGTATGTCTAGTAAAACGAAAACTTGTTAATTGATGAACGCTTACTAAGCCTTGCAAAGTTAAAAATCGACAGCCGTTCGGAGCATTGAACAGAAAACCCGATAAAAATGCACATTTATGCTCATTTTTTTGTCCTTGTAAACTAAGGCTTAACGAAATCAGTTGGTATTCACAAGTAGTCTTCAGTAAAACTGATGACGCAGTTCATTTCATTTTTGCGACTGCTTACGTATGTTTTATGCAGTCACTGATTGCCTGAAATCACACACACCGGTTGCATTTACCAAGTGTGTCTTGATCCGTCTATTTAACCGACAGGTAGCGCCGATACATGCGACGTGCGGTTATAGGTAAGAAACCACCAATTTAGTCCATCAGAGATCAAAACATATGGTACACAAATAATGGTGGCTAGAAATAGTCATTATTTAAACCTTTTCGGCCTTATCTACAGGTTTTTATCTAATGATGCAAATCTTACAGCCTTGTTTTATCAGCCGTGATAAAGATGTTACATGTAAGGAACACAGATCATAACTTTGAACTCTTTTTTTACGGAATCCCGGTTTGGCCACGTAATATATATTTCCTGTTTGACAGGCGAAATTAAAAAAAAATATCTTGTCTCACCCTTGCCGGTGAACATATACACTAGCGATTTTTTTTTAAATTTCGCAAGGTTAAATTATCGCATGTGCCAGTTTAATCGTCGCGAGACGCAAAATGAAATGTCGCATGTCTCGAATTGAAGTAACACATGCGAAGATTAAAATATAAAATTTCGCCTTTACTTCCTTGCGAGGTTTTAAATTGCCGCTAGTATACATGTTCACCTGAATTCGAGACAAGAGATTTTTTAAATTTCGCCGGAATTCCGTCCATTTCTTTTAAATTTAAATAATACTGTTTTAACGATGACATCAGAATTATGTAAGGAACAAAACTTACTATCTAATTTAATATAATTTGAATTAAGAAACATAACTCTTACCAACTCATTTAATGGAATTTGAATTATCTCCTATTTAGATGTCGTCATATGTAAGGAACTTAACTCTTTCCATATCATTTAGTACAATCTGAACTATCTCCCATTTAGATGTCAAATAACTCTTACCACCTCATTTGTTTAAGTCTCCCATTAAGATAAAGCCCTAATATAGATTCATCGGACAAAGGCCTCAGCGGACAAAAACCCTCCTATTTAAAAATGACAGGAGAAATGCTCTCCCATCAATTTATAAGGAAGACAAAAGCCCTCCAATCAAATTTGCAAGATGGACAAAAGCCCTTCCACATAAAACAATATCAAGACCCACTTTTTGTGAAAAAGTTCTTAGTAATAAAAGTATATGCTAAATAATTGTACTGTGGCAACAATATTTTCTACATTTTAATTTTTATTTGAGAGTGGGGTAGGGAATGCTGTAGCAGTGGTACTTTAAAGGGACAAATGTTTCCGGGGGTAACGTTAGATTAAGGGGAATTCTTTATGGATTTTGTTCATTTGTCTGAATTGTTTGGACTCTTTAAACTGAACTTTTAAATTATATTACATTTTACATATTTTTTAAAACTTAGATTCAACATGGTTGAGTTATATAACATAAGATTATAATATGATACACAATGGTAAATATTTTACTTGCTGCACTGACAATTGACACCTTTGTAAACATTTTAAATGAACGGTATTTTCTTAAGTGGGCATATGACCTACTTGTTGAAGTACAAGAAAGTGATACAATGTATGTCGGCGAAATAACGAACAGAGTTGTATGTAATTACCAAGCTCAAAATTCTAAGCTCTAGCTTTTATTTTTATTTTCTGTCAACATTCAAAGCAGGTTATTAAATAACAATATCTAAGTAAGACACCAAAAATATGGCAAAAATCAAAGCTCTAACTTCTCGTTTTCTCATTTTTTTCTCCAGGTGACATATTTCTGCTTAATCATCGACTTCAACGTTCAGTATCTTGAAAATTGTCTGTTTTTCACTTTTAAAGCAAAGAAATGCTGCGCTTCTGCACTGAATAAAGTGAGAGAAGGGACGTGCAAGTGGGTTTATATATATATATATATATATATATATATATATATATATATATATATATATATATATATATATATATATATTCTATATAAAATTCACCTACTTGATAGCTGTAAAACATAACAAGATCCACTTTAAATTATTTTAACTAACATGTGAGTATTTATTTACAGAACGAAATAACAATGAAGAGAGCGTTCCAGGAAAAACTAGACTGTGTCTACACTATCAGATCCAGAGGGTGCACGCCCCCCCCCCACCCCCCCCCCCCCCCCCTCCACCCTAAAATTCCCGGACTACAGGTGTTATTGTAGGATATTTTGAATATGTCTTTAAATAAAGTATACTTTATTGTTCAAAATTGAATTGAATAATCAGAGGCCCGTGTGATATTGCCAAATCAGTATACTCTAGCATAACCACAACCGTTGAAATGAGGTAGAAAACGGACACAAATTGGGCCGAACATTTTGCGCCAATCCCCAACCAACCTGAAGTCCTGGACTCGCCCCTGGTCTAGAACTTTACGAAATAACTGAATCAGACTTCTGCAATGGTGCACATTCTGCTCAAATTTTTTTCAATGTCACCATGCTTTATCAACACACACCGCCTTAACTACAACGGACCGGCTTTTGCAACGAGAATTATTCGAACGTTCAAATGCAATATGTTTTGAACATTAAAAAAACATGCATCTCAGCCACACTACACTTTTAGTCTAGCATAAAATCGCTTGTTTTTGCCCGTTTTGCCTATGATTTAACGAGAGCAAAAAGGTGTGTAAACAAGGAAGTTCTCGCGCTCACGCGCTGTTATAACCCGTTTTCAGTTATGCGCGTTACAGGGCCTTTGTAAATAATGGACGCTGATCCGTCTTTTTTGCCCCAAATCGGCAGTTCTTGTAACTTCGCAGGTCGGAACGTAGACGAAACATTCATGATTATTGATAAAATCAATGGCTGGCCTTGTTCAATTGTAAATTCACATGAAATCCTTCCAAAAATGTTTTAATCGACACTTTTTAAGTTTCAAGATGGCCGCTCGACAAGTTGAAAACACGTGTCGCCCTGAAACGCATATTTAAAACACGTATCCATAACATATCCTCGGGCTCGGGAACCAACCATCCCTCGGGATTCTGCAGATGTTATAACACGAAAAAACGTGCGTTAACCCTATAATAAACAATTAATAATCGAAACGCCCGAAATGGTGTAAAGGGAAAACCTCGACTTCTGTTGCTCCTTGAAAGCCTGGACACCTGATTCTCCTTGAAATCCTCCACCGTTGTTGATTAGGCTTGACGTCTGCTCCTCCTAGTAAGCTTCAATATCTGTCTCTCCTTGTTAGCAATGACCTCAACTCTTCTTTGCAAATTTCAACATCTGCTCCTCCTTGTACGTCTCGACCTCCACTCCTCCTTGAAAACCTCGATCTCTGCTTCTCCTTGTAGGCCTTGACCTCTGTTTCTTCCTGTTAGCCTCGATCTCTGTTTCTCCTTGAACCCATCGAGTTTTGGTTTTCCTTTTTAAAGCTCGACTTCTGCTCTTCCTTGTAAACCTTGACATCAAGTTCCTCCTTGAAAACGTCGACTTCTGCTCCTCCTTATAAACCTCGACTTTTCCTTCATTTTTTAAACTTTGAACTCTATTCCTGATTGTAAGCTTGGACCTCTGCTTCTTTTTGTAAACCTCACTCTCTACTCCTCCTTGCGGGTCACGACTTCTGTTCTTTCTCTCGGAATCTGTTCCTCCTTGTTAGTCACGACTTTTGCTCTTCCTTGTAATCCATGACCCCTGTTCTTTCTTTAAACCTCAACCTCTTCTTCACCTTGTAAGCTCTGATCTATGCTCCTCCTTGTAAATATTCTTCATATGACTTAACTGTATGAACTTTTTAAAATGAACTTTTCAGTTTTTAAGAATCTTAGTTCTATATTTCAACAACCATAGCTTGAATCAGATTTCTGCAATGACGCTAAACACATTCTACTCTATAAAACACACCGCTTTAACTATAGCGGACCGGCTTCTGCAAGGAGAGTTATTAGAACATTCAAACTTTCGAATGCAAAATGATCTGAATATTTGAAAGACATTTATTAAGAATATCTCTCCAGTTTTATAATTAATTAATAATATAGAAGAAATGTTGTAAAGGGAAACTACTCGTAAAACAAGTCTGCCGATAAGCTGTTGGAGTTACCTACCCTGAGTTAATCTAAGTTGGACATGGATTATTAAACTCTTGTAACTTTTATCTGCATTCATGTTACAGGAAAAATATGTACATATGTAAGGACTATAATCATATGTTTCAATTATTCATAAGCTGAAATCCTAAGGTTTTAAGAGCAACTGACCACGGGAAATAACTTTGGCACAATAAATCTTATACATTAGAAAAGACATTTTATCGAAAACTAGCTTTTGCATATAAGATTATCACAATTTTAGGAATCTTTGCTAGCAAAAACCAGCATTTCTTAAATACTGAACATTTAAATTTACATCAACTATAAGATAAGAAGTTATTAACTAAAGATGCTGTTATACAGGTTTTATTGAAAGTATATCATTTGTTTCAAATATGAGAAAATGTTGACATCATACATTTTCTTCTTAGCCCCCTTTTTCGCATGACGTCAGTTTCATTTAACATCTAAGATCTAGCTTCACAGATGCATAATGTCAACCATCAATGCGTCAATGATCAGTTCGTAAATTATCAGTACGTCAATGATCAGTACGTAAATTATCAGTAAGTCAATGATCAGTACGTCATTGATTATTCGCCATTGATCAGTAAGTCAATGATCAGTACGTCATTGTTAAGTACGCCATTGATCAGTAGGTCATTGATAGTACGCCAATGATCAGTACGCCAATGACCGGCACGTCATTAATTATTTCACCAATGATCAGTACGTCAATGATCAGTACGTCAGTACCTGTTCTTAAACGTTCCCGTCTCCCTTCTGCCACTTTCTTCGCTTTTTTCTTTTATTTAGTTTTCCAAGCACTTCATTAATTGATGGATCCCTGGCCCCTCACATTTGCATGATTTAACAAAGAAGTGCAGTTATATTTTCACCACAAACAAGTATATAACAAAAGAGCACATGGTAATGTTTGTTGGTAAAACCTATTGTTCTAAGATTTAAGAGCCATGCTGTGGATCCAGGAATTGTGTATATAGTTCATCTCAGTAACACGTTTTGATAAGTATTGAACTCGCCACTTATTACGACCAAAGTTGCCTTTTTTCGTTCATTGAATCAGTTCTTTTGTTTTCAATCAGATTTGAAATCTTATGCCCCAGTTCTTTTCATTTTTTTTATTCCGTCGAAAAGCGTCTTTTTGCCATCACGTACTAATATATACTTCTGTAAAACTGCAGTATACTCGACAGAGTGAAGGTTGAGTGCACACTAGGAATACCATTTCTTGACTTGGCAATCGCTTATTCAAGCCTTTCTCGAATTTCACTTGAGCGTCACTTTTACGATTCCGAAGGGAGTGTGAGTTTCGACATAATTTGCGACCCAAAGTCAAACGATTTGTGTAAAATCCATCAAATGAATAAATCAACCAAGAACAAGGTCGCCGCAGAATCGTATACTTCGTGAGCGAATGTAAACTAACGTATTTTGTACCTATATACCGTTACCACTGGTCGCATTCAGTATGCAAAACGTCCAAATATCATGTGATGTTTTTACGGGTAATACGGATAGCCGTATTCTTATTTGAAACTCACTCAGTACCATGTTCCAGGATGACCATACAACGTGGTATATGATGACATTTAGGCTGTCCCGAGCCGCATTTTTTTTACTCGATTCGGAGAAGAAAACTGCTGTATGTTATTTGTACATTAATTTAAAAGGGGCATAGTGCATGCAAAGCGGAAAATTGTGCCCATACAGGCTCTGATGATTCTTTTGTCTGATGTACAGTTTTTTCTTAACATTCGGGAAATAAAGAATTCGTAACAATATGTTTGCTATCGCGAAAAGCGCATCAGTTTTCCCGAATGTTATACATTTGACAAAAGAATAATCCGTGCCAATGTGTAGGATATAATATTACGCTTCGCTTGCGCTATATACCATTAAAATTGATGAAGAGATAAAATACTTACAGCAGATTTCTCCTCCGAATCGAGTCAAAAACTGCTGCTCCCGACAGCCTAAATGACGTCATATACCACGTGGTATGACCACCCTGATGTTCGCTCAATCAATTCTTGTTTTATATTCATAGTGGTTAGTTTCACTCGAGTGTAAATCAGTGAGGTAAGATTTGCTGAGTGGACATCTTGGATACTTCAGTAAAACTCAAATATTGTTTTTGAATACCAAATAAATTTTCGTGTAGAAAAATTGAGTATTAGTTGTCTTCCTCTTTACTTGAGTGTAACTTCTACAAGTGGGGTGTGAGTGTGAATTTCCACTTAGAATACGGCATGAATAGATTTCAACAGACCCTCTCCTTTGTCTAAGATGGAAACTTTCTTAGTATATATTTGCTCAAGGGAAAATGTTCTGCTTTACGTAATATTACATAATGCATTTTCGAACGAGCATCTCATTGCCCAACTAAATACCGGAAGTGCATTTTGAAATGAACTTTTCAGGGTTCAATTAACGGGCAGAGGTGTATTCAGTTCGAAGAAACATTTTGGTGTCATTTTAGTCAGAAGTGCATAGTATACCCAGCGAACAACTAACAACCACTTCACAGACATTCATTTTATATAAAAATACTGTTTATTGCATGCAATAAAAGACGAAGTGTCAACAACAAAATCAAATTGAGAGAATATAACATATGGCATACAAAGTGTCTCAATTTTAAAGCAAAATGTGAAATAAATAATGCATGATAAAGTATCACAAATAAATGAATTAAATGAATGAAAAAACATCCATGAAATCTAACAAAATTACGAGTCCTACAGACAATATGGAACAAACACAAATACATACTTCAAATATTAAAACCAGAAAGTTTAATACATTAGTATCGATATCAATACAATTGGAGTTAATTTGCTTGAAAATGTTGCAGGTTTTAAACGGAAACCAAATCAATAAAGGCACAGCATCTAGGATAAAAAAGCAGGTTGACATGTATCAATTTATCATAGAATATAAAATCTTAATAACCTTTACCTTAAATATATCTTTTTATAGACCTATTTTTCCTTGGAATGAAAGTGCGTCTGTTTGAAAGACTTTAAAATATAACATTTTATACGCAAGTACAAAATTAGTTTTTTTGTACTTCATGATTTTTTTCAACATCTGACGCACGCGCATGCACAAAAGATGACTTCATAAAAAGTGATTTGACGAAATAAAAAATTCATGATTAAGCTATGATTAAACCTTCCCTTTGAAAGTTTATTTTTAGGGTTACTTTTTGACCACGTTAACTCTCTATAATATTATTAACACCGAGCTTCCGAATATTACACGTTGTTTGCCTAAAATATGTAATTAAACCATAGTTTCGCCTGAGTCTGTTCTTGGAGTAACCATTCACCCTGTAGTGTAAACGCTGGAAGCCAGTGACTATGTATTCTTCCGTATTGATTCTAACTTACAAGTTCTTGAATTTTTCTTTACCGAGTACCAGTTCTCTTGTTACTGAAGCAAGCAGCTTACAAACATATTAGTCAGAGCGGAAATGTGAAAATAAAAAAAATAGAGATTGCACCATTTTGCCTGCGACTGTATTTGAAATTGTTGTCTAGTAGTTGATGTTGATAACTGCATCCAACGGTTTACATCTGTATATAGATATCTGTAATAGAAGAAACGCTGACATGAAATATGCAAACTGTTTATATTTCTGTAAGTAGGAACTCTTGACAAAGAAACAATCAATTCAAACATACGCAATGTGAACAGAAAGAACCCTCAGTTGCTTGAACAAAATAGATAAAGTACATGTATTTACTTTTGATAAAAATGTACTTTTGTTACATCTCCATTTAGAATTGAACGAGTAAAGTAAACAACGCTGAACAATGAAGTCACCTAGCTAACTGACGTCAAATGTCAAGAAGAGGACTAATATTGTGCAAGCATAAAGATGAGCCTTTTATATCAATGTTGAAACAATTTCCCTTATTTGAACCGAAACATTTACTTGATCCTGTTCTACTTACGTCATCGAGGAAACCAACGTATCCAGCCATATTTTGAGCAGCGCCTATCTGGAATCCACAGTTTGTTTCTTTAATCTTGCCGATACACCAATCATTAGAGGCCGCCCCGCACACTCTCCCTTCTAGCTTGTTATCATCTTTGATATAGACCACTTCCTTCCACGGTTTGTTCTGCAAAACAAGACAGAAAAACATGCTATACCCGACATCACTATTCTTGCGGTATCACTAATCTCGCGGTATGTCAGTCGCGGCATATGGGCTGTGTTTACAAACAAAGTTTGTGACCCATTTTTCTCACGCAAAGATATAACGCTCTAACTTGCAATCATGAGCAGTTTCTTGGAAAGTTTTAGTCCATACTGTAGAAAACATCCCATTACGATGCATTCGTTTCCCAGACGAGGAATTTTGTGACAGTGACTCAGTTAACAGTGTTCATTTAGTATTAACTTTGATGTTGAATAACAATTTATCTTTTTTCAGCAATGTTTGATCATTCCCATTAGTGATTCGTTGACAGACTATAAACATTAACTGCAATTTAATGTTCTAGAACCTTTTGACCTATTTACCGCGAGATTAGTGATATGACGTAATTCAACAATATGGCTGCCGACTGTGATAAATTTTCCACATGATTGATTTTCTTGACATATTTAAATGGCATTTTACACATTCGGCGATGGAAAAAGTATGAAATATTGTAATGATTACCAAAATTACAAATGTTTATTGTTTGTTTTTTGATTATAGTTAGCCAAACGGTAAGTACCGCGAGATTACAGATGAGCGGTATACGGCAAAATAGAAAATAAACGGCATGTTTTTTTTTTGTTTTCTCTGAGACAGAAAATACATTAGAAGCAATGAATATCGTCATTTTGTTGGCATTATGATTTTTATGATTTTTGTGCTACGATTTCAAAGATTCACTGCCGAGCTGTAGCATCTCGTTGTATTTTCAGCAGTTACACAAAGTTGTACATAGCTTTCTGCTGCAGATTTAAATACTTCTGCGCTTGTTGAATCTACAGTTGAAAACCTTTAGGTCCACAGGCGTCTCAAATTTTATTGTTTAAACTACTGTTTCTTTCAGTAAGTACACACAAATGCTCCATGGGATTACAGCGAAATAGCATATCTCAGCTTTTAGGATTTCTGGCTAGGCATTAAAAGATATCTCAGCTTTTAGGATTTCTGGCTAGGCATTAAAAGATATATCTGTCAGCAGATGGAACACAGATGACAAACAAACAAACGAATGTACATTAATAAGAATTTACGTTTTGATTCTGGCTACTTGCAAATATTGAGTGTAAGAATTTATACAAGACATAAACAGATTATTTTCTTACCACAATAGGCAGTGGGAATGACCTTGACATGTTGGCTTCTGCTCCAAGGAGGACAAGATTTTCCAGTTTTGCTATGACAACCGACGCCTCTTTACCACAATGTCCATTTGTAACCAAAGCTTGTAACCCAGAGTCAGCATTCTTCCTCTTGTCCTCTCTTAAAAGATGTACATTCTGCGTTTTTTATGCTATTTTTGTAAACTTTACTATTGATTTCATTGCATATATGTATTCAGGTCAACATAGATAAAAATACATGAAACAGAGAAAACGATTTTTGTGATATTTTCCTGTGGAAACCAAAGGTTATTTAGACAGCCTGAGCATGAATAAAACAGCTTAAGTTGTACACTAAAATTCGCAGTATTCTAAATTCGTTATCATTGCTGATGTCAGAGAATACATAACAATTAATTTGCGAACAAATACGTGATCATGTTTCGCATCTATTGTAGAATTGAATTTTATTTCAGCTGGAAATTAAATTATGGTTTATCCTCACCTAAATCTGAACTTGATAACAAGCACCCCTTCGTCTTTAGCGCTTGGTCTCAGTGGTTCTATTGCTAATCTGGAATTTCCCCGGAAGTAGGCGGCGCCTCGATATGGAAGTACATTCTCTGAAAAAATCTGATAACCATTTCCGGAAACGTCTTCTATCAAACCATTGTCGAAATTCATCACCACATCCGGTTTACACACTTAAAAAAGTAAAGATTTATATCATATGACAAAAGAAGAAAAAAGTCAAACCTCTTTCTTTTTGTTTCCCTGTACTTAACTCTGTTAATTGCTGTAAATGAAATACCAGTAGTTAGAGCACAGAAAGTGCAATGCTGAATAACTCTCTAGTGATATAATGTCTATATATATTTCGGTGATGTCTCTGACCACATATAATTGTCATCTATCCATGACATCTGACGGTATCCGGTAAGTATAGTGTACATTGACACTGTTTCGGGCCTCATTCTATAACAAGATATTAATTTCGAATATTATTTATATGTAACTTGCACTTATTTAAACTCAAAAAGTGATCAAAAGATATATCCATGTTGAATGAGTTAACAAACCCTACCTCTGCCGGGAACTATGAGGTCTTTCAAGGAACAAGAGCAGTCGGCAGGGTTGTAGGCCGCTCCTCTCGGGCAATTTTCCCTTCTCCATATGCCGTTGTCTGTGTACTGCTCATATTTAGTTGGCGCACCAGAAATTGGTCTGCGGGAACAACCTGTAGTGAAAAAGCAATATGTTTTTATGTCTGAGATTTGAGCACACATATATGTTGTTTTTGAAACAAAAGCAGTTTCGCCGATAAAAGTAATAAAATGAAAAAGACTGCCTTAAAATTTCTCTTACCCCTCAATAGTCACTTGTTACAAATGTATGCTTACTTCCATAAAATTGTTTTAAAATCTGTCACTCTTTGCATATACTGACCCTTAACTGATTAAGGCCCTGGTATATATATATATAACTGTAAAAAATTTTTACTGCTAGTGCTTAACAGATCGTATCCGTCTAAGGGGTATGAGTTCATGGTTCAGCAGAAAGTTCGTTTTTCTTTCAGACACAGACCCGTCACACTCTAGAAAACATTTGTAAGCATATTTACCTGGTACCCGGTCTTTCAGCGGACACATGTCTTTGCAGCTAGGAAGTGGGATGCAGCCTCGTTTTGGATGAAAGCCTTCACCTTCTGGACAACATTGCCCGTAGGATTTGCCGTTGATGCATTGCCAGTAAGCACTGCATTTGTTTGGGTCCGTGTGTTTGTAAAATTGTGCTCCTGGATATTTACACTTATCTGGGGGAGAAAGAATTATAAGCGTGAATACTCAAGCAACTCTCATTTTGTGTAAATCATTAAACATTGCCATTGTGTACATTATTTTGGTTGTTACCTTTTTAAAAGATGCTGAAAAGCTACAATATTATATGTCTCTTCGGTGTAACTTGTTTAAAATTGCGGAGAACAGGTTTTAGAATACTTTCATAATAATTACGGACAAGTTTCAGAAGATCTGAAGTTATAAAGATGTACAAACATCATCTTACCATGCTTGCAGTCTACAACATGAGCCGGGAGACAGCGTAATTTAGACTGGTCCCAAAACTGGCCATATTCACAATTTCTATAGACTGGGTCCACGCGTCCTCCGCGGTAAAAGAAGCATTGCACAAATTGTGTACAGTCGTATGGATGCGGATTAAACCCCACGCCGTGTCTCATTTTAGCACTGTCACATACACCTATATAGATAGAAAAGGTTCTTTATTGTTTGTTTTAGACTGAAATTTTAAGTTTTACTTTTATCTTCTACAGGATAATTTGGATATGAAGACAAATGACCGATGTCAAGGTTAGACATTTACTCTGAGGTGATCAGTTCATCATCATCAGTTATTCCTTTGTTGCATGAAATGCAAGTTATAACAAATGTATTATGACAGATTACGACCGAACTATTCTCTACACAAATTATTCTTTTAAAAGGCCAAAAGAGAAGAATAGCTAATAAACTTTGGCATGGAAATTCATGTGATCATTAAACGTATTTCAGCACAGAGCTACTTCCAGACTTAGTACAAACTAAGAATGAAACAATAAAAATTGCAGTACATACTTGGGTCCTTTGTTTGAATCTGTGAATCGACTACGTGAAAGGCCAGCACGTGAAACACGAACAGGAGACACAACATCGTTTATCTAAAATATTCGAAAGAAAAAGAATAAATCTAGCTTTCTTCACTCATTGACAAATTAAAACCACTAAATTTCCAAAAGACTCATTATTTAATAAATACACGAGAAAAGAAATAAAATTAAGAACACCAACATAAAGACAAAACACTTCATATATTGTATGACTATTTCTTTACTTAAACACTTTTATTTGGTTAAGTTTTTCATACGATTTAAGATTCAGCCATTTTATAAGCTTTTTTGTGATTATTTTATATTAATTTTGGTATCTTGTATCAGTTGAAGTAGTAACTATTACACGAGCTGATATAAACATACATACACTTCTGCAAATCCGAAATCAACGTTTCTAATACTGAAAAGCAAAATGGTCAAGTGTCTCTAATCTAAACAGAAGCAAATTTAAAACGTTTATATATAGCACACCTTCACTCGATAACGTTTGAAAACAACCACTCGTTAACGATAAAGTGAAGTGTTACGTAGGTTCGCTCATTCAAATGTTTTTAAGCGTAGAATGAAACAAGAGAAATAAACGTTACGTCAACCAAAGCCGCTACTTTCAATCATTGTATTCGCATATCGAATAGTGCCCGCGGAAATTAATTAGCATATTAAATGGCTTTCAGTACACGGAGGATGCGGTGAAATTACCGTCACAAAATCTCATTAACAAATTATTATTGTTTTATTTATTGCAAGTGTCATGCATGTTGTCTCTTGTACATTGATACATAATTTATCTATTTCACTATTGACTGTGTTTTGGTGTGGTTTTGGTGCAAGATTGCAGTGAAAAAAGTAGTTCCGTCTTCCCTACAAAACATTCCAGACCATTTTCTCATAGAACAGGTTACATTAATAAAGTTTCTTTCCTTTCATATCACATTCGACATGAATACTGGTCTGAACCCCAGGAAGCCATCATCTAGGGAGGACAAATACAAGTCGAAAAAAAACTTGTTTGACAAATGGATGTAAACTAACTATCAAATAACTATCAAATATACAATTTAAGTTACATTTAACAACATTATATCAGAACAACTTCTAACAAGTTTTCTCTATTGGTTTCCGAGGAATATGACTATCAAAATGTCAGTTGAGTTTCGACATAACCTTCTCGACGCCAAGACCTTTGATGCAATCAATAGATTTTGGAATCGTGTCTGCTTCTTGGTCATTTGATTTTTTAACGCTAAAGCTAACAGCAGTGTTAACACTTGTGCTCAGCTAAAATTTCAGTGTTTGTATTTTGTACACTTTTCTTTCCATGGGAAATTAAACATGTTCAAATCAAGATTAATGTAAATAAAGCCAGCTCGGACTAGTTGTTTAAATGTTCCGGGTTGTTTAGTCTGAATAAAACCTGCTTTTATATTGATTACATGATGACATCTCGAAGGAAGGCAGGCAAGTCCGCCAGACTAAGTTATATTGAGAAAAACTTCCACTGTTTATCATTATATGGAACATGTGCACGTGCAAGGCAAGGCTGCACGTGCGAGGCAAGGCTTATGCTTAACTCTGCAAATGACCTACCACGTACATCCTCTGTTATGGTTCTTTGTTGACCTTTAACGTTAACAACTGACAATTTAAACTGACGTTTCCTAATCTCCACAAAAAGTGACCATAAAATCTGAAAATACGTTTTAAGTATTTAAATATTGTATAAAGGGACTTTGGGTTCAATATCATTTTGACTAAAATGTTCCATTGTAAAACATTACAATAAATTTGTGCCACATTACTGAAAAATAGATGTCTCCTTTCGAAATTGCGTCGCAGTTTATTACCATTCGAAAACATTAATCAAGTCGGCCACTCTTGGTAGCATTCGATCTCAGTGGGTCGATTAAGTGTTTAATCAAAGGAGCATTTTTTTTCACTGTCGCGGGCTAGTGATTCGTTGTTTAGCCCTTAACTTGCTGAATTTTTGTAATGGATTTGCCCAGCTTTGAATTTGGAACAGTCCATTCAAAATTTATGGAATTTTAATATCAAAATACAAAATGGAGCCACCAACAGTATAGAGCCTTGTCAGACTGCAAGGATATGCTGGCCTGGCTCTATGCTGGTGGCAAAGGCTAATAACTTTCGGTTCCAGCAGGTTAAGGGTTAGTTTCGAAGGAAAAAAATCATGCCAGATATTCGACCCAAATGCAATAGTTACTGTTGTTAAAAAGGCAAGCAAATTTCCATTCATATGTATATTTCGTTGATGACAACATAAACGTTAACCAAGACTTGTGAGACTTCGGTGGAAAAACCCTTGAATTTCTTGCACATTATTTAAGCATTGTGGTTTTCTGAGGAAATATATAAGCTACAAAATAAATCTATCAAACCTGGGTTAGGCAAACTGAAATATCGAGTTTGCATATAAATAAAGAAACTGACGAAGGAATTATGAATGTAATAAATATTTCTTCGAATGCAAGTTCTATTTAATGTCATGTTTTATTACGTAAAACAATTAAATAATCTTCCCAGTCTATTTCCCGTTTAGTTCTGTTTAATGAAATATTGGCACACCATTGCGTTAACTTGTCGTGGCCGCAAACACTGATGTCCCTGGTTTAAAATTCATAACATTATGTCATAAAGAATTGAGTGTGGATTTTTAAATCTTGCAAATGCATATTTTGAATAGTAATTTTAGATAACGTTTATTTTTTATATCTGTTTTCTCTAATTTCCTCCTCTTCTCTTTTTTCCCCAATTTCCGTCTTAGTTCTTCCTTTTGTTACTTACCTACGAGGTCCTTGACGGAACCTTAGTTGCAGTTTTAATAACTTCGTTTTCTCCTAATTTCTAAGCACATATCTAAAGGCGAAATTGTCATTTTTCCATAATCGCACAAAAACGACATGTTAATTTACGCTCTTAAAACAGGAAAATGAACGTTAAAAATTGTCTTTGTCAATTCCTTGACTTAGAACTTTAAAACCTGGCAAAAGCGAGAACTAGCAGTGTTATAGCTCACTGAAGTTGGCGGCCTAACGTCCTAAGTTGGCAACCTAGCGACCTGGTGTTGGCAGCTTAGCAGCTTTGCTGTCTATCAGCCTGAAGTAAACGGCCAATCGGTCTGAAGTTGGCGGCCAATCGGTCTGAAGTTGGCGGCCAATTGGTCTGAAGTTGGCGGCCAATCGGTCTGAAGTTGACGGCCAGTCGGTCTGAAGTTGGCAGGATATCCGCGTTATGTATCTTTACCAAAGAAATGGCTAAAAAAATACGTCGTGCATAAATAAATTAAAACAGTTGGAACTTTTCAAAATAATAAAAAGTCCTTTTAACTGTTTCAGTGAGTGAGAATATACCACTAATACCACTAACGTGCTTGTTTATAAGTTATTCCATGCTGTGTCTATTCTATTAGCCTAGGTTTTGCAAACTTCATTATTTTTGTTCTATTGAGCGTTAATGAGCGTTTACCTTTATTTATTTATATAATGCGTATTTTCTAAGTTTTTATTTAAGTAAATATATATAATGGCCGTTAGCCCGCCATCTTCAGGCCGCTAAGTCGTAGACTTCAGGCCCCTAGGTCGCAAAATAAGGGCGCTGCGCTGCCAACTTCAGACCGCTTGTCTGCCAACTTCAGGGCAATAGAACACCAAGCCCCTAGTCCGCTAACTTCAATAAGATCAATAAAATGTGATAATGAATAACCATTCTTGGATATTTTCAGTTTTTATCTTATATTTCATCATACTTATTTAACTTTTTGGTTGCAATGTGTATTGCCCATGAGACCACTCATGCAGTCAGTGTCAAGTCTGCACTTTTTCAATTTTTACTTATAAATGGAAAGTACTGATATGATGGACAAAGTTTTTTATTTATTTTTTGTTTTTTTATTTAGCAGGAAAAGACTTCCGATAGAAATAATGTATATTTCATATAACTTTTTAATCATTAATAAAAGCTTGTTCAGTTTTTTTCATAAAATATAAATGTGGAAATAAGTGAACGATTTATGTTTTCCTTCATCATTTAATTGATGATTGGTGTTAAAATAAGGAAAATGGCTTAATACATTTAATAAGTAAATGCTAAAAATAGAATACAAAAAAAGTAACGACGAACACAAATTGCTATTAACTAATTCCCTGTGTAATTAATCTTAATGGCAAAAATACATTTACTTTTTTTCAATATCATTACCGCTACATGCGCGCGTTTATGAGTTTATTCAGTCTTGCGTTGAATTTACGTCACGTAACAGCCGTCAATGAAATTTGCGCAAACCGACGTTCTGTCATCATGTTTAGCAGACGACAATTGGCTGCTACGGAAATGCGGTTCTGGTATAAATATAGTCTGTGCAAACATCTCGTTAGTTTTAAAATTGTTTTAAGGAAAGTACACACCCGTGTACAGTGTGTTACTTGTATGTATTTTACTGGTGTGATTTTTTTTCTCATATCTGTCAAAAGCTTTTAGGAGATTTAAAAAAAAGAAAGAAAGAAGCTATATAATAACACGTGTTTTTTCATTACTTCATTTTATTTTATTTCTTCTTCTTATTGTTTTCATTATTTCATTTATCTAGTTTTTCTTTATCTTTTAAGGGTAAACGATTGCAATAACAAGAAACTAATATTGAATGATGACGATTTCATATGCCAGTATAAATTTATTTCAGACATATTATGATCCGAAAGAAAGATGTACTTCTCACGTGTATGTTTGTACTGCACGTTACGCTTGGTGCGCGCACTCCGGCTGCGGGTGTGGATCCATCAGGTGAAATAGAATTGTTTCTTGTACAGCTTCAAATTCGTTTTTTTTGTTTATTTTCCATCTACATAAAATTTTAATTACTCTGCAAAGTGTAGCATACTGCAAACTGCTTTTTTAAAACTGATTTCTCTTTTTTACCAAGTTACCATTTTTTCCAATTTAAAAAAAAACTGTTTCCCATGAATCTGCGACTAAATCAATACTTCATAATTTATTTATTTCAGAATGCCGTTCACTAATGGATCTCTTTTTTGTTATCGACGGTTCGGATAGTATAGATAAGGATAATTTCAAACTTGTAAAGGAAGCCATTGCTAGCATAATACCAGATATTGGCCTGGGTCCGAACAATGCCAGGATTGGCATGCTAGTGTACAGTTCACACGTGCCGATAAACAGTGAACATGGATTTTCATTCGAACCTGATTATTTGAAATACTCCGCCATGAACCTCGAACACCCCCGTGACGGAACGGACACCAGACTTGGTATTGAGGTATGACCCTACTATAGTCGTTCATGTTTTTGTCTCTATTTTGTCTCCATTTTATTTTGGCATTTATTTACTTCCCAAAGCGAACTTTTACTTTATGTATCAAGATCCTTTGAGATATAACTTATCAGTGGGTCCTTTTAAAACAACTATTCTTTCTTTATGATTTACTTACTTCGAGCTGACATAATCTTTCAGTTAATTCCATTCAGTTAAGAAAAGAAACTTTCTTCAAAGAAACACAATATTTAAAGAACATATTTTCTTGAAATACTTAAAAATTCAGGATTTCAAAAATGTCGTTAAAAAGTCTTACATGTATCATGCCGCAGAGAATAATTGAATTTTCGTGGAAAATGAGTAATTCCAAATAAGGAACTATCTTTTATGTTCTTATAATGACGGTAGGTAATATTAAGCTTCAAGATTAGTTTCCGAACTTGTTTCATTTCAGCACATGAAAAACATGTTTCGTGCGTACGGACGCAAAGATGTTCCGTGGGTCAGTGTTGTCATTACCGACGGTATAAGTAAAAATCCGCCAGCTACCTTAAAAGAGGCCGACGAGGCCGCCAAGATGGGCATCAGCATGTTTGCCGTCGGCATCGGGCACAAAATTGCCATTAAAGAACTAAAGGGAATTGCTTCGACGGAAAATCAAGTGATGGCGATTAAAGATTTTAGTGAACTGAGAGCAATGTTAAAATCAATGATGCATATTATATGTCGTAAGTACTCGATGTTATTTTTTTGGATTTATAGGTAAATGTTTAAAATAGGGAAAAGTTTATGTGATAAAGCAATGGTCACTTCGAAATCAAGTTTTGTTACATTTATGAAAGACAAAATATTCATTGAAGTCTTCCCTCAATATTTTGATGGTTTGGAGTTGACCACACGTGTTCAGAACAATTCACAATTGGAATACAAATTGAAAGTGCAATGGCATTTATTGTGAACATATTCCGAACAAGTAATCTAAAGACTGATAAAGTCAAAAGTGTTAGAAATGAAAAAACGAGCGCTCAAACTTCTTCTGTTCTTTACTTTGTAAATCATAGTACATTTAACTTTTATATCTAACACGTTATTTCAAATAACACGTAAGACCTTCCAAACATATCATAAATTATATGCCATACACTAACGTATTTCCACAGCTTGTCCAGTCCCTCCAACATTGCCAATGGCGAAATGTAACGACGGACCTCGAGCTATCGGAAGCGTGCGCAAGTACCAGTGTAAAGACGGCTACCTGCAAAGAGGAAACCCAACTATTCAGTGCCAAAGTGATTTCACATGGACTCCTTTATCGGCAGATTTCGAATGTGTCCGTAAGTATTTCTCATGGCAACAATTTTTCGTCTATGATATTTCGTAGAACATCATTTGCAACAATTTTTTAATAATAGTAAATACTGAAAATATTCAATGTAAATTAGGTTTAAACTGATTCAAGTATTATTACAACAATATTCAGGTTGTCGCCTCGCTCATAGAATTGTTACGATTTTATTAATACTACTGAAGATAAAATTTTATGGAATTTTAAGGATTAGAAAGAAATAAGAGAAACTGTATACTTTTAGCCTGTGGTAAAATTACACCAGAAGTAGAACATGGCATATGCGGCGGCGACGAATATACAATAGGAGCTAAAAGAACTTATAAATGTAAACAAGGGTATCGTGGTATTGGAAACCCAACAATTACCTGCCTGAAGGACGCAACCTGGAGTAAACCATTATTTGAATGCATTCCTTGTGGACCTACGCCTGTAATTTCACATGCAATTTGTGGTGGAAACGAAAACACGATCGGAGCTATCCGGATGTTTTCCTGTACACCTGGATATCGTTTAATTGGAAAAGCGACAATTAAATGCCTAGATGACAAAAGCTGGGCTCGTCCACAATGGAGTAAACCGGATGTGCAGTGCGTACCTTGTGGTGACACACCTGTCGTACCTAATGGAATCTGTGGCGGTGATGACTTCAGAATCGGAGCTGTTCGAAGGTTTTCCTGCAAACCTGGATACCGTTTGATTGGTAAGGAAACAATTGAATGTCTTGATGACATGAACTGGGCACGTCCACAGTGGAGTACGCCGGATGTGCAGTGCGTACCTTGTGGTGACACACCTGTTGTGCCTAATGGAATCTGTGGCGGTGATGACTTCAGAATCGGAGCTGTTCGAAAGTTTTCCTGCAAACCTGGATACCGTTTGATTGGTAAGGAAACAATTGAATGTCTTGATGACATGAACTGGGCACGTCCACAGTGGAGTACGCCGGATGTGCAGTGCGTACCTTGTGGTGACACACCTGTTGTGCCTAATGGAATCTGTGGCGGTGATGACTTCAGAATCGGAGCTGTTCGAAAGTTTTCCTGCAAACCTGGATACCGTTTGATTGGTAAGGAAACAATTGAATGTCTTGATGATATGAACTGGACACGTCCACAATGGAGTACGCCGGTTGTGCAGTGCGTACCTTGTGGTGACACACCTGTTGTGCTTAATGGAATCTGTGGCGGTGATGACTTCAGAATCGGAGCTGTTCGAAAGTTTTCCTGCAAACCTGGATACCGTTTGATTGGTAAGGAAACAATTGAATGCCGTGATGATATGAACTGGGCACGTCCACAATGGAGTACGCCAGATGTGCAGTGCGTACCTTGTGGTGACACACCTGTTGTACCTAATGGAATCTGTGGCGGTGATGACTTCAGAATTGGAGCTGTTCGAAAGTTTTCCTGCAAACGTGGATATCGTTTGATTGGTAAGGAAACAATTGAATGTCTTGATGATATGACCTGGGCACGTCCACAATGGAGTACGCCGGATGTGCAGTGCGTACCTTGTGGTGACACACCTGTTGTACCTAATGGAATCTGTGGCGGTGATGACTTCAGAATCGGAGCTGTTCGAAAGTTTTCCTGCAAACCTGGATACCGATTGATTGGTAAGGAAACAATTGAATGCCTTGATGATATGAACTGGACACGTCCACAATGGAGTACGCCGGATGTGCAGTGCGTACCTTGTGGTGACACACCTGTTGTACCTAATGGAATCTGTGGCGGTGATGACTTCAGAATTGGAGCTGTTCGAAAGTTTTCCTGCAAACCTGGATATCGTTTGATTGGTAAGGAAACAATTGAATGTCTTGATGATATGACCTGGGCACGTCCACAATGGAGTACGCCGAATGTGCAGTGCGTACCTTGTGGTGACACACCTGTTGTGCCTAATGGAATCTGTGGCGGTGATGACTTCAGAATCGGAGCTGTTCGAAAGTTTTCTTGCAAACCTGGATACCGATTGATTGGTAAGGAAACAATTGAATGCCTTGATGATATGAACTGGGCACGTCCACAATGGAGTACGCCGGATGTGCAGTGCGTACCTTGTGGTGACACACCTGTTGTACCTAATGGAATTTGTGGCGGTGATGACTTCAGAATCGGAGCTGTTCGAAAGTTTTCGTGCAAACCTGGATACCGTTTGATTGGTAAGGAAACAATTGAATGTCTTGATGATATGAACTGGGCACGTCCACAATGGAGTACGCCAGATGTGCAGTGCGTACCTTGTGGTGACACACCTGTTGTACCTAATGGAATCTGTGGCGGTGATGACTTCAGAATTGGAACTGTTCGAAAGTTTTCCTGCAAACCTGGATATCGTTTGATTGGTAAGGAAACAATTGAATGTCTTGATGATATGACCTGGGCACGTCCACAATGGAGTACGCCGGATGTGCAGTGCGTACCTTGTGGTGACACACCTGTTGTGCCTAATGGAATCTGTGGCGGTGATGACTTCAGAATCGGAGCTGTTCGAACGTTTTCCTGCAAACCTGGATACCGTTTGATTGGTAAGGAAACAATTGAATGCCTTGATGATATGAACTGGACACGTCCACAATGGAGTACGCCAGATGTGCAGTGCGTACCTTGTGGTGACACACCTGTTGTACCTAATGGAATCTGTGGCGGTGATGACTTCAGAATTGGAGCTGTTCGAAAGTTTTCGTGCAAACCTGGATACCGTTTGATTGGTAAGGAAACAATTGAATGTCTTGATGATATGACCTGGGCACGTCCACAATGGAGTACGCCGGATGTGCAGTGCGTACCTTGTGGTGACACACCTGTTGTGCCTAATGGAATCTGTGGCGGTGATGACTTCAGAATCGGAGCTGTTCGAAAGTTTTCCTGCAAACCTGGATACCGATTGATTGGTAAGGAAACAATTGAATGCCTTGATGATATGAACTGGGCTCGTCCACAATGGAGTACACCGGATGTGCAGTGCGTACCTTGTGGTGACACACCTGCTGTGCCTAATGGAATCTGTGGCGGTGATGACTTCAGAATTGGAGCTGTTCGAAAGTTTTCCTGCAAACCTGGATACCGTTTGATTGGTAAGGAAACAATTGAATGTCTTGATGATATGAACTGGGCACGTCCACAATGGAGTACGCCGGATGTGCAGTGCGTACCTTGTGGTGACACACCTGTTGTACCTAATGGAATCTGTGGCGGTGATGACTTCAGAATTGGAGCTGTTCGAAAGTTTTCGTGCAAACCTGGATACCGTTTGATTGGGAAGGAAACAATTGAATGCCTTGATGATAAAAGCTGGACTCGTCCACAGTGGAGTAAACCGGATGTACAGTGTGTTCCTTGTGGTGACACACCAGTTGTTGAGCATGCATCCTGTGACGATGGTGATAATCGCATTGGCTCTCTGCGCAGGTATTCCTGTGCTGCAGGATACATTCTTGACGGCAAGCCTGAAATCAAGTGTCTGGACGACGCGACATGGTCGAAACCAACGTTTGCATGTAAAGGTATGCTTAGTTTAGTTTTACCTGAGATATTTCGGCGTTTGTTTACTTATGCAGAATTACCATGTTATGATCATTTAAATAATGTATCATACCTATTAAGATGCAGAAATGAAGGTATATACAGGAAATTGGTAAAGACCTCGATTCAAACAGAATATTTTTTTTTTTGTGGAAAAAGGGCAAAAACTCTGAATTGAACGTGTTTCAGTACAGAGAGACATTGCAGGAAATGTTCCTCATAATAAAGTACATGTAATAAGAAACATAGATTTTTTTTCGTTTCGATGCGTAAGGATAATTTAATATATTTACAGACTGTGGAGATCCTCCAAGGGTCCCGAATGCTTACACTGGTACTGGACCAAGTCTCACTGGCAGTGGGCGAGTGTATTATTGTGAAAATGGGTTTAATATGATTGGACGAGGTGAGATCACGTGCAATGGGAATGGCCAATGGGAAGTTCCGCGCTTTACTTGCGAAGGAATTCCACCTAAGCCTGTGTCAAATGACCTCAGTAAGTAAACGGTCTTTATAAGCATACATGCGTCACGTGTTTTGCATATAAAAGTAAACTAGAACTTCGATTCAGTTCATTCGAAAAATCATAAAACATTTTTACCTGTGCCGCCTTTAAGTTTTATTAAAAAGTGCAGCTTTAAATCCTATTTGAGATAGTTTCGATCAAAAAAAAATGCTGAAAGTCAGTCAAAATACTTCCTCCAACTCGCTCTATTAGTTTACACAATCATTAACAAATGGTGAAAGTAATTTTGAGGGTACATTATATATCTGTTTCTATTTTAAAGGCACTACGAAATTGTTAATATAAGGGGAAAAATTGCCTTTTCAGGTGTATGTGATGGTTGTAGATATTTGAATGGTGTAGGATACAACTTTCATCCTTTTGACTGTAACCAGTATGTACAATGCTTTATTGGTAACAAAGGCTTGGAACCAGTCTATCGAAAGTGTCCATTCGGATTATTTTGGGACCAGAATGTTCTCACGTGCAGACCATCTCACGAGGTGGACTGTCCTCACGGTAGGTTAAAAAAATAAGTTGAATTTCTTTGTACTTAAAATAGCCAAAAAAAGTTGTTAAGTGAGTCAATAATGCAATAATGTTAGCTGTATGATTGAACTATGCTCTAATATTGACTGAAGCGCATTTTAGCTTCTTCTTAATTCGAAGTCTTTAAATTGCTTTGCAATAATTAAACAATGAAGTTGGTGGAAATTATTTATAAAGTGGGGTATTTCGTTACAGATCGTTGTAAAGATATTTCAGTGAAGTCATATCAACACACTAACAATGATAAATGTTGTGCCTACTGGAAGTGTCAGAATGGGCGGTCATATGGGGAGTGTTGTGGCGAGGGCTCCTCCTACAGCCCCGCCCTACAGCAGTGTGTCACTGACTACGAATGCGTTGATACATGTCCTTTCCATGATGAGCTTCCAGGTAATATTGATAGATGACAATGTAGTTGCTTCCATTGTTTAGCAAAACATATAAAACAGCAACTACGCTTTCAACTGATACAGAACAGATTTTGGAAATACACATGTAACAAATAGATTGCATTACCTAAGTCTGATTTACGTCAGCTTTAATTTCAGCTTTAATTTTTAAAGCTTTTTAAATGAATTAATTAATTACAAAGCTTTTATTGTTTTGTATAATTGAAAGTCATCTAGAAATTATAGCTGTATTTTGACTTCAGCTATATTTTTTACTTCAATATCAAATTCAAAGATATGACCATGTCAACTTAAATGGCGTATCGACATTCAATAACATTGTGCGTGTACTTATACATCGCAAGCTTACTCCATGCTCACATTTTATTTATTAACTTTTTGCGATAAATTTACAATACACAATTGTAATATATTACTCATATTTTGCAGTTTGTGATAAACGCCCGACAGCTTTGGAGACAATGTTTGAGCAGCATATTGGCAATAACTACTGGGTTCCTATGCCCTGTGCGCCAGGCACCGCCTTCAATCCAGTCGACTGCGAGTGTTCACTGCTCCTCATGACAATTCCGGGCAAGACTAGGCAGCAAGTGTGCAAACCTGAGCTGTATCTTCCATTTACCGACGGATTTAACGACAAGTCAGGAAAAAATGTCTTCGTCAAACCAGAGAACGTTAGCATCCATAGTGGGGCCGCTTACTTCAACGGTCATTCCAGGATCTTGATCAATCGTTTTGCTAACACAGAGTTCACTGGAGATCTCGTTATCAAATTTCGCTACAACGAGTTCAGAAATGGTGACTATTTCCACAAACTGCAGGCATTGGTTACAAATGGAGACTGCGGGGACGATCCTTCAATCGTAATAGCAAAGATGCCAGGCTATGTTTTACTTGGGGCGAAAGCTGATGTTCCAAAATCCTTTGCTCTTCCAACACTGGTAATTATTTGCTGTTTTTAATATTTTCATACTTTTGCAAAAATAATTTATGCTGTTGCAAAGACAGACTGTTAGAATTGTCTAAGCTAGGCTAGTAGTTAAAATGACTGTATAAATATAGTCGATTTTTAGTAACTTATAATAATCTATTTGTATCCGTCGATGTAATATGTTCATATGAACGTTTATAAGAGCATGTCATTACAGGACAAAGAATGGAAAGAAGTAATTTATGTCCACAATGAGAAGAAATTGGAAGGGAAAGTTTGCGGGGCATCAATGAACAAATGGTCGTACGGACCAATAAAGGCGACACACTGCGCTGTACAGATAGGGTACGGCAACGGGCTTCAATCCTATGTCGGGCTTATTGATGATGTAAGTATTGCTTGTAACACATGAATTTTCTACATAATCAAACACTGAAGAAGCGTGTTTTAGAAAAGCTTCAAAGGTTTAAATGCCTTTCAGTTGTAGCAAAAGAAATCAAATCTAAAGAAAAACAGTGAAGTTTAAGATCTCGATATAAGTAAACAAAGATAATGTTAGCTTGATCGAGACGCAATGCCAAACATGAAATACGCCTTATGTTTCTAAGAATCGCGTTTTTTTGATACGTTAAATTAATAATATGGAAATACCAAAGATTTAACTATTAACAGCAAATCATTTCCTGTTTTCAGTTGTACATTTACCAGTGCAGACCAAGAGCAAATGTTTTAAACATCAACTACTAAAGTCGTTCGCTTACCCAAAACAGGACTGTGATATCTTAGATAGAAGAATTCCGATAATAATTTTAAGGGAAGGTAACTGCTGTTTATAGAAAGGGGAACAATCCTGGACTCAAAAAAAAAAAAAAATACGACTAGAAATGTTCAGATGTAAAACCGCTTTCTGGATTTGCCATTGATTCTTCACTCTCAATGTTTTAGTACACATAAACAGTTTTTAATCACATTGTATTTATTTATTTTGTACGATGGTGTTGTAATTCACCCAACATGCATTTTGTCTCTAATTCATGTTTGTATTATGTGTTGTTTTATCGTCAAGATTCCATAATATCACACAGTTAAGCTGTGTTTTACATTATGTTTGTGTTTGCAATTCCATTTTTCATGTTTTATTTCATCCAGATTTATTTTATTAAACATTTAATATTACGTAAGTATTCATAATCATTTTAAATGTTATACCATCGTCATAGCTTATTTCTACATATGTGTCCTTTTGTTTTAAACAAAATAAAAATGATGTAAATTACGAATATGGTTGCGTTTGTTGAATTTGTACAATCATAGATTGTGCGGAAAAAGACTTAATAATCATAAAATATTGAAATAAGTAGCCTAAACTTCACCAAAAAAGTCCCAAAGACAAGAATGTGGTTTGAAGGATCATGATAAGTGTCTGGCCGAGACAAGTTTACAATGTGTTTGCAAAATCTACCAAATGTAGCCTTAAACGATTATCATCCAGGTAACTACTGTTTCTTGCCAATAAGGTTTGTGTAAATCTTATCAAAATCAATTAATTATAACGCTAAAGTGTGAACATACATGTATCATTCAAAACTAGAAAAAAAGATTAGGCCACGAGATAACACAACACCAGCAAAGACCTTTCCCTAGATTTAAGTAATGACTATAATTTGTTATAAAAACCTGAAGGAAGATCTAACTTGCTACTTGAAACAGGCCAATAAGACACAAGGGGCATACTTGTTACTAAAAACTAAACACTTTGAACAAAATATGAACATGTTCTGTTCCATCCGTACAGCATTTGCACTCTATTGACATACATGTATTTGAAAGAGATTGATTTTACATGTCAGTATCACTAGGTATTTATTAAGTTATACCTCAGTCATATACCCAACTATACGATATTCTGAGAATGAATAAATTCCTGCCCCTCTAAAACTACATTCTTTCGACTCGCACGATCTTGATTTGCGTATCATAAAACGAACTAACTAACTAACTAACTAACTGAGTTTATTTATCGTTGGTAGTGGTTGCACATTTGACCGACGCCCCCTGCAGAGGTTAGTTATTTTATGTTTTGGGGGATAGTGCAAGATACAACCAGCATCCCATTCCAGTGACCTCGGTTTAACGTCTCATCCGAAAGACAATTAGTAATGTTAGTAGAGGAGCGGGGGATTGATCTCACTACGCGTGGGTTACCAGTTCAGCGCATTACCGCTGGACCACTGACCTATTATAAATTGTTTGTTCAAGTCCTCTTATGATACCGGTACAGGTCACATGATAAAAATCCTTCGAGGGTCTGGTCGAATCAGTTTCCCGGCTCACAACTATCTGACTCCTAAAAATCCTGATGGAGCCTTTTATGCGTTTTCTTTCCTTTTTTGCTTGCCTTGCATGGATACTCAAGTTCCATTGTGATTTATGTCCTTAGCTGGATATGAATACAACTTCTGCAAACACCTTTCTTTATCCACTAAAATGACTGTTGGATTTTCCTGAACGTTTCTGTGACCTACATACAGACAACTTGAGAATAGAATTAGGAAATCTTTAAAGGATATCAAGTTAGCCTTGTTTCTTTTATGAACGCTACACTGATGCCACATTCACCTGCGATGCCTTTGAGTTTTCGAAATCATGAAACACTGTGACTGTAACGATGAATTTGAGTACTATTGTCTTTATCAAAAACAAGATGGTCAAATATAAACCGTCGTCCGGAGATAAGATTTTCTGAGTAAGGTGACCTAGATTTTTATTAATGTAACATAGCTTCAATCGTGAGACAGAAATCTTCGAGGCAATCATTCTCCTTTCCTAGTTTACTAGTAACTCAGTCTGGCTGATCATAAACACAATAATATTCTGCTAGGATAAAAATAAGACATTGGTTTTTCACTGATCCAAGCTGGTGGCTTAGTTTTTGAAACTACACGAATTAAAAATATCATCAAAACAATTTTGAAAACGCTTCAATAAAGTGACACAAGTAATTTATTGAATGTTCAAAAGTTTTCAACTAAATCAGACCTGGAGACACTGATTTTTACCCATCATGACCAAATTTCAGAAACATCCAAGAGTATATTCAAGCATAAGCAAGCATTGAAGAATAGTGAAAAAAATGTGTCAGTAACAACTATGTTCATAGCGTTTTTCACAAAATCAAAGTGACATAACCCTGTTTAATAAAGCCCTGGATATAAAAAAAAATAAGGCACTCTGAGCAAGTTCCAGAAAGATTGTTTCAAAAAACTTATCTCTAATGTTGAAAAGGTTTCGCACTGTTCTGAGCTTGTGACCTTGTCATAACTCTTTTGTTCCAGAAACAAATCTCAAAGAAAGATGTTACCCTAATCCTTCCTTCTCAAAACGAATTTCTTAAAATCCCCTTTATCCATTTCACAGCTATTGCTATAGAGGATTTCTAAAGGCAGTATAGATTTAGCAGATATTTCAAGCAAATATGCTGAAAAAAGTGGACAAACATTTGAATCAGCTTATTAGTGAAATTCACCAGTGGTTATGAAATGAATACATGGTCGAAAAAATATGATTAAAATGACACATACAGGATAACCAAATATATGTTGAATAATATGACAATGTTTGATCAAATATATCAAAATATTCGAGTCAGAGACGTCACTTCCTCTACCTTAACATCCGCTTCCGGTTTTTCCTAGCCTTCACCTGTGACGTATCAAACAAAGTAGAAAGTCAACAAAAACAACAAAGAACAGTGAGATAATTTTCTCATTATTTATTTATTATAATACAATGACAAACTAACTTTGGAAGAATATCATAATTTCTACAATAGTGCATATAAATATAAATAAAACGAGAAATTATGAAAGCTGACACTAGCTTATAGGATTTCTTGCTTCAGACAATATTTCAGCAAACATACATGTATTAAGACTGGCATTGAATGTTGTCTGAACGAAAAATCTAACATCATTAAGTTGTGTTTACAGAGTTAAAACAGACCGTTCTCTGGAGGGTGAATCTTGTTAAAATCTTAGTTAACACTCTATTGGTGTAGAAAAGACAACAACAACAGACAACAAGATAGATTTTGGAATTTCAGCTCAAACATGAAGAAGGAATCTTTACACCTTAAAGGCTTGAATAAAATAACCATAACCATGTCATGTAGTGTTTCTCTATTACTGATTAATATCTATACATTTTAGACCTATAACTTTAAAGTTATATTAGTAACCAGGATGCCTGACAGTTAAGATAAATTCTGAGAACAGAGGTAATGTTCAGAAATCATGTAAAACAGAAGGAACAAATACTCCCTTTTATTTCTGTGAGAAATATAAATAAAAACATACCTATTAATATACTTGTAAATCTAATTTATGATTGGCCAGTGATGAAGGATTTGTACTGTATTTAATTTCACTCATTTGTTGTAAAACTTTTTCTCACTGTAAAAGCTTAAGTAAAAAGATTGGTAACTCTTGTTTTCTATGCATACACATTGGAGCAAAGTGACTATTCTGATTACTAATACAACTTTGACACTTTCCATTTTTCTGTGTTTTCAATAGTTGAATTCCATCATACATAATTAAACAATGCCACAATGAAAAATAACAGATGTATAAAAACAAGAAATAGATGTTTATGTAAAGCCAGAATAATACAGAATTTAAAAAATGACTGAAACTGCTAGACACATGAATATAATACACTTATGACTAGCACTGCAATTTAAAATTTATCCTTTTGTTGTTTTAAAATAAAAGAAATCTTAACTATAACAATACTATCTCTAAATGTGACCAATACCCAATGTTTCCAAGGGCAGACAACTCAGCAATCTAGAATTTGTCAAGGTTGCAAATAGAATATCTTAAACATGCTATCTGTCCATGTGTGTGCAGCAACTCTAGGTCAAATTCAGTAAATCTTTTGAATTATCAACTTTTCAAAATTGACAGTCTCAACAGGAAACAAAACTTATGGCAACCCCTAAACATTCCTTAAAACTTTAGGTGCATGGGTATTGAACAAATTTACTAGTTCATCATTATCACAAATAACAAAAAAATGATATTTACACAACCACCAACTGTATTGATAATGATTAACTAAAAAGGGCTAACAAAAGTAGTGTATTACCTGAGAACAACATATATTAGGTCCCAGATATTATCTAACAGCACATGTATACCACTAGCATTTAATATTTCCCTTTAAGCCTTTACTTGCTACATAACTATCTAAACACCACCATTCTAATCTATGCTGTGCCTCTTAATACTTCTTAAAATCTTGTCAGAGAAAATAAAAATATTTATAACAGCAAATTTAGGAAGGCATCATATTGGAAAGGCAGAAAACAATTAACAATATTGATGTTACAGCAACAGCAGTAAGTTACATGTTAGTTTGTGAGACTTGTACAAAAATTTGTAAGGTACCAGGTAAGACTTAAAAATAGCAACTTATTCAAAGTGTTTTCTGTAGAGTTAAAATAACTGTAACAACTGTTTTATGTTTATGTGTAAGACAGGAAGATGAAGAACAATCAAATTCTATCACTAATAAGCATGCTTACTTTTAAAATCATAAAAAAATATCTGAGTCAAGCAGCACTTTCACATATATATATATATATATATATATATATATATATATATATATATATATATATATATATTTATATATATATATTTATATATATATATATATATATATATATATATATATATATAAAGCAAGTGTTTGTATCAGAGTGATATGAAAATATACAAGTGATATCATAGTGTTTTCTATCACATGCATACAAAGTAACTATTGCCACATGAAAAAACTTACCATTTACATGCATGTTACTTGATATACACTTCTTCTTCATTAAATAGTTTTTTGTTCTTTTCGAAACAACACATACAAAACAAACTTCAAGTTTACAGATTGATATGAAAATTCTTAAAATCTTAAAAACAACAACGATCATTAACACAGAAGCATATACATATGTAATTATAATACTATAAGCTTTGGAATGTTCCCAGCCAAATCCAACAGACCTATACATCTATAACAAGCATGCATATAGACAACGGCTAAAACAATATGATATGGCACAAAAGAATGAAGCAACATGGACAACCAGTGAAACAAGCACAGGCCCAACTTTCATGTCTTCTATGCAACAAGACAGTCAAATTTCAATTAAGTCAGGGAATCATCCATTCCTCCTAATTAAGGCAAGGTATTATACAAGATAATACACTTTTACATCAGAACAATAAATTATTTATAATCATTATTTATTTACCTCAATCAAAAGGCCTACTGCCATTATTTTGTAAATTACTGTTGACATAATCTGTTAACAGGTACCTTTTGACACAATTTCCTACTTTTTGACAACATTTTGAATTGATATCATATAAAAGAAAATTGTAAAATGTTAGCAAACTTTAGCTCAAATTCTCTTTTAAGGAACAGACACAATCACTGATTAGGTAAAACCATCTATTAAACACTGAAACTTTGGTACTAATTTACAGACATAATTTATAACTGAGATGTTGGTACATGTAATAAAGTCATGGGACAGCAGTTCAGCAAACATATTTAATACATAAGCCAACACTGTGTTAGTACACAGATTACATCAGGCTTCTTAAGCTCAGATTTGCCTTATGTTAAATGGTTTTAAATTTTGATCAAATGAAGATCCCATGAAAAAAAAATCTAACAGACATTTTTTTATCACACTCTTAACCCAGCCTTCTTTTGTGCACATAAAAGATTTAATATTGGTCACTACCGCATTCCTACATAAGGTTATCTATTGCACCATTCCAAAACAACAGATATACGTCAGCAGGCATTTAGCTTTAATCATATACATATAAAGCACCAATAACTGTACACAGAAGACACAGGATATACTGAGAAATCTGCTTCAAACTTTTTTCCAAACCAAACAATTACATGTAACACCACATCTTTAGTATGACCCACACATGCTGCCCAATCAGGTAAGGTATATGGGAACTGTCTGAAATCTGTTTATCACAAGTACAATTCCTTTTCATTTTATCCTGAATTATTTATACACATCTACACTGTGTACCTGTAGATTAACTACCTGTAAGTTAAGATATTTCTATAACTGTGTCTTTAATAATTATAAAATCAATAATGCAGGTCAATTTATTCGTTCTGAGATGAAATCTTTTAACCCAGTGTCTGAAAATTATCTTTTATTTGTAAATTTTCCACAAACGCTCTCTTCATCTAAAACTTTACTACAAAACAAGGGATGGATGCAAGACTTGATGAAATACCTTCATAATTCAATTTAAGTTGGCCTAGTTTTGCCCTAAGCCCTTGAAAAATAATTCTGCCGGAATATAAGTAGCATACAGACATTCAATCTTACCTCATACCCATACATGCTATAATAGAATTTCACTCTGTCATGATTATTGCTTAAAAAAAACAGGAATTGTTCAGTTCTGCATTTATGCATAATACTTAAAAGAGAGGCAAGTTATCCTTCAATGTAATAATTCATGATACAATATCAAGACTATATTTCACTTTATACATGAAAAATTTAAGTTTAAACAATGTAAAAAAAATTGCTGGGTCACTCAATCATATTTTTAGCCCTACCCTGCTAAATTCTCTACAATGGAATTGTTTATCATTCAATTTTGACAATTCCATTTGTAATTTTATACAGGTGGAAATTTAAAACTTACTGACTGAATAGCAAAGGGTGGAAAACATGATGAGACTGCAAGGATGTGAGCCCTGATCATGGCCTGCACTAGTCACAGAAACAAATGCTTACAGCAGGTTAAAGGTTAAAGATAGCTTACAGGTGAATGTGTAATCCACAACCTAAACAGACCCCCTTTAAGAAAAAAAATCAGTTACAAATATAAATTCTGACTGCTGGAAAGAAGAATTCATGTTGAAATACAAGCAAATTCCTGAAGAGAATAAGTTGAAAAACAAGAGATGTTTGTAAAAACATAAATGCCCCCCCCCCCTAGCACCTTATCTCCAGAGCCAGCCATGAAGTTTTGAGGAGCTGGGATGAAGATTTCTATAGTTATTGATCAGAAACCATTTTGTTATTCAAGGACACTGTGACCTTTGCCTTGACCTGAAAAACTATAGGGCTCATCTACAAGTCATGAACAACTTATATACCAAGTTTGAGGAACATGGACCTGGAGACCTGAAAAACTATAGGGGTCATCCACTGGTCATGACCAACCTACATACTAAGTTTGAAGAACCTGAGACCAAGCGTTCCATAGTTTTTTTATTGTAAACCGTTGCTTTTCAAGGTCACAGTGACCTTGAACTTTGACCTAAAGACCTGAAAAACTATAGGGGTTATCTACTAGTCATGACCAACCTACAAACCATGCTGAGGAAGGTGGGTCCAAGGGTTCTCTAGATACTGATCACAAATAAAAGTGTCTACTGACCGACATTTGCAAACTATACACCCCTTCATCTTCAATGGGAGACATTTTAAAAAAAAAAACTACTGCATTACATCAATATAAAATATAGATAGTATGAAAGAGATAAAATTGACATGGTCTAAACTGACAATGATTTGTGCACTGAAATATACAGGAAAGGCTTGTTAAAAAAGTCTAATAAAATTCTCTAAAATTCTTCACTTTGGACTATAGAAAAATGATCTCTTAAAGAAATTTAGTGTCATAGGATTTTAAACTGGTGTAATACTGAGTGGTATATTTTAGCAATAGCACTAACACTTCAGATGTCAAAATGTATTCTGAGCTATAAATTAGCAAGAAATAAATTAGTAAGAAATATCAACAACATTTAAAATGCCCCTTGATAAGTGCTCTACATGTATATATGTTACAGATTATGAAACAACAGACATTGTTACAAAATGATCAAAAATGTAGTGAAAACATTCAATAAAAAAATCAATACTCGCAAACTTCACGTTTTATTCTTGCTTAAAATTGGTTTAAAAGGAAACTGTATACATAAGGCAGCAGACATGCAATGAAGTGTAAACAAAAAATATCTAACAACAAATATATGTCCAACTATAAAAAATAATATGCAAAAAGTATTAAGTAAACACTACATTTAAACAGCTTAAAAAAGTTCATCTCACAAAACACTGTGTAAGACTAACAAATAAAAATTCTGACTGCATTTTTAACAATATCAAATAACAGAATAATATCAAAATACTCTACATACTGCTATTTCTACATGCACACATACCAAATGAACTTCTCTAAGATTAATAGCTTAAGTACATGTATGTCATTCCAGCCCAGAGACAGTTTCCATTCACAGTGCTTTTGATTTTAACAATAGTTTTTTTTTCTTCTTAAATCATTACTGACACTGGTAGATCTTTAATTCAACAACAAATGAAACAGCACGTAAATTCCTGATTACAACAGACCAACATATTTTAGACTGCAAAAATTATTAAAGGCTTGAAGAAAAAAAAAAAAACAACAAAAACCACATTTTCAATATAAAATATTCTGACCTCACAAGCAACATGTCATCACACAGTTGGAATTTCATTAAAATTTTAGTCAACATTTTTTTCTTAAATCTAAGGATAAGGCTTGAATCCCAGAAAATACTTATAAAAAGGGATTGTAGATCTTAAATAGTTCTTGATATGATTGTAAGCAAGCATTGAAATCTGTCTGACAAACTTTAAAGCAGATATAAATATATTGTACTTCTAGCTAAAATTTAAAGTCACTTGAAGTTAAAGGGAAACAACTCTTCAATACTGAAACACTAGCAATCACTTGAATAAAGCTTCAGTGATTAACTTTTAAAGCAATTCTTTGAAAAAGTGGGGAGGTAGTTGTATTAAACAGATGAAAATTTGGCAGAGTGGACAGACAGTGCAACTTTAAGAGCATCCTCTAAATTGTCATTAAACATGAAATTGATATTGCAAGTGAGGTAGAACTTCAACTTCAACTAATTACTGCCAAAAGTCAATAGAAATGGAAGCTAAAATTGCAGTGTATTCTTGACAAATGAAAAGAACAAAAACAAAATCAGTCCCTTCACATTTTCTCTCATAGTTTAAAACCAGTAAATAAAAGAAAACAAACAATACATATTTTCCATATCTGAACCTATACCTCTTCCATTTGGATTTAATTTTTATAATTTTCCATTTCCATAAGGTCATTAGGGTGGATTTCTGTGGGGTCGTATTTTGGTTTCAGCCCATTAAGATTCCAATTATATTCATTGTATTTGATGTCTATTGGTTTCACCTTGTCCAGTTTAAACAGCAGAATCTCAGCACGATCCTGAACATGCTTCTCCAAATATGGTATTATCCATCTGAAAGCAGTAAGAAGAAATGTTTTCACTATTATAAGGAAAAAAAAGTCCCCAAAATGCCATTCACACTTAAAGTGTGACTTGCAAATACCCATCCTTTAAATTTCCTTTGTGCAAGTTCACTTTTGTATATTTAAACACTAACAATAGACTTGTTATAGCTGAATTTAATGCCCTCTCACAGCCAAAGTTATATCAGGTCAGCACTTTATCCAACTTTTGTTTCTGGGAAGGACCTGTCCTACTCCTGAATCAACAATAGGAAATTTCAAACATTCTCATGTAAATGGTTTCTGGTTCGTAATGGGGCTCCAACACATTGCTCTTCATTAATGTATGGTTAAGTAATCACATCTCAGTGAGTGTAATCAGATGGATGCTGGCTACTAAGAAAGGAAGTGAAGGGTTTTATCCCTGGTCACCGGCTTACTGTAACTATTAAACATCTGTAAGCATTGCTGATTTTCACACAGTATGAGGATGAATTTTCAACGTAATCACGGTTTAACCACGTTTCAGTCAAGATACTGTTCAAGTTAAACCCTACAGTTACTTACTTGATAACATCTAAATCTGTGTTTCCGAAGTCTTGTGAATACCACTGAAATATCCTTGACAGCCAGATTTGATCTACTTCTGTGAACATGGACACTTCCTGTGAACAGAAACTGCGAGTCGCTGCATTGAGGGCAGCGTCAATATTCTCAGCTGAGTACACATTGATAGCTGGGCAAGACTGAAAGAAGAGTGTATGTCTAATGAGCAAAACATTGTAAATGCTTGAAAGGGAAAAAAACTAGGGTAGAAGTAAATACTTATGTACATGCCTATGCTTTATCTTAAACCAAATTTAAACCCCATTCCCCAAGTACTACATATTAAAGACAGATAATGGGCCTACCTACAAGCTACAAGACAGTAGGAATCTCAAGTACTACACATTCAAGACAGAGAATGGGCCTACCTACACACCACAAGACAGTAGGAATCTCAAGTACTACACATTCAAGATAGAGAATGGGCCTACCTACAGGCCACAAGACAGTAAGAATCTCAAGTACTACACATTCAAGATAGAGAATAGGCCTACCTACAGGCCACAAGACAGTAAGAATCTCAAGTACTACACATTCAAGATAGAGAATGGGACTTCCTACAAGCCACAAGACAGTAAGAATCTCAAGTACTACACATTCAAGATAGAGAATGGGCCTACCTACAGGCCACAAGACAGTAAGAATCTCAAGTTCTACACATTCAAGATAGAGAATGGGACTTCCTACAAGCCACAAGACAGTAAGAATCTCAAGTACTACACATTCAAGATAGAGAATGGGCCTACCTACAGGCCACAAGACAGTAAGAATCTCAAGTACTAGACATTCAAGATAGAGAATGGGACTTCCTACAGGCCACAAGACAGTAAGAATCTCAAGTACTACACATTCAAGACAGAGAATGGGCTTACCTACAGGCCACAAGACAGTAAGAATCTCAAGTACTACACATTCAAGACAGAGAATGGGACTTCCTACAGGCCACAAGACAGTAAGAATCTCAAGTACTACACATTCAAGATAGAGAATGGGCCTACCTACAGGCCACAAGACAGTAAGAATCTCAAGTACTACACATTCAAGATAGAGAATGGGACTTCCTACAAGCCACAAGACAGTAAGAATCTCAAGTACTACACATTCAAGATAGAGAATGGGCCTACCTACAGGCCACAAGACAGTAAGAATCTCAAGTACTAGACATTCAAGACAGAGAATGGGACTTCCTACAAGCCACAAGACAGTAAGAATCTCAAGTACTACACATTCAAGATAGAGAATGGGCCTACCTACAGGCCACAAGACAGTAAGAATCTCAAGTACTACACATTCAAGATAGAGAATGGGACTTCCTACAAGCCACAAGACAGTAAGAATCTCAAGTACTACACATTCAAGATAGAGAATGGGCCTACCTACAGGCCACAAGACAGTAAGAATGTCAAGTACTACACATTCAAGACAGAGAATGGGCCTACCTACAGGCCACAAGACAGTAAGAATCTCATAAGTGAAATAAGACTGTGACAGATTTCTCCAACAACTCTATTTATACATAACTATAGATATTATCAAAGGCAGAAAAAAATTCAAGGAATTTCAATTGCCAGAGTCCACAACAAAGATTCACTTGAATCTGTTTATTTGATTTTGATTATGAAACAGTTCTTGCAACTTCTATAAATCTGTTTCAATGACTGCTCTCTGCAATCAAACCAGTACTCGCGTAAAGTCAATGGAAAAAATATAACCTGTGATGCAATATGAACCAGGTACTTGTACATGTAGCATTCCACACTTTCCCCACAATAATGTTAAACAATTACCTGACATTTTTTTGTATTCTTAAGCTGAACGTTTGGAAGTATTCAACACACACTCACCTTGGCACCACAAACAAGTGCAAAGTGTATCCTAGGATCCAATTCTTTAACTATATACTTGATCCTTGGATCACCCGGTTTGAACTCAGGATTTACAGAAGCTGGATGACTTCTGTTGCCTGTTGTAATGAGTAAAAATGACTGATTTTTACCGACAGAAAGTTAAAATGTAAATTCAAAGTGAATAGGGCCATACTATTTCATCATTTTCTTTAATTATAAGTAGCATTATTTTGTTACCTGCATTACTGAAGACTGGCTACTTGTACAAATCTCACAAAATCACATGTTAGATCAGATCTCACAAAATCTTATCTCAAACAGAAGCTGTCAGAATGTCACCTGTCTATGCTTCAGAAATTTCTGAGATTACTATTAGATTTATCTACGGAGTAAGGTAAGCTTAAAACAATAGATTCTGGAATTATCTTCTCATGAACTACATATAAGATTCTTAAATTCACTCATTCTTAAGTAATTTACTGAAGCCCAGTCACATGGAGAACAGGCCCCTGCAACTCTGACAACTGATGCAGTGAGTACAAATTCATTATTTATCATATATATATCCAACCTTCATGTAGGAGGAATGAATGTACAGTAGTTCTTGAGTTATAGATTTGAAACTATTTTCACATTGCAAGCCACACTGAGCTTTGACCTGGTTGGCCTAAAAACTGTACAGGTAATCTACTGATGATGGTTTACCATCCCAAACAGTTTGAAGGTCCTGAGAGCAGTTATTTTATTCTGGAAACTATTTTCAATATGCAGGCCCTTACGAGCTTACAATGTAATTAATTGACCCTTGCTCCTGTGGGCCAAAAAACATAAAAGGAGTCACCCACTTATTAAGCCCAAACAGCCTGCTAAGATTGAAAGTCCAGAAAGCAGTTGTTTTTGAGGTACTGATCAAAAAACATTTTCAAAGTGTGGGTCCCTTTGTGCTCGAAGAATTATTTGACCCTGTGGGCTGATACGGTTCATCTGCATATCATACCAAACTATCCTGTCAAGTCTGAAGTTTCTTGCAGCACTTGTTCTTCAGTTAGGCCAAAAAAAAAAAAATGTCTGGTTACTGTGACATGTTAAAAAAAAATAGGGTAGGTAGGTAGGCAATTTTTTTTTTTTTTTTTTTTTTTTTTTTTAAGTTTTGCTTGTTGGACAGCATATCGCTTCTGGAACTGTTGGTCATACATGGGTGCAAGGTTTTGTCCTAGTGTTCAGATTAGTTTTAATATCAGACCTTGGATTAATAATATATGATTTTATAGTGGATAGAATCTAGTTTAGCGGACCCTGCACGTTCAAGACACAAAAAGCCCAGCGGCGTTTGAGCGAGAGAAGCGGGGGTTTGGGGCGGTAGCCCCCATTTAAACTTACTATCATTGAACTTTATTTGGCACATCATCCTTTATATTAATTTTTATAAAAACATTTTGGCCAGTACAAGTCGATTAATTTTTATAAAAACATTTGGCCAGTACAAGTGGCCAGCTTTTTAAAATATTTATCGAGAACCCTGCATTTATATCTTTAAAAAAAATTTGGCCGGCAGCTGCCAGTTTATTTTAATTTTTACTGACACAATATCGCAATATATTAAAATAAAAACCTCGTAAGCATTTTCTCCGTTCATCATGCTGGATGCCTTTGTGGACAAATTGTTGACTGGTTGAATATGAAATGAACGGAAAACATCCTCGAACATATATTTTAGGGGAAAAGGTGACATTTTTCTGTACGCTTCATGGCGATGAATACATTTATCGGCAAACACGGCTAAAATGCACGCTGGTTCGTCCGCCATCTTTGTTTGTAGTGTAGACGCTTGCGCCGCTTCCTTTCGTTCGTACCCAGTAATTTTCGTACCTCTGCTTTTTATTTTTTTATTTTTTTTTTTTTTTAAATCGGGAAAAAAAAGTTTAGGGTCGGGAGGAAAAAATAGGGTCGGTCGGGTCACCGTAACCAGACATATTTTTTTTTTGGCCTTACTGATCGAAAAACATTTTCAATGTGAACCATATTTTGCAACTTTCTTTGTTCCTCCACCTATTTTTAGAATCAAGAAAGTCTTTGGAAGGGTGTTCAGCTAAGTCAGTTGAAAGAATTATAATATCAAACATTAACACAAAACTGGCTGTGATGAGATATTAACTGATAAATGAATTACACTGTATAAGTTATATAGTAGTGAAAAGCACATGCATAAGACCAAAAAATTTATGTTTCAAACACCTGTGCCCGAGTTAACTGTTATTATTCTATGTGCAAGGCACTCTATTTAATTTGTTCTTTTGTTCATTCTTTCATTTGTCGGATTACCTTAGCTTTACGACTGACTGACTGGTTGCCTTACCTCTAAGTACTCCATGTTCTATATCATCCAAACTGTAATCATGGCCACCAATATTGTATCCTGTTGTCTTCCAGAAATGCTGAACTTTAAGCACTGACTGGGGTAACTCAGACAGTTCCACAAGTCCATGTATTGTCAATGCATTGTAGACATCTTATATAGATTTAAGGTACAATATTTCTTTAGTGTAAATGAAAGAAAGTAAAAAAAGTATGAAAAATATGGTCATGGTGGAGAAAAACCTGCCTTCAAGGATATTTCTGATCAGCTGTGGTAATCTTCTTAGAAATTACAATGTCATTGATACCATGTGTTTTAGACTATCACAGACATTGTGATCTCTAGAAGTTATGACCACAACTGACCAAAAATAACCATATAAACACCTTATCAGCTCCCTTTAGCTATGCCTAATCATTCCTCCATTTTAAATCTGAAGCTAAAAGGCCACCAAAGCTTTACCCTTCAACTTAAATATGCTGAAGGTGTTATACATTTACCCTTCAACTTAAATATGCTGAAGGTGTTATACAGTGATGATGTCTGCCCAGTTATGTTTCTTGATCAAATCAATCAAAAAATTTTACATAATATATATCAAGAATATGTCTTCTTATCACTGACCTTCTTATATCATAATCTATAGAGTCATCTGCCAGTCCAGTGACTCATTCCAACAATTTGTTCTCAAAGCAATTGTTGTAAATACCTTCATGAAATATTCAAGTACTTCAGGTTATCTTAATGTCTAACTCTGGCATGACCTGGGTCTTCAATCTCAAAGGATACTAATAAAGAATGCCTTCTTCTCATTCTCTGACATATTGTCTAACACAGCATATTGAAGCTGCGAGGCTAGGTTGTCTCTGTAATCCTCAAAGATTTTACTGCCCTTGATCTTTTTATAATCCACCTCTTTTCCATCTTCAGCCATAAATTCACCTTTTAACCTGAAAACAGGAATGAGACTTGGACTGATACATGTGCAGAAATTTTAATCTTCCAAGCATTAAAATTTTCAAGTTAAACTTCTTACAGAATATTAATACAGAAAAATGCACAGAAATATTTGTATATGTTAAACATATGATTAGATATTGTCATTTTAGCATGAATCAGTTCAAGGGTGTTTGGAGTGAGTGCAAACAATGTTAAATGTGGCAAATACATGAACAAAAAAGAATCAGTTTATCTATTAATGAAGAAAGGAAATATGACTACAGAGTGAGAGCACCAAGTTCTGCCAAAAAGGGTAGAGGAAGGAGTGCAGTGGCAACACAAGTTAGAACCAGAAACGTTTAAATCATTATCAACAAAATGACAGCATTTTCTCCTAAACCTTGTTGCTCATATGCACAAAAAGGTGCACATAATGGCTATATTCACAAATGTACAATCTTGATGTATTTTTTGGACAGCCACCATGTTGGTAGACCAAATTTGCTTTTCTTTTATTATTGATAAGAATTACAACCATACAAATGTAAAGGAAAAAGAGAAATTATTTATGTGAAAGTCATACTGTTATTCATTTGGATATTGTTACAGTCTAGTGCATACCTTCCTACAATTGTACAAATACAACCTCTGGCAACTGCATCAGGGAATCGATTCTTTGGCTCAGTGGTTAGAGTGGCTCGATGCACTAAGATGGGAGTTTGAATCCTGCTCTGGGTTGTGTACTTTAAGATGCATTGCATCTTTCTGTTACGGACTTTTTTGTTTGTAAGATGGGGGCTCGTCTGGGATTACTTCTCCTGGACTAAGTTTTAAAAATTAAATAAAAAAGAATCTTTCAAGATTTCTGTCTGCTCTTCTGATCCTAAAAAAAAAATACATAACACCATTCGTCATCATAAATGATGTCATTCTCAAGAGGGGATGTGTTATGGTCTAGTGCATAACTTCCAATAATTGTATTAATGCAACCTCTGACAACAATGTCAGGGAATCGATTCTTTGGCTCATCAGTCAGAGTGTTGGCCTTCGATGCACTAAGATCGGAGTTCGAATCACACTCTGGTTTGTGTATTCTAAGATGCACTGCATCTTCCTGTTACGGACTTTCTTGTTTGTAAGAACAAAGTAAAGAGGAATTGAATGAATCAAACGCTGAGATTTTCCACGCAGATGTTTCCCCCATGTTAACCATTTAAAAGGTGTAAAGTGCTTGTTTAAGTGATTTGTTAATCAAGATAGCTCTAATCAATAGTAGGATACTAGGTCATCATGCACCTGTTTTATGCTCTCTCACAGATCTTTTTTTAGTGAACAATCTGTCGCCTGAGGGGAAAAATTGTCTTTTTCAGTAAGAAATCTGTAGAGTTGCAAAAAGTCAAGTTGTGCACCGTAGATTGGCTGGTGTGCTTTGTATTTACATGAAGAATTTTTTAATGTAAATTTCTAGTTTAGGTCTGAAAATGGGTGAAATTTTTTCAGCATGCATTCAGAAAAAAGAAACTCAAATCCAGGAAGCAATCAACAATCTGGATTAATACAATTTACAAGAGTGCAATTTGCGTGCAATTATTTCCTGCATTAGCCTAACAAATTGTGCGCCAGGGCTCTTTATTATATAGATGGAGGCCGACATCTATGTAATATCAGTTTGTAAATCGGTCGGTCTTGCAGTCGAAATATTGAGACTATTCCTGCATATAACACTTGCGAGAGTGGTTGGCAGTATACAGGGATAGATGGATAGCTTGTCAGGTTGTTTCCAAAAAAATTCCAAGAATTATAACTCATGTTGATGTTGTGAGGAGTTTTACAAACAGCAGACTCATAGATAAATAATCACAGGGAATCGGTACGTAGGGGTTAACTGACCTTACAAATACTTATAAACCACATTTCTCCCAAATCCTTTGAATACATGTTTATATATAAATACAAGGGAACCAACTCATCGGATTTCCTTTGAAGATCCATTTGGACATGGGTTCGCAACATCTTTCGCCTAGGTTCATTTTAACCAATCAAAAATCACCTCTGTCTCGGAGACAACAACAACAATGGTTGCCGTATTCGTCGTCTTTCAGAAAAAGTAGTTTATGCCGAGAGGCTAAGGAGATTTAGAGAAAGACCATTGCTAGTGAGAGAAGCATTTTTGTTCATTGTTTCGAACTGAACCAAGTGTTTTCGCCGAATACGCATGCAGGCTGTTTTGCTTGAGGTGAAAAGTGTTGCGAACCCGTGTCCAAATGGACTTATAAAGGAAATCCGATGAGTTGGTTCCCTTGTATTTATATATTACTTAGAAGAAGTGTGGTTTATCAGTTACTTTAGGGTCATTTAACCCCTACGCAGCGATTCCCTGTGTAAATAATTACATTAAAGCAACAGAATTTAAAAAAAAGGTAAACAAGTAATTATGCCCAAGTGTCACTTACATTAGCATGGTTTTCTGCATTTTCTTTGACAAATCAACAGCAGACCTCCCAGATTTGTCTGGTAATTCTTTTTTATTTAAAATTCTCAAACTCACTTCTTCTGACATTGTGTAGATATCAAAATAACACCTTTAAAGCAAACTGGAATAAATCAGTTGTGGCACACTTGATTGAAGATATGCGATTTACGCCTTTGTACTGGATGACGTCATACCATGCTCACACTCATCCTTTGACCGACTCAATCGGTTTGAATGTTTAGCCGGAATAATCTTAAAAGGATGCACACAAATTTCGAATGCAACGCTTTTCGATCGTTTGAGCGAACTTCTTTCCACAAATCATGTGAAGACAAATATATATCTTTTTAAGTTTATTTATTGGTCGATTAATTGATTAAATTTCATCAAAATATATTCAAAATTTGTTGACTGGATACGCAGTTGCGACTTAAAAAAACACCACCTTATTTATTTTCAATTTGGAGATACCACAAAAGGAATGGTATCTGTTAAATATAGATTAATTTCATGACCTTCATTTACAGCCTGCTTTTCTTAGACAGATTTTCTTAGACAGATCATGAAGGTGAAGTGGCACTGAATTTTTATGCTTTTCATTGATCTGATCAGATCATTTCATCTTAAAATTTTATATGATGGTTATTTATGACATTAGGTACAGTCGCCAGTCAAAGTTGGTAGAGCACCTGACCTGCAAGAGGTGGATAGCAGGTTCAAGTTTAACGTTGGATGTATCATTTTTCAGATCCTGTGACATTTGCACCCATACAAGGTCTGTTAATAGTGTTGTATCCAGGATTAAGAAAGGGCATGGTGCTGTGAAAAAGGGGCAGGGTGCTGCCAAAAAGGGGCAGGGGGCAAATATGCGTCTTTTGATAGCAAAAGGGCATTTTTCACCATACACCGTGCATTATATTATGCCATTTGCATCGTCTCTTTATTATTATTGTTATCATTAAAACTATATAGTGTTGTAAAGTGTAAATCAAATACAGGTATTTGTTTTATCTAATTTACTTTTTAATCATTGTATAACTACTAGTATATGTTACTGAAAACAGACAAATACTGCAAGAAACTTCTAACAGCTTTTATTTTTCTAATATCTCCATTTCATACAATCATGTAGATCATTGCTAGCATTTGAACAGTATACACATTCAAGTAACACAGCATACTATAACATAATGCACAGTAACCTTTTAAGACTGTTTTTATCTACTTGTAATCAGTTTGATGTTTTAATGTGCTAATTCTGACAATAAAAACAGCAAGAGTACAATCTTGTATAAATTGAAATCGTAACCGAAATTTATTTATCCGAAATATCATACACTTATCACGATGGTGATATGCAGTGTTCAAATGATAAATTGTACAGAAAATAAAATAGTATCAAGACAAATAGATGTTTCCTTTGCAGTCCTATATATCAATTTATTTCTAAAGCGCCGTGGCTTACATATTGTAGTTAACAAAAATATCGGCGAATAAACGTTTATTTTCAATTGTTATTTTGCCAAATGCTTAGTTCTGTTCTAAGGTTTTATTTAATTTATTCTTGATTTATGTTCAACAAGTATCCTCGGTCATTAAAACAGTCAAGACAGAATAAATATTTGGCAAAAACAGCGCTACGCTTGAGTTCAAGTAAATTAGGATCGGAATACTCGTTCGGTTTTATTTGACAAAATTATCAATTACAGTTCGATATGTAAATGACCATTTAACAGTCTGCTCGTTAAAACTACATATAAAGGTGAAATGTTTATTTCTTATTTACATTTATAACGAACGAACTTTCCTGTGTTTTGGCGCGAAAACGCACGTGCGTCCTAAAAACGTGCATTTTGACACAACCGATACCAATCTGGGACGCTAAATAATTGTGAAAATTGACACATGTATATTTTTTTGGAAACAAACACGTTTCATAATTAACTTCTGAAGGCTAGAAACAGACTTGCTTTAAGATCGGCGAAACAGTGATTCGTTTTCGCTGCTTTTGCCCGTTCCTTTTCTAACTGAGCCAACTTTCGTTTTACGGAAGGTATTGTATATGCAGACAGAGATGTTAGTGCTTCTAATTTTTTAGTAAGAATGACTTTTAATGACAAATTGGATGGGTGGACAATTAAAATCAAAAAAGACAAATGGTTTTATTAAGTTCTAGTTTATTTTTCACAAGTTTTATTGTGTTTACCGATAGTGACGACAAACACTTGTTATATTCCCAATCAACGAAACCTACATCATTTGTCATCTGTATTGTTTAACTAATCAATTCATCACCTTAAATAAGTTTTTGTTGTAATGGCAATCCAGACATTAATCCGCTAATTGATTGGTAATGATACAGGACCCAGTCCACGCTTGATTATTGATTTTTCGGCAGTCGCTGTAGGGTATGTATACATGCGTCGCTGCGTGTCTTGCTAATTAGAACACACAAGTAAGTTAGGAAAACATAGACACTGAATTAACAAAGGCAGAATTTGTGGTGATTAACATTTATGATTAAGGACAGAAGGGCGCTAGTGGGAAAAGGGCAGAGTGTTAGAGATTTAGGGCAGAAGTGCGCTCTTCAAAAAGGGCGGGGCGCAGCGCCCCGCTATCACGCTATAGATACAACACTAGTTAAATTGCTATGCATGACTGCCTCCATAATAAGTCTCTATGGACAAATTCTTATAGAGCAGGACAGCTACCGGTATGACTAATTACCGGATCTAAGTTAGATCCGCGGATCTAAGATGTTAGATCCGCGGACCTAAGATTTTTCTAAGGGCAGAGTTTCGCACGAGCAGATAATTTATAAAATCTAGATATTTATTGTACAAATTGAAGAATTATATAGAAATGTATGTGCCAACCAAATTTTGAATAAATATCTTTTATTGGGGATTGAAAAATTCATGAATTTCTGGCCGCGGATCTAAGATTTTAGATCCGCGGATCACAGATTTTACTGCGATCATTTAGCTTTTTTCAGAGCATTGAATTAATTAAATCCAGGTATTTTTTCTTACAAATTGAATAATTATAAAGAAATGTATATTTCAATCGAATTTTCAATAAATGTATCTTTTTGGTATTAAATAAATCGCGGGATTCAGTCCGCGGATCTAAGATTTTAGATCCGCGGATCAAAGATTTTTCTACGGACATCTAGCTTCTTAAGAACAGAAAATCAATTAAATCCAGACATTTATTGTATAAATGGAAGAATGATATAGAAATGTATCATTAAACAAAATTTTGATTAAATAGCTTTTTAGGGATTCGAAAAATTCATGATCTTCTGTCCGCGGATCTAAGATTTTAGATACACGGATCCAAGATTTTACTACGGACATCTAGCTCTTTAAAAATAGAGAATGAACTTTAGGTTTTTTTTGTTTACAAATTGAAAAATTCACAAATTTCTGGTCGTGGATCTAAGATTTTAAATCCGCGGATCAAAGATTTTTTTACTACGGACATCTAGCTTCTTAAGAGCAGAGAAGTAATTGAATCCAGACAGTTATTGTATAAATGGAAGAATCATATAGAATTTATGTTTCAACCAAATTTATAATAAATAGCTTTTTTTGGGGGGTTTGGAAAATCCATGATCTTCTGTCCGTGGATCTAAGTTTAATGTACGTAATATGCGCAGGGCACGTGGGGAATTAGCCCTTTTACTTGATGTTGTGGGGAACTAGCTTGGCACCCAGTCTTTGTTGTAGAATTGAAGTCCACACTGTAGAAGTCACTTATAATTTCTTTATTTAATAACAACTTGTATTTAAAATAGTGTTCCACAAAGCAAATGTCACAAAGTTTTTGAACACAAAGATAATTATAAGTTATTTTTAAAAGTCCACGAGTTTCATAAAGATTTTACTTAGAATTAATTTAAAGTCACAAAGAGTCTCTAGGAATCACACAGATATCACGTAGTAAGTCACATCAAGAAGGTTCTATATATTATTATTTTAAGTCAAGAAAACAAACTGTTTATATACAAGAAGAAACAAAGCCAAAGGAATTTGAAATATTGAGAAGTTTAACTTAACATAAGAATTTTGGCACCAGGTAATCAGTAAATAAAAACAGTCAATCACACTTTTCCTTTGAACTTTGAAATACTAATTTCTAGGTGATTGTTTAAGAAAACACTGAAAGGTGACAATTAAGATTTTGAGACATGTAGGTGCTGCTAAGTAATTACTGACAATTGAGGTGACATAATTTTCTCACCAAGCCATCTGCATATGATTTAAATTCTTAACAAATTCTGATGTAGAGTGTAAGATTTTAACATGGTTGAAAAAAAAACAGAGTTTATATGTCAAAAATGCAAAAATGTCAAAAGAAGCAAAAGATTACTCATTTATCATTCTCAGGTTTAAGAAAAATGAATATTTCTAAAAATCTACTTTTGTGATGTCTGTGAAGAAAACTAAAATACTGAAAAAACTGCTGCATAATAACTTCCCCCGCCTTCTTTACTTTGGTCCCCAAAGTTTGTTTATAAGAAAATATAGCTATCGGTGAATATACATGTACATGCTCAAAACATGTCTGAAGAGAAAAAATGATGTATAGATTATGCAGCAAAGTCTAATAGAATATAATCATGTAAGTAGCAGCATTATTACAAGTAAAGATGTTCTGTCAATGTTAAAATATTTTAAACAGTTAGTTAAAAAGTTGAATTAAATTCATTATTGAAAATAAATCAAGTTGCCACAAGTGCTTGAAACAACAAAAAAGCATTTAAAATTAAAACAATATCATTAGAAATACCTGTAAATATGACTATAAGATACTTGTTTCACTTGCTGATAAAGTTATTTAAGTTACTTATTTGAGATACAATACACTCCAGCGCTGTCCTGTTCTTTCACAGTAAGGAAATATAAGTCGGCATATCTTTGATGCCATCTGGGATTCTTTTGATGAATTTCCCTGAACAGAGTCTCAGTTTCTTGTGTGAAAGTCAGTTGTGGAATGTCCTCAGGCTTTTTACACATGAAAGTAAAGTGATTATCCTTAAGGCATCTGGCACAATTGTTGTCTTCAGCTGGGCATTCCTTCAGTGAGTGTTTCACAAAAAGTCCACAACGATTGCATTTGAATTTTGGATTTAAATTTAGTCGTGATCTATTTTGATTAGCATCACACAGGTAGTCTATTATTTCACATTGTTCATCTCGAATTTGCTTGTTTTCCATTGAAGAGTCAAACCAGAATTTATCAAAGTCAGACACAAAATTTAACAGTGTTTGAATATTGTTATTCATTGTCTCTATAGTATTTGTTGCTTCAGATAAAGCAGAGAGGTGTACCTGATTTTTGTTCTGTGTTTCTCTAAGTTCCTTCTGGAGGTTGGTTTCAGATTCTTGAAGAGATGCTATAACTGTCTGTTGGTGGTTATTTCTCTGTTGCAGTTGGCTTATTAAATTGTCCTGATGTGAAAGTGAAGGCACACAGTTGACAAGCTCATCATTTGTTATTGAACAAAAAGGCATCAATTTGCACACAGCAGCTGGATCTTGTTGTGGTATTTCACTGGTAGAGATGTTTGTTGAAGCAGGTTTCTCTGAATTAAGTTTGGTAGACGTCTTGTTGTTTGGACACAAAGGTGAGCAGCTGATGTGTCCATAATGCCTGCATGCGTAGCACTTCCTTGTCAGTGCCTTACAAAAGTGCATATCAGAATAAATCTCACAACAATGAAGACATTGCTGTGAGGTCGACTTCTTCCATAGTGGGTGACTGAAGATAGGTGCCATCATGATGTATGGAGTTCTTCTCATGAAATTCATGTTGCTTGGCTGCAAATTGGGGTATCAGGATCGTCAGACAAGCTAAAAAGCTGTCCAGCCGGTTTCTCCGCCAGTTAATATGCGCAGGGCACGTGGGGAATTAGCCCTTTTACTTGGCACCGTGTCTTTGTTGTAGAATTGAAGTCCACACTGTAGAAGTCACTTATAATTTCTTTATTTAATAACAACTTGTATTTAAAATAGTGTTCCACAAAGCAAATGTCACAAAGTTTTTGAACACAAAGATAATTATAAGTTATTTTTAAAAGTCCACGAGTTTCATAAAGATTTTACTTAGAATTAATTTAAAGTCACAAAGAGTCTCTAGGAATCACACAGATATCACGTAGTAAGTCACATCAAGAAGGTTCTATATATTATTATTTTAAGTCAAGAAAACAAACTGTTTATATACAAGAAGAAACAAAGCCAAAGGAATTTGAAATATTGAGAAGTTTAACTTAACATAAGAATTTTGGCACCAGGTAATCAGTAAATAAAAACAGTCAATCACACTTTTCCTTTGAACTTTGAAATACTAATTTCTAGGTGATTGTTTAAGAAAACACTGAAAGGTGACAATTAAGATTTTGAGACATGTAGGTGCTGCTAAGTAATTACTGACAATTGAGGTGACATAATTTTCTCACCAAGCCATCTGCATATGATTTAAATTCTTAACAAATTCTGATGTAGAGTGTAAGATTTTAACATGGTTGAAAAAAAAACAGAGTTTATATGTCAAAAATGCAAAAATGTCAAAAGAAGCAAAAGATTACTCATTTATCATTCTCAGGTTTAAGAAAAATGAATATTTCTAAAAATCTACTTTTGTGATGTCTGTGAAGAAAACTAAAATACTGAAAAAACTGCTGCATAATATACGTTTTGAATGATTAATTACTATTAGTTTTATACTTACCTATTTAACAATTAATAGCAATTACATTTTTCTTAAAATCTGAGATGAAAACAAAAGCCGATTTGATTAACTATGATGAAAGAAACCCGACATTGCACTTGTTTCTCAAAAAATTTGATAATTGACGTGTGATTTAACACTACCGATTAGTTAAAGAGGTGTTATAATCCGGATAATTTCGTCAGATTAAGATAATAGACGCGTGCTTTAATACTACCGTTTTATTAAAGAGGTGTTATAATAAAGACAATGTTCTCTGATAAAGATATATCAATTCAACTCAACTCATCTTTTATTGGTAAGACTGGAGAATATAAACAGTTAGTATAATTGAGTTCAAACTTTTTGAACTTTGAGTATCATAATCAATTACTACCGATATTTTTTTTTATAAAAAAGCAAATCAACTTATTTCATTATATCATATATACAGTTAAAAACTTAGATCCTATGGCATATTTTGCATCTGGGCAATGGCCATCTGCTATTTATCGACCTGAAACATTAGAAAACTTTAATCATATAAGTTTGTAAAAGTTGTTCGTTCAAATGTTACTAATTATCTAAAACAATTGAATTTTATCATAAAAAGTTCTCTGTTTACAAAATATACCTCTGCCAATCATTTATCTACTCGTACGAATAGATTCGAATGTTCGTATCTCAATCTTAGATCCGCGGACAGAACAACTTAAATATTCATACCTGAAAAGAAAGATTATTTGAAATGTGGTTGAAACATACATTTCTATATAATTCTTTCATTTAAACAATAAATGCATTAATTAAATTAATTCTTTGTTCTTAAGAAGCTAGATGTCTGTAGTAAAATATTTGATACGCGGATTTAAAATCTTAGATCCGCGGACTGAATCTCGTGAATTATTCAATTTCAAAAAGAGATATTTATTCAAAATTTGGCTGAAACACATATTTCTACATAACTCTTCCATTTTTAAATAAATAGCTGGATTTCATTAATTCTCTGCTCTTAAGAAGCTAGATGTCCGGAGTAAACTCTTGAATCTGTGGATCTTACATCTTAGATCCGTGGATCTAACATCTTACATCCGCGGACAGAAAATCATGTATTTTTCTATCCACCAAAAAGATGTTTATAAAAATTTGGTTGAAACATACATTTCTGTATAATCTTCAATTTTTGAATAAAAACCTGGAGTTAATTAATTCTCTGCTCTTAAGAAGCTAGATGTCCGTCGTGAAATCTTGGATCCGTGGCTCTAAAATCTTAGATCCGCGGACAGAAAATCATGTATTTTTCAATCCAAAAAAAAAAAGTTTTATTCAACATTTGGTTAAAACATACATTTTTATATAATTCGTCAAGTTGTAAATAAAAAACCTTGAGTTAATTAATTCTCTGTTTTTAAAAAGCTAGATGTCCATTGTGAAATCTTGGATCCGCAGATCTAAAACCTTAGATCCACAGACAGAAAATCCTGAATTTTTCAATCCCCAGAAAAGATATTTGATATAAATTCGGTTGAAACATACCTTTCTATATAATTCTTCAATATGCAAATAAAAATCTGGATTTAATTAAGTCTATGCTCTAAAGAAGCTGGATGTCCGTAGTAAAGTCTTTGATCCGTAGATCTAAAATCTTAGATCCGCGGACAGAATCTCAATTTTTTCAATCCCCCAAAAAGATGTTTATTAAAAATATGGTTTAATCATACATTTCCACATAATTCTTCTATCCGTAAATAAAAACCTGGATTTAATTTATTCTTTGCTTTCAAAAAGCTAGATGTCTGTATTAAAATCTTGATCCGCAGATGTAAAATCTTAGATCCGCGAACCTCATTATTTTTTCATTCCGCAAAAAAGATTTTGATTAAAACTTTGGTCTAAACATACATTTCTATATAATTCTTCATTTTGTTAATAAAAAATCTTGATTTAATTAATTCAATGCTCTTAAAAAGCTAAATGTCCGTAATGAAATCTTGGATCCGCGGATCTAAAATTTTAGATCCGCGGACAATAAATCATGAATTTTTCAATCCCCAAAAAAGATATTTATTCAAAATTTGGTTGAAACATACATTTCTATATAATTCTTCAATTTGTTTAATAAATATCTGGATTTTATCAATTATCTGCTCGTACGAAACTCTGTCCTTAGAAAAATCTTAGATCCGCGGATCTAACATCTTAGATCCGCGGATCTAACTTAGATCCGGTAATTAGTCACACCCGACAGCTACTGGTGATACAGTTACTTACAAGTTACAACTTTTGTACTATCACCAGCAGATGACCTAAAATCTTTAGTTCACAAGTTTGATTCAATGTTTTTCCATTATCACTAGATCTACATACTAATTGTCTTTTTGATGAGTGGTTTAACAAGTGTCCACTGTATTTGTCTTATACATATAGCATACATATATTTGTAGTTATATTATGATATGTAGTTTATATACATGTGGATATTTCAGTTAGGCCTAATGTTGGCTTTCGAGCAGTTGAAGAATTACTTTTGACCTCTTGATGTAGAAAAACTACAGCAGTATTGTCTTAAGTTTCCTGTGTCTGCCAAGTACGCCTTGTGTCTGAATACAAGGTAATTAATGCACATGATACTTCTGTTGATGTATACTCATACCTGCCATACGTCCTGGATTGTCCGGGATTGTCCTGGAAATCGAAGGCCCGTCTCAGAGTCCTAGAAAGACACCCGATGTCCCAGAAAACATGAAAAACGTGCATACCTTTGATCAGCCCAGTCAAATTTTTGACATGCTGCTAATTCTTTAATTATCCGTTATGATAATATGTTCCGATTTGGCGAATACACTGTGTGTCATTGATAACCAATAAACAAATGACCGCTTTTGGATATCGATTTATTGACTTGCGGTGCATTAATTAATTTGCAAGATATCTGCCCCTTTCAAAGACTGTCGCTGCGGTAATTGGTGTTAATAGAGATGCTACTTAAAATTAAATTTAATGCAAACGCACGTCAACCTTGCCGACAAAGACCATGATTTTTAAATCATTAAATTGTTTGTGGTTTGTTTGCTGTCGTCGGAATTTGGTATCGATAGAGATGCTGCTTAAAATTAAACTGAGTTTTTCACATTTCGGTCTGACAAAGAAATGGTAAGTTTAAAAGGTATTCGTGAAGAATATTGTAATGTTCGATCAAATCGCGCTAATACTTGTAATACGCCCGTGATTCAACTTGAATTTGAGTTTATGATGTTAATTAATTAATGGTACACTGTTATTATTTTATGATTACTGCTACACAATTACTATGCTCTTGCAACTAAAATAAAAGGTATGAAACTGATGGTACTGATGTGTATTTGAAAAACGTGCACGGCTTTTCTTGCCAAAAATGGAATCCCGTCCAATTTTGTGTACTGCCAACAGTAGGGCATTGAAAGTATATGAATAGTTGTATGTCCCGGAAAATCGGCTCAAATCTCGGAAATTCGATATCAAAATCCCGGAAATGGCCAGAAAAATTATGGCAGGTATGCATATACTGTAATAAATGTTAACCTGCATGGTTTTGTCTTTCAGATTTAAAAGAAAATTTTCTCAATGGCTGACGAGAGAAACTTCCGTAGTTACTACTATGAAAAAGTTGGCTTTCGAGCAGTTGAAGAAAAAAAATCCATAGAATTACTTCTGAAAGACAGACCTCTTGATGTAGAAAAGCTACGTCAATATTGTCTAAGGTTTCCTGTGTCTGCCAAGTACAGGGCATATCTGTGGAAAGTTATATTAGGTAAGATAATTTGCTTTAGAAAGGTTAAAGTATAGCTAATCTTATTTTGAGCTTTTAAGGTAAGCTCTTTAAATCAGTTATATTTTTAAAGGCCAGGTTTTGGCAAATAGTGAAAATCAGTTTAAGCAATTAGAAGTGACTGTTTAGTTTGTAATTCAGATAGAGTCCACAGCATTGCTTATGTCTGATACTTTAAATTTGTCTGCACATGATAAAATGAAATATGTTAAAATTATTCTCAAGTTTTGTCAAAGTTATATTTAGAAGCTAATAGAGAATGAAAATTAGATTGGATGTCTATGGTAACTTGCACAAAAGGCCAAACAAAAAAAGCACTGGTAAGAGATAATGACCTCTACTTGGCTTTATGTTGAACAAACAGGTGTTTTACCAGCCAACCAAGAGTCTCATGAGTTTGTTATGAAGAACAGAACAGAACAGTTCAACCATCTACGTCATGCTCTAGATGTCATGAGAAAAGTTGACAACACCACAACACTCCCTGTTATCTTCCTGAAAATGTTCCTCATAGAAGAAGGACTGCTTCCATTCAATGATAATGATTTGGTAAAGTGATAATATATCTATCATTTAATTTGTTAGGTTTTAGAACAACAAGAAAATACAGCTTTAATATGTTGTAACATTAATGATTTCAAGTTTTGAAAACTCTATGTAACATTAATTAACACAGTATGAAAATTGCATATAGAAGTGTTAAACCTGGCCATTTTAGCTCACCTGAGCTCAGTGCGATCAGGGTGAGCTTGCCTGACCAGACTTAATCCACATAAGAATATTTGTTGTGATGATCTTTCAGGTAAGTTTTGATCTAGATAATGAGGGTTGCAGAAACTTGTTCTTTTTTTATATCATTAATCGACATAAGTTCAGTTAAAAGTTTGGACATGATTCAAATTTATTATTTTCAGCACCATTGATTTAACTTCAGTATTAATCTTTTCAGCTGTCTTGTCCACCCCATCAGACATATGTGCACATTGCCACAGCTATATTAGGTATGGTTGAACAGCCAGTTGAGGCTTACTGGCTGACAAACAGATTCTATAGGTTCTACAGGAAACATTACCAGGACTTCATTCCTTTATTGGTATGCTTCAATGCTGTTGTGCTGTTGTATGTTAATTTGATATGTATCAAGGGAGTATACTCTATTAACCTTATTCATATTAAAGGGCAACAATTTAAATACTCTTAGTGAGAAGTTTAGTTCTGTATGTTCATTAAAATAATGAAATAAATATAAAATTATGAAGTTAACAGTATGCAGTAAAACCTTGACCTTTTAACTTAACAGAGTGGTTGGTAATGGTCAGTAGATTACTTTCATTAAATTTGAGTCTGCTTCATCAAAAATCAATGTCAGAGTGACCTTTTCATTTGAAATGGTTTCAAACATTATTGTGTCTAGGATCTTCAAACTTTATTGGAAAGTTTAACTGTGATAAGAAGATGACCAGCACATGCAGTTATCTTCAGGATATCTGATCCTTATGAAGTGGACACGAGGTTCATTCTGATAGTCCCTTGTTATTTTTTATCCCCCCGCCACAGGCGAAGGGGTTATTAGAAATGGTCTTTGTCCGTGTTTCTGTCCCAATTTTGTCTGGAGCATAACTCCAAAAGTACTTGAGCAATTTTCTTCAAACATAATATACTGACATACTGCACATTGATAGTAAGTGCATTGTGTAAAAACAATAACTCTACCTTGCCTACTTTAAGAGTTATTCCCCTTCATCAGATTTACTTGAAAAACTTTGTCCGAAGCATAACTCCAAAAGTACTTGAGAGATTTTCTTCAAACTTAATACACTGACATAGCACATTAGTAGAAGTGCATTATGCAAGAACAATAACTCTACCTTGCCTTTTTTTAGAGCAATTCCCCTTTATCAGATTTACTTTAAAAGTTTTGTCTAGAGCATAACTTCAAAAGTACTTGAGGGACTAACTTCAAGCTTAAAAGACTGACATAGCACATTGGTAGGAAGTGCATTGTGCAAGAACAATAACTCTACTTTGCCTACTTTTAGAGTTAAAGTCAATGCCTCTGTCCCAATTTTTTCCAGAGCATTACTCCAAAAGTACTTAAGCGACTTTCTTCAAACTTCATACACTGACAGAGCACATTGGGAGAAAGTGCTTTATTTAAGAACAATAACTATACCTTGCCTTTTTTTAGAGTCATTCCCCTTTATCAGATTTACTTGAAAAACTTTGTCCAAAGCATAACTCCAAAAGCACTTGAGGGATTTTCTTTAAACTTAATAAACTGACAAAACACATTGGTAGGAAGTGCAGTGTGCAAAAACAATAACTCTACCTTGCTTACTTTTAGAGTTATTCCCCTTTATGAGGTTTACTTGAAATAAAAAATCCAGAGCATAACTCCGAAAGCCTTATTCTTTTTCCACTTACTTGAAAATTGTACTCAGCATGACCATAACAATACAGCTTTTTTCTTACCAAGTAAAATGTATGAAAGTAAAACCTTCAGGTAACTTCTTCCCGGTGAGGGGATTAACCTTGTGTAAAATAGCTCTTGTTTTCTATGGTACAAAGATTCAACAATGAAAGTAGTGACTGTTTTATTATATCAGATTATTAGCCTATTTTGATTGTTTTCAAATAGGTGTTATAAAATTACAGGTAGAAAAGGTAAAACAGTTGCTAAGTAAAGAAGATGCTGACCAGAAGCTTATGTCTCACTTTGGCAAGCATAAAGTGTGGAGTATTCTGCCCCTGAAAGACTGGTTTAGTTGTGGTTTTGCTTCTGTACTTCCAGAGTCATCTTTTGAAAGGTACACACTTCCTCTATTCACAGTTACCTAGGATTAACTAATTAAGTATGGAATGGTGGTGTGTATATAGTCGTTCCTTGGTCCATCCATCTGTTGCACATTGTTGTCTGGCCCATTAGTCTAAGCCCATGAAGACACAGTTTTGAAACTTTCAGTATTCAGTGACATTGTTCGAGACCCTTTGAAGATATAGCATAGAATGTAAGGACAGATCACATAAATGAGGAATGCATTGCTATACAACCATAACTATGTATTTACAACTTTTAAAGTTGGTGCCCCTAGTTAAATTTCACATTTTAAGAGTTATTTCCCCTTGTTTATTTTCATTGTTGCTTTTAATCTAGACCATTACTCTAAGGCCCTCAAATATACAACCTTGGACTGTATGGATGGAATTTTATTGGAAGAGTGTATGGCACAAGAAGACAACTCTCTGTGTACCGATTTTAGAGTTATTGGCCTTAGTTATAACATGAATAAAGTTAAAGCTAGGTGTACATCAAATGTTACTCTTGAATCACACATAGTTCACTTCAGGGAGCATTGGTTGTTTTCAGTATTTGTTTGATAATGACAATTTTGGTTCCACAAATTGACAGATTCTTCTGTATGTAACACTTGTCAAGGAACATGATATCAGAATTTGTTTTTAAAAAAGTTAGTTTTTTTACTGGTGACTAACAAAATATCATGGTATCCCAGTCAACTCACTATTGCACTCATAAACAAAAATTTTGAATTCTTTTATACAAATATTTCTCCTTCTTACAAGTTTTCCTTTCCAGGGCTTAACAAAATGAAAGGGAAATCATTCTATCTGCTCCTTTATCTAATAGCACTTAGATGTTTCTCACTTTCACCAACTGATAATATAATACTTGTTATTTGTGTTTCAGGATAGGTGATATATTGCTTGGAGGATCTGTAATGATACTGATTTATGTTGCCGTAGCTCTGTTTATTACACTCAGAAGACCACTGCTCAGTATGAAATCTGGAGAAGAAATGCTCAAATATTTAACTCAGGTACATTGTTTTCACTACTTACAGTTGTCAGTATATCTGAATATACAGTGTCGGAATTTCCATGTATCCAATAGTATGAAAACAGTTGCACCCAAATCTCAGAAAGATCACAACGATAGTATTATCTACAGAATTCTTCAGCTTTTCCTTACACTTCACTGTCCCTGTCTGTCCTCACTCCAAACTGGATGTTCCTTTTTGTCATCCAAACACTGCCTAAAGAATACAATTTTCTTTTGTTGTTTTCTTTTAGTTACATCTCTAAAAGAAAGGTCCTTTACCTGTTTCTTTGCTTTCTTTTGATTTCAGTCTAACAAGCTTTATGTCAGACAGTAGATGATTTCAGACAGTGACACTTTCTTATATCCTAGGTTTACATAAGCTTACATACAAAATTAAATTTGGAACTTTAAAAAACAGTGCTCGTATAATGGGAAAATTCAGTTAGGTATTCAGTCAGACATTGTCTAAAAATCTAACAGACTTGTTACTCGTGATTGTCATTAAAACAAGACTGTCAGATTTGTTCACATAAAAAAATGATAAAAGTGTATCAGAATTTGTCTGCCATGGCATTCAGACTGTGACTGGTAGTTTTAATGATATCTTCTTTAATCAGATTTCTTCCTTAGTGATAATTCTAACCTAACCTGTCAGCAAGCCTGTTTTCTACCAGCATCAGGTGTTTATCACAAAGAAGAGATGACACTTGATATTTTCTCTCTCTGTTTCTGGTCATTTATCTTTAGTAGTGGTGTCTAGTATGTCCAACACCCACTGAAGAGTTTAGTTCTTTCAGGTTGTGTGGATTGTGCAAGATACAGAAAGCATTCCCTTCTAGAGATAGTCATGATTCTTTTACATACGCAGTGTACAACACTGATATATGGAACCTCAGTTTTATGTCTCATCTGAAAGACAATTAGTTGTGTTAGTGGTGGACCAGGGGTCGAACTTTCAACCCCTGGATTCCTTGTTCAGCTTGTTAGCACTGGACCACTGATCTGTCCTCTAGATATCTTCAGAAACAAACTTTATATTTTAATGACCAGCTCTAATTTTGACTGCCATGACACTTTACTAGTAGGTTTTGAATTAAAAGAAAACTTTCCAGATTATTTTGAAGAAATATTTTCAGTGCTACTAAATAGAATTCCCCACAGTCTGTGAGAACTTTGCGCAGTAAACAGGTGTTTTTATTTAGGTCATTTCATAGTTAATGATACAATATTTAGGTAATTTTGCCTGAAGAATGCATGTAATGTATCTATAACCTTGACCGTAAGCAACTCAGGTGAGCCATGTAGGACCTTAAGAATCCTCTTGCTTAAAGTATACTATTTGGAAACTGTGTAAATCATCAATCACAAAATGACTCTATTCAAATGTTTTTTACCAGTTCTTTATTTTTGTTATCTTTCTTTCAGCTTGTTTATTAAATGTCAGTGATTTTTGAAGTGATATAGTTTTTAGGACAACGACTGAAAACTGGAAAATAGTTATTCTAATACCAATATCAGCTCCAGTTGCCAGCCATAATTTTTTGACAAGAAATATATTTTAAAGTATTATTTTATGTCTTATCAGCATATTTAAACATGTAATACATTAATGCATTCTTTGGACACTGTTTGACTAGGTACCTGAAGACAGTGGTGATATACTGGTGGGTAAAGCTATAGAAATGTGGGAGAAACATGGACATCATCTGAACAAGTCCGACTCTCCGGTACCAGGAAATAAATCACCAACCTTACTTCACTGCTTTACCATTTGAGATAATAAATCATAAGATAACATAACTTACTCTGTGATAAGGAACATGTCTAGTCAAGAGTGACTTAAGGGAAACAATCAGTGGCTGAAAATGTTTTCCTGGTAATCATAAAGGATGTGTGAACTGTCACAGTCAGAGTCAGAGGAGAGATGTGGAGGGAAAGTTGGAGGAGTTTGCCTTGAAATGGATTGATTATAACCACAAAACAAGTGAGGCAATGAATAAGAGAAGAAAAAAGTGAAAAAGAGACTCAAAAAGTACATCGTAAATAATTGAAACCAGTTCTCGGTGACCAGGAAACTGATATTGTATGTGCGTTGCATAACACGCTTGTGGTGTCTTTATATAGTTACGGGGTCAGTTTTTAACAATACTGACAAACATAACAGAAGTCTTATATAGTATACATGTATTATGATTATCTTATATGAAAAGATGAATTGGTGCTCTTTCATTTGGACAATTACTTCTGTCATGATGTTGTTAATTTTCAAAACTTTGGTGTACAATGTTTTGGAATATTTTTCTGCTTTCTGTGCAACAGAAAGCCTTTCATGGCATACACACTATTTTAGGCTAAAACTGAGTGAAAATCCAGGACGTTTTGACACCATTTTGTGCAATACATTTGTGTCCTTCACTTAATACACAGTCGGCATTCAGCATACTACAAAAAACTGTATTTATCAGTTTGCTGAACGTCTATCAAAATAAAGAAAAAAAGATAATAAAAATTTGTTTGTTGTCACTTGCGTAAATAAAAGTAATTTTTAACTGGTATGTGTATATATATGTGTGTGTGTGTGTGTGTGTGTGTGTGTGTGTGTAAAATAATGATAATATAAGATGCAGCTTTGTTTATAAGCTGGACTCTCCACATATTCTAAGGATCTCTTTTTTTTTTTTGAGAAGAGTATTTGTATACGTTTGTTAAGAGCCTCATAATAATAGATTATATCCATGTTTGTTACCTCATTATGTTATGTTAAAACATGAAATGAGAGAAATAAACGTTTTTTGACTTTGACTTGACTTTGTAACTATGTGTTACTAAATAATTGATTTGATATAGGCCTGTTATTTGTTGTATTGGACCCGAGGCCGATAGCTAATACGACGGTCCCGAGGACAAATAACAGGGTCTATATGAATTCAATAATTTAATGACAATTATATTTCATAACAATTCCAGAATTTGCTCACCCTCCATCGTCTGTCGTCTGCTTGTGTCCATGAGAGTTGTTAAAAAAAGCAGATCGGCTTTTCACACAAATACCATACCAAAACCGTATACAACCTTTTTGATGGTCACTTCGTACTGCTGAACAGGATAAAAGTCAATTAAACAATTTCAAATATTCTTAAAACTCGATGCTGTTACTTGGGAAAAAATGGCTGCCATTTGAAATTGAATTCTATATCATTTTTCGGCCCTGATCAAATTGAGTTACAAGAGGGCCAATATCAATATCACTTTTCCGGTCCAGGGCCGATCAGTGTTAATGATATTGGCCCTGATATTCAGAGAGTCCACGTTTTATTAAGTTAGGTGTCTGGGATGTTACGGGGCGGATAATCAATGGTTATGAAATATTAACTTACACATGTCATCCAAGCAGAAGCTGGTATTATAACACTTCAATACCACGACCCTCTCTACATGTACTTGCGACCATTCCAACAAGTTAAGACAGGTCTTGAAAGTCAAACCTTTTTAACATTGTTCAAATTTTATCCAGGGTTGAACTTACTTGAAGAAATTAAATGCTCTACACGTGAACACCATTGTTGTACGGAAAGAAAAAGTTAATATTTCTGTTTAGAGGACTGTACAAAAATTGTTCTCATAATTTAACACATTTATCTCATTTTGACAAAAAAACTTGATTATGGAAAAAAATAATAATAGGAGAAGACAAGGGTAAAATTTCAGCTTTTATCACAGTCGCTCCAACATGCGTTAAGAAAAGAGTGGTAGGTAGAACATGGTAGTAATTACCATGATTGACAAGTTTGCTAATTGCTAGAATAAAACATGATGGTCTTTTTCGGCGGGCTCGGGGTCAGAATGTCAATATACACTTGAAATGACTTGATATGACACAAATTACGGCAAAACAATGGGAAAACTATTTAACCACGTGACACACCTTGTCAGGTAAATATAGCCCACAATCAATTAGTAAAGTCATGACAATATTCACTCCTGCACTCTTAATTTGTCATAATGAATACATACTTTTCGCGTTTGAACAAGTGCTATTCATATATCTTTGTATATCTTTTACTGTGCATTTCGCCTGAGTGCGTGAATTGGTTTATGCATGTTATAATAGTGTGATTAAAAATAGGATGTAAATTTAAGAAATGTTAAGACGTACTTATCGGACGTGGAAAAATTTATTCCAAACAGTGTTAGGATCAAGAAATGTGTGTTCATTTTCTAGATAAGCGACGTAAAATAATTTTAAAAGCGAGCTTCGTTTAATTTGACAATGTGTGTTTAAATATTTTCTCAGGAAAAATAGTTTAATTTATTCTTAAGGATATATTGAGAAAGCAGATAAAATTCACAGAAAAAACCTTAAAAGTTAATTAGAAATAATCTCGTTGAATCTTGCAAAGCGTTCTAAAATATTTCCACCGGAAAATGGTTTGATTTACATTCTTAAGGATATATTGAGAAAGTAGATACAATACAAAGAAAAATGAAAGTTTCAATAAACTATCTCAGGCCGATATCGGAAATTGTGGTATTTCTTATATTATTAAACACTCCCCTGTTCGGACACGGATTACCACAAAAAGGTAAGAAACACTTTCGTGATCTATTCATTTACTTTATTTTTTTTACTAGAAATTCTCATAAAGCTTCTTAGTTTACGAGCAAATCCCTCGTACGCTAAGAAATAAATTACAAATTTTGCGAAAAACCAGACATATATCTCGTCTTACACTGACTCGTTTCGGAAACATTTATTTTTGTCTTATGTTTGGAAATCCTTAGTTTTCAATGGTTTAAGAACGGCTGGAACACTGGAGTATACAGAAGGATTAGAGTCATAATCTCCTAACTGCACGGCTCCACCAAATTTTGCCCTGATAAATTTCTAAATGGAATTTTCTAACTTTTTTTTACATATATATTTACCATTAATAGCACAGTTTTTTTATTTGTTGTTGTTCTTTTTGAAAACTGAAAGACAGAAAACAAACTGTGCAATATAATATGTAGTCGCAATATAAATGGTGGTGTGAATTGGTTACAATCTGCAACTAGCAAGAAAAAAACGTTATTTACAGAAATCGAAGATATCATTTATTTATGTATAGAACTAGAGCTAGATCTTTCCGGGACCGATTGTTCCAAAAACTTGCCATCTTTATAACTGAAAAATGAAATTTCCAGTGGGCGTTTAACACATGAAAAGTATAATGAAAATACTTTCAAATTTATTTCTTTCTTAGGCACAAGAACTACCGGGATTACAGAAGTGTTTAGTAACGTAACAGACCAGCTGTATGACTGTAAATACCCTGAATATGTTCAAATACGTTTGAATCTGCCCAATGGAGTCGAACTTCCGGTCAATCTAAGACGTCATGATGTTGCTTCTAACAGATACCCACCAACTTTCTTTCTAAGCAGACTACCGCGAGAGGGCGCTGATGTACGAAGAACAAAGCAGGTAGTTTGGTCTTATTCACTATCTAAAATTTTTAAATAAATCAAATTCTTTAGCGCAGATTTTAACTTTTAACTCGGGTACTTGTTCGCCTTCACAAGTACTAAATTTTATACCAAATTTTGGTTATAATCTAAGTGTCAAACATGTTTAGATTTTGTAGCAACCCTATTATGCATTACACATGCGCGTGTCCTACAAAACTCAAATCGCTTACATTTTCAAAGGCAATACAACAAGTATTTATTATAAGGAGGTATAAATTTCCGATCCATTGTTAATTAATCTGAGCAGTTGTCCGTACGTCCATTCACCTACAAAATGTACGAGCCAGGAATAGAACTATGTCATAATGATAAGTTATTAAGTTTACACAAATGAATTGTGCAATTGTAAGTTAACTTGGACAAAACTTTTCTGTATGCAAGTGATATAATCACATCGTGCAGTTGCCATTAAATATAAACCGACTTGTGGTATAGTGCTTATGGCTACGTGGTTAGAAATGAAACATTCCAGATTTTAAAGTATAATAAATGTGACATATTTCAGCTTTTAACGAGACATTCTTGAAATTAGAATCATATCTCAGATTTAAAGCTACTAAATAGTACAAATTTCCTGCTAACATTAAAAAAGAATGTGGGAACAGCTAGGCTATTTGCTAGAGGGAGGTCGGAGTCGGACTCATGCTGTCCAGGAATTTTCCATTTTCATATTGTGTAACTGTTCTTTATATTTTGGGTATATACACCTCCTCAACCTGTCATTTATTTCTTATTACATTTTTAAAGTTTTTTTTTCAATTTTCGAAGATTTTAAGTGCAGGCCCTGGCCTACCATGCTTTGTAGGAGTTACGCCTATTTCTTACATGGTACACACAACAGGATGTATTATGTACATGTATTCAGAGCGGTACAATACCAAACAATACAGACTTAAAAGTACTACTGAAAAAAAAATGCCAAAGTTTCTCCGTGATAATTGATCTCAGAAAGAGCTTCTATAGGTTATTTGTCCGTCACTTCTGAAGCAAGTGAGGAAGTAGTCAGTCGCTTGCGGAGAAATTTGTTAGTAAACTGGTTGGATACCCAGGAACACTGGTTAGGTGGACTGGCCGCCGGGATATGACCTTAGCTATGAAAACTGGCGTTAAACCCCTATAAACCAATAAACCAATCAAAGATCAGAAAAAATGGTTCTAGAAACAACGCTAACCTTGATGAATGCATTTGGTTATGTAATACGGATAATATCTGTTAATAATAGTATGATGATTGAAGAACAATCTTCATTTTTTACAGTCATAATCGACGTGTTTTATATAGCAGTATGTAGTCCGAGGACACTCCTTCACATTTCTGGTCAGTTATGCGAGAGATCTACAAAATCAATTAATGAACGCGTATTACCTCTCTGTATTTACTATATATCATATAATGGCCTGTATGTAATTATGAGCAGGCCGAATGTGTCGCTATCCCGCCCTTATACCAAAACTTGCACGAAAAATTAAACTGACAAATTTCTCTGTTTGCGACATTTGACGTTAGTTGCCATTATATCTGATTTTCACCTTATTACTGTTTTACTCACAGATCATTATAGTTTGGCCCATTTCATATGCTAATGACTGTTTCTTTTATTCAAGAATAAACAAACTATAGTGACAGTTGTGTAAAAACTTATCTTTTGACCGAGGCTAGAAAGGTTCATTAACCTTAACCAGTGCTGCCTTCTACTGGTGGTCGATTTAATTTTTCTTATTTAGACAGCAATCGCTTTTTATACTTACATGGCAGCCTATAGAAGTTGATCTATACATATTATTATTCATATATATGTAAAAGGCAATTTCTCTAATAAAACACCAGTTGCTTATCTTGGTTTTTAAGAGTCTGTTGGTCTAGAATGTTGATCAGTTCAGGTTTGTGAAAAATGTAGGGGAAAAAAAAGAACATTAAGTAACACAACCACACACTTTTAAATTTTACGATATCTCATCTTAACAACACGCATCTGTACAGATTGCATATAATTTTTTCAACATTTGACAGGATTTTGTGAGGTACAGCAGCACATCTCCAGACAGTCATATATTTGTAGAATGTCACAAGAAGCTGAAAACCAACGTGTTACACATCGTAAGAAGACATTTATTTGTTTAGCTTTGTTATATTTTTTATTATTTTACTTATTGTATTTAAATGAAGATTTCCATTCAATTGCATCTTCTTTGAAAAGTTGTCGTGACGAACAAATCAAACACACAAACACTCTAGTTTATTTCAGACTCGTTAAATAATAGCTGTATTTTTGCTCGTTAGAGATTTTTTTCATGACAAGGAGTAGTGGAGAGACTACAGTGAGACATACAAAAAAAAGATTATTTAATGAAAATAATGTTTAATCCCAGGAAGAACTTGTCCTTAAGCTGTAGAACAAACAAAATAATTTACTGTTGGTTTTTTTTCCAGTCTGGTGTAATTTTACATGAAGGAAAAGAATATGTTATACAACCAGTAAAACCAGAGGAATTATCGCATTTAGGTGTGATAGTTGTGCGCTGGTTTGTCACTTCGTCTACAGCATCGAGACACGACTATATCGTATCAGGTAAAGCCTTATGTAAGACAAGCTTTGGCACATTCTAGATACACACGCACATCAACTGCGTCGCTAATGCCTTAAGAAAAATTAGCGTTCGAGAAATACATGAAAGACAGACAGGGCGCATTCAGTTCAAACCGAATCAATATTACGCTTAAAGCTGCAAAAATTGCTTTGAAAATAAAACAGATATTCAAACGTGCTAAAACCTGTGTCTTCGCAATGACAAAAACTAGATATGACACAGTCGTGAGTTTTCTGTTACAGATTTGTGTTTTTACCTACTGTTATGTCACTGATAGTTAACTAGACACATTTTTGACATACATCTTAAAATGTTTATGTCACCTAGCCGTAAAACGGTAGTATATATGTCTTGTTATTTTGACAGGCGATTGTCAAATGATGTGGTAAGAAGAATAGAAATTAAGTTACAATATGCGCAACATATCCTTTTTTTTTGTCAAAATGTATTGAGATATATCCTCCAGACACACGTTTTTTTAAACTCTTCTGTAATATTAATAGCCTAGATTCAAAGGAACTTGACTTCAAATAAAAAACACTTTTCCTGCAGTTTTGTATGACACAGGCTTACGTAGATAAATGACATACTTTAAATAACACAGAAAACCAGAGATAGTAATATATAAGCTTTCAAAATGTTCAACCCTTCAAAAAAGCAGATTACGTGACTCAAAATAGCATTAAAAAACAAAAAACAAAAAAACAAAAAACAACAACAACAAACAAAACCAAAAAAAACACTGGTATCAGGACAGGCATGTGACGTTGCCTTCCCAAGGTCCTTTTCTTGGAAGGTCAAGACCAGTGTCGGAAAAATTATCTTTTTTAACGTTAAGGTTTTATTTCTGCAACTCAGTATAGGGGAGATTTAAACAACTTTCCCTAAATATAGGTAATGCGAAAACTGTTTAATTTTTGTTAAAAGTCAGTACCACAGCTGTAACCCTTGTCTGTTTTGTATCCAGACTTGGATTGTTTACCGAGCTGCGCAGGCAACTGGGAAGTTGGTGTGAAAATTAGGTGACGATAGGTCAACATTTGCAGACTGTCTTCCTAAACTAGTCAACAGTTATTAGCCCTTTATATTACCGATTGTGGTAACTAACGTTAACAGTCCACACGATGTTATAAATAGTACGATGGTGTATGGCAATAATACAGGATGATACGGAGCACGAGGAACGTTTTCTTTCAGTACGCATGCGCTCTATGCTTACAATAGTCAGCAAGTGTTGCCAGAAACACCTCTATGGTTATACAAGCCATTACTTTGCAATGTTCTCTTTATAGAAACTAGATACTCGCTACTTGACGAGAAAGTCATTCTGGCACATGGTTATCATAAACAGAAAAGTTTTGAATTTCCTTTAATTAGGCTTACCCTGCAAAGATTGCTCAATTCTAGAACGTGGAATCAAACCCGAGAAAATTGCTTTTGATTTCCTTAGTTAAAAGAATATCAGAAATAATTAATGAGTGGAGGACACCAAATGTGATGTCTTTCTGTGCTTTGAATAAAATGTTAACGTTTTTATTTTTCTAGAGAATTCCAGACTTCCGTTTTCCGAGGTTGCATCAGACTTCTCACGTGACCGACGAGACATTCGCGACAGCCATGGAGTTCACACGTTTACGATAGATGTTCTGGCAGTCGTTGATAACAATGTGTTTAACAAGTAAGTTCAGCTTTGAAATTAAGTTACGTAAAGGAGAAGACAATGCGGAAGTACCGTGGTAATGTACTGGTTCCCTGAAATACGCAATCTTTTCGATTTGGTTAATTTCTCGAATCAGGAAGCCATATAAAGATACCCATCATACATCATTGAAAAAAAATCAATCCATTCACGTGCCCTTTCATTAGTTTTTTCTTGTTGAATATATGTTTCAAGAAGAAGCAAATCACCTTGTATTATATCTGTCTACATCAATCCAGTATGAGTGCTTTTATGAAAACAGATGGTTTTTATTGAAACAAACGAAACAGAACGATATTTTGAAAATATCTTTACTATTATGTTATTTAGGTAAAAATTACACAATGCCTGCTAACTGTTACAATTTATTCACTGACACTGCTATATAGCGCTTACGTGTATAGTCATCATGCATGCTGGCACTTTCATCACGCTTGTTGACAAAGATACCATGCTTGCTGGAAGTTACAACTTGTATGCCGTTTAGGCCATATTTTCATTTGACTATATATGACAGTTCAATGTAGCGTAATGGCATATTTCACCATGTCACGGCTATCTTGGTTCATTTTTAATGCATCCAAGAACAAAATACACGAAGTGATCAACCAATATGGAAAATGTTATCAGGCACTAGGCAAAATAGAAGTAAGCATAATGTCAATTCTAAATTGTAAGTTACATTTTGACAACAGGGGGCGCTATGTTCAAGTAGTCGTGTTTTTCCGTAATTTGAATAATTATTTGTTGGAAAGATATCGAGTATATTCAAATATGTATAGAGATCTAACTGATTGGAAATGGTTTAGGCAAACAGCTAATTACATTCCGCCATAGGCCAGAGATTTTCGTTATCTTTCGTGAAAACTACAAACGTGCGCCCCCTGGTATCAAAATATGACGAGCAATATTGCAGTTGACATTATGCTTACTTTCAACTTGCTTAGTGGCTGATTACATCTTTCATATTGTGTGTGGTCACATCGTGTATTTTGTTCTGGAAGCATTTTAACAGAGCAACGTTGAATTATCATTGCTGATATACAGTCTCGGCATGTTGAAATATATCATTTCGCCACATTGCACTGTCATTCAGCCAAATGAAATTATGATGCAGACATCAGGTCAAAATAGCATACAAGTTGTAACGTCCAGCAAGCATGGTATCATTGTCAACAAGCGTGGTGAAGGTGCCAGCATGCATGATGACTATACCAGTAAGCACAATATCAGTGTCAATGAGTAAATTTTAATGATAAACAGAATGTGTAATTTTCACCTAAATAACATTCTATAGTTTCTCGAGAGCAGCGTGTCTTGATCCCATATATCGTCACTAAACAATGAGCAAGCAGTCTGTAAAATAGGATGTTTTCTGGACGTCGGTCATATTGGCAACCGGAACCGAAGATGAATCAATTCAAACTGATAGAAAGATAGCGACTCATTTCAGTTGATGATACGTATTAAGAATAAACCACAGAGGGTCCAAGTATACCTATGGCACCTTTAGGTACTTTGTCCAGAATCTTCATATTTAAACTCCGTTATGGAAGAGCAAATGATGTTTGGTATATAAAAAAAACTGTCATACAAAAAAGTGTTTACGCATCTACTGTAATTTAATATTCATATAACATTTTCAGATGGCTGACCAGTGTAGGTGGTAAAACTATTAAAGAGAAATCCGTCCGCGCAAAGAAAGAAATCCAGAAATATTATCACCACGTGATAAACGGGGTAAGTTAAAATTCCACTTTTATGACAGAGATGAATAAATTTCTTCTACATTTACCAGTTGATTTTATACTTCTCATCAAATTTGACCACATTGTTGTGTGGTTAATAAAGATGCCAGAAAGGTTCAACTGAAATAATTCGAGTATTCGTTTTGTTTTTTCTTCCAGTTGAGTATTCAGATACTAGTTCCGTCAGAATATTATATGTGCACAGTTGATGGTGGTGGGGATTGGGAGTGGGGGGGGGGGTGCGTGGTGGGGAGGAGGGGTTAGAAAGCAAGGTATATACACAGGTACTGGAACATATTTTAGACAATTTACATGATTTTAAAATGAAAATTACAAGACTCATACTGTTTGACAACAAGAACTTATTGGCTCAGTATCTTAAAATGCGACCATTTATCAATAAGATCCATAGATTGAGACTAAATTCACTTAGCTGCTTCTTCATTTCAGGTTGATCTGCGATATAGAAGCATTCAGTTTGCTGATTTCCAAATAAGAGTCAACCTTTCAGGAGTTATTATCATTGATGTAAGCTATTTGTTGTTGTTGTTTTTATTGTCTGTCCTATTAGTGAAATGTAATGTAAAGGGCTGTTATTGACAACGGTAAATATTTACTGAGATGAGATAAACGCTCTAATTTTTTATACACCTAGGCAAAGTGCGCCGAAAACTCATACGGTAACATACTATGACGTACCACATGAAAGATGACTTAATGGTGATCTATTTAAAAGTACTTTAACCTTTAACATATATATTATATTCATTAGGCATTTAAGTATGCAAGGTTGTCTGCAAACATTTAAATGCCGTCCGACGTTTGTCGAAGGCACATTTTTATTTGTTTTTTTACGTCATTTCACGCTAACCCATAAGGTCCCTTTTGTCAAAATGCGATGCACACTATTTAAATACATGCGTGTTTAGAATATTTGACTACTTGAATATATCGTTGTCTGAGTGCAAAACATGTGACTTTGCCCTAGACGGAGACGAGATTTTATTTTCCTTTTTTTTCATACCGATATCGATCGCGTGTCACATTGAAAATAGGGACTCTTTGCATGAACTATAGAATACGTGATTATTTTATCGAAACACGTGCCTCAAAGACATGGCGGCTTTTTAAGATATATCTTTAATCTTACACGTTTTAAGTACATGGACCTAAAGGAGACGTTCATTGTTTTTCTTAGACTAGAACTGAAGTAAATCGGCCATCTATAATTAACTGCAATCTTACGTAAGCAACAGTAATAGATATAGCAGACGAGACTTTCCTTCATGTTGTGTGCTCTCTTCACGACATTTGATCTGTGTGGTTATACTGGACAAACCGCTTTTGCTGCAGTTTACTCGCCCAAACAGATTCCTGTTTTGAACCAGAAAGAAAGAACTTACAGAAAGTTATGCAAATTAACAAATGGCAGTATACATTTTTAACAAGAATGTAAAGGAATTAGCACAGAAAACATTGCCTTAAAAACACATCCTCTGATATATACATGTATATATATTACTGAGATTGAGAAAATTTCCTCATTTCCTAGCAAGGTTATAACTGAATTAAGTTTGTATTAACGAAAAACTTTCGTTCTTAATAAAGGTGTATATATATATATATATATATATATATATATATATATATATATATATATATATATATATCTTTTATATTTAGAATCGTACCTCATTTGACGAGTCACTTCCGGAGAACATTTCCCTGACAAATCAAACGAATGAAATGGATGCTGACACCGCCTTGAAAATATTTCGATCTTGGGTAAATGCCACCTCTGGACTTCCGGAACATAACCATGCCATTCTCTTTACTGGGTAATTTACGTTCTGTGTACCATAAATATTCACATTGTTTTCTTATCTTAATTTTGAAAAGTAACGCTTTACACAAAAACTACAGAAATTCGAATAACCATACACTGCTGGGAGCTAGTTTGGTTTCAACTCTGGATCTTTTGCCGCTTAAGTGGATGCTTACTAGTCACAGCAAGAGCCACTTGAACTAATATAAAAGGGAACATAAAGGGTTCTAATTAGTATATATTCCAATAGTTTATATCCAAAGTACCCAAATCACGAACAGTTTGAAAGCATAGAAAACTATGGAATGCATTTACTGTCTTATCAGGCTGTTTTGTGTTATTCGCAGTACTTTTGACATGTTTTTTTCCGTGCTTGTCTAAAAATATGCAGTGCAAAAATGTGTCAAATGAAATGGAGGTATGTAAATATATGCATGAAAGTGTCAGCGCGTATAATACAATGCAACATTATTATGCAGTAAAGCCGTTCCATAGAACAAGATGGTTTAACATGTCATGTTTGACGGTAGCCATCTACTTCTTTTTTAAGCCTTCAATATTTATCAACATTTAAAATGAGAAAATTGGCATTGAAATCATTTTGTTGACATTTGTTTAGAAAAATAAGTATTTGTAAACGTTGGTCTTCTTCGGGACATATCTTCTCTACGTGTAGAATATTTGTGACAAGTTACATCAAAATCCTATAAATATGAAAGTAACAGCGGACAGAAATTTTAGTAAAGAATTTGTTCTTTCATCTTGCAGTTATGATTTGTTTACAAGCAAAGAAAACGAGGAAAGAATTTCTCATACTTCAGGTAGGTCAGTCTTAATTGAAATGAAATTTTCAGGTTTACACTCCAAAAAAAAAAAACACGTTTAAATAGACAAAGAGCCTTTACGAAGGCAACAGGTGAATAATAGTTTACCTGTGCAGTGTAAGTCTGTGATGCCATAGCCTATAAACTGAGAATGTTCAAAAGTGACTATTTTGCATATATTCATTCATTATCGTATTTAGAATGGCTGCACGTTCAAAAATGTTTTCTTCATTTGCACAGGCTTAGCATTTATTGGTACCCTGTGTGAGCCGGGTGACAGCATGTCTATAGTAGAAGAACAGGGTGGGTTTCAAAGCATTGGAACAGCCGCTCATGAAATTGGACACAGGTACACAAATACGGAGTACTACAGTGTTTAAGTACAAAGTACTTAAAGTTCATGAATACTTATATCTTGAAAGACTCCGCCTACAACTTGATAAATATTCAGTTGAGTTTAAGAAGCAAACTGTAAACTGATGATTGAATGCGATTTGATAAGAGGATACAGTATATTACTTTAGCTCAAGGAGTTCTTTTCCCGTATACTTTGTTACATAACAAAAGGCCATGATCCATCGACTTGTTCATGAAAGTCCTAAATAAATTTGAAAACGACACCTTTTTACAATTTCTGACAACATTATTTGAAAATGATAATTATATAAAATACATCATAAAAAGAGTTTTGGTCCATGCTTTAACTCATTAAAAACACCTTAATGTCAGCCAAGCTTATCAATCCTTTTGACTGATTCATGTTTTTTGAAATCCTTCGTTTTGGGATGAAAACTCCAGTATTAAGTGTCATTATGTTCACGTTTCAGCCTTGGCGCTCTTCATGATGGAGAGAATAACACCTGCTATTCGGAAGACAGGTACATCATGGCCGCCTCAGGTTTTGGACCCGTCCCTGAAGCGAAAAAATACAACTCATGGATATTTTCGCCATGCAGCGTCGAATATTTCAGAACTTACATCACATCTTTATTAGTGTAAGTATTTTCTATGATTTTCCTACCTAGGATATAAACTCAGGCATAACACGTCGAAGATTTATCAAGTTTAATAGCTTCCTTTGAATTGGAAGGTCTTGTTAAAGAAGGCATGTGTACAGGTTTTCGTTTCTATCAATCAACTGAAAATTTGACAATTGTGATAGTATTTATCTGTACCGTTTTCAGAGATGGCTCGAACTGTTTGACACAGCAGAAGTCCGACATTATAAACGACAAGGAATCCGACACAAGCCAGTTGGTTCTTCCTGGTCAGCATTATTCAGCAGACGACCAATGTCGACAAATATGGGGACCGAAATCTTATCTTTGTCGCGTAAGTATTTCCTTAAAAAACCATTAAATAACTTCATGGATGGTTTAAATTGTTAAGACACGTCTGCTGTTGCTAGTGCTTATGCTTCTGCTGTTAATGTGACGATGATCGTGGTGATGTTGGTGATGATTATTTAAACGACGACAACAACTATGATAAATATATTGATTACGATTATGGTGATTAACTTGATGGTTACTGCAAGGATGATAAAAATAACCGGTGCCGCAAGAGAGTAGATGCCTTTAAAAGGATACTTGATTACGCTGGCATTTTTTTTCAGACCATTTATACATATATTATAGAAATTAATTTTTACAAAACTTCTTAAGCAGCGTCTTCTTAAGTAAACTATAGCTTGGTTATTAGCATAGTAAATACACAAACAGACGCTCGGGATGGAAGAACAGGAAGTCGTTGAAATATTTAACAGAAGTCATAAAAGCAATAGTTTGCAGATAAGGTACTTTGTATGAAAACATTTTATTAAACGTTATAGGGTGCTGAATTCGGCGACGCCTCCACTATCTGTACGGCAATGTATTGTCGGGACCCGGCTACAGAGTCAGACTGTGTCCTCCACACCGCAGCACGTGGCACATCCTGTGGAAATAAACAGGTAAACATTGGAAATAAAATAATCGCTGTAATAGCTAAAACTCGTTGATAGAAAAGAAGTGATGCAAAACGAACTTATATAGGAAACACAGATGAAAATCTTAGTAATAATGTAAAATGCATTAAAAACTCGAAAAGTTGTACATATCTTTATCTAAACTGCAAGGATACACAGTTCTAAATGACAGCAGGGCTCTCAATTAAGGCCCTGATGACAGTGGTTGAATATAGATTTAAAGAAGACAAAGCAATTGCTTTTTATGATCAGTAGAATATTTCTTTGATAATTTTTTGTAGTGGTGTGTGGATGGGCATTGTGTATATTCACCGAAAGCTCCGAGCAAACAAGGTTTGTATTCACGTTCCTTGTAATGTATATGAAATAAGAAAGCAAGATTAGTAAAATTCCGCGCAGTATATTCGAAGAACACACTCGAAGACATATTCTTTAACTCAAATGGCGTTTGTCTCGAAATGACAATCTTGAATTTAAGCTTTACCCGTGATGGAATGATTACAAGCAATTTGACCAGAAAAAAAACACTGAATTGCTCATCTGCTCTCTTACGATTAATATTTGTTTAAAGTTCTGAATTAATTTAATTAAGCTCAGCGAAGAAAGCTTATGACAGACATGTATTAAGATCAGATTGGCTGTGAATGTATTCATATTTGTATACGTCTTGAATCAACTGTCTTACTCTGAGAACTTGCAGTAATTGAAGTGTCATACCAATGAAAAGGATGTCTGTGAAGTATGCTACATTTCTTTATCTATTTAAGTTTCACAGTGTGCATTGTTACAGTAGGTTAGCACATTAGCATATAACGAGAAAAGGATTGTCAAGGATTTGTCTGAATTTGGCCACAGGCCCATATTACACAAAAAATCCTACAGAGTAAAGTGTATCTCTCAGCTGGAGAATGTATATGTACATTTTGATTGTTTGTTTTTTTATGACTTAACAGAGCCCTGTGTGTTAGGGGATCAGCCAGGCCCGGCGTTCAACTCCATGACCTGTGAGGAGTTGATATCAAAGTCACCTTCGTACTGTTACCAGGAGAAGGTTCGAGCCCGGTGCTGCAATACGTGTTGGTCACAATATACATACAGGAAAGGTAAAGAGAGTTGGCAACATCTTGAATTAATATATGACTCGTAAATAACTAGGTTTTCGATTGTCCTTGCCTGAACACGTAAGAGTCAATAAAAGTGATATTCACCTCAGAAAGGAAATATTGTTGTTATCAAACATTTCGTGATCACGTTTTGCACGTGCACTCTATTAATAGAGTATCAAACATTGTTAAAGCCTTTGTATGATGACATCGCTATTATCGGTTAATGCTCCAGTTTGTAGATGTAATTGCGTTTCATTTGGTTTGTCTTTTAATTCATATATATAAACCGTTATTGCATGCCCAACTGGTTTAGTTAACAATTATAATAAAAAAAACCGTCTAGTTTTACCATATTAAAGAAAATAAAATAGAATATAGCATTTCTGAATTATCGACTTTTGCACAGTGCAGTATTTTCATATTCTCACTTTTTTAAAAATCATTTTCAAATTAACGAATACATTATTGTATAGACACGAAAACTGTTTGCCTGTTTCAAATGGTTGATATACAGTGTTCAGGTGTGTTGTTAAATGAGCATGAATGAAACAGCTGTTTTGACTACAATAAAAGATTTAAAAGAGTAAAGAGATAATTTTTCATCCATTCGTCGATTTTCTTGTCGTATTATTGAACGTGATTGGTTTTTCTCGACAGAACAGTGGTTCCTAGAAATAGTTGTTCTTCTACCTTTTAGAATGATCTCCGAACAGTTTTATTTTCGAAATCTACTGACAGTAGCCTCAAAGTAGCATATTTTCATGTTTTATACATGTGGATAATGTAAATTCCGTTATCAGGTTGTGAATATGGAGACAGAATACACGGATGTCGCTTATGGCACTGCACGCATTTCTTAGAGTCACGTGACATACAATCGGAGTGCTGCGGAACTTGTAGCATAGGTGAGTCGTAATAGGAGATGACTGTGTAAATATGAATCCCTAAAAGATACGAACAAAACAGCCCTATTCAGTGTAATATAAAAGATAGCATTATGGAATAAACACATTTTCTTTACACTTATACAGAATGTATAGTCCCTTTCGTATTATATGTTATTTGGATTTTTGAGTGATATATGTGGATATATTACCTGTCAAGATTTTATATCACCCGAGCCGTTAGGCGAGGGTGATATTTTATCTTGGCAGGTAATATATCCACATATATCACTCATAAACCCAAATAATAATTTTAATACCCTTCCCCTGCCGAGTAAAACGATTTTAAAATAAATCATTGCTGTTTCAAATAAAACGTCGAAATAACATTCCCTTTAGGATACCCTTTCACGGCAAAATGACGTCACAACATAATTTGTGCTGGCGAAAAGCGGTATTTTCCAAGAAGTGATCTGTTTGTTTGAATATTAAATATATATCTTTAATGAAAGCCATAAATTTGGGTTAATATTTCCGCGCATTCAGTACAGATTGTTTTCTTAAACTTTTTATAAATTTTATTTCAATAGTTTGTCTGTAGATCTACAAAAAGTATTTGCTTTCGTACCTAACGAATGTAAACAAGAGAAAAGGAGTAGTCTGTTGAAGACACATTTTGTGATTAATATCAAGGTTTGGCGAGGTCATATTTGTTTCAAATACTGATTAGAATATTTATCATTACTCTATTCTGGTAAATATATTCTATTTGACAATAAAAAAAAGTGCTTGTATATCGGAATTTACACTTTACAACATCGAACCGTACGCGCATCGTTACAACGCATGTTGTTTACATCATGGGGTACCCAAAGAGGAAATTTAATGTGTATATTACCTGTCTGGCTCGGTAATATCAATTTCTTTCGACGGATCAATAGCCAATCAAAAAAGAGAAAAAAATCTGGAAGGGTAATAAATGATTTTACGAAAGGTGTAGATATGTTACATAGCGTTATTGCACGTCTCATATTTCGTAATTGATCAGCTGCCGCTTTAGTTGCTGCAGAGTAAAATACTTCTCTGTTACAGGCGAATTAATAACAACGCCGAAGTTGCAACAATTTTTCCCGCCAGAAGAACATGTGTCGTCTGCTACATCAGTAAGCTTGAACCCTGACGTCTGCATGGACACCGGAACGTTTTCTGGCCTTACATGCTCAGAATATATTTATTCTCGGGGCCCATTTGTTTGTTATAACAACGTTACTGCAAGAAAATGTTGTAAAAGTTGCACGAAAATCAGCAAACAAGTGGAAGGTTAGTTTCGAAATAAAGATAATTTTACATACTTGAAGTGAATTTGTCCTTTGAAGCCAGAAATGAAAATATGTGTAGATGGAGCGAAAATTTAACGGCGAGTATGAATGAATTGGCAGTAATTGGTACCTAATTTTTCATATTTGAGATTATATATATATATTAAGCACATTCGTTTAAGTGACTTACTTTGATTTGTTTTATTTACAAGTTTCCATTGTTAAAGTTTGTTAAACATTTAGTTTTAGACCTATAAATGAAACGGTGTCCTACTGTTCACATGAAAGTTTGACATTTTTTTGTGAAATTTTACATTTTTCCGCATTCTTGTTCATTCTTGCGACGAATAGTTAGTTTAAAATTATGTTACAGGGTCATTTTATGCAAGTAGAATTTGCTTGTAATAATTAGAGTCAGAGAGACTACTCCTTCCATTTTGATCTCCACAGGTTGTGAATACGGTGACAGAATTCCCTCCCTTTGCACCAGCATCAAGAACGAGACTCAGTTGACATGCGCGAGATATGGCGAGATCTGTTGTCACTCTTGCCTTTCAGAGACAAAAGAAACCTCTGCGGCTGTTTCATACAATTTTTATAATTCATCTATCTTAACTCTATTTAATTTTGTTTTAATTCTATATTTTGAATTCTGTAGATGACATTGAGTTATTGTTATGGAGTAATGTGATTTTGTCTTTAAAAACTTTTTATAATGTTTACGTTCTGCTCTTTTTAAGAAGACATATTTCCCTCTGACAGATCGGTTCTTCAATGATTCAAAAGTAATCAAAGTATACATATTTCTTCGAAACCACAGTTTTAATTAACATAATTGTCCTCAGTTTCATTATGGGTTAAGCGCCAGGCACCTTTTAGGGCTAAATAATGTAACACCCTTTTTTGACATTTTTCATACATAATTTTTGGAACTTTTTGTTTAGATAATTTGCATAATTTGTTGTAGCACGTATATACATGTACCTTCATTTTGTGCATTTATTGGATACGCCGCTGGTCGGCCAACTGTATTCAGTATATATTTTTTTCTGAAACTTAATAAAAGCTTAATTGTTTTACATGACTTTATCCCTTATATTTCCAAAACATAGTCTTACGAACAAGACAGTTTCTTAACAAAAAGATGCAATGCATTTATAAAGAGACCACCAACGGGATTTGAACTCGGGCCATCCCGCCAGATCGCCCGAATCAATTCCATGACACTCTCTAACACTCTCTATCTATTTGAGTTTATTTATCGTCGTTACCGGTTGCCCATATGACCGACAGCCTCTGCAGAAATTAGTTATTTTATGTCGTGGGGGATAGTGCAAGATCCAGAAAGCATCCCATTTCAGAGACACCCCTTGTTCTTTTCAGTGCTCAATGTACACCTTAGTGAAAGACAATTAGTAATGTTAGTGGGGGAGCAGGGGATCGACCTTTCGACGCCTGGATTACCAGTCAAGAGCGTTACCACTGAGCCACTGATCTGCTCCTTCCCTGGCACTATTGTCATTGGTTGTATTTATACAGTTATAGGGCCGGCGTGCATTGGACTATAACACAAACCCTCTTGAAAAAGTGATCACTTATAATGACGAATGGTGTTGTCTATTTTTACATTAGAAATCTTGAAAGACTTTTTCATTATTATTACTGAGTCTCGGACAAGTCTCCCTTTTACGAGCAGACCACCCAGATCGGAATTCGAACTCAGGTCTTCCCGCCTCGAAGACTAACGCCTTAACTACTGAGTCACACACTCTCTCTCTCTCTCTCTCTCTCTCTCTCTCTCTCTCTCTTTGAGCTTATTTATCGTCGGTACCGGTTGCCCATATGACCGACGCCCCCTGAAGAGATTAGTTATTTTATGTTGTGGGGGTAGTGCAAAATACAGAAAGCATCCTATTCCAGAGACACCCCTGGTTCTTTTGCATGCTCAGTGTATAGCACTGATACATGGGACCTCGGTTTAACGTCTCATTCGAAAGACTTAGTAATGTTAGTGGAGGAGCGGACCCCTGGTTTACCAGTCCAGCGCGTATCCACTGGACCACATCCGCTCCTTCGCTGAGTCAAAGACGCAGTTGGAAGGGGTTGTATTTGTACAATAATAGGCCGGTGTGCACTGGACCATAGCAATAACTCATAGTTACTGAGGAAATGGTATGATGCGTATAATCAAAGCTCTTTGTCAGATGCAGATAATTCAGTAAAGTGTAAAGCAAATGTGCACTTCTGAAATACTGACGAAGAGTTGGAGCAAGTAGACTTCTTTAAAACACGAACGTGAACCGATAGTACACTTGGCAAGTGTTTATACCACCAGAACAAGAGTGAGAGATCGCGGATTCGATCCCCGCTTTCCAACTAACATTACTATTTTGTCTCTCATGGGAAGTAACCCGATCCCGATCCGGAGATCGCTGGTTCGAATCCCACCAGCGATAAGAGTCTACAGTGACTTTCCGCTTTCCTCGCCTAAAAGCGCGAGTACTGGTTTGAACTCAGGAAGTAGTCACTGAAAGTCATTAACAAAAGTTGTGAGAACTTGCTTCCAAGTCGATGCAAAATAAATGTTTTAACTAAAACTAAACTTACATAAATATGGTCTTCTCATGGGAAGTTAACTCGCAGTACAATGTATCAGTTTTATAAATTGAGTTCTATAAAGTGTATAGGGATGTTCTGTTTATCTTGAACTATCCCCCACAACATCATAAAAACGCTTAGCTCTTCTTCGGACATTGTTGCAGTGACTCAACATTCCACTCTATTGGCACAACACTAACATTAACCCCAGACAACAGTCACCAAGTGGGATTAACAGGATTAATGTAAGTTGCAAGAAGATGTGAAATAAACGTATTTAATCTAGAACTACCTAGGGCATTGCTTATATGACAAGCGGTTCCCAAGATGATCACAGAAAAAAATGCCGGGAAATGTTATACAATTTTTTTACGTAAAGAGACACGAGGATAAACTCACTCTCCATTACTGCAAGAACACCGAAAGGAATGTGACCAAGTGATTGACATTGACATTTAGGTAGCTGTTAATAGTTAAGTATAAATACTTTCATGTGGAAAAAATGGTTAACAGTCTCGAATGATCCAATCCCTTGACTTCGCAACTGACAAACCCTCCTCAAGTAACTGTGATTTAGAATTAACTGAAAAGTTACGAATTTTCTAATAAATAAGACAAGGCACTTTTTAAAAATATTTTTTTATGGTGAAAATACTTAATGCAACATCTTTTTAAAAAATAATCAATGTGCTGTCCACAAGTATAAACAACTTCCGATGTTTTAAAAATCCATTGTAATTACAAATATAAGAAATGTGGAATCCATTATCAATCAAACATCGTGTTGCTGTGCTGAACAAAATACATGTATAGCTAGGCGACAGAAAAATAAGCTTGCGGTAAAATATTTCAGACTGGGAAGGAGGATGTTAATGGGTTCATGAATAATTTGTCATCAGTAAGCAACCGGAGAAGATTGATTTAAGCTGTCAGTGGAAAAGATTTTCGGTTTATATATAAGTCAAGCAAAGGCAAGCAAGAAAACGCTCTGTTACAAGAAAAAGAAAACTTTGCATTATTTGAAAATATTGAAATATAAACAATAAGTAGATTATAGGAATAAAAGCAACCGTGATAAATGGTTTATAAGGAAGACGGACAAAACCCCCTACGGACAAAACCCCCTAGACTGTTTTTTATAGAGTGGACAAAACCCCCTAACCTGTTTTTACAGAGTGGACAAAATCCCCTATATGGATTTATCAGAGTGGACAAAACCCCCTACACTGATTTATCAGAGTGGACAAAACCCCCAACATTGTTCTTAATGAAATGTTACTGCAGGACTAATGGATAAATTAATAAAGGATTTTATATCACTTTTTTATAGCAGATTTTATAGCAGATGATGATCTGATGTTGAAGGATTATATGATTTAGTTCATCTTTATCAGAAGTCAATGAAACAAGGGGGTCACTTTTTATACTTTAATAATAATTTTGAAAAAAAGTCTATTCCTAAAATAATTCATTTCATTTATTTCAAACTGATAATTTACACTAAAATAATAACAATTACAAACTGATTAATTACCCAGTTAATGCAAACAACTCAAAGGCTGTTACATATTATTACGTGATTGAGTAAATTTGAGTAATTAAGTCAGACAAATCAAAGAATTATGTAATTTTTTTATTCACAACATTTGTGTAACAAATCAAACAAATGTATGTATAGCACATAATTTACCTTTTATTCAAAAAGCAAAATTATAAGATCAAAAGCTAATATATACATGTTAACTACTTAAATGAGAACTGAGAATGATAATTTTAAATCATTAATGCAAACAACATAATACTCAATATTCTATAAAATATTCCATTGATTGCATTTTCACTGACCTACATTTCACCATTTAGCATAATTGACAACAGTTATAAATTTTATTTGGCAATTTTATTTTGAAATTAATAAAAGACAATATTAATGGCTATATATAATATTAGGAATCTATACTGTTTTTTTACTCCCAGATTTAAATTATGTAGGGGGTTTTGTCCACTCTGATAAATCCATGTAGGGGGTTTTGTCCACTCTGTTAAAACAGTGTAGGTTTTTTTTCCACTCTATAAAAAACAGTGTAGGGGGTTTTGTCTGTAGGGGTTTTTGTCCTACATTCTGTTTGTAAAAATATTTAAAAGGTGGATTATTAATCAATATTGTACTTCTTCACAGGCTACAACGTTTTAATAGTTATTTATTAAATATCAATGATTTAAAGGGCGTGCACGACATTTTGCTACAATTCATTAAGAGATTTAAAACGTTACGGTTTTAAATAATTCTAAATTGTATTACAGTAGACATAATAATGAAGTCATGTGATGCTAACTGTATCGTCCGCTCAAACAATATTGTCCCTAAGAACTCATTTTAAAATCAAAGTTTAGAAAAAACTGATGGATCGATTGTCAAATTGCTATGTGCTGCACATACTGCAAAAACTACCTCATCGGGTTACCCGATAAGCGAATTTTGCGCTATATAGAACAAAGAAGGCACCGCATAACTTTTTTTCTGCTCATCTCAATCCTTAGGTGCAAACGGTTTCATAAAATTCAATCTTTCCTTGATATTTACATATTGTTCCAAAAATATTGAAGTATTGAGGACTATGAAAAGCAGAAACTTTACTGGTCTTGATACGGAAACTTTACCGCAAGACAGAAGACATTAGTGACTGTGTTACACATTAGATGATTTAATCATTTGGAATGTTTTGAGTAGGACAAGAAATGTGCTAAAATTATAAGATCTGTTTCAAAATGTGTTTTGAAACTGACACCAACACCAAAACAAGAGGACCAAATGGTCTTGGTTGGCCCACTTGAGCATATGCTATGAGTTTTTTGTTTCTGGCGACCAATTTCACTTCTGAATGTTATATATAAATTAGCATCTACAGCAATTGCAAATCGATTAAAAAAATACTTAATTATATTATTCATACGGATCAAAAAGGTTTTGTAGAAGGAAGATTCATAGGCGAAAACATAAGAATAGTTTACGATATTTTATTTGAAACAGAAACACAAAATATACCAGGTTTATTGCTTTCGATAGATTTTCAACAAGCTTTTGATAGTGTTTCTTGGAAATTCATTGGCAAAGTTTTAAATTATTATAATTTCGGAGATTCTTTTAAACGATGGATTAAAGTTTTTCAAGAAGGGTCAGAGTCTTGTATACTACAAAATGGACACATGTCAGATTTTTTTCGACTCTCTCGAGGTTGTAGACAAGGAGATCCTATTTCGCCTTATATTTTTATTTTATGCGCAGACATTTTAGGTAAAATGATACGTTGTAACAATAATATAATTGGAATAAAGATATATAACAAAGAACATAAATTATCACAATATGCGGATGATACACAGATTTTTTTAAATGGTACAGAGCTGTCACTTAAAAGTTGTCTAGACACTTTAAATAAATTCTATAATATGTCAGGTTTGAAAATTAACGTAGAAAAAACAAAAGCAATGTGGTTAGGTTCTTTAAAAAATTCAGATAGAAAATTATGTAGAGATATCCCTCTAGAATGGACAAAAGGTCCTATGAAAATTTTAGGAGTTAATTTCACAAGCTCGGTAAAAAACATATGGAATAATAATACAAACGAAATATTACTGAAATGTAGTTCTCTTTTGGAAATTTGGCGAAAAAGAAACTTAACATTACTTGGAAAAGTCACAGTCTTAAAATCTTTAGTTTTTTCAAAATTTGTACATTTATTTATTGCATTACCAAATCCTCCAGACGAATTAGTTAAATCTTTAGAAACAATGGCGTATAAATTTTTGTGGAACAATGGTCCTGACAGGGTCAAAAGAGAGGTTGCGATTAAACAAGTACAATTTGGTGGATTAGGTATGCCGAATTTAAATTCTTTTATTTGTAGTCTTAAAATTAATTGGTTAAGAAAACTTCTTTTAATAACGGAAGATGAAAGTTGGTCCACCCTTGCAAATATCAATATAAATAAATTAGTCAAACTTGGTTCTTTTTACATTTCAACAATTGTTAAAAATGTACCAAAATCCGTTCTGGAAAGATGTATTAAATAGCTGGCAAAAATATTGTAAAAGTTTGAAAATAGAAAAATTATCAGAAATTCTTTTTTCCCCACTATGGTATAATGAACATTTTCTAATAAATCCATTTTGTTAAAAACGTGGTATGAAAAAAACATTTTATACGTTATAGACTTGATAAATAATGAAGGCAATTTTTATACTTTTATGGAATTTAAAACAATATATAATATTCAAGGAACCTTTTTAGACTATTATAGGTTAATTGGGAACATTCCTGCCGAGTGGAAAAAGCTTATACAAGATAAAAGGTCAGAAACATTACAACAAAAAACCAGCCTATGTACGACACCTTATTTAGCTCAACTAATTAAAAATAAAAAAGGCTGCAAACACTTTTATGAAGTTATAGCTAAAACAAACCATATAACATTGCCGGTAAAATGGTTTAACGAAATAGGTGAAATAGAAGAAACAGTTTATAAAAACATATGTAAAAATTTAACGGAAATACACGAAATCAAGTTAAAGGATTTTCAATTTAAACTTAACAATAAAATAATAGTTACAAAATCATTTTTGTATAAAATTAATAAAATTAGAAATAATGAATGTTCATACTGTAACGCCGAGATAGAAACCATTAATCATCTATTTTATAACTGTACAAAGGTTAAGAATTTTTTACTAACTGTAAAATATTGGTTAAAAAATCAGTGTGAAATTGAAATTGGTAATCAGTTTAATCTCTTTATCTTTTCTATTGATACAAACTCCTAAGCAGGAAGATACACGTCTTTATGTTTAAAATATTATATTTATAAAACCAAGTTCAAAGAGAACGCGCAATTTCATTTAACTAGTGGACTTTTTAAATTATATTTGAAACAAAAATTGCAGACTCTGAAAAGTATTTTCTCTAATAATGGTAAGCTCGATTGTTTTAATAACAATTTTGGACTACTTTTGGAAAAACTTTCAGAGTAACCAGGTACCTGGCAAAAATTTCTGTGTCCCGTAAAATAAAATCGTAAATATTAAATATAAAAGAAAAAGTAATATAATCAATTAAAAACCTTACTGACTGAAACATCTAACAAATTTGAACAATGTTACAAATATGAACAATGTTACAGTACACCATCGTTTAAAAATGGACCTCGTTTCTTTTCAAATTATTGTTTGTTTGGTTTTTTTTAGTTTTTTATATGTTATTTCATCATATATAAAACTGTTTCGGGTCTCTAACATTATATAATATGTTTTTCTATTTTTATATTGATAATTTATAACACTTTGTAAGGCATACAGGGGATGGTTCCCCGACCCCTGATACGCCTACGACGGGGATAGTTTTTTGTTTTTGTTTTTGTTTTTTTTGTTTTTTGACGTAGTGACATATGACCCCATTTGACAGTTATGAAATTATCAAAGATTTCATGAAGGTAAAGATGCTGACCATGTTTCACAGAGAATTGTTAAAAATGTGACTTCAAGAGTGTAAACAAGGTTTTCCTATGATCTGACCATGTGACTTGGTTTTTGACCCCATTTGAGCCAGTTACGAATTCAATAAAGATTTGATCAAGGCAAAAATTCTGATCAAGCTTCATTAAGATTGGGTCAGAAATGTGGCTTTTAGGGTGTAAATATTGTTTTATTATCATTTGACCCGTTTCCTAGTTTTGATCTGATGTGACCGAGTTATGAACTCTTCAAAGATTTCATCAAAGTAAACATTCTGACCAGTTTCATTAAGTTTTGGTGAAAAATGTGATCTCAAGAGTGTAAGTAAGGTTTTCCAACGATTCGACCCTGCAGATTTAATTGGCATAAATCTCTAGTACATATCACAATAAACACGACATCTAAAACACAATACATTTAAATATACGTTAAACGAATATCGCAGGTATGCCACATGCGAGAAGTTCAATACCGTCTTTGAAACTTAAACTCAAGCTTTGCGACACAATTGTCAGTTTACAGGTTTATCTTCATTATGCTATTTTCTAACAAATAATCGACTGGATAACCATTCAACTTATACGCAAGTTTAAAAATGCTTCTTCCTGTTTCATGTCATTCCATTCATAAGTGTTCTGGAACATGTGCGGAACATGTTCTGGACAGCGAATCGAGCACGGTCAAAGTCGACCGAAGGGACTTTTCACTTCCGACCAATAGTGCAAAAAAAATAATACACACAATTCTATACAGACCTCTTTCGTTAGTGTTTTGACCGTTATTATTCGTATTTTCATACGATTTGTCTACCGATACAGATACCATGACATTTTCTGCATTTTGTCTATAAGTTTGTGCTAGCCATTTAATGGAAAGGACTAAAATGTTTCATATCCGACAATAGCAGTACTTGCCAGTAAACATATGTTGTCCTAAAGGACATTTCAGATTCGAAGTGTTGAGAAAAATATAATATTTTAGCTCTTAAAAAAGCAATTGCTTTGCTACTTTGCCTGTTATCATTCCTTTTTTCACAGCACAACTTCCGCTTATACATTTTGTGCGAAGCCCACATAGCAATGGGCTCAGACTCGTCAAATATTAGTTGATCGACAGGAAAAAAATCATGTCATATACCCCCATAGCACATTTCTAAACCCATAACAGTATGCACAGCCCTAATGGGCCGTGCAATAATCAAACCAAAACAGTTGATGCATACGATGCTTTTCTCTACACTTAAGATATTACATATGGTGGCTGATTTACGCCATGTCGTATTTTCGCTTTTTCGCCACAAAATCCGAAAATGCGAAAACACAAAGATACGACGAAGCGAAAATGCGAAAAGACGGCATGGTGTAAGTCAGCCACAATAATTAAATTATAATGAGTTCCAAGTAAAGCTTAGACCATTTAAATATCAACACTGACTGATCATTTGCCACTGGGTGACGTCAGGCTTTACCCTAAATAAGTTCTGTATCTAAACCAAGTCATGACCCGAACTGGGGTGAGATGACTAGCAGACTATGACTTAATTATATATACTCTAAAGTTAACGCGTAATAAAGTAGACTTAGCACCTTCATCAAGTGTCAAAAAATGTAAAAATATAGAGAAGTTTTTTTTCTCAGTGTGAATAGAATCAGACGATTTTGGCCTCTTATAACATTGTATCGATTGTGAGCCTAAAAAGCAAAAGATAGAGCACAGAATATGCAGTATAGACGGAAAAAGTACAGAAGGAAATATATATATATAGGGAACAGACGGTACAGTATAGATGGTTTAGAAAGTAAAGTACAGATAGTTGAGTGCAGAATGATAGAGCAGAAGTTTGAGAACAGGTGGTAGAACAAAACCAATTGCTGCACTAACAGCAGAGCAGAGAAGATGGAGCATAGAATATAGATTACACATGGCGAGGCACAAGGAAGAAGCATGGATGGTGGTGGAGTGTAGATGTTCGAACAAAGAAGATTGAGCTCAGAAGATGGAACAGAAAAGGTGGAAGTGGAGTGCGTCGACAAGGTACATGCTGTGAAAACAAGGAGCAGAACAACAACAATGGATGGTGGAGTACAGACGACAGGGTACAGACGGTGAGAACAAGGATTAGAACAACATCAATGGATGGTTAAGCATAGACGACCAGGTACAATCACTGAGAACACGGAGTTGAACAACAACAATGGATGGTGGATCATAGACGACACGGAACAATCGGTGAGAACACGGAGTTGAACAACAACAATGGATGGTGGAATAAAGACGACAGGGTACAGACGGTGAGAACAAAGATTAGAAAAACATCAATGGATGGTAAAGAAAAGACGACCAGGTACAATCGCTGAGAACACGGAGTTGAACAACAACAATGGATGGTGGAATAAAGACGACAGGGTACAGACGGTGGGAACAAAGATTAGAACAACAACAACTGATGGTGGAGCACGGACAACAGGGTACAGACGGTGAGAACACGGAGTTGAACAAAAACAATGGATGGTAGAGCACAGACGACTAGGAACAGACGGTGAGAACCAGGAATAGAACAACAACAACTGATGGTGGAGCACAGACGACAGGGTACAGACGGTGAAAACAAAGATTAAAACAAAAACAATAGATGGTGGAGTACAGACTACAAGCTACAGATGGTGAAAACAAGGATTAGAACAACAACAGTCGATGGTGGAGTACAGACTACAAGCTACAGACGGTGAGAAAAAGGGGTAAAACAACAACAATGTAAAGTGGAGTACAGATGACAGGGTACAGAAGGTGATAGCAAGGAGAAGAACAACAGCAATGGATGGCCTAGTACAGATGACAAGGTACAAACGGTGAGAACAACAAGTACAACAACAAAAATGGATGGCGGAGTACAGACGGCAGGTTACACACGGTGAGGAAAGGGAGTAGAACAACAACAATAGAAAGTGGAGCACAGACGACAGGTTACATACGATGACAAAAAAGGAGGAGAACAACAACAATTGATGGTGGAGCACAGACGACAGGGTACAGACGGTGAGAACAAGAAGAACAACAATAACAATGGATAGTGAAGCACAGACGACAGGGTACCGACGGTGAGAGCAAGGAGTAGAACAACTACAATGGATAGTGAAGCACAGACGACAGGGTACAGACGGTGAGGACAAAGATTAAAACAACAACAATGGATGGTGGAGTACAGGCGACAAGCTACAGACGGTAAAAACAAGGAGTATAACAAGAACAATGGATGGTGGAATACAGACGGCATGATACAGATGGTGAGAGCAAGGAGTAGAACAACAACAGCTGATAGCGGAGTACAGACGACAGGGTACAGACGGTGAAAACAAGGAGTAAAAGAACAACAATTGATGACTGTGTACAGACGACAGGGTACAGACGGTGATAACAAGGAGTGGAACAACAACAATTGAAAGTGGAGTACAGACAACAGGATACAGACTGTGAAAACAAGGCAAGGAGTAGACCAACAACTATCGATGGTGGAGTACAGACGACAGGGTACAGACGGTGAAAACAAGGGGTAGAACAACAACAATGGATAATGGAGTACAGACGACAGGGTACAGATGGTGAGAACAAGGGGTAGAACAACAACAGTGGAGTACTGACGACAGGGTACAGACGGTGAGTACAAATGGTACAACAACATCAATGGATAGTGGAGTACAGACGACAGGGTACAGACGGTGAGAACAAGGGGTAGAACAACAACAATGGATGGTGGAGTACAGACGACAGGGTACAGACGTTGAGAACAAGGAGTACAACAACAACAATGGATGGTGGAGCACAGAAGACAGGGTACAGATGGTGAAGGAGTAGAACAACAACAATATTGGTGGAGTACAGACGACAGGGTACAGACGGTGAGAACAAGGAGTTAAACAACAATGGATGATGGAGTACAGACGACAGGGTACAGACGGTGAGAACAAGGAGTTAAACAACAATGGATGATGGAGGACAGACGACAGGGTACAGACGGTGAGAACAAGGAGTTAAACAACAATGGATGATGGAGGACAGACGACAAGGTACAGACGGTGAGTACAAATAGTACAACAACAACAATGGATGATGGAGTACAGACGACAGGATACAGACGGTAAGAACAACGGGTAGAACAACAACAATTGATGGTTGAGACAGACGACAGGGTATAGACGGTGAGAACAAGGAGTAGAGCAACAACAATGGATGGTGGAGCATAGACGACAGGATACAGACGGTGAAGGAAGGTGTAGAGCAACAACAATGGATGGTGGAGCATAGACGACAGGGTACAGACGGTGAAGGAAGGTGTAGAACAACAACAATGGATGGTGGAGCATAGACGACAGGATACAGACTTTGAGAACAAGGCAAGAAGTAGACCAACAACAATCGATTGTGGAGTACAGACGACAGGGTTCAGACGGTGAGAACAAGGGGTAGAACAACAACAATGGATAGTGGAGTACAGACGACAGGGTACAGACGGTGAGAACAAGGGGTAGAACAACAACAGTGGAGTACAGACGACAGGGTACAGACGGTGAGAACAAGGGGTAGAACAACAACAATGGATAGTGGAGTACAGACGACAGGGTACAGACGGTGAGAACAAGGGGTAGAACAACAACAGTGGAGTACAGACGACAGGATACAGACGGTGAGAACAACTGGTAAAACAACAACAATGGATGGTTGAGACAGACGACAAGGTATAGACGGTGAAAACAAGGCGTAGAGCAACAACAATGGATGGTGGAGCATAGACGACAGGGTACAGACGATGAGAACAAGGAGTTAAACAACAATGGATGATGGAGGACAGACGACAGGGTACAGACGGTGAAAATAAGGGGTAGAACAACAAAATGGATGATGGAGTACAGACGACAGGGAAAAGACGGTGAGAACAAGGGGTAGAACAACAACAATGGATGGTGGAGTACAGACGACAGGGTACAGACGGTGAGAACAAGGGGTAGAACAACAACAATGGATGGTGGAGTACAGACGACAGGGTACAGACGTTGAGAACAAAGAGTAGAACAACAACAGTTGATGGTGTAGCATAGACGACAAGGCACAGATGGTGAGAACAAGGTATAGAAAAACAACAATGGATGGTGGAGTACAGACGACAGGGTACAGACGGTGAGAACAAGGAGTAGAACAACAAAGTGGGTGATGGATCACAGGCACCTGGGTACAGTCAGTGAAAACAAAGAGCAGAACAACAATGGATGGTGTAGCACAGACGACAGGGTACAGCCGGTGAGAACAAGGAGTAAAACAACAACAATGGATGGTAGAGTGCAGATGGTTTGGTAAAGTAGATTGAAGTGGGACACTGAAGTCGATCACAGATAATTGAGTACAGATACTCTAGAGAAAGGAGTGGAGCATATATGGTGGAGTTTATATATTGTTGAGCAAAAAGGATTGAGTACAGAAGGTCGAGCACAGATGGTAGAGTACAGATGGTTGAGAACAAGGAGTAGAACATAGATAGTGGAATGCAGATGGTTGAGCAAAGAAGATTGATCACAGAATATGGAACACATCTGTATCTGTATCTAGGTAAACAGTTCACTGCTGTCAGTGATGTTCACCGGTACCCCATCAGGTTCAGGGTTAAAGTCTGTCCCTAAATTGATGGTAGAGAAAAAACACTGGTAGATCTAGTAAAAGATTTGTTGTTCCTGTGGTTAAATGGTTTAGTTAAAAGTCTTTTGGTTACACTGGTTGCGTTTTGTGGAATTCCCTACCACAGAACATAAGGGATTCCTATACCATTTCCTGTTTCAAGCACAAAGTTAAGAAGCATCTACTTAGTACAGTTGAAATGTTTTATTCTATTTGTCTTTCTTTGCTTTTATGGTGATATTCAGCTCTTAATTCCTATGGCTTTTGTAATAATAAGATAGATTTATTCGCCTAGTCAATTAACATTTTAATTGCTTATCCTGACTGCTCCTTGCATATGTTTTTATGTTTGTGTTATAAGTGTAAAGTCCTGATTTAACTTTGATATATGATATTAATATAGTTCTCATTGTGCCAAAAATCAAAAATACAATGTATAGACATTTTCTTATACTTACATCTATTAAAAATGCATTAAATAATATTTGTGTTACTTTTGCATTTAATAATTATGTGATAAGCCTTAAAATTTCCATTTCTTGGGCATACTGCTTATTGTTTAACTTCCTATGCCACACAAGGCTATATCTTAAGGACCACAATGGAAATAAGAGTTTTCTTTAACTCTTTTTTTGTGTTATCCTTTACATATTATCTTGATTGGCATGGCTTTTTTAAATCAAACATATTTTGTTATCTGTTTTTGTGTATGTTTTAAATGCTGCTTGTCATGTAAATGCACATTTTATGTTGAAATAAATCTATCTATCTAACACAGATGGTTGAGCAGAAGAGGATAACGCTTTAACATATAAGATGGAACCAAAAAAGTTGATTACAGACACAAAGGTGTAGCAACACCGGCGATAATCTGTGCTGTTTTGACTGTAAAGCAGAGATTGTCCATTCCACAGCCATGATTATTTGCTTGGTTATACATTTAAGCATAAAAATGCAACCGGAAGTTTGCACATTCTCAAGTCCAAAACTGACGGCTTTTGAAAAACTTTTAGAGGCAACAAGAGTCAACTAATCATTTTTAATCGTGAGCGTATTTCTAACTCCATGTGTTTGCTGCTTGTGATTATTTCTTAGTTTGAGCAATAAAGACAGCGAATTATGTGCACTATGAAATGTATCACAATAAGTCCGTAAAATTTCTACGATGATCAAAGTACTTCTCAAGTATGGTAAAGCTACCTGCAAATTACAGTTTACTACAGGTCAACCATGAAGACCACCTACATGTGTTGTATTTCATATTTCAGATTTACAATATAATGATACAATCCTATTGTCACTTTAATATTAATTGCACTGTTTCTGTCTTTTTCTTTTAAGCAAGTGGATACTATGATGAGGTTCCACAGAGAATTACTGAGCCTTCAAGACCGCAAATCGTAGGACTAACATGACACTTAACACACGTACTATAATCGTAAAGCATAAGAATTTAGTAGAAATAGCTTGAAATAAGTTTTTTTTTAATATGAAGAGTACATAAAATGGCTTGTTTCTTTGTGTAAATGATATATTTCAAAGTTGCAAAAGTACGACCAAGTTGATGAACACGTTTTGCTATCTCTGTCTGCGTCTAAGACGGTTTATATAAAGTAGTAGATACATTTATGACAACGTTTAAAGCCTCAAAGTCTCAGTCGCATTAGAGGGACATTTTCAATGGTCTAATTTATTACATGTATACGATATTTCAGCCAAAACTATTTTACAGATAAACATGCTCCTATCACAAGGAAACAAGTCAATGCACCACTTCCTGCGTAAAAAGTGAAGCAAATGGCGACCGTAATGCACATCACGTGATACTTAAGAGCCAATCGGTCCATTGCCCTTCAGAATAGTCTCATTCAGCTAACAACTTTGTCATCAGTCAGCGAAAGACTATATTTTGAAAATCTTAGAGGTTGTATCCAGGAGAGATGTCTGAAAGGAGATAAAACACTTTCAATCTGTAGGTCGTAGGTAAGAGTCCCCCTGTTTTACCACTGCGTTTCTAACAATTTGTCTGCACATGGAAGAACATGCAGAAATCATCGAGAGTGATCTCTTGTTTATTGTAATTGTAACCGTCGATATTTTGATTAAATAAATGTAACCCGGAAAAATCCACCTTCCCCGAGCTGGGTTTGAACTCGGGTATCTTCGACTACTAAGCGGACACTCTACCACGTCGCCTTAAAAGCTAGCTGATAGGCAAGGGAGTAGAAGTGCCGTATTATATCCCTGCTAGATACACCCCATCCTTCTTAGAATTCGTCCACGAATTCCTGGAGCACTGAATGTCTGTGGGACTTTCTAAGGGTGCCACCACATCTAAACTCGTGAGTTATTTACGTTGGGCACCAAATGTAACCCGGAAACCTTTCCCGAGCTGGGTTTGACCTCGGGTACCTTCGATTACTAAGCGGACAGAAGTGCCGTATTATACCCCTGCTACATAAATAAAATTAATTCAGAACTACTTTAAAAGAGAAACTAAATGGCGACAACTTATTAAATTCTTTAAGATCACAGCGGAAATTTCAAAGGAATCTTTAGTAAAATATCTTGTTGATATTGAAATTTACTGTTTTTAACCTGATAAGGTGAATAGTTTCACAGTTGAATACATGTATAGAATAAATACTAAAGTACACGCCCTTTAAACATGAAACGTGTATGTCGCAATTTATTCACGTGAAATCACCTGTAAAAACAGATAAGGTTCTAGGATCACATTAGTTATACTGATATTGAAAAAAATGTACTGATAGGATAATAATCCAACCATTTTTTCTATTCACTATAAAACAATGTAGACATACCTCTTTCTTTCGTATTCAAGGTCATTTCTTTTTTTAAAAAAGCTTAATAATATATATATATTATCATTGGAAAAACTACTGCACTATATATCTAACATGTTCTTTGATTTAAAAAGCTAAGTTAGGAATGATGATGACCAAAAAAAGATCATTTCCGCCGGTAAGACATCTTTCTTGTTAAAATAAGTACAAGTTTTGATTTGTTGACTTTAACATTCTCTTCTTTATTTCGTTAAACTAATCTGTTTATAGCCAATGTTTCTGGAATAACTTGTTGTAATAAAATACGATTTCAAGGTCACAGCAAAACTAATTTTACTATTCCCGTTAAATCAGGAAGTTTAATATCAATTTAAAATTTGTTTTCGACCTGCCGAGAGAAATGGCGGGACTTATATAGCTAGAGGATTTCGAGTAAAATTCTATATTTTCTTATTTCTTTAAGCTCAAAAGAGCTCTCAGGTCTTTTAAAGCCTATCATTCATACGTGGAGCTTAGGGTCGGAAAGGGTTTGTTGCACGTGTGACTATTTAAAATCCAGTTTGGTTTAACCTTGTCACAAATAACTACGATACCTCAAATAATGATTCCATTGGTACTTTTACTCTAGTTTGTAAGAAAGTCGCGGGTTCAGTAATTATTTGGTGAGAGATTTTGAGACTTTTACCTTTTCGTATTCGACGGGCACTAAGGTAAATTACAACCATGCATTTGTAAAGTTGTATCAACTGTAATGGCGACTGTTTTAACAACTGCATGGATTTAAGAGTAAGCTTTATTATTTATATTATGATATATATTCACCTGTTCATTAAACACGTTTACGGTTTTTAATTGAAAGTGTTCCTTTAAATAATGTAAAACAACCTCCTACGGTTAAAAAAAATCTCACACAAACGTTAGCTTAAATTGTGCGTGCATTATGGCGTAACGTACTTTTGTGACAGGGCAGATAAAACATGATACTTGAGACACCAGGAAGTGTTGGAAACGTGGATTTTGATTGGCTAACGAATTGTGACCTCTTTCCGGGTGTAGTACATTTTGTCACTGATTGTATGAGGAACTATTTCGCTGTAATAAAGTAATTTAATTGTTAAAATGCAGCCTGATTGCTACTTGAATGGTTTCTTTTTTTCAAACAAAATAAAACACATACCATATATGATTTCTAGAGAAATAAAATGTATGTTTGCGTTTGGTTTTTGATGTTGTGTTATTTAAATATCCGTATTCAAGAAATCCGAACCCTCACCTGTTCCTCCTTTTATTGTAAAGTTAATTTAAAAGAAACTTTGGAAGTTAAGATTAAGTATACCTGAACTTGTTACATATTTTAAACATATCTGGGGAACAATATGACCGTTGTTTGTCTTAGGAAGTAAAACCGAATTGTTTCTTTTTGTCGTTTGTGGAAGTGGATATATGCGTTCACGTGGAAATGAAAACGCAGCGTCTTCCTTAAGTTATAAATGTATGTATACATATGTTTCATCAAAGGAAGTGATCTCGGCGTAATAAAATGAAACTGTTATCATTGTCTTAAGCTGTGAATCAAACCTTGATCTGTGAAAAAATGATTTGCACGTTTAACTTTTGGCTAGTAACGTCTAATAGAACGTGAAGTGTTTAGAAAGTGCGCGTTTCGTAATGCAAAAAAAAAAGTTACATAATACACTGTTATAATTATGAAAGACAAGAAAAAAAACTCACATATTGACATATCCAGATAAGGTTGAAATTAGAAACAAAAATACGGAAGCTTTTACTGTGCTCACGAGGAAATAATATTGCGCAAGGAACTCGGTGCGGATGGATTTATAACAGTTCTGGTAAGGAAATTAAAATTGATTGTACAATCTATCATTTAGGCGGTGACTAAAGGATGAAATAATATGATAGCAGATACCACTGCAGCCAATCTAAATGTTCCATGTCTTCTCTTTTTTGCAGAGTTGGTCGCCGGAACCAATAACCGAATCTTTATATAATAATACATATAAATGAATGAATAGTTATTGATTGTAACACAGTGACATAAAACTCGGACCGATCTTTGCAAAACGTACAAATATTGCAATGGAGTGGATCAATAAGTACGGAAAAAAGAGGAATAATAGTTAAAAACTAAAACTTCCCATTTGTTTGTACAAGTCCGCTCATATATTTGCAAGTTGTGATTACTTTAGGAAAAAAGGAAACAATTTGATGGTTCATTTATTTATTTCTTATTAGATTTTTTTTTCCAATGTACGTTCATATAACAAGTAGATAATTGTTACCCTTTTGTTGTTTTGAATTATTCTGTCTGCCTGAGTGCCTTTAAAACGACTTTAAAGTTTAAATACAATATGATGCCGGGCCCGGATACCAGGCAGATCCGGAAAGGCGAATTGGTAAATTTTTAACTATATCCTTAAAGGCAGGGATTCAATGAAGTGAAGGTTTGGTATAAAATACCGCCTTCGTAACAGAAATAGTTTAAGGGCGCTTAAGATAACACAGTGTAACCAAATTAAAGTTCCCGTTTCTATTTGTTACTACCTCTCACTTTTTTTCTCGTTTGAAACGATAAAATGAATAAATAACTTTGCATTTCACACCCTCCGATTAAGTGGTTGGCTTGGTTTTATAATGGATTTATGAAATTTGTGAAGGATGAAAAAGCGCCACGCGAAACTGGTTCCGCGTTAATACGTTCCAAGAAATCCTGTGTCCTCCCGCGTAATAAAGTTGTCACTCGTTTTACAATAAGCGAAACTTAAGAAAACAGAAGAAAGAAAATATACTGAAAATGAAAAAAGTCAGGAATATTTCATTTAAACACATGTAGCTTCATTTCACCATTTCGTGTTTTATTTTGGTACGTTGTAAGAAACACATAGGGCTCCTGACGCATACGGCTCCCGAAGGAGCTCTTTGTGTCAATTTTAGCACCACATAATGCGCTCGGAAGCTTTATGTGGCATGTCTGAACGCATAGAGCTCCCGAGAAGCTCTATACATCAGAGAGCTTCTCCAGCATACCTTAAATGTTAGAATGTTTTAATGTGTGTGTGGAGGCAGGTCAAGAGTAATGTCATATGTCACAAAGAAAATATCTAAACATACATAATTTTTGTATGTAAGAGCATTCGCTCTTTTAACATCTCATCAGAGGTAAAACAAATCGTGGCAATCTGATTAAAATCGTACCCACTAATAGCCTCACTAACCGTAAGGATTCAGTGAGATCGTATCCGTTGTGAGCAATGTAGGACAAGGACACAGTATTTAACGCGTCACATGTTTTCTCACGTGAATGGCTTGTTAACACTTTTGTCTCCCTATCAAGCGCGACATATTTATAAGATCGATAGTGGCGATGATGATGATGATGACGATTATAATCATCATTTTATCATTAATGCCCTAGTCATGACTAACCATCCCATAAACAGTGGGTGAATGCGAGACGTATAGCTGGACGACGCCAAAAATACCCATATATGTCATCCTGGCTTATAAGTAGGCGACACAAAATAGGAATGCAGCGTCCGACTTTTCTACTTAATCACCATTTTTATCACAAAGATGCAAAAATGTCAAAAAACTGAAAAAAAATATATATCAGGAATGCCAAAATATATAAATAGATAAGAAAATGGGAAAATGCAAATAAACATTGTAGATAGAATTTTATATCCCCTAATTAAGAGCTTCAAAAGGCTAGTTGTCCAAGCCTGATTGAAACCCCCGAAATACTAACTCATGTTTTCGAAAATACACATTTCTGCTGTTATGTGTTGCTTTCAGGTCATTTTGGTACCTGTTTGGTAACTGAGTTATGAAATTCTCACATTTTACATAAATACGTAGATGATAAAGGCTTGTAAAGGTCAGTTATGCAACACGGACATTTGTCACCTTTTTCTATTTCAGGGATAACATTCATTATCAATATCAAACAGGGTTATATAACTATTTCTCAGGTTACATTGTTAACACATATTGTCTCTAAGACAACTCAGGGATGGCCCAATACATTCAAAACAAAATGCGTAGCTCATCACGTGATCTAAGTGCTTGTTAAACGTTTTTCACTTTCAAACACACTTAAATAAGGTAAAGGTTTCTTATTTAACGTGGGTAGTCCACGAAAGTCCCACCTGGGGTGGATGGAACGACTTATTTCAGGAGAGCCCACGGTGCGTGAATTTTACCTCCCCGATCCCCCAATCTAGGCCGATACTGCTGGAAACCGGTTAGGTTACCAGCCAGTCCTGGGAAATCAGTCGATAACTTTGTCGCTACCCGAATTTGAATCTGGGTCGCTAGCTTCGTAGCCAAACACACCAACCACTCGGCCACCGAGTCATGAAAATCAAAAATCAAGAGCCGTCCAACGATTCTGGGTGAACTGATGTGTAACAGTACCTATCAATTCGTTCAACTGAAAATGCATCGGTCTCGAATGTTTTCAGACGTAGGATTTATGATCCAAGACAGAAAAAGGGTTATAACTCCACTTGCTCCAAGTCATAAGGCTTAAAAATACTAAAACATACAAGAAGTATAGAGTTTTTCTTGTAAATTTTCTAAAATGGCCAAGGCTTAAAACATGTCCAATCCTTTGTGTCTCATTAACATGTATAAATATATTTAAAAAAACACACACACACACACACAGGCAAATGACAAATACAAAATGTTTAAAATAGTATGGGATTATCTTTTTGATAATCATCACTTTAAAAGTGCCTGAAATGTCTACGTCTGAAAAATACAGCATGTGTGCTAACTAACATCAGAGTAAGTGTTAAGTGACTTTATCACCTGACTGAAAAGTTAAAAGCAAATTCATAAGCAGTCCTCAATATTTGCATTTATTTACTTACTTTTCGTCCGTAACGGAAAGTTGTAATGCTTCAGCAAACAATCTCGATTCAAACATTTTTAGATTATTCAGCATGAAAAAAACAACAACACTCTAAACCACTGAGGAAAAGAAAAGAATAGATTCACTGGCGCCAGTTATCTATCTGTATACGTTTATTTGTCGTCTGTACCGGGCCTCCTGCAGATTTTAGTTATTTCAGGTTTTTTTGAGTGCTAGATACAGAAAGCATTCCAAATGCATAGACACACCTGGTTCTTTTCCATGCTCATGGTATAGCACTGATACATGGGACCTAGGTTCAATGTCTCATCTGAAAGACAATTAGTAATGGTATTGAAGGAGCGGAGAATCTATGACACAGTCTATATTTGTTTATCGTCGGTAAAGGTTGCCCGTTTAATCGATGCAGTCTGCAAAGTAGAGTTATTTTAGGCTGTGGGGGATAGTGCTAGATACAGAAAGCATTCCATTACGGAGAATCCCTGATTCTGTTCATACTCATTTTGAAGCACTGTGGTCTCGGTTTAACGTCTCATCCGAAAGACAGATATGTTGGAGGAGCGGAGAATCGAACTGGTTGCGACCCCTCGATTACCAGTCCAGCGCGATCTCTGGTGCAGTTGGCTAAGGTTGAATATTTACATTCACTTTGCACTCAAAATTTTTACAATTTGTCTTGCAAAACTTGAAACCCTTCAACAGGTTCAACCGTTTTTGTAATGCTCTGTAGGTCATTTCCTTTTCCTCATCACATTTCTCACAGGAGAGGAATGTGTACACGGTAGTGTCACGGCGAGAAATATATCATTAGTTTTTTAAAGCTATTTTTTTTAAATGGCATGGAATCAGATTTTATCGTCTCCATATCTATCTTAAAACTGGGCGTTTTCTCGTCGTCAGTTTGCCTTCCAGTCCAGCCATTCGCAAGTCATTTATATTTCAGTAACTATTTAGCCGACCAATTCTTAAAAATGAGTGTGACTGAATTACACCTTGGTTTATCATATATTATGCAGTGTTATGAAAAGTTTGAAATTGACTTAATTGACACAGGTTTAAGGAAATATTTTAAGAAATGATAAATCAGTTTTGAGGTCGCTTTGCTCAGTAAATAGGCTATTACTTAACTTCATTCAAATATTTCAGTCATTCAAATTTTGAATCATTTGTTTTCATCTGAAAGGCAGAAGGGAAGTTTTCACAAAATTATAATTCAATTTTTATATCCGCTTGAACTACCTTAATGCGGAAGTTTTAACTGTCGTTCTTGTCTGATTATATTCAACTTACGCACACACAAATTGATGTCTTGTTTATCTGTCTTAGATAATACGGTGTACTTTTTCGGTCAAAGTAAACAAAAAACACGAAGGATGGTTGCTTTACGATAAATACCCATTCTCGCACGTATTTGACTATTGCGGTTAAACCGACGAAGATAAACTACTCTTCTGGCTCCGCCCCGTTGATCTAGCCTGTCAGTTGAAGAAAGGTTTAATCCACTCGTGTACCCAGCAAGAAACCGCTACCCCTTGCCTTCAAGTCAAAGAAGCTATATGGGCGGCTAATGCTACTGTACAATAACTATATCACCGAGTGCTAGTGCTCTGACATACAGCGAAAATGAATCCCAAAACTGAATTAATTTAAAGCTTGGCATTTCTATTGGTTTGGCCTCATTCTAAATCTATTCAGGGTTTTTCAAATAGAAATGAAAGACCCTGATCTATTGTAGGAAACATTGACAAAATCAGTTTTACTAAAGATTAATTTCCCGGTTTCCAGTTTTCTTTTTAAATTTTAGATGCGTGCTTAAACATTTGTAAGCTTTTGCCATTTATATTTTTCCTTGTTCCTTATAATTATGTATTTGCATGGGGCGCAAGAATAAAAGCGATTCACGCTAACTTCATTCAACGGTGTATTGTATCAGAGGATAGTAGAAAAGAAAGACAGAAAAAAGAAAGAAAGAAGGAAAGAAAGAAAGAAAGAAAAGAAAACAAACAAACAAAAAAGAAAGAAACAAAGAAATGAATAAAAACGGTCGAAATTTTAGACCAACAGTGATAAAGAGATACACAAAACATATTAATAGAAAGCCGAGATCGACTTATGTCGTGTAGAATCTTCATGAATGTCTTAGCAAAAGTAAAATGACGTCTTTAAACATAACTCTCATTTGAAAGAACCATACATTTTCGTTGAATAAAGCTAACGTTTAATGAAGTTGCTCGCTTGTATTTGCACTAAAGCGATGCTGCCACATACAAAGAACAGAATTAACCTGGCTGAGAATTCTCGTGAGAGGGGAAATACTTTTCACATAACAGCCGCAGTAATGTGCAACTGTGATGTAAGAACCAAAACTACGTCAGCTTCACATTTTGTGAATCTTATGTACAATTGTACGCTCCAATACTGGAAGGGAGATTACTGTGTGGTGTTTTATTCTGTACCCGAAGAGTGTATTTAACTAAGTATGGAGAGCTCGTTCGTAACTTTTCAATGAAATTCCCACGAAATGTGAGACTACACTTCGCCCTGCGAGTAGCGTCACATTGACATTGGGTCGTTCCGGTTCCAAAACAAGTATATTATCTTAATGGAACCGTCGGTAACAAATACTGTAGTTTCTGTTATAATTAGGAAATAGGTTTTTAGTTTGAGTGATCTACCGTCAAATAAAGCACGGTGTCGAGTTCAGATGCGTAGTAATTTAATCACGAAGGCCGTAGGCCTGAGTGATTAAATAATTACGCATCTGAACGAGATACCGTGCTATATTCGACAGTTGATCACTCAAACTTTAAAATCTATTTCCATTCTAACACATATGTATAGCTTTAAGGGACACAATTATGTGCACTACTTATCATGCAATTGTTTACGGTTATTGTCCCTGTCAGGCTATTCCGTTTACCCCGCTAGTCATTACCCACGTGAAAATGAAAGCAACAAGGTCATTTTGAGTTTATCAGTTAATAATTTACGTTTAAACAAATACCTATAATTTTATCATAGATGAATTTTAAAGAAGATAATTTAGTCCAACAATATTTCACTTATAAACAATATTTTAAAACAAGTTTGCAGTGGCGCGCGCTTATATTCAGCAGCGTGATAAAATGTATATGATACCTTTATTTGATATACTAGTATGTAAAGTTATTGACCTTGATGTGTGTAAAGTTATTGACCTTGTTATGTGTAAAGTTATTGACCTTGATATGTGTAAAGTTATTGACCTTGATGTGTGTAAAGTTATTGACCTTGATATGTGTAAAGTTATTGACTTTTATATTTGTAAATTGTTTGTTGTAGAGGAGGAGCTACATGCTCAAATAACAATAAAATTATTGTTCAGTTCTGTTCTGTTCTCGCGCATAATTCTTTGTTTGTTTATTGTCGGCAAATTGCGGATAGTGTTAGAATAACAAATGAAAAATAAACCATACATTTCAGCATATTGCTTGAAGAAATCATTAATGTAAATTTTCTCTTCAAAATGTGTATTTCAACCATAACATGACAGCTGATCTAATTGTGGCGTTAATGTCCTACTCAACCAGAGCAAAAACTCCAATGTATTTTTATTATGGTTTTATCTTATATAATCTTTAATCCTCCATTCTATATTTAAGTAAAATGTTCAACTGGCATCAAATTAAAACACTTGCGCAACAGTTTTGAAACATGTATCTTCGTTGTATTCTTATGTCGCAGTCAATCTGATTATAGCCTTAAATTATTTTTCTTTAAACTGCAAAATCTCCAGATTTCTTTCATTCTTTAGTTTCACTTTTGAGCTTAGACGTATCCTATTCAATTGTTTTCTGTAAAACATGAAGATATTGTTCGCAACAAATTCGGTTTATTATTGCTAGAAGTATCTAATTTATACAAAAAGCCACTCCCATATGAACTGATGACAAATCCTTTTTCAATTTTTAATAAACTATAATAATTTTTTCAAAGTACAATTTCATTTTTGAATAACCAAGCTTATCGATAATTGAATGTAGTCTATTAACCAACGAAACAGTAGAAACAAAATTTACCTGCGGAATTTTGCAAAACTGTTTTGGTTAGATATATATTTTTCGCTCATGAAAATTTCGAGGTCACAAATTTGTGTCCAATGACCTTTAAGGATTACTGAGAAAGGGAAACGACCGTGTTCTCCATAAACAGCATTAGTGGGGGATTACTAGTAGTTTTATAACACCCAACAAGCGAAATATTTGACCATCAATCTCTTTTTAATTATATACATGTATATCAAATACTTCACCAGTGAGTCAAAAAGGGACAGTTTCTTATAATTTCGAGAACTTTATCACACACACACACACAAGTATGTGAAGTTGGCTTGTACATTGTACATCGTAGTTCAGCTTGTAATTCGCCAGTTACAAGCTAGTAGTTGGGTATTCAGCTTGTAGTTCGGACCAAATACATCAGCATCCGTTATATTTGAATTACAAGCTAGTAGTTGGGTATTAAACTTGTAGTTCGGACCAAATACATCAGCATACGTTATATTTGAATTACAAGCTAGTAGATGGGTATTCAGCTTGTAGTTCAGCCCAGACACACCAGAATGCGTTATATTTGAATTACAAGCTAGTAGATGGGTATTCAGCTTGTAGTTCAGCCCAGATACACCAGCATATGTTATATTTGAATTACAAGCTAGTAGTTGGGTATTCAGCTTGTAGTTCGGACCAAATACATCAGCATACGTTATATTTGAATTACAAGCTAGAAGTTGGGTATTCAACTTGTAGGTCAAACCAAATACATCAGCATACGTTATATTTGAATAACAAGCTAGTAGTTGGGTATTCAGCTTGTAGTTCAGCCCAGATACACCAGCATGCGTCATATTTGAATTACAAGCTAGTAGATGGGTATTCAGCTTGTAGTTCAAACAAGATACACCAGCATACGTTATATTTCAATTACAAGCTAGTAGTTGGGTATTCAGCTTGTAGTTCGGACCAAATACACCAGCATATGTTATATTTGAATTACAAGCTAGTAGATGGGTATTCAGCTTGTAGTTCAACCCAGATACACCAGCAAACGTTATATTTGAGTTACAAGCTAGTAGTTGGGTATTCAGCATGTAGTTCGGACCAAATACATCAGCATACGTTATATTTGAATTACAAGCTAGTAGTTGGGTATTCAGCTTGTAGTTCAACCAAGATACACCAGCATGCGTCATATTTGAATTACAAGCTAGTAGATGGGTATTCAGCTTGTAGTTCAAACAACATACACCAGCATACGTTATATTTCAATTACAAGCTAGTAGTTGGGTATTCAGCTTGTAGTTCAGCCCAGATACACCAGCATATGTTATATTTGAATTACAAGCTAGTAGTTGGGTATTCAGCTTGTAGTTCAGCCAAGATACACCAGCATACGTTATATTTGAATTACAAGCTAGTAGTTGGGTATTCAGCTTGTAGTTCAGCCCAGATACACCAGCATGCGTTATATTTGAATTACAAGCTAGTAGATGGGTATTCAGCTTGTAGTTCAGCCCAGATACACCAGCATGCGTTATATTTCAATTACAAGCTAGTAGATGGGTATTCAGCTTTTAGTTCAACCCATACACACCAGCATACGTTATATTTGAATTACAAGCTAGTAGATGGGTATTCAGCTTGTAGTTCAGCCCAGATACACCAGCATGCGTTATATTTGAATTACAAGCTAGTAGATGGGTATTCAGCTTTTAGTTCAACCCATACACACCAGCATACGTTATATTTGAATTAAAAGCTAGTAGTTGGGTATTCAGCTTGTAGTTCGGACCAAATACATCAGCATACGTTATATTTGAATTACAAGCTAGAAGTTGGGTATTCAGCTTGTACTTCGGACCAAATACACCAGCATGCGTTATATTTGAATTACAAGCTAGTAGATGGGTATTCAGCTTGTAGTTCAACCCAGATACACAAGCATACGTTATATTTGAATTACAAGCTAGTAGTTGGGTATTCAGCATGTAGTTCGGACCAAATACATCAGAATACGTTATATTTGAATTACAAGCTAGTAGATGGGTATTCAGCTTGTAGTTCAACCCAGATACACCAGCATACGTTATGTTTGAATTACAAGCTAGTAGTTGGGTATTCAGCTTGAAGTTCAGCGCAGATACACCAGCATGCGTTATATTTGAATTACAAGCTAGTAGATGGGTATTCAGCTTGTAGTTCAACCCAGATACACCGGCGTACGTTATATTTGAATAACAAGCTAGTAGTTGGGTATTCAGCTTGTAAATCGGACCAAATACATCAGCATACGTTATATTTGAATTACAAGCTAGTGGTTGGGTATTCAGCTTGTAGTTCGGACCAAATACACCAGCATGCGTTATATTTGAATTACAAGCTAGTAGATGGGTATTCAGCTTGTAATTCAAATATAACGTATGCTGGTGTATCTGGGTTGAACTACAAGCTGAATACCCATCTACTTTCTTGTAATTCAAATATAACGCATGCTGGTGTATCTGGGCTGAACTACAAGCTGAATACCCATCTACTAGCTTGTTATTCAAATATAACGCATGCTGGTGTATTTGGTCCGAACTACAAGCTGAATACCCAACTACTAGCTTGTAATTCAAATATAACGTATGCTGGTGTATCTGGGTTGAACTACATGCTGAATACCTATCTACTAGCTTGTAATTCAAATAGAACGTATGCTGGTGTATCTGGGCTGAACTACAAGCTGAATACCCAACTACTAGCTTGTAATTGAAATATAACGTATGCTGGTGTACCTTGGTTGAACTACAAGCTGAATACCCATCTACTAGCTTGTAATTCAAATATAACGCATGCTGTGTATTTGGTCCGAACTACAAGCTGAATACCCAAGTACTAGCTTGTAATTCAAATATAACGTATGCTGATGTATTTGGTCCGAACTACAAGCTGAATACCCAACTACTAGCTTGTAATTCAAATATAACGCATGCTGGTGTATATGGGTTGAACTACAAGCTGAATACCCATCTACTAGCTTGTAATTCAAATATAACGCATGCTGGTGTATCTGGGCTGAACTATAAGCTGAATACGCAACTACTAGCTTGTAATTCAAATATAACGTATGCTGATGTATTTGGTCCGAACTACAAGCTGAATACGCAACTACTAGCTTGTAATTCAAATATAACGCATGCTGGTGTATCTGGGCTGAACTATAAGCTGAATACGCAACTACTAGCTTGTAATTCAAATATAACGTATGCTGATCTATTTGGTCCGAACTACAAGCTGAATACCCAACTACTAGCTTGTAATTCAAATATAACGTATGCTGGTTTATCTGGGTTGAACTACAAGTTGAATACCCATCTACTAGCTTGTAATTCAAATATAACATATGCTAGTGTACCTGGGCTGAACTACAAGCTGAATACCCAACTACTAGCTTGTAATTCAAATATAACGTATGCTGATGTATTTGGTCCGAACTACATGCTGAATACCCAACTACTAGCTTGTAACTCAAATATAACGTTTGCTGGTGTATCTGGGTTGAACTACAAGCTGAATACCCATCTACTAGCTTGTAATTCAAATATAACATATGCTGGTGTATTTGGTCCGAACTACAAGCTGAATACCCAACTACTAGCTTGTAATTGAAATATAACGTATGCTGGTGTATCTTGTTTGAACTACAAGCTGAATACCCATCTTCTAGCTTGTAATTCAAATATGACGCATGCTGGTGTATCTGGGCTGAACTACAAGCTGAATACCCAACTACTAGCTTGTTATTCAAATATAACGTATGCTGATGTATTTGGTTTGACCTACAAGTTGAATACCCAACTTCTAGCTTGTAATTCAAATATAACGTATGCTGATGTATTTGGTCCGAACTACAAGCTGAATACCCAACTACTAGCTTGTAATTCAAATATAACGTATGCTGGTGTATCTGGGTTGAACTACAAGCTGAATACCCATCTACTAGCTTGTAATTCAAATATAACGCATGCTGGTGTATCTGGGTTGAACTACAAGCTGAATACCCAACTACTAGCTTGTAATTCAAATATAACGTATGCTGGTGTATCTTGGTTGAACTACAAGCTGAATACCCATCTTCTAGCTTGTAATTCAAAAATGACGCATGGTGGTGTATCTGGGCTGAACTACAAGCTGAATACCCAACTACTAGCTTGTAATTCCAATATAACGTATGCTGATGTATCTGGGCTGAACTACAAGTTGAATACCCAACTACTAGCTTGTAATTCAAATATAACGTATACTGATGTATTTGGTCCGAACTACAAGCTGAATACCCAACTACTAGCTTGTAATTCAAATATAACGTATGCTGGTGTATCTGGGTTGAACTACAAGCTGAATACCCATCTACTAGCTTGTAATTCAAATATAACGTATGATGGTGTATTTGGTCCGAACTACAAGCTGAATACCCAACTACTAGCTTGTAATTTAAATATAACGTATGCTGGTGTATCTTGGTTGAACTACAAGCTGAATACCCATCTACTAGCTTGTAATTCAAATATAACGCATGCTGGTGTATCTGGGCTGAACTACAAGCTGAATACCTAACTACTAGCTTGTAATTTTAATATAACGTATGCTGGTGTATCTTGGTTGAACTACAAGCTGAATACCCATCTACTAGCTTGTAATTCAAATATAACGCATGCTGGTGTATCTGGGCTGAACTACAAGCTGAATACCCAACTACTAGCTTGTAATTCAAATATAACGTATGCTGATGTATTTGGTCCGAACTACAAGTTGAATACGCAACTACTAGCTTGTAATTGGCGAATTACAAGCTGAACTACGATGTACAATGTACAAGCCAACTTCACATAGCGCACACGCACACACACAAAAGATAACGTTATACTCCTAGGGCTTGATCTTGTTGCTAGTATGTGAATTTAATCTCAATGTATAGAGTTTTCATCAACAAAATAAAGCCCAGGGCAGTTTTGCTTCTTCATCTATTTTACGTTTACTAACATTTTAATTTTTAACCCCCACTTTACAGAATTATGATGAATTGCATCTATTTATAATACTTCAATCCTTTCATTGTAATTTTCACACCTATAATGGTTTATTACGAAGTATGATTGTGTAAGACGCACCATTATTTTCATCGTATTATTGCTTTTTGTTCAATTTGTATTTCTATTATATTCAAGAATTCTCTTGTGGCTTTTGCGCCGTTTTTTTTCCTGCCAACATTTAGTTAGTATATAAGGCAAATGTATTTTTGCTAATAGCTTTTCATATGTCAGAATTATTTCTGTGCATATTGGGTTTAAATAAGAATTAAATACAAATTTAAATATTAAAAAGCATGAAGAGTGTTTTTTATAAAATTAATATATCAGTGTGTGAGAGGTTTTAAAATATTTAAAAGTTTTTAGATACAACAACAATAACGAGAAAAAAAATCTTTATCAAATTAAATGGTTCCCAGAGCCGGACACGAGTACCTGAAAAGAAAAGTGGGTATCAATTGTGAGCGAAGAAAATTGAACAGATTTCGTGATTGAAAGAATAAAAATGGCATGTGTATCTTACATAAAAATCTGTACGGACAAGATTCCGTAATATTCTGGACACAGAAGTTCGTAATGAGAAAGGACTTCTTCAGAATAACTTGGAATTTAATCAGTTCTAAACTTGTGAATGACAAAACCTTTGTGCCTAGAAATTAGTATGTAGCACAACGAAACTCGTAAGCTAAGGCAACAATTGCCATGACTGTAAACAAAACTTCTGGAGAGATGAAAGCAAAAGATAGAAAAACAATTAGTGAACGAAAAGATCAAACCAGTGTTTGTTTGTTTCAAGCAAGGAGCATTTATTTCAAGATTGTAAAACGAACAAAGCTTGTATTTATTGTGGACAAAGAATGTTAAACATAAAAATTTATGTCCAAAATTGTTTCTTTGAAGCAGTCTATAGTAGAAGTCTTTGGAGAAATTTATACATCAGAAGGCGGAACCAAAGAAGAAAGGTGTCTCATGTCTATGGATGAAACAGTTTTGAAACCTCATAAACAGAAGTAAGAAAACCAGAAGTTTGAAAACAACATCTGTAAGAGGATTTTTTTATTCTGGTTCTCAGCGGCGATACATTTCTGAAGGGATGGCAGCGCCTTTACAATGATTGTGAATAAGATATTAGGTAGTAAAACATCTTAAACGGATAACAACGAAGTATGTAAAGATAAATTTGAAACTGAAGAATGGAAAACACATGCCGATTTGAGCCAATATTGTACCTATTTGTGTCGATCTCCAAAGAAAACTAGTGAAAGATTTAAACTCAGAAAGTGCGTAAGATATTCTTAACAATGTGCAACTAGCAGATATCATTTTAAGTAAAGCGAAACATCAGTGACCGATATTTTAACTGTCAACGATTACTATTTGGACTATGTACAGGGCGACAAAATTAAGATACAGCCAGGACTGTACCTGTTATCGGTGAAACTAGACTGGATATTCGGCGGAAGAACTAAGGATTTAGGGTTTGATGTAAATCAATCGAACATGCTTGTTCTGACCTATGTCAGTAATATCAACAAATCTCATACATTTGCTGAAGTTCATGGATCTTGTACGATAGACAAGAAATACTTCTGGAACATCGACTCACAAACAGACAAAATCGGGATATATTATAGCTATGGAAAACTTCAGAAACACCATTAAATTTGAAAATCAACGGCATTATGTTACATAGCCATGGAGATACGAAGAATCTTAAATGCCTACGAATAAAGAGCTTGCACTGGATCGGCTAAAATCATAGGTTAATTGCATAAAAACAAGCCCAATTTGAGATGATATGTGACCAACTACAGAAAGGTGTAATTGAAAAAAATGAATGTCAAATTATTTCAAGATAATGTGCATTACATTCCCAACTACGCCGTAATTACACCAAAGAAAACTTAAACTTCGTGACACTTAGGATGCTTCAGCCCAGGACTAAGAAAGAAGAATAAAAGCTTAAATGAATGCTTTATAGAGGGCCTATGACGTAACCCGATTTATGTCGGATGTAAATGAGATTAAAATTACACCCACTTGCCTTGGTGGAATATATTTGAAAAAGCTTCTTTTTTTAAATCGAGTTAAAGACTGACCAACTTGCCGTTACCAGGTTCATGTAGGTAGATGGAATTAGAAATCCAGAAAATACTAGAAGTAGTACCAATATACAAATATATCGTTGGAGTTATATCTAGTCCATTTTTATTAGGGACGATAGTCGAGTGCTACTCTGATTTATACAACAGTACCATTGCTGAAACAATCAAGGATGACATCTACGTTGATAACGTTATGACAGGAAGAAATAGTGTTTATAAAGCCACGGTGATATACATGGAAGCAAAACCTATCTCTAGTAAGGGATCCATGAATCTAAGGGAGTGGGTATCGAACAACGACGAAGTGAGTGATTTGTTTACTAATACTGATAAAGCTGATGTCGAACCGACATAGGTGTGAGGGCAGCATGGAATATGAAAGATGACAGATTATTGTTTAAAGTGCCCAACCTGTGACCAAGCAAAATGCCTTCAATTCTTGATCCGATGCGTCTGGATTTTCCTGTCATGTTTTAGGGGAAGATGATCCTGCAAGATCCATGGAGTATACGTCTAGAATGGGATGATTCGTTAGGAGATCATGTTAAAAAAAGTGTAATGCACTCATGTTAGATTTGAACGAAATTACAGAGATCTTTGTTCCCAGGTGTATAACCTTTGATAACACTGAGTTAAGTTGCTGAAAAAAGTTAACTCTTATTAGGGATGCATCACAAAAAGCATATGGTGCTGTAATATACTTATATCAGAAATTAGGACGACCTTTGAGGGCCAATTTGATGTTTGCTAAAACCCATTTACCTCCCATGTAAAGGATTTTGATTCCAAGATTAGAACTGCTTGTTTTTGTTATCGGCTTACATGATGACGCAAATTAAACTATGGATATCCAAGTCATAAGCAAGGATAGACTCACAGAACGTTCTCATTTAGATAGCATCAGAGAAACAGTTGTCAGTGGTCTTGAACAACAGATTAAATTCGATCAATCAGTTCAATGATGGGTTTCTTTTAAGTTCCATGTAAAAAACTATCAATGTTGCTTCAAGGAAAACAACAAAAGAAAACGCATGGACCAAAGTGGTTGACTCAGTCAATCAATGAATGACCTCAGTTTGAGCATAAATAGTTTGTCTATGTGCAATCAAGTTTGAATCGGGGAAAAAAAAACATTCTAATGCTCTCGCAAGATTCTTCAAGGCATAAGTATGAATCAGATACTTCAAAAACTCAGCTAAGTATAGAAAGAAGCAAATTCTCATTATTCACAAAATTATTACAAGATCTTGTGCTGAGATTTGTCAAAATTATGTGAGACGATGTGCTAAAAACACTTCATTACGACTGGTGAGCTGCGCAAAGCGGAACATCAGTGTTTAAAACATTTGCAAATGAACGCTTATGGTGATGTATTAGTATTGATTAAAGATGACGCCCACAGTTGGAAAAATTAAAATATTAGTAAAAAGTAATGACGGCTGTGTTCGCTGTATAAAGGTTAATACTCCACCCGGTAAAGAAAAAGATATGGACTCCTGCACAGGAGTCCCTGTTAACGATGGTGACAAACGTAAAAGAAGAAATCATGATTCAAGAACAGATGACAATAAAGGTCATGACCTCGGCGATGAAAACGACACTTTTTAATTTGCTCGGTGTTATAACGATGTTAGTGATGATGAAGTCATTGCAATTAGTGATGACGGGTATGATGTAATCAGTATAAAAACAATAAGTATAATCAATAAACTGACACTGACAAAAACAGAAAATAATAAATGAAATAATATCTGTAAAAAAATGTTTTGAAAATATAAGGAAAAATTATAAAGGACTATTTCCCAAGAATTGTTGATTACATAAAAAAAAGTTTCGGGATATGCAGATGACTGTCATGTCTTGACAAGTTAAACACAGAACTTGTTGGCTGTTGGGACTGTAGGGAATATCGCGATACTTTTCAATACGTTTGGAATTATTTCTGTGAATTCAAAATTTTCAATGTGGAATTTTAAATAAGAAATAAATACAAACCTAAATATTAAAAGCCTACAGACTGTTTTCATTCCTTCAAAGAAAAATATCAGTGTGTCTGAGATGTGAAAATAACTTAAGTCTTCTACAACAACAACAACAACAAAAATTCCCCCACTTTATTATTGAAAACTTTTTGGGTCCGTTCTGATAACCTCTACGCAATCCGAAAAAAGATGAATTCAAATGAAAGCATATACATAGATAATATATCTCAGTCTTTATCTGTTAATGAGTTAAAATCTATATTCTCAACAATACCATTTGTAGAATATGAAAAGCAACAGCGATAATGGTTCTCTTTGTTTCAACTCACAAATTGCATAAAAAATGAGCCATTTTCATTATTACTAGACTTTTTCACTTTGAATTTCATCACACTGGTCATCTCGAAGCTTACACCACTCTGAATTAATTTTGTCCACAATGCATGTCTATTGATCCTGGTTGTCAATGAAAATACACAACCATTTTAGACAGAACGTTTTGTACTGTAACACGGTGCAAGAAAATAGAAGTTTGGCATACATAATGTAGTTTAATAAGATTAATAAGATTTCGTTTAAACGAAAAAATAATTCAATTAAACGAAAAGTTACGTTAATTCGTTTAAACGGAGTGTTTATTCATTTAAACGAAATCTTGAATTATTTTTTCGTTTAAACGAATTATTATTTCGTTATAATGAATTCTTATTTCGTTATAACAAAATCTTGTTTCGTTATAACAAAATTTTATAATGATAATACGAAATATAAATTCTTTTAAAAGAAATCTTGTTTCGTTTTAACGAAATATTATTTCATTTAAACAAAATGTTAATATCTAACATATTATAAATATTATAAAATGATATTTCGTTTAAACGAAATAAGATAATTGTGACAACAACAAAAATAAGTGTCACTTTAGGGGCTCCGTATTGACCCGAGTTGTTGAACCCATTTTCGTGACTGGCGTACATTAAAGTAAGTAAATTGGCCGCTGACATATCGGTTTGTGGTATATCAATAAATCGATCCGAATGAACATAATACAGAGCACAGCCTAAGATCGCCTAGTAAATAAACATCACCCTTCTCATAGTTTGTATGAAAATCACCATTCAAAGATTCCAAAAAGTCAAAATCACACAAAAGAGAGTCAATGTTTTGGTATATTGCTGAATCATCTGGAAGAATATAGCAATTGCAAAAATATGCATCAATTTCGAGAGTGTGTCTATAAGCTAAAAGCTTCCTACACAATCGAACTAAAATAAATTTGGTATAAACTAAAAATATGCATCATGTTTTTCGAATGGACCATCATTTGTCAAGTTTAAACCATACAGTATCCCTCTTATCATTTTTATTAGTTATAAAAATTCCAAAAAAAGTAATAAACGCTAACTCCTCCACTCGCACCCAACAATATTTAATCTTTAGACGTAAAGCATTAACACTGTAATGTCATGAATTAAAGAATTAGCTTTTAAAAAACGATGCGTAATGAATGCAACAATAATAAAATGAATAATAAATACATTTATCAGTATGACATCCCAATTATAAGTCGCACAGCCTATGGTGGCTATTTCCGGTCCCAGTAAGGTATATATAATCATCCCTATGTCTTTAACATAGCAACTTTGTTAATTCGGAAACAGTTATGACCATTATTTTGATTCGTAGAGGTAGTAAAACAATGGGGTACACTCAACCTATGGCCAGTGTACAAGAATGGTACCAAGACATAAGAATTAATAGCGTCTTATTACAGATTTTGAAATTGGAGTTTAAAAAAAACCCTGAAATTTTATATAATCTCTTGGAAAATATAGTCGAAAACGAACCCTTAATCTTTAGAGGGTTAAGAATAATTTTTAAATTATCAATGATTTGACGAGGTAGTCAAAATGTTTTACGTTATTTTCAAATTTGCATTACCCTCGATCCTTTTCACATGAAAACAAAATAGTTTATTGTTTAACTGTAAGTAAAACCTGCTATTACTATTACTTTTTTCTTGAAATTTCTTACGTATTTGAACTTATTTTTCAAAAAATACTTTTAAGGAACTTACTGTTAAACCAGTCCAGGCTGCTTTCAGTTTTTTAGACATTGTGTAATTGAATATGTGCTATAAATAACTGAAGAATAAAAATTCATTGACATAAATGCAAAAATATTTAAAGCATGCATCATGGAGACATATTAACATAATTAAAACAAAGCATTTAAATGAATTCCTTATTTTACATCAAATAAGGCAATCAAAAGGTTCAGTACTAACGGCGAAGCATAACCGGAACTACCTAAACAGCAGACCTGTGCTCGCTGTCAGAGAAAGTAATTATGAAGAAAACTCTGAAAATCGGTAGGCCTGTGTCTTTTACTGGGGATGGGGTGCATGAAAGTCCGCTATAGCACATCGTAGTAATACTTAAAAGTTAATGGTAATAAAAAATGTGTGTATTTTTAATAATAAGTGTTCCTTAAATCTGGTAAGGTGACTTGAACTTTACTTTCACGTTACCCAGTTTCAATCTTGATGCAGACAATCACTCTTGCTAAGTTTCATGATACCCGTTAATACACAGTCACAGATTTTGTTTGCTCAGAGCATGTGACCTTGTTTTAGACTCCATGCGCCTCTATTTAAACAGTAATCTAGATACCCTTAGATAGTATTAGCTGGTGACCCAGATTTGTTTTAACTTTTTAAACCCAGTTTAGAAATTGTTCAAGAAATTACGAAGACAAATATTCTGAAAAAGTTGTGGAGATTTGGGTCAAACAGTGATCTATGGAGTGTTCACAAGTTTTCTATAGATTTGAGCTAGTGATCAAGTGTCGAACTAGTGATCAACTGTTGAGCTAGTGATCAAGTGTTTTACCCTGTGTAATCCGTTTACGAATATAACTGAGAAGTTACAATACAACCATTCTGAACAAGTTAGTTAAATTTGTTGAATCTGTTACTTCTAGAGTGTTCACAGGGTGAGGTCTGAACTGTTGACTCAGTTCTTGTTTCCATGTTACCAAGTTTTGACTACTTCGAATCAATAAGCTTTATGGAGATTTGGTCTGGCTAGCGTGCTGTTACTTAGGTTTTAATCCAACATTTCCAAAATTCAAACTCAACCACGTAAAATATTTTGTATGAGTATCTTGAAGATTTGTTACTAAATATATGTATAGGAAGTGAGCAGTAGCAGTACGCAGCAGCAGAAAATGTTAAGTTGACAGTAACAGTAACAGCAGTAGCAGTAGGCAAAACGTGAAGTTGGCTGTAGCAGTTACAGCAGTAGCAGTAAAGAAAACGTGAAGCTTGCAGTAGCAGTAACAGAAGTAGCAGTAAGCAAAACGTGAAGTTGGCAGTAGCAGTGACAGCAGTAGCAGTAAAGAAAACGTGAAGTTGGCAGAAGCAGTAACAGCAGTAGCTGTAAAGAAAACGTGAAGTTGGCAGTCGCAGTAACAGCAGTGGCAGTAAACAAAACGTGAAGCTGGCAGTAGCAGTAGGCAAAACGTGATGTTGGCAGTAGCAGTAACAGCAGTAGCAGTAGGCAAAACGTGAAGTTGGCAGTAGCAGTGACAGCAGTAGCAGTAGGCAAAACGTGATGTTGGCAGTAGCAGTAACAGCAGTAGCAGTAGGCAAAACGTGAAGTTGGTAGTAGCAGTAACAGCAGTAGCAGTAAAGAAAACGTGAAGCTGGCAGTAGCAGCAACAGCAGTAGCAGTAAGCAAAACGTGAAGTTGGCAGTAGCAATGACAGTAGTAGCAGTAAAGAAAACGTGAAACTGGCAGTAGCAGTAACAGCAGTAGCAGTAGGCAAAACGTAAAGCTGGCAGTAGCAGTAACAGCAGTAGCAGTAGGCAAAACGTGAAGCTGGCAGTAGCAGTAACAGCAGTAGCAGTAAGCAAAACGTGAAGTTGGCAGTAGAAGTAACAGCAGTAGCAGTAAAGAACACGTGAAGCTAGCAGTACCAGTAACTGCAGTAGCAGTAAAGAAAACGTGAAGTTGGCAGTAGCAGTACGAGCAGTAGCAGTAGGAAAGTCTTCAAAGACTGGAAAGTTTTAATGAAAATAAAATATGCTTTAACATGACCCTTCCGAGTCTATTGCGTAGGTCTTTGACTGTTTCTGAGACACTCGCAGACTTGCCAATAGGAAAAATGTTATTTTTGATATCTTGTGACCCTCCCGAGTCGATTTAACTAGTCTGCGACTGTTTCTGACACTCTCGCAGTCTTTCAGAAATTTTGGTGCCAATCGGGAAAATGTCATTTTTAAGGTCTAGGGACACTTTCGGGCTGATTTAACCGGTCTGCGACTGTTTCTGACACTCTAGCAGACTTTCAGAAATTTTGGTGCCAATCAGAAATATGTCATATTTGATGTCTAGGGACCCTCCCGATAGTCTCGCAGACTTTCAGGAATTTTGGTGTCAATAGGGAAAATGTAATTTTTGAGGTCTATGGCTCCTAACGGGTCAATTTAACCGGACTGCGACTGTTTCTTACACTCTCGCAGACTTTCAGGAATTTTGGTGCCAATCGAGAAAATGTAATTTTTGAGGTCTAGCGATCCTTCCTGGTAAGTTTTACCGGTCTGCAACTGTTTCTTACACTCTCGCAGACTTTCAGGAATTCTGGTGCTAAAATCGAGAAAATGTCATTTTTGATGTTAAGGGACCCTCCGGAGTCCATTGTTACGGTCTGCTACTGTTTCTGACATTTTTGCAGACTTTCAGGAATTTTGGTGTCAATCTAGAAATCTAGCGACCCTTCTGGTTCGACTGCACCGGTATGTGACTGTTTCAAACACTCGCAGTCTTTTAGAGTTTCCAACTGCTACTGCTGTTACTGCTACTGCCAACTTCACGTTTTGCCTACTGCTACTGCTGTTACTGCTACTGCCAACTTCACGTTTTGCCTACTGCTACTGCTGTTACTGCTACTGCCAGTTTCACGTTTTCTTTACTGCTACTACTGTCATTGCTACTGCCAGCTTCACGTTTTGCTTACTGCTACTGCTGTTACTGCTTCTGCAAACTTCACGTTTGATTTAATTTCTAATGCCAACTGCTACTGCGTACTGCTACTGCCAACTTCACGTTTTGCCTACTGCTACTACTGCTACTGCTACTGCCAATTTCACGTTTTCTTTACTGCTACTGCTGTTACTGCTACTGCTAACTTCACGTTTTGCCTACTGCTACTGCTGTTTCTGTTACTGCCAACTTTACGTTTGATTTAATTTCTACTGCCAACTGCTACTGGGTACTGCTACTACCAACTTCACGTTTTGCCTATTGATACTGCTGTTACTGCTACTGCCAACTTCAAGTTGTGCCTACTGCTACTGCTGTTTCTGCTACTGCCAACTTCACGTTTTCTTTACTGCTACTGCTGTTACTGCTTCTGCCAACTTCACGTTTTGCCTACTGCTACTGCTGTTACTGCTACTGCGAACTTCACGTTTGATTTAATTTCTTCAGCCAACTGCTACTGCGTACTGCTACTGCCAACTTCCTGTTAGTACTAAATATGGACTCTAGAGTGTTCAACAGACATTGTACACCGTACTTCGAGGTAAAAATCGGGACGAAGTGAATTCGACAGACGTCGTACACCGTACTTCGAGGTAAAAATCGGGACGAAGTGAATTCGACAGAACAGTCTCTATCGACAGAATAATGAAAATGTCTTGACTTTCTCTACCACTAATTCGTAAACTAATGTATCTAATATGGCTTGACGATATTTGCCTGGGGTACCAACGCGGTAAACATCCAATCATAAATTCATCTGGGTATCAGACACATAAATATGATACGAAGACACTATGAAACAGTATTTTATTTAGCCTGAAATAGCGGTATCTTACACCCACACCAATAATGAGCCTTGTGCTTCTCGCGTGACAAGACTAGCTTATGTTATCATTGGTGTGATTCTATTTTTAGATATAGTCGTTGAAGAATAGGATAGGAAAAACACATGTTCCTACGTCAGGCATGCTTCTTTCTTTCTAAAGAAAAAGAGGTTTAATATTTATGAGATTTCAAGAAATAACAAAACAGTGTAAACAACTACTAATGAACGTTAATCAAGAACTTTTCTGTGGTGTCAAGTTGTCTTCCTTCTCAATTTTTAACCACGTGTTTCAGTAAGTGAATCTTTTCGTTAAATTGTTAGGATATCTGAGCGATGTCTTTGATAACTACATCAGGAGTAAATGAGCGCTTGCGTTTTATCTTGCTATACTTTAGAATTGTTTGTATATTTTTCTCACATAGTATCTTATAAAAAAAGGTAAATTTGCGCTAGGCTGTTAATGTCGTGACAAAAAACAGGAAAGAAATTAATAAATGGAAAAATGCTGTATCGTTCACTTTTCATGTTAGACATGCATGCCGTCTATAATTGTTATGTTATGCAGTATTAATATTCGTATCATGACGTGTGGAGTGTAAAACCTGAATGTAGCAGGACGTAAATTTATAAGCTATGCTTACACTATCTTTTGACAAAGTTCAAACTTTTATTAATGTGAATCCGTCATCAACATGAAAGATCGACATCTGCTTATTTTCATATAGCAGAAATAGTAACTGATACATTTTTTATTTTAAATGATTTAGCATCGGAAATGTATACAGTTGCATTTCACAGTACAGATTGTTCTGAATTAATTTTTATTACTGATATTTAATGCAACTGCACTATAATTAGAAAATGAGTTGTCAATCAAATGTAGAAAGTGTTAACCTTACTTCCGGTACCAATCTGAAACACGTACTTGTGGATAAACGTTAATGAATTTAATTAATTCAATTATCTTACTTCGAAGAACTTTGTTGTTGTAGTTTTGTTGTTGTTTTGTTGTTGTTGTTGTTGTTTTTTTGTTTTTTTTTATTATTTAGTTTTTATACTATATTCATAACACACAAGTGGTCAGTGACAAATAACACATTTGTGTTAAACAACAAAGTGCATGAATCTGAATTCCATTTATTTATTTTTACAACCTTTGAGTAAAATAGATACGCGTTTCCCAGTGAAAAGATTTTGTCCTTCATTAATTAGTTTGTTTACTTTTCCTTTTTAAACAACTTATTTTAGGTTGAATAGAAATATTTGCCGGCTACAATTTGAAAGAAAAAAAGAATGCGTTTCGTCATCAATCTCATTCATAAATATACACTCAAATACGAGGGTTGTCCCAAAATACCGTATAAAATCAATTTATATAAAAAGCAAATCTCTCAATATCATAACTGATATTATTTACAGGTAGTTACATCCTTATCCGACAAAATGCAAAAAACCATTCTAGTTTATCTTGAGTAGCAATGTTTTTACACACTTCACAGTAACATCGTATAGTATGTCGCGGCCTGTACCGATAACCAACGTAACGTCACGCACCTGACGTCGCACTTAAAGTTTTTCAAAGTACTGTCCCTGCTGCTGAATACACTTCCTGTGACGGTCCACCCAACGTAAAAATGTGTCTGCAAACCACTGAGATGACAAGGATCGGTTAAATGAAAGTACAGCTTGTTTTAAGTGATGAGAGTCCGAAAATTTCCTACCGCGTAAATGATCCTTTAGAGAGGGAAAATATGCAAAGTCTAGCGGAGCAAGGTCAGGTGAATAAGGCGGATGTGTTATTCTTCTGAAGCCTAGAAGTGCTATCTCCAGTTCAGTTGAGGCGGCTGTGTGTGGTGGTGCGTTGTCATGGTGATAAATTACATTTTCTAGGTCTTGTACAATGGCAGGCCGCTTTTTTCTTATAGCCCTCATTAGACCAACGCGTACAACCTGAAATGGATAACGTTACTTTCTGTGTGCACGGTAAATTAAACATTTATCAAAATGATAGATAATTAACAGTTTTATTATTATTATAAACTTATTTTTTAACTTATCAATTTTATTATTATTATTATCATTATTACCGGTATTACTATTATTATTATTATTATTTTTATTATTATTATTACCTTTGAGTAATAATCTGCATTGACTGTTTGACCAGGAGGGACCACATGTGTTAGGATTATGCCCTTGTTATCCATGAAAACCATGAACATTATTTTTCCCATGGATTTTACCGACTTGGCTTTTAATGCTGGGGGTGTATCTGGAGTTTTCCATATTGACGACTGCTTCTTTCCTTCAGGCTCAAAATAGTGGGCCCAGGTCTCATCCATAGTGATTATTTTATCAAGAAAGTTCCTATCACGTTCATATTGGCGTATGAATGTGCACGAATCTCTAACACGACGCTGCCTCTGTTCTTCAGATAAAAGGCGAGGAACCCACCTAGCGCACACTCGAGACATACCGAGCTCCTCTGACATAATTCTCTGAACGGAAGATTTACTTATTCCAATGAGTCCCGCAAGTTCTCGCACAGTTTGTCGTCTATCAGCTTTTATGACGTCAGAAACCCTTTGAATTACAGCATCGCTGATACCTACAGGTCGCCCTTTTTTCAGACCTGTGTCTGTCCATCCCGTTGTAAATCGCTTGTGCCACTTATAAATCAATACCCGTGATGCCTTGCAATGCGTTCTGGATGATTCCATCTCTTTTATTGTTTGTCCTGGTGTAAGGCCACGTTCAACACAAAATTTTATTACAGACCGATGGTCCGCCTTTTCTGTTGGCGTCGCCATTTTTTTCAAACTAGAAAACGAACGTGCCAGTTGTAAACGTCATAAAAGAAAAACAAATGACGTCATTTACGTACCAACGTCATCTTTAAACGCGCCAATAATTTTTCTTTACGTCAATATGAATTTTGTTTCGATACTTGTATTTTTCGCCGAGATATTTAGAAGTAAATTTTACAAATAGTATTTTGATACTGTCCGTTTTTGACGTCGGCCGCGCGGCTATACATGGCCTACTAAATATATGTATAAAATTCACATTTTTGTGCAAACACTCTCAAAAATTGATCATAATATGTGAAAAACAATACTGATTAAGCTTCACAAAAAATTAAATCCATGACACGTCACATTGAAAAAATATTAATGAATTATACGGTATTTTGGGACAACCCTCGTATATACTAATACGGCAAAGAAAGTGTGCACTTGGTAAGAAGAACTTTTATACTAAATTTGGTAATTATCAGAACAGTGTTTTACGTGAGAATAACATAGGGATGAAAAGTAAAAGTTGCAGATTTGTAATTTTTTGCCTTCGGATGTTTGTCAAGTTACGTGACAATTAATCAATATCTGTTGTGGCCTCCTCCTCTACGGATCAACGCAAGTATTCTAGACCGCATGGACCTGACGTAGCGTCTTCTGACGTCGGCGGATACCGTTCTATTCATGAACTAAGGCTGCAGACAAGTCATTGATATTGTTAATAACATGGTTCTTCCTTGCTCTCCAACCAAGCAAATCCCATAAATGTTCAGTGAGATTCATGTCCGGAGAGCAAGCCGGCCAAGGTAAGACGTTAACGTTACGTCTAGCGAGATAATTTCCGCTAAGTATAGCAGTATGTCGCAAAGCTCTTGCGCAGTGCTTGTAGCGGTTTTGGACCGATGACTCATGTGCATCAACGTCTAATGTCTATCCTGGCGTGCCTTTGTCACCGTCGAGCTACTGCATTGTGGACGATCTCTTACGCTTCTATTCTGGTAACTAGCAATTTAAGTGCCTGGCGACGTCAGCAACGCTGACGCCAGCTGCGAGTTGCAGGAGTGGCTGAATTCGTTGTTTTTAAGCCGTTTTTGAACTGAGATTTATTACTGCATAACAAGTAAAGACATCAGTCAGAGTCAACCTTTACCTGTACACACCTTGCACGGATAGCACAGGCGAAAAGTTGCATAATACCCTGGCCGTCTATGCGGATAAATATTGGGTAAATGGGTGTGCGAGAAGGGTTATTTCCCCCGCTCATGGTGATAAATCCGTTGTTGTAAACGTTATGCCTAATATAAAAAAATGCACACTTCCTTTTTCGTGTTAGTATAGTGTAAATGAGTGCGTCAGTTACTTCATTCATATGATTTCATAGATAGTCGGATTTACTAAATGTGGAAAATTTCCGATACCTCTTTGTCAAGTCCACATCAACACATTTCTTTGTCAATATTGATGATATTCCCATGTGACTCGCTCGCCAGTAGCATCCTGATCAAACGTGAAATAAAACAAACGTGACATAGTATAAGACGTTCCTGAACCTGATCATTAGACAAATTAGCAGTTGCGGTTATTTTTAATCGATCCCTTTTCAAAGACGCATTTCTTTTTAAACATGAGCCTAATAAGTTATCAAATTTCTAAGTAAGAACTATATACACGTGAGGTCACCATATATATACCTTGCAGTTTTCTACTTATATAATTGAGAGCTACTTAGTTTACGGTCAGAACGCATGTATGCTGGTTCAGCCGGATTTTGATATCAAGAAGCCACGTGGTTACAGTAGCCAAGGAAACTGACATTTTATGCAAGATTTGAAAAGTTATTTTAGAAACTCCATTTGATCATAAACTTTTCGCATGCCCAAAAATTGACAGTTCATAAATATGTGTTAAAGGACTCACTCGGTTTCAGTATTTATTGAAATATTATGAGGAATTTGTTATATGGAAATATTTTTTCGAAATATTGTTTGAAAATTTATTTGTTTGGCCATATTTTGAATGAAATTTTAAATACGATTTATTATTTTTAGATTAATGCATGTTAAATGGTATTCAAAAATGGTTTGGGATATACAACAAGCGTGCCTTGGAATACACAGTGGAACAAGAATTGAAGTGTATAGTAAGTATATTTTGTAGAATAGAAAAAAACGCTTCAAAAATATGTGTATACAAATGTATATATTAAACAGATCAGTGGAATCTTCCACTACTTTTAACTTAGGACAGACTCTGCTTTATCGATAAATTATTCCCTGTTAGTTTCGTCTTTTTATTGGGTTAATAATAGGTTTCAATTTGTTCTATGCATAAATGCATGTTGTAAGTGGTGTTGGGATATTAAGGAGATATGTATATAAATATAAAACAAAAACTCGAAGATCATCACTTGAAATGTAAATGTAACCTTACCTAAACAGACATAATTTGACAAACTTGTAGCCTAATTGACGGAAATGAAATTTGTCTGTCTGTCTTAATTCTAAAATTAATTCTGAAATACAAGTTTAACTCAGTCTTAAAAAATAAAAAAAAATTATTGCTAATCAGTTTAATGATGAAATAAACAACATCTAACACGGCTAGGTTTTGAACGTTGGTCACAATTCATGGTGTTTGTGATGAAAAACACTTCCTTTTTTTGTAAACTCTGTACTGATCTAAGAAAATGATAACAAATTAACTAAATTCCTGTAAATGGTGTTATGTGATTGTGACAGGTAAACATTGTTATGGAAAATATTGTTTGAACAAAACCGAAAAATATGTTACTATATTTAATTAGAAGAACCACTATGATCTCAAAAAGTACAAATTTATAAAACTACACTTAGGTATATTAAATGTGGCGTTTAAAATGTTGAATAAATTTTACTTTTTTTAGTTTTAGTTTGCATACAATTATATATTAGTAATGGAAGACATTCATATGTATAGATATAATACGCATCGATATCCAGTTATTTTAAAACGACTTACAGATTCATAGGATAATGTGTTCTCAGTTCATCTGTTTTACGTGAAACTTTACATACCTTTATTTAATATACTAACTATACACTTATCTCATTGTTATAAAACAAACTAAAAAAAATACTTTTCGCTACTTGCTTACCATGTTCTCTCATACCTGCCATCTGAGAGTAATTAAAAAATGATACCTGTAGCCTGATAAATATGGAAGTTATTCAGATAATCTTATTTTTTTTCTATTAAATATTGAGCATGGGAAAAAAGCCATTATATAGTAAAGCTTGGAAATAAAGGATGAGCAGTGTATGTTAAGGTTTTCTTCAACGAAAATATAAGACTTAGGTCAGTGTTGAAAGCGGGCGGGGGAAGAAACCCATTAAAGCTGAAGGAATTAAGAATTGTAATAATTGTTTTAGTCGGGCTGAAGACCCTGTAAATACAACTCCACTGAGTTCAAAATCAAAATCATTTTGAAAAATGAACCGAAATAATATGGAAGGTTCAAACACGTTTCTTTCATTTAATTTTTTTTTTATTCTTTAGCTATTTTTGTTATTTTTGATGAATTGTTGTTGTTGTTTTTTTCATTACTTAATATTTCTGTTTAATATGGAATGCGAAACGTTGTTGTTTTCAAATTAGTAAAATATCAATTTATATTTTTTCATCACCGTCAATATGTATTTAAACGTCAAGTGTACTCTGTAATGATGTGTTTGCATTTTGTAACCTCTGTTAGTATTTTGTATTATAACATTACGACAACAACAAAACATGTATATATGATAATTTGTTCATAATATGAAACCTAACCATTCGATAGCGTTTGATACAGAAAGCATGCCATTCTTTAGACACGTTTTTCGTTTGTTCTTTTACAAGCTCGGTGTATGACGCCGATACCTGGAAATTGATTTCATGTCGCATTCGAAAGACAATTAGTAGTATAACTGGAAGAGTGGGGATCAGTCACGTGCAAGGATCCCTTCCTTTAACATTTGCCTGATTGAATTTATTTGTTGACTTTGTTTCTATGGAATTCATTGGCTGAAGGAAGACATACAACATCCGTGGTGTTTAGAATGTAGTGATAGAAATAAAAAATTCATTGGTAAGATAATTTCAAAAAATGGTAGCATAGAAAAACTGAATTAATAGCAACGAAAATTCAGTTCATGCAACTGGTTTCTCTCTAACTACCGCACCTAACCTGTAGGCTGTCCCTTTTTAAGCCAGTGAACTCGATCGTAACAAAATCAACAAACATGGAAACTTTCCCTATTTAAGCCAACGAACTCGATTGTAGCAAAATCAACAAACATAGAAACTTTCCCTATTTATGCCAACAAACTCGATTGTAGCAAAATCAACAAACATGGAGACTGTCCTTATTTTAGCCAATGAACTCGATTGTAATAAAATTAACAAATATGGAGACTGACCCTATTTAAGCCAATGAACACGATCGTAATAAAATTAACAAATATGGAGACTGACCCTATTTAAGCCAATGAACTCGATCGTAACAAAATCAACAAACAAAACTGAGAATGCATATATGCATATAAATTCTATTACACGTATTAATTACAAATGAATTCACGGTTTCGATTAAGTGAATCATTCAATACAAACCTGTTTTTACAATAAAAATAATAAAGGATATAATATCATTAAGGATTATATGAATACAAATAAAAAATCCATCTAATGCAAATCTAGATTCATTGCAGATTGATTACAAACGAAGACGTTACTAATACTAATTGAATACTAATGAAAAAATATGAAATACAAATCAAACAATATAAACCGCTAGTGGCGGGATATAAACATCTTAATTATTTGCTTACATGATTTTGTTACTTTTTATGAACAGTTTACTTAATACATAAATATATATATATATTTGATTTCTGTGTTGCTCTTGAAAGCAATTGTCAAGTATTTTAGGTTAACAGAGATCACCATGGTATTTCCCCTATTTTTAGCTTATCTGTTTCGAAGAAAAACTCGAGCTGTTATGATCGATAGATCGTCTACGTTGTCGTGCAAAAACTCCGATGTAGCCCGTTAGTGGTATCACCAAAAAAACTTGGAATACTTGCTTATAATGAAAGGATGCAGTTGTAAGACAATGGGCATTATTCTGAAATATATTTTTGGAGTTAGGCCCCTTTTTAATTTTGAATGTTTGTCAAAATTGGTTATTAAATGGAATGATTTCAAATCTATCAGAGGTATCAATATGAAACTAGGAATATTTACTTATGATGACAGATTGCAACTTGAAATTTTTGTTGAAATTGGTTATTGATATGGAAAATTTTGAAAACTATCAAAAATATTGTATTCATTCTTGGCATACTTGATACTGGGGACAGCATACTTGCTACTGGGGACAAGGCACATCTGTACCACAAAGGACATTACTAAGTGATCAGTGTTTTTCGAGAGTTATGTCCCCTTTTCACATGGAAATAATTAAACTTTTGTATAAATACATCTTAAGTGAAGTGCATAACAGCTATAATTGAGTAGCACCATATTACTCAAACTTTATTTTATTAAGTCGTTGCTCTTAACATACGAGCGTTGGCTTATTAGAGTCTCAAATTAACACTAAGATCACTTAGATAAAGCAAAATAACATAAAACTGATTTTCAATTTCCCCTCGTGGTACACTAGATATTAAAAGCGTTCGTTCAAATTTAGTTTCTCTATCTAAAACCTCATTTACATTTGCAACGGGCGCCGTGCGATAACGTCGTCTACGATTTTCTGTACGGTTTTTCGGGCATCGTAGGTGGCTACGTGCTACGGTGTATATGTTTACTTTGTATACGAGTATGAAGGTGTCCAATATATAAACACATCTGAAAAATAGTTTGCCCATCTCAAAGTCGCCGCACGGCAATGGTGCGGCGGCGGGATGACTGCGCGATATCCGTGCGATTTCACGGGCACCTAGCTGGAACTTTGCGATAACTGTTTGAGGGTCATATGAATGACTGACGACTCCACAATCTCCCTACGATTTTTGGCAACATGTCCACCAAAAATCTTGTGATTGCTGCACGATCAAAGTGCGGCCTCCGAACGATGTTCGTGTGGGGATTGTGCAATGGCAACTACGATATGTCTACGGGCTACGGGTTTACTATTTTTTAAAATAATGTATTACTTTTTAACTCTAAATCGTAGAGGCTGCGGAACCCGTAAATCCATACGAAAGTCTCACGGGGCCACCGGCCTCCGCGTGGATGCCGTAAGGAAATGGATAGACGGGCAATTTACGGGCAAAGATATATATGTGTGCTGATATATTTATAATACCACAGCATAAGTAAATTTATGCGAAGGTATTGCAGTACCAACGCCAAAATAAATATGTAATATCACAGAATCAGAGCATAGGTAAATACAAGAAATAAAGGAGTGCAAATACATGTATATGCTGAGGTTTTACAACTGTGCAATGGTAAATGTAAATATGTGCTGAGGTAATGCAGTACAAAAGTTAAGGTTAGTCTGTGCAAAACTGTTGCAAGCTCTGAAAGAGATCATAAAACTCAAGGAAATGGTCGAACTGGGAGACTGTTCAGTCTTTTTACATTTTAAGGGAATTATTTTCTTAGAAATTTAAAATTACGGACTGTTTTATAAAAATGTTTGTATTCTTTTAACGATTTTTTTATCCAAAGAAAGAAAGCTAGAAGCACATATATATCTGGCTTATGGCCATTTTCAGTCTGCTTTCAGCCAGTTATCGCAAACATTTTTTCTCGTATAAAGATGCGTACTTATTGATTTTTAAATTACATTGATTTATACCATGCTTCAGACTTGTCACGAATATAAATACAAAGAAAATGAAAGACCATGCGCAGTCTGTCTGTCTTTCTATATGGTGAACAGATAATTATTTTTTTCTCACAATTTCAGAATAAAATGGCGGGTTCCTTGTCATGGCAACGCTGTTCAACGGTCCACCCAGCAAGTCTTGGTGAGTAACTTTGAAACTTTCTATTTTTTATCGTGCTAATGACAGAACTAATTTATATTTTCAGATGCTGTCAGCTAACATATAGACTTCCACCGCCCAAGACTTTGATTGGATGGTGGATTGTGCATTCTTTTATTGAGATCATTACGCAAAATTGTAAAGAAAAGTCATTTAAAAAGCGAAACATTGCAAATACCTACAGTTACGTTCAAGAAAAGAGTACACGAACAGCTAATCTTGTTGTGTCGCAATATAGAACACAGAAAAAGACATATGGTTTAGTAAATAGCATGTCCACTTGAACTTTGTATATCATCTCTGACAGAAATGAATAACAACACAGTTATTCTTTAAAAAGTAACTGAAAATATATGACTCAGGAAGATTTCTTGAAAATTATATTTAAAATAAAATGTTACAGAGAAACTGGAGAGAAAGCACTGTAAAGTCTGTAAATTCAAAATGTGAATCATCTGAACAGTGTTTATCATTGGACATGCTGATATTTGACCTTGAACTCAATTGACCTTGACCGTTAAGGTCAAAGGTCAAATTTTAAACCTTCATAACTTCATTATTGTTTAAGCTATGGCCTTCATATTTGGAAATGATATGCACATGAACACTTGTTATTCATATGACATACTTCACATGACCCTCAATCATATTCAGCATTGACCATTATGGTCAAGTGTTAAATTTTCAAGTCTTCATAACTTATCATTTGTTTATGCAATGAATTTTATATCGTAACATTAGATACATATGATAATTGTGTTTTGTTTCACATCCTGAAATATTTGCCTTGAGTTCTATTTGACATTAATCATTGTTAGGTGATGTATACAAGCAAATGATAAACTATTTTTGTTCCTACTATTATTTAGTGCTGTACAATGCGGTGGCATTGCATTTTTAACAAATGCAGTCTTGTTGGAGTTATTATTGATCTCTGGAATAAAGTCAAGAGAAGAAAGCCTAAAAAGTAAATACATGTCCTTATTTCAGCAAAACATCCTCAAACTTGGACGAAAGAGGAGATCGCGGTTTGGTTACGTTGGTGTTCAGAGGAATACTCCATTGAAGCTATACCGCCAGAGAAATTTGATTTAAATGGTAACTGAATCTAACCAATATTATGAACTTGATTGGTATAGGTCACCATGAACTTGTAGTTTATCTGCTTTTACCTGCTTGGACCCAAATTTTGGGCTCTAAATTTGTTTTTTGAATCAGCTTACGTTCTAACCTTCTCTTGTATGGTCATTAGAATGTCTGATATACTGAACAACCTACAACGTACCTAGAATTAATGGTCGTAAAGATTGACTTTATCCGGAAGAATACCATAAAAACCTTACCGCAGAATCAACTCCAGTTTTTTTTTTTTTTTTTTTTTTTTTTTTTTTTTTTAAATTAAATATCAACAGTCTGTTTTGTTATTACATGTTATTTGGCAATATTTTCCCTTTTCTTAAACCAGTTTTCTAGTTCCGGCCTAACCTATACCTATCCTCTTTTACAACATAACTTATAAAAAAAAATTTGATGCTACATTGACTACCCATGACATCAATGTTTTATAAACCGTGGAAGCTCTGAAGTTTTCAAAGTGAAAAATTAAGCATAGAATAAGTAAGAAAAACTAGGGCATGAAGCATTGTGATTCTTTTTGAGTTTTGTCGAACTATATAGATTAATATCTGTAACAGTGAAAGATTCAGTTTCCCTTCACAGTTAAATTTTAGAGTAAATACGTTAGTGCATTTTTCTTTGATTTCTCATAGAGTATTAAGAAGACGCACAGTTTTCGTGTTGCATTTGTTGAAAGTTCTGTCTACAGCGTCTTTGGGGCGGTAACAAGATCATGATAATTATAGATTTATATCTGATTAGCTGATATCCTTTAAAACAGATCGAGCAGATTTTATGTAGACACGAAATTTAATATTGCAGCGCACGCGGACGCGCGCGTGCATGTTAAAATAAAGTTGTAGTTTTTTTAACTCTTAAAAATTTTCAAATATTCTGTATAAGTCTAAAAGTCTGGTTTTATTTTATTTTTTTAAGTATATTTAAGTCTTAAAGAGGTTTCTATACAATTTTACTAAACCTTTTTGACTATCATATTTTAGGAAACAGCTTATCTTCATTTAAGATTTTGGGACTGAAAGCTAGCAGCACGTTGGCCTTCGAATAAAAAAAGATAAACTTGGCTTTGCTATTTGCTTTAGGTCATTAAAAGTTATTACGAATGCCACTTTTAGTTAATTAAATAAAGAACTTTACTTTTTAGGGAAAGCACTTTGTTTGTTATCGCGGAGTGATTTCATGGAAAGAATTCCAAGAAATGGAGATGTTCTCTATAACTGTCTACAGTCCCTCGTCGCAAAACATGCAGGTAACTTTGAAAACTGTTTTGAACATTGAGGATAACATGACAGTGAAACAGGTGCGGGTTCTACTGACAATCAGGAAATCATCCCACCTTAAGCTATTTAAGGGGAAACTTCTCGTGCATTTATGAAGCTTTTTTTTTAAAAAGAACTGATAGAAGAGAACCTGATGACTCTACATCGTTCACCCAAGCACTATTCCATTGACCTTTTTTAAACCTGTGATGACCTTAATTTAAATTTGACCTAGAAATCGCCAAGACAAACACTTTGACTTAAATCATGATATCTCAAATTTGGCTTCCAGAGTGTATATAAGATTTTCCTTTGATCTAAGCCAGTGGCTTAATATTTTACGCAAAATGACCCATACTGAAACTTGACCTTGAATTTTACCAACACAAACATTTTCTCTTAAGATCATAATGGCTGGCTTTAAAATGTGGCTTCTGGAGAGTTAACAATGTTTTATTGAATAAAGCCAGTGACCTAGTTTTTGTCTCCAGATAACCCATATTCGAATTCGATCTAGAAATCATCAACACAAACATTGTTACTGAAAATCATGATTATGGCCTCTAAGGCGTTAACAATATTTTCCTTGGATTTAAGCCAATGACCTAGAATTTTGCTCCAGATAACCCATATTCGAACTAGAGCTAGAAATCACCAAGACAATCATTTTGACAAAAAATAATGATATCTGAATTCAAAATATGGCCTGTAGCGTGTTAAAAATGTTTTCCTTTGATTTGGCCTGGTTACCTCTTTCTGATCCTACGAGGGTTTTTAAATAATTACGCGGAAAACTTCTGTAGTATCGCTAATACAGGTTTTACTTTGTCAAAATTTGTACAAAATGTAGACACAACTTCTATAAGCTTATACATGCATTAGTTATGTGAACACCCCTCGTACATGACCCATCAAACTCGTCAGACGTATCATCAAGGCAAACATTCTGGGCAGGTTTCAGTAAAACTTGATCAAAATTGTAGTCTCTAGAGTGTAAACAAGGTAAATTGTTGACGACGGTCGACAAAAGACGGACAACAGGGCATCACAAAAGCTCACCCTGAGCATCATTCATGTGAGCTAAAAAGGTGGAATTTTCTTGGAATTTACCGCAATATAGGAGTAACGCTTACTATAATTCAGAGAAAAGTTTTATGTAAAAGGACTGTTTTATTTACACTATAACAGTCGCCTTTTTATTGCGTCAGTTTAGTTTACCCTGAATATATTTTAGCAGCAGAATTATGTAAAAGGTCGTTACTATGTTTCGCTTGATAAATAAAATGGAACGTTAAGCTCAACGAAACACGTACGTAAGTTTCAGCCTCTCAATAACTTAAATAATATTTAAAGAGAAAATGTCCTACAACGTGTCATTTGATAACTTTTTTCTTAAATATCTGACACACTTTGCATTCCAGGTAGCGGCGTAGTCTTTCAGCACGGCTCGGCCAGTGCAAGTGGTGCTCAAGACATTTATCAGTCATTTGGTGGCGACCATCGCCCTGCAAACCCTCCATTTGCATCTAGTTCAGGTTTTTTTCTAGACGTTATGTTGATTGTCTTACCTCGATATGTTTCTTACAAACTTCCATCTGTAGCAGAAAAGTGCTATGAATCTGAAAAAATAAATTCCCGGTCCACACGGAATTCAAACTAGACATACTTAGACACACTGAAAACGTCACCACTAGACCACTGAACCAAAGAATCGAATCATTGACGATGTTGTCAGAGATTACAGTTGTACTACTAGGTGGTACACAGGCGACTCAATTTGTTATAATTACCTCACTTTTGATAAATCATTAAGTGTAATTTTAGTCTTGAACTATAAAACATTTGTTTGTAGACAATTTAATAGTAGAATGCATTATGCTAGTATTTGAAATGCAATTTCAATAATTTGATAATGAACTGTATCCTTAAACTAACTTTGTAATTCTAGATCCTATGTCGACAGCCGGGTTCCTGCTAGTACCATCCAGCAGCCCCATGGTGCCTCCTCCCTCAGTTCCTATAACCACAGTGCCCTGTACTGTACCCCGCTCAAGCTTTGTACCGATCAAACCGCACACGTATATTTCCATCCCAGTCCAGCATCCACAAGGTAACAACGTTCATGCTTATCCCGTGTCCGTGTGTATAGACTTGCCTTACGGTGACGACGCAAGACGTATACCATCTCGAAAAAGTCTGGTATTAATGAAGAGTGTACACAGTTTGAACGTAAAGTGAACTTCACACTGCAAGTTTGTTTTAAAAGGGCATTATTATTTCAGACTAAGACTCCCCGGATTTAAGCTGTCGACCAATTTATGCTCTAGGTGTCTAATTTGGTTTACGTCTTAAAATTTTTGTATATACAGACAGGAAATGCCTCAAAGTTTATGAATTATAAATCAATTTAAAAAGGTATCTTGTACTTAACAATGAGGCTTATGTCCATAGTAACAAACGACGAATCTTAAAGTTTCGTGCTATCTTATGTGTAGAATTTTCTGTGCAGATTCATTGTTTGCTGGACCTTCTTCAGTAACCGAGCAACCGTCGCCAGGCAACGGACACAGTCTGGACTCCCTGAGACAGGACAGATCGTCAGGTTGGTATGTTCCTACACACACAAAATTAGCATTTTACTGTATGTAGAAAGAAACATTAACACTTAAGTTCTCTTGACAAATTTTTCATCCATGCTATGCCACATTGTGAAACTAAAGCATTGGTTACGGCAATTTGATTGCGGATGGTTTATGTATAACAAAAAAGCTTTGAAACGATATTTATAATGGCTCCTTAGAACTTGTATATGTAGGCAATATTTTTAAAGAATACATAATGAATTGATTAAAAACGTACTGTTTTTGATCATTAGAGTATTTATTTTAACGCACAGGAACATTTTGACATTATTAACTGGACGCGTTGTATTTTCTTTTAGTTTTTTTTATGTCCCTGGCAGTTCCATCAATCATACTTCAAAGAACGTTAATGCTATGAAACCACAGACCATTTTCTATCTAATTCTGATCGGTCAAGACATAAGACGTCTTACACGGTATATCATTGCTAATGTTTCTGACTTTCGTGATTCAAGGCAATTTACGCTTTCATCATAAACATCCAATTAATGATATGCATGATGAAACCATTTGAAAAAAAAATAACGAGAACAAACGAACTTCGGTGTTGTTGTTGCATTTTAGAGTATGTGTCATTGTGTTTCGCATGGAATTTCAGATTGTCGTCTGCTCTGGGAATTCATTTATCAGCTGTTATCGAACAAGAAGTATAGCAATTACGTCTGCTGGGAAGATAAAGAGGAATACGTGTTCCGAATAATAAATCCAACAGGTAATCACATTCACAATCATAAATCCTACAAGTTTTCACACTCCGTACGATAATTAGAACTGGTGATCACATTCCGAATTATAAGCTCATCAGGAAGTCACAACTGTTAACAGGCTTCATGTTACGAGAGAACCCCGTTTCAGTCTGTAGGGAAAATGTTCCATTCATCAGTTCTTTGTTTTCTTGATCTTTTGAAGACTGGACGGCTGGGAGGTCCTTAGTATAGAGCATCAGATACGTGTTCTTTGATTCCACAGAAATGTCATGATACTAATGAGAATGTAACAAAGGTGCTTTCTGTGTGCCTGCAGTTTCAACAGTCTTTTGTGATGTTTTAGAAATACTAATTTTATGAAGATTTGCTTGTAGTGTGTGTTGATTGTGATGTCATCAAGGATTATGTTATCTAACTGATTTTCGTTTATTACATTACATGTAAATCAGTTGACAGACATGACCAAATAGCGGAAGAATTATTGTTTTGATTGACAGGTTTAGCCGAGTTGTGGGGCCAACAAAAGAATAGAACTAACATGACGTATGAGAAATTATCGCGTGCTCTACGGTACTACTACCGCATGAATATAATCAAGAAAGTCCAGGGGAAAAGACTGACCTACAGGTATCTAGAAATGTTTTTAATGTTAAGTCTCCACATGCTCGTATACCTCCACAATGGAATTTAGATAAACTAAAGTTTCAATAATATGAAAGTTCACAATTGCCACCAAACACCACTTGCTTCATGAATCAGCATGACGACATTATTAAATAAAGTGGCGTATCACATTTGCCAGATAATGTCCTATTTAAATAGTTTGTTTTTTCCAGTCTTGTCCATATCATTCTGGTTTCCCTTTATTAAGTGGGTTGCTGATACAAATATTTACAGTATGAATTTGCATACAACATTTTTGATAAAACAACGCTTGCTCAAAACAATACTGCAAATGAAGCTTTTTTGCAGTTAAAAGTTTCAGTATTTGAAATAACCAGAGATTCTTAATCTTTCTTTTAGATTTTTACAGCCACCTTCATGTATCCAGAAAGGCCAGAGAGGAGCGAAACCACATTACAAGTTAAAGATGGGCATAACCATGGGGTCTGATTCACAGCAATCGTCACAAAAGGATGAACATTTAAGAGGTGCCAGTAGTGTTTTAGTTGAACATGTGACATCTACAAAGGAGGAAAGCAAGAGCGTCGAAGATTACGAAGCAGAAAGCGAACAAGACTACGATTTTGATAGTCCAATGTCCGAGTTAGGACATGATTCAGCAAATGGCAGGAGTAGTGGAAGTAGCAGACTAAGTCCAGCTCGGCGGATGTCGCTGGATATTGAACAGCAGTTAGAAAAACATGAATGTCCAACTGGGCCAGTTTCGCAAACTAACTATCCACTGGCTTCTCCGATTAGAACCGGGACGTCATTTTCTAGTCTGACTTCATTACCACGTGGCATGACACATTCGCCATATTTACCTATGTCCTCATTTTCAGAGGAGAGATATGTACCCTCTGTTACAAATGAAACTTTTTACGCCTCGCCTCGTGCATTATCCAGAAACACTCATTTGCCATCCCCAAGACAATCAGGCAGTTCACAAAGGACAAATGTCAGATTAGAAGCAGACAGACGTGAAACGCTTGACATGGAGCATTTTGAGAGACGTATTAGATACCAAGAAAGTATATATAGATCTCTTTCAAGTGACTTTGCTCAATCCCTTCAAGTCCAGCCTTTTGCATTCCGTCCAAATCAGCCACGATCAACTAGTCCACGATGTGACGTTCAGGAAGAGCCCGAGGATCTCTCAACCAGGAAAGTTAATCGGCCTCATGACTCTTCGACAAACGTGTCATTCAGAACATATACTTGTGCCACCGCTTCTTGTAGCGAAACAGTCTCAAACATAAACTTTACAGACATATCAACGACACGGGATAAGACGGAGTCAATCTCCTCTTCTTCACGTATTGGTGCGGAATTAAACATATCTGTTTCACCTGAAAGGACAGAGTCAAACACACCTTTCTCAAGAGAAAGGAAAAGGTCAGAAAAAGATTTATCCGTATGCTCTGATGACAGTTCATAGTGTTACCCGAGACGTATTGTTCAGTGATGTTAAGTGTTGGTGTTGAGATATTACTGGCAACTATAGAGTTTGTACAAAGCTGTAAGCCAGATTAGGGCTTCACATGAGTAATCGGTTGTTGTTGTTTTTCAGTCAGCTGCAATAAATCATTTAGAATATCGTTATTGTGATGCATGAGGCAATACAATCTGTTTTAACGTATTTTACCGAGTTTTAATTTGGAGAACACAGGGCTGTGAGGGGTATAAACTTAAAATTGAAAGCTTCAGATCTAAAGTGGAGTGTAACAATTCGACCAACAAAAACAAATAAATTTTTCATTTCAGTTGTTTGGATTGCTTCCCCTGACCAAGAGTTGTCTAGGTGTCATAATCTTCATCATTTTTGCATGAAGGTTTATCAATAATACGCAATAGCTGAGACGATCACTTCCATTACAGCTATATATAGATTGTTATAGAGAAAATGATTAAAAATCTAGTTGTCTGGAATCAGATGATGACATTGAAAAATCTTTTTAGGATTTTTGTTGTAATACTCATGTCAAACCAAAAATTTAAAGCTTTGATATTTGACATTGTTTAATAGCTCTCTTCATTCACAAATCCTGTTCAAATTATGTCACTGGATTCACTTGTGCACTTTGTCCAGGCTTCATATGCTTAAAATAAAAGAATTTTAGAATATCTTGTTTTGAATTTTAGGTTGTACCATTGTTTGGTTGCTCTCTACCAACATCCTTCAAATTTGAACCTGGTTCATTATTCTCCATAACCAAAAGACCTCATGCATATATATAAAAATATATATACATTAAAGAAAATTGTCAGAAAACCAACTTGTTTAGAGCTTTGATTATTAGCATGTAGCCTTATCTATAGGTCGTCATGTTTAATCAATAGTTTTAAAATTTGTCGAGAATATGCAATGTTCATCTTTCGTCTAATCCTAATCAATTCGTTTTTACTTTTGAACTTACTGGTGAAATTTACACTGCCTAGCATATTCCAATAGCTTCGCTGTCTTACAGTTCTTGTCACCTAAGGAACTAGTTTCTTAGTCTAACGCTTCATTGATGAATTTGGACTAAATTGTTGAGCAGCTACATCATATTCTTCCCGTTATAGCTATAGCTAGTTTTTTTTTAACCTAATTTCTCGCAATTTTCATTTTGAAAACGGATGTTTATGATCTTACACGTGTTGTTTCGAGCAATCATGATCAGGTGAGCGATTCCTCTTGTTGATATATGCAATATTTCTGAAAATTTTTATAGAGGCGCAAACTACGTCCCTATAAAACGACGCCTCCAGCAACTGCTATTTAAAGAGGGACAGAAACAATTTACTTACGCTAAACTTAGTTACTTCCCTTAGAGCCCAGTAACGAATATAATAGAGGAAGTAACTCTACGTTTAAGTATTGCTGAAACAATGTCACAGACAGAGGTCAGACTAAACTTTTATTTCAGCTTGTACAAAGTACTGATCTGTAAAACATAACGTATATGCAGGTAATGTCAACGTGAATTAACTTAAATACAGATAAAATATAAAGAGCATGTAACTTTATGGTATGTAGCAATATGTGATTCAGTCGTATTTCAGGAATTTTCAATTTGAAGATTTCTTTCACTGGATTAACTTGCAACTATTATTTGCACTTAAGAAGCGTTGGAGATGAACCGCGTATTAAAGTATTTATATTTTAAAAAAAATGACGATCGTACTCAAAGTGATTCCTTCACATAAAGAGTTAACCCGACGAGCTCGCTTCTATCCTCTGATTTTAGCAAATCTAATTATTTAATACAAACGGTCTAACAGAGTATTTTCTTTGGAGACAGATTGCCTTAGATTGATGTAACCAGGGCATACGCAAATGCAGTTATATTCGTCTTCAACATCATCAGTATCACACAATATAAACAATATCTCTACGATTACTTATCTCATTTTTTCAAGTTCTTGCATTTCCTCTCTATGTATTAATGTTTCTTTTTTTACCTTTTTTTCTGAAAATGTCCATATAACGCTTCTCTTTTTAAGATTTTTGAAAGATTTAAGATTTAAAAATTCATTCTGTTAACTTGAGACTTACTGTTAAACAAGTTCAGTGCAGCAAGGTACATAATTATACAGCAATATGATTGAAACTGGGCAAACGAGAAATAATATCCGAGTGGAATAGCTCACGTAAATGGTCGTTTTATGCGTGTTTGCTCTAACCAATTGTAAAATAAAATGACCTAATAGTTAAATATTTAGCCCACTGATCAGCATATAATCAATTATTGAACACTCGTTTTGCGAAATAAAAGTGAACTGATTTGTATCACCTACCCAACCATTTCAATGCTTAGACAAGTACTTTTACAAAGATTATTTTATTGTCGTAACTATTACATGAATTATCAGGCGAGGTCCTACCAAGGCTGCGATCTGAACAGTAACCCTTGATATCAATAAAAATATTTACTGTCGGGTTTGACAGGTCGACTTTCTGACCAAATTTGCTGTTGAAATCGCCGAAAACACACGCAGAGTCGCGATTTTCCTATCCAAGTAAATCATTTTCCAAAATACTAAAAGAGATCAACTTGAAAATTATACTAAATTGGGGAATATACTCCCAAAATGAATGCACCGCACGAATATTTACCTTCAGGTGTGCTTAAAAAGACAGGGCCAAGTTTAATCCAAACAACAGTAGCAAAATGCTTCTGAACGAATTTAAAACTGTTTTTTAAGTTTTCTTTCTTTAAAGCACTAAACCACCCCTATTCGGGCTTGCATTTCTATTTTGATAATTTCCATAAAAGATCCACTCAAATTCATGTTCGAATGACACCAAGATTTAAACAGAAAATTTATATCATGTTTAGAAATATTCGCTACAAAGTTGCTGCATTCGTTTTTCTCGTTATTGAGAAACATTCCATGACAACGCAGATAGTTCATCTTCGGCGAATTCATATTGCTGCATCGGCTTGCCAACAGGATACAGTGTCAGACGCTATCCACGCAAGTTTACCTTTATTATTCGCCCTTTTCATCTTAGATGCCAGCTTCCGTCTCTTCTTAAACACTTTCGGAAGAAATTGTTTATAGACCTAATGTCTCGCCATCTCTCTAGTAAACTTGGCAACCACTGAACGCACTTTCCCTGGCACGTGTCCTGGCATACGATGCACCCTTTCAAACTGAATAGCTTCCGCGTTTACTTTAGCAATATTTAATTGCTTAAGCAGGTGGTTTCAGTGTGTTCAGTTTCAGCAGGTGATTCATTTTTTCTAACTGAATTGTCCCTTCCTTTCTTACTCGGACACTCTGCTTTGCTCTGACAAGAAGCTTCTGTCAGCGGAATTCGGTAAAATCTTATTCGTCTTTATTTTCTTTGCTCTTGTTACCCTCCTATTGCTCCTATTAATTTTGAGTTTACAAGCTGTATAATTCGTTCTATTTCATGATATATATATTTCAACGGAGGTTGCAGTTAAAAATATTTGTAACAAACTCAATAAAAGTGGAAAGGCTCTACAGACACTGCGAGAAACAGAAAAAAATGCTTTGAACAGTTCATCGATTTTGAAGGGTATTTCAGTTGAAATTTGATGATTAGATAGATTAGATGTATAGTGTACCTGGTGCTTTCTTTAAAATAAACGATAAGATTTGACATGCTGAATCTTCAAAGTATTCATAATAGTTCGTTTGTTTGCAGTTGATCTATATATAACTTACAAATGTTATAATTTATTGACAATGTCGTATTTTTTTTTATCCAAAAGCCTGATGTTTACAAGGTAAATATAGTGGATCAAATTCGCAATGTTAAACATGATGGAATATTGTATTAGATCCTCTCTTAAAAAATCGTGGCATTTTTGTTGACTTTTTACATGATGTTGAAAAAGAGTTCTTGTTACACATAGTCAGATTATGATCTTGTTGAATTTACATGTGCCGTGTGTTTTTGTGTTTTTGGGGTTTAACGCCGATTTCAACATCTAGGTTATATCTCGGCGGTCAGTCCACCTAAACGGTTACCAATTTCTCCGCAAGTGACTGACTACTGTTCCCACATGATCTACTCTAAATCAGCGGTGAGAGACAAATGAACATTAGATACAATGGCTGAGATCAATTGTCTCGGAGAACTTTTGCCCTGCCTAGGGGTCGAACCATCGACGCATGAATTACTAATCCAGTGCTCTACCTATTGAGCTAAGCGGACCGCCGAGTTATGCATGGTATTTATACATGTGCCGCCGAGTTACGCATGGTACCCGCTAAATGACAAAATGAAATCGACTGACTCTTCAATATCTTGTATTCGTTCCCCCCCCCCCTCCCGATTCTCTTATGCATGGAGTTCATAAGTGCATTTATCCTTCTCATGGGAATATTATTCCACTCAGGACTTCCAACATTATTCCGCTTCCAACAAAGCAGTTCTTAGTCCCTCAAGAGTAACGGGGGAATCTGACGCCTCCTTACCCACCTGTCCAGTTCATCCCAAAGATGTTCAGTTGGGGAAAAATCTGGACTGTACGGCGGCCAGTGGGTTAATGGTATGGTTTGCCAAAAAAATTTCGACAAACTCTTGCTACATGAGGCCAGGCATTGTCATGCTGAAAGATTAGGTTGTGCTATTGCACATTTTGGACTGCAACAGGGCGAATTTCACCTTAATATCTCACGGCAGTTAAATTCCCATCTATCACAATTAACAGTGACTTTACCCCGTGCGATATCCCTCCCCAGACCATAACCGAGCCGTCCGCGTCGGCAAAACGTTCACCACGACGTCGATATACACGACGTCGAAAATCTGAACGAAAAAGTTTTCATAGAGAATCTAGCTTCGGCAAACATCCCTTCTAAATATCTTTCTATGTTCATGGATCCGGAGTATGAATTGGTAAATTGAGGAAAAAGATACTAAATTCGCGCTAAACAATCTGCAAAGTGAAAAATAGGCCTACTGGATCAAACGCAGGAAATTTCTCTCTTTGATTTTTCGAGCAGGTGGGGATAGTTCTCCTGTTCCCATCCAGATTATCTATCTATCTACTGCTGTATACCAAGCTGATCATCGCGTGTCAGTCTAATGAAAGTATAAAGAAGAGATGATAGGAGGGTAATAACACTTATGTTCCATGAGCATTTGGACCAAGATAGTTCGTTTTTTTATTTGGATTTAACACCAGTTAACAACTGGCTGCATGGTCTTATCCCGGCGGTTAGTCCACCAAACAAGTGTTCCTGGCACGGTATTCAACCAGTGTACTAACCAAACGCTCCACTAGTGCTTCTTTACTTGATTCAGAGGTGATGGAGAAATACATTTAGACTAATTATCACGGAGAAATTTTGGATCAAACGATAGTTTGTTAAAAGAGGAAATGTACAGATCAAACAATTATTAAACTGCAAGAAAGTTAGGCTATGTCATTCATATTTCCGCAGTTCCAATGTAAAGATGCTTCCTACGCGCCTTTAATGAAACATATTTTTTCCTTTATTCATTTGTTATAATATCTGGTTCGACAAGTGCCGGATATAGGATCGAAATATTATGGGACGAAAGATTTCAAGTTACAAATGACAAACTCTCTTGTCATTCTGTTTTTTAAAAATCCGTTTGTCAAAAAATGTTTATCCGAACAAATTTTTTCTATGTTCTTTATAAAAGCAATAAAGTGTATGGTTTTTGTTTTTTGTTTGTTTATTGTTGTTTTTTTTTTTCAGCAGAAAAACGATTTCCCTTAAAGCACCTTCAATAAAGCACTTCCCTTGTCATGCCTCATATAAATTCATGAATATCGAATCAGGATACAAATAGCGCCACCTATACTTCTTCCGGTCGTAAAGGCAACAACAAGCCAGAATAATTTTCAGTAAACATTGTCGTATATTTCACAGATCTTAATACGTAATGCTGAGACATTTTCAGATGATAGAATTCAACTCCCTTCTAGGTAACCTAGCGTACATAAAACATGTCTGATGCTGTTATAGCTGGAGTTGTTGAGAGTGAACTGCCTTACTTGTCATGGGCGGCTACTCTTACACGAGTAATCTCGGAAGTGAAATAGAAATAAAATTAAGAAAATAAACAAATACTTAGTCAGTTTGTGTTTTCTTTATGGTGATTTACAGTCATAATCGTAAATTCTGAAAAATCAGGCAAATCAGTGTCTACCTAAACTATGTGATGAAGTTGATGAATTTATGATTATGGCAAAGCCTGTCACTTGTCAATTTGCAATGTGAAAAAACCTGTCTTCATGGAACAGCAGAAAAACAGGTACTTCATCATTCACAAACTTGTGTTTGAAGCACCTTCTCTGATGGTCATTTATTTTACAACTCATTAAGTTAAATTTAGTAAGACATTATCTAATTTTAGGTCAAATTATTAAATAAACTGGAATAGTGGAGGATTTTTTTAGTAAATATGATCTAAACTCACATGTATCAATAAAGGTAACAGTTTTGTTGCAAAACATGTATATAGATACTCTGTTTTCTTTCGACTTAATCCTTGTCAAGTAATGGAAATTGGCACACTTATCGAAAAACCAGTTACTGAAATATGTTTTTGAATTTCAGCTGCTGCGTTGATCCTGGGTTTTTTCAATGATAACTGATTTTGCCTTAATCAAAGATATTCAAATTCAACTAGTACTTGAAAGATATTTTTTTTATTGCACAGTATATATTACATACATAAACACTATACACAGAGCTTAGACAAAGACATACATTAGTTAGTGACAAGGTTTCAGAATTTAAACAAATTACCGACTGAGATTAAGGCTACCCCAACTGTGCCAGCTTTTATCAGTGGACTAAACAAGTTTTGTAGATTTTAAGCATTCAAAATAAATGTTTAAGTAAGATCTTCAGTTAAATCTTTTTTTCTTTATTATTACCTTTTATAATTTTAATGTTCCTGACATGCGCCTGCCTAGTATAGTCAGTATTGACTTTTGGCAGTAATAAGTTGAAGTTAAAATGAATTGATACAAAATATTGAAACTTTACTAACAAATTCTGAAAGCGCTATCAATGTATAATTTTTTTAAACCAACATATATGGTTATGAGTAGCCTGTATATATATTAAATTTGGTTGGATTTGCAGAATGGTATCAATAACTTTGATAAATGACATTGTTCTTGAAAGATCTTATTTGTTCAATGGTAAAAGTATTAAAGATGCATTTTTAGCTGTGGATGCTGTATTCAAACTTAATTTGATGTGATCTAAATTTGTGAACTCATGTCATTATGTGAGTTGAAAGTTGTGACATGGTTTTTGTCCCAGTATTTATACAGATATAATTTAATTGATACTATATAAAACTTGACAAATCACTGATGGATCTCAAAAGAAAGTTTTTATTTATTTGAAAGGCAATTTTCTTTCTTTTACAGTGATTTTCAGGTGGTGAGTGTTTACATGCTGTTAACAATATACGTTCAATAGTAGTTAATGGTTTCATGAATTCGCCTAATGTTGATTTGTCATTATGTTCTAACACTAAATTTTGTAGGATATCTCTTTAAAATGTTAAAATTCATCTTTTAAATTTTTGCCAGGTATGTGTACACAAAGCCATCATGTCCAAGCGGATGTACCACCCATGTCATAAACTGAGTGTACCATCCGCTAAACTATTCTGGTGTCGTCATTGTATGCAGATGTTTGAGGATGCTATCTCACGATGGAAACACAGCAGAAAATGTCATGCCATTCCTGGATATAAACAGAAAGATAAAGATGCTCGGGTTAGTAGTTTTTTAAAAGGGGGATTATGCATAAGTCAGTTTTTCCTTACTTGTGATTATTATGAACAGAATATTTCCTACTTTTCATGAAAAAAATGCATTGTGATGTGCTATCAGAAACAATTTCCAGACTGTTTAAAGTCATTTCTGATTTTATATAACAGATAACAGCTCAATACAGTAAAATGAAGAAATAATCTTTATAGAGGTGTTTCATCTTAATTAGTAGCTGTAATTAAAAAAATTACTGTTGCTAAATGCTTGTGAAGAAGTGTATAAATGCATCTAAGTTTTCATTTGAGTTTCAGTGAACCGCTTTTATAAGAAGATGCTTCATCATTTTTGTTTGTGTACCAGTTGCCCCGTCTTAAAGTTTATAAACAGATTAAAGATGCTGATATTGTATTTGCATTTTCAGGTTGTACAACTGTATGTAAAACCAGATAATGTATGTTACACATCTAATATAACCCCTGGACAAGTTGTGTACCATAAACCACATGTAAAAAAGACTTCAGCTGCTCTCAAATGTGTAATTTGTGGAACCAAGTTTTCTTCGCTTTATGATATGCGCAGACATGTAAAGGAGCCTTGTCAAAAATCTGAAAGTAGTGAATTGTGTAAACAGATTCAACTTAACGATACAGAGGACGATATTGAGTCATATTCAATTTTAAAAATTCGACGAGTTGAAACTGAAGAAGAGGAGAAATTGAATACAAACACTGCGTTATCTGTGTTAGCTGAAGCATCTAAACACGTAGAGTCCTTGTCGCATTCTGTAGACGTTAAATTAGAGCAGGTGATTGAAGAAAATCCTCAAGTTATTGAACACATTTCTCAGTCAGCCGGGAATAGTTCTGGGCAAGATTTGACATTTAGTTTTCCCTTGTACCAGTCTGCTGAAAGCAGTACCATAAACATTAGTCAGCATCCAGTTCAGGAAGTGGTTGTTGCTTATCCAAGGTATACTGTCTGTCTGTATGTGAATGTTTTAATCTAAAACATTAGTTGATATCATATGCAAAGAAATCTGGAAGTTTTAACTTCATAATTGGAAGCAGCATCATTGTTGTTAGTAGTTATTCTAGAAAATTTAATAAATTGCTTTTCAGAGATACCATACAGCTGAAGTCGGGGGATATCTATAACAGTATACATAGTTTATTAGAAAACATAATTGATTTCTTTATCTAAACATTGTCTTCATTTTATTAAAAGAGCCCTTGTTATTTATAAGTTTTATGTAAGTCCTTCGTTTTCACAAAATTAAGTAATACTAAAAGTTCACTTTTTCTTAGAAGGTTTGCTCTGTCTTTGACTAAGTAATGGTCTTTATTCTATTAATTTTTCTTTCAAAGACCTCAGGTGAAGCCTGAGCTAGGTACCGTGGTTATATCCCTACAGTCAGAGGACGGGAAACAGATTCTGCCTGATTCTGTTGACCTGGAAACTATACAGGAGTGTGTCAAAGACACGGCCCTGACATTGCCAGTTGGTATGTATAGTTTCTGCAATACATACCATGTACGTAATTAAACAAGTCTAATTTATCTTTTAGCAAACAGTGCCTTTGAAGTCTTTATATATGTGATATTTTTTTTAATATCTGTCATTTGACGCATTTAGAGTAAAGACAAATGGACTGAAGGATCCTTCATATCATAAATGTGCATGATTAAACTTCAGTATGTACAACCTTGTGATGCAAAATACTTCATGGAAGGCAACTCTTTTAAAATCAGATACCAGGTGCAAGGAATTGTAGATGTTCGTCATGTTTTTCCATAGTTTTATTTTGTGGCACCTCATTCTTAATGCCCTATCAAAAATATCTACTGCCTTGGAAGCTGAAATGCATATGTGTTTTGTGTGAATTTTGTCATTTTAATAACATGCTTTATTCTCTCATTTATTGTTTAATTTTGCTTTTCATTTTTTCCAGGTCAGATAATTCATATTCATCTTGAGAGCCAAGAGACGTATCTGGAGTTCGTTGTTGGTTATCAGGGTATAATCTGGCCGGTTGAGGAAAAGTGCACGATATCTAGTACAAACTCGCAGGAGCAGACTACAAACGCTGTTCTCAGTCGGAAAGTTCAGACTGCTCCACCAGATACTCGGACCGGTAAACAAGAACCTTTACCCAATAGTTCCACAGAAAATACCAAGGTGGACAGTTGCTCAGATATAATTGAGCTCATAAATCAACCCATTCTTGATAGCCATACAATATATTCACAAGAGGTGGTTGTTACAAGTGAAGAACAAGTGTCACAAGGAGACATCCCTCAATATAACAAACAGAAGGTCTTCAGTTTGCTAAAAGCAACAGACAGCGGCAAGCAAGTTCAAAAAGAACAATTTGTTGAGACTATCCCAGTTCAATTAGAAAACATCTCTGTAGATCATAACCTACCACAGAGCATATATCAGGTGAGTCTGTTGCCAGCTGAACAGCAGCAAGGTAGCAGTAACATAGAAAGAATACAGTTTGGTGAACAGGTGTGTATGCCAGTAGCTGGTGGTCAGACAAGTGATCTCGGAGGGATACAAACCATCACCAAAGCTAATACTGAGGTAATTTAGCTTTTTAAGTTGAAGTTTGTTTAGAGAAATACAAATGTATAACCATAAATGCAAGAGGCTCTGTGGAATTTATGAATACAACTATTTGTCTTTGTCTTATAGTGAAACTTCATTGCACATCCTTAAATCAATCTGAGAAACTGTTATTGAAAGCTTTGAAAAACACTATTATCTTTTGCCATGGTGTATAATCTGTATTTTATAGAGAATATTAAATGAGTGGTCATAGAATACGGCATTTATTACACGAGTTATTTGAAAACGATAAAAACAAGGCTCTGCCCAGTTTTTATCCGTTGCAGAAAACTAGTGTAATAAATCCCATATTACATGTCCACGAATAGAATGTTCTATTTATATCATAGAAGTTTTGTAAGTAAATGGATGAGAAACGGACAGAAACTGTTTGTTTTGTCCGTATGCACATGAATGTCATAAGTGTATTGTTAAAGACATTGACGCCAAAGTATTTATGTATTACACTAGTGTAATATCAAAAATAAAACACGGTTCTATTACACGCCCATGACGCCATCTGTAATATAAAGCTGTGATTCGCATTGAGTAATTTTGAAGTTATGCATGCATTGGTCAAATTTATAAGGTAAATTGATATTTTTAGCTCACCTGAGCATGCTCATGTGAGCTTTTAGGATCCTTGATTGTCCGGCGTCCGTCCGTCGGTCGTCCACAATTCATTCAAATGACATCTCCTCTGAAACCACTGGGCAAAATTTAATGAAACTTGCCTAAAATGTTCCTTGCATGAAGCTCTACCAAGTTTGTTCAAATGGTTCCGGTTCATTGCATTTCTGGGTCACAGGAGCTAAAAACAGATTTTAAAAGTTGGATCTTTAAAAATCTTCTTGTCAGAAACCACAAGGCCTGGAGCTTTGATATTTGGTATAAAGCATCATCTAGTGGACCTCTACCAAGTTTGTTCAAATTATGATCATGGGGTCAAAAATGGCCCCGCCCCAGGGGTAACTTGTTTTACATAGAGTTATATAGGAAAAACTTCAAAAATCTTCTTGTCAGAAACCCTAAGGCATAGAGCTTAGATATTTGGTATGTAGCATTGTCTAGTGGACCTCTAACAAGTTTGTTCAAATCATGGCCTCTGGGTCAAAAATGGCCCTGCCCCAGGGGTAACTTGTTTTACATAGAGTTATATAGGAAAAACTTTAAAAATCTTCTTGTCAGAAACCGTAAGGCATAGAGCTAAGATATTTCGTGTGCAGCATTGTCTAGTGGACCTCTACCAAGTTTGTTCAAATCATGGCCTCTGGGTCAGAAATGGCCCCGCCCCAGGGGTAACTTGTTTTACATAGAGTTATATATGAAAAACTTTAAAAATCTTCTTGTCAGAAACCGTAAGGCATAGAGCTAAGATATTTGGTATGTAGCATTTTCTAGTGGACCTCTACCAAGTTTGTTCAAATTATAAGTCTGGGGTCAAATTTGGCCCCACCCTGGGGTCATTGGTTTTACATAGGCTTATATAGGAAAAACTTCGAAAATCTTGTCAGAAACCACAAGGCCCTGAGCCTTAAGATTTGGTATGTAGCATTGTCTAGTGGACGTCTACCAAGTTTGTTCAAATTATACCCCTGGGGTCAAATTTGGCCCCACCCCGGGGTCATTGGTTTTACATAGGCTTATATAGTGAAATCTTTGAAAATCTTCTTGTAGGAGGAGAAGTAACATTTTCAGTCCAAATAATCTGGAAATTTGTTAGACAGGTTGTTTCTATGATTTCTAGCTCAAGTTCGAATATGGGTCATCTGGGTTCAAAAACTAGGTCACAGAGCCCAAAAATAGAAAAACCTTGCTAACACTCTAGAGGTTACATTTTCAGTCAAAATATCCCAGAAATTTGACAGAAAAGTTGTTTTGATGATTTTTAGCTCATGTTCAAAATTGGGTCATCTGGGGTCAAAAACTAGGTCATAGAGCCAAAATATGGAAAAACCTTGTTAACACTCTAGAGGTAACATTTTCAGTTCAAATAACCTGGAATCTGTCAGAAAGGTTGTTTCAATGATTTCTAGGTTAAATTTGAATGGGTCATCGGAAATCAAAAACTAGGTCACAGAGCCCAAAAATAGAAAAAAACTTGTTAACACTCTAGAAGCTACTTTTCAATCCAAATAATCTGGAAATTTGTCAGAAAGGATGTTTTAGTGATTTCTAGCTCAGATTCGAATAAAGGTCATCTGGGGTCAAAAACTAGGTCACAGACCCCAAATATGGAAAAACCTTGTTAACATGCATTTAGGTAACATTTTCAGTACAAACAACCTTGAAGTTTGTCAGAAAGATTGTTTCAATAATTTCTAGGTCAAGTTTGAATATGGGTCATCTGGGGTCAATTAACCAGGTCCATAGCAACTTTGTTAAAAGCAGTCATATTCAGGTGAGCGATATAGGGCCATCTTGGCCCTCTTGTTAACAGTTGGTTTGAATCAAGTTGGCGTTACAAGTTATAACAGTAATTCGATTTAGCAATATGTCAAAAACTACCTATTGAAGAAGCAGTTTTTGAAAAATATTATTCTGTTACTTTGAACTAAACTTAACGGTGTAAGAAATTCTTGCATATCGAAGTATTAGGTCATAGGTGAGGTAAGCTCTCATATTGGATAGAAGTCATCCTTGAGCATCCATTACAGTTTGCCTTGAAAGCTCAGTAGATTATATTTGACTACATAATTATTTCATGTGGACCTTTGTGTGAGGAGACACTTACATGTAGCAGCATAAAATGGCGGTAATTCAAGGATTGATTTTCCGAGCAACCAGTGTAATGCAAGCATCTTCCAAGGCTATATATTATGATTACTCCATACGTATTTTTCACTTGATTTTTCAAAACATATAAATTGAAAAAAAAGAATTTGATTTGTTATTGAATAAATTAATATTTACATTGTATTTTTTCATCATATGTAATTTATTTATTTATCTCACATGTTATAACCTGAACAGAATTGCTATAATAACAATCATTAACATTTTTAAAGACTTTACCTGTGACTCAGCAAATGAAACAGAACTGAAATCAATAACAAGATATAGATTGCTTAAAGGTCCATTAAGCCTCAGAAATGACTACAATTTTTTCTCTCAAGAAATAGCAAAATGTGTTTTACAATATTTAAATAATGGATTTAGAGCATGTGAGATTCTTATCACTTGAAGATAGTTGCGTTGAATATGAAATAATCTGTTATAAAAGTAGCAAAATGTAAACAAAGCAGTATTTTGACATCCATACAAAATACTAATTCATCATATCTTTACTAGTGGCCAAAAAGCAAAAGAAACAAAACAGGGCTCAACTTTATGGCTAATGAGTACCATTTTGGAAATTGTAACGGTACACTAAAAAGTAAAAAGCTTTTGAGAAATAAAAAAAATAGAAGCATTTTTGGGGGTTAATGGGCCTTTAAAACAGTATAAAGCATTCTTTTGTCATTAAAGTAGTGATCGAACTATAAATGTTGCATGTGATATGTGTCTTTGTTTAATGTAAACTTTGGCATTGAACCCTTGGTACAAACCAGAGTAGTGTCACTAATATTTGTTTGTTTGTGTTATAGTCCCTTGTTGAAGCGTTACTGAAGGGTAAAGTGACAGTGTCTTCACCTGCCCAGGAACAGACAGAGATAGCTGTGGTACAGGTTTCTGAGCAACAAGTGCAGAATTTGGTAAAAGCTGACCTTCAACTTCTACAGTCCTACCAACAAAACGTTAGTTTACTATAGTTTGTTATTACAATGGCAGGTTGTTTATGATGTGAGATAGGCTTTTAGATAGGTTGGCACTAAGTAAAGACAGGTATATTATACAGTTATAGACTAAATATAGACAAAGTCCTCTGTCAGTATCATACAAGTCCATAAAAATTCATACTGACCTTAACTCTGTAATATTGTACACCCTACTGAAATGTAGGTTGATGGGTTTACATGCACATAGTATAATTATATGTTCAAAAAGCAAGGTCGCAATAACAGCTGAAAGGTCAGAAATGAATATGATAGACCATTTCCGTACCATAACTCCTTGAAGGATTTTGAAATTCCTTGCCACATTTGTTATCTTGATGAGACTGAGTCACAAGTAGCCCCACTTTCTAAGCTAGAATAGAAGGACAAGGTCTCAGTGACATGTTTATTATATGTCTGAAGGGGCATGGTATATTATGGCCCTGGTCGACGACGTACAAAGTGCAGGTTCCAGCTTCATCAGATCACGGTCAAGATCACAGTCATTATGATTTAATATGTCAAATTTTGAGTCCGCTTTGTATCTTTTGAACCGATTTACTCAAAACTACTTGGCAGAATTGTTAACCATAATGAGTTGATGTGCTGAGTGCAGGTTACAGCTTATAGGCTTCCTCGGGTCAAGGTCACACTTAGTCATTATGATTTAATGTGTCAAGTTTTTGTCCGCCCTGTTTCTCTTGAACTGACTTAAGAAATTAAAACTTCTTGGCAGAAATGTTAACCATGATGAAACTGTTAACAATGTGCAGAGCGCAGGTTACAGCTTGCAGGGCTCAAGGTCTAGGTCACACTAAGTCATTACTAGTAAATGTGTCAAATTATGTGTCCACTATGTATCTCTTGAACCAAATGAAGGAAATTGAAAATAATTGCCAGAAATGTTAACCATACTGAGACTATGTGAAGAGCATAGGTTTTGACTGGTTGACTTGAAGGTCACTGTCATTTTAATACCCCTGCAGGTAGGCATATAGATTTTGAACTGTCCATTTATCAGTCAGTCAGTCCATCCGAAAACTTTATCATTGACCGTAACTTCCTTATTAGTAAGTGGATTTACTTAATGCGTGGACACAACACCTCTTTGGACAAGATCTTTCCACTGACCTATATTTATTTGACCTTGACCCCTGAATGACCTTCACCTATCCAATTGTCCAAAAACTTTAACATTGGCCATAACTTCCATTTTAGTAAGTGCATTTACTTCATACTTGGACACAACACCCCTTTGGAAAAGACCTTCCCACTGACCTATACTTGTTTGACCTTGACCCCTGAATGACCTACACCTTGGACATTCAATTGTCAGAAAACTTTAACATTGGCCATAACTTCCACATTAGTAAGTGGATATACTTCATACTTGGACACAACACCACTTTGGACAAGACTTTCCCACTGATCTATATTTTGTTAGACCTTGACTCCTGAATGACCTTCACCTTTAAGATCCAGTTGTCCAAAAACTTTAACATTTGGTCATAACTTCCACATAAATAAGTTGATATACTTCATACTTGGACACAACACCTCTTTGGACAAGACCTTCCACTGACCAATATTTATTTGACCTTGACCCCTGAATAACTGGTTCTCAACTGGTTCTCAGTTCAAAGGTCAAAGCACCACTTCGGGGGCATAGTCATCTTACAGTGACAGTTCTTGATTAGTTAAATTGTAAAGAGGAAATCTAAGATTGGCAGTTCATATGGAATATTGAAGTTTAGACTGGCAGAGATGAACCTTATTTTAGAAAAAAAACTTCTAAAAACTTATTGTCTAAAACTACAGGCACTAGAGAGCTTTCATATATGGCATAAAAGTATTTTCTACTAGACCTTTGCAGAGAATGCTAAAATTATCCTCTAGGGATATTATTAAACCCCACCCCAGGATTCACATCTCTGAAATAGAGATAGTAAAACCTTGCAACCTTCTTGTTATAGACTTAGATCTTTGATAATTAACAAGTACTATTATCTAGTTGTATCTTGTATTTTGAATTTGATTTCCATGGCATTGCACTTGGTTTGAGCATTTGTAACCTGGTGAGTAATTCAGGTTATTCTCACTATAACATTTTTTAGCTCACCTATCACGAAGTGACAAGGTGAGCTTTTGCTATCACACTTCTCCGTCATCTGACCATCCACAATAACTCGTGAACACTATAGAGACTGCATCTTTTATTTGATTTTGAGAAAAATTGCATACAACTAATATATCAATAAAATGTCATTATCCTTCGAAAACCAGCAATATTGTACCATGGGTCTGAGTTATGGCCCTTGGAATTGCAAAAATAGCTGATTTTAGCCACATATAAACACTCTAAAGGCCACAAATCACATCCAATCACTGTGAAACTTTGTAAGAATGTTAACTTTGTCTTAATGATTTCTTTCCATTGTGGTTTGTGTAGGGTCAAAATCTTGGTCACCAGGTCAGATCAAAGTGAAACCTTGTGAACATTTTAGAGGCCACGTTTTCAAACTAAATATCTTGAAAAATAGTCAGAATGTTTGCCTTAATGACTTATAGGCTCTTGATGGGTCAAAAAACTAAGTGACCAGTTCAAATCCTACAAAAACGTGAATGCTGGAGTGATCACATTTTCCATCCAAACATAATGAAACTTTGTCAAAATGTTTGGCTTGATGACTTTTAGATTGTTTTCATTTTTGGGTCGTGTTGGATCAAAAAGGTGACCAGATCAAATCATTGAAAAATCTTGTGAATACAGTAGAGGCCAGATTATCCAACCTATTATCATAAAACTTTGTTAGAATGATTGGCTTGATGACTTCTAGTCTTTTTTTATGTATGGGTCATATTTGGTCAAAAACTATGTCACCATGTCAAGACATGGAAAAACTTAGTGAATACTCTAGAGACCACTTTTCCTATCCAGTCATCAAGAAACTTTATCCAATTTTTTCTTTAGTCTAGATGACATGCTAATTATTTTGTATATGGTTCACATTGGATCAAAATCTAGGTCACTATGTCAAATTATAGGGGGAAAAATATTAACAATCTAGAGGCTGCATTTTCTACCCTATCATCATGAAACTTTGTCAGAATGTTTCACTTGATGATAAGGTGAGCATTGTATGGCCATTTTGACCCTCTTGTTTTAGAATGTTGGCAATTTTATGAAAGTAAGCCTTTGTTCTGTGATTGAATTTTTCTTTTTTTCTTTTCTTTTCTTATTTGTGTAATATTTGCCATTGAAAACATTTCTTAATCATGTAAACTACATGCCATGTGAAAAGTTAGAAAATATAAGTTGGATTTATAAGTTTAATATATCTTGTTTTCAGGCAGAATGGCCAGTGGAGAACAATTAATAGAGGACCTGTTTGGTTTTGAAGAGCTTACTGGAGAAAATGTGTCACCGTCTTCTACAGCAGGTGCTGCAAGGAAAGTCATTGGTACGAAGATTGAAGTTTCACCAAAATATTTATTAGAAAAAGAAAAAATTAAAAGAGACACTGATGAACTAATCATTCCAATAATTTCTGAGAAGTCGGGTGTAAAGAAGTACAAGGTATTGGCAAGACATCAGGTAGAAGATGATGAAGACATAAGAAGACCAGGAAGTTCAGAGAGAGCATCACCAAATAGTGAGGAGCAAAGAAAAGAAAATATTAACATAAAGCAGAAGTGTGACCATCCTCAGAAACAGAAACTGGATGATAAAAAGAATGTGAAAAGGCACAAAATAAAATGTATTGAAAAAACAGGTGAACACTCGTTGAAAAGATTAAAACAAAGTCTGAATGTAAGAAGACCTACAAGTAAATTGGACAAAGTGAAAAACAGAAAACATGATCAACAAAAAGTTAAAGGTGATAAAACCAGAGAGAAAAGGCTTTCCACTTGCATTGGGAAAGACCCAAGAGAAGTGAATTATGAATTTAATGTTGACTTCGATACAAATAATGAATTGCTCAATCAAAAACATAAAACTGGAGAAGAACCAGGCAGTGAAAAGAGGGAAGAATGTGATACAAGTATTAAAAGTATAAGAACTCAGGAAAGCTTTGAAGGGAAAAATTTAGAGAAAGAGCAAGTTAAGCAAAGTCAGTTCAAAGTTAAATGTCATGTAAAGTTGAAAAGGGATCCATCAATTGAAAGTTTGTATAAAGCCCTGTCTGACAGTGATAGTAAAGATTCCACTTCAGTTTTGAGCTTGAGTGAGTCAGTGTCAACTTCACACTTGGACAAAAGTAGTGCCAGGTGTTCTAGTGAGCTTAGCAGTTATTCAGATTCTGATCAAATTAACATGTTGAGCCGACAAAGTAGCTATGAGGAGAAAGCAAAATTAGTAGATATGGTATATAATGCAGATATTCAGGTAAGGAAAAGTGGGCGACTTCAGTCAGCAAAGTGTGCCTCACGTTACCGTGGAGACTATGGAATAAGAGTAGATACATACAAACAATTGGTTGGTAAAACATTGAATACAGATGGTGCTAACGGCTCAACAGGATCTGAAAACAGAAAATTTGATGAACAGTTTTACTGTGAGGATATTGAAGCTGCCTTAATAGGAAAACCAAAAACTGTGATAGGTGTTGATAATATAACCAGTCCGCAAGTAATGTCAAGACTCAGTGAAAATGAAGACGAAACAGTAGCAAGTAAATCTAATATTTCTGCAGAAGTATGCAAAAGTGATATATATTCTGGTGAATTTACTGTGTTGAAGGTTCCAGCAATAGACTGCAGTGCAGCTGTTACAGATATATCTCTGAAAGAATCTTGCCCAGGAACTGAATACCTTGTGGAACAGGAGATATTTGAAAAGGGTACTATTGATAAAGAAATAGATTCCAGTGATGGAGTTAGTGATGTGAAAAAATACACTGATGGCATGAATAAAGGTGATTCACATCCTTATGAGAAAATTGAAAACTCATTGACAGAATCATATGCAAATGTAAACTCCATAGTGGGAAATAAGAAAGACCAACTAGCTGAAAGTCATATGCTGGTCACAGAAAGTGCTAAAAATGATCAGCAAGGATGTAGTGAATTTAATGATCAGTACAGATGTGAACACAAAATGGAAACGGAAAACAGTCATGAAAAAAGTGATTCATGTAGAAGTGCGACTGAAACTGCATGTCATAATATATCAGATGAAGTGCCTTGTGTAAATAGGACAGTGGAAAGAGAACCATGTGTATCTGAGTGTTGTACAAATAAAACAATTGTAGGAAACACAAGGACTGACTTTAGTGTTTCTAAAGAAAAGTGGGACTCAGGTACATCGAATCAAGTAAGCACTGAAGTTCAAACAGACAGAAAGTGTTTAAAGTCTTTTGAAAGTAAAATTGCTAAAGAAAAAATAAACAAAAGACTTGAAGCCTTGCAAAACAAAGTTACTGATACTAGTACAGAAAGAGGTGGTTATGTACATTCTGTAGGAAAGTCTGTGAATAAAATACAAAAACGAATGGAAATTAAAAGACCTGTGTCTGGTATAAGGCAAGAAAAAATAAATAATGAAATACCTTCTGTGACTTCACCTGTGAAAGATGCTGCAAAAGTTCTTGAAAATCTGCGACAGAAACTGTTCGAAAGTGCTGGTGCTGATGCAGTAGAAGCCGACAAGGTTCCAAAACAGTTTGAAAGTAAACTAATTTCATCAAAGCAAAGGAAAAATACAGACAACAAGGTTCCTTTCATAGAAGATATATGTGAACAAGACAGTCAAATTAAAGAATGTGATTCTGCTTCAAATAAGTCTGGAAAGTCTACACCAAAATGTTCTACACCAAGGTCAGAAGCAGGTAGAGAAATTCTGGAAGAAGTTGCTAAATCTTTAGATCTGTTACAAAAAGCAAAAAGAAAGTCAAAGAGTAAAGAAAGACCATTGAAAAGGAGGCGATTTGAAGAAAAAAAGTTCCTGTTACGATCTATGATAAAAGATAATGAACAAGGTGCAGATTCTGAAGTGCAAAAACCCGAAATTGAAGTTGATAGTCATAGTTGTGAAAGTAACTCCAGTAATGCTTGTTCAGTTAGCACAACAGATAGTGTAGAAAGATCATGTGTAAAAAAGAGCCTCGAGGAAACTTGTACTGCTGAAAAGCAGGTATCAAAACAAAAACCTGTGAAATGCTCTGCATGTAGTCATATTTTCAAAACCAAAGAGCTCCTAAGGAAACATTTTCCATGTAGGATAAGGCAGACAAGAACATGGTCTCAGAACAAACTAAGACCAAATCGTGCCGTTAAACGAGTTGAAAACAGTTCGAAAAAATTTGTATGTAAGTTACCAAAGTCATGTAAATCTGAAACAAACATTTCTAGACCTCAGCTCCTTACCTATAGAAAAACAAAATTCAGAAGAGTGAAGGGAAAAAGACGAAGAAGATTGTATCAGCTCATTCAAGATCTCAGACAGAAAAGAATGCCAGTTAAATGGCCACATCTTAGTATAATGTATGAAGATCTTTCATTTAAAGAACAATGTTTGTACAAACTTGGCTTGATTTGTATAGGTAGTGCTGCAGAAGGTCTTGAAAAGTATACAGCTGAAGAAATCACAGTATTTGAACAGCACAGAGCCAAAGAAAGATGGATTACAGAAGATGCTCGACTATTTGAACATTCCATACCAGAATTTCTTAAACCTTTTAGTGATCTAAATCTGAGTACTGCTACTGAACTCAGCACTGATAATCAGGAATCAGACTTTAATTCTCCAAAAAGTGTGATAAACCTTCCTCAGGAAAATACTACAGATACAAGCTGTGATATTCAGACTTCAGTAGAAGAAAAAACTGAAGGTTCTAATACAGAGATGTCTGAAGTTGAAGTTTGTGAAAAAAGTACTCTTGAATTGACTGGAGCCTCAGCTGTTCCTAATGTGTCAAGCTCCAAAGACAAGGAAGTTCCATGGTGTTTGTCCTACATCCAAAATTTAGGACAATTTCAAATGAATAATAATGATGAAGAAGCTCTTGCACTGGATGAAATACCTGAAAAAGTGAAAGCAATTGTCAGTATTCAGCAACCTCTTGAATGTTTTAGAAATTTGAGAAAAGATGATCAGTGTTCAGTAGAAGTTGTTTCAGGTGTTGAAATATGCAAAAGATTTCAAACTGTTTCTCAGTTGCAAACATTGACTAGTACAAGTGAAAGCGCTGTAAATGTTGAAGAGGCTGAGGAACTTCCTAACATTATGGAAAACACTACCTCAGTCAAAACTGATCTTGTTGTTAACCTTTTTGAGAAAGCAGATGTAAAAGAAATAGAAGTACGTGCAACTGATGCCAGCTCGCCAGAGTCCTCCTCAAGTCAGGTGGTTGAGGAGTATAACCAGCAGGAACTTATTAAGCTTAATGATGAAGAAATGATGAGTTCTTCTTCTTTAGGCAATAATTCTTTGACATCAAATGAAGATGTTAATGATGCAAGTAAGCTGCTAAAAGACGACAGCTACCAAGGACTTCAGACAGTCCCAGATGTTAATGAAATTAAATCTCCTTCAGTATTAGTCACAGAACACCTTAGTCAAGATGTTTTTGAAAAGTCTTCTACATCACTTGAAGAATGTGTTGCCAAGAAGGAGTTGAATGAAATAGACAGTGAGGTATCTGATCAAAATACATTGATAGCAGATAATCCTGTAAGAACAGACTGTGATGTTACTGGACAGGAACCTATGAAAAATTATTATTTGAAGCAAAAAGTAAATGTTGGACCAGATATCGAGCGGTTTCATCAGACAGCAATAATAGATGATAAGATTTTAGAATCAGGTCCTTATGCACAGCTAGAAAGGGCATCTGGGAAAAATACTGTTAGTTCAGTTTTAAAATCAGAAATAAATAACGATCTTATCACTCAGGCTGGTCGAGTTTTAGAAGATATTCTTGAAGATGTGAATGCAACTGTAAATGGTGGGAAAAATGGACATGTACAAATAGGTCAAAAGTCTCCTTCCAGTACTTCTGTCACTGCCAATAGAATGACAAGTTCAACCAATGAAACTACAGACATTTCCCCTGTTAAAGGAATTTTGAAAAAAGCATGCCAAGTGAAAGAAAGTCTTGCCTCATCACCTTTAAAAACAGCCAGTACAATAGATCAAGTCAACGAGAATAGCCTTAAATCACCAGGGAAAAAGAAAATTGATTTTAAAACATATGCAAAAAGGAAAGGTATGATAAAAGAAAAAGATGACAAGGAAAAAGAATACATGCGATCTGAGTCAAATCATGAGATAGAAGAAGGATTATTAGGGAGGCTGTTAGATGCAGTAAATGTGATCGACAGCATCATTGAGGAACACAAAGAAAAAACTGAACCTGATGATGAATGTTTTAATGCTATAACACCAGAGATGGCATTTGAAGCAGCATTGCTAAGCTGTAAGAGAGAAAGTTGTATGGAAGAAGAAAATAAACCATATGATATTGAGAGTGTATTTCCTCATTCTGAAGTTGATGATATTGTTGATGTAGAGCAGATGCCAATAACTACCTCTATAGATTTTTCCAGAAATGTTAATTTTACTGACAAAGTTGAGCAGTCAGAAGGAATTTCATGTTATGTAGAGGATGACAGAAATATGACTATAGATTCTGAACACAAATCAGATTTACTGTCAAAAGAAGATGACAGCATAACAGAAAGTAATCACTCAGATAACTACCATGTAACAGAAAGTTATTCAGGTAAAAACATTGACAACATTAAAGAAAATATTTATGTTGCAAATGAAGAAAACTTGGCAGTGAGTACAGCCAGTTTATCATTAGTAAATGGAGACGGGCAACAACTGCAAGAATCAACAGAACCTGATACTTCTGAGATGGATTCCGAAAATGATTCTGATGTTTCAGGGATTAAAGGAAATAGCCTTGATTTTGACAGTGGTGCAGATTTAGAGTATGAAGGAAAAGTTGAAAAAGACACAGGAGAACCAAATGTCATTAAATGCTCAGAAGTAAATGTAAGTGGTTCTACTTCAGATTCCTTAGAAGTGTTAGTTACTAGTCCCAGCTTATTATTGAATGAAGATAAGCATTATGTTGAGGAAAAAGTTCAAGTGTCTGAAAAAGTGACAAATGGTGCTAAGCATATTTTCATTGTAAAAGAAAATGATTCAGCTGAAATCATGACTGAAGATATTTCTGAGAAGATGAAAAACACCGAGTCCAAAATGCCCAGTTCAGTAGATACAGAAATTGGATTACTGGATGTTCAACCAGATACAATTGAAAACAGCAGGGAAGAGTTTTGTGAAATTCTTAAGGTTGTAGATGCAGAAACAAAGTCTAAGTCTTTTGAAGAAGGAGCTCTTGTAGAAAGCCCTACTAGTACAGATACAGACATAATTAAATCTCCAGGTCACATACCAAAGAGATGTAAAAAGACAACTCAAGCTACCAACATTAAAGAAAGTAAAAAAGACTTTACTATTAAATATGAAATCAATGGGATTGTGGTGAAAGAAAATCTGTTAACAGGAGACAAAAATGTTGTAGAAAATAGCTCTCCGTTTAGAAGCTCGGCAGAATCAGACAGTAATTTTGATCAGTCATCGCAGTCAGAATTGGATGTTTCTTTTGCAATAGAAAATGATAGCAGCTTTGACAGAAATGCAGTTGTTAATGACAAGGGTTCTTTTCAAAACACGACAGTGGCACCAAGCACGGTTGACAACCCTGTTGCAGTTGTAAATGATGCTGTTGCTGATGAAGAGCAGCATACAGACAATGAAGATTTCCACAAACTTTCAGACGAAGTAACTGTAGAAGTAGGGGAAAATGATACTACAAATGAAAAGAAATGTCTTGAAGATGAAGCAGAAAATAAAATGTCAAAAGGAATTGAGTTAACTGTTAGGTCTTCATCAAATATGGAAAATGAGACTTTTGAGACTGGTGTTAATGCTGAGATGACTTCAGATATCATTCCTTCTATAGAAACTGAGAAGTTGCCTTGTGAAAATGTTCATGTTGTAAAAGTATTTGATGACCACTCTGTGGGATCTCCACCAGTGTTGGAAAAAGTCGCTGATAGTAGTATTGAAGAATTTGATGAAGAAAGCTGTAGCCAGGATACTGATATATCTCTAGAAAGTGGTCCACCAATATTAGAGCCCCAGGGAGAAGAAGAAAATGAAAAGAAGTGTGGTGATGAGAGCCAGGTGAAAACATCACAAAAAACAAAATCAGAAAGACATTTCTTAGATGTTCTTGGAGTAGTGGGAAGTGAAATTGAAGGAGAAACAGCATTTCAAAGCTTTGAGAAAAAAATTCACTTGGGTCGTATGGACAATGATGGAAGCTCAGGAAAAAGTATTCTTGAAAAATTGTACACTGAAGAGTCAGCAGTGAATGATTCAATAGGAAGGCATTTCTCTGATGTTGTTAGTGAAACTGTTGAAGTGCCTAAAACACCCAAATCAAAATTACTGTTTCTGTTTGACAAAAGTGAGACAAAAGAGGTAACATTATCTCAGATTAAGGATATTTTGACTCCATTTTCAAAGACAGGTAAAGAAACATCAATTCCAAAGGAATCACTTTTGAAAATTCAGTCTGGCATTGCAAACCTACTTGCAAAGGTAAAGAAACCTGTGAAGAAAGATCCTTCATGGTTGAAAAGAAATCCTTTATCTTGCTATTCAAGGGAAAAGAAGCAGCAGGAGAAGTGTAATAGTGAAAGAGAAATAAACAGAAAGTATGAAAGTTCTGATGAAGAAATCTTGAGTGAGCAAGAAGATATTGATTACACTTCAAGTGAAAGCATACAGTCCTCTGATCGAAATGCAGATACTGAAAATATTGAAACTGGCTCCAAGACCTCATCAGAGGTTTCAGTTGCAGACACAATCCTACAGATGCTTACAACTTTAGAAGATAAAGGAAGTATTGCAGAAAACATGTCAAATTTATTAGACATTCTTGCAGAAAATCTAGGATTTCTTGGCAGAAGAAAAAGTAATGACGAGTTTGACTCAAGTTCAGAGTCTGACTATGACTATAGTGATACTGGGGAAGTAGTAGTAGCCTCTGGCTCAAGTTCAACAGAAAATACACAGAAAGAACTAATTACTGGTTATCTTGATGAAGGTGAGCAACCTCCATCCTTAGATGATATTCCGACAGCAGGGAACTGTTCACCTAGTGTCGACAAAGAAGAATTTGATTTACTCTGTGAAGACAATGATTTGATCAGTGAGAAAATTGAGAAGGAAAAAATGTGCTCGAGTGAATTGAGCATGGTGATTCCAGAAGGTTCAAATGCTGAATTGGATAGTTTAGGGGCATGGCTAGACCAGTTACCATCTGGGTTCAAGACTGACTCTGTTAAAGGAAAACCTTCACACACAGATACAGGAGATGTAAATTTTGTCAGTGAAAGTAAATTAGGTAAAAATGTGAACAAAAAAGCCATGGATTTAGAAATTTCAGTTGATGAAACCTTACCCATTGCTGAAGTTGTTGAAAACAAAATATCAGCCATAGAAAGAAATTGGTCATTCTCAAGTTTTGATCAGTTTGAAGAAGTTACTCAGATTAATGACCAAGGAAATGAAGAAAAGAGGAAAGCAAGTACTATATTTAAAAGTATCACTGAGTTAAATTCAATAGAAACAGATGAAGAATCAAACAGTGGGGAAACATATGATGCAGTTTCAATGTCAGTGAGGTTGTCTGAATTAAAAGCCCTACCAAAAAACAATCAATCTTGGGAATTTGACTCTGATTTTAATTCAGATCAAGATGAATATGATAAAGTTGATTCTGAATTTGAAACTGAAAAGGAAGAACCTCCAGAGCACAGTAAGGAGGTTCATGAAGTACATGAATTAAATGAAAATGCATTGTATGAGTGTGTAAGTGAAGCAAGTGAGGAAATAAAGGAAACTTTTACCTCAAATGTGAATACCAATAACAAAGAAAATTTTGGAAATCAAAAATCTGGAATAAACAAGACAAGTGAACAGGTGGATATAAATATAAGGAGTGAATCTGGAAACCAGCCAGTTGATGAAAATAGGAATACTCCTGTAGAAGATACAGAATTTTCAATAGAAGACTTAACTTTATGTAAAGCATTAAGAAAAGGTGCAGATGCATCTGATGGGATAACCTTAAAAGACAGTAAAAATGTTGAAAATATAGAACATACTCAGATTTGTCAGTCATCAGCCAAGAGGATGTCAGCCAAAGAAAGTTATTTTAAAGAAGAGCAACATACAGCAGAATATGACAAACCTTCAGTTAATAGAATACAAGATAATCTATTCAGTAGAATAATACCAACTGCTGAAAATTGTGAACATTCAGACCATTCTGATGACAAAGAAGATTTTGACTCAAAAGACGGCAGCAGTACAAGAGACGGTGCATCTTTAGGAGATACTGGAGAAAAAGAACAGCAGAGTTTTAAAACACAGACTGATAGTGAATATTTGAATTTACTTAAAGCTGAGAAGGAAGATATTTTCTTATCATCCAAAACAAAAACTAGTGAATCTGTATTGGAGTATAAAGAAAACAGTGCTTCTGGAAAAGGAACTACAGATGTTGATAACAAAGTTGAAAAACTCGAGAAAACAGCTGCACCAAATGATACTAACTTTATTGAAGATCAGTTGAGTAAATCTGTTGTAAATAATCATCTGAACTCTCCTGACTTAAATAGTTTAGACATAGAGCTTAACATTGGCAAAATAGCAGAGAACTCAGAAAGCAGCAACACTGATAGTGGTTTGAATTTAAGAATTGAAAATAAAATAGACAGTAAAAATACAGATAGCATACCCGGTGATTCTTTTGATTCAGTAATATCGCTTGATAATGAAGACTCAAATGAAACTGTTGCATATGATGAAGTGGAAGAAGCCAAGACTGACTTCACAGATATGTTTGAGGAAGTTAATAAGGAAACTTTAAGTGCTGCAAATGTTGAGGTTGGAAGTATTAACAAAGAATGTGACAGAAATGGTATGGGTGTGCATGAAAAATGTAGTGAAAATGGCACAGTGAGAGTTGACATGTTAGAATCTGATGTCCCAATCACTGTAAAACATGAAAAAAGAAAACACAACGGCTCTGTTACTAATAACTTGAAGGAAAAAGAAAATGTTTCTAACATGACTGTAAAACAAGATAGACAGATGGAAGAGAGTGACATGTGTACAAGTAAGAAAAAGCCTGGAAATAAACAGCTTTCAACATCAATTAGTGTTGACAGTGGAGATGTTTCAGAATCATTCTGTGAAACAATAGCAGAGAAGGTCAAACGAAAACAGAGGGATAGGAGTAAATCGTATTGCTATAGTTTTAACCCATGGTTGTATTGCAGTGCTGCATATGTGAGAGATGTAACAAAGCCAGCAAAGAAAGAAATCAGTGTGTTCAGAAGCTCTATTTTAGAGAAAAGGGCCAGGGAGAGAGTTATTTCACCAGATAAGGAAGAAACCTGTTCCCCAAGGAAGATAAGAAATGGTTCAGTTCAGAAAGAGGATTTATCAATAAATGGAAGTGCAGGAACTTGTACTAATGACGGAAAAAGTAGCAGTGTACAGAAAGTACCGTGTGAGGTTAAACCATGTGCTGTTGTCTTACCCAAACTGACTGAGGATATGATAAAGAGATACACCAGTAGAAAAAGAAAATCTGATGAAGATCTCCCATCAGAACACCGGCCTCCCATAAAAGTCACAATTAAGTTAAGTCAGATAGTTTATCCTCCAAATTCACCATATGGATCAACCTCGGTGTCGTCTGACACCGGCAGGTCTGGATATGAAAGTTGCAGTGAAGAATCAGGAAGTGAAACTAATGTGTTGGAGGAAGAAGAAGAATTAGACAGTGTGGAACAGATGAAAGTTGACAATGACGTCATTGATATGAAAGATCTAAACAGAGACAGTATTAATGGTGTGAATGCTAAAAGATCTGACAATAGTCATAGAGCACCATTGAAGATTAAAATGCGAACATTGCTTACAAAAATGAACAGCTTTGAAAAATGTGTTGACCAACAAAACTCAGTCCAAGAAACTGGCCACATGGTTCCAATGCCAGTGAATATGAATGAGTCATCCAGTGAAACAAATATTGATGTCAGCTCGGGAGAGTTGATTGAATCAGAAGTTTTGCATGATATTAAACAAGAATGTGAAAAAGTCAAAACCAGTGATAGTGATGTTTTATTCTATATAAGTGACTCAGAAAATGAACCCGATGCAGCAAAAGAAACAAGTAATTTGTCAGAAAACATAGAAACAACAGACCAAGATGAAGTCAAACTGGGCTCGCTCTCCGATTCCCATGTTATAGCAAGTTGTGGGGAGTCAGATGTAGATTTGAGTGATTCTGATACAGAATCTGATTCAGAAATACAAGAAGAAATTGACAAAATACTGAATGCTAAAAGTAGTGATGTTTTATGTGATAGTGTACAGCATGAGGAAGCTGATAATACTAAAATGGGAAAAGGTAAAAGTGGAATCATGAAAATGATAGTGAGTGATCTCAGACTTAGTGAAAGTGAGTCTGAGTCAGAGGCAGATGAATCTGAGTGTAAACAAAATTTTGTAACTGAAGGAGTAACGAAAGGAATAGTGGATAGTCAAACTAATTCTGTTTTCCTACATTCAAATGGAAAAGCTGAAATTGCATGTTTAACAAACGTTGAAAGCTGGCCTCATGATACTGAAACTGGGTTTCAGATTGAAGATGAGATTGAAAATGTGAAAGGAGAAAATATCCAAAATACAAGTTCTGGATTGTTGAAAGAAAACAGCAGTGAAGAACCAAGTTCTGAAAACTCTTATTCCAATATCAGCTTAGTAGCAACTTCGAGGAAAAACGAAGAGCCATGTTATTCATCTGTTGAAAGAAATTCCTTAGAGAAGAAAGATAGTGAGACAGAGAATATATTTGAGCTGTTAGATTTATCTAAAAACTCTCAGGTACCTGCATCATGTGAATCTAACACAGTACCCATCACAGTTTCAGAAAAAGAAATGACTGGAATAACACAGAAACCATTAACAAATGATTTAACATGTTCTGAACACAATCAGCTCTTATCATCAGTTGACAAAGAAGATATAGGTAGCATTTTGAAGAATCAGCTACCACCAGAGAATTGTGATTTGTCCTTTGACAAAGAAAGTGGGAATATGTCACTTGATAATTTTACAAGCATTGAAGACAGTGTGTCATTTTCATCTAGAGATGATTATCAAATTGAAAAAGTCATAGAAAAGTATCCAGATGAATTAGGAAATCAGATTTCATCCCAAATGCCTGGCCAACTGTTGAGTGTAAATGTCGCAGATTCTGAAAGTAAGGCAGATGTTAGTTCACTAGAACTCTGTATACATGAGGCTAATGAAGAACAGATTACTGTGGAAGACAGTTCTTGCACCATTAATGTTTCATCCATTGGAAATGAGATAAGACATTCAAACAGTACTAAAGAATGTGAAAGTTTAGAAGATTCATTGACATTAGATGAAAGAAAAGAACTAGAAAATGCTAATGCTGTGAAGAATTTAGTTGGAGACACCTTTGAGAACCTTCATCAAGTACAAGAAAGTACAAAGGAAGATATGTTTTACTATGCTGTCGAGTTGTCAGATGATCTTGAAACCAGTGAAGCAGTTGTGAACTTAGAATCTGTAATCATTAAAAGTCCAGTAATAGCTGAAGACACTGAAATTTGTGAAGAAAACATTGTAAACAGTAGTTTTATTCAAAGCCATGTTAATAGTCAGTTTGATCTTCAGACTGAACCATTAAATGAGCAAATTGTTGAAATTGGTAATGACAACAAACTGGTATCCGAATTGAAAGAAAAAGATTCCCAAGAAAGAATGACACACATGGAAAATCCATTTTACTACCCAGTGGTAAGTGATGTTAACAGCAAATATCTGTATGGTATTAATGAAGACTCTCAGAGTTCAGATGATGTTGTTGAAGAGCTTGTGACAGACATTATTGTAAATGACAATGCAGATTTAAAGCAGATGGATCAACCTATGAACATTGAAGACAAAGAGGTCTTCCAACAGGGTTCTATTGTTGAAAGTTCAAATATAAAGTTTCCAAGAGATTTGACTGTTAGAGATGTGCCAAGTCATAGTCAGGGAAGTGTTATTAATATGAAAACTACAGACCTCTGTGCTGAATTAAATGAAGGGCCAATGGATGTAGAAACATCTTGTGTTGAATGCAATGTTAATTCTGAATCTGAACATTCAAACGAAGAAATTGAAAAAGAAACTGTTTTAAACATATCAGAAAACCTTAATACCTTGATGTGTTCAGGTAGTGTACCTGTAGACAAAGTGGATATATGTACTGGAGCCTCTGATACAGAAACAAGTAGACTGAGTATTAACAAAGATGGAAACAGTTTTTTGCAGGAAAATGAACAGTGTGAGATAGTAGTAGAATGTAATGATGAAAATGACTATATTATTACACAGAATGAGTTCTTTGATGATGATAACATTATGGACATTACATAACTATATGCAAGGTACTATTTTGTACAGTTTTTGGTAATTTCTTGTAAAAATCAGTGAGGATCTGTCCACCCAGCTTGTAAATGTCAGTTTTTTTTTTTTTATATCCTCTGTGTTATTTATTTTTTGTGCTTTTTTCCCAACAATACTTGCATTAACATTTATTTCACTGAAGTCATGAAACCACTACTTTAGTAATGCATTATCATTTTGTTTCACTGTATTAAGGATCATATGATCTTTGTTACTTTGTTCTTAGAAACAAATTTAAAGGACACTTAAAAATGTATTTTTCTAAATAAAAAATAAATAGATAAAAAAGAAGGCATGTACTATATATATTGAGTTGCTTTGTGCTGGAAATTGCTCAATAACCATACATTAAAATAAGACCATTTGAACAAGAAGCAGTGTGTGACATGTGATATTTTCTTTGAAGGTTTGCGTTTCATCAGCTTCTAAAATCTCACCCCTTATTGAGAATTATCATTAAATTTTAATTGTTTAAGATAGAATAGGCCAGCGTATGATAAAATCAATTGTTGTATTCTTACTGAATATGTAATATTCATTGATAAACTATACTTCACATGTGCTAGTGATTTGTTTCCTGTATTCTGTTTTTTAAAACTAAAAAGCAGTCATTTCTTTTATCTCAAGTTAATGTCAGAATAAAGTAGTATTTAGGTACCTAAAAGTGCTTGCTGTATGAAGATATTTCTGTACTATTTGAATTGTCAGTTTGTGTGTCATGGAATATGCATGAACTGTTTTATTCAGATACCAAAAGTAAGACTAGTAGTTTGTACTTCATGTAAAATATTGTTGCAAGGTTTAATTCTGCATGATTTGTCTGCATGTCAATTTGTTTGCATGTGAGTATGTTAAAGAATTGAGTTGTATACAGATTATTTGATAGTTTATTCACAAAAAAATCAAAATTCATATATGATTTTTCAGAAAAGCCATAGATTTAATAAATGCTGCCTGAAAATTCTTATATTACTATAAATTAACTGGCTTAAAAGTGCTGAAGTAACATGTATTACTGTAGTGTCACAGCTGTGACTGTTTGATACTGAAATCAATTGTAACCTGCATGTTACCTGAACATTTGTATCATATTGCAACAACAGCAACAATGGCGATCAGCTGTAATTGCATCTGGTGAAATTTATACATAGAATGTAAATAGGAAAATTCAGTGTGGATTAAAAGAGTTTATCTTTCTAGTCTATGTATTGTGATACATACTGTAACAGATTTTTTTTCCTTTTTGGTTTTTGCTCCATCAAAAGTTATCTGATTATTGAGTGAATGTTTTTGCAAAGCTCTGAGACTTTAAGCAAACGAGAGATTCACCTCTTATATATATGGTCATAGAACTATATATTTTGTTTACAGAACTATATGTATATGAAGTCAAGTCTGCAGTGGGGATGTAAAGTTTTGAAATAAAATCAAACAGCCATTCACTGATTGAGAATATTTCTGGCATTAAGCCCAGTATAAACATTCAAAATCAAGTTAACTTTGTTTTTCTGGAAACTTCCTTCTTATGCCAGTTTAACATCTTTATTGGGTGAATTTACACTTGCCAGTAAGTCAGATGTAGGTCAAGGTCATATATGAGAAAAAGGAGAAGAAAAATTGTCAGGGATGTAATTCTTGCTTCGACTTCATTTTCCCATCCCTCAGCTTTCAAGCACTCCACCACCTGACTGCAGAGCTCCAACTTGGTACACAAAAACATATTTTTTGGTTAAGTTTCATATTAATTTAGTTAAGAACAAGTTTTCAGTGAAGTCTAAGTGGTAGCATGTGAAGGAAAGTTGTTTCCCTTTCATTGTATTTTATAAGTAGTAATTTTTTTTATCTTTACTGGACAAGTAGATTTGAATTTGTGAATTAACATTTATAAGCAGTCTGCCACCATTCTCTTGGAAAGTTTATCATGGAACTTTCTCAGGAGGTACCATTATTTGCCTACATACATGTAATATGCAAATACTGTTAGAATATTGGTAACTACTTTCCTCCTTGAACAATTGCTTGTGTGGAACTAGATTTTGCTTCGAAAGTTACATGGTACTCCTTAGTGACATCATATTCACTGTTCAGGAATGAGGTCATTTTGGGTTGAAACATATGACTTCACAAAGATATTCTTACTCCACCACCATTCTACTACAGGGTGGTAACTATCATTGTACTGGGTTACTAGTTTGGATGGGGACACTTGTTATTTAGTTATGTTCTTGGTGTGAATTGTTATTTTGAAAAACATCTATTTTAAATTGTAGAAAACATTTTATGTGTAAATATATTTATTCCAGCTGTTTCAAATTGTTTATGTTAGATTTAATTGTAATGTTAATTATAGTTGTACATTAACTGAAAATCATGTAATACATAGTAATTAGTTCATTTGTTTTGGTTTCTGTTTTTTCATTGATAATATATAGTTTCTTTTTTATTGGTTTAGTTATTGTTAAATATTGTGTAATTGATTGACTGGTCGATGGTTTGAATCCAGACTGATTTATACAAACACAGTTTATACCATTATTTTCATTATGCAGTATGACAAATAAAGATACACTCTATATGTATTGTTTGCTAGAGTTTTGCTGACCTTAACCCTTAAATGCCTGCTTTAGCCAACTCCAGTTCTTTAGCACAGGTTTTTGCCCCAACTTTTAAAAGCGCTGGTCACTTGGGTGATTGGTTGGAGCCCTACTGCCTACATGTACCGGTATCTATTTAGAAAAAATGCCCACAAAAATACATTGTGTGTTCAAGTAAACTTCAGCATAACTAAATTGCTGTTTAAATAGATGGTGTTCTAAAAGGAAATATAAATTGTATAACGTTACGTGAAATTACGGTGGCACAGAGGTGACATGCACAACTTTTTTTTTAATTGCACTTCTCTTTATCTCGTTCCCACGAGATACTAACTCGAGGGAACGACTTAGTATCTCGTTCCCACGAGTTACTAAGTCGTGGGAACGAGATAAAAAAAAAAAGAGAAGTGCAAATCTGAATAAAGAATCGCATTTGGAAAAAAGAGTTGCGCAGTAAAAAAAAAAAATCGTGTTGTGAAAAAAAGGACAGCGAATGTAAGCTATGTCGAGGGAAAGACTTACTAACTCGTGGGAACCAGTTAGCTATGTCGTGGGAACGAGTTAATATCTCGTTCCCAAGAGATACTAAGTCGTTCCCTCGAGTTAGTATCTTGTGGGTACGAGATAAAAAAAGAAAAGTGCAATTTAAAAAAAAATGTATTGCTTTGAAAAAAAAGTGTAGTACAATATATTGCTTTCTCGTTCCCACGACATAGCTAACTCGTTCCCACGAGTTAGTAAGTCGTTCCCACGACATAGCTAACTCGTTCCCACGAGTTAGTAAGTCGTTCCCTCGACATAGCTAACATGAAATGTTCTTTTTTTATAACATGGTTCTTTTTTTTATTACGCTACTCTTTTTTTCAAATTCAATACTTTTTTTTAAAATTGTACTGCTCTTTTTTTATCTCGTTCCCACGACTTAGTAACTCGTTCCCACGAGATACTAAGTCGTTCCCTCGAGTAAGTATCTCGTGGGAACGAGATAAAAAAAGTGGTGCAATTAAAAAAAAAGTTGTGCATGTCACCTCTATGCCACCGTATGAAATAGATATGCAGGGACAGAACAAACCGGCAGTCACAAGATATTGGCAAGAGATGCAACATGACCTTTAAATACTCATGCATACAGAATATAATGCCTTTTGATAACAGGAAATATCATTAAGGAGGATACAGTTGAAAAAAACTACCTGAAATCACCTGTTCTCGAAACACAGTTCACTGATGCTGATGGTGATCATGCGACTTCATCAAAGACAATTTTGAAACTTAAATTGACTTAAATGCATCATTCTAGTTTTATAGGCCTATCGAAAGATGGGACGTAGTATGGGAAAACCTGTGGTGGGCAGCGTTTGCTAACTGGCTGAACGACTTCAGACTTGCTGTGCTGCTTACAACCATAACCCTACCTTGTCCCATTTTTAGCTCAGCTGAGTACGAAGTGCACAAGGGTTAGCTTTACCGATAAAATGTGTAAATCTTTATATTGTGATGTGTTTCTGTAAAAGAAAAATGAGTCAATAACGTAATTAAGATATGTTCTCCACAATTACAGCTAGAATTTCTAGATGTATAAACATTTTCTTCTTTTTTTCCATCGTCGGCCCATCTGTGAGTCAGTCGCTTTAAGTCTTGTTCCGTGTTTTGAAACTAGAGACGCGTTGTTTGTCATTCCGATACTTTAACTCCATTGAGCCTGTTATTTGATGAAGGATTTGTCCAAATATTTAAACGTGTCAGTTACCGGGCGTCCTTGTAAACGAAGAATAACTGTTATGTCTACCCGGATGTAGGTATCGCTTTGTTGACTAAAGCTTTTCACACAACATTTGAATTTAATAGCAGTAACCTTAAGAGAAAACTACTCAAATTCAAATACAACAAAGTACAATTTCGTGCCATATTTGAAGTTTAAAATATTTACATAAATGACGATTGTAATGAATGAGCGTCTTTTGTCCGAATAATCATAATTGTGATAAATTAAAAAAAAATGAAATCATATAAACATCGATGGTCTTGCAATTCAGATTAACCAACCTATGGATTTCTAGCCGGAACATTTACCTAGATCATTTTGAAGCTCTTAGAAAGTCATAAAATGTGACGCCCTTCTTCAATTCATATAAAAATCTTTGGTCATAATTTGCGCAAAGCGATACAAGTTTGCATGATTTAGATGTTATTTTTCAATTTGCATGTTGATATCTGAACTTATGACTTTTTTCCTCGCTTTATGTCGATCTTCCTTCTTCATTCAAACAGATACCTGTTGGTTTTTTATTGAAAATGTAAAAAAAAAACACGAAAAAAGGAGAAACTGATTTTCAGACCAACCCCGAATATTTTACAAATACACGGTTTTAACCACCTTAATAAGATTTAAAACGTATTTTTAACCTAGATAAATGCTTCATGAACAGACGTTGTATCAGAGGTGACTTATTTTGTCGCCCCTCAATATCAGTTCAACGCGTTGCAACGCACAAGTTTGCTCCTATAAGAATGCATTCTCACTTTTTATAAATATGAGCGGACTTTATCTTTGTTGTTTTTCTTGTACTCTGACATTAATATGATCGGATATGAGCACTGATTTCTAGATGGTTATCGAAATGATAATCCTACTTGGTCAATCTTAACTGAGGAGTTTTAGTCGTAAATTTATATCAAAACAAACTATCTACGGAAATATTGTCCGAAAAGCAAAGTTTCAACTGACCGATATTTTGTTATCATCGTTGAGAGATGTCAATTGTCCATTCTCTGCATATAACAGATAAGGGGGGTGTTACCACGAATAAGTGATAACTGCTTGATCTTAAAAGTGATAGAGGAAATACTATGGACGATTTATCTCTACACTCAAGTAGCAGTAATCATCACTTTTCAACGGGTTTCTGTCAACATGCTATAAGAACACATTAAAAAACAAAGGCAATCAGTGTCTGTAACCAATTAAAAAACAACATTTGTTCCATTACAATGGTGTACATCAAAGGTAAAAAGGACACGGTCCTCTCTTGAGATATGCATGTTAAAAAGCATGCAAAGTCTTATGTTACTGCAATATGTTACGACAGAATTAAACCTCCTGTTTTAAAGTCTGTTACCATGTTTTAAAATCACTCTCAGAAAGCCCCATATATCAAATAACCAATACGCGACTGTGATTTAATCAATTATAACAGTGACCGTACAAAATATTTCCGTAATTGTACTCAGGTGCGCACACACTTTTTCTTCTTCTGTATTTGACGGTTCAGGAAATATATACTTGGTATTCATGCTTTTTTTATGAATTACAAACAAAACCATGAAATCACGAAAACTGTCAGAATTCAGCATTGCTATTTTTTCGAAATTGTTATACCCCAGTGAACTATGTTTTTTGTGACGGTGGCGTGTTCTATACATATTGATTTGTGAGACACTTGGAACATGTGCTGAGGCGTTCTGCTGGAAAACTCGGTACGAAGGACACCTTCAAAACGACCTTCTGGGGTTTGCAAAATCCTTCGTTTTCTCCGGTGTCTTCAATCGTGTCGCCGCCATGTTGGATGCTGTATGATGTCACAACGTGGCAACGCTTGCTCTTTCCTTTCTTTTTGTTTCTACAGAAGTGCCAGGTAATACACAGCTATCTCTATATTTCTGCATGCCGACATAACTTACTGTATTTACAAAGAACGTATAATGATTACTAAGAAAATTTTTCGGTGCATTTATCTATAAATCTGTATTCGTCACCTTAGTGCAAGAACTCAGTAAGTATGATAGAAAATAGAAGCAGTTATTAAGCTCTTGCATTGAGGATTATGATGTTATATAAAATTTGTTATCGAATTAGCCTACCCATGTTGCAGTCATGGTGAAGTTTACTGTTTTAAACATTTGTAAACTTCAAATTAAACGTGTGCAAATCATACGTTCTGTAAACTGCGCTAAAAAATTTTTCGCAAACGTGTTCACAAACAATTTGCTGATATTTTTCTGCAGTTTTCCTAACTGTCAAATAACTGAAGCTATAAATAAGTAAATGAAAGAGGATTCGAGTTAGGAGACTTGAGAGGAATAGTCCAAAATTCTCCCTGTGGTTTTATGAGAGAAATCAGTCTGTTACATATGAGGTGTCTAAAATGGCTAACATGCGAACATTTATCCCGATTCTGTAACATTGTTATCTAATTTTCAATTTGTTACCTTCATGCTATTATTATATGTTGTTTTTTTTTTATCAAAACACGTGTCTTGGGGAAGAAATACTCAACCAAGGCTGCATTTACTCTTCGTTCAAGGGTATGAAATGGTCGTCAAATATTGAAGTTGCAGCTTCACTGACAATTTAAAACGGACAGACGGAGATGAGCATTCTTTAAGTGAATACGAAGTATGGAGGTCCCAGACACAAAATGCGCATTTATTCGCTGTTTATACGTTTGCTATGAGTATAATTTGTAGTGTTTACATGATATAAGTTTTAAATTCTTTCATTAACTTGTGTTTCCTTAACTTTAGTCGTACCTTAGACATATTCCAGATAAAACAGCGGAAACGTCATGACAGTGTTTGGGACCAACTATATGTGGAGATTTCTTATAAATCTTATGTTCTTGAAAAAAAAATTCTTTCGGTTCCAGTTTCAAACTAGTGTGACTTGCTCTTCTTTTCTTTAGAAATATGGAGTTGGTTATGATTAGTCTGCACTGAGCCAAAGAATCGATTCCCTGACGCAGTAGTCAGAGGAAGTATTTATACAATCATATAAGGTATGCTCTAGATTGTAACAATTATTTTTATTACATCGTGTATAAGTATAGTTCAGTTTTTTTTCTTTGATAAGTTAAACGGACAAATTACCATTAAGGTAGGGTGCAAACATGTACGATTTCGTGCTTTTGCAGCCTAAGGACACTAGGACGTTGAAGAAATTGATGACAACTCGTTAAGACGTTATTCGCATGCATCTAAGTGACGTTAAGACGTGTTGGCTGTATGCATATTAGTGACGTTAAGACGTGTTAGCTGCATGCATCTAAGTGACGTTAAGACGTGTAAGCTGCATGCATCTAGGTGACGTTAAGACGTGTTAGCTGCATGCATCTTAGTGACGTTAAGACGTGTTAGCTGCATGCATCTAAGTGACGTTAAGACCTGTTAGCTGCATGCATCTAGAATACGTTAAGACGTTTAAGCTGCATGCATCTAAGTGACGTTAAGACGTGTTAGCTGCATGCATCTAGGTGACGTTAAGACATGTTAGCTGCATGCATCTAAGTTAGTTAAGACGTGTAAGCTGCATGCATCTAAGTGACATTTTATGGAGGTGAAAAATATATTTATAAAAAAATAATATAGAACAAAAAGATGATATAAACAAAGATCTATCGTCTTTTCCGGTATGATCTTTCTTCATATTGTACAAAAAATGTTAGATAACCTAATAGTATTAGCAAGTACAGTTAGCGGTCGAGCTAGTGCCTACTTAGTTAAACATCTATTGTGCAAAAACCTTTTTTTTGGTTTAAAAAAAGATAACCGGAAGTTAACACTTTTAAATTCAGTGTACAGGTACTTCTTGCTCCTTAAAGGGACAAGTGTCAACATTTTTATTCAAGTGGGTAAATACACACTCTTTCGCTTCTTCGGTTATTTAAAGAAATTAAGAAGAAAAAATCGTTATTTATATTTGTAACGTCGATCTGTGGGAATTTTGGACATCGTTACATCATGTTTATTTTTACACTTTTAAGTTAGTATATATATACTAAATTCTCGTCTGGAATATATCATATAACTGGAATATTTGATTTGCGTAATGTAAACACGTACATTTTGAAATTCCTTATATTTCTATTTTTTTTCAGATTGAATATTTTCTTTCATCTAATTTTAAGGTTTTAAAGACATATAAATATATATTTATTTTTAAAATTTTGCAAAAAATGTATATATATAACAGTTGCTATCAAACATTTCCGAATATGTTTAGAAAGAAATACAAAAAAATATAAGTAAACACAGATGGTAACGAAAAAATAAACACTCATAAATTGCAAACATTAAATAACTAACCATTATTTCGGCTATCGAGTTACTTTGGCTTAAGAGTTGTTCAGTTTCTTAATTTCCTTTTTAAAAGTAATTTATTTTTAAACCTAATTACATGGCCATAAAAAAGTTTACGTTTTATTTAGCTCTCATGAGGAAAATTCCACATATTTTGCCTTGGAAAACGACTTTCAACCATTTAGATGTCCTTTATTTAAAAAAAATGTCTTAAAAATTCATACACTGTATTCTTTTATTTCAATTGCCTTGGTTTTAAGACACGAACAATTCTTTTCTTTCTTTCTTTCTTTCTTTCTTTGTTTATTTATTTTAATTTATCTATTCATTTATATTACTTTGTTTTTTAATTTGTTTTTCAAATGACAAGAGATAATGAATACTATCTATATTCTAAGATTCTATCCTATGACTGCCCACCGGCGCTGAAATTAACTCCTTTGGTTATTCTTTCAAAGTTGGTCAGGTGATCACCCAGTGTTTGGCTCAGCGGACCTATCACTGTGACAGCCATAATGAGTATACCAACTACATAACTTGTCTCAATGAATGGCGGGTGGTGAGAGAGAGTAGCCGTGGCCATTCCATCTTCTTAAAAGAAGTCGATCTTATTGATGACATATGCATGTAAGTATTTTTAAAATATCTCCAAAGTTTTTCAATAGTTTCAAAACACTATCCTGATGGAATTGGATGGGATAGCAGGAACAAAAATATTTCAGGCAATATTTTTTGCGAAGTTAGTGTGAATTATTAAAATCTTTCATGAAATAAATACTGCAACAACAACAAAAAGAGAATATATATATATTAAAAAGAAACAACTGCAACTGTCATTTAATACAAAAACAACAGGAATTAAGGTTAACACATATAAGGACATTAGAAAGAAGCAGGGAAGAAAAAAGTCGCTATTATCTATGATAAAAAAAGATTCATCTTTGCAAACTTTAAAACTTTAAGTAGAGGTTTTTCATTTTAAGAAATACGCAAGCGCCAAATCTATCTCTAGCAAAACAAACGCCAGTCAAAAAAAATATGTTATGTACCGTGTAACTTAGTAGTATCTGTTATTGTAATATATTTTACAGTTTGCCAAGCAGTCCAAGCATCAGTAAGATGGATAAGTGTGTTACAATGGCCGTGTCTCCATTCTGTGAATCTTTTCTGGCTCACTGGCAGGGGCTCAAACAATTCCTCACCTATCTGTGTGAATATAGAGAAGGTACGACTGACCAAAATATGTAACCAGTTTGAATAAACCTAATGACGACGACGACGATGATGATGATGATTATTATTATGATGATGATCTTTAGAGCCAAAAACGATGAAATAGGATACATTTCAGATCTTTATAAATCTTTGTGTATTATGCCTATAGTTAAAAAATGATACCAAATCTAGATTGACAGTTACTCGCTAGGGAGAAAGTCTCTTTTTTTTTCATCGATTTTTCCTCTAAAATGAGATAAATAAAACACTGTCTATTCTGTATATAGTAAAAGTCTCGCTTAAAATGAGTTACAGAAAATCAGTCATTAATTTTAAATAGATCTAAGTTTCTTTAAAAATCTTAAAGGCAAGCAAAAAGTATTCTAAGAAAAAGATCTCGCCTTTCAATCGTGATATATTTTTCCTCTCAGCATTCGAAGGCAAGTTTGCCCGCTGTAGGAAGAACCTGGACTTCCAGTCGGCCTACGAAACGTGTATGTCCTCACATGTACGGGAGGTCAATGCAGGGGAAGACAACTGCGAGTATGTTTTATTCATGATGTAACACTAAAACGAGTCACAGCACAAGAAACGCTGCTGACTACATCCATATAAATTTAAAATATCAAGACTTTGTAACCAGTCATACGTATACCGACAAAGATATATGAGTTCCGTTCCAAGCACCTGTGATACCAATAACTGTATTAATCGCCTCATAAAACAACAATTAATCAAGCGTACAAAAATAGGAAACATATTCAAACAGGCTCGAATTTTAACACGATAGAACTTTTAAGGTAAATGTTTACACATAAGCCCGGCAGAATAAGTGGTGATCATAGTTGAAATATGATGTAAAATACGGACATATTTCATTCTCAACGAAGTCATTTGGTTTCGTAAATATTTGGTTCATTTTATAGATGAAAATCTTATAACTTTCTATTAACATTACATATAAATTATACCAGGTCTTACAGAGAACTACAGAAATGCCTGGACCAAGCTCTCAATACTTACTGCTCTGAAAGAGCCGCCGAGTTCTTCAGCTTAGCATTTTCAACAAGAGACGCACCTCTTATTGCTCATAGCTGTAAACAAGGTATTTGCTACAGATGTCATTTCACTATTGTTGGCAACATGCCAATACAATGTCCACTTTATCAAAATTTGGGTATCTAGAAATTGCGTGGTTTTAGAGATTATGGAGTCCTCGTGTTAACAAAATACATACAAATGCAATATTCAGTCAATCAATGTTAAATAAACGGATATGCGTGAATGGAATGAAAATAAACCATAAAACTTCATCACATCGAATAATTTCTTATTAAAATGGTCTTTAAAGATAGTTAGTATGAAATGAGCCTTTTTTCATTAAATCATCGCAACCATTCTGCAATCAGTAGAACATTTTCAGACTGAAAAATGAATGTAAGTAAAAATTACCATAAACTCGTTAGTTTCTTCAAATTATACATATTTTTGCTTTTTTTTTCATTTATCAAGTGTTATGAATCGTATAATCATTTAACCATACAATATTTTTATTATATCTTTTATGGTGAAATGAGTTGCAATATTATATCTTAAAATTTTATATTGTCAAACCAAAATATTTGTTTCATGTGATAAGAATATGAATTCTTTCGTTTTACATTTTTCGATCAATCTTTTGAAATATTTATTTCAGGATTAAAAAGAATAATTTTTACTTCCAGAAATGATAATTAAAAATTTTGATGTTTCGTTCAATCATACGCATTTTTAGTAACAATCACAATATATTTTTGCAGTAAATAATTTTTTATGCAACAGTCGATGTTTTAGAAAATAAATGTTCAATAATTGTATGCTTAGAAGGGTGGCTAATTGCAACGATACAGTTCAATTTATTTAATTGATTGGCATAAAAAATACATGTTTTTGCCATATAATGATGGAACAGACATTCAATATTTAACACACGACTCAATGGATTGATTCACCGTTAAGTGAAGATGGCTAAACCAAATGAACGCATTGTGCTTAACTGCACATGTATTTTATATATGTTATTTGACAAAGCTGTTTGCATTTATTGTATACTATGTTTGCAAATCAAAATAAATGGGGAAACGAAAAAAAAGTTCGATCATCAAAAAAGCATTACCACTCACGAGTTTTTTCTATCACGTTTTTCCATCCATGATTATTGTTTCAATGACAAATATTTTACTGAATGGAATAACAGTATTATAAAAGTCGAATTTAAATATCAAAACGTTTGAAAAGATTTTAAAAAATCCAGATTTTCGGCTTTAGAAAATTGAATAAATAAATGAAAATAGTACAGTAAATATATTACAGGATTATTTAAAGTATTTTCTTAAAAATTGAACGAATTTTAATAATATTGAACAAATATTTCTGTTTTACAATAAAGTTTTACGGGATTGATTAGCTATATTAAAGTATACAATTTACATCTAATATATAATATTGCAACACCTTACACGCCATAATCCTGTTTTTGTTGTTGTTGTTTTGTGTGTGATATTTTTTTGTTGTTTTTGTTTTAATTTTATTAATATATTTCTAGCTTCACCAATCTACTCGGATTATGTATTTGACATTCAAAGCGACATTCCTAGTGACAAAAGGGGCCAAGAAAGGGACAGTCAACGTGACCTTCCACCAAGAGCCAGCAAAATAAAGAAATTCAGAGAAAGCAACCTTGAAGTAGCACCAGCAAACAACAGTAACTCTGTTATTTTAAATCTGACAGCATTATATTTGATGTTTCTGTTTCTGAGAATCTTGTAAAGCAATAATACTCAGCTGTGCTTCAACAAAAAGTTTACTATTCTTACTGTATAAATATTAATAAAATTTAATTTTCAAAACTGTCTCAACGACAGTGAATATATATATATATATATATATTACGTTTATATTATTTTAATTTGTTGAGAAATTTGCAATTAATAACATTAATATGTGTTGAAATAATGATAATTCTAGCATTTTCACATTTTAATTTCAATTTCTTTTATCTCGGCGAGAATTTTGAACACCAATACCAATTTAAGATATGAATTTAGATAAAACTCAACAGTTTGAATACAATTTTACACACAGGTCATGGTTACATTAAAGGTCCATCAATCTATGTTCATTGCCATGCTACCGTCGGCCGCTCAGACCCACACCTGCAATAATTTATTCAAGTCTGTCGACTTGGCCAAAGGCATTGTCATGTAAATAATGAAAACTCACGTTTTTTAAGTTACCTTGTAATGTTTTATAATGTTGCCGTGCATATACTGTAATTTATTTTCATGTAATTATTTTTGTTGTTTTTGATTTGTTTATACCTATTTTATTTGCTTTGTGTTCAAATGGCATTTGCATCAACAAATAAATTTCATAGGAAATATACGAAATTTGTTATTTGATAAAACCGTGCATGTTTCTGAGTTCCCAATTAAGACAAACCTGAATTTGAAATTGGCATCACCGACCAGAAAAAAGTATAATGAAAGGATTAGTAATTCATGGATGAATAGACTAGTGATAAATTATTGTTATAGAAAATGATTTGTATCAATATTTTTCATAAACTAATACCAAAATGAAATCAAGGTTAGTTTAACCTTTATTTTTTCACATTAGTCGTATACAATACAAATACAGTAATACATAGGAAAGAAACATCGTGAATGGATTAGAGAAAAAGTGTATGTTACACTTATGCTAAAATCACGGTTGTCTATTATTTTCGACACATTTACATATTACCTATTTCTATCATACAGAAGTGTCATACCGAATTTAACGAAGATTCTAAAGAAGTTGTAAACCTGTTTATGAATATGTTTAGATTAAAACAAAACACTGATACTTGTCATTATATGATATTTAACAAAAATAAGATAGATTCGTCTCTCAAAAAAGTATGGAGAGCATTTGTCTGTTCTAAGGCAATGTTTTACTGGGGATAAAAGCAAAATATATTTCCTGAACAAAATATACAGAGCTATTTTTTCGGCTTTTTAGCAGCATGGTGTGTTGAATCATCAGGTGATATCATGTCTGTTATGAATTCTTACGTAACCAAAAAAAGTATTTTCTGCTTTGAATTATGGCATGAAAGGTGGCACGGTCTTGTGAAAATGACCGTCTTCAGAACGAAATGGCTGCAAAAACAAGTTTAGAATAATTTTCCCTCTTGGATTGTCAAAGCTTTCACATGATACATCACAAAAATACAGTCATCCGTAGACACAAAAGATGTAAAAGGAATGTTTGCGGAAAATATATCTCGCATCATTATTGTTATATCAAAACGGTCAAGTTTTAAGTTCCGGTTTTCAATCAGTTTTTGTGCATTTGTAATAATAATTGTACAAAACTGAAAACACTTGCCGTTATAAGTATTAAACTTGTTAAACTTGACAGGAAATGTAACCACCCCCTGTATTTTCCATTTAACGGAAAACAACAGTGATAACGGAAAGCAAAGAAAACATCGAACAGCTTAGACAATTCTGGTCACTAAAACAAATTTTCACAAACAATTCTAGGTTCTAAATATTGTATATATAACGAAATATAAATCCCACTCTGCAGATAAGTTATACCCATTAGCTATCGGTCAGTTGAGATCACCTTTCCGAAAAAGACAATAAGACAATAGTTTACCTTAAAAATTCGTGATTGAACGGCTGTTAAATTATTACTGAAGCTCAACTTCGATTACCGGAACGCTGAGCTAAATTGTGTAGATCTTATGCAAATCAGGTATTTTTTAATCAAGATATGTACCACTTTAATAATAATTCATTTAAACATTTTCTTTTTTGTCCAGTCCCGATCACATGGCCTTTGTTTATAATCTCAAAAGCTCTTCGCTTGAGTGTTTTATGGCCCAGCAGCAGAGCTTATACATATAGTAATTGCACAGTCAGTCGAGTCCACCTTGCAAGTTTGCTATTTTTACACGTTTTTTATGCCTCCGAAGGGAGGCATATAGTTTTTGAACTGTCCGTCCGTCCAAAAACTTTAACATTGGCCATAACTTCCTTATTAGTAAGTGGATTTACTTCATACTTGGACACAACATCCCTTTGGACAAGACCTTCCCATTAACCTATATTTATTTGACCTTGACCCCTGATTAACCTTCACCTTGAAGATCCAATTGTCCAAAAAACTTTAACATTGACCGTAACTTCCTTATTAGTATGTGGATTTACTTCATACTTGGACACAGCATCCCTTTGGAAAAGACCTTCCCACTGACTTATATTTATTTGACCTTGACCCCTGAATGAGCTTCACCTTGAACGTTCAATTGTCCCAAAACTTTAACATTGACCATAGCATTTTTATTAGGGAATGGATTAGTAAATGGATTCATACTTGGACACAACACCCTTTTGGACAAGACTTTCCCACTGACCAATATTTATTTGACCTTGACTCCTGAATGACCTTTACTGTGAAGATCATTGTCCAAAATCTTTAACATTAGCCATAACTTCCTTATTAGAAAGTCGATTAACTTCAAACTTGGACACAACACCCTTGTGGACAAGACCTTTCCACTGACCTATATTTATTTCACCTTGACCCTTGAATGACTGGTCCTCAGACCAAAGTCAAAGCACCACTTCGGGCACATTGTCATCTTACAGTGACAGTTCTTGTTTTATATAACTTGGCAGAAATGTTAAATACGTGGAGAGGACATGCCACTAAGGTCAAGACAGAAATTATTGTCCAATTTACTGACATTGTAGAATATGCCAGCCTTTATGTTCCTGTCCACTCTGTATCTTATCGCTATTACAATAACAAATATTCACTAGATTGAAGCAATATGTCACAAGATGTTTGCTATAAAATACCGTCCACCTGTATTTTTGTGTCAGATTAGTATGGCATAACGACATTTTAAAGAAGACATGGCAGACCAGATTTAGGCAACATTTCGCGTACTGCCCATCCGCCTGTCTGTCTAACAAAGTCTTCGTCTATACCGCCAAATAAGATGAAAATACTACATACCTCTTTGTAAGAGTAGGCTCTGTAACTATTTAAATGCTTATGTGAAATAACTTTTAAAAAGATTCACTGTATTGAGGCAATATGTCGAAAACTGTCGGTCCATTCGTCTGTCTGTCTTGCCCTCGTTCTTGCCGCCTTGCTGTATGTTTAGATTCTTCCTTCATCACCCCTTCTCCTAAAAGTGACGGCATCTCTTGTTACTCTCTCCATTTTTTATATAAAATGTTTAATGAGGAAACTTCTAGATTTGCAGACTGAGGTATAACAAGGTACATGTGTCGTTTTAATGGTTTAAAGTTCTAACATGATTATCAACCACAGGTTTTATATTCTGTTTCACACCATGAACAAGAAAAACTCGGGTATTGAGCGAAATTCGAAGTCATTCGACCTGCGTAACTATATTGTACCATTTTCGTTAAATATTTAGTTCTCTGTAAATCATTTTTATTACTTATTCTAACACTATCCGCAATTCGCCGACAATAAACAAAGAAGGAATTGAGCGTGATATATCATATATTAGATAACGCTGCAAAAAAGCGTGCGCTGTTACGACGCAAATTGTAATAAAAACGCAAATTGTAATAATTATTACAATTTGCGTTTTTGTTACAATTTGCGTTACAAACGTAACGCAAATTGTAATAACGCAAATTGTAATAAAAAGTCATTATCGTGGATTTAGGGTTATTTCAATGTATTATTATCTACAATGGGTATATAATCCATTTTAAGACATTTCCCGAAGAATTCACTACTTTTAGAATATATCGAATACTAACCTTTTGAAGGAGAAAAAAGTTTATTACAATTTGCGTTGCAAACGGTAACGCAAATTGTAATAACGCAAATTGTAATAAAAATTCATAATCGGAATTCAATGTGGATTTAAGACTATTGCAATTGTTTTATATAAAATGGCTATATAATCCATTTTAAGACATTTCCCGGGAAATTCACTACTTCTAGAATATATCGAATACTATCCTTATGAGGAAGAAAAAAAGTTTATTACAATTTGCGTTTTATTACAATTTGCGTTGCAAACGGTAACGCAAATTGTAAAAACGCAAATTGTAATAAAAATTAAAAATCGGAATTCAATGTGGATTTAAGACTATTGCAATTGTTTTATATAAAATGGCTGTATAATCCATTTTAAGACATTTCCCGGGAAATTCACTACTTCTAGAATATATCGAATAATATCCTTATGAGGAAGAAAAAAGTTTATTACAATTTGCGTTTTATTACAATATGCGTTGCAAACGGTAACGCAAATTGTAATAACGCAAATTGTAAAAAAAAATAAAAATCGGAATTCAAGGTGGATTTAAGGCTATTGCAATGTATTATTATATAAAATGGCTATATAGTCCATTTTAAGACATTTCCCGGGAAATTCAATACTTCTAGAATATATCGAATACAACCATTATAAGGGAGAAAAAAATTATTACAATTTGCGTTTTATTACAATTTGCGTTGCAAACGTAACGCAAATTGTAGTAACGCAAATTGTAATAAAAATCCAAAATCGGAATTCAAGGTGGATTTAAGGCTATTGCAATGTATTATTATATAACATGGCTCTAAAATCCATTTTTGACATTTCCTGGGAAATTCACTACTTCTAGAATATATCGAATACTATCCTTATGATGAAGAAAAAAGTTTATTACAATTTGCGTTTTATTACAATTTGCGTTGCAAACGTAACGCAAATTGTAATAACGCAAATTGTAATAAAAATTCAAAATCGGAATTCAGGGTGGATTTAAGGCTATTGCAATGTATTATTATATAAAATGGCTATATAATCCATTTTAAGACATTTCCCGGGAAATTCACTACTTCTAGAATATATCGAATACTATCCTTATGAGGAAGAAAAAAGTTTATTACAATATGCGTTTTATTACAATTTGCGTTGCAAACGGTAACGCAAATTGTAATAACGCAAATTGTTATAAAAATTCAAAATCAGAATTCAAGGTGGATTTAAGGCTATTGCAATGTATTATTATATAAAATGGCTCTATAATCCATTTTAAGAAACTTCCCGGGAAATGTCTTAAAATGGATTATATAGCCATTTTATATAATAATACATTGCAATAGCCTTAAATCCACCTTGAATTCCGATTTTGAATTTTATTACAATTTGCGTTATTACAATTTGCGTTACCGTTTGCAACGCAAATTGTAATAAAACGCAAATTGTAATAAACTTTTTCTCCCTTACAACGGTTGTATTCGATATATTCTAGAAGTAGTGAATTTCCCGGGAGATGTCTTAAAATGGATTATACAGCCATTTTATATAATAATACATTGCAATAGCCTTAAATCCACCTTGAATTCCAATTTTGAATTTTTATTACAATTTGCGTTATTACAATTTGCGTTACCGTTTGCAACGCAAATTGTAATAAAACGCAAATTGTAATAAACTTTTTTCTTCCTCATAAGGATAGTATTCGATATATTCTAGAAGTAGTGAAATTCCCGGGAAATGTCTTAAAATGGATTATATAGCCATTTTATATAATAATACTTTGCAATAGCCTTAAATCCACCTTGAATTCCGATTTTGAATTTTATTACAATTTGCGTTATTACAATTTGCGTTACCGTTTGCAACGCAAATTGTAATAAAACGCAAATTGTAATAAACTTTTTTCTTCCTCATAAGGATAGTATTCGATATATTCTAGAAGTATTGAAATTCCCGGGAAATGTCTTAAAATGGATTATATAGCCATTTTATATAATAATACATTGCAATAGCCTTAAATCCACCTTGAATTCCAATTTTGAATTTTTATTACCATTTGCGTTATTACAATTTGCGTTACGTTTGCAACGCAAATTGTAATAAAACGCAAATTGTAATAAACTTTTTTTTCTTCCTCATAAGGATAGTATTCGATATATTCTAGAAGTAGTGAAATTCCCGGGAAATGTCTTAAAATGGATTATATAGCCATTTTATATAATAATACATTGCAATAGCCTTAAATCCACCTTGAATTCCGCTTTTGAATTTTTATTACAATTTGCGTTATTACAATTTGCGTTTCCGTTTGCAACGCAAATTGTAATAAAACGCAAATTGTAATAAACTTTTTCTCCCTTTTAACGGTTGTATTCGATATATTCTAGAAGTAGTGAATTTCCCGGGAGATGTCTTAAAATGGATTATATAGACATTTTATATAATAATACATTGCAATAGCCTTAAATCCACCTTGAATTCCAATTTTGAATTTTTATTACAATTTGCGTTATTACAATTTGCGTTACCGTTTGCAACGCAAATTGTAATAAAACGCAAATTGTAATAAACTTTTTTCTTCCTCATAAGGATAGTATTCGATATATTCTAGAAGTAGTGAATTTCCCGAGAAATGTCTTAAAATGGATTATATAGCCATTTTATATAATAATACATTGCAATAGCCTTCAATCCACCTTGAATTCCGATTTTGAATTTTTATGACAATTTGCGTTATTACAATATGCGTTACCGTTTGCAACGCAAATTGTAATAAAACGCAAATTGTAATAAACTTTTTCTCCCTTATAACGGATAGTATTCGATATATTCTAGAAGAAGTGAATTTCCCGGGAAATGTCTTAAAATGGATTATATAGCCATTTTATATAATAATACTTTGCAATAGCCTTAAATCCACCTTGAATTCCGATTTTGAATTTTATTACAATTTGCGTTATTACAATTTGCGTTACCGTTTGCAACGCAAATTGTAATAAAACGCAAATTGTAATAAACTTTTTTCTTCCTCATAAGGATAGTATTCGATATATTCTAGAAGTATTGAAATTCCCGGGAAATGTCTTAAAATGGATTATATAGCCATTTTATATAATAATACATTGCAATAGCCTTAAATCCACCTTGAATTCCAATTTTGAATTTTTATTACCATTTGCGTTATTACAATTTGCGTTACGTTTGCAACGCAAATTGTAATAAAACGCAAATTGTAATAAACTTTTTTTTCTTCCTCATAAGGATAGTATTCGATATATTCTAGAAGTAGTGAAATTCCCGGGAAATGTCTTAAAATGGATTATATAGCCATTTTATATAATAATACATTGCAATAGCCTTAAATCCACCTTGAATTCCGCTTTTGAATTTTTATTACAATTTGCGTTATTACAATTTGCGTTTCCGTTTGCAACGCAAATTGTAATAAAACGCAAATTGTAATAAACTTTTTCTCCCTTTTAACGGTTGTATTCGATATATTCTAGAAGTAGTGAATTTCCCGGGAGATGTCTTAAAATGGATTATATAGACATTTTATATAATAATACATTGCAATAGCCTTAAATCCACCTTGAATTCCAATTTTGAATTTTTATTACAATTTGCGTTATTACAATTTGCGTTACCGTTTGCAACGCAAATTGTAATAAAACGCAAATTGTAATAAACTTTTTTCTTCCTCATAAGGATAGTATTCGATATATTCTAGAAGTAGTGAATTTCCCGAGAAATGTCTTAAAATGGATTATATAGCCATTTTATATAATAATACATTGCAATAGCCTTCAATCCACCTTGAATTCCGATTTTGAATTTTTATGACAATTTGCGTTATTACAATATGCGTTACCGTTTGCAACGCAAATTGTAATAAAACGCAAATTGTAATAAACTTTTTCTCCCTTATAACGGATAGTATTCGATATATTCTAGAAGAAGTGAATTTCCCGGGAAATGTCTTAAAATGGATTATATAGCCATTTTATATAATTATACATTGCAATAGCCTTAAATCCATCTTGAATTCCGATTTTGAATTTTTATTACAATTTGCGTTATTACAATATGCGTTACCGTTTGCAACGCAAATTGTAATAAAACGCAAATTGTAATAAACTTTTTCTCCCTTATAACGGATAGTATTCGATATATTCTAGAAGAAGTGAATTTCCCGGGAAATGTCTTAAAATGGATTATATAGCCATTTTATATAATTATACATTGCAATAGCCTTAAATCCATCTTGAATTCCGATTTTGAATTTTTATTACAATTTGCGTTATTACAATTTGCGTTACCGTTTGCAACGCAAATTGTAATAAAACGCAAATTGTAATAATTTTTTTCTTCTTCATAAGGATAGTATTCGATATATTCTAAAAGTAGTGAATTCTTCGGGAAATGTCTTAAAATGGATTATATACCCATTGTAGATAATAATACATTGCAATAACCCTAAATTCACGATTATGACTCTTTATTACAATTTGCGTTATTACAATTTGCGTTACGTTTGTAACGCAAATTGTAATAAAAACGCAAATTGTAATAATTATTATTACAATTTGCGTTTTTATTACAATTTGCGTCGTAACAGTGCGCCCGTGACGTCACTGCAAACTACTTTCGGCTGTAATTATTTTTCATTGTAAACAGAAAATTGTTTTTAAATATTTTTATAGCGAAATATTGTTTTGGATCTTCTTTGATGTTCATCTATGATGAAATTATAAATATTTATTTAAACGAAAATTATTGACTGATAAGCTAAAATAACCTTGTTGTTTTCATTTTCACGTGAGGAATGAATAGCGGGGTAAACGGAATAGCCTGCCAGGGTCAATAACCGTCCAATATGGCATGATAAGTAGTGCACATAATTGTGTCCCTTATAACTATACATATGTGTTAGAATGGAAATAGATTTTAAAGTTTTTGTGTTCTACCGTCGAATATAGCACGGTATCTCGTTCGGATGCGTAATTATTTAATCACTCAGGCCTACGGCCTTCGTGATTAAATTAATAGGCATCTGAACTCGACAACGTGCTATATTTGACGGTAGAACACTCAAAGTTAAAATCTATTTCCTAATTAAACCCAATAAAACCCCTGAGATTGATTTTTGCGTGTTTCTGGCATTCACAGGATGGTGTGATTGTTCTAATATTTGTCTCACATGAACAGAAAATAAACAAATATTACTTCCAGCCCACTGATCAATAGATTAGAGCTGAAATCTCATACATTTGTCTTTCAGTCCGATGGTCTACTCACCAAAACTCTAATACAAAGGGTTAAAAAAATCAATTCCAAAGCTTTTAAATCGACAGGTAACAAAGCCATTTTGACAGTGGCTATTAGTTATTTACACAAAGACCAGATATCCTAGAAAAAAATGCATTAGAAAGAACAAATGATTTCACCGATAAACTTTTCATAGTTTAAAAGATAATGATCAGTTTCGACTGAAAATGGTCCCGGGGACTAAGCACAGAAAAGGTTTCATAGAATTTCAGTAATTAGTTAGACTTTGAACTTTGTATGTCAGTTGAATGACATGATGGGGTGGAGTGAATTATATATCTGGGAATTTCTTGGATGTTTTGGTTTGGCAATAATCTGTAAAGCAAGTAAGTGCTTGTAACATGTAAAGTGTTATTAAAAAAATAAAAATAAAAAACGATAAAACATTCATTACTATCTTTCAAGAATCAGCAAACGCTTTGTAAAAGAATAAGTCTCATACCTATGTAAGCGTCACACGGTGCATCGTCGGAAACCCACGTTCGATCCATTCCGTTTCACTCTATTTATCTACCGTACATAATGTAGTTGTGCTGAATATGTACCGGGGGTCACCGACGATGCACACGGTGTGGATCTTACGATGAACCGTAATGTAAGCTTACGAATGAATACGATTGTATACCCGTATGACGTCTACGTAGCTTCGAAGCTTACACCAGGTTCGCTGTGTTAATCCTCAGCTACGTACCCCCGACATTATTTCCATCATCACACAAAGAGGCTTTCTGCATTTTTTTTAAATTGATATATAAAACATTCCTTTATTGTTATTCACCATCAGACTCAGAGCACTAATTTCTTATAAGATGTTGCTTGTTGTGTTACAGATCACGACTCAAGGACGTTGCTTTTACTGAAATCCGGATCTTCGTATTCTTTTGACGCAATGTGGAACTCCTCCGATGCCATCAATGATCCTTATGGCAACAAATCTCTGCTCGATGTTTATCACCTCCTCGAGACTGACAGTACAGATTTCAAAGCTAACATAGACCTGACGGAAAATATTACAGAGGTCAGTGATTATTCTGTTGATCAGTTTTCTTTAAATTTCAAAACACAGAATTAAATCTGAAAAAAGTACAGTAAACTTCTTTTTATATTACTTTGACTGTTTCAAAAACGCGGAAATCAATAGTATTGAAGAACTGAAATATACAATGTAGAAGACATACAAGTAATGTCAGCTGTTGAGACCAGTTATAAAGACCACATGGAGCGGTGCTTTACTGGTTTTTAAAACCATTTCCAAAGCTATATTAAATACTGTAGCAGAACAAAATGTCACTTGATTCACAGTCCTGAAGGTGCGCAAAGTGTGATATAAGCAGTGCTGTACGGGTTCAGCTCCTGCTACTTAATTCAGTTAGTTATATTGACTTGGAATACTGTGCGTAGGTCTTGCAGGCAGAAGTCTACGCCCAGACAAGTGACATGCCACTGGCGTTTGGATACATGTCAGTCGGTGGTCCGGTAAGGAAGGTTTTGGATTTGATAGCATACCAGTTATGAAGGCAGCTGGCTTATTGCTTCAAACTGATATGTTGTCTCGGTAGCTATTTAGAGAATATTGGATAGTTTTTTATTGTTTAAGTAAATTAGTATCGAAGTATGAATAACAAGAACTGTCACTGTAAGATGACTATGCCCCCGAAGTGGTGCTTTGAACTTTGAGCTTAGGAACCGGTCATTCGGGGGTCAAGGTTAAACAAACAAAGGTCAGTGGGAAGGTCTTGTCCACAGCGGTGTTGTTTCAAAGTATGAAGTGTAACCTCTTACTAATGTGGAAGTTATGACCAAATGTTAAAGTTGTTGGACAATTGGATTTTCAAGGTGAATGTCATACAGGGGTCAAGGTCAGACAAATATAGGTCAGTGGGAAGGTCTTGTCCAAAGGGGTGTTGTGTCCAAGTATGAAGTATATCCACTTATTAATGTGGAAGTTATGACCAAATATTTTTTTGTGTGGACAATTGGATGTTCAAGGTGAAGGTCATTCTGGGGTGAAGGTCAAAGAAATATAGGTCAGTGTGAAGTCCTTGTCCAAAGGGGTTTTGTTTCCAAGTATGAAGTATATCCACTTACTAATTTGGAAGTTATGACCAATGTTAAAGTTTTCAGACAATTGGATGTCCAAGGTGAAAGTCATTCAGGGGTCAAGGTTAAACAAATATACATGTAGATCAATGGAAAGGTCTTGTCCGAAGGGGTGTTGTGTCCATGTATAAAGTAAATCCACGTAAAAATAAGGAAGATATGGCCAATGTTAAAGTTTTCGGACGGACTGACAGACGGACAGTTCAAAAACTATATGCCACGCTTCGGGGGCATAAAAAGAATATAAACAATGTTTAAATACTTCCTGAGCTATCAGGGTAGGCCTAATACATGGAGCTAAGGAAGAGGTGACACGACTAACAAAGTGAAAACAGTTGCAGGACTTTTGATTATTAAACCAAAACACCATAAAATTTATCCATAATTGGAAAATTAATCCCATTCTTTCGATGTGACCTTTAAACTCTGAAGTCTCTCCAAGATGTAACATCTTCAACCGAGCCTTGGCAGAGTCCAGCCTTACCTCATACCAACAACTCGACTGATATATGAACACCAGTAAGAATTAAAACAAGTAGAACTACCAAATATTCTAATTAAGTCGATTGAATTTTAATTTTTTGTCATTTATATAACTGAGTTATGGTATCTTTTTTATTTTTTTTTTCCTAAATCGAACTTTTCTGCGTATTCTGAGTTTGTCCTTCACCTCAAATTTTGACATCACCATTTTCTTTCCAAGCAGGCTTCTTTCCACTGTGGCGTATAATCGAACAACTTACAGGAACTCAGATAAACAATGAAGGTTTACAAATAATATTGCAAACTTCGCTTTTTTTCAGTTGGAAATCATTGGCCTAAATGCCCTAGGAGACGAGTTGTGCTATGCGTTGTTTGATGCGATTGGAATCAATATTACTCTGGTAGACTATTGGTACAAATCAGATAATCTTCTTGATATATCTTTGAGCAACTGGGACTCTAAAACATTATCAACTGTTGCAAGGTATGTTTAATAGAAAAGACATTTGCTAGATATAAAGAACAAAACCTTATGTACTTTGTAAGTAAAAAAAAACGTTAAATGACCACTGATAAAACGAAATTAAAGTTTCCACGAACAAATCTTTATGAAAAAGAAAACACCAAAGATTTTTAAAGTAAGTTAAAAAAAAAAACATTTTATCTAGAGTGTTTTCTCGTAACTTTTGAACATTTGAAAAACAGAGCTTTTTAATTCAGTGGTGTAATATACACGCAGGCAGAAACTTATCAGCAAGGTAACCACCAACATACTTTTCGACATCTTCAAAGGAAGTAACAATATTGTTGAGGAGACCCTGCAACTCATTGCAGTGAACAATTAGACCTTTTTCTTTTATAATTCTAAATACTGATATCTTTTCCAGGATACACAATTCAAGTATCCCTTGGTTTTCAAATCCGATTACGAAGATAGTTGATTAAAGTATCTTCCCCCCATTGACACCTAAATTTATCCTGTTATTTTTCTTACTGGTCACAGTCGACAAATTTGCTACATGTATTTGTATTTTTGTAGGGACGGGAATAAAGAGCTGCTTTTGAAAACAAACTCTAATGAGGCGTGGTTTTCTATTCTTCATCTGGAAACTGTTCCCGGTCCGAACTCACGTATATTGTTGGCGGTGAATTCCTCCGCCGCTCTAACAATAAACAATGCAGGTATAATAGTTACATTTTGAGATGTGTGATGTTTATTTTAACTTCTGTAGAATCCATCACATTCCCTCATAACCACACAGTAAGTAACACTAACAGTCATTCTAGCACTACACTTCGTTAAAAATATGGGAACTCTTGGTGGGAATACTAGTATATATTTTCGAGCTCGGCCACAACTCCTTTACTTGTAGCCAGGCGCTTAGTTTCTGTTGCTTTGCATGTTGTGCATATAACGCTTGATGTGGCTGACACTCACTATCTCTAACAGCAACTGTGACGTAATTGAAACATATACACATAGCACCATGGCTGCTACCTGACTGAACGTACTATTTTAAGTGAAAATAAAACGCATATTTCTTATGGAAATACAGTGACCGATGTGACTGAAGAGGGGTGTTGGGCAAACTGGGAGCTGTCCCTGACACTTAGTTTCACGGATGTTAGCGGTCTTACAGTTGAAACTTGTCTACTGAATTGTGATAGCCCTTATGTTGCCCTCCAGGTTTGATGTTGTTGTTTTTGTTGTTGCTGGTTTTTTTTTCATAAAATTTATTCGTCTGTTTTTTCTCTTAACAGTCCATATGACTGTTGGCCTTAACAATCAAGCATGTACATGCGTTTGACAATTAACCTAAAACTACCTAGGAAATTAAAGATACGTCAAACAGATAGCAAGTCTTTGATGCTTAGGTCTAAATAAAAAAAACTTATCATGTAGTAATATCGCAGGATGGTGTACTAAAGTTTTCTTGGTGCTGTCTAAAATGGACTACTATTATAACGATAACGATTAAATAAACATATCCTTGCTTTTTGGTAGTTATACTTTAAGTAAATATTGTTTCCTTTGAGCATCTGTGCGTTTAAACTACTAACTTCCAGCTCGGAGAGAATTGTTACTGCGCAGATTTCTTGAGCCAATTTAGTCCGGTGGCATCCATGTGTACCATATCATGTCCCGGAGACGGAGCATACACGTGCGGAGGAACAAATGATGGTTATTATTCGGTGTACTCCGCAACATATGAGACAAGTATGACAGTGTTGTAGTTATGGTCATTCATCATGGGTCTTTCATATATAAGTGCTTGTAAAACATTCAAAAGCCGGGATCATTATAGTCGACGAGAAAACGAAGGCTGATAGACTCATGTTCAATCAAACGGGCGGACGTGTGATAGATTTGGTAGACGGTTTTTCGGTGACAAGAATACAGCCCTATTATTGAGTGTAACTGGCATAAAAGAAATGTAAAGTTTACATAAAAACATATTTATGCTTTACAAAGAACGTGAATTTACTTTTGGTCAAGACATAGCTATGGCGGTAATACATGCCGGATTATAAATTGTGCTGGTCACAATGACTTATAGTCTTTTTAGCTCACCTGAGCACGTAGTGAGCTTTTAGGATCGGTGGTTGTCAGTCGTCCGTCGGTCCGTCGTCCACTATTCATTCAAACGACATCTCCTCTGAAACCACTGGGCCAGATTTGATGAAACTTGCCTGAGATGTTCCTTGCATGAAGCTGTACTAAGTTTGTTCAAATGGTTCGGTCCATTGCATTTCTGGGTCACAGGAGCTAAAACAGATTTTAAAAGTTGGATCTTAAAAAATCATCTTCCCAGAAACCACAAGACCTAGAGCTTTGATATTTGGTATGAAGCATCATCTAGTGGACCTCTACAAAGTGTGTTAAAACTATGTCCCTGGGGTCAAAACTGATCCCACCCCAGGGGTCAGTTGATTTTACATAGAGTTATATAGGGAAAACTTGAAAAATTTTCTTGTCAGAAACAATAAGGCATAGAGTTGAGATATTTTGTAAGATAAGATAAGATAAGATAATTTTATTTGCAATCCAGAAGGTCTATAACCCATGTGGCATATCATACAAACAAATACAAATGGCAACAAAGAAATATGGCGAAAAATAAACTGCATGAACGTAACATCGTATACATGTTTAACATAGAATAATATATACAATGTAAATATCAGCATCATTACAGAAAGAAAGTAACTTAAATGCCAAATAAAATGTGTCAACATAAAAGAGGGCATAATTAATATATTCTACACTATTAATTATTAACAGACAGACATAATGACCTCGGTTAGTTCTACGAGATCATGTATGTACAACTTCGGAATTTGTATTGCAAATGGTTCCAAGATAACAATCTATCTTACCCGAAACGAAAACAGTAAGATAGTATCTTGTTAAAAATACATTTTCTGATTTAAACAAGAGTAAGTTAGAATTGTTATAATGCGTTCAAGTAAGGCAACTTAGTTTCTGTTATAAACTTCCATGTTTCGCAGTGCAAACGCTTTTTGGATATACATACTTAGTTTTTCAATCTTCTTTTTATTTTCACTATTTAATAATTGAACAAATTTGAACATATTTGGACGTCGCCAGTAATATTGTGAAATATAAAGTTTTATTAAATCTATGTATTATTTGCATTCTAGTACAAAATGATACTCGTCTTCTAAAGAGTTGCAAGAAAAACATAATCTTTCATTCATAGGAACATTAGCCCATCTACCAGATTCTACAGAAAGTCTATGGGATGATACACGTAGTCTTGTTAAATATATGCGAAATTTTGGAACAGTTACAACGTTTAAATATGTTTGGAACTTGTGATCAGAAATGTGTCTGTAAAATAAAGCTCTGCTTGAATCATTTAGCCTGCTAGACCAGTTTTGCAAAAATTGATCGTAGATTCTCTGCCTGACAGTAATTAAAAACATTTCTACATTTCCAATATTCTGATAAAGCCAAACATGCTGAAAACCAAGGTCGTATAATAAATTTCTAACCAAAGAGCACCAGTTTCTTCTATTAGGATGATTAAGCAAATCTTCTTTTAACATCAAATAAACTTTTTTTAATATATTTATTTTCAGGTGTGTGTAGTAGTTTCGTCCAATACTTTATAATACTGAAATATCTACTGTTTTGAATTGGTGTTCTGCCCAGTTCTCCATAAATAAAATCATTCTGAGTACTTTTCTTCACACCTAATATTTTTTTACAAAACTTCATATGTAAACGCTCAACTGATATTGCTTGATGAAAACCCAGACTTCGCAACCATAATTAAGAATAGGGATTACGAGTTTATCGAACAGCTCTAGTTTGTGTTTAACAGATATGTATGTGAACTTGTGTAAATATTGTTCTAATTTGAAAATCGCTTTTAAAGCTTGTCCAGTTAGAGTATTTTGGGCATCAGTAAAAGAACCACCTGTAGTAAAGACTATTCCTAGGTAAACAAACCTATTTACAATTTCTATCTCTTGACCATCGTAATAAAACTTTAAATTTGTAGGTAAACGACCACACTTTTTAAATATCATTATCTTGGTTTTAGACGTGTTTACTACCAATCTTCTGCAGTATTGCAATAATAAATCTAAGTTAGCTTGTAATTCTTCACTACTATTTGCGAATACGACTATATCATCAGCATACAAAATTAAGAATACTTTAAACATATTGACATCAATACCAGCAAAACCATTTTTGACATACATATCTTCTATATCATTTATATACATTGAAAAAAGGAAGGGGGAGAGTGCTTCACCTTGACAAACTCCTAACATGCATTCAAAACTATCGCTTAATTTGTTATAATATTTGACTTTTGATTTAACTGTTCCATACATTGACCTTATAATGTTAATAATGTTTCCTCTAAGGCCAAGTTGAATTAACTTTGCCCATAAATTGTCTCGATTAACGTAGTCAAAAGCCTTTGTAAAATCAATAAAAACACAGTAGAGAAATTTACCAGAGCTGATCATATGATTAATTAAACCATGCAAAACAAAAATATTATCCACAGTACCTAATTTCGATCGAAAACCAGCTTGTGCTTCATTATAAACATTATAACTATCAGCCCATTCTGTTAAGCGATTATTAACAACACGTGTAAAAAGTTTGCCAAGTGTACTTAGTAAAGTTATACCTCTGTAGTTATTTTCATCATTTATGTTTCTTTTCTTATGTAGCGGTACAATAAAACCTTCCGACCAAGTTTCTGGGAAATATCCAACTTCAAATATCTTGTTAAATAATGACAACAAATATGGTGAAAGAATAGATTTACCATGTATGAAAAATTCGTTTAAATATAAATCCGGACCACCACTTTTATCTGGCTTTAATTGCTTAATTGCTTTGAATAGTTCAGCTGTCGTAAATGGAACACTTAATTCATCAAACGTAATGCTAAATTCATTTCTTTCATATCTTTCCACAAAATGCAAGATGTCTTCATCTGAATTGAAAAATGGGTCATTAGGATTATTAACAGACTTAAAATACTGCTCAAAAATGTTTAACGAGATATTAGCTTCTTTCACACCAGACATATTTTTCAACATTTTCCAATATAATTTAGCATTTTTGCATCTAGCATCCATAAGTTTCTTTGTTTCGTTCTTATCAAAATCATATCTAGCTTTACGTATACACTTTTTGTACATAGATCTTGCATTAACCATACGTATTCTATTTTCTTCAGTTTTATCTTCCCTATAAAGATTTAGTGCAGAATAAAAAGAACGTCTCATGTTTTCACAATCAACTGTATACCATTTCTGTGAACCGTTATCCCTTGAATGATTACGGTTGCCTGTATGTAAGCTATGTTTAAATGTAGGGGAGACAACTCCGTCCATTATCTCAGAAAAATTTCTAATACAAACATCGATATCATTACTACTTATACAATTATCAATATTCGATTGGAAAACGTCTAGTTTCAATTTAGTGTCAGTTGATGATAACCTATCAACATAATCATTTTTATTTTCATCACGCCATGTATATTTGTAATCGACATGTTCGTACATGCATTCATTTCTATATGTTTTTGAGTTTTCAACAACTGGCACGTGAAAAACAAAGGAAAAGTCAATCACTTAGTATATTTGGTTCGCAGACTTCGAACTGATCGACATATTGAAACAAGTTTGGTGTGGTTAAAACATAATCAACAACACTGGAACCTTGACTACCTACAAAAGTATAATTCCCTATGTTTTTATCAAAACCAAAACGTGAATTCAAAATTCTCAGGCCAGTTTGTTTACATAAATCCAACAGCGCAATACCGTTATTATTTAAATGACCTTTGTTCAGCGAGTATCTTTGTAAAAATTGGTCGGTACAATAATCATCCGGTAAAAAATCTATATGTACAGAATTATCATCTAACACAAAATCAGGACAATCGGAATGTGTATGTAGCATTGTCTAGTGGACCTCTACCAAGTTTGTTCAAATCATGGTCTCTGGGCCAAAAATGGCCCCGCCCCAGGGGTCACATGTTTTACATAGAGTTACATAGGAAAAACTTTAAAAATCTCCTTGTCATAAACAACAAGGCCTAGAGCTTAGATATTTGGTGTGCAGCATTATCTAATGAAACTCTATCAAGTTTGTTGAAATCATGGCCCCTTGGTCAAAATAGGCCCCGCCCTAGGGGTCACATGTTTTACATAGAATTATATAGGAAAAGCTTGAAAAATCTTCTTGTCAGAAACCACAAGACCTAGAGTTTTAAAGATATTTGGTATGCAGCATTGTCTAGTGGACCTCTACCAAGTTTGTTAGAAAATTGTCCCTGGGGTTACTATTGGCCCCGCCCGAGTGGTCACAAGTTTTAAATAGCAATATAGAAGAAAATCTTTTAAAATCTTCTTGTCTGAAACCACAAGGCCTAGAATTTTAAAATTTGGCATGAAGCAAGCTTTATCAAGCTTTTTTAAATTGTTAGATTAGGTTAAAGGTCATGGAGGCTAAAAATAGATTTATCTACTGTACCTCATAGAGCCTTCATTTATAGACCAATATCTTTGATATTTAGTATATAGGTTTCTTGCATGGACCTCTACCCATGGGTAGGGTTTGAGGCCACTGGGTCAAGGTCAAGGTCACCATAGCTTATAATAGATATTTCTACTTTCTGTCATATAGCCTTTATTTATTGACTGATATTTTACATATTTGATTTGTAGGCACTTACATATATTTTTTAATCAAAAAATGAAATACTGCTTAACAGCAAACCTACAGCCAAAGTACTCAGGTGAGCGATCCAGGGCCATTATGGTCTTCTTGTTTTCTCATTTTAGCGCTTTTATTTATTTTGTGTTTGCTCATCTGTATATAAGTCATATAAATAAGTAAAAAACTACCACCTTTCAAACGTTTTGTTTGTAAAGTAAGAGAATGAATATTGTAAGAAAATAAATTTCTAGCAGAAATCGTTTTGGGAGACAGTGCTTTACTTGATATATCGATGACTTTTTAATCTAAAAGATGCTGATGATTTAATGATATTCTGTTTTTTGTCCCGATGAGGTTTTTTAAGGGGATAAGCTTTTTAACGCGATAAGATAATTATCACGAAAAGCTTTTGGTCACGATGAGTCAGTAATCACGATTAACTTTTTATCACGATCAGCCAATTATCACGATATGCCTTTTACCACGATGAGTCAGTAATCACGATTAACTTTTTATCACGATCAGCCAATTATCACGATATGCTTTTTACCACGATGAGTCAGTAATCACGATTAACTTTTTATCACGATTAGCCAATTATCACGAAAAGCTTTTTACCACGATGAGTCAGTAATCACGATTAATTTTTTATCACGATCAGCCAATTATCACGAAAAGCTTTTTACCACGATGAGTCAGTAATCACGATTAATTTTTTATCACGATCAGCCAATTATCACGATAAGTTTTTAACTACGATGAGCTGGTTATCACGATAGGCATTTTTTATCACGATGGGGGTAATTGTCAAGATAAGCTTTTTGTCACGATAAACTTATTATCGCGATGAGTTGTTTTCATGATTATGTTGCAGTTTTGTTTCATGTTGCTATTATTTGATGTTGTGTGTAAAAATATATTATTCCTGTATGTATTCATCTCTCGTGTATATAGCTGCTTAGCTAAAATTGATAAAAACAGATTAAATAAAGCAGAGATAACTTAAAAATGTAAACTCATTTGCAATATACATTTCTTTGCGGTAAAGGGGTTTGCATGTTTATGTTAGATAAATTCATTCGATATTTCAACGTAACTGATTTTGCCAACGATATGAATATATTCATATGTCAGTTAAAAACACATTTTTTATTTTTATGAAATCATATCACTTATCTCGAAATTTTACATTCATTACTGTTTACTCAAGGTGATCTGGAAAACATAACATCTGAACCAGAGTCTGTGCTACTGCTGAGTTTTAACCATTCTTCAGAGTATAATTATACCGTGAGTATCTTTTTTAATGATCCAAAACACAAACCAGTCTCGGAGAGATAGGGTTACGTCACTGTGTCCGTGAAGTGTTCAGTAACATCTGCCATCTGTTGTTCAAACGTGACAACAGCTATACTTTTATAATGGATTTCTTTTCTCGCATTGTTCTTCTACTTTTTGATGTAGCTTAGAATCCAAATTACGACGGCTGAGTTTGGCCGGAACTAAGAGAATCTCTGCTTTCGGCGCGAGTACTGGTCAGACGTCCAGAAAGCAGGATATTTGTTTAAAGCAAAAGTACCTGTTTATTTGAAAGACATTATTTGATGAACAAATGCGCTCCTCTTCACAGATGTAGTGAGTATTAGCAAGAATGACGAGATATAATAGCCGAAGAAGGAATAAGGAATTAGGAACAACTTTATTGACAAACATCTAATGCTATATGCAGCCCACATATCAGTTTGGAGTTATGACGATGTAAATGTATTCTTAACAGTGCGCAATAAAATGTAACAATGGGGGACATTAGTGGATTATCTACCCTAAATACTCTCTGATATTACATTGGTTCTTCCATTTGGATTCCTCTGCTTTTATCGCTATTTTCTCTTTTGGTAAGGTGATAATTAAGCCTAATTATTTGCAACAGTTCCAGTCAGATTACACATTAAGTTTAGCAACATGTTTTGAAAAAAACCATTATCTTTGTTTGTTGTTTTTTTTTTTGTTTTTTTTTTTTTGATAATCCTAACTTTTTATTTAATATATAAGTGAAAATTTTCACAACTAAAAGTCAAGACCATCACAATAAGAAACAAGGATAAAGTCAGAGGATTCCAACTGAAAAGACCAATGTGCCCAATGTGTGGTCTACCTTTGATGTTATCTGAGTAAGGGGGATAATTTGTTATCAGGAATGACCCTCATTATGCATGTACTTCCCGTCATTCGTCTTATCTTTCATTAATACACAGATTAATATCACATCTGAACTTCTTTCACGAGGCTGGTTGGATGGATACATATATATTGACCGAATCAGCGTGAACGCCACCAATTCAACAGGTCACGTGATGCTATATTCGTTCGAATATTTGGATGACATCGGAATTTTCAGGGAGTACAGCGACAATGGAATCCATGTAAGTCATCTCCCGGTTTCTTTGATTAATCTCGGATTAACGTAACTTTGAATACTGACCTCCATTTAGCACTGAATATATGTATGTGAGAAAGATAAGGCCGTAGAAGAGAGCATTGGCAGTACAGCATACTAATGGCAATTTGGAAACGAGAAATTTGATAGATTTAAAATCTTGACCTGTAGGATGTTGCACTAACCTTTTAAGGATTACTGTATATATTACATATCAGTATGTACCAGGGCACTGCCTCAAAGCCAGCTGTAACTATCTTAACCACAAAAGCTTATCAAAATCCTAAGTACTGTTAAGTACTATACGACAGGGGCAGTAACTTGTGGCGCATTGTGGGTAATTGTTTGTGTTAAACGACAAAAAAACTTCATCTTATATGAAGTTCATTTTACATGTTTGTAAAATATAGCAAGACCCATTCTAAATTGCTTTAACTAGCGTGTTATTGTAGATCTGCATCTGTATTCTTTAAAAATACAAAGAAAAGTGGGCGTCATGTTTTTAAAAGAAATATATTTCTGCTCTATTTTTTTTGCTATTAAATATTGAGTGGAAAGAGAAGAAAGAATACTTCGGATAGTCTTTATTAAAAGAGGTTTTCTTTTAAGCACTTACGTATTGCTCATATTCATGTTAAAAAATAACAAACATAATTATGATAAAGTAAATAAAATCAAAGTGCTCAAAGCGTTGAATGTGCGGTGTGTTATTTCTTGCAATGTAGGTTGGTAAGCATGTTCTTCATTTGGGACAACGCATAATAAAATGAGTGAAGTTCCGAAATTCGTACTAGGCAAGCGTGTATAATATATTTAAGATCATTACTCCTGCCATTAAGTTTAAGAGATAACCAGTTTTTGCTATTTCATAACGCTGCAATTTAAAGAGATGAAATTGATAAACAGGATGAAAGAGGGAAAGAAAGAAAGAGACAGAGAGAGAGAGAGAGAAAAACAAATAAAGAAAGTAGGAACAGGTGATTGCTTATTATCAAATATTTTTAGTCCTTACCGTTTGCAAAATTAAACAAATAATTTACTCGACATACACGACCTACAAGACCCATCTTCATGTGGCTTGTTTTGGAAATATTGCCCTATGAATAGATTGTCGAGATATGGACAATATATTAAGTGTGTTATCGTGAGATTGGCATAATGTGAACTGTATTGTTATGTCACATTCATAGAAGTTCTGTTACAAGTAAACGTGTACTTGTAACACATTGGTAAAAGCTGATGGTGATATGATTCTTTGTTTTTGGTTTAAGATACCTTTGAATAATATATTACCTGTAGATAAATACTTAGGAAAGCTTTAATATATAATAACATCTGTTATCATTGCATTTTCTTCTAATCTTAAGCTGCTTCAATTACATCGTACTCCAGTTCCATTGTTCTTGGTCACTTGATCGCAGCACTGGTGGTATATACACTATACTTAATTTTACACAAATCAATGTACGTTAACTATTTCAGCTCACCTGGGCTCGGGTTTTGCTCAGAACGAGCTTTTGTGGCCGGCTTTTGTCCGTCACCTGTCATACGTTATGACAACTGTCGTCACAATTAGCTTGTGGTCACTCTATGTTTTTATTTATTAAACTGAATGAATCCTCAAATAAATTTGAAATTTGGTCACATGGGGTCAAAATGTCACCAACTTAGGGATACCTTTTGAACAATCTAGAGGTCATATTTGTATTGAAACTTCCTACAAGTCAATAAGAAACATTGTGTTGATAAACTGATGGATGGGTTTGAAACAGGGTCATGGCTTGCTCTCTTTACAAGAAAACGCGTTAACACTCTTAGTCTACAGGTTACAGGTTTTACCCAGTCATTTTGAAATCTAGTCACAATGTCTCTTTCCCAAGATTTAATTTAAATTGATTGTAATAAAGAACTAGGTAATCTGACTTGCAGCATTATCTCTGAATGACAGATAAGATGTTCCGACCATTATTTTTTACATGAACATTATTACTCAGGTGAGCGACAAATGGCTATCAGGGCCCTATTATTCCGCGGTGACTAGTTACCATTCCTAAAATGAACCGTTTGACTTTAACAGTACTTCGTCACAGACGGAACTCCTGTGAATTTACACGTGATTGTTGTGACGACTATCCGAATTTTGTACGAGTGGGATGTAATACAATCAACGATCCATCTCTACGGACCAACGGGTTTGTTATGCGGCCTCATTTTGTTTTTTACCTAGATAGACAAAAATCCATCGTTAACTGCGAACATATTTTGAATTTTAATCAGAACTATAAATTAACAAGACCTACATATCAGCATTGTCGTATAAAAAGGTTGGACGTTGGAAGAGTTTGATTTGCAATGATACACACGGAGAAAATCTATGAAGTCGTTGGGACCTCGTTTACAAAACAACCTGCATTTGCTTTGCAACACGTCTAACGGTCAAGTGATCCGGTTATAACACATTTGACCTACAGTCTAAGGGACGCGAGTTCGATCCCGCACTCAAATGTTTTATATAATACACATGAAAAAAAACACCCTGAAGTCTCCGGATTGGCATGCCTTTTGAATGCACAGTCCCCTGTCACGTGACTAAAGATTTCAGGAGCCATTAGGCAAACAGATGAATAGAAAATACAGTTTAAAGAGGTGAAAACATTATTTGCTTTAAAAGTTAGTTTTATAATAGCATTTTTTCTAACTAGGTCCTGTATGTGCCTTATACGACAGGCTTATCTTCTTTTAAGCCATTAAATTTCGAAATAAACTAAGCCCTTTCGTCAATACGAAACTGTCTACTGTCGTGACAGATGTCTACCGTTATTTTACAAGTCTCTTGTTCTTCTTTCAGCAAATTCGTACGTGAGTGTTCCATTTCTGGCGGTTGTCGCTTATATTGGTAAGTGTGCAATGTGTGTCAAACATGTTTTTCCCCTTTTATAGCAAAACGTCTAGACAAAGGCAACAAGTCAGTCATACATATTTCTGTTTTTCTTTTGAATCGTCTGATATCTAAAAAAGCTGATTTCTTAATGTTTTTGTATCACTGTAGGTGAAACGATATCGACCACTACTTCTGGAACCACGACAGCTCTTGAGCAAACGACAACAACTTCATCTGAGCAAACGATAACAACTTCGTCCCAAGTAACTTCCCTTTCTACAGCTGCAATGCAAGTAACCTCCCTTCCTACAACTCATACAGTTACTTTCATTCCTTCAACAGTTACCTCCCTTCCTTCAACTAACGCACAAATTTCAACAACTGCTATTCCAGTTACCTCCGTCTATGACGTTTACCCAAACATGTCTGTGTCCGTGAATGGCACGTTATATTGTCCATGTTATAATATCAGTTGGCAAAAAACAACTCCAAATCTTACATCCATATTCGAGGGTAGTAATAAAACTTTTGACGAACTTCTGGCTGATCTGACTTTGGATGCGAACACTTTGTCCTCCAATTACAGAAAATACAACAGCGCGAGAGACTCACGTGCCTCTGCTACAACAATTGGAACGCTAGGTATCATAGTAATAGTTTCAACTGTTTCTCTCATTGTATACCTTGACAGCGCAACCCTGGTCAAGGAAGCGACAAAAATTAGAAAGACATACAAAATACTAAAGAAAAGAATTTCAAAGAGAAGTTTGAGAGTGGAGTCGATTAACATTGAAGGTGTGCAGGACACTCCAAATACGGATTTGCCAGACTCTCTCAAGTGATGTCATACAAGTGATTCTATTTATAGAAATGAATTTATTTACAGTTTGCTCTAGTTTCTTATCCAGTCAGAGAGGCCATATTCAGTTCAAATTTGAAAAATATATCCCATAAAATAATCTGTATGAAAAAATAAGTGACTTATTTTCTTTGATATGAACAGCGCGAGACATGTGGTATGTGAGCGGAGTTATGCAAAATAGCTAGAATAACATACGGGCATTATAAACTGAACTGTACATGTAGAGAAAAGCCTCGTGACAACTTGAATTACAGGCAATCGACATCTTTTTTGGACGCTAGAGGTGTCAATCAAAATGAAAGGGCGGTCTTAACAAGACTTCAGAGGACTTTGCCGACGTGCGTACGTGACAAACTGTAAGCAAGTTATTGGTCTATATCAAATTTTATAGAACTTATTGCTTCGCTACGCCTTCGGCTTCGCTCGCAATAAATTCCATAAAATTTTATATATGACCAATAACTTATACGTACTGTATACAGTATACGTTTTATATTGAAAAATAATATATATAACTGTCGATGGATGTCAGGGTGGCTAACCCACGTGACTTTTGGGGTATCGTGGTCATACTCAGCGCAGAGATTTTCAATGGATACAAATAAGTTTTTTATTGATAACTTTGTTGTTACTGGATGAATACTCTGGAAATATAGAGCAGGGTACCGGGATTTTTAAGCTTTATTAGAAGCTGTAATAGTCTTTTAAATGCTTTTGTAGATTTTTCCTGAAACGAGATTTCAAGAGCCCTGTGGTATCGTAAACACATGTGCCAAAATCACACCGCTTCAGACAATGAAAGCAAATTAACGAGTATTTTCGGTCATAATGCATGTCACTAAGTTTAAAGTCCCATTAGAAAATTGTCTTGTACTAAGATACTTTTATTCAAAAGTTGTTGTGATTCAAAGGAAAATGATATCGTAAACACAACAAATTTGAAGAGGTATCGTAAACACCAGAATGTTTGCAATATAACTTAAGATTCCAAAACGTCATTCTTAGCATTACCAGTTTCGCAGAGCTTTATATCCGGCATGTATAAAAAAGATTATCATAATGCTATCTATCTATTTAAGCTTATTTATCGTCGGTACCCGTTACCCATATGACCGACGCCCACTGAAGAGATTAGTTATTTTATGTTGTGGGGGTAGCGCAAGAGACAGAAAGCATCCCATTCCAGAGACACCCCTGGTTCTTTTGCATGCTCAGTGTATAGCACTGATACATGGGACCTCGGTTTAACGTCTCATCCGAAAGACTATTAGTAATGTTAGTGGAGGCTGTCAGGAACACTACCTTATATAGTATTCGCATGTGGTTTTACCACATGGTATATGATGTCATTTTCAAAGTATCACATGCAGCATTTTGCCTCGATTCGGAGGGGGAACAGCTGTAATTATTTCATTCTTCCTCTAATTTTAATGGAATATAGCGCATGCTAAGCGGAAAACTGTTCCCTTCTCATAGGTTTTAATGATTCTTTTTCAGATGTATTCAGTATTTCCTACCATTCAGGAAAACCATCAGAGGTCGTGAACGTTGTTTTCTGTTGCGAACGGCACATAACCTATGACTGTTTGATAGAATGTTAGGGAATATTGTACATTTGAAAAAAGAATACGGGGCACCCATCATATGTCTTCTTTCGTGCTGACTTAAAGATGGCTGACTCATAGGTCATTTTGATTCTTTTATATTGCAAAAATTCTGGTGTTAACGATACCTCTTCTAATTTGTAGCGTTTACGATATCATTTTCCCTTGATGGAAAACAACTTTTGAATAAAAGCATCTAAGTACAAGATAATTTTCTAATGGGACCTTAGACTTATAGTGACATGCGTTATGACCGAAAATACTCGTTAATTTGTTTTCATTGTCTAAACCTGTATGATTTTTGGTATGTGTGTTTACGATACCATAGCGGCTCTTGAAATTTCCGTAACTAAATCTCGTTTTCAGGAAAAATCTACAAAAGCATTTAAAAAGACGATTACACCTTCTGATAAAGCTTATAACTCCAGGTACCCTGAGCTATATTTCCAGAGTATTCATCCAGTAACAGCAAAGTTATCGATAAAACACTTACTTGAATCCATTGAAAATCTCTACGCTAGAATGACCACGATACCGAAAAAATTAAGTGGGTTGGCTACCCTGGATCTCAAAAGTAATTGTATAGATGTATCAGTGATATATAACGGGTAAAAAGCCACTCTCGATTGTTTGACAGTATTAAGTTGAAATAACTATGTATTTATTTTATTTTCGATATTCGAAACGGGACATGTTGATTCAATTCTAAATTATTTTAAACCCGTGCCTTTTTTTGTTTTGCTCTTTTTCTCTGGGTCTAATTAATTCCAACTAAAATAGTTCATGACTTGTGTGACATTCGGATGCCTATGATCTATGCAAAATTATTTTGTTTACAAGTTTTAAGTCTGTTTTTATGGTCATGGACTCAGTTGCTTCAGGGCCTTTACTGAGAATTAAGGACCTGGTTGCTTCAAGCGTATATTAAAACCAAGCTTGACTAAATAAAAGCTGTTTGTCCAAAAAGGCCACACCAAAATGGCCAGACAAAGAAGTATGTTGTTCATACCTTATAAATAAATAATTATTATTTGTACATATTTGAATAATGTGCCATGTTTGTGTAAATACTAAGGTTTTTATTTTAATTAATGTGATACTTATAATGTCATGTCATATTCATCTTTATGGTGTGTAATTTGATACTTATAATGTCATGTCTGGCATATACATTATTCATCTTTGTGGTGTGTAATTACTACTGTCATGTCTGGCATACATTATTCATCTTTGTGGTGTGTAATTACTACTGTCATGTCTGGCATACATTATTCATCTTTGTGGTGTGTAATTACTACTGTCATGTCTGGCATACATTATTCATCTTTGTGGTGTGTAAATACTACTGTCATGTCTGGCATACATTATTCATCTTTGTGGTGTGTTATTACTACTGTCATGTCTGACATACATTATTCATCTTTGTGGTGTGTAATTACTACTGTCATGCTTGGCATACACTCTTCATCTTTGTGGTGTGTAATTACTACTGTCATGTCTGACATACATTATTCATCTTTGTGGTGTGTAATTACTACTGTCATGTCTGGCAAACATAATTCGTCTTTGTGGTGTGTAATTACAACTGTCATGTCTGGCATACATTTTTCATCTTTGTGGTGTGTAATTACTACTGTCATGTCTGGCATACATAATTCATCTTTGTGGTGTGTAATTACTACTGTCAATTATCTGGCATACATTATTCATCTTTGTTGAGTGTAATTACTACTGTCATGTCTGGCATACATTATTCATCTTTGTGGAGTGTAATTACTACTGTCATGTCTGGCATACATTATTCATGTTCGTGGTGTGTAATTACTACTGTCATGTCTTGCATACATTATTCATCTTTGTGGACTGTAATTACTACTGTCATGTCTGGCATACATTATTCATCTTTGTTGAGTGTAATTACTATTGTCATGTCTGGCATACATTATTCATCTTTGTGGAGTTTAATTACTACTGTCATGTCTGGCATACATTATTCATCTTTGTGGTGTGTAATTACTACTCTCTCATTCTCCTTTAATGTTTTATTAATGATGTCTTGTTAAGACCTTATTATTATTGTTTAATTTTTAGTGCCTTTTTTATGCTAATAAATTGTACTAATATTATTGTTTTTTTCCTGTATTGACTCTAAAAAAGATAAATAAACATACACATTTTGTGTTGTGCTGCTTTGTCAATCACATACTTTATCTCTAAAAATTTATTCCAGTACACAGCAATACCTCACTGAAAATTTATGTTCTAACTCACATTTTGTTGAAACTTGTATTTGGCCTTTCTGGTATAGCCTTTATGGTACTAATGGTAATTTTTGGTATCTGCCATTTTGGATTTTCTCCTTTCTGTACCCCAATCAAACAAAAAGTGCTAGTTGCTAAGATAATTTTTTAAGGACCTGGTCAGTGGCCCATTGGTAACGCACTGGACTTGTAACCCAGGGGTTGCAAGATCGATCCCCTGCTCCTACACTACGATTACTGTCTTTCGGATGAGACATAAAACTGAGCTCCAATGTATCAGTTCTGTACACTTAGCATGCAAAAGAACCAGGGGTGTCTCTGGAATGGGATGCTTTCTGTATCATGCACTATCCCTCACAACATAGAATAACTAATCTCTGGTGGGTGCGTCAGTCATATGGGCAACTGGTACCAATGGTAAATAAACTCATATTGATAGAGATAGATCATTTGGCTGACGACAGTCAAACCAGGTGTCTAGGTATATATCTGTACCTTGTCTCCAGCCCTGGTCATTGATGTCATCAGACACAGAACTGTATAATCAGAGTGTATCAGAGTTTACAGGAATTAATATATGTAAATATATGTATGCTACATAAAGGGCATATTCACCTTCATTGTTTGCAACACAGTATACATGTAGGTGTGGCTTGTCTTCAACTTACATTATCACCATGTGTGTAGATGGATTTTTCTATAAATATGTTTTTTTTTTCAAGATGAAAGCAAACCTGTTACTTATGCCAAATGTTAAAAAGAAGTATATTATTTAAAACAAAGACCAAAAATACATTGGGATACATCATCTTATAATAACAAAAATAGGGGCTATACTTGTTGGTAGTGCATGGGAGTAGAAAGTCAAGTGGTTAGTGCAAATGAAAGAAACATATTTTCTCTAAGTCAAAGACCTAGGTTTTTGCGTCAGAGCTCAAAACCAGAGTGCATTTGGCTACTTTGACTAGTAATTAGGTGTTGTTTTTGTAGGATTTATTTCTACATTTTTCCTTCAGAATGAATTGACAAGCTAAAAAGTTTATAACGACAAATAATTTATTGGCACTGTGAAACAATTTGTCACAAATAGTGAAATTCTGCCAGTGTAGTACAGTGAGATTCAATGTGCATTTACTAAAACTCCACTCAGTCATTAGTTAACTATAAAACCTGGATTTTTGTTCTCTTTTGTAACATCTGAAATATTTTCAATATGATATCAACATTGTAGTTGTAAAAAATATACACCACGTGCAGACAAGAATTTTGCTGTTAAATATATAAAGGTACTGAAGTTTACATAGTACATGTACCATTTAATGTTTCAAAGCAAAGACAGTCTACCAAAGCAGTCCAGTCTGAAGTAGTTTAAAATATTAATTTAAGATGTACACAGGATCCTGTGGGTGAAGGAAATTATATAATTAATTATACACAATGATTGTCCCTCAAAATATCATTTATTTAACGACTTTGATTGCAGAAAGCACTTTGTTTAACAAGGATTCCATACAACAGAACAAGAGAACCATGATGGCCCTGGTTCACTCACCAGAGTAACACAAAATGACCATGACCCCAAAGAAAGGTAGAGGTTCATGAAAAGTGTCAATATACCATTTATCTAAAATATTAATCAATAAATAAAGGCTATATGAGGAAAAGCATAAACAATAGTTTGAGCCTCAAAGACCTTGACCCCTGGTGACCTTAAACCCCATCCAATGGCTGAAATACATGCGAAGCTTCCATAAACAAAAAATCTCAGATATCAGTCAATAAATGAAAGTTCTATGAGAAAAAGTAAAAAATTTCTTTAAGCCTCGGTGAACTTGACTAGCAACCTTTAAAGGTAAAAGTTCTACCCAATGCATACCTTGGTGTTGAAGATGAAACCTACTATTTTTATTCACAATATACTTTTAACAATCTTTGCTATAATGACCAAAAGTGAATATCACTGCTGCTTTAAAAATATTTTCTAATATAATGAAACTTATTTTCTTCATACATTTTGCTTAAATTTGTATTACGATTTTGAATAACCATTACATAAAAACATTACCAAAAAAAAATATTCACCTGCAAATACGTTATTATCCCCTAAAAGATATCTTGATTTACCCCCCCTTTACTTGCTCCTAATGCTATTGGATAGCACTGAGTCACAGCATACTTTGCTGCATGCTATATCTTTTGATCTTCAAACCTTTATGTTAAAATGTTTACAACCCAAGGATATTATATCTATATATATATTCTCCTTTTTTTAAACTTCTGCAACAACTTTTATAGATTCATGATACATACATATTATTTATAATTTAAAAGACCCATTTTAAAGTGTTATGAAAAAAGAATCAGCAGCAGGAGTTCTGGGACCAATATTGACCCCTCGGTCATAATTTGAACAAACTTGGTACAGGTCATGGAGACAATGCTACACACCAAATATCTAAACTCTACGATTTGTGTTTTCTGACAAGAAGATTTTTGAAGTTTCCTCTATATAAGTAAAATCAAATGAGCCCCCTGTGTGGGGCCAATACTGACCCTTGGGTCATGATTTGAACAAACTTGGTAGAGGTCATCAAGACAATGCTACACATCACATATCTAAACTCTAGGCCTTGTGGTTTCTGGCAAGAACATTTTTAAAGTTTTTCTTATGTAAGTATATGTAAAATCAAGTGATTCCAGGAGTGGGGCCAATATTGACCCTAGGATCATGCTTTGAACAAATTTGGCAGAGGTCATCTAGACAAGGCTGCATACCAAATATCTAAGTTCTAGGCCTTGTGGTTTCTGATAAGAAGATCTTTAAAGTTTTCACTTTAATAGGCTATTAATAGCCATGGCAACCAGAGTTCTGCATGGAATGGAATTCTTTGGACAAATCTGAATGAAAATTGTCTGAGGAACATTCCTGTGAAGTTTGATCAAAATTAGCTCAATGGTTTTTTAGAAGAAGATTTAAACGGTTGCCAGACGGATGCCGGACAGTGAGTGATCACAATAACTCATCCTGAGCACTTAATAGCTCAAGTGAGCTAAAAATGGGGCTGGTGTTTAAAATAGTTGATAAATGAATATCTTGAATAATTTATTTACTTCTTGTGGCAAATTAATTAAATGAAAATACTTTCAAAAATTGATGTACTGGCATTGACAATCAAACATTCAATATTTTTAGTTAAAGAAGTTTCAATATTCTTATAAAAAAATCCAGCTTTTACAGTGTCCATCTGAAAGACCAACTATGTACTAACATTTTAAGTAAAGATAACAATATCACATGAATAAATTACACATCCTCTTTCTAAAACTTAAAGTTAACAACAATAAATCATGTAAATTAAGTTATCACAAGCAAATTCATGAAATTTTGCACAATAATACAAATATATTCCCTATAACTACTTTCAGAACTATAAATAAGAGAGGGCAGAGATGGTCCCTAGCCCCCTAACCTCATGAAAGACATGCTTCCAATTTTGCTTCAGTTATTGATTATTAACTGTTTTCAAAGTAAAAAATCTTGTGACCTTGATCTTTGACATGGAAGAGCTTAAAATCAAGACAGTTCCCTCATCATGTCCAAACATCCTGTAAAGTTTGATGGTTCTGAGTTCTGTTGGTCTTCTGTAATTGATCAAACTATTTTCAAAGTGAAGGTTCCTGTGAGCTTGACCTATGACCCAGTGAGCCTGAAAGCAATAGGTTCATTTACTCATTATGTCTAACCATTCTGTAAAATTTGAGCTTCCTGTGTTCAGATTTTTTGAAGTAATAAGAAAGTGTTTTTGAAGTGCAGTGGGAACAGCATAGACACTACAGATGTAAAGTATCTATGTATATGCATCCCAAGTTATTGATTGGAATCTACTTGATCTACTGATGAGCCAATGGACTGACAGACCAATGGACCCACAGCCATTTGCAAAGCAATATTTCTCCACCTCTTCAAAGAGGGACAAACAAATCAAGACTGGTCTCTGGATAACAATATAACTTCTTCTATAACAGCCAGAGACCCATATGCAACTTTAGAGGGTTGTTACCTTTCTGTTGTAAATTATTGGTATGAAATACCACTGCACTAAGAAAACGAGGATTAAGTAAGTTGGAGAATGACAACATTGACCCAAACAAAAGATAAATACTCTTTTGAAGTAATTATATTTTGTGATGGTACTTAAATGTTTTTCAGGCTAAAACCATGAGGCAGTTAGACATTCTTTCCTGGTGAAATACTTTCATACAATTAGTTAATTAAAATGACTAACATCTTATAACATCAAATCTTAGTAACATGGTCATCCCCGTTGAAAAGAGCTTCTTGTTTGAGGAGAAGGACATCAAAATGACTAACAGGGACATGAATCAGAGCTTATGTATTAGCTGAATAAAAGATTTAAGTAAAACTTAATGACACAAAACGGTTCCAAACTAATATTACTCTCATGTTCTTTAAAACCAACAAGCTTCATTCATTATCCCCCTTTAAAGAACTACATTGGTATTCTTTTTCTTGAAATTGGTATCTTTTCAACTGTCTTTAATCCCTGAAGATAGACCAAATGGTGAAAAAGGTTATTATTTAGCAAAGACATTTTGTTTACACCATAATTCTGGTTCTGTAACTATCATTATTTACCATGTCAGAAACCGACTTGAAAATCGATATATGATTTGAAGTGCAATTTGAAGTACAATAATACTTCTTGCTTTACTTGCTTAATGTAATATCTTGAACTGAGCTAAATGTGCAAAATTCTCATTTCTACATTGTGAATAAATGTTAAGCTCTCAACCCCTAAATACACTGTTTCTTGTTAAACAAACAACAAAAAAATAACATGTCTGCCACAGTATAATTCTGTGACGTGTAATAAAAACTGACACAAAACAATTTTATAAAAGCTCATTTGTGATATTCTTGAAATGAGAAGTTAACTTCTGGTAACAATATAACAAAAAAAAAATAGAAAATAGAAATAATCATAGTACTTACACCAATCAGATTAATTTCAATTAAATAGTCAACAGATGTAGTCAAGTGATCCTATTGTCTATTTTTTGCTAATTTGTTACTTTTCATTGAGTGCCCCAATGAAAAATAAAAGGCAACTGTCCCTACTGATATTTCAAGATTTCATTTAGAAGAACTGTCAGACCAGAATAAAGCCACACCTTTCTTTTGCATGCCTTTCTCATGAATTACAAAGAGAATCATTGTCAGATTTCATAATTGCAAGTTTTTAGATTTATTCATGCTACAACTCTGTTATATGAGATGAATTAACTGTTTTTGAAAGAAATATTTATAAATAAGACACCAGAACAAAGTTTATTTAACTTTGTTTTGTACAATAGTAGTCAGCTCTGGACTCGTATGCAGCTGTAAAGATTGTATCTGACTCATGTATCAACTCATCTAATATAATTTTTTCAGCCGTGTACTCATTCAAATATTTCTCGTTTTTAACAGAACTATGTTACATAGTCTGTAACTATTATCTTTCACTGAATCTGACTTACAACTTAAAAAACTACCAGATTAACATCCCTAATATTACATAGGATTCAAGTAAACAAATGTCAACATTATATGCAAAGTTAATTGCAAAATATCTATGTTTTTGATAAAACTACGGGTCATCACTGTTTGATTTTAATCTATTTAATGTAAGTAATAGAAAAATTAGCAAACTGAAAAGATATTCATCTTTAACAAATTTCCTTTTTTAAAAGTCAAAATCAAAATCAGAATATTTAGCAACATGGTCAAAACTTTAACCATTCTAAATTAAATCATTAAGTGTTGAAAATATAAGGAATGTTCTGTGTCAAACTTGATGAGCAATGTAGCATCTATACATATATATATACATATGAATGAATAAATGTTCAGATATTTTACATGTATAATAAATAATATATCAATCATACATTATTTTATGTCAAGGAAAATGAAAACACAAATACACAAATAATTTGGCAATGTTGTGAAAACCCAGTAAACATGTATGTAAATTAAACAAGAGGGCCATGATGGCCCTAGATCGCTCACCTGAGTATGAGTGCTTTTAACAAAATTGTTATGGACCTGATTAATTGACCCCAGATGACCCATATTCTTAATTGACCAAGAAATTACCGAAACAACTTTTCTGACAAATTTCCAGGTTATTTGGACTGAAAAAGTTACCTCTAGAGTGTTAACAAGGTTTTCCTATATTTGGGCTCTGTGACCTAGTTTTTGATCCAAGATGACCCATATTCTAAACTGACCTAGAAATTAATGAAACAACTTTTCTGACAAATTTTAAGGTTATTTGGACTCAAAATGTTACCTCTAAAGTGTTAATAAGGTTTTCCTTTATTTGGGCTCTGTGACCTAGTTTTTGATCCCAGTTGACCCATATTCTAAACTGAGCTAGAAATCATCGAAACAACCTCTCTGACAAATATCCAGTATATCTGAACTGAAAAAGTAACCTCTAGAGTGTTAACATGGTTTATTTCATATATGGGATATGTGACCTAGTTTTTGAACCCAGATGACCCATATTCAAAGTTGAGCTAGAAATTATCAAAACAACTTTTCTGACAAAAGTCCAGGATATTTGGACTGAAAATGTTGCCTCTACAGTGTTCACAAGGTTTTTCCATACTTGGGCTCTGTGACCTACTTTTTTAACCCAGATGACCCATATTCGAACCAGAGGTAGAAATCGTTGAAGCAACCCCTGTGACAAATTTCCAGGTTAATTGGACTGAAAATGTAGCCTCTAGAGTGTTTACAAAGTAATTACATATTTGGGCTCTGTGACCTAGTTTTGGACCCCAGATGACCCATATTCGAACTTATGCTAGATATCATCGAAACAACCTTTCTGACAATTTTCCAGGATATTTGAACTGAAAATGTAGCTTCTTAAGTGTTAACAATGTTTTTCTATTTATGGGCTCTGTGACCTAGTTTTTGACCCCAGATAACCCATGTTCAATCCTGAACTAGAAACCATCGATACAATCTCTCTGACAAATTTCCAGGTTATTTGGATTGAAAATGTTACCTCTCCAGTGTTAACAAGGTTTTTCTATATTTGGGCTCTGTGACCTAGTTTTTGACCCCAGATAACCAAAGTTCAAACTTGAGCTAGAATTTATCAAAATAACCTTTCTGTCAAATTTCCAGTTTTTTGGACTGAAAATGTTACCTCTACATTGTTAACAAGGTTTTTCCATAATTGGGCTCTGTGACCTAGTTCTTGAAACCAGATGACCCATTTTCAAACTTGAGCTACAAATCATATAAACAACCTTTCTGACAAATATTCACTATATTTGGACTGAAAATGTTGCCTCTAGAGTGTTTACAAAGTTTTTACATATTTGGGCTCTGTGACCTAGTTTTTGACCCCTGATGACCTATATTCAAACCAGAGCTAGAAATCATTGAAACAATTTTCAGATTATATGGACTGAAAATGTAACCTCTAGAGTGTTAACAAGGTTTTCCCATATTTGGGCTCTGTGACCTAGTTTTTGACCCCTGATGACCTATATTCAAATTTAAGCTAGATATCATTGAAACAACCTCTCTGACAAATTTCAAGGACATTTAGACTGAAAATGTAACCTCTAGAGTGTTAACAAGGTTTTTCCATATTTGGGTTCTGTGACCTAGTTTTTGAACCCAGATGGCCCATATTCGAACTTATGAAACAACCTTTCTGACAAATTTCCAGCATATTTGAACTGAAAATGTAGCCTCTCGAGTGTTAACAATGTTTTTCTATTTTTGGGCTCTGTGACGTAGTTTTTGACCCCAGATGACCCATGTTCGAACTTGAGCTAGAAATTATCGAAACAACCTTTCTGACAAATTTCCAGGATATTTGGACTGAAAAAGTAGCCTCTAGATTGTTACAAGGGTTTTCTATTTTTGGGCCATGTGACCTATTTTTTCATCCCAGATAACACATGTTTGAACTTGTCTGAGTAATCACTGGAACAAACATCCTGATTAAGTTTCATGACAATTGAGGCAAAATGTGACCACTAGAGTGTTAACAAACTAAGTGTGGATGTCCGACGGACATTCATCGATCCTAATAGCTCACCATGAGCCTACAGCTCAGGTGAGCTAAAAAACAACAAAAACGATCTCAGATGTTACTTGACCTCTGACAAATCATAATGCCACAAAAAATGTGAAACAACTAACAGATGTTGTGTCTGTTTCTTTATGTTATATATTCTAAAAATAACCTAAGTCTGCTCTTAAATAGGTGCTTTTGCCTTTCATGACAGCTCTGCCATCTGATCAGGGTCTGTGCTTTTCACAGTTCAGCCAGAAAGATCTAATGTATACAGTTTTACTCTAAGGATAAAGTTAGTTATTTGAAATTTTAAGAAACAGAGAGCCAGAAAGAAAGAAGAAAGAAAGAAAGCCTGAGATAAAAACTTAGAATTATAGAGAAAGAATTATGTAGATCCAAGTCTGACATTCTGTGTTGCTTTTACTGTTGGCTCAAAGAATTATAAAGCTGAAATGGCTGTTGTTAGCTTTTGAATTACATCATATTATTCCAGTCAATCTGTTGCCTTTTATGAGTACAGTATAATATTCCTTAAGTCATGTCAATTCATTCTTGATTTGATAACTTTTTCTATAATAGATATTCCCGGGATTGTTTTAACATGAACATTTCTTAAAACAAAAACATGCAATTACATTTTTTTTGCATCATTCACATAATAAATGGGCTACTCGTTCAGCACTTTTTTACCACGTCACTATCTGTATATAAACATGCTGTTTGTAACATTAACATAGACTGGTCTACTCAGATGAATCAGTTATTAAGCTTAGTATTATAGACAAAATGGTACTTTGCTTATGCACAAAATGTACGTTTCTGGTACAAAAGAAAAGCAAAATTGCAACAATTTTAATGTTTTTTATAATAATTTCATGTGTCTTTTCATCTTAATGAATTCTGTATAAACTGTGCCTGTGAAGATGTCAATGTGTGTAATAATCTGGCTAAATTAACCGATGTAAAAACGACATGTCTCTAGATGCCCCATTTAGATGTGTGATACCTAAGACTGTCAGTGAGTCTAGAAATCATTCCGACAATGAGCTGTCAAGGCTGAAGATATGACCTTAAGCTGCAACTGTTTCATGATAACAAGATCAAGGTCACTTGACTGAAAATATCTTATCAAAGAAAGTCAAACTAAGTTACAACATTAAAACAGATTGTCTCTACTGCAATAAACAATTCAGTTTACAGTTCATTGACAATCTTATAATGGCTACAGACAAATTTTAGGTAACTTGCCTATATATGAAGACAAACTATAACAGCTTGTAACAAAATTGCCTAAATATGAAGACAAACTACAGTAGAATCCTGCTAATAAGACCATCAGTGGTTCTTGAATAAGATGGTCTTAATAGTGGGGTGGTCTTTCAAATGGAATGGACAACCCCATAATGTTTTTAGTCAAGAGCAAGCTTTTTGATATTGAAGTATGTTGGTCACTTTTAGGATACAAGGGACAGGCATTTGTGTAGGACACAGGTAGGTGAACAATGTATATGGCATACTCTAATTTGGACAGATAACTAATTAAGACAAATGTAAAATATATTTTTTCAAAAACAAAACTAATCATCATTCATTCGTCGAGAAAAAGAATAAAGTGATAACTCTGTCATATCTCTAGAGATATGTCCATAGGACATGGATGCCCCTAGATTCCACTGTATCGTCACAAAAAATCCTGTACAATTACAGGTGTGTATAGTTTAAAAATGCTATTTTTCTTTATCAGGGGGTATAACTATGCCCATCTCCAATAAATCTGTCAAAATACACAAGTGCATAACCTCACTTGCTGACAATTTTTCTAAGAAAGTTTCATGGCTCTAGCAATTATACATTTAGATTTACATGCGACACAAGTCTAAAAATGCTATTTTTTGCTTAATCAGGGGGCATAACTCTGCTGATATCCAATAAATTAGTGTTAAAATACCAAGATGCAAAAGTTCACATGCTGACAACTATTCTTAGAAAGTTTCATGGCTCTAGCAGTTATGCATTTGGAGTTACACGGTACACAAACCAGTCTACGAACGGACATTGGGACAGCGTGACAGCATGATGGATATACCCCCCACAAAGTGGTGGAGGCATAAAACTATAACAATCACAGTAATTAATCTACTCAGTCTGTATCCCAATCTAACATGAAGACAAATAGCAATTATCAGTTTGTCAGATTCATTTCAATGAAACTATCCCTTACATGTAATATTCGTAAAACCGACTCTGTCAAATGTGAATGTTTGTCAGTGTGTTTTCATTTTACCATCAATTTCATGTATAACCCAATAAGTACTATATATTATATATTGAATGTGTTAAAGTATGTCACTGCCTAGGGCCAAAAGCAGGATACTTGAAAGGAAATTTTGAAGGTCATATTGGTAGACATAATTTAAGAAAGAAAATTGCAAAATGGGACTGACACCTGTGATCATATTAGTAGATTAGCAGGGTCATAATAATAAGCAAATATCACCTAAAATTCTATGGAAAAAAAATCTGTTCTTTTAAAAGTCGGTCATATTACTGGAGTGGTCTTAATTTTGGACTGGTGGTAAGGCAGGATTCTACTGTATAACAGCTTGTGACAAACTTTTATATATAAACCAGAAAGTCAAAGCATTTAATCTAAATAGGTCTATTTTGCTATCTGGAAAAAAATCCCTAGCTCTCTGACTACAAACAGAATATAATCACATGGTTCAAAGCACTAATGCAAATTATTTTAATAAAATTCCATAGTTTGCAAAACAGAAGCTTCCTGGGTATCCAGTTGTTAGCTTTTCAATAAATGAATCATGACTTTAACAGTCTCTCCTTGTATAATTTCTGATTACAGTCCTCATGATAGTTAATAAAACTTCAATAAACATGGTCTGAAACTAATGTAATAAACACTTGGCCTACAGTAAATAAAACTTACAACACAAGCAATCTTTACTACATCCTTAACTAAACTGACAAACCTTTTTTTTACCTTTATATCTCAGGTTTGCCACTGTAAATTTTCTAAAGATGACAGAGTGACTGCAGAAGTACAGTTGAACAAAAAAATAGACTGACTTTGTGTACCTGAGCCCATTGTGTATACCAGAAATCTAGATCAAAGAAAATATAAGAGACAATTATGTTGGCACTGTAAAATGGTCAATGAAAATAGTGGCTGATTTTTACAAGCACACTGAAGGGGTGTCAATATCTGAGATATAAAAATACTTGCTGCAAGAGACAAGGCAGCCTCTTAATCTAGAAAATTTCTTGGTCAACAGGCATGTTCTTCAGTCCTGGGAAGCCAGGAAACAGTCAGGTAATCACTCTACTAAATGCTGTACACACATTTTAGATACATTCATTTTAGATGTAACATACATCTAAATACAGTAGAAGTAAAATGTGGATCTTTGAATAAAACACTGTGCAGAACACTGAACAAGTCAGATGTTATCTTGTAAATAATACATTTTACTTTGCCATTTAAGTAACACCCTTCTGAACACTGCACAAGCCATCAGTGGTACACTGTACAGAACACTATAGAAGTCAAATATTGATGACTGATGCTGCATGGAACACTTTCCACTGTCAGCTCTTCGTGCCACAAGTGAGTCACTGTACTAGACCCTGCAAAGGTCTACTGAGCCATTGCAAAAGAAGCACTGTACTGAACACTGTACACTTCAGTTGCTGGTGTTTCAAGTACTGTACAATGCTGTACTCAACAATGTGCCGTAAAACAATCTATCTCCAAGACTTTGAAGAGATTCTATCCTAGTGAAGGCCTGTATCATAACTCTTGAAGATATTGGAGTGGACATAAAGCTTGCCGATTATTGGCAGCCCGTACTAAAATCATCCCATCTACTTCTTCGCCAATCTGTAAAACAATCTGTGGGGAAAAAAAGAAGATATTGTTACAAAGTATAAAGATGATAATTCATTTTATTCTGTATCAGGGCTTCAGAAATTTTCAATTCTCAATCAGTTCGAGAACCCCCTCCCTTATATATTCTTTCAAGGCTTTTCTCCTATTGAAAAATACAAACAACCGATCATCACTGAGAACCAAAATTGAATTATAATGCTAAAATTACTTGCAGTTAACTGGTTTGTTGACATTGCAAAAAAACATTTTGCTCAAAGTGAAAGTACCAAATGGATGTAGCCCAACTTTCATGAGGTCATTTTCAACACCAATTATTATAAACATAGCCTATTCGGACTAGCTGCCAATCAAGCACAATTATTGACTAGTGATCAGTTAATTGGTGATAACTGCCTCGGGTCACTGATCAAATTTTCAGTTTTCCGGAGCCTTGTTCTGTATAATTAGTCATCTTTTATCACATTAAGTTATTTTGTAACACTGAAATTGTTTGAAAACCATTAGAATTTACTTTGAATTTAAACTGTTGGTTAGTATGAATTCAATTAAGTTTAAAAGATGTGTATTTCTACAGTTTGTCAAAACGCTAAACTAAAATTCAATATAAAGCATTAAAAGCTCTTACAATATCATTCATTAGTTGAAGTGAATACTGCCTCGGTCTTTTCCTATACTTAGAACAAGAGCAGACCTCAATTAGCCAGCATGCCTGTAACATTGCATGACCAGGCCCTGCACTGTTTTCTAACTACCTAGAAACTTTTCAATTATTACTCCTATAAAGGACAAGATTAATTTTGATGCAAAGCATCAAAGGCGGCGCACATGGTTTTGAAATAAGATAAATAGTAAGTGTATAAATTAACCTAAACAATTGTACACGTGTGAAGTACATGTTGTACATTTTGATGATATAATCAAGTTATTTACAGATGGGATGTAAAAAGATTTTAAAGGGGGACATTTGAATTATATCCATGTTTTAATCACTTATATTAAATATATAAAAATCATTTGAATTCACTTTTCTTCAACAAAATGACCAGATATGAATGACTATATTCTCATAAAAAATCATTTGATCTTTCACTTTATATGAAAATTGCATATTGTCTCCCTTTAAAATTAAAAATTGGGATAATAATCAAGTGTTCTTCGTCTGCGACACAATTCAGCAGTTGAATATTAAAAAATGTCTACTTTTGCTTTATTTCAACAATCTATACCCTTTTAATGATTTTTAGTCTGTTTAAATCCTACTGTTTTGTGTCTTTTTCTATTCTATCCTGGATACGCAACCATGATAGACAGGATATAATCCAATTTTTACAAACTCAGATTTTCAATCTATTTCTTGAAGAAATGTTATGTTTTCATTGTTTATATTGTATGCATGAAGAAAATACCATCTCACATGCACATGCAGTGGTCATAAGCCTTCAACGTACATTAAATACTATACTTTATATAGATTTGCTGCGATTGACCAACGAACATTTTGGAACCATCAATAACAAATTAAGTAAATTGAAACAAGGATGACTTCAGTGATCGGAAAGTTTGAAAAGGGTTGCTAAGTTTACTTTCCAAAGTTTCTAGGCAGCCGAAGACATGTCAAAATTTCAAATTTAAACCTTGAATGACAATTCAAAGAATATGTTTTTCTTCCCACAGAAAATGAGAATTTGAGATCCATGGACGGTTATTTCTATAGAAGAGAACTGTAGAAGAGAATGGTCATAATAAATTATTTAAAATCACCTCGTAATCTTGCTTTTTCCCCCGATCTGTGTTTAAGAGAAAATTATATCTAAGGAATTTACCGTCTCTAGTAGGAAACGGGAAACGAATTTTTGTGTAGCAATAGCAGTAATACAGTGTGTGTATTTCTGAAATTGGAACAAAGAGAGCTGCCGACCTGACAGTGCTTCCAATAGGTAATCAACTATGGAGCACACATCCTCCTTAAATAGATGAAGGGCTTTACTACTAAATATTTTCTTGTATGCATAATATTCCCAGATTTGGTGAAAAATATACCAAGATACTTATCTCTGAAGGTGTGTCGTCGATTTTGAAATAACAATTCGTATGTTATCGACATCCAAAAAATAAACCCTTACATGTAATATCTTTGTTCGAATTCCACATTTCACACAGTATGGTATAACATCATTTCAAATATTTTTAATTTGTCTGCACTAGATAACATCCAAAGTACAACTGGTACTCTATCATATTCATGATTTAAAGGTTTAGTGGCGTAGTGAACAGATATGTTTTTTTGTAACTATAACAACTGAATTAACTCCAGCAAAGTAAGAGTGTTCTTCAAATTCATCCTTGTGTCTGTATTCACAAAGACAGACTCATATCTTTATTATTGCATTAAAACGACAGATTTTGTACAATTTCTATTTTCAAGTTAGTTTATACAAATCAATTTTATTTCGATTGTGACGAAAGCTTTTAGCTAATAGAATCATTCTCAAATCCATCCATAGAACCAACCAGTACTAAGTAATGAGAATAAAGTATCTTGCTGAAGGAATTAACCGATGCTGACACGTCCGGTGACGGGTTTCGAACTTGTGTCTTGACTAGCGATCCTTAGATTACAAGTCCGACCTTTTAACCACTCGGCTTCACCTTTCTTTATATAACTATAGTTGAAAGAATTAACAAAGATTTGCATTTCAGATTAAGTCACTGCTAGATACACACAAGTACTTGCAGCGCTTTGATTTGTTTTGGGAAAAGTCATTAAATTTGTAATTTTTGCATCTAAAACTTTTAATTAAAATTACAAACTAACCTGATTTGGATCAATTTATTTTTAAAATTAATAAATACGATTTATGAAGTGACATATTTTAAGTGATGTACAGAATGATCGGATTTTTTTACATTGATAATGATGTAAGATTCTCCCAAATTGATTACGTCAGCGCATGGTACAAAATGAAACACTATCCCAATATAGGCGTCGCCGTTCTCGGCGCCGCCAATAAATGGGTCTGTAAAAACTGAATGATGAACAAGTCAACATTTGAAATATAGCAGGGTAAGGCCTAATGCTAGCTGGAATATCATACCTGGTCTTTGTGAAATTTTATAGAGTAGTTTCCATCTGTGAGATTGAGAGGTTGTAACACTTGGAAGACCCTCTGATCTAGCTGTAGTGGTATCACATATGTGGCAGGAAAATACCCTGTCTTTCCATGACTTTTGCCCTATAACATATCATATAGCATCATTCAATATGTAGCCGGGTACAGGTTTATAGGTGATAAATCGAAGGCAGAACCATGTGGCTTGGTAGCTCAGTTGGTAGAGTGTCTGCCCTGTAAGCGGAAGGCCCTGGGTTCGAGTCCCAGTCAAGCCAGGATTTTTCACCACCTGTTACATTTAGCACCCAATGTAAATAACCTACGTTATCATTTGGCTACTGCTTCGGCACCTTGAGAATGTTTCAGAATATTCTCTGTGACTCTGAGAATTTGTGACGAATTCTAAATTTAGAGGGGGTATATGTAGCCTGGTACAGGTTTATAGGTGATAAATCAATAAGGCAAAACCATGTGGCCTGGTAGCTCAGTTGGTACAGTGTCTGCCCTGTAAGCGGAAAGCCCTGGGTTCGAGTCCCAGTTGAGCCACGATTTTTCACCACCTGTTACAAATAGCTATTTATTTCTTTCTCATATGGTAAATTATTATAGTCATCTCTACAAAATAAGACTTTTTATCCAAAATCGTTGCTTTACAGACAATATCCAGAGATTTATGAAATAAATCTTCACAGGTTTTCTTGGACAAACTGACTTCATCTTTTATATAAAGTCCATAAGCAAACAAGCGCGATCAGTGATCACATGTGTCACCTGATGATAGCCAATTAAGCATTTGTATTGAGGGGTGATTGGACAGTTAGTTGAAAATGTAAACTGAGGTACATGTACCAATCAGTCCTGTAACATTTCATTCAAATAGCATTAGTAGTATAAGAGAAGTAGTCCGGACAAACTTTAAAAATAAAAAACATTAAAGTGCCATAACTCACTGAACTGGAAAATGCCAATGATATGCATAACTAGACTTGGTACTGATCATTCCTGTAAAGTTTGGATGAAATTGCACCAGTAGTTTTTGAGGAGTAGTCCGGCAAGTTTTGTGACCAACGGACAGGTGGACAGTCAGACAGACAGATGACGGAGAAGTGATCCCTATATGTCGCGTCTACTTTGTAGCAGGTGACACAAAGATCACAAGATGTTTCAATACATTTTTATCAACATGCATTCTGATTGCTTACAATTAATAATTTTTACCATGCTTGTAGAAACTAGGCCTGTTACATAATGTTAAAACCAAAGGGGTTGGTAATGCATAATATTATGTGATTTCTAACCTGTTCTGACCACAACTGTCCAAAAACAAATATCCAAGCACTGTACCAGCCCCCTTAAGCTAAAAAAGGTAACTGTTTTATTGTTGTTGTTGTTTTTTGGGTTTTTTTTGTCAATCAACAGCTTTTGCAACAAAATTCATACTATAATGCATCAGGCATCTTTTCAGCTGATGGCAGAAGTGTGCAAAATTATACACACAGAGAATTTCTTCTAAATATAGTGTCACAAGGATTTTCCACAATTTAGTTACTTTCATTCAACATTTAAGTCTTGATTCTACATAGAGCATTAATCCCACCTCACTATATATTCTGTGTCATTCCACATACATTAACACAAGTTGATTAGAAATATGGATATAATTTAGGTGCAATCAAGTTCAGGCTAAGAATATATTTTGAACTCAAAATATCAACCATTTGTTATTGTACTGTATTAGTTGTTATACCAATTTTTGTGCTAAGATAAAACCTGGAGTCAGGGTTTTATTTACCAAGGAATTATACTTGGACACTTTATTCAAACATTTAATCCTTTGCGACCTAATTCCCTATCTACTCACAGGCTCAGTGAACAAAACTCTAAGCCTTATAGTTATCAAGACAGGAAAAATGCAAACATGATGAAATAACATACTTTCCACCAATCTTTGTTTGAACTGTCTGTTACATTGACACGCCAACCAGCCCTGAAAAAAAAAACATCATTTTAAACTGGTAAAAATGTAAGATACACAATACAATTTACATAAAAAATTCATACAATAATAACAATGACAGCCAAGGACATATAATTATTAGAGTTTTTTTTACCATGTCTTATCCTAACATCGAAATCTACAGGACTTTGGTAAAAACTTTAGTTACTAATCTCCATTTATTTCTACTTAGAATAACTGCTCTTCACAGTGAAGCTGTGAAAAAAACAGAAGTGTTCCACATTGTGCTATGGTGGAATCATACTCCTATGGTGGGCTGATGTTATAGCTGACACTTGTAATACTTCTATCTTCTAACTGAACAGCAACAAACCTAAAGATTACCTAAATCTAGTTTTTATATAACCCATTTTTTTACTCACTTATTCTTTTTTGTGTGTGCAAAAACTGAGCTTTGTATCAATTCCAGAAACAACTCTAGAATGCAATTTTAATGCCATAAAAAACACTCGTGTCACATATAGCTTACTATTCATTACACATACAACAAAAAAATTTTAAGCAGCACTTCATGAACTAGATCCACATTATTACTTTTAATTTAAATCTTCACCACTTTTGACTTGGCAAAACTTGCCAAAACCATCTAAATTGCTGCCACTTACAAACACCTGCTTTTTATAAAGTTTTCTTTTTTTTTTTACCTTATCAACTTTTTTCACCATTTGGATCTTTTAATATTCTTGACAAGTAATTTACAGAACTTGTGGTGCTGCAAATGTTTTTTACAGCATATAAATTCTGAGGTTTGCCAGGTCTTGTCTAAACGACTGTGTAAAAAGTTTAACAGGTAAGTTACAATAGTGCATAAGCCATTATTCAAATGTCTACCAAGTTAATGTTCCATCAATAATCTTAAACTATCATGTCACAATCAATTATTTGAAACATATGATTAATGGGTTTGGAAAAGTGCAATTTATACCAGGTTTTTACAACTGTAACACTTAAATGCCAAGAAGAATGCTTTAAAATCTTCAATTTTTTGCCAGAACACTTCTAAGAATGGTACAGACTATATAGACTACAGCTTAAAGTTTGTTACAACTGCACAAATGTATGTTATTTCTGGCTTTATACTGCAATTAGTCACATCTTATGTCAATGTTCAGGGATTAGAGCACAAAATGTTTCCAGATTTTAAACTTAAGTGATGCACCATTTGTGTCCACAAGCTAAAAGGTACTTCAGTTCACCAAGCAACTTGCCTGAGAGTATGAATAAATGCTTATATGAAAGATACTTTATATAATTTAGAACTTTACTCTCCAAAGAAAATTACAGCTTAATAATGAGTCTATGAAAAACACCTGACCCAAGGATTATTGCCAAAAAATGATCCCAGTTTCACCAATCCTGGTAGAGCTTTGTGCACAACGTGAGAACTCTAGGACTTACAGTTCCATGCCAGAATTTTTTTAAAGATTTCCCTATATATTTCATTCTTGTCTGCATAGACTAAAATTCTTTAAAATTCTTTGTTAAAGCTTCCTGCAAGGAACAACACTGCCATGTTTGATCAACTTTGATGAGAATAAACTAATAAGTGGATGATGGACACAGGGAGCTCACAAAAGCTCACCTTGAGCACGCTTTGCTCAGGTGAGCTAAAAGGTGAAAATACAAACCTAAGATCAATGTCATCTTTTTCTTTTGCCTTAAAGTTGTACACTGCTACATAAAGATTTTTCATTTCTTTCCTTTGTGACTTCTGAAACAATTAAATAAAGTATAAGTTTTAACATTATACAAGGATACATACAATTTTACTACAAAAAATGTTTTTCTCACAAGACATTTAAAATGTCAGAATAGACTTAAACACATTACATCAATATTACACAAAGTATAACAGATTTGTTCAGTATGTCAAGACATTGGAACTAGCACTCTTTCCACAGCATTTAGGAAGCAACTGTTAAAAAATAATGCTTTAATTTCAAAGTGCTAAAAAAATGGGGGTCGCTGTTTCCAATACAGAAAACAAATACAGATGAAATAACCTTACAGTTTGTAAGTAAATAATTCTGACAATATTGAATGATAAAAACCCCATGTATATACTTTGTTTAAAGTTTGTTTAAAGTAGGGCTTGTGCACAAACTTTCTGATGGCCCTTGTATTTGCCATCACATGTTGATTTCTCTTCCTTATAAAATACATTTGCCTCACAGACTGGTTCATTCTTCTGTCTTCTAGATCAGTTCTTGAATTATTCAAGAAGCATATTCAAGAAGCATATTAAGAAACTTAACAGAAGTTAGTGTTAGCTCCTAACAAAAAGCTGTTTTAAACTTTTATTGATAAAAAAATATTTCTGTAATTTTAAAGTTCTCCATAAAGCTGAGATTATATAAACTCACTTTTTCTCTATATATGATATTTTAAATGTTAGGTAGTATCAAACCAGAATGCCGTTGGGCAGCATGTTGAGCCCACCAATGGAAAGCTGCCTATGGGGATGGGACAGGAAAATGGAAACTGTGGGAAGACTAGCAGGCCTATATGATGTCTCTTTTAGGGAACATAACAAATGTATCACAGTATTTTCAAATTCTTCCATGCATGGAGAAGTAATGGCCCAGACAAGGTCTATTATCAACATTTTGGACCTTTGAGCTGTCACTGTGACTTTGACATCTGAGCTAGGAATCTGGGTCTTGCAACCAACACACCATCTCATCAAGGTGAACAAATGTGCCAAATCATTTTAAAATCCTTCAATGCAGGGAGAAGCTATGGCATGGACAAGGTCTGACCTGGTACTGTGACCTTGACCTTTGAGCTGGGAACCTGGGTCTTGCAGGCAACACATCGTCACATCAAAGTGAACAAATGTGCCAAGGTATTTCAAAATCCTTCCATGCAAAGAGAAGTTATGGCCCGGACAAGGCAATTGTTACCTTTTTTAGTTGGGGAGTTCTTCCCCACACTACAGAGAATGACAGAATGACATAATGATGGAAGGACAAGGCAGGCCTATATGATGTCTCTTTCAAGAAGCATAACAAATGTATCACAGTATTTTCAAATTCTTCCATGCATGGAGAAGTAATGGCCCAGACAAGGTAAGTCATCAACATTTTGGACCTTTGAGCTGTCACTGATCTCTGAGCTAGGAATCTGGGTCTTGCATCCAATACACCATCTCATCAAGGTGAACAAATGTGCCAAGGCATTTCAAAATCCTTCCAGGGAGGACAATTTTGGACCTTTGACCTGGCACCATGACCTTGATCTTTGAGCTTGGAACTTGGGTCTTGCATGCGACACGCCGTCACATTAAAGTGAACAAAATGTGCCAAGGTATTTCAAAATCCTTCCATGCAAAGAGAAGTTATGGCCCGGACAAAGCAATCTGACTGAACGCACGCATGCACTAATGCAAGCACTTTCTCACATTCACCCCTTTATTCTCATTGTAACTTTCATATTTTTTTGTGTGGGGAAAAAAACTGTTTTCATAGTACGATGTGTTTTGTTACATTCATGTTTCAACTGAATTGATTTGGCAAGAAACTAACCTTGATCTTCCTAGGAGAGGTTATTTTTAAAAACTACAGTATGTACAATGACATAAGAGGCTACCACATATACAATGTCTTGAAATGTATTGGAATTAGGGATGTCAACGAATACCTAAAACTGTATCCGGATACTCGTATAGACTATCCGGATACTATCCGGATACTCGTATAAAATCGACGACTAGACGATCTCAATGTTCCAATTCCTAGGCTTAACATTTGATGTATGTTTTACATATTGTTCCGGTAGTCATATTACAGGTGATAAGACAGTTTCACAAAACAATAACTGTTTTTGTATCTACGTGTAAATAAAGATGATAATACAAAGACATGTTGTTGACCGTTTTTAGTTTCCTCGTGGCCACTCAAGTATATTTTCCCGCCAATACGCATGTGCGGCAAGTCTAAGTTTCTAACGAAAACGTCATTCGTCCGTTTATTGTTTCTTTATTTTCTCCATGGTCTGTCCTTTTTACTTTCTAAATATGATATGTCATTTAAACTTTTTAAAGATATCATTTTAAAATAACCGTAGATCAAAATGTTCTTTTATTAATCTATTCTTTCATACTGGTACATGTATTTATACAGCTTACGGTACTATGTGAGCGCAAACAAAATAAGACAAAACAATGATTTCAAACGTGTTTGAAGTTTTTAATAGACTTCAAAACGTTTCTGTCTGTTTGTTTTTCGCTGTTTTGCTTTCCGATCGCGTGAAGTATTTCCACACGTCGGATGCTATTTTAGAAGGCATGTTGCTGAGAATGGTTCTTATTTTTTAATATGAATGCTTTGGAATTCTAGAAAAGAATGATTTTTGGACACATTAAAATTATAATGCTTGTTTTAGAAAATCATTGATTGGATACATCGTTTGAGTACTCACATTTTGATTGGATATTCTTTTAGTATTGCGTTAAAACTATTATAGGATTATTTGCGGAAGTTACTGTGTACCCCATAATTGCCATGTTTGACACTGCTAATTGATTTACAATGGGGCAAAACTCTATAAACACAATGGATTAAGATAATTGAAACACAATGGGGTGTCGCGTTGTATCTCAGCAGTTTGCAAGACGAATACACGGCGTGCGACAGACAAACTTTATCAATAAACCAATAAGTGATATGCCGCGGGCAGTCAATAGACACGATTTTGTTTAGCGTCATGAAATTGTCAAATTGATTTTGCCAGTGTTTGATTTTTTTCTATCAAAGTAAAATTTCACTGTTATTTTTTTTTTTTGTATACGAATATTCGTATAGAAAATTAGTATCCGAATACCAACATAGTATCCGGATATCCGAGTACTCGGATACTCGTTGACATCCCTAATTGGAATATATCCAGACTTGCCAAGCACAAAATATCATACAAGGGGACCATAATATCACTCATGTGAGTATTCTTTTGCCTCATGAAATTTCAATGAAATTCAATTAGAAAATATGGCCTCTAGCCTGGTGACCAGGTGTATAATCCATTGTGACCACAATTAAACATGGCCTAGAAATCATCAACACAAATAGTCTGAAAAATTTCCATGATAATCAGGTTGAAAATATGGCCATAAGCATGATAAATTACTTTTTGACCTTGCATGACCCCCTTTCAAACATGACCCAGATATCAAGAGCATCATTTTGTCAAACTCTGATCATGATCATCGAAAAAAGTATTTCTTCTAGCATGCTGGCCTACATTCTTAACATGACCTAGATATCATCAATACAGACACTCTGACAAATTTTCATCATGTTTGGGTAGAAAATATGGCCTCTTGCATGGTGATCTACCTTTTGACCCCATGTGACCCACTTTAGAACATAACCTAGGTATAGCAATTCTGCAGAGCCAACAAAATGGTTTATACATGTTTTGACCTGGTGACCTACATCCTGACCCCACTACAAATACTTCTGAACTTCAACTAGACATCATCAAAAGAAATACATGTATTCTGACAAAATTTCATGCTGATAAGGAAGAAAACATAGCTTCTAGAGTATAAACAAAGCTTTTTAATTATTAGTCCTGATGACCTAGTTTTAAATCCATAAGACCAAGCTTTACCTCCACTTAAAGATCCTGGGGACATACATTCTGATTAATTTTTTTAATACAAATGGAGTATAAACTAGAGTTTTACTTTGATTTTGTCTGGTGACCTAATTTCTGATCCTTCAAGATCCAGTTTTAAACCTTACTGAGATATCATCATGGCAAAAATGCTGAGTAATTTTCATAAAGACTTAAGAAAACTTAACATGGTCTCTAGAGTGTTAACAAGACTTTCCTATGATTTTGGCCTGGTGACCTAGATTTTGATTCCACATGACCCAGTTTTGAACTTGACCTAGAGATAATCAAGATAAAGATAACTAGAACTGTGTCCATAGGACACGGATGCCCCCACTATGCATAAGTGCTCATAAACAAGAGCATGTATATCCTGTATGTAAGATTTTTTTTGTACATATACCTAAAATGATCTACAGGTAACCTTATGTACATGTTAAATTAAATTACAAATGTAAAATTTATATGTTCAATTATTTATATGGTATATAGTGAAAAAGTCAACATAAGGGCCATAATTCTCTTAAATATGGTCACAGCAAAAATTCCTTCCTTTACTACCATCTACACATTAAAGCTGTTCATCCCTGGAAGTTTAAGCAAAATCTGCCATCCGGTTTAAGAGGAGTTGCGTTCACAAAATTTCAATATGGTATATAGTGAAAAAATCAACAAAGGGCCATAATTCTGTTAAATTTGGTCGCAGCAAAATTCCTTCCTTTACTTCCATCTACACATTAAGGTTGTTCATCCCTGGAAGTTTAAGCAAAATCTGCCATCCGGTTTAAGAGGAGTTGCGTTCACAAAATTTCTATATGGTATATAGTGAAAAAATCAACAAAGGGCCATAATTCTGTTAAATTTGGTCGCAGCAAAAATTCCTTCCTTTACTACCATCTACACATTAAGGTTGTTCATCCCTGGAAGTTTAAGCAAAATCTGCCATCCGGTTTAAGAGGAGTTGCGTTCACAAAATTTCTAGTGAAAAAATCAACAAAGGGCCATAATTCTGTTAAATTTGGTCGCAGCAAAAATTCCTTCCTTTACTACCATCTACACATTAAGGTTGTTCATCCCTGGAAGTTTAAGCAAAATCTGCCATCCGGTTTAAGAGGAGTTGCGTTCACAAGATTTCGGGACGTATGGACAGACGTACGTACGGACGGACGGAAGGACGGACGGACAAGTGCAATGCTATATGCACCCCACTTTGTGGGGGCATAAAAAGCCTGACCAATTTTGAGAATGACTTGATGTTAAATGTGACCTGTAGAGTGTTAACAAGATAAATGTGGTAAGACAAAAGACCACAGAAGCTTTCAATGTCAATGCCGTGGATGTTTCCTCCTTTGTGTACAATGTGCTTCAACTTCATTGAGAATCCATCAAATATCAAATACTGACCACAAATTAAAGTGCATAGTGTCAGTATCAAGCAAACATATTAACTTAAGAAGCGTTAATTAATAATAACTTACAATTTTCAATTTGTTCCATACTTTTCTTGCTTATTGTTTGAAACAGAATTTTAATTGAATGTAATTATACTGAAAGTGCATTTCCTTGCATTTGTAATAATATACTAGTACACAAATTTCACATTACATTCAATAAACTAAATTAAACTATTTAGTTTTATTACAGTTCACCTTTGTTTTTCTGAAATTTTGATTCTACATGATTGAATTATATAACATAACATTGTAATATAATAAATAATAAATATTGCATTAATAACTGATCCTGTGGTATACATATAAAATGGAAGGGTTTTTCTTAAGTGGGAGGGAGGACTTTTGTCCACCTTGTAAGTTTGATGGGAGGGCTTTTGTCTATCTTGTAAATTTGATAGGAGGGCTTTAAAATTTGTCCTACCTGTAAATCTGAAAGGGAAGGCTTTTGTCCACCTCATTTTTGGGTAAGAGGTTTTTTTTCTAGAGAACTTTTGTCCATATCGCCATATCAGTAATTGACAATTCGTTATACAAGTAGTTTTTAAATCAACTGGAGCTATAACTAAATGTGATTTATACCCCTGCAAGACTGCTTCTGAACTGAGGGAGTTATTATTAATGGAATACTTTGTAAAAGAATTGAAATAAATTTATGGTTGTGGGCAGTTAAAAATAGTTGTGGTTTTTGTACACTGCATTTCCTTTCACTGTGGTTGATCATACCATATGAAGCTGCATTGAATTCCAACCAGTTGTTTTCAAGATATACTCTGGACAAGGAAAACCAAAAAAGGGCAATAAATGTGCAAATAGTGAAAAAGGAGTTATGGCTCTTGTACACTGCACTTCTTGTCATTGTGCTTGACCAATGTATGAAGTTGCACTGAATTCCAACCAGTAGTTTTCAAGTTGTGCTGCAGACAAGGAAAACCAACAAAGGGCAATAACTGTACAAATAGTGAAGTTAGAGTTACAGCTCTTGTACAATGCACTTTCTCTCATTGTGCTTGACCAATGTATGAAGTTGCACTGAATTCCAACCAGTAGTTTTCAAGTTGTGCTGCAGACAAGGAAAACCAACAAAGGGCAACAGCTGTGCAAATAGTGAAAATGAAGTTATGATTTTTAAACACTGCACTTCCTCTCATTGTATGAAGTTGCACTGAATTCAAACCATTAGTTTTCAAGTTATACTCTGGACAAGGAAATTGCAACTGACCACATGACTGACTGCTAGTCCAACTGACTGACTGACCAACCACCAAGTGACTCCTATATACCCCCAAACTTCATTTAGGGGGGTATAATAATAAACAAGAACTGTCACTGAAAGAAGACAATGCCCCTGAAAAGGTGCATTGACCTTTGAGCTGAGGACCAGATGAAGATAAAACTGTAGATCCATAAAAAGAAGTGGGTTTTTTTGACAGCTTAACCTCAAAGTCAAGGTCATGTTCCTAGGGTCGAGATAAAAAGAATGTATGCATTCTCTCAAAGGGTTGTTGTGTGCAAACATGGACTAAATCTGTTTAGTAACAAGAGATGTTTGTGAAACACTATACTCCCCCATCCCCCCGGCAGTATACATTATGGGCAGTGTAAATGGAAATGAAATTCACCTTTTGAACTTTAAATCAACAGAGGTTATCTACAGGTACTATCTGAGATGCATCAACCTATCAAGTATGACATGTCTAAGCTATAACTAGACCTAGATATTCTTATGATAAATCTGTGTACCAAATTTTATTTCAGTATGTGCAACCTCTGCAAAGAAAATGAACAGAAACTGCAAATAACTGGAATTTTTCTTAGTCCAAGGGGCATAACTAGGTCAAACATTGCTTGATCATACCCAAAACAGAACTTGACCTAGATTTTCTTGTGATAAATCTGTATACTAAATTTCATTTCAGTATGTGTAATCTCTGCGAAGAAAATGAATGGAAACTGCAAATAAGTGGAATTTTTCTAAGTTCAAGGGGCATAACTCTGTCAAGAATTGCTCAATCAAACCCAAAACAGAACTTGACCTAGATATTCTTGTGATTAATCTGTATACAAAATTTTATCTCAGTATGTGCAACCTCTGCGAAGAAAAAGAACGGAACTGTTGGTGGACATACAGACAGACCGACAGACAGCAGCAAAGCAATATGCCCTCCCTTTTTCAAAGGGGGGCATAACAAAGAGTTATGGCCAATATTGAGACTTTTTGACAACTGGACCTTCAAGGTCAAGGTCATTTAAATATATGTCAGTGGGAAGGTCTTGTCCAAAAAGGTCTTGCATTCAAGTATAAGCGCATCCATTTACCATAAATCAAGTTATGGGCAATATTTTAGTTTTCTGACAATTGAAATTTTGAGATCAAGGTCATTCAGGGGGTCAAGGTCAAACAAATATATGTCAGTGGGAAGGTCTTGTCCAAGAGCGTGTTGTGTTTAAGTATGATGTTAATCCATGTAATAATAAGGAATTTCCTGGCATTGTTAAATTTTTTATAAGCCTGACCATGGTCATTCAGGGCTTAAGGTGAAACAATTACATGTCAATGGGAAATCTTGTCCAAAGGGTTGTTGTGTTCTAGTATGAAGTTAATCCATTTACTAACAAGGAAGTTATGGCCAATGTTAAAGTTTTTGAATGGAATGTCAATGGGAAATCTTGTCCAAAGGGGTGTTGTGTAAGTATGACACTAAAAAGGAAGTTATGGGCAATGTTAAGGTTTTTGGATGGAAAGACAGATCGACTGACTGACAGACAGACAGGTGATAAATTATATGCCCTCCTCCATGGCATAATAAGGATACCATAACCTTGAAATTCCTACTTTCAGCTGATATTATAAGAAAGAATATATAATCATGTAATATATCAGTTAATGCATCATGCTGTTTTTTTTTATTTGTATACTAGCTATACTCATAAAATATACAAAAGACATACAATCCATAAAAACTGTATGAATTTAAAAAAGAGCATCATATACTGAAGAACAAGGTGGAGGACACTGCGTGACTTACTGGTGAACCTTTTGGTGATGGTGAGAAGCTTCTGGTCCTTTTCTCCTCCATTTCCAGAGAGCTAGCCTTAGTAAATGCAAACTTCTTCCTCAGACTCGTTGCAGAGAATGTTAACTTCTCATCTGGACTTTGGGCACCTACTTTGGAATAGAAAGTGACAAGAAAATAACTGAAATGAAAGTTATTAGATGAAAGTGAAAATTTCACAGAAGAAAATGTCTGAACTAAATGCGAGGAGGAAATGGGAAATGTGATAAGTGAAAATAAGGAGATAAAATTAATGAAACTATAATATGCAGTGACAGAAAAGATATACGCAATATATGGAAGTAAAAAGAAACGGGCAAAAGTGAAAATGTAACAGCCAAGTGAAAAGGTATTAAATTAAAGTGATAAGATATGCTAGTGAAAATGTAATTAAAAGATTCATAGATGTAGTTGAAAGTGAAAAGACATTAAAATATACATAAACCAAATGAAAGTGAGAAAAGACAAGACAAAAAAGGAAAGAATGATAGATAAAAAGAAAGACATTAACAAAACTAAAACTGTAACAGACAGTCAGCAGTCAAAGGCCATTTAACAGAATCTAGTTTCCTCATTACACATTGATTTACAGTAATGTCAAATGAACCTGTCCTATATGTCTTCAAAACTGGTAAGTCTGTTGATAATTATCTTAATATAGAAATGTCTGTCTGTTACAAAAACAAGAACAATCTGATGTATGCCAGACAGTATTTTTGAGGCTTGTGATTTTTTTAATGTCTGTTAATTTAAACTGTTATGAAATTCTATCTGCAGTCTTGAAATTAACAGAAAGCACCACCTACATAAAGATTTTCCTTTTACATTATCAGACATTGGTAGAATACCAGGTTGTAGATCCAAATTATCGCTTAGAAAAATTCACTGACCATTAAGCAGAAAAAAATCAATGCAGTTAAAACCACCAGAATTTTTTCTAGAGAAACTAGAGCTATCACTAAATGTGATAAATACCCCCACAAGACCGCTTTGGAACTGCAGAACTTATTAGTAACAGAATACTTTGTAAAAAAATTGAAAAAGAGTTATGGCTGTGGGCAATTAAAGATGGTTGTGGTTCATGTACACTGCATTTCCTGTCATTGTGCTTGACCATTGTATGAAGTTGCACTGAATTCCAACCAGTAGTTTACAAGTAATGCTCCGGACAAGGAAAACCCACAAAGGGCAATAACTGTGCAAGTACTAAAGATGGAGTTATAGCTCTTATACAATGCACTTCCTCTCATTGTGCTTGACCACTGTATGAAGTTGCATTGAATTCCAACCAATAGTTTTCAAGTTATTCTCCAGACAAGGAAAACCATCAAAGGGCAATAACTGTGCAAATAGTAAAGACAGAGTTATAGCTTTTGTACATTGCATATCCACTCATTGTGCTTGACCATTGTATGAAGTTGCATTGAATTCTAACCAGTAGTTTTCAAGTTATGTTCCAGAAAAGGAAATCCAACAAAGGGCAATAACTCTACAAATAGTGAAGACGGAGTTAAAGCTCTTGAACAACGCACTTCCTCTCATTGTGCTTGACCACTGTATGAAGTTGCATGGAATTCAAACTAGTCGTTTCCAAGTTATGCTCTGGACAAGGAAAACCAACAAAGGGCAATAACTCTGCAAATAATGAAGATGAAGTAATGATTCTTGAACAATGCATTTCCTCTCATTGTGCTTGACCATTGTATGAAGCTGCACTGAATTCCAACCAGTAGTTTTAAAGTTATGCTCTGGACAAGGAAAACCAACAAAGGGCAATAACTCTGCAAATAATGAAGATGAAGTAATGATTCTTGAACATTGCATTTCCTCTCATTGTGCTTGACCATTGTATGAAGCTGCACTGAATTCCAACCAGTAGTTTTCAAGTTATGTTCAAGAAAAGGAAAACGAGCAAAGGGCAATAACTCTGCAAATGGTGAGGATGGAGTTATGGCTATTGTTCACAGCACTTTCTGTCAATGTGCTTGGTCACTGTATAAAGTTGCACTGAATTCCAACCAGAAATTTTCAAGTTATGCTCTGGACAAGGAAAACCAACAAAGGGCAATAACTCTGCAAAACGGGAAGATGGAGTTATGATTCTTGGACACTACACTTTCTCTCATTGTGCTTGACAATTGTATGAAGTTGCATTGAATTCCAACCAGTAGTTTTAAAGATGTGCTCTATACAAAGGAAAACAAACAAAGGGCAATAACTCTGCAAATAGTGAAGACAAAGTATGATTCTTGAACTCTGCATTTCCTCTTATTGTGCTTGATCATTGTTTGAAGCTGCACTGAATTCCAATCAGCAGTTTTCAAGTTATGTTCCGGACAAGGAAAACCAATAAAGGGCAATAACTCTGCAAATAGTTAAGATGGAGTTATGATTCTTGGACATTGCATTTCCTCTTATTGTGCTTGACCATTGTATGAAGTTGTTCTGAATTCCAACCAGTAGTTTTCAAGTTATGCTCATGGACAAGGAAAACCAATAAAGGGCAATAACTCTGCAAATGGTGGGGATGGATTTATGATTCTTGGACACTGCACTTTCTCTCATTGTGCTTGACCATTGTATGAAGTTGCACTGAATGCCAACCAGAAGTTTTCAAGTTATGCTCCAGAAAAAGAAAATGAACAAAGGGCAATAACTCTGCAAATGGTGAGGATGGAGTTATGGCTATTGTACAGAGCACTTTTTGTCAATGTGCTTGATCACTGTATGAAGTTGCATTGAATTCCAACCAGTAGTTTTCAAGTTATGCTCTGGACAAGGAAAACCAACAATGGGCAATAATTCTGCAAACAGTGAAGATGGAGTTACGATTCTTGGACATTACATTTTCTCTCATTGTGCTTGACCATTGTATGAAGTTGCATTGAATTCCAACCAGTAGTTTTCAAGTTATGTTCCATACAAAGGAAATCCAACAAAGGGCTAAACTCTGCAAATAGTGAAGATAGAGTTATGATTCTTGAACACTGCACTTGTTCTTATTGTGCTTGATCATTGTTTGAAGTTGCACTGAATTCCAACCAGTAGTTTTCAAGTTATGTTCCGGACAAGGAAAACCAATAAAGGGCAATAAGTCTGCAAATGGTAAGGATGGAGTTATGATTCATTGTTTGAAGTTGCACTGATATCCAACCAGTATTTTTCAAGTTATGCTCCGGACAAGGTACAGCCCAACCAACCGCCTGACTGACAGACAAACCACGGGTGACTCCTCTATACCCCCAAACTTCTTTTTGGGATATAAAAAAATTAAATTCTGCACTCTTTCTCTCCTCATCCAAAAAAGGGAGAAAATGTCAAATGCTCGCTGATAGTACACAGTGTACAATTTATTCAACTATCAGTAGTGAAACCTTAAATTTGTAAACGTCAACAACAAGTGGTCATAAGGTGACAGGGAAACACCTGATAAATCTTGTGTCACTCAATGTTTAGAGTCTGATAGGTAACAAGTGGTCATAATGTGAGAGGGAAACACCTGATAAATCTTGTGTCACTCAACGTTTAGAGTCTGATAGGTAACAAGTGGTCATAATGTAATAGGGAAACACCTGATAAATCTTGTGTCACTCAATGTTTAGAGTCTGATAGGTAACAAGTGGTCATAATGTGACAGGGAAACACCTGATAAATCTTGTGTCACTCAATGTTTAGAGTCTGATAGGTAACAAGTGGTCATAATGTAATAGGGAAACACCTGATTAATCTTGTGTCACTCAATGTTTACAGTCTGATAGGTAACAAGTGGTCATAATGTAATAGGGAAACACCTGATAAATCTTGTGTCACTCAATGTTTACAGTCTGACAGGTAAGTAATTGCTAGCTACTTGGTGATATGATGATCACATTGACAGTACATAATGTTCTTACCTATAGACTTACAAAAATCATCAACTTGTAGTAAACAAAAAAGAAATACTTGAAAAGGTACTTACCTCTTATTTATTTGAATCTTCTTTATTGTTAATGTTAATTTATATGACACAATATAACTCATGACACATTCAAACTCATATTCAACATGTTCATGCAATATGCAAAACTCAAGGAAAACTGTCAGGCTTCTACAATGTCACATACATTCTGTACAATTGTGAATATGACACTATAGTCCTATATTGCTGCTCTGGTGTAAAACCATCGTATCTTTGGTGTAAAACCATCATATCTTTGGTGTAAAACCATCGTATCTTTTTATTTCAGTTAATACAAATGTATGCAACAATCACTTAAAACAAGGACTCGTATAGTAAGACATGCAAAACATTTGTTGATTACAAGAGCTGGCTGATTCCTATGATGACCTGGTTAGTGTATAGTCATATGCTGACCCCTATGTTGATTGTGACCCCTATGTTGGTCTGGTTAGTGGACAGTCATATTTTGCACAGCATGGCATACTGGGGCGGAGGTGAGGTTGAGCTATGTGATTATGTGTTCACATGTAGCAAATGCAACATGTATAAATTCTATAAATATCTCGGGAACTGAGTGAATGTTGTTGTTATTTACCCCATGTACTACATGCTAGGGTGGCTTGGGTTCTAAGGTACAAATTACTGATGACTACTTTCAAAAATGCAGTATTTTATATCTAAATCATTCTACTGAAATACAAGAAGGTAACTACAGATAAATACTTCAACAGTAACACTCTTTTTCTGACAGACAAATAGAGGCATCTGCAAAGAAATGTGTTTAGTCGTGTTAAATAAAGACAAACAGTATTACCTCCAAAGCAAGTGTTAGTAAAAGAACTGCTTTTCTTCTTCGTGCTTTCGTCAATACCCAAAAGCTGTTTTGGAGGCTCGGGGGTATCCAGCGAAAAGCTTTTCATGCGAGCATTTAACTTCTTTCGTCTTGTCTTTGGACTGTGTGATACTGTCAAATAAATGCAAAAATACCTTGTCTATAAATGCACACCATAACCAAACAGAAAACTACGTAATTGAATAAAAGAACAACAAAATGATACTCTAGAAACGGCATTCCTAATTACTAGTTTTGAATCTAGCATAAATTTAAAACAAGATGCAACAAATCATTGTAATACTACATGTAGTTCAAATTCAATAAAACTCATAAAACCTGAGTAATCAAAATATGCACCAATGCTTCTTATCCAAAGGAAAGGTTTCCTAGAACTGAAATGTTTCAAGAAATTAAAACTTGCTTGAACTAGAATCGAAACACTAAAATATGTAAGGCTTTAAATCAATTTCTGCTTCATCCTAAAAGAGTTGATTGTGTAAGTTTATATCTTCTATGAATTAATCTTCAAGAAGTAAGTACACTATTAAATGAAGTCTAACTAAGATTTATTGATATTAGAGCAAATTTAGATATCAAAAACATACAACTGCCTTCTACATAAAAAGTCATGCCTTCTTTTAGAAATGATGCAACACTAGAACTTCCAAATACTTCTAAAATCTAAACAAGACCATATGTATTGAGCTGTTAGCAATATTTGTGTAAAGCTGATTCAACTTTTTTTGTGTTAATAAGTTGCTTGCAAACCCATGTCCTACAGGATCAAAACTGCTGCTTGCAAGAACCCCTCTAGTTGACATGTAATGATTAATGGCTAACTCTGGGTAATTACATTAGTAACAATACCATTATGTCAGCAAACTTTAAAAAGAAATCTACAATATAAACATGTCCCCCTGCATATTAAAACACTTTCAAAACATAACAAGTATTGAAACACATAATGCAAAACAATCAAGCTAGCATAAATACACCTTTTGTTAAAGTAACATTTTTCACTCTACAGTAAAAAAAATATATTCACAGGATAAGCAGTTAACATCACTCATAAAATATCAACAGCAGACTTCAATGTATCTCTCACATCAAATTTGAATAAATCTAAAACATCAAACTAATATTCATCAAACTTCAATAAATCTACAAGACAAAAGCTACATGCATGTTAGTGAAGCAAAAGTCGAAGCAGTATTACAGGGCCATCAATGACCAAGCAAACCTTTAAACATATTGCAAACAAAAATTCCTGATTCCTTTTCTATAATCTTTCAATGCAGGTACAGTCTATTATTAATGCAAACATTTTGCTAAGGATTTGCTAATCATTAAATAAGAGGTCCATGATATCTCGACTGAGAAACACTGCTCAAGGTCAAAAAGGTTAAAGTCAAGGTCATGGAAAGCAGCAGAAGAAAATTCATGTACTGAAATCACATATCATAAAAGGCAAAATCTACAGAAAGGAGATTATAAAAAGCAACTGTTCTGACCAAAGTTCAAAATCAAGCCAAAATTTGACCTCTTGAATGTTCACAAAGTTGTTAAATGATCTGAACTGACTACCTAGCTTCTGAGAACCAGCAAGACCTGGCTTTAAACTTCACTGAAAAACTTTCATGAAGATTGGATAACAAACATGACCTCATAAGTGTTAAAGTGTTTCAACTCATCTGGTTGAGGTAATAGATTCTAACCTTATATGAGCCATTCTGGAGATTATTTTAGAGATACTATCTTAACAAACCTTTTGACAAACATTCAAGCCTAGTTTCATGAAGACTGGATCAAAATGTTAGGCTCTGTAATGTTAACACACCAGTTACTTTGTAATTTACCAAGTTTTGAACTCATCAGAGAATATCAAGACAGCATTCTCAGCAACCCTGAGTCAAAAATGTGACCTTTCAGGTGTTCACAAGATTCTTCTCTGACATGAGCTAACGACCTAGTTATTACTCCAAAGAGCCCCAGTTTCTCATGTAAAAGATCATCAAGATGGTAATTCTGAACCAGTTTCATGAAGACTGGGTCAAAATAGTGACAAAATTGGGTCATAATTGTGAACTCTAGAGTATTTACAAGTCCTTCCTTTGTGTAAGGCTGGTGACCTAGTTTTTAAACACACATGACCTATTTTCAAAACTACCTGTGAAATTATCAAGGAAACATTTTGAGCAGGTTCCATTAAGGCTGGATAAAAGATGTGGCCTCAAAAGCATTGAATGCCAAGTGTTAAAGACAGATCTGATGGCAGACAAAGGTTGATCACTAAAACTCTCCCCGAGCACCCTGTGCTTAACACCTATGATGTGAAAACAAAATTGTATAGAGTTATACTTTTAGTGTAAAACAATTATGTAAAATGCCAGGTAATAGCAACATCTGTAAGTCATTTCTTTGACTATAAATAGATGCTCTTATACACTGTTCTTGTCAACTACTGTTTCTGAATAGACAAACCATTGGCATGATTTGTCACCAAAAGAGCACAAGACTGTCTTGAAATGAGAAGAATAACATGAACCATCATGTCTTGCTATCAGTTCTGTTAAGCAGACATGGCCATTTAAGCTTTCATTGTAAAAGTACATCTACTGTGAAGCTTTTTGTCATGAGGCTGTTTTTCTTTGCTTGTTACCAGTGACAGAGCCTATTGTCAGTTATAATCAGAGCCTTTTTCTTAAGCCAATTGTTTGTGACTTATTTTTCATCTCTTCTATAATTTCTTAAAATTGCCATTTTGTTCATTCTAGTTTGCCTTTGTCAGCTTACGATATGCTTATGATATGCTTATGATATGCCAAAATTCGAAAGCCACATCTATTTAATTGATTTAACCTATCTTACAAACAAATTAATATCTTTTATGAGACATGTTCCTATAGATGAATGTTCAAAATGAAAGTTTGAAAGTGCTGCTGAAGCATAAACAAAGCCAAATCATTACATTATATCTTCAATCATTACAACTATATTACTGTATACTGGTACATTTTCAGGTTTCAATTATTGTGTTAGTTTATAATTTCCAGTGCTCCTAAATATAAGATTGCAAGAGACGTAACAGAAAACTTACTAACAACTTGGAACCATCTGATATGTAAGAACAAAATAACACTCCTAATGACTGATAATCTGTATCAATATAATTTTAATCACAAGTCAAAAACTTTCTGTAAATATGCCATAGATTTCCATCAAGTGTTGCAGAGGAAAATGAGTATCAAATCGTTTGGCTGAGAAATCATGTAAAATTAAAACATTTGACACAGAATACCAGTTAAGTATAAATTGTGGTCCATTAATGACCATTATGATAGTATTGTCTGAGTTTAACTAGATTACCTTCAAATGGTATTAATTTTGGTATGGTAAGTATAAAATAAGCAAACAAAGCTACTGACCCTCAAATTAAAGAACTGATGCTAATAATTGAAATATGTTTCTTTAGAATTTATTGTAGAAAAACTAACTGAAACCTGCTACAAACCAACATTTTCTCATTCTTTTTTTGACAACCAACACTGCTTTGATTTTCCTCATATTTCATATTACACTACAAAGGCAAAAACAACACCAATAAACATCTCTAAAATTTATTAATAGATTTCATATAAGGAAAAAAGCACACTTTTTTTGACAGAAAACATAAACATAAAAACTATACATTAACAGTATGTACATTTAGATAATAATTACATATGTAAAACACCAACTGAAAGTAAGCACCTGAAAAAAATATTTTTTTTTTTTTTCTCATCTGAAATAACCTTTTTTTAAGCTAAGAGCAGTGTATATTAACTAAAACCAAAGAATTTACATTTGTTCAAAAGAGAAAAATGTCAAGAACCCTACTGGAGTATATTTCTTAAAGATTTGTCCAAAAAGCAAATGCTCAGAGCAGAAAGAAATCATTTAACCAGAAAAAATTTACAATATTTACAAAATATAATGTTTGGTTAAATGTATTCAATTATTCTCTAAGGTCACATCCTATCTGCAAATGCAAATTTGTTGAGCCCTTGAAATGATACATACCCATTAAAACTGATACGGTTTATGAAAAAGAAAGTGTTCCAACAGATTAAATCAAGCAAGCTCTTTCAAAACTTTAGTACACTTCCTCTAAAAAGTAGAAAGGTAAAACTTGTCAGATGAGAACAACAAAAAACACCTAAGAAAGAGAGACACAATTCTGTCTTAAAGCAGTACTTCACAGACAGGTAATCACACCCATATAAAGTCCTGGGGAGAAGAAATAAACATAGGTCTAACACTAAAAAATGAAAGCAAAAAGTGTTTATCTGCTTCTTTATCTATTTAGACATCCATTCTTTTTATTCTGTTTTTGTAATAATGAATTACCTTGCTAGGTTGCACAACATGTGTCATCTGATCATTTTCTGTCCTGTCTCACTATAAAACTGATTTTCTTTTTTCTTTAACATCCCTATAAAGTTAAATGGAATTGTCCAAACTAATAATGCATAAATTGTAAGCTAAATATTAATGTCTGTCATCAGTTTTGCAGACTGATCAAGGCAAAAAGATTTACACCAAGAACAAGACCACAAGCCCATTTCTGGAAGAAACTTTTCTCACATAAGCAATAAAATGAACCCAGTGTTTTCAATCTTGGATAGGTACAGAGGTACCCTAACCATTAGATCAAAGAGTCATTAAACTATGCAAGAACTAACTAGACATAAGCCATCATAAGAACAGGGCTAAATCCCATCCTCTGTACATGACACATACAAGACAACAAGAAAAACCTTATAAGCTGTATCACATTTCAAATACAGACAGGTGTGACTGCCTATTTATGAGGGGAAATCTATTTTTTTACATCAAAACACACTATTTACAAATCACAGGATGATAAGAATTGAGAGTACAAAAAAATCATGTATCATAATAAAACAATGAAAACAACATGAAACTTTTCAGCAATGAGGAATCAATGAGAATTACTTTGGTAGTATATCATACTGGAATAAATCAAGTTTTTCAAAAATGACAAAAACAAACAGAAAAAGAATTAAAACACACATTTGGTCACTAAATGCTTGGATTATATCTACATGGAGCTTTTTAAGGATGTTTATATAAACAATTTGAGAAAAGAAAGGTACAGCTTGAAACCAAACAGTCAAAACGCTTTTTTGACACACTTCAGAATTGGTACGTTTAAAACCTCAGACCAGAATTCTAGATCCAAGATTGATAGGTTAGACAACCGCAAACTCTTTCGAAGATCATGGAAGTCTAGCCTAAATTATAATCTATCAGTATTATGTTGTGAGTTTGCCTCCTTTTAATGAACCATAGTTTCAGTGTTGAATGCAACATCTTGGCTGCTATAAGTTTTGTACATGATAAAATAACCTTTATTAAGAAGTGTCTTGCTTGAATAAATAACTACAACCTATCTTAAAGAGATACATTTCCAATCTGACATACTTAGTAGTATGTAGAATTTCAATGTTAATAAACCATTTAATTAGTCTGGTACAGAAAATGCAATGAATTGATTGTAAGGTTGGATAAGTTTTCAGTGATTAAGTAAAAACAGCTTTCAAAACAATTCTTAGAAAGAACAAATAAAATTTGCAGAAAATGGCCTTGAATAGCATAATAAAAATAACGAATATAAACCACATAGCTACATCAGCAGGAAAAGATGGCAGGTTTAAAGCATTTGCCACAGTCAAGGTCACCTTGAATACTCAAATGCTATAAAATCTAATGATCACATTATCTTCTAAACATATACAATAATAACAGTAATTTTATAAACAGTTTCCATATATACCAACACCATGTATTTTAAAAATAGCATAAAATGACAGTTTTAAACGGTAGATAACAGCCTGATAAACAGTCAGTATGTTGTGCTAAAGGTTAAAGCAACTAATCTAGAAGACTGTAACTCTAACAATTACCATTCTGTGTTCACCCATATGCTTAGCAACTACTTGAAATTTCAAGATAATCAATCAGGTACTTATAATTTTTTTTCGTACCTGAAGTACAATAGGTTCATTTAAAATCAAATAATGAAGTCACAGGTTTTTGATTTGCTGCACAGACCAAATAAGCCTCCAAGAAATTAATTACTCAAGATGTAACATGTTTGAAAGAAAACTACAAAAACCAAATATTTTTCTCCTATCACAGACAAATTAATATACTCATACAACCATTTACAAAAAACTTAACTCATTAAACAAACATATACAAACAAATTCCATACAGCAGAAATATTTTCAAATTTTAGTCAAAGTTAAAACCAAAACCAAAAGCACTTACTGCATAATTATGAAATAAAATGTAGATATAATATAATATATAATATATAATATAGCAACAAAAACTCAAACGGTAAATAAAGTAACTGTAGGAAAAATCTGCTATACTGTGAACAATTCCTACAGATATTACTGTTCTGAAAAATCACAAAGGTTATAAAATGTACATTTTTGAGGTCTTTCTTAGGTATGTTTTAAAACGATTTAAAAATTGAAATACCTGAATTATATGTTTTTGCATAATTATGGCATTTGGCTAAAAAAGGCTTTTTTTTTTTTAAACATGAAACTGTAAAAATAATCAGTAAGGATCTATACAGACAAACTTACATAAATATTTCACTTAATAAAACATTTTGGCATAAAATATGAAATACCCTCTATAATTTATTATGGAAAAAATCCACTTTTATGCTGTTCCACTCTTTCATTTTCAAAATTTGAACTTTCAGTTGAAAAGAGACACCAAGGAACTGAAAAAGCTTCTGTTTAATTCTGAAAAATGACTTTTTATACATTGTAATTTTTAAAAATATTCAAATGTATTTATTATGAAGACATTTTTTAAAGGATAATGTAAGTAAAGTTAATGTAAACCAAACTAGGTGAAAGCACACAAGAAACCACTACTTGACACACACACATAATATAAATCAGACATAAAAATTACAAGACTTTTAAAGTTACACTGCCTGATCTAACTTAACATTGTAAAAAAAGTTACATGTGTCCACGCACATAAAAATATCTATTATATAAGTTTGTGTACTTGAAAACAATATTGTAACAAATGAGGTCACTACCCTTTCATTACCCTTGCACTCATTTTTATCAGTCAGTAGCTGCTAATGGTTTTAAGTAAAGAATAGAAGTGATTTAAATAAGCACCATTAATGTACATGTTCATCCCTTGCAGAAAAGACATCATAATTATGTAATCTTCTTCTTACTTTTCTACTGATGTACTTAGTCTTAGATACAGGAATATTTCATCAATGTAGTAGCTGCTAGCATCTATGCGTTTCATACACCAACAGGTAGACAAAGCATGTTGGGCGTTATGTGCGCCTGAATGCAGTATGCTGTTGGGCGTTATGTGCGCCTGAATGCAGTATGCTGTTGGGCTTTATGTGCGCCTGAATGCAGTATGCTGTTGGGCGTTATGTGCGCCTGAATGCAGTATGCTGTTGGGCTTTATGTGCGCCTGAATGCAGTATGCTGTTGAGCGTTATGTGCGCCTGAATGCAGTATGCTGTTGGGCTTTATGTGCGCCTGAATGCAGTATGCTGTTGGGCTTTATGTGCGCCTGAATGCAGTATGCTGTTGGGCTTTATGTGCGCCTGAATGCAGTATGCTGTTGAGCGTTATGTGCGCCTGAATGCAGTATGCTGTTGGGCTTTATGTGCGCCTGAATGCAGTATGCTGTTGGGCTTTATGTGCGCCTGAATGCAGTATGCTGTTGGGCTTTATGTGCGCCTGAATGCAGTATGCTGTTGGGCTTTATGTGCGCCTGAATGCAGTATGCTGTTGGGCGTTATGTGCGCCTGAATGCAGTATGCTTTTGGGTTTTATGTGCGCCTGAATGCAGTATGCTGTTTAGCGTTATATGTGCCTGAATGCAGTATGCTGTTGGGTGTTATGTGTGCCTGAATGCAGTATGCTGTTGGGTGTTATGTGCACCTGAATGCAGTATGCTGTTGGGTGTTATATGGGCCTGAATGCATTATGCTGTTGGGCGTTATGTGCGCCTGAATGCAGTATGCTGTTGGGCTTTATGTGCGCCTGAATGCAGTATGCTGTTGGGCTTTATGTGCGCCTGAATGCAGTATGCTGTTGGGCTTTATGTGCGCCTGAATGCAGTATGCTGTTGGGTGTTATGTGTGCCTGAATGCAGTATGCTGTTGGGTGTTATGTGGGCCTGAATGCATTATGCTAGCATCTTTTTGTATTTTTATACTTTATACCAGACTAAGTGGCTGAACTTTAAATCATTACTGGGTTCTGTAAAATGAATTAGTTAAATGGTAGCTGTTTTTTTTTAAAAAAGTGTAAGAAGAAATAAACTTGAGCTTTTATTCAGCTGACATGACTATTTATTTTTGTTCACAGTGTCACTGGCCTTGAATTTAACAAAGTGAAAATGCATCCCACAAGACTGTTATTGTCTGATATCTATGAAGGTCATATGAAGTCTTTCAGACTATAAAAGATTTAGACAAAAGGATGAATATCTGGAGACACATTAACCAATGCAGCAAGAAGGGGACAACACAGAAATGTCCAAAATATAAACAGGCGACAGAACTGAGCTATATTTGAGCAATATTACTAGATTACTAGTATTCTATTGTACAAACAATATTAAATAGACAAAAACACACTTTCTACAACTAACATCACAGACTACATGCTTATATATGAAAAAAATCTTATGTAAAAAATCTTCCAAATAATTTGACCCCAGATGCAGATAGATTTTGGATTTGAAATCACTACAATTATTCTGTCATAATTTGTTATGTTGAGATGATGACTGCTATTTATATTCTAGAACTCCAATGAATAATATAGTGAAAGTACCAAAGCACTTTAAATAAACTAAAGAATAAAAAAGTAAACTAAAGATAAAAAAAGAAAGATAACCGGGTTTGATAAAAATAAAAAAAACTTTCAAATAACAAAAAAGTCTCTCTTCTTCCAAAACCCTTGACTATTATTAAACTTGAAAATTCTTCAATTATTAAACATTTCTTATTTACACACCAATCTTGGACCATGAAGATACCATTTTGGGGAAAAAGACAACTTTAAACTATAAATTAAAGATAGATATTATTTATACTTACTGGAAAAATATTCAAGTCCTTTTCATATTTCCACTATTTTAAGTTGGAAGAGACTTCATGTATTTGCTTATAAAATGCTAAACCAAGTTGTTTATTACTGAGCAAAAAGAATGATGTTATGATTTCATGACATGACAAAATGTAAAACACAAATACTGGACTTATTAGTCTGGCTCCTATGAAAACAGCATTTTGTAACCAAGAGCTGAGAATTTGATTGGCAATACAATAACTGATAAGTTCAGATATTTTAATTCATTCTAATTTGTTTTAGCTCGGCTGGAATGAGATGGATCCAAACTTGAGTTAACAACCCCAGTTACCAATCATCTCAGAGTAAAGCAGGTTACATTAATCAATGGTACCAATTCAAACCTGGAGAACTGTAACATGTGTGGCTTAAGAGTCTTTGCCAAAACTCACAACCCATGCTCCAGCTAGGGTTTGAACCAAAGACCTTTGCTCTAACCACTTTGAGAGTTCTGTGTTCAGGTATTTCTCAGTTTTTCAAGATTTAGGTCCAGCTTTGATTTATTACAAAGAACTATAGAACTGTTGACCATAATACTGAATACTTTATAAATCTGAGATTATAGCAGAATAAAATAAAGGTAATAAGAAAGTGAAATGATGCCAATACCGTACAAAAGGTACTCAGAAACAAGACCAATCAAAGACAATAAATTAGTTACTATGACAAATTTAGTTTGATCATGATGTTAGAAGACAACAAAATATATAAGGACCAGCTTGTTATTCTATAATCATTTGTTAGTCTCTAAATAAACCAACATTTCTAGAAGGGAAATGAATATAAGCCCTACATGCAATTTCTGTATCTAGTTTCGCTTAATATATGGATTACATGTACCACAATAATGTATAAATGAAGTCTAATTCATGTTCCTACCATAAAACATGATAACATCATTCTGTAACAAATGATTTTAAAGCTTCCATAACGAGCAATCTGGTTCCTTGGAAAAATACTGTTATATAACAGTTCTGAGCTACAGTGAATTTGTTTAAAAAAGAATATTAAAAAATAATGTGATACATAATTATTTTCCATCTTAGAAAAAATAACTTAATCATGGTCACTATTTTACTAAGAAAAAGGAACAGAAGAATATTTTCACAACAGTGGAGGCTAGTGCTGTCTCCCTAAATGTCTGAACTCTGGTTTGACTGTCTGGACACAATGAAGACTCTAAGTAAGTAAAATCATTTCCTGATGAACGATGCTAAATACTAACATGGTTCTCCTTTTCATAAAACAATGAAAAGCGTCAGGGGTATTTCTCACAGATGTACAGTGAAAACAATTCTTTTAAACATATCTTTACACACATAAAAAAAGATGCATATGAAACATATATGCCCCCTTCCCCTCTCTGATTTCAACATGGGTCCCTGTAAACTTGACCTTTGTCTCAGTGTGTCCAAAATCAATAGTAGTCTTCATTCTGTACAGTTTGGGAGTCCTGGGTTTAGTTGTCCTTTAAATATTGATTGGGAACCCTTTTTAAAGTAAAGGCCCCTATGGGCTTGACTTTTGACCTAATGAATCCAAATACTATACCTTTCATCTAGTAACTGACCAGAAACTATTTTCAGAGCACACAACTGTCTGAGCTTCACTTTTGATGAGGTAAAACCAAAATCAGTAAGGGTCACAAACTAAACATGTCCAACTATTCTTTTAAAGTTTAAGAATCCTCTGTTTAGCTGTGCTTGAGTTACTGATCAGAAACTGTTTACAGAGTTCAGGCCCCTGAGAGCTTGACCTTGAATTCAGGGTGCCTAGAAACAATAGCAGTCACCTACACAACATTAGACCAACGTACATGCTAAATATCAAGTTTATTATGCATTTCCAAGTTACTGTTTTGTCTACAGGCTGACAAACATGTGCAAAGCTATATACCCGCTCTTCTTCAAAGGGGGCATAATGAATCAACTTTCTGTTCTCATATTAAATGAAACATAACAATTTTAAATCTGTAAACTAAGCTTCAAAGGGTACAGAATGAATTAAAATAGAAAAAGAACAGCTAAGGCATGTAAGAAAGTTGTAACAGGTGTTTCCTTTCATTTGCCACTTTTTCTCTTGGCTTTCTTGCTGTTCCTATCTGCCCTACCTTCTGTAAGAACTGCAGGTCCTAAAAGATATAAAGCGTGTCCTTGCAACTCATAGTGGAATTTCTTTTTTTTCTAACCCGAGCAAACACATTACAAAATCAATTTTATATAACCTTACAACCTTTTCCAAGAATTTGTGACATGATAAATCTTTTATATCATATCAACAATCAAACTCAGCCAAACAAGCAACTAAATCACTATTTCAAAATCCCTTCTAGAAATGCATGCAGCAATGGAAGTTACATGCACATTAAGTAGAAGGTCAGGCTTGAAGCATTCAAACATACATTCTGTTAATGACTTCAAAATGTCTAAGTAAATACTGCAATACAGTTATATGGAAACTGATATGAGATCAATACTAAAGAGCTCTTACATCGTTAAAAAAAGTCTTCTTTTGATCTGACTTTTAATGGGGTCTTCTGGTTCATAAACACACATCAGCATTGGGCAATTAAACTGGTCACAATTATTGTCAGTGGACAGTTCCATGTCACATTTCAGGTGACCAAACTGTCCCATGTATTTTGTTTCATATAAAGAAGAAACATTTTTGTTGGAAAATCACTTAAAAAAATATTCAAGTAACGATTTCACCAACATCCACTTTACTGCAAACGTTTTTTTCCATTTAAAAAATAATCTAAACAAATAATGTATAAACTAACAATATGATGGATATAAAATAAAGAAAAAAAAACATAGTGTAGTTCAATAAGAAAAAAAAGGCATTTCAAGACCATTTTCTGAACAAAGGAGATTTTAGATAGGTGCTAATAAAATATATATTGTTTTCTTCAAAAACATGATAACTGAGAATAACTTGAGTTTCTGCACCACCTTTGGAATTTTTTCACAGCCTTATTAGAATGAAACAAAATTCTGATAAAGCAACTGTCTCAAAAAAATAAACTATGTGAAGAATGTCCAACATCAGCTAGTTCAAGAACACATCAGCTCTAACATAAAAAAGGAAAACCCATTTCTTAAGATGAAAATATAAACATAGTTATACATAATTTGAATGAAAGAAGGTTAAATATCACATTGGTAAGGGAAACAGGGGCAGCTAATGTTGCTCTATTCTTAGAGTGGTAGTACGGGGTCAAAAGGTGAGGCTTTTTTCTTGGCAGGGCTGCTAACTTTGTAGAAATTCTTGAAGTCCGAGCCTAAGTTGTCAGGTTCCGTGCAAGCTGTGACATCTACAAATCAAAAGGTGATAACAAATAAATTGTTCACTGACACAACAAAACTGGAATGTTGGAATATTGTGGTTTCTTCAAACATTACACTGTGATATGACAGGACAGGTGCTTTGTTACACTGCTAATCAAAAGCGTTTTGGAATCATTCACAAACACTGGGTTATACTACAAAATGCTGCCAACGGATATTGTCATTAAAATTTTGTCACTGCAATTTTCTGCCAGAAGATGACTTCAAATAACTTGCTTGCAGTAACAGACATTTTCGTTTTTGTCTTATTACATTCTAATGCAACAAATCAGGACTTATTTGTTACAGACAAACTGGATAACTTGTGTCACATATTCTTTTACAAAACATTTTCACATGCCTTAGAAAACAGCACTTCAAACAGCAAAATAATGCCAGCACACATTAGTCAAAATATCAGTAACTGTAAACTGTGTTATGTGAACGGTCAACAAGGGCTGAAAAAACTGTGTATGTTACAGGGGGAAATGAAATTGCAAAAAATGATATATCGGAAACCTGTGATGTCAGAATGTTTTTGAAAATGACAGCCTAGGCAAAAAGTTGTGCATGAAAAATGAAAACTGTGTAAAAAGTATAACTAACACTAGCAGTGTAGATCAAAGCAATCTAGCTTTTCAAAAAGCATTGGTTAACCAAACTAAAAGTTGTCATGAAACCACTAACACCCAGACAGTCTAACCTCCCTCTATAACTTTCTAAGAGTCTAACTCTTAAATCATGTTAGAATTTCTCACTCAAAAGTATTCTACCAGTTTAGAAGCCATTTTGGCATTGCTTCACCTAACTGTTCCTTCACTTATAACAGACCCAGTAAAGCATGGGACTTCATCATCCTCTGGTATATCTGGAGAGTTTAAGGGAGAAATTCTGTGAGGAGAAACTCTATGCTGTATTCTACTGTACATTTTATTGATATCAATATCTACATGGGAGTGGTCACATTTTTTGGCTGGATGACAGCATGCTCTAGCTGCAGTCTGATTGGTCGAAGGGGTGTGTTCATCAGGTAAAGAAGTGTGGTCTAAATACAAGTAGACAGGACCAGAGCTGTGAAGCACATTTTCATTCGCTGATCCACTAAAATAATTGCAGTTAGCAGCTGAAAAAATGAAAGGCTTAACCCTCAGAAACAGAAAACTGTAAGCCCTGATAATATTTAAGAGAAAAAGCTACTTCAACATAATAAAAACTACACTAAATCATAAATCTATCTCTATCCACTACAAGAAATACATGAACAAACTACCTTAAACTTGAAAACAACAGACTAGCCTTGACATCAAAATAAACAATAACACATAGAGTTGATTTCGCAATTCTAAATTATTTCTTACCAATGGTTGACAGAGCTATAGAAACCCAATACAAGTTCACAATATTTTCGAGAAATTCAGTAAATCAAGGTAAAAAGGTACAAAACAGAACAAAAAGAGACAATATCAGGAACAACAACAACCTTAAGACAACATAAAGGATATTCCAAGACAACAGAAATTAAATATGGTGATCTTTATAGTATCTGTTATCATATTCTTAATTGCAGAGTTAAAATACTGCCTGTCTAGGTAATAGATTCTGGGAAATTACAGCAACAGCAATTTTCAAGATACATATATGTACCTTATCTTTTAAAAACTTCACAGAAAATTATAACATAATGTTGCATTAGGCAGATGATTTTAATTTACTTCGATGCTAACCATTAAAAATTATAAAAAAACTGAACATGGGAACCAACCTTATGGGAACAATCAACTTTTTACAAAACTTATGCTGTAATAAACAACACTTTCTATCACTATTGCACAACTATGTTGTCTGCTTTACGTCTTCTGGCATTGAACAGACAGCTGTTTTATCAAAACAGAGCATGTCTATTTACTAGGTTTTCATGTGTAAGGATCTTTTGTGGAAACAGTACTTGTAAGGTAAAATGTACAATGTCAAACTTACCTGAAGAAGAAGGACTAGAAGTTTTGGATGTGCTGCCACTGCTGTCACCACCACTTGGATACCGTACATATGCCGGTGTATGTTGCCCGCTACAGTGTTGGTGTATGAGGCAGGGAGATTTGCCACCAGACCGTGGAAGGTCTGCGGCACATTTCAACAGACTATACACTGGATCTACTGGACCTGATGGAATAAACACACATACTATGGTAATTGTCAATAGTTCAAAAGGAAACAATTACTAGAAAACAGACTGCTTCAAAAAGCTTCTTGGGCATTTAATTTGCAAAGACTTTGAGCTACTGTTTTGTAATTCCACTGGAGAAGTAACGCGTGCCCTTGAGAAATTGATTTGAAATGACTATAAGGAATTATTCTAAAACAATTGAATAATTAATCTACAATATAAATTTTGTAGTTTTGAGTCATTCACTTGTAGTTATGAAACAATCATTAAGTACTTACCATTGACCTGCTCTACTTCATCAATCATTAAGTACTTACCATTGACCTGCTCTACTTCATCAATCATTAAGTACTTATCATTGACCTGCTCTACTTCATCAATCATTAAGTACTTACCATTGACCTGCTCTACTTCATCAATCATTAAGTACTTACCATTGACCTGCTCTACTTCATCATCTGCCTCCTTGGAACTTTGCTTCTTCTTACTAAAGCTGCTTTTCTTGGACTGAAAAAAAAAATCAGATTTTAAAGTTATTAATAGTAACAACTGTTAAACTTCTTCAAAAGAAATAATTGTGAGAGCAAACAAAGCTTATGTGTAGTCACTAGTCTTGTTTGTTCACTGAAAAAAATCTTCATACTGCAATAACTGTATAAATACAACCTCTTACAACTGCGTCAGGGAATCAACTCTTTCGCTCAGTGGTCTAGAGCATTGGTTTTTAATATGGGAGGACCCAAGTTTGAATCCCACTCTGGGTAGTCTTTCCCACGATACATTCCATCTTTCTGTTAGGAACTTTTATGTCAATAAGAATACTGATGCTGAAATATATCAGGATAGTGATACATGTATACATTTAGAAATACAAACTTTGGCATTAAAACCACTTCATGCTCACCTGTTTGTAAGAAATTCAATAAGATACAAAATTAATTGTCTAAATCATAAGCTAATATAAAACAAGTTATAAACAATTCTATAATTCTGGAGTATAATTACCCTCTCATGTTTTACTGCATCAACAATTAAAGAAACAATGTGCATTATCTAATTAAAATAATATACTTTGAATGAAGGCAGCTGAAATCGATGAACAGTTATTTTCCATCTGCATATAAAATGTAAGTGTAACTTGAGTGATTATATCTAGGTATACATGTAGGTAAAATGTAAACATATACCCACAACAAGTGTGAAACTATGAGTTCTGTGAGTGAATCTATCATCTATAAGAGATTAAAAGTAAAAGTAAAGTTCTTGTTTATTTAAGTGTCACCCCTACTGAAAAGGCCAGCCTCCTGGGCTTATTAGACACCTCTATAGTTGTAAACATTTTCTCCCCCATTCCTTATCCTATAAACCAGGTAAATAGGTAGGTAGGTAAGCATTCTAATAAACTGGCTGGCAGCCTACCAACCAGCCTCATCAGAACAAGCCAATCACAGGATTCGTGTATGCCTTAACCACTATGTACTGGAGACAGTATCTAGCTTATCTATTGGTGGTACCCTTGCCCATATGACCAACACCAATCAAGGCTTTGGTTATTTTCAGTTTTACGGGAGAAGAAGAGCATCACCTTTTTGAAGCATTCAAAAGGAATTTTTTATCCCAGATAAATCATGGTGAAACATTTCCTAGTTTTTTGCCTACCAAATCTATAAATCTTACTGCCAGACACATGGCTACCAAATCTACAAACCAAGCAGCAACATACTGCTTTGTAGCTTTTTAGTCAACTGCGTGTTAACAATATGATTCTTTGGGTCACTAAGAAAAAGTCTTTAAGCTAAACCAGACATCAATGCACATCATAGACTTAATGTTTTAAAACATGTGAACAAGTATTTGTTACATTTGGTGAATTTTTTCAGTGTATAACGTATAATTATACATATAGGTATTTGATTAATTCACCATTTCTGTAAACCCTGTGGTTGCAGATATAACATGAAACATTCTACGCCAAAGTTTCTTTGCATCCCTCTTCTTTTTGTCATAGTCATCTATTTCTATTTTCACAGATGGATGGTGCATCTTGGTGTCTTTGCTATTTTTTCTTTTTCCTCTCTTTGAAGTAAACAAATACTGAGATTTTTTATATTTGCCAAAAACAAGTGAACAAAATGTTTTCATCTAGTTAGGTAAAAAGGCCATTTAGAGCTTATCCTGACTTTTGCTGTTGATCAACAGCAATCTTATTTTATCTTTTCTTGTATAAAGTTACTTTTAAACAATAGTAAATTGCATGTTCTTATTTTTTTTTTTGCAAAACATTAAAAGCAAGGAGATGCAGTTGTTTTACAAAGAAATGTTTAAGTCTGAATTATTTTATGTTTTATTGTTTAATCTGTGAAGCACAGTCATGTAAGTCATGATAAAATTACCATACCGACTTGAAGGCGGAGCAAAAACAAACATACTGACAAATGCAAAATTAATCTAGCAAAAAGTGGTTGCACCCTTTTTGATGATGTCAGAGTGACAAAAAATTTACCACTTACAGGAAATGCAGTCAGTGATTACCTGCTAAAATATAGTTTGTAGTTGATGTTGCCTTTTTTGATAAAACAATTACTGCCTTTTTGCAGGTTCAGTCAATATGAAGATAAATAGACCTTGAATAAGTGATGTCAATCTTATCTTGGTCAGTATCACTTTTACAAAGTTGATAAATCCTCATGCCACAAAAAGGCAAGGATTGTATCATGTATGATGGTTACATATGTGTTTCATTTAGTTCACAGGATCATTACTATCAAAAGGATGAATGATTTTTAAAAAATAATCTACATTACAACCTTATACATTAATAAGGGCAACCTTTTAGTACAAGTTCCTTTATTTTTAACCTGTTCCATTTAACTGACTAATTTCTTTCAATCAGTTTGGATAGACCCATGCAGTTATCATAAATACAGGGGTAGTAATTCAATGCATAAAATGTCTGAAGCATTATCAGGCTATGTAGATGTTCAGGCTGGTCACCTTCAGCATTGCTTGTGACAACAATTACAATAATTGCTCAGTGCTGTACACTGAGCATGCAAAAGAACCAGGGGTGTCTCTGGAACAGATGCTTTCTCTATCTTTGACTATCCCCCGCAACTTAAAATAACTAATCTCTGCAAGTGTCTTCAGTCATATTGGCAACCAGTACCAATGACAAATTAACTCAAACTGATAAGATATTACCAGACAATAATCAAGAGAGAAAAGTGCAAATGGGACTGACACACTTTAGTGGTTATATTTTGTGGATTATTGGGGTGGGTGGTCATAATAATGAGCAAATATCAACTGAATTTAAGTAGAATATTATCCATTCTTTTAACAGTCGGTTGTTTTAGTGGAGCAGTCATAGTTTCGGTGTGGTTATAAGGTTGGATTCTACTGTATATGACAAGAGTAATGATCATTATCAGGTAATGACAACTGTAACTACAGTTATAATGAGAAATGATGATAAAAATTAACAAAACTTTTCTGGAAAAAAACAGAACTTAAACTAACAGTAGTCTAACTAAATGAAAGATCACCTACATCTGTGATATTTTCCAACCATTTTTCTATCTTATCTGTAGCTGTCATTGAGTAAAGGTCAGTTGGGCTTTTCTTTGATGACGAAGACCTCTCAGAACTTTTTTTCCTTCTTACACCTGGTGTACTCAGATATTCACTGCCTGTTCTGTGGCGACCTCTGGATACATGTTCTCCGGTTTTTGATGTCTGATCAGTGGCTCTTTTCCTAACAGACGTAAGTTCAGATCTATGATTAGGAATTCCAGATTTCTTTATTAGCTGTCTTTTCATTTCAGGATCTGACACTTTCATTCCCTCATTTGTGTTTGCTCTATCCCTCCTGAGTTTAGGAGTACTCTGCCTCCTTCTAAGCTTTGGTGTTGGCATTTTATGTTTTGTTTCAATCTGAGGCATACTACGAACCTTTGCCATTTTTTGGGGCACAGATTTAAGACATGACTCTATAGTTCGATTTCCTTTTCTCTTGCTCAGGGGAGAGGTCAAACTGCTTTCTTTAAGTGACCTGCTTGCAGTTTTTTTTGCCTGATGACAACTTTTATCTGCTACCAAAGGAGAAGCAAAACTGCTTTCCCGGCTCAGTTTTGGTGTTCCTTTCTTAGACAGAAATGGTGAGGAAGAGCAACTCCCTCTGCCTGACTTTGGAGTGCCATAAGAAAAGGCAAAACTACTGTCTCTACTTAAAACTGGTGTTCCCTTCTTTGAGCTGAATGGAGAAGTAATCCCACTGTCCCTACTTAGCACAGGCGTCCCCTTCTTTGAGCCACTTGGAGTAGCAGTACTACTCTCTCTACTTAAATTTGGGGTTGTCTTTCCAGATCTGCTAATGAATTTTTCCCTGTTTTCACTCGGCAATTTTCTGGCAATAACATCACATCGATACTGTAAATCTAATTTTGGTGAGCTTTTGTTCTTAAAAAGTTTTTCATCCTTCTTTTCTTTAAACATGTCAAAGATTGATATCAAAGCAGCTTTTGTTGTTGGTCTTGATAACACTTCTGGTGAGCTGTTCCTTCTGAACTCTTTTACACGGTTTCTTGTTCTCTGACTCAACCTTGGAGTATAACACACATCATCAAAAATACTATCATCATCACTCATTTCAACTGTTAAAACTTCAAGCTCAGTACCTTCAGAACCTGGGAATGTACTATCACTGTAAGCTCTTTTTCCAGTATCACTTGAAAGACTTTTATCCTTAACAATCTTAGCTTTTATATTCCCTACACTGCTAGCAAAAGAATTGGACTTCTTGTAATATTTCTCTGACAACATTCTTGGGTCACAAGTTATTCTTCTTTCAATATCTAATGGATCTAAAGCTCGAAATTCATTTTCATCCATCTTTGTTTGAATAAATAGATTCCTCATCATTTCACCTATATTTGAAGTTTCGACTTTCTCCATGGTCTGAGGTTCCTCGTTCAAATGAAAGTTGCCAGCAGGTGTAATTTTTTTCTCACCCTCTATTTCATCATGGACAGGTCCATTAACTTCAAAGTCCGGCTGTTGCAGATAAAGCTGTGATGCACATTTTTTTCTCTCTATTATTGGTGACAGTAACTTTTTTCTCAGGAAGTAAGTAAAACTAGAGTTTCTCTTCTGGGAACTGTTCTCTGAAAATTGCATCTTCTCTGACATGTTGTCCAGGTTGTCTTCATACGGCAAAGCTGTGAACAAGCCATCTACCTCATCATCTACAGTTAAAAATTTCCTGTAAGTCCCTTCCTCTGAACTTTGAGTTTGAACTTTGTTCTCTCTCCCATCTCTCTCCACTCGACAGCCAGCAAACAATTCACTGGGCTGTTCACAAGTGGAAGATCCTTCTGGTCGTGGTAAAAAGAACTTCACTGCACTGTCTTGATCACTATTCCCATTCCTTATTTCCATGTTTGATCAATAATGTAAGACTAATTGAAACAGCTATAGCAGTTTTCTAATGATAATGGAAATGCTAATCTGCCTAAATGCCGTATGGAAATTCTATATGCAAAGCACTGTGGTTTAAGCTCAAGAATATGAATTAATCAACTCCTTTGAAGTTTTCCTTTCCTACAGTGGTATAAAAATCATCCATCTCTAATTCAATCCAATGCCATTTCAAGAATAAAGTCCTTTTTAGCCACTGCAACATTTGTATTAAATTCATTCACATGACAAACTCCCTATCATAATGAATCCGTTTTACAGTTAGTTACAAGAGAGAATGGAACTTTATATTAACATCAACTGCAGACAAAGGACAGGTCATATTTCCTACTTGTTTCACGTTAACAATTATATTAGCTCTATAACCTTTCAATGAGTAATTCCTTTGTACGAATACCTTGCAAGTAGCAATTTCTTACAATTGTAACATTCTGAACCATAAGCTTTAAGAAGACAATGAAATTTATAAAAAAATTTAAGATTATTGAATTTTTTACTCAGACAGTCAAGTGTGACTGAACTTTACTAATTTAATTTTATTATAATTTCAGTATTAATACCGGTGATAACTTTCTTTGTTAAAGAAATACTTTGGATTTTTATATATCTATGTATTAAGATCGCTGATGTTGGGATTAAATTGTTGCATGAAGTTTTTGGCATAACATTTAGTCTGAAGTTTTGATGACACATTTCTCATTACATTGTACTTGCTTAAGTTATTCTTTTTTTCAGACAAGGAAATGCATTGTAACAAAAATTTCATAGTTGATGACATTTGCCATCAGATGAGTTGAAGGCATACTGCTATATAAAACTATCTACTGATGCAAGAGAGAGTAGCAGGAATGACATTGTCTTTTTCCACATTGCCATATTACTGGTAAGACATTGTCTTTTCCGCACTGACATATTACTGGTATGACATTGTCTTTTTCTGAGCTGACATATTGCTGGTATGACATTGTCTATTTCTGCACTGCCATATTACTGGTAAGACATTGTCTTTTCTGAGCTGACATATTGCTGGTATGACATTGTCTTTTTCTGAGCTGACATATTACTGGTACTGGTATGACATTGTCTTTTCCGCACTGACATATTACTGGTATGACATTGTCTTTTTCTGAGCTGACATATTGCTGGTATGACATTGTCTTTTTCTGAGCTGACATATTGCTGGTATGACATTGTCTATTTCTGCACTGCCATATTACTGGTAAGACATTGTCTTTTCTGAGCTGACATATTGCTGGTATGACATTGTCTTTTTCTGAGCTGACATATTACTGGTACTGGTATGACATTGTCTTTTTCCACACTGACATATTACTGGTAAGACATTGTCTTTTCCGCACTGACATATTACTGGTATGACATTGTCTTTTTCTGAGCTGACATATTGCTGGTATGACATTGTCTTTTTCTGAGCTGACATATTACTGGTACTGGTATGACATTGTCTTTTTCCACACTGCCATATTACTGGTAAGACATTGTCTTTTCCATACTGATATATTACTGGTATGACATTGTCTTTTTCTGAGCTGACATATTGCTGGTATGACATTGTCTATTTCTGCACTGCCATATTACTGGTAAGACATTGTCTTTTCCGCACTGACATATTACTGGTATGACATTGTCTTTTTCTGAGCTGACATATTGCTGGTATGACACTGTCTTTTTCTGAGCTGACATATTACTGGTACTGGTATGACATTGTCTTTTTCCACACTGACATATTACTGGTACTGGTATGACACTGTCTTTTTCTGAGCTGACATATTACTGGTACTGGTATGACACTGTCTTTTTCTGAGCTGACATATTACTGGTATGACATTGTCTTTTTCTGCACTGACACATTACTGGTATGACATTATCTTTTTCTCAGCTGACATATTGCTTGTATGACATTATCTTTTTCTGAGCTGACATATGGCTGGTTTGACATTTATACAAGACACTGTCACCTTATTTGTGTATAATTTTAACAGGAGGAGCACAATATTTATGGCTCCTTGCAACTTACAACAAAACCTGAAGGAATTAATCAGAGTCTCTATCTGAATCAAGCTCCTATAAGCCTATAAATTTGCTTAATATGATTTTACCAATTATACTACTGTACCATGAATAATTACATTAATGTAAATTCATTTACCCTTTTCAACATACAAAAATAATACAATGAGTAAAAAACCAAATACTGTTTTATTTGACCAATTGTCTGGCCTTTTCTTCATAAAGCTTTAATCTCTGAAAGGTCACCAGAGACTGTAACTGACATGCAGATGTTATTGACATGAGATATTATGTAAGGTAAGTAACACAGGAACATCAGTAAAAGACCATCAACAAGTCCAACAGTAATGGCAGCAACTGTACAGACTGATGTATGTCTAACCTCCTAAGTATATTTGCTATCTGTTTTGTTTAGGGATCTGGCAATTCCCTTTTAGAAATATAGCAAGGTAAGATTGACTGGAGAGAAAAGAAGAAACATTGCTAGGAACAGGGAATACAATGGTAAATGCCACAGGAATTGCTTACCATGAGTGACATTTATATTTCATGACCACTTGTCACTTACAATTGTCGCCAAATTGTGGAATGTTGTTCTAATCTTCCTTATGTTGATATGGGGTTGACATTTAAAAAAATAAAGCTACCACTGAAATGGTTTGCTGCTGGGGTCAAGTGATTTTGCATTTGCAACTAGTACAGATCATGAAAAGCCTGTACACTGGAACTAGTATCATCAAAATCTACATGATTAAAATGATCGATATCCTGTCACTATAAATTGTTTTCTAACTACCTGCATACCCCTGATTTATTAATATTGTCATTAATCAACACTGACAAGTCCATTTAACAAAAATATAGAATGAAATGGAACAATATAAACACATATTTATACCAAAGGTATGATTATTCAAGTGTCTAGCTGATGAATAAAAGTAGACATGCAGATTTTTTCACTCAGCAAGTTATGGGAGCCAGATTTCTGTGCCACTTTCAGGATAGATAAGTATTGACAGTAATTGACCATCCCTTAAAAAACAGAGTTAAAACTCCTTATCGTCCAATTATATATTTTACTCCAAGACAACGTTTCCTTTTTTGTTCAGTGTGATATGATGAAGTTAATTTTTCATATATTCAAACTTCAAAATGATGTTGTAACACTCCTAAATATATAAATATTCACTAAGTATGGGTCAATAATACAGAAATGGTAATTTATGGTCAATAACCTTAATGGTATGTTTAACGTAACATAAATTCTGTCTAATTAAAGAAAGGTTTACAAGAAAATAGTTATTTAACAGGAACAAGAAAAAAAGCCCAGTTCTGTACTAGTCACCATTTTCTTATTCGTCAGAAATTTAGAGATTTATTATGGTGGCATATTTCTGCATAACATCAACATGACCAGATAATTTTAGCGAAAATGTTCAGTTTTTTCAGCATGCATTCCGAAAAAAAAAACTTTCATCCGTTTTCAGGCCTAAACTAGAATTTTACATTATAAAAATTCTTTACGTAAATACAAAGCAACCAGCCAATCTTCCATGCACAACATGATTTTTTGTAACTCTACAGATTTCTTATTGAAAAAGACCACTTTACCTGTAGAAAATTAACACTCTATGGGGCTAATGGTTTCTGATGAAAAAAAAAGTTGTCACGATTAAAGTCTACTTGAGCTATGCACACAAAAAGAGGAAGAACAGTGGTCTTTGGGGTTAGAGTGGCAGATTCTTGATCCAGAGGATCACTGGTTCAAATCTCATGCATTCCTCTACTTGTTTGAAAGTAGAATTCAGTCACTAAAAAGCAGAATTAACATAAGTTGCAAGAACTTGTTTCACGGCTGATATTACATTAAATAGGTTAATAACTTAACTATTCTCAAAAATGCTAAAAAGAGAACACTGATCCAAGAATTCTGAGAATAAAAAAATAAGAGAAACAAAAACTTACAAGTTTCTCTACAGAAGATGAGCTTTTCAAAGTTTTGAATGCCTTTTTCCACATGCCCCGTATCATCGAGGGGTTCTTCTTCTCCTGGTCATCATCAACTGACCCATTCTGCTTTGGAGTAAGTAACTCAATCTGAAATAATTTTTTTTTAAATAATGTTTGATGTCATGATTATCTCTAGGCAATAATATACAATTAGAAAATTAATTTGAGGTAGTTCTTTCCAACAAATGCATAAATCTGGTTCAGCCTGCTATGAATGGGTACCAGCAAGAAGTGTAACTGGCTCTGTTTCAGCTGACCGGTTCTGTTATGTTTGGTGTAAGAGAGCAATCTACATACCCCTTGACAGCTTTCTTTGTAATCAAGGTAAAACAATGCATTACAAAATAAGTTTTAATGTACAGGGGTTTCATTACGTTTTTAAGTTGGAGGCAATACAGGTAAAGTAGGCGGGTGATTTACTGCCAGTTTGTTATAAAATAAGCCTGATTTTAAGAAAAGTAGATCTCAAAATAGAAGGGAGAACTACCCGCCTTCCGCCTCTAAATGAACCCCCTGATGTAGATTGCAAATGCTTCACAACAAAGGGATGTTTTCTATAGAACCTTTCTGAGATCTTTGAAACCTTATTACAAATATTTAATAGTCATTTATATTAGTCACAAAGAGGTTGCAGCCTGTTCTGATGTTTTACATGACCTGGGGTGTACTAAAGAACAGCATTTGTAAGACTAAAATGAGCACATTAGTTTCCCAGTGGCTAAGTCTTGTTAAATGATCAAAGAACTTTATTAGACTATAACAAGATGGAAGGTCAAAATCTTCCTTTGATTTTTACTACTAAATGAATGCTTAATATCAATTTTCAAACAAATTCGGTTTCTTTCTCCTGTTAAGCATCATTTAACAGTTTTCCAGGTCTGTAAGTGCACAGTTTTCCAAAACATTGTTGCCTATAATTATGGAACAGAACTTATAAGCTTCATCAAAATCTGCTAGCTGTCTTACAGCAGAATGGCCAGAATGACATTAGTTAAGCTGTCTAATGGTGGTCACTCTTCAGGGTCTATAGGATGGCCAGAAAGGTTTTTACTTAGTACAGGCATTTCAACTCAGTGAGGTTTTTTTCTGCCAAAAAGTTCAAACAACAAAATATCTACACCTACTTGCATCATTGGCTATATGCAACTAGAATGGCCATGGGCAGCATGTTGAGCCCGCCAATGGAAAGTCGCCTTTGGGGATGGGACAGTGAAATGGAAACTGTGGGAAATTATTACAACTAGTGGACTGTCCTGGGAAGAATGGGACTATATAATGGACATAGGAAGACATACCTTTTTTAATTATGGAGTTCTTCCCCACACTAGACAGAATGACATTAACGATGGAAGGACAAAGCATGCCTATATGCTGTCTCTTTCAGGGAGCATAACAAATGTATCATGGTATTTTCAAATTCTTCCGTGAATGAAGAAGTAATGGCCCAGACAAGGTCTATCAACAACATTTTGGACCTTTGACCTGTCACTGTGACCTTGACCTCTGAGCTAAGAATCTGGGTCTTGCATGCGACACACCATCTCATCAAGGTGAACAAATGTGCCAAGGTATTTTAAAATCCTTCAATGCAGGGAGAAGTTATGGTCCGGACAAAGTCTATCATCAAAATTTGGACCTTTGACCTGGCACTGTGACCTAGACCTTTGAGCTGGGAACCTGGGTCTTGCATGCGACACACCATCTCATCCTTTGACCTGGCACTGTGACCTTGACCTTTGGTTTTATACAAGACACACTATCTCATCAAGGTGAACAAATGTCCCGAGGTATTTCAAAATCCTTCCATGCACAGAGAAATTATGGCCTTGACAAGGCATTATCTGGACGGACGGATGCACGGATGCACTAATGCACGCACTCACGTATATATACACTGAACTGTGGTGCCAAATGTGACAACTATGTGGAGCTATCCACAAGCGGGCTCGACAAAAGTATATCTGCCAGGTGGTTTTGTTAACAAATATTACTAAATACTATTAATATATAATAATTTTAATGAAAATTATACAATTATTTTTTCTGAACCTTCCATGGTATAAAATCTAAAATCATGACTTTTTAATTATTTTAAAGGACTACAGGTACCCTTTTCATTACTTAAGATGCTTCAATTGTATAAATATAGACTAAGGGAAGTAACTCAAATTAAAACTGCTCTGTTGGCATGGAATTATTTGTGGAAAAAAACACTTACCAGTCTACAATACATGCTAATTAGAGCTTAGTAATAACATGTTACCAGATGAGAGGCAACATTTCACAGTAGATGAATTTGATTGAGAAAGCTGATTTCTGTCTCTTCATTTGGAAAATAATGGGCTAACCAGAGCACAAATTGCATCCTAGACTTGTAATGCTCCACTGGGGACTAAATATTGCCACACAAGATAATTGATATAGCATGAAAGATCTTCCTGATTGACTGTGTGTATCTCTAGTATGAGTATTTCAAGATATCTCAGAAAAAATAACATTGTACTGTATTTCGGTAAAAGCTTCTTAAATACATAAACACTGGGTATTACAGCAGGTTCAGGTAAATTTTTGACATATGTTGGTTAGATTGAGAATGTCTTTGTTAAAGATTTAGATGTAACAGTGGTTTTCATTATTAAAGTGGAGAAAATGTCAAGTCCTTATTTTGTTATGAGGGTATAGTATTTTGTTATAGCCAAATTCTTTAACAATATTTTTACCAGACCTCTCTAGTCTCACTATGGTAGTTCAGACAATATTTACAGAAACAAATGGTCTAAATTATTTCTTCGCTTAAAGCCCAATGACTATTGGTATGTTGTGTTTCTTTAAAATAACTTAAAATAGCCATTAAAAATGTTTTTATCAAAGTGACTCATTTGAGTAACTATTGTTTAGTTACTGGGAACTAAAAGTAAACAATTGTTGCAAATATAATGGATAATGAAGTGCCATTGCACCAGTTTCTTGATGAAGTTGTCTAGAAGTACAACTAGACAAGTGAGTGGAAAACAATTCTATGTGCATGTTGTAAAATAAAGTAGGTAAGACTATTTAGCACCCAGAGTCATCATTCTTCACCCTGACTATCATTCTGGCAAAAATCATCTCCAGTTGGCAACTGGTATCATGTGAACACAATGTTTCCCCTGTTTATCAGCCAATAAAAAATTACAGAAGTTCAGTTTGTTCAATATAATACATGAAATGTACCGAACTGGAAAAGAGAATGCTTCTCTGATAGTGCTTGTGTTCAAATTCAAGTCTCGTCTATCATTTATCTGAAATATTGCAGGTTTCACAAAAAACCTCAAGACAAAAAAAAAAAACACTGAATTGTGCCATATTGGTTAACAAACAATGCGAAGACTACAGTAAATGTTATTTGTTGCAAAAATGCCAATCATTCTAGTGTACTGTTTTTGCGTATTTCTAATGTACTGTATTTACGTAACTAGACTCATAAAAACCATTGTTTTGAATAATATTCACCTCTCTCTCTTAGACAGTAAAGCTTACCACATTACAAATTACAAAAAAGAAAAAAAGCTGTTATGTAGGTAAATATCTCTTATTTCTTTATTCATTGTTCTAAAACATTGGTTTTGGCAATAGCTGAAGAAAGAAGGCATTTTTTCCAGACATAAGTGCAGAAAAATTATCATTCTTTTGGCAATAAAAATACATACCAGCAAATCAAAAACATATTTATTACTGCAGTAAAACAAATTCAAAATTACCTTTAATTAACACAAGTTTCATCAGGTCTACATCAGTTATGTCTACAAATTTTGAGTGGAACCATTTTGGCAGTCGCAAGTATTACAACTGAATATTAAACATTAAGCTTCCAATAATAGAGTGAAATGTTTGTTGATTTTGAAATATTTAGGAAATGACTGCCTCAAAAGTACCAGCCCCTGCGAAATGTAGTTCACTCTTAATCTGTCATTTATAACAGTTCATGAACTTTTGGATATGAATTCTAAATGAATATGATTCTAAAGAATTTTCCTGAGGGGGAGACGCCTGTAAACGGCCCCTGCTATAGAAGGAAAAAAAGCCCTGGAGTAATCAAAGGTTTCCACATATAAGACTGAAAATGACTGCCTCAAAAGTATCAGAGTAAACAAAGGTTTCCCACATATAAAATTGAATATGTCTGCATCTAATTATCAGAGTAATCAAAGGTTTCCACATATAAGACTGAATATGACTGCCTCAAAAGTATCAGAGTAAACAAAGGTTTCCCACATATAAAATTGAATATGTCTGCATCTAAATATCAGAGTAAACAAAGGTTCCCCACATATAAGATTGAATATGTCTGCATCTAAGTATCAGAGTAAACAAAGGTTTCCCACATATAAGACTGAATAATGACTGTATGAAAAGTAAAATCAGAGTAAATAATTCTTTTTTACTTTTAAAACTGAATGTGCCTACTCTTTGTAAACCAACTTTTGCAGTGAATCTTATACTATGACTTTTTTTCTGTGTCTTTCTATTGTACTAATTAACGTAAGATTTTTTTAATTGAGTTCATTCTGTCTGACCAGATTCTGTTTCTAAGAATCTTTATATAAGGAAGATTCCAAATATAGCCGTGCTTACATAAGTATAAGTACCTGTTTCTTGGGAGTGTAATGAGGGATGAATGCTGAAAAATTCTAAGTACCTTAAAACAAAGAAGCAGACAGACCTTTCCTGCATTCATCCCTCAATACGGTAGGAGTTAATTAATTTCCTATAGTAACAGAAACCCATTACCTAGAGATAATTGAATGTTTTGAACTCTGTAGTAGAGGCTATACAGAGCGGACAAACAATTAACTGGAATTGTATATAGTCATAGCAATATCACTGTAGGAAAGAAACAGCACAGAAAGGTTAGCAAAACAATACACTTCCTAAATGATTCAAAAAGCAAGTCCTGTTTCAAGTAGCTGATATGATAGTTTTGGTGAGAACTGCTGAGCTGGGTATAACAAGTTCAAACATCATGAAGAGAATTATACTTTGTAATATTGTAAACCACTCATTTCAGTGTGTGTGAGAACTGGTCTGAGCTTAAAAATGAAGTTACTAAGACTGGAAAAAAATATATGAATGCAAAACCAAGTCTCTACACTAATCACAAGAATATATATGCAACCGAAATGTGCTTTGGCCATATTTACATTGTTTATTTTTAGTTCATGAATTAGTTTTGATTGATTTGAAATGTGCATATGACTTCATGAACTGTCTTTCAAAGAAAAGTACGTATAATTACCTTGCTTTTTTTCTCAATCACCAGTGACATAAATACAACCAAACTTAGTGTAATTTTAGTTTCACTAGCAAGAGATGTGAATATTGTCCAGATGTTCTGGCCAGACTACTTTTTTCAAGGTTATGGCCCTATACTTGTAAAATATAGAAGTTTTGACCACTATCCAGAGGAGTGAATTTAACATGACTATGACCCCTTGGTAGAGCAATTTCATGTCCAGGTTATTTCTAAGGAACAAGTGGCTTGAACTCTGAAGCTTCTTAAAATATGATTAGATATGCACTTTTTTAATGGTAACAGATTTTGTCTGAATCAAAACTATCAAAAATCTATTTAATCTGGAATATTTTCAACTATCAAAATTAAAGCTCAGACAATAAAAAGTTTGTAAAAACACTGAGAAAAAATTGCTACTTTTTTGTATGATCTAGATTAATTTAACTCATAATGTCTTGCTGGTGAAATGCAAATAAAACCATTACACTGGATTAGTCCTATATTTTAATTGTTATATTGTGCAGCCAGCTTTCATACATAGTCTGCATTTTGTAACATATTACGAGTGTCCTTCAGTGAAAGTCATTATGATAAGAAAAAGGCATATACCTAGATAAGACACACTTCTTCCCATGTGTCTTCACTCTGGAAATATCAGTTCCATATGTAAGCTTACAATGCCATACAAATACTGAGTTTTTTGTGTTATTAACTTTGATAAATGCTACAAAACTCAGGATAAGGATTTAGAAATAGAAGCATTAACAGAAACATCCAACTAATTAGACTTTCTTCAAGTAGAAAACATATATAAAATAATAGCCTGAGAGAATTCTATTCTGATACCTACATAAAATATTACCATAAAGATTCTAATATATATACACCATTAATCAATTTCAAACAGTTCATACGTAACTTAACAATGATGATTTAACTTTAAAGCCCCTGAGCTCTTTCTAAAGGTGAAATAAATAAATAAATAGAGAAATAAATAATAATAATTTAATTGTAAAACCTAAAACATTACCTCGGTCGACTGGAGATGCTAAACTAAAGGCCTCATAATGTCAAATGAAGCTACCACACTCCTAAATGGTCATCATTCTGGTTCAATTTTCAAGATCTTTTTGACAAGAAATATTATAACTTATGATGAAGTCATAATGCAAATGTTTATAATAATGTGTATCAGTTTCAAAATTCTGCATGGTCACCTTATTCTGAAATATCTAAATACCTGGTACATGAAACTCTATTTGCTGTAAGCTTAATATCTGATAAGAACATGTCACTCTTGCCTAGCTTACTTTTCTGATAAGGGCATGTCACTCTAACCTACCTTAATATCCTGACAAAGGCATGTCACTCTAACCTACCTTAATATCCTGACAAAGGCATGTCACTCTAACCTACCTTAGTATCCTGACAAAGGCATGTCACTCTACCCTACCTTAATATCCTGACAAAGGCATGTCACTCTAAACTACCTGAATATCCTGACAAAGGCATGTCACTCTAACCTACGTGAATATCCTGACAAAGGCATGTCACTCTACCCTACCTTTATATCCTGACAAAGGCATGTCACTCTACCTACCTTAATATTCTGACAAAGACATGTCACTCTATGTTAGCTAAATATCCTACAAAGACATGTCCCTTTAGCCCAGCCAAATGGTATGTCACTCTAAATTAGCTAAATAGCTGACAAAGACATTTCACTTTAGCTTTACAGATGTCCCTTACTTATGAGTATATAAAAAGCAGTTTATAATAATTGGTTAAATCTTTTAGCAGTAAAAGTCTTTCACATGTACAGTAGGTTGTATTGTAGAGTAAATACAAAATTTTAACCAATTATTGCATTATGTGCTACATTTTACCATAGTTACAAGTTGAAACACCTTTTCAGTGCATACACTGAATAACTCTTCATTAAATAACATAAATATAATTGATTTACATGTTTAGATTCTGTTTTATTTCTCCATTGCAGTGCAATTCAACAAAACAGAAATTGGTTTGAAATAATTTTTTGAAGCAGATGTATACAGTATAGTTATAGAAATTATTAACGGTAAAACTTCGATAACTTGGACATCAATAACTCAAGAACCAAGTGTACTCAAAGTCACTATTCAGTCCCAGCAAAGTTATCCACTATACATTAATTACCAAGGATAGCTCAAACATCAATAACTCTATAACTCAAAGACAAGCTCTGATCCTGACAGGTTTATTCCTTCCTACATGACCCATGGTAACTCCAAGTCACTCATAGGAAATATCTTTCCTTAGCAAACTTTCTCATATTATTTCACACTTAATGATGATCACTTCTATTGGCATTCAAAATGATTAATTGTTATTGGTTTTCAAAAAAGTACTATGTGCATAACTGAACCCCAAAAGGTCCAGATAAAGTCTTTGATATGATTTTTACACACTTAAATTAAGGCCTTTTCATTAATGAATAAAGTGAAAAATAAAAAGTCACAAATTATGAACCATATATATAAATGTATATAAAGGTTTTAGTTAATATACAACTGTTTTATTTCCAAAAAAAATAAGAAGAAAAAGAAAAAAAGGTGATATTTTATAATTAACTTTATTGAGTGTGATCAATAGATGATTTGTTTAACTGAGTGAGTTATGCTGTGTGGTTTGATGAAGCATTGATGGGTTGTGATTATTTATTATGTAAAACACAAGAGTTAACATTTCTACATGTCCTAAATTAAAAAATGGCATATATAGGACTAGTATTTGCATTGGCGATGATGTTTCAAATACGTCTTGAAAACAACAGACATGTTGTATTTTAACATGTAACGGAATTTAAGAAGGACTTTTGTTAACAACTAACAGAACCCCTTTCACCTATATTTCACAAAAAAAGAGAAACAAATGAAAAAGAAACAACCTTCTATTATAATAGAAATGAATTATATTTTATATAGACTGTTTTTTCCTCCATAAATATGAAAAGAACGTAGTTTCATTGGTCAAAATTGAGATCTTCGATAATGTGACTAGTACTGACTACAAGCTACTGAAGTTTTACTGTATTTCATGAATAGACAAGACCAACAATTACTCAGAAAATGCTGGATCCTTAATGTGTAAACGAACACCCTGTAATTAAAATGAATAAACATAACAACTGCCATCTGGCAACAATCTCTTCCAAATTCTTTGTTAATGATACTAAAAATTTTAATGTTTAATTTCTTTATTTAAGAGGATAACAATTACCCAGAAACGAATGCACTGAAGTGTAGAAACACACACAAGATAATGAGCAGCATAATCTCTATAAGCTAAAGAAAGAAGAATGAAATATTTCAAATTCAGAAGCATTAGAACATGTGTACTTCTTGTTTATTTCTGAATAAGTATGACAGAATGATCATGTCATCTATAACTGCCAACATAATGATTTATTATCTATATATTACTGTTAGGAAAATTTTACTTTGGCATACACATACACTATGAAAATGTTTATTTGTAATAAATCGCTTTCCACTTAAAAACTTTACGACAACAGCACCATATGTGAGGGCATTCAGTTGTAGATTTGACTGATACCTTGACGTACAGCAAATCAGTCAATAAAAAAATCTATCACTCTTTCTTTCTTTTCTTTTATTGATTGTTTTTTCAATTTTTGACAAAACACAAACAAACAAACAAAAATGATGATAATGAATTAATTCATGACCCTGTCTTATATTTCTTAAGTTTTAAAGAACAATTATATTACATACTTTAAATAATTAAAGTCAAGAATGAATAAAGTAAAACTCTGAAGTGCAGAAAAATCCACTGCTACACATGGCCTTTTGTCATGATTAATATGTTACAGAAGTTTTACTGTTTAATAATGAAATAAAAAGCAGTGAAAAACTTGATATTTTATTATTTAGCAACATTTTACTGAGATTAATCAAAACATTTAAATATTTGACACAGATGCGAGTTCTGAAAACTACAACAAGAAATAATATTTCGGTGTATTGCTGTATAACATTGTTTTTTTATGAAATAAACAAACAATATATTTACAAAAACAAGAAATAGCTTTTAATCATGTTAAGTAAGTATTCTGGTTGTCACTTAAACCTGAAATGTTAATTGGGAATATTATATAACCTTTTTTGACATTAGCCCATCACTGCCATTGATAACCAATGTCAGAGAAGACAACAGAGGCTTTCCCCAGCTAGGATTAAGAGAGGCACTTTCGTCAAAAATCCTCACAAGAAAATGGATGCAGATAGATCCAAATTTTGATATATGGCAGAAATCTTCTTATAATCAGCTCCACTGTCACAGTTTTATAAGAATTTCATATCTTTAAACGGTTTTTGTTTTTGTTGTTGTTCACTCTCAAGACTGTCAACAGCCAATGACAGAATAAAATTTCATATTATTTTTCAAACCTATAATTCATCAACCATTTCTAACCTACATGTATGCATCAACTAGATATATGTAGATATCAAAGCACTGAAAGCACCAGGACTTCTTCAGTTACAAGGTACTATCACCTTTTGACCAGCCTGTAATCACGAAGTAATTTTATTTATATTTATTGCAAGCAGAATAACAAGTGGTTGATTTCAAGCATGAAAAAATTCAATTTTATGTATAAATTTCATCATCAACAAAAAATAAGTAAAGTCGTTTAAACTGTTAGCTTTATCATTGAGACTTTAAACGTGTTGTGCAAGATCAAGTGGTATTTGACAAAGAGGTGACTTTTCAACCTTGTAGCTGAGTACAATTTCATTTGTAAAGTGGTGTTTTAGCCTCATTCTATGATCACAAATTTCTTGAGGAGGTATCTATCACAATCATTAACGTCAACTTGAGAGTGTCAATTTTTTGTCCAAAGCAGCCATCAGTCTACTGCTTTATGTATCATTAAACAGATATTTTATCTTCTGAAACAGTAAAGTGTTCTTAAAAGTGTTCAGGTAAATTTTAAAATCACTCAGGATAAATGCCCTCACACATTACTGAGGTAATAAACAGATTTTTCTACCAATGTAAAACCTAAAATAAATTGATGGCTGCAAATGATATCAAATATAAGTAATTTCTTATGTCAAAATGTATGCTTATCTTAAATACCATCATTGGCTCTAGGTAATAACTTTCACCAATTTCTCCTACTTGAAAAAATTGTAATTATTTATTTAGCATCTTCATCTGTTTATTTTGGAAAGATCCAGGAAAATGTTGCTCACTTAACAATTCAAGCCCATTTGTGTGTATTAAAACAATTGATTTTAGTTTAAACTTGTTTATTTTACAACTGTTAGAGAAAGTTTTATTAATACTGCTAAATGATTGATACCTGGGTTCAAACCAGTTATTTGCGCTTAAAGAATGGGATTCATAATGTCACAGGAGTCTCTCTAGAAGGGTTGAATTTTAAAAAGTGACTTCCCCTAAACCACTGCTTTTATCTTATCCAGAAATAAACTTTTATGAACTGAAGTGAACTTAACTCTTTCTAGTTTTAACTAGCATATAGAGACTTGCAATACAAAAACAACACTGGCATGTGAATCTGGATAACATAAGTTTCATTGAAGAGCATGGACATTGGCCATTGAAAAAGGTCTCTTATCTTTTAATTATATAGACAAAAAACACAATTCTAAAAACTTCAATGGTCGATTTCTGCCATTTCATTCCATTTTGTTGGCAAATTGGCAGAGTGAAAACTTGACAGAACAACAAATCTAGTGTTTGTGGTAACTGTGTGCTCATTAGCTTTCTGGCATGTCGTCACTTTGCCAACACCACAACATGACAAAATTGCATAGTGAAATTTTTAGGACATCAACTCAACATTTCCATACCCGCCATACAACAACACGTTACTTGCAATTATCCTTCCAGCGACCCTTGAATGTCTTGTTGGCTTCCCCAAATTGTCCTTCTGTTGGTGTTAAGTTCATTTAATGTGCCAGCATGACAAAGCAACAAATTTGCTCTGTTGTTTTGTCATTCTGGCACTTTTCCGTATGCATGTACATTCCTTTTACACATATTATAATATATACTGTGGATTTAAATCCATATGTTTTATGGAAATTGTAATTTTATCATTTGTTTTACTTACAAACTTGTATTCATAATTATCTAAATGCTCACATATATGACTGATCAAGAATGCATATATGTAAAACAGACAAAAAGCCAGCATGAAAGAACAACAAATGAGCATTCCAACATGACATATGCTAAATTTTCTTTCAGTTATGTTGTCATGTTGTTGCCCTGCAAACCTGACAGAATGAAATGGCAGCAATCAGCCACCATAAATATTCAACAAATCAACATCTGATCACTTTTTCATGTTCCCAAGCTTTTGATCTGAGTAAAAAGTACTGGATCCACATAAGAATAGTTTTGTTGTACCAATCCCAGTGTGCTTAGTGCTGTTCAGGCAGCATTTGAATATAAAAAAGTGTAATTTTTACTGGGTAATTCTTATATACCATTTAAAAGACATTTTGAAATAGATAAATTATGTATACCTGATTTGTATTTTCCTTTTCTGGTGACACCTCTGCCATTACAGCATATTATTTCCAGTATGGTAAAATCCTAAACAAGTATTTCCAAAAAAGATTGCTTTTCTATTTCTTTATCCTTCCCTTGTGCAGAGATGGTTCCTAAGCTCTAGATGTGTAACAATGTCAGGTACTGTTTCCCTTTCAAAAAATCTTAAACACATTGAAGATGTATTCAAATTTCTGCAATAATTCATTCAATTCAAATATCCTTTCACAGTAAGCTTTAGAAAGCACAATGAATTGTGGTATTTCTGTTATACATCACCAATGTAAGTCATGTTCTCTTATGGTATAAAGTTCAAATATATCTTCTTCAATTGCAAATGTATTCTATTTGTTATCCTTCCGTATAATGTCCAAGCATATCAATGGCTGGATTTTTTTTTCTGTAACTTTTATAATGATATTTATCAAGATAACATCCTCATCCTTCTATCTTCTATTTTTTCTATTTTCCTAAAGCACATGATATAATGAAGGTGTTTTTCCATTTCTGTTCTGCATTTCTATAACATTTCATATATATTTCTCTCGAACACATGCAGCAGTTTTTTGTTCATCAACATCATAAGCAATCTTGTGATTGCCCTTAAAGTAATAAGAGCTTTAATTGTTTCAAGTGTCTTATTACTTGGAAAAGTGACTAAAGGTTAAAATAAGCCTACAGTCTATAATATATTGATATTGTTTTTACTTTATAACCTTTAGTTTTGAAATCACATGAAATATGCTGTTTCAATTTTCAGAAAGGGAGGTAATCCTGATCATATGTCTACAAGTTTTATGATATTGTGATCACTTTGCAAGAAGTAATTTTAAATCAAGCTGAGTAAATATACTGTATGATACTAGTGCTAAGTTACTGACACGCTTTCTGGGCCATTGTCTAACTATCTGTAAATCCAGAACAAAAATGTGGAGACAATAGTAAATTGTCAGGGTGTATAATAGAAATATTGCAGATGCATAACAGAGACTGGTATTGTGTTTACACCATGATTTTTTGTCTTTCTTACCTTTACTGCTACTGATTTCTTATTCTGAAGACATACATAGCACAGCAGTTGAATTTAGGCCAACAAGTTAAAAAGGGAGATAATTCAAACAATCATTAAAGTGTTATAGTTATTATGGAATGCTTTATTCCTCATCTTAACCACTAAATTTTAGAAGTGCAATATATTCTAATGGCCAAAAAGAAAATAAGAGGATCATTATGGCTCTAAACAGACCACTTAAGGATACCACTTTCCTTTTTGAAAACCTAATGGTCACATGTAATAAATAATGCAGTGGTAAGATTTTTTAGTCAGACAACCCAGCAACCTAGTTTTTTTTCAAATTGAATGTAGTTGATTGTTTGAATCATGGTCCTGCATGACCCAGTTTCAATCTCTCCCTAGAGATCATCTAGAAAAACCAAGTCAATTAAAATTGGGAAATAATTTGACGTTTTAAGGTACTGTTACACCAAACTAGTTTTCAAAACATCTCATGATGTCCTAAAAAATCATAAAATGGTTTGTGATTCAGCTAAAATATGTAAACTTGGCCTTCTCTACAGGTTCATAAATTTTTTGAAAAGTCCATCTCCTCTTGATCCACTCTAACTAGTTCATAACTTTACAACCTTGTTTACAAAAAGTTCAGCTCATTCTGACCATGATGTTCTCATCTCATTCCTAGTCATTCAGAATGTAACTGCAATCACATCCTGGCCTGACAGTCATAAATACTGGTACCAGGCTTAATTCTGCCAGTCCTCTGACTGTTGTTCACCATTTCAAACTGTGATCACCATGTCTCCAAGGAAGAGCAGAGCAGAGAAAGAGAGATGGGGCATGTTAAAGCAACATACCACTACCCCAAGATCCTCAAGCTCCTGCTCAATGGAAATCAATTCTGATCACCCCAAAGTTACTGAGTCCTCCTGAGTCCTCCCTCACTCAACCAACAGTATCCAGGTCATCTCCGTCTCTCTTACTCAACTGTCTCATTATATTCTTGCTCTCTATCCAACAAAAAGCCAACATTTTCAAGAGCTGTAAGGTTCTGGACAATGTTTTCTACAATCCTGAAGTCATTCACAAACTGTTATAAATCTTTCCCAAATGATGAGCAAGTAAGGATATGGCCCATATTTTTTCACTACCTTGTCTGATTGTACCTCATATGGTTAAACTTAGTAAGAACTGTGTAATAATGCAATAAACATACTCAAAATGAGCATATTGGGAACCTACTGCGAACTTTAGAAATCATTTAAAATGTGTTGCAAACTCTGAACACAGGAGTTTGAAATTCTATCAATAAACAAGAGATATTGTAATACATAATGTAGAGGACATAATTTTTACAATATCTCTTGTTTATTGATAGAATTTCAAACTCCTGTGCTCTGAACTTGTTATTTAGTTTTGATTGTATTTAGATGAAAAAATGCACTAAGGATGTATTGCAGACTAGTTAGGTCTGTCTGCGAATGGGTTTAACAAGCTACAAAATGGACTAGGTAGTGTGCACACATACTGCCGATGGATACCTGACCACTCCAAATTCAAGTCCCTATTTTGATCGAAGTCTGACAATTCCATTCATAGTGTGTCCATCTCTTAATAAAAACATTGTAGCTCCATCTAATTGCACAGGACAGGATGGTCGCCCAAAAATTATGAGATAGCTAATTGCTCTGCATTTTCCAATCAAACCTTTCTGAGCCTGTCCTTGAAGTTTGTAAACTGACCATAAAAAGTTGCTTTTTTTTTCCTGTATGTCTGCATGCAGTCCAAACCCATTTGGCTACATTTTTTTGAAGGTTATGAAAACGAGTTTGGTGTAATGAAGGTTTAAGAAATTTACATGGTTTTCTACTGATCTGAGCAGGTCATCCTATTTTTGATAAAAGAATGACAAACACAAATTTTCTGACAAAGATTCAACATGATTTAATGGCCAAAAATGTGACTTCTAGAGCCTTAACAAAGTGTATGACTGAACAGAGCTTGGTAACTAGCCCTATAATGTCCTAGCTCTCATATGACCCAGTTTTTAATGCATTCCTGAAATTATCAAGATTCATATTCTCAGTACACTACATAAAGACTGGGACAAAAAATGTGACCTACACAATGTTTCACAATGTTTTCAACTGATCTGGGCTTCCTTTACCAAAAATGACTTTAAGTGACTTATATGTCCCTTATAAGCAACTTATACTTGAATTATAAGGGACCTATAAGTTACTTATAAGTCACTTATAAATAACATAAAATTTGTATATTTAGCCATTTATATGTCATATTTTAGTAAGGGTTTTCACCTAGTTTCTGAACCCATAAGATCCAGTTTCAGAGCCAGCCTAGAGAACAACAAAACATACATTCAGACCATGTTTACTAATGTATTCCAATAATCTAAGCTGGTGACCTAGTCTTGGACCCGACGTGACATAGTAAATAAATTAAATATCAAAATGTTTTAACCATGAAAAATTATTCTAAATGGAATAAATATATAATAAATATGATTAAGTATTTTATTCATTTTACTGAAAATGATATTGACACTTTTAGCACTTAACTAATAGTCTAAACTGTTATGTAAATAGGATGTTCGAAAACTAAGCTTGTGGAGAAATTGGTTAGTAAACTGGTTGGATACCCAGGAACACAGGTTAGGACGACTTACTGCTGGGATATGACTTTAGCTGTTAAACTGGCGTTAAACCCCAATCAAACCAAACCAACCAATCATAAACTAAGCAAATACTAAGCGTGTTCAATATTTGCCAGTGTCCGACTGATGGCATTAACTTTGTACTGTATCTATGCTGATCATTTTTTTAAAAGATATTTTTTGTTTTCTTTGATATAATTATATTTCTCACAGATATTTTAATACTGATATTTATGTTATCAATAAATTAGTTTTATCGGTTTTACTTTGTATGTTGCTAGTTAAAGTCTATAAAAGATTTGGTAAATGCTAATCAGCAATGACTTATGCATAACTGCACGTACTGATTGCATTTGTTCCATATCCAAATGACAAGTTTCATCAGAAATCTATTTTGTTTTACTAGGAAGATGCTCTTTAAAACTAAGAATATAATCTTCGTTTATTTTTTGTTTGTTATCATTCTGACAGATACACTATCAGTGAAAAACAAACACATCTCTTACCACCATAATAAATTTCTAAACCAGACTTGTCGATAAATTAATTTGGATGGTAATGTTTATTAAATACACAGGTATTAACTGAAAACTTACTGATTGAATAATGAACAGTGTAACACTTTTTTCACACACAAAACAATTTTACAGAATATCCTTCAGATTACTTCAACTAGATGTTGGGAATCTGAATATTTTACAGATTATTCCAATATCCACAATATCTTTTTCTTTGTATTCCACATAAAACTTATTTTCCAACAACAAACAAAATTCCAACTTAGAACAATTTGGGGTATCACAATTTTCAATTGCCTTCACATTTATTATCTATGACTGCCACAACTGATCAATTAAGCACAACATGAATTTTCTTACACACACGTACACACAGAGACACCAAATCAGAACTCATACAAGAAAACACAGACATTTTCTACATAAATAATGAATATATCCTGTCTTTGCCAGAGTAACTTGGTAAGAACAATGACATATTTATGTATTGCTCACCAACTGACATGCCAGTCATCATACACGATTACCCTCTTACCCTCGATTACCCTCGGTCAAACTCAATTACTCTTCTTGTAGAAAGGAAACTATCATAAGTTCCTGTGCAACCCCATGAGACTTAGCCTTAATGAAAGAAACAATATGCTGATTAATTATTGTAGAAGGATGTTCTAAGATAATTATTGTTACAGTATAGTACTGTGAAAACTTACTTTGCGCATAACCTTTGGGAGCTATAAAATAGTTGCCTTATATATACAGTCACAACAAGCAGGTGGTTACTGAAGTATTAACTAAAGCATTGTGGTTGTCTGGCTTCAGTAGGTTATTTTAAGTAAGTAAAGATGCCAAAGCTCATGTTTCCTGATTGATGTTAAAACAAAATATACAGAAGACCTTTTTTGGCATAGTGTTGAAGCACAATTTTGACATGTTTCAAAATACCAATCAAGTTTGAAAATGGAAAGAAGGTAATATTCCCTAATGAATAATAATAATTACTATGTTGAATAAACTGATAACTGCTAAATAAAAAACAAGGCTGCATTTGTGAAAAATACAATGCCACCACATTGTATATCACTAAATAATAATAGAAGGAACAAAAGCAGTTTATCATTTGCTTGTATATATCACCTAACAATGATCAATGTAAAACAGAACTCAAGGTAAATATTTCAGCATGTGAAACAAAACATAATTATCATCTGTATCTAATGTTACAAGGCAGTCTGAAGGACAGCTAAATCCTCTTCTGCAGCGGACATGAATGTGTACTTCTTGACCTTTAACCAACCATGACCTTGATGTTGTGCCATGCATATTATATGCACATAGTCTCATGATAGTAATTATTTGTGCCAAGTTATTTAAAATCTTCCATAAAGTCAAAAAGTTATGGAGAACATTTAACCTTGACCTTGGGGGTAACAACCTGGAAGTTGGGTTCTGCACATCATGTCATAGTGGTGATCATTAGTGCAAAGTAATTAAAAAACTTTTCGTGAGCCATGTTAGTAAGTTATAGAGCAGACGTGAAATGTGGATATTTGACATTTAACTGTGACCTTGACCTTGTGGGTAGCAACCCAATTATTGCACTCCGCACATCGTTTCATTATGGTGATCACTTGTGCCAAGTTATTTCAAAATTTTTTTCAGCGGGTTAAAAGTTATGAAGCAGACATGAAATGTAGACTTTAACACTTGATCTGTAAGTGTAACCCTGACCTTGGGGGTAGCAACCCAGTAATTGTGCTCTGCACATCGTCTCATAATGGTGATCACTTGTGCCAAGTTATTTCAAAAAGTTTTCAGCGGTTTAAAAGTTATGGAGTGGACATGAAATGTAGACTTTTTAACACTTGACCTTTAAGTGAGACCTTGACCTTGGGGGTAGCAACCCAATAATTGCTCTCTGCACATCCTCTCATAATGGTGTTCACTTGTGCCATGTTATTTCAAAAAATTATCAGCAGTTTAAAATTTATGGAGCAGACATGAAAGTGTTACGGACAGACAGACAGACTGACAGACGGAGACCATTCCTATAATCCCCTCCCCGCTTTGTGGAAGGGGACTAAAAATAGGTCATTGCATAAACAAATGATAAGTTATGAAGACTTGAAAATTTAACCCTTGACCTGAATGGTCAATACTGAATATGAGTCAGGGTCATATGAAGCACGTCTAATGAATAACAAGTGTTCATATGTATATCATTTCCAAATATGAAGGCCATAGCTTAAACAATAATGAAATTATGAAGGTTTAAAATTTGACATTTGACTTTAACGGTCAAGGTAAAATTGGGTTCAAGGTCAAATATCAGCAGGTCAAATGATAAACAATGTTCAGATGATTAATATGCCCAAATATGAATGTTATAGCTTACATATCAATGACATTAAAAATGTTTAAATGTTTGACTTATTGACCCCTTGGGCTGGGTGGATTTAAACCCAGGGATCATGCTTTGAACAAACTTGGTAAAGGTCCACTAGAGAATGCTTCATGCAAAACATCAAAGTTCTAGGCCATGCAGTTCTGGAGAACGAGATTTTTAAGTTCTCACTATAATATACCTTTGATATTCTTTTAACAATGTTGGAAGCCCTTCATACCTCTGTATAAAACTTTGCCACTAGGGTGAGGCCAATCTGACCCTGGGGGGTCATGATTTGAACAAACTTGGCCCACTAGGTAATGCTTCATGTAATATAAAAAGACTAGACCTTGCAGTTTTTAAGAAGATTTTTAAGTTTTCCCTATATATCTCTGTATAAAACTATGTGCCCCTGGGTTGGGGCTAATTTGACCTCAGGGGCCATGATTCAAACAAACTTGGTACAGGTCCACTAGGTTGTGCCTCATGCAAAATATCACAGCTCTAGACCTTGCAGTTCTGAAGAAGATTTTTTTTTGTTTTTCCTATATATATATATACATGCAAACACACACACACACACTTAAGTCAATCGCTATATGCCACTGCATTGCAGATGCTGCAGGGGCATAAAAAATGTGACAATTTTTAGTCACCAGTGGTAAAAAGGCTATTCTAGTATATAATGGTCTGTGTTTTTTCTGTATGTTATATGCTGAATGATGAAAAAACAAAACAAAAACAAATAAAAGTAGTGGCAAAACTGTAATTATAGATTAAGGATTACTACCATACAGTGCACAAATTATTATTTTAGTTAGACTGACAGGATACACCTTAACCAGTCTACTTAAACAATTTCAACAAGCACAAAATAAGATTCTTTAAAAATAATTCTTAATTTCAATTATTATGAAAAGTTTGTCAAATTTTTATCCAAATCTACATTCATTCTACATCGATTTATCATGGCAACTTTCACTATGAACAATTCATAAACATTTATCAAGCACGGCATAAATTATATAAACTGTAGATAGCTGCTAATGTTGGCCAATGAAAAATCTTCATCAAAGATAAATTGGAAACATCTGCATAAAAGATTATCAGGTGAAAACTTAATGATTAAATGTCATAACACTATTCCTTATCACACTTACAAACCATTGGTTTTGTCTTGATGTTGATGGCTAGATTTTAGAAAGAGTAAATGAAAAGCAAAATTTGTCATCATTACATTACTTTCTTCAGAAAGTTTAAAATTAATTGAAGATTCGAATCAATTAATGTTTATGTGTTTTACTTGCTGATTTCATGGGAAATTCTACAAATTAAAGATAAGCAGACTAAAGAAATTCCACAAATAATGATAAGAAGTCGAATACAGTCTGAGATCCACCCACATAAAATACAGGAGTTACAAGAAACATCTTTGTTACTTGAAACATCACATGGAAAGTAAGTCATTGAAATATACGAGGTTTGTACAAGGTATAGTCAAAAAGTTCCCAAACTGATGCTATATTTCAACCATTAATACAGCACAAATTTTGATGCAAATATACGTCAGGAAAGATAAAATTTTACCCTTTTAAATGATGTAAACATCTACACTATTGAAACTAAGGATGTCATGGAGTATCTGAATACTCTGATATCTGGATACTATGTTGGTATCCGGATACTAATTTGCTATCCGAATATTCATATACAAAATAAAAAATAGAAGTAAAATTTAACTTTGATAAAAAAATTCACACACTGGCAAAATTAATTTGGCAATTTCATAATGCTAAACATAATAATGTCTATTGCATGCCCACAGTATTACCTTCATTGGTTTATTAATAAAGGGCCTATCTGTGGCATGCCCTGTAATGTTTATACATCTTGCAAACTGCTCTGGGATCAAATGGGACATCCCATTGTGTATCAATTACTTAAATCATAGTGTTTATAGGACCTATATACTAGAGTATCTTGCTCCCTTGTTAATCAAATAGACGTGTCAAACATGGCAATTTCGGGTTTCACGGTAACATCCACAAATGATTCTATAATAATTTTAATGCAAGACTAAAAGAATATCCAGTCAAAATGTGACAACTCAAATGATGTATCGAATCAATGTTTTGCTAAATATTAAATCTATTCAAAACTTCAAACACATATGAAAGCATTATTTTGTCTAATTTGGTTGGCGCTCACATAGTCACGTAATAAAAGGATAAAAGACGATAATGTGACAGACTTTACCAATACCAATAAAACAGGATTTTGATCTATGCTGATTTCAAATCATATTTTCAAATTACATAGTGTATTTAAAAAAAAAAGACAGACCATGTCAAAAAAAATGGATGCATGACATTTTCGTTAGACACTTAGACTTAACGCATGTGCGTATTGGCAGGAAAATACACTTCAAGGGCCATGAGGAAAATAAAAACAGTGAACAACATGTCTTTGTTTTATTAACTTCATTTATGCCTAATGATACAAATACAGTTATCATTTTTGTAAAACTGTCTTACCACCTGTAATAGGATTACCCGAACAATCAGTAAAACAGATGTCAAATGTTTGGCATAGGAAATAGAACACTGTGATTTTATAGTCGTCAATTTTATATGAGTATCCAGAAAATCTAAACGGATATCCAGATACCGATTAACATTTTCATTGACATCCCTAATTGAAACAAATATAAATTCACGTGGTTTATTATCATACATGCAGTGAATTTTAAGAGTGCAGCTGGCACTTTGGAACGTCATTTGACGTTGTCGATAAGAATGACGTTACACTTGCCTCAAGTCTGTGTCACTGTTTTTCAAAGTATTCTCCCTTGCATGTTTTGAAACAAATGTTAAGTAAATATCTATTCAGTTAGTACAAATGAAGAGTATTTACCTTTTAGTAATATTTTTAGTTGACAGTCTCTCTGTTTGGGACCACGTGTTGCAATATCATGCCCTCTCTATCCATGAAAATAAGGAACATAATTTTTCTTTGATAACTTGGTAACTCTTGCTTTCTGAGGTGGTGGAGATGAAATGTGTTTCTAAACAATTGATTTTCTTTTGGATTCAGGGTCATAAAAATTGATCGCAGTTTCATCTGTTGCTATAATGTATGCTAAGAATCTATCGCCCTCCCTTTCCCATCACCTCAGGAATTCCCTTGAAACTCAAACCTTATTTGTCTTTTCATCACTTCTCAACAGTTGAGGAACCCATTGGGCAGACACTTTATTCATATCAAGTTCATTTGTTAAAATATTATGTAAGGCTCTGTGACTTAATCCAAGAATGTCAGCAATATCATCCACAGAATGTTGTTGCTCTTCTGTGACAACGTTGTTTACCTGAGAAACATTATTTGACTTCTTAGATCTGAAACCTATTTTCTAGAATTGTCCACTATCACTTCTCTACCCTCACAAAACCTCTTATGCCATTCAAAACAAATCGACTGTGAACACTTGATTGTACTGTCTGCTTTTTTCAGAAATTTCCACTTCTCTGTGGTGTCATGCCCATTTTTGCACAAAATTTGATAACTGAGCATTGTTCAAAGTGCCCCCATAGTAAAAACTTATTTAGTATGACAGAACAGATAGAGATATGACATCAAAATTTGGCATGTGCATTGAACACCCATTTATTATAATAATGTCGTGTGTCATTTTATTATATTTTGGCAACAAATTACTGAAATAACTGAAGCTCGTTCAAGAAAAAATAAAAACTGAAAGTGATGATTTTCAAAGTGCCCTTTGCTTCAATTTTTCAATGTTTCAACAGTGAATTTTTTTTTGAAAAAGTTACGCTTTGTGAAAATAAGTGGATCAAACAATGCTGGCTGATAGAAATTGTAACCATGTGAAGTTTCATGGTAAAACATTCTGAGATATTGACTCAATCCCGGAACTTTTTGACTTTAACTTAAAACTTAAGGGAGGTATTCCATTCACTTACCGTTAGTCTGTTCTTGATTTATTCATTTAATATCTCCTCAAAACACTTCGCTACAATTCTTTTCTAAACTGCCTGACATTATGAGACCAAAAAACATGCGACTTTTCAAAGAATCTGTTATAGAAGCAAAGACTGAATCAGTATTTTAAGTAATACAATTATTTTCAGTTATGTTTTGTGCCTTTGTGGTCTCTTTCACTCAAACAGTCCACAGTAACTTTCTGGACTAAAAGGACTAACTGTTCAAGTCTGTGGTATTTCTTTTTCATATATAAAAGCTGTCAGTGCTTTTTAGATGGGAAGGGAGTCTAGCAACACTAATTATAAGGACATGTATTTAGACATGTAATTTGCCCACCTACATATCAAAACAAAACCAATGTAAAAGACATTTTTGTCTCCACATGAGAGAGCTGACAATCTGACAGTTACCTATGGTAACACTTGTTCCATCATCCAACAACAACATTCATTATTAGATTACAAGTTTATTGCAGAAACCACTAGAAACACTTGTACAGAAACAAGGCAAACATTTAGTGTTACATAATTACAAACATACTAAAATAACATACAACCGTGTTGGAGAATATCTAGGTAGTCTATGACATAGTTCTTGCATATTACGTTGTTTGCCTACATATTATCTGATCCAGAGAAAACATGACAGGGGCAAAAATCAGTCCAAAAACAATATTAGACCCATTATATCATTTCTGTTTATGTGATCTGTATGGAGAAAAATAAACAAGATTGGAAGAAAGCTGTTCTAAATGCATATACATATGTAAAAAGTTATACGTTGTTTTTGAAAATGTTTAAAATGGAATGTCTCATTTATGGAATCAACAATAATTATAATATTGGTATAACACAGTACTGTATAATGCAAAATGCATAAGAAGTGTTATGGCTTAGAAGTGTGCATTTTGTTCAGTGCAGTTACTGATTACTTTATTGAAATATTTTGTGGCCATATTAGTGATAAAATACAAAGAAAACTTCCCCACTTTTTAATCCAAGTTTGGGTCTGACTAATTTCTTTCAGTCTGATGGTTTTCCACATGGAATGAATGTCTGACATATTTTTCAAATTTTCAGAAAGTCTGCATGGTATCAAAACAGTGCATACTTCAAACAGATCCACATTCTTGCCCTGATTTTTTTTATCAAACTATCAAGGTTAATTCTGTAAATGAAGCATAAAAATGTGAAAACAAAAAACAAGATGTTCCGAGATACACATAATCTGTTGTAAATACTATAAAGTCCCAGTATAACATTGTTTTTACAGATATAGAAAAATATATAGATATATATGCACTTATAGGATAATGAGCAAACCATGTTGTACTCACTCTAAAACAATGTTGACATAATTATGTATTTCTTTTTCACATTCAAGTCTTTTCTTCATTAAAATGCCATTCTTATTGTTTACAATATAATTGAAACAAGAGGGCCATGATGGCCCTGGATCACTCACTTGAGTACTTTGCCTGAGGGTCTACCATTAAGCAAGCATCAGATCCAACATTACATTTTCTAAATGAAGATATTCAAAGATCTCATGTTTTATACAAAAAAAATCCATAAGGGCAGAGGCAATTTCGTGATAACAGTTATTTGAAGCCATATATACATTGAAAAAACCTATTTTCAGCTCCGGTGGCCATTTTGTTCAATGAAGCAGAACCGTTTAAGCAATTTTAACACAGGTGTATGTAAGGAAATTTCCGTGAAATTTGATGGAATATTACCTTGCCATTGAGGAGTAGATGCTGTTTGATTTCTTTCCTAATTTTAGCTTTTGGAGCCCTTATGTGCAATGGAGCAATTTAGAAAAGGGCATTATAAGGAACATTTCTGTAAAGTTTGGTTTAAAATGGCCAAGTAGTTTAGAAGGAGATGTCATTTGAAGCCAAATATTGATGAAAATCTATTTCTAGCTCTGGTGGCCATTTTATTCAATGAAGCAGAACCATTTTAGCAATTTTAATATAGGGCTATATTAGGAACATTCCTGTAAAATTTGGTGGAATATCTCCCAACCAGCTTTTGCAGCCCTTATGTGCAACTGAGCAGAACGGTTTGAGGAATTTTAGAAAAGGGCATTTCAAGGAACAATTTGGTAACGTTTGGTTTAAAATGGCCAAGTGGTTTTGAAGGAGATGTCATTTGAAGCCAAATATTGACAAAAATCTATTTTTAGCTCTGGCAGCCATTTTGTTCAATGGAGCAGAACTGTTTTAGCAATTTTAATAGAGGGCTTTGTATGGAACATTTCTGTAAAATTTGGTGGAAAATCACCCAGCCGTTTAGTAGGAGATGTTGTTTAAATTTTTTTCCTTTTTTAGCTTTTGCAGCCCTTATGTGCAATGGAGCGGAATGGTTTGAGCAAAATTAGGAAAGGGCAATATAAGGAACATTACTGTAAATTTTAGTTAAAAACAGCTTTGTGGTTTAGGAGGAGATGTCATTTAAAGTAAAATGTTGACCACGGACAACAGACTCCAGACACAGGGTGATCACAATAGCTCACCCTGAGCATTTGCTCAGGTGAGCTAAAAATTACTGCACTATATTTCTAACATGGTCAATGATTTAAAAAGCGAAGTTAGGAATGATTTTGGTATAAAGAAAGATCATTTTTGCTGGTAAGACATCTTACCTGGTAAAATAAGAACTACTTGTTATTGTGATCCTGTGACAATATAAGAGTATATACAGTATCTCTGTGAAGCACACTCTCTCTAAATATTGCTTCCACGTGTTGCATTAAGATCACTGGATGCTAAGAAAGACATTTTTTGTTAATTTGCTATGTTTCTTTTATATGCAAATCTTGTCAGTTCAGGTGATTTAATGGACCATTTCAATATCTTGGCAGGTGGCTGATCAGTAACAGAAGGTTGCATAGCTTCAGTAATTGATTCCCCATTTTATTGCATACTTTAGCATAAAGCCATGATCTAAAGAAGAACCTTTTGACGTCATGTATAAAAGAATGTAATAAGCTGCAGTTGTACCTAGCCAGAGGCCTTAGATAATTCTGTAATTGGTACAAGTGCATTATAATGTTGTTGTTTTTTTTTCAAATATAAGAACAATAATATTCTGCTGTCAAAACTGCAATTTTGTGATGTTTATTACATCTGAATGCCCTGTATGTACTTGTCATCTGTATTTGGTGCAATCAATTTTATCTGTATTTAATGCAGAGAAATATTATTTAATGTTCATATGATAACACATAGGCACTGAGGCACTACCCTTAAGCTTGTTCTATTCTGAAGGGAAAAGAAAATACGGTAATAATAATGTGTTTAAGGTATCCATCAAGTGATCTGGCCGGAGGGCAACTGTATTTTGGCTGGTACATTAATTATGCTCTATCTGCTTCCCACAAAATGTTGCCCATGCGGTCCAGTATGACACCTTTCCTAGTATACAATATTCGTTCCATAAATATCCTTCTAGCAGTAACATTTTCAGTTTGCACTCTTTTTTTCAGTAAAAGTATAAAACCTTAAAGTTATAATACCGCTCAGGAACAAAAATATAACATTATCGCCAGTTTTGAAAAATTTTCACATTAAAGCATACAGACATTGCTAAAATGAAAAAATACTGCTTAATTTCACTTATTTCCTGATTGGCTTCGCGGATGTCAACGGATATAAAATTGCCAACTTTGTTTTCTATACCTTCACTGCCATTCCTTGAATGCGTCCGAATTTAGTCGGAATATGCTGATTTGCATATGTAAGTTATTTTTAGAAACAGATCTCGGCTGATATTGAATGAAGTGGGTGGGGTACATCTTGTCAACTGCTGATAAACTGAGCAGGCATATAAACACAAAGTCGATCGTGATGTGTAAAACGAGTGGATGGAACTTATTCAAGTATTTCCCTTTGCATTTTTGCCTGTTTCTATCGGAATTTGTAAGACACAGGCGACCACGTCTACCAGTTTGTTTTGGTTGATCCGCTATTGTTGTTTATATTGCTCATTCAAATTTGATCACGTGATACTAACGGCTTGTTTTACGGAAATCGACGAAGTATGTTCGGCATTTCCAAAGCGAATTAATGTCAGCGGGTCATTAAATAATTTGATAATTTTATCCTTTTGTATCTCGAACATATCTTGCCATCCGCGAAAAATAATGATGTAGATTGAGAGTTGATAATGTTTTTAAACGTACCATTGTTCTTATAAAGTTTATTTTTTATGACGATTTTGGGCAGTATTATAACTTTAAGAGAAAATTGCTGATAACATCATCAGGGTGGCCATACCACGTGGGAAATGATGTCATTTAGGCTGTCACAAGCAGCATTATTTTTGCCTTGATTCAGAGGAGAAAACTGCTGTAAAGAATTGTATAATGGATTTTTCTCGCAAGATGAATATTTTCCCTATTTTCGTGACCGTCGTGAATTCACTAAAAAAAATAAACGCCAAAAAATAATTGTACTTTCCGGCATATTGTTAGACTGTACAGTACGCTTAATTAAAACTGCCATGGCAATTTCTTTATGTTCCGGGTTAATAGAGTGTATCGCAAAGTGCGCAAATTTAGTATTTCCTTCAAGAGAATAAGATAAGTACCGCTACAATTAATGGTTCATGTTCTTTTGAATAAATTTGACTGTGGATTGTAAAAAGCATTCGTATGAATGATAAAGAACCAAAAGGACATTTTCCTGAAGCATATAGCATTGTGAAATGTTTAACTACATGTATATTTTTCCAGATAAATGTTTGCTAAAGTTCAGATGCAGTTTAATAAATTCACTCGAAATTAAGATTTTTTTTTTCACCCTTGTCTCCTTCAACCATTATCAGTTGCATCCCTTTGACCACTTGGCCATTTGCAAAAAAGTTTTCTCCCATTGATTACTCCGACCATTCTCAGTTGTCTCCCTTCTCATGCAATGTCAATGTAATCACACTCAGGGCTCCTAAAATTTAGAAATCTCAATCGGTCCGAGACCTTGACCCCCCACCCCCCCCCCCCCTCCCGAGACCAAGAACCAACAAAAAAAATAGAAACAATTTAAGGGCAAAGAACAATTTGAGTTATGATAGTGTTGAAAATATTAGTTTTTCAAAGCGAAAGTAGAATTAGAGCTAATTTTACGTCAAACTAGTCACTGATATTTTAAGTGTGCTTTGTGCTGCAGCTAGCCACTACAATTACTATTAAGCCCTTAATGAAATTAAGCAGACGACAGTTATCGCCTATTTTGATGCAAACTCCTCGCACCGGTTACGTCACGCTTTTCTACTTTAACTGTTTTCTGTACTGATCAGGGGAAGTAACCGCTGTGGGGAGTTTGATTTCAATGAAATTATATTTCACAGTTTGAGCCGTCAACTTTAATCGATTGGCCGGCTGCAAATCAAGCACACTTTTACATGTTTACAAGTTAATTGGCGATAATTGCCGCGGGCAACAGTGACAGTTTTATGGTTTTATGATTGGTGTGAAGTACCGGATTAGCGATCAATTGGTGTTTTGGTGTGAGATTTTTACTGTTTTATGAAAAGTTAGACAGATTTTTTGATTTTGGAAATTATCTGGACCGATTTTTTAAGGACTTTTGGACATGGAAATCGGTCCATAGAGATAAAATTTGGTCAAAACCGACAAATTTTCAGTTTTCAGGAGCCCTGATCACACTGATGTAAAGAAAAACATCATTGAAATCTAGCGGTTCTTATTCAGTCAAGATTACAGGAAAGGTAGCAGAGCTTAAGCAAATTGCCCAATATGTATGCACCGCAAGCAGTAAAAACGTGAAAATTAATTTCTGCGGGCACAAATTTGCTAAAATTACAATTGCCAAAATTTAAATCTTTGCAAAACCATGAAAATTTTCGGTCACAAAAAAAAACATTATACAGTATTTTATTTCTACATCAATATAAAGCAGACATATTGCAAGCAATGGCGAAAAGCACATCAGTTTTCCCAAATGTTAGAAAATTCTGTACCTCTGACAATCAGCATGGCCAATGTGTAGGACATAATTTTACCAGCTATATCCCATTATCATTAAGATGATGAAGAAATAAAATACTTACAGCAGTTGTCTCCTCCGAATGGAGGCAAAAAATGCTGCTTGTGACAGCCTAAATGACATCATTTACCATGTGGTATGGCCACCCTTATCGCAGTGACTGTAACAATGCAACATTTTAAGAACTGCTGACAAGGAGGAAAAGTGTAAGATCAAGCTATCTAATATGGGTGAAAATGCTAGATAGTGCAATCTGGCTTGCTACAAAATAAGACAGTATCTGCATTATTTATATTATAATAATATTTTGGAAAAACTTCTGATCTGAAAAAAAGTACTGAAGAAAGGCAACAATTTCAAAAACTACAGATTAATTAGATACTTTTTTCCAGATCATAATTCATCTGTATAGATAATTTTCATTTATCATTTATAAAGCTTATACTTAAATACAAATCATTCAAGTAATCATTGAATATAATTTCCTATAAATATCATTATAATTTTTTGGATCAGAAGGGCTCTTCACAATTTTTAGAGTTTCAGAGCTTCATATATTTAGCTGTCTTAAAAGCCAATTTACAGAACTGTGGATAAGTTTCTACTGGAATGGCTGGCTAGGAAGTAATTAGTATAATAGTACTGAATAATTAACCAAGGCAATACTGGCATTGCTGAGAAAAAGGTCAACCTGAAATGACCTTTTCAGAGACAGGTAAGAATATATAATGTTTGGTATCATTTGGAATGAAATTAAGTGAAACAGAATCCATTGGCTAGAAAAAAGTCCCATCCAGCAGTTGCGAGGCTTTTATCAAAGGATTATTTTGTGCTCAAAACAGCACACCATAAGCCTGTGTAGGTTTTATAAGTAAAAAAGTACAACCTCCTAGATCCTACATGCAAATATTTTCAAGACATCTGTAATTTATTTCAAATTATGAAGATGAAAAAAAAATGTTAATTTTTCCTCAGGACTGAATCTTTGACTTTGATGTAAATATTTAAAGCCATGATAATTTATTACTTTTTTTCTATGTTATCCTCTGCATAAAATATCAATTTGTGTTTTTGTTATTCTTGGAAGTGAACAAAACTTTAAAAAGTAACAGGAAGTAAGAAAAGAAGAGGTTGAAAGCTAATTTAAAATTACTCTGACCTTGTATTGAAACTGTTTTTAACATTTGAAATTTAAAAACAAAAAACTGAAATAAAATCTAAAGTCATCACAAACTTTTGAGAGTATAGAAAATTTTTTTTTGTAAATTACTTACTGGCTGGAAATCAAATTACATAAAGAATGCTTAAGAGCATCATATTGTGCAAATGCTTTGACCAGTGTGATTTTGATACATGTAATTATGTTATGAAGGCATGAGAAAAGGACTGATGTTAAAACAGTGTATCACATTTGTTCTCATATGCCAATTGTAATGTATTAACTCTCTACCGGTCAGCCTGAACAAGCCAATAGCTGATAAGCTCCGCCTACTTTCACCTTGTATTATAACGTGTACTCTTGTAGTATCAAATTAGAATAGAATTAGTGACAGAACTAAACAGTGTTACTTTATTTTACCCATGCTGTCCAACAACTTCCCAAGATATTACATTGGCGACGAGGATGGGATCGTGTCATAGAAGGATTTACTTTTAAAATAAAAAGGACATCTTCAAGAAAAAGTGTTTGTGGCTATTTTATAAAATCAAGAATCTGTTCTCAATCTTTCAAGATGGCATCTTCTTTTGAACTGCCAGTGCCGCAGCCTTTTAAAGTTGTAGGACAAAACACCAACTTGTCAAGTGCATGGGACAGTTACATAAAACGCTTCAATTATTACATACACGCAGCTGGGATTACTAAAGATGAAAGAAAAAAAGCTCTATTGTTACACCTCGGAGGAGAAGAATTGCAGGACATTTATGAAACAACATTAAACCAGGAACATAATTATGAATTAACAGTTCAAGCGTTCACACAGTACTTCAACCCAAAGAAAAACATCGCCTATGAAAGACATTGTTTCAGACAAGAAAAACAAAATCCTGATGAAACTGTGGACAATTATATTGTGAGACTCAAAAAACTTTCTTTAACATGTGACTTTCCAGAAAATACCATAGAGGACATGATTCGTGACCAAGTACTCGAACACTGCTATTCCAAGGAGCTGAAAATTAAATTTCTTCGTGAGCAAGACCTTACATTAGAAAAAATACAGCGCATCGCACGCACAACAGAACTTGCAGATCTTCATGCAAATAAAATGCAAAATTCAACAACAAACGGAATGCACCAGCAGCGACCAGACAAATCTACAGAATACAGTCATGATGAAGTGAGTCATCTAAAGCGCCAGCAAACAAAACAACGGAAACAGTACCAGCCAAGAGCAAGACCAGCACCTAAACCAGCACAGTTCAAGACCTGTTATCGTTGTGGTGGAAAAGGTCATCTGGGCCATGAATGTATTAAATCGCGCAATATTGTTTGTAACAAATGCAGGAAACAGGGTCACTTTGCAAATATGTGTAAATCAAAGAAAAAGCAAGTGCACTACGTCAATGATGAACAAGTTTCTGAAAATCCAAGTTGTAAAGAAAAGGAATATGCGTTCAATTTAAATTCAGAAATTAAGGTTCCATATATAGAAGTTGAAATTGAAGGAATTAAATGTAAACTGCTCATAGATTCTGGATCTAGTGTGAACTGCCTCGACCGTTCTACATTTGAGAAAGTGAAGTCAAAATCTACATACGTCACAAAATCTCATTCAAAGATCTACCCGTATGCACAATCAACACCTTTGAAAATATTTGGAATAAGTGAACTCAATATGAAAATTAATGAAAATGTGACAAAATTAAAATTTCACATCATTGATAGTGAATGCACACCATTGTTAGGCCAACAAAGTGCTGTTGATCTCGGATTACTTAAATTTTGTGTAAATAATGTCACTACAAATCAAAACAACGTCGAAAATATCATATCAGAATTCAGTGACCGATTTCAAGGTCTTGGGAAACTCCAGAACTTTCAATTAAAGTTAAATATCAACAAAGAAGTTAAACCAATTGCTCAACCAAATCGAAGAATTCCATTCAAAATGCGACAGCAAGTTCAAGAGAAAATAAAACAACTTCTGGATGCTGAAGTCATAGAAAAAGTTGAAGGAGCCACACCATGGGTATCACCCCTTGTTGTTATTCCCAAGAGCAATGGAGATATAAGAATTTGTGTAGACATGCGACAAGCGAACACCGCTATTGAAAGAGAACGCTTTCCTATGCCAAACATAGATGAAACGTTAGAAGAACTGGGTGGAGCAAAATACTTCACCAAATTTGACTTAAACATGGGCTATCATCAGATAGAGCTCGACGAACAATCCAGAGAAATAACGACTTTCGTCACAAATGATGGAATTTATCGTTATCGTCGACTAATGTTTGGAATATCATGTGCCTCAGAAGTCTACCAACGTGTGATACAACACACTCTTCAAGACATCCCGAATTGCAAAAACATTTCGGATGACATACTTATATATGGTAATACCAAAGACGAGCATGATGCAACTTTGCGTAAAGTTCTACACCGTCTTCGAGAGAAAAACTTAACTCTCAACAAAGAAAAGTGTGAGTTCTGCAAGACAACGATAAAGTTCATGGGTCATACTCTCACTGCTAATGGACTAATGCCGCAAGATGAAAAGATCAAGGCTGTATTGAACACCAAACAACCCCAGAATGTGAAAGAGGTGAAATCATTTTTAGGACTGTTGAATTACTGCTCGAAATTTCTTCCAAACTTTGCGACTGTGTCGGAACCGATCAGGAAACTCACAAGAAAAAATATTACGTTTGAATGGGGAAAAGAACAACATTCAGCTTTTGAACAGTTAAAATCACTGTTAACTAGCGCAAATGTCATGGCATTCTACAACTCAAACGCCGAAACAACCATAGCAGTTGATGCCTCACCATATGGTCTTGGATCAATATTGTTTCAGAAACAAAGTGATGGACACTTTAAACCTGTAGCCTATGCAAGCAGGACATTAAATGAAGTCGAAAGACGTTACAGTCAAATTGAAAAAGAATGCTTGGCAGTTACCTGGGGAATAGAAAAATTTCGAACATATGTCTATGGACTGACATTTAAAGTGATCACCGATCACCAGCCTCTTATCAAGATCTTTAAACCGACACACAAACCTTCTGCTAGACTGGAACGAATGTTGCTTCAACTTCAAAGTTACAAATTTACTGTTGAATTTCAACCTGGAGCACTAAACCCAGCTGATATTCTCTCAAGGTCAATGTCCGTTCAAGAAGATTGCAAAATCTCAAGTATAACAGAAAAATACATGGATTATGTTTACGAGAATGCAGTGCCCAAAGCTATGACCTTAGATCAAATTGATAAGGAGTCATCTCAGGACAAATTCATTCAAGAACTAATTGAGTGCATTAAACATGATAAATGGCCTAAGCATGAGCAATTCAAAACATTCTTCAAAATACGCAATGAACTATCCATTCACAACAACAGTGTATTACGTGGAAACAGACTTGTAATTCCACAGGGACTCAGATCAAGGGTATTACAACTAGCTCATGAAACGCATCAAGGGATAGTAAAAACAAAACAAATGCTCAGAGAAAAAGTTTACTGGCCTGGAATTGATGATGAAATCGAAACACTTATTAGAACGTGCTACCAGTGCCAACTAGTTTCAAACCCTGCTCAGCGCCCACCAATCACACCTACAGAATTACCTGAGTCACCCTGGACAACTGTAGGAATGGATCTCACAGGACCATTTCCCGGAGGAGAATATATCCTAGTCGTAATAGACTACTACTCTCGCTTTCCAGAAATTGAAATCATGAAATCAATCACTTCACGTGCCATTATTCAAAGGCTGATGAAAATATTTGCAACACATGGATTACCATCAGTGATCAAAACGGATAATGCACCCAATATGGTATCTCAAGAACTTACAAACTTCTTCACAGCAAATGGAATTAAGCATCACCGCGTCACACCTTACTATCCGCAAGCTGCAGGATTAGTTGAAAATTTCAACAAGACGTTATCGAAATGCATTAAAACTGCAGTTGTAGGAAAGAAAAACTGGCGTATCGAAATCTACAAATTCCTAATGACGTACAGGACTACCCCACACACATCAACAGGAGCCGCGCCTACAAAATTATTGTTTAATAGGACTGTGAGAAACAAACTACCGCACTTTGAGAAAAAGAAAAACGACTTGGAAGTTAGAAAAAAGGACTTTTCTCAAAAACTTAAAATGAAAAAACACGCAGACAGACGGGCAACTACCCGCATTATATCATACAGACTTGGACAAAGAGTTTTAGTTCTGAACAAGAACTGTGGAAAATTAGATTCAAAATGGAGCAATGAAATATATACTGTTATAGGTCAAAAGGGAAATCAAGTAAAGCTGAAATCTAGACACAGTGACATACTGAGAAGGCACCTGTCTCAGATCCGACCATTTTATCAAAACTAGACTGTCAGAGATATTTTCAATGAAAACAAACTGACCTACACTTGAAATCTTAGTGCTGAGAAAATTAACAACAGACCACAAAATGTGATTACTCTAGATTAAATGGCTATTAACTTAGTCATTCAAATCTTGGCAGATAAACATTAACATTAATTAGCCAGCCATATTTCCTGAGAAATGTTTACAATTATCTTCGTTTATTGCTAGTTTATTTTACACCTCTTTGATAAATTACCATTTACAATCGGAATGACTCGCATATTATTACAATGCTTTCTTTTCAGGGATCTTTCTAGAGTTCATGAACTGTTTAAATTTATAGCATATTATCCTTCTGAGAAAAAGGCGGATGTAATGTATTAACTCTCTACCGGTCAGCCTGAACAAGCCAATAGCTGATAAGCTCCGCCTACTTTCACCTTGTATTATAACGTGTACTCTTGTAGTATCAAATTAGAATAGAATTAGTGACAGAACTAAACAGTGTTACTTTATTTTACCCATGCTGTCCAACAACTTCACAAGATATTACACCAATGCAGTTTTTACATGGACATTGTATACATTGGTATTTCCTTATACCACATTTTTGTCTCATTCATGTCCTCATAAAACCTTTGTACTTAAAGAACACTTAAATATTTACTGCCTTGCCATTATGACTTTGCACATTTGAGATGCAAATGTAACATGGATACAGAAAAAAATTACATCACTTGTTGTTTGATGCCTGTTGACGTTTCATCTTGAGATCTGCTCACTGCAAAACCATTGATTCTAAGAGCTGCTGTTGTCCTCTATGTTATTCTGTGCAGGAACATTAAAAGAAATGACTGCTAAAGATGTGATGGAAAGTCAAGAAAGAGTAATCATTCTTGTTTAGCTGGAGCTTTTTAAGTGGCCGTATTTTCACATTGTATGTAACTATGTAATTTAACAGTTTCCTCGACTATTGCCAGGTGGAACTTGTTTCCAAAACCTAAACAGAACATGAATCTTTCCTATCCAAGAATACATCAGTATATTACAGATAACAATAAGTGATGAAAATAAGTGATAAAATTGTAACAACATTTGTACCACTCACAGACTCCCTGTATCTATATTATCCTGCATCTTGAAAAGAAAGTTATCACCAAAACAGTAATTTAGAGCATCATACAAGGTATGCAAGCTAATTCTTGGATTAGGATAGTTTTTTTGTACCAGAAAGAAGTATAAGGCTAGCATATAAACTATTTTTTTCCTCTACTGAAAGAACTGTATGATAAGTTTAAATAAAGTTTGCTTGATGAAATCTTACAGGGACAATCTCAATTCTTTGTTACCAGTGTAACATATCCAGTGTTCCCAGGGTACTTCATTCAATGTATTGTCCTAGTCACACCCTGTTTTTAAATGAGCTGATGTTATTAAATTTTTGTTTGAGAAATTCCTGTAACCTTCATTTTTTTACCCTCAGATACTATTTTAGAGCAAACACTAGTATCTATCCCTTGGTTGATTAATTCTGATCTTACAAATCAGAAGCTACAGATTTCAGACAGGTTTAAAATACAGATAAGTAATTTTTCCTGAGGCCGATGAAGTTCCTATACCAATCAAAAGATTTGTGGGTGTTAAACAGTGTACCTGATGCTAATTTGATTATAGACCATTTACCTTTCAGTATCATGCTCACATGTTACTCTGCTTCCACTAAAAGCATCACTTAGTTCAATGACATGTCTTTCATTAGCACAGGGCCAAACAGCCTATTGTTTAGTGTGGTGAAAAGTCATGTTATTCTACAGATAAAATGACCTAGGTACTGGCTCTGACATTTATACCAATGTAATACTCTCTAAGCAAATTCCAACATGATGTTATACTATTTCTGTAAACAGTCAAGTCATGATACTGGTGGTGTTCTAGAAAGGCTTCAGTCTTGTTAAGCAATGCTGGGTCAAGTGCTCTCTAAAAGAGAGCATAGTTATATAGTTTAAAAATTTATTTAAATGTTGGCCTTAAGGTCAATGTTTGTCTTATTAAGCAGATTTTAATAAGACACAAAAAAATAAAGACTAAGTAAAGAAGTTTATATTTCCTGGGACAAAACAGATCTTCATAAATATTTGTGTGCAGCAGAAAAAAAGTGCTGTTCTGGGCTTTATGACACTTGCAAATGTAATAACTTTATGTACATTGTATTGCTTCAGGAGAAGACAATGCCTCTTTTGGGGCAAGACAATGTTACTTCAGGGGCAAGTCAACACTGCTTTAAGGGCAAGTCAATGCTGTTTCAGGGGCAAGTCAATGCTGCTTTAAGGGCAAGTCAATGCTGCTTTAATGGGAAGTCAATGCTGCTTTAATGGGAAGTCAATGCTGCTTTAATGGGAAGTCAATGCTGCTTTAAGGGCAAGTCAATGCTGCTTTAAGGGCAAGTCAATGCTGCTTTAAGGGCAAGTCAATGTTGTTTCAGGGGCAAGTCAATGCTGCTTTAAGGGAAAGTCAATGCTGCTTTAAGGGCAAGTCAATGCTGCTTTAAGGGCAAGGAACAAGACAATGCTGCTTCAGGAGCAAGCCAATGCTTCTTCAGAAGCAAGTCAATGCTGTTTTAAGGGCAAGTCAATGCTGCTTCAGATTCAAGTCAATGCTGCTCCAGAAGCAAGTCAATGCTTCTTTGGGAGTAAGTCAATGCTGCTTCAGCTGCCTCATAAGCAAATAATGCTGCATCTTAATGTTCTTAGTCAATGCTGATTCTGGAGGAAGTCAATTCTGTTTTGGGAGCAAGTAATTGCTGATATATGATAACAGCAATGGTGTACCTGGAGCAAATCAATGCTGCTTCAAAGGCAAGGACTTCACTGTAATAGTATCATCTATTTTTGTTGTAACAATTGTTAATTTTAGTTTTAACTTTTCTTTCTGTGTTGTTTCTGACTGAGACATCACTTCAGAAATGACTGTTGCCTCTTCAAGTAGATTTCTAAATTTTGTTCATTTCCTTTGACATGTATTATTGAGTTTCTAAGTAATTTATTAATAACTATAGAATTTTAAGATTTAAAGACTGTACATTCTTTTAAGAAATAATAATATAAAAGATTATGTTTCAAGTACCCTCTCCTTGTATCCAAACATATTCTATATATTATTACTTATCAAAATCTTTTAAGTTTCTAAGGATGTGAAAATTATCTGTCTGTTTAATTTCTGTAACTCCTACAGTTAACAAAGACATAAAAGTTATCTAACTGTCAAACATTTTCAAACTCTTAGATTTTACATTTAATTTATTATGTCTGGCTGGCAGACAGGTGTTCCCTTCACATTTTTTGCTTGTGATTAGCATAATCTTCCATCATGTTCAAATAGGTCAGTTACCAATATCTTTATAAATAATGATTTGCATTTTACAAACATGCTTTTTTGTGTGTATATTTATTTGTTGTTTTTGTTGGAGGGCATAGGGTAGGGGTTATTTCTTGCTTAAAAAAACACATACACGAAAAGCAAAACAACAAACAAACAAAAACACACACACAAGTCTTTTATCATTTTAATGAAACTGTTGGAACATGACTGTTATTGAAAAAGAAAATTATAAGAAATACTATGTGCAATTGGTACATACACTGCATTTCATAATCTACCATATTGTTTCTTATTAGTGCCCAGGACCTCTGCTCCTTCTGATATTACCTGGCTATTGATTTCAATGTCATGAGTCAAAAATTATTTGCATACAAAAAGTTACTCCAAATGAACACCAAAATAACTCTAAAAGTAACTGTTAATAACTAACACCTTTGTTTTAACATTTAAAAGACAACTAAATAATTGAACTGTGACAGTGTGTCAAACTAGTTCTTATCAGTGCCCCACTTTTAGAAACTGCAATGTCCCTGGGGGCACTTATAAGAAACAATATGGAAGACTTGAAATACAAAGAGCATATGGAATACAATGAGGAATGACTATAACTGCTTAAAGTGACTGGGAGCAGACAAATGTATGTGTTACTTAAAGTGACTGGGAGCAGACTAATGTATGTGTAACAAAGACTTGCAGTTTGACTAACAGAATGATAAAACGTGTTATTTTTTTGTTCTAAATAAGATCATTCGAGAAGAAGTATTAACAATTGGTCTTAATAGTGGACCTTCTTTGTTCTCAATTTTAGACTTTGGAGCTTTTATATTGATTAATTTTAAATGGTTTTAGCAGAGTGATGGCTTATGTAGGCATTTTTAAAAAAAAATTTCAGAATCCACAAGGTCTTGAGTTTAGATATTTAATGTGCAATGTATCCTACTGGACCTTTATCATTTTTTTTCCCAAATCAGGACCCTGGTCAAAATTTGCTTCTCCCCAGGGGTCACCTTATTTTTTTTAAAAGCTTTTATAGAAAAAAATTGAAAGACCTTATTGTCAAAAACCATAAGGCCTCAGTTGACCTGAATATGTATGTAGGTCACTTGCTAGGACCTCTACTTTTGGTGGGGTTTGAGGTCAGTGGGATCAAGGTCATTGAGGCTAAAAATAGATATTTTGACTTTTTGTCATAGAGTCTTTATTTTTTTTTACTGATATTTTAGATATTTCAAATATACATCAGACACCATGCCTGAATACTGGGATCAAGGTTATCAGGATTTAAAATAGATTTTTCTTCTATTTCTTCTTTATTACACATACATCCTTCATTTATTGACCAATATCTTAGATATTTGGTATGTAGGTTTTTTTGCATGGACCTCAACCCTTAGTTTGGGTTTGAGGTCATCGATCAAGGTCATCGAGGCTAAATATTAGGGATGTCAATGAATCTGGATTTTGGTATTAAGATATTCATATGAAATATTCTTATAGGAAATGTGATTGTTTCTGAATGTCCGAATTTTGGTATCCAAACACCTATACACCTATGATATTGACATAGTTGCTCCTGTTTTATTAAATTACTTTGATCCATTCATCAGATATGATTTGAAATTCATTTTATACCAATCTGATATGTTCAAGCTTTTAGCACAATAAAGTTAGTTACATTAAATAATCAAATTTCATGATTTAGTTCCCTTGATTACATCCGGTTGATTAATGACTTCACTTACTTGCGGATCTTTGAGAAGGGGGATTTTAACCTTTTTGTTTGATTGAAATAAAGCTTTAATATGAGAACAGATATAACAAGAAATCGGTAGAATCAAATGCTCCCTGAATAAATGCCAATTCCAAAAGGCTATTGTTTAATATGTATTTTTTTTTAAGTATGAAAAATAACAAAGGGCAATAACTCCTAAATCATGCAAAGTAGAGTTACGGTTCTTGCACACTGCACTTTTCCTCATAAAGATCTATCTACCAATAAAGTTTCATGTTAATATCTCTTATACATTGTGAGATATGCCCCAGACAAAAAATAAGTATGAGAAATTTCAAAAGGCAATAACTCAAAAATTAATAAAGCAAGAGTAATGGTTCTTGTGCAGTGCACTGCTCATCAATGAGATCTATCTACTTATGTAGTTTCAAGTTGATAACTCTTATACTTTGTGAGATATGCCCCGGACAAAAATAAGTATGAGAAATTTCAAAGGGCAATAACTCAAAAATTAATAAAGCAAGAGTTATGGTTCTTGTGCATTGCACTGCTCCTTAATGAGATCTAACTACATATGAAGTTTGGTCTTGATATCTCTCATAGTTTTTGTGTTATGCTCCAGGCAAAATTATGATGAACGGACGAATGGACGGACGGGACGGACAGATGGACAAAGAGGCAACTATGTGCTCACCCTTCAGGGAGCATAAAAATAAAAAAGACTGTCATAATTATACATACGGTATTCATTTTAAGTAAATGATCTGAGTGAAGGAAGTGCTATTGAGGCTTTCATCCTATGTAATTGTGATACTGTGAAATCGTTATTATTTGTGGGACACAAATTTTTGTGGATTTCGTGGGTCAGCTCAACCATGAAATCAAATGCAAACGAACAATTAGTATCCAAAAAAATGCAACTGAAGAAGCCGGAGCATTCTGTTTATATACATGTCCATTGTTACAGTAAGCATTGCTAGATTTCTGTCCACTGTCATTTTAGTGGCGTGAAAACTAGGATTCTATTTTTTTGCTTTTTTTATTTGTAAAAAGCATATGACGTGTGAGGCTAATTTTAATTTGAGGTCGCTGCATCACAGATGAAATGCCAACATATACACATCTGTTAATTGATACAGAAAGAGTTTTACGTACATTTTATAGATCGAAAACAAAGATGCGATGTATGACAATAAACTACAACTGACATTTCATGCCTGTTAATTGAGACATCGGGTACGCACATTTTATGGATCAAAAACAAAGATGCGATGTATGACAATAAACTATAATCGACACTTCATGCCTATTGAGACATTGGGTATGCTAATTACCATAGCAATGCATCTTTGCTGGTTTAATAGGATGATGATCATGTTTTTCTGCAAGTGTATGCAAGTTAGCAGCGTAGTTATGGAATATTGCTTTTTTTTTCACCTGGAAATTAAAATCCATGAAATTTAAGACCCCACTAAATAGTCAGTTTGCCTTGAACCACGAAATTTTATGCCCACGAATATAAATGATTTCACAGTAATGTCTTTATGCAAATTTAAATGTCTGTAAATTTGGGGTCTTTATTGGATTAACAATACATCAAACAGAATTACTTTGCACCTATAAAGTTCTGCTGCAATTACCTTAAGTGTTAAAGAACAAACATCCCAACTGACTGCAAACTGCCACAATCAAATAGCAAACTGACGCACATTATAAAAACAAATTTGCTGAAAAACAAAGTGTTGCTTAATTACATTTTCAGAAGTCTGGTAATCTTGACAAAAATGTTTCTGGAAATCTAATTGATAAATTTTACTGTTTTGTGCAAATATTCCAATTCAGAAATCAGATTCAAATATTTGTAAGAATGCTAATATTCGAATATTCATTGACATCCCTACTAACTAGAACTATCACTTAAGGTGATTAACACCCCCACGTGGGTGCTTGATACTGGAACTGGAAAGCTTAGAATCAATGGCATAAAGTGACATAAGAAACATGGAAATATGTATATATTTTATATCTAATAATACTGTATACAGAGAAAACAATTACCGGTAGACCATTGAACTGTATATGTTCTAGTAGAACTAGCACGCTCTAGCTGATCTCTTCTGGAAGCATTCACGAGCTTTACTTCAAACATGATCATCATCAAATTTTACAAGTACATATTTGGGCTTGAATGCATCCTTATCCATCTGGGAATAAATCCCCATTCCTGTAACTCATGAGGTATCATCCAGAAACTGTTTTTCTATTCTTAGTTGAAGTGAACAGTGACCTTGATCCAACTGGCCCAATTTTCAATCCCAAGCGTTGCCTTTAGAGAAACTGTCTTTAAAGAAAGTTTCATCACAATATCTCATTCATAACTCAAGTTATTTAGCAGAAACCTTTTTTTTATTTTTAGTAACAGTGACCTTGACATTGACCTCAGCAGCCCCAAAGTCAAACTTGACCTGTATTTTATGATGTTACACCTGTGTACCAAAAATGGTTTAAATCTGTCAAGCCTTTCATGAGTTATTATCCGGAAACCAGTTTTTCTATTTTTAGTTTAAGCAAACAGTGACCCTGACCCAACTGGCAAAATTTTCAATCCCAAGCATCATCTTCATAGAAGCTACCTTTACAGCAAATTTCATCACAATATCTCATTCCTAACTCAAGTTATTGAGCAGAAATCATTTATTTTTTATTTTTAGTAACAGTGACCTTGACCTTGGCCCCAACAGCCCCAATATCAAACTTGACCTGTATCCTGTGATGTTACACCTGTGTACCAATAATTGTTTAAATCTGTCAAGATTTCATGAGTAATCATCCGGAAACTATTTTTCAACCATTTTACTATTTTTAGTAACAGTGACCTTGACCTTGGCCCCACCAGCCCCAATATCGATGTTACACCTGTGTACCAAAAATTGTTTATATCTGTCAAGCCATTCATGAGTAATTGTCCTGAAACCGTTTTTCTAATTTTAGTCACAGTGACCTTGACCTTGGCCCCAACAGCCCCTATATCAAACTTGACCTGTATCTTATGATGTTACAGCTGTGTACCAAAAATTGTTTAAATCTGTCTAGCCTTTCATGAGTTATTATCGGGAAACCATGACGGACAGACGGACGGACCGACCGACGGAAATCTGTCTAGCCTTTCATGACTTATTGTCCGGAAACCATTTTTCTATTTTTAGTAACACTGACTTTGACCTTGGCCCCAACAGCCCCAATATCGAACTTGACCAGTGTATCTTATGATGTTTACAGCTGTGTACCAAAAATTGTTTAAATCTGTCTAGCCTTTCATGACTTATCGTCTGGAAACCATGACGGACCGACAGACTGACCGACCGACAAGCTTACTCCTATATACCCCCTCAAACTTTGTTTGTGGGGGTATAAAAATAGGTTTTTCTACTTTCTGTCATAGAGTATCAAGGTCACCAAGGCTGAATATAGATTTTTCTACTTTTTGTTTTAGAGCCATTTATTAACCAACATCATAGATATTTGGTATGTAGGTATCATGCATGGACCTCCACCATTGGGTGGTGTCTGCAGTCACTGGGGTCAAGGTCAAGATTACAAGGATTAAAAATATATTTTCTAACTTATGTCATAGTGTTATGCTTGCATTCAATTCATCATGGGTTCCAAAGTTCTGGTCCATGAGTAATGGGACTCAGGCGAGCGATTTAAGGCCATTATAGCCCTCTTGTTTAAACAAATGGATCAGTTTCTTATGTGGAGCTTTACTATAGCTTCAAATTTGACAAGAACATGAACAGTAAGAGATTACTGTTTTAGAGTATTAACTTGTTTCAGTGACTTGGCAATTTGGTTTATTCCTTGCAGCAACAGAAATTAAATATATTTCCCATGGGTCTCTTCTTCTCTCATAGAAACTCTTATGATAACTGCAAGCTGTAAAATTTAAATATCAACTTCTGCAGGAGGAAATTATACAACAAACTAACATTAGACTCTCTTGAAGCTAAAAGAAATTACCTTTACAGTTGACACATACTGTCATATTTTCACTGTAAAAGGCAAAAGATTCCAATAAGATAAGAGTATAAATTTGGATTTAGGTTCTAACTTAACATGAAATTACAGCATGTTATTTCAGAATATATCAGAAACTAACATGAAATTTTTACCAAGGAACCACAATCTTTTATTTAATTTTTCAATGGAGCACATGGATCACCTATTATTCTCAAGTGTGCAATTTATTTTTATTCTTCACTCTGCTGATATATTTCAGATACAGTTATTTCAATGTTGAAGGTTAATTTCTGTTAGCCTTTTTCAGTGAGATGAATGGGCAAAACATTGATGAGAAAATGTTTATCTCTAAAATGATTTTCTTAGAAATTGTTGCTATAAACTGCAAATTTCCCATGACTTAAAAACATTGTCTGCTGAAAGAAATGCTAAATCTATTTTGGTTCAGCTCTATTTCTGTCTCAGATTATAAAGAGAGTATTTTGTCATGCCTGTGTAAGCTTAGTTTTAAGTTATCAACCAAGGTGACAAAAAAGAAATTACCTCTTGCAGTAGGTTTTAAATAACTCACCAGGAAACACAACAAAAGTAAGATTATAGAAATGTAGAGACTATGAGCCAACCTTAAGGTTTGAAGTCCAACTCCCAACCCCTAAAAACACCCCACCTCCATGCTGTCATTGTGTGGAAAGTGTCTATTTCACCAATATTTCCAGAAAGAATGAGTGTACGTATCATTATCTCCCATTACAAACTGCAAAGTTGTATAGGAGAAAATACAGTGGTTTACAAGTCAATGATTGATGTCGACTGATGAGCAATCCAATTTATTGTTACTTACATCAGTAAAGATTCTTTTCAAACTTGTTTCGGTAAGTCTTAAGTGTCAAGATGAATTCAATTGTTTGAATAAAAAAAATAAAATAAAATAAAAAATGATTTTTACCACCGGTTAGAACTGAACCAATCAGCTGGGTGGATTATCATAGCAAATGGTTGAAAAAACAAACATTAGTTTGTCTCCACAAAAAAAGAGTTTCAATTAGCTTAACGAAAATCAGAAATATGTCTATCAAATTTCAGTTGCCATGGCAACAGTTACTAATTTTGAAACAAAAGCTTGATATAAACCTTACAGTTAGACAAACTGACATTTTAATCATCTCAATATTGATGTCTGAATTTTAAAATACCCATGTTTTTGCATGACGACAGAGATGAAATTATATTTTCTAATGACAAAATTAGAAACAATATTCAAATATCAAATGCAGTCTAAAAAATTTCAACAAAAGTCGGAGTTTCAAGAAAATTAAACTCATTAAATTCAAGAAACAGTCATTAAAAATGAAGCTGTTAAAAATACATTCTTTTCAGTTGTGAAAATTTGAACAGTAAATTAAGTAAACAAAAACATTCCGTAACATTTTATTTTTTCACTAATCTGAGTTATTATCAATTAATACAATTTTGATAGGGCATAATAAAAATTACTTTTTACTGATTCTGCTTCAACCATATGTATTTTGTTGTATATTTATTGCTTTGGAAATACAGAGAAAATTTGTCAAGTTCTTTTGATTTTTTAATGTAGAAATTCAGGGAACCAGTACCAAAAGCTTTAATGTACTTGAAACTGAAAAAAAAAGCTTTCCCATTTGTCAGATATTTCTGGTGAAAGATGAAAGTGAATGTTTATCTGCTAGGATTGCATGGAAGAAAACAAGTACTGCATTACAATGATAACATACCATACAGCTCAAAGAAAACAGACAAAAGTGCTTGCAACATGCAGATAAAGGTGGCTGATCTGTCTGTAGCCTGAAAGGGGACCACACAAGGTAACATTATTTGCAGACAAGTTCCAGAAGTTACTTAAAACTACTTCATACCGAAGATATATTTAAGTATTTAGGTTAAACAGGGGTAATAATACTGCCACTGATGATTTACAGGGAGGTAGAATAATTACTGAGACACTACAGAGGTTAAGAGATCTTGAACCCTACAAACAGTTATGTGGTTTGTAATGGCACATCTTTTTGCCCCCAACATATTTCATTTAAGCACCTGAACAATATTCAAACCAAAGAAGACAAATGTCATCTTACATGTGTCACAGTTATACAGTGAGAGTATATCAAACAAGAGAGTCATGATGTCCCTTAACCACTTACCTGAGTATGATTGCTCAAAATGACGAATGCAATGTAATTAGACTTTTACTCAAAATTCAAAAAAGAATAAGATGCTGTGATTCAAATATGCAAAGCCTTAGTCTATCTGGTTTATGAAAAGAAGATTTCATAAGGTTTCCTACATATCTCTATGTAAAGCCTGTGACTTTCTTCTAAAAAGCTGAAAAAATGAACCGGAGTTCATAATATGATCAATTTTGGTAGCGGTTTACTAGAGGATGCTACAAACCAAAATATCAGTACTTTTGGCATGGTTCCTTATCTAATACTATATAAAACATTTGACACTGGAAGAAAAGCCAATAATGACCTAAGTTTGAAGAATCACTGTAGTCCACATGACATACAAAATTTCAGAGCTCTGCTCTAAGCCTTCAAGTGATTTCAAGCATGAATTCTTAAAACATTTTCCACAATAAGTCCTTGTAAAACATGTCTATATAAGATTATGTAAAACACCTGACCTCCAGGATTGAGCAAATAATGACCCAAGTGTCAAAGCTGGTACTTCAAGCCAAATTTCAGAACTCTGTGGTTTGTGGTTTCAAACAAGAAGAATTTTAAGTTTTCATACACATTTTTATATAAAACATGTGACCCCTCGGTGGGAAAAATAGTGACCCAAGGGACATAATTTGAAAAAAACTTGGTAGAGGACAGTAATTACATATATTCAGAATTTGATTTGTACCAAAGTTACAGGTACTTTCAAAGACATTTAGAAAAATTTCAAATACTATAAAATGTAAACTGATACCAAGGCATGGCATCGGGGAATTTTTTTTTGATATTCAGAGAAAGGTACTGCTCAGACATTTATCTGCTGCTGTACAAAATGAATTGTTGCCTATCATTATTATTATGTTCAATAATGTTTATAATTATTTATCCCTGCAGGAGCCGAACAAATACATCGTTACCATGAAGAAAGGCTGAGAGAGTCATGACGTCAATCCCTCCAGTATTCACTACCTTCTCCATCATTGCTACTCAGTACAAATGTACCTCAAGCATTAAAACATACTTAACTTGCCAAAATTTATCTTCCATTTTGAAGAGTCTCAAGTACGACAAATCTACCTCCAGTATTGAAGAACTTTTTTTTGAAAATTACGAAGTCTGTCTTTATAAGTACAGTTCATTTTAATCAAAATAAAAAAAAAGATACCTAAACCTGACATTTAATACACTAGTGTTTGCATCAGAAAAGGACAGAATGTCAACCTTTATTTATCATAATGCAATGTAAGCCCTTCTTCTGTCAGACTGCAGACTTTTTAAAGTATAATCACAGAACACAGAACTCCACTTGCAGTATGCACAGGTACAATACAAAGAAGGAAACAAAAGGATTTAAAATATCAGTAAAACAAAACTTTTATGAAGAAGAAGTATAATGCTGTTTGAACCAAGTTATATTATAAGACAATAAACTGCTGTTAGAAGAATCTGGTACATTCAATCAGCAAGCCCAGAGTGTTTACTTTGGAGTTATAATTTGGCATTTTATGTGGCTTTTTTTTTTCATTAAAGTCTACATGACAAAAAATCAAGTTTTAAAGAATAAAGCAGGGTCTTTCATACAGAAATTTGAAAGACCCTGAATAAAGTCCATATGGGGCCGATGTCGGTGCAATATAAAAAAGCGATGCTGATATTCCATCATTTACCCGATATCGGTCCGTTATGGTTATGTTTGCTGGGAATATATAATGACATTGACGGTTGCAGGTACCAACAACATGTAAGAATTAAAAAGTCCCCTAATTCTTGCAACATGTGAAGTTCTACTATATCAACTTGTGCCAAATTTCACCTTACTATGAATGAAAGCTGCCGGCTCTCTCTGAGGTGACTGGTTTCATTGTAAGTGGTTTCTTAAATAAGTTGTGAATACTAGCACTGCAATCAGCTTATTTTTATTAGTATGATACTATTTCCCTACCAATATTACTTTTTCACAGTGCAGATCTAGAGGTTAGTGCAAAAAGGTTCTCCAAGCTGTTGAATAAAGAAGCAGATAAAACTCTCTGGCTTTCACACCTCAAGATATACTCTTTCCACAACCAACATTACGTGCGCAACTTGACCAACAACTGAAAAATATTGAGGAGGCACTGTGTCCAGGGGTAGAGGGCAGGGCTCCAGATCCAGAGGTCATGGGTTCGAATCCCGTCAGAGGCAAGATTCTCTCACGATCTTCACATTCCTCCACACTGCACGAATACTGGTATGGAACCCATGAAGCAGTCATCAAGACTGATAAACCTAAGTTGTAAGAACTTGTATCGCAATCGATGTAAAATAAATGAGTCTAATTTAATTAAACTGAAAAATATCCATGGGTCCAGAACCCAGGTATTGCAATCTGCACTATGCTATTAATGATTGATAAGAAACTTTGACTTTGATCTAAGTATAACTGTCCTGATTAATATACTGATGTCAGAATATCTTCATTCTTTCACCATACTTTTTTCTTTTAAACCTTCTCAGGTTTATTATTTACTTTCCACAAATTCCTTACGCTCAGAAGTTAATAAAAAAACAAAGTTTTCCCAAAGTGCTTCAATTATCTTTTATCTAAACCTCTTAAAAGATAAAACAGATCTCATTCCAAAATTAATTGAACTGTAATACTGTTGCAATAAAGACGACATAACTAATTTACTTGGCTCCTGGCAGGTCTATATTACCATCCTGACCACCAGTATAAAGTGTGGAACCAGACAAAATAGGTACCAGAAGAAATAGATACCAGACAATTAGGTACTAGCAAAAACAAGGGACTGCCAGACTAGCATGCAAAGTATATGGTAAACAGGGGTAAAAACTTGCTGTTTTAGTTTTTAAGATGTTCAAAAACTACTTCAAAGGGAAATGTGCATAAGCAGCATAGACAATTTTCTAATAATTTTCTGTTGTGTATTCCTGATTTTTACAGTCATCTGTCTTGTGACATTCAAATATCATTTGTTCACAGGGTGACTTTCTACATATATAAAAATCTTAAAGGGGCAAATGTCCTCTGGTGCAGTGTAACAAAGGGGCACATGTCAGTCAGTGCAAGTTTTAGATGAGGGGTGAAAAAGTCCAGAATGCTACAACCTTTTCCAATATCATGTCTGTTTTGTTAGTCTAATTGTTTAGCAAGAATGGACCCCAGTCCTATTCCTCAGAAGAAAATTCCACATTACACCTTGCAAAATTAAAGTGTTTCACTTCAATAGTCTTTGATGTCAAAGTAACCGGTTCATCAAATAGGTAAATTAAGACACATTTAGTAGCTGCATCCTATTGTGTGTCATTTCAGCCAGTAAGAGACTGGCTGTGAGCTGAGACACCAAGGTACAGATGTGGAGGTTTGCGGGTATACTCTAACAGTGAAAAAGAATTCACGTCTGGTTCATACGATCTATTATTCAAAACTCATCAGTAATATACAAGCAAAACAGGAAGTGACGTATAAAACGTCAAGCATTAGCCCGCGTCAAAGAGCGTCAAACCTTACGTTTATATAATGCGCGCTATTTCCGACATTCTGGGGGCCGCGAAATGCTGAAATTACTGTTATAAGTATTTAATCACAAATCACGTTTATAGTCTATGTATGAGTTTTAAAAACTTTATCCCAGAATGCTATGAAACAAAGTCTGTTTATATGATTATCACTAATTAACAGTTTATGCTTAACAATTCACTCCGTCTTGCATAGTTACTTAATTCACTATTGTAAGTCTCTGCAATGTCAATTTCTCACTTAAATTATTTGAATATTCATCACAGTCTACATGTATAAGTCATTTTTAGCACTGTCTCTGTTCGCGAATTTCTATGAAATCACATAATACACGAAGTCTCTGGTTACTTTGAATATCATACTTTAAATCACATCTGTATAAAACTAATTAATGTCTTTCATTGTCATTCATCTCCAATGGGTAGAGTTTCACGATAGGTCGTGTCGTGTAGCCACTTCCGGTACGAATCTTTGCTGCTCTGGTTAATCCGTCTCGTCCTGGCATCAGCTCTTCAACCACTGCTAATTTCCACCGTAATCGCGGACCGTCTTCATGCACCTGCACTACGTCACCAACCCTTATTGTCTGATCGTTATTACCACTTCTCGTATGACGTTCACGTAATGACGTTAAATAATCGGTCTTCCATCTCGCCCAAAATCGGTTTACAAGCTCTCTCTGGATACGAACTCTTTTGGTAAGGGTGTTGTGGTCGGTAATCACGTTATGAATATCTGAATAGTCCAATGGCGTTGTAATCCTCCGTCCATGAAGTAAATGTGATGGGGTAAGCGGTTCTGGATCTAATGCATCTGACGTAACGTAAGTCAGAGGCCGGTCGTTAAGTATGGCTTCAACTTCTGTGAGTGTCGTCTGTAGACTTTCAAATGTAACATATGATCTGCCAAGTATTTTCTTCAGTGATGTTTTCACCAGTCCAATCATCCTTTCCCACCATCCACCAAACCACGGAGATCTATTCGGGATAAATCGCCACTCTGTTCCTGCACTGCTGAGCTGGTCTTTCAAAGATTGCGATTCGAACATAGTCTTCAGTGTATGGGATGCTGCATGATACGTTGCAGCATTGTCGGATACAATTAACTTGGGGAGTGATCGTCTGCTGATAAAACGTCGGAACGCTTGCATGAATGATTCTTCTGTTAGGTCACGCACGAGTTCCAGATGTACTGCTCTGGTAACTGCACAAGTAAACAAACACACGTATGCCTTAGACTCTCGGCCGGAAGTTGAACGGACATAAAGTGCTCCACTGAAATCAATTCCTGTAACTGCAAATGGCGGCGAATTTTCAACTCTGAAGGCTGGTAACGGCGGTGGGTCTGGGGCTGTGTAAGGCTTAGAGTTAACTTTACGGCACGTAGTGATTTCACACATTGACGTAGGGCTGGAATCCAATATTTCTGTCGTATGTGGCAGACAGTTGCACTTGTTCCGGAATGTAGTTGCTTCTCGTGTGCATCAAGTATGATAAGTCGGGTCAGGGGGTGTTTTGCTGGTAACAGAATAGGGAATCGTGTGTTCTCATCTAGTGGTGCGTTGTGTATTCGACCTCCACATCGGATATAATCATTTGTATCAAGGTAAAGTCGTAACTGTCGTACCAACGGTAGTCGTGATTTACCATACTTCAAGTTAAACACTTCTTCGCTGTATGAAGTAAGCTGACACTGTTTAATCAAAGTCATTTCTGCATTTCTAAGTTCACGTACGGTGATCGGGCCGGTAACTCTTGATTGGCGTTGTGCCCTACAATTGTTGTAAAATCGTATGACGTAAGCTGTAACTCTCAGTAACTTGCTGAGTTTGCTAAATCTAGTTATGTCTATCACATCTTCAAACTTACACTCGTTCTGCTTGGAAATGCGGCTTGAAATGTCTTCCTCTGGTCGACTTCCGGATAAACTTTCGGTTGTTGTAGCTAACACCTTCGCGTCTCGTATATTCCACGTAGGCCATTGGTCCTTTTCAGTGATCCATGAAGGTCCTGTGAACCATAGTTTGCTTCTTTGGTACTGCGTCACTTGTATTCCACGGGTCTGTAGATCTGCCGGGTTATCTTGTGTCGGACAATATTTCCAACTCCCATTTCCAGTTAAATCTCGTATTTCTGCTACACGGGTTCTCGCAAATCTGTTGGTGTTTTCCAAGTGCTGTAGCCAATGTAATACAATTTGGCTGTCGGACCAGTAGTATATCTCGTGTATTCCCAGTGCTGACTTCAGATGTTGTGATAATCTAGCACCTATGACGGCTGCCATAAGTTCAAGCTTTGGCAAGGTAAGTGATTTCACGGGCGCAACTCTGTTCTTCGCCATTACCAACGTTGAATAATTTCTGTTACAAATATAAGCTGTTGCACCATAAGATTGAATACTGGCATCGACGAATATGTGTAAACTAGAAGATACTTTGTCGTCTGCTATATACTTGTAGTCGTCTGCTTCTGCGAAGTAATATCTTGGTAGCTGCGTTTTCATCGCAATATTCAAATCTGTGGCTATGTCCATCCATCTCTGTTGAAGTGATTTCGGCAACGGAGAATCCCAGTCAAACTTTCCCTTCCAAATATCTTGTAGTAGTATCTTGGCTCTGACAGTGATCGGACTAAGTAAGCCAAGTGGATCGTATATTCGGGAAGTGCTCTGTAAGATGAAGCGCTTGGTTGAAATCGGACTGATCTCTATCGGTTTTTCTGCGTATGTCATCACATCTGTTTCCGTCTGCCAGCGCATTCCTAAAACTTTGGTCACTTTGTCTTGGTCGAGTATATTGAGCTGCTTTGCCGTGTCTCTGAGTAGAACACTATTTGAGGTCCATGCTCGTAATGTAAATCCTGCGTCTGCCATTAGATCACGTGATTCCTGGAAGAATCTCATCACATCTGCTTCTCCGACAAAACTGGATAAGAAATTATCGACGTACAAGTCGTTTTGCAGGTTTTCGCTCACCCATTTGTCGCGGTTTCTTTGTAGATGTTTTAATAGTGTGGCACTTAAAATAAATGGGGAACATATTGAACCGAAAAGAACGGATTTGAAACGGTATGTTGGGATCACTAGGGTCGGAAAGCCAGAAGAATCTCGTCACATTTAACGGAATCCTTTCACCGGAAGTTGTGATTAAATGCACTGTGGCGGTGTCTAGGTGTCGAACCTCATTTTTGCTATTCCCAAAACTTGCTAAATGTATCGTATCAGTCCCCGTTGTGGCAACGTTGAGTTTCTCTGCTTGGTCACGTGTAATGAATGATCGTTGAGATCCCTCGTCAAATAAAATATTTGTGTCTGCAGTATAGCTACCGGAAGTTACTGGTGATATGGCTGTCTTTAGTAACACGCGTGAAGTATGGTGTACCTGTGTCGCCTGCTCAAACGTAATGTCATCGTATGCATGTAAAGTTGCCGTACGCGGCTGCAAGTGGGCATTGCTAGAAATAGCTACTGCATTTGTGGTATCTTGCGGTGCCTGTTGCTTAACAATGTTATTGCATATACTTGTATGATGTCTCTTATGGCAATTTCTGCACTTTTTCTGAGATTTGCATTTTGACACTTGATGGGTTCCGAGACAGTTAAAGCACAGACGTTTGTTTTTAACCACTGCAATTCTTGAATCATAGTCAGTTATTATGTTACAGTCATTTGCGAAATGCGTACTACTTGAACAAAATGAACATACCTTCGCACTTTCACGACGCTGTTTCTGTTGGTGCAGATGATTATTCGTATGTTTCTTGTCTCTGTCCTGCTGCAAACTTTGCTTTGAACCGGAACCTGTTAGCATTGACATCGTAGCTGGATTTTCTATCACATTGCTACTGTTTATTTGACCTGCTTCCATAACGTTGATTTCTTCGTAGATAGCTCGTCTCAGTTCATGTAACTGTAGATTACTTCCTTTGTGTTCTCGCGCTAAGCTTTTCCGTATTTCTGCTGGGAGTTTATCAAATACTACTGGCACTAAAAGTGTTCCGTAAGATTCCTGATGTTGGTTCAATGATTCAAGTCCTCGAATGTAAGTTTCTAATTTATCATAATAATTTCTCAGGCTATAAAGTGTGTTGCTCGGAGCTGGAAGTTGTAAAAGAGCCTGCATATATGCATGTACAATTTTGTGAGTCTGTCCATATTGCTCATGTAATAATTCTACTGCCTTGTTGTAGTTTGAATTTGTAAGTGCAAAACCATCAATCGTTCTGGATGCATCACCCTCTAGCTGCGATCGGAGATAGTTGAATTTCTGGACGTCCGATAGGTTTGGATTTGTGTGCACTGTTGTGTTGTATGAGTCCCAAAACGACTGCCATTGAAGAATATTTCCATCAAATGTAGGAAGCGATAACTTTGGAAGGCGGTGGTAATGTGAGGAATGTTCATTGCTTACGCTTGGTGTAATTCCAGTCTGCTGTTGTTCGTTTGACACTGACGAATTGTTCTTTTCATGTTGTGAAGAATTCTCTTGACTATCGCTAAATTCGCGAAGTTGGCGAAGTTTGATTTGAATTTGTAACATATATTCTTCACTACTGATGATTTCATCTTCAATATCGCTAATTTCTGTCTGTTCTAGAATCTTCTCGTTTAATGATGCTAAATTTTCTAGTTTGCTGGCGACTGATTCTAAAATTGTCCGAAATTCTGACATCGATGCATTTTCCTTTGCAAGTTCAATTTTCTGCAGTTGATTTTCAATAACTTTGCGTTGGCCGTCTCTCACGGAGCGTAGTTTCTCTATCTTCATTGTTGTTTTGGGTCACGGCACCAAAATGTGGAGGTTTGCGGGTATACTCTAACAGTGAAAAAGAATTCACGTCTGGTTCATACGATCTATTATTCAAAACTCATCAGTAATA